>OY856349.1:25000000-27500000 GCA_963693475.1 Ectropis crepuscularia | reverse complement strand
TTCAATGGAGTACCTACTTAATTGATATAACAAATTGCTCCAAGCTTGTAACATCTAAAATTGGCTCTATACGAGATACGGCCATACATCACATTAATCTAATATCTTTGAACGAGCAATTTTTTAAGAGCTAGAGAGAGACGAAACGAGCAGGACATGTGGCTGATGATAAGCAATAGGTACGCTTGCTTATAACAGCACATTGGCACGCGGCTATTGGAAGAAGAGTCCAAAACATTACCTAGCGCTGTGTGCTGTGTGCGTCACTCAACAGATATATAAGATGTTTTATCTCTATACCCTGTAATTTCGATAGAAACAATTCTTTTGTATGTGTATAAACTAGCATCGTCCTGCGGCATTACTCGCGTAGTTCCCGTTCCCGTATTATTCGAAGTACAGATGTAGAAGTACTTCATGGCCACTGGTATTAACGGTGAAGGAAAACATCATGACGCAACCAGTACGATCCGAGAATCTTTCCAGGTCCTGCGTCATGCGCGAGCCCGTACTAGGCCCTGACTGAATCATGGCCTTGACTATGTCCTTGCGAAAGCGTCCCAGCAATGGCAATGTTTACCAGACTGCCCTCTTGGCTTAGTTGGTAGTAGCTCTGCCTGCAAAGCCGAGGGTCGTGGGTTCGATTCCCACCCAGTGCAAATATTTGTGTGATGAATTCAAATGTTTGCACTGTGTCTGGGTGTTTCTATGTATATTATGTATGTATTTAAAACTATAATATAAGTATTATATCAGCTATCTGGCCGCCATCGTACAACCTTTGCTTAGTTTGGGGTCATAATGGTGTTGTGTGTGAATTGTCCACCAATATTTATTTATTATTTATTTAAATACGTAGATAGTTGGTACAAATCCTGAATTAACACATAGGCTACTTCTTATCCCATTTAATTTAGTTATTGTCAAGTCGAAGGTACATCGCGGGGCGCAGCTTGTACGTAAATACGAGTGAGTCATGACATAGTGATGACGTCAGCTGATGACTGCTCAATGATAATCGTTTGTATTCGCTCCTAAGGTATTTGAAGACGTATTTTTATACTTTATGATATGTTGTATTATAATAAATCTGATTCCATGCTATAAATATGTTTTCAATCCAATTTTATCCAGCACTAGTGCCGCCCCGCGATTTTACCAGAGTAGTTCCCGTTACTTACTATACTTGAATACTAGTATTTTTGTGTTAGGTTCTTCAGTGTTTATTAAAATTTTATTGTTATTACTAATTTTTTTTTACTTCTTTTTTGCCAAAATGGGCATCCCATTTTCTGACCACATAAGTATTATTTTTCATTCTAAGATTGCCTGAAAGATATCATTTTCAACGATAAGGCCGCCCCACTATCACACTCCTTTGCAATGTATTGTTATTTTTTTGCCATTTATACTTTTTTGGTGTGTCAATAAAGAGTATCGCGGGATAAAAAGTAACCTATGTGTTATTCTAGACATCTAGACTATTGTATTTCTGTGTTTTAAATTTTAACCCGATCCATTCAGACTTTTCGACGTAACTGAGCAACAATCATCCAAACACCTAAACTTTCGTGTTCATAACATTAGTAGTATTTCCGTGTAATCCCGTGTCGGGGGCAGTCTTGGTTGATTAAGCTGGAAAATGAATCTCACCGAGCTGATTGTATTTACGGACGGCCACCGCCGCGGCCTTGGATCCGTGCAGTCTGATGTCTGATCATCCAACCTTGGGATTGATTTATTTGCATTTAGATTGGACTGCTGATTGGCGAAACACATTAATTTAAACAGATATACTTATTTTATCTATTTAAATAAATAGTGTCTAATAAATAGACGATCTGGAAGCATTGTATTATCTAACTAATGTTATACATTTATGTAAAATTTTGGATGTTTGTTACTCAATCACGTCGTAACATTGGAATGGATCGGGCTGAAACCTGGGACACATTTTAGATTACAGTAGGGAATCAATAGCACAGGCTATTATTTTGGTACAGGAAAGTAATGGGAACTGCTCGCGTAAATACGCGGGCCACTGCTAGTAATTTGTAACATACAAGCAATGATCCATGGTTTTATCCGTAATCCCATTCCCTTTATTTTCCAAAGACAAAAAGGAGCCTACGTGTTTTCTAGACTATAATCTCACTGTATTTCAAATTTCAACACGATCCTTTCAATCGTTTTGATATGACTGAGCAACAAACATCTAAATGTCCAAACTTTGAGATTTACAACATCAGTAGGATCTTTTAAGTATTCATATCGTCCTAGATAAGACCCAGGTTATTATTTTTTTTAAATAAAGAGTGACGAGACGTGCAGGACATGTGCCTGATGGTAAGCAACATGCCTGCCACATAACAGCACAGTGACACGCAGCTATTGGAACATGAAGAGCCAAAATCATTACCTAGCACCGCACTGCGCTCGTCACCCAGAGATCTAAGTTGTTATATCTCTAAGCCCTGTAATTTCTCTGGAAACATTGCCCTTCAAACCGGAACACAGTAATGTTTGCACATTACTGCTTGGCGGTAGAATAATTGACAAAGGTGTGGTACTTCCCCAGGCGGACTCTGCTAAGAGTCCTACCACTACGTACATAAATATCGGGCAGCTGACGGCCGCGAGTGCGCGCGGTCTTGCCTGTTGACACAACAGAGCCCGGCACGCGGCACGCGGCGCGCATTCCCGCCCGTAGCCGGGTCACCGGCGCTGACGTACCTACCTACACACCGTACACGTGCCTACGATCTACACACTATACGTCAATATGTACACTGAGCCGACGATACTGACACTCAACTATTCAAGAAACAGTTGGTTTAATATTCATGTAAGTCACTAACAAACCTTAATCTTATATATAAAATTCTCGTCTTATATATAAAATTCTCGTGTCACAGTGTTTGTTTCCTTACTCCTCCGAAACGGGTTTACTGATTTTAACCAAATTTTATATGCATATTCTGTAGGTATGAGAATCGGCTACTAGCTATTTTTCATACCCCTAAGTGACAAGGGTTGTTAACTAAGGCAAAACAACGTTTGCGGGGTCAGCTAGTATAATATATAAAAGTTCAGTGTCAAGATGTTTGTTCTCAGCGAAGTCTGATATTAAATTTGTTTATGTACCTATGTAATTTGGTCCAAGTTGAGAGTTAGAATAGTTTTTATTTTGATTCAATGGTATTTACAACAGTGGGTGTAGCCTCACTCGATACCATATTTGTCGCAACTAACTTGGGAGTTCAAGATAAAAACCGGGCTTGGCGAGCATACAGGCACATACACGCATTACTACATAACATAATAAAAACCCCTCAAAACATAAAACAATTCGGAGCAGTCGAATAAAAAAGGAATTGCACAATTTGTTTTTACAGATGGTAACGCACTTAGTGGTTACTAGCAACGCCCTGGACGTCTACTCTATTTCTACAAAAACGTAATTTCGAAAAAAAAACTCGCGACTTTCTTGCTCTCGTTCTACTTCGTTTCGTCCGATACAACATTGTTTGACGTTTAAATTAAGCCTACTCTAATTAGAGTATGCTTAGAATCTTTAAACATACAAAACGACGGATCGAAGTAGAATCGGAGTTGGAAAGTCGCGAGTTTATTTCGAAATTACGTTTTCGTAGAAACAGAGTAGACGTCCTGTTGTTTTACCCGCGTAATTCACATTCCTTTGACTTTTCCGCAATGAAAAGTAGCCTATGTGTTATTCCAAACTATAAACTATCCGTGTTCTAAATTTCAACCATATCCGTTCAGTCGTTGCGACGTGGTTGATTAGCAAACATCTCAAACTGTCGCATTTACAACGTGTTGCGAAAAGGTCCAACAATATTTATTGTAGTTCATCTATACTAAGTATCGATCGAATCACATATTTATGTGAAAATTAGACACTAAAGCACAACTTTTTTCCATACAAAGTTAATAATTTGTTTATTATTTTTATTTGGCAATTATTTTTATTGCTTATTATTAATATTTAGTAGGATTTGATATGTAAACAATGACAGGACCAAAATCGATATGTGTGGCCTCTGGAATATTCCACACACTGGCAGGTCAGTTTCCTCCGGCCGGAAATGGATGTAAGTCGTCAAGTCGCCGTGGTCTCAATGCGGCAAGGAGGGCTCCACTTCCGACGCGGAATGACGCCAGCTACTGAACTTCCGGAGTCGCGTCCTCGACACACACACTCGCGCAAAGCTCAATACATGCATGCGTTCTAACTACCTACTATAAATACAGGCGTCGCTTCCACGCACACCTATGTTTGAAAAATACGGGTTTTTAATACTAAACATAGGCCTTGCACTGAACCACCATCTCGCCTGATGCAAAGCGACGATGCGGCCTAATGTGGAGCGCTCCTCCTCAGAAGAAAACGATTTGAACACTGGAACAAACTCTACGTTTTAAGGCACCCCAGATTGTGGCCATTAGGAATGACTCCACTCGAGCAGCATATTCTACTTCTTAGTGTTGGTGTAGGAAGTTGAGACAAACCGCATCGTTCGTGTTTTCGGTAGGTCTGCTAAGTACCGATTATTATTGGAGTTTGGAGTAAGTATGAGTTCGTTTACACAAAAATGAAGGGCGCTTTAAACATGGCCTTTTTTCGGGCCGCCTCGGGAGTTCGACAAAGGCGTTGGTAGAGCGAGGAAGTCCTGATTGCCGGTGGGTGAGTCGTGTCCGTTCTATGTTCTATACGTCATATTACGATCGTAATGGAATGAATGAAAATTACGTGGACAGCTGCAGCCGGGATGTAAATGTTTAGAGAAACGAGGGCTCGGGAGATTTTGTCTTCTATATTTAGGACAGGCTTAG
This sequence comes from Ectropis crepuscularia, assembly GCA_963693475.1. NCBI lineage: Eukaryota > Metazoa > Arthropoda > Insecta > Lepidoptera > Geometridae > Ectropis > Ectropis crepuscularia. The sequence goes on along the minus strand of OY856349.1, from coordinate 27,495,143 downwards.
TTCTGATTGGCTAACCTAGCATCTAGCGAAGTTTTAGTTGTTTTTTATTGAGAGTGCATTTTTGAACAATGCAAATCTTCTCTAAAAAGTATCTTTCTAAATCTTAAAACGGGTCAAATTGTTTCAGCGCCAGTCTTTTTGCAACATTGATAAATTTTCACTTGACAGCGATCTAGCTTGATTAATGCCCGTGCTACACGACGCTAGTTTATCAAGTTAGGACAGCAAGATAGTACTTCTAGCTTCGTGTAAACAACGCTTGTATTGTCTACACGAAGCTAGAAGTACTAGCTTCAACATCAACAGCCCACTAAACGTTCCCACTGCTGGGACTCGGGGCCTTCTCTCGCAAGGAAAGAGTTAAGGCCATAATCCACCACGCTGGCCCAGTGCGGGTTGGCGAATGACACATGACTTCGAAAGATTCTAGATACATGTCGGTTTCCTCACGATGTTTTCCTTCACCGTTTTAAGTTAGCGGCATTACGCACATGACTTCGAAAAGACAGTGGTGCGTGTGGGGTTTGAACCCGGGGTCTCCGGATCGGCAGCCGCCGTTCTCCCGACTAGACCACCGTAACTTCTTACTAGAAGTACTAGCTTGCTAGCTTACTAACACTTGTTTGCTATCCTACCTTGAAAAACTAGTCTCGTGTAGCTCGGGGATAAAAGAGGCCCGGGCATAAAAGAGACGAAAATTCTACAGAAGCCAGTTTACAAATGTTCAAAAAGATTGCCAAATAAAATGAAAAATATAATCAGAATCTATACTAATATTATAAAGCTGAAGAGTTTGTTTGTTTGTTTGTATGTTTGTTTGTTAATTTGTATGTTTGTTTGTTTGTTTGTTTGAACGCAAGGATCTCTGGAACTACTGGTCCGAATTGAACGATTCTTTCTTTGTAGGATAGTCCATTTATCGAGGAAGGCTATTTAACTTTACGCTACTATCAACAGGAGCCGAGCAGGAATGAAAAATGTAACAAAAACGGGAAAAAATATTGCTTTTTGAGAGCTTTCGTTGCGTGACAGCATAATATGTCACATTTTAAAGGTTGCGTCATTAGAACCTAAAGTAACCGAATTTGTTCAAAATTTGAATTGGTACGATCGATTTTCGATAGATGGCGTAGCAACGCGCGCGCGTTCAGCTAGTAGGGGAGCGCGGGGTTAGAAGTTACCGGGGTAAGTTGTTCCGATTGAAATAACTCCGTGAGGAAAAGAGATAGGAATATTCAATAAACGCGTCATGACTTGCAATGCCACAGCGCATCGACGGCGGCTATCTTAAACAGGCCAGTGGCGCCGGGAATATTGGATCGACCGCATGTGCGTCGCTGATTCACGTAAGTAAATATTTTCGTATTTATTATTTTTGGTCTATTTCATGAATTTTAACAATTTGCGTTGAGTGTTTCATTGTTTCAATGTAAGGATTTATCTATTGTTGTGATAAACAATGCGTAATTGGCGTAAGTTTTGTAACTTAACCTACATTTTGTGTTTTTTTCAACTCGTGTGATTGGGGCTAGATGTTCCTTTTTTCTGGGGCAGGTTGTGACCTCGGAACAACTTGCCCCAATTCATTTGTACCAATAATGAGGTATCATTATAATCATTATAACCAGCTTTTAGTAGTCCACTGCTGAAGATAGGCTTCCCCCAACGAGGGCCAAAATGAGGCATTTATTTTATTGTTATTTTCTTTTACAGCATGCGAACTTATAAAAGAAAATCGACCCGAGGCTTAATATCAAAGGAGTTACTGCAAACAGCAGCAAATGCAGTTATTAATGACGGCAGAAAAATTAAAACTGTTGCGAGAGAGCTTGAAATTTGTCATATGACTTTGTACAGATTTGTAAAGAAAGTAAGATCCCGAGAAGAAAATATCACAACAGGCTACAAAAAAACAAGAGCTGTGTTTACGGAAGAACAGGAAGATAAGTTGGCTGACTATATATTAAAATGTAGCTCAATTTTCTTTGGTCTTCTACCAGAAGAACTCAAAAAATTAGCGTACGAATGTGCAGTAAAATTCAATGCTCCCAATATTCCACTATCTTGGCACAAAAATAAAAAAGCTGGTCCTGATTGGCTAACTGGTTTTTTAAAAAGAAATTCTCATCTTGCTATAAGAACACCGGAGTCAACTAGTGCCAGTAGGGCAACATCTTTCAATAAGCACAACGTTGGTGATTTTTTTACGAAACTAAGCACAGTGTTGGATAAATACAAATTTCCACCTTCAAGAATATACAATCTAGATGAAACGGGCGTCACCACAGTCTTAAAGCCGAGGAAAATCGTTGCCAAGAAGGGAGTTAAGCAAGTAGGGGCCATAGTATCAGCTGAACGCGGGACATTAGTTACTGTCGAACTGGCTGTAAATGCATCAGGTCATACAGTCCCTCCCATGTTTATATTCCCGAGACTTAAATACAAGGATTTGTTTATAAAAAGTGGCCCACCTGAATCTATCGGCGCAGGAAACGGTTCAGGATGGATGACAGCCACGGAGTTCCTGATATATATGGATCATTTTATCAAGCACACGAAACCATCACCTTCAGATCCGATTTTGTTATTGCTCGATAATCACCAATCTCATATCGACATCAATGTGGTGGAGAAGGCGAAATCTAACTCCATTATAATGCTCTCATTTCCGCCTCATTGCACACACCGCCTACAACCACTAGATGTTGGAGTAAATGCACCTTTCAAAAACTATTGTGCAAAAGCTCAGGACAATTGGATGCGAAATAATCCGGGCAAGACAATGAGTATCTATGAGATACCAGAAATAGTTAAATACGCATTACCTCTTGCAGTGACTCCCGTAAACGTCATGAGCGCTTTCCGAAAAGCTGGTATTTGGCCTTTTGACCCCAATGTTTTTACAGAGGACGATTATTCTCCGTCATTTGTTACAGATCGCCCTTTGGCTTTAAATAACGCCTCTGAAGCTACATCTTTAGCTATTTCAGATAATATAATTACGAATATTCCAGAACTACTCTCAGAGACTATTACCAGATTAGACGATTGTGCACCTGCAACTGTAAACATCAGTTTTGGTGAAAACCAAACCTTTGATACGCCAGGGTCATCAGGGATTGTTAATCTGCCTTCACCTTCTGGTGTCACAGAAGAACAACTCGGAAAGTATGCCCCTTTTTCTCCAGAAAATATACGTCCTTTTCCAAAGGCGCCTCCAAGAATTGGAACTCAAAGGAGACGTATAAGGAAATCCACCATTTTAACGGACACTCCTGAAAAACAGGCCTTAGCAGAAGAGCAAAGCAAGAAGACAAAAGGGAAGAGTAAAATAAGTCAAGAACATAGAAAAGGAAAGGGAAAAGGAAAGGGAAAAGGAAAGGGAAAGGGAAAGGGAAAGTCTGTTAAACGACAGGTTTTACATACAAGTAGTGAAAATTCTGAGAGTGAAGAGGACGGCTTAGAGTATTTTTGTCTAGTGTGCTGCGATAGTTACTCTAATTCGCGTTCTGGAGAAGAATGGGTTCAATGTCAAGATTGCAAGAACTGGGCTCATGCTAGATGTACGCAGAATCCATCTTTATTTACATATGTGTGCCCGAACTGTGATTCTGAAATATCTTCTGAAGGCTAATTATAAATTATTTGTTTTTTTTTTTTTTTGCCTATGACGGCGTTTTTTATGTTTTTGTTTATTGATAGTTTCAGCCTAAGACAAGACATTACTGTGATTAAAGACTGAAATAATTATAAAGGCTGATTATAGTTGCAAGTTATTTCATAAGTTTCTAATGTTAAATAATTGTTGAAGTACAAATAATGATTAGCACTGGTTAAAACTTAAAAATGTTTTATGATAATACGTAGGATATTGTTGATTATATAATACTTAATAAACATACTTGATTTAATTATTTATTGCTTTTCATTTCAGAAATTAAACCATTAACAGAAATCGTAACAATTTACCCCGACTTCTTAACAACTTGCCCCGAGCCGGGGTAAGTTGTTACTTTCCGACTATGGTCCTAAAAAAATGAATAACAAATAAATCTCACAGCCAATGACCACGATAACTATATTAATAGTAAAGTGAAATATGTAAGTTAATTTATTCATAGCATAGAAATAATAAAATCAAATATCAGGTATAAAAAAATTAGGTTAACTAAAAATCGGAACTTCTAGCCCCGCTCTCCCCTATAATATAATCACAATAAATATAAATCAAAAATCAATACTTGTATCATTAAACAATGAAAAGCCCTTTAGTACTCCAATATACAAAACGAAGTTGTGACGAAGTGTCACGTGACGAAGTTTGTGTACATGCAGCTCCTAAACGGCTTGACCGATTTTTATGAAAATTTGGTTTCTTTCCTGTTCTCTTTTTGTTTCACATTACATTCGATTGATACTGATATTATAAATGTGAAATTTTGGATGTTTGTTCCTTTCCATCAACAATTTGAGTTTGAGAATCACGTCGGGACATCTTGAGATCAGGTGGATATTTGAAAAAGAGTAAGATATAAATGGAATAATACACTTCTCTTTTTCTTTTCACGGCGAGAACATTACGGGAACGGAAGCTACGCGGACAAAACCGAGAAAGAGGTGATGTTAATTATTTATATGGCAAAACGACATAATATGCGGGATAAGCTAGTATTTGTAACAGTGATAAAAATCGAACTGTGATCCGTGCTTAATCGCGATTAATTCGCTAAATCCGGCAGGAGCTTCCAACTCTACAAATTCCGTCTATTTTCATGAAATTTCTAAGAACTCGGAGATATGAATGACACAACTGACTTCCATCAGGAGCGTGTCAAACACCTCGGATCTATTTCGGTTCTCGCTTGAGAAATTGGAAATTGTATTTTGGTCGTGGAAGTATTTCGAACTATCTGAAATTGGGAATTTCATCATAAAATGAGACGAACACCAAACATAAGACTTTTTATGACATCATAACAGCAAAGTGAAAAAGTAATGTACCTATCGATGTCAGTTATTCAAGTAGGTAGCGAGATTTCGAAGTAAATGTAAGATTCACCACACGGATATTACTAATCGCTATTAGCGATAAGGCTGCCATTTATGGCAGTACATACACTTGATTGTTCATATTGTTTTTGAAGTGAAAACTTCTTTTTGACGCGCCAGAGACAGATTTTTCATGGGCTGTGAATTGAATTCTAGCGTCACGTTCGGGAATGGTAAGCAATCTTCGGGTGAACTCGTGACCATGGCCATGATCACGGCCATCTAGAAATGCTGACTAATATCTAGATGACCATGATCATGGCTACGGCCTCCGGTTTCACCCGCGTAGTTTCCAAAGTATGCTATCAAATTCTGAGTTATAACTTTTCACTTCTATCGGCATTTCCTATGACTGTCAATTTTTTTTTCTGGTGTGCATAATAAAGTTCCTTTTTTTTCTTTTATAGGTTTACACTTGACCGCCAACTTACCTGATATTAAGCGACGATGCGGTAGGTATATGATGGAGCGTGTTTACGAAACATTTCTGTCTGTCTGTCTCATCTTAGCAGTGCTTTTAGTGGTCCTACCCATATTACTCGGTGTATTTACGAAAACGTCGACCATGACAGAATTCCAGTGGTCGTAACAAAAATACTCCAGGATTTGTGAGTCGAGCACCACTAGCCCGCTGCCGTATAATGAACGATGTCGTTATTTATAAATGATGTTACGCCATCGCATGGGATTCACACCTCTCTCCATCGGACTCTTTGACTCGACAATTTTAATTTAGTTAGTCACCTCGGCCCTTTTGTAGTAACTAGCACAACAACTAGCAGTGGCACGCGGTTTTACCCGTATATTTCCTATTCCCGTAATTTTACTATTCGCCTATGTGCTATTTAATTCTGTAGTCTGTGTTCCAAATTTCAACCCGCCTTTCTATCGCCTAACTAAATCTGCTTTGGCGTTGCTAATGCAATGCATATAAGCAAAAAAATGGAATAAAAAAACATTAAATTATGTAGTTTGGGGACTATAAAGGATCGCTAGAAGGGTGCATTTTGAGCATATATTCCAATTTGAGGGATTCTGGCACGGTCAGCTCAAGGTCATTTCGATGAAAACGCGTTTAATTCGATATCTCGAGAACTGTTAGTGTTAGACAAAAAATTGTTAAGACCTTTTCTCTTCTCAATTAAATTTACTAACTTTTACATTAACAACTTTTCTTTTTTTCATCAATATTTTTCAAGTTATTGCTTCCGAAAGGCAAAAATTTAACTTTTTTTCCTCCCTTTCGCCATTTCCTCCCCAACCGTTCAATTTTATGAAACTTTACCGATAATCAAAAGTGTACATCTTTTAATAATAAACAACTTTTTCCTTGCACTTTTTTCTGTAATGACAATACCTTCAGAGTTATGTTACTTTACCGAGCGAAATCCGCGCCACTGCGACACCTCCGCGACACTGCAAAAAATCCGTGACACCTCCGGTCTTAGGGCTGAACCCAAAATTCATTGTTGGATTGTGTCGGTGGGTTTCTTCTACACAGGGTTATGTGGGACAACAACGTTACCTACTTCGACATATGCCAGAAAAACGTAACATACATAAAAAACACTACGGTACAGACGTGGTAATTGTATTCGATGGCTATCCCAAAGGTATTTCCAACTTTGGCACCAATTCTGCCAAACGGCTGCGCCGATCCCAGCTGAAGCCATGTGCGGATATCATTTTCATCTACAATATGACCGTCACCACAACTCAAGATAAGTTTTTAGGCAACGAGAGCAATAAGACCAGATTCATCTAACTACTGAAAACATTTCTCATCAAATCAGACATAGAGGTGGAGCAAGCCGTAGAGTCCGGCAAAATTCTCTTAGCCGTACTGATAATCAGACCATCCGCATCCTCTACGGCTCGCTTCACCTCTATGTCTGATTGAGTGTATCTGAGTGTATTTCTGGCATATATCGGAGTAGGTGACGTGGTTGTCCCACATAAGCTTGTGTAGAAGAAACCCACCGACACAAACAAACAATGAATTTTGGGTTCAGCCCTAAGTCCGCAGGTGTCGCGGATTTATCGCAGTGTCGCGGAGGTGTCGCAGTGGCGCGGATTTCGCTCGGTAAAGTTACATAACTCTGAAGGTATTGCCATTACTGAAAAAAGAGCAAGGACAAAGTTGTTCATTATTAAAAGATCTACACTTTTGATTATTGGTAAAGTTTCATAAAATTGAACGCTTGGGGAGAAAATGGCGAAAGGAAGGAAAAAAAGTAAATTTTTTGCCTTTCGGAAGCATTAACTTAAAAAATATTGATGAAAGAAAGAAAAGTGGTTCCTATAAAAGTTAGTAAATTTAATGTAGAAGAGAAAAGGTCTCAACAATTTTTTGCCTTACACCAACAGTTCTCGAAATATCGAGTTATACGCGTTTTCATCGAAATGACCTTGACCTGACCATGCCAGAATCCCTCAAATTGGAATATATGCTCAGAATGCACCCCCCTATCGATCCTTTATAGTCCCCAAACTACATAATTTAATGTTTATTTATTTCCTTAATTGCACTGCATTATGCTGTTGCTATTGCTATCTCTATCATTTCAAGTGAAAAGAAAAGAGAGGGCAACATCAAAGCTAAGACAGTATTAGTCAGGCGGTAGACCCTTCGATCCATTATGACGTTCTGACGTGGTTGAGCAATAAACACCAAAAGCTTCACATCCTACTAATATTATAAATGTGTAAGTTTAAATGTTTGTTGCTCCATCACGTCGCAACGTCTGCACAGATCGGGTTGTAATTTGTTACACAGATTATAGTCTGGAATAGCACATACCTAGTGCCACATAGGCTAATTTATATCAAGGTAAAATAATGTGAACAGGAAATAGGCCGGTAAACCCGCGGTTATAATAATATAGCTAGTATAGACTACAGGCCCGTGAACAAAATTTACGGGTCAAATGAACCACCAGGAGACCTATGTAGGATGATAGAAGGGTATAAAGTATTAAGATTCAGCACTATGCCGTCACTTGTAAGCTGTCCAACTGAGTGTAATTGAAGAGGGGGGGTTGCAACCCTCTACCATTTCTCCTTGTCGCATGATTTTTGTACGGCATTGCGAAATAATGGATTAGAAGAGGTATTGTACTAGAATCCTCGACCTCTCAACGCGTATGCTTCAATGAAACACAGGGAAAGGTATCCGAGGCACGATTTATTGACCAAAGTAAAAAATGTACATCATTTCCGACGAACACATCGTTTGCGCGATTTAGATATGGCCAACGCCATCTAGTGGTCGTTGATGGAACTAAACATCAACAACTGCCTTAACATACCGCCCACCAAGGACATTATGACGAATAATGTTCTTAAGTCTTAAGTTTCCGCCCACCGTGATGGGTTCATATCTAACTTTGTCCTTGGTGAGTAGTATTAACGAACTAACAATAATTTGAACTACAGCGTAGCCAATGAACTGTACAAACGATGAACGACTTACATAATAAAATACATTTTTTCCGATCTTATGAACTTAAATAAACTATTAAATTAAACGAACTATGAACTGAAATGAACTAACTAACTATGCACTTGAAAGTACTAAACATTTGAAATTAACTGTGAACTCGAATTAATTATAACTGGATTGTACTAAGAATTCCAATAAATGTTGAACTTGAGTGAACTAATTTGAACTATAAAATATTAAACATGTTTGCCATTATCATTTGGCTGTGACCATATGAATTTTAACAAAATATTATTAACAGCTAATAAACACAGTTTTGACGTAGGTATTTTTACAGTTGTATTTTTGATCTTAATATGACCATGTGGGTTGTGTTATTGGAACCAAAATGTTTTGCACTATGCGACCCATCAATTTGGCAGTATAGGGTTCTCTTTTACAAGGGCAACATCACTTAATATGGCTGGATTTGGTACCATACTCAACCGTTTGTACTGAATTAGACTACACAGATATTCCTGAAACCAGGGACGTAATAAATGAGTCGCCACCTAGACTGAATTTACATGCGACTCCAAATAATTGGTCTCAGGTACGACTAACAGCGGTTCCATTATTATGATGTGTCTCCTGGTTTAATTATCTGAATAAAAGTTTTGTCTGAAAGGTTTATCACTAAATTATTTTTACACAGCATATGAGTGCGTGATCTAACTCGATATTCGAGAAACGAGTTGTCCGAAACAATTATTTTTGATAACTTCACTATTTTTTGTAACCTTTACAATACCAAACCATTGGATTGACTTTTTCTTCAATTTTAACACACATAAGTATAAACTAATTTCGTTTTCTTCTACGACTCTGCTTCTGGTATAATAATTCTTCTTTAGTGTTTATAGTTGTCTGATTATCTTTACATTAATAATTTCCTGTACTATGTCTTTATTGTATTTTAGGTTTCTTATTTGTACTTACTACTTGTAAATTGATATTTTTATCTCTCTGGTGCCTTATTGTCTTTTATGTATTTAGGCTTATTGTCCTGTATTTATCCGTTTTATTTTCCATGTTGTTATTTGTGTTGTTGACCTAAATTTATCCCTTTTCTATCATCCTTCCCTTTTTTGATCTGTTTTCTCTACTGTCCTTCGCTCTGTTGATCTATGTTCCAAATTGTCCTTCATTTTTTGATCTATTTTCCTTGAATTTGTTAATCTATTTTCCCAATTGTCCTTCATTATCTGATCTATTTTCTATGTTTTCCTTTAATTTCTTGATCTATTTTCCTTGTTGTCCTTTGATTTGTTGCTCTATTTTCCTGATTGGTCTTGATTATTTGATCTGATTTCCCTATTGTTCTTCATTATCTGCTCTATTTTCTATGTTTTCCTTTAATTTGTTGCTCTATTTTCCTGATTGGTCTTTATTATTTGATCTGCTTTCCCTATTGTTCTTTGGTTTATTGATCTTATTTTCCAAATTGTCCTATAATTATTTGATATAATATATTATATTTTTGATCTATTTTCTTTTTTGTTCTTTGTTACTAAATATTTATTTATCTTCGATAGCTTTTTTTATTTAATTATCCCATTTTTGTAAATTAAAATATATCTATAGCTCTTTTGAGAACTTTAAATAGTGCAATTTGGCTGATTATATCAACTTCCCCTTTTATTATCATCCTTGTTGTTTAGGTAATATATCTTTAATTAGGTGTTTGCGCATCTATAATCTGTAATAACTTCACTATAATCTTGATCTTTCATTGCTCCATAACATTGTGTCCTTTGATCTAAGTGAGAAAAGTTTCTTATATTATGCGATCCTCCTATATCCACAACGGCGCCAGACACAATCCATCCTAATGATGTTTGTTGAGCTATGAGGCTTCCAGATTTTGGACATCGCTTGATTCCTTCCAACAAGATCTTGCTGTATACGTTGGCACCTAGCAGTATGTCTATCTTGTTAGAAAGATTGAACTGAGGATCTGCAAGGACAATATCTTTTGTTATCCAATCGACGGATACAATGTTCTGTTCCGGTAAATACGAAGTTATATTTTTAATCACATATGCTTCCGTTTCCAAGCTGAACTCTGTATTTATCCGCGATCTTAGTTTTATGTCTACTTTGTATTTAGGTGTTAAAGCTTGGTTTCCCCCAAGGCCAGTAACTGTACCGTTGATAGGTATCTTTTCCAGATTCAGTAACTGCACTGCCGCTTCTGTGATGAAACAGGTTTGTGATCCCTGATCCAACAATGCTCTGACTGTCCGAGATTGATCTGGAGCCGAGTCAGTGTCAACTAACGCTGTGGGTAATATAACTTGACCAGACCTTGCAACAATTCGCCTAGACAGACAGGAAATTATCGGATCAGTACTATCAACTGGTTCTCGGACTGTTAAACTAGGTGCAGATTTATCGTTAGCCTTGTCGATGTATTGATGAAGAAGAGTATGATGACGTCTTCTGCATGTTTTGCAAGTGGTAGGTTTTTTGCATGATTTTACAGAATGATTACTGCCCAGACAATTAAAGCAGATAGAATTTTTGGCGACAAAGTCACGACGTTGTTTTGTATTGAGTTGACTAAACTTTTTACAAAAACACAATTTGTGACATTCATTACATAACTCGCAACGCAATACTGGTCCATTGGTCACCAAAAATGATTTTGATTTGATAGTGGAACCGCCGCTAGGCAACCTTTTAGTTTCGACAAACTCCAAAGCGCGAAATCTATTTTCCATAAACTCTTTCAGTTGATCTAAAGTTGGCAACTCATTTACATCGTAGGTATTGATATGTAACTCCCATTGTTTTTGAGTTTCTGGATCTAACTTGAACGTTACTATATGAATAACGATAATATCCCATTTGGTCACATCAACGTCAATATTCCTAAGTGCACACATACAATCCATAGTGGTATCTAATAAGTCTTTCAAACCTGACGCCGATTCATTTATCAAACGTCGTTGACCAAACAATCGCTTTAAGATGCAATTCGCCAAGTATTTTTTATTGTTGTAGCGTCTCTCTAATAACGACCAACATGCGGCGTAATTGGCATCAGTAATGGGCGTGTGTTTGATCAATTGACTAGCTTCTCCGATTAAAGGTGTTTTTAAATAATGCAATTTTTGTACATTATCCAATGAACTGTTGTTATGCACAAGTGACACAAATAAATCTCGAAAAGGTGTCCATTCCGTATAAGTTCCGGAAAATATCGGAATCGTGATTTTAGGTAGGCGTACCAAAGAGCTTGCTTCTTTTTCTTTCGGCTTGGACACATTTTCTTGATTTGAACTAGGGTTGAAGTCATTAATTGCTGCTCTTAAAGCAGATTTATAAATAACATAATTATCATCTACACTTTCATAAAGCTCTTTTGTGACGTACGAACTCTTTGCTAACTCTGATGTACCATATTCTTCATACAATTTTGTGTTATTTGATCTAAATAATTCCCAATCCCGTTCTAAATTTTCCAATCTTACTTCCACGTATTCTAAAGTAATTCGCTCTTTCGGACCTTTTTTATAATTAGATAAACCCTTTCGAATCGAACTATATAAATTAAATTGCAGATCTATTAAACCTTCCATCTTTATATACAATAATATATTATACTACACACTTTATAATTATGTTATAATTTCCGCTGTACAATGAAGTTAAACTACTAAATGTTAAACTAAACTTTCAAATATCACAAGTGTTATCAATGCTAATACAAAGTTAAACTTTCTAAGAATTTGACAAGTCCAAAATATTTTTACATAAAATTTGCTAAGTGTTTGAGAATTAACAAACAATTTTAAAAATTGGGCATAGGTTCCCCGTACCTTCGTTTTTAGTGAAATTATTCTAAGTCCTGGCCAAAACATGCAAAATTATTCAAAGTTAATATTTTTAAAGCTAACACTGACTCGAAAGTTAAAGTTTTTCAACGTAAAGAAATAAAGTCCAAATTATCTTGTATAAATGTTCTACTCACAGTTGAAATTGCACTTATCCTTAGAGATTGTCCTATGTTCCGTCCGTAGAAGTGGTTTGTACCTGTGTCCTCAATATTGGTTGTCCTGGTTGTCCTGGTTGTCCGACTGAACTACTGCACTGTTTTCCATTTGCTCTAACCGAGCACCCAGCTTCGCCATCCACAGCTTACAGCTTGCTAGCTGTAGCTCACAGCTTGGCACCGCTCCGACGGTTTCCACCGTCTACAACGCCGCTGTCGTCCTTTGTACTCAGCAATTGCCACCCGTCGCAGCAATTGCACCCGCTGGTTGTACCGGTGGCCGCTCGATGCCCATACCCGACCGAGCGCCTTACCACCAACAAAAAATAGCCCAGTCGAACACCGTATCCGGCGTCAGAAGGACCATGTACTAGGATCCTCGACCTCTCAACGCGTATGCTTCAATGAAACACAGGGAAAGGTATCCGAGGCACGATTTATTGACCAAAGTAAAAAATGTACATCATTTCCGACGAACACATCGTTTGCGCGATTTAGATATGGCCAACGCCATCTAGTGGTCGTTGATGGAACTAAACATCAACAACTGCCTTAACAGGTATTGAAACTGTATGGAACCAATGCCGTACTTAATCAAATGACCAAATTTAATCTGTAAATTACTCGTACTCTGTAAATTTTTCCGACAAACTAATAATTAAAAAGTTAAACTTTATATTTTTTAAAGTTTCAATACCTCTTCTAATCCATTATTTCGCAATGCCGTACAAAAATCATCCGACAAGGAGAAATGATCGAGGATTGCAACCCCCCCTCTTCAATTGCACTCAGTTACAGACAGCTTACAAGTGACGGCATATTGCTGAATCTTATTACTTTACACCCTTCTATCATCCTACATAGGTCTCCTGGTGGTTCATTTGACCCGTAAATTTAGTTCACGGGCCTGTAGTCTAGTAGGATTGTTTGGTTTCCCAGAGAAAAATATATAGATAGATACTCTTTATTGTACACACCAAAACAAAACAGTAAAAGAAAAACAATAAAAAACTAGTGTTACAATCGGCGGCCTTATCGCTAAGAGCGATCTCTTCCAGGCAACCTTAGGATGGAAATGTTTGTAGGAGTATGCTAAATAGAATAATAAATGTAGTCATATTTATATAGTAAAAAGTAAACAAATAAATAAACATACATATACTAATAGGGATTACATACTATCTTAATATATATAAATCTCCTGTCACGATGTTTGTCCGCGATGGATTCTTAAACTACTTAACCGATTTTAAATTAAATTGGCACACCGTGCGCAGTCTGGTCCAACTTGAGAGATAGGATAGTTTTTATTTCGATTAATAGTCTTTAAATGACAATATCCGAGCGCAGCCGGAATGGGCCGCTAGTATTATATACAATCCAATTGTAAGTTTTACAATACATTTGTAAAATATACTAATAAATAGATAAATAAGTACATAAATATCCAGAAATTACAACAGACCATATTAACAGATGAAAAAAAAACTCAGAAGATTTATGAATTAAATCAGCGAAAAATAGTTATTTTGATTGGTGAGAAAAGAGGTATCTGTGAAAGTGTCGACTTCTAGTAAGTGATAACGTTATTACATGTATGGTACGAGCCGTAAGCCGTACTAGTAAATGCATGCGTTATTCTTTATTCCACGGGTATGCCCAGTCATCTTGCGGTCTCGCATCATTTGACCTCAATCCTAGAAATGCAAGTCGGTTTGTTAGCTGACAGCGATGTGAAAGTTTAGGTAATTCAATAATTCTCATAGTTTTGACTAAACACTTGGTTTAAGTGAAAAATTCAACAGCTTAATACCACAAAAATACAAATCCCATTTCCCATTAATATTATAAATGCGAAAGTTTGAATGTTTCTTGCTCAATCACGTCGGAACGTCTGAAAGGATCGGGTTGAAGTTTGACAAACAGATTATAGTCTGGAATAACACATAATTTTTATCAGGGATAATAAAGAGAACGGGAACTGCGCGAGTAAAATCACGGGGCACTGCTAATATTTAATAAAAAAAAATATATGAAAATGGAAGGTAAAAAGCATCGCTCATAAAAAAGTAAGCAGTAAGACCAATTCTTTAAGCAATCACTATATTATATAAAATATTATTATTATATTACGAGTTAATTTTCCCTCGCGGATCTCCTATAATATACCTATTTCAATCCAGTTTCGTAACCAAAATGTCCACGGGAAAAATGAACCAAGTGAAAAAATGTAATGAAAAGGTAAAGTTGTAAATATCCTGTATTATACATAATACTACTATATCCTGTATTATACATAATACTACTACCATACTAATATCATACCTATATGTTTTTATGTTAATCGTTCAATAAAGTGTTGTTATGAACCTCAAAAATATGTTAGTTATAATCATGTCACCCGTCTAAAATTTTTGAGCCTACGTCGAAATCGGTTTCAATTATTTAGTATTTTTATTGGTCGATTTACGATGTGGTCTGAAATTCCCGAGTTTATGTTGAATTGTGTCTACTCCATTGTGAAATACCTGACGATACAAACAATCGGCTAGTCCACCTGTTTGTGCGATTCTCATAACAATTTATGAGAAATAGAGCATTGCTACTACGGTGAGGATTGTCATAGAATAAATAAATAAATAAATATTGGTGGACACTTCACACACAACACACAACACCATCTGACCTCTAACTAAGCAAAGCTTGTACTATGGCAGCCAGACAGTTTATATAATACTTAAAAAATAGTTTTGATAACATTCGTAGTATTATAATACATAGAAACACAAACATAGAACAAATATTTGCATTAATCACACAAATATTTGCACTGGGTGGGAATCGGACCCCCGATCTATGGCTTTACACCTTTACAGGCATATAAGTATCACTTAGTTCTATTCTTTGACAATAAAGAAGCCTCACTTCTTTGAAACTTTTCAGTTTCTGCACGACTAGAAGCCAAATTCACGATTTAGTGTAAGTTAATTACACGCCTGATGCTAAGTAAGGACCTTTTGACAGAAGAAAGCCTCGATGACCTAGTGCTCAGATAATCCCATTTGACAATCTAACATAGGTTCCAAAACCGCCTATACCTCTGAGGTTTTTTTCCTCAAGTGCAATAAGAGTTTTCATCATCACTGCCTTTAAAAACATCGGCTGGTGAAGGCAAACGAAAAGTTCGTGTTTAACCTGTATATTCCAAGAAAGACATCTGTCCAGGACATTATCCACCAACCTGCACTTGGCCGTCAGCGTGGCGCAGGATTATGGCTTTGACTGTTTCGTTGTGCGAGATGGTCCCTAGTCCCAGCAGTGGGCGTGGCTTGGCTGCTTTTAAATGGAAAGCGCGAGACCCAACTTTACTGTCTGCGTTATCATCACGATATTATAAAGGTACAGTGCAGTACAAGCTTTTGTACAATTTGTCATTTCTAGTCACTTATTATGGTAGGCACCAAAGGCCTGAGGACAAATACCATAGTTATTTTAATAAAAGCGTAGCCAAAGCACATTGTGGAGGCGGGTATTCAAATATTGTGCAATTTGTAAAATATACTATTATGAATGCGAAAGTTTACATATAGGTATATCGGTTTGCGAAGTTTTACATATCGGGATGAAATTTTGAAGACTGCTAGATTATCCTCTCGAATAGCACGTAAGCTACTTATCGTAAGGATTACAACGGTAACGGGAAATACGTAGGTGAAACCGCGGTGCGATGCTAGTACTTTAATACTCTTCTTCGTAATCAATGACGTTATATCTTCGTAATACAATAAATAAATGTTGGTCTCATACAATGACGTTTACTCGGTTAGTCAGTGTTCTTAATAGTATTACATTCATGTTTAATAAGTAAATAACAGTCATTAAACTCACACCTTTTCCTGTCAACATGCTCGTAATATGCCATCTGAGGTAGCGAAAGAACTTGCGCTAGTAGTGGCAGGACTCTTGGCAGAGTACGCCTGGGAAGTACCACACCTTTGCCAGTTATTCTACCGGCAAGCAGCAATGTCCAAGCGCTGCTGCGTTCCGATTTGAAGGGCAATGTTTCCAGATAAATGACTGGGCTTCGAGATATAGTATCTTAGATCTCTGGGTGACGAGCGCAGTGCAGTGCTAGGTAATGATTTGGACCCTCCATGTTCCAATAGCTGCGTGTCAGTGAGCTGTTAAGTGGCAGGCATGTTGCTTACCATCAGGCACATGTACTGTTCGTCTCGTCACTCATACGAGATGTAGTACTCGTTGAGTACAATAAGTGACTAAGTGAGAAAGGTAAAGTTTACGAAATGCTTTCAGGCAGGGTCGGACTGGGACGAAAGAGCCCGGCTGGTTCCATGGCGATCTCAAGCCCGGGGTCCGAGACCTTATCCTGCATACTGTTGCAGGCTGACAAATGCCACCTCGACTATAATATGCCCATGATCAATGATCTACGTATGTGTGGACGTCTAGTTACTTTAGGTTAATAGAATACTATAGAGTAAGATCCCAGAGCTCCCAGACGTCACCTATTTTCTGATGAATGAAATGTGGACGATTGAGTAGAGTTAGTAAGTACTAAGAATACTTGCTTACTCGCTAACTTGCTTAGACGGCCAATTTTGAGATATGGGGTAATGAAGGCACATACAAACATTGCTTACTTCACGCATTTTCTAATAAGTGATTTTCACGTATGTTGTAGGCAACATCCTTAAAAACAAGTTCCCAATCAATACTCGCAGACACTTTCCGTCGGCCGTTTTGCTTAACAACTCCAAAATAATAATTTACCTTCACTTAAATTCATTGCCTACAACATACGTGAAAATCACTTATTAGAAAATACGTGAAGTAAGTAATGTTTGTATGTACCCCTTCATTACCTTCATTACCCCATATCTCAAAATTGGCCGTCTAAGCAAGTTACCGAGTAAGCATGTGTTCTTAGTACTTACTAACTGTATTCCATCGTCCACATTTCATTCATCAGAAAATAGGTGACGTCTGGGAGCTCTGGGATCTCGGACTACTACGCTTACTGCGGTAACTAAAGTTCTGCATGCAATAAGGGGTCATCTAAGGTCCCACAGGACCCCCATTAAAAATAATTGAATTCGTACAATCTCCTGACTAAAATATAGCTCTCGTGACTCGTGAGTCGTTACATATTCCTCTAACAAATTGGACAAACAAAACTGGAAGCTGAAAGCTGCTGGACTGTACATCTAAACTGTAGAATGCGTTGCCTTGGTATTTTACTATGGTTAACACCCGGATTCATCCAGCAATATGAATAAGTAAATAAACAATCCAACCTTGCCAATTTTGGCCCTTGTGGCATTCAGCGAGACCTAGCGAAACAATCAAACAATAACTGTAGTAGTATATGAACTTTGTAACCTAGGCCTACAAGGAGAATAAATGATTTATGATTTACAAATATTGGTGGAAATAAGTATAAGCAACAGTGATTGCATAATACCGTTCCTATTGTCATTCTCAACTTTCAATAGAAAATATACCTACCTAATAATCTTAAGCTTCCATCGATACATTCCCACGACTGTCGTCAAACACTAATATCACACCTGTAGACGAAGTATAGATAAGTAACGTTATCCAATGTGTGGATAACAGTTTTCATTTACGTCTTTTACGTTTATGATCGCCTAGTAGCCTAGTATGAAAACAACGTGAGGAAACTAGCGTGTCCCAAGACAATTTTCGGAGACTAGACCATCTGCTAACCTGTATGTGGACAGCGTGACAGATTATGGCCTTGACTCTCTCGTTGAGAGAAGACCTCGAGTCTCACGATGGGAATATAAGTACATAAGTAGGCCGCTTAATGTTTAAATGCGCTGTTTTCCAAACATTCGCTGCCACTGGACTGGACTTGCCTTGCCTTGTATAGGTATACTTTATTATAACAGTGTCCACCATTACTGTGCGAGTTAAATGTAAGCATGCATTTTAAAAGAGGAACAATAACAGGTCTTTTTACAGAGAAATAATCGTTTAAATTTCGTATAACAGAAAACAGAACATAATAATTAAATTCTTAGAACTAAATATTCGTCACACAGACAGACTCGACCATTAGCTATGCTGTGAAAGAAATTTTTGAGGGGATAAAAAATATATAGGGTCGATTTGAGAAACATCCTTTGTTTGAAGTCGGTTAAAGATGGGATAATTTCATGTCATTTTGAGAACAATAACGAAATGTTAGAGGAGAAGGGATCTTATCATATCGTGGGACTCGTGAAATCAAATCTCCATGCTAAATTTTAGCCACATATTTTCAATCGTTACAATCGGCCCTTCTACCGCCTTATTATATCGGCTTTAGCTTTGCTATTGCTGTCTATCTAATTTCAAGCGAAAAGAAAAGAGAGCAATATTCAAAGCTAATATGTACCGTTTTCCTTAGGTGGAAGACCTGACCCCCGGAGATTTTTTACGTGTTGGTTGTTGGAAGAGACGGCTGCAGAACATAATAAGTCTGCGTAGGCATCAGGCGCGGTCCCAGCCTCGAATTTTGGGAGGGGTCACCAGTACGCAGCCTCAGATTTTCGGGGGGGGGGGGGGGGGGGTCACGAGTAGAAATACAATAAATCGAGTAAAAAAGACTTTACTAGTAGCGCTCCACGATTTTACCCGCGTAGTTGACGCTCCAGTTGTTTTTCCGTGTTTAAAAATAGTTTATGTACCTACTACTAGACATTGTGATTTTTAATCTAATGTACATGGGACACTCAGAAAGTTTTGAGAAACTAAAAAACGACCTGTGTAAAAAAAATTACTAAATCTTTTCAAAGAACTCTCCACCAGCCTCTATACAAAGTTTCATGCGTCTGAACCAATTTTCAGACAATTTCCAGTCCTCCGCAGACACCTCTTCCACGGCCTTCTCAAACGCTGTTAGCGCGTCTACCGGCGATGAAAACTGTATCCCTTTGAGCTGATTTTTAATTTTAGGGAAAAAAAAATCACACGGTTCCAAATCAGGACTGTAAGGAGGGTGCCCAAGACTCTGACCGGTGTGGAGTCCAGGAAGTCCCTCGCTTTGATCGCAGAGTGCGCGGGCGCGTTGTCGTGGTGAAGAAGGACCCCGCGGAGCCCGGTGTTCGGTCGCTTGTTTCTCATTGCAGATCTGGCAAGCATTTTATGCTGGACCATTCGGCGTTGATACTGCTTTGGTCTCGAAGTGGAATTGAAATTAGGTACCCCGTCAAAGTGAAGAAACTAGCGATCAAAATTTTCCTTGCGCTCCTCGATCGCTGCACTTTCGTAGGTGCTGGTTCATTTTGAAACAGCCAAACTGTCGACTGCTTTGTTTCTGGATCGTATTGATAAATCCAGGATTCGTCACCTGTCACAATGTCGTAAACGCGCCGTGACGAGCCTGCATCATGCATGAAATTTTTGTATCATATTACGGCACTAATCCACACGGGCCTGCTTCTGAGCTTAGGTGAGGTTGTGCGGCACCCAGCGGGAAACTATCCTCCTTACGTGAAGGTGCTCGTGCAAAATCTTGTGAACACTTTCTGAACTAATCTGCAGAATATGCTGAATCTCTGCGTACGTAATGCGTCTGTTTTCTTGAATTAATTTTTTTACTGCCAGCACACTTTCTTCGGTGGCAGCCGTCGTAGGACGACTCTCCTTTGTTCATCCCCCAAAGTAAAACGGCCGCGTTTAAACTCGCCACACCGGCGGTAGATGGTCGCTTTTGAAGTCCTTTATCCATAAAACCAATTCGAAGTCGATCAAATGACTCGTCAGGTTTTAAGCCACATTTGAAATCGTAAAAAATCATAGCACGAAAATGTTCTCGACGCAGATCTATTTTTTAATAAAACAAAAAAATATAAATTGGCTCTCATAAAAATGTGGAGGGAAATTTGAAAATCGAACAGTTGTATTTATACGTGTCATAACAATTTTTTTTTGCAAAACTTTCTGAGTGGCCTGGTATATGATTTTGGGGGGGTCATGTCCCCCGTGACCCCCCCCCTGGAGCCGCGCATGGTAGGCATATGGTCATTTCCACATTACTAAGTGTGACCTGAGACAGGCGGCGGTCGGCGACCTCGCTAATAGCAGATAATGCGGTAACCACTTGGTGCTCGTTAAGTGACGAGACTAACGAGTGCACGGTGACTATCAGGGACTAATGTCTTGGCAACACTCGCAACAAATACTTCCAAACCTTAATCTCTTCAGGAATTTAGATTGATGACGTTTGACGACGGTTTTTTTCTTTCTACTTTTTCGTATCGTACTGCTTGTAGCTCGGAAAAGCGTTTCATGGTTCGATTCATGGGTAATGTCCCAAAAACAAGAACAAAGAGGTTTGACCTCTACTTTCGTAAAAAGAATAGATATTTCCTGATTGATATAACTTGAAGAGTGTCTTCAAGTCTAGAGTGAATCTGCGCTCCATCAGTTTATTCACTATTCAAGCAAGGAAGGAAGATTCAAATTACTACGTACGAATTTTGGGGAGATTTCAATTACGTATCCTTCAAGGACAACTGCAAAGATTTAATCCTGTATCCAGTTTTGTTAAAACGAAGGCCACATAGTGCACCGATGCCATCAAAGGAGCGAAAAAAGGAAAAAATTCTGGGTAAAAAATATCACACTGTGCGTGTTTACATTTTCCTCTGCATTTCAGGGAAAACCTTGAAGATAGGAGTATCGGCAGTAACACGTTCGAGCGATAGTCTCAGGTATAATAGGATTTATCGCAGAGATAGCCATCGATATAGTCGAGTAGACATACAATTCTACTGATAATACAGAGACTTATCGAGCCAGTGGATTAGAACTACATGAGACACGTGAACACTATTACATGGCAATTCATTTACACGCCCATTTAAAACTGTTACTTTGCCACATCATCACACATTGTATCACACCTTGCCAGTAATATTGGGGGACATTTCATACACAACACTATCTGACCCCAAATTAAGCAAAAGACAAGTGGTACAAGACCACAGTATAAAGAAATACTATGCTTGTACTATGGAAGCCACATTGCTGATTTAATACTTTTTATAGTTGTAAATACATACTAGTAATCTTAGTGGCAAGTAGAATTCTGAAAACATGACTGTGGTCCAGTTAGAACAGGTAATGCTTACATTACAGGGCTAAGAGATAATATTATGTACATCTCCTGGTGACGAGAGAAGTGCTAGACAGTAATTAGGAGTCGTAATATTCCATTAGCTGTGTTATTATGGGAAGGTGTGTGCTTGATGGTAATTAGGCGCATGTCTTGCCCGTCCACTCCAATGAATTGAAGCGAATCGGGAAACAGTGTAGAGATACACCGTTTCTCGAATTGCGCATTTTTCTTTAAAACACATCCACTGTAACGATTCTCGGTTCGACGACATTTATTAAATGGCTAGCTCAACGTCAGTTCAATTTGCTAACGTTTTAAGTAAAACTGCACTAGATTTTGGATCCCCTAAAACTTTGTTGTAGAACCGATACCCAAACAAGACTCGGCGGCAACTCCCGTTAGCACATATAAGTCCTCTAGAGACATGACCTTTCGAAGGAAGCAGAGCGCGAAAAACGCGACTAGTGCTGACGAAAAAAGGTCTCCAACTCGTAAAAGTAGATGATATAGTGGGCTGCGTAATTGGGTCAGGTTTGGCACGACAGCCTTTGTGGAAAAAAGCAGCTATGAAAAATGGTGCCCAAATTGTATGACCTTTCCAAAACAATTGAAATTTGGAACTCGGTAACTATACATATTTTGCGATTGGGGTGAAATTAAATGCCAGATTTTAATTTCCAACTTAATATTTCTTTCAATAGTTGCGTGACTCTGTACTATTACGGACAGGCGTGTTGCTTACCATCAGCCTCATTTTCTGCTCATTGGGATGAGCAGATCTCTCTAAACTATAAAAAAATGTTTCCAGAGAAATTACAGGGCTTAGAGATATAACAACTTAGATCTCTGGGTGACGAGCGCAGTGCAGTGCTAGGTAATGATTTGGAATCTTCATGTTCCAATAACTGCGTGTCACTGTGCTGTTATGTGGCAGGCATGTTGCTTACCATCAGGCACTCGCAGGTCTCGCCACTCTATATTTAAAAAAAAAAAGAAAAAAAAAAATCATGAAGTTTACTGTATTTGGAACTGTTCATCAGGCTAGTAGTTGTAGGTACTATCTAGTCACGTGCAGGGACTAAATACTCAGCATAATTAAATCGATAAGTATCGGCAGCCATCGGTTGCCGGCACGATAAACGTGGACTGTATCACTTATCTAGCAATTTATGGATATGAAAATATTATGCCGATTATTATGGCTAGACATGTAACACAATGTGTATGTTTTTGAAGTATTTCTTTTGGAGAAATTGGAACAAATGATGAGAGCGAATGAGAGCCACAGTCAAACACGACATGATGACGATGGCATGTCATTGACGCGAACGCATACGATTTGATTTCCTACATTTCCTCCAAAAAAGTGGTCAACGCGACTAAAAAAGTTTTCATTTCAAAAACCACAGCTGAAACCATTCCCGAAGCGTACATACTCGTAGAAGCATTCTTAGATACTTACCATATACCTACTTGGCCATTCACAGCATTGCGTTAACAAACGTTACCTATTACCTCGCTAAATCTAGGCCAATTATCGATTCATCGCACTGTTCCTTACTCGTCAAACCTTACACTTTTCAAGGAACACTGCATGCAAGAAGAAACTTTAAAGTTTCTGATGAAAGTCCAAATTTCAAGGTACAATATCCCCAATTAAAGCAGTGAAAACCTTACACTTTTCAAGGAACACTGCATGCAAGAAGAAACTTTAAAGTTTCGGAAGAGAATCCAAATTTCAAGGTACAATAGGCCACATTATAGCAGTAAGGCAACTATGCGCCAGATGCGAGTTGCAATTAGACAGCTGTGCAATAAGGACAATGGCTTTTGCTACCTAGAGTTACTTCTGAGTCTAGGACAGGTCACGTGGATGGACGATGTTCTAGTTTCTACCTTTTTGTAGAGCTAATAAAAGAAGTTATAACGTTTAGTAAAAAAAAAAGATGTGGTGTCCTGGTGTCATGGGACAGGTAGGAATGGAGTTTCTTTTTACAGTTGCAGTTTTTACGCGTCACTTCCGTTATATATTTTTCTTACGGTTTTAATCTCACATTTTATTTAGTTCGGTCGCGCAGCAAAATCCCTATATCTTCCACGCCTGACGTAAGGACCTTCGTTCCAATACATCAATAAAGCCGTAAAATTACTTATTTTGGTAAGTAACTGTGATAAAGTGCACGCCCCTAACAATTTGCTTTCCCAATAAAAGCATTAGTACGAGGGTCAAACTGAAAGTTCTTAGAAAATCAAAAACTGATTACATTAGCCAGTTATTAGTTTTATTATATCTTTTCAAAATATTGTCCATTCACGTCAATACACCGCTGCATGCGATGGAACCACTGGGAAAAGCACTTTGCCCACTCGTCCTTAGGGGTCTCTTCAATGGCATCGCGATACGCAGCCACCGCTTCTTCATCATTCATAAACCGCTTTCCTTTAAGTTTTTCTTTAATTTTTGAAAATAAATAAAAATCACAAGGCGCTTGGTCGGGGCTATACGGCGGGTGACCCAGTAATTCAACGTTTGATGTCGCCAAATAGTCGATCGTTCGCTTGGCTTCGCGGTGTGCGATGAGGCGTTGTCGTGGTGAAGGAGGATCCTACTGCGAGGTCGTTTCTCTCGAACTTTTTCCAAGACAAGTGGCAAACAATTGGTAGTGTACCATTCTGCAGAAACTGTTTTTTGATCCTCTAACACAATTGTTGCGAAATGACCTATCCTTCCAAAGAACGAGGCCACCATTATTTTCCCCGCACTTCGATCTCTCTTCACTTTAGTTGGCAACTCCTCGAAAGGAAACACCCACTGATCAGATTGTCTTTTGGTTTCAGGATCATAACAGTAAATCCAGCTTTCGTCACCTGTTAGTATGTCGAACACAGCATTTGAGTCACCTCCGTTAAATCTTTCAATCATTTTACGGCACCAATCCACACGATGGAGTTTTTGAGCCTCAGTCAAATTATGAGGTATCCACCGGGCGCAAAGCTTCCTGACCGCTAAATGTTCGTGTAGGATTTTGTGCACTTGACTCATACCGATGCCTAAGCTTGTCCGAATCTGCTGATAGGTCACTCTTTTGTCAGTCTCTATCATACGCCGCACAACACAGATGTTATCTTCAGTCGTCGCCGTAGAAGGCCGTCCCTCACGTAAATCATCAGTGAGATTAGTGCGACCACGTTTAAACTCATTAAACCAGTTGTAAACAGTCGCACGAGATGGGGCTTCATCGTGAAAGGCCAATCGTAGTCTATCATAACTTTCTTGTTGACTTAAATGACATCGAAAGTCATAAAAAATCATTGCACGAAAATTTTCTCGTGTTAAATTCATGTTGACGTGACACAGACAATTTTCAATTTGCCGCCAAATCGTAAAACAAATGACAAATGAATGAAGTATATACTCAGTAATATTGGCAAAGAGTTCTATTTTCAAATTATAGTTTTTTTTTTTTATTATATTGTTTATAAGTGGCCAGTTCTAAGAACTTTCAGTTTGACCCTCGTAAGACATCAAATTCCAGATATTGCGGAAGTCTCAATAACCGTAGTATATTAGTGATTGATGGCGGGAACCGTCCACCTTGAGGCTAGTCAGCGATCGCATGACCAGGTGAAGTCATCATGGGTATATATTAGTAAGGTTCTGTGGATTTACTCGTGGTGAAACACAATTTCTGTATGAGAGTTTTATGCAAAAGATTTTGACATGACAGCAACAAAAAGGTAAGACTCGGAGGTCAAAGCGGATTTTCGCGGAAGTACCTACGAGTAATTATTGAGGCTGCATTTTTTTCATCGTAACGGGAAAATTAACTACTTACTAGTGTGGGACGCAACTTGCGTCGATACTCTGGCACCATCACATCTTCCAGAGACACATTGTAAGGCTGGTGCAGCGGCTAATTCAGCTGAGCGACTCAAACGGCGCAAATATGCAACCCTCGGAAGAGGTTACATATTTGAGCCCTTTGGGGTTGAGACATTGGGTCCGTGGGGGCCGGGAGCTCACCTCATCTTCAAAAGCCTTTCCGAACGCTTGGTCGATGCGACGCGTGACCAAAATGCTGGCGTTTATTTGGCCCAACGCATAAGCATTGCCATTCAGCGTGGTAATGCCGCCAG
The DNA here is from genome assembly GCA_963693475.1 of Ectropis crepuscularia. NCBI lineage: Eukaryota > Metazoa > Arthropoda > Insecta > Lepidoptera > Geometridae > Ectropis > Ectropis crepuscularia. The sequence continues at coordinate 27,469,331 of OY856349.1, read as the reverse complement.
CATGCTGGGTACGCTTCCGATTGGTAGTGGGCTTGAACATCTTGATTATCTGTAGACCTTCATTGGTCTATGGATAATTCAGGTGTGCTTAGTGTAAGTAGTTGTTAGGTATGTAGCGTAGTGTAGTTCTCATTGTATTTTAGTTTTGTTAATAAAGGCTCTGGCCTATTAAAAAAAAAAAAAAAAAAAAAAAAAAAAACTACTTACTACTTGAAGAAAAAGGAAGAAAGTTTAAATACTAGCAGCGGCCCGCTGTTTTACCCGCGTAATTTCCGTTATTTTTTCTGAATAAAAAGTAGCCTATGTGTTCTTCGAGACTATTTATTCCATACTGTTCCAAATTTGAACCCGATCCGGTCATACGTTACGTCGTGATTGAGCAACAAACATCCAAACATTAACATTTATAATATTAATAGGATTAAAGAGTAGCTCAACGATACCAATGTTAAAAATTATAATAGTATTGTTCCGAATTGACTAGGTAGAGCTAGGTCCTATTCATACAAATGACTCTCATAGCTTGCGTGACTGAAACATCTCGATCAATTCAGATAACCGCCATGGCACCTGTTCACATGTACGTTGCAGAGACACGACACAAATGTAGTTTTTTATCAAGACTTTGTCATAATATCATTATGGTGCAAAACGGTCATGCATTACAATCTGCAAGGCTATTTATAACTGTGTGCGACCTATTTGCACTGCATTCCAGTGGCCAGCATCAGAGGAGCTTTGTACAGGAGGAATTCAAGATGGAAGTTAAGGAGGTTTGGAGTAAATACGAAGGCATGGTGGCCTCGTGGTGAGAATATCCGATTTCGTAAGCATGGTAGTAGGTCCAAATCTCACCTGCGCTTCTGAGTATTTTTACAAGAGTAGCGTACAAGTTTGTTGTCACAACTGGGTTTAACGGAAGAAAATATCGTGAGGAAACCGGTATGTTCCAAGAAAGACATCTTTCGAGGACATAATAATATCATCAATCATCAACAGCCCACTAAACGTTCCCACTGCTGGGACTCGGGGCCTTCCCCCGCAAGGAGAGAGTGTAATAATATGTTACACGCTAATTCGTACTTGGCGGATTGTGGACTTGGTGAATTGCGGCCTTGCTTCTCTCCTTGTGAAAGAAATCCCTGAGTCCCAACCGCATATAAATGTTACAATAAAAACAGTGGAGATTACGACCTCGTTTAACATAATATCTCAATTGGAAAAATATTCAGGAGGAGCCGACGGGATTCGAACCCACGAGACCCCACAACCCCACGATTGTGAAATCGCACGTTCTCATCATGTGGTCACCACGGCACTTTTTCTACACGCCAATTGATTTTTATGAAGAAATACTATGTATCATACATACAGTGCTCTTTTTAGAATAATTGAGATTTTATCCCGTACGAAATATAAAATGAATAGGTAATCTAGACGCACGGCAGTGTGGCCAACCAAGTCAATTCAAGTAAACTGCCGCACCATGTGTAATATTATTCATTTTCTCATTATTCACAGTTCTTAATATAACTGACAATAATAGGTAACCTACATTGACTAAAAAGCGATTCAATATTTATTCATACACTTTAGTAGTTACATATATGAGGAAAATCAGTTCACAAATACGCTTTTATGGGAGCCTGGTGGACCGGAAACTATTTGCATGCATGGAACTTATTACTACAAAATTACGCTCCAGGCATCGAAACTTGTTTCCGAATAACCAATTCCAATAAAATGCATTATGTATGTAGGTTCGACAATGATACGGTTACTTCATCAACAGATTTAAGCGTGCAAGAAGTTATATAAGGTCGGTGGATTTGAGATTTCATAACGACGCCCTTTTGAGTATTTTATGAGGTCAACATTTTAAGAAAGGCGTTGATAATGCCGCCAGCACTCTTCCGACTACTCAACCGCAACCGATAGTGAAGCTAGATCATCTTGGTTATCATTATCACTAGACCTTAATTAATAAGTGTGTGAATAATTCAGATGTGCTTTTTGAAGAATATGGTGTAGTGTAGTTTTCATTGTACATTTTAATATTTATGTTTTTGACGCTAATAGGTCTGTATTTGACAAATACTCGCGTGATGGTAAATGACGGTGCCGTTGAAAATGATACACGCTGATTTCTTCCTATTTAAGTAAATAAATGTTCTGCCTATTTACACAAAAAGACCGTGGAGTATTCTGTCATATTATCTCATAGTTGGTCTTTTGTTACCGTCGGAATTTACCAAGGGAGTAGATTTTGCGGTTAAGCAAAGTATAAGTTCTACTTACACTAGATAAACTTGCAACATAACTCAGACCAGACGAAAACCGCACAATATGTAGACATTCTGGTGTAGGACCAATGAACCGCAGTATTCGTTTCCTTAATCAAACATAGGACGTTTAGATCACCACAGAACGGTGTAGACTCAGCTCTTCATTACGGTTGGAAATATAGGAAATATTGTGCACAGGATTATAGACCAAAACGATAATCTATAGAACCATCAGCCTGTTTATTTCTGCTAATGAACGTTCTTTCGTTCTTTGAACGATGACTATAAGGTGCAGTGCAGGTGCAGCAAATTTTTTGTTTTTAAACTTTTATAGGTTTACACTTGACCGCCATATCGTCTGATGTTAAGCGACGATGCGGTCTACGATGGAGCGTGTTCACCTAGAAAAAACGGATCCACTTTTTAGCAAAATCTTTTAGATGATGATTTTTTGACTCGGCTGCAAACGAATCGTAAACCCTTAACTTATTTAAAAACATTCAATGTCATAATATTTGTTGCCAGTATAGGTACTCTTCGCCAAGTTAATCGATATTCACGAAAGTGGGCATTTACTTAAAATATGTAATTTAATCCAACTTGAGAGATATAGTTTTAAGATAATTTATTAAGATAAGACATTGTCTTTACCCGCGCGAAATTGGAAGGGTTCGCTTATATTTTTCCGCTTCTGTATCTTCCGCGAATTAAGGTTGTCCTATCTGGGTTGCTAATTCATTTCAGTATTTTTAAATACCTAGTTGAGAACTTGCTCAGCTTAAGATTTTATTTATTGCACTTTGTCTGCTTTAACAAAAGAACCTACATGTGGAAATAAACAGCCATTTTACACATCGGTCGTCGTGTAAGTATAAGTACCTACCTGTTGGCGATCAACACATGTATATAATATAAAGTCTAGTTTTAGTATGTTTTATAATGAGTACGGTAAAATTGTAATTCGGTTAAAATTAATGGATGATTGTTAAGTAAATAAGGTTTATTTTGGTAGGAATAGGTAGGGCACACCTAATAAATATGGTTTTGATTCAGTTTGTTCGGAAATATAGGTAGGGTGTCAACTTATTTACCTAACTTTAGGGAAATATTAGAAAATTTGATGGTTTTTGCGAAAATACTGAATTGTAAGCTAAGGTACCCCTGAAGTAGTTATGTTGTTTAATAGACCTGGTCGTGGGCTACATTTATAGTGGTCATTCGTCAGCCTAGGACCAGGAATGGCAAAGTTATGGCCAAAAAAGTGGTCATAGCATAGTGAAAATGGACCGAAAAGAGGGCTCAGAATACGGGGCTCTCTTTAAGGTAAAGGTAAGGGGGTACCTTAGCGATCATGATTTTGTTGGGAGCATGCTCTTCTCAGCGGCTCCAGTACAAGAAAGAAAACAAGGAAAAATAAAAGGAAGACTCAAGCAACCAGCGTTTCACTACCCCGCTACCTGCTCCCACTTCAAGGTCCGGCCAAGAAGATTTCGTCGAGCGAACGTCGGGATCACGTCGAGTTGTCGTCGGGCCCACGTCGTGTCAGCACCGAGTCATCTCCAAGGGCACGTCGGGTGTCACGTGGAGTGTCGCGTCGAGTGTCACGCCGAGTGTCACGTTGGGGGTCACGCCGTGTGTCACGCCGAGTGTCACGTTGGGGGTCACGCCGAGTGTCACGCCGGGGGGTCAAGTCAAGTTCACATCCAGGACGAGTTCGAGGATTGTCCCACAGCGGTCGCAAAGTGAACCCAGGGACGAGTCTACCAGCGCCCGTCGGAACGAGAGGGCACGTACTCAAGAGACCTACTTACAACAGGTCTCTCCCCCTCTCGCTGCCGGCAGACCAGGCTCGTCAAACGCATAGCGGTCGGTCACATACGGCCGGTCCGCGACAGCTGGTCCTTCGAGCCGGATTCACGCCGTAGCGACCATCGTGGGACTTCGTCGAGGAAGTGAAGACTTGCAGACATCTGCGCTTCAAGACAACGGACGAGGGGATCATCGTGCGAGAGGAAACGAAGATCAAGATGCCCGTTACAAGAAGCCAGAAGGGAGGTGATCGACTGGAACGTACGCCGACTGAGAGAGCATCACGTGGCATCACAGTGGAGTCCGGCACGACATCCGGTACCAGAACAGAAGGTACCTTCCCGCCTGGGACGTCGTTCGAGACTACAATTAGGGCCACAACCGAGAAAGTCAGAACACTGGTGGAAAGCACAAGTTCGAAGATCTCCGAGAGGCTACAGCACACAAAGGCACCGTCTGTAGCGTCAACAGCCAGAAGGAAGAAAGAGATGGAAGCACGTGTGGAATTAGCTCAACGGAAACTGGAAGAAGCACGGGCTGCGGCTGGGTTGGCAAAGGTAAAACTGGAGATGCTTCAACTGGAAGAAGACGATGACGAATCTGTGATCAGCGTGTCAGTAAACCGGGAAGAGATGGTGCAGAATTGGATCAGCGATTCGACGGAAAGGCTGCCAGGGAAAGTGTCAGAACCGGAGAAGCCCGGTAAAGCACAGACAGCCACGAAAATCACTGAAGCTTCTGCCGACATCAAGGGCATCGCTGAAGCACTACGGGACGTCGTCAAGTTATCAACGAGAAATGTAGCAGCACCTAGCTACATGTTCGAACTCTCACAGTTCGACGGGAACGCTAGCGAGTGGCTAGCCTTCAAGAGGGCATACGAAGATACGGCTGAGAACTTCTCTGTAATCCAGAACATGATAAGGCTGAGGAAGTCCATCAGGGGTGCAGCGCAAGAGTCGGTGAAATGTCTATTGTATTCGGACAATACACCTGAAGACATCATGGAAGCTCTGCGTCGGCAATACGGAAGACCGGATGGACTGGTACTGGCAGAGATGGAGAAACTGAAAAGGCTGCCTAAGATGACGGAGAGTGCTCAAGACGTGTGCGATTTTGCATGTCGAGTGAGCAACATCGTGGCAACAGTGAAGAGCCTGAAAAAGTCTCAGTACCTCCAGTCACCGGAAATGCTCAAGACGATAGTGGACAAGATGCCTGCAGTAATACGGTTCCGGTGGTTTGACTTTACGGCTGACACGGAAGATCCTGACTTGCTACAGCTGAGCAAATTCCTGAACAGGGAGGCATACCGGTGCAGTCAATATGCACTGCAAGAAGCTGTAACCAAAAGCCAAGGATGGAAGAGAGAAGTCACCCATGCCGCCGTGGAACAAAGGGAACATAACGAGAATTGTCCAAACTGCCAAGGGAATCATCGTCTGTACCAATGTAAGAAGTTTACGGAAGCCTCGATCAAGGAACGCTGGAAGATCGCAACTAGTAGCAAGCTATGCTTCAAATGTTTGCAAGGGCGACATCGGAAGCAAGACTGCCAGAAGCCAGGGTGCAGAGTATGCAGAAGATGGCACCATGAGCTACTACATGAAGATCGGCAACCTGAAGGAGTGAAGAAGGAACCGGATGGCAAGGAAGTAACGAACAACGTGCTCCAGGTCAACACGGCGAAAACCAAGAAGGCGTACTTGAAGATGGTACCAGTTGAGATCTACGGGCCAAAAGGAAGCGCCAAGGTTTTGGCTCTGCTGGACGAAGGTTCAACGGTGACACTGGTGGACTCATCCGTAGCCGAACAACTGGGGCTACAGGGACCTCGAGAGCAACTTACCATAGAAACAGTCGGAGGGAAGTTGCTGTCGAACAAGAGATCCATGAAGTTCAATATGAAAGTTCGAGGAGTTCATCAGACACGGAAAAGGACTGTCACCGGGGCAAGAACCATGGACGAACTTCACCTGACACCTCAAGCAGTAGACAAAGAGAAGGTCAAGCTGTACCCTTACTTCCAAAAGATGGCGGATCAACTTTGCTACGAGGAAGAGCGGCCGAAGGTTCTCATCGGGCAAGACAACTGGGAGTTGATTGTCTCCAGGGGAACGCGAAAAGGGAAAAGAAACCAGCCCGTCGCATCCCTCACATACTTAGGGTGGGTGCTACATGGATGCGACTCGGGGGCAACGAAACCTGACGACATTGTTACCTGCGGCCATGTCTTCGCCCGAGAAGAACAAATGACAAACTTCAAGTCTACAGCGAACCAGTTTAAAGGCAAGGAGAAGAAACTGGACAAAGACGAGAATTTCGAGACAGAAGATCCTATGTGGAAAAGATCTTCACGGAAAAAGAAGAAAAAGAAGTCTCAAGATAACTCGATAAAAGAAGCCACAGAGAAGGTTCTTCGAACATTATGCCAGAAAGAGTGCTACAGGGAAGACATCACTGCGCTCACGAAGGGGAGGCCCTCTGAGATATCTAAGATGAAAGAGATCGACGTGAAAACAGCAAAGTGCATGCCAGATGAGGGACATCACTTCGGACAACCGGCTTCATCGAGTGCGGTCGTCGACCACCTTGGCCCCACTGTTGTCAAGGTGGGTCGACGGCGTAAGAAGCGAAAGAGATCCTTGTTTCGGCGTGAAGACTGCTTGCCACGCCTACACTGTGGCGATGCAGTCTTTGCTGAGGGTTCGACGCTGCGCAGAGGAACATCACTGAGAGGCAAAGAGGTCCGCGCCTACACCGGACCAGATGGCAGAACACGGGACATCGAGGTCCGCACGAATGGCGGAATTCTGCGGCGGCCAACCCCTAAGGCTGTGCTGTTGGTGCCTCCATGGAGCGGCGACGGCGGCGGTCCCAGAAGTCGAGCCATCAAGCGACGGCGGCGTCGAGACGACGAGTGACGGGCCTCCGACCGGTGAGATCGCCGAGCCAGAGGATGGTGCTAGCGCACGAAGGGGAGGATGTTGGCGATCAACACATGTATATAATATAAAGTCTAGTTTTAGTATGTTTTATAATGAGTACGGTAAAATTGTAATTCGGTTAAAATTAATGGATGATTGTTAAGTAAATAAGGTTTATTTTGGTAGGAATAGGTAGGGCACACCTAATAAATATGGTTTTGATTCAGTTTGTTCGGAAATATAGGTAGGGTGTCAACTTATTTACCTAACTTTAGGGAAATATTAGAAAATTTGATGGTTTTTGCGAAAATACTGAATTGTAAGCTAAGGTACCCCTGAAGTAGTTATGTTGTTTAATAGACCTGGTCGTGGGCTACATTTATAGTGGTCATTCGTCAGCCTAGGACCAGGAATGGCAAAGTTATGGCCAAAAAAGTGGTCATAGCATAGTGAAAATGGACCGAAAAGAGGGCTCAGAATACGGGGCTCTCTTTAAGGTAAAGGTAAGGGGGTACCTTAGCGATCATGATTTTGTTGGGAGCATGCTCTTCTCAGCGGCTCCAGTACAAGAAAGAAAACAAGGAAAAATAAAAGGAAGACTCAAGCAACCAGCGTTTCACTACCCCGCTACCTGCTCCCACTTCAAGGTCCGGCCAAGAAGATTTCGTCGAGCGAACGTCGGGATCACGTCGAGTTGTCGTCGGGCCCACGTCGTGTCAGCACCGAGTCATCTCCAAGGGCACGTCGGGTGTCACGTGGAGTGTCGCGTCGAGTGTCGCGTCGAGTGTCACGCCGAGTGTCACGTTGGGGGTCACGCCGTGTGTCACGCCGAGTGTCACGTTGGGGGTCACGCCGAGTGTCACGCCGGGGGGTCAAGTCAAGTTCACATCCAGGACGAGTTCGAGGATTGTCCCACAGCGGTCGCAAAGTGAACCCAGGGACGAGTCTACCAGCGCCCGTCGGAACGAGAGGGCACGTACTCAAGAGACCTACTTACAACAGGTCTCTCCCCCTCTCGCTGCCGGCAGACCAGGCTCGTCAAACGCATAGCGGTCGGTCACATACGGCCGGTCCGCGACACTACCGTTGTTTGTAGCGACAAAGTCGGCGTTTCCTTCAGAATGTACGTTTCCGATTTTACTGGTCGTTTCGTGCGATGAAGTTCTGATTGATTTCCAACTTTACGCCTGTGAGGCTACTTTCAAAGCGCCGCGGAAAATAAAAGGTTCTAACGAAACGATAGCTGTAGAAAAAGTATGTGACAACCATAATAAGTATTTCTCTTGGTTAGGGTTTAGGATCATCGCCATAGGACGAATATTCAGCTTTTAAAACTTTTACTGTTTTTTTTTAATAAGACCGAAGTGAGTGTAAATGTAGTCCAGCTAAGCTAGTACCACACTTTTGCCAGTAATTTTACCAACAAATAGAATGTGCAAACATTCCTGTGTTTCGATTTGAGATAGATAAGAGTGATAAAGAGATAAACGAATCATGCATCTCTGGGTGCCGAGCGCAGTGCAGCTGCTAGGCTTTGATTTAGAGTTTTCGTGTTCAAATAGGTGCTTCACACTATACTGTTACAGGCGAGTTGTTTACCTTCTGTTGCATATCTTGCCTCTCGTTAATTAAAAAGTACGGTACGAGCAAGGCATAATGGTAATGGCAAACAAAACCCCATAACAGTTCAGCGCCATGCAGCTATCTGTTCTAGTTAGCAGTTCACTACCTAGTTCTAGGACTTCGCTCTTCCTTGGAGATGACACATACTCGTAGTTTCTCTTGGCACTGACATTTCTTGTGAAAACATTGCCCTTCAGACGGAAATACAGTAACGTTGGCGGTAAAATAAGCGGACAAGGTGATACTTTCAGGCGGATGCCTTCCTACTACCATAATAATAGATGCTACCACTAAAAATATTACCATGAGACTCAACCCATCGAACGCCGCAAAAGATCTTACAAAGTTTTCTCTATTTTTAGTATCATTTTTAACCAGATTTTGAAGCAAGACGTTGAGCCCGACAGCGTGTTCCGTCGTAGGCATGTCCGATAGTAGATAATACCCTCAAACAATAGCTTAAGGAAAATCTAATGAAAGGACAACTGGCGTCACCTTGGGAGGTGACATCATGGCGACGTGTTATATGTTTATAGAGGTATGTATTGCAGTTTTTTATGGACAAGCTAAAGGCTTCGTGTACGCTTTTGAACTATGTATCTACAATCTACGTACCAGTTGAGTTAGAATATGTTATAGATAGATAGAAAACTCTTTATTGTGACACAAACAAATTAAAATATTACAGAGAAACACTAATAAACTAGCGCCACAAATGGCGGCCTTATCGCTGAGAGCAGCATCTCTTCCAGGCAACCAGCATGTTATTTATTCTTTATTTAATACTATAAGCTCATATACTATTACGCACGCAATTCCCGTTCCCGTTTTTTTTTTCGTGACAATAAGTAGCGTATGTCACGTTCTTGTTGCGTAGCTACTATTTCAGACTACAATCTGTAAATTCCAAATTTCAAGCCGATTCGTTCAGACCTTCCGACGTGATGACCAACAAACATACAAACTCTCGCATTTATAATATTAGTAGGACTAGTAGCAATCCGCAGGTTCCACTCACTTTTAGTTTCCGGTTTAGTATAAGCCTAAGTTCAAGTTTGTGGGGTTGATGCTATTATCACCGACCCTTATCTTGGAAAATGGAGACTAAAGAGCTTTCGTGCTGTATTTTGTAAATTAGAAACTAATGAAAATTTTATTGGATATAGGATAAACTTTTGGCGCACCGCATACAGATTTTTTCGTAGGCTGTGAATGAGGCTGATCGTCACGCTCGGAAATGAAAGGCTCGATCGGGTGAACTCGGGAACGCCGAGTATACCCGAGCGAGAAAGATACAGTCATTAATAAGATTTATTTCCGATTTGTTTCTCATTAATCCTGCTACTAATATGATCCATAATAATATAAAAAATATGTCCTTATGTACCTATAAATTATGAGTGCCGATGAAGTTTTTGCCGTATATACTAAGCACACACACTTGTTTAACTTTTCTAGTGTGCATATTAAAGTGTTTGACCACAATTAAACCGTAATCATAATCAAGTCCAGTAACACTACAGCTGGCGATATTACCGCACAATATAAAGTAGGTACTTAAGTAAAGTATTTTTCTTTTTTCTGTAATTTCCTATTTTATTTATTTTTATCTGTAATTGGATACTATTTTTTTTTAAATACAATATAGAAATACTCATTTAAACTCCATGTTCCATAATTAATGATAAAATAAATCCATGATAAAAAAACTGGTTGACTCATAATTTGTAGCATACATTATGTCATGTTACCAATTCACCATTATCTGTGTCAACATGCAGTCAACAAACACTAAAAGAACCTGTTTCTTATGATTCAAAATTCATACATAAACATAGACGTGACCGCTTCTCCGCCACATGATTCATGCTATGATGTCAGTGTTGTGTTTCCTATCTATTAGTGATTACTACCAAAACATACAGAAAACATTCATAGGGTAGCATTGTCTGGTATGTCATTCTGATATCATTTTGTATTCATATTCTATTATTGATACAACTAAAGGCCTGTTCACACTGGAGCGGTATTCGCTGCCGCCTGCGGTAGAGAAAACCAAGTGGGTAAGCGGTAATATTACTGTTCACACCAAAAAATACCATGTACCCAGGCAGTACTTACAAAATACCTCTCACTAATTTAACTCTACCCACAGCGGTAGCGAATATTGCTCCGGTGTGAACAGGCCTTAACCGTGCCTCACTGTTTCACCTGCATAGTTTCCAATTCTGGTATTTAAAAAAGTAGCCAATGTATTTACAGACTTTTATCATGTATAAAATTTCTTCCAGAGCCCTTCAGTGGTTGTAGTGTGAAAGAGATTTTAACAAGGATCCATACATATTCACATACTTTCACATTTACAATAATAGTAGGATTTGTACATGATATCTTTGGGATTTATTTGTTCAATCACAGGATCAATGACTTGGTGAATAAATAAAGTATTTTAAAACAATGGTTTCTTTTTATTAATGCACTTAAAATATAAGAAATTCACTAAAGATGTGTTTGTTATACCTTAGGCATATTTATATTGTTTAATATATGGAAGAATTCATTATGGATTTATTAAATTTGAGCATAGCTTGTATTTCTGTTTATCATCTATATCATTTATGTACTAAATATTTATATAAGTACACATTTAATAGTGTAACATCTTGTTCTTGACTTATTTGTTTATTTACATCCAAAAAACATTATTTTTTTAATTTTCTAAATTAAGTATCAATAATATAGATAGATAGATCTTTCATATTCAGATATGTGCCTTATCAGATATTTTATGATGATAGTGGGACTCGATTTTTACTGATAATGAGAGTTAGAACTATGTGGGCAAGCAATATGCAATGATTAACGTTGATAAAAAAATTTCAGGTATTGTTATTATTTATATTTCAAATTAAATTTATTTTAAGCACATAATTTGAGAAGGATTGAATTGATTGAATTTTTTTTTAAAGAAAGATTGATGAGACGATAAGGTCATGTGCCTGATGGTAAGCGACATGCCTGCCACATAACAGCACAGTGACACGCCGCTACTGGATCAATGAATCACAGGGTCAGACTAAGTGAACTTGCTACAATACCCAAATTGTTAAGATATGTGATAGCTATCAGGTTGTTAAAAAAAGTCATAGCTAATCTATACTAATAATATAAATTTGAAGAGGTTTTTTGTTTGAATGTGCCAATCTCAGGAACCACTGAACCAACTAAAAAAATTGTTGGATGTTTGTTACATGATCACTGAGTGCTAGGCTATAATATTGTGTTACCTTCTACCTATGGGCAAAGCCGGGACAGACTGCTAGTAGGTTGTTAAAAAATTATATCTAAAAGGCAGTTGAAAAAATTAAAGTTTAATAGTGCTAAATAAATTAAAATCAAGATTAAAATGAAGTCTTATTTTAACCCTATGTGTATTCAAGTGCTACTGCAAGGTCAGTGTAATATTGAGCAGATGGCATCACAGACGTAGAAAATAAAGATGTTGTAATTAAATACTGTGTAACCATTATCCTTTATTATTTCTGTGATAAAATATAAACATTCTTGGACATTCCTCACACAACAGTAACTTATCCGAAACTACACAGCTTGTATATAATTATTATAATATTAGTAACATTGCTTATAGATACAATATTACAATACATAATTATTCATATTTTAACGTCACTGTTTTATGTTTCCTTACACAGTCTGATCGTGTGTGTGCAACATAAGGTAGGTCAAGTACACCGAATTTCAGTACAGTTATTTTCAAAATATTTGGTTCAGACTTTGCTGGGGGTCTCATTGGTAAAAAATAACTTTAAAACTTTTTAGGTACGGTACAGAACATATAATCGACTGATTACTGTTAAGTTTCACAGGAAAAGATTCCTAAAAATACAGGGAAACTCACCTCACATGTAAATTCTCGATGAACTTATCTGTCGTTAAATTGTCCAGAAGCACAAAGTCGGACACCCCGACTTCAGGCTGAGTCGCCATCTTCGTAACTCACTCAAGCACAATAACAAAACAAATGTTCACACACAATCGACTGTAAATAATTTTATTGTTTGTAAAATTAGTCAACAAACCGTTATATTTTGCATCGAAAAACACAACCTCCCCACACGAACATTTCATTTGAACTGTCAGTTATTTTTTTATTGCCAGTGACTAGAAATGAAGAAATGACGAAATCGATGTTGCCGTTTTATACTTCGTCGTTGAACGAAAACAAGTATTGTAAGGCCCGTGAACAAAATAGATAGATAGATAGATAACTCTTTATTGTGACACAAAAACAGAAATATTACAGTAAAACACTTACGAACTAGTACCACAAATGGCGGCCCTATTGCTTAGAGCAATCTCTTCCAGGCAACCAGCTTCCAGGCAGGCAAAATTTATGGGTCACAAGGTAAAATGAACCACCTATCATAAAACTCATGATTATTTCCAACAAACTCATACTTTTAAAAAAATTGGCATTCATAGGAACTGCCGATAGAAGTGAAAACTTATAACTCAGAATTTGATAGCTTACCTTGGAAACTACACGGGTGTAACCGGAGGGCGTGACCTCGCCATCATGGCATGGCCATCTAGAAATGCGTCAGCATTCCCATTGGCTCACACATTTCTAGATGGCCATGCCATGATGGCGAGGCCACGCCCTTTCAGCATTTCCCATTGACTGACGCACTTCTAGATGGCCAATTGCTATGGTCCCGAGTTTACCCGAAGATTTCTTATCATACCCGAGCGTGACGGTAGAATTCAATTTACACCCCAAGAAAAATCTGTCTAGGCCCGCCTAAAGAAGTTTTCACTTCAATAACCGACAAAGAGAAATGATCGAGGGTTGCAACCCCTCCTTATCAACTGCACTCAGTTGGACAGCTTACAAGTGACGGCATAGTGCTGAATCTTATAACTTTATACCCTTTTATCATCCTATATAGGTCTCCTGGTGGTCCATTTGACCCATAAATTTTGTTCACGGGCCTGTAGTCTATAATGCCTATTTTTTTTTTTTATTCTTACTCTGGTTACTAAGTACACTAAGTAGCATTGGCTGATGTGTACGATACTGGAATGCTGGAATCACCAGCTTTCATAGGACCGTAATCAATTTAGTATCGAACGATATTGATAACAGGAATACCCTTCTATAACAATGTTTCTTGAAAATTTTACAAAGAAAAACGACACTCGTTATTTTCATTGCTGTACTTAGCAAACCATAATGGGCTTCTAGCCATTTTTCTTTTTTAAAGTTAAAACTTGTATTTGTCCAACACAGGTAGATTTGCCGTGGTATGATAAGAAATTTTCGGGGGAACCCAGAATCTAGAAATGCGTCGGTATGTCCCATTGACTATCTAGAAATGCGTCAGCATTTATAGATGGCCATAGTGATGACCACGACCTCCGGTTTCACCCACGTAGTTGCCAAAGTGAGCTATTAAATTCTAAGATATAAGTTCTCACTTTAATCGGCAGTTTTTATGACTACTATTTTTTTTGAGAATTAATGAAAGTTCGTTAATGAAGTGAAAACTTCTTGTGGCGGATCACACACAGATATTTTCGAAGGTTGTAAGTTGTGTATAAAGGCCGTCACGGATGTTACCATAATATGTATGTGGGAGCCTGCGAGGGAAATCTACGCATAATCCAATATTTTGTTTATAACATTCAATGTTATAGTTTCACAATCTTTTTTGAATGAAGCTTTGAACCTTTCATTCAAATCAATTCATTTAAATATCGAGCAAGCCTTATGTCTCGAGCCTCGAGCGTAGTCGTGGTGACTCCATATTTTTTATTCGTATTGTTGACAGAGCAGCGATAAGTTGTGTTTTGCAGTAATTTCTGAGAGTACTCGCTGTACGTGAGAGTTCGATCAGCAGTACATGTTAAAGTGTGTTAAATACGATCAAATAATGGATCAAACCATCGAACACACTGCATCGAGTACTCATAAGCCATAGACACCTACGATAAGGATCCTATATGCCATGATAAGGGTAACGATTCTAAATGTGATTCAGAATGGTTCGAAACCGGAATGGCAATCCCTGTCTCTGTCATACTAAACAGATAAGACAAAAACCGAGAGTTGATATTCCCTGTCGGATGCAACCGAATGGATTTAGAATCGCTACCAAGGCCTGATGCCGATGAGAAACTAATGAAAGTAATGTTTCCCTGACATATATAATCTTATTTAGTAATGCACAGCATCTTTCTTGTTTGTTGTCAAATATTGCGAATTAAATTTGATTAATTTTCCCGTTTCTGATGGAACTAAAATCTTGAAGATTGCATTTTTACAGATTTGTATTTGTAAATCGCGTGACAACATCACATTCTGATGATGTCGCATGCTGATCTGATGATGATGACCAAATGAAATCGCTAAGAAAAACCACGACTGCATCGATTTTGGGGTCATTTAAATCGTATTGCAAGACTGTGCGTCGGGGGTGCCGATACAACAAACTTGTTTTTTGAATGTTTCTTGCTCGATTAGTACCGTCTCAAGTAAACTAGATGGTGCCACTAGTAGAATAAACCATGCTATTGACTTCTTCGTTAGAGTCATAATATAGACTTCCAAGCTTCACGGTAGTAGCTTTAGTAAATATCTTATTTTTATCGTTAGATTTATTTACATCTAATTGGTATTTGTAGGAGTACCGTACCTACTGATTTTCCGACCATTTATCTCGTATTTTTTTCTGTTTTGACGACGTACCAGAATAGTTTTCGGAGGTCGTTGCCGTTACGTTTGTACACTTAGGCGCGGTGCACTACTTATAAAGCATTTTAGTTTTATTGACGTGACAACGTCTTATAAATTGGTTTGCCGGGTGACACTTCAAGAAACTGCGTTACGCTCCGCTCACGTTATGCGCTCACAATGAGAGCGAGTGAGAGGGACGCGTGCTTTTCACTTTTTATGTCTGTCTCTCTCGCTCTTAGGCGGGCTAACCATGCCCGAGTCGCCGATTCGCTTTTACCACTCAAAGTCGTTGTCACGTAAAACTTTCGCCCGTATACCGACTTTACAGGCAACCAATTTTTTTTACCTGCTTTTATGTTGAGCTAACGAGTACTAACTAACGAGCTGCAGCAAACAGCCGCCTGGGTGAGGGCTGTGTCGTTCCCGAGCCGATCGAAACTTGTGACGTCATCGCGGTGTTTAGCCGGCCGTGCGTCATCTTATACCTTTAAACGAGCAATTCTTGTACCTATATAAATATGTATATATATATATAATCTGAATCTCGGAAACGGCTCGACGGATTTTCATGAAATTATGTATGCAGGGGATTTCGGGGACGATAAATCGATCTAACTAGGTCTTATTTAAAAAAAACGCATATTATGCGCGTTTTTAGACAATGAAAAACTGTCACATTAGACATTAGAATGTGAAGGTAAAATTTGCGGCGTGACGCGACAGCATAATTAGCTCAGACGGGAAGTCGGGCGCTCATAGCGGTCACGAATTAGTAGCTCCGGGTTCGAATCCAGACGGGTTCTCTTTTTTTTTTAATTCGTTTTTTTAAGAAAATCTATTTCTTGGAGTCTTTTATCTGTAGGTATCTAAGTATATTTAGTATTTAAACCGAGCAAAGCTCGGTCACCCAGGTACTTTATTTTAAAATGGGAAGGAAAAGCTTCATAACTTCGTAATTTGTTGAGAAAATAATATTGAAAATATAAAAACACTGGGTTTTATTGTAGCTTTAGTGTATTTAAAAAAAATAACTTAAATAAAAATTGGCAGTGATAGGAACTGCCGATAGAAGTGAAAATTTATAACTCAGAATTTGATAGCTTACCTACTAAACTACACGGGTGTAACCGGAGGGCATGGCCTCGCCATTTTGCCATGGCCATCTAGAAATGCGTCAGCATTTCCCATTGGCTGATGTGTTTCTAGATGGACATGCCATGATAGCCTGTCCACGCCCTTTCAGCATTTCCCATTGGCTGACGTATTTCTAGATGGCCAATAGCCATGGTCCCGAGTTTACCCGAAGATTTCTTATCATACCCGAGCGTGACGTATTAATTAAATACACAGCCCACAAAAAATCTGTCTAGGCGCGCCTAAAGAAGTTTTCACTTCAAAAATGGAAACTTCCTTATTGTTCAACAATTTTAGCTTTTACTTCCGCCGTAAGCGAACACATTTAAAAAAAAATCGTGTATATTACACGGCACCACACGGCACTGAACAAAAATGAATAAATGTAAAAAATTAAGTTACTTTTCAGTTGTTCCTTTTAAAAACGCCAAATTTGATTCTTGAAACCTTTAGACGAATTTAATATTTAGTCATTGGTAACATTGCAATCTCCGCCATTTTCCTTGTTGTAGGTGCATCAAATGTCATAATAGTTTCAATTTTCCTAAAATTCTAGTTTTTCTTTCATTTTATTCAGTTGTTTATGAGTTTCACGTTATATTTGCATCATATTTTTGTGGTATTATATTTTTACATTAGTGAGAAAGGTGTGTAAGTGCGCAGTGACGGTGATTTTGCTTAGTCGTCATTTCAAGGATCCTCGGTGCTCCACAATGAGGATGGTCCCAGTGTGATGTAGCGAGGAGCACAGGCACTTTTGAACGGCGCGGGCTTGTTTTTTGAGTGTTTTCACGGTGGCATGCATGCGTGAGCTACGGCTGCCGTGCGACGGCGCCGATGGGACAATGAGCGAGTCCCCAGGCGTGGAGTGGCTGCCCGCGTACAGTCCGGGGCCGCCGCGCCACAGCCCGCTGGGGCCCATCCCGCGCTTCCTCTACGAGGACGTGCAGCCCTTCTCGCTCCAGCAGGAGAACAACAACAAAGATGACCAGAAAGAAAATGCTAACAAAATAAAACATGCGAAGCCCGCGTACAGGTAAACTCGTTTTTTTCCTCTACTACATGCCAAATGTTTACATTTAGTGACTCACCTTGTTGGATCAGTGGGCTGGGGTGACCCTTGGTGCTATAACATTGCTTGATCTGCTAAACTGATTCACATTGTTTTGATAAAATTAGCACTTTAAAGTCAAATCAGAATGAGAAAAGTATATATTAGAATAATCACCTAATCCTATTGTTTTTTGTTCTCTTAAACTCTCCTAGTGAGGCATAGACACCCCTGTAAGTGAGAGTTGTGGACCTTCATGTTTCTATGCTGTAAAGGTAGAGAGTCTGTTGTTAAAAAATAACAGACTTTTTCACCAAAAAATTATCTTTCTAACTTGAAATTGTAGTAATAATAGCAGTGAGTAGTGGCTCTTAGCTGATTCTACCTGGAGAACATTTGCCAAGTACTCTTCCCCAAACACTAATGTGCGAAATTCACTATGTTCCTGAATGAAAGGCAATGATATCAGGCAAATGATAGATCAAAGTAATAAATCACTTCTCTCCAAGCAGTGAGCGCTGTGTGGTGCTAAGTAATGATTTGGACTCCTCATATTTCGTAAGGTATGTGACACTGCGCTGTTATAGGCATTTGTGATACTTAACTATCAGATACATGTACTGGTTGTCCCTTCATACTGCTGTAAATTAAGAGCAATTAAGATTTAACCAATTTTTTGAGTACTTATATAAAATTTACAAGTAAATTTAAATTGAAAATGTTAGTCAAATATAATAAATAATGTAATTTTGAACAATTCACATAAGTTTATTTACTACATCTCTGTAGTATTTTGTATTAACCTCGTATGAGTGAGGAAGATACCACACAAAAATATAAATAAGTTAAAATCTTCCATAAAATATGAACTGTTCTTCCAGTTCTCTTTTATCCACGTTCTTCTGACTGCAATTATTTCTGTTATGAATACTGAATTTTTGTTCTGTGAGGTTCATCTCACACACAATACAATGTAGCCCCAAATTATGCTAACCAAAATAAGTATGTATTTACAACTGTATAAAGTATTATATCAGTTGTCTGGCCTCAATAAGTACAACTTTGCTTAGTTTGCTGCTAGATGGGGTTTTGTGAGAAATCACTAATATTTATTTAAATCCCAGAATGATTCAGCAAATCAGCATATTCATTTCTCGTTAGCTGAAAACGAATCAAAATAGACATTTCACAATACATTTTAAACTGACATATCAAACTTTTACCGAAAAAAGTGCTGTATCTGTATTGTAATCGTTTATTTTTCAAATTTTGGCGATTATAACCCTAAATGACTAGTTTTTGAAAAAACTTTCTTATGGCGTTTATAAAATAGACTAAATTTGCTACAATATGATACTAGAATTGTCTCTGTACACACAATAGTTTCTGAGAATAAGTCTTACAAAGTTTATAATTTTTTTCAAACTTCGCAATTTTTTAACTCCTACTTGACCACTTTATGTCACAGTTACTGCGGTTTTTAATCCCCAACCAAAAAAAGAGGTGTTATAAGTTTGACGTCGAAGTCTGTCTGTCTATCAGACAGATACACATACAGGTCTGTCTCCCTGTGTATCTGTCTATGGCACCGTAGAGCTCAAACGGATGGGCCGATTTCGATGCGGTTTTTTTATTTGAAGATAAATTGTTGTGTTGATGTTTTGAGCTAGTTTTGGTTAATATCGATTCAAGATGGCCACCTCCTCATCAAATGGCGGACCAAATATTTCATCACAATTTACCTCAATATGGGTATCAAAATGGAAGGGCTTGACTAGTAGAGTACTATACAGTTTAACAAATTTCAAATCACAAAATGGCGAACTAGAACTACATACATTTTTTTCACTAACGCGTTAATGTGACTTTCACTAGTAGACTACTATGCACTATGACTTTTAAATCCTTGATGGCCACAACCACAAAATGACGAAATACATTTCTTTTTTCACAACTACCTCGATATGGTATTAAATATAATTTTTTTATAGTGTATAGTAGTCTACTAGTCACGCTCTTTCATTTGATACCCATATTAAGGCATTAGTGAAAAAAAAGTTTATGTAATTCGCCATTTTGTAATTTGAAATTTGCAATACTGTATAGTATTCTAATAGTCAAGCCCTTTCATTTAATACCCATATTGAGGTACCTAGATTGTGATAAAATATTTGGTCCTCCATTTGGTGGAGGCAGCCATCTTGAATCGATATTAACCAAAAATATCTCAAAACATTAATACAAAAATTTATCTTCAAATAAAAAAAACCAGAAACCAGCAAAACCAGTTTTGCAGGCAGTGATGTAATTAGCCATATTGGTGTGAAGTCACGTGACCACATTATAAAAAAATAAAGCATTTAAAATAATTTATAATAAATTTACTAAGAAATGTTTAATTACAAAAATGTTATGTTTGATATTCTTTTAATACAAACTATCATAAAACTAACACTAAACATTATTATGTGATTAGTGGTATTTTATTAGTTTTGGTATGTCTGAAAAAATATCTGAAAAAATATGTGAAGTAAGCAATATGTTGAAGCCCGGTCATTAGGAACGCAGATGATAGCGCTGTTGTAGAGAGTTGCAACACATATCTTGCGCATGAGAGGCCGTAAATTCAGGTATTAAGAGAATATGATGGGCATTCACACTTGATCCTTTAGGCAGTCTCTAAATAAGGCAATGCTTAACGAGGTAATGTTCAACATAATATATGCAGTCACTATGATTGGTGGGACAATGAAAACGCTTGTTTCCCACCCTTTTTTAAAATTTAAATTAGCCACTCCACAGACACCGGGGTCCGTGATCTTTGTCAGTTCAATTCATTTTTTTTTACATTTTTAAATATTTCCCACCCTTCAACACATATCACTAGAAAATTTAGCTAAACAAACAGCCAATTCTTTCCAAAAAGCATATATAAAATATGAAATCAAGATTTCTCCCAATATTAGTGTAGATTGAAGATTTATTTATTGTACAAAGCTAAAAAAAGTATTCTAATGGGACTATGAGCTAATGCTCATAGTCTCATTAGAATATTTTTTTTGTGATTCTAATGTGACCTGAGGTATTAGTTAGTTTTCATTTTGACATGCAAATCTCAGGAAATACCATACATTTGATATGTTTCCTTTATCATAGCTAGATAATAGCATTAAGCTAGATAAAAAATAGTGGCCTGAATCCTACTAAAATTATAAACTGATATAATTTTGAACAAGAAGCCTTGACTAACACTTTAACAACATGTTTGACAGGTAAGAGTCCTTCTGTCATAGGTCTCTTTAAAAAAATTTAGTAACATTTTTGATTGATTGACATGAAAAAAAACTTAGGATTTCTATGAGGAACAATGTTAGTTTGTTTAATTTGACCAGAAAAGGTGTATGAGAACATTGAAGTCATGCCCAAGAGACCTACTAAATTATTAATAACTAAATTACCAATCCTACTAATATTATAAATGCGAAAGATTGTAAGAATGCATGTATGTGTGTATGTTTGTTACTCTTTCACGCAAAAAATACTGAAAGGTCCGAGTGAAATTTGGTACATAAATAAAAGTTAGTCTGGAATAATTTTAATCCCAGGACAATCACAGGATCGGCAAATATACGGGGGTGCTGCTAGTATGATAAAAGCTAGTCACAAGTCTTGGGGTCTATTCGAGATTTCTCTCTCTGCCACACGATGGACCCGGCACCCGCACGGTGAATCCATGGAATGCTAAGAAGTACGTCTCAATGTGACTCTAAATCAGAGTTGTAGATGTATGTACATATGTATAATAAGTGTATGTTTTATAAATGTGGATTTTATTTTGGTTCCAGTTATGCTAGTATGATCCGATTGGCCATCAGCAGCTCAGCCAGTGGAAAGATGACCCTCAATGAAATATACACATACATTTGCAACGCATTCCCATACTACAAAGAAGCGGGCAAAGGATGGATGGTAAGTTCCAGCTGATTATGTAGTATTATCTTTAAACTAAAGTTTAAACTTGACCACTATGTCACCTGATGTTAAGAAACTGATTCACTCTCAATTGTAAACATTGGGAAAAACGCACTCAGGGAACGCATTCCATGTCCTAGCTAATGATGTAGTAATTTATTTACGAAAAATAAAATATTGACATGTGTCTGTCACCTTCAACATCTTTTCTTCATCATTCATTCGGTTTTCATCAGAAAAGTTGGTGGTCAAACACAGACTTAATATGTGCTATAAAAAAAACATCTCTATCTTTGCACGACCTTTACTGACTAACAAGTTACAAGTTAGTTAATACTAATGTATTATGTATTTTAACTATTATTAGGTCCTTACATATTATGAAATTGGTGTTCTGTCGTACTGACCAAGCAACGGATCCTCTTCCACAATAGCCTTCAATCCTTCATTATCAACTTTGGTCTTTGGCCGTCCACGGGCAGATCGAAAATTCCAGAATGAAAAAGTTGTAACCAAAAACGCACTGAAAAAATAAATTACGGCTTATAAAACACAAAAGCATGAGTAAATAGCTGTATTATAAATTTGAAATTGGGATTCCTTACCAAAGAGAAAATATTTGAGACCAAAACACCAATTTTATAATATATATATAAGTACCTAATAATGTAAAACATGCGGGTAAAAATTTTAACACCTCCTTTTTTTAATCAGTTAGAAATATATTCCTAACATTACCTTTCCTGTTTCAGAATTCAATAAGGCACAACTTATCTCTAAACAAATGCTTCATGAAAGTAGCGAGGAGTAAAGACGACCCCGGCAAGGGCTCCTACTGGGCAATGGACACGAGTTACAAGATGGCAGAGGTGGCGCCGCGGCGACGCCGGAGTCTCAGAGTACGTCGTTACATTTAATAACTCGCCTGTGCAAGGTGTAAGGTTTTGCTGAAAAACGGTTGCATAAAAATTTAATATAGTGACAGATGTGGCTGAAGGACTAGTATCCAAGGCCAAGAATAAATTGAAATAAAAACATTGGCAGTCATAGGAACTGCCGTTAGAACTGAAAAGTTTTAACTCAGAATTTCATAGCTTATTTTATAAAACTACGCGGGTGAAACCGGAGGGCGTGGCCATTGGCCATCTCGAAATGCGTCAGCATTGCTTGGGCATGCTCATGGCCCGAGATTACCCAAATATTTCTTATCAGTCCCGACCGTGACGCTAGAATTCAATTCACAGCTCACGAATAATCTGTTTGTGGTGAGCCAAAATAAGTTTTCACTACAAAAAAAAATACACTGACAGCAGACGTACAGCAGTTAGCTGACTATGAGTATCCTTCTCGCTTTGGCACACTCGGCGGTCCCGAGTGGGTGTTTCCTTTCCCGTTTACAGTAAGAGCCAGGATTGCTTCGAAAGGGTCATGGGTTTGTTAAGCTAATTTTCGTTCAAAACCCGTGTTTAATACGTGTCCTCCAACCGTGCACGGGTTTCTAGTGGAAACTCTTCTTCTAAATACGTGTTCAATATGAGGTATGGCGCTCGAGTTCGCGAATGATTGCACCGCTTGCGCCTCGCCACTTTTTTCAGTTGTATTCTTGGCAGAACCTAGATCTGACTCGGAGCACCCCGACTCCACCTAGTCTTGTCGCTACTACCCCTAAAATGTAAATAAGAAATCCGGGAGTCAGGAAGTCAAGGGGGGTCCTGAGTACGGAAAAGCGACATTCAGAGCACCCCCGGAGAGATTCTGGTGGGAGGCGGGAGTCCACCCGGAGTCAAATCTTAGTGATAGACCCTAATCGCGCTAGTTGTCAAAAATCTGTGACAGGTCCTAATCAGAATACCTGATTATTTTATATAGACAATATATCAAGTACTTTAGTAAAATATTTGTTGCAAAATGCTTCGCATTGAACACGTATTTAGAAAAACAGTTCGCGTTACAAACCCGTGCAGAGTTGGAGGACGCGTGCCTCGTATTGAACACGGGTTTTAGGAACGAGAATTAGCTTAATAAACCCGTGCGCGTTTCGAGGCAACGCTGCCTTCTACTGTACACGGGAACGGAATTAGAGACGATTCACACGGCGCGCGGGCGCGGCAGATTTCCCTAAAAAATTGAATTCAATTCACACGACGCGGTTTACGACCGCGGCGGCTGCGGCAGCCGCGCGGCGCCCGCGTGGCTGCGCGCGATTCTTGTGCAGTAGCTTTCCGGAGCAGAAACCGCGAAAACCTGCGGTCTCGTGAGTATTGAAACAAAACCGTCGCGCAGCGCGGTTGGCAGCCGCGTCGTGTGAACCGGGCCTTACGCGTCCCGAGTTCACCCGAACATTTCTTTCATTTCCGAGCGTGGCGCTGAGCTTTACTCACAGCCCACGAAAAATTTGTAGGCGCGCCATAAGAAGTTTTCACTTCAAAGAAACTTGACTTCTTCTGTGTTTTGAGTGTAGAAGATGTTCGTGTGTCGTGCAGATGGCGCCGTACAGCCCTGAGTGCAGCTCGAACAGCAGCGGCGAGGCGGGCGCGGGCGCGGCCGACGCGGGGCCCACGCCGCCCGCCACGCCCACCACGCCCACGCCGCCGGGGGCGCCCGCGCCCGCGCCGGGGGAACTCCTCGTCAAGGAGGAGACGGGTATTACAGCTGCACCCTGCCTACTTCTCCTTAGGGGCTAACACTAATTACGTGAGGTGTTCAAGGGGAGGAGGGAGTGATCTCGACAAATCTCACGTCATTTTTTTGCGCGAGAAAATGTGTTAATTCTATGAGAAAACGAGGAGAAATTGAGTAAAATAATGTGTAAAATTCTCACGTGAGGGGCGGGGGGAGGTTGAACAAAATCTCACCAAGAGGGGAGGATGTATAGAAAAATCGTCAAAATTACCTCACGTAATTTATGGACGCTCTCTTAGGTATTTTAAATGAAAACACGGTTAACTTGCGTGATATACAGTCAGTCTAGTCCGACTAAGTTTCGGCCGCGTCCGGTGACCTTTTTCAAGGAGAGTGCACGCGCGCGACCGCTGCTCGTTTGGCACTGCGGGCGGCGGCGCGGCGCGCACGCAAGCTCATCGGCTGTTGCGGGGGTGTAGGAGGGTTGCGCAGGTGTGCAGTCGACCTCTTCGTCGCTGGTGAGCTGCGCGTCGGGAATATTGCAGCACACTCTCACTGTGTCCTCACTACCAGTACTATTATTCTTCAAAAAGGTCGCCGGACGCGGCCGAAACTTAAGTCGGACTAGACTGCATCACGTGAGGTACCCGTGTTTTCATTTAAAATGTGTAATAACCACGTTAGATTTCGTACTAAAATTCTCCTTTTTATGTAGTTACTAGCGGCCCGTCCCGGCTTCGCACGGGGTCAAATTTTTTGTTAAGTAGGTATGCTAAATGAAATGTACATGACCAAATTTTTCCAAAAGATCAAAATTAAAAACCAAAACTTTAAAGTTCAAAAACATTAAACTGCCTGGCCTGGTGGCTGGTAGTTGGTTAAAGGCCGTTTTGTAAAGCGGCGGTTTAACGATCAGCCGGATTGAATACAGCTGATTTAAAAACCACTGGAATGTATTCAACGCCATACGTTATTCAACACGGCTAGCCGTAATGTAATAAAGCGAGAGATTAGCCGCTTCTTTGATAATTTTTAGTTCCGATTCTTAACACTCATGGCGCTGCCTGACATAACAACAACCATGGCGTTGAATACTGTGTGTTCCTAAATTGCTAACACGGCTAGCCGTAATGTAATAAAGCGAGAGATTAACCGCCTCTTTGACAATTTTTAGTTCCGATTCTTAACACTCATGGCGCTGCCTGATATAACAACAACTATGGCGTTGAATACTGTGTGTTCCTAAATTGCTAAAGTGACAGTGGATTCTGGAGTTTGGAGAAATCGTGCACAATATTATTAGGGTGGCACTTATCACCCTGGGCGTTACTTGGATACTATTTCGTTTCCACCGTCCACCTTGTTAAGACTAAATCGGACCGGGTAGGTTACATGAGACCCAGATCCGACCCGGAGCACCCCGACTCCACCTAGTCTTGGCGCTACTACCCCTAGAGTGTATTTAAAAGAATGCGGGAGCCAGAAGCTCAAGGGAGGTCCTGAGTGGAGCGAGCCATGCAAGTAGTTTTAAAACTATAATAGGTCGTAACTTGACCACCATCTCACCTGATGTTAAGCGACGATGCTATCTACGATGGAACATGTTTCGATAATAGACCCTTGTCTATGGAAGTTCACCATGTTTCTTAGGTGTACCGTCACCGATATCAAGTTATGGGCTTTCAAACTATATGTGAGAGGTAAAATGTTGTAAAAAAAATAGTACGAAATAATCGATCAATTTATTCAGATAAATGAAATTAATTTAGATTTTGTGTTGTTATTTTTTTAAATATGGTCTTCCTACAACATAAGCAGTAATACAATGCGGCTGAACGTGGACCGCCTTATTGAAGAACGTATTGCAATGACAATGCGGCTAATCGTTGAACCGCCGCATTACAAAACGGCCCCGTTTTTCAAAACGGCTAGCCGTAATGTAATACGGCGAACTGTACAATTCGGCTGCGACATATATATACATCATAATCCGGATCTCGTTGTTGGGCTGTATGTTTGATGTCTTGACACAAATTGTCTTCAAAAATGTGCCATAATTCCGAGGGAAAACAAAATAATAATATTACCACAAACAACTCTCTCAGCCTCAACGGACACCGAGAAATTGAAGCTTCTCTCAAAGTGATTTCTTTGATTTTGAGTACCTAGTCTTGGAACGATGTACCTACGTGGTACATGATAAAGAAGTATTCTGAGATAAAATCACTCTGACTGGGATGAACGCTGTACTGTATGTACACTCTTCATAATTCTGCCGGCCGTCGCGTCGTTGCAAATATTTAGGATGGATATTTTTAATTTCGTAATATATTTTGAATGGAATGTCCGATTTTAATAATTCAAAAAGGAATCGATAAGTAATAAAGCAGTCTTGATTGAAAAATAATTTATTTTGATAAGAATTAAAACAAATGTATGAATAGCATGGTCTTAAGTTGATCGGCATTTTTATCTTCTTTTAAAATGTAAAAAAGCAGTTGTAGCGACGTAATTACTGTAGTTAGACATATGCTCTCGCGAGGTTTTTTGTAGATTTTAATACGTTCTATAATATTGTAGAACATTGTTTGGTTCTATCATTGGTACTTTCCGCAGCGTATGCGATGAAAGCCATTTTATGGCTGTTTTTTTTATACCTTGCGTTGGTTTTAGTAAAAAATTCCAAAGATCACTATTTTTTTCTTGTAATAAAAATAGCCTATGTTACTCAGTGATAATGTAGCTTTCTCTTGGCAAAAGAATTTTTGAAATCGGTTCAGTAGTTTTTGAGTTTATTACATACATACAAAAATACAAATCTTTCCTCTTTATAATATTAGTATAGATTATCCATGAGGTTATAATTAAAACAGTTATAACAGTAGATTTTTTTACAGTTTTTACTGTAGGTTGCTGCAGTATGCATCTTTATCCTTCGATGTGTTGCTTACTAGCATCTGCCCGCGACTTCGCCTGCACAGATTTAAAAAAAAAGTTATTCTCTCAGTAGCTCTGCATTTTTTCGGGATGATAAGAAGCCTATTTGTTATTCAAAACTATAATCTATTTGAGTTCCTACCGCTACTGCTAGGTAAAACCGCGGATTGCTGTTAGTACTATAATAAAATTCAATGTGTGTTTCAGATTCCCAAACCGACGATGCTTTGACAGCCTTGATGAACGAAGAATTGATGAATGACGTCGACATTAGCAGAGGTGAGTTGCTAACCACATACCTGCATTTAGGAAAAGTCCTGGGTATAAACTTAGATGTTTTCATCCGTTACCAATGTCTTTGAAGTGAACGTTTCTTTAGCCGCATTAAGTACTTTTTTGTAGGGGGAAAACAGTCCCGTACTCAGATCAGCAGCCGTACTGACCCTCGACCATGCGGGAACCCTTCGGAGGGAAGCTTACTAGACCAGTTCAAACTTACTAGACGAGCTGTGACTTCCAGACCAGCCATCTTAACGGTTCTAATTAAAACTCTCGTGTGTATCGCAGAGCGGTGGTGGAGCTCCGGGTGCGCGCGGCACACGTGCGGCGCGCTGCGGCACAGCTCGCTCACCGACGACTACGGGAACTTCGTGGTGCAGCGGCTGGAGTGCGAGTGTCCCGCGCCCGCGCCCGCGCCGGCCGCGCCCGCGCCCGACCCGCCCTACTGGCACGGGGACTTGTTATAACACCGCCCAAGCTCACCACGCCGAGCCAGCCCGGCGACTGCGCTGCGGCCGTCGGGAGACGCTCATCAAGATCAAGGTTCGAGGGTTCGGTGCCAAAACATTCCCAGGGTGTCTCCGACTAGGTGTTGAGGGAAGGAGCGGTGCGGCACAGCTCGCTGACCAACGACTACGGGAATTTCGTGATGCAGCGCTCTCGCTGTACCGAGTGCTAGCGTCCCGCGCCCGCTTGTTATAACGCCGCGCATGCTTACAACCCCGAGCCAGCCCTGCGACTCCGCCACGGCCTTTGGGAGGTCTCAAGATCAAGGTTCAAGTCACCGCGACAACGTTTGGGAGAGGCACTTCAAGATCAAGGCTCCAGGCTTGGCTACCAAATCATTCTCAGGGTGTCTCAGACTAGGTGTTGGGGGGAGGAGAAATGTATCCATGCTACGCTGAAGCAGTCTCCCCTACGATATTTCGGAGACGCTCATCAAGGTCAAGACTTCGGTGGCAAAGCATTTTCAAAAAAAAACATCTAGGTGGTGTCTCAGACTAGTTAGGGGGAGGGGAAATGCATCCGTGCGTCTCGGCTACGATGTTTGGGAGACGCTCATCAAGATCATCAGCGTGGGTCAAGACTTGGGCTTGTATTTCCTAGGTGTTACCTATGGGGGGAGGAGAAATGCATCCGTGTGTCGCTGAAGCAGTGGTTCCTGTTCTCCTTTACGATATTATCTACATTGGGGAGACGCTGCACACCTGCCATAGATCAGCGTGCTTCAAGGCTTGGCAAGAGTAAGGGGAAATACACCCAGTATATAAATACACTCTACAACGCTGTAGAGGCAAGTCTCTCGCAGACCATCACGCTTCAAGATTCAAGCGTGCACCCGTGAGTGAGGTATGATGACGTAAGGGCATGTTTGGCTTAGTGGACCGAGAGGCGTGTCATATTGGTTTGATGATCTATAGAACTGAAAGTTGTTTGGCAAAAAGAAATGAACGAAATCTGATCACAACTTCGTGACGTCTCTAGAATGTTCAGACGTCAATTTCGCAACTGTAACGTATTCTGATGCCAATGTGTTTGTTTCAATGCCAGATGATTTTCAGTTTTTTAAATAATTCACCCAATACTATAAATTTGCTTCAAACACAAATTTATTTAGCAACAATATTACGTTACATGAACATAAGCCTAAACAGTGGATAGTCTTTCTACAGTTTTGTCTCATTTCCAGTGAAAATTATATGAATAAAAAATAGATGACACGATTGGAAAAAACTGTTTGTCTATCCTTCGTGCTTGAAGCTATTATGTCTATTGACAGTTCATTTAGCTAATATTGCTCCAAAACGTTACATTGAAATAGTTTTTGAGCACTGACTTTGATAAGTGCTAGCCCGGGGGGAACAAGCGGCGCGGGCGCCGCGCGGGCGATACGACGTCACACGAGGTCATAGGGTCTACTAAAGTCGCGGTAAGGTACGTACGCGTACGTACGCGGCCACATATGGCCGATCGGGCATTTCGGGGCTAGGAAACTATTTCAATGTTAAAAATCATCAAAACAGCTCTATTTAGCTGGTTATAGTTCTATACTCGTTCTATTACTCAGCGCTATTTTGTTTGACTAAAAGGTTGATAATTCGACTCTTTGTATGTGAGATCGAAATTTCTATCGGATTATTGTCTATATGAAGTGTTACGTGTCGCTCCGACCGTGGGACGACAGAGTAGAGCGGTGATATTATAGGAAATCGATTAAATCTAGCGAAGATAACGGTCAGTCTCGATATTTAACTAAAACGAAAGTTCCAATTTGATTATTAAAATGTATTTCGAAACTTTTCTTCGTTTTGAATCGATATCAAGATGAACTCTGGCCTTCACAGTCTGATTAGGATAGTTTTCACGCGCTATCTACGCTCATGTTAAATTTTTTCCTTAACAAAAAATACCTCTGTGTATTTGAAAGATAGTGGGTATCGTAACTCCATACAACTCCATACATGCATGTGGGCGGGGCCTATCACACGAAAACACTGCACATAAGAGGCTCATCAACAAGCAAAACTAGCGGGCTAGGATGCCAAAAGATGTCCCCCTCAACAAAGCACTTTTAGCATTAAAGTCATTAAAAAAACAATCCGGACAGATGCATAATAAAATATAAAATGAATTAGGAGGACAATTTATTTAAAATGATTTTGGGCACTATGATCATCAGGTTATGCTGGTTGCCTATGATAATTTTTATGCCATCTAAATCATGGATACAGAGCCAAAATAACGAAATAAAATAAGTTTATTGCTAAAATTAAAAAGGGTCTCCCCTACTTCCCTCACAGTGCGAGACTATAATAGATTGTGTTCTCTAAACTGAGAAAATAAATATTTTACTACATCTTAACTGGCTTGAATTACTTAAATATGTACTTACAGAAATGTTGATCATTCGACTGAAGTTCTCTTGATATCGATTTAAGCACGAATTTACTCGGCTGAGTACCGTGTGTTCGTTTATACAATGCTGTTATATTAAGTAATGTTAAAAATACTACGACATTTGATAAGTAGTCCATTTGCTAACATATTTGAACGACATATCTGCTTATTAAAAATTATGAATGTGGAAAAACTGGTTCACCTACACATATGTATGAGATTGTGTATTACTTTCATACATAATTAATGTTTTGACGCGGTAGATGTGTATCTATTCAATTTACAATTTCCAAACATAATGAGAATCGCCAAACAAATAACTAAAAAGTACAATAATGTAGACAGAACATTTAGCACTTTGGATAGTATATAAAGCCAATGCAAGCAAGCGTGAATTAATTGCAGGCGTTTGTCAGTGAAGATATCACGAATATTGTTAAAATATCTATAGTCATAGCTTTGAGTATTTTCGCGTATTTCGAGCACTATATTTGTTTCTAAGGCTTTGTCTCTTCAAGCAATCTATTTACACTCATAAACTAAACCGCGTGCAAGCACTTCTTGCTTGGCTTATATTGATTTCTATCGGTTTAAACGAAATCCGTGGCGGATATTTCCACACAAATTCAATTGAAACAATCAAGTACAATGAAGAACTTTGAATTAAAATTAATATTATTTAAAGCATTTCTTAAATGGACATCGAGAGATATTAACTTAGGGGAAAAATAGGATTCCTGTTACTGTAGGTGTGAAGTAGCATAAAGACCTTCGCACATATATGAACTTCGCTAAGACACAAAGTGAGCCAATGGAATATAGACCTTAGTTGTGTATTATACTTATAACCTACGTTGTAGAAAATTGAACAGTTGCATATTCGAAAATTAGACTTTCAGCAGTTTGTTATAACACTCACATTGCCTTGGTTCAGTTTGAGTTGAAGTGTGACGTTGATACAATGCGAAGGACTGAACTTTAGGATCAAACTAACACAGTATTGGAAGAATGGTGTCGAACAGATCTCAGAATGACCAGTATAGTGTATATTACTATAAAGAATATATTAATAGCGTGCTAAAATAATAATTTTAACTGTGCATAATATACATACATTTAGTTTAGTTGATAAAATATGAGTTAGTTTGTACGAATTTATTATTTAAAGAAAAAAAATTATATAAATGTATTGAAAATTCGCACTTATATACGTAATGAATGCTTTGTAGAATCGTGTTACATCGGCCTATGAGTATTTTTATGTTAGGTTCCGCTTGCCTAAACATTATTCTTAAGTTTTCTAACGGTGCGTTACATACTTGATGTATTTGTTTGTGCCATACAAGAGGTCGAAGGCATCGTGCACTTAGAATATAACGGATCAGTATAGGGCATGGCTTAGTGAATAGTTATATATACTATATTCGAAGTTTTTATTACGATTACTAAGCTATATCTTATGCCGTAAAATAAAATTAAAAAAACTGTCCCATATCTTATTGAAAATGTGTTCAAAAAGTTTTTTAGAAGTTGTATCTACATACATGAGTATAATATTAATGTGTATATAGTAAGGTGTTATTTTAGTACGATCAGGTTTCTCGTGAAAGTGTTGTATTGTAACATTTTTACCAGTTTTTGAAATGCCAAGTGTATTTTGACTCGTGCGACACATGTACGGAAGGTTCAATATTGGCACGCTCTAATAACTAATGCAACTATACACATAAAATAAAAATGAAAAAAGAATTTTGTCATTTCATAAATGCTTTTGATAGTATGCTCGAGATAGACTATGAAAAACTTGCCTTAAAAATAGGTTTTTTAATACTCAATTACATCAACTAGTTGCTTATATCGTTTTATGTGGCGTATGAAAATTTCAAAACATTGGATTGTTAAATGACTTCACCGTGTTTGTGAGTGATGATTTGTAAAAGTAAATGGAAAATCAAAAACAACGCTTAGCTACAACAAAACGAACACGTCTGTTTAACTAATGTAAATCTATTTAAATTTCCGTCAATTAAGCCAATTGAGATTGATAGAACCTTGATTTGGACAAATTATGTTACATGTATTAATACTTACCATCTATTATGATATTTTTGAGTAAATGTTTTTAAATGTTTGTTTGAAAGTGGCGTCATTAAAATATTGATATCCTTGTCACATGGGCTGTGACTTGCCAGATAGATACCTGAGCGATGGAATATTCATAATTATATCAGATGATTTTGAACGTGGCAATGTTGAGGTTTCCCGTATGTGTGTGCCAGCAGTCGCTAATACTTAGGAGTCTTACAAACTGCCGTGGGCGTCGTTTCACATAGTTGTTAATATAATTTTAAGCCTTTATTTACTCATTCGGTGCAGCTTAGATTACTCTAAAATAGTATTAAAGGCAGTCGCACATGTCGTGACTTATTTACTCACTTCTGATGCAACTCATATGTAAACTCATATGCAACTCATATGTAAACTCATATGTAAACTCATATTCAACTTATATGTAAATGTATATCATATTTTTGTTGAGAGAGCTATGGAATAATGGTGTGTGAGACTTTAGATAAAAACAAAATATCGCTATTATGAACCATTTTACTATAAATGAAAGTAAAATATGCGAAAGAAAATAACGATTTTGCTATGTAGAAATATCGTTCGTATTCAAGACGGAAAAAATATACGAGACTCAAGAAACTGTTTAATTTTAGGGTGGTAAAAACACCTGCTTTTATTTATATTTCAGGGTTGGTTGGCTCTCTGTTATCTTGTGGACCTACATCTGTACAAAGAGCTTTTTAATCAGTGGGTAGTGTCACAATTGAGTCAAATAGTTTGGTCGATGATATGTGCGACGACCTTAACTCTACTTAACAATGCTTTGCATGAGGTATTATTATTGTGAAAAACTTATATGGACTTTAAAAAATAATCGATATACAACAGATTTTTTTTCTTCGATTTTATTTTAATCATTGGAAAAATGACATTCCTATAAAATTAGTGAAAGTTTATATTTATTTTGGATGATTTTATTGTGTATCTTGCAAAAAAAAAGATAAAATGTAGGTATTTATAATTTTATTATTTTAGGTTTTTAATTTGAAGAGGAATTCATCGGTATACATATTTTACTGATTCGAATTTGTAGAACGTGACATATTATTTTGATGCGTTTCGTTGTACGAATTATGTGCGAAGTTTGTTCAGTACAATGTTTGCCAAAAGTTTGATGGCTGTACGTTTTATAAAATTGTAGACTTGCCGTGTTTGTATATTCAAGATTTTTTGTATGACTGTAGAGATGTGAGGTACCTATAATATCAAATACATGAATGTACAATATATATTAGATCTTATGTAAAATATTGTTTTAGTATTTTACTATCGACTATTATACATTTTATGGTACATTTTCTAAATTATGTTTGTTATAACTTGAAATAAGTACATTTTTAATACATATGATAAATAAAAATTATGAGTACGAAAGAGATAACTACATACCTCGATGGTTCTATTACGACAATGCAATTATTTTTCAACATAGATTGTATCCACCGAAAAACACGCACTCTGGCAACACATTGTATTAGACAAACTGTTTTAATTATTAGAATATATTTAATCACATTATGTCGAATTAACTTTTGTTTAGTTCTGAAGTGGTGCATAATGTAAGT
The DNA here is from genome assembly GCA_963693475.1 of Ectropis crepuscularia. Lineage (NCBI taxonomy): Eukaryota > Metazoa > Arthropoda > Insecta > Lepidoptera > Geometridae > Ectropis > Ectropis crepuscularia. The sequence continues at coordinate 27,435,345 of OY856349.1, read as the reverse complement.
TGCCATTTTATTGTTTATAGGTATTTATTATTTCTGTGATAAAAATCTTTATATTTTTTTTTCGGTGATTAATATTGAAAACTTAGTAACCTGATGGTGTGCGGGCATAGTGGTCTGGGTTTCCTATATAATGATAAATGTAGATTCAGAAAGAGAATATATTTATTTTGTATAAACTTGATTACCTAGTACGAATTTCTGACTATATATAACAGATTTATTATCTCCTAAGAGGGGGCTAAATAGACCGACTTAAGAGGGATCATCTGGCAAAATGGTACTTGGAAATTTCTTCTTTATTGCATCTGTCATAAAGATAAAATTTAACAAGAAATGTTTACAGATAAGTAATGAAACTGAAGCGGTCTTTTCAGGCCCTCAGGCCACTATGCCCGGCCTAGCTCCGGTCAATGCGTTTGGAATAGATGTATATTTTGCGTTATTTCGGTTACTCACTCCGCCTATTGAATGATATTAACACGGCGAATTAAAATAACTATTTTATTATTATAGTAAACACGTTAGTGGTTTAATTTAAGAGTAGTCTGTTCTACCTCTAAACAAATCATAGTTGATGTACAATAAAACTTTTAACAGAAATGTGTTTTTTCATTACATCTGCAAGACCAAGTCGCGGTTGTATGTTTTTAAGGGGCCTATGGCAGTTGGTTTCAAGTGGGACACTACTATCTACAGAGTACAGAGCTCTGTGGTTGCGCTGAAGGCGCACTACTAACCTAATGTTACCGTACTCTACGAGAACTACATCTCGTGTGATGAATAGCGCAAGCACCGGGAGCCTCAGACGGTATTAGTAGATACGACGTTGTTTGAAATCTCGCGACAAGCTTTTATTTATCAACATTTTAATAAATTTAATAAAATGATGGGTTTGATGGCGTTCAACATTTACAACATTTATTTTCTTCGTTTTAGAGCATTTAAATAAATAAAAGCTTGTTTCTGAAAATATATTTTTAGTTAATATTTATTTTTTGATTTTGTAGTTATTTTTCGAGTACAAGTTTGGACTATGGAGTTTTCCTTCTAGACAGGTTCCAGACGACGATCGACGCCCATCTCACCGATCTTTACAAAACTAAACTCCAAAAGAGTTCTTGGGACTTGGTCTTTAGATCCTGGATATCACGTCACACAAGAATCCTTGTCAAGACTATTCAAACGAGTCCAAACTCGACGGTTTTATCATGTTCAGGAGTTCCACCTTCAGACGCCATCTTGAGACCCTGGCTGTCACGAAGCGTAAAAGCGCTCGTCAAGACTTTTTTTTTTAAATAAAGAATGACGAGACGAGCACGTCATGTGGCTGATGGTAAGCAAGATGCCTGCCACATAACAGCACAGTAACACGCAGCTATTGGAACATGAAGAGTCCAAATCATTACCTAGCACTGCACTGCGCTCGTCACCCAGAGATCTAAGATGTTATATCTCTAAGCCCTGTAATTTCTCTGGAAACATTGCCCTTCAAACCGGAACACAGTAATGTTTGCACATTACTGCTTGGCGGTAGAATAATTGGCAAAGGTGTGGTACTTCCCCAGGCAGACTCTGTCAAGAGTCCTACCACTACAAAACTATTCATATAAGAATTCATTTATTGCCATACTGTGTTTAAAAAGATCTTAAAGTAGCTTAAATGTACAAACAGTGAACGAGTCGAAATTCGATAGATTTATCGCGCTTAGTTTAGGAGTTCCTATGGCCACCCTCCGACTCCATCTTGAGATCAGCTTCCTGCTACCGTGTTATTGCATTGTCACCGAAGTTACGTTAGTATACCAAACAACCTAATCTAACGACAGGAAGTGGTTCTAATTTAACTCTTAAGATTTGCAGCACACTAACAGGGCAAGAAGAATAAAAGCTTATAAAAGTGTCCAGCGGGAAATTTTCGACTTAAAATTGTAATTGCTCAAGAACTAGAAGAGCAAAGGGATTTGTCAATGGCCATGAGTCACTGGTCTGGGTCGCACCACGCGCTTGTGGTTAAACAATGTTTGAAGTGCTACAAATCACTTACAAATGCTTTCTGTAGGTACCTACTCATATCGATATTCAAACAGTAAGTGATGGAACGAGCATGCAACTTATCTGGTCGTGGCTGCAGAAATTTTGACAAGTGGGAACAATAATCATCCAGACTTCCAGAACCATCGACGTCAGCAACGCTGCCAGAACATGCTGTTCAATTTCAACAAGAAATTGCACGAAATCCGCGTAAAACGGCAAGAAAGATTGAAGCCTCTCCTGGAATAATAAAATCAACAGAGCACGTTATTTTGCAAAATAAAAGTTCCATGTCTACAAAATTCAAATCATGCGCTCTGAAGGAAAATTACTTAGTTTCAGGTGAAACCTTCGTAAAAACAATGTTGAAACATTTTCGGACACCCAAAACACATGGAAACATAGGTACTGTTTATAGATTAAGCCCATTTTTATATCGATGGCTATGTGAAAATGCAAAACATGCCATAGAGAAGCTCTGACAATGCCAGGGAACGTCATCAAAAGCGATTGCACTATCCATTAAAGACAGTGTGCTGCGCAGTTTCTGCCATTGGAATTTTTTTGAACGAGGGAGAAGCTGCGGTGTATGAAAAAATGATTGACGAGTTTCTGTTACAGCAACTGTAACTACTACCCGGGTACAACAAAAAAACACTGTTGCAGAAAGATGGTGCCACGCAGTGCCTGATTAAGAGTTCCGACCGCCCTAGGCTAACCAAGAGAACGCGCCCCTGCTGGATCGGCCTAAAAAGAACCTAGTATATTAGTTTTGACTTTGCTTACTAGTGTTACAGTTTAACATTGTTCATAGTAAGTACGCAAAAGTTTTCAAATCGATCGATCTTATTTTAACTTTTATAGCACTTGACCGCTATCTCATCTGATATTAAACGAAGATGCGGTCTACGATGAAGCGTACCTATTTACCTAAAATAAATCGGTTTGACTAAGATTGTTACCATCGAAAAAACCCACTCAGGCATCGCAATCCATAACCTAGAAGTTATTATCACAAAATTTGAGTCAAACCTCTTCGTTCCAGTGCTTGAAACGTCAATCATGAAACCATGTCGATCTTTTGAGCTACGAGTAGTCCGATAGAAAAAAAGCAAGGTGGTTTTAATAAGATCATGCAGTTCAGTTGAACACTCTTCGAAGTGTACCCGTTTAAAAACCCAATAAGCTAGCGATTTTGCTGTTATGTTCAAGTTTGCTTATGAGCCTTTTGGGTATGTCTCTCGATCGATTCCAAGGGCTCAAGCTGGTACTTAGCCGAACCACCGCAAGGGTGCGAACAGTATTCCATACAAGAATGAATCTCTGCTTGGTACAACATGAGCAACTGTTCAGACTTGAAGTACCTTCGCACCTTTGAGAGGACACCTAGTTTTTTGGCAGCTAATTTAGTTTTGTGACATGAGAGGGTGTTGCCCTTAGTCGCCAAACTGGGTTGGCGACCGCAGAGGCACAATTTCTTGTACCGGTGACGCTGCTGCCCATCACCGGCCGAGATTTAAGCTTTGCCATTACTCTGATGGTTTAACTGGCATCTGTCGGTTTCCCATTTGTGGGCTCTTACCATAAGCAAGGGAGACAGACGCTACATTCGATACCTTACACTTATACTCAAAATGGTCCGATAGCTCCAAGTCGTTCAGCTACGACTATTAGAAAGACTATGCTCAGGGTATCTCTGAGGGATTGCATCCGCAATGAAGTAATTCGTCAGAGAACTAAAGTCTCTGACATAACTCACAGTGCATTAGCAAACTGAAGTGGCAATGGGCCGGGACCCGATAACCGTTGAGGTAGACGGGTTCTGGAGTGACGACCGTGGATCGGTAAACTTAGTGTAGGTCGCGCTGAGACTAGATGGACTGATGATATTCGAAAGATGCCTGGTGGCGGTTGGAAATGTAAGACTGAGGATCGGTCTGAGTGGAGCATTATGGGAGAGGCCTATGTCCAGCAGTGGAGGAAGAAAGGCTGATGATCGTGATGAATTTAGCCTTGTACTCGATGAAAGAGTTAAAGAGGAGCATAAATATTAACGTAACGCTCAAAATCTGAGTCAGTAACCGAAACAGATACACCTCGAAAAGTACCAATTTTATCCAACATGCAGCAATCAATAACAACACCATTGATCCCTCGAAAAGCCCATTGGTGTAATTCCATAAAACCAGGAGACAAACCATAAGCAGAAAGCTTCTTCTTATAAGGCTATCCTGCCAAACCCTGTCGAAAGCCTTCGAGATATCCCGGGGTTTCGCCGTATTTTTCGATAAGTAAGGCTCTACAGATGTGAGTGACGTACGCTAAAATATCCCTGGTAGACCGGTTTCGGTGAAACCCGTATGAAGTATGAAGATCATAGAGGAGCTCGTTAGACTCTGGGTACGTCAGGACCAGGACGTCAGGAGCCTGTGGCTCAGACACGTTCCATAGTGTTGTGGAGTATGGACGTGGCCGAGATGGTCGTGTAATTGGCAGATTCAGTACAACTACCTTTCTACCACAGGTTGCACGATAGCAAGCTTCCACTACTTCGGTTCTTACAAAATTTTGGGAGAGAGTTTAAACAAGCGCATCAGTACGGGCGAGACAGACAGACGCCTTCGCACAAGCCTTCAATACCAGCAGAAATATCATCTGGGCAACTCGGTTTATTCACATCTATTTAGCTGTTGCGACCATTTGCCATGAAATCTCATCTGTAACTGGTCATCTGAGACTTTAAAATTAGGGACTCTGAAGCTTTTTAGTTCACAACGCATGTAGTTACAGTGTTTTATCTCGGTCTAGTTGAAATATGTAGAGTAGATTAGATGCAATGATGCTAGCTGAATAGTGCATGCTACGACACAATTTCAGCGCCCCCCCGATCCTCGCGCCCTAGGCTGCAGCCTAATTAGCCTAAGGGTTAATCAGGCCCTGGTGCCACGCCACCCACAGCTAGTGTAACGATGATAGACCTGAGAATTTTTTTTCGAAAAGAAAATCAGCAAATATTGAGACTTACCCTGGTTTCCTCGCTCACCGGACATCTGACCTTTTTTAATGGGGATACCTCAAGTCTAAGGTCTATATATAGTAACAGTCCTTGAACAATTCGAGACTTAAAATGAAATATATGCCGCAAAGATACAGCCATTGAGCCAGCGTTTTGTAGCCGCGTCCTTGCAAATCTGTAGTGGTAGGACTCTTGGCAGAGTCCGCCTGAGGAAGGACCACACCTTAGCCAGTTATTCTACCGCCAAGCAGCGATGTGAAAACATTACCGTGTTCCGGTTTGAAGAGTAGTGTTTCCAGAGAAATTACAGGGCTTATAGATATATCCTCCTCAGTGACCGGCAATACGGGTTCCGCCGAAATCGGTCCACCGGGGATATTCTAGCGTACGTCACTCACATCTGGAGTGAAGCTATCGAGAAACACGGGGAAGCACTTGCAGTCTCCCTGGATATCTCGAAGGCTTTCGACAGGGTTTGGCATGATGGCCTTATTAGCAAGCTTTCTAGTTATGGTTTGTCTTCTGGGTTTATTGCATGGATATCGGACTTCTTGAGGGATCGATCCATACGAGTTGTCATTGATGGCTGCTCGTCGGATCAAATGGCAATCAATGCCGGAGTCCCTCAAGGGTCGGTACTCTCTGCGACGCTTTTTCTGCTACATATAAACGATCTGTTGAAGCCCGGTATCTTTGGGTACGCGGATGATAGCACTGTTGTAGAGAGTTACATATCGAGCGCGAGAGCCAGTGGACAGCAAACTAAGGTTTTGAGAGAGAGTATGATCGAACGTTTGAACTTGGCCCTTGAGGAAGTCTCTGAATGGGGCGAAACCAATCTGGCCAAGTTTAACGAGGGAAAGACGCAGGCGTGTCTGTTCTCGGCAAAAAGGAGTCCATTTCAACATACTCCTACTTTTCGAGGTGTGTCCGTACCGGTTACTGATCATCTTGAGCTTTTGGGCGTTACCTTGACCTCTACTCTCAACTTTGGCACGTATATCGAGTCTAAGGCAAAATTAGCTGGCAAAAAACTAGGTGTCCTCTCAAAGGTGCGAAAGTACTTCAAATCTGAACAATTACTTCTCTTATACAAAGCACAGATTCGGTCTTGTATGGAGTACTGTTCGCATCTTTGGGATGGATCGGCTAAGTATCAGCTTGAGGCTCTGGAATCGATCGAGAGGCGTGCCAAAAGGCTCATAGGCAAAGACACTCTAGTGCGAAAAAGACTTCAAAGTCTTGAACATCGCCGCAAGATTGCAAGCTTGTCAGTTTTTTATCGGATACACTTCGGAGAGTGTGCGACTGATCTGCATGATCTAATACCACCTTGCCCTTTTTTCTATCGGACTTCTCGTAACTCGAAGAAGCGGCACCGTTTCATGGTTGATGTTCCAAAGACACGGACGAAGAGGTTTGACTCTACTTTTGTGATAAGAACGTCTAGGCTGTGGAATGAGTTGCCAGAGTGGGTTTTCCCTGATAGTTATAACCTTGGTGTCTTCAAATCGAGAGTGAATCGGTTTCTTCTAGGTAAACACGCTCGATCGTAGACCGCATCGTCGCTTAACATCAGGTGAGATGGCGGTCAAGTGTAAACCTATAAAAGTTAAAAAAAAAAAAAAAAAAAAAAAGATACAATAACTTAGATCTCTGGGTTACGAGCGCAGTGCAGTGCTAGGTAATGATTTGGACTCTTCATGTTCCAATAGCTGCGTGTCTCTGTGCTGTTATGTGGCAGGCATGTTGCTTACCATCAGGCACATGTCCTGCTCGTCTCGTCACTCTTTATTTTTAAAAAAAACTGACTTAAAGAGGCTGACTGAAAAAATTCGTAAAAAGAATTGGACGTCATTTGATTATTATTTTTAAAAAGTGAAATCCGCATTTATTTACTGTATTAAATTCTAATAACATTTTTTTTGAGCGTCAGTATTTTTTTAGGAATTTTTGAAATCCAAAATTTCAGGCTGGACACCCTCGCAATGGATAAAGCCGCCACTGCGGGGCAGGGCGGGCCCAAGCTACTACCGCGATGATTATTATTATTAAGATACGTAAATAAACCTAAACTTCAGTAACTATACTCAGTCACATACCTACATAGTGCATTCCTAAAAGCCTACATGAATCATATTATGTGACATTGTTTTATTTCATTCACCGCACTCAACCAGTACCTATTACATCTGGTGCGACCTCTGATCTCGGCTTTAACTGGCGTCGCGTCGGTCGGGGGATTGCAATACCCAGTTTACTGAGACCTAAACCTCGGTACGGTAATACTCTAATACGGTATTAATATAAATAAAACCAGTAATTTCGAAATATCAACAACTTTAATGATAAAATATATACAAGAACAATATACATACACGTGTTAACAATATATCGGTGCAGCGGACCAAGCGTGGGATGTACTTCAGACAACGTAACTAAAGATGACGGGACTAAATACTAACTGAACGTCGCGTCGCGACACAAACACAAATAACACGAAACTATTATAACACACGTGCGCTCGACACAGATACGTTACAAAAAAATTGTTCTCTAATTATTCATAAAAAATACATTCCAGCATCAACACCCAGTTTCGCAACGCAGTCGGAACGATTCCGACACACTGTCACTTGTTATATGTCATTCTGAACGGCCATGACAAACACTATCGATTCCGCGGCGAAATCTTTTAGAATACGTTGTGAAACTGAATGAAGGACCAAACTCTGAAAACATAAATATTCAGAAAACTATTTAAATATCTGTTTTATTAAACGGTTTCATTTAATTTGTATATACAAAAAAAAGTGACACAAAGCAGACTATCCATCTGTAAACATGATACCAGTTGACGATATTCGGCAGATCCGGAGACTACCGACTAACGGGAGTGTTCTGAGATCTTTGATATTCTATTTTCGCTTCAAATTATAGAGATGGTAATAGAAAAGCTAATGTTTTATTAAGTTGGGCGATAAACCCGCAGAGCAGTGTTTGAAGACACCCATCCTTTTTTAACCGTTCCTTTATTCATGAACATGTTATATTTGAGAATGCTGAGATATATTATTTAGATTTCTGAATATACCACGTGTGGTCAGAGTTGAACATTTTAACTGACAAAGTTATCTGTGAACAGTAGTTATCTAGAAACATAAAAATAATGAAAACCTTTTTTTTAAGTTATTCCGGTTGTTCACTAAACTAGTATTATTAATTACGATGTATTTACCGTGGTTATATGATGCAGCGAGACCCCGATATTTCGACACAGTTTCACGTAATTCACGGGTTAACTTGTTTTGTTAATAAATATTTTAAAAAAATGCACGAACGTTGTGCAAATTCTAATATCTCAAAATTCAATAATCGATCAATACTAGGGGATTCGCATCACTTTGAAACCACGGCAAATATGCCCTAATTAATAACACTACTAGAATGAAAACTATTGGCGTGAATTTTAGCATAGCTAAGTTATAAGAGATAAATTGTGAAGGAAATATTAGCATTGCCTCTTTTGTATAAATAATAATACATTTATAAATCAGTGGATCATTCACAGATAAGTTTGGAATACCATCCAGCTATTTATTTGGTTTTTGAGAAGGTTTATTTTCTAGAACGTTGAAGAAAAAAACTAAATGACTCCTTGCCTCTGAACAACCAACTAAAGAACTTGATTTGCGCACACAGTATGAAAACATCACTAATAATATATCCGTAGAACCTTACTCACAGCTAGTTTCACAGCTTAAATAATATAATCAAAACTAATATAGGTCGACATAAATTTGATATAAACAAAACGAAATTAATGTTCGTTGTTTTAAAAAAAGCCAATAATAATAATAGACTTAATATACGAATCACTACAAATTTCTAAAGTTACGCAAAAATTTAATGTACCTACGTTTCAAATCGACGTCTACAGTTTTATAAAAAGTATACAAATACAATACAAATGTTAATTGCACAAAAAAATAAACAGATCACTATTTTCTACGCACCATTACCGGGTGTAAGGGAAGCTTCGTCGACGCCCATTGGCGCGCGTTGCTTACGTCATATACAATCTTTTATTTGCAACTTAACCTAATCCTGACGACGCAAAAAGTGTTTTGTATAAATCAATTGGCTTCTTTCTTTCAACAAAAAAAAAAATGAGTTCTCAACTAACTTTATGTTAAAATTTCTTTTTAACTATTCACGTCGAACTCTTTTATAAAATTAAAAATGTTCATGATCCGACAACCGACACTTGCTCAGCGTGGTGGATTGTGACCTTGACTCTAGCCCTGTGAGAGAAGGCTCCGAGGCTAGAGTGAGAACAAGAGTGTGTGTATGTATCGACGTCGGGAACTGCCTTACACCCTAAACAAGAATACCTCCCCATTGAGGAGCTACATAAAAATCACAATTTCGAAAAAAACATATATCTATAATAATAAATTTATACGTAAAATAAAACATGATAAATAATCAATTTTAAAACTAACCATTTTAGCCAAAAATGGGATCTTGCATCGATATGAAAGTAAGACTATCAACGCATTTTACGAAAAATGTAATGTCACGATTACTGAACTTACAAAACGAATTACCGATAAAACAAAAAAAAAACGCTTTCAGTTCATTGTAGCTTTATAATCTATAATTTAATTTCTTTGCTTAAGACGGTGATAGCAGTATCCAAAACAATTCGATAATTTGCCTAGAAACCGATGAGACACCTTCAGCATCGTGACTTCACAAACATTAAAAAAATACCTATTCAATACAAAATGTGCACACGATTTTACAGAGAGTTAACAAAATCATATTCAACATACAATAATTATAATTAAACATTTAAAACTAACCATATTAATTTAATGATCCGACATATTTTTATAAATTGATTATTGTCTGCAATTGATAAAAACACGAAGTAAACAGATTTAAAAAATGTAGTAATGGCTAATTCGCTGCATCCGAGATACGGAAATAATATTTTCGTTAAAAACTGTTATTAATTTTAATAATTCATTATTACACTAAAATGAGTTCGAAAGCAGTTTAATTTCGAAAGCAAACCCTATATTGACTACGAAATGGTTATTGGCTAACATAAAACAGTAGCTCTATTACGGTAGCTGTCATTGTTTTACGTTATCGCATTATCTTATTGTTACTTGAACGCGTGCTGTGAAAACAAACAACAAAACAATGAGACATACAATCTAGAACGAAATTGTTTTTTATTTACTTAACAAATGATATGAATTGTTACTAAACGTTGGTTAGTAATTAGGACCTTCATAACTAAAGCAAACTTCGGTAGGCACCAGAGGCGAACTGCTATACAATCCCTTCCAATTGACAGCTACCGTCATCAGGCTACAAGAGGCTAACCTATCTATAAAATAGTAATGAGAAATAAATACGTTTAAATCTAAAATCGTTCGACAGCGTCAAGAGAATAATGTACATATTCACAGCCAGTAACATCCGATGAACGTCCGGACTCCGGCCGAGGCCCACTACTGACCGAGGCAAGATTCCTATCACTCCCCTCTCAAGCAATCCATTGATTCGTGGGTGAATTTGTAAAGTCGACATTTGCGCACACACTGGGAAGATTTGCCAATACAGTTACATTCCACATTTTTACATCCCTATTGAAAATTTTAGAATAAAAAAACTGATATCTAAGTTTAGTTGTGTTGGGTAGGATAAATGGTAGAATAATATTGTGTCAATTTTTTAAAACAGCACACAAAATCTCAGCGATAAGGGCGCAATTCGTATCACTAGTAATAAGAACAATTTAAAGCAAAGAGTAAGTATTGTATACACCACACAGTATCCGTCAATCAAATCATTTCAAATTAATTCTACTAAATAATCCTAATTTGAAGAATTTCTAATTATTTGCCCAGTTTAAAAAAGGGCCACTAAAATTTACGCGAACGACTTTAAAAATCCACCCACAAATGGGGGGAATGAACAGTGATAGTGATTATATTTTGTATCGCCAATATAGAACATAAGTCTATTAGTTTCATAATCTCATTATGTAGTTTTGCACACATACAACATACTTCGATTTGTGTTTTAGTTCATGTGTTGGAATTGCCTTTTACACATTTGAATTAAAACATCCCACAAAAATATATACTCAGTTCATCCTAACTCGGCATAAAACATAAAGCTAGAATTATCAGCTACAGTTCGTAATTTTGATGCAATACGTACGACGTAATTGACCGTAATGGCCGCCACAGATGGTCAAATGTTTGGCCGTGGCCAAATGTTTAGTCGTGGCCAAGTGTTTGGTCATAGCCAAATGTTTGGTCACTGCCAAATGTTTGACAATGTCAAATCAAGCAAAGCTTTTAATTTAAAATTAATCATCACTCTACACACAATACTCGGCCCGAAAAATCAAATATCATTGATAGGCGCACGCTTGACCGCTGTCTCGCCTGTTGTTAGGCGACCACGCGGTTTACAAACTTCAAAAATATATATTTTACTTTGCTTAAAAATTTCAAAGGTTTTTATTGCTTGCGTCATAAGCCTTAAAGTATGTATGAATGGTAAATAACGTCAATTTACTAAATGTTGGAAAACATTTTTTTTTCATTGAAGGCTCACGCTTGACTGTCAGCTCGTCTAACGCGAACCCAGTACGATGCCTGCACAAGTCCAATTTAGTCTCTTTGAGTTTATTTCACAGAGGCATATTTCCCGTAATTTTTCCTGTTTTCTGGCTCGCCATGAATACAATAGTCGAAAATTGAGAATGAAATACCATAAACGATAGATTACACGGATAAATAAACAACGTAGCGTGATGTAACATTCTCATCAGAAGCAAATTTATAATTTTCAGAGTTCTGGCTCGCCTTGATCACAGTAGTTGAAAGTTGAGAATCGAATACCACGAATGTTGGAGTACACGAGTGAATGAGCCACGTTTCGTGGGGTCGTCAGTCCGGTGGCGTGGTGGTGAGGGGTCGTGGGGTCGAGGGGTCGCTCAGAGCGAGTCGCGGTGCCAGACCCAGGTGCGCTTGGTGTGGTCGAACCGGTGCGCCAGCCACTGGTCCTGAAGCAGCTCCAGACGGTCCGTTGACAGGTACAGTGGCTTGCCGCGTCTGCACAAACAACCAAATCAATATATCATCACAGGTATATTAAGATTAAGTAAGTTTACATAATTGATAGATCGTATCAGGAACACAGAACTGCGTTCACAGATCAAAATAATAGATGTGACTCAGAAGGCAGGTATGATAAAATGGGACTGGGCAGGACGTCTGTCATATGCCAGACCAGCTATGGGCAAAAACTATCACTGGGTCCCGGAGGGTAAACGCCCAACCAGGTCGGGCCAGAAAGAGGTGGAAAGACGAGCTTAACGCCCACAAGAATCGTACTAGTGTATATTGATTATAAACATTAGCTACACGGGAAACCGGTGTTAGATTCTGTGGGAATAAGCTTAGATTATACACTCTTACCAGAGGAAACTGGTTACACAAGGTACCGTGTAGTTATGTTTTATTATTTAAGATAACGTCACAATCGTTTATATTGTGTGTTAGCAGAGCTTAGTATAGTTAAACATCTCGGGAACCATTACAGATCAGATCGCGGCCGGGTGGGTCCCTGGCTGATCGGAATTTACCGAACAACAAGGATTGGCTAACAATAGCTCTCGATAGAGACCAATGGAGGGAGGGAAGAGATACCTTTGCTCAACTTTGGGACAACATAGGCTATTTTATAATAAAAGTATACATAAAGGTGTAGGACTCTTTACAAAGTAGTCGTTTTTTTTTTTTTTTTTTTTTTTTTTTTTTTTTTATTTAAATTAACCACTCCACAGACGCCGTCCGGGTCCGTGATCTTTGTCATTACAATTCATTTTTTTTTTTTTACATGTGTCTTGGATTTGGAGAAGAAGAGGAAAATAGGGGGGAGTTGGGAACATTTTACACCTAATTCTAGTGCTCATCTGTTGAGCCGATCACTACCGGTTGGGATTCCGCTAGTAATCGACTCAACATCGATTCTTTGCCTAACTGTCATTTGCCCAAGCCGCCTTCTCCCGGCCCAGAGCCTCCACAACGGCCGCATTTCTGTCCCTGATGGCCATCTGCAGGTTGAAGTCTCGGATGGTCTTCGGTGATGCAGCCGACGCTCGCCGCACGAACCGGCCGATGGCGTCGTCGGTGTCGTCAGCGTAGTATGTGAAGGTCCCCGTGTGCCGCGAGATTGCAACAACCGCATGGGGCACGCTCTCGTGCAGCTTCATGTTTGCCTTGGTTTTGATTGCGATTACCGACTCGTATGTTAGTCCTTGAGCTTCATGGATGGTAAGGATACGTGACCCGGTGCCTGACCCATAACCCTGGTTTGTCAGGGTCTCCTTCTCTTCTTGAGTGTGAACTAAAAAGAGGGTGTTTGGTAGGGTGTTGGGTATTTGCGCTCCCTTGTACCGTCTCTGCTCTAGGGACTTTATACGGGACGCTGAGGAGTACATACCGGAGTATATTTCCCTCAGCGCATATGCGACATCCATCGGGTTGCGATGTGTGCAGAGCAACTCCTGGCTGATCTTTGTTACCAGGTTTGGGCGGTGATACCTCATTTCGAAGAGATTTTCCCTGTCGATGTAAGGCAACTGATTGACGTCTCCGATGAGGACAATTTCACCAACACCAGACAGCCTTGAAGCCATCACAATGGCTCCAAAATGGTTCATGAGAGCTTCGTCCACCATGAGGCGACTGAAACTTTCTCTTCCGAAACCATTTACCAGAGCAGAAGCCATGGTTCGCACTCTGGTTTTGACCAGATTTCCGATTCGGTGCGATAGCTTTTCTCTGAGATCTTTTGCTGCCTCAGTTGTTGTGGTGATGATGGCGTCCTTGTCCACGTCGAAGTGTCTAATCACCCATGTTGTCTTTCCACATCCCGGAACTCCGTTAACCCACTGTATTCTCGGTATCTCCCAATTTTCCCAATTCGCTTTGACGTTCGAGTTCCCTTCGATGGTCTTGGCCATCTCTAGGATCTTATCGTCCAGCATAATCTTGGTGCATCGGGCGGTAACTACAATTGGGTCGTTTGGTGTTGTCGCATAAACAGGCCTTCCCGCGCGCTCTGTCTCTTTCTCGTTCAGTGTCACGAAGCCATTTTCAGCACTGTAAGCTGCCATATACTGTCCTGTCATGGTTCCCTTGATGACCCGGGAAGTGACATTATTGTAAATGGCTGCTTCGGCCTCCTCGAGTTTCGCCTTTAAGAGGCTTTCACTTCCTAGCCTATAGAACTGCATGATGTTTTCACAGGTCTTGAGGTTGACTAGTCGTGTCGCGCTCAGTGTGGCTATGAATTCGATGAAGGCGTTTCGTGCATGGCTCCGTGGCTCCGAAGCCGTGACATAGCGGGGCGGTTCAACCTGTCCCATGTCGGCTCTCGTTCGGCTCATCTGTTGTTGTGAAGCTGCTTTGGGGGTCTTTGACGTCGAGGGGGGTGATGAATGGGATGAAATTCGGAGTACGCTCCTTGCTGCTGCGTTGAAGGCAGTCATGAAGGCAGTCTTGGTGCCTCGGCTGCCATTTTGATTGGCTGAAGCTTTTTCCGCGGCTGCCCTCTGCTGTGCTCTTTCGGAGCCGGTTTGGATGGTCGAACTAGGAACAGGATGTCCCCAGCTGTCAGTTGCATTTGTTTGGTCGTGCGAAGGGGCTCTGAGGAAACTCAGATTTTCTCCCCTGTCTTCGTATACGACAACCTCATGATGCTTAGAGGCCTCAATGCAACCCAGCCGGTCTGCGACTCTCGCTCTTGAGTATTCGATTGCCATCGCATCCACGCTTATCACCCGGGGTGCTTCACCTGCATTTCTGCTCAGATGTGCGAGCAGCGCACTTGCCTGTGTGAAAGGCGTCCGACCTTCCGAGTATTCTATTAGTGCAATCGTTTTGTTTTTCGATCGCACCAACCGAAATCGGTGGCCGTCTACCTCGCACACCGGCATAGCGTCGTAGGTTTTCCGCTTCATAGTGACTTTTGCGGTACTCCCATTAAGCAGGCAAGACAATCCAGGCGACAAACGGGCTCGTTTCCGTTCCCAGGCGAAGCAAAAGCTTATTCCGAATCTTTCTTTGTTGCTGTCCATGAAGAGAGCCACTCCACGGATACGGATCCCAGCCTCTCCTCGATCTGCGTTCTCCAGTAGTTGTTGGATGGAGATGCTCTTCGAGGAGTTATGTTGGGCGGGAACCGCATTCCTCGCGGCGTCCACGGACAGCGGGGCAGGGTGTGGTGGCGAAGGGGGGTGCGTATTTGAAATAGTGGAGTTTCTCTTGGCCGCTATGCGGAATGAGGTCTCCATGAAGGACAGAAGCCGTGTTCTGTTATCTGGATCTGCTAAGATGTTGTGGAGATCCGAGACAACCAGCCTTCCGTCGATCATACATTCGAGCTCATGTCTTGCGGCCATGAATCGGGGACAATCGACTAGCACATGCCAGACCGTTTCGGGTTGGTCGGGGTCACACTCGCATGCAGGACTACTCTTGAGCTTAAATCTGTACAGGTATTCTGCTATTCCTCCGTGTCCCGTCAACGCTTGTACTTGGAAGGGAGTCAGTTTCGTGGTTCTAATCACCCGATATGCGTTTGCTATGTCGGGGAGGAACGTCTGGGTGACTTTTCCAGTGTCCGAGGTTTCATATCGATCCTGCCATGTTTTGACCGATTCTTCGCGGATTTTCCGTTTGACGTAGGACAAGGGGATCCCCTCGTAGTCCCTGGGTGATTCGGTGAGCGCCGCCAATTTGGCCAGTTCGTCAGCTCTTTCGTTGCCAATGGTGCCAACATGCGCTCTCACCCAGAAAAGACGAAGAGATCGCCCTTCAGCATTTATCTGTCCAATGTTTTCCTTTACACACTTTACCAAGGGGTGACTCGTTTTTGGGTTACTTAGCAGTTCGAGTGAAGATCGAGAGTCACTCAGGACATTAACTTCTGGGTCCTTGCTCGTTAACGCCATTTGAGTTGCCCGGTAAAGAGCATAAAGTTCCGATTGAAAGACTGTGCATTCGGAGTGGAGCTTGAAGGTCAAGTTCTTGACCTCTTTGCCATTCTCCCACCATGTTAGAGCAGCTCCAACTTTACCCTCAACCTTACTGCCATCAGTATAAATTTGAGGTCCTTCTGGAAGATTGGAGGTGTCTTCTATGAGCTCGTACTCTACGGATACCTGTGTGGACGGATGGGGTTGGTCCAGGTAGTTAACGTTCCGTTCGAGTTCCACTTCTGGTGGGAGGTAGTCTTGGGAGAGGTTTTTTTTTACTCTGTACAAATTTGCTGCTTCCTGTATCCTCAGATCTAAGGGGAGCAGACCGGAAAGGGCAAGTGCTGATTTTAGAGAAACAGTACGGTACGACTTACAGATTTTCTGGGCAAAACCTCTTTGGATTGCGTTCAAATGAGACTTGTTTTCCTCGAAGTCTGCCGCTTGCGCCCATACACTTGAGGCATACATGATGATTGGTTCCACCACCGCGACGTAGATAGTTCTCGTGATTTCGCCATTTAATCCCCAGGTCACCTTCGCTGCACATGCTAGCTGTCTATAAATGTTCGCCACCTTTTTACATTGGGCGGTCACATGTGCTTTAAAGTTGAGCCGTCGGTCGATCAGTAGGCCTAGCAGTTTGACTTCCTCGACCAGATCGAGCCGCACGCCGGACATGACAATGTTTGGAGGTTCGTACTTCAACTTTTTGGTAAAAAGCATTGCGTTGGTTTTATGCGCTGCAAAGTTGAGTTTGTTAATTTTACCCCATTCCACTGTCATGCTCAGCGCCCTGCTCGCTTGCTGTTCGATGATGGTCGGGCTGCCTGTAAATACGAGAACGACGTCGTCCGCGAATGCTTGACAGTATACTCTCTCGGCTTCTAGCATTCGCAGTAACGAGTCTAGGATCACATTCCAAAAGGTTGGTCCACAGATGGACCCTTGGACGCATCCTTTGGTTGTTTCCTTCTCAAAGACTGCTCTTGCATAGTTGACCTTGATTTTACGGTCGCTGAGGTAAGAGTTTACCATGTTGTAGAGGTTTGATGGGCACCTCTTTTTCGCTAATTGATTTTTGAGGGCGGGCCACCATGCATTGTCGAAGGCGCCTTCTATATCCAGGGAGATTAGGAGTACGGTGTTTTTACTGTCTACTCCTTTTTTGATGTGCTCTACCAGGTCATAGAGGGCGTCTTCGGTGCCTCTTTGGGGCATGAAGCCGTACTGTTTCCTACTTATGGTTGGGAGGAGATGCCATTGGAGTCGGTTTGCCAGAAGCTTTTCGACGATTTTTCCGGGAACGGACAGAAGACCTATGGGGCGGTAAGATTTTGGGTGTGTGTAATCTGTCTTACCGGGTTTGCGTAATATGACCACGTGCGCCTCTTTCCATTGCTTGGGGAAGTGTTTCAAGGACAAACATTTGTTTGCTATCGCCAAGAAAATCTTCCATTCGCAACGTATGGCTGCGGCGCATATATCAGCGGTTAGCCCGTCTGTACCGGGAGCTTTTTTTGGATTCAAAGTTCTCAATACTGATTCCAGTTCCGCTGATGTGAATGGTGGATCATTTTCCGGTAAGTCCATAGGCGTTTCTGTCGTTTTCTCCCGTAGCTCTGTATGACACGGTTGGTCTGTGCTCTCAGAGTCGTCGGGATAGAAGGTTTTGGCAAGTAGTTCTGCTGATAGCTGTGGGGATAGAGTGTTACCTTCGATGTCTCTTAGGAGTATTTCTTCCTGTCTTGTCGAGGTTTTTCTCATCACTCTGTAGATCTTGTCCCACATACTTTCTTTTTCCTGGTTCGTGCAGAACTCCTTCCAACTCTCCGTCTGAGCTTGTTTGACTTTTTCCTTGTAGTCTTGCCGAGCAATTTGGTACTGTTCGACTACAAGTTCAACTCTGTCAGGGGCGGCATTCCTGATCCTTCTCTTTCGTCTAAGAACTTCTTTCTTCAGATTTTCGAGCTTTTTAGTATACCATGGGGGTGTCGGATTTCCCTTTGGCGAGTTTACCAGTGGAATGGTGTGTTCGCAGGCTTCATGTATACTAGCAGTGTAGCTCGTAATCATCGACTCGAGTTCTAGTGGACTTTTACATTTCCCAACTGACTCCGGCGAAATGTCTCTATCTTCAAGGGAAGATTTTAACTGTGACATAAAGTCTGACCACTTTGCCTTCTTGGTGTTGTATCTGCGTGTTGTTATTGGCCTCTGTTGTTCAAGAGCTTTAACTAGACGCAAACTGAAGGTTATTGCGTTGTGATCCGATGTTGTAATACTTTTGTCAACCTCCCATCCCTCGATTTTTCCCAGGAGAGACTTGCTGCACGTTGTTACATCTACTACGCTTGTGCAGAGTTTGCCTTCCCTGACGATTTCGAAGGTTGGTGTATCGCCGGAGTTGAGAATGTACAAATCCATTTCATTGAAGAAAGAGTTTACGGCTTCTCCTCTCTCATTTTGAGATGTGCTTCCCCACCAGTGGGACCATGCATTCACGTCACCAGCAACAATAAGGTCTTTTGTAGCTAGTTTTTCGCTGAAATCTTTGATCCTGTTGAGGTAGGGGTCGACTTGTTGGTCTCCTTCTAAGTAGACGGAAATCACTCCCAGTTTTAGGCCTGTACCGCCCAGTAAGACAGCTGCTTCCGTCTCGGTGACAATTTGGGGGTCATGGATTACCTCCAACCTGTCGCCGAAAACTATTATGGCTGCCTTAACTGGTTTTTGCCTATTTAAACTGCACTGAATAATGCGAGTTCCAGGATATTGTTTCATCACGCCTTTGTTTCCCACATAGGGTTCTTGAACAAGGGCAACCGAAACCCCCCTTTCTCTCGCGACCTTCAGGAGTTCTGTCGTTGCATTCTGGGAGCGTTGCAGGTTTGCTTGGATGAAACGCAAACCTGGTTCGCCTACTCTTCGGGAGACTGAGCCACGTCCCTCATGAGTGCCCTTAGCAATAAGATATTCGGGACCGCGCTATACCATCCCATTTTACCCTTTCAGGGCACTCGCTACTAAAGGCATTATGAGCGAGTTCTCTGTTGGGGCTGTTTGGATGAGTATTCGCGCAGTTTTTGCATTTGGGTGGCAGGTCTTCTTTTCTTGCCTTGCATTGGGTCCAGGAGTGGGCTTTTCCGCAATGACTGCAGGATTCATCCCTTTCCCGGCAGATTGCCTTTGTATGACCGAAACCTAGGCACCTGGTGCACTGCACCAATGGCGAGTGGTCTGCTACTGGTCTCCTCTGGAGTCCAATGTAGACCTTTTCGGCGTCCAAAAACGCTCTGTGAATGCGAGGTGAGACCTCGATCACTGGATGGCACTCATGCGGGTTTCGCGCTTTTTTCCTGTACCGCACTCTAATCGCGCTCTCTTGCAAATCAACCCCCTGTAGCAGATGTTTATTCTGCGCCAAAAGGTTTTCCACTATCTCGTTGTCTTTGTGGTAAGACAGGACATCTCGAATGATGATCAGTGGATTACCCGCTTTCGCGGTCTCCACCTTTAGAGACTTGTCCTGCTGCACACGATTTCTAACCAGACCAAGGTCTTCCTCTGTGCTGCAGCTCAGGATAACTTTCCTGTTTCGACCTTTTCGCACTCGGTCAACCCTAGCTCCAGTCTTCTTCGTGTCCAGTGCTACCGCTATCCTTTCTATTAAATTTTCGGCAGTCGTGGGAGATGTGGAATTTGCCGTAGTCACGATGAGAGTATGGTTCGGTTTTAGCACGATTGGCTTAGCCGCTATTTTTGCGTAGTTGGGCTTAGATGGCTTGCCCGTCTCCGCTTGGCAGATTTCAGCCTCGATGCTTAGGCCTGGGGGGGGAAGAATTAATTTTTCCTGCCGCATCGTCCGGAGTTCTGACGATACAGCTTCTAGTCGCTCTGTGATGGGCAGCACGTGCTCGTCAATGTTTATTTTTATTGGGGCTGTGGATGGGGGTGGCGTTGGTTTCGTCAGTATTTTTTCGATTGTACTTAGTCTGTCTGAGTAATTTGGGGGCGTAGGAGGTGGAGGAATCGACGCGAGCTCTTTCAGAATTTTAGCATTTTGGTGAAGGATCTCAATGGCTTCCGCCCTTTCTACGGTTGAGTCTCTCCGAAGCTCGTCGACCTGCCTCCGAAGAATTTCAATCCCGGTTTTTAGACCGAGATATTCGTTCTGCAGTGGAGTCAGATCGACGGAGGCGTTTCGACTTGGCGCAGTTGACTTGAGATAACCACTGATGTCCGTCACCACTTCGGCCGTTGTTTTGATTTGTTGGTGGGGCTCTCTCGTTTCAAAGCTCTGCCAGTCTCTAACGGCTTTTATCTCTTTTTGGAGTTCGTTCAGTGTTTCCCTGGCCAGAGCTACCTCCTTTGTTATATTATTATTATTATTTTGTACTGACTTGGTGTGGGCCCTTTCCACCGAGAGCAGCTCCATGGCGTGTCGAGTCCGCTCCTGTTCGAGTGAGGCGATGTGTCGGTGCCTGGACTCTGCCAGGGAAAGGACAATCTCGAAGAGGGTCTGGAGGCTCTCGATCGCAGTTTGTTTTAAATCCCGCCTTTGATTAGTGGATTGTTCGAGAGCGTCCTTCCCCCGGAGTAAGGCGTCATTTGCCACTTTCGTGGCGCTGTCCATCTCGACCCCCGTCCGCTTTGAGCAGTGTGCGATCAGCATACTGGTTCTTTTGGAGCGGGCGGAGGTCGGGAATGACGATTCTGACACGCTGTCCGTTTCTTCATACATCGTCAACTCTTTCGGAGGTGATATTCCACACTGTTTCCAGTTCTCGACTCTGTCCATCACAGCCAAGTGTTCTGGGCTCGACTCTGGCGCTGATGTTAACGGCACAGAGGTTTCGCTTGCTGTTCGTGAGCACGGTGGCGATGGTACTTTGTCGAGCAATGGAGCGCGGCTGGACCCCACCTTGGTGGCATCCACAGGCACATCAGGGTACGCTTCCCGATGTTGCGTCGGCGGCACCACGTCTGACGCGCTGCTTTTAACATTTTTTTTTAAAATGCGCTTGTGTAAGTTAGATGCTACTGACCTAACAGAAAGCACCCTTGGTCGTCTGGGTGCGTTGGCAGGGACAGAAGCGGGGCAGGCAGAAGTGGAAGGGGCGGCTTTTTTAGTTGTGTCAGACATTTTATACAATTTTCTAAATTAGGTTGTTTATGATGTTAGGCAAATTTACTTAATTAGGCTTTATTTACGCGGTTAGATTTAACTTTTAGGTTCTTATCCTACTCACGGGTATTCCTCTTCTTCTTCTATTCCAAGCTTGGATTTGTCAATATATTCACGTACACACTCAACGTAGATGTTCTTCGGGCTGTCCAATAGTCCAGTAAACAGCAGTCGGTTTTTCCGCAGGGGCCGACGATGATGTTGTTGTCTCCTAAGTTCGCCTCTGAGATCGGTGTAGAGTGCAGAGGGTGACGTCACAGTTTGCGGGGGGAGGTGTCGTAGGCGCCTGCCGATGGCCGATGACGTGCTTCGGGTTGGTCTGTACAGCGAAACGAACGTGCGGCGGATATCTCTATATCGGTGATAGCTCTATCGGTATTAGATATGTCGTCGAACGTGACTTTTGCTCGATTCTTGGTTATGCGGTCTCCTGATGTTACTTCCGAACTAACCTTTGTTTTCTGTTGATTTCCGATATTTTTGGAGATATCTCGTTGTTCCTGAGGTTCTTGGGGCTGTCAACACCGCTCCGGGGTCGGTAGACTGTTACTAGTTACACTGATTCTATTGAGATGCACGCAGCTCAAAAAAAACCACTCGTTTTGATTTTTTTTTGCGGAGCTGTTGTTGAACGTGTACGTGTTCGATAGTTTTCCCAAACTAACTCATATAACTCATTTTTTTATCATTTTGGGATAAGTTATTATTTATAAACAACGATTTAGAGCTATAGATGTGCCCTGAGAATCCTGAAATTGACAACAAACTGCGTCTGTCTGTGTACCGGAGTGATTTACACACCACCATTCTACTCGACCCCTAGAGAATCGCTAGCTGAGAAGTATACTGTGGTTCTACCTATATTGGTTGCTGACAACGAATAGTGATAGGTATAACCGTCCGGCGTCCACCGCTTCCTACAACAGACTAGAACGGAAAGAGTGACCTAAATCTTCCCAACGATAACATAATTCCGTGCGTCTGTAGTTTGGGAGGGCAATCCATTGATTTATATCGATGGTTTAAACCACTTACTACAACGCTACACACAGAGACGCAGTTCATTACCAATTTCAAGGTGCTCAGGGCACATCCAATAGTTTGTAGCGATGATATATAAAAAAATATATGTTTGTGTGTGGTGCGGTGTGCGGCAGTGGGTAGTGGGTACTGACTTGAGGTCCCGGTCCTCCTCGTCGTAGTCGTCGAGGTAGAGGCTGCCCCACAGGCAGGCGCGGCGGCCGCGGATCACGATGATGTAGGTGGACGTCACCACCAGGAAGATGCCCGTGCCGCCGCCGCACTCCATCGCGTGCTGAATACGACAACACAACATAACATAACATTAAATTAAACACTAGCTGACCCGGCGAACTTCGTCCCACCTAAGACACAATAAATACATCAGCAGATTTAGTATTTTGACGGTTACACTGTCTTAAAAAAAATTAATATCATAATTATTATAATAATCCTTATTAGTCTCGTCAACAAGTGCTTTTTAGGTCAACATTATTTCGAATTCTCCTAAAATTATGATTGAGGTGTCATTCGATTCAGAATGGAGTCTAGATAGTTTTTGAGAAAACGCTAGCCCGCTCGCAAAAATTGCAATACTTATAAACAACTAAGTGAAATAAAAAGGGGGTTGCGTTGTTTGTCAATATCTCAAAAACTATTTGAGGTAATTCCAATTTGAAAAAAGATTTGAAAAAGGAGGAAATTTCTTAAAATAAAAAGAAGAAAATAGGTCATAGGAAATCTGCAATTTCTCATGAAATCTACGCAAAAAGAAAGTCGAGGGGAAAATTTGTATTTCTCATGAAATATTTTATTTCTAAATTATAGAAAGGAAGGCTGCAGATTGGCAGATGGAGGTACGCAGGTACGCAGGTACGTACCTGCACCGCCTCGGCGCGGTGATGCTGCCGACAGCACGGCTGCTTCAGGCACACGAGCGTGCCGCAGAGCAGGCACACGGACGCCTCCTTGGGCACGGCGCCGCACTGCAGGCACACGCGCTCGTGGTAGTACGAGAACAGGCGGTCGTAGTCCCGCGGCAGCGCCAGCAGCGCCGGGCCCACCCACTCCACGTGCAGCGAGCGCAGCAGGCGCCGCACCGCCAGCTGCGCGCGCGCCGCGGCCGAGCCCAGCGAGCGGGCCCAGCTGCGCGCCGCTACGCTCGCGCTGGGGTCGAGCGCGCGCGCCGCCGACCATGACCGCCACTCCATACCCTGCCACGGAAACAACACATTCAATAAACTAATATACCTGGATCACTGAGCTTGCCTCGATTGAAACTCGTATAAACCGACGTTTACCAAAAAAAATTAAACCTAACTGGATCGATTTGTCGCCCTGAAAACCCTTTGCATACTAGCTTTCATGAAAATCGTCGGAATCGTTTCCAACGTATCTAAACATGTGTGCAAGAATTGCTCGTTTAAATGTATCTGATACTCTCAACACGGATGGAGTTATATAAAGTATATTGTTAGCAGAAAACGAGATTTAAGGGATCGCGGTGGTGGGGGAAACCTTTATAAACGACCGCGCGCCCAGTGCGGTCTCTTTCCTGCCACCGGACCTCCTCTCAAGCGGTAGCTCTGATTGTTTGACCAGCCAAAGTTTAAATTGTAATCTTTAATCTGTCGAGTTCATTTCAAGTATAAGTTTTTAGATGTTTGAGTTTAAATTGTATAAGATCGGTTTGATTTCGTTTGTATTATGGTTAAGATTCGTGTATAAATGTAATTGTGTAAAACTAATTGTGTTTTTTGTTATTTTCCCACCTCTGGTCTCTTATAATATGATACTGTGTCGTATCCTCCGTGTTTGTCACAGTTTGCGAAGTAAGTGAAACCGCCGTCTGTCAGCAGGGTTTGACGATAACAAGGCAGTGCCCCAGCACCAAGCGCGGATCCCGAGGGGTGGTCAGGGATCAGGTCATGGACTGGGTCCAGGACCTAGGTGGACCACTGATTAAAAAGCATACATGTGCTTATCACAGTTTTGTGACTTGACTACGACTGTGTATCTTCCCCCGCCCCCCTAAGCTGGATTCACCCTCGCACAGCCCCGGCCGTACCTCGGTGAGCAGGTCCAGGTAGTACGTACCTCTGTGAGCAGGTGCAGGTAGTACGTACCTCAGTGACCAGCTCCAGGTAGTACGTACCTCAGTGACCAGCTCCAGGTAGTACGCGAGGCGCACGAACTCCTGTCGCGCGCTCTGCACGTCGGGCAGCGCGCCGCCGTACAGGTGCAGGTAGTACGTACCTCAGTGACCAGCTCCAGGTAGTACGTACCTCAGTGACCAGCTCCAGGTAGTACGCGAGGCGCACGAACTCCTGTCGCGCGCTCTGCACGTCGGGCAGCGCGCCGCCGTACAGGTGCAGGTAGTACGTACCTCAGTGACCAGCTCCAGGTAGTACGTACCTCAGTGACCAGCTCCAGGTAGTACGCGAGGCGCACGAACTCCTGTCGCGCGCTCTGCACGTCGGGCAGCGCGCCGCCGTACAGGTGCAGGCGGAGCAGCGCCGCCACGCGCAGGAACGGGAGCAGCAGGGTCTGAAGCTGGAATCAAACGTACGACATCTATATACGATCAATTTTTAAGGATTTTACAACTCAACATAGAAACCATTTCATTTGATACCCATATTGAAGACCTAAGGGACTAGGACTAAATTACATCCTACGTGAAGAACTCGGAACCTGCCAGAATTTATCGCAGCAAATTTGCCACTCGCTTGAATCCCCAATGCCTGTACAATACCGTGCTACTCAAAGGGTAAAATAAACGCCTTGTATTATGTAACACGTGAACTCTTTAATGAATCGCTTTCATTAATTAATACAATCAATAGCTCAACCTGGCAAACCAAGTTGAAAATAGTCTAGTATATGGCGGAAACATCGATATCGCGTTTTAAGACCGATCAACGCCATCTAGCGGATGGGTGCGGTACTTACCTCGAACATACCGCCCACCAAGGACATTATGTGAGGAATGTCCTTCAAAATTAAGCCATATGAGCAATGTCCTTAGTAGTTTACATCAATATCTTAGTGTCTAGATGCCACGTATTAAATAGAAATACCGAACTAATACGAAATAAAAATGCCTAATGCAAGTTCTGTTAGACAGAATATCATATTTCTAAATAATACAAAGGAGACGGCCCATTTTCCATGGGCATTTGCCCGACAGAAAAAGTGCAAGAGACTTGACCAAAATTGGATCATTGTATAGGATTTTTAATATATATTGAGGAACCGTTTATGTTTTTATCCTGCATAGCGGGATTTAAAAGATATCAACTAAAACATTGAAAAAAAATAACGCCGCAAGTAGGTAATCAAGAACGTGATTATGTACTTACTACTAACAAAAGGTATTAAATTCATTACTTAGCGACGTACTGTGCTCAGAATAATGTCGACTCAACAAAGAGAAGGACCGGAGATTCGGCCAAACCACAAAAAAATTGCAAAAATTAAGAAATTCCATGTGTTGTGTGAGTTTCGAACGAATTTTTACTGTACGCAAACTTCAACTGAACTTAAATGAGAAAAACATGGCTGACTTTGACTATACTCTGTACACATAGGACATAGGTACAAATGAAGGAGTGTTCACCGTTCATAGTATTTATTTGTTGGGTACTGACCCGAAGACAAACCACGAACTAAACCTTAACAGGCTTATTTAAATTCACATAAACTTCGCTAGCGTGTTTTAACGCCGTACAACGCCATCTAGTTTCGTTTTATGGAACTACAGTACCTTAATACAAAATTACTTATACATAGTCATTAAGGTACTTTTTAATCACCAATTTGCAATCCCCGCTTGGCAGGTTAGTATTGAATGTACAGTTTGAATTATTTAATTATATGTTATTTTAATTAAATAACTTTTTAGGTCTCCGGGGCTAATTAAGTACCTAAACTTGAAACGACTTGGGGCAGAAATGAGCCGTCTCCTTTTAACAAATAAATCGCTTATACTATTTATGGGTAAACATATACTTATATCATATCTAATTTTCTATAGGAAGAATACAGAGTTTAGAGGTTGGACGTTTTAACAAAGAGGACTTGGTGCGTAATGTGACTACACGAGTCAGGTTGTCAGAACCTTTATGCTTTTCGACTACGCGACCTAACATCCATTGGCCAGGAGGAAGATTATCTTCCTTTATTAAAACGATATCTCCGATATTCGGCTCAGGAGTCTGTCGAGAACACTTATATCGTTGCATTAACATTACCAAGTAATTATCTGACCAACGCCTCCAAAACGATTGCAATGTTTTCTGAACAAGCTGCCACCTCGTAAGCAAACTCATGTTACTTGAACTGTAGATATAATCCGGTGCATTAACCAGAGGCTCACCAATCAGAAAATGAGCCGGTGTTAAAGGAAGAGGTTCTTCCGGGTCTTGTCCGTGTATAATAGTCATTGGCCTGGAATTCAAACACGCTTCGATTTGAACTAGAAGAGTGTTCATCTCTTCGTACGTGAGGGTCAACTCACCGATCGCTCTTTTCAGATGGAACTTCGTTGACTTTACTGCTGCCTCCCAAAGTCCTCCAAAGTTAGGAGCTCGTGGCGGAATTACGTGACATTCAGTGCCGTTCTTCTCTAAATGCTCTGCGATCTCTGGCTGAATGGAACTTAATTCTTTTAGCTCTTTCGCTGCTCCGACGAAGGTAGTTGCATTGTCAGACCACAAATTCGTGCATTTTCCGCGTCGTGCAACAAAACGTCTGAAGGCAGCGATAAACGCTTGACTGGTCATATCACTCACCACCTCTAAGTGAACGGCTTTTGTAGCCATGCAGATGAATACTGCGATGTAACCTTTATAGGATCGATGTCCGCGACCCTTTGTAGTCCTAACGCTTATAGGTCCGGCATAATCGACTCCACTGCTAATAAATGGTCGCCCTGGGCTACATCTCACCGATGGCAAATCTCCCATAAGTTGCTGTTGAGTGCGTGCACTGTATCTAGTGCAGGTAACACACTTCCGAATGTGTTGTTTAACTAAACTTTTAGCCCTTATAATCCAATAAGTTGATCTTAAGTAATTGAGCATAAGCTGCGATCCTCCGTGAATTGTCTTGTCATGAGCTTCAGCTACTAGGAATCTAGTGAATGGTGAGTCATGAGGCAACACAATTGGTGTCTTGGTTTCAGCATTCAGTAAAGAATGCGTGAGTCGGCCAGATATTCTAATTATGCCTTTATCATCTAGATAAGGGCACAAGATTCTCAGCTTACTACTCTTCTTAGTAACTGGTTTTTCCTTTTTTAGAGTGTTGTATTCTTCAGCAAATCCTAGTTGTTGAGTTAGTTTTAAGCAGCATTGTAAGGCTTCTTCGAGTTCAATCTTAAGTAAGTACCGTGTACTTTTCGTAGACTTCTTGAGCCACCTTCTACAATATGCGACTATACGCAACAACTTCTGAAGTGAAGAATATTTTGTAAACAACTCGTCAATTTCGCTTAAACCAGAAACTTCTCCTAAATGAACTCGAATAGACTCCTCTTCGCTTGTACGTAAATCCTTTGAACTATTGTAAATAACTTCTTGTTTTCTTAGAAACGTCGGTCCAAAAAACCATAAATCATTCCCAACCAAAGCACTCGGTAGAACTCCTCTTGATGCGATATCTGCGGGGTTCTGCTTGCTTGAAACGTGCGACCACTTCGACGATTCAAATGAATTTATGATTTCAGAAACTCTGTTCCCGACAAAAGTTTTCCAACGGCTGGGGTGGCTGTTCAGCCAAGCCAGCACGATTGTGGAATCCGTCCAAGCGTGAACATTGTCTTTTTGGAAGTTTAAAACTTCTACTGTTTCAGCTAATAACCTTGTCAATAAAACTGCACCACATAGTTCCAGTCGTGGAATGCTGATCTGTTTAACGGGTGCCACTCTTGTTTTGGCTACTACAAGTGATGTTTTCACATTATTTATGTTATCCACGATACGAACATATATTACTGCCGCGTATGCGTTCCGGGACGCATCACTGAAGCCGTGCAATTCAACTTTGTTATCAGTGTTCTTGGTACCAAGCCAGCGTGGGACTTCAATCTTGGAAAATTCACCGAATTCATCACGATAAGTATTCCATTCTTGTTGTAATTCTTCAGATATTTGCTCATCCCAGCTTACGCCTGTCAACCATAGCTTTTGAATAAACATTTTAGCTAATATCACACTAGGTGCAACCCATCCTAGTGGATCGAACAACTTCGCAATTTCTGATAATATTTTTCTTTTTGTTTCAGGTCCTGTCGTCGGAGAGAGCTGTACTGCGTACTTGAAGGTGTCATCGCTTCTGCTCCAGGTAAGTCCTAAAACTTTAATTGTACTGTCCAATTTGATCTCCATTTCTTCTTTTGATTTATCATTTTCTGTCTCTTGATTTCGTAATCCTTGTTTGTCCTTTTCCGTAAATAAAATAATTTCTTTTAAAAGATCTTTATTATTACTATTCCATTTCTGTAACTCGAAACATCCTTTCTTTAACAATTCTTGAATTTCCTTAAATGTTTCAAACCCTTCTTGTACTGTATTACAACCAGTCATCAGGTCGTCCATATAGAAACATTTAAGTACCCGTTCTTTAGCAAGTGGGTATTCAGCTCCATCGTCGTGAGCCACTTGCTGCAGTGTTTTTACTGCTAGGTACGGAGCAGCTGCAGTTCCAAAAGTGACGGTAAGAAGTTCGTAATCTTTTAGTTTTGCCGTAGGATCACTTCTCCACACTATGCGTTGATACAAATTAGCATTTGATTTCTCAACTAACACCTGTCTGTACATTTTAACAATGTCAGCGACCAAGGCGATGGGTTATGTTCTCCAGTGCATCACGATGTGACGAAGATCTGCTTGCAGAGTTGGTCCAACCATAAGAGCATCATTCAACGAAACACCTAATTTGTTTGGTTCTGATGCGTTGAAAACGACTCTAACCTTTGTTGTTGACTTGTCCTCTCTTACTACCGCGTGATGTGGTAAATAGACTGCTTCCTGTTTTTTATCGTCGTCGTCGCTGATTGGTTTCATGTGTCCCAAACGTAAGTATTCGTTTAGAACATCATTATAATTCTCTTGCAACTTAGGATCCTTTTGTAATCTTCTTTCTAAAGACTTCATTCTTTTAACAGCTATTTCCCTGGAATCACCGTTCTTACAGCTTGGATCGTCATCACGAAATGGTAAGTTTACAACATACCGTCCTTCTTCTGTTCTTTTAGTAGTGTTCTCATAAATATATTCACATTTCATTTCTTCTTCACTTAATATCTTCTTAACATTATAGAATGTGTTCTCTTCTACTTCCCAAAAGCTTTTTAACATGTCACTTTCATTTATCTGTGAATGCATGACCTTCTCTGTTTCATTTGATTGACTTCCGTTTCCTTTACTAGTCACACCTGAAAGAATCCACCCTAAGGTAGTGCTCTGTGCAATCAGTGATCCATCTGGACACTTCTTCATTCCTTCCTTCAGTATGTTGTAGTAAACATCTGCACCCAACAGAAGATCTATTTTGTTAGGTACATTGTACTGTGGGTCTGCGAGCTGCAGATGATCTAACTCAAACCAATCTATAACTTCCACTTTCTGTTCTGGGAGATAAGAAGTTATTTTATTTAACACGTAAGCTGCTATTTCAATCTTAAAGCTGTGATCTGTGCGAGATTTCAGAAGAACTCTAACTTTATATTGAGCTCTCATAGTTGTGTCGTTGCCTAACCCTGAGATTGTTCCGTGCACTAGAACTTTCTTTAGTCGCAGATGCTGGACTATGGACTCTGTTATGAAGCATGCCTGTGAGCCTTGATCAATTAAGGCGCGTACTAATAAAGGCACACCGTTCTTTGCTTCGGCTTTTATCAGCGCTGTTGCCAATAAAACTTGCTTAGGTCGAGTAATGCGACCAGTAGAAAAACAAGCTACGATTTGTGATTCTGATTGCTTGCTAGGTTCATCAATGACCTGTTCTTTAGATTCAGAGGCAGATTCCTTATGCTCCTGATCATTACTTGGATGTAATAAGGTATGATGCTTCTTATGACATCTCTTGCAGGATGATGAGTTCTTACAATCATATGAGATATGGTTGCCACCGAGACAATTGAAACATATGTTATTGTTCGCTACAAATTCTCGTCTTTGGTGGACAGATTGCTCAGCAAACATTTTGCAAAAGCACATTTTGTGGTTCATTGAACAAAATTCGCATTTCATTTTTAAAGATTTGGTAGCAAACAAAACCTTGGCATTTTGGTTGCGATGAATATTTTGTACTACCTTACGTGGCTCGATAAACTCCAGAGCTCTAAACCGTTGTTCAATGAAAGTTTTAAATTGGCCAATGGTTGGTAGAGCGTCATCACTCGAAATATACAACTCCCATTGTTTTCTGGTTTCAGCATCTAACTTGTAAGTGACAACATGAATCATAATTATGTCCCAAGTACTCACATCAATTCCCAAATTTTTCAAAGCATTTAAACAATTTACAGTAGTGTCTAACAATTCTTTTAAACTAGATGCAGATTCAAAATTTAAACGTCTTAATCCGAACAACCTTTTCAAAATACAATTTGATAAATATTTTTTATTATCATACCGCCTTTCCAATAAAGCCCAACACTCCCTATAGTTAGCATCAGTTATAGGTGTGTGTTGAATTAACTGAGCAGCCTCACCGCTAAGATAACCCTTCAGGTAATGCAATTTCTGTACGTCATCAAGATACTCGTTCTTGTGAATCAAAGATTTAAATAAATCGCGAAATGAAACCCATTCCGAATATTTCCCGGAGAAAATAGGTATTGAAATTCTAGGCAAATTTACTGCTGAATGCTTTTCAAGTTTAGGTACAGAAGAGCTCTGTTGCGGCTGATCAATTTTAGGACTTAATTTATTTAACACATATTTTAAAAGAGACTTATAGCTTATGTAAGTACCCTCAGTACTTTCATAACAGTCTAAAGTCACATAACTGGATGATCTTAATTGATCAGGTTTAAAACCTTCATATATCTTTTTATGATTATCATGAAATGATTGCCAATTATTTTCTAATAACTCTAATCTAGTTTCTACGTTTTCGATTGTAACTCGATCTTTAGGACTTTTCTTATAATTGTTATAAGCCTTTGCTATAACATTTTGAATTTCTTTCTGTAAATTAACCGTTCGCTGCATCTTAAATTTTTAATACTTACTTTACTCAAAACTAAATTAACTTAGTATAAAACCAAAGTTATTTTTAGAGTAAGTTTAAACTTTTGACTTATAATAATTAATTTCAACAATTTATAATAATCTTACGAATTCTCCAAAACACGAAAATTTTACAAGTGTTTGAACTTCGGACCGAAATCGGGCATAGGTTCCCCGTAGTTAATTTCTTCAAACACACTAAGTTCACTTTCACTTGGCAAAATAATAAATTGTACTCACAGTTTATCCTTGCACTAAATCACTTACGCCGATCTTATAGCATGACGTAAACTGACGTCACGCTTTCACGCCGAGGTAGTCACTCGAAGTCACGTTGTAGTAGTCGCTGTCACTTCTCGAAGTGACTGGTCTTCATGCTGTTCTCCAGCTGGAACTGATGAGCTGGTCTCCAAATCCTCCCACCACTGCCCAGTAGCGTACCTCCGCGTGGCGGATGAGTAGCTTCCGAAGCTAGTGCCGCACACTCTTCTGCAGCGATCCACTGCGAGTGCGGGGGGTGACGGTCTTCCGATGACAGTTGGTCTAATAATCCTGCTCGTAACGGACCATGTACAATACCGTGCTACTCAAAGGGTAAAATAAACGCCTTGTATTATGTAACACGTGAACTCTTTAATGAATCGCTTTCATTAATTAATACAATCAATAGCTCAACCTGGCAAACCAAGTTGAAAATAGTCTAGTATATGGCGGAAACATCGATATCGCGTTTTAAGACCGATCAACGCCATCTAGCGGATGGGTGCGGTACTTACCTCGAACAATGCCACAAATGCAATATTAGATCCGAAAAGTTGGTACCTCTTTCTCCATCTGCACAATATCAAGGTGGAGTTCCGACTAGGAAGTCCTATCCTCACTGAAGAACTCGGGAGTCTGCCAGAATCTATCGCAGCAGATATTAGCCAAGCAGGCCGAAAAATGAAATAGGTACCTCTTTCTCCATCTGCGCTATGTCCGGCTGCGGCTCCGTGGAGGTCCCGACCGGCGGTCCGTCCTCCGTGAACAGCTCGGAGCCGGCCAGCGCCCCCAGCAGCACGTGCGCGGCCTGGCGCAGGCCGGCGGGCTCCCCCGCGCGCGCCGGGCCCGCCAGCGCCGCGCGGCCCTCCGCGGTCGCGTTGGCGCAGAACTGGCACACGATCTGGTAGTACGTCAGCGCGTACAGTGACTTCACTATCGTTGTGAAGTCCTCTGCAACGACAAACACATTTCTTTTAAGGGATATCCATTAATTACGTCACAAATTTCACGATTTTTTTACTCCTGTCACATCTCATCCCCAAAGGGGGGAAGTCCATTAGGAAATGTGTCCATTTGTGAGGCATTGTTCCATATATTGCAATTTTAGTTCTGTAGGAACCTAAGAGCACGTACTTATGTGGTAAGATTGAGTATATAAGCGGAAGACAGCGGTCGAGCGATTAATCTCTCGCCCCGCGTCACTTGTATAGTTTAAGATCAATATAGTCAGCAGTTTATTCAGTGACGTGGTTTATTTCCTCTCCAGTACCAGTAAGTAACTAAGTAAGTAATTCATTTATTCCTTAAATTTTTTAACAATTATGTACAGAAAGAATTCACAAATTAATTTCCTTATCTAAATATATCACCGTTAGCGTTGAGCCCCAAACTAGGTTGAGCCTGTATCTTGGGCGCTCTGGTAACACCTACAGTGTTCCGATACCGGGAATCGAACCCGAGCCTCCTGGGTGAGAGCCAGGTATCCTGATGTAGATATTACTGGTACTACTAATCTTACCACATAAGTACGTGCTCTTAGGTTCGTACAGTTCGAAATTTAGTGTTGTATGAGTAAAACTTAGATACAAAATATAATACTTTGAAAAATGTAACTTCACAGAATTTGGGTCCCATCCCTGCCCCTTGTCATACAATCAATGTCACACTTCGTCGACCCCTTCCCACAATGAGTGACGTAATTTCTGGATGGTATGTACAGACCTTATATTAATATGAAAATCCAGACTCATGATGTTTGCTCTCAGTGAGCTCATCACCAAGTCAACCAATATTCATGATTAATGGTATTCATGTATTATTTGGTCCTACTTAAGACATGGGATAATTTTTATTTCGTTTAAAAGTTTATAATTAACATCAAACGAATTATTTAACTATTCGGCGATGCCGGAACGGGCCACTGGTATAGAGATAAAAATGTAGCGTTTAGAATTTGTGACATAGTGTGTTAGTATTAGCCTTAGTAAAAGTAATAACCGTGATAAAAAAATGCGCTCCATCGATAGATAGCACGGTTAACTCAATTTGGAATTAACTAACCACAGAAATAATTTTATCAAGAACATTAACAATATATTCAAACTTAATTCTTCAATTCATAATCGTCTGTTCAAAAAGGCGTCCGACGTAGCAAGTTCTATACTATTAACCTATTACCACTTGAGCCCCAAGCGGCCAAATTTGGCCAAACCGGTTTTTGGGACTTTAAAACATTATTTTTACATGATGTACATACTCGATGATTAGTTTATTTTGATGCCTAAGATATAGGAGATTATATGAATAAGTACATTGTCGTTTACAGACACACAAAATTTGGTTTCATTTTTGAGTGATAATTTTTTTGTGTGACGTCGCGACGCCGGCGGCGTCGCTGGCCGGAACAATGGGTTAAATACAAAACAAGGTATACCACAAGGAGATCCCACATCTCCAAAAACATTCAATTCATGTGTACACTCACGCATGTCTAGATAGGGCGGGTTAGGCGGCGCCAGCAGCAGGAAGTGCATCAGCAGCGCCAGCGGGTCCCGCAGCAGCAGCGGCACCGGTTTGTCGGTCTGCGGGCGCAGCGCCGGCGGCTCGGGCGCGGCACACGGCTCCTCGGCGGCGGCCGGCGGCGGCGGGTGGAGGAGGTCCCAGGTATCTAGTGCCAGCGAGCCGAGGTGCTCGGACGCGTCGCACAGCACGCGCGTGTGCGCGCCCGCCACTACCAGCAGGGGGACTGACACAACACATTACATTATTAGCTTTTTAGGATAAGAAACCTTCAAGTATAAACACAGACAATAATGTTTATGACGTGACAACGTCTTATAATTCGATGGAGCCGGCTGCACGCACGATAATACATTACTCATGCGGCGTTACCTCGCTCTGAGGCGTTCCATTTAAGGCTTGAAGTTGTCACGTTCAACTATCG
The DNA here is from genome assembly GCA_963693475.1 of Ectropis crepuscularia. Lineage (NCBI taxonomy): Eukaryota > Metazoa > Arthropoda > Insecta > Lepidoptera > Geometridae > Ectropis > Ectropis crepuscularia. The sequence continues at coordinate 27,400,569 of OY856349.1, read as the reverse complement.
TCAGTAAACCGACTTTACAGACAACCAATTTTTTTAGATTTTCAGTTTTATTGAGAAACAAAAGAAGGTATCGTCATCGGAACTACAACTGTATACGAAACAACCGCGGCACGTGCGTGGTGAGCAGCGTGCCGCCGCCGCGCTGTCATTACACACTGACCTATGCAGTCGTTGCGCGGCTTGTACCGCGGCACGTGCGTGGTGAGCAGCGTGCCGCCGCGCTGCACTAGCTCGCACTCGAGGTTGGTCCGCACGAGGGACGCCACGAACGTGAAGATGGCGGCCGGCGAGGACCCGTACCGCTGCTTCAGCTTGCCGCCCGCCGTCGCGGTCATGTCCTCCATGCACTTGCCCATCGCCTCGGACAGCTTGCTCGGAGCCTGGCCACAACAAAACAATTATTTCGTACCAGAATGTTTGATTATTTATATGCATTTGATACATTAGAGCAAATTGTCCTCTACCCCATTTTTTGCCATGAAATGTTTTCTCCGTCTTCGTAGAAAGTCACAAAAGGAACGTGTATCAGAAAATATTAACAACTAGTTAAAATTGTTTCCAAATAAGTTGTGAAGTTAAATGGAACTTCACGGCGGTGGCGGCCGGGTGTCGCTTGGAGTTTTACACTTGTTTGGAGTTTTGCTTGCTAGACAATGTAGACGGCTAAAGACCAGCGTTATATGCCGGAACTGAATATCTACTCGTATTAGTCGTCGTTTGTAGTTTGCAGCAAATGACGCGCAGCAGACGGCAGCGCGGCGTTGGCGAGCTGGCGGGTACGTACCGGGGCGGGGTGCGCGCGGTGCAGCAGCGCTCGCAGCGGCGGCGCGGGCGCGGGCGCGCGCGGCGGGCGCGGCGCGAGCGGCAGCGCGGCGTTGGCGAGCTGGCGGCACACGGGGCACAGGTACTCCCCGCGCTCCACGCCGGCCGCGGCGCGCGCGCCGGCGTGCAGCGTGCGCAGGTACGCGTGCAGGCAGCGCAGGTGCAGGTGGTGCCCGCACGACGCCGCCTGCACGCCGCCCTCCCAGCCCACAGACACCGCCGACAGCGCGCCCGATCCGCAGAACCACGCCTGCAACACAACACACGAGTTTGAGTTTCAGTTGTAATTTCCTGAACACAATTGTATTTCAAATGTAAACTAACAGGTTTTTAGTTGAGCCTAAGTGTTTTAGAGTTTTCAAGTGGTTTAGGAGCTCATAAATTATAAAAATACCATAGTAATTTTATGTTTTATACTAATAAAACAAACAAAAAATGCATTCAAGAGCATACATTGGATACAAAAAAATATTAAAAATAATCTATTTTCCCATTTTTTCTGATGCTGATGGAATTTGTAAATTGTAAATTTGTGCTTTGCGAAAACAAAGACCGGTTCAACTAGACGGCAGTAAACATAGATTTGGGGGCCCAAATAAAAAGCCCGACAAAAACCGGACCGCAAAGTGAAATTGGTTGGTTTTTCATCATAAGGTGTAACATAGTGCACGGCGGGTTACCTGCAGCTCGTCGTGCACGCGGTAGTGGTGCGCGGCGGCGGCGCCCTCGCGGTCGGCGCGGTCCGCCTCGGACAGCGCGAGCCGCGCGGGCGCGCCGCGCCGCCGCCGGTGCCCGAGCACCGACGTCGTCATAAGGTGTATCATAGTTACCTGCAGCTCGTCGTGCACGCGGTAGTGGTGCGCGGCGGCGGCGCCCTCGCGGTCGGCGCGGTCCGCCTCGGACAGCGCGAGCCGCGCGGGCGCGCCGCGCCGCCGCCGGTGCCCGAGCACCGACGTCGTCATAAGGTGTATCATAGTTACCTGCAGCTCGTCGTGCACGCGGTAGTGGTGCGCGGCGGCGGCGCCCTCGCGGTCGGCGCGGTCCGCCTCGGACAGCGCGAGCCGCGCGGGCGCGCCGCGCCGCCGCCGGTGCCCGAGCACCGACGTCGTCATAAGGTGTATCATAGTTACCTGCAGCTCGTCGTGCACGCGGTAGTGGTGCGCGGCGGCGGCGCCCTCGCGGTCGGCGCGGTCCGCCTCGGACAGCGCGAGCCGCGCGGGCGCGCCGCGCCGCCGCCGGTGCCCGAGCACCGACGTCGTCATAAGGTGTATCATAGTTACCTGCAGCTCGTCGTGCACGCGGTAGTGGTGCGCGGCGGCGGCGCCCTCGCGGTCGGCGCGGTCCGCCTCGGACAGCGCGAGCCGCGCGGGCGCGCCGCGCCGCCGCCGGTGCCCGAGCACCGACGTCGTCATAAGGTGTATCATAGTTACCTGCAGCTCGTCGTGCACGCGGTAGTGGTGCGCGGCGGCGGCGCCCTCGCGGTCGGCGCGGTCCGCCTCGGACAGCGCGAGCCGCGCGGGCGCGCCGCGCCGCCGCCGGTGCCCGAGCACCGACGTCGTCATAAGGTGTATCATAGTTACCTGCAGCTCGTCGTGCACGCGGTAGTGGTGCGCGGCGGCGGCGCCCTCGCGGTCGGCGCGGTCCGCCTCGGACAGCGCGAGCCGCGCGGGCGCGCCGCGCCGCCGCCGGTGCCCGAGCACCGACGTCGTCATAAGGTGTATCATAGTTACCTGCAGCTCGTCGTGCACGCGGTAGTGGTGCGCGGCGGCGGCGCCCTCGCGGTCGGCGCGGTCCGCCTCGGACAGCGCGAGCCGCGCGGGCGCGCCGCGCCGCCGCCGGTGCCCGAGCACCGACGTCGTCATAAGGTGTATCATAGTTACCTGCAGCTCGTCGTGCACGCGGTAGTGGTGCGCGGCGGCGGCGCCCTCGCGGTCGGCGCGGTCCGCCTCGGACAGCGCGAGCCGCGCGGGCGCGCCGCGCCGCCGCCGGTGCCCGAGCACCGACGTCGTCATAAGGTGTATCATAGTTACCTGCAGCTCGTCGTGCACGCGGTAGTGGTGCGCGGCGGCGGCGCCCTCGCGGTCGGCGCGGTCCGCCTCGGACAGCGCGAGCCGCGCGGGCGCGCCGCGCCGCCGCCGGTGCCCGAGCACCGACGTCGTCATAAGGTGTATCATAGTTACCTGCAGCTCGTCGTGCACGCGGTAGTGGTGCGCGGCGGCGGCGCCCTCGCGGTCGGCGCGGTCCGCCTCGGACAGCGCGAGCCGCGCGGGCGCGCCGCGCCGCCGCCGGTGCCCGAGCACCGACGTCGACTGCAGCAGCACCACCAGACCGATCTGGAACACCCGATACCAACCTTATTTTATTTTATTCCAAATAAAATAACAAACAGCATTACACAAACAAAAAATTCAGATTATGTAGGAGGAGCATGTCTGTACGTGTCAGATTTAGTATATAAGCGGATGACAGCGGTAGAGCGATTAGTCTCTCGCCCCGCGTCACTTGTATAGTTTAAGATCAATATAGTCAGCAGTTTATAGAGTGACGTGGTTTCATTTCCTCTCTAGTACCAGTAACACCTACAATGAGTAGAAATATCAAAGCCCAATATAGTTTTCACTGATAAAACAAACAAAAAGGAAAAAAAGTGAATACAGATAGAACAAAAGTTGCAACAAGTAGGGGGAGCGAACGAATTCACAAATTAAATTTAGAATTAAACAAATATTAATCAAATTAATGGTTTACATCAATCATACGTTTAGCTTTAACCTGCGTTTTTTCTTCAATAACAAATTATTACTCTTTTCGTGTCTGTCCTTGGTTAAATCAAAGAACCGCCCACAAATTGAGTTTTTAAGTATTAGACCTCATCGCGAACAAATCGACGCCTTTCGAATAACTAACATTAAAGCTTTGAATAGTGCACATAAAGAATGTTTTTTTCCGATAATTATACCTAATATTATAAAAATAAATGAGCGTTTATTTGTCTTGGAATAGTATATAGATAATGTTATATTTATATAGTTATTCTTATTGTGGCAACTCAAGAACACTACGTCGTGATCTGCGGAGGAATGTTGAATGCTTGACTCATCGTGCGTGCGGCGGAGGCGGCAAGCAAACCAAGACGTCGGATACAAAGAGTCAGCGAGCTCGGCGGACACGAGTGTCGGAAGCTATCTTTAATAACCGTTTATACGTAACCGTTCGATACAGCGAGGAACGTTTTTTGATCGACACTGGCGCTGACATTTCGGTATTTCGGTATTCGGCAGTCGAGACGAAGAGTACACATTCCCTAAGCGACTACAAACTATATGTGCAATTAGGCAGCAAACGGAAACACTATAAGAACGTACGGAGAGAAGACGCTTGCAACTGAACCTGGGGTTACGACGTAATTTTAACTGGACGTTTACTATTGCCGAGGTCAGAATATCGATTATCGGAGCTGATCTATTACGTCATCACAACATTTTGGTGGACCTGAAAGGACAGAGATTGACGTTTTAGACCTGCAGCTATGAGTCTACAATACACACCATCATCAGCAGTCACCCATACAGGGACATACTAATGCAGTATCCAGGTATTCAACGACCTATGTCTCTAAAGAAGCCACCACCGCATAATGTTACGCATCACTTGGAAACTACCGGACCACCAGTTTTTGTTCGCACTCGACCGCTAGCGCCAGACATATCGCAGCAAATAAAGAATTCGAGCGCCGGATATGGGAATTTGTCGACCACCTAACAGCGCCTGGGCTAATCCACTACACATAGTGAAGAAAAATAATGAACAACTACGTATTTATGTGCTCCTGCTTGCGCTGGAAATTGGCTCGGTACACACAGAGCCAGGGTCGGTTCGTACCGGTTCCCGCGGCGTGTGAGCTAGGGTCGGTACGCACCGGATCGTGCGGGGAGGTGGGCGCGCGCGTGTTGCAGATGACGCAGTCGTAGTCGCGCTCGAGCGGCGCGTCCTCGTCCCAGTCCATGGCGGGCTCGGCGCGCTCGGCGCTGGCCATGGCCGCCAGGAACTCTGCTCGGAACACACAGAGCTAGGGTCGGTACGCACCGGGTCGTGCGGGGAGGTGGGCGCGCGCGTGTTGCAGATGACGCAGTCGTAGTCGCGCTCGAGCGGCGCGTCCTCGTCCCAGTCCATGGCGGGCTCGGCGCGCTCGGCGCTGGCCATGGCCGCCAGGAACTCTGCTCGGAACACACAGAGCTAGGGTCGGTACGCACCGGGTCGTGCGGGGAGGTGGGCGCGCGCGTGTTGCAGATGACGCAGTCGTAGTCGCGCTCGAGCGGCGCGTCCTCGTCCCAGTCCATGGCGGGCTCGGCGCGCTCGGCGCTGGCCATGGCCGCCAGGAACTCTGCTCGGAACACACAGAGCTAGGGTCGGTACGCACCGGGTCGTGCGGGGAGGTGGGCGCGCGCGTGTTGCAGATGACGCAGTCGTAGTCGCGCTCGAGCGGCGCGTCCTCGTCCCAGTCCATGGCGGGCTCGGCGCGCTCGGCGCTGGCCATGGCCGCCAGGAACTCTGCTCGGAACACACAGAGCTAGGGTCGGTACGCACCGGGTCGTGCGGGGAGGTGGGCGCGCGCGTGTTGCAGATGACGCAGTCGTAGTCGCGCTCGAGCGGCGCGTCCTCGTCCCAGTCCATGGCGGGCTCGGCGCGCTCGGCGCTGGCCATGGCCGCCAGGAACTCTGCTCGGAACACACAGAGCTAGGGTCGGTACGCACCGGGTCGTGCGGGGAGGTGGGCGCGCGCGTGTTGCAGATGACGCAGTCGTAGTCGCGCTCGAGCGGCGCGTCCTCGTCCCAGTCCATGGCGGGCTCGGCGCGCTCGGCGCTGGCCATGGCCGCCAGGAACTCTGCTCGGAACACACAGAGCTAGGGTCGGTACGCACCGGGTCGTGCGGGGAGGTGGGCGCGCGCGTGTTGCAGATGACGCAGTCGTAGTCGCGCTCGAGCGGCGCGTCCTCGTCCCAGTCCATGGCGGGCTCGGCGCGCTCGGCGCTGGCCATGGCCGCCAGGAACTCTGCTCGGAACACACAGAGCTAGGGTCGGTACGCACCGGGTCGTGCGGGGAGGTGGGCGCGCGCGTGTTGCAGATGACGCAGTCGTAGTCTCGCTCGAGCGGCGCGTCCTCGTCCCAGTCCATGGCGGGCTCGGCGCGCTCGGCGCTGGCCATGGCCGCCAGGAACTGCTCCTGCTGGCGCTGGAACTCCCGCATCAGCTGCTGCTGCCGCTCGCGCGCGCGCCGCGACCGCTCCTCCTTCTCGCGCCGCTCCCTGCACACACACAACCGATACACTATTACCTCAAATATACGAACATAGGTGCTCGCTAAAATTAACAATTCTAAAAAAAGTCTTTCTCCGATTTTGAAAATACACATTTCCATGTTTAATTGTTTTTTCTGCTGTAAATCGGTATAGAAGGAAGGGATTCCACTGACTTGGCCTTCGATTCTGCTTATCGATGCCACTAGGGTAGCCAGCTAGCGTAGACACTTTCTGCTGTAAATCGGGGTAGAAGACTGCTTATCGATGCCACTAGTGTTTTCAGCTTACCTGGACCCCTACAGTGGTACATCGCAGTAGAAACAAGGGCTCCCACTGACCTGACCTTCAATTCTGATTGATCCCACTACTGTAGCCGGCTTTCGTAGACCCCTACAACTGTACATTGCGGTAGAATGCAGAGCTCCCACTGAACTAGTCTTCAATTCTGATCGATGCCACTACTGTAGCCAGCTTACGTAGACCTCTACGGCTGTACATCGCGGTAGAAACATGGGGTCCTACTAGCCTGGCCATCGATTCTGCTTCTCGAACCTTCCAGAGCAGCCAGTCTACCTAGGCCCCTGCTCCTGTACATCGCGGTAGAAGCGAGGGCTCCCACTGACCTGGCCTTCTGCTCCGCCTGTCGCTCCCGCTGGTGCGGCCACAGCGTGCGGCGCACGTGCTCGATGGCCTCCACGCAGCTCGGGTCCAGGGCCGCCAGCTTGCGAAGGACCTTGCCGATGTAGTACGGACCGTCGCCTTAGACAATAATACGTTCACGTTACTTAACTACGTTATGTAGTCCTAGTCTTAAATAATGTATTATCTCCAAAAAAAAAAACAAGCAAAAAGTAACTTCAATTTAATTTTAATAAATGTTCTAATTTAAATAAATAATTAAAAATCAATGGGCCAAAGTTTTCACTTCAAAAAAATATAACTGTGCCACTTCCCCCTGCATTTGCTCTCGATGACCAATCGCCATCACTAGAATAAGAGAGTACCTTACTCTGGTGATGGCGGTTGGTCATCGATATCGATGGGTCATCGAGAGCAACTGCATCAAACCTCGCACATCATCGAATGCAGCTTTAGTACGACACGTTCTAAATTGAGCTCTATGTTTGTATCAATAGCGTACTTTTTCGTGCAAAGGCGGAGGCTCTTCGAACGCAAACCCAACGATTCAGTCGGAGAGTTTCGAGTGTACCTTTAGCAGCAGAGATGTGATCATCATCATCATAATCAACAGCCCACTAAACGTTCCCACTGCTGGGACTCTGGGCCTTCTCTCGCAAGGCGAGAGTTAAGGCATAATCCACCACGCTGGCCCAGGGCGGGTTGATGTGATCAACTCGACCTAAATTGGACTTTATTTTAATCACTGCAGGGTACTTTATTCAAGTAACAGGAAATGTATCTACAACTGAAACTTTGGTGACGACGTGACATTTTAAATTAAACTCTATTCCAGGGTACCTTGTTCAGGCAATGGCGGCGCGGCGGTTTGAGCTAAAGCGTCGAGTCGGCCTCAAAATTAAGCTTTATTTTATTCACTACAGAGTACTTAATTCAACTAGCAGGAAATGTCTCAACAGGTGAAACTTAACTAACGTTGTGACGTTCTAAATTGTACTCTAGTTCATTATAAATAGGGTACCTTGTTCAGGCGAGGGCGGCGGCTCGTCTAGCGCGAACGCGTCGAGTCGGCCGGACAGCTGCGAGTGCAGTTTCAGCAGCAGAGATATGATGGACTCGTTCACTGGGATCGATTCCTCCACTTGCGACGACAGTTGCATCTATAGAACCACTTCATTTAGTATACAGATATACAAACATAATCTATACATACATAAAAATAAAAATAAAATTGAAGTAAACTCCTTGTAATTCCAAATTAACAGCGTTTAATTACATGTAAATTATATAATTATATATACAGTACACACTTTAAAAACGACATTTTTATTGTTTTGTCTTCTTGTTTATTCCGGCTAACCTCTGTAACGGTTGTGCTAGGCTGGCTAATCTGAGGTACAACGTCAGGAGTAAAAAAAAAAGTAGTTTAAGCAAGAAATGATATTTTTGTCGCAGGTCAGTGATGTGAACTGAGAAGATTTTAGTCATCCACCAAAAAGTTTCTAACGTACACGTTCCGCTCCGACACTACGTCACAACACTAGCATGTCGTTTACGCGAACTCAGGATATAGTTCCCTACCAAAAAGCGTTCAACGCGGCTAAAGAAGCGTTCACTTCTTGTCACATGTACCTTTTCTTGTTGAAATGAAAACTTCTTTTGGCGCGGCTAGACAGATTTTTCGTGGGCTGTGAATTGAATTCTAGCGTCACGCTCGGGTATGATAAGAAATCTTCGGGTAAACTCGGGACCATAGCCATTCGCCATCTAGAAGTGCGTCAGCCAATGGGAAATGCTAAAAGGGCGTGGCCTGCCCATCCTGGCATGGCCATCGAGAAATGCGTCAGCCAATGGGAAATGCTGACGCATTTCTAGATGGTCATGTCATGATGACCAGGCCACCCCCTTTTACCTCCGGTTACACCCGTGTAGTTTTTAAAGTAAGCTATCAAATTCCGAGTTATAAGTTTTCACTTCGATCGGCAGTTCCTATGACTGCCAATTTTTCTTTTTGTTTATCTCTCGCGTTAATGGCACAATAAAAGTTTTGAATTTTGACTTCAATAATAATGTAACAGCTGTAAGGATCGTACCTGGTTGCTGGTGGAGGGCTCCGCTATGGCGGGTCGCGGGGGCGGCGCGGGCAGCGCGGGGGTGGGCGCGGGCGAGCCGGCGCGCACCGACACCGACCACTCCGCACCCTCCATGTCTGAGGGAAACGTGCAACAGACACTTCACTAGCCGCGGACAACAATCATAACAGGAACAAAATTAAAAATGTTCATTTACCCCTTACTACCTCGGATTTGTAATCTGTACAACATTCTACTAGTCAAACCCATTCATTTGATACCCATATTGAGGGTGTTGTGAAAAAATGTATTTCGCCATTTTGTGGTGGTGGTCATCTTGGATTTGAAATTTGTTATAGTGCATATTATTCTACAAGTCAAGGCCTTTCGTTTGATACCAATATTGAGGTATGTTGTGAAGAAATATTTTGTCCGCCATTTTGTAGAGGCGGCCATTTTGAATCGATATTAACCAAACATGGCTAAGAACATCCCTACGCCTATCCGTTTGAGCTCTACGTGCCACAGACAGACAGACAGGCATCGACGTCAAGCTTATAACACCCCTTTTTTTGGTCGGGGTTTAAAAATATAAAGAGGTGGCGGTTCGCGCTGTGGCAGTTTCGCAGTCATTCTACCGCCAAGCAGTAATGTGCAAACATTACTGTGTTCCGGTTTGAAGAGCAATGTATCCAATGAAATTACGTAGCATAGAGAAAAAACATCTTATATCTCTGGGTGACGGGTGCAGTGCAGTGCTAGGTAATTATTTGGACTCTTCGTGTTATAATACACCGATCACCGGACGCGATCGAAACTTTGAGTCGGACTGGACTGACTAAACGTGAGTTACCCGTGTATTATATACAGGGTTACTGGTAATCCGCCTGCATCCATTTAAGGGCCTGTTCTGTAGATTTCCACAAACAACTTTTGTTCTACGACTTTTGTTAAAACTCAAAAAAAAATGTTTGTCTGTAAAGTCGGTTTACTGACGATAGAACGTGACAACGTCTTGAGAAAATACTGAAGAATGGTAGCATTTTTCAAAAGAAAATTTTAATTTCATTTGTTTAATAGATTTGTATGTAAAAAGTAATCAGTAGAATTTAGTCATTTTCAATCAAAACAATGCAAAAAAGCTTTTAGATGCCGGGGATCGAACCCGGGGCATTTCACATGCAAAGCGAACGCTCTACCACTGAGCTACATCCCCGCTTGAACTACTGGTCGAAATAATTAATACAACTGTAACAAACATGCGTCGAGGTAACGACCGACGGTAACGCGGTAACGGTACATGACGTCATGTTTTGTGGGCATGCAGCCGGCTTCATCGAGTTATAAGACGTTATCACGTCAAAATATTGTGTGCGTTGTCATTTCTAACACTGTTTAGTGTTTATTCACTTCGGCACATAACTTAGCGAGCGTTAAAGAGCGCGTGCGGTCTTGTTACAAAGATTTCGATGCTTTTAGACCAGGCAAATACACTTTTTTATTTTGTATGAAGAAAAAAATACACGAATTTTTAAAAACTGTAGAACAAAAGTTGTCGTATATAATGCCCCTAACATCCCCTTAGAAGGATGTAGGCTGAATACCAATAACGATGTATTTAAAATGTGTAATAACCACGTTAGTTTTCCAACTAGACTCTCTCCTTGCGTGTGAAGGTCCGGAGTCTCAACAGTGGGAACGTTTAATGTGCTGTTTATGAGCTAGAGCTACGTACCGTAGTCTATGGGCACGGGCGGCGTGTCGAGCTCCGACTCGGAGGCGAGCGCTAGCGCCATCTCCGTGTCCAGAGACTGTAAGGCCAGGGCTTGGCTGTCGGCCTCTCCTGCCTGGGAACACAATACACACTATTACTTATTCATTATTTTACTTTTTTCTAAACGAAAAACAAACAGCATTACACAAAGAAAAATATGAGATGAGTAAAACCATTATGTCAAAAACAGTATTCACTGACAAAATTATGATATAATGCCTTATTTGATAAGATATTTTTTATTGGCATAAATTGAATACATACATTACTATTGTTATAATAATATAAGTTACATTTATGGCCTCGTCAGATTTACAATTAATAACTTCATTAATTTGTACTATGAGTACTATGAGTAGTGTTTGATGGCGGCGACGCTGTCGGTCGGTTCGCACGGCGAGCGTCGGCTGCAACACCGAAGATATTCCGAGAGTACAACTCACAGAAATGCGGTCGTCGTGGACGCTCTGCGCCAGGAGGAAACGACATAGGACTAAAGAGCAAAAAAATAGGTTAAATGTTCCCCCCTATTTTTTTTTCTATTTTTTTTTTTTTAATTTTGTCTGTCTGTTATTCCGGCTAATCTCCGAAACGGCTGGCCCAATTATAACGAGATTTTCAGTACCAGATTGTTGATGTTCTAAGTGACAACTGAGCCTAATCTTACTTGACAGAAGTAATTAGTTTGGGTTAGAAGATCAGATGGTGTTGTGTGTGAATTGTCCACCAATATTTATTTATTTATTTAATTAGTGTTCTGTATAAAAAAAAATCTTCAAAAAGGCTGGTGAAACCGCGGGCACAGCTAATAGATTTAATACAAATAATATTAGGATCGCCTTTGACGTTGCTTTAATAATTCAATCCGTTGATATTAGTAAACTTTGTGGTTAAATGGAGTAATCTGTGAATACCTCTAAGGCTCGTATTTGTGGCGCGTCTCCGCCTCCGTCTGATTGGTCGTCGGGCACTGAATCTCCTCTCACCACCTGCAGATCATTTTATTTTTAAAAATACCATAAAATATACAAAAAACTGTATTTCTTATAAGTAAGCACAAGTTATCATATACTGCATCGTCGCTTAAACTCAGGCGACATGTCGGTCAAGTGTAATCCTATATTAGTAAAAAAAAAAAAAAAATTGGCAGTCATAGGAACTGCCGATAGAATTGAAAAGTTATAACTCAGAATTTGATAGCTCACTTTGGAAACTACGCGGGTGAAACCGGAGGGCGTGGCTATGAGCCCACGAAAAATCTTTCTGTGGTGCGTCAAAAGTAGTTTCAACTTCACTTTTTAGCGCTGGATGACGTGCAGCTATTATTGTGACAAAACTCCGTCGCAATATCAACGTTAGGGGGGGGGGGGGGGAGGGATTATACTAAAAAGGGCAAATTAAGGGCAAAACTATCACGAACATTATTTGCGAAAATGGGTAATTACAATAAGATCTTAAATGTTTACATTGAGACCTCCATAATGAACCTTACGGCATGCCAATATTGGGTTGTATTTTACCTGTAGCGAGGGTGGGACAGCGAGCGCTGTGCTGGTGGCTGTGGAAGGGAGCGACACGGACTTGGCGATCGAAGGCAGCCGGGTCGTGGGCTCCGACTCTGAGGGCTCCCACTCCGTGTCACCTGCGATACCAGACCAAATGTTAAACATGTTTTTTTATTACTTTTGCAGAACAGAAGTCGTGTTGTGTGGAAAAGTGTTAATACAAATAATTTATTTTTGTTATTTTACAAACGGAACGAATGAACGAATCGGGTTAAAATTTGGAACACAGAATAACACATACACCACATATAACGGGAAAACAACGGGAACTGCGCGTGCGTATGAGGCGCTGTTAGAAGGTAATAATAATATAGACATTAGCGTAAAATTCACAGAAGCGGGGACAACAGAGGTAAAATCTTGGGATTATACAAATGCCCATAAAGTACCGGGCGTAAAGCAATGTGGGCCGTTTCAGCTCGTGACTCATCGGGTGACGTTCAAACTAAAGTGGTTTGTAAGTATCTGAAAATAATGTCTAAAATCGAACAGAACAGCGTGGCGCCTGGGCGCTACTTGGTGTGCGTTGCCCAAGGGGCGCTTAGTTTTATAGCGCCGTTTTATAGGGTTGTATACTCGGTTTTCAGAGTGCAAAAAAAGTGCATAAGGGCTATATGTGGAGCCCGCTTTAGAGATCATTGTAGGCCTCTATTTAAACGCTTAAGAATCCTCCCACTAGCATGTATGTACATAAAGGAAATGTGTTTATTTGTTACGAAAAATAGGCATTATTTTGAAAATCTTGCATCAACTAGACAAGACAAGATCATATTTCCTAATAGAGTCAGACTTGAATTGAGCCAGCGAAACACATACTGTATGGCAATAAAAATATTTAACAAGTTGCCTAATAACATCAAAAAGTTGCCACACCATAAATTTAAAAAAGGCCTCACGGAATACTTACTAGAGAACTGTTTTTACAAGGTCACAGACTATCTTAAATACTGTAAACCTTAAATGTGCTGTACCTAAATATTGATGTATTGACATAAAGAATATTTAAAATTAAGTATGTATTCCAACAAAATAGGAAATGTAAAAAAAAAATGTATTGGATTTTGACGTCGTTAATATTATATTGTTTATCCTAAATTGACTTGCTAAGACATTACTCAGCAAAATTAATATTGCACGCCCGAAAGGGCCAAACTGTTGTGACCATGTATTATATTTAATGACTTCTTTTGTACACAGTTATAGCAATAAACGTTTCTGATTTCTGATTTCGTGTGATACTGGGGTACTCACTGTCGGAGTTCCGGTGCGCGCGGCGCGGCGCGGGTCGCGCGGGGTGTCGCGCGCGCGGCGCGGGCGCGCGGTGCGGCGCGTGCGTCACGAGCGCGCGCGCGTTATATACTAGTGGGGTACTCACTGTCAGAGTTCCGGTGCGCGCGGCGCGGCGCGGGTCGCGCGGGGTGTCGTGCGCGCGGCGCGGGCGCGCGGTGCGGCGCGTGCGTCACGAGCGCGCGCGCGTTATATACTAGTGGGGTACTCACTGTCAGAGTTCCGGTGCGCGCGGCGCGGCGCGGGTCGCGCGGGGTGTCGTGCGCGCGGCGCGGGCGCGCGGTGCGGCGCGTGCGTCACGAGCGCGCGCGCGTTATATACTAGTGGGGTACTCACTGTCAGAGTTCCGGTGCGCGCGGCGCGGCGCGGGTCGCGCGGGGTGTCGTGCGCGCGGCGCGGGCGCGCGGTGCGGCGCGTGCGTCACGAGCGCGCGCGCGTTATATACTAGTGGGGTACTCACTGTCAGAGTTCCGGTGCGCGCGGCGCGGCGCGGGTCGCGCGGGGTGTCGTGCGCGCGGCGCGGGCGCGCGGTGCGGCGCGTGCGTCACGAGCGCGCGCGCGTTATATACTAGTGGGGTACTCACTGTCAGAGTTCCGGTGCGCGCGGCGCGGCGCGGGTCGCGCGGGGTGTCGTGCGCGCGGCGCGGGCGCGCGGTGCGGCGCGTGCGTCACGAGCGCGCGCGCGTTATATACTAGTGGGGTACTCACTGTCAGAGTTCCGGTGCGCGCGGCGCGGCGCGGGTCGCGCGGGGTGTCGTGCGCGCGGCGCGGGCGCGCGGTGCGGCGCGTGCGTCACGAGCGCGCGCGCGTTATATACTAGTGGGGTACTCACTGTCAGAGTTCCGGTGCGCGCGGCGCGGCGCGGGTCGCGCGGGGTGTCGTGCGCGCGGCGCGGGCGCGCGGTGCGGCGCGTGCGTCACGAGCGCGCGCGCGTTATATACTAGTGGGGTACTCACTGTCAGAGTTCCGGTGCGCGCGGCGCGGCGCGGGTCGCGCGGGGTGTCGTGCGCGCGGCGCGGGCGCGCGGTGCGGCGCGTGCGTCACGAGCGCGCGCGCGTTGTCGCTGACAGCTCCGCGCAGCGCGCTCAGCAGCGGCACGCCGCCCACGCGCCGCCGCACGCCGCCCACCGCCACCGCCAGCTCGCTCTGAAAACACACGCTGTACGTCGCTACTGTGCTCTCGAGTTTTCGAGGGAAATGTTTCCACACAAATTACTCAATTCATAATAATTTACGCTGCCGCAAATTGAGCTTCGATCAAACGGTCGCCAACCCGCCTGCCCAGCGTGGGGACTATGGGCAAAACCCTTTAATGATAGGTACACACAATCAAATGCCCCTAGTTCCCGACCGCCCTGCTATTCCTGACCAAAGCGGTCATGGTAACGGCAGGGGGTGCGAGGTGTATGAGGATAAATCAAAGGCACTGCACCATACCATAGAATAGATAATATAGATAGAACGGACACTCCCCACCCCCCGCCAATTTCAAGCTTCCTCCCCCTCGCGGACGCGAGGCGGACTCAACGAAGGGTTATTATATCGGACGATAATTTTCTATGAGAATACGACCATGATGCTGTATTATTTAACAAAATGGTACCAAATTTTTCGTCTATTATACGAAACAAGAATAAGAGATTTTTAATTTCATAAGAATTTCTACAAATATTGAATCATTTTTATAAACTGTGTAACTATTTTACCTACATTAAAGATAAGATCGAACACTAACTAGGTAAGATTGTAAGCCACTTAACACAGGCAGGTGAACTCACGGGTCACAGCTATTCCATAAAATAATTTAGTAACCCTAGATGACACGCACACATGCATAAATGTGTTCGAACGACATATGCGTAGTTGTGTGAGTGTAGGTATGTCGACTTCACCGTTTGTTTGGAGTTTAGGCCGAGTGTCCGGGGTGTGACCATACGTCCAAAGCCCACTTCAACGTTGTTAAAATGGGAGAATTTAACGCCAAAATGGGAGTAAGCAACCCGTAGCGAATCGGTAGTAGGACCACATGGTTTAGGGCGAAGGAATGACTGGGGACAAATGCTGGTCGACTTCCTAGAAAAGGAAAGGCTGTTTCTGATGAAGTCGTTCTACAAGAAACAGCCGCAGAGGAGGTGGACTTGGCGAAGCCCCGACGGACGTACGAAAAATAAGATTGATTTCATCATTGCGGAGAAAAAGCGTATGTTCAGGGATGTCTAAGTCATCTCTCGGTTTGCTACCGGGAGTGGCCACAGGCTTGTTCGAGGCACCCTGAATATTGATTACAAGCTTGAACGAGTCCGCTAGATGAAGTCAACACTCCGTCCGAACCTTCTCCAAACCGTGGTTGGATCTGAAACTTTCCAGTTAAAACTGGAGAACCGATTTGCTGCCTTGGAAACCACAGAAAGCGTTGACCAAAAGCTCGACAGAGTTTCCTGCGAGATGAGGTCACAAAATTTTGTGAAATGCGACTCAAAGGCAGAAAGTCGAAGCTTTCGAAGGAAACTCTGCAACTCATGGAGGAACGACGAAATCCCATGTTAACTTTGTGAGAACAAGGGGCTCTGAATAAGAAAATCACCAAACTTGTACGACGTGACCTCCAATTAGCGAACGCGCTCTTGGTTTTAAAATATCAATCGAGCAAAATCGGGGGTCAAAAGTATTCGTCAAGCTATTGAGTAGAAGCCACCTAACAAAGTTAACCTCCTCTACGGGTACAGTTGTTGTATCCAAAGCAGACATTCTTTCGGAAGTGGAAGACTTTTATAGCCAGCTGTACGTTTCACATGCTCCTCATCTCCTGCAGGTTGAAGACAGACGAGCCATTCTGCATTGCCACTACATAGAAGACACGAGATAAGTCTCGACCGAATCTTGATGGCTCTTGGGCAACTTAAAAACGGGAAAGCCGCGGGCGGGGACAGATTACTACACAGCTCTTAAAAGCTGGTGGGGCCCCACTTATAAAAGAGCTCCAGGTACTGTTTAATGACGTCCTCTTCACCGGGAGGACTCTAGAGGCATTACACAAAAGCGTCGTCGTCCTCTTCATCAAAAAGGATGACAAACCCCTTTTGAAGCATTATCACCCCATATCTCATCTGAGCTATGTCTTTAAGTTGTTTTCGAGAGTTATCACGAACTGTCTCGCCCGAAGACTCGACGAGTTTCAGCCCCCGGAACAGGCCGGGTTTCGAAGTAGTTATAGCACCTACCTAACACCTACCTATGAGCGTACCGGGATACTTTATCGTGCGTGCAGTGCTCATCGATTTATTAGCCGCTTGACGCACCGTGGTAACTATATTACACGAAATTACGAAAACCAACAAACTTAACTTTGCGGTCGGGTTTTTTGAACAATGTCGCGTGAAAATGGAATGTTTATTAATATTTATGTACTGACCGGGTGTTTCTTCGCCCGCTCGGCCTGCAGCGACGCGGCCACGTCCAGCAGGAACACGGCCAGCGCCAGCACGTGGTCCGGCGGCGCGTGCGGCGCGTGCCCGTCCGCGCCGCGGCTGCCGGGGAACACATACAACACGTTACTATGTAGAAATAAGGCTGCCGATCATTGCTGGCTGTGTTTTACATAATGGTTATAATTAAGATAATATTCATTTGGTAAAACCCATCCTCAAGTCGACAGTGAATCTGTTTCTTCTAGGTAAGAACTTTTCTGCAGTGGGATTTGCAAAAGATTTCTGAAGTGTTTCCGTCTTCTCAAGCAGTCAAGTTGGCAGATCGTAGTTAGTGGTTTTGGTCGGTAAGGGCACCACTTCGTGGTATCGAGTTCGACATAATAACGGCTCGCTACTAGTGTGTATATATCTATTTATAAGCGACAGAATGGTACATTACCGATCCACGCGTCGGTGTAACACAGAGAGGTTGGTACCATGACTTTTTGTCGCTGAAAAACTCTGACAACGAGGAATAGGTGGGGTGTATGAGTAAACAGGCGGTACGTTGCCAATGCAACCTGTAGTGTAACACAGCGAAGATCGCTCTAGAAACTGCCGCTGGATAATGAGGGGCAGGGGAACACCGCTCGCCGCGCCCGCTGGCTGTATGGACACGTACCGGTGCACGCCGCGGTGCAGCACCGCCAGGATGGCGCCGTGCAGCACGCCGCTCCCGCAGATGGCGCGCGGGTCGGAGCGGCGGCCGCTCCGACCCGCGCCCGCTGGCTGTATGGACACGTACCGGTGCACGCCGCGGTGCAGCACCGCCAGGATGGCGCCGTGCAGCACGCCGCTCCCGCAGATGGCGCGCGGGTCGGAGCGGCGGCCGCTCCGACCCGCGCCCGCTGGCTGTATGGACACGTACCGGTGCACGCCGCGGTGCAGCACCGCCAGGATGGCGCCGTGCAGCACGCCGCTCCCGCAGATGGCGCGCGGGTCGGAGCGGCGGCCGCTCCGACCCGCGCCCGCTGGCTGTATGGACACGTACCGGTGCACGCCGCGGTGCAGCACCGCCAGGATGGCGCCGTGCAGCACGCCGCTCCCGCAGATGGCGCGCGGGTCGGAGCGGCGGCCGCTCCGACCCGCGCCCGCTGGCTGTATGGACACGTACCGGTGCACGCCGCGGTGCAGCACCGCCAGGATGGCGCCGTGCAGCACGCCGCTCCCGCAGATGGCGCGCGGGTCGGAGCGGCGGCCGCTCCGACCCGCGCCCGCTGGCTGTATGGACACGTACCGGTGCACGCCGCGGTGCAGCACCGCCAGGATGGCGCCGTGCAGCACGCCGCTCCCGCAGATGGCGCGCGGGTCGGAGCGGCGGCCGCTCCGACCCGCGCCCGCTGGCTGTATGGACACGTACCGGTGCACGCCGCGGTGCAGCACCGCCAGGATGGCGCCGTGCAGCACGCCGCTCCCGCAGATGGCGCGCGGGTCGGAGCGGCGGCCGCTCCGACCCGCGCCCGCTGGCTGTATGGACACGTACCGGTGCACGCCGCGGTGCAGCACCGCCAGGATGGCGCCGTGCAGCACGCCGCTCCCGCAGATGGCGCGCGGGTCGGAGCGGCGGCCGCTCCGACCCGCGCCCGCTGGCTGTATGGACACGTACCGGTGCACGCCGCGGTGCAGCACCGCCAGGATGGCGCCGTGCAGCACGCCGCTCCCGCAGATGGCGCGCGGGTCGGAGCGGCGGCCGCTCCGACCCGCGCCCGCTGGCTGTATGGACACGTACCGGTGCACGCCGCGGTGCAGCACCGCCAGGATGGCGCCGTGCAGCACGCCGCTCCCGCAGATGGCGCGCGGGTCGGAGCGGCGGCCGCTCCGACCCGCGCCCGCTGGCTGTATGGACACGTACCGGTGCACGCCGCGGTGCAGCACCGCCAGGATGGCGCCGTGCAGCACGCCGCTCCCGCAGATGGCGCGCGGGTCGGAGCGGCGGCCGCTCCGACCCGCGCCCGCTGGCTGTATGGACACGTACCGGTGCACGCCGCGGTGCAGCACCGCCAGGATGGCGCCGTGCAGCACGCCGCTCCCGCAGATGGCGCGCGGGTCGGAGCGGCGGCCGCTCCGACCCGCGCCCGCTGGCTGTATGGACACGTACCGGTGCACGCCGCGGTGCAGCACCGCCAGGATGGCGCCGTGCAGCACGCCGCTCCCGCAGATGGCGCGCGGGTCGGAGCGGCGGCCGCTCCGACCCGCGCCCGCTGGCTGTATGGACACGTACCGGTGCACGCCGCGGTGCAGCACCGCCAGGATGGCGCCGTGCAGCACGCCGCTCCCGCAGATGGCGCGCGGGTCCCCGGCGCCGGCGGGCGGCGCGGTGGCGGCCCGCAGCGGCGGCCACAGCGCCCCGCGAGCCTCGCCCGCGCCCGCTCCGGACCCCGCGCCCGTACCGGACGCCTTCTGCTTCTCACGGACACTGCGGATAACCAAACATTCAGTTACGGTATTTGATACGGGGAGAAGATTAAAAAAATATAACGATCAGTTACTGTTCATTTCCAACCAAGGCCAAGAGCCCGCAGAGTGTGCGGGCGCTACCGCTGAGTCTGCGGACGACCGCGCCCTCCGCAGTTCTATTAGCCGCCCGCCGGTGCCGCGGGCGGAAAACGCGTCGTGAGTTGTGATTGATTTTTTAAAAATATATCTTCATTCTACAAAAGCTGCAGGGCCGCAACCAGGGCGGTCGCGCGTGAAAATCGCTCCATGAGTTCTTAGCATAAGTGTGTAAATTGTAGAGATGAGGAGGACTCTGCTATCTGTGTGTGTAGCTGAGGAGGTGTCTGTGTGTGTAGCTGAGGAGGTGTCTGTGTGTGTAGCTGAGGAGGTGTCTGTGTGTGTAGCTGAGGAGGCGGGCGACACTCACGCGGCGGTGTACCGCTCCATGGACGCGTGGAAGTCGCGGCGGTGCACGGCCCGGCGCAGCACGTGCAGCGGGTCGTAGTACTGCTATCTGTGTGTGTAGCTGAGGAGGTGTCTGTGTGTGTAGCTGAGGAGGCGGGCGACACTCACGCGGCGGTGTACCGCTCCATGGACGCGTGGAAGTCGCGGCGGTGCACGGCCCGGCGCAGCACGTGCAGCGGGTCGTAGTACTGCTATCTGTGTGTGTAGCTGAGGAGGTGTCTGTGTGTGTAGCTGAGGAGGCGGGCGACACTCACGCGGCGGTGTACCGCTCCATGGACGCGTGGAAGTCGCGGCGGTGCACGGCCCGGCGCAGCACGTGCAGCGGGTCGTAGTACTGCTATCTGTGTGTGTAGCTGAGGAGGCGGGCGACACTCACGCGGCGGTGTACCGCTCCATGGACGCGTGGAAGTCGCGGCGGTGCACGGCCCGGCGCAGCACGTGCAGCGGGTCGTAGTACTGCTATCTGTGTGTGTAGCTGAGGAGGTGTCTGTGTGTGTAGCTGAGGAGGCGGGCGACACTCACGCGGCGGTGTACCGCTCCATGGACGCGTGGAAGTCGCGGCGGTGCACGGCCCGGCGCAGCACGTGCAGCGGGTCGTAGTACTGCTATCTGTGTGTGTAGCTGAGGAGGCGGGCGACACTCACGCGGCGGTGTACCGCTCCATGGACGCGTGGAAGTCGCGGCGGTGCACGGCCCGGCGCAGCACGTGCAGCGGGTCGTAGTACTGCTCCCACACGAGCGGCCGCGGCACGAACAGGCCCTGCTCGAGGTTCTCCGAGCCCTTCGGCGGGGGACGGTACGTCGACAGCTGTACACAGAAACACAATCAAATTATTATTATTGTAAACACATTTTAACCTCGATATAAATCCAAAAACATGCCCTGAGCACCTTGAAATTATTAACAAACTAAGTCTCTGTGTGTAGCGTGAGTGGATTTTAACTACCAACTTACTTGACCCCTAGAATTGCTTCCTAACGATAACATAATTCCGTGCACTTTGGGACATCCATTGATTTATATCAATGTTATTTTTTTCTCGTTCACGTTTCTTTTTACAATTAATACTGTTTTGAGACATTTCAAATTATCTAATTCTGTAGGACTGCCCTGCGGTGGGGGAGCATGTTTTCAGTTCGGACGATCAGACTTCATTCGTTTCGATAAGGCGGAAGTCCTGGCACGGGAGAAATTCTTCGTACCCCGTAAGCTCAAAAGGGTCATCGAAATCGGCAAGCGTCCGATGTTTGGAAAAAAGATAGATTAGAGATGGAAGACGGCATGTACCGCCCGTTTGGAAACCGTACCCCCACAGTACTCAACATTATAATATTTCTATTAATCGTGATATTAGCGAGGACACAGTGAGCTCAGTGTGCTGCAGCGATTCTGCCACGCAGCTCACCAGCGACGAGGAGTCCACCTGCGCTCCTTACCTCCTTGAGCACGGTCTCGAAGTTCCTGGTGTGCGCGTTCCCCGACCGCTCCGGCATCAGCTCCAGCAGCTGCGAGTGCGTCTTGTCTCCCGCGGCCAGCAGCGTGCTCACCTCCAGACGGGACTGCGTCAGCTCATCATTACCTGGAAGACATAACCAGTCTCTTAACGATACACCCCCCATTTCGAACAGCCTGAACGGAAAACCCCAAGTGACAGAGATCTCTGAACACGAGAAAGAGGACCTAAAAATGATTTTCTGACATTGGGAAATGCGAAAAGCCTCACAACACCCTTGTTCGATGGTGTACGGATGGATGATCTACATTCCACATTATGTAGATGAACTAATACGAGGCATGCCTTTTAAGCTTTATTGTTTGAAGAAGAAGAAATAAGTAAGATCCTTATTTCTTCTTATTCAAACCTTTTATTGTTCTTTAAGTAGTCACAAGGAAATTTAATACACTTTTCCATTCGCTCGAATAAATGTTTATTAAAATATTTATTCGACTACGAAGTGTAGGAATCATGTTCAGTATTTATGCCAGAAATACCGTCTCGGGGCCCATAGCGAGAATTAAAAACAAATTAAATGCCGTTATACCGATTTTAATGTGTTTACCCCCACACTTTAACAGGTTAGACACTTACCTAGGGTTCCCGGCGTCGTCCAAAGCCCAGTTTGGTCTGACAGGAAGAAGGAAGGAAGGGAATAAATGAGACACCAAACCAGGGAGCTTCCAGAATTCCCGTTCCAGCAGTAGCAACGGTCCGGCGTTGTAGAAAAGGGCCAATCCAATAGCCACTTCACAATTAATAATCCAGCACTAATCCCGTAGCGATATATTCCCGTTAATACGTATTCCCGCACAATATTAACACTTTAAACCAGATTATATAGATCAAAGTAAAACGCTTCTTTTTCGTTCCAGCGAAAAACAGACAACGTCACTTCACAGCCGGCTGTCAAACCATAGACACACGCTAATCGTCGGCCGATATAATGTTGCCCGATTATACGGAACAAATCAAATATAACCGATTTGAAAGCTTTGAATACTTCTTCACCAGAATAAAACCTTTGATCACGAAGAGTTTTCTTAATTTCATGAAATTTAAGGAGATTAAGTTAAGTTAGGGTCAACGAGGCCAACGAGGTCAGGCATTGACGAGGCCGGGGGCTCAGTCGTCGTGGCCTGGGCACCCACGGTAAAGCGAAGCGGAAACCCGAGGTAAGGCCGCCCGTCTAGGCTTTGCTTCCAAGCCAACCAATATGTATGAGAATGCTCGGATCTCGAGCGACATCGTTTTCCATCGGCACGCTTCATGATCGAATACAAAACCTCCAGCCACCAAACCTGGAAACCAACCACCTGGAAAACTTAGCCGACCTATTCTAAAGATGCGAAAAAACTCAACGAAAGACAAGAGCGAAAAAAACAAAAACCTAGAAAGTACCTACTATATAACACCTATCACTTACATAACAATGTATCTACAATCTACTACTATCGAGTACTATAAATTTAAAGGTATCGGGAAACACAGAATCGGTAGGAGTGTTCCTTATTATCCATGTTCAATGTTTCGGGTAACTTACCGAGGTTGGTCCTCGAGGAGACGAGGATGGCGAGGAAGGTGAGGAGTCCCTCCACCATGGCGTCCTGCTCCGCAGCCTGGGCTGGTGGCATCGGCACCATGCTCAGCCACTCGCGGACACCGAACCTGATGCAGGAATTGAGAACGTTACGTCACAGAAACAATTCGTAAAACAAGTACAACAATAAATATCTAGTAACTTACTAGTCGAGCTCTTTTATTAGATACCAATATTGAGGGAGGTTCTGAAAACATGTTTTGTCCGCCATTTTCTGGAGGCGGCCATTTTGAATCCATATTAACCAAACATAGCTAATACTGTCTTTCAAATAAAATACATCTCTATTGGTCAATTACAGTACAATTTCATTATTAAACTGCACTAATGTTGCACAGTACGTCATCTCGGTTCAGATTTTTTAAAACGATGTTTCCAGAGAAATCACATGGCGTAAAGATAAATCATCTTATACCTCCGGGTGACAAGTGCAGTGATTTGATAGATCATGATTTGAGATGTACCCATTTCCATGTACCAATAGCTGCGTGACACTGTGCTGTTATGGGCAGGCGTGTTGCTTACCATCAGCCAGATGTCTTGCTCGTACCGTTACTCTATAGTCAATACTATGAAAAACCTGCAGATATACTGCTGTTACGTATGTCAGTGAATCCATAAAATTTTCCACAACCCCAAAAAGTGCCCAATGCGGCTAGATTTCACTTAAAAAATCACAAAGTTTACCTAAGTACGAATATGCATTAGTATTAGTAGCAGTAGATGGGGACGTCGCAAATGCCTCGAGCGCTCATGCGCACGTATGACACATGCACCATACACGTCCATCATGGACGTGACTTGAGTGGAGAACGCTAATCATAACACATAGTTAATCACGTCCTGAAACTTGACGATATACGAAAGTCGGCTGGTGGCGGTCGGAAACGTAAGATCGCCCCGCTACTCAGCAGCCAGGTCTCCAGCTCCGTGTTGGCATACAATGAGAGGTATGTAACAAACAAATGTTTTCAGGTTGCCTCAAACACCTACCCAAGAATTTGTGCAAGGTCTCGGAATATTATCATTTGTCACTGGTTGTGTTGATTGATTAAACGTTCGACGTAGACGTTGGCGGCGGCGTCATTTTGGTACGCCACAGATAGATTTTTCGTAGGCTGTGAGTTGAATTCTAGCGTTACGCTCGGGAATGATAAGAAATCTTCGGGTAAACTCGGGAGTCGGGACCATGGCCATTGCCTCTAGATTAGATAGCATTTCCAGATGGCCATGATCATGGCAACGCCCTACGGTTTCACCGTAGTTTCCAAAGTTACCTACCAAATTCGGAGTTTTAAGTTTTCACTTCTATCGGCAGTTCCTATGCCTGCCAAAGAAGTGATTTTTGTTTAAACGGACCTATACTCGTAGTATCTCTGGCGGTGGGTGTCTCTACTACCTAACGGCATTGTGGGTTAGCGTAGACGGCGCAGTACCTGAAAACTTTATCCCAACTTACTAACATACGCTTAACAGCATATAACTGATACCCGAAAGTCGTCGTCACTGTCAATATTTACAAGTAAATCAACAATACAGCTCAGTGCTTCATGGCTTCTATCACTGGCGTTTGCGCCCTGCATAGATATACTCATACATAGTGTACTCACATGTCAATACACATGTCCAAGAACTGATCGGCGGGGAGGTTGGCGGCGCACAGCTGCAGGAAGTAGATGTCCATGTCGACCATCGAGTTGCAGAAGTTGGCCTGGATGTACGTCATCGCCTGCCCTTTGATCTGCAGCCCGTTCCGCACCCACACGCCGGCCAGGATCTCGTAGAATAGACTCTGTGGACAACGACGTAACGTTGATTATCATTTTTACCGAATGATTGAAAAATAAGCAGTAACAAGCATTGAAGTGTTAAAACACTAAGAAGCGGCATGCGCTCTGCTACGATCCCAATGCAAAATCAGGTGACGTCTCCTGATTGAGTCTCAGTCGCAACAGGAGCCACAAGTTGAGTGAACGTTCGCTAACAATAAAAAAAAATCGATATAAGCCGTAATAATCCCTTATTGTGCTTTTGCAAGGTACACACACAGTTCAAAGACCAAGAACAATTTCCATGGTATCACTTTTCATGCGTAAGTACACAAAATCTTTAATTATTTCCATAACAGTTCAATGACTATTTAATCTAAAATTATTTTTCTGTTGTAAACAATTTGCCATTTGTAAAAAGAGACAGATATACATACAGCGTAAGAGTGCAACACGAACGGCGATATGTTAGTTCCAACGATTACGGGTAAAGAAACGTAACTAAAAATTTTCGCTTTTTCCGAAAATACTTTTTGTCAATATTTTATTCCACCATTTTTTTTAATACTCATTATTCTATTCCTTATAACGTTAAATCATAAATATAGGTCCTGCGTTCTTAAGTAATAAATGGTGTAACTAACTGTTGACTAAACTGTTAACTAACTAGATTGTATTGTTTATGTTTTATCAAATTTATGGTCATAATTTTTCATAAATGTTGTCAAAACTCTTACGGAAGTATTTATTGTGTGATAAGATATAGATAAGTCCTCTTATATCCCAGGGTGCCAAGGGCAGTGCAATCTAAATAGGACTCTTCATAGTTGCGTGACATTATACTTTTACAGGCAAGCGTGTTTCTGACTATCAGGCACGTGTCCTGCTCGTCGCGTTACTCTATACTACAAAAAAACTAACGTGGGCTTATAATGGCTTTAGTAGTGGTAGGACTCTTGGCAGAGTCCGCCTGGGGAAGTATTTTTTTTAACTGTGATAGGTTCGCACTTGACCACCATCTCGCCTGATGTTAAGCGACGATGCGATCTACGATGGAACGTGCTTACCTAGAAGAAACCGATTCACTCTCGATTTGAAGACACCCAGATTGTAACCATCGGGAAAAACCCACTCAGGCAACGCATTCCACAACCTAGACGTTCTTATCACAAACGTGGAGTCAAATCTCTTCGTTCGTGTTTTTGGAACATCACAAGTACCACACCTTTGCCAGTTAAAATTCTACTAATTATATAAACTAAAATTAGTGCTAGGAAATGATTTGGACACTTCGTGTTCCAATAGCTGCGTGTCACTGTGCTGTTATGTGGCAGGCAAATTACTTACCATCAGGTACATGTCCTGCTTGTCTCCTATACTCTGTACTATAAAAAATATAATAATCTCACGCGTTAGTATAATTAACTCGCACTTATGGTAATTGCATGTATTTCGGTAACACACATATAGATTAATTACATTATTATTTATGTTTTATCCGATTACAGTCATAAACTTAAATATTGTTAAATATATTCGTTGATTTTATTTTATTAATATACATACATACTCTTGTTTACGAAAAAAATGTCGGTTTGCAATTACGTTTTTTTTCCTGTGACCCGCCCGGTCAAAGTCCACGAAACTGGGAACGACTAGGTATTCTTTCTCTTTCACGCCAGTGTCTTCGTATGTCTTTCTATCCTTGTCGAAATGAATATTTAAACAAACGTGTAAGTGTGGTATGTATAGCTATCTCATTTGCACCTACTGTTAACTTGCTGTGATGTCTTTGTCATTCATTAAAACGTATCTTACGATGGGAGCGTAGGTGTGTGCACGTTGTGTGTTTGTGTGAAATTTTCTTCACACTATGTTGTCTTTTTATTAGAACGTACCTTATCTTCATTTATTTAATTTTATCGAAGGTAACAAGTCTAGGTCTACCTCGTGGTATTATAATAGTCGTCGTCATTTGAAACCTTTCCTCAGGGATTTAGATAATAATTCGTCAATCCGGAAAGGCAGTTGAATATATACTTTTTTATAGTCTGAAATAGCACGTAAACTACTTTTTGTCTCGAAAAATACAGAGTTTCTATGGAATACACTAGATTTTTCAGTCATAATTTGCATGTACCAGACTCGTCACCACTAATAATGTAAATGTATGAGGCACACTGGTGTTGTAGTTTGCTAGTCAAGCACGTTTTTTCCATTGCATAGATATAGGGCTGGCAAAATGAACATCACAACCGATACAAACAACATTGATATCGAATCTGCGCGCCCACACTTCTAAAGGCTTAATCTGACATGGCCGAACCTAGTATTTCCAAACATCAGGATGAGAATCTGAACAGAACTGGCCCCTTACAAAACATTGTAAGGGGTAAGGTTTACAAGTTTTTAATTAATTCACGGGTAACTCAGTTCTGATATGATCGGTCCAGTCCGACAAAGTCGGCTGCGCAGTCATAACTCCACACCTCCACAGGTATACCTCTCCGGCTGACTGTAGCGTGTATGGTGGGCATAAGGTTTCAACCGCTTCCGGTGGCCTTAAAAATGACCTTAGCTCATTTGGGGCACAAAGACACTCGTTTTGCTCGCATGGTGAGCCAAACGAACGCGCGTACACTCTCTTTGAAGCTTCTTGAAAACTGACGAAAGTCAGACATCGGACTGGACTGGACCGACCATACGGACCATATCAAACGTGTGTTACCAGTGAAATAATTAAAATGTGTACCAACCACGTCGATTTTCACACTGAAAATGTGCCCGAAATAAAGAACGAATATAACAAATGTTATAAGTAAATATGATTCGACAAAATGCTAGTCGACTGCTTAACTAGCTTGGTGTCAGCCGAGTCCAAACTCCAAACACGGAGTGCTTGAGCGCCGAGCCGGAAGCCCTGGTTCGAATTTCAGGCGCACCACTGTCTTATCGAATTCGAAGTCATGTGCGTAATACCGCTAATTTAAAAAACGGTACGGCAAAACATCGCGAGGAAAGCGACAGGTTACTATTTTTTCTAGGGCATGTGTCATTCACCAACCAGCACTGGGATTATTACCCTGACTAGGAAGACTGTATTGGCAGTGGGAACATCGCACACACACATAAACAGCTCCTGTTTATGGGTGTGCGATATTCAAGGGCACAGGACTCATGTAGTTGAGCCTAGTTGGGGATGCAGGAAACGATCAGTTGCAATTATCAATACTTAAATCATATACAAATGAAAATGGCATGGATATCACGTCGCGTAATTATCATATTTTAGCAATAAAATAGAAGCAATGGTGACCTAGCGGCGACAACGTTAGATTTCACAATCGTTAAGTCGAAGGTTTGAATCCCGCTTGCACCTCTTGAGTATTTTTTCAAGTGGAGATGTACATTGTACCTACACGATTGTCATCATCAAAAACTTTATCGGTGAAAGAAAATACTTGTGAGGAAAAGATAATGTACCAAAAAAACATATTTTCGAGGGTATAGTATAGTATCCGCCAACTCGCATTTAGTAACAGAATTCCAGCAGTGGGAACATAAAATAGGTTGTTTAGGCACGTCTCGACATCAATTTTTAAGAATACCGCATCAAAATCTGTTTATTTTTTTATCTTATCACTAAGACACAGACGCGTCAAACTTTTACGTTGAATATAAAAAGTAAGTGTATTCGTTTACGTCATCAATACCGGGATATTCCGGAATTGAAGTACTTTATTTGTTTTAAGAGTGATGAGACGAGCAAGCCTTAGGCCTCATGGCAAGCAAACCGCTTACCAATAACCGCACATAATCTTGTGTGATCTAAATACCGGTATTTTCTAAAGTTTTATTCTTTTATTCAGGTTTCCGATATTCGTACCCTAGTCGATACTGATACGGCAGGCACTAAATCATTTGCTTTGTAAGCAGAAATTTGAAAGGGGACTTCCCCTAATTCTGTCTGCGGAACATTTTTCCACGAAGACGAGGGTGTCATATTTCGGTACTTCTGCAAATCAACTGCTTTCATTTAACAGCCTTAGATAAGTGGGTAATTATTATAAAATACACTTGGGATAGTGACATTAATATTTACTTTTTAACTCTATAAGTCAAAGTGTATAAATGATCCACTCCAATAACCACGTCACGTCGTCAACGACACTTACGTCAAATATTAGATCGACAAGTAGATATAAGTACTTCACCTTCGCAAAAACGACATCTACTTCATAGACTTATATTATTTATGGACATGGCCAAAGGTGCGACAAAATACCACAACCGCATTGGGCCTAAAATTACATTTTTAGGCCCATGCGACTCAGTTCACAGCGGTCACAGTGCGCGGGAGTGAACGAGTTTTTGCTGGCCCGCGAACGAGGCACTTACGTAGTTCGTATGGTTTAATAACAGATATTTTTGCTTGTATTAAGATTTTTTTTACAAAATTGAACAGTAAGCCACGTCCTTCCTTTGAAGTCATTGATCTACTTACTTAAGCTGTGGAATGCTTTGGCTTGTGGCTTTTTAATTAAGAATTATTGTATTGTAATGCGTTCTCTGAACCCATTCAGTAGATTATTTTAGTCCATAAATACAATCTTGTCCATAAACGATGGATGGTTAAAATATATCCATTTCAGCTAAAGGAATGCTTTCTGGGTAACCTTTTAAATTTACCTACTGCAGTTGCATATTTCTATCGGCTATTATTCGCACACAACAACAGCGAACACACCGGATGCAGAATATAAAGATTGACAGCAACCACTCTCCTACACATCACACTATGTAAAAATCTTCATACATGTAGGAATGACCCATACAAGTTTAACGTCAAACGAAAATATGTTTAAAGTGCAAACATTACTGTGTTCCGGTTTGAAGGGCTATGTGTCCAGAGAAATTACAGGGCTTAGAGATATAACATCTTAGATCTCTGGGTGACGAGCGCAGTGCAGTGCTAGGTAATGATTTGAACTCTTCATGTTCCAATAGCTGAGTGTCACTGTTATGTGGCAGGCATGTTGCTTACCATCAGGCACGTGTACTGCTCGTCTCATCACTTTTTATTTAAAAAAATGTAAATGATTAAAATTGTAACAAATATGACAAGTCAATGTTTATATCCTGATTTTAAATTTTGGTGAGTAGAAGAGCAAGACGTGCACCAGATGGTAAGACATATTGATTTTGGCTAGGATGATACATTGAAAGGCGTCAAACAAACATTACATTATGCTAATTACAACGTACTAATTTAAGTAATGATTTTCAATGACTTATTTATAATTTTACTGTAATAATAACCTAATATTATGTTCTTAATTAGTTTAAACTGCAGAAACAACAAATATATGACTAGCAGCGCCCCGCGTAGTTTCCGTTCGCCTTATTTTCCCGGTATAAAAAATAGCCTATGTGTTCTTCCAGGCCATTATCTAACGGTGTTCCAAATTCAGTAGTATAACTAACCATACTTGAGTATGAGGAGACTTATATGAGAAATCCTACTAATATTATAAATTTCAATGTTTGTTGCTCAATCACGTCGTAACGTCTGAACGGATCTGGACGTCTACTCTAATTCAACGAAAACGTAATATCGAAAAAACTCGCGATTTTCCAACTCCGATGATCCTACTTCGATCCGTCGCTTTGTCCATTTAAATTTTAAATGATCTAAACCTACTCTAATTAGAGTGTGCTTAGAACGTTTAAACGTCAAACAATGTTGTATCGGACGAAACGAAGTAGAACGAGAGTAGGTCGCGAGTTTTTTTTCGAAATTTCGTTTTCGTAGAAACAGAGTAGACGTCCTGGTCGTAGTACCCGTTCGCGGTGTTTCGGGAACGGGTACTACGAGGGTAAAACAGCGGAGCACTGCTAGTAGTATATGTATATATAAATCCGCGTTTGACCACCACCTCGCCTGATGGTGAGCGTAGTAAATGAGAATCACTGTTTTCTCTCTGACAAATCTCATAGCTCCTCGGAAAAATTAGTAAACATGAGATGCCATATAAGAGTTATTTCCCGGCGTCTTAGAATCAACACACGCAAATACCACGCAAATCTACACAGATCATCATCATCATCCGTTTTCCTCTATTTTGTAATATTTTTTCATTCCACGGTTGCCTGTGAGGGATCGCTTTTAAGGATAATGCCGCCAATTCTATCAATATTTTTAGGTTTTTTTCTTAAGAAGTTTTAGTTTTACGTAGGTGTAATAAAGTTTATCTATCTATCATCTGTTGTGTTGTATGTTGTGTGTGATGTCCACCAATATTTATTTATCTATCTTTGCGGCCGTTCTAAAAAATACTTATTTCGTTGACATGTGATCTGCCAACCCACACTTGCCTAGCGTGATGGATTATGACCTTGACTCCCTCATTTTGAGAGAAAGCAGTGAGTCCTAGCAGCGAGAACAAAAAGCTTATAGGTATAATACATTCAAGGGATATTAGAGCTACATGATTAGATATACCGAGGCAAAAGGGAAGCTAAGAGAGAGGCTATGATTGATGATGATGAAATAAATACTGACATCCTTTTAATATTATAAATATAAAAGTTTGTAAACATGGATGTTTGTAACAATTTCAAGTTTTATTTTTTAATCAGTTTTTTTTATGGGACTATTATGACTAGTCACAAATATGACAGTCCCATTATTTATAACAATTGTAGTACTAAAAGGCGTTAAGGCCTTTTAAAACTAATGAACAGGTATAAATGAATAGATACCTATATAGGTACTAGTCTGGAATAACACATAGGCTACCTTTTATTGCAAGAATATAAGGGTATTAGGATTTCACGGATGAAACCGCGAGATGTTATGAGCATACGATAAAAATATTGAAATGCCTCGTGATAAATTAACATCAGAATGGTAATTTATGCAAGAATTCAAACCTTCCAACCCTACAAACGAACCCTCTAACTTTGAAAAAAATATTAGAGCATAAGAAATAGAAAGTTACATCAAAAGGCGTGTTCACATGTGTAGCCAAAACGAGGCTTTACTTTACATATCAAACAACGATGTTGCCAGATATATTAGTGTTACAAAATTAACGGGAATTTTATGTGAATTTTTCGAATCCTAGTAAAATCCGTAAAAGTATTATAAAATAATATTAAATAAATTATATTGCGTAGTCTTTGTATTTTTTTTATGTTTTATTTGGTTCGAATAGTTTCTAATGTCACTGTTTTCATTAGTTAAATTGCTGACTGTATTGATAACATACAATTCCTAAAATAAATAAACACACACTCTCGAAAAGCATTAACTTCCTTCTCGAGCAATTGAGTAATAACGAGGAAAAAGGAGAAGGTGCCATCTAGAACACAACACCTCCATATTTGAGGTCGTCACAACTCACTTTATCACAACACAGAACAAAGTAACACAAATAACAAAGCACCTGAGCACACTACGCTATCAATGGCGGTGTTTTTTCATTTTGACTTACACCTTTGCATTGTGTTGAAACAATGACTTAGAGACATTCCCACTCCAATTTTTTTAGTTTCGTATTGAGGAGATTGAACGAGGTAGTGGGCACCCCACGACCTCGCCGCCTGACGTCAGTCAGTCGGAACCCGCCATGAAAGGCCGACGGTCGTTGTTCGCGCTCCTCGCGCTTATATCGCTCGCGCACGCGCTCGTCGACGACGTCATAGACGTGATCAAACTGGGCAAAGAAATAGGGGAAGAGGTGCTAAGTTCATGGGACCTTATAGGCAAAAACTTCAACGCGACCAAGGGCGTGGAACTTCCATACATAAAAAGGCGGGAGAGGGTTGTGTTAGCGAAACTGGCGGGAGTGACGCGGGCGATACAGCGGTTGGAGCTGGATGTGGAAAAAGCGGGCGCTGTAGCGATGTTTTTAGCTAAGAACCGGGGTAGAGGGACTAGGGTCGAGCTGCGATTACACGATATGGCGGACCTGCTAGGCCGGGTGTCGTCTGCCAACCGGCTGATGCTGCAGTACGTAGGCTTGCAGGAGGAGTTGGAGAAGAGTACGCTGCAAGACTTCGCGGAATGGTGCGTGTCCCCGGAACCGAACGCACTTCCTGGACTGATGGAGCGAGTGCATTCGATGGTGGTGCCGCCGCATCGGCACTTGCTAGGACGCGGGCTGCTGCACATGATTATCGAGGATTTACAGGTTTGTTTCCCTGAATAACTGGTGATATTTTCGAATCCACTTGGTAATGTGTAGGATATTTTTATGTTGCATCTGTGCGTCTGAGTTACAGATAAAGAAAACAAAGCACTACTTTATATCCTGCTTTGTACAATCTACCTACATGATTCCTGGAATCGTTCAATCTTCCAAAGTTTATTTTTGGAATCAAATGTAAAATAAAATATTTCTGTATAATTAGATCCATTGCAGGATGCTTATGAATTTAGTCACTACCCTGCATAAATCTGACGACAGGATAGGTATTGAAAGCATTTTACAGGATTTAATTGTGATCAAATTTACAAAAAATAAGTTTAAATTGCAAACATTTTAAAATCTACAGAGACTATGTATGTTTGACAAAATTTAAACAGTACCAGTCCATTCTTTTAGTGGCTAAGATAACGAAACAAGTGAACATTTTGTGCTAAGCCAACAGACATTTTATTATCCAGAGGACAAGCTAAACGGGTAATACCTACCCTCTTTGTACGATGGCGGTAAAAAATGGCTCATGTTATAAACAACAGTGCGTGGCTTATCATCTGTATGTGTACTAAGGTAGGCGCACTGCAGCGTAGACCGCATCATCGCTTAACACCAGGCTAAATGCCCCGCGCTTTTACCGCCTAACTAAATCGGCTATCGCTTTGCTAACGCTGTATCTATCATTTCAAGCGAAAAGAAAAGGGAGAGAAACATCAAAGCTATGAAATTTTTCGTTCAGCGGTAGACCCCCCGATTGCTAACCTATTATCGGTAAAAAAGCATAGTTCTTTTCAATAATGACAATAGCCGGCCGGTAAATGACAAAGAAGCGAGACTACAATGCCGAGTAGGCTACATACAGCCCACGGATAGCGTTCTCAATGTCAGCTCAGTTTCGCGTTCGTTCGAGGATGCTAATCAGTTTCGGTATTTGAAATAATGACCGCTACTATGGCCTTGTCTGTGTGCAGTACTCGGAATATTTCAATTCATACTAATATTATAAATGCGAAAGTAACTGTCTGATTGTTACGGTTCCACGCTACTACCGAAATATCGATTTGAAGGAAATTTGGTACTAAGATAGCCGAAGCTAACATAGGCTACTAAAAATAAAAATAATTTTTTATTTTATTTTAAATAAAGAGTGACGAGACGACTACGTCATGTGCCTGATGGTAAGCAACATGCCTGCCACATAGCAGCACAGTGACACGCAGCTATTGGAACATGAAGAATCCAAATTATTACTGCGCTCGTCACCCAGAGATCTAAGGTGTTATATCAGAGAAATGACAGGGCTTAGCTTTCATTTCTCTGGAAACATTGCCCTTCAAACCGGAACACAGTAATGTTTGCACATTACTGCTTGGCGGTTGGTTTTAAAGGGTTGAAATGTACAAGGTTCATCAGTTCAGGCTATAAATAGGTGATCAGCTCTTCAGCTCTCAGGTGAACTTGGCTTAGAAGTTCTAAGCGAAGTTCGATCTTTTATTATATGAGTCACGACATTCAAAAACTTACTTGACAAGAAGTTTACTTTATCCTACAAGAACAAGACATCTGTCATTCATTCTTTACTGTAGACATTGAATGAACAATAATTATTTTTTTATAAAAAACAGACTTCTATTAGTGATAATATGTAGATTAATTTCATGTATACAATATAATACTAGGAGCGCCCCACGCTTTACCTGCGTAGTTCTCATTCCCGTAATTTTACGATGATGTAACCTGTGCGCTATTCCCGACTATAATAATCTAACTGTGGTCCAAATTTCTACTGGATCCTTTCTGTTTTACTATGTGACCGAGCAACAAATGAGCAGCATACGTTTAAAAGGAACAGATCGGGGTGAAATTTGGAAATTTGGATTTGGACACAAGTCAAATTTGAGTTTGGAATGTAGAGTCACATGGAATATAACAGGCTACTTATATCGCGGGGACGGGACACACGCGGGTAAACTGTGGGGAGCTGCTAGTTATAAATAATGTATTCGAAAACGACGTTACCCTTAAATTGTTTTTTTTATAACAATCCTGAATAACATGAATTGTTTCGAAGTCAGTTAAAAATATTAAAACACATCAACTGATACCGTATCAAAAAGGACATGACAATAACTGTTGAAGGATGAGTCACATCACATCGGGTCAAGTAACTCTGCGCGCCGCAGACGGATCGCGATAAACTGGTGCGCCCTTGATCACCAATTGACACTTCCTTCCAGGGCGACGGTGGAACCATTGTAAGATGACCCGCGTCACCCTTACTTGTTCAATTTAATAGATCATACTTTACTGCACTTTATGGGAGTTTTGTATATTAAAACGGTAATGGTCTCCATTAGTGATGTAATTCTACAGGGTCAGTTTTAATGGGATAAATGGTAACGGTTTTATATACAGACTTGCCGAGAAGCCGTGGTATTCTTAGTAGGTAGAATGTCCAATTTCTATATCGCGAGGTTGCCGGTTCGAATCCCGGACTGCTGAATATTTTTTTCAAGTGCAAATGTACAAGTTTGTCGTCATCACTGGTATTAAAGCTATAATCAACCACGATGGCCACATGCGTGTTGGCGGATGAAAAGAGAATTCTAAAAGACCTCAAAGTTTGTTGAAAAATACCGGTTTCTTCACGATGTTTTCATGACCGTTAAAGCCAGTGGCGAAGAAAAACTTGGGAAAATACTCGCAAGGTGCAGGCGGGATTTAAAGATTTAAACCTGCGATCTTACGATTGAGAATCCCACGTTCTAGTCACTAAGCCATGACAGCTTCACAGACGTACGACGTACGAGCCCCCGTAGGATTGCAGAATTCTCTACAAATACCTACCTAGTTCATCATATTAATAAGCAGTTATGTGTGACGTCAATTGCCATAGATCTCAAACATATGTTTGTAAGGATAAGACAAATATAGCTCTGTTTTAAATATGTCGCACACAGTTAACGTGAAGTTTTCTAACGCGGTAACGCCACATATTACAGTTCAAAGCCACATATTATAATAACAGTTCAGTTATTTTTCTTTATTATATTTACTTACTTTTTAAACATTCTGATGGCCGACACATTTATAAAACTACCACGGGATACTAGGTACTATAAAACAATTGTTTAGCAGTCAGACACAGACCTGTGCTAGCCTTAGGTAGGAATCGAAACCCACGACCCAGTGCTTCGCAGGCATACTTACCACCAACTATCCAATATCTTAGTTGGTCGACAGTCGACACCCAATACTTTTTTTAACTATGATAAGTTCCCACTTGAGCACCATCTCACCTGATGTTAAGCGACGATGCGATCTACGATCGAGCGTGCTTACCTAGATTAAAACAGTAACTTGCAAAATATCACCAAGACAAACGAAGTACCTAAGCAAGTGAAGATTACAGGACTCAAATACACTAATCCACAGTACTGATACACGAGATTATTAGGAAACTATTGTTCCGTACTGCGAACTGATATCTCCGGCTGCCACAGTAGCCGGCTCATATCAGTGTGCGGGCAAAAAACAATGGCAGCGTGCGAGATACGAGTGGGTACTTTGATGGTGTTCGCAGAATTGAAGCTGTTACTAAATTAAATATGATACACAGAACACATAACTGTGCTAAGTCGGAATGGACGCGCTATATCTTTGTACATACATTTGTAGTGGTAGGACTCTTAGCAGAGTCCGTCTGGGGAAGTAGGTACCATATCTTTGCCAGTTATTCTACCGCCAAACAGTAGTGTGCAAACATTACTGTGTTCCGGTTTGAAGGGCAATGTTTCCAAAGAAATTACAGGGGTTAGAGATATAACAACTTAGATCTCTGGGTGAAGAGCGCAGTGCGGTGCGGTGCTAGGTAATGATTTGGGCTCTTCATGTTCCAATAGCTGCGTGTCACTGTGCTGTTATGTGGCAGGCATGTTGCTTACCATCAGGCACATGTCCAGCTCGTCTCGTCAATCTTTATTACAAGAAAATCCAGTGTCATGTTTGTTCCCAGTGTATATCGTGATCTCTGAGCCATGGCCGAAGCCAGAGCGGGCCGCTAGTCAACAATAAACTGATAACTAGTATTCATTAAAATTGGAACTTTGAACGGGATGCTAGTTAATAACTATTAGTGTGGAATCATTACTAACAACGAGAAAAAAATACTTCTTTTTAATGCACTTCAAAATAGAAAGAGGTTCTCAATTCGTGTGCATTTTTTATTTTGGTTACCTCATGTTTATCTCTACCAATGGTATATGCGCAGGCAATTTAACGAATGAACCCTGATGCATCGCACAGGGGTGGATCGTGACGAGGGTGGAAAATCAATACCATTATCTCACCCTATTGGATAATCAGATCATTTTGTATGCAACCATAAGTCACGTACAATAAAGTGTAAGAATGGAATATGATCCTACTAATATTATAAATGTCAATGTATGGATGTTTGTTGCTCAATCACAGATAGATTATAGCCTACTGGAAAAACACAGGCTACTTTTTATCCCGGAAAAACAACGGGAACGGGAACTTCGCGGGTAACACCGCGGGGCGCTGCTAGTTTTAAACTAGCAGCTTAGTTGCTAGTGCTAAACTACTCGTTGTTTTTTCCGGATAAAAAGTAGCCTATGTGTTCTTCCAGACTATAATCTGTGTTCCAAATTTCAGCCCGATCCGTTCATACGTTAGGACGTGATTGAGCAACAAACGTCCAAATATCCAAACATCCATACATTGACATTTATAATATTAGTAGGATTATTATGTTATTTTATTATCATGTGATTTATATAGTACTAGACGCGTCCGCGGTTTTACCCGCGTATAGTCACCGTTCCCGTAATGTTCCCGTCATAAAAATCCAGTCACAGTTGCAAGTCCCGCGCTTCTACCGCCTAATTAAATCGGCTATCGCTTTGCTAACGCTGTCTCTATCATTTCAAGCGAAAAGAAAAGAGAAAGAAACATGAAAGCGATGACATTTTTGGTTCGGCGGTAGACCCCCCGTTTTGGTTTGCACAGTCATCAGCAGTCGTGTACCTCCTGAATATTGACCGTAGCTTTATCGGTAGCAAGTCTGCCAGCGAAGCCGCAAGTCGTGGGGTCGATTCCCACCCGGGACAAGTATTTTTTCTGTGATGAATACAAATATTTTTTCTGTCTTGCTGTTTCTATACATCAAAAGTATTTACAAGTATATAAGTACTAGCAGCGCAAGTAAGTACGTTATTTACCAGGGATAATAATTGGTCTATGTGTTATTATTCTAGGTCATAATCTCATGTATCAAATTTCATCCAAATCCCGTCAGTAGTTTTTGCGTGAATGTGTCAAACATACATCCATACATTCTTACAAACTTCCGCGTTTATAATATTAATAGGATTTATAATTTATCAGCTATCTGGCGTCCATAACATAATACAAGCTTTGCTATGTTTGAGACTAGTTTATGTTGTGTGAGGGATGTCCTACAATATTTATTATTAATTACGATAAGGTTTTTATAAACATCGAGACAATTAAATGTTAATTATGATGATGGTAACAAAATTTAGTTAGGCTTGTGCGCCTTCGCTATTGCAAAGTTCGATAGGCTGTGGCTATATGAAGCCAACATCCAAAAGTAGAGAAAAACGAATCTAATTTGTCCACGAGCATGACTCAGTTTTCTCTGAGACAACGAGCCCTGGCTTTTTTTACGTGTTTGCTAATAGCTTGCGAGCTCGAAACCGGTCCAGCTGTGAAAGGCCACTGAGTCAGCGACAACGGCTCCTACGCTGACGTACGGCTGTGTGAATCAATACCAGATATTGGACTAAGTAGGTATATATATGTACTCTATAGCGACGAGTAAACATATTTGACCTGAAAAGCTAGTGTGAGCTAGAAGGATTTCTTTAGCAAAGGCTTAGATTTTCTCTTTCTGTCCGCTAAGCTGCGTTGACGTAAACAGATACAGCTTTGTTTTAAAAGTAAGGTATATGGCTGGCCTCGTGACTTAGTTGGTAGTAGCTCTGTCTGCGAAGCCGAGGGTCGTGGGTTCGATTCCCACCCAGTGCAAATATTTGTGTGATGAATTCAAATGTTTGCACTGTCTGGGTGTTTCTATGTATAATAAGTATGTATTTAAAACTATATTAAGTATTATATCAGCTATCTGGCCGTCATCATACAAGCTTTGCTTAGTTTGGGGTCAGATGGTGTTGTGTGTGAATTGTCCACCAATATTTATTTATTCAATTTATTCATATCACATGCATATTTTATAGACGAAAATTATGTGTTTATATGCAAGTGGCTATGTTTGTTCCCGCGTATATCTATCACAGCTGAACGGATTTCAATAAAATTAAATAGGTAAAGGTAAATAGGTACATTAGACGTAGGCTACTTTAAATTCCGTTAAGTAAATAGAATTAATTTTGAAACAAGTTCACTACAAATATACCAACGTAAGTTAAGAATAACAAACAAACGAAGAACTTTTAGATTTAGAGAAAGATTTATATTTGTTATCAGAATCAGAATTTTTAATTGTGTAAACTTGGTACAAAGTTGTTATACAGCATAATTTTAAAAACAACAGTTTTACCACGGTAATAGAAATATCACCGTGGTTTTACTCTTTGCGGGCATACAAAAATAAAGCCTCTTTGGTATGAGGATCCATTAAAAAAGCTAAAATTAGGGAGTCATAAA
This sequence comes from Ectropis crepuscularia, assembly GCA_963693475.1. Classification (NCBI taxonomy): domain Eukaryota; kingdom Metazoa; phylum Arthropoda; class Insecta; order Lepidoptera; family Geometridae; genus Ectropis; species Ectropis crepuscularia. The sequence continues at coordinate 27,360,963 of OY856349.1, read as the reverse complement.
TTATTCCCTAATTTTAATGTTTGAAATATTCATAGATTAATTATGATTTACTACAAAGTACGAAAGTTTGAAGTACATAGTCTGAAATATAAGAACAGATCGTATATAAATCAATACATTAATGAAATTGAGAGCACAGAAAAAGAGGGTAGGTATAATTAAATTACTGCTCACTGTTCTGCCATTGAAGGACTTTCGTTTCGCTTTCATGAGAAACACAGATTACGTCACAGTCACTAGTCAGTAGCTATATAACCTTTACGTTTACCTTTGCCAAATATTCTACCGCCAAGCAGTAATGTGCAAACATTACTGTGTTCCGGTCTGAAGGGCAATGTTTCCAGTGAAATTACAGGGCTTAGAGATATAACAACTTAGATCTCTGGGTGACGAGCGCAGTGCAGTGCTAGGTAATGATTTGGAATCTTCTTGTTCCAATAGCTGCGTGTCACTGTGTTGTTATGTGGCAGGGATGTTGCTTACCATCAGGCACATGACCTGCTCGTCTCGTCACTTTATATTTAAAAAAAAAAAAAAAAAAAAAAAAAACGTAAAGCAATAATACAAACTATTGAAATCATCTGTGACAAACGCATCCATCCCGTTACCACGACTGTGTGAGTGATTGGTTCTTCCGGAACCCGTGTAAATAAATAAAATTCGTACTTTATTACAAGGGCGTAAGGCAGTTATTGAGGTGACAAGAAATGCTAGTGAAGGTTAACAGTTCATCGAATCCTTTCACAGTGGTTTTAAATTAGGGAAGGAAAATGGCACATATATCGATAAGTTTTGTCGTGAACTTTTCTTTTTGATAGTAATTGCCATTGTTTAATAGTACACAAACAAAGGTTCAATAGTGAAGATTACAACCTTTTGTTCGTAATTAATCAATTTAGTAATGCATTGTACAAGCTACTTTTAGAGTGTGTACCAGTACTTAGCAAGGCAAATATAGTACACTCTAATTTAAAAAAAAGTTGATATCGTAGACTTATTCCAGCTTTATTTTTATATTCGATTAATAAAAATTACCAATCTTTGAAGTTTGTAGATATCATGGACGAAAAAAAAACGCGGTCAGAGTCTCGCTAATACAAAGGCTGTGTATATCGAGTGCCAGTGCCAGTGCCCTGTCACATACAGGTTGACACTCTTACATACATACATGAGTCGGCCATTACGCGCGCAAACATCAGCCAGTCGACACGTTTTGCGGTAAAGGAAAATCTCATCACACATAATGTCTTGCGTAGTGAAATGCTGTAAAAGCCGTAGTGACCAACGCAAACGACATCCAGGAATCACGTTTCACAGGTAGGTGCATAATTCAATTACTTATTTCCACGTTTTCATTAAAACAAATCTTCATTCGCTAAAACAAAAAAGGGGAATTCCAAATGCAGTGTTGCCAAAGTTAGTCTGTGATAATTACCCGAAATATATGGGACTTTGATTATTATTTGTCATTATTCATTAATAGTTGATTTATTAATTCTAGTAAAATTAGTGAACTGTGTGAATAAAGACTCGGACATTACATCGATACATTTAATTAATTTATATTAGTTGCCACTAGGTATTTAATTCATTAATTTGTTTGCTAGATTTCCTAAAAAAAATGTAGGTAGTTTGGCGAAATGACTGGATCAATATAATTAGAAATAGTAACTGTGAAAGCGATTGGATCCCAAACAAATACAGTGTCATTTGCAGTAAACATTTCGAAGCTGAAAATATATATGTAACAAAAGGGAGGGCTCCGGCGTATTGCTACATATGCAATACCTCAAAAGGTAAATTAACTATCTAAGTTAAAACTCGTATGGTATTTTATAACTCGTAGCTTAGTTGGTAGTAAGTCTGCTTGCGAAGCCGAGAGTCGTGGATTCGATTCCCACCCAGTACAAATATTTGTGATGAAACAAATATTTGTTCTATGTCTGGGTGTTTCTATGTATAAGAAGTAGGTTTTAATTTTAAGTCCCGAAAGGGACCAATGTGCTTTGCCGGTCTTACTTTACTGTCTAAGATGTAAGATCATTGATTTATTTGTAAATAGATTTGTGATAAAGCGTAATAATATTACTATTAATAATAATTTTAGGTACCTACTATAATTAGCAAAGAGAGATTTGTTGCTTTTGTGCGGGTTCCAGTTTAACTTGTGTGATTTATACGTTTCTCCCGCGCCACGCAAAAATGTGATAAAGTTTTTAAGGAAGCGAAATATCTTACTTCCAATTTACCTCCGTCGAATAGCTAAATGTTCTATCTAAGATTCAGCAGTAAGAAAAATAATATATGACTATTGATTACTTGTACCTATGTGTTTTTTGTGGTGTAAATTTTGTCATCATGGCAACCCAGAATTCATGCACACATAAGTAGCCGCCGCAAATTTCTTGCCTCAGTGTTGTCGTTGGATGGGCTCTGTCCGACTTTTTTTAAACGTCCTTGGTAGATATTTGTTATGTAATAAATTTATTTGCAGAACCGTACCTATCGCTTCAAAACCCAAACACAAAAACATGTAGAAGTGGCCACTATTGCGCGGGAGTCTACAGCTGACACCACAATATAATGAGCAAATAATAATAACAACACGCTCAGATACCCAATATGCTAATGTAGACTCTAGGTTCGTTGACATAGGAGCGGTGCCGACTGCATATATTTAACTTTGGTTCGAGTTAACAGTACTCAACATGCGGACGGGTAGTGATGTGCTAGATTTCATCGACATTGTTTATCAAACAAACAAAAGTCCTGTAAATGTAGGTCTCGTAACAACTTGTCAGCTTTGTTTCACAAATTATTTCATTGCTATAAGCATTTTAACGACGACTGAAATACAGACATTTTACGTCGGAATTTAACAATCATCTTAATTATTTGGTTGTTTGCTTTTATGTACTATTGTAACTACTTGTATCATAACATAATTACTACTCAAAAGTAGAAATTATATCGGTAACAAAAAAAAAGTGTGTGCCCAAGACAGCACGGCAGAAGTGAAAACTAAAATAAGAAATAACCTTTAAAAACTATTGAATTGTTTTAATAATTCGAAATAAAAATGATTACATAAAAAAATTGGCAGTCATAGGAACTGCCGATAGAAGTGAAAACTTATAACTCAGAATTTGATAGCTTTCCTTGGAAACTACACGGGTATAACCGGAGGGCTTGGCCTCGCCATCTTGGCATGGCCATCTAGAAATGCGTCAGCATTTCCCATTCGCTGATGCGTTTCTAGATGGCCACGCCATGATGGCCTGTCCACGCCCTTTCAGCATTTCCCATTGGCTGACGTATTTCTAGATGGCCAATAGCCATGGTCCCGAGTTTACCCGAAGCTTTCTTATCATACCCGAGCGTGACGAATGAATTCAATTCACAGCCCACGAAAAATCTGTCTAGGCGCGCCTAAAGAAGTTTTCACTTCAATAAATTGAATACAGAAAACACATCGAAACGACAGTGACCGCAGACAGACAGCACCAGCTGACTATCTTTCTCACTCACTCGGCGGTCCCGAGTTCACCCGAACAATTCGTTCACTTAAGAACGTGACGATGAGCTTCATTCACAGCCCACGAAAAATTCTGTGTGATGCGCCAAAAGAAGTTTTCACTTCAAAAAGATAACATGGAAAATCTGACACAGATAGTTATCTTATCACCGACGTGAAAAAATTTAACGTATTAAATCAAACGTGTGCAAACTTCTCCCATTAACATGATTGACATGAAAACCATCGATAAGAATGATATCGTTATCGAAGCGCGGGCATCACTAGAGCGACCCTACTCTCGCTCGCCCCGCGCGCGGGATCCGCAGGCAGTGTGCCGTCAGCCGCGCAGCGAAGTGCACGATGAAACTCGCGGCGCTCACGGCGCTGATCGCCGTCGCCTCCGCTACCGACCTCACCCCCGTCGACAACCTGCGAGACTACTTCTACACGTTCGAGTACGACCTGTGGAAGAATGTCACCGACTCGGCATGGCGGGAGGGCGGCCTCGGCGGGGACGTCGAGCTAACAAAGGCGTTCGTCGCGTACGACGAGAGGCTGCGAGCCCTGCCGAGGACGCCGCGGCCGCCGCTCCAGTCCTGGCTGTGGAACAAGGTCATGGAGAGCCTCGGCGTCATCGACGGCCTGTACACAAACTTCGTCGAGTTCATCGAACACAACGCCGCCGCGGGCACGGTGCCGGCGCCCGTCAGAGAGTGGCTCGACTTGGCCGAGGCGATCCTCATGGACCCCAAGCTGTCGGTGAACAGTTCCGTCACCAAGCTGAACGGTCTGATGGCGCACGGCGACCTCTTCAGGACGGCGCTACAGGTACGCAGTACGCATGCACGAGTGCACTGTGAGTAATATGAATCGGGGTAACAAAGGAGGTAATTCGTTGCAGGAACCGTGTCAGTGAGCCAGTGTCAGTGACCCGTTTGTATCGTGTTTTTGAAATTCGAGGATAGTTTTTGCGAGTTTGTAACCTTCGGAAAAAGGTAAACAATCGCTGATTAAAAATCCATTTAATCTGAGGCATAGAATAGATAATACAGATAGAACGGACACTCCCCACCCCCCGCCAGTTTCAAGCTTCCTACCCCGCAAGAACGCGAGAAGCACTCAGCGACACGACATAGATGACATGCGTAAATGCGTTCGAACGACATATGCGAGATGTGTGAGTGTAGGTATGTCAACTGCACCGTCTGTATAGATTTTAGGCCGAGTGTCCGGGGTGTGTCTGAGGCTGAGACTGACATGGACAGCACATAGCCTCGTTGCTAAAACGAGAAATGATCGTAATTGTCGTAGCAATCTGCGTCACTCGGCAGGTACTAGGTATTATTTTTGCCTCTCGAAGTCGAATCAAAACATTTCACAGAAATCATTACAAACCCAAAGATAGCTTATATTTCAATGATAAACGTAGCTCTGGTATTCCAACATCGACCGGTTGTTATACAAACATACGCATTAAACGACGGTATATATATATACGTATCTAGGCATAGGGACATAGTTACTTAGATACATAATTCGACTATAAATATTACCCAAACGGAATATTATCACGACCGTCAGAGATTATTTTGGAGTTGTTTATCACAGAGAATAATTTCTATGATTTTTTGTAGAACACAACATTTTTCGAAGGCAAGGTAAAGTTGAAAAGTTTTGAAATAAAACACTCCACTAATCCAGTTTAAACTGAACGCTTCGTTAAGCATTCGTATCATCAACATTACCAAAGATACCCCCTTACCAAATTAATATAATGATTGATGAATTATGAAATGAATGATTCGCTATTAAAATCGCTATTAAACTCAATACGAGTTTAAGTATAAATAATAATGTCAAGTGGGGGCTCAGTTTTATCCACCAGCAAGGATGTTTAATTCAAATCAAAGATATTTTGTCAGACAAAGAAATCCATTGTGATAGTAGAATAATGTTTTAAAAACTATTGTTCATCACCATCGTCCTGGGGTTTCTCTATCTCCATAGACCTCTCTCTTACTTGCTATCTGCCTTGGTTCTGTACTAACGTGAGTCCAAGTTTGACCGGCGATGGTGACAATACCCATCTTGCTGGGTGGACGTCCGGCGACCTTGCCTCGGCCACCATTGTTAGTTTAAAACAATTTATCTACGAATTGAAACCATTACTGAAGCATATACAACATAACAAAGCTTGCCAGGGACAAGCTTTGTTGTATTAGATACTTGTTTAAAGATGACAAAGTGACGCGACACATATGTGTACATTACTTGACGGTAATTAACGACGGTTAAAAATGATTTGCACAATGTTCGTACAAAAAAGTAAAATCGGGATTAAGAAATGTAGATTCCCCACTTTACATAGTAGGAGTCTGTAAAATACTCTAGGACCTACAAATCTACCAAATACAAAAAAGGTTAACATCGGTCGAGCAGTTTCAGAGGAAAACGACTACAAACATCGTGATACTTTAGATTCTAATAAGAGAAAACTTTTTCACTTATAACGACGGATTTCCAGGAGAAAAAAAACGCTCCCAGTATTCCCGACCAACGGAGAACGGGGCAATTAGGACAATTAAAGTTAAATTCGTAACGCCGCGTCGCATTCAATTAAACAACTCGTTTTGGAAGATTAAAGACAATGCCAGTACGGTTCATTTGTCATATTGGTAATGACGATCATTTTACCAAACTAATTTATGTATTACTTTATTAATTAATTTAATATATGTTATAGGTACCTACTAGATACGCACCCACAGTGTCTCCCCCGGGTTTACAGTTGTTCACGATAAATTATTTTCGTCAAATACGATTCAAGAGTAAAACTTTTACAAGCATTTAATGTGCTATTTATTTATGTGTAGGTAATCCAAAGCCTAAGAAATAGACGGCAAAATTCTACAAACTTTCAACCATTTTTTGCTGTTATGTTTGCTAATTATGGTAAACTAACTTAATGTTATCGATGATAATTCGTAATTTCGTATCGTTACTCACGCTCCGTTTGTTATTTAAATACTCCATTTATTCGACGAAAAATTCAATGCTCAATGATTTTTGCGTCACAATAACACATGCATTATACAATATTATGTACAAGGCACAATGAAATAATCGAAAAATTGTTTTGAATAAAGAAATAATACAGAAAAAAAAAAAACAGTATGCAATTCGTGAGCTATGTATCGATTGGTAAATTACGTACATAGGTACGAGTATAAATATGCTAAATTGATGTTACCTTTTAACCAAATCCAATCAGTAGGTTTCTCATGAAAGCGTAACAAATACATAAACAGCCATGAATTCTCACACACTCCCCAACATCATCGTTTTCAGCCCGTTATCGCAAGCTTTTTTTAACTGTTATAGGTTTACATTTGACTGCAGTCTCGCCTGATGTTAAGCGACGATGAGGTCTAGCTAGAAGAAATCGATTCATTCCGGATTTGAAGACAAGATTATAACCATCGGCAAAAATTCACGCAACGTATACCACAGCCGTTATTATGAAATAGGAGTTCAAACCTCCTCGTTCTAGTCTTTGGAACCTCAAATATGAAAAGAGATCGCTTTGACGTGCTACAAATAGTCAGCTAGAAAATCGGTGGTGGTATCAGCGGTGGTATCAGGTGGTATCAAATGATGCAGATCAGCTGCACTCTCCGAAATGCATAAAAACTGACAAATTACCCACTATTACTAATGTTTACCATACTACTAGTTTCATAGTTGATGTGACCTACAGCCTACGAGGGAAGCCGTATCGGCAGTGATGCAATCAATTGAGAATTAACCAGTTCCGCTGTTCAAGGACAGGAACAGAGGAAATAGTTATACTAAAGGTAGCTATGGGAATGACGACAGTTGAAAAGAGACACATTATGCATTTAAAATAGTGACTATTTGAGAAAAGAACTTAGGGGACAAGAAATATTTGTACATAGTGTTTAGTTGAATGTCTTTTCACATATTTTTTTTTGTTTCAGGACCAAGATTCGGATATATGCGAGCTGCAGATGTCGCCGCATCAGCTGATCTATGACATGTATAACACGATAGCCCTCACGGAGATCAAAGGTTACGCTATGATGCAGTTTTCTTGGATGCTGCTCAGGATATATGGCAAAGGTGAAGACAATATTTTATTAATTTCATACACTTGCTAACCAAAAAACTATAGCCTACAGCAATACGAGATAATATTTTTGAGGTTATTAATCTTTTACACTGAATTGGAGGACCAAATCAATATAGTCTACAGCAATATGACACAAATTGGTCTTTCAAATCAAGGTTTCACAAAAGTCTAATGGTGCAGTGGTCTCAGCCATTACTTTAAACAAATCAATAATATACAGTGTTGTTGTTGTGTATTCTAATACAATTAGAATGATTATATCATCTACTTCAAGAAAACAAATATAATACATAATACTAATAAAGTAATAATTACCACTACAAATTACATAGTATTAAATTACATAGGCCATGAATTCGTCATAGCCATAAACGAGTGCGTGATAGCCAACATTAGACATTTAATACGAAGCTACTGTTTTGATTTTTTTTTGTGGTGGCTGAAGCGACCGTATTTTCCAAACCGAAATCCATGTTATACTTGGGATTAATATAAGTTACTATGGGGCAAATACATATTTATACGAAAAAAACATGGACAAATTGAGATCGAATTGGACAAACTTTTCTATGCTATGTTATATTTCCGTTCGGTTATAACACACATAATATTTCGGACATAATAGTATATTAATAATATAATTATTTACTTGTAATTGATTACAAGTATGTAATCAATAGGCTGCCAATAGTCGTACTAGTTAACAATGTATTGTTAATTTTTCCGTGTATCTGTATTTTTCAGTGCGTCAACATATACACATATAGCTAATACCTAAATAAAATTAGGTACCTCACCTATAAAAGTAAATTTAAGTTTACAATATTCTAATACTCCGTATAATTTACATAATAATGACAAAATAAATAATTTCTTGGTAGAACATACAACATTTAATAAAGTTATGAAGTGCTTCTGACAAAGTTAGTTAGTTTAGTTTTGTATAAACACAGCATTCGTCATTGTTTTATTTTGTTCCTTGTAAACAAACACGGGTGAATATTTGCAAAGTCCTCTCAGATTCAGCAAATGAATAATTTTCTGACAAACAAACAGTCATACAAGAAGAATTTCATACGGCTGTGTCGCGACTCGAATGATAAACGCGACGTACAAGGGAGTCGAAAACTTTCTATTCTAAAGAACTTTCTTTGTAATCGTGTAAGTAAGACGGTCAGCAATACATTGTCTTTTGCTGACCGATTATCGATTTTATTATCATCGTCACTATATCAATGAATTTATCACTAATATTTGCATTGGGTGGGAATCGAACTGGCGATCTATGGCTTTGCCGGCAGACTTGCTACCAATTACGCTCGTAGTAGTAATGAGAAAAATACGCTGGTCGTCTTGCATCACCTTCCCTACGAGTCACTACATACGCGTAGATATACAACTAAACGTAATAATTACGCATTGTGATTTAAATTACTATCAGACTAACTAATAAACAAAGAAAATGTAATCAAACACGAACATGATGATGGCACGTTCAGACTACAAACTCGTCACATACTCGGAATCAATACGATTAGCCAGCATACCAATGACACACAGGAAATACAATCTTATGTAAACACAACACAAGTAAATACAGGTCGGTAAATGTTATTCAATGAACCCATTCTGCACAGGGCGGAAGAGGCTTGTAGTTATAACAAAGAAGATAAACTAACATTGAACTGAATCGTTGCCGAGTGCAATGATTCACTTACTGATATTACACAAGTAGTAAGTTATTATTGCAGTAATTGATGCACAAGAATTTGCAACGGAAGTTAGGTTTCATAACTGGGTTACGGGTAGATTATTAGCTCTGCTAATAGACCCAAAGTACATAATGGCTTATGCATTAAAATCTATCCAATTTATCAGACCCTGCAATCTTCTGCATATGTACTATTTTCTATGCGTGAAACTACACGCAAGAAGTGAATTTGACTCGACTGACTCCGACTTTAAATTAGATTTCTGTAATCTTCTGTACAAGTAATATTATGAATTTGATCCCTATAATCTTCAGCACAAGAACTATTTGCCTATACATGTGTTTCAGGAAACTACACGCAAGAAGCGAGCCTCACTCGGCAGCGGTACAGCGAGCGTACCAGCCAAGCCGCCGCGGCCGCGAGGGCAGCACTGTCGATGGCCAACCGCGGCCTCTACCGGTGTGACCCTCCCCAGCACGAAGAAGGTAAGAATAAAGCAAGATTACAGAAACTGGCGCCAACCTATGGTGGCATAATCGCATAGAGATAGAACCATCAACAACCCCGACCCGGTGCGAGTTGGTGGATGACGCATGACCTCGAAAGAATCTAGGAACATGTCGGTTTCCTCACGATGTTTTCTTCTACCGTTTTTAAGTTAGTAGCATTACGCATGTGACTTCGAAAAACAGCGGTGCGCGTGGTTTTCGAACCAGGAAATCCGGATTGACGATTGCCGCTCTACGATACGATCTCTACGATAGTCTAGCCGAAACTTTGGAAGACATTGACACTGAATGTTTGAAAACGAGGACAAAACGAACCCTATAGGAACTACGAACTATTCTGCAAAATCTGGGTTAATTAACATTTGCTAAGACTGTTAAAAGCAGTCAAATAATAAGGAAAGTCAAAGCTTGAGACGGCTCAAACTGCATTTCCGCCGAGGGTATTTCTGCCCTAACCTAAATTGTTGCACGAATGTTCCAGGGATAACGTTCGACCAAGTGACGCGTCTGCTGCAAGGCTACGTGGAAAACGAAGTGGACATGAACCCGGATGGCACCTGCCGCGAGAACTGCGCCTTCTACACCCTCGCCAAGCACCACGACTGCTTCAAGGACCAGTACTGCTCGAAACAGACCGCCTGCAAGGGCAGGATCATCAACTGCGACTACATCGACAGCGATATGTGGATCTGTCCCGCGGTCAGTCAACCAACGATGTATTAGATTTATCGAGATTGTACTTTTTTCCAGGTTTAGATATAGGTTTATATTTGGCCACCATTTTACCTGATGTTAAGCGACGATGCGTCTATGATAAATAGAAGAAATCGATTAACTCTCGACTTGAAAACACTAAGAGTGCAATCATCTGGAAAAACCCAGTCATTGAAAACACAATTTACGTACATATTTATACAAAGGTCACATATCTCAAAGAAGGCCCAACACACGCCTAAGTTTTCACTTCAAATAACAATCTTCCGGATTGGAACAAAAAAAAGAATATGTATATCTAAGGAAAACAGTTGATTTACAGAAAATTTATACGAAATCTTTGTCAATGCACGTAGATCACGTTTACAATCAACGAAAGAAGGTCATCAGCTTATTACGACTGCATTGAATAAATACAGATAACCAGTACGCGTTTATCACGACGAATTATAATATACCAAGCAAAGTTGCAGTTCGTATTATGACGTAAGCCAACCAGTAATCATCTCATAGTGGTCTTATTTAAATTCCAGAATTACGGAAGCAGTCGAAGATACGAATGGCTGGAGTACGAGAATGGTAGGACTCTAGGTCAACACGATAAGAGTTGCAGCCGCGGTACCGACAAGGTAAGTTATGTCATGGTGACTATGTTTATATATTGTACAAGGATCTACATTTACAGTTTGCAAGCATAAGCAGTGCAGTTTATGTTTCCACTGTTGGGACTTGGGACCTTTTCTTAGAAGAATAATCATGGCCATATTCAACCACGCTGGCCAAGTGCGGGTTGGCGTGACATGTGTCCGTGAAAGATATATCTTTCATTGAAAAACCGCCGGTCTCCACACAACGTTTCTTACACAGTTAAAGCCACTGGGTCATTGACAAACCAGTATTACGCTCATTGTATGGTTAAAAAGACTATTAATTTACCCAATTTAATGAATACCTACTTAACGATCGCGACAACAACACTTAGGAATTATTTAGGAACATTGTTTTATTTAAAATGTATTGCCCTCATTAGAAGCGTAGGTAATAAGATAAGAGTCGTAAGATAATTATTATTAATTGTTAACGAAACTCGTTATTATTAAAGATTTGAGAAGTAATTAACTAATCAATTTCGCGAAAATACTATTTAATTAACAAGAAACAACCCTCTGTGAAACTCTATTGATCTCGTACATAAGCGTTGGTAAACGTTTTTATCTCTAGTAGCGAATCATTAACGAGGTCAAGAGATTAATATAACAAAGCAAGCAGCTATATACTCCAGATTCAGTATTATCTCAGGAAAAACAAAACAGACTCGTTCAAAACAAACAGAACTTGAAAGACTTAATATCATTGGTTTTTCCATCTATACTAAATTTTCCGAAAAGTTATCGACAGACATTTGTACGAACCACGCTAAGCAACAGCTAGCTAGATCTGCGTGATTTTACAAAAAAAAACAATAGCTAAAGCTCTAAGTAAAAACATAGTTGTCTAGAATATTCTTGATGACATGAGTGTCCACAGGTGGACTCCTGGTGGCGTTGGCTGTTCTGGCACTGTTCCTATTGCATGTGCCTCTGCGACGACCCTAACGACTCCGACAGATTCTTCAGCCTACAAGAAGCCACGTCCGACGTTAACAACAACAAGTCAGTCCCTTAACCGTCAAGGGACACCTCGCACACGATAACTTCTCAATTGTAATTTCTTTCCGAAGGTCGACTCTTGGTGGAGATGGAACTTGCTACACTGCTCATACTGCATGTGCCTATGCGAGGACGATGTCAACAACAGCGAACGCTTCTTCAGTATGCGCGAGGCTACTGCAGACATTGAGGGGGGCAAGTCAGTACCTGACCACCGGGGTACATTAGTGACTAACAGAGCCTTTTAGATACCGTAGTAACAGAAATAGGCAACGCGTTAAGCTTTCGTGATTTAAAATTGGTGTTGCTTTAGTAGATTCTTTCGCATTCAAATGCTTTTGGGACGTAATGATTAAATTGAACTAACATTTCCACCGAATCATTTTAAGCCATCCCATCAAGAGAACACTTAAAAAGAACTATCCATTACTACAGTTAATTGCATGGGTGTGCGTGGTGTCTCTAGAAACCTTCTTGTTGATATTTTGGATCATTTTAATCAGTTATCGTCTGTAACTTTTCGTCTCGATATTCTAGGGTGGTGACTGGTATTCGTATGGTGAAACACGGAAGGGTGTTCCACCTCCAGATTCACCAAGGAGCACTCGGCGAGCGAGGCATGGTGGAGGCAGGGGAATGGGTGCCGGTACAGAAGTTCGATCCCACTGATGGCGAGTTCGTTGAAGGAACAGATTACCACACCCTGACTTACGAGCAGAGGGGCATCGATTTGGACGAATTGGATTCTCCAGTTGGACAAGTTCTAACTGGTGTAAGGTACGATCAACTTTTATAATAGCTGTGTTATTGATTTGCTACAGTTAAATTATTAGCAAATAAACGAGGTGTACTATAGCTTCGTAAGTGAAAGAGAATGCTTGAATGATCCTAGATTTTTATGGTGATAAACACATATTGGTAGATGTTCCACACCATCTGACCCCAAATTAACGAATGCCAATATTAACGAATAGTTTGTGATGCACAGAACAGATTATGAAGCTACCTATTATATGCTTAGTTTTTATAATTATAATGAAATATTTCAGGTTCCGCATGCTGGGTGCCCACCTCCACTTCGAGATCCGATCGACTCCGTTCAACTACACGACCGGGCGGCTGGCGCCTAAGAAGAGCGTATGGATCAGCAATGACAACACTGAAGGAAATCTCGATGCACCTAGGTACGAAATTTGTATTTTACTTTTAAATGTCTAGTTTGAATTAGTTGTAGTTTGTTATATTTGAATGCGTTTTCTTTGTTTGGAAGTTTTTTTTATCGATTCGTTTGTATTATCGCCATTTCTCCTGATGTCTAGCGACGATGCACTCTACGACAAAGCGCGATTACCCAGAACAACAAATATATCATAAGAAAGACTACTAAATGCCTTAGTCAGAACAATTATTTAGTAATTATAGTAGTCACTGATGTCATATTCCTTAAAATAGGCCGACACAAAGCAATACAACCGGAGTTTTGACCCCAACGCTGTTTGACCCCAGTTTTATCACATTATCGTCTCTTGTAATAACGGTCGAACAGGATTTGTTTATAGCAATATAGCAAATAATGCTCTGTGGAAATACTTACTACAAAGCATTATTTGTTCAGTGGATTGAATCTTCGTTACTAAATGACTTTTGGTGTGTTAGGGGAAAAATGTTATATATGTTAAAGATATCTATTCTATAGTTCAAATTAGACTTAATAGCACGAGGAACAAAGAAAAGTACTAACTTCTTGCATGCTTTTTGAAGTGAAAACATCTTTCGGCGCACCACACACAGATTTTTCGTGGGCTGTGAATTGAGCTCAAGCCGCTCGCTCGTAAATGAAAGAAATGGCAACCATGGCAACGTGACGTGACAACGTCTTATAATTCGAGGGACGCCAGCTGCACGCACGAAAAAGTGTCCCGTTACGCTCATTGTTCGTTTGCGCCGCATCTATCTCTCTTCCACTCGATTGTTTTGTATGCAATAATTTCATCAATTTTGTTATGACGTTGTCACGTTAAACTATCGTCCGTAGACCGACTTTGCAGACAACCAATCTTTTATTGGCGATCTCTCGACTTTTCAATCAGCTAACCAAAACTGTGGTAATATTTCAGGAGGAAGCTCGAGCTGTTCCGTCCGGACATCCCGACACGGAGCCACACCCCGCTGCCGGTGGACTCGGACCACGACCAGTACGTCGAGTTCACGCACACCGACTTCGACGCGGACGCGGCTCAGAGCACCGTGCCGTTCATCGACGTGCAACCCGTGCTGCCCACGAAAGGTACCTCGAACATTGCGATCATACTATACTGACTATACTCCTATAGATGCTACCCACGAAAGTGCCTCAAACTTTCCGATCATACTATACTGACTATACTCCTATAGATGCTACCCACGAAAGTGCCTCAAACTTTCCGATCATACTATACTGACTATACTCCTATAGATGCTACCCACGAAAGTGCCTCAAACTTTCCGATCATACTATACTGACTATACTCCTATAGATGCTACCCACGAAAGTGCCTCAAACTTTCCGATCATACTATACTGACTATACTCCTATAGATGCTACCCACGAAAGTGCCTCAAACTTTCCGATCATACTATACTGACTATACTCCTATAGATGCTACCCACGAAAGTGCCTCAAACTTTCCGATCATACTATACTGACTATACTCCTATAGATGCTACCCACGAAAGTGCCTCAAACTTTCCGATCATACTATACTGACTATACTCCTATAGATGCTACCCACGAAAGTGCCTCAAACTTTCCGATCATACTATACTGACTATACTCCTATAGATGCTACCCACGAAAGTGCCTCAAACTTTCCGATCATACTATACTGACTATACTCCTATAGATGCTACCCACGAAAGTGCCTCAAACTTTCCGATCATACTATACTGACTATACTCCTATAGATGCTGCCCACGAAAGTGCCTCAAACTTTCCGATCATACTATACTGACTATACTCCTATAGATGCTACCCACGAAAGTGCCTCAAACTTTCCGATCATACTATACTGACTATACTCCTATAGATGCTACCCACGAAAGTGCCTCAAACTTTCCGATCATATCACCCAGATATCTAAGTTGTTATATCTCTAAGCCCTGTAATTTCTCTGGAAACATTGCCCTTCAAACCGGAACACAGTAATGTTTGCACATTACTGCTTGGCGGTAGAATAATTGACAAAGGTGTGGTACTTCCCCAGGCGGACCCTGCTAAGTGTCCTACCACTACAAAACTAGTTTGAGGCTAGATGGTTGGGATGGGGAAGGATGTTGTTTGATCGATCACGTCAGAATAGCTTTGATTGACTTGGAAATTTGGAACACTGTCAGATTATAGTTCGGTTTAACACATTTTAATCGTCAGAAAATAACGGGAGCTGGAAATACGCGGGTTAAACCGGGACGCTGCTAGTATTATATACTTTGGCGCCATTACTTCTTCCAGAGACACATTAGGGCTAGTGCAGCAGCTAATTCTGCTGAGCGTCTCGAACGGCGAAAAAACACAAACATCAGTGTTGAAACAATAGGACCTAGGGAGGTCAGTTCATTTTCAAAAACATTTACGAACGGTCAGTTGATGCCGGCGTTTATTTGGCTCAACGTATTGCTCATTACCACTCAGCGCGGTAATGACAACAGCATGCTGGACACGCTTTTCTTGATTATCTCCAGACTTTCGTCGGTGTTTGGATAATTAAGATGTGCTTAGTACAACTAGTTATGCATAATGTAGTTTTCGTTTTAAAAATTGATCTTCCTACAACTACATTTTATGACACATTGCCAAGTATAGGTATTTAGGGGTGATTCAAATGGTCGCTTACTGATACGTGATGCGTCTCTTGGAAAGGCCAAGCTATTATTAAATGGATGTGAGTATGTAGGTCAGGTTTCCTATCTGCCTACAGGGCATAACCTAACCTAACATACGTGTGGGCTGATGATTTCAAGTAATATATACTGTTTACTCGTTAGTTTGTTAATGTTGTTGTACATTGTGTTCATCTATAAATAAATCGACTCTCGAGAACATTAACACGAAGTTAAACCTCTGCGAGATTTCATGGTTAGCTAAATTACTCCCAGAGGTATAATTTACAAAAAGTAATAACCTAATAATTTCAGAGGGTTTTCAGTGATTCCAACCTTTGTCTTACATCGGAAAATGGTTCTGATCCTAGAGACATGTGGCAATCTCTTTTTTAAGTGCTAACACTATGCAATGTTCTTGCTAAATTACGTGATATATCATCAACTCATGTCAATGAATACATCTACTTTTCTACAGCGATAAAAGGGTCAGATAGTGATGCGTAAAGAATATCTATTTGTGTATCAAGTGTAACAAAATATGTGATTAATTACGTGTTTTTCAGGAGGATCTTTATCAAGTGGAGCTGGCTTGGTGCACCGCGGCAGCCGCGGCTCAGGAGGCTTCCTGTCCCTCAAGCTGACGACCTACGACCTCTCGAGACACGTGCGGGCCGAGCCTCCGCCCCAGTCCTTCCACGAGGACACGCCAGAGTTCGCGCCCACCATCAATTAGATAATCACTCTACTCACTAGCTGTAGTTCCATTTAGATTAGTACTTTTGATATAATTTTGTAATAGAATGTAATTATAAATGTAATGTTTCGTACAAATTAATCGCTGTTTTATTTCAATCACCTACACAGTATAGAAATCATTTTTATGTAATCATTACATCAGCTATCTGGCTCACTTAATAAAGGAGTATCTCAGTTTGTGGGTTAGTTACTGTTGTACGAGGAATGTTGAAACAATATTTATTTATTGAGTGGAAATAAGACACATTATAAATTACAGGTCCTAAAATATTGGAGGGTACAGCGAATAAACGAATCCGGATACTACGATTTACTTTCGAGTATATCGATAAGACGATGGTACATCTCGTTCGCAGTTGACTTTGATGCCTATATAATGGTTTTTATCGCAGACAAGTGTACGTTGGACCATTTCGCCCGATGGTAGACGACGATTTGTTCGAATATATGCACACAGACGTAGAAGACACCTATTCACTATGATCTTGTAAAAGTTTCAGGCAAGGCAATTTCAGGTCCAATGACGATTGATTTAGGTTCTTATGATATAAGGTTTAAATTTAGGTCAGCAGGTCACCACCTCCAGCCCCATGCAGCGCACGCACCGGTGCGGGGGGTGGGGGGGGGGGGGGGGGGTGGGGGGGTGCACACACTCACCTGCACTCGCAGCGGGTGGCTGGCCAGCAGCGCGAGCAGGTCTGCGCAGGGCAGCAGCGCGCCGGCCTCCAGCCCCATGCAGCGCACGCACCGGTGCGGGGGGGTGGGGGGGGGGGTGGGGGGTGCACACACTCACCTGCACTCGCAGCGGGTGGCTGGCCAGCAGCGCGAGCAGGTCTGCGCAGGGCAGCAGCGCGCCGGCCTCCAGCCCCATGCAGCGCACGCACCGGTGCGGGGGGGGGGGGGGGGGGGGGGGGGGGGGGGTGCACACACTCACCTGCACTCGCAGCGGGTGGCTGGCCAGCAGCGCGAGCAGGTCTGCGCAGGGCAGCAGCGCGCCGGCCTCCAGCCCCATGCAGCGCACGCACCGGTGCGGGGGGGGGGGGGGGGGGGGGGGGGGGGGGTGCACACACTCACCTGCACTCGCAGCGGGTGGCTGGCCAGCAGCGCGAGCAGGTCTGCGCAGGGCAGCAGCGCGCCGGCCTCCAGCCCCATGCAGCGCACGCCGGCGCACAGGAACGCGGCCAGGTACCGGTGCAGAGGGAAGTGGAACGACGCGTGCGCGACCTCCGTCTGTCGAACGGAACGCTCAATGTAACACACCAGTAAACAAGAGTTCAATAATTAGTACTGAACAATGACATTGCAACGTCACACACATTTAACAATACAATACACTTTATCGGCACCACAAACAAAGTTTATGAAACAAGTAACATCATGTAACATCTCCTGCAGACACCATGTAACCTGGGACAGTTCCGACATGATGTGTGAACACCACATCGACAAGATCTGTGCCAAAGTGCGCAATGAGTGCTTGGCACTGAGACGGATATCCCGAGCGGTGTCTGCGGATGTGTCTCGTGAGTGTTACTTTGCCACAGTACATTTGCCGATCACGGTACGGCGTCGAACTAAACGCGCGCGCTGCCAACTGGAGGCGTGCGATCTGCGCCTAAAAACGTGCCGGACGTGCCATCGTTTGCGTGTCGCAACGCACATCCACCAGACCATATATCAAAGAGCCTGGCATATTTACGTGCCCAGCAATCTTGGTCTACCAAGTGGCTGTATAGTATAGTATATTATGTCAGAAATAACCTAGACTCGTACAACACGCGAGGAGAGAGACATTCTTGTAAAATACGGAACGCGGACAAGCTGGGTGGTTTATGTGATAAGCCATTCAGCTTGTCAGCTGTCAGCGAGCAATGGACTTATAACTTATCAGATATCGCGAGCCACCAAAAAAAAAGGGCTTGCACTCACCCTTTCAGTACTAGGCTTGCAGAAGTTGACGGCGTCGAGCCACTCCTGCAGATACGCCAGCGCCGTGGAGATCATCCGCTTGGCGAGCGGCGCCTGCGAGGGCTCCGTGAGGTGGCTCAGCACAGACCACATCGGGTAGGCGGCCGCTTCCAGCTCGCAAGAGAACGCCGCGTAGTACGACGACGGCTCGAACTCTATGTGACCGCCGATCTCGCGGATGTTCACATTCATTCCTGGACACATACAAAAAGGGAATTTAGATCTCAATATCATATTGCGTACTAGCAGCGCCCCGTATTTTTACCCGCTACTGTTCCCGTAAACGGGAACACGGTAAAAATAACATGCCTATATGCTATTCCAGACTACAATCCAACAGTGTTCGAAATTTCAACCCGATCCGTTCCAAGTCTTTTTATGGTATTTTCCTTATACTAATACTTCGAAATGAGGTATCACCGCCCGAACCTGGTAACAAAGATCAGCCAGGAGTTGCTCTGCACACATCGAAACCCAATGGACGTCGCATATGCGCTGAGGGAAATATACTCCGGTATGTACTCCTCAGCGCCCCGTATAAAGTCCCTAGAGCAGAGAAGATATAAGGGAGCGCAAATACCCAACACCCTACCAAACACCCTCTTTTTAGTTCACACTCAAGAGGAGAAAGAGACCCTGACAAACCAGGGTTATGGGTCAGGCACCGGGTCACGCATCCTTACCATCCATGAAGCTCAAGGACTAACATACGAGTCGGTAATCGCAATCAAAACCAAGGCAAACATGAAGCTGCACGAGAGCGTGCCCCATGCGGTTGTTGCAATCTCACGGCACACGGGGACCTTCATTTACTACGCTGACGACACCGACGACGCCATCGGTCGGTTCGTGCGGCGAGCGTTGGCTGCATCACCGAAGACCATCCGAGAGTTCAACCTACAGATGGCCATCAGGGACAGAAATGCAGCCGTAGTGGAGGCTCTGGGCCGGGAGGAGGCGGCTTAGGCAAATGGCAAGGCAAAGACTCAATGTGGAGTCGATTACTAGTAGAGATGGGCCGAGTACTCGGTTAAAGTGTTACTCGGCGCATCTCTAATTCCCAACCGATAGTGATCGGCTCTACAGACGAGCTCTAGAATTAAGTTTGAAATGTGCCCAACTCCCCCCTTTTTTCCTTTTCTTCTCCTACTCCAAGAAATCTGTAAAAAAAAAATTGTATTGACAAAGATCACGGACCCCGGAGTCTGTGGAGTAGATATTTAAATAAAAAAAAAAAAAAAAAAAAAAAAAAAAACTAATACATCATCGTGGTTGTAGATATTTCGAAGAAGTTTTATATACCATGTAAACGTTTACGCGTGAACGAGACATTTTGTTTTTCACAACACAATTTTGTAAGGATTGATTTATCCATTCATAATCCAATAAAGAACTATAAACTAGTCTAGAATCATTCGTAAGGTTATTGCAGACTACTATTTCTCTTATACCAATTCGAATCACAAGTTCTAACGTGATGTAACAACAAAATTCCAAACTTTAACACAGTTACTGTTAACATTAAATGACATAGGAATCTGAGTAAAACCCACCTTGCAGCATCGACAAGAACTCGAACCACATATCGACCAGCGCATCGTCCTGAAGAAACAGCAACGCCACGCTCTTGTGCGACAGCACGTTATTGAAATCCGACACCAAAGGCCAGTAGCAGTGCTCCTTCATCACCCTCCTGGTGCAATCTATCACGTAGTGGAAATTCTGTTCCGGATCGTGTAGAGTATTTTGCACCAGGATCTTCCCCATCATGAGTCGCAGTGATAGGACCATGACGTGGAGGAGGTGTAGTTGTTGCACGCAGCGGAGCGCTAGGGCTTCGTTGGAGAAGAGTTGGACGGACATGTGGACAACGCGGTTGGAGAGGGTGTCCGGGTCGGCCGCCTCTTCTAAGACGAGCGGGATGCGAGCGTAGTGCATCACGAACGTTCGGGTCAGGTGCTCCTGCGAAACAGGTAAGGTACAAATTAGACATGCAAATATGGTGAAATTGTTTTCAGCTGACACGGTTATTCACTACTACATTTGAACAAGACTCCGATATTTCGATACGGTTTCATTAACCATGTTCAAGGCTTAATTGATAAACCTTCTTTTAAATGGAGCTTCAGTTGGCCATAAGATTTATTGCCTTCCGATCCTGGGCTAGCCCAGAGGGCACTAAGCCCTAAACTTACTAACAATATTTTCACACACATAATTTGTATAAACAACGACTGGTTTGCACTTGATCGCCAATTCTCCTGCTGTTAAGCGACGATGCAGTCTACTACTATGGTAGTAAACATCACCAAGGGGGAGGGAGGGGTTAAAAATGTTAAAAAACATCACGTGAACAATGGACAGCCCCCTACCAAAAAGTGTACAACGCGGCTAAATAAATGTTCACCTCAAAAAGGTGAGTACTACAAGTACTCACCTTGTACTTGTGTAAAGAGTGAGTTACCTTGTAGTCCTGGTCGGGCAGCATGTTGAGCAGGAAGCAGACGACGTTCTGCGGGAACTCGTACTTGAAGGTCCAGAAGATGAACTCGTCCAGCAGCGTGTTGTGCTGCAGCCGCGGCGCCAGCGCCGGCAGGTGCCGGTACCTGCGACCACACACCATCAACACCTGGATGCTCAGATTGCCATCTGGGCAGTTTCACAATAATGTACCCCTCTTGTTACTTTGATAATTCCGGAACATTCACACATCGTCACGCATCGACCACTGAAGCAGCTACACATCCCAAGAAGCCCTTGTGAAGCCTTCAACTAACGAGATATCTCCAGAGGTCACTGATTCGTGGTGCCTTCCTTAGGCGGGAGCAGTTCAAAGGTTGGTGAAAAATATTACTGTCCTTCATTGCCGTTTCGTTGTACCGTACAGTATTTTTTTGGTTTGGTTAATGTTATACTAATACATACTGAAATACAAATTTGGTATTAAATCCGGTAACGAAATGGAGTGTTCCAGAATGATCCAAGTGACAAAAGGTGTATGTATCCATTTATGTGAAAACACCCATTGGCTACACAATCCAGCCATAAATCGAATACTCAAATATGGTGCGCATCGCACATGAACATGCATCGATTGGAACTGTCCATGCTTGTCGACACGCTTGAACTATAAGCGCGTATACGCGTCTTGTGGCAATATTTTATCAAAATCGCTTTGAAATCAACATAGCAACCGTGATTATTACATCACATTTCTGAGCAACTTAATCCCTTTCTCCATCTTTGGAAGACTATACTTAACTAATTTTTTTTTTTTTTTCGAGGGTAGTCATAAATTTAATAAAAGTAGGTAGATACTCACTCGTCAGGCGGCTCGGGCGCAGGAAAGGACTCTAATGCCTTCTCGTACATGTTATTTGATTCGCACATGTAGTAGCCGTACTCTGTCTCGGGGAACGGGGGCTCCACCAGGTTGCGGTACATCTGGAAGTAGTTAATGGTTTTATTTAAAGTGATTGATAACGCAGGTACAGTGAGACCCAGATAATGGGATGTATGAGAGAGGACTGGATGATTACTCTTTCATGAAATTCGAGTGTCGTGTGTGTTTGACGATTTGAGTGTGTGACGGGACGTGAGGTGGATGCATGATGGTGACAAATTCGGCGCACAGAGCTGACCAGGACCACATTAACTCCAATACATTGTGTATTTATTAAATGTGATTATTTAAACAAGCAAGGAACCACCTTAAAATAGTAAATGTTTACACTCCTTATGGACATCTGTAACATAAGCGATGCTAGTGCGTTTGACATGTTCCGCTGGCATACCTACTATTCGAGCCTGAAGAAGAGAGTAATAAATTGTCGAAACCGTTCGAGTTCTCGAATTGATATGTAAGTAAACATATAATATGTACATTACTACTTGTTTGGACCACTTGAGATGTCGTCGTGAGATCCAATGGTAACATTTACCTCACGCGATATTCACACTGTAGTTATAGGTGCCGGCAAACAAGTTGACCCAATAAGTTTTGTCACCCTGGTATAGGTGCCGGCAAACAAGTTGACTCAATGAAGTTATGTCGCCCTGGTATAGGTGCCGGCAAACAAGTTGACCCATTGAAGTTATGTCGCCCTGGTATAGGTGCCGGCAAACAAGTTGACCCATTGAAGTTATGTCGCCCTGGTATAGGTGCCGGGAAACAAGTTGACCCAATGAAGTTAGCTGCGCATGGCTGCGCAGAAACGTTTTTAAGGTATCTTTGGTGGAAGTGTGCATGCGCGAACTTTTCCCAATTCAATCAATTTTGGGTCAACTTGTTTGCCGGATATACATGGTGTATAATAGTTAACACGAAACATTCAATAACGCTCTAGTTTCTAAATTAACTACTATCTTTGGCCAGCAATACGCCTTCCGAGAAGACGTGCTATGTTCTGTATCCGACGACGGAGCATATAAACCAAATTCACTAAAAAGCAAAGAGGTTTTTATATTGAATGATATTGCTAGATTGATGTTGCCTTCCATTTCCATTTCAAACTAATATCATTAATCGTTTTTGATATGAATTAGCAAGTCTAACTTTGTTTCATCGTGGGCTTTTAAGGGGAGTCATTTAATATGTTAAAAGCTTTTAGAATTGTGTTTTGGTAATTGTAAATTTCTGCACGTCATCGCGTAAAAACCTGACGAACCTTCATAGCTTTAATAACATAATGCGACAATGTTGAGAACATGTAAGTAGAAAAATTTGGTGAAATTTATGTGGTAGTGAGGCTGGTTGAACGTACCTGAGGATTGATGAGAGCCTTGGTCATGGCAGACCGCATGAGGTCTCCCATGTTGTTGAACTCCATCAGCATCTTGACGTAGCCCTCGCACTCCTGAACTGCGATGCGGTAGCTATCCGATGTAGTCTGAGAACTGCTGGAACAAACACGATGATGTTACTGTCGGTAGCTATGGCGAAGTAGCTTTTTAAAGTTAAGTTGGCCTTAAGTAATATCTGCTGTCTAAGAAACGTTGGGGGGCTAGAGCAGAAAGCGCAGGGCCCTACTAACCTAGTCTTACCGTACAACTAGTGCAATGAGTACTAAATCTCGTACGACTAGTGCAAGGGCACTTCATACGGTAAGACCTTGGCTTGGGCTGCCGTCGATAGGGAAGATCAAGGAACGACCTGGTATCCCAGAACCCTAGCGGGGAGGATCTAACGCCTGTCGACTTTTTGCCGGCATGTAAAGCTAATATACCCTAGTTTTGAGAATTATGTCGACTGACTTAATAATATATTTCGGATTGCGTTGCAATAAGGTGTGTCTTGAGTTGGCTGACTGTTATTTTTACGATGCAAGTGACGGTTAACTGACTTTTATTTTCATCTTGCAATGTAGCGTTTCTATCTAATAGTACATTCAAGTTAGTGCGCTCCTTTTTACTGTCAGACGGCCAGTCATACCAGAACCAAGCGTCATCGGTACATGGTAGATATTCGCAAGATGCGTGTTAAGCTCTTCGAATCTACGCTTATAATACACACTGCAAAACTGTGGAATATTTCCCCGATTCCATATTTCCTGATAGGTCAACCTGGGTGTCTTCACATCTACAGTAAACAGGTACCTTCTAGGCAGACGTATCACATCCTAGGCAAGTGATATTGCTTAACAACAGGCAAACCGCGGTGAGACGTAGACCTATGTAGTATATAAATATTATAAAGCTGAAGAGTTTGTTTGTTTGTTTGAACGCTAGGATCTCGGAAACTACTGGACGGATACGAAAGATTCTTTTTTTGTTGGATACTCCATTTATCGAGGAAGGCTATAGGGTATATAACATTACCCTACTATCAATAGGTACGGAGTATGAGTGAAGAATGTAAAGAAAACGGGGAAAAATATTTCTCTTCGAGAGCTTTAGTTCCGTGTATTTAAATTAAAGTCGCTGAAGTCTGTGACGGCGCGTGTCTACATTTGAAGTTTGTGTCATTTGAAGTAATCAAATTTGTTCTACAACAATGCATTGTTGCTTATTTACGTATTTTTAGGGTTCCGTAAAACGTAATAAAGTGGCCAGCAATGGATATTTTAGTATGGATTTTCCTCAAATAGACGCGGGTGAAACCGCGGGGCACAGCTAGTGTAGTATAAAAAACTAGAGTGCGACAATAGTTCGTGTAGTAGTTCGGCTTAAGTTTATCTTCATATCAGCCGAAGGCTGTCCACTGCTGGGCGAAGGCCATCCCCAAGGATCTCCACAAAGACCGGTCTTGCGCCGGCCGCATCCAACGATTTCCGGCGATCTTCACCAGATCGTTGCCAACTGCCATCGTTGCGTTTTCCGTTGCGTGGTCGCCACTCAAGAACCTTTCCGCCCCAATGACCGGTAGTTCTGCGAGCTATGTGCTCCGCACACTGCCACTTAGTTTGACAACTCGGTGAGCTATGTCAGTTACTTTGATTCCCCTGCGGATTTGCTAATTTCTGATTCTATCACACAGGGAAACTCCGAGCATAGCTCTTTCCATTGCGCTTTGGGTAACTTTGAGCTTTCCCAGTTTGAGACCCATAGTAAGCGACCACGTCTCTGTTCCATACGTCATCACTGGCAACACGCATTGGTCAAAGACTTTCGTCTTGAGACACTGCGGTAGTTTGGATGAGAAGATATTACGTAACTACCCGAACG
Source organism: Ectropis crepuscularia (assembly GCA_963693475.1). NCBI lineage: Eukaryota > Metazoa > Arthropoda > Insecta > Lepidoptera > Geometridae > Ectropis > Ectropis crepuscularia. The sequence goes on along the minus strand of OY856349.1, from coordinate 27,335,467 downwards.
CTGCCCAACCAAGTTGGACTCGACGAGTGACTTCTTTCTCAAAGTTAGATCAACCCAACTAGACTGTTTGTCCTAGGTAGACGTATTCGTCCACAACTTCGAGCGTAGAGTCTCTTATTTTCAAAGGAGTAGGTGTAACATGGTTGTTTAACATGATTTTCATTTTGGCCATGTTCATTTTTAGACACACTTTTCGGAGATCCTACTGAGGTTATTTAGCATCTAAGTCATCCAGGGTTTCAGGCATGACTATAATGTCATCGGTAAATCGGAGGTTGGTGATGCCCTCGCCATTGATGATGATGCCGAGTGCGTTCCAGTCCATAAGTTTGAAGACGTCTTCCAATGCAGCGGTGAACAATTTCAGGGATATGACATCCTCCGTCTCACACCTCGCTACAGTTGGATTGGTTTCGAGCTCTGGACGTCTACTCTGTTTCTACGAAAACGTAATTTCGAAAAAAAACTCGCGACTTTCTTACTCTCGTTCTACTTCGTTTCGTCCGCTACATCGTTGTTTGACGTTTAAATGTTCTGAGCATACTCTAACTAGAGTAAGCTTAGAACATTTAAACGGACAAAACGACGGATCGAAGTAAAATCAGAGTTGGAAAGTCGCGAGTTTATTTCGAAATTACGTTTTCGTAGAAACAGAGTAGACGTCTTGGTCCTAGAGACGAACTGACGTGGTGGCGTTTTCATATAGACACCTTAACACTTCGACGTACCGATGGTCAATTTTACACCGCTGGATCGACTGAAGCATAGCCCAGCAGGTCTACTACGAAAACAAACTCCGAATGATCGCATCCGACCGACAGCTGAATCGGATTGTAGCCTACCACGAAAAACATTCGGATCGATACATTTCGGGTCGGAAGACTTATAGACTTAGGTCGGATGAGGGTCGGATCGAACGAAACGGCCGATCTGATCAACCGACCGATTGTCTTTCGTGGTCGGAAACTTCATAAGTTCGGCCGATATATCGTTTATCGGACTTCGTAGTAGACCTGCTGGACGTCTACTCTGTTTCTACGAAAACGAAATTTCGAAAAAATTCTCGCGACTTTCCTACTCTCGGTCTACTTCGTTTCGTCCGATACAACATTGTTTGACGTTTAAATGTTTTAGTAGTGGTAGGACTCTTAGCAGAGTTCGCCTGGGGAAGTACCACACCTTTGCCAAATATTCTACCGCCAAGCAGTAATGTGCAAACATTACTGTGTTCCGGTTTGAAGGGCAATGATTCCAGAGAAATTACAGGGCTTAGAGACAAAAATACAAAAATACAAAAATCTTTATTGCTGTTTGTAGGTAAGATAAGATAATATCTTAGATCTCTGGGTGACGAGCGCAGTGCAGTGCTAGGTAATGATTTGGACTATCATGTTCCAATAGCTGCATGTTACTGTGCTGTTATGTAGCAGGCATGTTGCTTACCATCAGGCACATGACCTACTCGTCTCGTCACACTATGCTATATAAAAAAAAAAATGTTTTAAGCATACTCTAATTAGAGTAGGCTTAGAACATTTAAACGGATAGAACGACGGATCCAAATAGAATCGGAGTTGGAAAATCGCGAGTTTATTTCGAAATTACGTTTTCATTGAATTAGAGTAGACGTCCAGGTCTCGATACTTAAGTTTATCACACAATCATGTGTTTTTTTTATAGATACAGTGACGGGACGAGCAGGAAATGTATCTGATAGTAAGCAACACACCTGTCCATAATAGTACTGTGCTACGCAGCTATTTCGACTGGCCTCGTGGCTTAGTTGGTAGTAGCTCTGCCTGCGAAGCCGAGGGTCGATTCCCACCCAGTGCAAATATTTGTGTGATGAATTCAAATGTTTGCACTACTGTGTCTGGGTGTTTCTATGTATAATAAGTATGTATTTAAAATTATATAAGTATTATATCAGCTATCTGGCCGCCATCACACAAGCTTTGCTTAGTTTGGGGTCAGATGGTGTTGTGTGTGAATTGTCCACCAATATTTATTTATTTATTTATTGGAACATGAAGAGTCGAAATCATTACCTAACACCGTACTGCGCCCATCACCCAGAGTATAGTGAATTATCTCTTATGACCTGTAATTTCTCTGGAAACATTTCTAGACAGATGTTTTTCATAACTGACAAAGGTGTGGTACTTTCCTAATTCAGCCACTACAAAACCCGTAACCCGTTAATTTTTGTTTGAAATGTGTAACAATTTCGTTGGTTTAGTAGACATTTTCAGCAAGTTTTCATGATTTGCCCTATATTTGGATCTTAAAAACTAGACCACATCGATACAACAGTTTCTCCCACTTGTGTAGAAGTTAAGTAAAGATTATTTAAGTCCAATTATGGTCCAATAAATAGGTCAGGTCCATTGTCATTGTAAAGTGATTATCGAAGCCCCACCACTTCAGCTGGGGATTTCATTCTCGGCCGCAATATAAACCAATTTGCACCTATTTAATATGTAAATACGTACTTTCTATTGTCATAGAAAATCTAGAAATCTACGTCAATGTTGCATCAATTTGTGTAACGATGCCATTGACGTACAATGGCTTTTTATAGATGGCCTTGTCTTTGACTGCAGTGCCATTTACATGATGAGATAAATTATATAAATTGGGTTGTGATTTCCAACACAATCTAGAGACTAAAGGATTATCAGCAGGCTCGTATTAGTTAAAATACCTAAAAGCCTTTATTAAGGCGTTATGATTTTCGTAGACATACACCTCCTCATAGACGTCACACCCAAATTTTTTTAGATACAAGAACGATCGACGCTTGCTTAGCGTTATTTGCACGATAGCGATGATAAGATTAATCCAGAAATGTATATTCGATCATTATCATCCTTCAAGATGCTAATGCTGGGTGGCTTTCTTATTTTTCCCCAGTCTCAGGTCTGAGCCCTGTGCTACTTCGGGAATATAACCGCTCGTATAGTTTCATATTTAAGTAGGATGGCCTTCGGTCAATACTCCAGTGTTTTGACTTATGCATAGTACCTACGACACCTACGTACTTTTACGAACAGAGATCGAAACCATTGCTGGCATTCGGAGTATTTTTTCGCAAGAAGAGGTTCCCGGCCATAATCCACCACGTAGGCCCAGTGCCAGGAAAGGAAACACAGTGAGGAAACCTGCTTGTCGAAAAAAATTTAACTCTTCAAAGACAAGTGAAGTCTGCTAATCCAAAACTTGGCTAGCGTGATGGACTATTTCATAAAGCTACCTAATTCATTATGGAAAAACCCTTACTCTACCTTACCTAATCAATGGGAACTTCTATGGGTTGATACGGGAACGCGGTAAGTTTGTACCCGTTTACCCTAAAGTGGTGCGTCAGAGACGCCGTACGCGGTGAGTTTATACCCGTTTTCTCTGAAGCTTTGAGCCAAATACGCTATACAAGGTAAGTCTATACCCTTTCTCCCTGTAGAGTTGCGCCAGAGACGCAGTAAGCGGTAAGTTTATACCCGGGCCTCTACCGCCTAACGAAAAACGCTTTGATGCTTTGACGTTGCTGTCTCTTTTCTTCTCGCTTGAAATGAAAGATGTTCTCCCAAAAGTTTTGCGTCAATGACACAGTACGCGATAATTTTATACCCGTTCTCCCTGAAGTGTTGCGCCAGAGACGCTGTACGCGGTAAATTTACACCCGTTCTCCCTGAAGTGTTGCGCCAGAGACGCAGTCCGCGGAAGTGTAGCGCCAGAGACGCAGTCCGCGGAAGTGTTGAGCCAGAGACGACGTTCGCGACAAGTTTACCTGTTCTCCCTGAAGTGTTGCAGCAGGCGCAGTATGAGGCGCGGCATCATGCCCTCGGCCACGCACATGAGGTCGGCGGGCGCGGTGCCGGGCCGCGGACACTTGTTGCCGTGGTTGCTGCAGAATCTGGAAACAAACACGTATGACGTTACAAATCGATAGTACTACTATTCACTTTTTTCTAGTACATAGGGACGAGACGAGCAGGACATGTGCCTGATGCTAAGAATGCCTGCCCATAACATCACAGTGACACGCAGCTATGGGAACATAAAGAGTCCTAATCATTGCACCTAGCACTGCACTCACCAAGCAGAGATATAAGATGTATGGAGTACTGTTCGCACCTTTGGGATGGATCGGCTAAGTATCAGCTGGATGCTCTGGAATCGATCGAGAGACGTGCAAAAAGGCTCATAGGCAACGACACTCTTGTGGGAAAAAGACTTCAAAGCCTTGAACATCGCCGAAAAATTGCTAGCCTATCGGTTTTTATCGGATACACTTCAGAGAGTGTGCGACTGATTTGCATGATTTAATACCACCCTGTCCTTTTTTCTATTGGAGTGCTCGAAAAAGCGGCATCGTTTCATGGTTGATGTTTCAAAGACACGAACGAAGAGATTTGACTCTACTTTTGTGATAAGAACGTCTAGGCTCTAGGCTGTGGAATACGTTGCCTGAGTGGGTTTTCCCCGATAGTTACAATCTTTGTGTCTTCAAATCGAGAGTGAATCGGTTTTTTTCTAGGTAAACACACTCCCATCGTAGACCGCATTGTCGCTTAACATCAGGCGAGATGACGGTCAAGTGTAAACATATAAAAGTTATAAAATATAATGTTTTATCCCCTATGACCTGTAATTTCTTTGGAAACATTGCCCTTCAAACCGGAATACAGTAATGTGTTTACATTACTACTTGGCGGTTGAATAACAGACAAATGATATATTAAATTGCAGGATGTTTTGCGGTACAGACTGAGGCCTTAAGGAATGCTCTTCCGAGACATGCACAGAGCGTCGCGTCGTTTTATTCAGGACTTCAGATTGGGCACCATTTTATAACTAAAGCTGCTTTGTGTTTACTTTTCTTGGCGCCTTGAGTTTTTGTAATACATTATTATATATCATTTACAGGTTTATTTATGTATCATGTACCATGTACTTAAAACGAATTACGATATCACATGAACCATCGACACGAAGATGTTTCGACAAACAATTTCAATGAGCTCCAATTAGTTCTACGAATTTAACATCCCAATATTTTCCATTCGTTATCTCAACACTACAATCATAATAATCGCAACGCATAAAAAACCCAATAGGTATAATAAATGTTGGGAACTAAAGCAAAGCTTTGGTGACGTAACCGTCTGGATGACGTCACGTCTCGTGTGTAAGTAAGGTCAAGATGTTTTGGCGACGAGTAGAGGTCGACTGGAAATCGATAGACCTTTTGCCCTTTTATCTATCGGACTGTTCGTAGCTCCAGAAAGCGACATCGTTTCATGGTTGATGTTTCAAAGACTCGAAAGAAGAGTTACCGAGAGAACTTATTACGAACTCCGTTTTCGTAATACGGGTAAGAACATCGATACTTTGGAATACGTTGCCTGAGTGAGTTTCCTGAAGGATATAATATGGGTGTATTTAAATATACAGTGAATTGGTTTCTTCAGTTAAAGCGCTCCATCATGGACCGAATCATCGCGAATCAGGCGAAATGACGGTCGAGTGCAAACCGCAATATTTACAAAAAAAACCTGGCTGTTTGGATCGCGACTGAAGTTCAGATTTATTCTGTCTTTTCGAAGTAATGTGCGTAATGCCGCTAACTTAAAACGGCGAAAGAAACCATCGTGAGGAAAACAACATGTTCCTATAATTTTTCCAGGTCAAGTGTTTCAGGTGATATATTTTTGACTGGCCTCGTGGCTTAGTAGCTTTGCCTGCGAAGCCGAGCCAGCGTGGTGGATTATGGCCTATGCTATCTTCTTGCGAGAGAAGGCGTAGCAGTCAGTCACATTTAGTGGCCTGTCCATGCATGGACTCTTTCAATACATGTTTACGTTTTTATACTAAGTACCGAATAAATGTAATGTGCAAACATTACTGTGTTCCGGTTTGAAGGGTAATGTTTCCAGATAAATTACAGGGCTTAGAGATATAAGATCTTAGATCTCTGGGTGACGAGCGCAGTGCAGTGCTAGGTAATGATTTGGACTCTTCATGTTCCAATAGCTGCGTGTCACTGTGCTGTTATGTGGCAGGCATGTTGCTTACCATCAGGCACATGTCCTGCTCGTCTTGTCACTCTTTATTTAAAAAAAAACGCAATTGTTATACCGACAAGTGCAAATCATGCGTCTGATGGTATCCAACACAATCGTCCATAAATCACATAGTTCCACGCGACTATTTGTACATAAACGAGTACTGCCTTGCCCTGAGCTTGTCACCCAGAGCTATAAATAATTTAACTTGTATTTTACCTGGAAGTGTTGCCCTTTACAGCGGAAAAGAGTTATTATTTGCATATCATTGCTTGGTGGTAGAAAAACTAAAAGGCGAGGTACTTCGCTAGGCAGACTCTGCAAAGATTACTTCGTTTAATCTTTCGATAATTACAATAATCATTTCATGTCATTTACGACGTCGTTTCATGAGATACGTTAAAATAGGAGTCCATAGCTTAAGGCAGAGATCACTAATTCGTTTGATTTGTGGGCAGTATATTAGAATAAAAGAAACATATTGGACTCTTGGTTCTTTGTAGAAACTTTTGGTAGTGGTAGGTAGGGCTCTCAGCAGAATCCATCTGAGGAAGTCCCACATCTTCACCAGTTATTCTACCGCAAAGCAGTAAAAAGCAAATATTACTGTGTTCCGGTTTGAAGAACAATGTTTCCAAAGAAATTATTAAGCTAAGAGATCATTTCCTCTCCGATTTGTTATATAATATTTCTCTCTCCGATTTGTTGATGGCGTACGCTGGCTGCATTAGCCAACGCTCCAGTGGATGTATGTGTAGTTTCTAAATATGAGAATCTACGTATAGGAGGTGCACACTCAGAAATGTATCCGATAAAATAAATAAATTTCGGTAGTGGTAAGAGTTGTGTTAGTATGTGTTAATAGGAGTGGTATTTTCAGAGTTTGCCTGAGAAGTACCACACTTTTGTCAGTCATTCTACCGGAAACGAGTTATATACTGAAACGGTTGAACTAAGATGCTTTATCGTTCACTAGCGGTCCGCCCCAGCTTTTCTCGTGGTACTGGCATAGCCTATAAACCTCAAGGATTACGTACACATTCAAGGGTGAAAGAATTCTTGAAATTAGTTCCTGAGATTAGAGCGTTCAAACAAAAAATCTCTTCAGCATTATACTATTGGTATAGATGGCAATAATATCCGATTGTGTCGCCGGTCAACGAGTGAGGGTGAAAGCGTAAACTGCCACACTATGTACATTGTGTGTGACGTCACTCCATTGCGCCCAAGGCCACGGCGCGGCCCTAAGGGCGGACGACTAGAAGGGCGCGTGTAAAGGTCAAGTGCAGTGCAGGCAACGGACCTGCCTCACTGCCGGTTACTTTGTAGACAGACAGTTTCTTTGTTTGTTAAAGTCTTTGTGGTAACTGATTATTTGATTAAGCAGTTCAAGTTTGTTTGTTATAGTTCTATATCTTCTGGCGCTCTGGGGAGAAATAATGAGCGTAAATTATTTCGTACAGTACGTAAGTACGGTGCGCGCGCATACATTCACGAAAAACTGATACAGGGCAGAGAGATAAAGCATCTTAAATCTCTGGGTAACGAGCGCAGTGCAGTTCTAGGTAATGATTTGGACTCTTCACGTTCCAATAGCTGCATGTTACTGCGCTGTTATGTAGCATCAGGCATTTTGCTTACCACTGATGGCACATGTCCTGTTCGTCTCGTCACTCTGTACTATAAAAAAACTGATACCTTAAAGTCAATCAGATCCGTTTAGCCGTTCCGATGTGATTGAGCAACAAACATCCAAACTTTAATAATTATAATATTAGTAGGTTAAAGCACGCTGCATTTTAGACCGCAGCGTCACTAGGTCCAAACGAGTTGTAGTGGTAAGACTCTTTGCAGTCTGCCTGGGGAAATATTAATACCTTTGCTCTATCACCAAGCGGTACCTAATGTTTGCAACTTTACTGTGTTTCGCTTCGAAGGGCAATGAGGCATGCAATTAAATCATCTTGTACCTCTGGGTCACCAAAGTCAAAGTCAAAGTCCTTTACTCCCCAGCGGTTATCGGTTCTGTGAGCTATATGGCCTGCCATCTGCGAAACGGCAGACGCAGTGTACGACGGCCCTCCACACGATGGACCGATGGTATTGTCTCGGTCGTGGGAAGTCGATGGATGGAGGTGGCACAAGACCGGTCATTATGGAAATCATTGGGGGAGGCCTATGTCCAGCAGTGGACGTCTGGAGGCTGCTGATGAGATGAGATACCTCTGGGTGACGACTGACGAGCCCAATAGTGTTGTGTAGTGCTTTGTAGTTTTTGTGTTCAAATAGCGGTGTCACTATGCTATCACGGGCATGGGCACGCATATCGCTTCCTATCAGATTTTTGTCTTACTCGTCCTTTTACTCTATTTTAAAACTAATTTATTTTGTCCGCAAAAAGAACAAAAACCGACTTCAATTCAAAATTAAATTCAGACACTTGACCAAACTTCATAAGAATCTATATATAATATAAGTTATATGTTTGGATTTCCTGGTGCACCTTCCATGAGGATAATATATGCTTAGTTTTATAGCAAACCCACTTTATTACCATATGTTTATAGGTTTATATCCGTACATTCCGTGGTCGCATAATGCCTAGAACTCTAGAACATCCGATTTCAGAATCGTGGAGGTCGTAGGTTGGAATCTCGCCTGCGCCTTTAAGTATTTTTCTAAGAGCCGATGCACGAATTTGTTATCACTATGGATGAATGAAAACATCGTGCGGAAACCGGTTGGTTCCAAGAAGGACTTCTTTAGAGGGCATAATTATATCACCCGCGAATCTTCATTAAGCCAGCGTTGTGAATTGTGGATTATTATCACTCTCGTTGTGAGAGAATGCCCCGAGTCGCAGCACCCCAGCAGTGGGAACATGATATGAGCTGCTAATACTTAAGGTTAATTAATACATGCAACGTAAATATACTAAAACAAAACACGATGGTTTGTCACCAAACCTTGGCAACAGACCGCAAACCAATCAAACTAAAAAGTGGTACAAACTCAAACCTTGGGGACAAACGGCAAGCCCAACAGGGCCAAGGTAAACTCATTTAGCACGGCCAAGGTCTAGGTCTGTCTCTATGTCAAGATCAAATCTAGGACGCAGATTAAGCAGCAGTTGTGAATTATTATCAGAACATGTTTGTAGTTTGTATGTAAGCTGGGATTGTATCTATGATGTGACGTGAATTGCGATAGCACATTTGTGTTGCGACAACGGAGGAGAGTGGTCACATAGCATCATTCTGTTGTTTAGCAGAACAGCGATCTTTGACGAGCTAATGCTATGTGTAAATGGAATCATATCGAGGTTAAGATTAAATGTAATTGTTATTTCAAGCATATATTTTAAATACATTTAAATTTCGCTGAATAGCTCAGTATGATTTTAATATTAAATATCTTGGCGATCTTGAAAGAAATAATGAACATTTCCGACGAAAACGTTGACAAGAAGATCCTCTACAAAAACTATACCATTCAATATTTTGGAAAACTTTGATTGATCAAAATCCCGGAAACGAATCGAAATTGTTCACGAAACCTAACAACGTGGCTTGATCTTTGTTGAACTACGTCACATGCATCCTAAAAGAGTTTATTTGTTGGATTACAGTTACAAAAACGAATATTCCTCATGCTAGAGAAGCCTTGTCTTCCACACGTTTTTTTATGCAAACGGACTTTGCCCTTACAGACTTAGATCCGTAGACATTGTACTGAGCACCGCAGCCTTACGGTTGGCTCATCTGGTTAGCGTTCGGTATTTCCCCAATACAGTAAAGAGTATTCACTCCTCTCCAGCGATTTAATTAGTGTCTGTGATAAACAGATATTTCATTGAAATCGACGATTCCGTCTTGCAATTGTTTCCATAATCCTAACATTAATGTGCCCTCTTAAGTCTTCGACGTCAAAAGGGATTCTAACTCATCTCCACTCGTTAACATACATATCACTAGCAGCGCCTAGCGGTTTTACACGCGCAGTTCTCGTTATTATCTCGTGATAAAAAAAATAGTTCAAAATTTCAACCCAGTTCTGACGTTTCGACACGTGGTTGAACAACAAACACCCAAACTTTGACAATTATAATAATATTAATAGAATGGTATACAAACTATGGACCTTTTGTGCTCATACAAATTCCATCTAATCATGCATGATCGGGAGGAATGATCTTTAAACAACAGCCACGCAAATCGGGCCAACCATCGACAAACAAAACAGGCGTTTTCCTTATAAGATTTAGTGGGACATCATACATGTGTCATGCAGAGATGACACACGTTGTCCTCGCGGCATGACACGCAAGTTTGCGAACATTTTCATAAATACTAAGCAAACTGTGAGGAATCGTATAATAATGCAGGGACTCGATGCAGTGTTGCCATTGGAACTGTTTAATCCAGTGCATATAAAGATTTATATTATAATCATCTAAATATTTTCGTGGTCACGGAGATCAGCAATTAAAGGCTTTTTGAATACGACGTGACTACAAAATTTTTGCTTTACATTTAATACAACTATTTGTTGAGTTTTATATTATTTTTAAAGATGATAGGTTCGCACTTAACCGCTATTATATGATGCTTGATGTAAACACAACGATCTCCGGGGTCCCGGTTATGGGCTTGTGTCGATCAACAGTTTCAAACGATCCCAGTTTATCAGCAAGTTGGGGGACAACCTAAGGGGCTAGAGTAGGATGGATTTCACTATATGTTGACCTTTGCCCCTAGAGCTGGTACCTGGTACCACACTACTCGCTTGAAAGTTACAAACAAAAATTCCTGTTATCTGTCACATTATAGGATTGATTGTCTCATATTTTGGACAATGCAGGTGCCTTTAGCCGCTTTTAAATTTTCCTTGAAAATTGCTAACAAAAACGCCCATTTGCAAATCCATAATCTCTAGATCCAAACGTTGATGAGTACTATTATGGGTTATGGTATTGTCTTTTACGTTTTATTCGATACATTCCTCTTAAATACTATTGTAATAGAGTTTGGTTTTGGTTTAAATATATCACTGCATTATTTTCCGTTCTATTTAAGTATAAGTTAATATAGTGCCTTAAAGTTAGCTATATTATATAAAGTGAGGCTTCAATCCTAACGTCAGTCCTCCGCGCCTTCAAGGTATCAAGCATGAGTAAGCAGCTATTAACATATACGTGAACTTGTCTCATTCCCAAATCTGTACCTTTATGCATTAGCAGACAGAGTGCCATCCATTTAAATACTCAATAGGTACTGGGACACATTTGTTACGTCATATGTACCTACATGCATGTTGTGTTATTATTAGGTATTTGTGGTCATTACATATGACCCTGTAAGGGTATAGCATAGATTTTGTGAACAACCGCTTAAAACAAATATTCTTGTCATTAGGGTAATAATAATAATGCTAACTTTATTTGCTTAAATTTAATGTAAGTATATTTAATTATACCAAATACAACCCAGTAGAGCGGGCCAGTACAGAAATTAAATCGAAAGAGAGATTTTCGATTACTTTTCAATGCCGCAGTTCAGAACGATTGAATATACCAACTTCCTTACGAGATTATTGAAGTTATAGGAACTGTGACGACCTGTCGCCGTTCTTGGCCGTTAATCAATTACCTATATTATTTAAGACACACGCCACACTTCTGTATGTTGTAGCACGATTAGATTTCAAGATCATATTCATAAAACCGTTCGTTATATGTCACGAAATCAATAAAAGAGGTGAGGGTGAGAGGGTGAAGTGTCAGCTAACCAACGAAATTGCCTATGGTATCGTAAATACATTTTTTTAATTATCAATCCTATAATATTTTAAATGTACATACATATACATGCACAAGGGTAAATTAAATTATAAAAAACCCAAACGCAACTGTTTCAAATATAAGCCCACAATTCCGTTTGTAAGTTGTAAAACAATTGTATACTTATTTTGAGTCTAAGACTCATACCGCGCCTAACAAATGTACTGATAAGTTGAAACGGCTAAACCAGCCAATAATACTCCCGAATAATTCACCTTTCTAACAAAACAAACAAGTATTTGTTCATCCGCCCAGGTACTACTATTCTCTAAATAGACACGAAACAGACATACGTCAAACTTTTAACACCCCTTCGTTTTTGTATCGGTAGCTAAACAGTGTACAAGTGATATTTAACGTTAATGCTACAGTATTACATGTTATTGTCGATCTTGGTGTACAAATCCAGTTACAAAATAATTACCAAGACTCGAACCCCCCGGTTATTAGGTATATCTTCTGGTTATTGGACCGCCCAATTCCCAGTGACTTACTATAACCTTGTAAATAGTGGCGAAATTTACATTCGTATTCTAATTATATTGGGGCAGTTTTTCAGTGTCTGATAACTAATTGAAATAAAAGTGATAGATAACTAAATGGGCCATATTTTTGCTATCTGAATTATGGAAAAGATTTTAAAGCGATTTGTTCAAAAAGGATACAAATACCACAAAAGGATAACGATAGTTGCTACCTCTCTTTCTGCAATTTCGAGTGGTACGAAAGAGAGAGCAATAGCTACGTCATAAGCAATTTTATTGGACGCTAAAAGTGTGGGACAGGATTACAAAGATACACACAGCCATAGTTGGCTCACCCCGAGAAGTCACGTAGGCAACCAATAATAAGATACAAGAAAGATCCGCGTAGCTTACGTGCTAATATTTGTGTATGTAACTGCTTTTTGAGGATAGCGAGTTAGTTTCTACGAATTTCGCAGATTTTTAAATATTTTCGTTTTGCAGGCTTTTTTATTCAACATTTTGTAATTTATAACAATTATGACAGACTAAAAAATATACATTGACGTATACACCTATACGTGTTTAATCAAGTTTTTGGTAAACGCCTGATGTTAGCGACGATGCGATCTACGATGAAACGTGCTTATCTAAAGGAAACCGTATCACTCTCGACTTGAAGACACCCAGATCTAATCTTGGACTACCATCGGGAAAACTCCACTGGAGCAATGCATTCCAGAGCCTATACGTTCAAAAATCAAAAAAAATCAAAATATTTATTTCTTCTAAAAACTACTCTTAAGAAACAAGTAATATGGAGTCTCCTTTTAAGCATGGGTATACCTGTAGTAGGAGGCTCCGCTAATCACTACAATAACAAACATATGAGTAGCCTTATTGTTATGGTTATACAAAAATGGAAAAAAATACATAAAAACAAATTAAATGAACATGTTGAGATGTTAACAGGTGTTTATGTTGTGTGTGTGTGTGTGTGTGTGTGTGTGAGAGAGAGGGTGTGTGTGTAATGTGTATGTTTGTTTATGTGAGAGAGTGTATGCTACTTTTGCATGTGGTATCGATGAGTAGGATATCCACGGAGACCTAGGATAAGACGGAGAATCTGTCAGAAGTTCACTCCTTGAAGGAGTGATTCCGTTTCGTCGTAGCTAAGACTTTTAATCCAGTTTGTTAAAGATTGTTTACATTCATGGTAGGTTTTAGAATAAATGTCAAGACATTTATTTAATTTATTATACAGTTGTGCACACCGACGACTGTACTGTACACTTGCAAAGTTTGTTTTAGAGTGGGGCACATGCGCCACCGTATTTTTATTTCTTTTTTTCTTAATTTCTTTGATGCAGGGCAAAGTTTTATGTTTTTTTAGTACTATATGTAAGACGTATAATTTTCTTACTGTTAATAAACCAGAAAAACTATAAAGGATATCAGTGGAGTAGCTTAATTTTTTAAAATACATTATTTTTAACAATGCTCGTTGGGCACGTTCCACTTCCATAAACTTTGTTTTGGCTGCACCCCCCCAAACAGGAATGCAGTATATTAAAATAGACTGAACCAAAGCAACATATATTTTATTAAGAAGATTATTAGGAGAGTCCAGACTCTGGCCGGTGCATCTGGGCACAACGTGTCTTAGTGATTTAAAAATCCACTTTAACTTCCTAATTCTGCCAATGACTTGTTCAAGATGTGGGTACCATGTTAATTTTTGGTCAATTATTATGCCTAAATATTTCGTTTGGGTGACCTTGTTTATGCTGGGGCAGTCACAGCTTATGTGATTAGAGCATGTGTGAACTTTAATACAAAAGTTTTTAGGCTGAGTGTGATTGTAAATGCTAAAGCAAATATAGTTCGTCTTGGCTGTATTTAGCGTAAGTAAGTTTTTATTTAGCCACATAGCAATCCTTGAAATCCCTGCCTCACTATATCTACGGACTTCATCCCAGGAGTTCCCAGAGAAAACAATAGCAGTGTCATCGGCGTAGGAAAACACTTGTGCATTTTCAAGTTTCATGTTGCAGAGATCATTAATATAAATCAAAAAGAGCGATGGACCCAACACACTCCCCTGTGGCACGCCAAATGATACCACTTTCTCACTACTGACATAATCTCCAACTTTAACTCTTTGTGTCCTCTCTGAGAGATAGCTCTGAAATAAATTTAGCGGGGTTCCTCTTATTCCTACTTTTTCCAACTTGTTCAACAGGATTGGGACAGAAACAGTGTCGAAAGCTTTTTTAAGGTCTAGAAATACTGATGCACACTTTTTACCCTTATCTAGTTGTTCTGTGACCAGAGAGGTAAGGGAAACAACTGCATCTTCAGTAGAGTAACCTATTCGGAAACCGAACTGAAAAGGTGATAGTGCTTCAAATTTATTTAAATATCTGAGAAGTCGGTCATTTATTAACCTTTCCAATATTTTTGAAATAGCGGGCAAAACAGATATGGGCCTATAATTGTCAACACTGTCTCTGTTCCCACCCTTATGAACTGGCGTTATTATTGATTGTTTGAGAAGTTTGGGGAAAATTCCGCTTTCAAAGCATAGGTTAGCGAGATGAGTTATAATAGGTACGATGTCAGATCTTATGTATTTTAAATATCTTGTCGAAATACCGTCGCACCCCGGAGCGCTTCCAGTTTTAAGATTGGTTAGTATTTTATCCACTTCTTCAGTGTCTGCATCCAAAATAACCATACTATTGAGCTGTGTCGGTTGTTCATCTGAAGTAGACAGCGCATCATCTGGGAGAGATGGGATTAGCTGGGCAAGTTGTCGTCCTATATCAGCGAAGTATTCATTAGCATGGTCAACTGAATCAGTTGCACAAGGCTTAGTATGTAATAATTCCATATTAGGGTTAGTATTTTTATTGGAATAGGTTATGTTTTTAATATTTTTCCACAACGTCTTACTGTCATTAATAGAATCAGCAAGCAATTCTCTTTCATAATTTCTTTTAAGTTTTTTAATTAGATTATTACAGTAATTCCTGTATCTTTTATATGTTATTTTAAGTACTTTATTGTGAGGATCTTTACTGCAATCTCTTTGCATCTTATTTCTATTTTTTATACATCTCAGAACACCTTTAGTAATCCACGGTTTAAGTACACGCCTACTATTTGAAATAGATGTTACATGAGTATTTAATGTTATGGATTTGGTCAACTTATTTATTAATTGTTCTGTTAGTAAATTTGGATCGCGACAATTGAGTAAATCTATCAGATTTTGATCCTTTAAATATTTTAACGCTCCTTCAAAATTTACTGTGCTTCTGGATTTATTTACATAGGGACTAATTTTAATTTTTGATAGAACAAGAAAAGTAGTGAAATGATCAGTGACAGAAGTATGCAAAATGGCAATCAATGCCGAAACAACTTTTTTGTCAATTTTGAGCATTACATGATCCAAGCAAGACTTTTCTCTAGTTGGCAAAATATGTCCTGGAAGTAGACCATACGTTGCAAGCACATTGAGATAATTTAGTCGATTTCCAAATTCCTGTGAAGTTTCAGTATCTTTCGTACAAATGTTAATATTTATGTCACCAGTAAGAATAATGTTCTTAGACGAGTTTAGAGTTTCAAGATGATCACCTAGTGAATCAATGAAGCTATTTATATCTTTATTTGACGGAGATCGATAAATGCACAATATTTTGTTATTTAGTATTTCTAGTTGTAGACAAGACGCCTGAGCTAATTTAATTTCTTTTACTTTATGTTTCAAATTTTCTTTAATATAAACAGTAACCCCATCGTTTTGATTTAATTGAGAAGAAGTGGTATAAGTACAGTAATTATTCAGTTGGGGTACTGGTCTATCATTATTTAGCCAACACTCTGTTAGTACTACTACATCAGTTTGAAATTTAAAGTTCGCCAACATAACTGTTAAATCATCAAAATTATTGTATATACTACGAATATTCTGAGAAATTACTGTCAGATCACTATCACTATTAACACTAACTATTTTGTGGAGATTTAAACCGTCACATTCAACACTTCGCGCAACTTCAATTTTGTCCAATTCTTGAATAGTTTGCACGATATCACCCATAATTGAATATAATTAAGAATTTAGCTGGATTTTCTAAGCAAGCGTCCTCAATTGTAAGCACTAGTTCAATATGAAATAAAGACATTAGTAGAATCTTTGCACCATGATCCAGAATCACGTATTTTTGTATTACGTTATTTGTAAGTGTAAGTTTGGTAATCAAAGTATGTGTGTTAGGTATTAGGTAAGCGTGTGAGATATGTGAGGTGAGTAAATGAGTGTAAGTAAAGATACAAATTACATAGAAACACATTTGCATATTTTTTACATAACTACTTGTATAAGCCGATATCTCCTGATTCCTGGCAAACAGTCATTGTTTTAGTAACAGTTGATGTACTTGTTCTTCATTACTAATTCTGATAATTGGCGAGTTTTCATCCTTTCTGACATAAACTTTTCCGTATGCAGTCCAGCAAAATTTGTAAGTTTTTGATTTAGCTAGGTCTCTTGCGAGAAAATGAAGCCGAGATCCCTTCAGGGTCAAGTGTTCTCCCAGAAAAACTGGGGTTTCTTCCTGAGTTTTGAAGCCTAAATGTTTACAGCGGATTTCAGTCTTGTTTCTCTGGAAAGATTTAACGCGCTTGAGAAAATTAGTCTTCAGGATTGCAGAGCCAGTTTCCACAACGATGGGCGTATTTTGTTTATCAGCCTTCTTCGAACGAACTCTATAAATGTCTTTTATATCCGTCTCATTCATTTTATATTCGATATTTTTGGAGAGACATAAAACCATTTCAACGAGATCATCTTTGGTTTCGGAATTCTTTTTTGGAACGTTTTTTATTTCAAAATTGGCTTTGCGACTTCCCATCTGTAATTCCTCGATTTTATCTTCCAGTATTGTGATACAATTTGAAAAGTGCTTTTTGTCCTCTCTGGTCTGTGTCTCTAGATATTGGAGCCGCTTTCCAAACTCATCATTTTGTGCAGTAAGGTATTCTATTGATTTCTCAATAGCAAGATTTGAATTTTGAATTGTTTTTAAAGTGGCAGCTACTTGCTTTATTTCTGTTCCCTGTTGGGCAATCATTCTCTTGATTTCGTTTTTAAGTTCGGATAATTGCATAGTAATTGAATCGTCCATGTCTTCTCTGGTTCGTTTTACACGTTTAGATACAAAATTCGGTGGAGTTTTAGAACTCGAGATTCCCGCCATATGAATTTCTGAATCAGATGCAGATTTGTTCAAACTTGTGTCCATGTTTTATTCTTCTTGTTAACTATATCTAGCTAAGTTATACTCAATGATTTATGCTCTCAAGCTGTGTTAAAACAAATGTCGAATACAAAAACAACGGTGCACAGTCAGGTTCGAACCGGGTCACCCGAAATGGCCAAGCTGAACTTCTCCAATTGAGCTATTTGATCGTTACAAGGATTGCTGAATTAAAGCAACAACATAGCAGAATTCTCTGAAGAAAAATTTGACTGCAAAAACTACTATCCCAATTCAGACTCGATCTCGGTACCTCGGTTTCGCAAAGCGTCGCCTCCCACTTTGCGCCACTCGATCGCTGCGAGATGCGTCGAATTTTATAACCAGTATCGTACGTTTAGTTCTTTACAAGGAGGGTAATATCTGTAGATCTGTACACGTCGTGAATGACACAATGTACTCTAAAAATATGTGGGCACTTCAGAAACAAACTCTTTGTTTCTTCAATTGCATTCAATAATGTAACACTTTGTACGTACGTTTTTAATTGTAGAAACACATTAATCACTTTTAGAACTTGATTTATGATAAATTATAACGATTTCCAAACTTCTATGGTTATTTGTTTACACGGAAATAAATAATTACTTGGTGACAATTTGCAACACGTCTTCACTAGTAACCGCCGAGTGAGGGAGTGACGTTACTACGAAAGTGGCGTGAAACCTCTTCGTTCGACTTACAAGACCAGCTATAACTTAGTAGACCAGCTAGAACTTGCTAGACCAGCCGCAAGCTATCAATGAACAGTTGAAGGGTAGGCGCACTCACCCGTCCTCCTTCATGACGGACTTGTCCCCGCAGTCGCAGGCGCCGCCCGCCTGCGACAGGAACATGTTGAAGTCGTGCGTGGAGTGGTCGCCGCGGTGGAAGCACTCGCGGCAGATGGACATGCACGGCGAGATGCCGCACGTGCGGCAGCGGTACGCCACCACGCGCGGTATCCACACCAGACCGCATTTGTCGTGCTTGTCGTAACTCCTCACTGGAACAAAATACGCTAGGGTTAATAAAACTATTTTTTTTTTCATTTTATACACTAGTAGCTAAGTTCACAGATTAGATACCCTGTTGATCGGCGATGATACGAATTACGCCTACTATCACAACTCACCAGCGGAGGCACATGGTTATATTTTCGTAATTGTGCATTGGAACAAACAGACACAACTTACAATTTATTTACACGTTGACATGGCAATCTACTATTAAGTAGTACATAAGATTTATAATAAAAAACTCTTAATTGTATCAACGAACTATTACAGTAAACAGTTATGAGCTAGATTATAATGTATTAATGGAAAAAAGAAAGCGTCGGGGCACCTGATGTTAAGTGGCCTCCACCGTCTATGGACATCTGCAATACCAAGGGCATTCACCATATATGTTGCTTTCCAATGAAAACCTTTAACACCCATTGTTTAAATTATCTTTCTACGATATGGTAAGTATAATGCAGTTATATATATAGACATCATTTAAATTTCTCGGAAAAAAATCAACCGAATTCAATTTAAAATTAAATTCAGTCTAAAATTCATTAGAAGCTCCAACTACGTCGTCCAGATGTAAGCAAATTATAGTTTTTTGTTGATATTCAACAAACCGCTACACCTAGATCTATAAAAATGATATGGGGCCACCTCTGAAGTATTGTGTGTACTAAAACAGCAAGAGAAAAATCAAAATCATTATTCAGAATTAGCGGAGTTATCGCGTAACATACATACAAAAAAATCGAGAAAAATGGAGAACCTCCTCCTTTTTCGAAGACAATTAAAAAGTACAAACGTCCTTGTCTTCCATCAACCTGATCACCGCCACTTCTGAACACCAACAGCAAGCACATTCTCAATAATTAAAGACCCTTAACACCTTTCGTGTAAATTTGTATTTGTAACCTAGTGTTAAGTCATCTGATGATAAGTGGTCACCGTCATATATAATATCACTGCTATATTTATTTGTTATTATTTATTGGGTCTGTCTATGAATAATAAGTATGTATTTAAAACTATATTAAGTATTATATCAGCTACCTGGCCGCCATTGTACAAGCTTTCCTTAGTTTGGAGTCACATGGTGTTGTGTGTGAATTCTCCACCAATATTTAATTTATTTATACCCAGGGCATTGCTGGATGGCCCTGAACACCTTTCTCCTAAATTTATTTTTAAGATAGTTATTTTTATAGAAAAAGGAAAGTGAGCAAGCGACGAGCCACATACTAAGTAGTCACCGCCACCTATGGGCATTTGCACTACCCAGGGCATTAGCAATGTGTTCCTTTTCAAAGAATACTCTAAGAAACCTGCGTTTTAAGCTTTTAAGTCTTATTTCGAATTATATTACAGATTACTATAGGCGCGTGTTAGAAACAGTCGAGAAAATAGACCTGTACGAGATTTGCAGATGATGTAGTCTACAACAGGACACGGGAGTCATAGAGTCTCAATAAATATTGTTTCAAGCTATCGCGATTGTTTACACAGTATGTATTATTAACAAGCAGCGCCTCGCACTTTTACCCGCGTAGTTTTCACGTGATAAAACATCCGTTCAAACATCAAATTCTTGACATTTATAATTTCAGAAGGATTACAAGATAGTGACAGAAGATTTTTGTTGTGGTAGGACTCTTGGCAGAGTCCGCCTGGGGAAGGACCACACCTTTGGTAGTTATTCTACCGCCAAGCAGTAATATGCAAACATTACTGTGTTCCGGTTTGAAGGGCAATGTTTCCAGAGAAATTACAGGGCTTAGAGATATAACAACTTAGATCTCTGGGTGACGAGCGCAGTGCAGTGCTAGGTAATGATTTGGACTTTTATGTGGCAGGCATGTTGCTTACCATCAGGCACATGTCCTGCTCGTCTCGTCACTCTTTATTAAAAAAATAAAAATCCTGCGGGTTTATGTTTGGACAATTACGTCGAGCCTTCGCGGTGCCCATTCAACAAAGCTTATTAAAGACGAAAGTTTTCAATCAGTGCGTTAGTTCTATCAGTTATGATCTACGGTGCCGACAGGTGGACACTGACATCTAAAACCGTCTACAAGCTTAAAGCCGTACATGAACGAGCTATGATCAGAGTTTCTTGGAGCGATCGAATCCAAAACGAAGTTATCCGTCTGAGACCCAAGGTTTTCAGCATAGCTCAACGTATTAGCAATCTGAAGTGGCAATGGGTCATAACTCGTAGAACCGATAATAATTGTCGGGGGTAGACTTGTCCTAGAGAGGAGACCGCAAAGTGGCGTTGCGTAAAACTCGGTGGAGCGACGATATATACGTAAAACAAGAGACTCTACCTAAGGCAGCACAGAAGCTGGAGCAGAAAAAGCCGAGGATAGACATAACAAATACTCGTATGCACCTAGTGTGTTTTTTGAAGATTTTTAAAAATATAATCTACACGTTTGTAATAATCTCCGAAACCTATAGATTCCGATTCGTAGAATTAGGACACAACATTTCGATATACGTTATTCTGTATTATTGCAGTACATTCTGCTAAAATAATCGTCAAACCTACATAAAATCGAGGCAAACAACCAGCAAAATAACAAACAAAGCAAAAGAAAGCTGACAACGACACTACATCAAATGCCGTAATCCATAGTTATTACTTATGCCATTATTTATCCAGTTTGTGTATGACTTAGCACACGATACCTCATAAGGTTGGCATCCCGCCATTTAGGTCAGCGCCGTGAAAGCAAGTTGCCTGTGCGAACGTGCCCGAGGTGAAGTACTTTGATCTCTCTCTAAGCTACGAAATTAATGACTGGGCATGCCTGAAAGTAACCAGTAACCACGGTTTGTAGGTTCCGCTTTCAACGTATTTATTGCATACTAGCGGCTCGCTCCGGCTTCGCTCGAATAATAACCTAGATATCAACTGCAGCGCCATCTGCCGTAGCCTATGTTACTCGGGAATAATGTAGCTTTCCAAAGGTGAAAGAATTTTTGAAATCGGTCCAGTAGTTTCGGAGCCTATTCATTACAAACAAACAAACAAACAAACAAATATTTCCTCTTTATAATATTAGTATAGATTTATATATGCCTTTTTAGGAAATGGAATAACGGGCGATAAAGTCGTTGTGCTACTAGAATCGTTAGAGATGATAACTAGTTCAAAAGGTCAAAACGGGAGGCTTTTGTCCAGCTTTGGTACAGCATAGGCTTCAAATAATAATAGTAGTGCAAAAACAAATAAGAACCTATTAAAATTAACGTGGTTGTTACACATATTTTTTGGGTAAAACGGGTAATTCACGTGTAATATGAATATGGCAAACGGGCAGCGGGCGCGTACACTCTCCTTGAAAAAGGTCGCCGGACGCGGCCGAAACTCGAGTCGGATTGACCGATCATGTTACACGTGAGTTACCCGTTTTACCCAATAAATTAGAACCTCTTATAGTCTCGGAAGAAAAATACCGCCGGCAAATATTTACTCAAGGCTTACACAAGTCACGAAGCCGTGGTAGCCCAGTGGCTAGAAACGTGCGACTCACAAACGTGAGGTTGTAGATTTGAACCCCAGGTTCACTTCTGAGTATTTTTCGAAGCAGATGTACAAGTTTGTCGTCGCTAGTGGCCACTGGCTCGGTAAAGCCGTGAATGAAAACATAGTGAGAATGCGGGCATGTTCCAAAAATTTGTAGAGGTCATCCGCCAACCCGCACTGGGCCAGAGAGGTGGATTATAGCCTTTATTTTCTCCTTGCGAGAGGTCTCGATTCTCAGCAGTGGGAAAATTTCATGGGTTGCTTTTATGCTTTTGCTACGAGAACCAACCGCCTAATTTTTGAGCCGAGTACTAAAAAAACGATTTTTTTTTTGGCTTAAATCTAATTTTTTTTCTCTATTTAGATCTCTATTTTAGATTTTCATCGTTTCATCTCACACGTAGATATCAAAGAAACAAAATTGTGCTGAAGACAGGTTTTTATAATAAGGTGGATATAATTATCATTGTATTCACCTTCATACTTGAGTCACAATTCAATAATTGACGTCATAACTTAATTTTTAATGTGTTTAATACTGACAAAATAATACCTATGACTATCTGGAGAACTGCACCTCTCAAGTTGACACGGATTTTTTTTTAATTCTTAATAATAACTTTTGAATATGAATGTACGATTTGAATCATTCAATAAGTAATCTACAGGTATTGAAACAGTTATGGATTTTTATAACATGGCCGTTTAACATAACGTTTTGGACGGCTCTTCAACCGACATGTAAAAAAAATATATAGTATAATATCCCCGCGACTTAGTCGGCAGAGATGTTTTAAGAAAATGGCTATTATTACCTAAGGATCTCTTCATTTTTTTCGGGATGTACAAGTAAACATTTAAATCTTCACATTTATAATATTCGTAACTGTAATAGTAGAGCATACAAAAAATATTTGCTCTGTAATCAAAAGTTTTCGCATGAGCAGCATGCGATGAAAGAGCATTTTTTACACCTTGGGTTACATTGAATAAATTATTGAGCTTTAAATGGAAATCCCAAAATTTTTTTAGTAATCAAAAATAGCCTATGCTCTTTGGGGATAATAAGCCACTAACTTAGATGGCGAAAGAGATTTGGACCGACACCGAATTTTTTCACCTTAAATTCCTTTTAATATCGTTCATCACAGTTTAATCTAGCAATCAAAATCAGATCAAAGCGGCCATGTGTACACGAAGATGTGTACACTCGTACAGCCAAATGCCTGAATCATAGCCTATTGTTTTGGCAAACCTGGCACTAATGGCAAGCGAATCAGGCTTGTATGAAGATATTAAACATGCGGAGTCATTCGTCATGTGGTAATGATGTTATAATTGCTGTTAGAACGAATTATTAGGAGACGAATCATTTTGATAATTTTATTATGGGTGAGATTTATTAGGAATCTAGGCGGTGGGAATTTTGCCCCTCGCTTAGTGGCTCAGGCGGTGGTGCTATTCCCACCTAGGACAAATATTTGTATGATAATGAAATTCGTTGTGCTTTTTTAACAGGACTTATGGCCTCAAGTGGCCTCTTGCTTAGGCGACTTTGGGCTGGCGCAAAAGAGTTAGTTGCTCGTTAGCGTTACTACTACTTCTGAAAAATTAAAGAATAAGCTTCTTTCGTACGGACGTAATCACACATATACACTTTTTATTAATACCTTTTTATAGTGGTTTACTTTTTTTTTAAATAAATTATCTTAAAAATCGTTCACACCGTCAATCATCATAACTTGAAAAACGCATCAAAATCTGAATCTCTCCCGGAAAGATCGAGGAACGATAGGCGCAGCAGCAGCGTTGCGTTCCGACGGCGCCGACGACAGCGGAGCAGCGACCGTGGTGTGCCATTAGCTGCCAGTTACCGCGCGTTACGCCGCGGATACAACAGAGCCCACAATTATCTCTCGAACGTACCTCCGGGCTACGCAGAACACCGCCACTAATACGAAAGGATCACACTCAAATAAAAATAAGTTTTACTGTTCGAGCTGATCCTAAGGTTGCCGGAAAGGGATTGCTTACCCCGCTTAGCTTAGCTTAGCTTGTCTTTTTTTCTGTGTATCATTTTTGTTGGTGCGTCAATAACTATCCATCATCCCTCATAATCCATCTGACTCTGATATTGCAAAAAATCAGGTGATCCGTAACCTTCTTTTTGGACCCGATGTGACTATTATTTTGCGAGGGTTGGGGACTTATAGTAGTATTAGCAGGCAATTTTTTGTTCCAACTTTTTAGATTCAAGGCTTTATCTCAGAAGGCTTATATAGACTTCTGAGATCCAAACTGCCCAGAGCACCCGCTGAGGGTGGGAGGCGAGGACTTTTAAGAAATTGTGCCTTTGCTAGACCAAATCTATTAGAAGAAATAGTCCCACAAGGCATTTTCCTTGGAATCTCAGAACTATGATGTCCGGCGGGCACAAACAAGGTCCGTAGTCTGAGAAGCAGAGTATGTATAACCTACTGAGAACTAACTGGGAGAGTAGACGCATAAATTTATTGGAAAAATACTGCAGAATCGCCAACATCGCTTGCCATCAATCGACGAGTTGAATTTCTGCAGGATTAGCGGGACTAAGGCTGTAACAGAACGCTGCCCTTTTGGTATAGTACAGACCGTCTGCGTAACGCAGTATTGTAAAGATGATAATTGTAAAGCTGGGTTCGTCGACCCGCCGGCTAGCAAAGTGCCATTGTGGGTTCGCCAGCGGCGATCGCCGTCAGCACTCTATCAACACTGTCAGATATAATTATGCTACTTGATTAGAAGCAACGTGGCGTGTCTAGGAATCTAAGTATTTAACCCAGACGCGTATTTGGCAGAGAAGATCCACCTACAATACAATACGTGCCAAAATGTTGCTTAATCGTAAGCTGAATCTTCGGAAAACTGCTGTGTAATAATTTTTTTCTACTGGAAAGGTTCTCCAGATAGTCATAGGTCCTGATGGTATTTCATAAGAATTAAGTAAAAAATTTGACGATATCTGTTAATTTGACGGCCTCTCTGAAGACGTATATAATATAATTGTCCAGCAGTGGACAACGAAGAGCTGATGATGGATCGATTTGCTTCAGCGATATAACTTCAGGGTTGAAGCTGATGATAGGCCTCTCTCAATTTAGGTCAATGAGCTCGATCTACAGCCACTATCTTCACATTTTTAGGCAGATCGATGCTCTACCTGGCCGTAGAATGTCTCACACTGCGCTTGTCCAGACGCAATTTTCACTCATGATCCCGTTTGACTAGAGGCCCAATCTATTTTGCAAGGCTTTGCTTTGTCTCTTTTTAATTTCAGCGAAAATATAGAACCAGCAATATCAAGGCTAAGAATAGTTTACTAGGGCGGTAGAACCCCCGAACGAAATCGAGGGATTCACTACTATTTCAAATTAAATCTTTTTTTTAGTGAACCAGAAAACTTAGCAGAGTAGGTACAGATGAACATCTACTGCAATGCGGGTGTTATAAATATAATATTGTTGCCTGTTGGCTGCGAATCAAATGGAAGACACTAGAAACAATATTTAAAACTTCTGTGACTCAGTGACTTGTTTTGCTATTGAAGTGTAGTAGTAGTAAAAGTAACCTATTAAATTAAATTTTCCTTTTACGATAGCTCCACCGCGCCGCAGTTGACAGCAAGCGAGATGGTAGTTTTTTTTTTGTTAAGTGGCCTATGGTAGCTGGCCTCACATAACTCTATCTACATATAAATACTTTTCAAAGGTTTTTTTTTAAATAACTGATTTCCTATTGTATTAGATAAAGTACTTACTTACTTTCTATAGTTTTTTTTCAATTCATAATAAGCTTACCTAATACAATTCATAATAAGTCTACAATGGAGCGCGTTTATTATATTAAACATATTGACTCTAGATTTTTAAAACTCTCAGATAATATCTGTCTGGGGAAAATCTTTCAATCAACGCATTCCAAAGTTAAGGATCGTATTTACGAAATTAGGGCTCTGCTCTAAAACAATATCTAAACGTACAGACGGCCCTATAGCAACTTAATTTTTGCAAAGATACACTAATGTGATATAGGGATTATTTTACTAGTAAATAAGAAATAACAATAAAAATGGACGTGTCAAGCAATGGGGGAATTAAACCGGATGACTTGGCAATGTCTTTGTAGTGACGTAGCAGCTAGCAGCCTATCTTTCCACTGTTGCATAACATTAGGTAAACATTTCCATGTACGCCTAAAAACTTATTTTATAGAAATAGCAACACCCTGCGATTTAACCCGCGTAATTTCCGATCCCATATTTTTTGCGATAATAGGGAGTCTACGTACTATTCGAGATTATAATGTAGCTGTATTTCAAATTTCAACCCGAATCGTCCTGCCGTTCCGACCTGATTGAACACGAGATATCCAAACTTTTACATTATAAATTATATAATTTTTCTTAATCTCTAAGTTTCTATATCATTACCACAGAGGACAAAACCACATTGAAACAGAAGTGCTGGTAATGTGGTGTCCTATCCTCTGCAGCCGTATGGAAAGATAGGCGACGAGGTCGACCATCTATCTGGCCCGTCGCGAGGATTCTACTCAGACGTGAGGGCCAGCCTGTCTTGGGTGTTGCCTCTGAGGTGAACCCAGAGATGGACAGGCCGCGGCGCGTTCGAGGAAGAATGCAAATTAAGCGTCCCGGAGTTCCCGCCAAATACGCAAAGGTGGAGATTTTATTCGGTACAAATAGGTTCTAACTCCACAACACCCGTGGTGTCGAATTAGAGAGTTAGACAACCCGACCGTCTCTTTATGCATAAACGAATTTCTTCCATGTCAAAACAAGATTGGTTGAAAGGGCAGATGTAGAAGGCAGTTATCCTCGACACATCACGCATCACAAGCATTGATGAACCCTCACCAATGGTAAACTTTAACCGACGGTAGCTTGGGCTCTGCCCTGCTGTCAGCGGTTTGGGTACTATTTAAGTGTTTTTTTATGTGTGTCTTGTATATGTTTTACATTGTATATTAATTTGTAGCTCAACTTAAAAAGTCAAGTTAATTACTGAGATAATAACGATACACTCCATATTATTATAAACTAAAACCGGACGATAATTGAGCGCTAATCGTTGATAGGAGACCCGACAGAAGCATCCAATTAGCGACTCGTAAACTTAGCAGTAAACACATTACACAACGACACAGTCTTTCCAATAGTTAGTATCAAATGGAACACAGTATAAGACATAGCTAGTACTGTAAGTATAAAACAATACGCAGTTTAGTTAGCAGTTTGTGTGTAAAGTGAGTGCCAGAGTTTGGTATAGAGTATAGAGAAATGCAAGCGTCACAAGTAAAGACAGGTGCTTTAACAAGTATGTATGTAGTCGTGACTTTACGTTGTTTCTGTTTGTTCAAGTAATAAAATTAAAGACTTTTATATTCTATCTATATCCAAATTTCACAATTAATTATTATTTTGAAAACTTTTTGTGCACTTCAGTCTACTCTAGGTAGCAGTTCAATTTCTAAAACAAATACACGGGTAACTCACGTATAAAATAGTCAGAACAGTACGACTCGAGTTTCGATCGCGTCCGGCGATCTTCTTCAAGGCGAGTGCGCGCGCATGTTCGCAGCTCGATTAGCACTAGTTCAATTTCATTCATTTTTGAAGTGAAAACTTCTTTAGGCGCGCCTAGACAGATTTTTCGTGGGGCGTAAATTAATTTCTAGCGTCACGGGTATGATAAGAAATCTTCGGGTAAACTCGGGACCTTGGCGATTGGGCATCTAGAAATGCGTCAGCCAATGGGAAATGCTGAAAGGGCGTGGCCTCGACATCATGGCATGGCCATCTAGAAATGCGTGAGCCAATGGGAAATGCTGACGCATTTCTAGATGGCCATGCCATGATGGCGAGGTGACGCCCTCTGGTTACACCCGTATAGTTTCCAAGGTAAGCTGTCAAATTCTAAGTTATAAGTTTTCACTTCTATCGGCAGTTCCTATGACTGCCAATTTTTTTTTTGTAAGATGAAGCAGCTCAAAATTGTAGGTAACATTTAGTGAGCTGCTGGGACTCGGGACCTTCTTCCGAATGGAGAAACTCAAAGCTACAATCCACCTCGCTGGCCTAGTGTAGGTACAAAACTTACGACTTCGAAAGACTCTCGGCTCATTCAGGTGTCCTCACGATGTTTTCCTTCACCGTTACAGCCAGTGGTGGTGACAAACTTCTACTCAATCTTGAGACTTAAATTTTAAATACTGAAAGGTGCAAGTGTGATTCGAACCTACGACCTTACGATGGTGGAATCAGATGTACTGGTCACCACTCCCCCACGGCTTCTTCGATATGGAATTATGCACTGTTTAACACTTATTTATCTACATTGTTTTTAGAGTTAGGGAAAGCAGAGAGGAGCAGGACATGTGAATGATGGTAAGCAAAATGCCTGCTAGCACTGCACTGCGATTGTCACCGAGGTATCTAAGATGTATCTAAGTTAAGATGTTAAGATCTCTAAGCCCTATCATTTCGCTGGAAACAATGCCCTTCAAACCGGAACACACTGATGTTTTCACATAGCTGGCGGTAAAATAACTGGCAAAGGTGTGGTACTTCCCCAGGCGGACTCTGCCAAGAGTCCTACCACTCAAAAAGGTTCCTAATCGGATGTAACCTGTCCGCGCCTGGTAGAGATCAATCTAAGCGATAAGGCCGCCAATTAAAATGCCAAGTTAATAGTAAGTGTTTTTAATTTGTATTTTTCTGTTTCTGTGACTTCTAGTAAAATATTGTATCGTAACACGGGCAGTGTTACGCGCATCACTACAGGCGCGTGCGCATCACAACACGTTAGCTGGTTATTGAACTGGCCGTGACGACGCATGTGCGGTTCGACCTCTCGTGTTTCCATTTTTTAGGGTTCCGTTCCGTACCCAAAGGGTAAAAATGGGACCCTATTACTGAGACTTCGCTGTCCGTGCGTCCGTCCGTCTTTAACCAGGCTGTATCTCAAGAGCGGTGAAAGCACACAGATGACGTATTTCTATTCACGCTATAACAACAAATACTAAAAATAAAATAAACATTGAAGGGAACCACCAAACCAAAACATTTAACCTTTCCCATACAACAAACTTGATTTTTTTACCGTTTCTTGCTCGATACTAATAAAGGTGACAGGACAAACGCTTTAACTAGGTATTCACAGAATATTTAGTTTTATGTTGTCATTAAGTAAATATAATTAATTAAAATAAAATAGAATAAATAATAAGCTACTATACAATAACAGAGGGTTTCGCCGTCTGCGAAAAGTGTCTGTAACTTGGAAGAGTACCTGGGTCACCGAGCTTTGCTCGGTTTAAATAAGTACTAAAAATACTTAGGTACACTTAGATTTTCTTAAAAAAAGAATACTTACTTGAAAAAAAAAGAGAACCCGTCTGGATTCGAACCCGCAGCTCATAATTCGTGACCGCCACGAGCGCCCGACTTCCCGTCTGAGCCAATTATGCTGTCACGTCATGCGGCGAAATGTACCTTCGCATTCTAATGTCTAATGTGACAGATTCTCATTGTCTTAAAACGCGCATAATATGCGTTTTTTAAAAATGAAACCTAGTTAGATCGATTTATGGTCCCCGAAACACCCTGCATACATAATTTCATCAAAATCGTTCGCGCCGTTTCCGAGATTCAGATTCTATATATATATACATATTTATATAGGTACAAGAATTGCTCGTTTAAAGGTATAAGATTAGGTTACAGATAGTACGGAACCCTTCGTGCGCGAGTCCCACTCGCAGTTGGCCGGTTTTCTTTATTTTTTATTTTACTGCGGCCTGATTCACAACTGCCGAAAGCTAATCACGTGGCTCAGCGAGAACAACTTCGTTCTGAGAGTTGCGATGTCGCGGTTTTGCGGAATCGTGAGTCAAGATACATCGGCTTTTGTCTGTGATTCGCTGACTGAATTAAATCAATACGTAATCTTTATTCAGTCAACATAATATTACATGTACTTTGAAACTACAATAATTTACAAATTCTTTTTATATTGATATTGATAGGCCTAATTACAAAACAGCGGTCTGTCTACAACGTAGAAATTAGTTCAATTTGATTAGGTTACCACAAAATCCATACAATAACTAGCGGCCCGCTCCGGCTTCGCTCGAATAATAACCTAGATATCAACTGCAGCGCCATCTGCCGGGCTGATTTGTGAATCTAAACCTTCCAGGGCCCTACCCAAACGTATACAAAAAAATCATTCAAATCGGAGGAACGGAAATCCAGCTGTTTAGGAGGAGTTCACTAACAACGAAAAGTGGCATTGATTTTTATATATATAGATTATCTCTTTTTTGTCATAAAGAGTGACGAGACGAGCTGGACATGTGACTGGTGGTAAGCAACATGTCAGTCCCTATCAAGCACTGCACTGCACACGTCACCCACGCTACCGTCCGCTATGACAATAAAATTGTGTGTCGCGCGGCTGTCCGGTTGCTCTTTTTAGTATAGAAGTTTGCCGCCTTTGAACAGCGCAACTAATAAATAAATAAATATTGGTGGACAATTCACACACAACACCATCTGACCCCAAACTAAGCAAAGCTTGTATGATGGCGGCCAGATAACTGATATAATACTCATATAGTTTTAAATACATACTTATTATACATAGAAACACCCAGACACAGTGCAAACATTTGAATTCATCACACAAATATTTGCACTGGGTGGGAATCGAACCCACGACCCTCGGCTTCGCAGGCAGAGCTACTACCAACTAAGCCACGAGGGCAGTCATAACTGTCGCGCTGCTACTACTACCGCGCTGCTTGCGACCTATTAATGTGGAGGCGCCCTTATTCTTAGATAACATTACATAGACAACTGAGTAGCAGATTTTAGTCTCAGTTACTAGACGCACCATCCAAAATAAGATATTATTGCAATTGGTTAAATTTGGTTTATTTTTCGTCTTCCCTCTGTACAACGAAAACTCTTTATAAACGAAAAAAAATCGTTATCGGTCCCTTGAGATTCTTTATAAAAAAATACACTATATTATATTTATTTCATTGGGAATTTAATTTATTATATCATATTAACTATGTAACATTTATATTAACATTTGCTAAAAATAAACACAACAAACCTGTTTTTTGAATAAATTTATACTGCTGATTTGTAACATAGAATATTCTTGATAAAATACGAGTATCTTTTAATAAAACAGAATTTTGTTTCAAATGCAATTTTATTTTTTTGTGTGGTAGGTATAATAAAGGTAGCTGTTCGCGCCGCGACCGTGACGCGAGACCGCGACCGGAGACCAAGACAGGCACTTGACACTATGGAATTGTATGGGCGCCAGTTCGCGCCGCGACCGCGACCGCGACCGCGACCTGTCTCGGTCTCCTGTCGCGGTCTCAGGTTCTCTCAGGGACTCTTTCATGTCTTTTTTATGGAAATGTACATAACATGTTTTTTCAATTTTTATTATTTTATTATTACCTATATATATACGACGCAACGACAATGACGACGCGACGAATTGATAGCGCCAGGCCACATGCAAAGTGTAAAGTTTGAAACACAGGAAAACTTTCCAGATCGGTAAAGGAGTCTTCGAGCAGTCGATGAACAAACAAAAAATACCTATGAGAGTTATTATAAGAACATTTAAGCTTTGGAATGTGTTGCAGTAATGGGGTTTTCCTCATCCGAGTGCGGTTTCTTGTAGGGTGGACTGCAACATCGCTTTACATTTATTGTAGTGGTAGGTCTTTTTTTGCAGAGTTCGCCTGGGGAAGTACCACGCCTTTATTAGTTACACACTTTATTAGTTGTTTATAGACCAACGTTTCCAGATAAATTACAGGGCCAAGAGCTAAATTATAGCTTAGTCGCTTGGTGACGAGTGCAGTAGTGTTACGTGGCGATTTAGACTCTTCAAGTTCAAATAGCTATGTGCAGGCGTGTTGCTTACCATCAGGTGCATGTCTTGTTCGTCTTATCACTATATATATAAATATTATTAAAAAAACAGTGAAGATATGGCGGTGCAAACCTATTTTCAAAGTTACTACATCTCTTTTTTTTTTACCGCCGCGGTTCAAAAAACGTGTTAATGCCCTACCCATAGTTCTGCAGACGATCCCTAGGCCTTCCTACTCTTAGGCAAGTACAATTAGTAATTAATTGGCAGCCGAAGGAGGAGCACAAGCAATAATTCCTGGAAATTATTCGTTCCGGTCTGCGAACGCAACGGGTGCGCCCTCTAAGCCTATAACTTACACTGCGAAAAAAGCCGCTCGAATTTTTGTATCGTAATTCGGTAAGTAAAGTCTAAGGTTTTATAACTTTACTCTATAGATTTAAATAATATCAGCAACTACCTTTACCAATATTTTCATTTTCTGTCCAGTACTTCGGTAAATTTTATTTTTGTAAATTCGGTTTGATGACGTCATTTGTTTGGCGAAATAATGCTGTGAAGTAGTTGCGGTAAAAATGCAGTCCGAAACTTGACAGTGTCCTAGTTAAGGTACAAGTTCGCGCTGAGACCGCGACGCGAGACCGCGACACGAGACCGCGACCGGAGACCGCGACAGGCACTTGACAATATGGAATTGTATGGGCGCCAGTTCGCCCCGAGACCGCGACAGGAGACCGAGACAGGTCGCGGTCGCGGTCGCGGCGCGAACTGGCGCTCATACAATTCCATAGTGTCAAGTGCCTGTCGCGGTCTCCGGTCTGGGTCTCCTGTCGCGGTCTCCGCGCGAACTTGTACCTTTAGTTAAATAATACACAAAAGAGTAATCTTGTCAAAAACGTTGTTATGAAGAGTTCAAGAGTGCTCATCAAGCTTAACAGTATTCCCAGGCCGTATTGCCAGGACGATGTTTTGGACTAAGATAACATTTATTATCCTCCTGATATTATAAAAGTCAATATTTTGAATCTATGTTGCACAATCATGCCGTAACGTATCAATAAGTATGGGACTGTCATGTGACTAGTCATAAAAGTCGTCCCATAAAAAACTGACTAAATATTAAACATAATAATACTTACTGGCTATTACAAACGGCGGATATTTTAAACATTCTGCAGTGTGGCCTGGCCCTAAGCCCTAGGGTTAAGACACAGAGGCACTAAATCACTGAACACGACATGTACACTACTGTGCGAGAAATGAAACTTTGTACCTGAGATTTAATTTTACAGCACAATAAAATATGATCACTATAAATTTTATCTATTTTGGGCACGCGTGTAACTTACCATCACGTGTGCACGTCTTTTTGTGTTCATAATCGATGAATTATAATATGTCATTTGATCATTAATAAATTATTGTTTTTAAGATCCTGAACAACGTTTACTTGTAGCTTATGTTGCTAGCTTATCTGTAACTTCAAAAGAGGAGGAGGTTCTTAATTCGGTTGTATGTTTTTTTAGGGTTCCGTAAAACGTAAAAACGGAACCCTTATAGATTCGTCATGTCTGTCTGTCTGTCTGTCTGTCTGTCCGTCCGTATGTCACAGCCACTTTTTGCCGAAACTATGAGAACTACACTGTTGAAACTTGATAAGTAGATGTATTCTGTGAACCGCATTAAGATTTTTACAAAAGTTTTTAAAAAAAACAAAAATTATGGGTGCCACCCATACTGAGAACTGAAACTCAAAAATTTTTTTTCATCAAACCTACACGTGTGGGGTGTCTATCGATAGGTCTTCAAAAATGTTGTTGAGGTTTCTAATATAATTTTTGTCTACACTGAATAATTTGCGTGAGAGACGCTTCCAAAGTGGTAAAATGTGTGTCCCCCCCCTCTAACTTCTAAAGTAAGAGAATGAAAAAACTAAAAAAAAAATGTGTGCGCTTAAGATAACTAACTAAAATAAGAAATACTTAACTAAATAATTTTAATTTAAAACTTTTACGGCTGAATGATTAGTATCCATGGCCAAGAATAAATTTAAAAAAAAAAATTACGCGGGTCGAAAATGCCGTTTGACTCACAAGTTTTTAGTGTTTGCTATTTAGTTATGTCATATTTATGTATTTCACTAAAAATGCATAAATATGTTGTGTTATAGTGTATTTGTGTAAGCACTTTCTTATGAAAATGGGTATCATTTTGTGTGTTTACGTAGTGTAAGTGCTGTGATAAAATATTGCAATGGACGTTAAATGCAAATTTAACATTTCGTGACAGGTTCAATTGATGTGGTAAGTACCTAGAAGTTAATGTCGTGATAAAAAAGTTTAAAAATTCGCCAGTTTCAGTGAGAAAGTCGCTAAGGTGTCAGTCAACACTGGTAGTGAGCAGCGAGAGAGAGTAAGAGTATGTATTGTCCCATGTCCTCCTCTAACAATTATTTTTCTCGGTCTGGCACGTTTGTTGACCACATTATCTTTCTCGCTCTAGCATCCCGAGTTTACCCGAAATTTCTTATCATACCCGAGCGTGATGATCACGTGATCATTAATCCATTTCACAGCCCACGAAAATTCTGTCTATAACGCGCCTAAAGAAGTTTTCACTTCAAAATATATGATGTACATTACCATGAAAACTACCAACGAAAATTAGTTTGAACTCGATCTGATGAGTAGTTTTTTTTTAGTACGTCATAAATACACTATTATTAAAACTTCGATCCAAGTTACAACGAACTACAAGAACTATGTGTACTATGTATATTATGTTACTTGCTGCAACGGAACCCTTCATGGGCGAGTCCAACTCGCACTTGGCTACTTTATTTGTATGTAATTTGCCAATTGTGAATTAATTTTGTTGGTTTCTTTTCTGTTTTGGTAGATCAGTTGTTCAGACTTGGTCTCATATTATATATGTTCCGTATAATCGGGCAACATTATATCGGCCATCGAAAATATAGCGGATCTATGTTTTGACAGCCGGCAGTCAAGTGACGTTGTCTCGTTTCGCCGTGCTGGACTATTTGTACAAGTTGGCTACTGGACTGGCCCCTTCTCCAACGCAGGATCGTTGCATCGTTCTGGAACGGGAAGTCTACGGAACTACTGTCTGGTTTGGTGTCCACATATTCCCTTTTCTGACCCCGTTCCTTATTCCTAACGACCAAACTGGACTTTGGACGACGCCGGGAACCCTATGTAAGTAATTTCTTTTCGGTACCTTGTTTGCAATTATGGGGTAAATATTAAAATCGGTATAAACGCAAAATAATGTTTTTGAGACTTGCTATGGGCCCCAGGTCGGTATTTCTGGCATAAATACTATACATTTTTTGGTAGACAGAGCGCGGTTAGCCGTAAATACCCCTTTTTTGTTTTAGTTTTCTGGGAAAATATATCGGGTAGGCCAGATATTTGGGGGTTCCCAGTTTATAATTTCTCCCCAAACTGTCGGGAAATTAGTATTAAGTGGTATCCGGTTTTTTAGGTTGCGGATATATTTGTTGTGACATTGTCCGAACTTTAGGCTAGTTTAAAATTTAAATTTAAATTTAAAATGGCTTCGGATTTGGCCAACCAGCTCCGATGGTTCGAATCCTTACAAGGATTGGTCGGCCGGAGAGACCGGGAGGAGGCGCTCCTAAACAGGGCAGAGCACCTCGACAGGCGCCTGGAGGTCGCTGAGAGGAGCGCAGGATCGCTGCGGGATGCAAGGCCGTCTCCACCTGAGGAGCAGATGGAGAGGATCGAGGCGGACATGCGGCGCATTCTGGACTTGTACGACGAGGTCTCCGAAGGGGTTCGCCAGCTGGAGAGGTCTCGTCAGGGAAGGGCGAACTCGGGACCCGTCATCAGGAATGCGGGTTCGGGTGTAGTGGGACGCCTTCCCACCCTGGACTTGCCCAGGTTCACAGGTAACCTGCGAGAGTGGAGCGGCTTCCGGAGTATGTTCGCCTCTCTCGTGGATTCACGCACGGATCTGACGAAGGCGGAGAAACTGGCCTATCTCCGCACGTCACTGGAGGGTGAGGCACTCTCCCTGGTCCAGCACCTGGAGCTGGACGACGACAACTTCGGCACGGCGATGGAGTTGCTGGATACGAGGTTCCAAAACCCTCGGCTCCTCGCCGACGCTCACGTGTCCCAAATACTGGGGCTTCCGAAGGTGACTGAGAGGTCTCAGTTGAGGCCGCTAATCCTCACGCCCGTGAAGGTGGCGTACAACGCCTTGCGCAGCTTGGGACTGCCAGTAGAACACTGGTCGTTTCTGCTGGTCCACATTCTGCTGGGCAAGGTGCCGCTGGAGTTGCGCGCCCGGTTCGAGCGGGAAAGGGGCCTTCACGGCGACCCGAAGGTCTTCCCCACGTTTGAGGAGCTGCTTCGGGTCCTGGAGTGGGAGGCGAGGATGGTCGAGTCGGCGCCGCAGGAGGCGCAGCCCGCCGCTTCAGCTCGTGGCCCTGCCGGAACAGGACCGCGACCTACCAATCCCCGCACTCAGGGTGGGGTAAAGCGGACGGCGACGGTGACGAGTGCGTCGGAGCAGGAGTGCCCGAACTGTGGCCAGCCTCACGCGCTGGTGCAGTGTCCGGCCCTGTTTGCGCGGACGACTTCCGAACGACGAGGGATCGTTCGGCGGTTGCGTCGGTGCTACGGGTGCCTGGGGGGTCATTTGTACAATGACTGCCCCACGGCACGGCCGTGTCCTGGGTGTGGGGGACCACACCATCAGCTCTTGTGCGTCAGAAGCGATGGTGCTGGTCGACAGCCCTCAGGGAGGGGGCCCTCCATGGGCGGGGGCGCTCCCACGCAGAGCCACGCATTGTACAACAATGAAGTGGCTACAGCGTGGAGCACACCCCCTTCACCCCAACCCACGGCAGCACCGGGCAGCCCAACAAGGGGCGTCCTACACGTGGCTCGGTCACCGACCTCATAGCCCGCGCGGACGCGGGCGAACTGGAGAGGTGGAGGGGTGATACCGGAGTCACCACGGGGGCCACCTCCCCAGCGTTATCCTTCTCCGCCGCTGGATCCGCGATTAATGCAATGGAGGGCGTACACGCCTCCCCTCCATGAGCATCCGAGGCTGGACTACCACCCACCCTACTTTCAGTATGGCAGGGCAGCTGGATATGCCCCCCCTCCGATGGCTCTTATGACTCGGCAGCCATATTGGGCTGGGCCCTGTAGTCCGACGGGTTCGGACGGGCCTCGGAGGGATTGACTAGCCTCCGTTCCCTTGGCACAGGATCAACCGGTGGTCCTGCTGCCCACCCTCTGGTTAAGGGTTTGGGGTCCAAGAGGCGACTACGTCCGGATACGAGCGCTCTTGGACACAGGGTCCCA
Source organism: Ectropis crepuscularia (assembly GCA_963693475.1). Classification (NCBI taxonomy): domain Eukaryota; kingdom Metazoa; phylum Arthropoda; class Insecta; order Lepidoptera; family Geometridae; genus Ectropis; species Ectropis crepuscularia. The sequence goes on along the minus strand of OY856349.1, from coordinate 27,297,923 downwards.
GGGGTGTATTTTGACAACCCGGGTTGCTCATCGCCTGGGCCTGGCTAGGTTTCCGTCACCGACTCCGTTGCGAGGAGTCGGGAACACAGAGGTGCGGTTGGCTGGACAGACCCGCCTCTCCTTCTCGTCCGTACATTCATATTCGGAAAGGATTGCGGTCAGGGCCACTGTCATGGATTCGGTTGTCGGTTGGCTTCCTCAGGCGGACATAGATCCGGATCTTTTGTCCTGTACTAAGGGTCTCAGGTTGGCGGATCCCCGCTTCGGGATGGCGGGTCCGGTAGACCTTTTGTTGGGTTCTGATGTACTGGGTTACATCATGAACGGCAAGCCTAGACTGCTGGATCAGTCTTCGCTGATGGCGCTGCCCACCATCTACGGGAACGCCATTTTGGGAATGGTGGATGAGTGGCAGCAGTCGAATCAGGCTTCTTTTACGGGAACGGCCCTCGCTCAGATCATGCAGAGGTTCTGGGAGATCGAAGAGCCGCCTACCGTGTCTCGGCTGGATCCCGAGCACGTGGAGTGTGAGAACTTTTATCAGGCTCACACTCGGAGAATGGTTTCTGGGCGATTGGAGACTAGGCTGCCTTTCCGGGATAACCCCCCGCGTCTGGGCCAGTCTCGATCATTGGCCGAGAAAAGGCTCAGGTCCATGGAGCGACGCATGGCTCGAGAACCTGTACTTCGGGAAAAGTACATCGAGTTCATGAGGGAGTATGAGGCACTGGGCCACATGTCTCCGGCTCGCGACGACTGGTCGACCATGGACCACTACTTTTTGCCTCATCACGCTGTTTTGAAAGCGTCGACAGGCAAACTCAGGACGGTGTTCGATGGATCCGCTCCGACTTCGACAGGAGTGTCACTGAACCAGTGCCTCCACGCTGGACCGAAGTTACATCGGGATATTGTAGACATCATCCTGAATTTCCGTAGGCATCAGGTGGTGTTGGGAGCGGACATCCGTATGATGTTCCGACAAACGGTCATACACCCCGAGGACAGGAGGTTCCAGTTGATCCTCTGGCGGGAAAGTCCTCAGGACCCTATGATGGTGTATGAGTTGAACACCAACACCTATGGGTTGAGATCAAGCCCCTTCATTGCGATCCGCTCACTGCTGGAGTTGGCGGAGCAAGAACGGGCTCGGTACCCACGTGCAGCCGCAGTTCTGGAACGCGACCTGTACGTGGACGACGTTTGCACTGGTGCGCAGACGGTGGAGGAAGCTCTGTTGCTCCGGGATGAGCTTACAGAGCTTCTCGCATCTGGAGGCTATGAGCTTCGGAAATGGCTCTCTAACGACCCCAACGTCCTGGCTGGTATCCCGGACGATCACCAGCAGGATCCCGGGCTCTTTGAGGAAGGTGACGATCCGCACGGGATTGCGGTTCTGGGCATGCAGTATCATCCGGTTGCTGACATCTTCACCTTTCGGGTGGCACTGGAAGCCACACGCGCGTGGACAAAACGGACGGTTTTGTCCACCATCGCCAGGATGTTTGATCCAAACGGTTGGATCAGTCCGGTTCTGTTCGCAGCCAAGTGTCTGTTACAGCGACTTTGGACTCTGAAGGTCTCATGGGACGACCCCCTGGTTGGAGACTCGCTTAACATTTGGCTTCGTTTAATATCTGACCTCGAAACGGTCAATCGAGTGGCGTTGCCCCGTCGCATTCTGCCACCAGGCTGTAGCCGGATCAGCCTGCACGGGTTCTGTAATGCGTCCGAGCTGGCCTATGCCGCATCTGTGTACTTGCGTACAGTTGACGCTGGAGGCCACGTCAATGTCACGCTCTTATTGGGGAAGAGCAAGGTAGCTCCTATCAGGACACGACTCACTATTCCGAAACTGGAATTGAGCGGAGCCACATTACTTGCTCGGCTGCTTAAGCACGTGTATCAGGAACTGTCCACCTCGATAGACATCCGGAATGTCTATGCGTGGTCAGACAGTCAGGTCGTACTTGCCTGGTTACGAGCAGCCCCTCACACCTTGGAGACTTTTGTGGGAAATCGGGTTTCCCAAATCCAAAACATTGGACTGGACATGGTTTGGAGACATGTCCCGGGTGAGTTGAACCCCGCTGACTGTGCTTCGCGCGGCTGTTCCGCGCCGGAGCTAGTTGATCACCCCTTATGGTGGGGTCCGGATTGGCTGCGGGAGCCAGAAGCTTCCTGGCCAGCTCTCGGCGCGGACTCGGAGCGAGCGGAGCTGCCCGGAGTCCGCGTGCATGCGATTGTGGCGGAAGTGTCCCCAGACCCTGATTGGTTGACGGGTCGTTACAGCAAGCTGGATAAACTGTTGGGGGTACTAGCTGGATTAAACGCTTCATCCACAACTGTCGTCACCCTCGTCAGAGGAGGAGTGACCAGATCGCCACTGTGGAGGAGCGTCGGAGTTCCTTGCTGCACCTCATTCGGCTGGTGCAGGGTGAGAGGTTTCCGACGGAACTTGAGGCGCTGCGCTGCGGACGCGCTCGCTTGAAGGGTGCGGTCGCCAAGTTGAACCCTTTCACAGATCAGGATGGTCTTCTGCGCGTAGGAGGTCGGCTCCGGAAAGCCAACCTGCCGTACGGCAGCAGGCACCCCCTGTTGCTACCGAAAGGAGGTCCTCTGGTGGACCTGCTGATCACCGATCGGCATATCGGTAACGCGCACGCTGGATGTGGCGCGCTTCTCGCTGTGTTGCAGCGTGAATTCTGGATCTTGTCGGCTCGCAGGGCGGTCCGAAAGGTGCTGTTTAGATGTGTCCCTTGTTATAGGCTCAAGGCGTCTACCATGCAGCCCATGATGGGAGATCTTCCTCCGGATAGGATTTCTCCCTCGAGGCCGTTCGACGGGGTCGGAACGGACTTCGCTGGGCCCTTCTCGGTCAAGTCATCGACGTTGCGTAACGCCAAGGTCGTTAAAGCCTACCTGTGCGTCTTTGTGTGTTTGGCCACCAAAGCAGTCCACCTGGAGCTGGTCTCTGCGCTGTCTACGGAGGCCTTTGTCGCGGCGCTGGATCGCTTTGTAGCGCGAAGAGGAGTACCCTCTTTAATACGTTCGGACAATGGCACAAATTATCGAGGGGCGGCGAATTATTTACGCGAAGTTAATAATTTTTTAAATTCTGGTAATAATAGTTTAAGTCTGGCTCTCGCCCAGCGGGGAATCAGCTGGCAATTTAGTGTGCCGGCCTGTCCTCACTGGGGAGGAATTTTTGAGGCTGCGGTGAAGTCTGCTAAAACCCATCTCCGCCGTGTCATCGGGGAGACCGTGTTAACTTGGGAAGAGTTAGTCACGGTACTATGCCGCGTGGAGGCAGTGCTTAATTCCCGTCCTCTCTGTCCAATCTCGCCTGACCCTAACGATCTAGAAGTCTTGACGCCGGGTCACTTCTTGATCGGTCAGCCTTTAACCGCGTTGCCGGAGTATCCCTGGAAGGATGAGCGCCCCGGACGCCTGTCCCGTTTTCAGTTATTGCAGCAAATAAGTCAAGACTTCTGGAGGCGCTGGTCGGCCGAGTACTTGCATCTGTTGCAACAACGGGTAAAATGGACAGATAGGACGGAGGCCCCTCGGGAAGGGGACTTAGTATTATTAAAAGAGGCAAATTTGGCCCCCCTACTCTGGCGTAGGGGACGTATTTTAAAATTGATATCTGGTACTGATGGCACACCCCGCGTGGCGGAGATTCTGGTTTCTGGTTCCAGACTTCAGCGCGCGGTGTCCTCTCTGGCACGCCTGCCTCTTTATTAGATATACGTATTTTTCATGGTTAAAAATTTATTTAATTTTATTGCTATTTTTGGTAAAGTTTTTTTTTGGTTTGATTTCCACTTTCGGGTCAAAGTTGGGAATTTCGTTTTATTTGGGGTCCGGATACTGCTAAATACTGGTTTCTAAAATTGAGCTGGAGTTCAATTGGTCGGGGGTTTTGTTCCGTATAATCGGGCAACATTATATCGGCCATCGAAAATATAGCGGATCTATGTTTTGACAGCCGGCAGTCAAGTGACGTTGTCTCGTTTCGCCGTGCTGGACTATTTGTACAAGTTGGCTACTGGACTGGCCCCTTCTCCAACGCAGGATCGTTGCATCGTTCTGGAACGGGAAGTCTACGGAACTACTGTCTGGTTTGGTGTCCACATATTCCCTTTTCTGACCCCGTTCCTTATTCCTAACGACCAAACTGGACTTTGGACGACGCCGGGAACCCTATGTAAGTAATTTCTTTTCGGTACCTTGTTTGCAATTATGGGGTAAATATTAAAATCGGTATAAACGCAAAATAATGTTTTTGAGACTTGCTATGGGCCCCAGGTCGGTATTTCTGGCATAAATACTATACAATATATTTTATCAAAATCGGTTTTTGGAATATTAACAAAAAACTAAAATTGACTTTCATGTAAGTACCTCGATGACTTGATGATGGCTTCTTATGAAATTTCGTCGAGTGTCTGAACAGTCTGATAGAAAAAAAGGGCATTGAGGTGGAATTTGATCATGAAGATCATCCACAGTCTCCGAAAAGCATAATCAAATCATCTCAAGTAATAATTTATTGTCTCCAAAAAAACAGAAACAGACTTCAATTTAAAATTTAATTCAGACACTTAGCTCGAAAAAGCGACATCGTTTCACGTTTAAACGACAACACTGGCTATTAAAAATATTTAATTCCTCTTTGTATTCCTCCGGACTTGCTTGGCAACATTAGATTTGTTTTTACAGATCACTTCACAGAGTACTTCTTTCATTAAGACCAATGACAATAAATTGGGTTTATTGTTTTTGGTTAAGACGAGGCTCGAACAACGACTTGTTTATCAAAATACATCAAGCCACTTGTAAAAAGCGTGCTTTATGTAATGATGACGTACTTATGTGACTACATAAGTACGAAGTTGATATATTATTCACGTGTTATGAATAATATATATCGCACTTACATCGCACTCGATTCTGAACAGGTCGGTTTGAAAATTGGACTACAATTTCAAATGAATCTGGAATAGCATAATTTGTATTCCAGGAAAATAACAGCAACGGGAACTACTCGGGTAAAACCGCGGAGCACTGCTAGTGAAAAAATATTATTTGAAATAAATTTCAAATAAGTTGTTCATTAAAGTTAAACATTACAAGTCGTTATTTGCTACTTCGAGCAAGCTTTATGTGTAAAAAAAAATGACGGAGATATTATACGGTTTCAAATGAAAGTAATTGACAAAGTCAATCATAGGTCTGTACGCATTATTGAGGACAAACCTAAAAACGAATTGTCAGACCTTGATCATATTTTAGAACGAGATGTCGATCACGTTAAATTTGTCACGACTTGTCAGACCTTGATCACATTTTAGAACGAGACGTCGATCACGTTAAATGTGTCACGACTTGTCAGACCTTGATCACATTTTAGAACGAGATGTCGATCACGTTAAATGTGTCAATAACCTTAATTCATGCATCATCGGATAAAATATACAAAATCATGACTTAGCAAAGCCAAAATTGAATTGATGAAAATTCGTCATTTTCAAAGTTATCAAATGTTGTATCTAGACACTTGACACGAAGCAATTAATTGTTTGTTCTGTCAATTTTGGCATTTCGAACTGTACGGGGGTGAAATTGGGGTTGAAATGGGGGATGAATGTGAATATGGAAGTTCCCAACCGTTGAAGATAAAACCGTGAAACTCTGTATATAGACACTTGACACGACGCAAACGAATGTTCAAGCAATTTTGTAATTTCGAACTGGATGGGAATTAAATTGGAGTTGAAGTGGGGGCCGAATGTCTCTTACGCTTTCACACCTAAACAACTGAACTGATTTCGATGAAATTATTGTATAAAATTGTTTTATTATAAGCTGTTTTTAGTAACCGTAAATGTGTCTGGGTATACAAATAGGTACTGCCTGAGTTACCTAAGTATTTATTTCGCGTGGACGAAGTCGCGGGTAACAGCTAGTAATGGAATATATTAATGTAAATATTATAAAAATAATATATTTTATGTAATATTATGTGCGTGTCTGTCAAATACATGGTAAATGTAGAGTAATGTTTTTTTTGTATTTAGAGTAATTAAAAACAAATTGGCAGTCATAGGAACTGCCGATAGAAGGGAGAACTTAAAACTCAGAATTTGAAAGTTCACTTTGGAAACGAGAAACGCGGGTGTAACCGGAGGGGGCTGCTAGTCTGGAAAAAATCTTCAAAGCATTGTCGTCTCAATAAGTCTTCTACTTCTAAGCATAACCATGGTCCCGAGTTCACCCGAAAAAATTCATTTTGTTTACGAGCGTGACGCTTGAGCTCAATTCACAGTCCACGAAAAAACTGCGTGTGGTGCGCCAAAAGAAGTTTTCACTTCACTCCTTCTTTAAGATAATATAAACTAAAGTGTGCGAAATGTCACATACTCCTTAGTCTGCGAAAATTTTCGTAAAAACAGGCGCAAAGTTTTTGCTTCACTTTTTAATTAAATTAAAAGACGGATTTGTCTCAACCGACAACCAGTTATACGTGTATGTGCCTAATTACCGCGATCTTGCCGAGCACGAGTGCTTTATGCAGTATTTCCATAACATTCTAGAAACAAAGAGGGAACATGTATTATAACATGGCACGTGTCAGATCAGCTGTTGCGAGGTCGACGCACGCCACGGCCGATGAATAACCGAGCAGTGAGCGCCGATTTTAATGGCCGCTCTGAAATATCATCACCTTTTTTTAAAAAGGCTCTCTTTTTAAAAAGTTTTTCAAGGACTAAAAACTAATATGTGCAATATACAGACACGGTATCAACTAATATTATAAACTAGCAGCGCCCCGCGGTTTTAGCAGCGTCGTAGTTCCCGTTATTTTCCCGGGATAAACAGTATCCTAGGTGTTCTTCCAGATTGAAACCTGTGTTCCAAATTTCAGCCCGATCCGTTCAGACGTTACGACGTGATTGAGGAACAAACATCTAAACATTGGCATTTATAATATTAATAGGATGTTAATGTTAGGATGTTTGTTGCAAAAAATTACGTCCTAACGTTTGAACGGATCTGGTTGAAATTTGGAACACAAACATGTTAAAGTGTGGAAGAACATATAGGCTACCGTGTAAAACTGCGGGCTGTTGTAGATGTATAACTTGATAAGCAATTGCTCTAAATCGTATCTTTTTCGAATTTGAATTTTCAGTGCGATTCAATACGAATCAAACTCTCCTGTTACGATGTAAATTAAAGAGATTGCAATAGCAAGGTCATAATCATTTTAGTCTGGAGGTAAGCCCCAAGTCAAGTCTTACAATACTAGACACAAACTGACTTCAACAGACACAAATTGACACGAGCTATCACACACAATCACACCGATATAACGTCGTCTTTCTCTACTGTTTTCTTTCGAATTATCGAGTATCTTAATTCTTAAAGGACACATTAGATTTTTTGAAGTTTGTAGTGAGTCTCCATGTATGTTTCAGATTAAGGGCACGGATGTGTAGCTGAGCCATCAGACTCGCGGCACGCTGAACATAAAAAATATATCGGATAAAGAAGCATACCTAATTTATTTGTGAAATAGTTACATGAAATGTTTTAGCACGAACTGTCGAAACCGTGATTACGGAACAATTATAAATAAAAAAAATATTTAACGGGACCAATTATAGGACTTATCTTTAGGTGACTTCTACTGCCTACCGAAGTTAGTGCAAAATATGCAGGGCCCTATTATCCTATTAACATATTCTTACCTAACCTGTGCATACCTGAAATCATTCTGTATACTTACCATATTACTATTACATTATAAAGATAATATATGTATTATACATTTTCTTAGTCAATTTTAACATACTTTGACGTTTGAAGGACACTTCGTTTGGGGACAGACAATACGGGGACGGCACGCACATAAACAAACTACAAAATGGCAGCTATTATGACGTACAAATAATAACACGAAATCCTAAATTCAGAACGGCAATGTAGTTTGGCACGATTTCTATTTTCATGTAATACGGCCGAGTGCAAATGTTTTGTGTATACTTGCAGTTTGTTATTTTAAAGTTTGTTTTAAAATCAATCGGGTTGCGTTTCAGACTGCATTGCGATGCCCAAATGCTGATCGATATATATATATATGCGCCTGTGAGTCACACGCAAACTGTTATCTAAACTATGCAGTTGCAAGGTTTATCGCTTTTATGATTGCATTCTATGTGAGGTGAGTGTTGACGTACGTCAATATAAGGGGCCCCTTTTAAACCTACAGCCAGAGTCACAAGTCTTGGGGTCTATTCGAGATTTCTCTCTCTGCCACACGATGGACCCGGCACCCGCACGGTGAATCCATGGAATGCTAAGAAGTTCGTCTCAAACAAAAATTACAGCCCGGAGAGACGGGATGACGCTGGAAAGACAGATGGCTGGTGGAAAAGACATCTGACGGATGGAAAGACATCTGACTGCTGGAAAGACAGTCGAGGGTGAAGGCCTAGCAAGCCAAGCCCGGGAATATATGCGCTAAAAAACCGAATAAGAAAAATACCCCTGGGACAGTCCGAGAGGGGGGGCGGAAGATCTGTCCACCGGTTGATAACAACGACGACCCTGGCGCGAATACGGAATTGAGATGCCCTACGTGCGGGAAAATTTACAAGAGACGAGCCTGGTACTTAAAGCACTTAAAGACACATGATGGTGTTGAAGCACGACAGCCGTCGGTCAGTACTTCGACAAACACTATGGATAGAGTTGACCCTCATATATCCCAAGGTGAACCATCGAGTGAAAACTACCAGGAGTCCATTGTCATCAGGACACGTCTTGGCATACCCAGCCTAAAAAATTCCACCTGGAAAGTCCATGACGAAAACTTGGCTATATTGTTAGAACATCCTGGTATAAAACAAGACCCAAACAGCCAAGTAGAAACTTTTCAGGACACAATCTATACATACTTCTCTGAGCACTATCCACCATCAACTTATTATGCTCGAAATAACAAGGAAAATACGTTCAAAATGAAATTGCGGAGGAAGAAAAGAGAACTAATAAAACGTCTTCGTGTAGCTAAAACCATGGGCGACAACCATCTAAGTCACCAACTGTCCAGGGCTCTAAGATCAATCCTTAAATTAATACAAGGAATATCGCTACAAATCAGTAAAAATCGTGATAATCTTTACAGAGCTAAACACGAAGTAGACTTTGATAAAAACCCTTTTCAATACTCGAAAAATATTTTCAGAGAACAAAATGGAAAGCTTATCTTGACTAATGAGCAAATTTACGATCACTTTAAAAGCACATACGAAGTGTCTAAACGCGGGAGCTCGTACGTAGTACCAAACATCCAAAGACCTAATGATCCTCTAACAAACTTTCAAAGCACTCCACCTAGTGAAGAGGAAGTAAACTATCAAATTAAGAAGAAAACTACTAAATCAGCTCCAGGCCCTGATGGCATTCCTTACATAGTGTATAAAAAGTGTCCATCAGTTCGTAAACATATCTTAAATATATTCAGTAAGATCTGGTCAGGAAAGCAAATCCCAAAATCATTTGGAAGAGCAATTTTTGTCCTGATTCCTAAAATGCAAGAAGTAACTCACCCAAAAGACACCAGACCGATAGCCCTAACCAATACAATTTCTAAATTTTTTTTCAGTATATTGCAAACAAAAATGACCACATTTATGGCTAGCAATAGGTATTTCAGGCCCAACCACCAGAAAGGCTTCTTGCCTGGTATTTCTGGATGCCTGGAACACAATACATTACTAGCGGAAAGTTTGAAAGATGCCAGAACACATGAGAGACAAATAACAGTCTGCTGGATAGACCTAGAGAACGCATTTGGTTCCGTGCAGCATGAACTTATGTTATTTGCCCTAAAATGGTATAACTTTCCTGCTGTAATTATTGACATAATTAATTCATATTATAATCACTTAAAATTCGTTATAGCAGTAAACAAAGAATACTCAAAACCACTTAAATATAATGTGGGACTATTCCAAGGGTGCTGCTTATCACCAATAGTATTTAATATAGTTATAAATATTCTAGTAGATAAATTAATATCCCGTGAGAAGAAATGGGGCTACCGGTTTAAAATCAACAATAAGTACACTGAGTCAATTTTAGCCTTTGCGGACGACCTTGCAATACTTACACGAAATCCCAAACAGTGTCAAGAATTGTTGAATGATGTTGATGAGTTCTGTACATGGACGGAGGGAATGAGGGCAAAACCAAGTAAATGTCATTGTTTATGTCTGGGTAGACGAGATACCAAATATACTTCTTACGATCCGGGACTCTCCATAAGTGGCCAAAGAGTTGCCACAATTGCAGAGGCAGTGCCTTTCAAATTTCTTGGTAGAAAGATAGACTACAAAGGACGTACACCATCATTAGAGGTAGTTGTTGGAAATTTCATGAATGACCTCAATAAGGTAGACCAACAGCCTATCAGCAATATCAAAAAAGCATGGATATATGACAACTATCTCACATCACGTCTCACTTGGCCTTTCCTAGTATATGACATCGGTAAAACCCTCCTCGCAAAACTAGATGCTAATGTCATAAAGATATTGAAGTCATGGTTTGGATTGGCACATCCGGCTGATCCCTCTACTCTATTTAGGGATCACAATAACTAAAAAAACCATCCGAACTCTACAAACACCTAAGAGTTACAAAAACGCATGTTTTGGGAAAGTCGAAAGACGAATTAATCGCATCTCTCCCAAAAGACAAAAGCGCTTCGGACCTTGAATCTAGACTTCAATTCCACAAACAATTTATGGCTGGTGCGCAAGTAAATACAGCTGGGTTGGGTGCGAGAAAGAAAAGGGAAGACCGAGACATGGTAAAAACCTTTCTACAACAAGACGAAAATGATAGTTACAAAGTGCACGCTATGAATTTAGAAATGCAAAGTGAGTGGTTAACCATAGGTGAGTTTTGTATCCCATTAGCTCTAAAGTGGCGCACCTTGCTACATGACTGGTCTCCTGCCTTATTAAAATTTTATCTGAACGCTTTCCAAATGACCCTCCCTGACCAGAGTAACTTGGTAAGGTGGGGAAAAGCCTCTGAAAAATGTTGCTATACTTGTGGTGAGGCGATATGTACAGCAAGGCACATATTGGTGGGATGCAAGGTGCTCCTTAATAGGGGTCATTACTCACAGCGCCATGACAGAGTACTTGAAATCATACGTGAAGCCGTAAGCCTTTCGGTAGCTAGAGCCCAAAAGGGATTGACGATAAACAAAAGACAAATTAACTTTGTAAAAGAGGGCTCAACTTCAAACTCCAAGAACAAGCCTTACTCAATCCTGGGTTCAGCACCTGATTGGACTATTTTAATGGACACGTATGAAAAGCACTACAAAATCCCAGAGGATGTGGGTGTTTCGTCATCCAGACCGGACATTTTCCTTTTTTCTAGGGCAACGAAACGCATAGTCCTGGTAGAACTTACCGTACCGTGGGAAACTAATATACCTAAAGACCACGTGATGAAACAAAATAAATATTACGACCTACAAAATGAATTAACAAAAAATGGCTATGTAGTTAATTTATACGCTGTAGAAGTAGGAGCGAGAGGTATACCAGCAAAATCTCTCTATAACCTGCTTAAAGACCTTGGATTGTCCAGAAGTGCAGTAAGTTCTATACTAGAACGAGTATCTAAAGCTGCACTAGTAGGATCATATCGGATTTGGCTGGGCAGGGAGAGAAATACGAGTAGTGAAGGTGAGTGTTGACGTACGTCAATATAAGGGGCCCCTTTTAAACCTACAGCCCGAGTCACAAGTCTTGGGGTCTATTCGAGATTTCTCTCTCTGCCACACGATGGACCCGGCACCCGCACGGTGAATCCATGGAATGCTAAGAAGTTCGTCTCTCTCTCTTAACACCAATCATCAAATGAAACTGTATTTATAAATCTTAAGGTTTGTATGGTTTTAACGATATTTTTACTGAACATATTTATATGTATGTACATCCAACTTCTAATACTCGTAATAAAACTTCGGACTTTCGGACTTCTCGTAACTCGAAGAAGCGGCATCGTTTCATGGTTGATGTTCCAAAGACACGAACAAAGAGGTTTGACTCTACTTTTGTGATAAGAACGTCTCGACTGTGGAATGAGTTGCCTGAGTGGGTTTTTCCCGATGGTTATAATCTTGGTGTCTTCAAATCGAGAGTGAATCGGTTTCTTCTAGGTAAGCACGCTCCATCTTAGACCGCATCGTCGCTTAACATCAGGCGAGATGGTGGTCAAGTGTAAACCTATAAATGTTAAAAAAAAAAAAAAAAAAAAAAAATGCGAAAGTTTGAATGTTTAGATGTTTGTTACTCAATTCCGTCGTAACATCTCAACGGATTGGGTTGAAATGAGGAACACAGTCATGTATTGTAGAAGATTAATATGATATAAAATGATTATAATTCCGAATAGCACATAGGTTCCTATGCGTGTTGGAATAAGCTGTTAGCATAGTATACAATTGTTCTAAATCAATAAATAGGCTACTTTTTATCATGGGAAGATAACCGGAACGGAAACTGCACGGGAAAAACCGCGGGCCGCTATTAGTAATTATAAATTGAAGAGAGGAATTGGTTGAGTATTACTTACATTATTTATTTTATTGCTATTTTATCCAGACCCCTTTGCGTAAAATTTTAGACAGTCGCGTCAACAGAACTGCGCCAATCATGTCTGTGTTTTTTGTACAGAAAATAGATAATAAAAAATCAAGTGCGAGTTGGACTCGCCCATGAAGGGTTCCGTTGCAGCAAGTAACATAATATACATAGTACACATAGTTCTTGTAGTTCGTTGCATCTTTGATCGAAGTTTTAATAGTAGTGTATTTATGACGTACTAAAAAAACTACTCATCAGATCGAGTTCAAACCAATTTTCGTTGGTAGTTTGCATGGTAATGTACATCATATATTTTTTTTAGTTTTTTCATTCTCTTACTTTAGAAGTTAGAGGGGGGACACACACATTTTACCACTTTGGAAGTGTCTCTCGCGCAAATTATTCAGTGTAGACAAAAAATATATTAGAAACCTCAACATCATTTTTGAAGACCTATCGATAGACACACCACACGTGTAGGTCTGATGAAAAAAAAATTTTTGAGTTTCAGTTCTCAGTATAACCCTAATTTTTCTTCTTTTTAATTTTTTTTGTAAAAATCTTAATGCGGTTCACAGAATACATCTACTTACCAAGTTTCAACAGTGTAGTTTTCATAGTTTCGGCAAAAAGTGGCTGTGACATACGGACGGACAGACAGACAGACATGACGAATCTATAAGGGTTCCGTTTTTACGTTTTACGGAACCCTAAAAATATTGGCAGTCATAGGAACTGCCGATAGAAGTGAAAACTGTTTCGGAATTTGTTTTATTTTGAAGATTGACACTTGTTTACCATAAAAAAAGTATTTTATTTAAAAGTACTATTATTTTCGATGAGTTAATACACAATAATAAAGTAATTTTGAATTTTCCCGCTAAAACACTAACAACTGACATGACATCACTATCAGCAAAACATTGGTCGCGATTCATGACTGTATGTTCAGTTTATGAGTTTTCTTACTTTTACTTGAATACAAACAATTAAAATCGTCTTCGCTAAGATCGCAACTATAATAAAAATGCAGAGAAGTAAACAGTCTTGTTAGTCTTCGACAGCTTGTTTTGCGGGTAGTGACGTAATAAGCCATATAGGTATATCGGTGTTTGTAGTCCCATGACAACAGATTAAAAATATAGCGTTTAATATCATTTAATATATTTAATATACTAAGTAATATAAAGCTATATAAATGTGATTTTCAATATTCTATTAATACAAACTCTGTTATAAAATTAACACTAAACATTAATTTGTGATTAGTCTTAACATCCCTATTCAATTCAATTCATTTATTTGATCCATAAATTCATAAGAACATTTGGTAACGTCATTCACAAAAAGGCAAAGAATCAGTGTACATAATAAGATGAAATAACAATATCACATATGAATAATGCAACTGTAAAGGGGCCTCATCAATAACATGCAGCTGTAAAAAGGCTTTGTCAAAGTCAAAATAATTAATCCATACAGTAAATAGGTAGACTAAATGGGTACAACCGATATTACATCAATAGAAGAGATATAAAATTATATTTTTTGTTTTTAGGGTTCCGTAAAACGTAAAAACGGAACCCTTATAGATTCGTCATGTCTGTCTGTCTGTCTGTCCGTCCGTATGTCACAGCCACTTTTTGCCGAAACTATGAGAACTACACTGTTGAAACTTGGTAAGTAGATGTATTCTGTGAACCGCATTAAGATTTTTACAAAAGTTAAAAAAAAAAAAAAAAAAATTAGGGGTGCCCCCCATACTGAGAACTGAAACTCAAAAATGTTTTTTTCATCAAACCTACACGTGTGTAGTGTCTATCGATAGGTCTTCAAAAATTATGTTGAGCTTTCTAATATAATTTTTGTCTACACTGAATAACTTGCGCGAGAGACGCTTCCAAAGTGGTAAAATGTGTGTCCCCCCCCTCTAACTTCTAAAGTAAGAGAATGAAAAAACTAAAAAAAATATATGATGTACATTACCATAAAAACTACCAACGAAAATTAGTTTGAACTCGATCTGATGAGTAGTTTTTTTTTAGTACGTCATAAATACACTATTATTAAAACTTCGATCAAAGTTACAACGAACTACAAGAACTATGTGTACTATGTATATTATGTTACTTGCTGCAACGGAACCCTTCATGAGCGAGTCCAACTCGCACTTGGCTACTTTATTTTATTTGTATTCCTTGGCCCCACCAGGTGGAAACACAGCCTAACAGGTATGGTATGGTTTAATACTATTATGTTCCTTTAATAACTCTTTTTATTAAGATTCCATATTGTGAGACCAGTAGTACTTTATTGGCAATTTTATGTGGGCGAGGGTCTCCAGTGTCTTTTTATGGAATGAAAAATGCCTCAGAATGCAAATAGATTCTGCAAAATAACTACATAGTAATGGCTTCTCTTCATTTGGTGTAAAATTACTACTCAACTTGAAGCTAGTCAGGTTTTTTAAGTATTACAGATTTGCACATGACCACCATCTCGCCTGATGTTAAGCAACCAGTACGCTGATTTTCATGCCGAACAGGCCACTACTTTGGGTAATAAGGATCACTATTACATTTACTCACATGACTTATCTGCAACATGCCAACCTAAGTTGCTTGAAAGTTGGAATTCACTCTGGACTCGAAGAAAGTCTATTACAGGCAAGTTTTATGGCCAAGTACATCTATTCCCCCTAAAACTTGGTTTTTTAAATATAAAAATATCCCCAAGCAGATTACATCCACTATCTATCGCCTGCGGTTGGGTTTTGCCTGCACTCCGGTGTTCCTCTCAAAATTTAGAATTCGAGATAACTCTCTCTGTGAGTGTGGGTTAGCTGATGGTACCACTGATCATTTTTTTTTTGAATGTACTAGAAATCAATTCTCCCTCTATGACATGATCCCACCTGATTTTCCCCCATCCCAGTAACTTTTCCAATATACTAACTTGTATTTTCCCCACTTGTGTATGTCCTTAGTAAATATATACAGAAAAATAATATTAAACTATGATAGCTTATGTCTAAATTAGATATTTATTTATTTGTACCTTAATTTTACTATTTAAGCAATATCATAACGTCTATTTATCTTATGTCTATTTTGTGATGTCATGTTTGTGTTTGTCCCATACAGTTTTATCTATTATGTAAGAAGTATCCACAAACACAAGTAATCCAATTCAACCAACCAATCATCAGAAACTAGAAACCGAAACTGTTCACCGGATATCAGACGTTTCGCCCGATCATCAAACTCAAGACTACCTGAAGTAAACTGATCACCTGTAGCAAGACTCCTACCTGTTCTACTAAATAAACTTCAGAGGACTATGTCAATGATCAAACACTGGACACTGGCGAAATTCCGGTAACATTACCGAATGGAGACCATATAAAAAAGTTGAAGTTTCAGCTATCAGGCTTCCATAGCACAAGCTTTGCTTAGTTTGGGGTCAGATGATGTTGTGTGTGAAATATCCACTAATAATGTCAACCACTACTACCAATCTACACTTGTTTTGGACTTTTTTTTTTATCGTAACTCCCTTATGTCTGTGGTCCTAGGCACAACAAATACTGCTTCTGTTATATAACTAACCAAACAAAGCAGGCATAAGTAGTAAATTGCAGATGAGTCATTCCGACAAGGTAGCACAGCATCTGTTCAACAATAAGCTGACAATGGTATCATTGAAGGTTGACTGCTTCGGATAAACAGCATAAATCTGTCATGATTATGGCAATGTTTTATTAATTCTGCATACTTAAACATGTAAATACATAATTAGTAAATAAGTATGAAGCTGAGTTAATTGGCTATTTTGTTGTTTGTTATAATAATGCACTGATACATTCTTGGCAGTTCAGAACATCTTTACAGAGAAGGTAAGTTTGGGTGTATGAATTCAGACATCTGTATTACTATATAGGTATTTATAATACTTTGTAGGTATTTAAGTTTAATATTAGTTTACATCTCAGGCTGGCTTGGTAACTTGGTTTACCTGCTAAGCTGTGGGTCGTGGTTTTGATCCCCACCCAATGCAAATATTTGTATGATGAATACAAATATTTGTACTGTGGTTTGGTGTTTTGTATGTATATAATAAGTATGTATTTAAAAATATGTAACTATTATACTAGCTACCTGGCTTCCATAGTACAAGCTTTGCTTAGTTTGGGGAAAGATGGTGTTGTGCGTAAAATGTCCACCAATAATACAATGTAAGGGGCCCCTTTTAAACCTACAGCCCGAGTCACAAGTCTTGGGGTCTATTCGAGATTTCTCTCTCTGCCACACGATGGACCCGGCACCCGCACGGTGAATCCATGGAATGCTAAGAAGTACGTCTCTAAATTTTTTTTAATTTACAAACCTTGAAAGCTCTGAAGTTTAAATACTAAAAAAATATTGTGGCATGGGCCCGATTTCTCAATATTTGTATTATTTTAGGTGCCGGGAAGTCATATCATTTACAATACCAAGTACTTCGTAAATGTGACATGTTAAAAAATGCTAGTATTTATTTCGCTCCACTTATAAATGTTGCTACTAAGCTGGATATCCTTCCAAATTATACATCATGTACTGGGCTTGAGCATCCCTATTATGTCAGCACCGTCATCGATCCATGGATAATTCATAAGTGCTTAGTGTAAGGGGTTGATTAAGTATGTAGTTTTTATTGTTATTTTATATTATATTTTGTAGATAAAGTCTGCTCCTCATTAATAAAATTGTTGTATGGGTAATTATAGCATAAACAAAAAGGTTACAAACAAAAATTGTTTTGAATATTAAACCTTTATCATTTTAGCAACCATAAGGTTTATTAACCATAAGTGTTATTAAAAGTAATTAGTGGTAATAATAGAAGAGTCAGAGGTAAACGGCACCGATTTAATAATAATACTATAATTCCATATGGCTCCTAGAGCAGTGCATCCTCACTCGCTCAAGGTCGCGCGGTTTTAGCCTACAGCTAGACCGTCCCTCCCAGGGAACAAATGCCAGTCGGTTGTCGGACGCACGGCTGAGCGCTCGCGCAACCCGTTTCCCGCACATATTGCTATTAGATATGTCGACAACCCTCCGCGCTAGACAGGGACAGAGTTACGCGTTAGAAAGAGCGCAAATGTTTATTTGAAAATCGCGACAGGTATTGCGAGCTGAATTGAACTTTGTTGTGTCCCAGCAAGAGTCGCTATTTAAAATATAATTGTTTTCGGTAAGTGACGCTTCTGTACTAAAATTTATTCTGTGCCTAGAGTAAGAATTTGTTAGTTTTTTTTTTAATAACTCATAAGTGAAATGAAATAAAGAATAGCCATTGGTAATATGATGGCAGTATTGTTTAAAATGAAAATTTGCAAATTTAGTTAATATGGGGACACAATTTGAATATTTGGTTTTAGAGAATATTTTATGCAGTTCACATGCATTTTTGTAATTAATGTAAAATTGTAGTATATACTATAATACCAGCCTTGGGTAGGCAGGCCTTTGCCCAACATTGGGACAAGACAGGCACATAATAAATAAAATAAATACTATAATACCTAGGATTAAGACTAACCTACATATATTGCAACATGGTTATATCCATATAAATGCAAACACAGTAGGACTAAAATAGTTATTATTTCCCCTGACCTTTGTGTAAACTACCACTCAGCCTCACAAAGGAAACAACAACTGTTAATTGTTTACATAATAAATCATAAAACCAACACCAAAATCTTGCTTCATACTGTGCAGAAACAATGGAAGGTCATTGCAAATTGTTAATACTCGCAAAACAAAGTTAAATACTGCGTCAGTGCGTCTCCTGCGCTACGGTAAACAGTATACATAACCTACAAAGAGTTCACATCGTCTGGTCAAGGAGTACAGTTATGCGGACTCACCGACTGCCGCGAACTCGTCGGGCGTCCTGCCGCCGGCCAACAACCACCGACACCAGTCTATCGTCTCCCACTCGTCGATGGCCTTGCTGGGGTTCAGCAGGACGTCCAGCAACGGCCCCAAATGCTGAGGGGATCCGCTGGAACAGTCCGCGTGTATATACGCAGCTGCCCCTCTCTTCCCCTTCCTCATCAACACTTGAGCTGTCGAATTCGACATTTTCACACACCCAGCACTTCTCTTTGAATTCACTATCACAACACCAGCATAAGTCACTGAATAATTCGGTCACTCACGGAAGAAACACCATTTCAAGTTTTACATAAGGCAATGAACTGCGATCTGTCACATCATTGCGGTTAAACCATATTTCTGAGTTGCGCACACGCTTGTATTATTCGAAAACACGCGAAACCACAACGTAAAACACGGAAATTTTAAAACGTAACAAATTTAAAGTTGAGTTTATTTCGTTTTACTGAAATTGAAAAATGAAAATATCCAATGCAGAAGAAACAACTCGAATTTCGGCCATTCGTTCAATGAGTGCTGCCAATATAAATAAATATTTTTCTCACAGATAAAATAACGCTCATGGCAGTCCGCATAAAATAATATTCTGGCAATTTTAGGAAAACTACTCGGACTAAAGGTGCGCCCGCACTGGGCGACGCGACGCGACGCGACGCGCCGCGGCCAAATAGTCACAGATCACTATATACTACTAGCACAGATAAGTAATTTTACGTTCACTCATTCATTCTATGCTGCCATATAAATAATTTAACAAAACTGGCCAAGTGGGCTTTGACATTTTGTGACCTTCGAAACGGAACACAGTGATTGTTGCAAATTACTGCTTGGCCGTAGAATAACTAGCAAAGATGGTAGTTCCCCAGGGGGACTCTGCAAAGAGTCCTGCCACTACTAAACTATCTATGGGTGTTGAGCGCTTTTCAGTGTTAGGTAATGATTTAGACTTAAAAGAGTCCAAATCATGTTCAAACGCTGCATGACGCTAGGTTGTTATGGCTTACCATCAATGTTCTGCTCATCCTGTCGCATTATACATATGCCTCACTTTATATAGGATGAAACATTATGGCATTAAGATATAGTTATATCAAACTTTTTCAGATTAGAAAACTGTTAGGTTTATTCCGAAACTTGATCAAAAATAACTTCAACTGGTTGCATAGCCAAATTGACAAGATAATACCACAATTTAACTATATATCGACTGTGTTAACATGAAAACGCTATATATTTATAAAGGAACTACGTAGAGATATTCCGGTATGCATTCATAAAGCAACCTACATTTAAGAATTTCAGTTCGATTAACTCTTTTGTTGTTCGACCATCTTGTTTTACTTTTCACACTAAAAAAAAATGGCAGTCATAGGAACTGCCGATAGAAGTGAAAACTTATAACTCAGAATTTGATAGCTTACCTTGGAAACTACACGGATGTAACTGGAGGGCGTTGCCTCGCCATCTTGGCATTGCGTCTAGAAATGCGTCATAATTTCCCATTGGCTGACGCATTTCTAGATGCCCAATCGCCAAGGTCCCGAGTTTACCCGAAGATTTCTTATCATACCCGAGCGTAACGTTAGAAATCAATTTACCCCCCCCCCCCACGAAAAACTTGTCGAGGCGCGCCTGAAGAAGTTTTTACTTCAAAAAATAATTTATTGTGATTGTTAATTTCGTAAGATTCCATTCAAAAGATCGTATATTTTGCGTACGATTTCGACTTTGCAATCGTATATGAGTCAAAAAGATCTTGTAAATACGATTTAAATCGTATTAACTCGTATCGTTTGGCAACACAGTTCGTAACAGTAATATTTGTCACTGATTCACTGACACTGACATTAAATAATATCTCGAAAATGACGGCAGCTTCAAGATTTACTTATCCGTGCTAGTAGTAGACTCCGTGCCATCACTGAAGTACGTAAGTGATATTATTGAACTAAACCACTATAATATCATAGGTTTCATCTGTCATTGTGGAATACGACAGTGGCTCCTTTCGCCAACGGTCACGAGTGGTGGCGCGGAGTCTATATTGTGATCTGTGACGATTTGGCCGCGGCGCGTCGCGTCGCGTCGCGTCGCCCAGTGCGGGCCCACCTTAAAGGTGCGCCCGCACTGGGCGACGCGACGCGACGCGACGCGCCGCGGCCAAATAGTCACAGATCACAATATACTACTAGCACAGATAAGTAATTTTAGATACTCATTCATTCTATGCTGCCATATAAACAATTTTAATAAACTGGCCAAGTGGGCTTTGACATTTTGTGACCTTCGAAACGGAACACAGTGATTGTTGCAAATTACTGCTTGGCCGTAGAATAACTAGCAAAGATGGTAGTTCCCCAGGGGGACTCTGCAAAGAGTCCTACCACTACTAAACTATCTATGGGTGTTGAGCGCTTTGCAGTGTTAGGTAATGATTTAGACTTAAAGAGTCCAAATCATGTTCAAACGCTGCGTGACGCTAGGTTGTTATGGCTTACCATCCATGTTCTGCTCATCCTGTCGCATTATACATATGCCTCACTTTATATAGGATGAAACATTATGGCATTAAGATATAGTTATATCAAACTTTTTCAGATTAGAAAACTGTTAGGTTTATTCCGAAACTTGATCAAAAACAACTTCAACTGGTTGCATAGCCAAATTGACAAGATAATACCACAATTTAACTATATATCGACTGTGTTAACATAAAAACGCTATATATTTATAAAGGAACTACGTAGCGATATTCCGGTATGCATTCATAAAGCAATCTACATTTAAGAAGTTCAGTTCGATTAACTCTTTTGTTGTTCGACCATCTTGTTTTACTTTTCACACTAAAAAACAATGGCAGTCATAAGGAACTGCCGATAGAAGTGAAAACTTATAACTCAGAATTTGATAGCTTACCTTGGAAACCTCGCCATCTTGGCATTGCGTCTAGAAATGCGTCAGCATTTCACATTGGCTGACGCATTTCTAGATGCCCAATCGCCAAGGTCCCGAGTTTACCCGAAGATTTCTTATCATACCCGAGCGTAACGTTAGAAATCAATTTACCCCCCCCCCCCCACGAAAAACTTGTCGAGGCGCGCCTGAAGAAGTTTTCACTTCAAAAAATAATTTATGGTGATTGTTAATTTTGAGACGTACTTCTTAGCATTCCATGGATTCACCGTGCGGGTGCCGGGTCCATCGTGTGGCAGAGAGAGAAATCTCGAGTAGACCCCGAGACTTGTGACTCGGGCGTAGGTTTAAAAGGGGCCCCTTATATTGACGTACGTCAACACTCACCTTCACTACTCGTATTTCTCTCCCTGCCCAGCCAAATCCGATATGATCCTACTAGTGCAGCTTTAGATACTCGTTCTAGTATAGAACTTACTGCACTTCTGGACAATTCAAGGTCTTTAAGCAGGTTATAGAGAGATTTTGCTGGTATACCTCTCGCTCCTACTTCTACAGCGTATAAATTAACTACATAGCCATTTTTTGTTAATTCGTTTTGTAGGTCGTAATACTTATTTTGTTTCATCGCGTGGTCTTTAGGTATATTAGTTTCCCACGGTACGGTAAGTTCTACCAGGACTATGCGTTTCGTAGCCCTAGAAAAAAGGAAAATGTCCGGTCTGGATGACGAAACACCCACATCGTCTGGGATTTTGTAGTGCTTTTCATACGTGTCCATTAAAATAGTCCAATCAGGTGCTGAACCCAGGATTGAGTAAGGCTTGTTCTTGGAGTTTGAAGTTGAGCCCTCTTTTACAAAGTTAATTTGTCTTTTGTTTATCGTCAATCCCTTTTGGGCTCTAGCTACCGAAAGGCTTACGGCTTCACGTATGATTTCAAGTACTCTGTCATGGCGCTGTGAGTAATGACCCCTATTAAGGAGCACCTTGCATCCCACCAATATGTGCCTTGCTGTACATATCGCCTCACTACAAGTATAGCAACATTTTTCAGAGGCTTTTCCCCACCTTACCAAGTTACTCTGGTCAGGGAGGGTCATTTGGAAAGCGTTCAGATAAAATTTTAATAAGGGAGGAGACCAGTCATATAGCAAGGTGCGCCACTTTAGAGCTAATGGGATACAAAACTCACCTATGGTTAACCACTCACTTTGCATTTCTAAATTCATAGCGTGCACTTTGTAACTATCATTCAAAAGATTCCATTCAAAAGATCGTATATTTTGCGTACGATTTCGACTTTGCAATCGTACATCGTACAACGTACATGAGCGAAAAAGATCTTATAAATACGATTTCAATCGTATTAACTCGTATCGTTTGGCAACACAGTTCGTAACAGTAATGTTTGTCACTGATTCACTGACACTGACATTTAATAATATCTCGAAAATGACGGCAGCTTCAAGATTTACTTATCTGTGCTAGTAGTAGACTCCGTGCCATCACTGAAGTACTTTGGCGAAATTATTAAACTAAGCCACTATAATATATCATAGGTTTCATCTGTCATTGTGGAATACGACAGTGGCTCCTTTCACCAATGGTCACGAGTGGTGGCGCGGAGTCTATGTTGTGATCTGTGACTATTTGGCCGCGGCGCGTCGCGTCGCGGCCAAATAGTCACAGATCACAATATACTACTAGCACAGATAAGTGATTTTACGTTCACTCATTCATTCTATGCTGCCATATAAAAAGTTTAACAAAACTGGCCAAGTGGGCTTACCATCCATGTTCTGCTCATCCTGTCGCATTATACATATGCCTCACTTTATATAGGATGAAACATTATGGCATTAAGATATAGTTATATCAAACTTTTTCAGATTAGAAAACTGTTAGGTTTATTCCGAAACTTGATCAAAAACACCCTTCAACTGGTTGCATAGCCAAATTGACAAGATAATACCACAATTTAACTATATAGGTATCGACTGTGTTAACATTAAAACGCTATATATTTATAAAGGAACTACGTAGAGATATTCCGGTATGCATTCATAAAGCAATCTACATTTAAGAAGTTCAGTTCGATTACTTCTTTTGTTGTTCGACCATCTTGTTTTACTTTTCACACTAAAAAAAATGGCAGTCATAGGAACTGCCGATATAAGTGAAAACTTATAACTCAGAATTTGATAGCTTACGCATTTCTAGATGCCCAATCGCCAAGGTCCCGAGTTTACCCGAAGATTTCTTGTCATACCCGAGCGTAACGTTAGAAATCAATTTACCCCCCCCCCCCCACGAAAAACTTGTCGTGGCGCGCCTGAAGAAGTTTTCACTTAAAAAATAATTTATGGTGATTGTTAATTTCGTAAGATTCCATTCAAAAGGTCGTATATTTTGCGTACGATTTCGACTTTGCAATCGTACATCGTACACAGCGAGCAACACGGAAGGGAGTAGGCATACACAGCGTTTCTCCTCTGTCAAAGTACAAGTCCACGTGGACCATGGAGTTTGATAATATACTGTGGCGTGAGGGCGGGGCTAGATTTGTGAATGGTGCTTTATTTTTTATGTGTTAGTGATTTGGTTGTGTGAGTATGATCGGCAATGGATCGGTACAGGTATGTTTTGTATGTATTAGTGCGGCTTTGCGCTAGTGTACAACTTCCCCTCCCGCAAGAAATGACAGAAAGATTTGAACAATATTTTTAGCTGAGGCTACTCCCTTCCGTGTTGCTCGCTGATCGTACATGAGCCAAAAAGATCTTATAAATACGATTTAAATCGTATTAACTCGTATCGTTTGGCAACACAGTTCGTAACAGTAATGTTTGTCACTGATTCACTGACACTGACATTTAATAATATCTCGAAAATGACGGCAGCTTCAAGATTTACTTATCTGTGCTAGTAGTAGACTCCGTGCCATCACTGAAGTACTTTGGCGAAATTATTGAACTAAGCTACTATAATATCATAGGCTTCATCTGTCATTGTGGAATACGACAGTGGCTCCTTTCGCCAACGGTCACGAGTGGTGGCGCGGAGTCTATTTTGTGATCTGTGACGATTTGGCCGCGGCGCGTCGCGTCGCGTCGCGTCGCCCAGTGCGGGCGCACCTTTAAGCCAGCTGAATAACGTGTGTTGAATAACGCGTAGTCTAAAGGTGCGCCCGCACTGGGCGACGCGACGCGACGCGACGCGCCGCGGCCAAATAGTCACAGATCACAATATACTACTAGCACAGATAAGTAATTTTAGATACTCATTCATTCTATGCTGCCATATAAACAATTTAAAAAACTGGCCAAGTGGGCTTTGACATTTTGTGACCTTCGAAACGGAACACAGTGATTGTTGCAAATTACTGCTTGGCCGTAGAATAACTAGCAAAGATGGTAGTTCCCCAGGGGGACTCTGCAAAGAGTCCTACCACTACTAAACTATCTATGGGTGTTGAGCGCTTTGCAGTGTTAGGTAATGATAGAGTCCAAATTATGTTCAAACGCTGCGTGACGCTAGGTTGTTATGGCTTACCATCCATGTTCTGCTCATCCTGTCGCATCATACATATGCCTCACTTTATATAGGATGAAACATTATGGCATTAAGATATAGTTACATCAAACTTTTTCAGATTAGAAAACTGTTAGGTTTATTCCGAAACTTGATCAAAAACAACTTCAACTGGTTGCATAGGCAAATTGACAAGATAATACCACAATTTAACTATATATCGACTGTGTTAACATTAAAACGCTATCTATACTAATATTATAAAGCTGAAGAGTTTGTTTGTTTGTTTGTATGTTTGTTTGTTTGTTTGATCTCTTACATTTATAAAGGAACTACGTAGAGATATTCGGGTATGCATTCATAAAGCAATCTACATTTAAGAAGTTCAGTTCGATTAACTCTTTTGTTGTTCGACCATCTTGTTTTACTTTTCACACTAAAAAAAAATGGCAGTCATAGGAACTGCCGATAGAAGTGAAAACTTATAACTCAGAATTTGATAGCTTACCTTGGAAACTACACGGATGTAACTGGAGGGCGTTGCCTCGCCCATCTTGGCATTGCGTCTAGAAACGCATCAGCATTTTTCATTGGCTGACGCATTTCTGGATGCCCAATCGCCAAGGTCCCGAGTTTACCCGAAGATTTCTTATCATACACGAGCGTAACGTTAGAAATCAATTTACCCCGCCCCCCCCCCCCCCACGAAAAACTTGTTGAGGCGCGCCTGAAGAAGTTTTCACTTCAAAAAATAATTTATGGTGATTGTTAATTTCGTAAGATTCCATTCAAAAGATCGTATATTTTGCGTACGATTTCGACTTTGCAATCGTACATCGTACATGAGCCAAAAAGATCTTATAAATACGATTTAAATCGTATTAACTCGTATCGTTTGGCAACACAGTTCGTAACAGTAATGTTTGTCACTGATTCACTGACACTGACATTTAATAATATCTCGAAAATGACGGCAGCTTCAAGATTTACTTATCTGTGCTAGTAGTAGACTCCGTGCCATCACTGAAGTACTTTGGCGAAATGATTGCACCTTAAAGGTGCGCCTTAAGGTAGGCCCGCACTGGGCGACGCGACGCGACGCGACGCGCCGCGGCCAAATCGTCACAGATCACAATATAGACTCCGCGCCACCACTCGTGACCGTTGGCTAAAGGAGCCACTGTCGTATTCCACAATGACAGATGAAACCTATGATATTATAGTGGCTTAGTTCAATAATTTCGCCAAAGTACTTCAGTGATGGCACGGAGTCTACTACTAGCACAGATAAGTAAATCTTGAAGCTGCCGTCATTTTCGAGATATTATTAAATGTCAGTGTCAGTGAATCAGTGACAAACATTACTGTTACGAACTGTGTTGCCAAACGATACGAGTTAATACGATTTAAATCGTATTTATAAGATCTTTTTGGCTCATGTACGATGTACGATTGCAAAGTCGAAATCGTACGCAAAATATACGATCTTTTGAATGGAATCTTACGAAATTAACAATCACCATAAGTTATTTTTTTAAGTGAAATCTTCTTCAGGCGCGCCTCGACAAGTTTTTCGTGGGGGGTAAATTGATTTCTAACGTTACGCTCGGGTATGATAAGAAATCTTCGGGTAAACTCGGGACCTCGGGACGTTATAAGTTTTCACTTCTATCGGCAGTTCCTATTCCTACGACTGCCATTTTTTTATATGGCAGCATAGAATGAATGAGTGAACGTAAAATTACTTATCTGTGCTAGTAGTATATTGTGATCTGTGACTATTTGGCCGCGTTACGCTCGGGTATGATAAGAAATCTTCGGGTAAACTCGGGACCTTGGCGATTGGGCATCTAGAAATGCGTCAGCCAATGGGAAATGCTGACGCGTTTCTAGACGCAATGCCAAGATGGCGAGGCAACGCCCTCCAGTTACATCCGTGTAGTTTCCAAGGTAAGCTATCAAATTCTAAGTTAAAAGTTTTCACTTCTATCGGCAGTTCCCTATGACTGCCATTTTTTTTTAGTGTGAAAAGTAAAACAAGATGGTCGAACAACAAAAGAGTTAATCGAACTGAACTTTTTAAATGTAGATTACTTTATGAATGCATACCGGAATATCTCTACGTAGTTCCTTTATAAATATATAGCGTTTTAATGTTAACACAGTCGATATATAGTGAAATTGTGGTATTATCTTGTCAATTTGGCTATGCAACCAGTTGAAGTTGTTTTTGATCAAGTTTCGGAATAAACCTAAACAGTTTTCTAATCTTACAAAGTTTGATATAACTATATCTTAATGCCATAATGTTTCATCCTATATAAAGTGAGGCATATGTATAATGCGACAGGATGAGCAGAACATGGATGGTAAGCCATAACAACCTAGCGTCACGCAGCGTTTGAACATGATTTGGACTCTTTAAGTCTAAATAAATCATTACCTAACACTGCAAAGCGCTCAACACCCATATATAATTTAGTAGTGGTAGGACTCTTTGCAGAGTCCCCCTGGGGAACTAACATCTTTGCTAGTTATTCTACGGCCAGTAATTTGCAACAATCACTGTGTTCCGTTTCGAAGGTCACAAAATGTCAAAGCCCACTTGGCCAGTTTGTAAATTTTTTTATATGGCAGCATAGAATGAATTAGTGAACGTAAAATTACTTATCTGTGCTAGTAGTATATTGTGATCTGTGACTATTTGCCGCGGCGCGTCGCGTCGCGTCGCGTCGCCCAGTGCGGGCTCACCTTTAGTACGCCGACAAAGACTGATCGTGATGGCACTAATTGTAGTACTTCACGTCAAAAAATCGTTCTACTAAGTAAACCTACTTGTGGTGCACCAGTTTTTTCACACAGTTTTTTCGTGGGCAATGAATTGACCATGTAGTCTAGATGACCATACTTAGAAGACTTATTTAGACGACAATATTTAGAAGATTTGTTCCAGACTAGCAGTTCCCTCCGGTTTCACCCGCGTAGTTCCCAAAGTGAGCTATCATACTTATATTCCAAGTTATACGTTTTCACTTCCATGCTTCTATCGGCAGTCCCTATGACTGCCAATTTTTGAAGTGAAAACTTCTTTTGGCGCGCCTAGACAGATTATTCGTGGGCTGTGAATTGAATTATAGCGTCACGCTCGGGTATGATAAGAAATCTTCGCGTAATCTCGGGAACATAGCCATTGGCCATCTAGAAGTGCGTCACCCAATGGGAAATGCTGAAAAGGCGTGGCCTGGCCATCATGGCATGGCCATCTAGAAATGCTTCAGCCAATAGGAAATGCTGACGCATTTCTAGAAGGTCACGCCATGATGACCAGGCCACACTCTCCGGTTACACCCGTGTAGTTTCCAAAGTAAGTTATCAAATTCTAAGTCATAAGTTTTCACTTCTATCGGCAGATCCTATTACTGCCAATTTTTTAAAACTAAATTATAGCAGATGCATACAATAGTGAAGTTCCGGCGAACGCAATGGATGGTGCCATAGATAGAATTAGAACACTCTAACGTTTGTTGGCCAGCGATCTACATATAGCCAGTGTGTCGTCATCGCAGTATTAAACCATTAGTAGGGGTCTCACATGAGTATAGCGGACAGCTCTGCTACCTGTCCTTATACCCTATACCACGTTTACAGAGTACCTAGCACCACAGATCACATTATCTCTCATTTACTGTATTCTCTCTATTACTTATCAACTTACCATCACCAGATCATCACCCACTACAATATGACAAAATACGAGTACGTTGTAATAAATCACCGTATTTGTTACAATATAATGTGTTTTATTTAGTTTAAAACATAAAATAAAAAAATATGTATACTTAAAACAGAAGTGAAAATTAAATTAAGTAATAGGTAACTATTAAAAACCATTACATAAAAAGATTACATATAAAAATAATAAAGTAAATACAAGGGCATGATAGTGATACTGCCGTAAAGTGTATCCATAGCCAAAATGAATTTTAATTAAAGTTGGCAGTCATAGGAAAATAGAGACTGCCGATAGAAGTGAAAACTTATAACTCAGAATTTTATATAACACTTTGAAAACTACGCGGGTGAAACCGGAGGGCGTGCACATCACCAAGGCCTTCATTCACAGCCCATGAAAATCTATGAGTGGCGCGACAAAAAAGTCTTAACGTTCTAAAATTTGTCTCGTATGCTTACGTATGATTACTAAATGGCGGCGGGCTCGAAGCAGTTGTGACGGTATCCTTCAAATAATGATAGTGTCGCGTGTGGACTCGGAATAAGACGGTTTTCCCATCCGGTACAGATGTATGCAAGTCCTGATAGGCCAAAAACTATAGGAGGGTGGGTACTGACACTAGGTTTTAAATCCAGTGACTTATACCTCCTATTAACCCTAAGTGCGATAATATTTCCCCGGACAGCAAGCGTTCTACGCTCTCTTTCAATGTCATCATCATCACTAAAGTCATTCGATGCAACACGTCTCAAATACTTAAAGCTATCGACCAATTGTTACCAATTGAGTTTCACGGTTCAGCACAATCGGTGGATTTACATTTTCACTTTTATTTCTCATATTATAAGCAATTCTATTTTCTTCTAGTTATACCTTAGTACACGTTTCGTCGCATCAGCCCTACAAATTAATACTACCTTTCAAATAGCCCCGAAAGATGGTTCCAGCAGTCCCATTTCATCTTTCTGCAGAAGTAATATTGATAAAACGATAAATTTAGGATGGGTCAAATTTGTACCAACATGTTAATTTTATATACACTTTACCTGGTCTGTATTTGGCATATCATGCATTAGAGTAAAACATTTAAAGAAGTTTTGCTCTTGAATCAGGGATTGTGAGTTCTTTACTGTTACTGAAAACGTTTTGATGAATGAGAATATTTATTTGTTCTATGAATATTATAAATATTATTTCCGATCAAATAGATCAATTTTGCCCATTTGGACATCTTGACACACGGTAGTGTGGCAGGCCAAGTTAGACATAAATTATCGTTACTTTTTTGCCGTTTACCGTCCTAGGTTAGTGACATGTTTTGTGGGCAATTTTTATGGCATGTTTATCATTTCAATTTGTACGCTGGAAAAGGAAAAAAAACGTAACTGTAATACTGAATACTATAAAAACAACGTTCTTTATTATGTCGTAAGACTGTTATTGTTACATACGTCCGTGGGCCAGTTCGAACTTTTTACCCGACTGCGCGACGCAAAGGAGTGGTAATGTGTTTAACAGTCTATGTATGTATGTATGTATGTTTGTATGTCCCTTTGAAGCACTATACAGACCAAACGCCTGGGCCGATCATTATGATTCAAACGTCAATCGATTCCTCTTAATCTGGCGAGTGACACTAAAGACATGACATTAGTGTAAATCCAATATGGCGGATTCAGGACGCCATATTGTCCAAATAAAAAAAATGAAAATCACCTAAATATGTCAAGATATCGTTGAATAGGTATTTAAAAATAATGTT
This sequence comes from Ectropis crepuscularia, assembly GCA_963693475.1. NCBI lineage: Eukaryota > Metazoa > Arthropoda > Insecta > Lepidoptera > Geometridae > Ectropis > Ectropis crepuscularia. The sequence continues at coordinate 27,267,351 of OY856349.1, read as the reverse complement.
TAGCTTTCTCTCAATGTTTTTCTATTTCACTGACCGTTTAGGATGTATATCGATTTAAAGTTGAGTAACAACCATTCTCACATTTATAGGTTTTTAGGTAGCAGAAAACTTCGTGTAACTAACTGTACGTGTGAATGTGGATGGACATTATATACTAATGTATCTAGTAGGCATCGATATAAATCAATAGATGTGCCCTGAGCTCCTTGAAATTGGTAATACGAGGGTCAAACTGAAAGTTCTTAGAAAATCAAAAACTGATTACATTAGCCAGTTATTAGTTTTATTATATATTTTCAAAATATTGTCCATTCACGTCAATACACCGCTGCATGCGATGGAACCACTGGGAAAAGCACTTTGCCCACTCGTCCTTAGGGGTCTCTTCAATGGCATCGCGATACGCAGCCACCGCTTCTTCAGCATTCATAAACCGCTTTCCTTTAAGTTTTTCTTTAATTTTTGAAAATAAATAAAAATCACAAGGCGCGAGGTCGGGGCTATACGGCGGGTGACCCAGTAATTCAACGTTTGATGTCGCCAAATAGTCGATCGTTCGCTTGGCGGTGTGCGATGAGGCGTTGTCGTGGTGAAGGAGGATCCTACTGCGAGGTCGTTTCTCTCGAACTTTTTCCAAGACAAGTGGCAAACAATTGGTAGTGTACCATTTTGCAGAAACTGTTTTTTGATCCTCTAACACAATTGTTGCGAAATGACCTATCCTTCCAAAGAACGAGGCCACCATTTTTTTCCCCGCACTTCGATCTCTCTTCACTTTAGTTGGCAACTCCTCGAAAGGAAACACCCACTGAGCAGATTGTCTTTTGGTTTCAGGATCATAACAGTAAATCCAGCTTTCGTCACCTGTTAGTATGTCGAACACAGCATTTGAGTCACCTACGTTAAATCTTTCAATCATTTTACGGCACCAATCCACACGATGGAGTTTTTGAGCCTCAGTCAAATTATGAGGTATCCACCGGGCGCAAAGCTTCCTGACTGCTAAATGTTCATGTAGGATTTTGTGCACTTGACTCATACCGATGCCTAAGCTTGTCCGAATCTGCTGATAGGTCACTCTTTTGTCAGTCTCTATCATACGCCGCACAACACAGATGTTATCTTCAGTCGTCGCCGTAGAAGGCCGTCCCTCACGTAAATCATCAGTGAGATTAGTGCGACCACGTTTAAACTCATTAAACCAGTTGTAAACAGTCGCACGAGATGGGGCTTCATCGTGAAAGGCCAATCGTAGTCTATCATAACTTTCTTGTTGACTTAAATGACATCGAAAGTCATAAAAAATCATTGCACGAAAATTTTCTCGTGTTAAATTCATGTTGACGTGACACAGACAATTTTCAATTTGCCGCCAAATCGTAAAACAAATGACAAATGAATGAAGTATATACTCAGTAATATTGGCAAAGAGTTATATTTTCAAATTATAGAATTATTTTTTTATTATATTGTTTATAAGTGGCCAGTTCTAAGAACTTTCAGTTTGACCCTCGTAAACTGCGTCTCTGTATGTATCGTAAGTGGTTTACAAACAACCAATCTACTTGACCCCTATAATCACTAGCGGCGAGATTTGCTGTGGTTCTACTATATTGGTTGTTGACACCGAATAATGATAGGTAAAAACGTCCGGCGTCCACCGCGTCCTGCTTACGACTAGAACGGAAAGAGTGAGCTCACTCTTCCCAACGTTGACATGATTGCGTGCGCCGTGAAGTTTGGGATGGGGCCCATCTTGGGTTCTACAATCTATGCTAGTAGGTATATTGGACTACCTTTTTTTCGTACGTGCAGGAAATGTATTTACGCATACCCTACTGCCCCGCCCGGGAGACACATACGCCGGGTTATGTTGCACTCTATATCATGAATGGATATGGTGCCCCTATCTACTAATAAACCTCCATGGGCTTTTAACTCTACCGCTGATAGTGGGAACACGGAACCGCTCTCGGATTGCTCCGCCTCGGTCCCCCATCTCCAACTTCAAACGATTTAGTAGGTACTCAACGTCAATCAAAAACCTATACTAACACAAAACTATAAATATGAATTACATGCAGTAGAAAATCCTACATATTATATCAGTAGAAACGAAGACCTCAAGACTCAACAACCAAAAGATGCATATTATTATGTTGAGCATATTAACATTCACGACATTGTTCATAACTAAAAAGTATAAAATAAAAAAATATATAATTTAAAAACTCAAAAACCCGAATGCGTAAAAAGTGAACCAAACTACGTACTCGCATACTAAAAAAACTGAAAAGAATAAAACAAGCATTTAGATTTCTGGTGGTCTAGAATTCTATAATATGTTTTTGTATTAATACTATTGAAATATACTTATACAATATTTTCTAATAAAAGAACATTACAACTGAACAGTCGGGATCCATTGAACAATTACATTGTATGTCGAATAATAATATCGAATCCATTGAACAATTAGATAGTATGTCGAATAATAATGGATCCCGACTCTTCAGTTGTAATGTTCTTTTATTAGAAAATATTGTATAAGTATATTTCAATAGTATTCATACAAAAACATATTATAGAATTCTAGACCACCAGAAATCTAAATGCTTGTTTTATTCTTTTCAGTTTTTTTTAGTTTGCGAGTACGTAGTTTGGTTCACTTTTTACGCAGTCGGATTTTTGAGTTTTTAAATAATATTTTTTTTTAATCAAAGTCCTTTCGTCTTTAGAGTATAAGTGTTCTGTGTTTCGTCTCGTCTGCTGACTGCAGTACACATCTGTCCGTCTGTCCCTCGGACAGTGTTTAGACGTTGATCCAGGGTAGCGATTCTGAAACCATTCGGTTGCATCCGACACGGAATCTCATCTCTCGGTCTTTGTCATGCTAAACAGATAAGACAAAGACCAAGAGATGAGATTCCGTGTCGGATGCAACCAGGGGCGCCGCTAGCTGTTTCGTCGCCCGCGTGCAATACCGATTATGCCGCCCCGAGACTACTTACTCTAAGTTTTGTCAATAACAAAAAAAAAAAAATGAGAAAAATTTCGATTAACTCCTGGGTAGCGATTCTGAAACCATTCGGTTGCATCCGACACGGAATCTCATCTCTCGGTCTCTGTCATGCTAAACAGATAAGACAAAGACCGGGAGATGAGATTCCGTGTCGGATGCAACCGAATGGTTTCAGAATCGCTACCCTGACTACCTTTTTTTTTAACTTTTATATGTTTACACTTAACCGCCATCTCACCTGATGTTAACCGACGATGCGGTCTACGATGGAGCGTGTTTACCTAGAAAAAAACCGAAACACTCTCGATTTGAAGACACAAAGATTGTAATGTACCTACCTAATTGAAAAAAAAAAAAAACATCGGGGAATACCCACTCGGGCAACGTATTCCACAGCATAGACGTTCTTATCACAAAAGTAGAGTCAAATCTCTTCGTTCGTGTCTTTGGAACATCAACCATGAAACGATGTCACTTTTTCGAGCTACGAACATTCCGATAGAAAAAAGGACAAGGTGGTACTAGATCATGTAAATCACCTTGGATTTGAAATTTGTACAGTATTCTACTAGTCAAGCCCTTTCATTTGATACCCTTGGAGGGAATGAGGGGAGTAGTGAAAAAAATGAAATCTACTATTTTGTGGCGGCTATCTTGAATCGATATTAACCAAACATAGCTAAAAACCACTGCAAGGAAACTTTAAATGAAAAAAAAACATCAAAATCGGTTCAACGCGGTCTTGGGTTGCACGGTGCACGGTTAGGGGTGGGCATCACGGCTGTGAGGTGGAGGCCACGGCGGGAGAGGATGGTCAGAATTACACTGCGCTGTTCGCCCTGTCTGCCACGGCCTTGACAGTTTCACAACCGTTAGATGGCGAATGCGGTGGGTCTGCAGGGAAAGAGGACTGTCATTATTGCGGTGCACCGCTGTTCCTATCCACTGCAACCGAAAAGTGGTAAGCGCCGGGACCACAGACCTGACCCGTCGGAGGACCAGGGGTGTCCAGATGAGGGGGCGTCTGACACTCACTTACTGGTAGGTCTCCGGCGTATCCTGGGTTCAGGTGCATCGGTGACGAAACAGTGACGCGCCGCTGGTTTCCGGCGCATCACTGGAGCTAAATGCGCGGATTCCGTCTCCCAGTGAGGCCAGGCCAGCCCAGCAAGGTAGGCTAAGGTTGATCGAATGCGAGACTTGACGCCGTGACTCGGACCCCGTAAATTAGGTTAGGTAAATTTCGAAACCCTCCCGAAGAGTTCTCGCATTGACGAAGTGGAGGGCTCAGTAGTCGTGGCCTGGTCTTCCTCAGTGAAGCTAAGAGAAATCTCGAGGGGGGCCGCTCGTGTAGGCCTTGCCTCTAAGCTGGCGCCGATGCGGCCATGTAAGTTGTACGGTGTATGCAACTGATTGCGCTGGTGCGCATTGTAGCCCACCCTGGGGTGGGCTACAATGTTGGAGGGTGGGCATCGTGGTTATGGGTTCTGCAGCAGGAGAGCACAGTTAGTATTAGGGTGAGCCGCTCACCTAGCGCGCCATAGCCTTGACGGGGGGGCGACAACGTTAGGTGGCAAACGCGGTGGGGCTGCAGGGGATCAAAAGACGCGGGGGCGCCTGGCACCCATTTACTAGTTGGTTCCCGAGGTGGTCGCGTCGTATCCTGGGTTCATGTGCGTCAGTGACGGGGTTGTACCCCATAGGAGAGCCCAGAGACGGGCAAGCCGCGGTTTCGCGGAAGAATGCGATAGCAGCCCTGCGTTCCCGTCGTCAGCGGCAAAAATGGAACCCCGTTGAGGTTCTAGTCAGTAGAGACACCATGGCCACCGATGATATCGAGTCCGACATAATCCGACCGTCTCTACCAGGTGGTGTAACCACACCCCGCAAAATCCACCACAAAAACAGGGGTAAGATAGAAAAAATACATTTCGAATTTGTTGTTCGCCGTCGCCATTTTAACAGATTAGGGAGTTTCGGCATTAGGAGGCAGACAGTGAATCTCAATGAAATGAACAGGCTAGGCAAGTAATTACATATCAAATATCAGTAACGGCGTTAGGGTAAAGCTAGGGTAGGACGACCGCCCAGAGCGCCGTACACAAATTTCACTTGCGGTGGCGACGCCCTTTCCTCCTACGCGTTTATAAAGAAAGGGGGCGCCGTTAAAAATCTCTAAGTAGTACTAAAACTGGTCTTGTCAGCGATCCAAGTTATTTGCCTAGCTGTTTGACGAAATTGCTGATTTGATAAACGGGCTAGGCTGTTAAAAATGCTTTTATATCCTACTAATACGCACACAACACCTGTGTACGCGAATGAAGTAGCGGGTTAACGAAGGAAGGTAGTTGAAACTATAGCTAAATAAGTTAGCCTTTGCTTGAACATGGTAGATCGTAGCATTGTAAATCATAATTTGAGTACTTTTAATTTTGAATTGCGTGATTAATCCCTCGATTTGCCGCCCCCCTGAGCGTGCCGCCCGCGTGCTGTGCACGCCTTGCACGCGTGCTTACGGCGGCCCTGGATGCAACCGACTGGTTTCAGAATCGCTACCCTGATCTTGATGCGCAGTTGATGCGCATCTGTACTCTGTAACATCTGTGCAACTTCTCATTCTATCTCACTCACTCACTCACTCCTTCACTCGGTCGTTGAAAGCAAGTGCGTGTTTATAAAAATAAGCATTAAGCATGCGTTTTGAGAAAATAAGTAAAAATTCAAAATGAGATAATTTGAATACTAAAAAGTAATAAGACTAAAGTGAAAATATAAACTAAGTGTTATATTATTATTGCCTTCAACAATGGGTGACGAGAAAAAGGTTATGTTCCATGAAATGGAATTAGACGACAGGATACTGAAGGTATATTTTATTCGCTAATTTAAATAATGCGGTAATAAAGCTTAACAATCCTACTATCCCATGGCGAATTCCTTGATACGTCGTCAAAAATTAATGGACATAGTGATGTTCAAATTACATGGTCAAAATTAAAATGTAATAAATCTGCACATATAACCTGTGTAACTTGCTGTGCACAACCACAAATTCTGCATGTAATAGTACTAATTCCAACATTACTGTCTTTTATAAAATTACCTACAGTGTAATATGCTTTGATCATTAGGTGCCTATTATTTCCGTCTCTCTTTTAGTAGTATCCAGAAAAATAACATATGACAGAGATTTGATTCCCTCTCAGTGCAATTTTTTTTATGATGAATACAAATATTCCAATTCAATTTATTTATTTGCACCATAAATTAAAAAAAAATACTTTGAAACATCATTTACAGAAAGGCAAAGAATCTGTGTTCACAATAGTAAACAATGACAAATAAGAGTGAAGCAGCTGTAAAGGGGCCTTGTCAATTAACATGACACTGTGCTGTTCAGAGACGCCATGATACTTACTATTAGTGAATATTGTGCCAATCCTGTCACACTATACTTAAAAAAAGCTAAGTACACTAATTGAATGTTCCGTCTGTTCTAGGCCATTTCACAACTAGGATGGGGCGAGCCTACATTGATACAAGAAACAGCCATACCTTTGCTACTCGAAGGCAAAGACACTCTCATGAGGGCCAGGACAGGCTCGGGAAAGACAGCTGCATTCACAATACCAGTGATTCAGAAAATACTGAACCTAAAAAACACGAGCACGCATCAATGTATACGAGCCCTTATACTATCACCCAGTAAAGAGCTGTGTGGACAGGTAATTTCAGAGATTGGCTTGCACTTTGCTACCATTGTTTATTTATTTATTGTGTCTGATGTTAAGGGAAAATTACTTCTATTTCCTACAAAATTTAAAATGTGGAGAGAATGGAAGTCATTGGGAGCCAATTGCTGTAAACAGATGACTCGTTCCACCGTCTACATGGAATACCCTGTAATTGATAATATTTGTGTAGTGAACCATCACAATTGCTATAAAACTACTATCGCTCCCTTTTTAAAGTGATAGTATTGTCAGAGTGAAACAAACCAAGTTATTATTATATATTAAACAGTAATTTTCTGGTGTTGGGTGTACTTATATGAAGGAAAAATGTTATGGGCTCACGTCAGCAACTTTCTGTAGCGGAGTAGTGTTGGAGCAGATGAGCAAGTTAGACACTTTTTAGATGAGTGAAATTTTGAGAGTTTGTATCACCAACACGTGTAATAGCAGCATATCTGTAGCTATACAGGTGCCGTATTCTGTAACATAAATGCTGTTTATTAATAAAATTCTAAGTTATTAATTTTCACTTGTATTGTATTGTATTGGCAGTCCCTATGGCTTTTTTGCTATAAAAGAATCTGTAGCAGTTGGCCTCAGTTGACCTTCTGCCTATCAAACTTATTTGTTGGAAAATTAAATCCTTTGTTTGTCTCTAACAAATCCTAAAAATTTCAGATAGCGTCTGTAATTGGAGATCTAACATTAAAATGTTCCCGTGAAGTCCGATGTATTGACATATCAGCCAGCGGAGACATGCAGGTGCAGAAGTCTCTCCTCTCCGACAAACCGGACATCGTTGTGGCGACTCCGTCCAGGGCGCTGGCTCACCTGAACGCCAATAACATGAGGCTGAAGGATGATCTGGCAGTGATGGTGGTGGACGAGGCAGATTTGATCTTCTCTTTTGGTTATGAAGATGAAGTCAAGGAGTTATTAGGGTAAACGCTGTTTTAGTTGAGTCAGTAGCAAAACTAATTTTAATTTAATCTTGAACATTTTTTTTTAATTTTTATTCTATATATTATCTGCCCTGGCTTCTGCCATGGTGCATATTATATAGCATATTATAGTACTCAGGGGTCACGTTAATATTAAACAGGGAAATAATTTTTGACATTAGTCCAGTAGTAGTTCCTGTGACTAGTGTATTCAAACAAACAAACTTCAGCGTTAATTTATTAGTATAGATATAGAGTGATGAGACAAGCAGTCATGTCCCCGATGGTAAGCAACATGTTTGCCCATAACAGCACAGTGACATGCAGCTATTGGAAAATGAAGATTCCAAATCATTACCTATTACTGTACTGCCCTCATCATCCAAAGACTAAAGATGTTAAATCTCTATGCCCTGTAATTTCTCTGGATACATCCCTTCAAACCGGAACACAATGTTAGCACATTACTGCTTGGCGGTATAATAACTGGCAAAGGTATGGTACTTTCCCAAGCAAACTGCAAAGAGTCCTACCACAACATAATAAAAATATTTTACCATTTCTCTTTTCAGTCACCTCCCAAAGATCTACCAAGCAGTCCTGGCCTCGGCAACACTATCAGACGATGTGCTCAGCCTCAAGAAGATTGTTCTCCGTAACCCTGTAACCCTCAAACTTGAGGAGCCGGAGCTGGCTCCATCATCCCAGCTGCAACATTACCACCTGTTCGCCGAGGAAGATGACAAAGCAGCCATATTGTATGCCCTGCTCAAGTTAAACCTTATAAGAGGGAAGACCATTATCTTTGTAAGGACTGTGGACAGGTGTTATAAGTAAGTTTTTGTAGGGTTTTTAATGTTATTTATAAAAAAAATATTTTAACCGCATGAGTAGGTAATTTATTTTAATGCAAAATCTTATGAGTTTGCAGCATGCTGATGTCAAATAGTCGAATATGATATCGAAAGAGCGGCGGCGAAAAGTGTGTAACACTTTTTTATGGGTTGAAACAGTATATATTATGGATCTTTATTATCTGTCAGTATATCGTATATCTGTAGTTATACAGGTGATATAATGCACAAAATTAGTGGTATTTAATTCTAAAGTTGTACGTAATAAGTTTTCACTTGTTATTCATAGGTGGTTACCTATGAATGCCAATTTTCAGTTCATTCAGTTCTAATTTATCTAATAAAATTACGGTTGGTCTAGTTGGGAGAGTGGCGACTGCCTATCCGGAGCCCCGGGTAGGCCGTTCAAATCCCACACCGTGTGCTTCAAAATCATGCGCCGAACTTAAAAACGGTGAAGGAAAACATCGAAGCCGACATGTACCTAAAGGTCCAAGGTCATGTGTTTCAATGTACCAGCGTGGTGGTTTAGGCCCTTGATATGGCTTTCGCAAGAAGAGAGCTTCTTGCGAGAGAAGGCCCCGAGTCCCAGCAGTGACTATATTTAGCGGGTTGCTTATGCTGATGCTATGCTAACCAAATTCCAGGTTAAAGCTATACCTCGAGCAGTTCAAGATAGCGTCTTGCGTGTTAAACTCTGAGCTGCCGGCGGCGGTGCGCTGCCTCTCCGTGGACCAGTTCAACCGCGGCCGCTTCCAGATCATCGTGGCGTCCGATGAGAAGGCGCTGGAGAAACCGGACGGAGGCATCCTGCCCATTGAGGAACGGAGCAAAAAGAAGAAAGCAAAGGTATATACTACATATTATATACCTTTACTTACATACTAATATTAATAAGTAGTTTTACTATATATTAACTGACTTTGACTGGCCTCGTGGTTTAGTGGGTAGTAGCTCTGCCTGCGCAGCAGAGGGTCGTGGGTTCGATTCCCACCCAGTGCAAATATTTGTGTGATGAATTCAAATGTTTCCACTGTGTTTGGGTGTTTCTATGTATAATAAGTATGTATTTAAAACTATATAAGTATTATATCAGCTATCTGGCCGCCATCATAGAAGCTTTGCTTAGTTTGGGGTCAGATGGTGTTGTGTGTGAATTGTACACCAATTTGTATTTGTATTATAATTTGTATTTGTATTATGTCTCTAAAAGTAGAATTGTAAACATGACCAGATGATAGTCTAAATAGATGGTAATCCTACTATAGGATAGGTTAGTTTATAATCCCATCAGAAGATTGCCCGCAATGACGAGGCGGGAGCTCTGTGACCTGATTAATCACGTCTGACTGATGTGGGCGCGTTCGTCTAGGCTCTGCCTCCAAACCTACTGCGATGCGGCCATGTAGGTAGCTCGGTATAGCGGACCTAGGTTTAGAACTCGTGAGCTTCCGGCGGCAGTCTGCTGACTCTCCCGCTCGTCAGCCCGTCGGCCGGTGTTCGTCCACAGCTGCACATAGTCTTTTCCAAAATTTGTGTCGCCTGATACGGTCCTCGGCTCTCCGCATCCATCCGCTTCCCGCCACTCTCTTCAGGTAGTCGCTCCACCGAGCGACGACCATGGGACGTCCCTATACGATCGCGTAATGTTGGTATCGTTGCAGCAAACATCGAAGCGTCGCAAGGACAAGGAGTCGGGCGTGTCGCGCGGGATCGACTTCCAGCGCGTCGCCAACGTCATCAACTTCGACGCACCGCTCGATGTCAACTCGTACGTGCACCGCGCGGGCCGCACCGCGCGCGGGAACAACCAGGTACGGTGGACGGAGCAACATATACTGCGACTGGGGTTTAATCGAACAGTTTACATATTTTTTTTTTTTTTTTTTTTTTTTAACTTTTATAGGTTTACACTTGACCGCCATCTCACCTGATGTTAAGCGACGATGCGGTCTACGATGGAGCGTGTTTACCTAGAAAAAACCGATTCACTCTCGATTTGAAGACACAAAGATTATAATTAACGGGAAATACCCACTCAGGCAAGGTATTCCACAGTCTTGACGTTCTTATCACAAAAGTTGAGTCAAATCTCTTCGTTCGTGTTTTTGGAACATCAACCATGAAACGATGTCGCTTTTTCGAGCTGCGAGCATTCCGATAGAAAAAAGGGCAAGGTGGTATCAGATCGTGCAAATCAGTCAGTTTACATATACTACGAATAGAGTCAAACGCTTTACACCGAAAGTACGGGTCTGATCGCTCTTGTCTTTTCGCTCTTGTGGAAGTGTCATACTTTTGTCGCGGCACATCACTATGTCGCCATAGCTAACATACACCTCATCTGCTTACCATTGGTATAAAGGAACCGTGCGGAAAAACCTGATCTGTTCAATTATTCTTTATCTAAAGGTTTAATCGTATTTATCGCGTAGTGTACTACCACAGTATAAAGCAATACTACCAGTAGTTCATCGCCTTTGATCTCGAAAGAAACGCTTATAATGTCTCGACACGGGTACATAAAACCGGAAACTCAAAAGCGCTCACGAAATGCTAATATTGTAATGTTGGCAACGGCGGGAGCGCGCTTCCCGCGTCTCACCCCGCACGCCCCGCACTATTGCCCCGTCGAACGACTGTACGATTTTATAGACTGGTACTACTATGTGTAACTCATACAACGTCATCAACTTCGTCGCACCGCTCGCGGGAACTACCAGGTACCTATTGTGGACGGATCGACAACTTCTGCGACTGAAGTCTATTCGTACGCACTGCGCGGTTAACAACTAACAACTATGTGTAAATCACACATAGCTTTATGAGAATGTAAACTTTAATCACTACCAATTAGACTTAACACACTTTGTCCCATAAATTAAACTCACAGCGCCCCCATGTATTTTACTTACCATGATCCTTGTATATTACTCACAGAACCTTGTCTGTTTTAGTCACATTGCCCCATGTATTTCATGTGCAGTGTATTATACTCATAGTGCCCCATGAATTGTATTTACAGTGCCTTACGCATTTAATTTGATATGTTTTACTCACACAACACCTCGTGAATTTTACTTACAACCCCGGAAATTTCCAAACCGTCCCTCATATTATGTATTATACTCACAAGCCACTGAATTTTGCTCACAGTGCCTAGGGAATTGACCTTGAAATGCCGTGTCAATTTTACTCACAGTGCTCCATGAGTTCTTCTCACAAATTTTTATCCAAATTGAATTCACAGTACTCTGTGCATAAGACTCATAGTCCCATTAAATCACAGTGACACACAGATACATATATTACAAATAATATTAATTTAAGTTATCTATTGCAGGGTTCAGTGCTCACGTTTGTGTCGATACGAGAGAAGCCACTGATGGATGCTGTAGACGCGCATCTCGCCAAAGGATTCAACCAGCAAAAAGTCTTACAGTAAGTTTTTCAGTCTAAAATCGGAATTTTAAGGGTTTAAATAAACAGTATTTCTTATTTCCTGTCCTATAAAATAAGCCTGCACTTGGCCATCAACTTTTTGTTTCAGTCATAAAACACATTCAGAAACGTATCCGATTAAAAACCGATAATCTAGCAATTTTGCGGCGATGCTCAAAACTTTAGTGTTTTTCGAACAAAGATATTGTTGCCTATGAGCTTTTTGGCACGTCTCTCGATCGATTTCAATGACTCCAGCTGGCACTTAGCAGACCCATCCCCGAGGTGTGTACAGTATTACAAATAACAGCAATTCTGTTCTTGGTATGCCATAAGCAACTGGTCACACTTGAAGTACCTTCGCAGCTTTGAGAGGACACCTAGTTTTTTGGCAGTTAATTTAGCCTTAGACTCCATGAAAGAGTCAAAGTTGTTCAATCAATTCTTCGATGATTATTCAACAGTATCTCAATGATACTCCAACAACACTTAAACTGCACTTCAACGACAATCAAACTACACTTCAACGACACTTAAACGACTCTTCAATGATACTTAAATTACACTTCAACGACACTTAAACGACTCTTCAACGATACTTAAATTACACTTCAACGATACTTAAACTACACTTCAACGACATTTAAACTACATTTCAACGACACCTAAACGGCACTTAAACTACACTTAAACGACAGTCCAACGACACTTAAACTACACTCAACCACACTTCAACGACACTTAAACGACGCTTCAACGACACTTAAAAGACGCTTCAACGACACTTACTTAAACAGTACTTAAACTACATTTCAACGACTTTAACGACACTTAAACTACACTTTAACGACACTTGAATGATACTTTAACGATACTTAAGCGATACCTCAATGGTACCTCAACAATAATACTTCAACGATAGTTTTATTACAATTGACCAGAAAGTACGAGTTCGCCCTAGAGGAGGTGGAGGGCTTCCGCTACCGGTCGCGGGACGCGTGGCGCGCCGTGACGCGCATCGCCGTGCGCGAGGCGCGTCTCAAGGAGATCAAGCAGGAGCTGCTCAACTGTAAGAAACTGCAGGTGAGAATGATTGTACAGTGTGATGTTATAGGTGCGAACAACTCTGTTAAAATCTACAACTTAGGTAGACCTTGCAGCTTTGCATCTAGAGAAAAACGCTCCACACTTTATAAAACATTTTCTAAGCTCTTCATTGATTGATCAAACTCAGGATATATGCAATCACCTATGATGACCAATGTATGTAACACACTGCATTATCGAATGCGGCTGATTAATAACTAATCTTCTCTCTGACCTCTCATTGGCATAGCAACAACTAACTTCCACCTCCTCAATCTAAAAATAACTTCATCCTCGCCCCATAAGGTTACTTCGAAGAGAATCCAAGTAACCTAGCAGTAATGTAAGTAAGCAAGGCAAAACCTTCCACACTTTATACCAATGTATTTTCTCAGAGATCTACGTAGTGGACCCTCGATTTGTAATCTTCGCCTCACACATGACCAACGTTTATAAAAGATACTGCATTACAGAATGCGGCTAATGAACGACTAATCTTCTCTCTGACCTCTTCCATCGACATATCATCACCTAACTTCTACTTCATCAATCTAAAACGAACCTTATCCACCCCCCATAGAGTTACAAACCTTATCCACCCCCCATAGAGTTTCGAACTTTATCCACCCGTTTCTTCGAAAAGACTCCAACATACCTAGCTGCATTTTAAAATGCTCGTTTCACACATGATGACCAACGAATATCACATACTGCATTACCGAATGCGGCTGATGAACGACTAATCTTCTCTCTGACCTTTCTACACACCGTAACAAAAAATACCCGCAAAATCTCCAATCTAAAGTGAACCATATCCACTCCCCAATAGGGTTACTTCGAGGAGAACCCCACGGACCTGGCAGCGCTGCGTCGTGACAAGGCTCTCCACACGGTCCGCGTGCAGCCGCACCTGGCTCACATACCGGAGTACCTGCTCCCGGCCGCGCTGCGGACCGAGGCGGCTGAAGAAGAAGAGCCCACAGCGGGGGCGGCGCCCGCGCCCGTAGCTGCCAAGAAGAGGAAACAGCCGGCACAGTACGGCAGCAAGAAGAGACACAAGTACCAGGTATTTATTTTATACGTCAGATACATTAATTATATAATATCCGGTTTGAAGGGCAATGTTTCCAGTGAAATTACAGGGCTTATCTTAGATCTGTGGGTTACGAGCGCAGTGCAGTGCTTGGTAATGATTTGGACTCTTCAACTCTTCATGATCCAATAGCTGCGTGTCACTGTGCTGTTATGTGGCAGGCATGTTGCTTACCATCAGGCACATGTCCTGCTCGTCACGTCACTGTACTATAAAAAAATAAGGTACATAATATCAACTGTACCATTTCTCTGAGCCTCATATCATATAGTTAATATGATATGGGGCTCAGGGTAAAAAATTGTGTGGTGAATACAATTCCATTCTAATATTATAAATGCGAAAGTAACTCTGTCTGTCCACACCTCCTCTATACACCTCTACAGCTCTACACCTCTGTGTTGGGGTATAATAGGACGAGTATGTGAAATGTATTCAGCTTGCTTCAGATATCTATCCAAAAGTTGCTACCAACTCTCGGAATATTATGAAATTTGGTTGAGTGTCTAAATTTAGTCTTGAACATCGCCGCAAAATTGCCAGCTTATCGGGTTTTTATCGGATACACTTCGGAGAGTGTGCAACTGATCTGCATGATCTAATACCACCTAGCCCTTTCTTCTATCGGACTTCTCGCATCTCAAAAAAGCGACATCGTTTCATGGTTGATGTTCCAAAAACACGAACGAAGAGATTTGACTCCACGTTTGTGATAAGAACATCTAGGTTGTGGAATGAGTTGCCTGAGTGGGTTTTCCCTTATAGTTACAATCTTGGTGTCTTCAAATCGAGAGTGAATCGGCTTCTTCTAGGTAAGCACGCTTCATCGTAGATCGCATCATCGCTTAACATCAGGCGAGATGGTGGTCAAGTGCGAACCTATAATAGTAAAAAAAAAAAAAAAAATCTTGAATTGAGAAAATAAATTATTAGTTTAGATATTGTAGGTATAGGAAGTACGATAGTCTTGCTTTTATATTGTAAATAACTCATGATGTTGTTACAGGCTCGACAAAACGATCCCCTGAAGAGCTTTGACGTGAAGAAGAAACCTGCGGCGGCGGCGGCGGGGGAGACGTAACGCTCTGAACTTACGATGTATTGTGTAATTGTTGCTGAGGCCTTATCTCTGTGAATAAATGTGTACAAACTTATTTAATCTCTTATTTATTTCTGGATTATTATTATACAAAAATAAAAAGTTCTCTATCTAATAACTATCGCATTCTGCTTTACATTTTATATTAGAACCGTTAGTTTTTGAAGTGAGAACTTCTTTAGGCGCGCTATAGACAGAATTTTCGTGGGCTGTGAAATGGATTCATCAATCGTCACGCTTGGATATGATAAGAACGGACTTCTCGTAACTCAAAGAAGCGGCACCGTTTCATGGTTGACGTTCCAAAGACACGGACTAAGAGGTTTGACTCTACTTTTGTGATAAGAACGTCTAGGCTGTGGAAAATGAGTTGCAAGAGTGGGTTTTCCCTGATAGTTATGACCTACCTATAAAAGGTAGGTACCAGGGCCACAGAAACAGTAAAGAGTTTCGATTACCACCTCCAAAAAAAATCACGTACAATGGCCCAATAAAGAGGCTAGGTGCGGAAAAGGCCCCGCTAAACTAACTAACCACCTCCAAAAGCCCAGCGTTTATCTCCAGATACCAGGACAACAGAAATATAAAAGAGTTGCGTTTGCCCCTAGGTACCAGTACCAGGGCAACAGAAACAGTAAAGAGTTGCAATATTTTGTACAACTTCGTTCCATCAGAATGTCCCTTGACACCTCCCAAGTATTTTGAAGTGAAAACTTCTTTTGGCGCGCAGACGCGCTTTTAGACAGATTTTTCGTGGGGTGTGAATTGAATTCTAGCGTCACGCTCGCGTATGATAAGAAATCTTCGGGTAAACTCGGGGCCACGGCCATTGGCCATCTAGAAATGCGTCAGCCAATGGGAAATGCTGAAAGGGCGTGACGAGGCTAACCTAACCATCACGGCATGACCATCATAATGCTAACGCATTTCTTGATGGCCATGCCATGATGGTCAGGCCACGCCTTCCGGTACACCCGTGTAGTTTCCAAAGTAAGCTATCAAATTCTGAGTTATAAGTTTTCACTTCTATCGGCAGTTCCTATGACTGCCAATTTTTTTTTCCTTTTTTATAACTTTTGTAGGTTTACACTTGACCGCCATAGCCTGATGTTAAGCGATGATGCGGTCTACGATGTAGCGTGTTTACCTTGAAGAAACCGATTCACTCTCGGTTTGAAGACACAAAGATTTTAACCATTGGGAAATACCCACTGTTGACCTATGCCTACTGAATTTTACATATAACTATATTTTTAAGTATTTTGTCTGTATACCTTACCTGGTGAAAATTAGAGATCATTTATTTATGCAAGATCTATATTGTACAATTATACCTAATTTTACAGACCAATAATGAATTGAAAAAAATGAATTGAATTGAAAAAAAACACAAAAGCTACATTTTACCCCAGGAACATGATGGGAACAAGAAGTACGCGAGTAAAAACGCGGGCCGTTGCTAATGTTAAATATGAAAGCTCCTTTTCTTCTCGGATTTTTTTTTATACATTAAATTTTCATTCAATAGTAGGTATCTTTGCAAACGAAGCCAGAGGACTTCGTCTGTGTAGAATAATCTGATTTTATTTTTTATGTTTGTATCGTCTTCGTCCCACTTGACTGAGAAACGTATTTACATTCTCTTTGTGAGAAACTATAATTTAAACTTTTATGAATGTCAGTCTTCTTCTTGTTGACTATAACAGTAGACTTTTTTTGTCTAGACATATTCTCTATGTTTAAACTTATCACTTGCAAAGAAATTCGTTTGGTTAACAAAAGCGTGTGAAGGTAACGAAAAAAGTTGATTTAAATTCAATTAAAAATAGCCATTAACACTAATAGGCACTATTGTCTTTTTTATCTTATTTATCATACGCATTTTTGTTAAACAAAAAAATTTGATAAAAAATCCATCCGGCTATTAGTTCTGGGTATATCCCACGTCTGCTCTTAGTACAGCTCTACTAAGAGCAGACGTGGCAGAAAATATCCTGATAGTTCAGGACATTTTCTGAAAATGAGCTGATCTGTGATGCGGTTCACGGATAGGTACAGCGTACAGCTCAAACGCTTGAGCCGTGATCTGAACTGCAGCTCACCCTTATCTATTTTTTTGTAGTAGGTATATAACGACGCGACGAGCTGGACGTGTGCCTGAGGGTAAGCATCATGCCTGGCCATAACAACACGGCGACACCTAAGGCGTAACTATTGTAACATGAACAGTCCTAAATCCGTACCTAGCATTGTACTGCACTCGTCACCCAGAAATGTAAGATGTTTTATTTCTACCTATGTCCTGTAATTTATCTGAAAACATTGCCGTTCAAACCGGAGCACATTACATCACATGCACACTAAAGAGAATGTAATATACTAATGCACACTGCAGATTTGCGCTCATTACTGTTTGGCGGTAGAATGGCTGGGAATAGCCCACGCATAGGTACTCTGTAAAGAGTCCTACCCTATCACTGCTACAATTTAGTTACCCATGACTAATTAGGATAGTAAGTCATTCGGATAAATTAAAATGGACCGCGCAGAACGCATGTCCGACTATCAAAAATTACGCGTACGACTATATGAGTATAGTCACAGGCTGACTCGCCCCAGCCGCAGTGCAATGGCTGGAGTCAGTCTGAGGCAACCGCCTTCTTGATCACGGTGTACCCTACGCAAGGTTAGTATACCGCTCAACCAACCCAGATCACCCTCCTGTTTCTCCAAAAAAACCCGTCACCACCAGCTAATTTGATTATTGGCTCCATCTGTTATCCAGATTTGGACGCTAGGTGGCGTGTTGCAAGCGACAAAAAATACCAGACTCAAACCTTTATGGTGCCAACCAAGGAGGTGTCTTTTTTAAGTAAATACTGCTTGTAGGTTGTAGGTATGTTGCGGTAGGTTGTAGGTATCACTGCTAAAGACTGCTAAAGTAGTGGTCATATCCTCTTTGATTCTGCTCTGTTCAGTGAATAGCTGGCGTTTCTTCACGGTATCAATTTACAGAATCGGGATAGTAATAAAACGACATTAGTTTATTGCATTACTTTTTACTGTATTAAGGTAAATTGATACAAAAAAACCGGTAGGAAAACACAATCTGAAACTATTTCTAAAAAAATATTACGATTACAAAGGTTGGTCACACAGATTTGGAGTGTCGTTTCCTCTTGGGTGGTTCCTTGATGAGAACGTGGGAGTCGCTGAACGTTTTCCTGAGGGTAAGCGCTTGCTGTCGTTCGGAGAGCGTGGTGGCAGAGGTCAGGGAAGACAAAGGACGGTTGAGATAGTATCCGTAGGGTCCCATCTCACGTCGCAGCCAGGGGCTTGTGGTAATCCTGAAACCGGAAAATAATTTATACAAAAAAATGTCATGTGTGTGAGACTGCGATCTAGCTTTTTGTTTTTTGAACTTTCTTGCGACACATCAGTTTCATCTGTTTTGGACCATTTTAATTAAATATTTATTTGTGATTAGTTGTCTACCATGTTTGGAGTTCATAGCAACGCTTTTGGTCCCTATTATAGGTAGGCACTCCTGGTAACCAGTGAAAGCGGCATAAAACATTACAATATCTTCATATTGCAACATCTTTATGATACTCGTGCACACGTCAGCCACGTCACCGACAAGTCTTCCGTCAGGCTGTAGGTGATGTGAAGTAGACCAGCGTAATTCACTTGACTAGCAAATCTTGGCTTAGGTAGGTACATATGTTTATGCAAGAGATACGAAGCAGCGCTTACCCTGGCGAAGTCTGTGTTCTTTTTAGGAATTTTTTAAGTTGCTACAACCAAAACATCCAAAGGCTTTAATTAATTTACATCTTTCATCAATTTCGTTCTCTGGTTCCAATATTTGACGCCACTGATTGATCTTGTCGGGGACGCGACTGCCGTGCGTACCTTCACTAGTGTTCTTCGTCGTCGCTAAAGAAGGGATCGAAAATGTCCCCGTCTCCGTTTGAAAGTGTGGGCACAGACCATATCATGAGCGGCGGGGGCGCCGGCGCGGGCCGGGTGTGCAGGTAGAAGGCCAGGGGCGCCGCGCCGCACAGCCAGATGACCCACTGCTGCGCGGAGCTCCGGCTCGCCAGCTCTTCCGGAGACAACATCGACTTTCGATTGTGAATCCCCAGGATTGACGACTGGGAAAAATTATATTTTAACTTCATTATTGTCGCTGTAGGGCAATGTTTCCAGATAAATTACAGGGCTTAGAGATATAACACCTTGGATCTCTGGGTGACGAGCGCAGTGCAGTGCTAGGTAATGATTTGGACTCTTCATGTTCCAATAGCTACGTGTCACTGTGCTGTTATGTGGTAGGCATGTTGCTTACCATCAGGTACACGTCCAGCTCGTCTCGTCACTCTTTAACTTAAAAAAACTAACAAGATTAGGGTTATAATATCCGCAGTAATTTTTGTTAGAAGTAAATAGGGGAAAGATAGAATGGTCAAAATTTTACAAAAAATTTTGTAGATCGCAATTTACCTCGTCATAGCAATGTTCGATGAAGATTTTGATTATCCTGACGAGTATCACCCAGAAGTGCAGACTGTAGATTACCATCCAGACGAACAGTAAGTTCTGAAAAGGCAAACAATTTAACTAAAAAAAAAAAACAATAATCTCAACAAGTCCGGCTACTTTTATTCCGTCACGTGAAGTCTAACTACAGGTTCCCCTAACCTTCCATTTGCATTTCCATTTCCATTGAATTGTTTAAAATTTTAGCCTCTCGTCGCTCAGTCGGTAGTGAGTCTGCTCACTTTGCCTAAGGCTGTGGGTTCAATTCCCCCATAGGAAAAACATCAGATTCATCATTTTTTATGAATTTATATGTATAAGTACCTATGTATGTGTTAAAACTAAATTAATATGTCTTAAAATATCAGCCAAATAATTCCATAACAGGTACAAGCTTTCATTAATTTGGGATAGGTAAATGTGTTGATGTGGTGGTGATGTCGTGCGAAAAGGTATCAACTAATACTTATTTATTTATTCTAATATAAGTAGGCTTATTGTAATATTCTAAAACTTATAATTTACGAATTAATCAAATAATAATTAAACCAGACGATCAGCGGTCACGTACGGGCACTCGCCTTGACAAAGGGCCACCGGACGCGGCCGTAACTTCGCCGGAGTAGACTGACTATATAATTACAGCAAACATGAGTTACGTTAATAAAGTAGAGGTTGATTTGTGTAACCTGTAAGACGACCTCCCATAAGGGCACCCGCCTGAAGATGAACCTGCGGAACAGCGCCGTCAGCAGCCTCTGCGTCAGCGCAGCCGTCCCCACCGCCCAGAGGATGGTGGGGGTCACCGAGGTGTAGCTCTCGCCGCATTTCGCCCATCTTACTAACTGGAAATTACATATCGATCAAAGCCTTTTAATCAAATTAGTTCAGCGTAGCGATCCTGGACCCAGTCGTTCTCGACACAATCAAATCGGTCTTTGTATTATCTGTTTAGAATGACAGAGAAAAGAATAGTCATTCAGGATTTGAGTCGTTCGGATTCAGAATCAATACCCAGTACCTACCTGGTGTAAAGACCAGACGAAACTTGTGCGAGCTTAGAAGCTCTGTCCAATGGTAGGAAAGTTTAGGGCAGATAACATCGTCTCATAGTTTCAGCGGTCATAACCAAATTCAGATTGTTACGCTATCCTTGTTAGTAACGACCTAACGACCCCTGATATTTGCACTTATGGGCGATATGGTGATTGAAGAAGGAGAATTAAAATTCCTATTTTCAAAATGCTTTATGAGCTTTAGATAAAAATACATAAGGATGATGTGCTTGGAATGTGATTTTGGTAGTTCTTTCAAATGAGCTAAATCTCCTGACTAGTCCTGCTAATAATGTAAATGTCAATCTATTTTAATCAATTTGGTTGTTTGGATGTTTGTTACTCATTCACGTCGTAACATATGACTGGATGGGGCTGGAATTTGGAATACAGGTAGCCTAGACGAACACATAGGCTACATACCATAATAACATACTACATTTTTAATTTGGGAACATACATAACGGGGACTACGGGGGTAACATCGCGGGGCACTGCCAGTATTTTATAAAAAAATGTTGAGCGTTAAGCGACAATAGCGACCTCGCAACGTATTCATACTTCGGGCACCGGTGAGCTCACCTCGACTGGCCCATTGACCTACCTCGCTTCCTTCGTTTTGAAAGTAAACGGACAAAGTGTGCCACATTACATGACCTGCGCTGGGGTTAAAGGAAATAATGCACCATCTGCGGGGAAATTAATAATTTTGTTTACAAAACGAAATATTTGTGTGCTATGTCACCATGCTAGTAATTTTTGACGTTGTCATTAAAATAACCGAATCAACACGAATCAAGGAGTTTTGAAGCCGTGGCATGTCAAGCTCAGTAAAAACAAGAAGTTTTAGTACCAAAGAGAATGTAATTTTTAGTACCAGAACCTTAGATTTTGAAATCATAATTTACTTATTCGGGTAACTTCAAATAACATTTTTATGGGATAACAATTTTTTTTTTGTACTAATTGGAGGGAAAATCGGTTCTCCCCAATATCACATAAAATGTTTTCTTTTCTTTAAACTATCGTCTGCAATTATGGAATGTCCTAAGCCACAGCCTATTAACTCTTAACACACATATAACCTAGAATCCAACAACTTTTTAGCGCTACTATGCGGAATTCATGTTAATCGAATACATTTTCGATCCTTCACCATCAATCCAAAACTTTTTCCACTCCACTGCTAGACGTAAGCCTCTCTTTTGCTGTACCAATTTCTAGACTCGAAGAAATTCGGAATTAAAATCGGAAAGTCGGAAATCAAATGTTTCATTTCTCACGAAAATAATATCCTATTGGTATTAGGTATACCTAAATGTGAATGTACGGATGTTTGGATGTTTATTGCTCAATCACGTCGTAGGTAACGTATGAACGGATCGGACTGAAATTTAGAACAGAGATTATAGTCTGGAAGAACACGTACGTCACTTTTTATCCCGAGAAAAACGGGAATGAGAACTCCGGGGGTAAAACCGCAGGGCCCTGCTAGT
Source organism: Ectropis crepuscularia (assembly GCA_963693475.1). Taxonomy (NCBI): domain Eukaryota; kingdom Metazoa; phylum Arthropoda; class Insecta; order Lepidoptera; family Geometridae; genus Ectropis; species Ectropis crepuscularia. The sequence goes on along the minus strand of OY856349.1, from coordinate 27,244,988 downwards.
AATATTATAAATGTAAAAGTTTGTATGTTTGTTGCTCAATCACGTCTTAACGTATGAATGGACCGGACTGAAATTTGGAACACAGATAGCTTATAGTTTGGAAGAACACATAAATAGGCTATTCCGGAACTAGTGTCGCAAGTTATAATAAAAACCCCAAAGTTTCCAGTACAATCACTTTATTATCAGGGGGGTAATGTGGTCAGTCAAAGGGTAGCTTCGCCATGCTCCTCCAGGGGCAGTCCTCGAGGGAGCTCCTTCGCCCCGGCGGCACAGCGACCGCCAGCCGCGCCGGCGTCCGGTGCACCGCCACATTCGCAGCGAGTTGACTGCGAATAAATACCTTATCATCATCGGCATTAGGGTCATCATCATGATCTGATCTCCTGGTCTTGCTCTGAGGCTCTGGGCCGGGAGGAGGCGGCTTAGACAAAATGGCAAAAGGTAATTAGGCAAAAACTCGATGTTGAGTCGATTATTATCGGAATCCCAACCGCTAGTGATCGGCTCTACAGACGAGCCTAACAAACCTAATTCTAGTTTAGGTTTAAAATGTACCCAACTCCCCCCTTTTTTCTTCTTTTTCTCCTAATCCAAGAAATGTGTCAAAAAAGAACTGCAAAATTGTAATGTTGTCATTACAATTTCATTACAGATCACGGACCCCGGAGTCTGTGGAGTGGATGATTAAAAAAAAAAGAAAAAAATCAGGAGGATCGTCATCGCTATTCAGTCGTAGTTAGGGTATTCTGAACTATGCCACACTTAGCACAATGTTTTCGATCTCTTTTAGGTAAGCACGCTCCATTCTAGATCGCATCGTCGCTTAGCCTCATAATAGTTAAAAAAAGTGTCATTCTAATAAATATATCATTCGAGGGCATGTGTCATAGCACTTGCACTTGGCCAGCGTGGTGGCTTTGACTGATTGTGACAGTCCCTGCAGTAAGAACACTAAGTGGTTTGTTTATGCTTTAGACTGTCAGGCTTAAAATGTAAATGTTAGTCTGAAACTTGAACGGTAGGTATTTGGACATTACAATATCCGGAAACCGTCCCGCCGTTTTCTTTACCGCCTAAAGGAAACGGTCTTAGCCCCTTGGCTTTGACATTTCTCTCTTTACTTTTTTCTCGAAATTCTCGAAGACAGATTGCTGTCTCTACAATTTGAGAAAAGCCAATTTAATTAGGCGGTAGCATGGCCGTTACTAAAAATGTCGACGTCATTCATCCGTGTGAACAGTGTCTTATGTAGAAAAAACGTTGCTAGTAGATCAAGCGCGGATCCAGGGGGTTATCGGGGTCATGAGGGCTGGGCTGGGTCCAGTACCTAGGTAGGGCACTGATTAAAACGCATGCAAGAACTTATCGCTCAGTTTTGTGACTTGACTATGTGACCTAATGGAGCCCTATGACGCCCCTTGGAGCCAAAGCTGGATCCGCCTTTGATTTAGCAGATCTAGCAGATGGTAATCCTCACGTGTATATACGCTCGTAGCTTTTCGAGATCAGTAATCGCCGGGTCGCTGGACTTGGAGACGAGGCGCAGGCGGAGGTCTGCGGGCGCGAGCGGCTGCCCCCGCAGCAGGCACTCAGCACCGCTGCCGCACCGGCCGCGCCCGCCCGCGAGGATGGTTTGCAGGGAAGCCTTGGCAGACACGCTCTCACTCTAGTTAACAATGATACGCCTAAGAAACTCTACCCTGCATTAACATACGCATTTTTTGAAGCTATACTTCTTTCGGCGCGGTAAGAAAAAAATATGACAGTCAATTATTAAATTGACACTGCACTAGCAGTGTCACGAAAAACCAACACCCTGAAGTTAGCTAGTGGATATTATCCATTCTATCGTTGTATGGTTGTAGATATCTTAGCAAGAGGAATGAAAATAAATATTAATTTGTGGCCCCGTAAACAAGTATACACACACACTTTTTAAAAGTTTTACATAGATTGATAAGACGACCAAGACTTGTGCTTGCTGCCGTCCGCAAGCTTAAATGCCGTTATCTAACATCGGGTCGATTTGGACATTTAAATGGCACTACAATCAGAAAAAAAATATCTATCGATCTGTGTAACCCGTGTTTCTCTAGGTATGTTAGTTTTTAAGATACCAAAACTATAAATGCCGTTAAGTCATTTTATTTTGTATGGTTCCAACGCTAAAACGCAGTTAAATAACAATACTTACCTAAAAAGCCGCTAAGGCATTATAACGTTACCTTTGGCTGAAATTTTCTTAGATTTTCCATTACTTAATTGCCGTTAACTGACTTTTGTACGCTATAGTGCCGTTAAAGCACTTAAATGTTTTTAAACAAAGCTTCATTTATAATTTATATTGTATTTGTCCAACGCTATAAAGCCGTTATGCTTGAATACAACACAAAAATGCAGTTAAACATACTTAACGGCTTTTTAAACTAGTAAATACGTATCCAATTTTGTAAACTTAAAACGGAAAATATCACAAAGCTACCTTAACTATGTGATATACATTATTTATTTTTTACAATACTAGACTAAAACGCAGCTATGCCACATTACTTAACTAAAATGCCGTTACAGGTTCTTGCGTATGCAGTACGATTGTATGAGAAGGAAATCAACTGCAGATGCTTTCGATGCTTTCCAACTTTTTACGATGGCTTAAAACACATCTAGATGAGTCAAACTAGATCTTGTATAGAAAAAAAACGGAAATGATCCTTATGTTACATCTTGTTCCGACTCTTCCAGTGTCATTGATACATTTTGGGACGTATAAATTATGTTACAGTACTCTTCTTTCTTTAGATTTAATTGAAATCACAAATCTATCTAAATAAACTTGATAAAGTTTAATTAAACTTTATCAAGTTTAATTAGATAGATTTGTGATAATTTTTATATAAATTTTAGATTTATATAAAAATTAATAATAGCCTTTTTATAATTTAATAGACTTACAAGGAAAGTAAAGTAATTCTCTACAAAATCATCAAAACAAACATTCAGTTTGAAGAGTTAACATAAAATATTACAGCCAGATGATGATAGCACCATACCGTTGAAGTTTTAAACTTCACAATCAAGTTTACAGTGTGATTTCAATTCAGATGACCTGCACGTTATAAAGATTTTAAGATAGCTGATTCAAGTGAAAATTTTAGTTACTATTTTCAAGAAATCCATTAAGCATAAGTCTAAACGTAACCATAAGTCTGACTTTACGTACCACAACATCATTAATAAATACCTACAGAAAATTAGCTTAAAAACGGTACCATTTAACGTTGTATAAAACATTGTCAATGCCGTTATACAGAATACAGAAAAACAAACCGAAGGCTGGTTGGAAAAGCGTAGAAGCTCAATTAATGAACCTCAAAAAACTGTCAGTATTCTCATCTCTCTGTCAAACGCGGAGACACATGATAGAAATTGGTGAATATCAGAACCTGTCTACTTTAATTACAACGACCACAAAGCAGTTGACAGTTTTGAAAATAAAAGTTATGAATGAATCGAAGAGAAAGATCTGATGTATACAAATGGGTTGTCAACAGTGCAATGCAGTTGCAGTGCACAAAATAAAATTGACTATTATGTTCACTTCTTCTCAGTGTCATTTATTTACTAAATGCATTTATTTACTAAAGCAAAATCATCTACATATAACAAATTACGCTTTATTATTTCAAATCTGAACACAGTTTCATGAGTTGCGAACAAGAAGATCATAAAGTAAAGTTAGAAATGCAATAAATATGATTATATGATTTTGACCATTTTGATGAGACAGTATGAGTTAGCAACTCAAAAGTAAATATGAAGTTTGTAGCACCAAATAATTTCGTTATTGTACCAAGTTACGCTTCAGAAAGAAGAATTCAAATTAAGCCCCTGAGTTAATCTCAAAAATATGTCGCACATGTGGATTTACTCTGATTCTGAGTTTTATTGTAATAGTTTGTAGGTACAAAAATTATTGCCAGAAAGATTATTTATATTATTTTGCTTTCTTCAATGGCAAATACTTAAAATACCAGAAATTATAAAACTTCGTTTCAACTCAAAAGCAAAATGCAGAAATACCAAGCGGAAGATTAATTTAGTTCAATTCATAGAGCAACATAGCGCCAACACATAAGCTATTGTTTTGGAAGAACTTGTCGACCGACGACAAAGAATGATAATGCTAGTAAAGCAATATTTAGACTCAAGAAAAATATTTGAGTCTTAGGTATTATTAATTATTTTGTAGGAATATTTATACAAAAGTTTAAGTGATTGTGACAAAAATAAAACAAAAACAATTGATATCTATTGTAGATCCTTGAAAAACTGTTGTAAATAAGGGCAATAAAAGTAGTATTTTAATTTTAAAATTTTGTAATTTTACCTTGTAATGTTGCCTTGTTATTTTAAATTTTAACTCTTGAGAAATTTTATTTTTAGATACTTAGGCTTGTATTCGAAAAAGATTAACAAAAAATGCTGTTTGTTATTTTTTAATGCCAATAAATATCTAGTTTTTAATGTCATTTTTTGTTCACTTATTTCACATAAATCATCACTTTTATTGTATTTTCTTAAATATCTTGTGAGTCATGCTTAGCTTAATTGCAGTTAAAGGTAAAGGTTTTGCATTTAATCGCATTTTAGTGTTGTAAAATGCTCTGAAATAACCGATTAAAACAAATATATGAAGTTTGCTAGTTTTAAATGCGGTTAAATGACTTTAACCGCATTGTAATCTAGGATGTTTCATGATATTACGGCATTTTAGTTTTGGAATGATTTCAAATTCTATAGTCAAGTACCATCCAATGAAATTAAAGAAAAAAACAAGCTAAAATGCCGTTAAACTATACATAACGGCATTTTAGTGGTGATTTTGAAAAGATTTTAAGACAAAATTACAAGACTAGAATGCAAAAACTCTTATAACTCTTATTTCGCACACTTTAATATCTTAAAAATACTATCATTTCAAAGTGTTTTCTCAGCTCTATATAAAGGTATCAAAATTATGGAAATATGTATTCCACTTATCAAATGGCATAATTTTAAAATTTAGAAACAGTTTTCCCGCGATATCTCGAAACTACATTTTGGTACTTAACGGCATTGTAGCTTGCGGACGGCAGCTTGGTAGTAAGTAATGAGTGTGCCCATAGCAGCACAGAGCCGCCACGTTGCTAAGAAGAGTCCAAATCGCTACCTAGTAAGTACTGCACTGCGGAGATTTATGTTTTCGTTTTAGCCATGTAATTTCTCTGGAAACGTTGAATTAGGTTCAAAATATTCTCAGCTCTCTCCGATTTTCCTTTTCTTCTCCAATACATGATATAATATGTGTAATCCCTCGTGAACTGACAGCGGAGCAGAAGCGGGCTCGCGTGGAACGGTGTTCACAGACGCTAATGAAGTACGACCACGGGCATTCTAATGCTGTTTATGACATTGTGGCGAAACGTACATATATTGTTTTGAACTCGAAAAAAACAGCAATCTTGTGAATGGATGTTTGAAAATGAGAACAGACCAACAAAAATGAAACAGGCGAGAAAAGTTGGTAAAAAATAATGGCGTTTTCTTCTCTTTACAATCTCATCTTTACAATTCCACTTGAAGATCAAAAGAGTGTTAATGCCGCGTGGTATTCTACCATTTGTTTACCCCAGGGTGTTAGAAAAAGTAGGTTTGCGAAAGACGACAAAAAACCGCATTCTCGTACAGCATGACAACGCTTCACACATGACCAACAAAACAAAGTCATTTTTAGCTTCCGAAAAAGTACAACTCGTCACCCATCCTTCGCATAGCCCCGACCTAGCACCCTGTGATTTCTGTATTTTCCCCAAAATCATAGATTTGATGAGAGTTTTCACTTTTACCAACTCCAAAGAGACAGTGACAGCGTTCAATCGGGACGTACAAAACATGCCTTCAGATCTGTGGTCCTCCAGTTTTAAAAATTGGTTCGATCGCATGAAAAAAATTTTAAAATGTAAAGGAGAATATTTTGAAAAGCAACAATTATAATATTTTGGTTATAACATGTGTTTTTTAACTCCGCGCCTCCCGACCGTTGCGCGTGCGCCGCGACGCTCAGTCTAAAATCTCGGCCACGTTTGGCCGTTGGGGAAATGAGTGGTAAAGTTACACAAAATGTATAGTGTGACCCACGTATACGTATGGTGTTCAGACGGCTCCCTGTCCCGCTGGTGCTCTGGCGGGACGAAGCCCCTCAGGCGGCGGTGCACGGAGCCCACGAAGCTGTGTGCCCGCTGCATGGCGTGCCGCGCCTGCCGCGCCGCCCGCTCCTGCAACTCCGCCTGCCTGCGCCCCCGCAGTAACACGCCGTACATTAGCACGAGTATTTCAATGATACAGTTATCGTACAGTGAAATGTTCATTTAAAGTTTTGAACATGTAAACTATTTATAAGCAAGCAATACTTCGCGGTTTCATCCGCGCAGCATTACTTGTCCCGTTACTTTCCCAAGATAAAACATATGTGCTAGTCAAAACTATAATCTAACTGTGTTCCTAGTTTCAACCCAACTCGTTCGGACGTTCTAATGTGATTGAGCAACAAACATCCAGACATCTAAACTTTCACATTTATAATATTGGCAAGATCTATGTGTTTTATAGAAATAAGCAGGTGTGAAATTCCAAAAAGAATTTAAAAAATGGTTGTCTGTAAAGTCGGTTTACTGACGATAGTTGAACGTGACAACGTCTTAAGAAAATACTGATGGAATGGTCGACGTCATGCGGCGAGGTAACGGCGGTAACGGCACATGACGTCATGTTTTGCGGGTGTGCAGCCGGCTTCATCGAATTATAAGACGTTATCACGTCAAAAAGCCAGTCACAGAAAGTGCTGATAGAAGTGAACATTTATATCTTAGAATATTAGTAATAAACAGCACTAATCTGACAAAACACATAATTTATACATGAATCGCTACAAATATGGCGATATAACGAGACAAGATTTCACCAATTCAAAAGGCGTCTCACGGGTACTTCCCGTTCCGATCCATCGCCGCATCGACGCTACGCCACTACATTAGCATGTCACTACGCCCTACTAGTGCTCTTGCAGCTAAATAAGTTTTCACTTTTCAATAGTCGTGAACCGAAATGGAATTTACCAACCACTGGTCCAGGTAGGGTAAGTTGAATCTCTGGCAGTAGTGCTTCCGTACGTAGTCTGCGTAGCAGAGGGACAGGAACCAGCAGATGGTGATGTGGATCTGCGGCTGCTGCGTCTTCAGGAAGCGAGTGAGAGGTCCCAGAGCCGCCAGCTCCTGACCTCTCAGGAGACCCGCCGTCGTCATCTCAAGCAGCATGTTGGGACTCTAGACATTGAAGATGGACGGATGGATTCTTACACTAGGTAGTTTTTTTAATAGTATAAAGTGACAAGACGAGCAGGACATGTACCTGATGGTAAGCAACATGCCTGCCCATAGCAGCACAGTGTATCGCAACTATTGGTACATTAGTCCAAATCATTACCTACCATCGCATTGCGCTCGTCAACCGGAGTTATTAGGGGTCTTATCTCTTAGCCCAGTAATCTCTTTAGAAACATTGCCATTCAAATCGGACCACAGTAATGTTTGCACACTACAGATTGGCGGCAGAATAACTGGCAAAGGTGTGGTACTTCCCTAACATATTAGTCATAAAGCACACGAAGGGCAAAATCCCGTAGCATGTAGGTGGCTGCCCGCCATGATCGCGCAAATCAGTTTCCATTTTAACCAAGCAGTAATTTAGAAGGCGACGCGGGCCGGTTAGCTAAGTCTGCGTCTGCCGCCTCTGTCATTCGTGTGCGAAGGCATACAAAAGTCGGACAGACGCGATTTTAATGCTTCGCGGTCAACAGACAGACCAGCCCATCCTGTCGTCTGCAAATCCTCTACTGACATAAAACTAGACTTACGTCTTTAATCAGCGTATCCAGATAGAACTGAAAGAAACGCATGGAGCAGACCCAGAGGTGAATCATCAGAGCCAGCATCCCCAGCACCGTTGTTGACTGAAATCACAAGAATGCAGATAAAGAAGTATATACATTTTTAGTTTCCTGCACACTAGACAACAAACACTTTTTGTACATCTTTTGGGTCCAGTTACGAAAATAAAAAAAATCGTTGTCTGTAAAGTCGGTTTACTGACGATAGTTAAACGTGACAACGTCTTAAGAAATCAGTACGCTGATAGCGCGAGTAGTGATACCGCTCGACTCGGCGGGTGGCGCCCTCAGCGCTCAGCTTCGTCCGCATGGCACGGACGACGAACAAACGGTAACGGTAACGTTACATGACGTCATGTTTTGCGGGCGTGCAGCCGGCTTCACCGAATTATAAAACGTTATCACGTCAAAAAACATACGTTTGCGCAGGAAGTGGATGATTTTTAACTGGTTCTATAGAATACAAAATATTTATCGGTAACTTGTTTCTAACACAAAAAGTAACCACGTTGCGCCCTGTCTCAGACAGGCCAGTAATTATTTACCATGTTTACAGGTGCAGTTTTTTTACGTTACCTACCTTCAGATGTTTTTATCTACCCTTAAACCTAGGCTACGAAAATCCCTAGAAAAATCTAATTACACCGTCTAATTCTTTTCGTCAATCTCTGATTGTTTTTGTATTTTCTTATAGTAAACATTGACGGGACGAGCAGGACATGTACTTGATGGTAAGCAACATCTCTGACCATGCCTGCATAGAGTCACGTAGCAATTTCACCATGAAGAGTCCAAATCATTACCCAGCAATGCCCTGCGCTCGTCATCCAGAGACATAAGATGACTTATCTTAATGCTCTGTAATTTCACATCACAAGCCCTGAAAACCACGAAACAGTGATGTTTGGAAATTACTGCTTTAAGATATAATAACTCGCAAAGGTAACGGTTACGATTACGGTTGTACATGGTTGTACCTAGTAGTATTTATCTCATGAAGCGACTTAAGCTTTTCTTTATACTGTGTTTGTAGTGACCAAGTGTAAAAACACGCTAAATATGTGTGCGTGAAAACAAACACCGCACCGTTAGCACGTAATTCAATCTGTGAATGTATGCGTCCGCGGTCACGCACACATTCACAGATTGAATTACGTGCTAACGGTGTTTGTTTTCACGCACACATATTTAGCGTGTTTTTACACTTGGTCACTACAAAATAGGTAAAGCTCGCGTCGCTGTGTGAAATAAAAGTACATATTTTAACTGGTAGGCATTGATATAAATCAAAAGATGTGATCACCTTGATATTATCAACAACTGGTTTACAACTTACTACCAATCTGCTTGACCCCTAGAACCGCTAGCGGCGAGGTATGTTGTGGTCCTACTTGTTTTGGTTGTGAACAACAAATAGTGATATGTAATAAAAACGTCCGGCGTTTACCGCTTCCCACAATTGACTAGAACGGAAAGAGTGAGCTCACTCTTCCCAACGATAACATATTTCCGTGCGCCTGAAGTTTGGGAGGGCACATCCATTGATTTATATCGATGTGTAAAGGTATGTAATGTTTTTTAATGTTCACGTACCACCATTGTCTTCTCCAAGAGCGAGACATGCAGGTGGTCGCCAGCCATGAATATGGTGGCTTCCAACTCGTTGTACAGAAAGAGGGCGGCAGCGCTGCCGAACACGACCGTGGGGCCAACCCCCCACGCCTCGCCGTTGCAGCTCAGCCATTTAGCAGCCTGCTCCAGGTGGGAGTCACATAAATGCTGCCAATTACACGAATATGGCCTTTAGATGGCCAGGATGGAATAGCTCTAAAAAGGCCTGAATTTAAAATGTCTAGGTTATTATGGTTCCATTTCTTATGTTACCCTTTCTGCATTTTCGTGGCTTTTAAATGAAAAGTTTGTCTCGTCTTATTTTACAATCGGTACATGATGCTACATTGTACCCAACAGTGTGTAAGGAAGGCGGCAAAGGATGACGTTTCCAATCATTTAAAATATAGTCTGATAAGGTAGTGTCTAACCAGACGCTATTGAAATCGAAATACAACCTTAAGATACCTTAAGATGTTCCGATGCCATCATTGATGTAGGAAAAGTTAATGTGTGAACTGGAGAGCCAAAAATTGTTTCTGTGGGGTAGATGTTCCCCAGAAATAGGGAGCTTATGTATTACTTGCGTCTGACTACAACTTCGTTCGCGTTGGATTCAGGAAATGGCTATTCTCTAAGGGTCTAAGGTAAGAAAGTCCATGTTATCGAAATGAAAATTCAAGCATTTGTTATGAATGTATTACTTATTATGTAAACTATTTTTTATTACATTGACTTCCAAATTGCAACGTGATCTCTTCAGTTCTCACGACGTAATGAGCAACAAATATCTAAACTTTCGAATTTATAAAGTTTATAGTGAGACTAACCTGGTTCCACGGGTTAGTCTCACTAACAATTCGTCAATTAGAAACACTCGCATTTAACATTAATGATATTGATTATTTATGGCAAATCATTCAACCTAAACAAATAAACAACGATGAAGATAAAATTAATTACTCACAAATAAATAAAAATACCAATCACCATGAAGATAACAACTCTCACGATATTAAGATTCTTATAGAAACTTAAAGAAAACTCTTTATTAAAAGCCACAAAAAGGAGAAAAACTGCAAAAGAAATATGAATACTCGTACTTATTATAAGCTAGACATTTTAATGTCTAAATTTAGAAATAGGGTACAATAAACAGTAACGCGACAAAACAAACAGATTATCTTTCTAGCAAATAATAAACCTATGCATAACATTGATGAAAATTAGGAAAGTACGTACCATAAATATGACCAGAAGATTTTGCAAATGCCACGGGGAATTAAGCTTTCGTCTTATGAGAAGTACCCCGTACTCAGCAGTGGGGCTGTAAGATAGTTTACATAAATAGTACCGATCCAGACTCAATTTATACTCTGGAGAATATTTCGTTTAATTGTTAAAAGGAGATGATCCCACTGCTGGGTTCGGGTCTCTTTACAGGAGTAAATCACCTGATGCGATAGCTAAATGTGGGCTGTGGAATTTTCCAAAGCTTTCCTAGATGTGGTAGATAGATCAAACCAATTTTCAAACCTCAGAGAATACTCTTGCTTTTATTATTTTGCGGTTTGGACTCATATTGATAAAAATACATATCATTAACTTCGGGAGCTAATTAAATAATTTAGGGACAAAGTCCTATCTAATGTTCTCAAAGAATACTTTCTTTGAGGTTTTAAAATTGGCGGCAATTTAGCATGGCTCACTTTTAGATATCTTGGTGCGAAATCTGATCGTATAGTTGACAGAAGAACTGAACAGAAGCTGATTGAGAAGTTGGACGACTGTAACGTGATCAAGGGAGAATACTCACGCAGTACTGTGCATCGAAGGTCACACTTCTACCTGCCATACACACGTTGGCAGAGCTACGCGAGGCCGCTCGTCTCTAAGAAACATTTTCACTTGCCAATTTCATTCCACATAATCCAATTTTTATCATATAATTTTAACTATTTACATATGATTTTCTTGCAGATGTCTGACAGTTGGTGATTTCGGTCGGATCAGTCAAAATCTACGTGGTTGAGAAACACTTTGCTGTTTTGTTTTCTTAACTTAACTTTTTGTTATGTAAAAAAAGAGAATTGAACGTTTATTTATGGTATTACTAGCTGACCCCGCAAACGTTGTTTTGCCTTAGTGAACAACCCTTGTCACTTAGGGGTATGAAAAATAGCTAGTAGCCGATTCTCATACCTACAGAATATGCATATAAAATTTGGTTAAAATCAGTAAAGCCGTTTCGGAGGAGTAAGGAAACAAACACTGTGACACGAGAATTTTATATATAAGATGAGATAATTTTGTAATATTATACTTAAGTAATATAGAAACCGTGGTGGCCTAGTATCTTAAAATGTAAGATTCAAAATCGTGAGGTCGCAGCAATGAATCCTGCATCTCTCATTCTTTATTTTCTAGTGCAAATGTATAATTTTGTCATCACCCTGCCTTTAACGGTGAAGTAAATAATGGTGAGGAGAGCGGAATGTTCCAAGATTGTCTCAACATCGTATCTCATCCGTATACAGGCCCTTCTGTCACATATGTGGTGAATAATGGCCTTGACTCTTGACAGGTGGTGAGCATTTTGTAAAAATATACGACCACATTGGGATTCTTTGAAATTCAATTGTCTAAAGAAATTCAGCAATCCCCCCTAGCACAAACCATCAGAAAAAATGCAGCCCACTAAATGTTCCCACTGCTGCATGACTGGGGGCTCGGGGCCTTTTCTCGCAAGGAGACAGTCAAGGCCATAATCCACCACACTGGCCAAGTCCGGGTTCGTGGATAACACATGACCTCGAAAGAATTTAGATACATATCGGTTTCCTCATGATATTTACTTTAACCGTTGGAATACCACACTAAAATATTATACTTAGCCTCAACAATACTCGGAAAGAAGTTACACTATGCCTTCAGCAATTGTACCTCTTATAACTCAATCCTGGGTTTGAGTAGCAGCCGCAAGACTATAATAGCTTAAAGTTAGTAACTTTCTTCTTTAATCAATTATTTATTGTAGTCAGTAGCACAGACTTCGGTGGGCAGTGGTGTTTCTCTAGATACAAGCTAACGATTCATAAATTAATAGTAACGTTGTTTGCTGGAAATCTAAACAAATTGCACAGATTTTACTTTTTGAATTCAAATACATTGTGGGAATTGTGGGTTTCAAATAAAAGATGAAATTGGCTAAAGACAAATGGCTGAGATAACCCTGTAATGGCTGATACAGGCCTAGTCCAGACATCTGTGAAAATGTTATATTTATTTAAACAACGATTACATTTATTAAGCACACATATTATTAAGTATATAATACTCTACGGAGATACTATGAGTATATTTTCTAGTTATTCAATTGAAAATTCAATATAAACTTGTAAAACGAATAATATAAAGCTTTGTGGGTATACGAACAATTTTTAAACATTTTTTTATAAAAACACTTACGTAACATTTAAATACGTGATTACACATTCTAATTTTATTATTTTGTGCATTATAGCACGCTAAGTTTAACTTCATTTTTTTTAAATAAAATACACTACTTGAGAGATGAACTTGTAGTAAACAAGATGAATTAGTTTTAAGTAACTACTTATTTATTACGTTAAAATAAATTACAACAATCGTAGCGCTACAAGGAAAAGGCTATTTAATTATTTAAAGTACGTAACATCCGCTACAGAGTAATATTTTATTATATGAAAGGACTTATAATTTAATAAACAGAACATTACGATTCCAGTAATACAAAGATAACACACAAATATTTATTTTGAAATTCACTACATCTTAAACATTTCATTAATATCATGATAAAATGCAATAATTACCTACTTCTAAATATTCAAATGTTACATGCTGCTATTATGAAACAAATGGAAGACAAATGAAATGCCCCAATATCTTTTCAAACTCTATTAATTTGCAATCACGATTCCGTTATATGGTCAAGCATTTTAACAATGATTATTATCGTCTAAATCTAATATATCATTACACGTATGGTGATAATAATAATCAACTACTTTTAATCTAATTACTACAAATAGAAAAAAAAGGTTCTATGTTTGTGATCCCATGAAACAACATTCATTAATTTATACATTTATACTTACGTTATAAAAAGTAACTAAATTTGTTGTAAATATTTCTGCATTCATTGCCCAAGAATACAGAAATATATATAGCTACAACATTATTATACTTAATTTTATGAGGTTCGCTTAGTAATATCAACGAAAAAAGCATATAACAAAATATATTCCTATACTATTCATAGTATTATACGATTTTATGGAATTATTATTTATTTTTTATAGTCGGACAGCAATATTTTCAATATATACAAACTACATAATGGTAATACTGTTATAGTATAAATATATCTTATTGATATAATCTAACATTCGATGTATATTCTAAGTTACACTAGGTACATCGAAAACATTTGGTTATTTGATAATATATAAAATAAGGAATATAGTTAGGTCTATATTGCTCTTAAAACAGGTCTAAAATGTAAATTTGGCTTACAATAATTAATATTTTTATTCAATTTTACTAAAATGTATGACAAAATTTTTGGACGATAAAAAAAATTGGGTCTATTGGAAAATACTAATAAAATTATTATTATTATCAAAACAATTACTAGTACAATACACTTCAAACATAACAAAGACTGGTTGTTTTCTGTATCTTACCTTAGTTAAATTTTTTAATATACATTTTATTTTTATGAAATACAGTAAAAGGTTTTAATATTATTGTAGATTAAGTTCTAAATTGCGTTAAAGATTTCCTACTGGAAGCGAAGCTTAACGGTTAATGCTTAATTTAAGTCTGTAAGTAATGTAATTTAATAAGCTTAGATTGTTGTGCTATCATAAATGTAAAACTATTGGAGGAAGATGATTTTAGACCAACCACTCTATGGGCGGTTTTCTATCCCAAGCACTAGGGTCAGGTCACAGAGTGCAGATAGTGGAATCTGATGGCGGCACTGACGTCACTTCTGGATTTTTAATCAAACGGAGACGCTGGAATAGAAGTAACACATGTTTTACTTTTAAGGTTTTTAATTATCGACGCAAAAACGACAATGTTGTTGTAAATTTGACGCGTTTCTCTATCTCTACGTGTGTCTGTCTATACGTATGTCTGTGGCATCGTATCTCCCGAATGAATGAACAAATTTTAATTTTGTTTGTTAGGTGGGTTACTAGGCAGTGTTCTTATGTAAATTTCATCCAAATTTCTGGTTTCTTCTTGTGGAAATCACATCATCATCTGATGATTCGTCAGAATGAGCCACAGCAAATAAAAGAGCTCTGATGGGATACCGGAGAAACCTGTGAGGGTTTTAGTTGCTATGGCCACCAGTTTTAGTGGTGTCGAGCCCGACACATGTAAAGTGGACGGTGCGTAAAAGCATTTCCCACACAAAAAAACGTTTAGCATCTATCGAAGTCAGACTATCAGTTTAAAATTTTACGTAGACATATAAGCGGATGTAAAAACTCACCGTAGTACAAGAGCCAGGAGTGATGAGGAACTTGTACACGATATACAACGGGATGCAGGAGACGGTGGTCCCCGTCATCAGCCAGCCCACCTTGATGGACCACTCTGGGTACACGTACTCCCCGCCCAGCATCTCCTGGTGGGCCAGCACGGAGAACACGAACAGGACCAGCAGGAATACCGGACTAGAAGAATAAATAAGCTCTTCATATGATAGAAAGAAGAAGAAGACCTACCAAGCAGCATTATTGTAAAGGATCATTGTAGGTATGTACATGTAAGTAGAGCAGCTCTTCTGTTTTTATGGTAAAGGCTGACGAGAGGAGTTGCTAGGTGGTAAGCTTGCCTATAACATAACAGTGTCACGCAGCTATAGGAACATGAAGAGTCTAAATCATTACCTAGCGCTGCGCTGGTGCTTCAACACAGATGCTAGAGCTTTGTGGGCATAAAAAACTATTTTTTTACTATGATATAGTAATAATAAGTGAATTAGAAGACTTGAAGAGAAGGCAATATTTAGCATGAAATGTCTGCCGTTTTAAAAAAAGTGGAGCATCTAAACCAGTAGGTATCAGTTCCCCGCAAAGTCACCAGTCCCACACGCAATGAAATAACCATACTAGCAAATACTGGGTGTTCATTGGGTAATTAATCTTATATATAAAATTCTCGTGTCACAGTGTTAATTACCTTACTCCTCCGAAACGGCTTTACTGAATTTTACCAAATTTTATTTGCATATTCAGTAAGTCTGAGAATCGCCTACTAGCTATTTTTCATACCCCTAAGTGATAAAGGTTATTCACCCCTATTTTTTTTTAATTTATTGATATTTTTTTTTGTTTTTATTTTTTTATGATGTAGCATTAAAAATACATACAACCCTTAATTTTTACCCTTATATAACCAACCCCTATTTTTTAATATCCATTTTAGTAATTTAATCATTTGACAGTGAACTCCTCCTAAACGGCGGGACCGATTTGAATGATTTTTTTTTGTGTGTGTACAAGTGGATTCGAGAATGGTTTAGATTCACAAATAAGCCCGGCGGATGGCGCTGCAGACAGGGTCTAGGTTATGATCCGAGCGAAGCCGGAAAGGGCCGCTAGTATATATATATAAAAGCGAAAGGTCATTCATCACGAAATCGCAGAAACTATATATAATAGGAGTCTGAAATTTTGCATGGAGGTGCCTTTAGGTGCTCGTTAAGACGGGGGTTTACGAAATTCAACCCCTTAGAGGGTGAAACAAGGGATGGACGGTTGTATGAAGATTACGTAATTTTCGAACTTCTTAGCATGAAATTCACAGAACCGATTTGAATGTAATTTGGCACACAGATACTCTGGATCCCAAGAAAGGACATAGCTTACTTTTTATAACAGAAAAAGGGTTGAAATGGGGGATGAAAGTTCATATGGAAGTTCGTAATTGTTGAAGATAAAACCATGAAACTTCGTATCTAGACACTTGAAGAGAAGCAAATAAATGTTTGTTCTAGCAATTTTGTAATTTCGTACTGTATGGGGATGAAATAGGGGGTTTAAATGGGGGTAACAGTTTATATGGAAGTTCATAATTGTTGTAGATAAAACCACAAAATTTTGAAACTAGACGCTTGAAATCCATACTATTTTATATTATAAATGTGAAAGTAACTATGCACGTATGTCTGTTACGCTTTGACTCCTAAACTACTGAACGGATTTTGATGAAATTGTGTTAAAATGTTTTAATATAATCTGTTTTTCCACAGCCCGGCATGTAAAAATCGACACGTAAGAACCATCCCAGCAGATGCTGGTTGGAACTGACCTGATGTAGGACCAGCAGCAGCGCCAGAACCAGCCGGGCTCGTGGCCCAGCATGGTCTTCACGTCCTGCGAGAAGCGGTCGACGCCGTACACCCAGCAGACGCCGGCTGCCTCCGCGAACACCACGAAGAGGATGGCCAGCCCAGGCCCGTACACGTTCAGAAGGTCCACGAGGTACACGCCGCCCTGATGTTGACAAAAGGAAAACAACGATTACAAATAAATAAACAAATATTGGTGGACAATTCACACACAACACCATCTGACCCCAAACTAAGCAAAGCTTGTATGATGGCGGCCAGATAGCTGATATAATAAATATTGGTGGTGGACAATTCACACACAACACCATCTGACCCCAAACTAAGCAAAGCTTGTGTGATGGCAGCCAGATAGCTGATATAATACTTATATAGTTTTAAATACATGCTTATTATACATAGAAACACCCAGACACAGTGCAAACATTTGAATTCATCACACAAATATTTGCACTGGGTGGGAATCGAACCCACGACCCTCGGCTTCGCAGGCAGAGATACTACCAACTAAGCCACGAGGCCAGTCAGTAAAGTGAAGTGAAGCGAAGTGAAGCAAAGTGAAGTAAAGTGAAGCAAAGTGAAGCAAAGTGAAGCGAGGTGAAGTAAAGTAAAAGTTTATTTGCGAAAAAAGGGTACAGTAATAGATAGAACGGTCACGAAAGTAGTTCGTCATACGGTTCGGTATAAATAAATATTGGTGGACGATTCTCACTCAACATCATTTAGCCCCAAACTAAGTAAAGCTTGGACTGTGGGAGCCAACCCTAACAGCTGGTATAATACTTATTTACTTGTAACTACATCCTTTTTATACATAGAAATACACAGAAGGAACTGGAGGAAAAACTTTTTCGACAGAGTGGATTTTTTATGCACGAATTTGATCTCATTTGCCCTAAAGTACCTAGTTTCTTCTTCATACCAAACATTGTTTTTTATAGTTTACTAGTACCACCCCGCCGTTACACCCGCGTAGTCACGTTTCCGTTATTTTCTCCAAATGAAAAGTAGCCTGTGTTCCAGACTATAATCTACCTGGAATCTTTTAACCCGGTCCGAAAGTGTTTTTTGACGTGATAACGTCTTATAATTCGATGAAGCCGGCTGCACGCCCGCAAAATATGACGTCATGTGCCGTTACCGCCGTTACCTCAATCAGTACCATTCCATCAGTATTTTTATTACTTTTCGCACCGTCTAGTGAGTGAAATGTGTATTACGTTCAAGGAGTCTGTCCGTGTTTTAGAAAAGCGACGATATGAAGTTAAGAACTTGTGCTAGTACAATGATGTACCCAGAGATGACGCTTTGAACAGCTTTTCAAAGAGCTTCAAAATGTTTTACCTAGATGGCGCTTAACACAAATAATATGACCGCATTAAAAGGAAACGAAATTTCAACCGCGAAAATTTTCTTTTGAAAAATGCTACCATTCCATCAGTATTTTCTTAAGACGTTGTCACGTTCAACTATCGTCAGTAAACCGACTTTACAGACAACCATTTTTTTGTAAATAAAGAGTGACTAGACGAGCAGGTCATGTGCCTGATGGTAAGCAACATGCCTGCCATGTTCTGACGTGATTGAGCAACAAAAATCCAAACATCCAAACTTTCGCATTATAAATCAGGATGTCTTTTTTTTTTTAATAAAGAACGACGAGACGAGCAAGTCATGTGCCCGATGGTAAGCAACATGCCTGCCACATAACAGCACAGTGACACGCAGCTATTGGAACATGAAGAGTCCAAATCATTTTACCTAGCACTGCATTGCGCTCGTCACCCAGAGATCTAAGTTGTTATATCTCTAAGACCTGTAATTTCTCTGGAAACATTGCCCTTCAAACCGGAACACAGTGATGTTTGCACATTACTGCTTGGCGGTAGAATAACTGACAAAGGTGTGGTACTTCCCCAGGCGGACTCTGCTATGAGTCCTACAACTACAATGTCTTCTTATAATGAACTAAACCGAATACACCAGTGCCATTTCCTCAACATAAAATTTAAATCACGTTTATTTCTTTCAGTCCCTACCGTTTTCACACACGACTCACACTCGAGCGTGTGAACACCGTAGTCGGCCCCTGCGCCCTGCGCCCTGCGCCCTGCGCCTCATAAACACGCAAGTGGGAGTCATCCCCTAAGTGTTCATGAATAATACACGTCCACACCTCAGATAGCGCGGTAATTTATCCGATGATACTCTGTTTCCCCGCATTTATTTACTGGCTACTTGATTTCTTATGGGGGTTGGGGGTAGCAAAGTTATGCTGGTATTTACCGAGCGCAATAATCTACAAAGGCGGTTTTATTTGAACGAGTAAACGTCATATTGTAAACCCTAGCAGCGCCCTGCGTAGTTCCGTTCCCGTTATTTCTCCGGGATGAAAAGTAGCCTATATGTTTTTCAAGACTATAATCTAACTGTGTTCCAAATTTCAACTCAATCCGTTTATACATTTCGACGTGATTGAGCAGCAAACATCATTATAATATTAGTATGATTATGCAGGACTTAATCGTGATCTAGAACTAATTTAATTATCTCGACGTTTCGGGAGCGTTGCAACAGCCGTGATCACGAGAAGAACGTCGAGGTAATTCCAATAATTATTATAATTTACATTGTCTATTGAATGTCTATGTACATTTTTTTCTACAGAAATCTAAATATTATTTAGATTCATGTATTTTTTTCATACAACAGTATTGTTTCAGATTTCAATCTTAATCGAAACGTATGAAAATCTAGTGTCATGATGATTTTCATAGTGGACTCTTCAGTCTTCACCGAATCAACCGATATTCACGAAAGTTTACTTACAATAATACCTGTGTGATTTGATCCAACTTGAGAGATAGGATAGTTTTTATTTCGTATTTTATTCATTTGGTCTTAATATGACAATATCCGAACAAAGCCGGAACGAGCAGCTAGTCTTATTAAAGTAACCTAGACGTGGAATCTAAAAATGCGTGTATCCGATCGTAAACGAAAACCTATCCTCGGTTCACGGCGCGATGAGTTACGCGATAGTAATAACATTTTGTGCTGAGTCATCGCACCCGGTGAATCCGTCCTAATCGGAAATATGCGAAAATCTTAGTTTTACCGATACGATTATTTCGGAGTCGGCGCATCACTTGAATGAGGTCAATAGATAAACGGGTTTCAATGTCTACTAGACGGTTTGGTGTGGGGGGACGGAAGATTGAAAAGATAGGATGATTTAAGTATAAAATGGCAATTAAGAGTAGACTCAACATCCATGGAGGAAGGCTATACCTGCAGAGGGGTTCTCGTAGAAGAATCAACTGATCAAGAATGAAGTACCTATATAACGTACCCATATACTACGATATATACGATAGCGAGCAAACCAGCTCCCGGAAGCAGCACCCGTTCACGACAGGACAAAATTAGGTTTAAAAAGTTGCTAAGATTCAAAAGTACTCACGTAAGTGGTGGTGGGTAAAGCACAGATGTAGATGAAGACGAGCAGCCCCGCGACGAACAACTCTCGGTGTCTCCCCAAAACACGAGGGTATTCGTCACACAACGCCGTCGTCACAGCTTCTAGGCCTAGACAAAAGAATATCTTCTTAAAAAGTCAATCTTATGAAATATAGCAACGCTAAACGCGTTTTATTTGATTTAGTTATAATATCAAAACGAGTTAGCAAAAAAAAGATAGTTTTAAAATTTTAGTGCTCCTGAAGATCGATATATGCCATGGTTTATATCGATGCTCCGGAATCACTCTGTCTAAAAAAAAATTACATATTTTGTAGCGTTTACTAGGTACTACAAAGGGTTTAATGAAAACTGTCGTCTGCCTGTCCTTTTTAAAGATAAACTCACCTCCAAAAGTGCTATCCAACCCCAGTGTGATCAGCATCAAGAAAAATATGATGGCCCAAAATACAGAACCTGTCATGGTCGCTATAGCTTCCGGGTATACTATGAATACCAATCCTGGCCCTTCCAACCCCACCTCTTCTATACTTTTGTTCTGAACATGTGCCATATATCTAGACAAAAGGATGAATACACATTATTATTAGATGTTAGGCTTACCAAAACCAAATAAACATTTTCATTAAGAATCTTACCCCAGAACCGAAAATATGACAAATCCCGCCAAGAAACTAGTCAAACAATTAATAGATGATGTAATGATAGCATCTCTGTAGCAATTGTTGTTGAACTTATTATAACTGGATAGTGCTAAGAGAGTCCCAAATCCTGGACCTAAGGAAAAGAATATTTGAGAAGCAGCGTCGATCCAAACCTGGTGAAAAGAAAAATATATCACATACCAGTTTAATTCAAACTTAGAAATCAGAAATTAGATATTAATGCTACAATACTTTTGAATTCTTAAGTTTGTGCCACTCAGGAGTAAGATAGTATCGAATGCCTTCTGTAGCGCCTGGTAATGTGACGCCTCTTGCAAGTAGTATTAAAAGAACTGCATACGGAGCTAGAGCTGTTACCCATACCACCTGGAATAAAGACAAACTAATTAAGAATTTCAAGACAATAATAATAACATTAAAATAATATTTTTTTATAAAATGAACCAACCCAAAAGAGAAAAAGTCTAAATCAGTGATATTTAATTCATACACAGAAGAATAAACTTTTTACGTACTTTTCCTGCGCTCCTGACACCTTTCCAGAGGGAGAAGTAAACCAAGACAAAAACTCCGAAGACGCACAAGGCTAGTGAAGGTTTGATCGGTCCCATGTCGTCGAGCCCATTAGATCTATGCTGTTCCAATACGTTGCGCCTGAATAGGATATTATTTGTATTATTAGATTAATCGAAAACAATCAAAGAAGTAAAGATTGTCGTGCATAAGCCGTTAGTCAAAAGTGAAATAATAACGAAGATTGATTTGTTGATTCAAGTTAAAGAAAATAACTTATTGGACGGGGTAATTGTCTTAAGTTTAGACTATTCTCTATCGGTTTTTATGCATGTAGCGATCCAATCGTATCAAAATAGGCTTACTCAAAGAACTCTTTGGCTGGTGTTGAAGAGTTGGCATGAATCTGCGGGGAGGTGACGGGCGTGCAAAGAGGCGTGTTCCATTCGTTGTTGCAGCTGGTCCAGGGAAGCACCGAGTTGATGGAAGCGAGCGACGCTACCAGGTAGTATACCGCCCAGCCGATGATAGTGTTGTAGTACATGCCCATGTAGATGTCTATCATGCAGATCGCGTAGCCTACACCTGAAGGAAAAATGTTCTGTTACTGACAGAATTAAGTCTAAGAGTATGTAGTAGAATAGTCTGGGAAGCATATTAGCTAAATCAAAATCGGCAGCTGAAGACTTTTTAGCTGCTTTTAAAAATGCAGTTCATTAATGTTTTTAAAGTAAAAAATAATGGTAGATAATGATGGAATGCTAATTGTGTTTATCTTTGCGATAGTTCAATCTTTTGCATGTAATTGTTGCATCTCTGATTTAAGTTACCTATATTTAGGTAATAATTTATACTCTTCGTAGTCCAATAGCTACGGGCTACTGTGCTGTTTTGGGCAGGCATGTTGCTTACCATAAGGCACACGACTCCAACTCACGACTCCGTTGCTCCTCTCGTCACTCCATACTATAAAAAAAACTCGACAACTATTAACTAAAAATGTTGATATATTCATTTACTGATACTTTTTAAATACTTACTATTTAGCTTACCTAATGTACAACTGTGCATGAAACAATTCCCATGTTCTTCTTTTATCTAAAATCTTTGTAGCCAAACGTAAAGATTGCATCTTTCGACTAATAAATAGCGAATCAAACTTGATTCCTGAATCAAGGCCCCTCAAGACATATTTGTCGCGCCATCTTGTGACACGTAAATCAATTAGCGAGCGCGATACGATATCATTTGATTACCGCCGACAGATGGCGGCAAATGATTTGATTTCCAACATGGCTGCTCGAGCCGCCGAAGTTGGCGCGAAGTTTTGCGATAATTAATTGAATTTTGACGGCTTTAAGATTTATTGTGAGTAAATAAATGGATGAATGATGTTTTATTGGCGCGGAAGTCGTTCTTGTGGGGTTATTAATTTCATTTATAACAAGCAGTAAAGAAAATGAGATGTAGAATAAAGGAAGGTTTCATTATTCTAAGTCTGATTTTCTTTACTGCGGAAAATTCAGTAGAAATAGCGAATTAAGTAATTTATTTTACCTACTACTTACTTATACAATGTTTAGTTTATATGAAAACAATGTATCGGGAAGTCAAACCCCAACATCAGAGTTATAACTGACTCAAGTTTCTAATTTATTGAAAGGTGAATGTTATGATGCAGTGATTTATAGAGAAAGTTTAAAAATTACTTCCATACAATTCCATAAATAGAGAAACAAAGGACTTTAATACTTTTTTTGTAAAATGTCTTATTTCGTCTTACAAAACAATTTTCCAGATATATTTTCTTCACACTCCATCTACGTTTCATACGATCTCGGTGTCACACATTGGTACACATAAAGATTGAGCATATTGATGCTAAATCGAGACGGTTCCGATGTTCGATAACATAACGCACTGATAACGTGATGAATGCGAGTTTGGTCGAAGATGGGGGCATGTTAAATCATAGCTTGATAAGGGGAAATATACCTACTTGTATGAGGGATCGTGTTGATGGTAACAGTCATAAAATGTTCGTCAGTTCTAACATTTAGGGATATTTTTGGTCAGAACGTTACTGAAGAAAACCAGAGATACAATCACACTACTATTATTAAAACGAAAGTTTATGTGTTCCAAAGTATGTATGTTTGTTTGTTCCACATATCTTTGTAACGGCTGAACAGATTTGAACGATTTAAATATGTGGTAAGTAAACTACCTGATTTTGCGAAGTAAAACCTTCATTAGCCTTGCGTCATTGGCATCGAACGCTTCCCATATGAGCTACATTTATTTTTCTGTCGCATGTTCAGTGTTCACCTATACCTACTACGCCTTAAGATTAGCAATGCATAGCATTTTTAAATGTTGTAAAAAATGATACGGCAGTTTTTTTAAATCAAGAGTTACGAGACGAGCATGACATATGCCTGATGGTAAGCAACATGCCTGCCACATAACAACACAGTGGCACGCAACTATTGAAACATGAAGAGTTCAAATCATTACCTGCACTGCACTGCGCTCGTCACCCAGAGATCTAAGATGTTATATCTCTAAGCCCTGTAATTTTTCTGGAACTAAATTGGAACAGGAATTTTTCAAGTTAGCTAGTTAGCCAACTAGCTTAATAGCTAGCTTAGACATAACTATCTATCTATATAAAAAAACGAAGACTGCGCGAAATTCGTTAAAACATTTGTAAATCTCGACAGTTGTTAAGTATCTTAGCTGTGGTAAGAAATTTCCATGGAAGTCGAGAGTGTACTCTGGCGTTGAGGAAACACCTGTTGCTGTTGCTTATTCAAAGTGGCAAGCAAACTTGGGAACTACTTTACAAACAGGTTTATGCGATTTTCTATAGTATTTTTGTAACAATTGTACTCGTACTTTACAAAGTCTCGTAAAACCAGACAGAATTATTTTGTTTTGTACAATATGTAAGTTTTATTAAGTTTGCGTTTCATCTTAGAACTCAGTGACCAGGACGTCTACTCTATTTCTACAAAAAAGTAATTTCGAAAAAAAAACTCGCAACTTTCCTGCTCTCGTTCTACTTCGTTTCGTCCGATACAACATTGTTTGACATTTAAATATTCTAAGCATACTCTAATTAGAGTAGACTTAGAACATTTAAACGGACAAAACGACGGTTCAAAGTAGAATCGGAGTTGGAAAGTCACGAGTTTATTTCGAAATTACGTTTTCGTAGAAAGAGAGTAGACGTTCTGTACCTATTTTTTATACTTAGTATAGAATGGTGGGACTAGCAGGATATGTGCCTAAGTAAGTAATGAAATCAACATGCCTCCTCATAACAGAACAATGTCACGCAACTATTGGACTGTGAAGAGTCCAAATCACTACTTATCACTGCTCACCCAGATATACTCATATAAGATGATTTGATTTGAAAAAAATACCGGGCATAGAGGTAATTTTTTTGGAAACCTATAACCATCAAAACATTTTAAACATTAACCCTTTATACATAAGCACCTTGTAACAGTGTAACACTATTATTTATTGACCACTGTTATAATTTACATGATTCCAAATTCAAATAATGTACTGTTGTAAAAGTTTGCCGTAGTAGTATGTTAATTATTATAGCAGAATATTATACTTATTTATTTCATTCTAACTATCAGTAGGTGACTATTTTTTTAAAATCTATTTTAAAATAGCAAGTGTAATTAGTAGTATTATCAATAAAGTAGCCAAGTGCGAGTTGGACTCGCCCATGAAGGGTTCCGTTCCAGCAAGTAACATAATATACATAGTACACATAGTTCTTGAAGTTCGTTGTAACTTTGATCGAAGTTTTAATAATAGTGTATTTATGACGTACTAAAAAAAACTACTTATCAGATTGAGTTCAAACTAATTTTCGTTGGTAGTTTTCATGGTAATGTACATCATTGATTTTTTTTAGTTTTTTCATTCTCTTACTTTAGAAGTTAGAGAGGGGGGGGGGACACACATTTTACCACTTTGGAAGCGTCTCTCGCGCAAGTTATTCAGTGTAGACAAAAATTATCTTAGAAACCTCAACATCATTTTTTAAGACCTATCGATAGACACCCCACACGTGTAAGTTTGATGAAAAAAAAAATTTTGAGCTTCAGTTCTCAATATGGGGGGCACCCCTAATTTTTTTTTTTTTTTAAACTTTTGTAAAAATCTTAATGCGGTTCACAGAATACATCTACTTACCAAGTTTCAACAGTGTAGTTCTCATAGTTTCGGCAAAAAGTGGCTGTGACATACGGACGGACAGACAGACAGACAGACAGACAGACATGACGAATCTATAAGGGTTCCGTTTTTACGTTTTACGGAACCCTAAAAATGTGTGGCTTCCCGCCTACGCTACGTTTGTACGTAGGTAAGAGATTTTCCTTAAGGTTGGTTGTCTGGAAAAGATTGCTCTCAGCAATATGGCCGCTATTTATATCGCTTGTTCTTTAGTCTAAGTGATTTGCTGCATTAATATAAATTTGTCCCACAAAAGAGTTTTCTATCTGAGTATTAAATTTTCATTGCTACAAAAAATATATTTTAACTGAATTCCCGATAAAACGCAAAACACGCAAAAGCGTTGAAAAGAAAACGGTTCAACTTTCATGACTAAAGTTTTTATGTAAATGCCGGAAGTAAGCACCTTAACAGATTGTCGCTAAGTTTGATAAAAGTGTAGGAACTCCACGATTCTTGCCGGAGCCGTGATTGGTCAAATCATAACTTGGTTCGATTCTTACCTCTGTGACGAGGCTAATAGATCACGAACTGCGAAGTGAAGAAAGTTATTGTAAGATTTTCTTTTAGCATTTTAGTTGCCTTTTCTTACGGTTGTGATAGTCAGATCATGCCATAAAATGGATGTTAACATGATGTGGATCAATAGCAATATATGTCGAATTCTTATTTTATTCTACACTATTTATTATAATTAATTACTTACTTGATATTTACCGTGGTTCAATATTGAAGTGCAGGGAGAGAAAGGTCGCTGATGGGATTTGAATGAAATTTGGTACATAGATACATAATGGTCTAGAATAACACATACCTCGGCCGTGCTCCGCTATTTTAAAGAGCTAGGCTGGTTTGGGTAGGCTGGCCGGTGGGAAGTGCACAACACACCCCTAGCGGGACGTCAGTGCAGGACAATCACCCCCACCCTGAATTAGAATTAACACATACCTAGGCTATTTTGTGTCCCGGGAAAATTTTGATTTTCTTTTAACTCTGAGCTTAGGAGAGGATTGACCCCATACCTACATGTCTGTTCAGTTCTTCACTATCATCATCAGGCTATATTCGTCCATTGCTGAACACAAGATACGCTACTTAACTTGATCCTCGGTCTTACCTGTCCAATCACCACCAGTTGCCTTTCGTATATCGTCACTCCACCTAACAATAATATATTATACTGGGCGGCTTATACTACATTTACCTGTTATTTCTGTTTTCTTTAGTATTCAAATACTGGATACTAAATCTGGATACTAAAATACCTGGATCGTATTTTTTCGTACCTATACAAAATCTTTTTGAACAAGATTATACTATCTTGAACATTTTAACATATTTTCCGTCGATTGGTAACTACACATTTGAAGCAGTAAATGCTACGGACTAGTTCTTGACGTAAAATTAGTTCTGCAGACGAGAGAGTCGAACTGAGCAGACTTGATCTGAAAAGTAAATGTTTGAAGACCGCTTCATTGGCGCACGGCGACCTCACAGCGAGATGTCACCTCGACGAATGTAGGGCTGCTAAATCCTACTCATATTTTAAATGAGAAAGTTTGGATTTTATGTGTTTGTTACTTAAAAAGCATCATGCCTAAAAAATAATCTAACCGTAACTTTAGTGAGTTTATTAAAAGTATTGTAAACGTAGTTTTCTTTTGTTTCACAAATAAAAACTAACGAAGAACTTAGAAGTGTCCAGTGACGTCTCTTCATTGTATGATTTTACGAAGATGTGGCGTCACAAGCCCCCACCGGGGGTCTACCGCCTAACGAAAACGCTTTGACGCTTTGACATTGCTATCTCTTTTCTTCTAGCTTGAAATGAAAGAGACGGCAATGTCAAAGCGTGAAAGCGTTTTCGTTAGGCGGTAGACCCCCGGAAGTTTGATGATTTATATTCTATACTATTATGTATCTGTGTCGATTATTATTAATTTGATAAAACAAAGTATACGTGTCCATAATCTAGCTGATGGAGTAATTAGAACGATATTTTTGATCCAGTCTTCATCTCAATTTGGCTGCTAAATCCTACTCCTACGTGTTTGGTTGGATTTTTAAAATAACGCCGCTACATGTTATAATTATTTATGGTTCTGAATATTTTGTTACGATTTCTGTTATGCCAAAAACAATGTAATCTTCAGTAGGTAATAGAGTGTTAATAAATGCATATTTAAGCTTGTAGAACGAATAAATATATTATCTTGTTTGTCGCTTCTAAAGAATATTTTCAATGTAATAAAGATATTTTCAAATTGAACTCAATTGTCGCAAAAACTGAAGGAACAACGCTGAAGTTTAGTTCATGTTAAAATTTTATTCTGAGATAGCACAATGGCTTGTTACTTTAAGCAATAATCCATTTGTAAACATAGAGTCGGACTAAGTTATAATGTTCTATACTAGTCGGTACAACCTGGACAACAATTATAATACTAGCTGACTCGGTAAAAAAATCTGCTAAATAAATTACTACCTATGGGTACTTTTTATTGAGGGGAAAATAACGGGAACTAAAAATACGCGGGTGAAACCGTAAGATGCTACTAGTTCTGAAATAATTTTGATCATCCAGAGCAAACATCTTTATTCATCACACAAATATTTGTCCCGAGCGAGAATCGAACCCACGACCACGGTCACAGTAAGCGGTCTCGCTACCGACTAGAGTTGTAGGGGAAGTGCCACGCCTTTGCCAGTTGTTCTGCTACCAAGCAGTAGTGTGCAAACATTTCTGTGTTCCGGTTTCAAAGGCAATGTTTCCAGAGAAATTACTGGGCTAAGAAATAAAACACCTTATATCTCCGGGTGACGAGCGCAGTGCGGTGCTAGGTAATGATTTGGACTCTTCATGATCCAATAGCTGTGCCACTGTGCTGTTATGAGCAGGCATGTTGCTGACCATCAGGCTCATGTCCTGCTCATCTCGTCACTCTATACTCTAAAAAAAAAGACTGAGTTACGAGTTTAGTCTAACTCTTTATACAAGTGCCAATTAGGTTTTACTTTTAAGAAGTATTCCCCACAAGCCCGATGTTCCTACGAACAAGTCTCACTTGACCTCTCCGGGGCAGATTTCATACATTTTAAGCAGGGCTCCGTGGCCACTATTTGTCTCGGCGTTAAAAGCATTGCCTCTTGTATATTTATAAGACGTTTCTTAAACGTCCGAGGTGCTGACGGCTTCTGTGGAGATGGGGATGTATTCTCTCAGGTTCACGTATCATTTACGGTAAATGTATTATTTGTAGTGATAGGACTCTTTGGAGAGTCCGCCTGGGGAAGTACCACGCCTTTGACAGTTATTGTACCAAGCGGTAATGTGTTAGTATTACTGTGTTTCGGTTTGAAAGGCAATGTTTCCTGAGTAATCACAGGGCAAATACGTAAATAAACATATATCTCGGGGTAACGAGAGCAGTGTAGTGTTAGATAGTAATTTGGTTACTTCTTGTTTGAAGTGCAACCTATGTATAACAAGTATGTATTTAAAAACTATTTAATAAGTATTATATCAGCTATCTGGCCGCCATCACACAAGCTTTGCTTAGTTTGGGGTCAGATGGTGTTGTGTGTGAATTGTCCACCAATATTTATTTATTTATTTTAACCACTATCTACTTTTTTCACCATGTGGCCCATGGCTCCCAAAAGGTTGCCGACCCCTGATATATATGATCAGACTTCCGAAATGGAGGGTTGTGATATCACGTCTTCGGAAAAATTAAACAATGAAGTGACGTCACTTGAAACTTCTCAGCACAGTCTCTTCGTCATTTTTTGTTTGTGAAACAAAAGAAAAAACACTTGTACAATATTTTTTAATCTAACTGATGCATTAATTATTTTTTATTAGTCATCAGGCCTATTGATTAATCCAAAATTTCTATGTCGGTGCAGAGTCTACGTGTATTATAATATATTATATTATACAGATATAATGCTAAACTTTCCGAAACTTTAATAGCCCGTTTGATCCCATTAGGGATGGATTTGATGAAATCCTTTCATAACGGAAGCATATAGAAGAGACTCTCCGAATTTCGGCTCAAGTTACGCGTTGACATTTCACCCGCTGTTGAGTTATGTAGACAATACAACTTTATATTTTAAATAATTTATGAAAAAAAGTCGTTAAAAACTGCACTATACGTCGATTGGGGATATTTCCCGTCATAAAAAAAATATTTCACTTCAAAATAAGCCCTTAAGACAGGTATAGATAGCTAGACGAGAAAGAATCATCTTTTTGCACAGTAATTTATCTGGAAACTTTACCTCTCAAATCAGAACAAATGTGTGTAATGTTTGCAAATTACTTCTTGGTGGTGGACGAAGTCCTACCATTCCCTACAAAATTGCCATTATAATTATTGTTATCTGATCGGTAAATTAGAAAATCAACGTCTTTTACAAAATCATTTCGCCCTTTCTCAATTGTTGTCTAAATTCTTTGATATCTTTCAAACCGCTGTAACAAATTCCTGCCCATTCCGTGTTCCTTTGAAAGCCTCTGGATTCCAGCTCACAAAGTATTTAATGTACCAATACGTTGAGAGGTGCAAATAAACTGCGTGCCGAGGACGGGGCGTCCCGAGGGGGTGACAATCACTTACCGATGAGTTACTGTGGATCAAAACTGCTTGATTTACTCCAATACTTTGATGTTTTGTTCGAGACATGAATTAATCGTCTTGGGATTTATTGGTTCATTTTCAATAAGCGTTCTTGCGATTAGAACGGTTATTTCTTTGGACAAATAATGTATTGGTAGATGGCGTAGCGTGATAACTTTGGTTGGACAGCGTAATAAATAAATAAATATTGGTGGACAATTCACACACAACACCATCTGACCCCTAACTAAGCAAAGCTTGTATGATGGCGGCCAGATAGCTGATATACTACTTATATAGTTTTAAATACATACTTATTATACATAGAAACACCCAGACTCAGTGAAAACATTTGAATTCATCACACAAATATTTGCACTGGGTGGGAATCGAACCCACGACCCTCGGCTTCGCAGGCAGAGCTACTACCAACTAAGCCACGAGGCCAGTCAATACTACATTTATGTTAGGAGCGTAAAGTTATAGCGCTAAACAGGTTCGCTATATCACACAGTCAAAATTAAATGAATAACTTCTTCAACTAACTAACAAAATTAAATTCAGTGTCCAATGCATTGGACACTTTTTGGTAAGGGATAATCTTATAGGTTTCCGTCACCGACATGTTGGCAGCGGCGGCGGCGACGTAGTGGCGTATCATTCAGGCAACGGTGGAGCTACGATGTGAAGCTTAAATAAAACGTTTGATGTAACATTGTTTGTACTCAATACTCTTGTAGAATCTGTATACTGTAAGTATTATTAATCATTTGTTATTATATATATTTATCTTTGACATTTAATTGACGAGGCCCCTTTACAGCTGCTTTATTAATTTCGACATTGTTATTTTATCTTATTATGTACACATATTCTTTGCCTTTTTGTGAATGATGTTACCATACCGCTGGAGAGTAAAGGTTCTCTAATGCCGACCACGAACGGCAGATGCAGTGTAGGACGGCTCCCACACGATGGACCGATGATATTGTTCGGTCGCGGGAAGTCGGTGGATGGAGACGGCACAAGCCCGGTAATTATGTGGGGAGGCCCATGTCCAGCAGTGGACGTCTGCAGGCTGCAGATGGTGATGGTGATGGTGATGAAGTATCAAGTTCAAGAAGTATAAACTAATTGTCACAAACCTTTGAGAGCCGGGCAGATCCGCTTCCAGAGCGTGAGGCAGCCGCAGCGGTGGTACTGCCCCAGCGCTAGCTCCATGAAGAACAGCGGCAGCCCACCGAAAAGCAGCATTATGCAGTACGGGATCAGGAATGCTCCTGGAGATGATTACTATATCAGTTACAAGTACCTGGATAACCAAGCTGTGCTCGGTTTAACGTGCCTACTCTATGGAATATGAAGAGTCCAAAATCATCACCTACCACTGTGCTACGCTCATCACCCAGAAATATAAGATGTTTACCACTATGCCCTGTAATCTCACTGGAAACGTTGGCCTTCCAACCGGACCACAGTGATGTTTTCACAATATTGCTTTGTGGTAGAATACCTGTGGTATATCCTCAGTCAGACTGCAAAGAGTTCTACCACTAATAAAATTGCTCGTTTAAAGGTATTGTATTAGATAGACACATATTTCATAGAAGTCTCGTCATTCAATAACGTAATTAAATCAACATCTACAAACCACCCGGCATACTCGTATTAATAACTAATAATAGTGTCGAGCAGTTCCGAGGATACTATATAATATTCTGGTATCAGTTGTAAGGGAAATCTCAGTTGTTGGGAAGATCACCATGAACCTCACAGAGTTGGGAAGAAACTTTATTTTCATAGCCTGTTTATATATTCCGCACGGTGGTTTATGATAGTTTCAAAGGTATTATAAGATCCACTGTTTTTATTCAGATGATGAATGTAACGAAAAAACGAAAGTACCAGGACGTCTACTCTGTTTCTACGAAATCGAAATTTCGAAATAAAACTCGAGATTTTCCTACTCTCGTTCTGCTTCGTTTCGTCCGATACAACATTGTTTGACGTTTAAATGTTCTAAGCATATTCTAATTAAAGTAGGCTTAGAACATTTAAACGGACAAAACGACGGATCGAAGTAGAATCGGAGTTGGAAAACCGCGAGTTTATTTCGAAATTACGTTTTCGTTGAATTAGAGTAGACGTCCTGAGATGTTCAGGTCGAACGAGAAACCAAACATGGAAAGAAAGATCTCTGCCTTTTTGGTCCCCACAAATACCTAATACATATTGGCATGTCATGTAGCCTCAAAGGTAGGTTGTAGCACTCACCGCCTCCATTCTGGTAGCAGATGTAAGGAAAGCGCCACACGTTGCCCAGGTCGACCGCGAACCCCACCACCGCGAGGAGGAACTCCGCCTTCTTGGCCCATGTCTCCCGCTCGCGAGCCGGTGTCAGCGACACCACCACGGAGCGGGACTTGGGCAGCAGCTGGAGGGAAAAGAGGGATTAGATACACTAATAGAGTAGAATAATTAGGCTGGTGGAAAAGGAAGATCTGAAATAGTTTTCAAATCGATTTTAGTAGCGGAGTTAGATAGAAGGATTGTCCACAATACAAAAAGCAACCTTATGAGTTAGAAAACGTTAAAAACAAACAGCCGTGAGTATTGTATATTTTTTGAAGATGATCGAAAAGTGTGACTTTGCATAAATTCTTTTCCATAGACTTAAAAGTTTTGAGCATTGTCGCAAAGCTGCTTGCTTATCAAGTTGTTATCGTTTACTAACTGTTCAGAGACTGTGCAACTGTTCTGCATGATCTAATACTACCTTGCCTTATTCGCTCGCTCGTTTCGATATTTTGAGCTACGAACAGTCCGATACTGTTGACTCACTCGTTTCATGGTTGACGTTAGAAAGACTCGAACGAGGAGGTTTGACCCCACTTTTGTCTAGCTGTGGAATGCGTTGCCTGAATGAGTTTTTCCCAATTGTACAATTTGGGTGTCTTCAAGTCAAGTGTGAAACAGTTTCTTCTAGATAAGCACGCTCCATCTTAGACCGCATCGTCGCTTAACATCAGGCAAAATAGCGGTCAGGTGTAAACTTAGACACTCTAGAATTCTTCAAGGTCAGCGAGAATAGTTATTCTAGTCAGCATGTGTCATTTTGGACCATGGCTTAGCATCAGACGAGTTGGTGGTCAAATGCAGACCTATACGACAAAAAACATGAATGAGGGTAGCCCGAGCTCCTGCTTAGTCCTCCCCCTGACTACTCCTGATCTCCTAGCTCCTGGCTGCTCCTGCAAGCTCTACCAGCGTGTAAGCCTGCGTATAGGGGCGGAGGTGGCCTGGCTGGAGCTACAACTAGTAAACCTGCGTACAGGGGCGGAGGTGGCCTGCGCAGGCGGCGGCGCGGTGGGCGCGGGCGGCGCGTCCGACGGGGGCATCTCCTCACTCAGCTCGCTCTCCCCGTACCGCCGCTCCGGCCCTGGACTCTCCCCCTGACCAACAAAGAGTTCAGTTATAGCAAAATAAATAACTAAAGAAATTCACACGTTAATCAGAAAATATCATAATTTTTTTGGTGGACGCACACGCCCGTCGTGACTCCTGATAGGCACACAATTTAGTTCATGCTAACTAGCAGCATCCCGCGGTTTTACTCGCGTTTATTGTGTTCCGAATTTCAAGCCGATCCGTTCAGGTGTTCCGATGTGATTGAGCAACAAACATCCAAACTTTGTCATTTTTGATATTATAAGGATTTTAATTCAAAACTAAAGTGGTTATTACACATATTTCATTACCTAGTCACGGATAACTCACGCGTGTTTGGCACTAGTACTAGGCTGCCGGACGCGGCCGAAGCTCGAGTCAGGCTGGACAACTACGAGTTGGTATATCACCCGTGAGTGACCCGTAACGTAATGTAGGTACCCCGTAATATATTAGTAGGATTAATCTAAGATTGAGCAGAATCTTAAGGAGTCTTGGGTTAAATTAGAGTGAAATACGCTGAGAATAGGTTGTTCGTTCTCCGACTCAACAAGTAAAATATTAAAAAATCTTATAACTACAGGCAGGCCTCTGGAGTATTTTATTTAAAAAATCTCGTCAACTGAATCCCACCGCAAATTTCGTTTGATGTGTTGATTCGTTTTCGTCTATCTTTCTTGTGAAATGTGTTTCGAAGCCGTTACATTGGGCTTGGCGAGCGTGACGCACTATTTGCGTTGTTTATTGAAGCGTCTGCAGTCAACAGCCGTCCGCAAACAGCCGCCAGATTGCTTTGTAAACAAAAATAATGAAAAGTGACCCTTCTCATCGGTCGCTCGGCGTAAACTCCCGCTGATTAGGTTTGATAAATAATGACTTAACTTTGGATACGATTCCAAGACGAATGCGCGCGCTCGAGATTTGTGCCGATTTTTTTTGAAAGTGAAAACATTTGGAGTGTTCTTGAAATTTTTTGGTGGGAGATAAGCTTACGGGTTCGCGTCACGTTCATGTATATGCTAATTTAGTGACGTAGGTAGTGTTGGAGCGGCGGTGAAGCGGGAATGGCGAGTTAGATGCTATTTGGATAGTATAAATTTTGTAACTTCGCGTCAACTACATACGTAATACAAGAGCCGATCCAGATTTGGCTCCAGGGGGGGTCACATAGATGTGGTCAAGTCACAAAACTGTACGATAGGCACATGCATGCATTTTAATCTGTGGTCCACCTAGCCACCCAGCCCAGGGGGAGGGGTCATGAGGCCTAAGACCGGTCCTGGATCCGTAACATCAGTATATCTGCAGCTGTTCATAGGTAGATCCGCCTAGCCAAAACTGTCCTAACTTTGAGATTGCTCTCTCTTTACTTTTCGTTTGAAATTATAGAGACAGCAATAGCAAAGCCGAAGCCGGTTTAGTTAAGCGGTCGAAAAGCACCTAAATAATATTTTGCAAAATTAGTGCTGTTTAATTCCTCAAGCGGACTCAGTAACGTCCTTCTACGTATTACCGACATAATTATGTAGTAAATGTTGAAACATTACTGCTTGGCGTCAGAATAGCTGAGAATGTATGGAAGAGAACTGTGTTGAAACTAGAATCTTGTAATTAGGTAAAATAATAGATTTATAAAACTTTTGATGGAACATTGTACTCATGTAGTATCTGTATACTGTATGTATTAAATATTTGTTATTTTGTCTCTGACAAAGCCTTTTTACAGCTGCATTAGATTGACGAGGCTCCTTTACAGCCGCTTTATTTATTTTGACATGTACACGGATTCTTATGCCTTTTTGTTAATGACGTTTCCAAGTGTTCTTATGAATTTATGGTTCGAATAAATGAATTGAATTGAATTGAATGGAATGGAAACCTCAAGCTAACTTTGCAAACAGTCCTACTAGATACTCGTTTTCTCGTGGTACAAACCTTTTGATTCAACATAAATCAATCTTTATTATCATCCGGAGAGGAACACACGCCGTTAAAAGGTATTTACTGTACGGATTAGCCGTTTTATAAGCGATCAGTGAAGAGGAACCTCTCGTCCTTCTAAGTTAATTAGTCCCTCGTTCTTATCTGACGTGGTAGGGGTCGTGGTGGCTTAGTGACGAGAACGTCCGGTTCACAATCGTCAGGTTGTAGGTTCAAATCCTACCTGCGCGTTTGAGTATTTTTAACTGACTTCAAAAAGGGAGGAGGTTTTCAAATCGGTTGCTGTTTTTTTGTTGTTGTCATCGATCATTCAAGTCATCAAAGTTTTTTTATTTATTTCCATAAGAATAGCAGCACATAAGTCAACAATTTATATGGGTAGTTCAAATAATGTCACAGCTGGCTCCGCAGTTTATATTTTGTATGTATGTTACGCGATAGTCCTGCCAATTGTGAATCAATTCTGATGATTGTTTTTTTGTTTGGTATATCATCATAGTTCAGAGGTGGTCCAATATGAATGTTATACATATACGGTGTGGTGGTTTTTGATACAAAATGATAAATATGAACAAAAAACTAAAATTTACATTAATTTTTCATCTGGATGTCTTAGTAATGACTTCTTATGAAAATTGCTCGAGAATCTGAATTTAATTTTAAATTGAAGTTGGTTTTTATTTGTATGGGAGAAAATACATATGTATATTATACCTATCGTGCGTCACTATCCAATCATCACTGGCTTTAATGGTAAAAACAATATCGTGAGAAAACCGCCAAATTATTCTAAGAATCTTTTGCGTCTCATGCGTCTTTCGCTAATCTGAACTTTGCCGACGTTGTATTTACTACCTTTACTCTCTCCTTGTAAGAAAAGGCTACTAGCTGCTAAGTAAGTAAGTAAGTCTACATCATCATCATCATCATCAGCCAATCTTAGTCCACTGCTGGACATAGGCCTCTCCCATGGCTCGCCACTCAGCCCTATCCTCGGCTATACGTCTCCATCCACTGCCTGCTGTCTTCCGTATATCGTCACTCCATCTAGTCTCAGGGTGTCCTACACTACGTTTGCCGATCCGTGGTCTCCACTCAAGAACACGTCTACTCCAACGGTTATCGGTTCTGCGACAGATATGGCCGGCCCATTGCCACTTCAGTTTGCTAATGCGTTGAGCTATGTCGGTTACCTTGGTTCTCTGACGGATCACTTCGTTCCGAATACGATCCCTCAGAGAAACTCCAAGCATAGCTCTCTCCATAGCTCGCTGCGCGACTTTAAATTTGTGGACCGCTTTAACTGTCAGTGTCCAAGTTTCGGCACCGTAGGTCATGACAGGTAGGACACACAGATTAAAGACTTTTGTCTTTAGACATTGTAGTATAGACGACGAGAAGACACGACGTAGTTTACCAAATGCTGCCCAGCCCAGCTGAATCCTTCTCTTGGCCTCATTCTCGAAATTGTGCTTGCCTAGTTCGAGCGTCAGCCCTAGGTACATATATTTCTGAACAATTTCTAGAGGGACGCCATTTATAGCAACCGGTCCCGGAGTTACACGTTCGTTAACCATGATCTTGGTTTTATCCACGTTCATCCGGAGACCTATGCGTTGAGAAGCATCAACTAGGCCATTCAGCATCGACTGTAAGTCCTCCAACGATTCAGCCATTATGACGATGTCGTCAGCAAATCGTAGGTGAGAGATGTACTCGCCATTTATATTTATGCCACGCCCAGCCCAATCCAGCGTCTTAAACATATCTTCGAGAGCGTTAGAGAACAATTTGGGGGAAATCACGTCCCCTTGTCTCACTCCTCGACAAAGATGGATATGGTTCGTCTGCGCTGGTTTTGGACTTGGACTGTCATCGTTGCGGCGTTATATAAACATCTCAGCACCTCGATGTATCGCCAGTCGACTTGACACCGTTGCAAGGACTCCAGAACAGCCCAGGTTTCGATCGAGTCGAATGCTTTCTCGTAGTCTACAAACGCTAAGCAT
Source organism: Ectropis crepuscularia (assembly GCA_963693475.1). NCBI lineage: Eukaryota > Metazoa > Arthropoda > Insecta > Lepidoptera > Geometridae > Ectropis > Ectropis crepuscularia. The sequence goes on along the minus strand of OY856349.1, from coordinate 27,207,033 downwards.
AGGGGCAGATTATACTCTTTGGTCTTCTGTATAATCTGCCGCACTGTGTGAATGTGATCTACGGTACTGTACCCGCTTCGAAACCCGGCCTGTTCAGGGGGTTGGAACTCGTCGAGTCTTCGCACCAGACGGTTTGTGATTACCCTTGAAAACAGCTTGTAGACATGGCTTAGCAAGGATATCGGTCGATAGTTTTTCAAAAACGTCTTCTCTCCTTTTTTGAAGAACAAAATGACCACGCTGCTATGCCATGCCCTCGGAGTTCTCCCGGTGAAGAGGACAGTATTAAACAGGGCTTGGAGCTCTTTTATCAGCGGTGTTCCACCGGATTTCAAGAGCTCGGTTGTAATACCATCGTCCCCCGCGGCTTTTCCATTTTTGAGCTGTCTAAGGGCCAGCACAATTTCGTCCAGGCTTACGTCTGGCAGATCTTCCGTGTGGTGGCGAGTCAGAGTGGCCCTGCCGTCTTCATTTTCCAGCGAGAGATGAGGAGCGTGCGATGCGTACAACTGGCTATAGAAATTCTCCACTTCCGAAAGGATTTCCGGCTTGGAAGCTACGATATTTCCCGTCGATGTAGTTATCTTTGTCAGATGGCTCTTACCAAGAGGCTTGGCGAATACTTTCGACCCCCGATTTTGCTCAATTGATTTTTCAATCAAGAGCGTATTAGCGGATCGGAGGTCGCGTCGTACAAGCTTGGTAATTTCCTTATTGAGCGTGTCTCGTTCTGACGAAGATAACGTGGGATTTGTCCGTCGTTCTTCCATTAACCGCAACGTTTCCTTCGATAGTTTCGATTTTCTACCTTTATGTCGCAATTCGCAAAACTTTTTGCCCTCATCTCTTAGCACTTCAACTACCTGGTCGAGTTTCTGATCCACGTCGTCTGTGGCTTCCAGAGCAGCGAATCGGTTTTCTAGCTTTAGCTGAAACATTTCAGATCCAACTACGGTTTGGAGAAGATTTGGACGGAGTGTTGACGTCATCAAGCGAGCACGTTCCAGCTTAAAATCGATATTCAGAGTGTCTCTTACCAACCTGTGGTCACTTCCGGTATTAAACCTAGTGAGCACTGAGACATCTCTGAATATACGCTTTTTGTCCGCAATGATGAAGTCAATCTCATTTTTCGTCCGTCCACCGGGGCTTTGCCATGTCCACCTCCTTTGAGGTTGCTTCTTGAAAAAAGAGTTCATCAAAAACAACCCCTCCTTCTCGAGGAAGTTGACAAGCATTTGCCCTCTCTCATTTCTTCGACCCAAACCGTACGATCCTATGACCGATTCACTACCTGTATTTACCCCCACGTTAGCGTTGAAATCCCCCATAACAACGTTGAAGTGTGCTCTGGAGGTATGGCGTAGAGCCTTGGTAATGTCCTCATACAGAGTCTCCACCTCAGAATCTGGGTGTCCCTCCCAGGGTGCGTAAGTCATAATTACCTTAAGGGTATACCTCTCGGTTAACCTGACAATAATGTACGCGACCCTAGAAGACACACTTGCGATTTCTAAAACGTTGTTACAGAGGTTTTTATGAACCAGGAACCCGATTCCACCTTGAGACAACTGATGGCCTTCCCGATAGTATAAAAGATGACCTGATTCTAGGGTTATGGTGTCCTCCCCCTGTCTTCGGACTTCACATAACCCCAGAATATGCCATCTTATTCGTGAAAGTTCCTCTTCCAGCTGCACTAGCCTGTCGTCTTGCCTTATCGTTCGTCCGTTATACGTAGCCAGAGTCAGTGTCGTTCGGCGGCCTCCGGTAGCCTGGGGATTCTTAGCACCCCTTGCCCTGCCGTAACCATAGCCGCCGCCTTGGCTAGGAATAGCAGGGCGGCCAGGAACTAGGGGCCTTTCTCTGTTGTGACTTGTCATTTTGGGAGGGTTTGCCCGTAGTCGCCACGCTGGGCATGCGGGTTGGCGACCGCAGGGGCGTAGTTTCTTGTTTCGATGACGCTGCTGCCCGTTATCGACCGGAATTTAACTACGCCGTCTTTCAGATGGTTATACCGCCATCAGCCGGTGTTACATAGGTAGGTACATATTAATATATCACCCTGGAATCATATTTACCTACTATAAATAAAGTATTGTGAAAAACTGGATTATTGCGGGTACACCACGGGTACAGAAAGTAATAATGGAATGCAATAATTAATTATATATTGGATGAAGATTAAATAATGGATGTGTGTTGCTCAATTACGTCGGATATTTGGAACACAGAATATATGCTACGTTTTATCTCGGGAAAGTAATGGTTAAACAAAGATAAATTATACAGAAACACCCAGAAGTATAACATATATTACAGTAATTAATCACACAAATATGTGTCTTAGGTGGGAATCGAACGCACAACGTAAAGCCCGTAAAGCTGGACTTTACGGTAGACTTACTACCAACTGAACCAGGAGGCCAGTCAGTGTCCGCAATTTTATACTAAACTTTATTCTCCAAGTTTCAAGTTTCTACTTCCAGTGGTGTAGGATCTGCATCATCTGTCAATCTCTCGACACAAAGCCTTTAATAAATACAGTCCTTGTAATAGCGATCTTACTTAAATCTAAAGATGTTATCTGAATCAAACATTAATTTCTCTGCCCGGAGGCTCGAAATGTTTAAATTTAAGGGTTTCTGAGCACTGAGAGGTCCAGGCAGCATTTAATCGACAGCCTCATGAATGTGAATGGGTGATGATTCGCATGATTTAACCTCTGGACTACCATGGATTCCCGAACCTACACACCACGTTGTGGTAGTAAATAAGAAAAGAGAGATACATACAAAAAATTGGCAGTCAAAAGAACTGCCGATAGAAGTGAAAACTTATAACTCAGAATTTGATAGCTTGCTTTGGAAACTACACGGGTGTAACTGGAGGGCGTGGTCTGGCCATCATGGCATGGCCATCTAGAAATGCGTGAGCATTTCCCATTGGTTCACGCATTTCTAGATGGTAGATGGCCATGCCATGATTGCCAGGCCACGCCTTTTCAGCGATTCCCATTGGCTGACGCATTTCTTGATGGCCAATGGCTATGGTCCCGAGTTTACACGAAGATTTCTTATCATACCCGATCGTGACGCTAGAATTCAATTCACACCCCACGAAAAATCTGTCTAGGCGCACCAAAAGAAGTTTTCACTGCAAAAAATATAAATACTACAGTAAAACCCATGAACTAGCGCCACAAGTATCGGTCTTATTGTTGAGAGTAATCTCATCCAGGCAACAAATCGTACTAGTAGCGTTGTAGTGGTAGCCACACGCGTATATTATTAGTATTTTAATAGTAAAACAAATTAAAACGTTAAAATGCAAAACAGCATACGTAAGGGCTATTCTGAAGGCGCGCGGCCCTTTATGGGGCATTCTACGTTATGGGCCATAAAGTGCGCGTTCGCGCTGTCATTCATTGCGAACGGCTAAAAGTTAAGCCTCCCTTTACTGAGCCGTTTTAAGAATACATTAAACTCTTTGGTTTTAGTTGCGTTTGAGAAATCAAGGCTAGGAATTAAGGTGTACTATTACAAATTATCACACACGGTAATTAAAAGTTGTTCAAATATATTGAATACGCTCGCGTGAACCCGACAGAACTGTGCAAATAAAAAAATATAATTTAAAAACTCAAAAACCCGACTGCGTAAAAAGTGAACCAAACTACGTACTCGCATACTAAAAAAAACTGAAAAGAATAAAACAAGCATTTAGATTTCTGGTGGTCTAGAATTCTATAATATGTTATTGTATTAATACTATTGAAATATATACAATATTTTCTAATAAAAGAACATTACAACTGAAGAGTCGTAATGTTCATGTATATAATGTCCATCCACATTCACACGTACACTTAGTTATACGAAGTTTGCTGCTACCTAAAAACCTATAAATGTGAGAATGGTTGTTACTCAACTTTAAATCGATATACATCCTAAACGGTCAGTCAAATCGAAAAACATTGAGAGAAAGCTACACATTATTTTTAAATACCTATTCAACGATACCCCTTTTGACATATTTTGGTGATTTTCATTTTTTTAATTTGGACAATATGGCGTCCTGAATCCGCCATATTGGACTTACACTAATGACATGTCTTTAGTGTCACTCGCCAGATTAAGAGGAATCGATTGACGTGTGAATCATAAAAATCGGCACAGGCGTTTGGTCTGTATAGTGCTTCAAAGGAACATACAAACATACATACATACATACATAGACTGTTAAACACATTACCACTCCTTTGCGTCGCGCAGTCGGGTAAAAACAAAAGCGTAGTAGTAGTTCGGTAAACAGTCACGGGAATACGAGAAACAATTATCTCCTCGAAGATTCCTCGAGATCGAATTCACGACTTGAAACGGTTTAATGTTTTTGTCGAGCTCGAGGACGAAACTATTTACAGGCGATTTCAACTTTTAATGCCTGCAAAATGTAGGTAGTGACTCCGTGAGAATGATTAGACAGAAATACTAGGCATGTAGCATAAGCATGCCATTTTGTATTACCACTGTTCGGATTCTGATCTCATAAAAGGCTTACACGTGGCTAAATTTAGTGACTAAATTCAGAAGCAGATTTAGAAGCAAAGTTAGTTGATTGAATACAAAAGCAAGTTAGAAGTAAGCTATTCTCGCTTCTGAATTTGGTATGCTAGCTTACTGAATGTTTTTACACTTTACTGAATTCAGTTGCGACTAAATTTAGTCACTAAATTTACCAAAGTGTAATTAGCTTTTAAGGAGAGTCAACGCCGTAATGGCGCGTGTTCTCTAAAGATGTCCGTCTTGGGACATGTCACGATGTTTTCTTTCACTATTAGAGCTACTGGTGAAAACAAACTTGTCCACTTGGCAAAATCGAGGGCAAAATAGAAAGAGGCGGAAGCGGGATCGAACCAGCGATCTCACCATTGAAATCGGATGTAGGATATAGGAATCTGTTACATATTACATGTATTAAGTATTGTATTGAGCATATTAATGTATTATTAATCTTGTATGAGATTCGTGGTACTCTTGTAGGTTTACACTTGACCGCCATCTCGCCTTTTTTTTTTTTTTTTTTAAATATAAAGTGACGAGACGAGCAGGTCATGTGCCTGATGGTAAGCAACATGCCTGCCACATAATAACACAGTGACACGCAGCTATTGGAACAAGAAGATTCCAAATCATTACCTAGCACTGCACTGCGCTCGTCACCCAGAGATCTAAGTTGTTATATCTCTAAGCCCTGTAATTTCACTGGAAACATTGCCTTTCAGACCGGAACACAGTAATGTTTGCACATTACTGCTTGGCGGTAGAATATTTGGCAAAGGTGTGGTCCTTCCCAGGCGGACTCTGCCAAGAGTCATACCAAGAGTCGCCTGATGTAAAGCGACGATGCGGTCTACGATGGAGCGTGTTTACTTAGAAGAAACCGATTCACTCTTGATTTGAAGACACCAAGATTATACCTATCAGGAAAAACCCACTCAGGCAACTCATTCCACAGCCTAGACGTTCGTATCACAAAAGTAGAGTCAAATCTCTTCGTTCGTGTCTTTGGAACATCAACCATGAACCGGTGCCACCACTTCGAGCTACGAGAAGTCCGATAGAAAAGAGGGCAAGGTGGATATTTTTAATTGATTGATATTGAGGTTATTTCAATCGCCAAGTTTATCGAGTTTTAATATTTTCATCGAGTTAGTATTTGTTCTGCATTTTTATTGGCAATTCTTTTAGGAGTATTTAACTTTAGAAAGTGGAATTATTTGAACGTCCAATTCACAGTAGATTGATATTTTGAGGTGTTTTTAAATACGAGTAGGTATAAGTGTTTGATAGGTGAAAAAAAAATTATAATAAAAAAGTTTAAACTTTATCATTACTTTAATTTTTTTCCTACTTTTATGAATTTAGTTCTTTTGGGGCGTTAGGGAAAAATGAAGGGCGTATCGTTATCAGGTTTTTTAAAAAAAAAATTTTGAGCAATTAATAATACATTGTTTATTGTCCAAGTAAGAAAGAAATCTTAGAAGCAAAAAAGGAACCAAATAAGTATATTTATATAAAAATAACCATGCCATAGGTAAAAAGACAAAAATAAAGACATAAAACTCGTAACATTGCTCTTTTTTCTAGAAACACTTTCGTAGGTTCAAAACCTGCTTGCACTTCTGTGTATTTTTGCAAGATGTAAGTACAAGTTTGTCATCACCACTGGCTTTAACTGCGAAGGAAAACATCGAGAGGAAACGAGTACGTTTCTACAACTTTGAGAGGCCATGCATTATCTTGATTTGGTTTGATGTTAAATTTGAACTAGCCTTGGTGTTTTCAACAAAAACATTGCAAGATTTGTGTGCGGTCGTCCCATAGGGTAGTTAGCACAGTTTAAGCACCAGTGTCAGTGTAGGCTCGCGTCGCCCCCCTCTAGGGTGGGTAGGGGTAAGTTATGCACCGTGCATACCGCCGCATTCCAGGACACATTTGCGTCCCTTTGTGCCCCACTGAATCAACATTTTGTACACCGACCAGCTGAAACAAAACTACTGTGAACTTTACTGTAAATTATTTCAGTTTTGTTTGATCCAAAAATTAATTAATAAACTAACAATATACCTACTTTAATAAGATTGATTGGTTCAATAAGTTCACGAGTATTCTAATTGTAAACCAGCATAGTATTATTAAAGTTTTTTTTAAGTTCGGCTAAAAAGAAGAGCTTTATGTTTTTATAATTGCATTCGTTCAGACTTTTTTCTATCCATTTGTGATTCTTGGATTGTAATGTTTTTAAACTAATTTAGTTAGTTTATTTCAGAAAACTAATGTAGGTATTGCAACTAAGTTTGTAATGTGGTTTAGTAAAAGGTGATGTCACGAGAATGCGATTTAGAATCAATTCCTTTAACTTAATGCCAAAGAAGTTAGGATGCTGTCTATGATATTTACACTTTTATTATTTATGTATGTTTCCAAATTTAATATATTATACCGACAGTCATTTCGTGTCTAAAACTCGTTTAAATTTCACCGACTGTTATATGATTTTTCGACTGTCGGTGATTTTTCGACGTTCCTATTCGATATCCGTGTTCGTATTTGTTTTCTAATGTTTCTTTAAACATTTTAGACCATTTATTTCATATCTGTTCTCCAGATGATTTTTTAATTTACTTTCAATATGGCGGCGGAGGTATTAATTAGAATCTAGGTAATTGTTCAACCAGAATAATAATAGTCCTGACATTATACCATGACAAAACCCCTGAACATAAATAATTTTTAAACAATATAACACATGTAAGCATAGGATTACTCCGTATCATCAATCGTACCAAAATCGGAACAAGTAATTTGAGCTCCCACTCTCGTTCAGTGTTAGTCGTCATGTTAGACAATGGAAGTAATTTCTAAAGACCCTCAACTTGCCTCTCAGATCGTTGTTAGACTCGGTGTATTGTTGATTTGATTCGTTTTCCTGCTTAGTCGCGTCAAAGCCCAAGTTAAAGTAATTATGTTGAAACAGATGAAAACTCCGCCATAATGGGAATAGGTAACCGAATTTGTTGGGCGCTGAATGGGCTAAAGTGGTTCTGGGTCCCTAATTTGTGAGTTATAGTGAGGATCATCTTTTGTTGCGTTTTGTTTCCGTCGAGCTGGGATTCCGACTGTTTTACGTGCGAAACGGAACTCAATTTCATGCTAAAGGCCTGTTTTCATTTTGATTAGCACGAGTGCGAGTGAGTAGTGCAGGTGTTGAGTAATTAGTAGCAAACACGTGTGGACACCGATTGATTATTGCGAGTGCATAGTAATCAGTCACGATTACTGACTCGCATTTGCAATCGTACTCGCACTCACAGTCGCACTAATCAAAATGCAAACCGGCCTTAAGAGCCAGTGTATTGTTGTAGTGTAGTAGCCAGTGGGTTCTATTACCGACTCTGATTAGGGACAGATACACTATTAGCGATAAAATCGCCTTTGGTTCTCAAAATGTTTTAATTTTGAGTGTAATCATTATTTTTACCGGATATATACCGGATATTTATCTCGCTTAAATGCTCACACGATGTTATGATTGGTGTAGGTATAGGTAGGTATAAACTTTTGTTTTGTTTTTATTTTACTAGCTTATTCCTCTCTCTCAGCTGATTCCTTTGAATATTTCGGAAATCTAGAATTAAAGAGTAACAAATTTGCAGATTATTATCGATGGAATAAAGAACTTCCTGAGAAATTAAACAAATAACTATAAAACTGGGTTTTAAAAAGCAAAATCATTTAACCTTTAACATTCATTTAAGAAGTAAAAATTAAGACATTAAAAACTTTTATCACTGTTCATCTTTTTTAGAAATAAATTACAAAGTTAGCTCAGATATAATCTCTCTCCTGCTAGTTACGGTCCACGGTCTTAACAGAGCACAGACTACATATTTGCAATTTTGAACTGTAATATGTGTTACGAATTTCAACTTGATACATTACGTAAAGTTCCGGCTGGTCTAGTCGGGAGAACGGCGACTGCCGATCCGGAGATCCCGGCTTCAAACCCCACACGCTCCACTGTCTTTTCGAAGTCATGTGCGTAATGCCGCTAACTTAAAACGGTGAAGGAAAACATCGTGAGGAAACCGACATGTACCTAGAATCTTTCGAAGTCATGTTTCATCCGCCAACCCGCACTGGGCCAGCGTGGTGGATTATGGCCTTAACTCTCTCCTTGCGAGAGAAGGCCCCGAGTCCCAGCAGTGGGAGCGTTTAGTGGGCAACAAACATTCAAAGTTTCACATTTTACTGTATATTATTATATTAGTAAGATTCGGGTCTCATATTATATTGACCTTCAAAACTTCGCCCGCCCGTAGACAGGGTAAGCCGGGGGTAAGTTTGCGTTGGGGCAGTGCAAGGAACACTCTTCGATAACCGCAGGTGTCCAAACTTAGAACGATTTACTACGAGTTTGATCTCGTCTCGTGCGAGCGCCCTATTACTTGGGATAGACACTTCGCCTCGCAGAATTGACTCAAATTCTTGGCTGATTAATACATGATATCGTGGAGTCTATTATACTAGTGGTCGTCTGGTTGTCGAAATTCGACCGTAATTTTAATACTTAGACATAAGTAATTTATTTTCTCCCAAAAAACAATAACTCATTTCAAATTTCATAACAATCAATTACTAAATTTTAATTCGCCGTCTAAATTCTAGTAGTCGTAGTAGTGGTAGGACTCTCAGCAGAATCCGCCTGGGGAAGCACCACACCTTTGCAAGTTATTATACCGCCAAGCAGTATTGTGCTAACATTACTGTGTTCCGGTTTGAAGGACAATGTTTCCAGAGAAATTACAGGGCTTAGAGATATAGCATCTTAGATCTCTGGGTGACGAGCGCAGTGCAGTGCTAGGTAATGATTTGGACTCTTCATGTTCCAATAGCTGCGTGTCACTGTGCTGTTATGTGGCAGGCATGTTGTTTACCATCAGGCACATGCCCTGCTCGTCTCGTCACACTTTATTTAAAAAAAAAAACATGATGGCAAATTTTAGTTGTTTGTTTATTTACCTATGTATGTATCAAAAACTGCGACACCGATTTCGATAAGCTTTATATGAACCACTTCTGCAGCATGATTTACGAAACAAAAAAATAACCATCGAAATAGATTCACAATTCTGGTGGCACTATCGCTTAACATACATAGATACATACAAAAAAAAAAATTGGCAGGCATAGGAACTGCCGATAGAAGTGAAAACTTACGTACGTCACTCACATCTGGAGTGAAGCTATTGAGAAACACGGGGAAGCACTTGCAGTCTCCCTGGATATCTCGAAGGCTTTCGACAGGGTTTGGCATGATGGCCTTATTAGCAAGCTTTCTAGTTATGGTTTGTCTTCTAGGTTCATTGCTTGGATATCGGACTTCTTGAGGGATCGATCCATACGAGTCGTCATTGATGGCTGCTCGTCGGATCAAATGGGTATCAATGCCGGAGTCCCACAAGGGTCGGTACTCTCTGCGACGCTCTTCCTGCTACATATCAACGATCTGTTGAAGCCCGGTATCTATGGGTACGCAGATGATAGCACCGTTGTAGAGAGTTACATATCTAGCGCGAGAGCCACTGGGCAGCAAACTCTGGTACTGAGAGAGAGTCTGATCGAGCGTTTGGGCTTGACCCTTGATGTGGTGTCCAAATTGGGCGATGCCAATCTGGTCAAGTTCAACGAGAGTAAGACGCAGGCGTGTCTGTTCTCCGCTAAAAGGAGTCCTTTCCAACTGATTCCAACTTTTAGAGGTGTATCCGTGCCGGTCTCTGACCGTCTTGAACTTTTGGGCGTTACTTTGACCTCTACGCTCAACTTTGGCTCGTTTATCGAGTCCAAGGCTAAACTTGCTGCCAAAAAACTTGGTGTCCTCTCAAAGGTGCGAAGGTACTTCAAGTCTGAACAGTTGCTTACACTTTATCAAGCACAGATTCGCTTCTGTATTGAGTACTGTTCGCACCTTTGGGATGGATCGGCTAAGTATCAGCTGGAGGCTCTGGAATCGATCGAGAGACGTGCCAAAAGGCTCATAGGCAACTACACTCTTGTGCGAAAAAGACTTCAAAGTCTTGAACATCGCCGAAAAATTGCTAGCCTATCGGTTTTTTATCGGATACACTTCGGAGAGTGTGCGATTGATTTGCATGATCTGATACCACCTTGTCCTTTTTTCTATCGGAATGCTCGTAGCTCGAAAAAGCGACATCGTTTCATGGTTGATGTTCCAAAGACACGAACGAAGAGATTCGACTCTACTTTTGTGATAAGAACGTCTAAGCTGTGGAATACGTTGCCTGAGTGGGTTGTCCCCGATGGTTACAATCTTTGTGTCTTCAAGTCGAGAGTGAATCGGTTTTATCTAGGTAAACACGCTCCATCGTAGACCGCATCGTCGCTTAAGAAGTTAAAAAGTTAAAAAAAAAAAAAAAAAACTTATAACTCAGAATTTGATAGCTTACCTTGGAAACTACACGGGTGTAACCGGAGGGCGTGGCCTCGCCATCTTGGCATGCCCATCTAGAAATGCGTCAGCGTTTCCCATTGGCTGATGCGTTTCTAGATGGCCATGCCATGATGGCCTGTCCACGCCCTTTCAGCATTTCCCATTGGCTGACGTATTTCTAGCTGGCCAATAGCCATGGTTCCGAGTTACCCGAAGCTTTCTTATCATACCCGAGCGTGACGAATGAATTCAATTCACAGCCCACGAAAAATTTGTCTAGGCGCGCCAAAAGAAGTTTTCACTTAAAAAACAAACAACCGAATTGACAACCTTCTCTTTTTTTTAAGTCGGTTAAAAATAGTAAATTATGTGTGTGTGTCAAATACACCGCAGCGTGAAATATTATGTTTATTGATTTTATGTGTTTTAATGCTTAAGTTTAAAACACCTGTACACAAACATTTTTTTTTAAATAAAGAGTGACGAGACGAGCATGTCATGTGCCTGATGGTAAGCAAAATGCCTGCCGCATAACAGCACAGTGACACGCAGCTATTGGAGCATGAAGAATCCAAATGATTACCTAGAACTGCACTGCGCTCGTCACCCAGAGATCTAAGATGTTATATCTCTAAGCCCTGTCATTTTTCTGAAACTACGAGTGCCCTTCAAACCGGAACACAGTAATGTTTGCACATTACTGTTTGGCGGCAGAATAACTGGCAAAGTGTGTGTGCATAACATATTAGTGTGAGTAATTTCATCCTCCTCTATCCGCGAGATACTTTTAGAATTAGTCAGGTTTATTTTGTGTTTATTTTATTTAGAATTATTGATGGATAGCCTATTTAGAATAACGTACTTACACAAAATACTATATAACATCACTATTTTCGCTTTTGTAGAGTAGTTATTTCACGACAATATCCACAAACCATAATTTAAAGGAGTACACAATATTAACTCCATACAGTTTAGCATCCTAGCTCATCCTACAAACGTTCTGCAGTCATATAAATTATTTATCAACCGAAAAAAATGTAAAAGTGACGATTAAATTATAATTATTTCCCAAATGCACATGATGTATTTCGTCAAAATCGGTCTAGCCGTCTCGCAAAAGTTCAAACACAAACATCATAATAGGTACGAGATGCCGACTAATATTACCAATGCGAAAATAACTCTGTCTGTCAGTGTGTCTGTTACACTTTCACGGATAGAAATTATGCAATGTGTTATTCATTAAACGTGCTTACTACATTAATTTTATTCCATTCAAATCTGTTCAACCATTACAGAGATCCGTGGGGACAAACAAACAAACACACAAACTTTCGATTTATAAAATTACTAGAATCTGCCTGCAACTTTGTTCACATAAAATTAATAAAAAAGGCTTAATAATTTGCCATTCAAAGTAGCCTGCCTATGTGCTATTTTTATATATTTTAACTGACTTTTAAAAAATGGAGGCGGTAATGTTTTTTGTTTGTCACGTGATAGTTCCGGCAATTGTGAGTCGATTTTAATAGTTATTATTTTGTTTAGTTGATCATACATATTTATGTAGTTCAGAGGTAATCTCATTTAAATTTTATCGAAGTGCAGTGGTTTTTGAAATATCGTCAAATAACTAAAATTAACTGCGCTATATCTGGACGCCTTGATCGTAGATCAACAAAAATTATGAAAATTAGTCAAGTGTCTAAATTTAATTTGAAATTGAAGTCAGTTTTTGTTGTTTTCGAAGAACTTTAAATAATTATTTTGTACATATTTTAGTTTATTGATGTTTTTTTTGTGCATTATTACTTTCCATCTCATTTGCACACCCCGTCTTAAAACTTTCTACATTTCCTTTTCGACTCTAAATTTGCCTGGCAGAGATCATTATTAGCGTTAACGCTGTAAAGGTTGCACTAGCTATAACTTTATAAATTGATTCAACGTTTGAATTACCTGGTGTATTCAATGAACTGTATCTATTTCAGACTTAGAGCATTTAGTTGTCTGAGATTTCAGACTATAATCTAAGTTCCAAATTTCAGTTTGATTCAAACACTCAGTTCTAATAACGAGATTGAATAACAAACATCCAAAATTTCGCATATATTCGTACAATATTAGTAGGATAATCGTTTAAATATCGGAGTTAAGGCGTGGTTACATTGTCAAGGCCGTTATTACCCCTCAAGGAGTGCTTTGAGCAATGTTTTCCAAAACATTTGACCGTCATAAAGCCACAGATTTTTGGCAATTGCGACTTTTGTGCGAAAACCTTGAGTTGTGGAGAAAAAGCAAAAATGTTAGGATTGCAGGCATTCTTGTGTAAAGTTATTTGAGTGTTCGGAAGGTAAGTTTCCTGTCTTTATTTGGGCTTCGCTTTCCGACTGTTTTATTCTGTTTATGTGAATAAAAAAAAGTTTTTTGTTTTGGTTAAGATTTTTATATTGTTTTGTAAATGATTTCCCAATGGTTACAATCTTGGTGTCTTCAAGCCGAGAGTTAAGTAATCGGATTTCTACCACTATATAACTATATACCAATGAAATGGTGTGTTTCCAAAAATTACCTAGTTTACCTTTTAATATACGAGTACCTACTTTAGCGTTTTTTTTAAATATTTTATTGTGCAGAATCCGCCGGTGGAAGTACCTACTACTCCTTTGGCAGTTATTTGAAAGTCAAGCAGTAATGTGCAAATATCAATGTGTTCCAGTTTAGTTTCCAGGTAGTACAGAACAAAAATCTCAAAAACCCGACTGCGTGAAAAGTGAACCAAACTACGTTCTCGCATACTAAAAAAAACTGAAAAGAATAAAACAAGCATTTAGATTTCTGGTGGTCTAGAATTCTATAATATGTTATTGTATTAATACTATTTAAATATATACAATATTTTCTAATAAAAGAACATTACAACTGAAGAGTCGGGATCCATTATTATTCGACATACAATCTAATTGTTCAATGGATTCGATATGTCGGATGGAGTCGGGTTTTTGAGTTTTTAAATTGTATTTTTTATTTTATACTTTTTAGTTATGGACAATGTTGTAAATGTTAATATGCTCAACATAATAATATGCATCTTTTGGTTTTTGACCAAATGTCTTCGTTTCTACTGATATAATATGTAGGATTTTCTACTGCATGTAATTCATATTTATAGTTTTGTGTTAGTATAAGTTTTCGATTGACGTTGAGTACCTACTAAATCGTTTGAAGTTGGAGATGGGCGACCGAGGCGGAGCAATCCGAGAGCGGTTCCGTGTTCCCACTATCAGCGGCAGAGTTGAAACCCCATAGAGGTTTATTAGTAGATAGGGGCACCATATCCATACATGATATAGAGTGCAACATAACCCGGCTGTCTCTCGGGCGGGGCAGTAGGGTATGCGTAAATACATTTCCTGCACGTACGAAAAAAAGGTAGTCCAATATACCTACTAGCATAGATCGTAGAACGCAGGATGGGCCCCATCCCAAACTTCACGGCGCACGCAATCACGTCAACGTTGGGAAGAGTGAGCTCACTCTTTCCGTTCTAGTCGGTTGCAGGACGCGGTGGACGCCGGACTTTTTTACCTATCATTATTCGGTGTCAACAACCAAAATAAGTAGAACCACAGCAAATCTCGCCGCTAGCGATTATAGGGGTCAAGTAGATTGGTTGTTTGTAAACCACTTCCGATACATACAGAGACGCAGTTTATTACCAATCTCAAGGTGCTCAGGGCACATCTATTGATTTATATCGATGCATACCAGATACATTAGTATATAATGTCCATCCACATTCACACGTACAGTTAGTTAAATACGAAGTTTTCTGCTACCTAAAAACCTATAAATGTGAGAATGGTTGTTACTCAACTTTAAATCGATATACATCCTAAACGGTCAGTGAAATCGAAAAACATTCGAGAGAAAGCTAAACATTATTTTGAAATACCTATTCAACGATACCCTTCTTGACATATTTTGGTGATTTTATTTTTTTTAATTTGGACAATATGGCGTTCTGAAGCCGCCATATTGGACTTACACTAATGTCATGCCTTTAGTGTCACTCGCCAGATTAAGAGGAATCGATTGACGTGTGAATCATAAAAATCGGCCCAGGCGTTTGGTCTGTATAATGCTTCAAAGGAACATACAAACATACATACATACATAGACTGTTAAACACATTACCACTCCTTTGCGTCGCACAGTCGGGTAAAAAAAAGAACCAACTTGGTTTGAAGATACGGCGATTGTAACCTTTATGGAAAGACTACGCATTCTACAGTTTGGATGTTTAATGTTAATTTCACAAAAGTGGAGTTGAACCTTTTTGTTTGATTTTTGCTCTCTTTCTACGAATGAACACTTGTTGACATTTTATATAGGCGTACTCAAAACGCTTTTTTATTTTTGTGCATACATACATACATAGGTCCACGTTTGACCACAAAATCGCTTGATGGTACGGTGTTATCCTACCGCTTAACTGAAACTGTCTTAGCTTTGACTTTGCTCTCTCTTTTCTTTTCGCTTGAAATTATAGAAACAGCAATAGCAAAGTCAAAGCAGATTTAGCTATGTGGCAGACTCGCAGGGCCACCGTAAGCTGGCGTGCAAAGCGTAACCCGCACACGGGTGTCACGCAACACGCCCCGGAAAAGCGACCGAGTGACTCATCACGTTTTTTAAGTCATCGTCATAATTTCCGATCCAAAATTATCTAATTATGAATTCTTCTTTCGTCATTTTGGGAGAGGCTAAGCACCGGTTTCGAGACGAACCTCTTTACCGGGGCTGGACGCCTGGAGACACTCCGGGGAAAATGTGGTGCAAGCTTCTGCAAAGCACGGCACGGGTGAGCATCAGCACTTTTGCGCCCTTAACGAAACTATTTTCTTATCTGTGCCTTAACGTTCTCGTAGGCTGCGTCAGGGCATGGGGAACTATACTCACTAGTTTGGTTCTCCTATGGAGTCATCTCCTCTTTTCTTTCTATCTGTTCAGCCAGGAGGAGATTACTAGGGAAAGTACGCTAGGTACGTACATCAAGATGGCATGAATGGTGTGGCACGATGTTTTGTCGGTGTGGATGTGGCCCATAGTCTGCGTAGTCAACCACACCGCGTGCCAGACTAATCACGCCTCCACAACCGTTTCGATGTTCAAATCTTGGGCGATCACAACATTTCAAAAGTACCGGCCGGCTTCTGGAATCATCCTCAGGGTGATATTATACTTTACTTAAAGTCTATTTTTTTGACTGGTCGCACTATAGGTAAGACGCGTACGAATGTAGGTCTAGTACATGCCCAGTTTGATTCGTAGCAGCAGCTTGGTCCCAGCAATACCCGACCCGCCTTCGCTTGCTAGACTTCGTAACTGGTTTGAGAGTGCATGCTCAAGTCTGTGTTGATGCGCTTTCATCGGCAAAAAAAGCCAGGATCTTTGCCAAGTTTTGGTAGTATTTACCTTGCAAGTAGTAGTTCTATATTGGGAGAAAATGTCCGGTTTGAAGAATGCATTGAATAGCCGGGCCAGACACATCAAGCCTTAGGTATATCGGCATCCTTTTACCAGCAGCATTAGGCATACTGTCGTGGTCAGGTGACTTCTTCATCTTAGGCTCGTTCTAACTCTGATGACTTCTATAGGGACGATCCAATTATTTCCTTTCAATGGTAGTGCCAGAGCCCAAAGGTGGAATGCGTCTTACAACTATTGAAGTTGTACTGCACTCGGGCGACAACACAGGTAGCAGCGGGCCTATTAAGAAGAATTTTATCAACATTTTTATTTTAATTTTGATAGGCAGTTGATAATTTAGATATTGGATAATGGTCAATTTAACCGACATATACAATAGAACACAAGCCAAAATAACAGAAAAGAATGAGCTGGTCAAGTCCGTGCCATGTTTGGCTCATTGTAGAGACCGCCCGGGGAAGTACTACACCTTTGCCAGTTATTCTTTTGTCGAACAGAAGTGTACAAACATTACTGTGTTCAGGTTTAAGGGCAAAGTTTCTAGATAAATTACTGGGCTTTTACCACTTTATATCTCCGAGCGACGAGCGCAGTGCATTGGACTCTTCATGTTCCAATAGCAACTGTGTCACTGTGATGTTCTGGGCAGGCATGTCAGTCATACTTGTGTCCTGTTCGTCTTGTACTCTATACTAAAAAAAAACCTTAACCAACATTCATTGTGCCTCAACATGCTAAGAAGCCATTAAGCTATTTGAACTGATTAAAAAAGTATATTGTTTTAATAACAAATTACCATTGTGGCATCTTGTTGTGTGATAACCCTGACCGGGAGAGAGAGCTTCTAAACGCTACTGTATCTTTTGAGCAATGTGTGTAGTCAGGGGAAAGAGGCTAGAAGACTGGGGAAGGTTACTCAGCTGATACTCAAATCGGTCAAGTAAAATTCCTAAGCCTTCCAGACGACCGACGTGGAATCGCGGCTATCATTCGCAGTGTGCGTGAGAGAGATATCAGTTATTTGGCTTCCATAGCAGGTACAAGCTTTCAAGCTTTGCTTAGTTTGGTGTTAGTGGGTGGTGTGTCAGGTGTTCATCAACATTTATCATTACCAGAGCGTCATTAGAGCCAAACGCGGGGTTCGCGGGGCCGTAAGGGCGGTACTTGGCAGGGTCGTGGTCAAAATCTGGGGGGGTTTTAGTCGGGCACCATGTCTGTCCGTGGTGTCAAGCCCGACATGTCCCTGCATAGTAGTTATGAGTAGATGCATTGACCCCCCCCAAAAGAAAAGAAAGAAAGATAAAAGAGTAGAGGGTGGGGGCGGCATTTTTCAGTTTTGCCCCGCCTAAAAAATATTAAAGATTCGGGGGCTGCGAAGATGATGCCAGTTTAGTTTGTGTTTAAATTGCCTTATTCTAGGAACTTCAGGGAATTAGGTCACAAGGAGTCAAAGCCATGATCTACCACAGATGCGATCAGAACCTACGACCTCGCGTTTGCAAAATTCCACTTTCCAGCCACTAAGCCACTACGGCTTCGTCAATCTTATCCATCTTTTATAATCCATCATATACGACCCCTAGTATACGAGTATGTAGGTTCATTATGATAAGTAGGACGCAACCCTTTAGACTTTAAATTTCCTGGTTTTAAGTTCCGGGTATTTCGATGTAGTTTCATGCATCACGTTCACGGGTAGCATAATATTGAGGACTCACTCCATCATAAAACCGCGATAGAAAATCCCGTAATTAATGAAATCGAAGTGAGAGCTTAAAACAGTATTTTAACAGACTTAAAAAAGGTCTTAGTTCGGTTGTATGTTGTTTGTATAAAATATGTTACACTATCGCGTAACGTCACGTAAAATTATGTTTTTGTTTTTAATATTATTTTTTTTGTTTGGTATATCACAGTTTAGAGGTGATCCGAAATAAATTTTATCGTGGTGCAGCGGTTTTTGAAATATAAATAAAAACTAAATTTTACCTGAAGTTATCTAGACGACATGGTGATAGTAGCTTCTTATGATATCTGCTCAAGTGTCTAAATTTAATTTAATTAAATTAAATTTAGACTTGAATATGGTTTTGTTTTTTAAGAGAAAATTAATTATTTAAATACTTGCAGCGCCCTGCGGTGTTACCTGCGAAGTTCCTGTTCCCGTTGTTTTCCGGGATAATAGCATAGAATAGATAATATAGAAATATGATAATAGCCTATGTGTTCTTCCAGACTATAATCTATCTGTGTTCCAAATTTCAGCCCGATCCGTTCATACGTTAGGACGTGATTGAGCAACAAACATCCAAACATCCATACATATTATAGTATTAGTACATACTATTAGTAGGATAAATTATTAAAATATTTGGATGTTTGGATGTTTGTTGCTCAATCACGTCCCAACGTATGAGCGGATCGGGCTGAAATTTAGAACACAGATAGATTATAGTCTGGAAGAACACATAGGATACTTTTTATCCCGAAAAAACAACGGGAACGGGAACTTCGCGGGTAACACCGCGGGGCGCTGCTAGTAATATTATAAGTAGGATAAGTAGGATTGTCATGGATTGTTTTGTATAATTTCGGATTATTAGTAGTTATTGTACTTCTCGTGTTGTTTTCGTAATTTAGTTATTGTTAATGCAACATCTGCCCATAATTAAAATCAATAAAGTATGAGACATTCTAAATTTGATTGATTGTGTTGTTATTTATGTTAGCTAAGATGTTTTTCTAGAAAAACAGATTTAACTTCTCTTTTTTTTAAACTGGTGCTTCTCGGCATAGTGAATGAAAATAAAAAATTGGTTGCCTGTAAAGTCGGTATACGGGCGAAAGTTTTACGTGACAACGACTTTGAGTGGTAAAATAATTTTAATGTGAATATTCATTCGTAGTCTGTCACATTATCACTACACAATCGTTTTACAATTAACTGGCAACGTGTAAACTTGTATGCAGGCTCCTAAGCGAATCGGCGACTCGGGCATGGTTAGCCCGCCTAAGAGCGAGAGAGACAGACATAAAAAGTGAAAGGCACGCGTCCCTCTCACTCGCTCTCATTGTGAGCGCATAACGTGAGCGGAGCGTAACGCAGTTTCTTGAAGTGTCACCCGGCAAACCAATTTATAAGACGTTGTCACGTCAAAAACGAATTACTCCGTCAGTGAAATGATTAAAAAACATTGTAGGTACAGTAGCTTTTCTTTTGTTTCACAAACAAAAAAATTACGAAAATTTCGTACTTGAAAGTTTCGAGTGACATCACGTCTATATCCAGTTTTCTGTAGACGTGATGTCACAACCTGCCATTCCGAAACTTTGATGATATATATCTTTGACAATTTTTAATAATTTGATGAAACAAAAAAACTTACTAATTAGAATGGTATATTTTTGACCCAGGCATCATTTCAAATATCCAAAAATATGTATAATCAAGATCATATTAGTGCTTATTGTTCATAATTTACTTACCCATATTTTTTTATTTCACATATAAAAAATGAGTTGGCGTTTGTTAATTCTCACAAAAATTTGATAACAGCTGGACTTATAAAAATCACTTTGAAAAAAAATAATTGAAAAACCCGAGTAAGCTTTATACAATAATGATAGCTGTACAGCTATACAGGAGACGATAAGCAATAAATAATTAGAAATAAGAAAATTTAAGAATTTCTATGAAACTAGTCAAGCGGTCGTGTGTGCAACAAGTGATTTCACAGTAAGGTTGTAGGTTCAAATCCCGCCATACTTCTAAGTACTTTCTAAGTACAAATGTATACGTTTGTCGGCACTGCTAGCTTAAGGGGCGCGTCTGCGATTTTAACGAAATCGATGTGTTTTTGTAGCCAATTCATGGCCATAATACATTATGTGGAAGTGTGAAATTAATACATACTATTACACATATCCTGAATTTCAAACTGAACTTTTAAAAATCGTTGCATATGCTTCTTGTCTCTTGAAACTATGAAATTGGTTTGGCCAAATTTGTTTTCACCCGTAATTTTGATGTGAAAAAATTATATGAAAACCGTGTTTTTAAAGATTCTAACTTTTATGTAGATACATATATGGGTTAGATCTTGTATGCCAATCTACTTATTAATCAGCAGATAGCCAGGGATAGTTTTTGAAAGTTTTTTAAAAAAGCCTCCTGAATACATCTGTGGAACGAACGATGTTGCACAGATGTATTTGCTATCACTCAAACAACAGGCGTTTTTGTAGTTGCTCGGCCACGTTATTCACAGTAGTAACTATTATCATAATCTGTGCCAGCCATAGAATACATAATGACATCCACTGTTTGGTTGCTCGCTCGTTTTGTACTTACGTTTGCTATGTTTCGAAAGAGTTGATATAGGTATGTATTTATACCTACATGTAGAGGTGCATTTCAATATTTTTTTCGCGTACACCTAGGTAGAAACTGATTGCCGATGTGCGATATAGAATTCTCACATACTAGGTATTGATTGATTGCTATAATCTGTTAAATGCAATGTAATAAAATTATAAAAATATTATCTATACATACCTATACAAATAAATAAAATTGGGTCGTCTGTTTGTAATATCAAATTAACAGTTTTTCACTTAGCTCCAATGAAACTAAATACCTACGGTACCTATACCTAAAAACTATTTTTTGTCTATCTCTTTGTTTGTGCCGGCTAATCTCCGAAAAGGTTGGACCGATTATGACATGACTTGCACTATCACATAGGTAGCTGATCTCTTTTTTTACGAGCAGGACATATGCCTGATGGTAAGCAACATGCCTGTCACATAACAGCACAGTGACACGCAACTATTGGAACATGAAGAGTCCAAATCCTCACTTAGCACTGCGCTCGTCACCCAGAGATCTAAGATATTATATCTCTCGGCCCTGTAATTCCTCTGATAACATTGCCCTTCAAAGCGGAACACGGTAATGTTAGCATATTACTGATTGGCGGTAGAATTATTGGCAAAGGTGTGGTACTTCCCCAGTCGGACTCTGCCAAGAGTCCTACCAATACTAAAGATTTCCTAAGGCATGACAGGTTACTCTTACTTGAGGAAAATAATTAGAAAAAGGAAACCCTCAAAACGGGCGGGCACAGTAAGTGGTTATGAACAAACGTTCATAATGTTTTTTTTTCATCACAAGCTTCGCGTTTGTGATAAAAATTATACGTTGTTTTGTTCGGCTGCATCTATCGGTGGTTACACTTCTTCAAAAGGTGGGTACTGTTCTTAAATACGTATACAGGGTTACTATAAAGACAGTGAGTTTTTTTTATCGCGTATATGTCCTCTTTTGACCACCAACTCGCCTGATGGTCAGCGACGGTGTGGTCGAAGATGACGCACGTTGACCTAGTAAGAACGTATTCACTCTAACCTTGAAAAGTTCTAAATTTTATCTTTCAGAGAACAAGGAGGCCGACAACTTATTCCACTCTAAATCTGTACGTACGAGAAAAGTGGACTCAAACCGTTTAGTACGGATTTGGGAATATTGAGAAAATTCTGTTCGAGTTGCCTTAATATTTAATTTGTATTTCTCGCGGACTAAGCCGCGGGCAACAGCTAGTTTAATCATAAAGGCATATACCCTAAAACTAAGAACAAACATAGAAACACGACACTAAAAAAAACTGCAACGGATTCTGAAAGAAATAACACTTCTTGAGGCACCCATAAACATAACAATATGTTTATATACAATATCCAAATTAATGCAAAATCAAAATATAGCTGTGGCAGCAGAAAAGTAAGGATGCACAGATGGCTTCAAAGTCACTTGGATACGGGGGCTGTGGTGTATTCTTAAAATAAATAATAAATTAATAATTTATTTCCGAAACTTTGAATACAACACAATTTAACAAGACGGTAATTCAGCAAGAGTTAAACATATACAAAATAGACATTTCCGTGATAGTAAGATATCACGTGTATTTATTTTTCGTCAACCGCGTGATTTTAAATCGAAAATCGACGTGTAGTGTAAACCTTGACTCCCCGTTAAGGTAACGAACGAAGACCTCGCGCGCCTAGAATAGGATTAGATTCTACTTTATACCGGTATTTAAAAAAAAGATTGAAAAAATTGGATTCTTTGTAGAAATTAAATATACACGTGATTTTGGTTTTAGTTGTAAACCTCACCAAGTATCACCAAGGGAGAGGGAGGGGTTAAAAATTTAAAAAAAAACATCACGTGATTAATGAACAGCCCCTATATAGTTTGACACCAGATTTTGCATCCCCAGAAATGGCCCAATTTATGTAATGTAATCAGAATTTATCCAATCAAATTTCGATAGAGGAACTATCAAACTGCATTAAACGATCAGATACAGCTCCCGGCATGGACAATATTTCGTACTTTATGGTTAAAAACCTTCCAGATATAGGTAATCTAGTTTCTTTATACATTCGATTTTGGAGTACTAATTTTGTTTCCAAACAATGGCAGAAAGTTAAGATAGTTCCTATACCAAAAACATGAAATGAAAACCGGCCAACGTCAGCTGTCCATACTAAAATTTTACAAGCTATACTTACTCGTAGACTTGATTGGTTTCTTGAGAAAAAGACCTGATTTTCAGAGGAAACTGTCGGTTTTAGGCGGTCTAGATCATGCCTTGATAATTTAGCTAGGTCATATATTCAGATTGGTCACACAGAAAGTTATCCAACTACAGGTTGTTTTGTAGACACTAGACATAGAAAGCGCCTACATCAACGTCAATAATATAACAAGTCTCTTGCAAGTATTGGATGGTTTGGAAGTGGGATCAGATTTCTGTAAATATCTATGGCAATTTCTTCATGAAAGAGTCTTGTTGGTTCCGATAGATGACAATGTCACATTATGCCGAACTACGGGAGTTGGTTTAGCCCAAGGAGTGTTCAGAATGTGATGTGAGATGTGATAGAGGATGTCTAACATATTTTGACGGAGTACGTCCGAAACGAAGTGCTCCGTCAGAGTATTTTTGTACAAAACACCAATGTTGGAGAGTTTAATGGTATTTTGCCTTCATAATCATCACAGGAAGCAAAAAAGCAACTGCGGCTTTACTTGTTTCTCTTTGGAGCGGGTTCCTAAGCTAAATTATTTTTATTTAGGTCATTAAAAGTGTCATCCGTTATTTTATAAGTTATTGATAGTTTTTTTCCTTGTGTGATCTTTTAATAAAGAGTTTTTTATTATTATCTTAAATAACTCTATATATTAAAATCCGCATCAAAATCTGTTTGGTAGTTTTAAAGATCTAAGCAAGCATAGGGACAGACAGACAGTGGGAAGTAACTTTGTTTTATACTATGTAGTGACAATGTATGATTTGAAATGAGATGACCAGAATGATGATTTTTAAAAAAGTTTAAAGGAGAAGATGACTCACAATCGTAAAGCAATGATAGGGTTATAATCTTACAACATCAGATTAAATTTTTTAAACCAATAACAATTGATCGATTTTTGTGAATATTGATTTTAGGTACCTACTCAGGCGAATTTGAAAATATCTAGCCAAGAAATGAATAAAAACAGGTTTACTTCATATGAAATTAATGAACTAATACTTGTGTAAAACATTTTTTCTAACACTGCATTTGTCCTTCCTGTACGTTTGTCACAGTAACCCTGTAGAGGTAAATTTCCTAATGTCAATGTTTGGATATCTGTTGGTCAATTACATGGTAAAGTGAGAACGGATCGGGCTGAAATTTAGAACACAGTTAGATTATAGCCTGGAAGAACTCATAGGATATAGTTATCCCAGAAAAATACGGGAACAGGAATTACGCAGGTAAAACCGTGGGAGCCTATTAGAACGCATAATTTTTTGTTCCTAATTTACTTTGTCATAATGAATGTAGCATAATGTATAGTGTCATAATGCATCTTCCGCATAATAGTTTTTTTGCGTTATGTGTTTTAAGCATAACAATCTATTGTACTACATTTAATTCGACTATTGATGAGACGCATAATAGTTTTTAGGCATTTTTTTATTTGATCTCATTTTTTTAAGGTGCCTTTTAAATCGCATATTATTTTTCACCTAATTTGCTTTGTCATAATGAATATAGCATAATATATAGTGTCATAATGTAACTTTTGCACAGTCGTTTTGTGGCGTAATGTGTTTTAATCATAAAAATCTATTGTACTACATTTGATTTGACCGTTGCTCAGACGCATTTAGACATTTTTTAATTATTTGTTGTGCTACATAATAAATAACCAAGTTACATAGGACCCAGATCCGATTCGGAGCACCCCGACTTCACCTAGTCTTGTCGCTACTACCCCTAGAGTGTATTTAAAAAATGCGGGAACCAGAAGCTCAAGGGAGGTCCTGAGTGGAGCGATCCATGCGAGGCCAAGCGTAGCGAAGGCGAGCGAAGCGAGGCGGTGACCTCCGTAGTGGAGCGCAGGCCGAGTATGGAGAAGCAACACTCAGGGCTGACCGCAGAGCTTCTGGCGGGAGCCCACCAGGAGTCAAAAAGTGCACCATTTGTCTTAGGTGTATGTAGGTTTTTAAGTCCTAAAAATGTTGTCTACACAAATTAGTACAAACATTGCTATACTACTGCATAAATACCGTTTATAGTACCTACCATAAAAATGGTGTTTACCATAAAAAAAATTATGGTGTTATTCTCAGACCAACGATTCTTAATCCTCAAAATATACTAAATAATTTCACAGCAACAGTATGATAACACGAATGCGATAATGACAGATACTATTGGCAATGATATTCCATTTAATTAGTAGATACCTACATTACGAGTAATAAATATTGTTGTCAAAGTACACACCCGCATTTGACTTGTTTTTTAGTTAGGCGTTTAAAGTTTATGCCGTTGATCATTATGTTTAAGTATAGTTATGCTTTTCTCAATGTGTGCCTTTAAACATTAAGCTATTTATGGTTATGCGTCGAAACTTTATACTAAGTTATCTGTATGCTATATATGGCTATGCGGTTAAACATTATGCTAAGTTATCGTTATGTCATATATGGTTATGCTAGTTAACATTATGCGAAGTCAGTTATGCGTTTAGTTGTTATGGTAAATTATCATTAGTCCTAAAAACGTTATGCCTACCTAAAATAGAACAAAAAATGTTATGCCACCCCATATAGACCCTAAAACCGTAAAACCGAGAGGAGCTGCTGGTCTTTACAAATGTATGTAAATGTTTGAATGTTAGCAAATGTGTTGCTCAAAGCTTGGAAAACTATTTCACGGTAATATTATAAATAATACTTATATATTGGTGGACAATTCGCACTCAACACCATCTGATCCAAAATTAAGCAACCTTGTAATATGGCAACCAGATAGCTGATATAATACTTATATACATAGCTGGGCATTGACTTGTTAATCCGTTAATCGTTAATTAACGAAGTTAACATTTTGATTAACGGATTAACTTTTAAGTTAACTTTTAAAACTGTTAACGGACATGTTAACTTCCGTTAATTATGCAGAAGTCCGTTAATCGTTAATCCAATGCTTACTATTTACCGCACGGCATCTCGGCGCGCCGCAAAAAACAGGTTTAGACAAGTATGAAACGAAAAGTGCTGGGCGCAGTGTAACCATATGTGGCGGGTTCCTGCAATTTTGGCAGGATTGAGGCGTCATTTTAGCCTGTGGCATGATTGTTGATGCACGGTTGACGTTATATGAAAACAAATATAATTTTGTTATGATAAGTCATATTTCCGATAATCTCGAGTTCTTTTTGGCTGAAAATTTGAGCATAGACATACTAGAATTTGACTGACGCTTACAATTTAGTTGAATATTTCATACATCCCTAGTAAACCAAGTAGATTATAGTAATCCATAGCTAGTGGGGAACTCCCCGATAAATTCAATCATACTTTTTCGATCATTTATCTGTATTGTAATTTTCTTTTAATAAAATCGGTGGTAGTTCATTTCAACTAACCAAAGAAAAGTTAAATAAAATGAAAAAGAAATGAAGAAATGGAGGTATACAATGAAAATTCCAGTGTTTAACATCTAACTAATATTATAAATGACAATTTTTGGATGTTGTAATGTTTGTTGTTTCATCACGTCAGAACGTCTGGGAACGGGAAAGGACCGGGTTGAAATTTGGAAAACAGCCCTCAAACGCTGCAGTTGAACGTCTGCTATCCACGGGTAAAGAGATTTTAACACCATAGCGAGCCTCGCTTTCAGACGAGAACTTCGACATGTTAATGTTCATGAGGGGAAATAGATACCTATGCGCATTATGCCCGACGATTAAATAACATATTAAATTAAATTTGAAAAATTGGCAGTCATAGAAACTGCCAATAGAAGTGAAAACTTATAACTCAGAATTTGATAGCTTACCTTGGAAACTACACGGGTGTAACCGGAGGGCGTGGCCTGGTCATCATGGCATGGCCATCTAGAAAAGCAGCAGGATTTCCCATTGGCTGATGCATTTCTAGATGGGCCTGCCATGATGGCCAGGCCACGCCCTTTCAGCATTTCCCATTGGCTGACGCATTTCTAGATGGCCAATAGCCATGGTCCCGAGTTTACCCGAAGATTTCTTATCATACCCGAGCGTGAAGCTAGAATTCAATTCACAGCCCACGAAAAATCTGTCTCGGCGCGCCTAAAGAAGTTTTCACTTCAATAATAAAATTAAACTCTACAAGTATTTGGTTTTTTCTTAACCTGTTAACTTCCAGAACCTAAACCAACAGGTTTTATAAGTTCACTAACGCAACGATTTAAAAATCCAATACGCATATTAACGGATTAACGATTAACTTCCGTTAATTCTTACGAAATGTAACGCTTTAACGTTTAACGAAGTTAACT
The DNA here is from genome assembly GCA_963693475.1 of Ectropis crepuscularia. Classification (NCBI taxonomy): domain Eukaryota; kingdom Metazoa; phylum Arthropoda; class Insecta; order Lepidoptera; family Geometridae; genus Ectropis; species Ectropis crepuscularia. The sequence continues at coordinate 27,179,634 of OY856349.1, read as the reverse complement.
TTTTTTGTAACGGATTAACGATTAACGAAGTTAACTATTTGATTAACGGTGCCCAGTTATGCTTATATAGTAGGAAATACATACTCATTATAGATATGAATACCTAGACACAGTACAAATATTTGCACTGGGTGGGAATCGAACCCACAACTCTCGGCTCTCCGAAGTGTATCCGATAAAAAACCGGTAAGCTAGTAATTTTTCGGCGATTTTTTTTACTTCATATGAAATTAATGGCTTAACCTAAAAAAACACTTATGTAAAACACTTTTTCTATCTAACCCTGCACTTTGTCCTTCCTGCACGTTCGTTACAGTAACCCTGTAGAGATAAATGTCCTATTAGTACCTATTTGCTATTATGAAAGTCAATGTTTGGATATTATGTGGATGTGTTTTGCTGAATGACAGTTTGGAACATTGAGATTATAGCCGTTTGTTATTGTCACATTCCAAATCGAAATGCAACTTACAACAGAGCACACTAAAGTCTAATATTCCTAAATGGTGTATGATATTGAATACGTAACAGTAACTTAACATGGCATATGTAGCAGTTCGCACCTGCTTCGGAATCCCCGTTTCGTAGAAACTATGGCTCTGTCTGTGGGCGCCTATCAGAATACGAATAGTGCTATATCTGTGTGAGTAATGTTGTCAATGTAGTTATGCAATTTTATTTTCCCACGCTCACAGACTACGGTCTTAAATGGTGAAAGAAAATATCGTGAAGAAACCGGCACGTTCCCAGAAAATTTCGAAAGCATGCGTCAACCACCAATCCATTCTGGGCCAGCGTGGTGTACCATGACCTGGTTTGTCTATTTGTGAAAGAAGGCACCGAGTTTCAAGTATGAGAATATTAAGTGCGTCACTTATGCTAATGCTGAATGAACTTTCATTAAACCTCTACGAATATTATATTTTTCTATGCGAACTTTTATTGCCGGCACGAACTTTGTCAGGTCAGCTAGATTTTAATTAAAAAAATATTTAAAACGACCTCATCTTATGCAGTCAACCAGCAGCGCTCGCGGTTTTACCTAAGTAGTCACCAATACCGTTATTTTATTGCGATATAAAGTAGCCTACGTGCTATTCTAGACTATAATCTAATTGTGTTCCAAATTTTTTTCCGATACGTTAAGGCCGTCCGATGTGGTTGACATACAAACATACGAATATTCAATCATCCAAATCCCGACCATGGTATTTAAAATATTAGAAGTAATAAGGAGATTCAAGATGTTCACTAAATTGAGAGTTTTTAAGAATTTTGGTGTTCAAAAATTTCGTCGAAAAATATTGAAATGTGACAAGTACATACCTTACGTTTGAGTAGTCGTCAGCGTTCCGGCGAGAGGAAGCTCACATCAAGCCTGAGCAAGGAAGCCATGTCGCCAGCAGCTCGCCGGGAGAGGGACTGCCGGCCGAGCGCCGGGCCGGCACCACCGGGCCGGCGGCGGCGGCCGGCGCGGGGCGGGCCGGCACCAGACACGCCCACTGCAACAAGTGCCATTCACACATGCCATTTTTCGCAAAGCTTAGGTTATGGACCCATAGTTCTTTTTTTATAGTTTAGAGTGATGAGCAGGGCATGTGCCTGATGGTAAGCAACATGCCTGCCACATAACACAGTGACACGCAGCTATTGGAACATGAAGAGTCCAAATCATTACATAGCACAGTACTGCGCCCGTGACCCAAATATATAAGATCTTTTGTCTCTATGCCCTGTAATTTCACTGGAGACATTGCATAAAGAACCAATTCCGATATATTATGGTAAATTTACTTTAAACTGGTTGCTTAGATGAGGTTGCTTTCAGCAATATACCAATTGTGGTATAAAACACCACAAATCCATGCACATCGCAGGGTTTGGCGGACTCGATATCACGGAGCGTTGGTGCCCGTACCGACTAAGCCCCCCCAGGTTTTTCCAGCTGTAGTATGGCAGCAGAGTCGCCCTTTCGCATTTAACGGCGACTCCTTGCCTTGACTTTACTTTTGAAGGCATCTACTCAGTGTCTCCATAGTCAAGGCCATAATCCAGCATGCCGAGCGCTGGTTGGTGTATTACACAAATATTCTTAAATTTATCTAGGAACAGGTCAATTTGATCATGATGTTTTTGTTGTGGAATTTAACGTTGTCATCACCAGGTTGTGCCGATTATAAATGCTACGATATTATAATGCTCTGATACCCTGGCTGCCTAATATCGAAAATCTGAAGTTGTGAAAATAAGCAGGCTACCCATTTTGTTAGGCTCAACGGAATTCGTATGATACAACAGTTTTTAGCTCCATTTTGAAGTTCGTTTCATTGGAGAAGTAGTTGTTCATAACATACCTATTTATTTATGTAAGTATTTACATATTTGTAAATTTAGATATTTATTGCTTAGACCGGTGGAACGAGCAGGACATGTGCCTGATGGTAACCAACACACCTACCCATAACAGCATGGTATCACGAAAGTTAGTTGGAATATGTGATGGAAGAGTCCAAATTTTTAACTATCACTGCACTGTGCTCATCACTGATGGTGGTAGGACTCTGAAAAGAGTCTTATTTCTATCTGTTATGAATTTACAGTCCTACATCACTGAATTTAATATCATTTGAACTATTTTAGGAGGGATTGACCCTGACCCTAAATAAACAGATTAGGGACCCTTTTATTCGCATAGAATCCAGCCATGTCCAGTAGGTTAGTTATATCTCTTGATTCACGTAGGTAGTCGTCATACTGTGATCATCAATTTCTAAGTGTTGTGACAAGTATGTCAGCTAATGTTGATCAAGATTTATTAATCCAATCTCCTTGTCTGTGCAAGGTTGCTTGAAAATAAATAAATAAAGTGGCCAAGTGCGAGTTGGCTTCGCCTATGAAGGGTTCCGTTGCAGTAAGTAACATAATATACATAGTACACATAGTTATTGTAGTTCGTTGTAACTTTGATCAAAGTTTTAATAATAGTGTATTTATGACGTACTAAAAAAAAACTACTCATCAGATCGAGTTCAAACCAATTTTCGTTGGTAGTTTGCATGGTAATGTACATCATATATTTTTTTTAGTTTTTTCGTTATCTTACTTTAGAAGTTAGAGGGCACACATTTTACCACTTTGGAAGTGTCTCTCGCGCAAATCATTCAGTGTAGACAAAAATTATATTAGAAACCTCAATATCATTTTTGAAGACCTATCGATAGACACCCACACGTGCAGGTTTGATGAAAAAAAAATTTTTGACTTTTAGTTCTCAGTATGGGGGGCAGCACTAATTTTTATTTATTTTTATTATTTTTTTAAAAATCTTAATGCGGTTTACAGCATACATCTACTTACCAAGTTTCAATAGTGTAGTTCTCATAGTTTCGGCAAAAAGTGGCTGTGACATACGGACGGACAGACAGACATGACGAATCTATAAGGGTTCCGTTTTTACGTTTTACGGAACCCTAATAAGATGATGTGTCATTTCGTCCTGTAATTTATCTGAAAAATTTCCCTGCAAACCAGAATACAGTAATGCTTGCACTTGGCATTAGAATAATTAGAGGTCAAAGAGACAAGATTACAATATAATTATTAGTTTTGTTTTTGACTTTTTGTTATGGATTGTCTGTCTATTATGTGTAATAATTGAGCTATACTTATATTTTGTAGTGGTAGGACTCTATGCAGAGTCCGTCGGGGGAAGTACTACACCTTTGCCAGTTATTCTACCGCCAAGCAGTAATGTGCAAACATTTCTGTGTTCCGGTTTAAAGAGCATGTTTCCAGTAAAATTACAGGGCATATAGATAAAACATCTTATATCTCTGGGTGACGAGCGCAGTGCAGTGCTAGGTAATGATTTGGACTCTTCATGTTCCAATAGCTGCGTGTTACTGTGCTGTTATGTGGCAGGCATTGGTGGACAATTGGTGGACAATTCACACACAACACCATCTGACCCCAAACTAAGCAAAGCTTGTATGATGGCGGCCAGAGAGCTGATATAATACTTATATAGTTTTAAATACATACGTATTATACATAGAAACACCCAGACACAGTGCTAACATTTGAATTCATCACACAAATATTTGCACTGGGTGGGAATAGAACCCACGACCCTCGGCTTCGCAGGCAGAGCTACTAACCACTAAGCCACGAGGCCAGTCAAAAGCAGGCATGTTGCTTACCATCAGGCACATGTCCTGCTAGTCTAGTCACTTTATGCTATAATAAATAATAATAATCATTACCGATCCACATAATAAATATTAGTACAGAAGCCACACTTACCAAAAACAATTATATAAATAGCGACTCTTGCTAGGACACAACAAAGTTCAATTCAGCTCGCAATACCTGTCGCGATTTTCAAATAAACGTTTGCGCTCTTTCTAACGCGTAACTCTGTCCCTGTCTAGCGCGGAGGGTTTACGACATATCTAGTAACAATATGCGCGGGATACGTTTTGCGCGAGCGCTCAGCCGTGCGTCCGACAACCGACTGTCACTTGTTTCCCGGAAGGAACGGTCTAGCGGTAGGCTAAAACCGCGCGACCTTGAGCGAGTGAGGATGCACTGACCGATCATACAAAACTACTTCATTTGCAAAGTACTAAGCAAAGTTGCAAGATTATTTATGTATCATTATTATCTTATTGCTAATAGCGCTATCTTCGACATAACCTGTTGATTCAAACATATTTTGTTTTGAGAAAAGTGTAGATGGGTAAATAAGTATATAAATACTAGCAGAGCTCCGCGGTTTTACCCGCGCTATTCCTGTTCCATTCATTTTTCCGTGATAAAAAGTACCTTATGTGCCAGACCACAATCTGTGTTCCAAATTTCATACGTGTCGTTCACACGTTCCGACGTGATTGAGTAACTAACATCACATCAACTTTCGCATTTTATAATATTAGTAGGATGCTAGCAGCGCCGCGCGATTTTGCCCGCGTTGTTTCCGTTTTCATTTCATTCCCTTCTACATAATAATATATTTGTCACAGTAAAATTGTTAGCCATTAGGTAACTATCTAACCACGTAACTTTGGAAACTATCTGTCTCAAGATTTACTACTTAACTGCCGTGAGATTATAATCTCGCGCGTTGTATTGTAAACTGACTGGTGTAAACTGGTGATTACAATTTTTCGGTGAAATATACAACAGTTAAGTCTAAAACTATATTTTTTTCCCCAGTATATGTTGTGAACCTCTCCTATAAAAGCTACAGAAGATAAATAAACATGAGTAGCGTCGGAGGCCCGCCCCGGGCTCGGCTGTGATCTCCGCTGATTTGACCAATCACTCCGGCGGCCGAGCTATCGCCTCGATAAGCGAGTTCTGCTGTAGCGGCCCTGATAAATAAATCCTGGCAGAAGCAAAATTCGCCGCGTATTTTGGCTAATTGACTGGCAGGTTTTTGTTTTTGTCTGACTAATAAGAGGAAATATTTATTGTTACTAAAGTACTACGTATGCATACACCCGTAACAAAATAGTTTGATTTTTGAATGAAAATTTATTTTAGCTCACCACATATACAGATTTTCCGTGGGCTTTGAATTGAGCTCAAACGTTACAATCGTAAATCAATGAAATCTTCGGGGTAAACTTCGGATGATCTATATGGCCATGGTCATGGCCACGCCCTCCGGTTTCAACTGCGTATTTTCCAAAGTAGGTAAGCTACCAAATTTTGGGTTATTAGTTTTCACTTATATCGGCAGTCCCTATGACAGCATTTTATTTTGATAAATATTATTTGACAACAAAAAAGCTAACTCAATGAGAACCAAAATCTTCAATATCCAGCTAATATTATGAGCGCGGAAGTAAGTTTATTTTTTACAATTTCACGCGAAAAATGCTAAACCGAACATCATGAGACTTTGTACTCTTATTCTTGGGGGTAAGTATTAGGAGTTTGGAAGTAACATAGGCTTTTTATCCCGGAAAGTTAAAGATATCGGGTACTACGCGAGTGAAACCGCAGGGTAATGATAGTAGTAGTTAGATAGATATTCTATTGAACTTCACAAAAATTAGAAATGTGAAAGTTTGTTTGATTGTTCGTCAGATCACGTTGAAACCCCTTAACGGATTGGGTTGAAATTTGAAACATAGATATACAGTCTGGAATAACACTATTGCTACTTTTTATCTCGAAAATAACAGGAACGATAACCACGCGGGCCTATCTATGCAACTAGTGGCCCCGTGCTAAATAAATATTAATGTTCGAAATGTTTAATTATAACGTAGTTTCACGAAATTTCAGTGTCAAGGGCAATCCCTGTGACATGTCATCTGATAGCTCGGCTACAGACGGACATGCGGGCTCTATCTTCGTATGTGGATACTAATAATGGTTACGACATTACGTATTTATGTAGGAACTAACTACATATTATAATGGCCTTATTAGAAGAAAAACATATCGAACTATGTAAGTTTTATGTAAATGTAACCCGTTACTCCTATAAAACTTGTATTGGCTATTTGCTATATTATATAACCGATTTAACGGAACTTTCACCGTTAAATCAGTCCAACCGTTTGACAGATAAGCTGGAACAAAGAGACAGAAAGAAATTAAAAAAAAAGTTTTTTTTTGAAGTAGGTACCTATACTGTATATACTTTCATATTTTATGCACCTAGTGAAAAGCTGTTCATTTGGAAATAGTTAGATTTATTCTCGGAACGAGCAAATCATGTTCCAGATGATAAGCAACACATCTTAGTGCAGTCTAAAACTGCTTGGTGGTAGAATATCACAAAAAGATGAGATAATTCCCCAGGCGGACTCTGCAAAAAGTTACACTACTTTTTTTTGTATTTTTAGGGTTCCGTAAAACGTAAAAACGGAACCCTTATAGATTCGTCATGTCTGTCTGTCTGTCTGTCTGTCTGTCCGTCCGTATGTCACAGCCACTTTTTGCCGAAACTATGAGAACTACACTGTTGAAACTTGGTAAGTAGATGTAATCTGTGAACCGCATTAAGATTTCAACAGAAAAATTAAAAAAAAAGAAAAATGAAGGTTGCCCCCCATACTGAGAACTGAAACTCAAATTTTTTTTTTCATCAAACCTACACGTGTGGGGTGTCTATCGATAGGTCTTCAATAATTATGTTGAGGTTTTTAAAATCATTTTCGTCTACACTGAATAATTTGCGCGAGAGACACTTCCAAAGTGGTAAAATGTGTGTCCCCCCCCCCCCTCTAACTTCTAAAGTAAGAGAATGAAAAATGTAAAAAAAATATATGATGTACATTACCATATAAACTACCAACGAAAATTAGTTTGAACTCGATCTGATGAGTAGTTTTTTTTAGTACGTCATAAATACACTATTATTGAAACTTCGATCAAAGTTACAACGAACTACAAGAACTATGTGTACTATGTATATAATGTTACTTGCTGCAACGGAACCCTTCATGGGCGAGTCCAACTCGCACTTGGCCACTTTATTTTAAATTAATTACATTTAAAAAGAATATAAAACTAAAAAAAATATTCTGTGAATAATTAAAGCGTCAACCTGTCACCGTTATTAGTATCGAGCAAGAATCGGTAAAACACTAAAACAGTTAAGTTTGTTGTATGGGAGCCCATCTTAAATATTTATTTTATTTTTAGTATTTGCTGTTATAGCGGCAAAAGAAATAATACATCACCTATGAAAATTTCAACTGTCTAGTTATCACCGTTCTTGAGATCCAGCCTAGTGACAGACGGACGGACGGACAGCGAAGTCCCTGTAATAGGGTCCCGTTTTTACCCTTTGAGTACGGAACCCTACAAACATACAACCGAAATATGAACTCCCTTTTTTTGGAAGTCGGTTAAAAAGGTATTAGAATTTTCGAGCGTACAATTACAGGGGTAAATCTAAAATCAAAACAACCCATGACAACTTCGTAGTTAATTGCCCGCTATAATAGCAGTTTAGGTAACCGTTACATAGAAACCTGGGGTTTGTGCTTCGTGATAATTGCAGTAATAATATAATTGTATTTACCACCGGCTATAAACCCATAATTATTCAACGAACGGAGGGATTTGAAACATTTTTGGAAATATTATCAAAAAATACATCGCTTCAAGTGTGATGTTCCCAAGATTCAAACAAAAATGTTTTTTCTCAACATAAGGTTTACATTGCACCGCCATCTTGCCTGTTGTTAAAGGTAGTCCATCGTAATAGATGAAAGGCGCTTACCTTCAAGAAACCCATTCATTTTAGGCTACAAGACACTCAAATGGATATCCATCAGGGATGAATCCAACGAATAGAGAAACCTCTACTTTTTTATGTAATTAGATTTGGTTCATGTTTAACTAGCACTTTACCCGCTTAGTTCCCGTTGTCGTTATATTCCCGCCATTAAAAGTATCCTATGTGCTATTCTAAACTGTAATCTACCTGTATTTTCTTAGAAATATTAACACGATCTGTTCAGGTGTTCCGACGAAGGTAATTGAGCCCCAAACATCTCAACGCCAAACTACCACATCCTTCTAATATTCTACTATCCTACCAACCCTATAAATGGAAAAGTTTGTATGTATTCTTTGTTAATCTTTCAAACAAAATCCTACTATAGGATCCGCATGAAATTTTGCACTTATAGTAGATAAACGATTGAAACCGCGGGATGGAACTAGTTTATAATATGAGTACGATAAACGTTATCTTATTTGAATTCTTTAAAAAATCTAATTGATTTAACACATCTACTCTAAATAAATCAAACTTTATAGAACTAAAAGGTTTAGATAGTTAAGTACGATCGCTTATTTATCTTTGACTCAATTTTCTTTAGAATTTTGAAGCATCGCTGCTTACATAGTTCTGAAATGGATTTTCAGATTCTTGACCTTTGAAACTTAATCTTCGTAAGTTGTAAATGTAATACAATAGTCATAGAACTCTTGATATAGATGTTGAAGTTGTGCAAATGAAGTCCTTAGATTCATTATTTGAGACCGCCATCTTGCCTGATCTCAGACGACCATTTGGGCGACGGACCGCGCTTATCTAAAATAATTAATTTCGACTTGAAGATTGAATCCATCGAGACAAATCCACTCAGGCAATGTATTCCATAGTGCAGATGTTCGTATAACCAAAGTTATTAGGCACATCGGCCATGAAACAAAATTTTGTGACGAGTTTATGTATCTAAATGGAAAATTCATTGCAGACACCCGAAAAATAATTACACGATTTTTTTTTCATTGTATGGAGTGACGAGATTAGCAGGACATGTACTTACCTGATAAGCAACATGTCTGATCAATGCTTATAACAGCATAGTGTCACCAGAGATAAAAGATGTTCCATGTCTATGCCCCGTTATGACATAGGAAACATTGCCCTTCAAACCAGAATGCTGTTGAATGAGTGTTTGCACTGTTTGCACATCACTGCTTAGCGGTAGAATAACTGGCAAAGATGTGGCATTTCCACAGGCGGACTCTGCAAAGAGGCCTATCACTACTGTTGCGTGAAAGATTAACAAAAATTATATTCCAGGAACAAAACGGGATCGGCAATTACGCGAGTGCAACTATTTTCATATTCATATTTATTAATAAAAGATAATTAATTTTACATGTCAATTAGTAAATTAGTTTTATACATTATTGTACTTATCATATAACAGCATTGTCATAAATTACTATAAAAATTAAAACATTTTATGCAATTGTCTGCGTATTTGAGCTGTATTTGAGCAATTCAAAACTAAAGAACAATAAATAAATGCTTAAATTAGAAAAGCTTGGGAGCAAATTTGTCTATTTTGTAAAAAGTTTCGTTCGTCAACCATCGTTTCGTTCTCATCTATTGAAACAAGCTCTACTTATTTACGTCTCTCAATTGTTTGGTCGCAAAGCGTTGTGTACTCCTGGAAGCCTACAATGGAGAATTTTAAAGCGCTCCCATGTTTGTTTCCACGCTCGCTCATTCTCTCTGTGTCCGTGATTCCTCAAGCACAATGGGGTTTGTAATAAAAAACGCGAATCGTTCCATCAGTATATCTCTGACTGCTTTAAAACTGGTTGGGTTCTGGGCACCGCAAGGCTTAAGTAAAAATCAAAAGATGATGTATAGTTGTTATGGTGTCTTTTCTTTTATGTTTCTTTTAGGTTTGTACATATTTTTAAACATTTTACTCACACACCTCCGTACTCTAATAATTAACTAGGTTTAACTGTATCTTTGATAATTTCACTGTATTCAGGTATCAAAAGGCGACGGTAACCATTTCAGGTAGTCGTACGCTGCGTTGGTAGGCTTCTAAAGACCAAATGAATGTACCTACCTCAATTTAGATATCCATTAATAAATGTTCTTTCGTTTCTTTTTCATTTCATCCTGAATCATAACAAACTAAAAACAACAAAATCATTGATCTACAACTACATAGACGAATAGGACATTTAATTTGACTATGGATGTTAATTACACAATATTGGTCCCGATTCGGCAAGTTCATATAAAAAATGTTAAAAAAATTAAAAATGGACATAATTTTGGCAGCAGCAGTCAAGTCTTTGATTTGTATCAAAGACTTGACTGCTGCTAAAATATGAATTGATTCATTCTAACATAACTAATTTCTGGAGTTCACAATACTATCAGAAATTTGAAGATATCTTAATATTAGGCACAATATACATATACATACATATATATAGGTACAGCTAACATTAAAATGACTCTAACACGTCCAGTGCGTATTGTTCTGCAGAGCTTGAAGCTTGAAGGGCTTAAGTGGTAAATTCCATCTAACTTCCTGAATAAATACAATAACTTTAACGACTCAGTTTTTTGTACAGTTATTATTATATTTTATTTTTCAATTGAGTGAAATTAGAAGGATCTCTAATACTGATTTTACTTATACACTTCAAAATAATTGGTCTATAGATCTATGGCAGGTTGCTGTTTGAAACACTCATTGCTCGCACAGACTCATAAGTTTAGATATTTGATGTTTGAGCAGGAATATACCTGGTCATCCAAGTGGTAGACCTGTTCCTGATCTGGGGTGACCTGCCGCTGATGACGGGCACCGCCTTCCTGCTGTTCACGAACCTGGCGCAGGCTGCCAAGATCCTCAACCTGGTGCTGCGCCGGCGCAGCGTGCAAGCCATCGTCGACGAGGCCAGCGAGTGCCTGCTGGGAGTCACCACTGAGGAGGCCAAGGAGATTGTTAAAAGGTTAAGAGCGGATTATGGTTAACTGATATCACTTTATTGCTACTATACTACTTTCAGTGGATATACAAATTGATTGCTCGTCAAAACTAATGGTGGACAAAAGTATTTAAATAGACTTCAAAAATCTCTCTCCTATATTCCCCAACACTGAGCTTCATACCTGCCTGGTGAGTAGCGGCTATATGGTAGCGGGGCAAAATGTTTGCCTAATTTTTTTTTAAGTTTGATAAACTTTGTGGTGTTTAATTTTTACTCTAGACAACTGTGACGGAATTTGATGCAAGGCATTATTTACATACAAATAAATGGGAACTGCTTTTGACCATCTAATAACATTAATATAAAGAACCCGGCTGCAAAAAATCGACAAATAAAAAAACATCGTGTAATATAATAAACTATATGGGACACTTGGGTGATTGAGACGAATCTAACATATCTAAATTGTCAAAATCCATCTAGCCGTTTGGAAGGTAGGTACGTGGGAATAAATAAATTTATAAACATACAAGATATATGAGTGAAAAACATACCTAACTCTTATTTTAATCGGGTAAAAAGAGGGTTTTGTCTTACAACATCTTTTTGAGCGCCAAATCACAAATCCTTTCCTTAAATAATGAACTTATATCTTTAATTGTAAAGTTGCGACAAGGAAACCAGCTTACAGCAACTTCTGTACTTCGGGCTAACGGTGGTCACCACCCTGGGCTGGGCCACCAGTGCAGAGAAGAACAAGCTGCCTCTCCGGGCATGGTGAGCATTTATATCTTCATTTGCAATAGTAGGTAGGAGATACCCATGTAGGATGATAGAAGGGTATACAACAATAAGATTCAGTACCGTACAAACATCATGCGACAAGGAGAAATGATCGAGGGTTGCAACCGGCACTTCAACTTGCACTCAGTTGGACAGCTTATAAATGTCGCCATAGCGCTGAATCTTATTATTTTATACCCTGCTATCGTCCTACATAGGTCTCCTGGTGGAAGGAATCGAAGAAAGATAGTATTGGTGAATCTGTATAGGAGAATATTATGATGAATGCAAAAGTGTACTGAAATAATATTTATTAGGGGCTATTGAGCATTTACTGTGTTCCGGTTTGAAGGGCAATGTTTCCAGAAAAATTACAGGGCTTAGAGGTATAACATCTTAGATCTCTGGGTGACGAGCGCAGTGCAGTGCTAGGTAATGATTTGGACTCTTCATGTGCCAATAGCTGCGTGTCACTGTGCTGTTATGTGGCAAGCATGTTGTTTACCATCAGGCACATGTCAAGCTCGTCTCGTCATACTATTAAAAAAAAAAGAAAAATTGTACTTATTGTTTCTACCGACACCACATTAATAGGTAAGCAAATTGGAATCACCGTCGGTTCACAATATAACGCGTTCGATTATAATCCCACGGTTGGTTAGGTTAATTTATGAACTGACGGCGTTGACAATTTCACTGTAACATATACCTACTCGTACACTCGACAACCTCCGGTGATCTATGGGCAAACTCGTTGGTCACAAGAATTTTAGTAAATTTATACTAATTGGTGGTACCACTTTATCTTAAAACCTTCTAATCTGTAAGCTAAAATATTACCATTAGCATTTCATTACGAAGAAGTAGCGTCTGTTTTCGAGTATGGGAGATGTATCTAAGGTACTTAAGGATATTTATTTATGGTCATCGTTGTCTTCGATTAAAATTTCAATCAAACTTACCCTCAGGCACATAGGCATAGGCACATGTAATCAAAAATATTATCAGTTTTAATTTTCTTTGATAATCGAGTAGGACATAACGAGGACAGTGTTTTTAAAAAAAAATATCAAATATAAGATAAAAGATTCTATAAGATTGAAGTTTTGCAATGGAATGCTAAACGGCAAGGCAGGCCGGAACCGTGCCTTACGTCTGACTAAACATTGAAATTTCGGTTGGTACTAATTGTTATTCATTTTCAAAAGTCCTTTAGAAGAGATCCAATGAAAAGAGATCGAATACATTCCCAAGGTAGGGCAAAGGCCATCTCTACCTTCTTTCCACTTGTCACTATCTAGTGCTATAACAGTTTGGGCGCCCCGCCTACAGTTTAGACCGCAACCACAGCCGCAACGTAGTTTATGATCTGTATTTTACAAAGTTGTAGTTGTGCCCCAAAAATCATCCAACATTTGGCAGACATCTCACTGGCTAATGCTCACTTATCAAATAGGTTTTGTACGTAGGTACCCGTACGATACGTCGTCGAGCCCCGCGTACCAGCTGACGTACGTGCACCAAGTGGGCGCGCTGTTCGTGGCCGCCTACCTCAACGTAGCCAAAGACAGCTTGGTGTCGGCTCTGGTGGCGCAGAGCCGCTGCCGGCTGCGTCTGCTGGGAGCGGCGCTGCGCTCGCTGGCAGCTGACGGAGGTGAACCGAGCCATGTGAGTGCGATGGGAGTGGTGGGTACATCAACATAGGAAGGACAGCTTGGTGTCGGCTGGGAGTGGTGTGTTCCAGAACATGGGAAGGATAGCTTGGTGTCGACACGGCGCTCGCTGGCCGCTGACGGCGCCATTGTACCACACCACGTATGTGTGAGAGTGAAGACTGTCTAGGCAAATAGACGCAAACTAGACTATTTAAACAATTATTGAAAACTGCTTATCAAATAAAGTTAACAATGTTACAGAAACACACAATTGTAACGTTTGTATGATTCGATGGTTTTTCTTCAGTCAAGTCGCAACGAACGGATCGGGTTGAAATTACACATAGGCATTACTCTAAATCTCGTGGAAATAACGGAATCGGGAATTACTTGGATAAAACCGAAGGTTGCTACTAGTTAATCTACAATTAGAACCCATCAATTAATCTAATAACGTATTTTCATTACACATGCCCATGGTCTTTTTGCTAGTTTTGACATATAAATAATATCTATGAATAAATGAATTTGAATATAATATATGTATTTGAAGATATACACGCATTTGAATTAGGTATACGTTCAAATGATTATCATAAAAAAAGGATTTTGTTTTTTTTTAGATTGTAGATTTAGTATGCTACTAACATTATTTTACGTCGTCTATTTTACACTGTCAATTTCTGTCCCTCGAATTGAATGGACTGTTGTTTTATTTACACAAAAGAAAAAGAAGTGAGGCGTAATTATTTATTTTATTAACGAAAGATATAAAGATTTTCCATCAACCTTTTAACTGCTCCCACCTAGGGGACCAGAAATTAGTGACTTCAGGAGATCTCCTTGTTGTGTGTAGAAGCCCCAGGGCTTCTCGAGGTCTTTTTGACAGATGTAGCTGCTTCAGTCGTTGACGTGTGACTGTCGGTCAACGGTCGCAGCCGCAAGTATCGGAGGTAATCTCTAGCTACCCTCAAGCCATTTATAAAGATCGAACAATTATAAATACAAAAATGTCGTTTAGATATTTTGATGTTTGTTGCTCTCTCACGGCGGCACGTCCAACGGAACGTAGAAAGAAATAAAGAAAATTGGAACACAGCAAGATTAATAGTAAATAGTCAAGTTTTACATTAAATAAAACTTGTATTATTGAGCAGAGACGATGCACAGCATCTATAGTGAGATTGCGCTGTTCTTCTTTCTGGCAACACACAGGAAATACGTCACACTTCTGGTAGCTTTAGTCTATGAAAATCGCATGATGCTACCTGATTTCCGGTTCTGGTCACCTGAGCTCGAGCTAAGGCGATGTACCCTCATAGAAGTCTCTCACTCAACAGGAGGCCTGAAAGGGATGCTGTGCATCGTCTCTGCTCAATAATACAAGTTTTATTTAATGTAAAACTTGACTATTATATCGGCATGTGACGATGCACAGCATCTATAGTGAGAGATGTGTTTATTAGCTCCTGGTGACCACGACGACGCTATGTGTAGAAAAGAGTAAAAAATAAGTTAGGTTAGGTTATAATTCATTTTACAAACAGAATAAAATGTTAACTTTGCATTATTACTATTAATAATTGAAAATTATGTATATATTAGAAACCAGGAATTTCTCGAATCAAATGATTCGGTATTCACTCAGATGAAATAGTTAGGAGGCGCTACCGTTGAACTAAAACTTCCACGAGAAGCCTTCATATTGGCATCTGAATAAATTATCATGACCCAGTTACCGGCAAATTGACACGAAAAGGGAATGATTACCATCAGCTGTGTGTCTATCTTTCTCAATTCAAATTTTCTTATTCCAAAATAGGAAAGACGTCTTTGACAGAATTGGGATGTTCCAAAAGTTTCCCAACCTGATTGAATATACATGTATCGGTGTCAGTTTTTGAACCAAAAAACTGGCCATGATGTTACGGCCTTACCCATCCCCATCCCAACACACAAGTCTTGGGGTCTATTCGAGATTTCTCTCTCTGCCACACGATGGACCCGGCACCCGCACGGTGAATCCATGGAATGCTAAGAAGTTCGTCTCGTCTCTCTGTTTTGAAGATATTCTAAAAAGAGTAAGGTCATGCATTAAACAAATAGGGTCACATACGTGTGTATGACCCGGTGCCCGATGCTGAAAAATTATACAACTATGCATGCGATACTTCAAACAGAGTAATGATACACGATAGATCATTGTATCACTATGTGAACATGTCATTTGGGTTCCAACTTAAGTTGTGTCGCAAAAGGCTTTTGTCAAGCTATCTAGGCTAGCTAAGAGTTTTTCCTTCTATCTATTAAGAAAATAAATTTCAAAACTTTTCCTCATAAAACATGTTTGTTTAGCAAATGAGCACCCAGATCAGAGTGTTGCGACTGGCTAAGCAATTGTGCTAGATACCTTCCCAACGAGTTTAGATCCGCGAGTTTATAATTATAGTTGAAATTAATAGCTGCTCACTACTCTATGCAAAGGTCATAAGCTGGTACATAAGTTTTAGGAGTTGAATCTCGCCATCTCGCTCTTAAGTAGGTTTCATTCTACGTTGGACCTAGACTCTAGTCTAAAGTTAGTTCATCGCCAACATTCTGTAATTCTATAAGTATATGTGGAAGAGTCCACTTCTACAATCCACATCTCATCATCAACATCCCACTAAACGTTCCCACTGCTGGGACTCGGGGCCTTCTCTCGCAAGGAGAGAGTTAAGGCCATAATCCACCACGCTAGCCCAGTGCGGGTTGGCGGATGATCCACGTCTACTAGGACTTAAAATAGGCGGGGCAGACCAATAATAAGGGTTCGGCCAGATTGTGAGAACTCGGCGGCGGTGTTTACTGGCACGGTCCGAGGACATGACCCCCCCTAAAAACGTTTAACTTAAATGGAACGGCAAACTTACGGGCAAAATCGTGTTGCGCCACCAATAAAATCTTTTGTACTCCACATCTTGTCCTATTATTGGTGCCCCTGAATTATAAGGCTGCACCTGCGCTTGGCGCGTATTTTTCGCAGACTTCAAGTGATGTTCTCTGACGTGGAGAGTCCGATACGGTGGAAGAAATACACGCGCATTATGAAACACTGCTGTTTTGTCCGAGTGATTTTTGGTGACATAATCTCTCACAATTTTGGTTGATGTACATTGAACTTCAGAGACGCTGAAACTAGAGCTGGCCATAGTAATTGCCATTCTGATATATATATTTCCCTCGGGACAACCCGTCGGCAACTAAGTTTAGTCTGTCTGGTAGGTTACTCTCCAGGTGGCTAAGAGAGTTACACTCAATCTCTCTAGAAGGTGCATCAGTTGGTAGGTTAGGTCTTGTAGAGCAACGGGCTTCCTCCCATCCCTACGCCGCAATCGTTTGCTTCTCTGTCTATAGAATTACATGACATTCTTACCTTACCTTACATTCAATTTGTGTATGAAGTGCGATATTATGCAATACCAATGGAGTTGAGACTGGTCTCACCTGCCGTATATCAGAGAGCTTTTAACCGTTGTCTGCTGCATCGGCAGCCAAGATTGATACAAAATCTGTTGTAAGCGATTGTTCGGCTACATTAATTCACCATTATAGATCCGTTCTTACTGCTGGTGGAATCTGTATCTGCTGCAGGGCAGATTTGTGCTTGGGATCTAAGCGCCTCCTCCCCAGTTGTTGCATGTGACGACAGTGCAGCCGGGGTGTTTCGAAAGTTGTGAAGTTTCAAAAGCTCTGCAGAATCTGGCTTTCTTTCAGAGACGATTTGTCCCTTTGCAGCACATAATTTCACCTTTGTACGATAGTCCGTACAGGGACCGGTTTGGTATTTTGACACGTGTATTTTTTTCAGGGGTCGGTACTCTCTGCGACGCTCTTCCTGCTACATATCGATGATCTGTTGAAGCCCGGTATCTTTGGGTATGCAGATGATAGCACCGTCGTAGAGAGTTATATATCCAGCGCGAGAGCCAGTGGACAACAAACTCAGCTATTGAGAGAAGGTATGATCGAGCGTTTGAACTTGGCCCTTGAGGCAGTTTCTACATGGGGCGATGCCAATTTGGCCAAGTTTAACGAAGGAAAAACACAGGCGTGTTTATTCTCCGCTAAAAGGAGTCCATTCACACTGGCTCCTACTTTTCGAGGCGTATCCGTGCCGGTTACTGACCATCTCGAGCTTTTGGGCGTTTCTTTGTCATCGACGCTCAACTTTGGCACGTATATTGAGTCTAAGGCTAAACTAGCCGCCAAAAAACTGGGTGTCCTCTCAAAGGTGTGAAGATACTTCAATTCTGAGCAGTTGCTCACGTTGTACAAAGCACAGATTCGCTCCTGTATGGAGTACTGTTCGCACCTTTGGGATGGATCGGCTAAGTATCAGCTGGAGACTCTGGAATCGATTGAGAGACGTGCCAAAAGGCTCATAGGCAATGACACTCTTGTGCGTAAAAGACTTCAAAGTCTTGATCATCGCCGCAAGATTGCTAGCTTATCGGTTTTTTATCGGATACACTTCGGAGAGTGTGCAACAGATCTGCATGATTTAATACCACCTTGCCCTTTCTTCTATCGGAATTCTCGTATTTCAAAAAAGCGACATCGTTTCATGGTTGATGTTCCAAAAACACGAACAAAGAGATTTGACTCCACGTTTGTGATAAGAACGTCTAAGTTGTGGAATGCGTTGCCTGAGTGGGTTTTTCCCGATGGTTACAATCTGGGTGTCTTCAAATCGAGAGTGAATCGGTTTCTTCTAGGTAAGCACGTTCCATCGTAGATCGCATCGTCGCTTAACATCAGGCGAGATGGTGGTCAAGTGCGAACCTATTAAAGTTAAAAAAAAAAAAAAAACGTGTCCTAAACCAGATCGAGGTATTCGGATTTCAGGAATCGAGATGGTCGCAGGACCGATTTCTCATAGTGTATAGACCCACTACACACACAGTACCCACATACCTCTGTTCCGAAGAAACGGCGCCGTCCGATTTGAGAGAGCGGCGAAGTGCTTTTGGCGCATATGACAGTTCGAATGGAAAGCTGGTCATTTGCAGAACCTCGTGCTTGTGTATCAGCCGAAGAAACTTCCGGTGGGCCTCTGCCATGAGTGATCCAGTGGCATAATTAGTTGAACAAGCACAGGCTTGGAGATAATAGCATTTAACCCTTGCCGAGGGGCCTACGGAGCCCGGAGCCACTGCCTCTGATAAGATCGAGAGGACAGCCTCCTTGAAAATTGTGTGTGGGGTTATACAAGCACAGGCTTGGAGGTAAATGGTAGACGCCTGCAGTAGGGCCTACGGAGCCCGAGGCGTCTGCCACTGTCTCCGATACGCTCAGAGACAGCCTCCTTCAAAATTCCGTGTGAGGATATGCTATTCATTTGCGGTCATGCCCTTTCTTTCCCGACGGATTCTCCGTCCTTTGCAGCGTTCTTGACAGGGAAGTTATAAGTCGCGCTCAACGGTTTTGAGGCGCGCTGTGTCAGGGTTTTGAAGTGAAGAACTGTTTTTGTCAAGAAAAGCAGTAAATTTAAGTCTTGGGCCTTGACCGGAACTTCTTAGGTCCTTGTTTTCGGCTAAACCACAGCCAAATCCGCCCGTCAATACTACCTTCGTTTTTCAAGTAAGTCTGTCATTGACAAGATGCTTGTACTCGGGAGAATTTTACGCAGATTTTCTCAAAGGGTTTTGGTGGTAATTTCTATCATGATATTTATAAGCATATCATTTTCAGCAACAGTTTTCCGCAAATAGTCTGCACAACTTCCTCACAAATTTTGAAATACTTTGATGTGAAGCTTAACAGTTGTGAACACAGTCTAAATACACATACATTGTGTGACACTGTTGTAAAATATTGTAAAAATTCTAAAATGAAAGGATGCTGAGATTTTATGCAAACCTTCCTGAAGAGTTTTGATGGCGATTTCCATCAGGATTCACTCTTGACGAATTTCATTGCAATCGGCTCGTTTTCCGCAAACGACATGTACAACTTCCTCGCTAGTTTTGTGAAACTTTGAAGTAAGGATTAATCGGTAAACAGTGTTGAAAATATTATTAAGTGTTAGAGAGGCATTATACATTCTTACTAACGCCTTTTTCTTAGAATCTAGGCAATCTCTAGCCTTTAAAAGTTGACAAAGTCGGTCGTTAAATTCGATGTTGATAAAACTGGGGGTAGCAAAAGTTTTTGAAAAAAGACTTTGGTCATAGGTGTACCCGACATCTTTCTCGGATTATTCTCTCAAATTATTTCAGACTTTGTAGGCGGTTCAGTCCAGTAAAACCTACATCGAGTTTCGAAAGAATGTCTGGATTGTTGTCTGGTCTGTTCCATAGCACAAACGATCTCGGACTTTGTGGTGTGTAGAAAAAGTTACTGTTCTGAAAAGATAGCAGGCACCATCCGTTCACTAATCCACAAAAACTCCGGAATCGCTCGTACTTCATCAAGAAATTTACAAAAAACCGCTGTGCATCTCACTTACCTGCTTCTCTTCTTTACCTCTGCTCTTTCATAGTAGTTTGATGAAGCCAGCCGCTTGTGACCACGCGGCGGTGGTTCATCGTACGATAAACCCTGCCGTTTACTCCGGCCACGACTTGTCCTCGGACGAAGCCTGCCGTTAGGGAGTGTGTGACACTCGCTCATCCTCGAGAACCCACTTCCAAGGCGGGCGAGGACAATCTATTTCTTACCGGTACCACTAGGTACCCGTTTCAATCACTATAATTGAAATCACTAATTGCACTTAACGCTTGATCAGTTATTTTCACTTTAGTATAGCACTCGCGCGACACACTAGACAAATAAATGACCATAATCAGATTAAACTATTCGAATTACCGAAATTTTCTCAGAATCGGTGAGAGTTTCGGCTTGAGTTGTTGCTTCAACGAAAGAATACGACGCTATGAGGGTACATCGCCTTAGCTCGAGCTCAGGTGACCAG
Source organism: Ectropis crepuscularia (assembly GCA_963693475.1). Taxonomy (NCBI): domain Eukaryota; kingdom Metazoa; phylum Arthropoda; class Insecta; order Lepidoptera; family Geometridae; genus Ectropis; species Ectropis crepuscularia. The sequence continues at coordinate 27,159,009 of OY856349.1, read as the reverse complement.
AACCGGAAATCAGGTAGCATCATGCGATTTTCATAGACTAAAGCTACCAGAAGTGTGACGTATTTCCTGTGTGTTGCCAGAAAGAAGAACAGCGCAATCTCACTATAGATGCTGTGCATCGTCACATGCCGATATAATAATCAAAATAATAGATAAGATTATAGTCTGAAATATCACAACGGCAACTAGGCTGCTTTTTACTCGGGAAAATAACGGAAACGGGAATGGCACGGAAAAACAACGTCGGGGTTCTTAATATAACTTATACATTTTTAAAGCCATATTTTATTTTAGACATGAAAGTAAATCCACCACTACGTAAAACCACCTATCTCGGTGGCAGAGATCACTTGAGGCCAACAACCATAAGAAATAAATAAATGAAATCTTATGAAATAAATGAAGTACCTAGTTATTGTTTTAATAATTAAATTAATTATTAATTAATAAAGATATTAATAATTATTATATAACTAAAAAACATATTTCAAAATAGGTCAGGGTGTTCTTGAGAAATCAGGTAACATACATAAAAAAACAAGGTGGTCGAATCTATAACCTCGTCGTTTTTGGAAGTCAGTTAAAAAGTATTTTCAGCGGCTTAAAATAATTCATTTTGTTTATCGTAACGCCATCTACGTAGCCGTTGGAAAGTTTCGTGCTACGATACGTAGCTACGTAGGGCTACAGATTTATGAGCTACGGAACACCCTTTCAGCTAGTTTCTCTGAAGTTATAGAGAATCGTAGTAGATGGCGCTTATTACAATACAACTTATTGGTTTCTTCTAGGTAAGCACGCTCCATCTTAGACCGCATCGTCGCTTAACATCAGGCGAGATGGTGGTCAAGTGTAAACCTATAAATGGTAAAAAAAAAAAATACAATACAAAAACACTTTGTTATACCACAAAATAAAAAATAAACAGTGTAATCTGAAAATCTTTACTAATATCATAAAGCTAGAAGAGGTTTTTTGTTTGAACGTGTTAATGTCAGGAACTTTTGGTTTGGACCGTTCATTGGGCATTTCATTTCATTTAAGCTAGACATGTGTAAGCTATACATATTCATGTATATTAAGTACCACGGGCGGATCCGGGACGAGCCGCTAGTAAATAGACAATAAAGTGGCCAAGTGCGAGTTGGACTCGCCCATGAAGGGTTCCGTTGCAGCAAGTAACATAATATACATAGTACACATAGTTCTTGTAGTTCGTTGTAACTTTGATCGAAGTTTCAATAATAGTGTATTTGTGACGTACTAAAAAAAAACTACTCATCAGATCGAGTTCAAACTAATTTTCGTTGGTAGTGTACATGGTAATGTACATCATATATTTTTTTTAGATTTTTCATTTTCTTACTTTAGAAGTTAGAGGGGGGGGACACACATTTTACCACTTTGGAAGTGTCTCTCGCGCAAGTTATTCAGTGAAGACGAAAATGGTTTTAGAAACCTCAACATCATTTTTGAAGACCTATCGATAGACACCCCACACGTGTAGGTCTGATGAAAAAAAAAATTTTGAGTTTCAGTTCTCAGTGTGGGGGGCAACCCTAATTTTTCTTTTTTTTTAATTTTTTTGTTCAATTCTTAATGCGGTTCACAGAATACATCTACTTACCAAGTTTCAACAGTGTAGTTCTCATAGTTTCGGCAAAAAGTGGCTGTGACATACGGACGGACAGACAGACAGACAGACAGACAGACAGACAGACAGACAGACAGACATGACGAATCTATAAGGGTTCCGTTTTTACGTTTTACGGAACCCTAAAAATGTAACAAAATTTAGGGAAATAATTCCGTTATTGAACATTGAAATAATTGGATCATTGGATGGATACATTTTTGAAGCGAAAACTTATTTTGGCGAGCCACAGACCGATTTTTCGTGGGCTGTGAATTGAATTCTAGCGTTACGCTCGCATGCATGTTATGCATATGCCTGCTATTTTTTTTTAAATGACGTTCTTACTGTATTTTTTTTCTAATGTATGTAATTAGTGTGTTGTTCTGTCAGCGGCCGCTGTCGCGTGCGCAGGAGCGCGCAGCGTCGGCGTCGCTGCGCGCGTGTGTCGCGCAGCACCAGGCGGCGCTAGGCGCGGCGCGCGCGCTGCAGGCTTGCTTCTCCGTGCCCACCTTCGCGCAGTTCACCGTCTCGCTCGTCATCATCTGCGTCACCGCCTTCCAGCTCGTCTCGGTAACATGGATCATTGCTTAAGCAGCCCAAGATCTCCCGCAATATTAGCTCAAGGCCATAATCCAGCACGTTGTTACCCAGTGCGGGCGGGTACACATGATTTCGAAATATTCTAAGTACATGTCGGTTTTCTCACGATGTTTTCGAGTTCGAGTTCAAGTTAGCGACATTACGCAGATGATTTCGGAAAGACAGCGGTGCGTGTGAACCCGGAGGCTCTGGATTGGCCGTCGCCGTTTTCCCGATTAGACTTGCCGTAATTTATACCGCTTTTACGTTACGTTACTTTTAATAAACGTCTTGGTAACGAGGGCCCACATTTAAAAGGTTTTACTACAGCATATATAACCCACCGTATGTTCCCACTGCTAGGACCCTCAAGGAAAGAGTACAGAGGGTCTACCGCCGAACTAAAAATGTCTTGATTTGCTTTTTGTATTGCTCTCTACTTTCTTTTTGTTTGAAATTATAGAGACAGCAACAGCAAAGCCAAACCCGATTTAGTTAGGTAATAGAAAGGCGTGTCATAGTTTACCACACTGGTCATGAGCAAATTGGTGTATGACACATGTCTTCGGAAGCTCATTTTCTTTGACCATACCGGTTTCCTTACGATGTTTTCCTTCATCGTTGAAGCCAGTCGTGCTAACGAATACATACATACATCTACACTTTGACAAATACTAAGAGGTGCTAAAATATTGAGAAATTGTGAACATTTACTGTTAATATGTCACATTTTCTTAATTTTAGCATCACAACTACGTTAGTTGTGATAGTTTTAAATGTATTATTTGTTTTATTGTCAGCAAACGGGGAACATAGTGAGACTCCTGTCGATGGGAACGTATCTCCTGAACATGTGTTTCCAAGTGTTCATCTACTGCTACCAAGGGAACCAGCTTTCAGAAGAGGTAAGACCAATGTCATGATACGGGAACTGCGCTAAATACTGATGGCTCGGCGGGAAAACACGGCCACGCACTCACTTCTTTGTTTAATATGTAAGTTCTTAGCATCCTATTAATATTATTATAAATAGCAACACTAGTAGCACCCTGAGGTTTTACCTGCGTAATTCCTTTTCCGAAATAAAGCTCTTCTAAAGTAGATGTAAATAATTTTGAAGGCAGCGGGTCGACCTGCTCGACTCCTATGTGGAAATAAGGTCCTGAATTATTCAACTTATTGGCAGCTGTACTATTTCGGTATATATTCTTTAGCAAATAGATGTAAATTTCATTAAGGTTTTTAATTTTTTTTTGCTTTGAAATTGGGGTTGTAGCTAATGTTGTCGAATGCCTTTGAGTTAGTAAGAGTAAAAACTGATTAGTAAGATGCATTAAATTCATTGTATTTCCTAAAATCTGCATAATTATCGGCAGTAGAGAGTTTTTTTTGCGAAGTCCAGCCTGTTACAGAGATTGATTTATCAGAGTTAATTTACGTACAATCTTAATAAAAGTTTTCTGTACATATAATTGGTACAAGGCTAATTACTCGGTAAATTTCAAAAATTGGCATTTCCCCCTTTTTTTTGTCTATGAGAATAATATTGGAATGGCAGAAAAAATCAGACAATCTGCGTGTTTGCAAAATATAGTTGAAAAGACTTGATACAAGCGAAAGCAACATTGAATGCCTACCTTAAAAATACTTCAGTAGTGATATTATCATGGCCTAAAGATTTGTTAAATTTCATGCTGTATTACTAAGTAGTACTAGTACTGTTCATAGTACTATTACTGTGAACTTCATAATCAGATCATCATCATCAACAGCCCACTAAATGTTCCCACTGCTGGGACTCGGGGCCTTCTCTCACAAGGAGAGAGTTAAGGCCATAATCCACATAATCAGATACTTAGGAGCAATTTCTGCAGATTATGAATACTCAGTTGTAATGTTTCTAGAAACCGTAGTTTCGGAATAATTAAATACTGAAACTTAATATTTTTGGTACTTTTAGTGTTAGGAGATTTGGTACTTTTTTCTGTGTCCACCTAGGGACATGTGCCTGAGAGTAAGCAGTCATGTTACTTACTATCTGGGATATGAACTGCTCGTCTTGCCATTCTATGCTATGTTGAAAGAAAAATTAAAACTCAAAATATTACATTTTTAAGCTTTTGTAGTGTTTGAAGGTGAAGTGTTGTCCCCAGAGCGGCGAGATAGCAGGCGCCGCGTACACGTGTCCGTGGTACCGGGGCTCGGGCCGGCTGCGGCGCGCGCTGCTGGTGGTGATGGTGCGCGCGCGCAGACCGGCGCGCCTCACCGCCGGCGGGTTCACCACGCTCTCTCTCGCTTCCTTCATGGCGGTTAGTATGGTTCACCACGCTCTCTCTCTCGCTTTCTTCACGGCGGTTAGTATGGTTCACCACGCTCTCTCTCTCACTTCCTTCATGGCGGTTAGTATGGTTCACCACGCTCTCTCTCTCACTTCCTTCAAGGCGATTAGTATTGTTCACCACGCTCTCTCTCGTTTCCTTCACGGCGGTTAGTATGGTTCACCACGCTCTCTCTCGCTTCCTTCATGGCGGTTAGTATGGTTCATCACGCTCTCTCTTGCTTCCTTCATGGCCGTTAGTATGGTTCACCACGTTCTCTCTCTCACTTCCTTCAAGGCGTTTAGTATGGTTCACCACGCTCTCTCTCGCTTCTTTCATGGCGGTTAGTATGGTTCACCACGCTCTCTCTCGCTTCTTTCATGGCGGTTAGTATGGTTCACCACGCTCTCTCTCGCTTCCTTCATGGCGGTTAGTATGGTTCATCACGCTCTCTCTTGCTTCCTTCATGGCGATTAGTATGGTTCACCACGCTCTCTCTCGCTTCTTTCATGGCGGTTAGTATGGTTCACCACGCTCTCTCTCGCTTCCTTCATGGCGGTTAGTATGGTTCACCACGCTCTCTCTCGTTTCCTTCACGGCGGTTAGTATGGTTCACCACGCTCTCTCTCGTTTCCTTCACGGCGGTTAGTATGGTTCACCACGCTCTCTCTCGCTTCCTTCATGGCGGTTAGTATGGTTCATCACGTTCTCTCTTGCTTCCTTCATGGCGGTTAGTTTGGTTCATCACGCTCTCTCTTGCTTCCTTCATGGCGGTTAGTTTGGTTCATCACGCTTTCTCTTGCTTCCTTCATGGCGGTCAGTATTATTAGCCACGCTTATGTGTTATTTCAGACTATAACCATTCGCTACACCGGCCGCTATTGCAATCCCTTCCGTTTAAACGTTCTGACGCGATTGAGCAACAAACATCCAAACTTAACTACTATAAAATTACTAAAATTAGATTATTTTATTTACTTATTTTAACTTTTTTATTTATTTGATTCTAATTTGATTTTAGTTGACACTTTAGCATTAATTGAACTGAGAACTGGCAAACATCCAGTTTCATACATTTTTTTATTGCGGCTAGAAGGACCAATTAACTTATTATCCGAGTTAAATGTAAGCTACACTGACAAACCTTATATTTTATTAGTCAGAATATCAATAACAATATAATATTGTGAATTTATCTAAAATAACGTATTTTAATGATTTCAGATTATCAAAGCGTCGTACTCACTCTTCACTCTCCTACAACAAGTTGAAGAAAAGAAGTAAAAATTATACGTGAAAAGAATTATATCGTAGATAAAATCATTTAAGGGCGTACCCCGAGCAAATGACCTTGAGTATTTCTTACCTTATTGCACACCGTAAGAAAGAGCAAGAGAGAAACAGTAGGATTTGTCGCTGTTTTACGCTCAAATTTTAGAATAAACTCTTTATAAAATCAGATTTTGGTCTTTTGAAAAAAATAAAACTACCAAAATGTTTGTAATGAAATTGTCTATCCGTTAGTGTAAGTACAAAATCTAAATAATGGACGACTTTCGAGGAGATGCATGATAACTACAATTATTTAATTTTTTCATGGTTTCATTGTGAGGCGATTATTTAAACAGTAAGTTCATTAACAAAAAAATAAAACTACCATTTTGAAGCCAAGAAGTTGTAGAAATTTAATGTATTTTTTACCAGTTGATATTTGTTTTGGCTAATGAGTAGATAGCTCTTAAAACTGGGCAAAAAACTCGTTTTGCTGGGGGACGCGCCTTAAATAGTAGCGTTTAGTGGCGTAGTGATACGGCACTAAACTATATACTCTATATCTCTGTTATCAACATTGTTTGATTTGATTTGCGTGATAATTACAAATATTCATTGGTTCTGTCTGGGTATTTCTTTGCATATACATAAGTATGTATTTTTCTTTTAGAATAGATTGACGAGACGGGGAGGACATATACCTGATTGTAAGCAACATGGTTGAGAATAGCAGCATAGTGTCACGCCGCTATTGGAATATGAAGAGTCGTGCTCGTCACCCAAACAAACAAGATGTTTTATCTCGAAGTCCTGTGATTTCTCTGGATCATTGCCCTTAAACACAGTGATGTATTTAGGCTGGCCTTGTGGCTTAGTGGGTAGTAATTCTGGCTGCGAATCCGACAGTCGTGGGTTTGATTCCCACCCAGTGCAAATATTTGTGTGATGAATTCAAATATTTGCACTGTGTCTGGGTGTTTCTATGTATAATAAGTATGTATTTAAAAGTATATAAGTATTATGTCAGCTATCTGGCCGCCATAGTACAATCTCTGCTAAGTTTGGGGTCAAATGGTGTTGTGTGGGAATTGTCCACCACCAATAGATATCATTTATTTATATACGTGCGTAATTTATTAGTTATCTGGCCTCATTACATACAAGGTTTTAATATCTCTGGGCCTAGTTGATATTGTGTGGGCAATGTCAAGCAATTAGTTGCTTACTAGCATCGTTCCACTGGTGGTGGTATTCAATTTGTTTAAAGGATTTATGTCAGTGGTTCTAAAGTGCCCTCTAGTGACCACCGAACTTTGGTTAAGTACACAAGGAGCAGACCCCTACTTATGTACCTAATCTATTGTACGATAGTCCAGTCATTTTAGTAAGTTTACCTCGGAATTCGAGATACCCAGCTGTAAGTCTGTAAATACTTGTATATTGACACCCTAAAAGTTGTCTCAAAACCTACAAACGGTAGGGTGTACGCAACTATTAAATTTTAATGTCAAAGTTCACGAAAATCGGTTTTTTGCGCTTTTGTTGTAAATATTTAGTTTCCTATGGGTTTTTTGCTATTTGTATATATGATCAATATTGTAGAATACAACATTTTCTACATATTTTGCTTGATAAACTTTTTTCATACGGTGAACCGTTTTCGAGAGAGAGGGCGGAGAGCTCGCGGTCATAGTACGCACTTGATAATATACACGTTTGAAATGTTGATGAGCAGCTGCACTGTTGGTGAAATATTTGACAGATGCACAGGTTTATTAAGTTTTATAGACTTGAAGTAATGCATATAACGAAGATGATCGAGACTTTTCACAGATTTTGGAGCATGATAGACTGCTAATAAGGTTTGAGTTCCACTCTCTAATAATCTCTGGGCCGAACAATTTTCTTCCTCCAATGCTGCTAGTGCAGCTAGTTCATCCAAATTTTCTGCAACTGCAAGAGTGGTTGTGGTTCGCGATGCGGATGCGGGCTGGCAATGCTCTTTAGCTTGTGGCCAATGTAATGGGCAAGCTTGTCTCAATGCTCTACCATATCAGAGAGACATTAACCTAACGAACCTTTGACCCCGAAATCATGGAAGAACTTGAGAAAACTGTATAACTCTCGTTATCGACCGGAGGCACCGGTTCACCTGAAGTGATGCGGTGACTGGGCGCTCTCCGCCATCTATCTCGAAAACGGATCACCGTATAAAAAAAAATTTCAAACAAAATTTGTAGAGAATTTTGTATTCTACAATATTGATCATAAATACAAATAGTAAAAAACCCATAGGAAATGAGATATTTCCAAAGAGAGCGCAAAAAAACGATTTTTGTGACCTTGAAATTTAATAGTTGCTCACACCCTACCATATGTAGGTTTTGAGACAACTTTTAGGATGTCAATATACAAGTATTTACAGACTTACAGCTGGGTATCTCGAATTCCGAGATTCTTACCTAATTTAAGCTTAAATGACTGGACTTATAGTACATCTTGTACAACGACTAGCACAAGGGCACCTCAGATGGTAGGATCTCGGTTTCGGTGCCCTCCAACAGAGACGACCTGGATTCCCAGAAGGGGGTGACTACTGCCCTAGGCGGGTTGTCTAGTACTTACCTGTTGAATAGGCTATAATCCTAAAAAAACTAATTAGTCCGTCAGTTAGATTACTAAAAAATATTGTACACGTATTTTTTCTTTTGTTTCACAAAAAAAAAAGATAGATACAGAGAGCGCTTAGAATTTTCGAGTGACGTCACATGTAGGTACGATTTTTACGCACAAGTGACGTCACGACCCCCCCACTCTAAAAATTCGGTGATCCATATCTATGTCGATTTTTAATAATTTGGTAAATGAAAAAATAAGTGTTCCTTATCTTCCCATGATCTACCTGACCGACTAATTTGAATGGTTTATTTTTTACCGAGTCGGCATTCCTGTTACTAATTTCCTTTTTTAGGGTTCCGTAAAACGTAAAAACGGAACCCTTATAGATTCGTCATGTCTGTCTGTCTGTCTGTCTGTCTGTCTGTCTGTCTGTCTGTCTGTCTGTCCGTCCGTCCGTATGTCACAGCCACTTTTTGTCGAAACTATGAGAACTACACTGTTGAAACTTGGTAAGTAGATGTATTCTGTAAACCGCATTAAGATTTTTACAAAAGTTTAAAAAAAAAAAAAAATTAGGTGTGCCCCCATACTGAGAACTGAAACTCAAAAATTTTTTTTTCATCAAACCTACTCGTGTGGGGTGTCTATCGATAGGTCTTAAAAAATGATGTTGAGGTTTCTAATATATTTTTTGTCTACATTGAATAATTTGCGCGAGAGACGCTTCCAAAGTGGTAAAATGTGTGTCCCCCCCCCCTCTAACTTCTAAAGTAAGATAATGAAAAAACTAAAAAAAATACATGATGTACATTACCATGAAAACTACCAACGAAAATTAGTTTGAACTCGATCTGATGAGTAGTTTTTTTTTAGTACGTCATATATACACTATTATTAAAACTTCGATCAAAGTTACAACGAACTACAAGAACTATGTGTACTATGTATATTATGTTACTTGCTGCAACGGAACCCTTCATGGGCGAGTCCAACTCGCACTTGGCTACTTTATTTTTTTTAAATCTTTATTCGTGCGCTTTTTCGCGTTGCGAAAATGTCGCGGACTAATATCCTGTTTTTGGTTGTTATTTGATGTTGGCTGACTTATTATTCGAAGGAGTGCGTTGCAAAAAATATCTGAGTCAGCTGACTGATAGAAACCCTAACTTCACATATGTTATCTACTACCTAAGCTACGTAATACATTTCTACAATTAAGTGTACCGTTTTAACTAACCTATAATAAAGGAGCTGTTGTTTAGGAATGACATTTCCACAGTACTCGTATCAACTGAACCTTGGAATAAGCTTTAATTAATCTAACCCAGTGTTTTCCAAACTTTCTGGTTGTAGCTATAGAATTAGTACTACTAGATGCGTTCACTGTCGTTTAGTAAAATAAGCTAAGCATAAACCGCATAGCTTATGTTCCCACTTCTGAGAGTCGGGTCATTTTCTATTTTGTTTTATCGATAACAGGTGTAAATGTGACCGTCGTCTCGCCAGACGTTAAGCGACGCGATGTTTACTACTAAAATTCTAAGTTGCAAGCTTTCACTTCTATAGACAGTCTCTATAAATTTTCCCGTATCAAAAAGTGCTCAACGCTTTTCATTTCAACTAGATTTGCCCACAATTTGGGAAGCGCTGGTCTAACGTACAGCCTGTTGTTTGATAGAGCCATTCGCTCCATTTGACAGTGTTTATTAACTTGACGACTCAATTGTTACCTACGTTAGTATAGGTTACATCAGCACAACCAACAATTAGAACTTTCAAGCATTGGTTTGAAACGTTTTCCAGAATTGGTTATTCAGAGACAGATTCAGAGACAGGGTCATTTTTTGAAGACTTTCTGAGTTTAGATATTTATATCAGAGACCACTGTGTTAATATTGTATTGTGTACTAGCGGTCCACCCTGACTTCGCTCGTAGTACATAATATATATATATATATAGCATATATTTATAGCCTGTTTAGTTTAGACCTAACTCGCGAGTCCCAAGACACAAGCTTAACCTTAGTTTGGGGCTCACTGGCAAACTTTTGTACGTGGGCACAATTTTGGCAAATAAAGTATTTGTATAATAGCACTCAGGAATCACGTAGGCACATGTCCAACGGGGAAAGATTTTATAAAATCGTTCCAGTAGTTCCTGAGATTAGGGCGTTCAAACATAAATAAACTCTTCAGCTTTATTAAATTACATTAAGAGTGGTTGGACTCTTGGCAGAGTCCGCCTGGGGAAGGACCACACCTTTGCCAGTTATTCTGCCGCCAAGCAGTAATGTGGAAACATTACTGTGTACCGGTTTGAAGGGCAATGTTTCCAGAGAAATTACAGGGCTTAGAGATATAACTACTTAGATCTCTGGGTGGCGAGAGCAGTGCAGTGTTAGGTAATGATTTGGACTCTTCATATTCCAATAGCTGCGTGTCACTGTTATGTGGCAGGCATGTTGCTTGCCATCGGGTACGTGTCTTGCTCGTCTCGTCACTCTTTACTTTAAAAAAAAACCTAGTAGGTACGAGGTTATAGAAGTTGAAAGCTTATAGAATTTATAATCGTGAATACAGGGAAGCTTTTTTTTTAAATAAAGTGTCGAGACGATCAGGACATGTGCCTGATCGTAAGCAACATGCCTGCCACATAACAGCACAGTCACACACAGCTATTGGATCATGAAGAGTCCAAATCATGACCTAGCACTGCACTGCGCTCGTCACCCAGCGATCCAAGATGTTATATCTCTCAGCCCTGTAATTTCACTCGACACATTGCCCTTCAAACCAGAACACAGTAATGTTTGCACTCAATGCTTGGCGGTAGAATAATTGGCAAAGGTGTGGTCCTTCCCCAGGCGGACTCTGCTAAGAATCTTACCACTATAAAACTTTTTCGAAAAATAAACGATTTACTTTTTTAAAGAATTGATCACCAAGTTCTTGAGTAATGAGCGTAGTGCAGTATTAGAAGTATCAACTTCTCTTGTGTGCGAGTGTCAAATAATGGTGAACACTGTATAAATACAAGAACTTGAGAATTTTATTCCTTTTGACACGGCAACTGTCGCGGGTCGAACTCATGCTTGATTGGCACAGAAACGAGGAAGACCGCATGCTAAGAGGTCTGTACCGCGGCAGTAGAATCAGGAAGGTTGCGAATGATGATGATGACTTGAAATCGTTCGATCCTCACTTATTTTGAGAATTCCGTGAAGAAAAAACATCTTGAGGTAACTTACATATTTTAAGAAATCCATCTTGTGGCAACCATCAAAGTGCTTTTTGCTAGCATGAGGTACTATAGCCATGTTTTTTGGCTTGTGAGTGTAGGTTTACGTCACAGCAGTGAGAACACAGAGTATGCTGCTAAAGCGAGATGAGCAGAACACGTACTGCTACCTAATGGTAAGCAATATGCCTGCCCATAACAGCACAATAACACAACACAAAACAACTTTTTTGCAAAATTGAAAAATTTGCAAAAAGCAAATTTGGTTTTACACAACTGGTATCTATTTTAACAACATTTAAAAAAATCAGAATCTGGCTATTATTTGCGACCTAGAACGTCTTACATGACTGGCCTATACCTAGCATGGCACTGCACTGCACTCGTCATCCAAAGATATTAGATGTTTTCTTTCTATGCCCTGTAATTTCTCTGAAAACTTTGCCCTTCAAAGCGGAAAACATTACTGCCCGGGGGTAGAATAATAATAAGAGAATTAAAGGAATGGTTCCTTATGAAGACTTTGTTTAGTAAAGTTGTTATTATAATTTACTAGTAGCATCCCGCGGTTTCGCTAGCGTAGCTCCCGATACCGTCGATTTTCCCGGGATAAAAAATAGCCTATCTACTATTTCAGACGATAATCTGTTTTCCATGTTCAATTCCAACCCAACCATTTCTGTTTAGCCGTTCCGAAGTGATTCAGGAAGAAGCACCCCACCTTTCGTATTTATAATATCAGTGAATTTACATTAAAACTGGTTCTTCTTTGAATATATTGTTTAAGTTTAGTGAGATATTTGCACTTGCCTGACATCTTGAAAACTACGATGCATGGAGATACATAATACGTGTCTACGCTGATATTATAAAGAATTAACTATCTGATTCTTGAAATTGTTTTCTACTTTTTTTAATTGTTAAATTAAAACTAAAACAAATTATCTTGCCAAACATTGCAACCGTCTCAAAGAGGCCAGTTTGTATGGGTCAACTTTTAAAATGTTTTGTATCACCTTACGAGTATCTTACCTTCAAACGGCTTTAAACTTGAAAAGATTTTTGTATATGAAAGGCCTCAACGTTAAATACGCTATGAACATGATATTCCTAGACTTATTGTAATGATTTCTAAAAGTTGTACACCACTATTTATTCGACACAGACAGACATTGCGTATAAAAACAAAACTCCGATTGATTTTACCACAATGTGCCATTAGCCATCACCACGAATATTGGCTAACAGAGTAAATTACACAGTCGATCATGAAATTGCTACTGAAAAATACCATTTGGTCTTTGACTTTGTGTTTGAATTTATTGAAAATGTTCGGGTTTTTGGTACCAGGAAAATATTCAGAGCGGAAGAAAACGTTTTTGAAGGTTTATGGATTATTTTGGTATTTTTACACAGACGGTAAGAACGTGGCCTGAATAATAAACGAATAGATGTAAGAGGAACTGGATACGATTATTTTGTGAATCATTAATTTTTAAACGTATTGTTGAGGTTGTTGTAGGAATTCCACAATTATTTTTTTGTTCAATCAAATTAATCAAAGATTAAGGTGCCCCTGGACCGACGTTTTGGCTGGCGTTAAGCTAAAATATAAGTTTTTAGTGCTTTACTAGTTCACGCATATAGGTGGGAGACTATCACGGATTTGAACAATTATTTAAGTTAATTTGTCTAAAGTAAAAATAAGTCTTTATTTAGCTAACATACATACATTTAAAAATTATTAACAACTAGCGGCCCATTCCGGCTGCGCTCGGATATTGTCATTTAAAGACTATTAATCGAAATAAAAACTATCCTATCTCTCAAGTTGGACCAGACTGCTAACGGTGTGCCAATTTAATTTAAAATCGGTTAAGTAGTTTAGGAATCCATCGCGGACAAACATCGTGACAGGAGATTTAAATATATATAAAGAAGATAAGATTAGCAGTGCCCCGCGGTTGTCCGCGTAATTCCCGTTTCTGTTATTTACCCGGAAGGAAATATAGCCTGTATTCATCCGAACTATAATCTACATATTTCAGCCCAATCCGATCAGACGTTGCGACGTGATTGAGCAACAGACATCCAATTATCTAAACATATACATTAATTTCAATGTCTTTGACGATCATACGATCAGGTATAGAGATAGAGTGACGGGACGAGACTGCCTGATGGTACGCAACACGCCTGCCCATGACAACACAGTGTCACTCAGCTATTGGAACATGAAGAGTCAAAATCGTTACCTAGCACTGAACTGCGCTCGTCACGAAGAGATATACGATGTACTTCTATTTGTCACTGCCTTTAATTTTACTTCATGATTCAGTAATAATTTGAAGCGTGAACGCTACCTTTGTGTATTGCTTGGAAATGTAAGATGATATCTTTCAGGTTCACTAAAAACTCTGTGTGATTTCCTATACATCTTGTCTCTGTTACGCAACGCTACGTATTGAAAGTTAGCCTACTGTAAAGTAGGGAACTAGGTACTAAGTTTGTAACTCAGCATGTTTTTTTTACTATTTGCGTAAGATGACAATTAAATTTTTGTTTAGGCAGAAGCCATTAGATACCGAGACACAGTACTTTGTACTTGTTCGGACCTGATGGGTTCAACAATTATGAATAATAAAATGTAATAATAAATTTGTCAGATTGAAAATCCATACATGGTTGTGTATGGATTTTTAATCTGACAATTTAATTTATATTCAACTAGCTGTTACCCGCGACTTCGTCCGTGCGAAATACTAAGGTAACTCAGGCAGTACCTATTTTTATACCCAACCAGACTCATTTACGGTTACTAAAAACAGCTTATAATAAAACAATTTCACATAATTTCATCAAAATCGGTTCAGTTGTTTAGGTGTGAAAGCGTAAGAGGCATTCGTCCCCCACTTTAACTCCAATTTCATCCCCATACAGTTCGAAATTACAAAATTGCTACAACAAACATTTATTGGCTTCGTGCCAAGTGTCTATAAATATACAGAGTTTCATGGTTATATCTTCAACGGTTGCCAACTTCCATTTTGACATTCATCCCCCATTACAACCCCAATTTCAGCCCCGTACATTTCGAAATTACAAAATTGCTAGACCCAACATTCGTTTGCTTCGTGCCAAGTATCTATATACAGAGTTTCATGGTTTTATCTTCAACGGTTGGGAACTTCCATATTGACCTTCATCCCCTATTTCAACCCAAAATTTCAACCCCGTACAGTTCAAAATTATAAAATTGATGGAATGAAATTTAATTGCTTCGTGTCAAGTGTCTAGATACAAAATTTGATAACTTTGACAATGACATTTTTACACAACCGTTCATCCCTTGTTTCACCCCCTTAGGGGTTGAATTTCGCAAAATCCCGTCTTAGCGAGTGCCTACGTGCTAAAAGAGACCTCTACGCAAAATTTCAGGTTCCTAGCATTTGTAGTTTCTGAGATTCCTTGATGAGTGACCTTTCGCTTTTATATATATAGATGTAAATTTAATTTAATTTAATATGACATAAAATTTTTTTTAGCAGTACACAAAATCTATTTAAAGAACGAATTTGTAGAAAGTGTCAATTATATTTACATATATATATTTATTTACAAAATGTACACGAACTTAATCTAGAAGACCAGTGCCAGTGGGAATCGTGCCCAAAATGCTGGCCCCGTTGCCACGTTGAATGGCGATACTTATTTGCTGAGCAAAATAAAGGCCTGCATTTTGGTCACGAGTTGCATCACAAAGACTTTTGGATAAGTCTTTGTAAATTCTCTTGGCACTCGGTCCCCACGGTCCCAAAGTTTCGACCCCAAAAGGCTCAAACATGTATCCGCTATCAATACAACTATATTTGCGCCTTTTGAGGTCTTCAGCTTGTTCAGCTGCCGCGCCAGCTCTAACTTGTGTCCGAGAAAGATGAGACGGCGCCAAAGTATCGACGCAGGTTGCATCCCAAACCAAGGGCCGTCCCATTTTCCACGGAATCAAAGTCATTCCATCAGGCCTTTTACCATCGCTTCGAGCTAAGCCGCTCGGCTCTAAAACAGCTGCGCAGTTAGCAGTAGTAAAAGCCCGACGGATGATATCGTTTAGGCTAGCGTGGCGAGGTATACGTCCAGCACTCCTGGTGCAAGATAGACCGTGGTGGCCGAGCCGGTCAACTGTAGCACCGCACTGGCAAAGGTGTGGTGCACAACACGATGCGCCTAAACGAAGGGAAGTGGCAACACGAAAACTAGATGAATCCATGAGCGTTCCGATGTGAGGCGATGGAAGAGCCTGTAGCCACAAACCCGACTCCCACTCAGCGACAGCCAGGAGACGAGCACGATCTGTAGAACTTAAGCACGTATTGAGTAGTTGTTTCCGCACTTGTAAACAGATCGGTCCGTCCCATGATCGCTGCGAAGATGGAGTTATAGGGAAATCAGTATTTGGGCACGATGCTCTCCAAGCATTCTTGGCTTCGGTCAACAAAGATATTTCTGATATGTTAGGAATTTCCGAAAGTACTTTAAAAATTAATTTTTGATTGCTATGAACCGAAGATAGAAAAGCAGGAAGAGCCACACCAGACACTGAGCGGACCCCTAGGCCACCAAAACGTACTGGTAGGGAACCCTGTAACCACTCTCGGTCAGATAAATTAATGTTTAAAATTGATTCCAAAGTGTTTCTTATTAGGTTATCTAAACGATGCATTAGATCTGCATGCTGCCAGAGTTGACAACATCTAATAAAATATGTGAATTTCGGAACAAAAAGGCAAAAACGAATAATAGTAAAAGCCATGTGTGAATTAATTTTTGTTAAACGGTCCGATACTTCAAGAAAATTTTGAATTTTTGCGTCGATAAAAGAAGAAAATGCCTCATTCATGACAGGTGCTCCCAATAAACATAGCTCACTTTGACCAACAATTTTGATATTAGGTGCCAAAGTATTAAATTTTTGGATGACTAAGTCTTTGTTTGAATAAGAATCGGAAATAAATAGCTCACACTTTGAGAAATTTAATTCCAACCCTATTGAATTGAATTCTGAAAAAAGAAGAGTTAGATCATCAAATAATGTATCGGCGTCGCCACCAAAAGTTCCATCATCGAGATACCAAATGTTGAGCTTGGACTTTAGACGCTGAATAATAGGTTAAATGGCGAGACTGAAAGCAGCTGGGCTGAGAGGGTCACCTTGCTGGCATCCAACGGCAGAAATGATCTCATTTCCGTGATAAGTCAATTTAGAAGGTGACCCGTAGCATTGCCAAAAAAAATTGTACTAATTTGGAATTTTATCTTTAACTTCCCGGAGTAGAGCTCCCCTGTCGACTGAATTGAAAGCATTTTTAACATCCACTTTAAGCAGCAGATCGCCACAATTTCGACTTAAAAATGTTCTTACAGAATGTACCGCTGCTTCACAACCGCCTTGCGAACCAAAACCAAGCTGTAAAGGTTGGAAAAGGTTCACCAAATTGGGCATTATTTTGCGACAGCAAACTTTGGCGGCAAGGCGGCGGTAAGTCATACCGACGGCTATTGGTCGAATGCCACCGTCTTTCTTTTTTAACGCACATAAATTGGCACCATATAGAATATTTATGACGTCACTGTTTACTGTACCTGATAACATTAAATTAATGAGCGCAGTCAAATTTCTCAGAAGCACTTCTCCTGCTTCCCCAGTGACCCCACTTGTAAGATCTTTAAGATGTAGTGGTGTTAAGGAATCAAGACCTCCAGCAGAGCCATTCTGAAAACAGGAGACAGCGGCAGAAACATCTAATCCTGTTATTTCCAAGACGTTATCGCCGTCTAAAGGTGCTTCTGGGAATTCTATATCTGCAGCCGAAAGTGGATGTTTTTCTTGAAGAATAGAGAGAGTTTCAGGGTTCGAGGCCGCGATTGTGTCGTTTGAAAAGAGAATACGTGCTGCCCCTTTAATATCGCCGTCGCTGAATTTGCTCTCTATCAGCTTATATGTTGCTGATTCAGAGAAAGATCGCACTGTAAATTTGGAATTTTCTTGAGTGTCCCAATTATTATTCCAAAGTATAGGGGGCTCCGATGAAGAACAGTACTTCACGCAATTATCCTTGATTCTGGTTGTTAACGATTTTTTATTGGAATTGTCGATTTCTACGTGAAGTCATAGAATAGATAATACAGATAAAACGGACGCTCCCCACCCCCCGCCAGTTTCAAGCTTCCTACCCCGCAAGAACGCGAGAAGCACTCAACGAAGGGTTATATCGGACGATAATTTTCTATGAGAATACGACCATGATGCTTGCTGTATTATTTAACAAAATGGTACCAAATTTTTCGTCTATTATACGAAACAAGAATAAGAGATTTTTGATTTCATAAGAATTTCTACAAAGATTGAATCATTTTTATAAACTGTGTTAAGCTATTCTGGTTAGAAGTACGCGCCAACACTGAAGTCCTGTGACGAAATTATTAAACTCGTTGTTTTTAAACTGCGGCTTTCGTTAATCGTTGTGAAATAAGTCAGTGGCGCCAATAACGTATGGTAACGAGTGATGGCGCGGAGTAGGTATAGTTCGCAATTCACGAAGTCACTAGTCACTAGTGTTGCCAATTTAGTGGATTTTTTTACTAAGATTGCTACTATTCAGATTTATTGATAAGTGATTATTTCTTAGCATTCAACCGACTCAAAAAAAAGAAACAGGTTCTATATTAGACTATCTGTACTTTTATGTGCGTCCATGTATATATTATGTCGGTCAATAGTGAACAATAAATATAGGATTTCATCTAGTAAGTAGTATGCTTATTTAAGATTTCGCAATAACCGTTCATTAAAACCAGTAAGAGGATACGAGTACATTGACTATTGGAATGGATAGTTCCAAAAAAAAAATAACGATATTTTTAAACTAAAACTTATTCAGTAATTAACGGCTTTGACATTGACTTATAAACTTTACCGGTTCTTATTCAGTAATTAACGGCTTTGACATTGACTTATAAACTTTACCGGTTCTAGTACTACCGGTACTACTACGATTTAGTTTCATTTTTAACCAACTTCAAAAAAGGAGACGGATCCCAATTCGTTTATATGTTTGTTACGTGATAGCTCCATTTATTGTGAAACAAAGGACATAAGCCCAAATCACATTGAAAAAACCCAGGTGCCACACCTGGGTAGTTTAGAATATTATTACTAATAATGGCACCTGGGTTTTTTGATGTACCTCGGATTTTAAGTTATTAGTAATAATATTTTAAACTATCATCATCATCCGTTTGAGTGGCTAACCTGCGTTTTTTTGCCTGTAGAAGTTTTGTAGAAGTTCGTGTCAAAAGCTCGTTTTATGGAACAAAATATATTGTATAATTTGGTGTTAATGATATAAAAATAATATATACCGGCTGAGTCATAAAGATATATATCAAACAATGCACGAATATGCTTAGGTTCTTTTCGCGATGGGTGGCCTTGGAATTCAAATTTAACGAGTGTAAGTAAAATAATTCATGATAATACGCTCATTTTTGGTAATGTACTTTGGACTTTGTATTCAATTATCAGTATGCTTACATCGCGGGTCAAATCTGGACAAGTACTAGCACAAGCACAGCAATAGCATAGGCCTGGGATATGAGGCGTACTTGAAGAGAGGTATATGCTAAGATGTTATGAAGATGATGATGATGATTACATCGGATTGCAAACAGTATTGGTGAACTTTAAAAAAAACGCCTACAAAACTACACTGATAAAAAAACATGTTAGCCACTAATTTGGGTTATGGGAGTGGTGTAATTTTTTTTCCTAAAATATATTTACATACAATTATTAGATATTTTTGAGATTAGATACAATTATTTTGTGCCGAGCCGGGTAACTGGGTGTAACTCGTACCCTGACGGGTACGATTTGGGCCATGTCTCCTTTGATGTTTCTTTTTTTTGGTAGATCACAGTTTTGAAATATGAAAACAAAACTAAAAATTACTTTCGTTTATTTTTGTTCAAGTTTTTTATGATCGTCGTTAAAATTTGGTCAATTAAGTTTCTGAATTTAATTTGAAATTAAAACTGATTTTTGTTTATTCGGCGCAAATATGATTGTGATTTGAGTATAATAGACTCACTTACTATTCTCACAATACTTATTTAAAGTATTATGCGATCCTTACTATAATGCGAATAAATAAATCACTATTTACCAATATACAAAAGTAATATTTTTAGGCAATTAGGAATAAATTAAATCCGGAACTAGCAACATTATCTTTCCGGCCAGTTCGTAGTTTGTTTACAAAATTGAATTGTAGTTTTAAGTTGAAAAATCATGTTCTTGGGTTTTACTGTGCTGACATGAGATGTAAATAATTAGTTTGTGCAGTGTATGATACTCTGATATACCTAGTGAACTGTGATAACTCCTTTTAAGCAACTTATGAACGTTGTTGTACCTAATCTAATGTTCTGTGACTAGCCTACCTATAATGAAATACGCGATATGTGGAGTGATTAATTAATATATTGTCAGAATAAAGTTTTCTCTTTGGGTAAGTGTACTTAACTAAAAATCAATTCGTCCATGGTACCTTTATTATCTCCTATTTTGTTTTAAATCTTCTCCCTTCTGGTTGTTGATGAAAGTTATATTTACCTACATTAACGATCGAACACTAACTAGGTAAGATTATAGGCCACTTAACACAGGCAGTGAGGCAGGTGAACTCACGGGTCACAGCTATTTCATAAAATAATTTAGTAACCCTAGATGACACGCACACATGCGTAAATGTGTTCGAACGACATATGCGTAGTTGTGTGAGTGTAGGTATGTCAACTGCACCGTCTGTATAGATTTTAGGCCGAGTGTCCGGGGTGTGGTGAAGTACCGCATACGGAAAACTAAGTAAGCACTCCCAGTTACGCTTTGTATTTTCTACAACAACGGTGTTAATGGCATTTGATAATGCTGCTGCTACTGAAAGTCGAGCGCCTCTGGGGATGCGTTTTATGATTGGTTTCCGAAGTTTACAGAAAGATAGCACCCGCCAGAATGCTCGGTCTTCAGAAGCAGCAGAATTTAGTGTTGGTGGGATGTTTGGTGAGTAAGATGAAGATGGTCTGTGCCATCTAGATTTGTGAATATTGAGACCACGCAAACCTTTGAAATATCTATCCGGAATACACTCGGGGCAACGCATACCTTCTTGGGACACAACCGCGGTACCACTTTCTCCGCCCGAACCGGCGCATCGTTGCCCACAATTTGTTGCACTCATTATTATTTTCCTTATGTAAAATAGAATTACAAATATAAATAAAGTCCAAATAAACATTAAAATTGATAGCTATAAAGACAATAAGTAGTCAATGTTCGTGACAGCGCGTCGTAGCGGCTCGTGGCAGCCGCGGCTGGCGCGCGCTGCGCCGCGCCGCGGAGCGCCCGGCTCGACGCGGCGCCCGCTCGGCTCGCAGACAGAGAAGCCCGAGCCGATTGTGAAATAATGTTCCTGAGAGCCCGAAAGAGGGAACAAGCGGCGGCTCTCACGTCAGAAAAGTTGTTTCTTCCTCTTTGGTTTCTTCGGAAACAGCTGATTTGAAGAATAGAAAATGGTTCATAATTCTCCTTTATGCATTTTAGGCAAAAGCGTGAAACATCATTTAAAATTATTTAAAATATTTTATAATAAAATTGACGTCCATTTTCATTGACGTCTTTGACATTAAATTAAATTTACAGAATTGAGAAAACAACACCACATTAAATAAAATTGAAATCAAATCAAACTAAATTACATCAAATTCAATCAAATGAAAACATACTAAATTGAGTTAGAATCAAATCAAATAAATCATATGAAAATAAATTAAATCGAACCAAATTATATCAGATTAAGTCAAATTAAATTAAATTAGGTCAAACTATAGCAAATGAAGTCAAAATAAATCAAATAAAATACATCAAATTAAATTGAATTGATTAAAATTAAACTAAACGAGGATTTATCTAAAAAATAGAATAGTGACGAATTTACACACACTTTTTTTCGGGACGAATTAACTTTAGGACGAATCGCCTATAACCCATCAAAATAAATAAATGAAAACAAACCAAATTAAACTGAACTGTAACAAGTCACACATTTATTGAATCTATATTTATTTGAGACAGTGACGCCATGGCATCACATGTACCTAAATGTATAAAATGCCTAAGGAACGGGCTGTTGAGGCAAAGTCAAAGTCAAAGTTCTTTATTCATAAATGAACAATTTACACGTCAAATATTAATGAAATAAAAAACAAAGGATAGCATACAAATAGTATACATTTTCAAAGCTTAAAAATAACCGTACGATAACAATTACCGTACAGATAAGTGTCAAACTATATAAATATATTTATTTGTTACAGTTATTGTAATGAACAATCTAATTTTTTTACCATTTGATCATAACCTTGCCATCACTCTCTAAAAACTCGCTGTAACTATAGAATGTTTGATCGATAAGTCAGCATTTTAATCTGTTTCTGAAACTACCGAGACTTGGGGCTGATTTAACTATTTTAGGAAGAGTGTTATATACTTCCGGTCCCATAATGTGAGCCAGCTTCCGTGACTTCGTGAGAGAGTGTGGTATAGCATCCAGCTTGTCGGCGTTGCGTATATTGCAAGAATGTCTCTCTCCTTGCGTGTTGTATGAGTCCAAATTATTTCTGACATATAAAGCCACTTGGTAGATCAACATAGTAGGTAACGTAAGTATGCCAAGCTTTTTGAAATAAGGTCTGACGAATGTGCATCGCGAGACACCCATGATTGCATGTACGGCACGTTTTTGGGCGCGGGAACGCACGTTCCCAGTCGGCAGCGCGCGCGTATAGTTCGGCACCGTACTGTAACCGGGAATGCACCATGGCAAAGTAGCACGCACGAGACACATCCGTAGACACCAGTGATATCCGAGACACCCGTCTTAGTGCAAAGCACGCACTGCCTACTTTAGCACACATCTTGTCGATGTGGTGTTCCCATGTCAAGCAGCGGTCAATCTCGAACCCTAGAAATGTTGTGTTCTGTACCTGCTCTATCCGGACACCGTTAAGCACAACTTTTAGCGATTTTGTATGGTGGCCCGACAGACAAAAATGAATAAAATGGGCCTTTTTTAATTTGCCATAAAACCGTTGACTCAAAACCATGTGTTTAAACCGTTGATTACAGCATTTAATTCATTTTCTATTTCCTCTATTGAAGGGGCGGTTACTATAGCAGCAACATCATCTGCATACATAAATATATGCAGATCCATGTCCAATAGTAATGAAAACATGATGTTTGAAACTGATGAACCCTGCGGTACTCCCATAGACGAAGACAGTGGGTCTGATTTATTATCGCCACCACCAGAATCTACTACTTGAGAGCGGTCTCGTAACATGTCAGTCAACAAAGCGTATGATTTTCCAGCTATGCCATAGTGTTTCAGCTTTAAAGCTAATGTCTCATGGTCTGCGACATCGAACGCCTTCGATAAGTCACAGCACAAGACAGCCACTTGCTGTCTGCGTTCACGAGCAGCCAACACGCTACGAATCATTTCACGCGTTAGAGAAGTCGTAGACCTCCCTTCGCGGTATGCGTATTGTTGTTTACACAACGCCTCGGTTTCAGTTAGGTAGGCCACCAGTCGTGAACTTAAGGCATTTTCAAACACTTTGGCTATTGCTGGTATAATCGACACTGGTCTGTACCCATCAATGTCGTCCCTTTTAGCTTTGCCTTTAAATATCGGGGATACTTTTGATAGTTTTAGTGGCGACGGGTACTAGCCTTCTCTAAGGCACTTATTAAACAGTGTAGTGAGAACTGGAGCAAGAGGCAAAAATGCTAGTTTTATTAGCTCCTATATGTCTTTTTACTTTTTTGGCGGCATTCTGGAGGACACTATGCGGAATACCTCATCAGCCGAGAAACTAGTTAGTCTGAGAGAACGGTCCGTTGGTTGCCGCGCTGATACTAAAATTTTACCAACGATAGCAGCATCAGCTTTAGGCGCCCCACAGGTAGCAGCTGCGTTTAGGAACCGAACGTTCATAGAATTTACTACGTCTTTTGGTGAAGTAAACTTCCTCCGGTAGAATCTTTTACAATATCTGTGAAATTCAATCTAGGGGTATTTTTTCCCCCTCTCTGTGTTCACGATGCCCCATATAGCTTTAGATGGATTCGTACTTCCGTATATTACATTATTATAATGGTTTGTTTTAGACATCCTCAAAGTCGAATTATATTTCCTTTTGAGATTGTCAAACATAGATATTAAGTCTTCTTCCTCAGGAAAAGTATCAACCAATTTAGAAATGTCAAATAATAACGATTTAAGATTTAGTATGTCAGGTGTAACCCACGACGCGTAACGCTTATTATTTGGTTTTCGTTTTATTGGGAAACAAGTATCATACTTATTTGCTAAGATGTTGATCAGTGCTACCACAAATGCTTGAGAAGTCTTGTTTCTCTCACCTACTTCAGACCAATCTATGCTGTCAATAGACAAAACAAAGTTTGCGCGATTGCTTAGCGACAGATCACGCGCGAGGTGGGTACGCTAAGCTGGCGTTGAGTGACCAAACGTCACTACACCGCGTACAGCTAAATGATCTAACAGGAGCGTTTTTATTGTATAGTGCTCGCAATATAATACCCCGTTTACATTATTCCAGTCCAGCGAACGAATCCAGCGCTGGATTGCTTACTGGAATAATGTAAACCGGCACTGGAATGCATTGGCACTGGATTGATGCATTCCAGTGCCGGTTTCCATTATTCCAGTAAGCAATCCAGCGCTGGATTCGGTCGCTGGACTGGAATCATGCAAACGGGGTATAACTCTGCGCGCGACTGGTGGCGTGCTTAATGTTGCCAGGTCAAGCTAATGGGTTCCCTTCCCGTTCATTGGGAACTTACAACTTCATAAAACCGGTACGGGAAGGGATTTTTCAGGGAATCAATAGTAACTACACGACAACTGAGGCTCAAGAACGAAGGTCTCGAAATAATGAACGCCGTTGCAGTGCTGGTTTGGTTCAGTATGACCAAGTATCATTGGTAATTGGTACAGGCTGTCTGAATCTCTTACCACCAGGAGAACTTTATTATAGTTTATTATATTATAAAAAATCTGTCATTTTCAACCTACACCAACATCGAAACAACAAGAATTTAATTTAAACAAACTCTTGTCACCTGACGTAAACAAGAAGATGACGGCGCGTCAATTAGTTCCATATTTTGCTACGCGCAGAGTTATATTGCAAGCACTCTATTCGCAGAGGTATGTTCTCGCGGTACATAAGGTCTATCGCCGTTTGTGACTTTTCTGTTATACGAGTAGGGAAGTCTACAATAGAGCTCACATTATGGGAGTTGAGTAAATCAAACAAATTTTTAAAGTCAGCGCTAGTGTTGTCTAATGTTTATGTCACCGACAATCATAAATGTTTTCTCGGTTTCACAGAGCTTATCGAGCAAACCTTCCAAGCCACTTAGGAAACCTCTGACATGAACTAGGCCCGTGCGATAGGCCTAGGCTCTCCGCCACTACACTTATGTGTTTATGTTCGTATGACAAATAAAAAAAATTGTATTATAGGTTTCCACTTGTCCGTCATCTCGCCGCATGCAATCTACGTGTGTAAATCTATCTAATATACCTAGAAGAAACCGATTCACTTTCGATTTGAAGACACCAAGTGTGTGTGTTTTAGGGGTGTACATAATCGTGCAAGCGGGTGACCTCCTCCAAATCTGGGGGAACCTGACTCTCATGGTGGGCACGTCGTTCCTGCTCTTCACCAATGTGGCTTTCGGAATGAAGATCATCAACGTGATGATGAGACACGGAGCTGTGCAGGATATCATCGATAATGGGGAAAGGGAGTTTGCTGCGCAGGAGACTGAAGAACAAATACGGATTGTAAAAAGGTTTTAAAGCTTTTTTTTACGTGAAACTATTCAGGACTCTGTCGCTAGGAACCCGTTTGCTGAAAAATTTCATATATTACAGCAATATATTTCACATTAGAATTGTTAGTTTTTAGAGTTCCATACCCAAAGGGTAAAAACGGAACCCTATTACTGAGACTTGGCTGTCCGTCCGTCCATTCGTCTGTCACCAGGCTGTATCTCAAGAACGGTGATAGCTAAACACTAAAAATAAAATTAAAGTAATATTCTACGTTAAACATTGAATATAAAAATGTTTAACGGGGGCTCCCATACAACAAACTTGATTTTTACCGTTTCTTGCTCGATTAGTCCGTCCCAAGAAAACTAGATGGCGCCACTAGTGAAAATAAAACGCGATATTGAATTCATCGTCAGAATCGTAAGGCAAAAATAAAAATTTTAAAACAACTTTTTGGATGAAAGCCTGCCCGCGGAAATTGCAATGTATACGGAATTTCGAATAAAGCCAAAGAGGTTTTTGCCGTTTATTTGCTAATGGTACAGAACCCTTCGTGCGGGAGTCCCACTCGCACTTGGCCGGTTCTATTTAAAGTTGTCACTTTTGGTAACCGCACCGTGTAACCGTTTATGTGCGCAACAGCTAAAGCTACAACTAGTTCAATTTAATAATAGCTTATATAGCTTTGCTTCAATTAGTGGCAAGAGGCGTGCGCTAACACAACTTCAGTTTTTATAAAATGACGAAGATTTGGCATCTACGAGCTTTTAGCCCATTGGGAAGAATGTAAGACATAATATTAAGGTTAAATTACTAGTTAAATTTCAAAAATACTCCAATTCAACTGTGATATGTAGGTGGAATACACACTGTTTTTCAGGTGTGACCGAGAGACGTCACGGCACCTGTACTTGTATATTTTCCTCTCCGCTCTCACGGTGTTGGGATGGGCAGCCAGCGCTGAGAAGAGTGCTCTGCCTTTACGAGCTTGGTAAGATCATACAAATATTTTGAAAATTAAGACAAACAATTTAATTTTTGTCCAAACATGGGAAATTTGCATATACAGATGTGCATATATGCAGCTATGGTGGACTTTTTCTGTTTATGGGGGATCCATTGCGTGGTGCATCACGGCCTTGACTCTCTCCTTGAGAAAGATGAACATGAGTTCAAGCAGTGGTAACGTAAAGTAGCCTGCTTATGCTATAAAATATGGGACATTTGAGAGTACTTCTCCGCTCACTGGATCCCAGATCAAAAATGATTCCCCGGCAGACCTAAATGGAGATGGCGAGATGAATTCGATTCTTACCGCCAACATGTTTTCATAATATAGGGTGACGTGACGAACAAGACATTGTCATGTGCCTGACGATAAGTAAGTTATACGCCTCACTCATAACAGCACAGTGCCCATACTCATAACACACAAGAATCCAAATCGCCAATTAGCCAAGTCAAACTATAGACTTCAATAAAATATATTAACCTTAAAATATGTCTCGTCACAATATATAAATAATAATACAATTTCAAAAGTCAAACAAAATAAAAAATACGAAAAACTAAATTATAAATGAACAAAATTAATAATAAAAATTAGAATAAATTATAAAGTCTTTCAGTAAATTAGTCAGTACCTCCGCTCGGGCATCGGCACAGACACATGCCTGTTACAGCAATGACCGAGAAAAGCACAGTCCAATCGAGCCGCTACCATTTTTAAGACGGTGTTGGAGCTGGCCCGCACTCTGCGCACCAACGATGCAGCTCGCAACCGCATGGTCGTGTGAAAGCAGGCCACGTGCGCGTCCGCGAACATGCCTGAAGCGCTGCAGAATCGGGGCAGCCCCAACAACATCCTGAAGGCATTGTTGTACAGGACACGGAAGTCACTGTATCTCGTTATAAAAATATTTATTATTTTCTTATTTTTCATACTTTCAGGTATCCATATGACACGTCAAAATCTCCTTTCTATGAAATTACATATTTTCACCAGGTAAATGTCTAATTTCTTAAAACAAATATAAAAAAATGCATGTGAACTCATATTAATGGTTATTGTTGTTAATAACCCAGTGTCTCACTACTACTGGGACTGATGGGCTGATACCAGTTACCGCGGTACATTTTGTTAAGTTACCTAATTAAACACAAGTGTTTAGAAGCTTAGTTAAAGGGAATTGCATTTTTGGGAAAACTAGACTATTGTATTCGCACTTTGCGTACTGTAAATGTAGGAACGTGCATTTGGAGTTTTTGGTTTTTTTTATTTTTTATGTTTCAGGTTTCTGCTCTGTTTATGGGTGCAACTTTGAACGTCAGTTTGGATACATTGGTGACGTCACTAGTAGCGATATGCCGTTATCGGCTGCAGCTCTTGAATCTCTCGCTCAACAGCCTCTGCGACGGTCTGCTGGTCGAACGGAATAAGGTTAGAAACTTTTATTTTCTATCGATAACTAGCTGCCCGCTCCGATATCGCGCGGGTTTTAAAGGATCTAATCGTAAATCTAAACTATTCTTTATTTCATTTGAACACAAACAAAAATTACATCAAATTCCTTTCATTCTACTCTTATGTTTTATATACATTAGTATTAAGGTCATGTCTTGTAAGATGATGTAATTCTTAAAGGAACTAAGAGGTGAAGACGCCGTCGCCCTGCGGCGACTGACGGCATGCGTCTGCCGACATCAAGCTGTGCTAAACAGTGCCGGTGAGATCCAGCGGTGCTTCACCGAGCCAATCCTGGCGCAGTTCGCGGTGTCCATGGTCATCATATGCGTCACCGCTTACCAGCTGGCTGTCGTAAGTGTATACTGATCCATAGGTTAGGTAGACCAACATGGTTTTAACAATCGTTGCTATTACACAAGTATTATTACCCTGATTTTCCGCCAGAGATGTGCTATGCAACTAAGCTACGAAGATGTGAAAACTAAGCTCGGCAACTATGTGACCGTTTCCACTAATGCTATGATGTATAGATTGGTGAGTAAGATGTTCTATGACGATTCACAGCAATGACGCGACGTAAAATGTGTTGCTTGATCGAGCTATACGATTTACTGTGCAAAATTTTATACGCTCGTGCATTTTTCATAAAAAGGGGTACAAAGTTTTGCTTCGTGGATTAATAATGGATAGATTATAAATCTATCTCGCCCAAAATATTTCTGTGGCCATATAATGTAATTCGTATAAGAAAACCAAGTCAGACCTTAGGCTTCGTCTTATACTCGTATTATAACCTAAGTTATAAAAATAAATTATATTTTAAGTTGTTACAAAATATTTCATGTTTCATTTTTATAATCATGATGATGATGATGATGATAAAAATGAAATATATTTTAAGTTTTTACAAAATGTTTCATGTTGTGATAAATAAAAACATTTCAGCACCATTGAACTTGGCGCCCATATATGTAGATCTTACTTCTTTTGTCGTTGAAGTCAACTTGGGGATTTTACACTGAACTTTGCTGTCATTTCACGTTTATGTTTCTGATGGAATAAATGTTTTAAGTTTTTATGGAAAAGTTTATTGTTCTTAGGAACTGCACACGAGTCACATAAATGTGGTGCGAGTAGTGGGCATGACAGCGTACCTGCTCTGTATGATACTCCAGGTGTTTCTGTACTGCTACCAAGGACATCAACTTCTGATTGAGGTAACTTCTAACTAAATCTTTATCTGCTGCTTTGCTAAAGTAGACAGACCAGGTGGCAGGACTCTTTGCATAGTCCGCCTGGGGAAGTACCACACTTTTGCCAGTTATTAAAAATTGCTGTGTTACGAGAAATGTCACTTCAAAATCTATAATAACTGTAGAACTGTAATAATATGTAGAATAACTGTCAAGAGTGTGGTATTTCCACAAGTGACCCTGTACAGAAGCCTAGCATTAAATAAAAATGAAAAAACTTCTAAAATAATATTTTGTCTCATCCATTTTTTCCAGAGCTCCGAGATAGCGTCCGCAGCGTACAGCTGTCCGTGGTATTTATGTTCAGTTAGCTTCCGCCGCGCTCTGCTCGTAGTGATGGTCCGCGCTAAGCGAGACACTCGCCTCACTGCGGGCGGGTTCACTACACTTTCACTCACGTGCTTCACTGCAGTACGTAACAGTTTTGGTTGGTTTTGAACTTTTTGGTAAAATCGCATCAGCGTAGCATCAGAGCGTACCGGGACATTAGAACTGTTTGCTGTACCTACACTAGAAATGTTTAATTTATGCCTAATAAAAATATTGTACCTGGGTGACCAAGCTTTGCTCGGTTTAAATACTATATATACTTAGATATCTACATATAAAAGGCTCCAAGTAATAGCCGCCGACCGCCGACTTCCCGCCTGAGCTATTTATTATACTATCGCGCCACGCGGCAAAATTTACCTTCGCATTCTAATGTCTAATGTGACAGTTTTTCATTGTCTAAAAACGCGCAATAAATGACGTTTTAAAAAATAAAACCTAGCTAGATCGATTTATCGTCCCCGAAACACCCTGCATACATAATTTCATGAAAATCGTACCAGCCGTTTTCGAGATTCAGATTCTATATATATAAATATACAAGAATTCCTCGTTTAAAGTTATAAGATTAAAAAGAAAAAATGAGTTTATCTGTAGCTATTCAGGTGACGTTGTGTGCAACATTAGTGCTGTTTAATACTAAAATTCAAAGTTATAAATTTTTACCTCTATTGTCAGTCCCTATGACAACGATTATGTATAAACAGCAGGACATGTACTTGATGGCAAGAAACACGGTTGCCCATAACATCACGGTGTTATGCAGCGATTGGAACATGAAGAGTCAACATTAAATAATATATCCTTTCACGACAAAAATACATCAATGATTGTTTATTTTATTTACGTGCCATATAATTATGTTGTAAGTACTTGCTATTTTGTGCTCTGCTCGTAATGATAGTTTAGGTATTACAAATCAGATTAATTGTATTTCTACGCTCTTTAACGCTCGTTTATTATATCTACGATTGTTTTGTTTTCATTGAGCTCCTTTTATCTTTTATCAGATTTATAACATATCTCTTTTATTTGTTATTGTGCTCGCTTATTTTATTTACTGTATTTTATTTTCTTTACATTATGCTCTATATGGCTTGTTCTTAGCTGATGATAGGTTTATCACATTGCTTCTTACATTTTTCACTGCTGTAAAGTTGCAATACATTTCGTATGTTTTATACTTTTTGAGTTTTGGGTCGTACTAATTATGTATTTCATTTGCTTCAGGGAAGTGATATGAGCAAAATAATTATGCTAACGTGCTTTCTGTTCAATGACATATTTAAGCAATAACTGCTTACGTTACAAATCTTACAAGAAATATAAAAAAAAACAAGTAGTATATACAAACGTCCATACAAATTTTACAAACATGCACATGCGTTTTCGAATTTTTTAAATTAATTAGTAGAGTATTTTAAATTCAATTAAAGTGAAGTTATTGTTGTGACTGTTGTGTGAGGAATGTCCAAATTGTGGATTTTATTATAGGCAGTTGTTTTATCTCCTTGTTTTTTTTTCAGATAGTAAAGGCTTCATATACATTTTTCACTGTACTGCAACGTGTTGAAGATAGACAGAAATAAATTAGTTTCGTCAATATACTATTTAATAAAACGATTCATGTTAAATATATTTGTGATAAATACCGCAATGTTTGTTGTTTTATTTTAATTTATGTACTATTTGTGTACCTTGTCACATTTAAATAAATAATTAAAAAAAAAAAACCTTTATAATAGGTAGGTATAAATTAATTTCAAAATCACACTCTACGAATTATTCATAGTTTTTCTAAAATCTACGAATACACAATAAAATAGAAAATTGTACGAAATGTAAGATTTTTTTAATAAGTAAAGTATAATAAAATTTTAATTCGCATTATTTTAGTTATTATAGTTCCCGTTCCCGTTATTTTCCGGGGCAAAAATAGCCTTTGATTTTTCCAGACTATAATCTAAATCCGTTCCAAATTTCAACGTGATCCGTTCATAGGTTACGACGTGATTGAGTAACAAACACCTAAATATCCAAACATATACACCGTTTTTTTTTTAACTAGCAATATTTTAACAGGCTATGTGGACAACATAGCTCATTGTAACTGAGCAATAAGTTTACTCTTAAACTCAATATTAAAGAATCTGTGACTAGTTGAAATCTAAAAAAACCCTCCCTAAAAGTATGGTCAATTGGTCAAGTTTGTAAACAAAACACTACGACGTCATTATCAATGAAAGATGACGTAATGTTCTCTTTTGCACAGCTATCTGCATCTCTCTCACTCTGTTCTGGCCTACCTGTGGTCGCTTTTCGCCCGATACTTACGTATACGACAACCGCGCGCGCCTGCCTTGCAAAACTACCTACTTTTTATAATTTCAAGTTATGTAATACATTTCCTTTATAGTTTCGAGGGCCTTCACCGGCACAATTATATTCAATTTCATTGAACTCTTAAAACACTAAGAAGCGGCACGCGCTCATCTACGATGGCAATGTAAAATCAGGTGACGTCTCCTGATTAGAGTCTCAGTCGCAACAGGAGCCACAAGTTGAGTGGACGTTCGCTAACAACTCAAGAAAATCCGATATGAGCCGTAATAATATCTTATTCTGTTTTTGCAAGGTGCACACACAGTTCAAAGACCAAGAACAAGTTCCATGGTATCACTTTTCATGCGTAAGTACACAAAATATTTAATTATTTCCATAACAGTTCAATGACTATTACATCTAAAATTATTTTTCTGTTGTAAACAATTTTACAATTGGCCATTTCTAAAAAGAGACAGATATACATACAGCGTAAGAGTGCAACACGACCGGTGATATGTTAGTTGCGGCTATTTTGTCTCTTTCACGCCAGTGCATTCGTATGTCTTTCTATTCTTGTCGAAAAAAATATCTAAAATAACAAATGTGATGTATAGCTATCTCATTTGCACCTACTGCCTACTTGTCATGATGTCTTTGTCATTCATTCAAACGTCTCTCACGATGCAAGTGAAGCTGTGTGCACATTGCGTATACTTGTGTGAGATTTTCGCCACATTATGCTGTCTTTATATTACCGTACCTCATCATAGCGTACCTCATCTTCGTTTACTTAGTTTTATCAATGTTCAATTTCGTTTTTTTAATCTTTACACGCTAGATAAGGTTTAAAAATAACATGTTTTTGGCATAAATACCTATACAAAAAGTTGTGAATAGCTTACAATAATCACTAATTTACTAAACTAATTGTACTTACAGTTATTTAGTATTTGTTCCAAATAATTTCTACCACCATGATCGATACACACACACACACCCTTTCAACCAGGCATTCTGATATGGCACCCCACTTTGTTTTAAGACTTGTGCAGTGTCCGATTAACCAAAATAAACACGCCGTATTATTTCACTCCCAAAAAAAGATCACTACCTAACGTTTCACTAGTATTTTTACCACACTATCATCAACTGACCTTAACTGCGATCGATAAGTAACTAAAGAAATGCAAGTGATTAATAGATTATTACAATTGTTTTTTAAGTAACTTGAGGGTAAGTGGGAGTTACGGTTGGGTGGTCGTGACTCGTGACCTTGACCATGAATAACATGTAAATAAATAGAACTGATACGAATATTACAAAACTCATGCGTGTCAGTGACCATAAATTGGATAATTTCCGTGTTTTTTTTTCATTAGAATTTTGGTTGTTTTTAGCTTGTTGTGTTCAGTTACGGCTGTTTAAATTTTGCTACTAAAAAAAATTACGGTGGATAATATTAGTAATATTTAGTAATGAGAGAAATAGTAATATTTAGCATTGGTGTATTTCTAAAATATACCTGGTTAAAGGATAGCACGTTACGACCTTTAAAAGTTCTCTTTAATTAAAACACTAGCTGAACAGCATGCCACAACTAACTAAATCATTAATTTCTGCAATTTAATTAACCGTTTTAAATATCCTGTAACTAAGGAATGACATTTGATTGATATTTCTACGACACTTATATTAACTGAATCTAGGAGTAAGCTTTAATTAGTCTAACCCAGTGTTATCCAAACTTTTTGGTTGCGCGAACTCATGAGCAGAGATGCCGTAGCTATAATACTACTATGGACTACTACAACTATGTGTAGGCAACTTTGTGTTTCCAGTGACGAGACACGGGTCTTTTTCTCACAAACAGAGATTTTTAAAAGTAAAAACTTCTTTTAGCGCATCACAGATAGATTTTTCGTGGGCTGTGAATTGACCTCAAGCATCACGCTCGGGAATGATAGAAACCTTCGGGTAAACTCGGGCTAATGAGAAATGTCATGGCCACGCCCTCCGGTTTCACCCGCATAGTTTCCAAAGTAAGCTATCAAATTCTGAGTTATTAGTTTTCACTTCTATTGGCAGTTCCTATGACTGCCAATATTTATTTGTTTTATACAAAAAGAGTGACGAAACGAACAGGACATGTGCCTGATGATAAGCAACATGCCTGCCACATAACAGAACAGTGACACGCAGCTATTGGAACATGAAGAGTCCAAATCATTACCTAGCACTGCGTTGCGCTCGTCACCCAGAGATCTAAGATGTTATATCTCTAAGCCCCGTAATTTCTCTGGAAACATTGCCCTTCAAACCGGAACACAGTAATGTTCGCACGTTACTGATTGGCGGTAGAATAACTGGCAAAGGTGTGGTACTTCCTCAGGCGGACTCTGCTAAGAGTCCTACCATTACTATTATTGAGGATCATTACACTCCTAGGTCCACATTACGGATTCCTGGGCCCGAGTTTTTTATTAACAAAAACAACAAAAATAAATAATTATTGAGAATAGTTAAGATTAAGTAAGCCAATTTAAAAAGATTCCAATTCTCCTTATTTATTCCGTTCAAATGAATATCAACCATTTGCCGCGAACATCCAGCTCCGCAAGGAACACCCGTTCACGAGTATGACGTAGTTTTGACTTTGAATCGATGCGAAAAAGTCTCATTTTTTAAAAGGCTGAATTAAACAATGAATATCGTATGTAAGTTGTTCTTAAACAACACTGTAGCTAGCCTTTTTTGTGTAATGGGTTTCACTTCACAACAACACGAAAAGCAAAATAATCTCCTAATGCTGAATAAATATAAACAATAATTCCGTAGAGTGGTATAAATAATCATTTACTTGTCGGCGCGAGCAACATTATGTCATCGCTGCCTACGCTCGGAGCGGGAGCGGAGCGGACAGTCGCTTGCCTGCGCTCGGAGAGTAAACACCTAAGCTATTGGAATCTATGCTGATTACAGCATGCATATGGCTGGGCAGGGAGAGAGATGCGAGTAGGCAAGGTGAGCGTCAGCGCGCGCTTTAAAGGGGCCCCTTAAACCTACGCCCGAGTCGCAAGTCTTGGGGTCTACTTGGGGTTTCTCTCTCTGCCACACGATGGACCCGGCACCCGCACGGTGAGTCCAGGTGAAGCCAAGAAGTTCGTCTCTAAACTTTGACTTAAGTGAAGTTGTGTTAATTATCCTTGAAATGGAATAACGTCGGTGCGGCTGACGTCACGCTGCCAAGAAGCAATAATAGGCCAACCTACTTTGTTACCTGAACTTAATAA
The DNA here is from genome assembly GCA_963693475.1 of Ectropis crepuscularia. NCBI lineage: Eukaryota > Metazoa > Arthropoda > Insecta > Lepidoptera > Geometridae > Ectropis > Ectropis crepuscularia. The sequence continues at coordinate 27,123,694 of OY856349.1, read as the reverse complement.
ATCCTATTGTGTTTGCGAGTTCGCGAGTTTTCATCCAACACTACCCACCGACTACGCCCACAGCAGAAGAATGCGATTACTGATGATGATGGCGAGACTCGGCCCGCCTACATCAGAAGCGGGATTCGTGATGGATGAGAACAAAGAAGAAAATCGACCCAGTGGCAATCGACCACAAGCAAGGCGTTTCGAGGTGAAGCATCATCGTGGTTAACTGAGATTGCCCTACAAAGGAATTACGTGGAAACAAGGTGCTTTTACATTTCGACCGAACCGAAAGTGGGTGCTGTTATTCAAATGAATCGCGAAAACCCAAGTGATATCGAAAACTACCCGCATTTGCCGATTAATCACTTTGTTACCTAATTCTTGGAAAAACGTAAATGAAGATGAAATTACCGCATCGAAGGTTCACAACCCACAAGTCGATGTATCAATGAAGCTACTATGAGAGGAGAGCAGACGGAATACGGAAGAATTCATCTCAACCGAAGATCAAGCCAAAAGTAGACGTTCCTGCCTGCCGGCTGGTCTGTCTTCGTGATCCGCCTGGCTGCTGGGCTGGCGCGCCCGGGTGCTTGCCTGTTGGCTGGCAAATCCATCGTGCTTGCTGCTGGACAGCGGGTCTGTCGAGGTGCTGCCTGCTGGCCGGCACCGAGATCAAGATGACGAGTCGGAAGTCTACGCTCAGCGAGGAGCCTCAGATGTCAATCAGGTGTGTTCGTTTCTAGTTGTCATTAGTGCCTATTCATTCAGTTTTAATTTAAAGATTGCAATCGCTGTAATCGAGTCCCAGCAGTGGGAACCTTTAGTGGGCTGTTGATGATGATGATGATGATGATGATGATGATGAATCGCTGTAATATCACACCCTATGCCAAGTTGAGTTCATGAAGCAGTTTCATCAAGTTTATCATCACAGTTACCTATTTACTTTAGAAATCTGATTGGTTTAATTTTGAGAAAATTTCACTATTGAAGAAAATGTGTTCACTCATTGGCATAGTGCGTTAACATTACTGGCTAGTTGGAGCAATCGTAATCTATTTTGACAGCGGGTACCTATACGCACAAAATGACCCGTCTGATAAATGTGAGTCGGTAAATATTTCGAGATTTCTGTAGGTTACTTAAAATGGTATCTGAAGGTAGTTTGAAAAATACGTCAGTTCATACGATCAAATTGTAGATGGCTATGTATTGCAGTGTATGCTCTTTGACCACCTTCACAGTTACCATATGAGATGGTTATCTGGTCGAGCGACGAGGCCGTCCGGTCCAAGTCATCATATGAGATGATGATGCGGTCGAAGGGACACCTCGGTCGAGTATTCCATATGAGATGGTTATCTAGTCGAGCGACGAGGCCGTCCGGTCCAAGTCATCATATGAGATGATGATGCGGTCGAAGGGACACCTCGGTCGAGTATTCCATATGAGATGGTTATCTAGTCGAGCGACGAGGCCGTCCGGTCCAAGTCATCATATGAGATGATGATACGGTCGAAGGGACACCTCGGTCGAGTATTATTTGCACGAGGTCGAATAGCACACACAGTGTACGTATGTATCAGGGAAAGCTGCGGGCTCGTCCGGTCCATGTCGTCATAAGAGATGACGAGTCTTGGTCGAAGGGATACCTCTAGCTGGTTTCATTTGCATGAGGTCTAATGAGGGATGTTGTATTCACCTACGCGTACATGCGTGAAATTAGGTCTTTTATGTCAGGATAGGACGAGCATAGTAAATATGGTGATCCTAGTGGTTTTATTTCTTCCTTGACAGATTAACTGAACATGAGCCAAAGGAGAGGCGAGAGGCGCACGAGGACTTGCGCATGTCAGGATAGCCGTGTCGGCGCGAGCAACATTATGTCATCGCTGCCTACGCTCGGAGCGGGAGCGGAGCGGACAGTCGCTTGCCTGCGCTCGGAGAGTAAACACCTAAGCTATTGGAATCTATGCTGATTACAGCATGCATATGGCTGGGCAGGGAGAGAGATGCGAGTAGGCAAGGTGAGCGTCAGCGCGCGCTTTAAAGGGGCCCCTTAAACCTACGCCCGAGTCGCAAGTCTTGGGGTCTACTTGGGGTTTCTCTCTCTGCCACACGATGGACCCGGCACCCGCACGGTGAGTCCAGGTGAAGCCAAGAAGTTCGTCTCTAAACTTTGACTTAAGTGAAGTTGTGTTAATTATCCTTGAAATGGAATAACGTCGGTGCGGCTGACGTCACGCTGCCAAGAAGCAATAATAGGCCAACCTACTTTGTTACCTGAACTTAATAAATCCTATTGTGTTTGCGAGTTCGCGAGTTTTCATCCAACACTACCCACCGACTACGCCCACAGCAGAAGAATGCGATTACTGATGATGATGGCGAGACTCGGCCCTCCTACATACTCATTTTAACAACTAACTTGTAAATATTTTAGTTCTTATTTTTAACAATGGCCTCCATAATAGAATAGTATTGATTTTATCCACACGATTACCATTGTTTTTTTGGGTCGATTTTAATATATTTTTACAATGGCATCAGAGACGTACTTCTTAGCATTCCATGGATTCACCGTGCGGTTGCCAGGTCCATCGTGTGGCAGAGAGAGAAATCTCGAATAGACCCCAAGACTTGTGACTCGGGCGTAGGTTTAAAAGGGGCCCCTTATATTGACGAATACGTCGAAACAAAATGCGTAGTTGTCAGCTGTTTGTTTATGTTTTGTTGTGTGATGTGTTGATGTGTTTCGTGTTTGAAGATTGATAATGGTTTTATTTGTGTGTGATGATATTTGTATGATGAAAATGCATTTTTAGGACCCTACCTGATCTCGAAAATCGATGGCATCCTCCAATAACGACTATGGCCCTCCGACGGCACTTAATGTTGTACTTCGCTTTACTTATGGGAAATATGCGTAAGTAGTCTTTCTGGTATTACCAAATGATAATGTTCTGATGTCTACTGGTAGAAGCTATTGAGTTTAATTTATGATATCAGTGACAGTCAATGTCCACGTTTAGCCCAAATACCCTTATAAATAAACAATGTCTTTTATAGTCATATTTCATAATTACAAATATCACAAATATAGTTTTTACAAAAAAATGACTAAAAATGGTGCTAAACACATACCCTTATAAATAAACAATGTCTTTTATAGTCATATTTCATAAATACAAATATCACAAATATAGTTTTTACAAAAAAATTACTAAAAATGGTGCTAAATGTGACTTTAGACCACATCCAACGGACGAGGTTTCACTTACAGTTTGGAAACCGCTGGTCTACCCTACAGTCTGTTGTTTGATTGAACCAATCACCCCGTTTGACACTGTTTATTAACTTGACGGCTCCATCATTACCTTACTCTTGTTGAAATTTAGACAACCAACAATTAGAACTATCAAGCATTGGTTAGTAACGTTTTAGAGTTTTTTTGTTTCGATTTTGTGCTAGAAATTATGTTGCAGATATTTTGCTAATCACATAATTCAGCTGAAAGTTTTCAGGAATTATTTTTATAAAAATCAACCGATTAAATAATAGAAGGAATGAAAAACGAAAATACTGAAATTGAGTGCTGCGTTAGGTCAGATATCTGACATAATAATATTTATCGCCTTGCAAAACGAAAGTGCGGGGGTTCGATCGCTACTGAGCTTGTACATTTGGCGAAGAAAACATGATACCAAAGCTGGCATGTTCTAAAAAAATCTTGCAAAATCTGCCAAACTTTATTTGGCATTTTCAACGATTCAAGGTTTTACGCCACGCCACGTTATGGTTGGAACGTACAACGTATACGTTACGAACGTTATACGTGAAGGTTGCACCTTCCGAAGACATGTGACATTAGCCATCCCCTCTCCACCCATTTTAACTCTTGCCTCCTTTTCCGAGAGAAGAGACCGCATTGAAAATTATAGTAACGCTGTAAGTAGATGCATAGATGTTTTTCAAAAGAAAGCTACTCTTCTATTTAGTTCCAGCATTATCGCCAAATAATTAAGACCAAACCTTAATATTTTTAAATTAAAATACGTTTTTTGTACGTTTTAAACCACTGTTTCCTTTGACACAGACATTGTTTATATAAACGAGGAATAGATAGAATCTACACCACAATGTGCATTTGTAATGTGTACATTGCTCATCGTCAGACTGTTGACTGATAAGTAAATTACCACTATGAAATTTCTGCTGAAAAATACCATTTGGCCTTTGACTTTGTGCTTGAATTGGCTTAAAATAGTAGGGTTTTTGGTACCAGGGAAATATTGCGAGCGTAACGGAATTGTTTTGAGGTTTTATGGTATATTTTGGTACTTTTACATTAACGGTAAGATGATTGAGGTCAGAAACAATATTTTGTTTTGATAGCATTGTTTAATGAAATCGGAAACTGGATGAAATTGTGTGTTTTGTTTTTAATTCAATTAAAATATTAGATTGTATTTGTATTAAAAAAAACCACGTAACCCCCGAAAAATAAATTTTGGTATTTGGATTCGTGCTCCAATTTTTCGAAAATGGCTCAATTTTTTTTTTAATATTCCAGTATTCATTTCATGATAGTCCAGTATGAAAAAGAAAGATAGTAAAACAACTGTACAGTAGTCTAATACAACTTTGCAGTAGTTTTCTAGTATTTCATTACCTACTACTGTACAGCTGGCTACAACGTTTGTGTTTCAGTAATGTAGTGTTTCAGGGGTTTACATAATAGTACAAGCGGGTGACCTCCTCCAAATCTGGGGTAATCTGACTCTTATGGTGAGCACATCGTTCCTACTCTTTACCAATGTGGCCTTCGCAATGAAGATCATCAACGTGATGCTGAGACACGGAGCTGTGCAGGACATCATTGATAATGGAGAAATAGAGCTGGCTGCGCAGGAGACTGACGAACAGATACTAATTGTAAAAAGGTTTCACAGTTTTTTTTTGTTAAACATCCTAGTGTTATTTCGAAATTGAGTTATAGGTGTTGTCTCTTTTTTGTACTGGCGTAAAATGTCCCTTTTCAAATGATGTGAGGCATTCTGAAACTAGTAGGTGTATCTCTACCTTTACGCGCTCACCCTGGAGCTTATTTAGCCTAAAGTTTTTATAACACAAAAATATCTCACCTGCAATAAAGTAGTGTGTACCTACGAGTATAGTGACATCCAGTAGTCAAAATATGAATATGTATAAAATGTGTTTGTTTTTAATGTGTTAACACTGAATCCACATTTTTAAAAATAATTATAAAACTCGTAGGCTGTGTACTTAAAACATGAATTCGCACAGATAATTATGTGCAATCAAATTAACGACACTGAATGTAGCCATTAAGGACACCGCTGCATAAAAATATGTAGGTACATGTATCGTGTAGGTAGGTACGTAACAATAATTAAAACTTTCACCTCTATTGACACTCCCGGAGTGCTATTATTTTTTTTAATTTCTCATACTTGGAAAATAGTGTTGTTTTAATCTGATTATTGGGTGAAAAATGCTGCTTCCCTCCATAGAGAGGGATAAACTCATACAAATTAATTCCCACCTAAGGGCTGGAATGAACTTTAATAAAGTGGCCAAGTGCGAGTTGGACTCGCTCATGAAGGGTTCCGTTGCAGCAAGTAACATAACGTACATAGTACCTACACATAGTTCTTGTAGTTCGTTGTAACTTTGATCGAAGTTTTAATAATAGTGTATTTATGACGTACTAAAAAAACTACTTATCAGATCGAGTTCAAACCAATTTTCGTTGGTAGTTTGCATGGTAATGTACATTATACATTTTTTTTAGTTTTTTTCATTCTCTTACTTTAGAAGTTAGAGGGGACATATTTTACCACGTTGGAAGTGTCTCTCGCGCAAATTATTCAGTGTAGACAAAACTATATTAGAAACCTCAACATCATTTTTGAAGACCTATCGATAAACACCCCACAAGTGAAGGTTTGATGAAAAAAAAATTTTTGAATTTCAGTTCTCAGTATGTGGGGCAACCCTAATTTTTATTTTTTTTGTAAAAATCTTAATGCGGTTCACAGAATACATCTACATACCAAGATTCAACAGTGTAGTCCTCATAGTTTCGGCAAAAAGTGGCTTTGACATACGGACGGACAGACAGACAGACAGACATGATGAATCTATAAGGGTTCCGTTTTTACGTTTTACGGAACCCTAAAAATGAGTTCAAGCGATTCTGAAATGTTGACACCAGATTCAATTAAAGACGAGGCAAATTGTGTTATCGAAAATATTTTGCCAGAAATATCAAAAGAAAGATATAAAAACACATACAATGATTTTATGATACTTCATTGATACTTTAAAAGTCTGTGAAACTAGGTCTAAAAACAGTTGACAATGTCAGGAGCATAATTTGGTCTCACTAGTCCTGTGCACTAGTCCCCACCGTCGATGGTATACAGACACTTTTTTGATTCTGTTATCAAGGATAGTCCCTCGATAAGAAAAACAAAGCGTAGAAATTGATACATGTAATTTGTCACGAATTATGAAGTGGCGAGAAGAATATAAAAATAATTTTAAATAGGTAGGTACTACTAATAATGTTATATATTATAAATAAATAGTTTAGATAGACAACTAGTTTTATTTTCCTCATATTCGAAATGAAAAGTAGTGTTTAACACGGGTGTTATCAACTGAGTAAAAGTAAACCAATTAAATAAATGTAAGAATTTATATTGACACTGACACTGTTCGATCTTTCTCGTATAAAGTTTCAAATAGGAATGCCCGTCAAGTCGTCAACGGCTTAGCTCCATCTACTTATAGCCCCAACTCCTCTAAAACTCTTTTGTGATGGCGGGTAGAAGTGAATGGTATCCCACCGGCGCCCTCTACACTAAATTTTATCAGTCATACCCAATAATCAGATACTAGTTCTTTTATATGACACATCTTTAGACTCAAATCCCAGTATTAAATATAATACTCTAGTGAAATATACTACAAATAAATGCAGGTGACAACACGGGTAAAAGAATCAATTCCTACTCGGACTGTAGCCGTCTAAATACCTCGGGAATTGATTCTTTCGACCCTCGGTTAACAATCTACTATTCCATACAGCTGTGATTTTTGATGTTTCCAGATGTAATCGGGAAACGTCACAGCACCTGTACGTATACACGTTTCTCGCGGCTCTCACGGTGCTTGGATTGGTGGCCAGCACAGAGAAGAGTACTCTGCCGCTACGAGCTTGGTAAGGGTAAATGTAAATATTAACAAGCCCGTGATAAAAACCAAATTATAAGATAAATTCTATTCATTGATCTCACTAGTTTATAGTTTATTTTCTGCTGCTGCGAAAATCTTTTAGTTGATAAACCTTCACTTATGATTTGTTTTGTCAAATTTTTGAGGGTAGATTCAATTTTTGGAACGAAGTTCCTTATCGCGCGTTATGAAAGGGAGCTAGACGGAAAAAATTCTCACGAAAAAGTTGTAACGTTTCGTGCCTATGACGTCATAGAATTAGAAGAATTAGAATACGATAACAAATTTCACCCTTGTTAATAATGACCGGTTGGCGCAATTAGTAAGTAAGGGGTCACCTATGAGGATAGGTGCCCCCGGTTCGAGCCTCGGTAGTTACCGCAATACTCTTTTTGTTCTTTTTTCTCTCAACATTCTTTTTGTTATTTTTTTCCTGAGAATAATAGTTTTTATAAAGGATCCCTCTTATCAACGCATTTAATTTAAATCTAAGTATTTTCTAACAAACAATAACGAAAAAAAAATTCTATTGGCGATTTATCACTACAAACTGACTCTTGCGCTTAAAAATAGATGGCGTTGCACAATCCCTATGAGTATTTGGTTAGACGCTAGACCAACACTAATTTTTACGACCACTGCCCGAATCGACTTGCACATCAAAGTTCCTATAATTACCAATAGGTGGCGCAGAACTCAAAATTTAATCAGCTGTGGATTGTATCCTACTCTAGTGTCATAGAAAATCTGGAGAGGTCACTACCGGTACGATCATTTTGTTCTTTTTGGAACGAAGTTTTTTCCTGAGAATTTATGTAAAGTAATCATTCAGAACCGCAAAATAAACCCGAAATACAGTTATTTGACGATTTTCTTTCACTTTTGTCATATTCTCTTCCATTTACAATGGGTTTCATCCTACTATATTCAGCTGCAGGCATCAGTCACGAAACTGTTCCATTCATCCAGGATTACACTTTACGTCGTAGTTCAGACGTAGTACGTCACGTTGCGTGTAATTAACTGATAGTGTGATTGGACACTACTACCTCAATATGGGTATCAAATGAAAGGGCTTGACTAATAGAATACTATGCACTATGACAAATTTCAAATCCAAGAAAGCTGCCAGCACAAAATGGCGAAATACGTTTCACTACTCCCTCAATATGGGTATCAAATGAAAGGTCAATGTTATACAGATTACAAATCAGAGGTAGTTGGGGGTAAATCAAAATTTTTGATTTTGTACTTGTTTTTCCACTCGATTCTATTGTCTGTAATATTTCATCAATGTATTGTAATGATGTTGTCACGTTATATACTATCGTATATTATATATCGTAATGTTCATGTAATATCAATTGGTGTGATTGACGCATATTTCGACAAATTTCATTCGTAAAACTAATATTTGTACCTAGGCAACATTGGAAATAATATGAGTAGGTACTGTTTCTAAATGCAATCCGAATGGCTAACATTCGGAATGATAATAATGAATCATTGTTATAATGTTTATATAATTACCTCAATGCTACTCCTTAAGTTTATGTTAACTTACATTATATTTGTTAATAAGTAATAAAAAAATATTATTATAACTTATTTTTTTATTACAATTCCTTCACTACTGTCGTAACGCCGATGAATATCGTGTCTGCCTCCACTTATAACGTTGGCCTCAGATCAGGGAGGATTACCCGCCTTAATCGACAAGAACTTCGTTCCATCCGGGTGTCCCTTGACACCTCTCAACTTTTTATTTTATTTAATTTTTTTCACATTCTGAGTCATATCTTCCGCTTTACGCAACGTTTCACGTTTTTCACGTAACATTCAATGCAGTGACTTTCATTCTCGCGATGATTATTAGGTATATTTTTCTTGAAAATAGGTTCAACCGTTTTCAAGTTAACAGCCCTGTTGTTATTGGGTTTAGCTTTTTTGTTGACTATTCAATATTAATTTCCCATTATTCTTTCAGGTATCCATATGACGCGACGAAATCTCCTATGTTTGAGATTACATATTTTCACCAGGTAATATTTTTTATTTTATTTTGTACATGAAGTAGTATCGTGATGAGCAAGACGTGGGACGTGGGCATGGAAAGTAACAGTGCATGTGGGTGAATAAAATAAAATAATACCTCAATATGTAGGTGTGTGAACCCCACATATGCACCTGCGGCTCCCTGGTAGAAGCCGATGACCATCACGCTTTGAGTTTCAGACTACTTTGAGAACCTTACTGCGAGAACCTTCCTGCACACCGTCTGTCGACGGTGTGCAGGAAGGTTCTTCGACACCATGCACTCAATGAGTTCGGAGAGCCTTAGTGTCGGCGGGAGTTCCATGGGGCTCATGCAGATCGGACGGCAAGAGACCGGATGGGTTGATTCTGGTGCCCTGACAGAACGGGAAGTGCATAATAAGGGACGCCACTTGCGTCAGCACTGTCGCCACCAGCCATCTGGGTTGCACTCTCCTCTCACTATCAGCCGCGGCAGAGGATGCCACTGATAATGCCCATTCCCGTTACTTTTCCGAGGTAAAAAGTGCCTATGTGTTCTTTCAGACTATAATCTCTACTTATGTTTTAAATTTCACCATGAGCCGTTGATACGTTACGACGTGAATGTATTATAAGAAGGTTTCTTTTCAGATTTCAGCTTTGTGTATGGGTGCAACTTTGAACGTCAGTTTAGATACATTGGTGACGACATTAATAGCAATTTGCCGATGTCGACTGCAACTTTTGAACCTCTCGCTCCACAGCCTCTGCGACGGTATGCTGATCGATCGGAATAAGGTTAGAAGCATTCAGACTCCCTTGTAGTAAAAAAAATATTACTTAAACAAAACACTTAATTTATGGAGGACAGCCTAAAATTCATCAAATCTTTTTACTGTCTATTACAAAAGCACAGCACAGTGCTCCACGGTTTCACTTCTTGTTGTTATGTGTATAACATATTATGCCTTTAGTTTTCGTTGTAAATTATAAATGCGAAACAAGTATTGTTGCAAGTAAAACATTAATTTAAAATCCTTACGAAGGGTCTACTGCGTAATTATAACAGCCTTAGCTATAGCTCTCTTACATGGCTCTCTTTTTCGCTTAATTTTTACTTGAATCGAACACAACAAACATTAAAAGTGAATTCTGAAAAGCGCGTGCCCCCGTGACGTTAGCAGTAGAAAGTAGTAGCACAGTATAAAGAAATACTACCAGTAGTTCATCGCCTTTGAGAGAGATCTTGAGAGAAACACCGATAACGTCTAGCAATTTCGTAACTAATCACTAGACGCGGGTAAGGTTGTCACAATTTTAAAAACGTGGCATCAATATAAAATTAAAACATACGGAAGACGTCAGCCCTGAACCGCGCTCCTGCAATACTGACATTGTAATGTGGAAAATGCAAGAGCGCGCTTCCGCGTCTCACCCCGCACGCCCCGGACGATTGCTCCGTCTAGTCGGCTTCGAACAACTGTATGATTTAATAGACTGTATGGTAGTAAGCTGCGCCTGACTGGCGCGGTGGAGGTGCCGACATTCCCGGCGGCAGGCCACAGCGTATGCTAGAGTAAAACACCTAGAGCTGATAGCGCGTAGGTCTGAGTGAGACGGGTTGCACTTATGACGAAACTTACTCTACAGCACACACGGGATAGCGACCGTTAGGGCCGCGCGTCGTTGGAATTTGTGCCGTAATTTGTGACTGGCCGTCATATATTCGATGTTGTTCCTGTGTTTGCATATTATTATCTTTTCAGGCACTAAGAGATGAAGACGCCATCACCCTGCCCCGGCTGACAGCTTGCGTGCGCCGGCACCAGGCCGTGCTAGGCAGCGCCAGCGAGATCCAGCGGTGTTTCACCGAGCCTATTCTGGCGCAGTTCTTGGTGTCCATGGTCATTATATGTGTCACCGCTTACCAGCTGGCTGTCGTAAGTCTATACTGATACTAGTTGAAATAGAATCGGTTTACAACATATTTACACCTGTTTTATTGTTACCAGGAACTCCACATTGATCATGTGAACGTGGTTCGAATAGTTGCTATGACGTCATACTTGATCTGTATGATTCTTCAGGTGTTTTTATACTGCTATCAAGGACACCAGCTTTTGATTGAGGTAATGCTTTTTTATATGTGATGATGGAAAGAATTGGGAACGTTACAGAGTTAATATTTTTGTATAGCCCAGTAAAAGTTCTTCAGTCTTTCCAGAAAGACGCTCGTAGAGCGTGGTTCATGGGACCCGAAGTGGACCAGGATTAGGATACACCAGGATTTTGTGTTCCAAGCCTACGGCGATATGGTCGACAGTAGTTTGAACTAAGGCGCACAGGGTTGGGGCCGTGATGTCAATAACGACCATCGCAATCATCGAGAACTAAACGCAGTGGTATCGTAGTGCACCGTTTTCTCTGAGCCGTGGGCTAGCAGAGCAAGAAGTGCCAATATTGCGGTACACCACTCTCCCTATCCTCAGCAGTCAAATAGATATAGGCAACGAGGCTGACCATCTAGGTTGTTGCGGGGGCACCAAGGATATCCAAAATAAATGTGAAACGTGCTTTGGATATTTAAGTTCGTCAGGGGGTATTGTCCCTAAGGCGTGTACCTACAGGCAAGCCATGTCGGATTCGTGAAAAAGGCGAAAGCGTCCCAGTCTTCCCAACACATGTGAGAAAGGTGAAACTCCGTGAAGGTTTTAAACGGTAAGGTACCCTTAAGCTACGGGGTACGTCTAAATGCACATCTTCGGCGTAAAAAGAGTGGCTGGGTGCCAACGTTTTGTAGATATTTCCACTTGGCCGAACGTGAAAACGTGTTAAAAGTAGAGCGTCCATTCAACGGAGGTCTACGTACTATTAGGGGATATCAATAGAAGATGTTATGAACCTGACAAAGCTTTGAAAAAGATGGTGGAAGAGAAAATTGAATGTTAACCTGACCTGACATTTGCTAAAATCTTGGAAACCATACATAGATGCTATCCCTAAGCATCGTTGGACAAATCGTCAAACGTTAAGCGTTGAACAATATAGCCGGTGAAAAATTGGTGTACACATATGACGTGCCTATTTTAATATAAACTCTTATTTTTCCAGAGCTCCGAGATAGCGTCCGCAGCGTACAGCTGCCCGTGGTATTTGTGTTCAGTTAGCTTCCGCCGCGCTCTGCTCGTAGTGATGGTCCGCGCTAAGCGAGACACTCGCCTCACTGCGGGCGGGTTCACTACACTCTCGCTCACGTGCTTCACTGCAGTAAGTAATAAAACTTGTTTACTGTACTTGCATGCAAAATGTTTGCTCCACATGTTTTGACCTCAGTTTTCTGAGGGTGGTTGGCCTACAACTGTTGCCGGATAGACAATATTTTTTTGGTGTGGAAGTAATGCATTCGCAAACTGCACACCCTTCCGCTTAACGTAGATTGTTGAGTTATGTAGAACTCGCTACCACAGTTCAACATGGAGTCCCTACCAATTAAGACCTCCACAGGGTTCCACCTTGGGAAAGCGGGAGCACTCTAGCATTCTTCCACAAAACCACTGCACTCTGCTCTCTCGGGGGCAGCACCCTGTCACCGGCACTCCTGAACCCAAGGCACGTCGTGACCAAACAGACACCCTCAAAAGAGGCAAGATGTTCAGCCCCGTCGCCTCCCACCACTCAGCTGCAGATGGTAAAAAGATCGTCACACCGATATAACTTACTACTTTTACAGGAAATATAAGATTCAATCAAGTTGTAATCTACGCATATCTTTTTTTCAGATAGTGAAGGCTTCATATACATTCTTCACAGTGCTGCAACGTGTTGAAGATAGGCAGAAGTAAATGTAGCCAGTGAAACCATTCAATAAAACACTTATGGAAGTTCAGATACAATATTTGTTGTTTTATTTTGATATGTCAACGTCTGTAGTGATAGTAGGTATACTTTGTCACATCTACCAACGAAAGGATTTTTTTTATAGTAGCTGGTGAATAGATAGATAGATTTATATACACTTTATATTACACACCAAAACAATACAGTAAACAGGGCCAGCGTTAGCCATCTAGGCGCCCGGGCGAGCCTTGACTCAGGCGCCCTGAAATACACCCCCCCCCCCCCCTAGGCTAAAAGACTAAAGGACAACTATACACTTTGGGGACGTTGAAATACACCCCTCTCCCCTAGTTAAGATTTCCCAGCGCCCTTGTAGTATCCGGCGCCCCGGGCGACCGACCCAGTCGCCCCACCCTAAAGCCGGCACTGACAGTTAAAGATATAGCATAGCTATCAAAGTAATCTAGTAAAATAATCTAGTAACGGTTTATCGTAAAAAAAATAGTCTGTACTCGTATATGTAACCTTATACATAATATTATTTTTTTGTTCTTCCCGAACGAAATCAGGGCGGACCGTAAATAGTAACTAAACAATAAATTACCCTGAATACAATCAAATATGTGTTATCTATATATATGTTAACGGAAATGTATGTAATCCGTCATTGTAAGTATACAATTCCTAGGAAATGTATGTAATTCCTAAAATCGCACGGAAATATGTGAAATAAATTATATTATACTTACACTTTACACATTTCCTAAATAGCAATCGGAAATGTAAAACATTTAAGATATTGGTGGGAGGGTATTGCTTTAGGCTAGGTTAGGCTTGGTTAGGTTAGGTGGTTAGGTTTTTTTTTTAATTAAAAAATGACGAGACGATCAGGACATGTGCCTGATGGTAAGCAACATGCAACAGGTTAGGTTAGGTTAGAGTTTTATTACAGAAAGCATTTACTTTATTCATTTCCGAGGAAATTTATACATTTCCTAGGATATCTATGTATTAAATAGTTTTTCAAACAATATTTTATACATTTCCTAAATAGTATCGGTATTGTATATATTTCCTAGGATTTGTATACAATTCCTTGATTTCATACATTTCCGGTAACATATATAAAAATCTATGCCACTTTTCGTTCTAAGTGAACTCCTCCTACGGCTACGTTCTAAGTTACGGCTGGTCTAGTCGGGAGAACGGCGACTGCCGATCCGGAGACCCCGGTTTCAAACCCCACACGCACCACTGTCTTTTCGAAGTCATGTGCGTAATGCCGCTAACTTAAAACGGTGAAGGAAAACATCGTGAGGAAACCGACATGTACCTAGAATCTTTCGAAGTCATGTGTCATCCACCAACCCGCACTGGGCCAGCGTGGTGGATTATGGCCTTAACTCTCTCCTTGCGAGAGAAGGCCCCGAGTCCCAGCAGTGGGAACGTTTAGTGGGCTGTTGATGATGTTGATGATGATGATGAACTCCTCCTAAACGGCTGGACCGATATGAATATTTTATTTTGTACACGTTTAGGTAGGGCCTTGGATGGTTTAGATTCACAAATCAGCCCGGCAGATGGCGCTGCAGTTGGTATCTAGGTTATTATCCGAGCGAAGCCGGCACGAGCCGCTAGTATAATATGTACCAGAATGTTCGACAATTTGTATGCTTTTCTGTATTTAACGTAATCATGGAACCTGCTATGTTTGAAATGTAACTACTCATTATCTCTACTCGTAGTGTATATATGGATACAGAAGTAATTAACTAGGCGATGCTTTTGACTGCAATTAATCGTGGCAAAATTAGTAGCAGTTACGTGATTAGAAACCTCGAAATTGTCACCTATGAGCGCTTTTAATTACCAGTCGGAATCTTGTCTATGAGAAATTCGTCACCTGAACTTTGATTGGACTATTTCTGGGAATTACCACAATATTTCAAATCTGACCATTTTATTGCAAACATTTGAGCGATTCATGCAAGACAACAAACTATAAAATTTTGGAGTACCGTAGGTACTCAAAATAAATTTAAATTTCCGGAAAATTCGTCAATCGGAATATATATAAATTTTCAACGTTTGTGACGTCAAAGAAACAAAGTTGAGTTTAACTGAGTTTTAGTTGGCACAGCGGCCAGTAGAGAACAAAGAGATAGAGATCAAACATGAAAATATTCATAGACAACTGCCACAGTACGCTGTGGTTTTGTCTGAATATCATCAGATGGGTGGGTTTCCTTGTGCCTGATACATTAACAGGGATTAAGAAGATGCTCTATCCATTTTATCTTTTCTTCTGGTTTATGTTCATGGTTGGTAAGTTATATACTTTTATATTTGGTGTTTAAATGCAGAGAGCTTTTTCTCGTCTTTCTTTGCAGCTGTAAACTCATGGGCTAGTGAACTGTCCTGCCCTATGATTTACAAATAACATTGTTCATTTACAAGGGACTTTAAGACGCTGACAATCGCCAAATGGCACTTTTTTCAACACCAATTTAGCAAAATGTGTATGGTTTGAGATAATGAGTAAAATATATGTTATTCTTGAACATATTTATGAGTGACCCGAGGTCATAAATACAAGATTTGGTAAAAAAATCACGATAGAAAAAAATCGTAAACAAACCTCTAAAAATTAGTTTTAGACTTAGATATCAGTGTAATTAGGAGACGGACACTAGTATTTTTTTAAATTATGACGTATTATATTTTGACAAAGGACATTGCTGGTTTATATTTTGGTTTAATTAAAAAACTCACACTTATTTAATTGTTTTTAAAAGGTCGAAACGTATCGCATCTTCCTTCTCTTTCACTCTTATAAGATCTGACAGTGTCGGAAGAGACGTCTTGCTACACGGACGCACGTCGCTCTTTGCTCCGTTCACTGTTCAATATTCAATAAATAAAAATGATCAATTCTTACAAACGTTAATTGAGTTTATATGGTCTAAAAATTTGACACCTTAGTAATCAGGAAGTTTGGCTCAACGGTTAGTGAGCAACGTACGTCAGCGGTGGACGGATGTAACACTGAGATCGAACCTCACCACTGTCAAACCTTTTTGCATGTTTTTTTTCATAACGTTGTTGTTAGATTCTTTCTCCGATGTTTTCAAGCTTTTATATTATAGTTTCACCTTATTTGTCCCGAAGCCACAGATTAGAAAATAGTTACTACGAAACCGGATGCTTATTATCAAATCTTGCAAAAAGTTGAAATCTCGCATTATAGGTACGTGTGTAAATTTTATTGCAAACAATGGTATGAAAATTGAATGATGCTGATCTGATGATGGAGCCGGAAAGTTGCCATAGGAACTCAGGAATTAAAAGACATAGCCCCACCGAGTTTGGACTTATTTTTTTTGTCTTGACGAGTACTTTGGTGATAGATGGTAACCAGGGTCTGATGATGGAGCAGGAAGGTGGTCATAGGAACTCAGTAATTAAACGACATAGCTCCACCGAGTTTGGACTCGTTTTCTTTGTCTTGACGAGTACTTTAGTGCTAGATGGTAACCAAGGTCTGATGATGGAGCTGGAAGGTGGTCATAGGAACTCAACAATTAAACGACATAGCTCCACCGAGTTTGGACTCGTTTTCTTTGTCATGACGAGTACTTTAGTGCTAGATGGTAACCAAGGTCTGATGATGGAGCTGGAAGGTGGTCATAGGAACTCAGTAATTAAACGACATATCCCTACCGAGTTTGGGCTCTTTTGATTTGTCTTGAGAAGTGCTTTGGTGCTAGACGGCAACCAGGGTCTGATGATGAAGCTGGAAGGTGGTCATAGGAACTCAACAATTAAATGACATAGCCCCATCGAGTTTGGGCTCTTTTGATTTGTCTTGACGATTACATTGGTGCTAGACGGTAACCAGGGTCTGATGATGGAGCTGGAAGGTGGTCATAGGAACCCAGCAATTAAACGACGTAACCCCAACAACCCCATCGAGCTTGGGATCATTTGATTTGTCTTGACGAGTACTTTGGTGCTAGATGGTAACCAGGGTCTGATGAAGGTGCTGGAAGGTGGTTAAGGGATGACAGTAATTAAACGAGTACATTGGTGTTAAATTCTAAGACGCTGTTAAAGTCTACGTTATGGCTCATCTATTCGGGAGAACGGTGACTGCCGATTCGGACCCCCACGCGCACCACTCGATGTCAGCGTGTAATGCCGCTAACTTATAAACGATGAAGGAAAACATCGTGAGGAAACCGACATGTAAGTACCTACAGTGTACACCTCATGTGACATTTACCAACCCATACTTGGTTAGCGTGGTGGATTTATAACCTAGCCCCAGCCTAGATCTCTCCTTGCGAGTGAAGGCCCAGAGTCCCAGCAGTGAGAACAAATAGTGGGTTGCTTACGCAGATTGTAACCAGGTCTGATGATTAAGCGGAAAGATGGCCCTACGTAGTTTAATTTTGCAAGAGACGTCATTTCTTTAATACTACATTTTTAGATTTGGCGATGTATTGAAAATAAATCGCTGCTTTGAGATAAAAGAGCCACATCTCAAAATTAAGTTATTTATTTTTCAACTTTCCTACTTCTGACGATTTTCTACCATTCTCTATGTATTTTAATTGGCTATTACTTGATTATTTCTACATTGTGTTAAAATTAATAATCATAAGAATAAAATTAATATAAATGTGTGGAAGTGGGGTTTGTATAAAATAGACATGATTTTTACCGTTTTCATAGATATTGGTACGGAATACTTCATTCGTTCATTCGACTTGCACTTGGCTTATTTTATATACATTTGATATATCTTATGTGTCATGTAAAAATACCGTGTAATTAGTCTCTTAGCCCTCTAAAACCCATTAACCTTACCCAGCTTCGTCGGATCGACGATGCGAATGTGAAAAAAAAATATCTAAATTTTAAGTGCGCTGTCGCACCCATTGCTGCTTCCGTATAATCTTAGTTGGGCCGTTGCCCTCATAACACACGGTAATATTTCTTATATGGGAGGCCTGTGAGAGCCAGACCAGCAACCATGACTCGTCGAATCGACGAAGTTTTGTATTAATGACATTTTTTACAATAAGGAAGTTTCCAATTGGATAAAATCAAAAAATGATTTCATAGATTTAAAGATAATAGAAATAAATTATACAAACTGCAAAAAATACTTGGATATCTCAATAAATGACGAATCTGTGAACATTTTAAAATTACTAATTAAAAATCAAAAAGCCGCGCGGCGCGTTCACCGTGTGACGTCACGAGCTAAGACGCGGTCGCGCTGTAGGTTAGAAAGGACGCAATAGAATCTGCAGGTCTACTACGAAAACAAACTCCGAATGATCGGATCCGACCGACAGCTGAATAGGATTGGTAGCCTACCACGAAAAACAGTCAGATCGACACATCTCGGTCGGAAGTTATAGACTTAGGTCGGATGAGGGTCGAAGCGAACGAAACGGCCGATTCTATCAACCGAAAGATTGTCTTTCGAGGTAGGAAAAGTCCATAAGTTCGGCCGATATATCGTTTATCGGACTTCGTAGTAGGCCTGCTGATTTCGCGGCAGAGAAACCAAAATTTCGTGCTAATACTATCTCGAATGTGGTGACGTATAGCATTGAGACTATTATCATAGTTTAAATTGTTTTATTCGCAGACGATACCTCTGTGTTATTTAAAGTTAAGACAAATGGATTACTGTTGTATCAATAAAAATTTAAATATTTTGAGCGACTGGTTCGATGCCAACAACTTAGCTTTAAATCCGGGAAAAACAAAACGCATACGTTTTTCACTGTCAAATTTACAAAACTTTAACGTGAAAATAGCTATAAAAGGTCAAATAATTGAACAAATCCAATCCACGTTATTTTTAGGAATAATCATTGACTCCAAACTCCAATGGAGTCCTCATATAAATAAATTGGCGGACAAACTTAGTTCAGCTGCACATGCTGTTCGCTAAATAAGAGGAATATCAGATGTGGCAACTGCCAGGCTTGTTTACCATGGATACTTCCACAGCATAATGTCTTACGGTATATTATTGTGGGGTTCGGCGGCAGAAATACAATATTTGTGCTACAAAAGAGAGCAATACGCGCTATCTATAAGTAAGGCCCGAGACAATCTTTGAGAGATTTATTTAATACAATTGGAATCCTCACAGTGCCATCGCTTTACATATATGAGTGCATCATGTATGCTAGAAAAAATGGATGTCACTATGCTAATAAGTCCGATGCATCGCATTATAAAAATAGACTTGTGTATCCGCGTTGTAGATTACACGAGACGGACATTTCTTTCATAAGAAACAGTGTTTGTTATTATAACATTGTTCCAGAAAAGGTAACAAGCCTAAATGAGACAAAGTTTAAAAATGAAGTCAAAAAATATCTGGTATGCAGGGCTTACTATGAAGACAAACAATTTTTAAAGGACAAAAATAATTGGACAAAATCATTTTCTACACGTACATTGACATACATTTTGTAATATCTCTTTTATATGTATATATTTTTTTTAAATTCAAGTTTTAATATAATTCTGTCGTTTTCATACATTCTGACAACGCCTCTCTACAGCTGCATTGAACTGACTAGGCCCAACTGAATAGCCGCTATTTATTTTTATATTATTTTCTTTTATATACTTCTTTATAACTTGAATATAATTTAAATTTGTATAGTATAATTTAAATTTGTTGAATTTTTTAAACTATTCTTTGTATTTTGTAAATGACGCTACCAAGTGTATATCTGTTATACCTGAAGTCTGAAATAAAGAATCTGAATCTGAAGTTTATATTAATAAAATTGACGTAAAGCTTAGACTATGACCTAATCCCCATTAGTGCGCGGACAGTCTAATAAAATTTACCAATAGTCGACAGGCGAAAGTTTTGGTGTTTTAAACTAGGTAATAATCCGTGGTAATCAAGTGCATATATAAGAAGTGTCAATCAAACTTTCAACATAAGTTAATCATTATTTACCTACCTATTTTCTCTACCATTCTATTATTATTATTTTTTGTTTTTAAATTAACGGCATTACGCACATGACTCCGTAAAGACAGTGGTGCGCACGCGTTGGATTCGAACGAGAGGCTCCGAATCAGTAGTTGCCGTTATCCCAACTAGCCGTAACACTCCCATGTAACACACTAAATTTTCCCACAGTTGGGACTTGGAGCCTTATCTCGCAAGGAGAATGCAGGCTTTAATCCACCACACTTAATCTTTCCTCACGATGTTTTCCCATCCCAAACCCCTTTATATAAAACGAATTTATACTCATGTAGGATATGTATGTATACTGAATGTAATTATTATTTTTTGTTACTTTGACTTTCACAAAGCCTTTTTACAAATGTTGTTGTAATTGACGAGACTCCTTTACAGCTGAAATTTTAATATCTACATTGTTATTTGACATTTTAAAACCAACTATTTGCATGATATAAATAGGCTTGTTTCCACTAAGAATTAATTGGATGGATTAGAGGTTCTTACTATTGATTAAGATATAGAGATTTACAAAAATAAAACATATTACAATACACAATACAATACAATACAAAACACTTTATTGGCACCATAAACAAAGTTGACAACAAGTAACACATATAACAAAACAAAATGGGCACAAAAGGCGATCTTATCGCTAAAAGCGATCTCTTCCAGATAACCTTTTGATTTATGAGGAAACTAAATTTGTAATATTTTGGGCAGTGGTGCAACTAACGAAATAATTAAAATACATACACATACATAGAATAGATAATATAGACACATACTAATTTTATGATATATAAATGATTTAGACTACATATAATGAATATAAAAATAAATAAGTATACATTTATATGTATAATATATACATAATGACATTCATATAAATATAATACGAAACACAAAATGCTGAGAAGATAAATCAATGAACGTTTGTCAGAAAATGCTGTCGAATCTGAGTCCTGAACGAAACGACGCTCTGCGCACGTCTAATAGCCGCAGGAAGAGCATTCCATAAGGCAACAGCCTGCACGCAGAACGACGAACCGTAAAAGGAGCTTAAATGAGCTGGAGTAGACAATAGGAGATTTGTAGACGACCTAAGATTGACCGAATGAGTGTCGCAAAGAAACGTGAAACGGGAGCTTAAATACGGAGGGGAAGAAGGAGTGAAAAGTGTGGTGTATAAAAGTGATAGGATGTGAGTATCCCGACGTAAACGGATAGGGAGCCACTCGAGTTTAGATCGGAAAAGAGAAACATGGTCATATTTTCGGAGACCGAAAATAAACCTAATACAAAAGTTTTGAAGACGCTCGAGCATTTCGAATTGGTCCCGTCTAAGGTCAAGATAGCAGACGTCAGCGTAGTCGAGGATGGGAAGAAGGAGGGATTGTACTAGCGCAACTTTGGTGGCCGTAGGCAAGAAGTTTCGAATTCTTCGAAGTGATGCTGCTGAGGCAAATATTTTACGTTTTGTAGATCGAATTTGTGGATCCCAAGTAAAACAACGATCAAAAATAATGCCAAGATTTTTTACTTCTGCACTAAATGGTACCGTCACGCCACCGAATACAACTTTAGTAGTAGTGCCATAGTCGATTCTCGATACAAGCCGCGAGCTTCCAATAATTATGGCCTGAGTTTTCGTGGGATTGACAGTAAGACCGAAAGACCTACTCCATTTTTCAATGCGGCGCAAATCATCGTTGACCAACTTAATAGCATCATCTAGGTTATCAAGTGAGGCTTGAGCATAAACCTGGAGATCGTCAGCATAGAGGTGGTAGGAAGAAGAAATGAGAGATGTGACTGAATTTATGAATAAAGCAAAAAGTATAGGAGAAAGAACGCCACCCTGAGGGACACCCGCACGCACTTCACACCAAGAAGAGAAGGTATCTTCTATATGTACACGCTGCCGGCGACCCTGCAGGTAACTACGAAACCAATCAATTGCCGTTGGAGATATGTTAATCGAACGGAGCAATGCCAGGAGGATATCGAAATCAACAGTGTTAAAAGCATTGCTGAAATCGAGCAGGGTGAGGACAGTAAGCTTTCTGTTATCCATTCCCAGCCTAATATCGTCAGATATCTTGACAAGAGCAGTAGTAGTACTATGACCGGGACGGAAACCAGATTGCAAGGGATTCAGGAGGTTATTACAGTTTAGAAAAAAACTGAGTTGGGAGTGGATCAGACGTTCGAGGACTTTAGAGAGGAAAGGGAGAATAGAAATTGGACGAAATTCCGATGGAGAGATGGGATTAGTTTTTTTGGGAATAGGTACAATTTGAGCTTCTTTCCAGAAAGACGGTACAGATGTCAGTGATACAGAGGCATTAAAGAGATGACACAAAATGGGTAGGATTTCATCGAGGATTGGAAGGATCATGTTACGGCTAATGCTATCACTGCCGACCGCATTAGAGGAAATGGATAGGATCGTTTTTTTAACATCACAAACGGCAAATTGATTAATAACAAAAGGAGAGTAATTAGGTGTTGGAAGAGACGAGAGGTGGTTGATGGTAGCACTTTTGTCATTTGCATCAATATGCGACGACGAAGAGAAGTGTTGATTTAGGGCGTTAACATCAATATTTCGAGGATTAAGGTTTTGCTGTGACTTACCAACACCCAATGTACGGAGGAATTTCCAGACTTTGGCTGGATCACCGTTCTCGACAGATTTATGAATATGTTGGCGTTGCGCGTCCCTGCACACTCTATTGCAGCGATTCCGGAGTTGATGAAATTTTTCTTTGTTATGGTCACAAGGGTTGATTTGAAATTTAGATTTGGCCAATGCTTTCAGATGTATCAGCTTCTTTATCTCATCAGTTAGCCAAGGAGCCGGGAGATGTTTTATTTTTACTGCATGTAAAGGAGCATGGGCGTCATATAGCTGTAGCAGCAAGTTGTTAAAACATGTGACTTTATCATCCACAGACTTGGCATTGAGTACTGGTGACCAATCGATATGACTGGCATCGTCACGTAACTTGTTACAATCCATAGCACCAAAGCTACGCTGCAGGAGAATTTTGGGTTTGATCTTAGGAGAACGGATTTTGTAGGATAGGAAGATGACGTCATGGTAAGACATGTCATGAGCAGTGTGGGCACACTGTCCATGCTTAGCGACACGTTGCGGCGATGACACCAATATTAGATCAAGCAAAGACGGGACGCAGTTCGGGAAGTGGTGTGTCGCTCTCAGGGGTAGGACATGCATGTTACTGGAGTGAATAATAGAATTCAGTTTAGTGGAGCGAGAATCAGATCTAAGTAAGCATGTGTTAAAGTCCCCCATTATAATAGTGTCAGAGTACGAAGGAAGAAGTTCTTCAAGAAGAGTTTCAAAAGAGGAAAAGTAATCTACACCCTTGTCACGGCTATAGTAGACTCCGAGAAGAATTTTGGTATGAGAAAGTGAAACTTCAACAAAAAGGTGTTCCCCAGCGTTAGTGGGAGGAGGTTGGATAGAAGAGCTAATAACCGTATAAGGAATGTTAGAACGTAGGAAAATGGCCACGCCACCTCCAGGCCTCTCCGTTCGATCATTCCTTATAAGACAGAAGCCAGGAAGCGAGTAGGAAGAAGAAGAAAGGCAAGATTTTAACCATGTTTCGGAGACTAGTATAGCGTGGACATTTTTTTGATCGAAAGAGGCTAAAAACTCAGGGTAGTGCGCCGGGATACTCTGTGCGTTGATATGGAGTATGTTAAAGTTCTTAGGTACGTCATTAAGATGGCTAGAAATAGTGTCACTCAGTGACGGTATACTCACAAAGCTATCCTCAGAATAAGAAGCATTGTCCGATGATAAGGAGAAGAACTCTTCACTATCACTATTGTTGTGCACAATATTTGACATCAAAATATTTTACTGTAGGTCTGTGTTTCCAATATTCAATAAATATACGTATAACAATCAAATAATATATAAATATAAAAATAATTATATATATAGGTATAATATATAAATATGTATAATAATATATAGGCAAAAAGTGTACTTAAATATAAATACAATTTCAATTTTAGAAGATAACCTAATTAAGGGTTTGCAACCTTACAAATAAATGTATAGGCACACCCACCTGCCAATCGTGCTATTAATTAATAAAAATAATACTGTGTATAGATCTTCATCACAAAAGAAATAAAATCAAACCAACTTAAATTATAAACAGGGGAATTGCTAACAAATAAATAATAACAATAAAAAGTATTGTCCAACGAATTGAGGCAAAACGTGCGTATCTGGCAAAATACATAATATGTGCGAGACCACAAAGCGAAAAAAGGAACAGTGTCATTATGTCATTGTAAGATTGTAAAACAAAACACAAAGAATTAAAATTATGATGATAGATTGATAAATCTTAACAGAAAAAGCAAAAAATAAATAAATAAAAAAGTAATAGAACATAGTGATATGTGAATAGAACTTTTGTGACAATATTTAGTAACAGAATTTGAAGGTACGCACTAGATAAACAATTTACCCCCGTTGTAATGAAAAACATTGGATGTAAACAAATCAAAAGAAGATATCACTTTGACATAAACTTTCCTTTCCGTGGTCTCACCGACTTCTGATCCCTGGACACGGAGGCCGCTCTACGGGTTTCAAGGGCTTTTGCATCAGCAGTGACCGACGCAGTTTCACACGGCATCGCAGCAACTTCCTCTAAAGAATCGACGCGTCGAATGACATCGTTCAGCCCTTTTATGAAAATGCTGCCCTCTCGTGTCCAGCACCTGGTGATCCCGAAACGCTTACGTGCCGCCATAAACACTTCGTGCCGCGTCCTCGTGAGGAATTCCGATAGTGTCAGCTTAGAACCCTTTAAGCTGGTTTTGGCAGACCATATCTTGTCACGAAGTGCGACATCTGCGAGCTTGAATAGTACAGGCCGGGTCTTGTCAGGTGTGGCCTGCCCCATCCGGTGACACCTGCTGATGTCAGTGCAAGAAAAGTTGGCCAATTTCAAGCGATCTGATAGAACTTTGGCCACCAACTCAGACGTCCTCTCACTCGGCTCTTCGGGAAGGCCATGTAGCAACAGGATTTTTCTTCTTGCTCGCATTTCACCGTGATCAATCTGTTGCGCCAACATGCTGATTTGTTTCTCAACGGCCCGAAAAGTTGTTAACACAAAAGATTTGAAAGCAACAAATTCTGCTGCTAAACCTTCTGAGCTCTGCGGTGGAGTACTCGGCAGCTGTCCCTCAATGGAGTCCAGGCGCTTGTGGAATGTGGCCATCATTTGGTGGAGCGATTGCTGTATGGCATCCATGTTAGGCAGTGATAGTGTAGTGATCTTACTTTGAATTCAAATATTTCAATACACCACAAGAATATGTGTAAATTAGCACTTGTGAGGCAGGTAGGGTGAGTCAAAGGTAACTTTTGTTCATAAATATGTTAATTTTAATTACTTTTACTATTATTTACTAATTAAATATGAAGACACTTATATAAAAGCAGTGTACTCACTTACACCTACCCCCGAAAAAAAAGTAAAGATTATTAATATTTTTAGTAAAGAAAATCTGAAAAAATAGGCATTGAGTCACGTGACAGTTAACACCAATCAGAAAATGTGACGTCACACCGTACTAAACATCACTAGACATTACTAATGTTGTTGACATTTTTATAGTACTAATATTATTATTTTTTATTTTTATTTATTCTTCGCCATGGATACTAGTTCTTCAGCCGCTTAACTGAACTAGTTTGTTATTGTTTTACCACTATTCTTGAGGAAAAGTGACAGTTTTTTTAACATTTACATTACTAAGATTATATATACTGTGTCAAATACTTTCATCAAAATGATCTTCACAAAAATACATTCTTGATTTAGTGGCCATCATTCCTCCTCGCAAGCGTTTGCCACTTTTTTCGCATTTGTGGATCGTTTGGAACATAGATGAATAATTTGTTTGGCGTATTTATACTTGTGCTTGTAAACTGGGGCACTATGCAGTTCTTGTAATACGAGGGATTCATTTTAAATTAAAAACGTTGACAAAGTCCTTACACAAACACATATGTTTGCCCCGGCGTGACATCATTCAAGACGCCATAACAGTCTGGAGCGTTTTTGTGCAGAAATTTGTTTGCTTTTTTGAAATGCAAAATACATATTGTAAATGTAAGTTTTTTTCAAAAATATAGATGTTTCGGAATACTATCAACATTAAGCTATATTATTAACCAATTTTTTAAATTTAGTACAAAAGCCTATTCCAAAACCTCTTCCATTACAATTTATAAATGTTTCATTTTACAAACGTTTCGCATGTTTTACATTTTTAAAACATAATAATTACTTATGAAATAAAAATAATTTTGTAAAATTTTGTTTGTGGACCTTTCGTTACAAAGCAGCAAAATGGTATCGTTGTAAAATCTTGTTTTTCGTGTTGTAATGAGCAATAGTTGTGGATTATTAACTCGCGGGCTCGTCTATTGATGATGATGATAACTATTATGGTTGTATTTAAATATACGTATTTAATGATTGACAACGTTCATAGCGCGTTGAAAACACTAGCTTTCGTCGATCACCGAAGTTAAGCAACGGCCGGCGTAGTCAGTACTTAGATGGGTGACCGCCTGGGAATGGAAACACTATGTAATGTTGGCTTTTTGCTGTAGCTACTTTTATGCAATTAATGTTCGTGTCGAATAAATCTATTTGACTTCAAATAGATGAGTGAGTAGCGCTTATAATAATTAAATTAATTTATTTTTCGAGTGCCTATTGGTGATTTCGAAGTCGGTTTAATTTTGTGTATAAAATAAATTAATTAGTAATTGTGTATTATTGTAATTGTATACCGTACATTCACTAAAATCATTAGACAAAATTTAGACGATCTGGCGAAAAGAAATCTCATTATGTCTGTAAGCGGTGGAAAGTTAGTTATTATTTATAGGCTTTACTCATAAAATTTCGATAATGTTCTTCACAATCTGAAAAAGTGCAAAAAGGTATTGAATGAAATTACAAAATATTTTTAAAAGCGCCATCTATGATCTTCGCGCGGTAGCTTTTTGTTTCCATCAATACTAACTAATAATGTCGTCGGCTGAACGCGGTTTGCATGTGGGGGCGCTGTCTTATCGAAGTTTTAAAGAGGCGTGGCTTAAATTTGTGAATTTCATTTATGTGTTGTCAGCACCTGCTAAACATGAACATTGGTATTCAATGATATTATAAATTAAACTTGATAGCTTCTAGCAGTAGGTATCAGAATACCATTTAGTAGCAGCAGACATCTACTTAGGTACGCTTATTTCCCATATGTAAAGCTTATGTTGACTAGATTAATTTTAAACAAAATTCATCATTTTGTACCATCGGAGGGCCATAGTTGTTATTTGGATGCCATCGATGTCCGAGGACAAGCCAGGATTCTAAGAGTGCATTGTTATCAACCGAATGCAAAAATCAAACCAAAATTTTCAAATATGAAACACATAAACACAAATACATGATACAACAAAACAAAAACAAACAGCTGACAGTTTCGATTTTTTTTCGACGTATGCCGAGCTGCCATTATAAAAATATCTTAGTATTGATTCCAAGAAATCGATAATGATCTTGTGGATAAAATCGATACTATTCTATTATTATGGCTATTGTTTAATACAATAAATAATAACTACAATATTCACAAGTTAGAAGTTAGATGATTATTTATACTGTTACACGAAATTACCTATTGTTTATTATTTAGGTACTTAACATTAGTAGACGATTTTACTTCTCTTGCAACTGTGAAGTGAAAGGGTGCGATGCAAAAACATTACACAAAAAGTCTAGCTACTATGTTGTTAAAAAACAATTTTAATACGATATTAATTAATTGTATCGATTTACAAATTGATTAAATTGGCAACAATCGATCTTATTCAGAGATGGCAATATAATTGGTTGAGAGGTCGAAAATATTGATTAAAATACTTATAAATTTAACTTTTTAGTTTATTAATCTGGATATTAAAACAATGCGTGATCATTCTTTACTAAAATAAATAGATTTTTTGAATAGAACATGTTGTCCACGAACAGCCGAGTTTGAACAATGTCCTTTCCTTACATTACATTTGCGGTACTGAACAGTGAAGGACTTTGCTCAATACTAAACGCGGAGCTAATTTCTTTACCAACCAGATATCGGAAATAGTCCGTGTTCGTGTGCTTTTCATATTGTTAACTTACTACTTATTAACGAACAAATAAAAAATCTCCGAAAAAACTATCATCGACATCAATTTTTAACACTAAATTTAGATATGCAACTAATGTAAATTTTGTGAAATCAACTGAACACACTTCGGTTTCATCACACCCGGTGTTCCAATGAAACACCGGGGATTCGGAAAAAAAAACGAATGTGTC
This sequence comes from Ectropis crepuscularia, assembly GCA_963693475.1. NCBI lineage: Eukaryota > Metazoa > Arthropoda > Insecta > Lepidoptera > Geometridae > Ectropis > Ectropis crepuscularia. The sequence goes on along the minus strand of OY856349.1, from coordinate 27,095,134 downwards.
AATGATGTTTGCAAATTTTAGATATTTGTTGAAATTACCAAAAACTGCCGGTACGGCATTCCGATAAAAATATATGGGACCACTAACAAAGTATCAACTACCAAACAAAAGTAAACCATCTTAATCGATTAACGTTTGATGGAACTATCGCGTAACATACATACAAACAAAGCAAGAAAATAAATTGAGAACCTCCTTATATATTAACCTCCTTATTGATTTATTTATTTACTTACGGGAAAGACCACACTCTAAGTAGAATCGAGAGTCACGAAGCAGTAGTAGTAGGACTCTTTGCAGAGTCCGCCTGGGGAAGTATAAGTAACACCTTTGCCAATTATTCTACCGCCAAATAGTAATGTGCAAACATTACTGTGTTCCGGTTTGAAGGGCAACGTTTCCAGTGAAATTACAGGGCATAGAGATAAAACATCTTATATCTCTGGGTGACGAGCGCAGTGCAGTGCTGCAGGTATTGATGTGGACTCCTCATGTTCGGATAGCTGCGTGTCACTGTGCTGTTATATGGCAGCCATGTTGCTTACCACCAGGCACAAACATTACCTGCTTATCTAGTCACTCTATACTATAAAAAAGTTGGCAGTCGTAGGAACTGCCGAAGAAACTTATAACTCAGAATTTGATAGCTTACTTTGGAAACTACACTGGTGTAACCGGAGGGCGTGGCCTGGCCATCATGGCAGAAATGCATCAGCATTTTCCATTGGCTGACGCATTTCTAGATGGCCATGCCATGATGGGCAGGCCACACCCTATTGGTATTTCCCATTGGCTGACCCATTTTTAGATGGCCAATGGCTATGGTCCCGAGTTTACCTGAAGATTTCTTATCATACCCGAGCGTGACGCTAGAATTCAATTCACAGCTCACTAAAAATCTGTCTATAGGCGCGCCAAAAGAAGTTTTCACTTCAAAAATAACTAGTTTTTAATGCATGTGTTATGTGTAGGTATCTACGTCATCACTCAAACTGGCCGCCTCATCCAAGTGTGGGGCAACATCAGCGACATGACCAACGCCTCGTATCTCCTGTTCACCAACCTCGCTTTCACCGCTAAGATCATCAACGTAGTGGTAAGAAGAAAGACAATACAGAAGATTATCGATCAAGGAGAAGAAGTGCTGAAAAATGAGACTAGAGAAGACGGGAAGAAGATAATTCACAAGTAACTACGTTAATTTATAATTGCTTGTTCATTATTCACATTCATTTGGCTGAACCACACGGTTAACAGTCCACAGTCAGTCTGAGCTGTATATTGTGGTTTCGATCCACGCTTTTTTATACAAGGTATACACTTTTTTATATAGATAGGTCTACGTTTGACCGCGATTTGCGTGTACAGGAATAAAAAAAATGTATAAGTATTTTGTTGTCCTCAGGTTTTGTCTAGTAAGTACAAATTATATTTGTACTCATCATCACCGGACGTGTTTCTTGAGCTACACAGATATACCACTGCGCGTTATTATCTAATATAAATTTAAAACGTAATAATAAATATAAAATAAATATAGGTCGACGATACAATTCACAAGTTACTTAGTTATAACTTTTATCAGCAGCCCCAAAATACTGTTTTTGTTAATTAAGTTCACATGTGAATGGGGTGTATAAAAGTACATTGAAGTATCAGGAACTTTTAAGCCACGGTATATAATTTTGACTTATTCAAGTATTTTTGTGTATTTTAAATTAAGTACAATAAAGAGTAAAGCCCTTTTTACATTTGCCTAAATATAGTGACTGCATTCAGAAGCAAATTTAGAAGCAAGGTTAGTCGAGTGAATTCATAAGGGTGCCTTCACATTAGGTCGCAAGCAGCGCGGCAGCCGCGCGACAGCAGCGGATGTACAGTGTACAGCGCTTGCAACACTGACTCGATGCCGAGTTGCCGACTGACCGCGCGCGGCTGTCGCGCTGACGTCCGCTATGACAATGACGTGTTGCGCGGCTGTCGCGCTGCTGTCCGCTATGACAATGACGTGTCGCGCGGCTGTCGCGCTACTCTTTTTAGTATTATAGTTGTTTGCCGCCTGTGAACAGCGCGACTGTCGCGCTGCTACAACCGCGTTGCTGCCCCGCTGCTAACGACCTAATGTGAATGTAGTATGCTTAGTATGCTAACTTACTGAATGCTATTACACTTCACTGAATTCATTAGCGGCTAAATTCAGACGACTAAATTTAGCCAAGTAATAAGGACTTTAGAGAGACGAACTTCTTAGCATTCCATGGATTCACCGTGCGGGTGCCGGGTCCATCGTGTGGCAGAGAGAGAAATCTCGAATAGACCCCAAGACTTGTGACTCGGGCTGTAGGTTTAAAAGGGGCCCCTTATATTGACGTACGTCAACACTCACCTTCACTACTCGTATTTCTCTCCCTGCCTAGCCAAATCCGATATGATCCTGCTAGTGCAGCTTTAGATACTCGTTCTAGTATAGAACTTACTGCACTTCTGGACAATCCAAGGTATTATTCACGAAAATATTCCGTAATAATTCACTGAAGCCTGAATGAAGTTAAGGAAAATAATGAAATGCTATTTGTTGCCTGTTTCAGAGCAAGTATGGACAACCGCAAGTTGATCTATTTCTACGCATCTGTGACCATGACCACTGTCTTCGGATGGACAATCGGCGTTAAGAATAAACAGCTCCCTCTACAGGCTTGGTTTGTACAAAAAAAAAATTATAACATATTTGCTCGTAAAGGGTCTCTTATTGGACCAATTTCTGTATCGTAATGTATCTTATTACGCACTAGTGCTGTAATGTGTAATGTAAAACACACGGTTTCAAAATGCTCCGTCCACAGACTAGGTAGAGAGATATGCTCCGTCTAAAACGAACGGTACCTTTTTAAATCTTAGTAAAGAGTTTTTATGTCACAAAAGTGTGGTCAACATTTTATGAATAAAATTAACTTTGAGAGGTAAAATATAATAAAGAATTATTAAATTCGTTAATTTAATTAATTTAGACCATAAATTACTTTAATTTTTCTGTAACAAAACACAAAAATATTCATTTACTTTATTATTATGCCATTAATAATAAAGTAAATGAATATTTTACCGGATACCGGATGGTTCTGTGCCGTTGCTTAAAAAAAAAAGGTGCCGATGCGCGCGCATTGCTAATCTGTGATCCATAGTGATTACTTACTCTGTGCTGTGATCTGTGATCAAGTAAACATTATTCCGCGCGTTTTTTTCGCTGTATTGTTTTTATTTGAAAATGTCGTCAGAGTTTTGTTTATTTCCTCGCAAATATGTTATAAAACGTCGTATGACATACGTGCGCTTTGATAATTACAGCCTCTGCTAATTATAGCAATAAAGCCTCGGCTGTAATTATCAACTTACCGCACTTATATCATAATGTACTATTTATTACCTGTGATATTTATTTGACACAGGTTCAAAATTAAATTAATAATTTTATTTTCTCCGAAGAAACAAAACTCAACTTTAATATGAGCAATTGTTGTATATAATATAGAATCTGAATCTCGGAAACGGCTTGAACTATTTTGATGAAATGATGTATGCAGGGAGTTTCGGGGACGATAAATCGATCTAACTAGGTTTCATTAAAAAAAACGTATATTATGCGCGTTTTAGACAATGAAAAAACTGTCACATTAGACATTAGAATCCGAAGGTAAATTTCGCCGCGTGACGCGACAGCATAATAGCTCAGACGGGAAGTCGGGCGGTTATAGCGGTCACGAATTAGTAGCTCCGGGTTCGAATCCAGACAACATCTCTTTTTTTTTCAAGTTTTCTTTTTTTTTACGAAAATCTATTTCTTGGAGTCTTATCTAAGTATATCATCCAGGTACTCTATAATTAAACTCATAGAGTAAGATCCCAGAGCCGCCAGACGTCACGTATGTTCTGACAAACAAAATGTGGACGATTGAGTAGTGTTAGTATGTACTAAGAACACGTGCATACCCGCTACCAAATTTCATGTAATTCTTTTTTCAAGTTTTTACAGACGTAGCCTAAATTTTCATTAATTGAAACTGAATTTCAAAAATTAAGAGGCAGCGACTATGTTTTTAAACTATGGAAAGAAAATATGTTTAGATACAAACACCACAACCCATTTATTGAAAAATTGTAGTAATTTAAGATCATGGCATTTATGTCAGATTTTATAAAAAAAATGTATATTTCAGGTATCCATATGATACGTCGTTATCTCCAGCATACGAATTCACATACGCACATCAGGTGAACAAACTTTTATTAGTAAAGAAATATCGTAAAATATATATGTTTGTGTTGCTAATTAGTGGATTGTTATGATTATATGGTATAGTAACTACTATTATGTTCGATGAACTGCCTTGTCGTCTTTAACCGGCATTTTGTCAGTCCCTACATAATATCACATCAGAAAATAGTTACATAAAATGTACATTTTTGTTAATTTTTCTTGAATAAAGTATTATTTGTTTTTCGTAAATTTTAGTTTATGAATATTATTTTTTAATAAACCCTTTTTCTCTTTAGTGTTTAATTTAATAATTTCAATATTTTTGATTTATTTTAATATTTTTCATGATTTGAATTTTGATGTGAAATAAATAAATATACTAAATAATATGTCCCATGGACAGTTACAACAGAAATAGTGAAAATTTTCATAATTTTAGTTCTTTGAACAGAATTGGATCTATAAAATCTATTTTATTGTGTAGTGTATTGCGTTGGTCATCTTGGCGGTAGTGAACGCGGGGTTAGACCAGCTTGTGACGTCACTGGTGTCCGTCTGCAGAGCTCGGCTGAAGCTGGTAAATCTATCCTTGAAGACTATAACTCAAGGTCTGGACATTCAACAAGAAGTAAGTATTCTTACAAATTAGACATTGTAGTGGTGTAGTGGTGGTCTTTGAAGGGTCCGCCTGAGTAAGTACCACACATTTACCAGTTGTTCTACCACCTAGCCAGAATGCGCCAATATTACTGTGTTCAGGGCAAAGTTTCCAGAGAAAACAGTGAAGATCAGCAGCTGACTGTGTCGGGTCTATATGGGGTGGCATAACATTTTTTGTCCTATTTTAGGTAGGCATAACGTTTTTAGGACTAATGATAATTTACCATAACAACTAAACGCATCTGTCTTCGCATAATGTTAACTAGCATAACCATATATAACATAACGATAACTTCGCATAATGTTTAAACGCATAGCCATATATAGCATACAGATAATTTAGTATAATGTTTCGACGCATAACTATAAATAGCATAATTAAAGGCACACATTGAGAAAAGCATAACAATACTTAAACATACTGATCAACGGCATAAACTTTAAACGCCTAACTAAAAAACAAGTGTAAAGAGCGGACATAAATAAAATACGTGGGTGTGTGAAATGCGGGTGGGTACTTCGACAACAATATTTATTATTCGTAATGTAGGTATCTACTAATTTAATGGAATATCTCTGTAGGACTATGCAGTAGTATAACAATTTTTGTACCAATTTATGTAGACATAACGTTTTTAGGACTTAAAAACCTACATACACCTAAGACATATGGTGCACTTTTTGACTCCGGGTGGACTCCCACCAGAAGCTCTTCGGTCAGCCCTGAGTGTCGCTTCTCCATACTCGCATTTTTAAATACACTCTAGGGGTAGTAGCGACAAGACTAGGTGGAGTCGGGGTGCTCCGAGTCGGATCTGAACCCTATATAACTTGGTTATATATTACGTAGCACAACAAATAATCAAAAAATGCCTAAATGCGTCTGAGCAACAGTCGAATTGAATGTAGCACAATAGATTTTTATGATTAAAACACATAACGCCAAAAAACGATTATGCAAAAATTACATTATGACATTATATGTTATGCTACATTCATTATGACAAAGTAAATTAGGAAAAAAAAAAAATATGCGATTTAAACGGCACCTTAAAAAAATAGAACAAATAAAAAATGCTTAAAAACTATTATGCGTCTCATCAATAGTCGAATAAAATGTAGTACAATAGATTGTTATGCTTAAAACACATGACGCCAAAAAATGATAATGCGTAAGTTGCATTATGACACTATACATTATGCTAAATTCATTATGACAAAGTAAATTAGGAACAAAAAGTTATGCGTTCTAATAGGCTCCCGACTGTGTCTTTTGCGCTCGGATACACTCGATGGTTCCGAGTTCAGTCGATCGAGCCTTTCACCTTAGAGAGTGACGGTAATCAGACAAGCCACAAAAAAACCCAGTTAACAGTAAAGAGTAAAGTACTGACTCAATCACGCAACAATTACCTACTGATGGGATCTAAATAAAATTTGGTGAATACAGACAGATAACAAATAGTCTGGACTAAAACATAGGCAAATTAATGCCAGTAAAATAACGGGTCCCAGAACTGCGCGGGAGAAACCGCGGGGCGCGTCTGGTTGGAAATAATTGTATATTTTTCAGATGTTAACTCCTGACCAAGAGAAGGTATTTGCGGAGCGATTGCGCGATTGTGTGAAGCATCATCGCTGGGCTCTGGAGTCAGCTGCCCAGATACAGAGCTGCTTCTCGGAGCCGACCCTCATACAGTTCACCGTGGTCCTGATCATCATCTGTGCTACTGCTTACCAGCTAGCTGTGGTAAGTATGGACCGGTGGTAGAAGCACTGACGAGGTTGTAGCGTACTGCATTTAATTTATCCACTCCGTAGACTCCGGGGCCGTGACCTTTGTCATTAGTTATAAATATTATAACATAATTTCTTAGATTAGGAGAAGAAAAATGCAGACAGAAAAAAACAGGGGGGAGTTGCGAACATCTTCAACCTACTTCTGGTGCTAGTCCAATTTCGTCTCTTGAACCGGTTGGGATTCTGCCAGTACTCGAATAGACATCGTAATTTGCTATTTTCTACTGAATGTCATCATCAGCCTGTATGATGTCATCATGAGCCTCCACTGATGGGCATCCGTCATGTCAGTTATAGCTGATAATATTCTAATAATAGCCTCTCCAATAATAGTCCACTCAGATATCGGTCTGTCTTACTAGGCCAGTAAGAATATAATTTAAGTTTGCATTAAATTTCTATCCAAATTTCCTTTTTTATGAGGTTTAGGATGACATACTGAGCATAAAATTACAAAATTCAGGATGAGCTTCAAGCACCACCTTGAATTAAAGTTTTTGGCCAAAATCTCGGAAACTATGGATCTTAAGGCAAAAAGTATTGAAATTGTTGTTGTAAAAAATAAAATTTTGCATTTTTTGTTGCCGGGAAACTTTTCTGTGAAACGTACCGTTTACGATTTATGACCCATTTAATCAATCGGTTTTTCTTTCGCGGCCCATAATTCTTGAAATATTATGTTAATGAATAAAACGCTGCCATCCTTTTTTAAAGATCAGTTAATTTTCTACAACTATTGCTTCTAAACTTTTTTTCTAATGCCCATTCGTTTTGAGTTATGACACGTTTAAATTCTATTATTCTGCCAAAAATATTATAAATTAATGAATTACATTAAAAAAAACAATTGTTTTATTGATGGTGGGTAATAGACGATAAAAACTCTGTTTTTGTAAGAAAGAAACGGAAACGGACTCAGTATGAGTCTAATTAAGCCAACATTAGACGAGGCGAGAGTACACATGTAAGCATGTCAAAGGAGCTTGAAACTTAACGGTGAATATAGTATAATATTATATTATCCGCATGTGATTCCGCATGTATTTAAGGCAATTGTTTTTGCCATAAAGTCCATAGTTTCCGAGATATCAGCCAAAAACTTTGATACAAGATAGTGTTTGAAGCTCATCCTGAATCTGTCAGCATTTTGTGATTTTATGCTCAGTAAGTGATCCTAAATCTCATAAAAAGAAAATTTGGATCGGAAATTTATTGCAAAGTTGAAAATTTTTTTTACTGGCCTATACTTTGCTAACCGCCATAATATACGTAAGGCCCTTTCGTATATCATCATTCCACCTAGTCTTAGAGCAGTCTACTCAGAATCCGTCTATGGAAAGCTGATCAGCTTGTGAAGAATTATGCTTAGGAAGGATGCGGAGCTTAACAAAAAACCCTGTTATTGGAGTTTCTTCAAAATTAAATTTGTATGGTGAATTATGGCTTTTATCACATTTTTTGAGTAAACGCTCAGATTCAGTAGTGAGACAATAAAGTGGGCTATTCAACTATTCATGCTACGTTACAATTTTGGAAAGTGCAACATAAAATGGATGCCCACTTTATTGTCTCACTACTGAATCTGAGCGTTTACTCAAAAAATGTGATAAAAGCCATAATTCACCATACAAATTTAATTTTGAAGAAACTCCAATAACAGAGTGTTTTGTTAAGCTCCGCATCCTTCCTAAGCATGTATTTTTAGTAAAAATCCTTTTAATTTCAGGAAGCGAATAATAGCATCGTCCGTGTAGTATCGTTGGCTACCTATCTGATGTGTATGATTTTTGAGGTCTTTATCTACTGCTACCAAGGGAGCCATCTTACAGTAGAGGTGAACATTTTTTTTCGTTTTAGAAACAAATATAATAAAATCATTTTTGCATCCGTATCAGCAATGCATACCTAGGTAATCTCTATTTAAAGCGTGCAAAAGCGTTTGTTGCAGCAAACCGAAAATACCTTTATATTAATATTTAAGTTCTTTATTTTTCTTTGGTGTAGTGATGAGACGAGCAGGACATGTGCCTGATGGTAAGCAACATGCCTGCCCATAACAGCACAATGACACGCAGCAATTAGAACATGAAGAGTCCAAATCATAACCTAACACTGATATAAGATGCGCCCGTCACACAGATATAAGATGTTTTATCTCTATGCCCTGTAATTACACTGGAAACATTGCCCTTCAAACCGGAACACAGTAATGTTTGCACATTACTATTTGGCGGTAGAATAATTGGCAAAGGCGCGGTACATCCCCAGACGGACTCTGCAGTGAGTCCTACCGCTAGTTTGTCATATTTTCAGTCGTCTGAAGTCGTCCAGTGTGTGTACGAGTGTCCGTGGTACCGGTGCTCCGTGCCGCTCCGCCGCGCGCTGCTGATGATGATGGTGCGCGCATCGAAGGTTCTGGAGCTGACGGCCGCCGGCTTCACCACGCTCTCGCTGCGCTCGTTCATGTCGGCAAGTATTCGTATCATTGATTATCCAGTACCCTACAAACGTTTACACCAAAGAGTTTACATATTATACTTTATCTAAGGTTTACACCCGATATCCATGATTTACACTGACATCATACTAGCTACTAACATAATAAATGTGAACATTTTGAATATTTCGATGTTTGTTGCTCAATCACGTAGGATCATCTGAAAGGATCGGGTGGAAATTTGGAACACAATTACAACAGGATTATTGCCTGGAACGTATGCATACTTTTCATCACAGGAAATGGGAGCGGAGGCTGCGTGGGTAAGGCCACAGGGCGCTGCTAGTTATATTGTACAATCATTTTGTGTTACTGTTAAATGTTTGGTACTTTTTTTAATCCACTTCAAAGAAGGAAGAGGTTCTCAGTTACGTTGTCTATGGTTTTTTGTAGGAATATTAGCTATGTATTACTCGTAGGTATCGATTACGCGATACCTGCGGCAAATGTTAATCAATGGTAATTCATTTCTATGGAACCAATACATTTTATCTAAATCAATGAGATGGCTTTTAAAATATGGACACAAAACTAAAATGTAGTTTGTAAATATTGTTTTTTTTTTTTTATATTGGTGGACAATTCACACAACACCATCTGACCCCAAACTAAGCAAAGCTTGTACGATGGTGGCCAGCTGATATAATACTTATATAGTTTTAAATACATACTTATTATACATAGAAACACCCTGTATGAATGAATGTAAATTTCCTTTCACATATCTAGATAGTAATAGCTTCATGTGAAATTGGGCTGATTGTCTGATTTAATTTTAAATTAAAGTCGGGTTTTGTTAATTAGGAGAACATAAATTATTATCTTCACATCTTTTTTATTTCTTTCGGTATAGGTTATCTATATACTGTTTTGTTTAAATACAATAAATACAGCCCTATTGTTTGATGAAATTCGAAATATAATAGAAATAATGTAATCACCCCTTGAGTCTATTCTCAAAGCTCTGTCTACTTACAAGATCTAACGCATTGTGAAAGTACCGTTGTACCATAGTGTAGCATAAGCAAATAAGCAGCCCATTAAAAATCCCTACTGCTGAGACTCGGGGCTATCTCTCGCAAGGGGAGAGTCAAGGCCACAATCCACCACGCTGGCCCAGTGTGGATCAGTGGATGATGAATGACTTTGAAAGATTCTAGGAACATGCTGGTTTTCTCACGATGTGTTCCGTCACTGTTTTTAGGGTTCCGTAAAACGTAAAAACGGAACCCTTATAGATTCGTCATGTCTGTCTGTCTGTCTGTCCGTCCGTATGTCACAGCCACTTTTTGGCGAAACTATGAGAACTACACTGTTGAAACTTGGTAAGTCGATGTATTCTGTGAACCTCATTAAGATTTATACAAAAAAAATTAAAAAAAAGAAAAATTAGGATTGCCCTCCATACTGAGAACTGAAACCCAAATTTTTTTTTTCATCAAACCTACACGTGTGGGGGTGTCTATCAATAGGTCTTCAAAAATGATGTTGAGGTTTCTAATATAGTTTTTGTCTACACTGAATAATTTGCGCGCGAGACACTTCAAAAGTGGTAAAATGTGTGCCCCCCCCCCTCTAACTTCTAAAGTAAGAGAATGAAGAAACTAAAAAAAATATATGATGTACATTACCATGCAAACTACCAAAGAAAATTGGTTTGAACTCGATCTGATGAGTAGTTTTTTTTAGTACGTCATACATACACTATTATTAAAACTTCGATCAAAGTTACAACGAACTACAAGAACTATGCGTACTATGTATATTATGTTACTTGCTGCAACGGAACCCTTCATGGGCGAGTCCAACTCGCACTTGGCCACTTTTTTTTTAAGTTAGCGGCGTTTTGCACATGATTAGGAAAGGCAGTGGTGCGCATGGAACTCCAACTACCAGGGTTCTGGTCAGCAATCTCCGTTCTTCCGACTGGACCAGCGGTATCTTCAGAATGGTGATATAGCAATTAGCAATATGTACTAAAATAAAGTCACAAACTTAACAATGACACGTATTCGGGATTTGTATATTCTAGGCATCTCATAAATAATAAAGGGAAGAAATTACTATTATTATTATTTTCAGTCAGAAGTAATTGCTTCTTACTGAAACAACAAAGTTTGTCATGTTTTTGTAATTTCTTGAATGATTGTATTACTTACCCATCGAAATAAAAATAAAATTTCTGTGTATTAACTAATAATGCAGGAGAATAATTAATAACAATAGTAAAAATATTTCACTTTAAGTATTTCAATTGGCAGCTTTTCTCTTTTTAGAGTAACTATGGAAAGGTACCCCAAAACACAGCACCAAATTTTGCTGATTTTTAATTTAAAAAATTGTACTAAATTGTACTGTGTAATATAGGTACTCGTAATATTTAAAAAGTATATTACAGACTGGCCTCGTGGCTTAGTGGGTAGTAGCTCTGCCTGCGAAGCTGAGGGTCGTGGGTTCGATTCTTACCCAGTGCAAATATTTGTGTGATGAATTTAAATGTTTGCACTGTGTCTGGGTGTTTCTATGTATAATACGTATGTATTTAAAACTATATAAGTACTAGCTGTTACCCGCGACTTCGTCCGCGCGAAATAAATACTAAGGTAACTCAGGCAGTACCTATGTTTATACCCAGACACATTTACGGTTACTAAAACAATCTTATAATAATACAATTTCATCAAAATCGGTTCAGTTGTTTAGGTGTGATTGCGTAAGACATATTCGTCCCCCATTTCAACTCCAATTTCATCCCCATACAGTTCGAAATTACAAAATTGCTAGAACAAACATTTATTGGCTTCGTGCCAAGTGCCTATATAAAGAGTTTCATAGTTTTATCTTCAACGATTGGGAGCTTCCATGTTGACATTCATCCCCCATTTTAACCCCAATTTCACCCCCGTACAGTTCGAAATTACAAAATTGCTAGAACAAACATTCGTATGCTTCGTGTCAAGTGTCTATATACAGAGTTGCATTGTTTTATCTGCAACGGTTGGGAACTTTCATATTAACATTCATCCCCCATTTCAACCCCAATTACACCCCTGTATAGTTTGAAATTACAAAATTGATAGAACAAACATTCGTTTGCTTCATGTCAGGTGTCTATATTCAGAGTTTCATGGTTTTATCTTCAACGGTTAGGATCTTCCATGTTGGCATTCATCCCCCCTTTCAACCCCAATTTCACCCCCGTATAGTTCGAAATTACAAAATTGATAGAACAAACATTTGTTTGCTTCATGTCAAGTCATTCAGAGTTTCATGCTTCTAACTTCAACGGTTGGAAACTTTCATATTAACATTCATCCCCCATTTCAACCTCAATTTCACCCCCGTACAGTTCAAAATACGAAATTGATAGAACAAACATTCGTTTGCTTCGTGTCAAGTGTCTATATACCGAGTTTCATGGTTTTATCTTCAACGGTTGGGAACTTCCATATTGACAATCATCCCCAATTTCACCCCCGTGATAGAACAAACATTTAATTGCTTCGTGGCAAGTGTCTAGGTAGATACAAAATTTGATAACTTTGAAAATCACGAATTTTCATACAACCGTTCATCCCCTGTTTTAACCTCTTAGGGGTTGAATTTCGCAAAACCCCGTCTTAGCTAGCGCCTACGTGGTAAAAGGAACCTCCATGCAAAATTTCAGATTCCTAGCATTTGTAGTTTCTGAGATTCCTTGATGACCTTTCGCTTTTATATGTATACTAGCTAAACCCGCTACTTCGTTCGCGTACGTTGATCTTGCGGCCTTATTAGTACATTAGTAGTACTTACCTAAAATATTTGGATGGGTGGCCATTACACAAACCGAGTGAATTTGTTTTTCCACACAAAAATATATTTATTCGAGTTGAGCAACTTCATATTTTATATTTTTAGCAACATTAAACATACTCGTAGTAAGGCTGTGGAGTAACGAACATAGCCGCAGTGTTAAGTTTGTAGGATTTTTATAGGATACATTACGAAGAGTACTATGTAGCTAATGTGCGTGATCTGAAACTTACCTAATTGTTTAATAAGTGATAGACTTATTAGCCGATATGATATTTTAGACTCTAAGCCATGTGTGTTTCAAATGTCAATCTAATTGGTAATGTCGTTCTGTCGTTAATATTAGTTTCGTTAGGGCCCATGCTTTTTCCGAGATGATAGGTAGTATATATGAGACTATAAACTATCTGTGTTTCAAATTTCAACCAAATCATACCTCTACATAATATACATATAATGTTTGTTAAACACTACATTTAGTATTTGGATTGGAATAATATCCGAAGGAACAAAAACTGACTTCAATTATTAAATTATCATTTCACATCAACTAACTAACTTCTAGTCAAGTAAAAAGTTCACTCGACTAATTTAAGAAGCCAGAACTACGTCGTCCAGATGAATAGATACTGGTGGACAATTCACACCCAAAACTTTGGCTTTTTCCACCGCCATTGTCCCAGCCATAGGTACTCAAACCGGAGTGGTCATACGCGTGACGATGGCAAAAGACCTGACGGCATGACTTTATTGCCTTGGAAGTTGAGTCCGCCCCAAGTGTGGGACGTAGCTTGCGTCGATACTCTGGCACCATCACATCTTCCAGAGATACATAGTAGGGCCAGTGCAGCGGCTTATTTAGCTGAGCGTCTCAAACGGCGGAAATATGCAATCCTCGGTATTGGATTTATATTTATGCCATTTGGGGTTGAGACATCGCATCGTGCCTGTGGGGGCCGGGAGCTTACCTCATCTTCAAAAGCCTTTCCGAGCACTTGGCCGACGCAATGCGTGACCAAAATGCTGGCGTTTATTTGGCCCAACGCATAAACATTGCCATTCAGCGTAGTACTGCCGCCAGCATGCTGGGCACGCTTCGACTGGTAGTGGGCTTAAACACCATCTTGTCATCCAGTTTTTGTTAATATTCAAAAAACCGCCTCCCTATTATCCATATAATATATGTACATGGTAAAAACGGGACCCTATTACTTCGCTGTCCGTCCGTCCGTCCGTCTATCACCAGACTGTATCTCAAGAACGGTGATAGCTAGACAATTGTCATGTTCACAGATGATGTATTTATATTGCCGGTACAACAACAAATACTAAAAACAACATAAAATAAATATATAAGGGGGGCTCCCATAGAACAAATTTGATTTTTTACCGTTTCTTGCTCGATGCTAATAATGGTGACAGGTAGACGCTTTAACTGTTCACAGAATATTTCGTTGTATGTTCTCTTTAAATAATTAATAAAAATTAATGATTAATGATGAGGCTCCCATACAATAAAAGAAGTTTTCGCCGTTTATTTGGTAATGGGACGGAATCCTTCGTGTGTGAGTCCCACTCGCACTTGGCCGGTTTTTTAATACCGAACTTAGAATTGATGTTACGTACCTAGGTTACTTACCGACGTGATTTTATTCGTCACAAAATTCAGTAGGTAAAGTATAATAGCATTCAGTAACCTAACATACTAAATTCAGAAGCAAGGATTGCATCCACAAACACGAACCGCTTAATTTTTAAATGTAGTTCGACTTTGGTTGATAACATTACATTACATGTATTCCTGTTTCTGTGACATTACACATTTTCTAATAAATCTCAGATCGTGTTTCGTACCATGAGCTGCCATCTGTAGTTGTGGAAAAACATTAGAAAGGCATTGTCATATGACCTGACGATATATGTCACCGATGTCACCGATGGCGGATTTGAGTGCGGTGTACCAGGGATGAGCTTCAACTCCGGTAAGTCGGAACTTCCGATTACAATTACCTTCGGTTCCGATTTCGGCTCCGAATTTTTTAAAACGGAGGTTACAATCGGAGGTAAGTTGTATAAATATTGCAGATAATCCCTTATTGTGGTGGATAGTAAATGGAAATACAAAATCCCAACTTCGTCAATGTTTATCGTGTCCACAGTTTGGCAAAAAAAAAATTATACAATAAAAATGTTTCTCCTGCCACCACTTCTGATCCTGCCTCTGTCTCCGACTTCGGTTCCGACTCCGATAAGTCAAATTTAAAACCTCCGACCGCGCCTTCGGTTCCGATAAAATGACCTCCGTTACATCCCTAGCTAGTGTTAACAATGCCACAGAATACTTAGAAGTTAGTTTGTATCGAACTTATTATTACCGTTATTATTTAATTTCTATGTAATTTCTGAACCACACGACCAATATTGTTAAAAACTTGATGAGACTATATTAAAAATGTGTTCTTTCTAACAAAATATGAATAAACGAAATTGAACAACGCAAACATGAGTTACAACCAAATACACAATCTGACTTTCACCCCTTTCTGCAAGAAAACCGTGCAGAATTTGGGGATTAAAAGTAGATAGCTACCATCTACTTAGTATGATCTTAAATCATGTCAAGTTTCATTTGAATTGAATCAGTAGTTTCGGCGTGATGAGAGTTCCCTAAACAGAAAGACAGACAGACAGACAGACAGATATGAAAGAAAAAAAATGCAGTTTCGCCATCAGTATCGACTAAGGAGTGCCCCCAATTTTTTTTTTCAAAATATCTTCAATGTACAGAATTCGACCCGCTACAGTTTTATTATAAGTACTAGCTGACCCGGTGAACTTCGTACCACCATGTATTTTTTCGTCTACATTTTCTTAACTTTCTGCTGTACAAATCTGGTCCCGACAATAACAAATACATAAAACAAAGAATACATTTCGAAGATCCATTTTTAAGGTTCCGTAAAACGTACTTACTGAACCCTTATGGGTTCGTCATGTCTGTCTGTCTGTCCATCCGTATGTCACAATAACTTTTTTCGAAATTATAAGAACTACATATACTGTTGAAACTTGGTAAGATTTGTATTCTGTGAACCGCATTAAGTAAGTATTTTATTAATAACATATTTATTTGAACGTATTGCTTTTAAAAGCAAGTAATCCCTTTATTGTTACTCAAGTTATTACCAAACATGAGTTTTATTTTCATTGTAGTGCTTTGTGATATACGATGTGTTTTGTTTGATTACCTGGCACATTTAAAGCAGTGTTTATCCGAAATGCGCGCGTCTGATCCAAAAAAACTGCAAAGTCTTGAACATCGCCGAAAAATTGCTAGCTTATTGGTTTATCGAGTGTGCATCTGATCTGAAGTTACGGTGGTCTAGTCGGGAGCACGGCGGCTGCCGATCCGGAGACCCCGGGTTCAAACCCCACACGCACCACTGTCTTTTCGAAGTCATGTGCGTAATGCCGCTAACTTAAAACGGTGAAGGAAAACATCGTGAGGAAACCGACATGTACCTAGAATCTTTCGAAGTCATGTGTCATCCGCCAACCCGCACTGGGCCAGCGTGGTGGATTCTGGCCTTAACTCTCTCCTTGCGAGAGAAGGCCCCGAGTCCCAGCAGTAGGAACGTTTAGTGGGCTGTTGATGATGATGATGTGATCTGCATGATCTAATACCACCTAGCCCTTTTTCTATCGGACTTCTCGAAGCGGCATCGTTTCATGGTTGATGTTCCAAAGACACGAACAAAGAGGTTGACTCTACTTTTGTGATAAGAACGTCTAGACTGTGGAATGAGTTGCCTGAGTGGTTTTTTCCCGATGGTTATAATCTTGGTGTCTTCAAATCGAGCTCCATCTTAGACCTCATCGTCGTTTAACATCAGGCGAGATGGTGGCCAAGTGTAAAACTATAAATGTTAAAAAAAAAAGCTTTCTATACTTTTTCCCTGTGGTTTTGGGTTGGGAAACGGACAATCAGTTAAGGAGATATTAAGAGAAAAATAAAAATCACTTTGAAATAATTTTATTCAAAAAAAAGAAAGTTACTTAGAAACTAACTAATCAATGTTTTAAGTTCAAAATAAATCAGTGAATATTACTGAAACATTGTTGACACAGAAAACTTTCACATACAGAGCATTTTTTAGTTGTTTGAGCTGCTTTGAAAGTCTTGCCACAAATAACTTTCCTATCATACTGTTTATAGCACCTCTGCACATCTTCAGTGTACAATTTTCTCTCCAACTTTGTTCCTTATGAGATAATGTTTTCTATTAGACGGTCTTATTGTCATAATAGGGGTTGATGATACTTCATCTCCGGCTAACTGAGCAGATCGTTTTAGTAAAACTAAAATTATTTGTTCCCTGAATTGAGTGATAGTAGGTTTCTTGAGATAATATTTGGTTAAATAATAAATGTGCGTTCAAGAGAGAAACAAAGATAAATAATATTACGGAGTGTGTATCTTTATATATTCATATGGCCTGTATCCACGTGTATAAAAATATATATACACCGGTAAAAAAGAAAGGGATGCCGGGGGAGGGGGTGTGATTATTTTGTATACTATTTTAACACCTCACAACTCACAAAACTAAATAAACAAAAAAATAAAGTTATGAAAATTTGGTGGTATTTGCATAAAGGGCTTGGCGCTGAGCGTATTAAGATAAGGTACATCAGTCGGAATCATTGGGATTCGTGGTATCAAAACGTCTTCTCTTTTATACTTTCCTTTCAGTTTAATTGCTTCTATCACGTTGTTCAGTATTTTTTATAGCATATTTCGCATCATTTTAACTACCGATACAACTGTTAATTGTCTTGAATTTTTAAATTTAGTTCATTTACATCTAACTCGTTTACATAATATTAATATTTATCTATCATTTGGCTGTCTTGTCCCAATCTTGGCCAACAGCTTCCATACTCTCCTTCCACTTTTCCGTTTCTATGGATACAGCCCAGTATTTCCGATATTTGTGGAGATTGTCTTCTTCTTTGGTCTGCCGCGTCGTCGTTTGCAATCTGGCTTCCTCCGCGTGTCGTCCGTTTTTGGGCCATTAGGCCATTATGATCATGATCATTAGATCATGCGGCAATGCGATCACACTTCAAATTGGCTGCTTTTTTAGTCAAATCGATCGGCTACTCCGGTTTTGGAACGCAGTATGGTGTTTCGTATTCTGTCCGTTAGTTTTAAAATATACTGGAGCACAGTATTTTTCACAGAACAGCCCGTTGGAAAACGTATGTATTTAAATAATTTTACACAGATAGGGATATTAAATTAATAATTCAAAATAATAAAACAATTTTGAGAACGCTGTTTGTGTTTGATTGACACTTGAATGATATAATGACGTGAAAACATTACATTCTCTTTGGTGAAAACTGATGCATTTTACATCGCGTGCCGAAACTAAATCAATGGATATGATGGAATTTGAATCTTGTGCAGCAGGAATAAAGTGCAAATTGACTCCTTGACGTTAGGAACACACATATATTGCTTAGACATAAGTGAGTACTTGTAATTAAATATGATTTTTATTTCATAGCAATAAAGCTTAAATTGCCTTAAAATTTTAGTTATAAAACGTTTGTATGGGAAACCACTTTTTTTAATATGAACTTTATTACATATCTATAAAGCTCAAATTGCCTTAACGTTTTAGTTAGGATACGTTTGTATGGGAAAAAGAAAAGGGCTGTTTTTAGGGTGTTCCCGACAACTATTAGAATTTTTCTTGCCGTAAAAACCATCCCTGGACTTCAACGAACATTTAAAAAAAAAATTGTCCAAATTGGTCCAGGCGTTGTTGAGTGATGCGCTTACCAACACATTTTGCGATTCATTTTTATATTATATAATAAAGAAGAAGATAGATAGATATAGATATAGATATAGATATAGATATAGATATAGATATAGATAGATATAGATTATATATATCAGCTACCTGACCGCCATCGTACAAACTTTGCTTAGTTTGGGGTCAGATGGTGTTGTGTGTGGATTGTCCACCAATATTTATTATTATTTTATTTATTAATAACAAACGTAAATATTTTTTTATTTATTTAAACTCAAGAATAGACATTGGAACACCAAATCCATATATGTTGAGAGAATTCAGATACAACTCAAAAATATTACATGCATGTACCTAACAAACTTCGCATTAGGTAGCTAAACAATTACACAGCAATGTAATAAACGCAATTTGCAATTACCACTACTGCAACTCAAATAATTCAAACTAGGCTCTACAAACCAATCCATTTTTTAATTAACTTCTTCTCCTCCTTTTTGGTTTTTCTAATTGCTTCAGTCATCATTCTATAGCTATCAGGCCATAGATCATTGCAATGTGATGCACCCGGGATCACCCTAGCAGCCGCCGAAGCTGACAGATCTTTTGTGATACCAAGCCTATGCCACGGGTCTATCTCACCATGAACAAATATAACATTTGTCACATTTGGCGTCAAACCTCCATATATATAATTTGTAAGCCCAATATTTGCCTCTATACTTTTTCTATTAAAATTATCCCCGAATAGTGCACTACATATTTTGACATAAAATTCCACGTCCAAAACAACTCCTTCAAATGGCGGGGTATTAGAAGATGTCATAAAATACCCAAACGAGCTGCATGTTTGATATATCCAGATGTGTATTCTTTTCCAAGTAGTTTTAGGATTGTAATAGTACTCAAAGTTATAGATCCGACAACGGTCCTGGCCCTTAGTTACTTTGTGAGTATCTGCATTGCAAAAACCTTGTATTTTGGAAGGAGACCCATATTGAGCTGTGGTAGCAATTGATACTAGAGCGGCATCAAAATATATTTCTTGATTTAGTCTCCTATTCATGTCATTGTCTTCACAAATATTCATTTGCTTTTTGAATTTTTCTGTACCAGCTTCGGTTTTGAGTAATTCTATTGCTTCATTAAATGTTTTGCTTAGTAGTGCAAAACACTCTGGCTCAGCGTATTTCTTGAAATCATCGCTTACAGTTTCAAAATATTCGAAAAAGTTTAGCTTTGCCAATACAGGAGCGCTGCTTGATACGGCTGCGTCTACCACATCGGGGAAATGGCTTCTTAGCCAAGCAGCTAGGTTACCAGCGTAAGAACCTCCAACTACAATTACTTTCGACGTTTTAAACGATGGCGTTTGCTTAAGATGTTTTATGAGGTTTATTATATCGCGTAAAACTTGAGCCACATCTAAATATTTGATATTGTTTCTATTAATGTTATTGAAAGGTAAGCTGTTTCCATAGTATCTATGTTCTGTCGCAAACAAAGCGCCGTTGGTTTCGTCTGCCAGCTCATATGTAAGTCCATCTGCTAAAAAATAGGGGCGCATTTCACCTTCGCCGCCAATGTAAATATATATAGGGTTTCCTGGTTTCCATTTTTCCATATTTTGAAAATACCTCATTTCCCAAACTCTGTTATCACTGACATTGAAGTGGTCCACAGGTTGCGTGATCGATTTTGTTTCGATATGAGATAGATCAAGTAGCTTTGTTGTTTCTTGAAACACCTCTGTAAGATACTTGTGGCCACTATGAAATAGAGCATTTGTTCCGCTTAAATAAAAATATAACACAAGTACAAACATCTTACTCATTGCTCAGTTTCAATTTCGCAAACACTATTAACATAATTTCGGTATAGAAGTGCTTTTTATTCCGTTGTTATCTTTCAAACATTTGAATAGTTTTTATGTGAATTCTTCAACAGAGTGCTTATCACTAGTTATGTTCATTCAAAACTCAAGGTCTCAATATTTCTACTGATAGCTAAATAATTTGTTATATTTTTATTAATAGATTGCTAGTTATTTTTGTTTTTATAACGTAATTTTTTTTTGGAATGTGGGCTAAAATTTACAGTCCATGCATAAATATACATTTACCTAAATTGATTTATTTTGAAACTAGTACTGCCTGCGAATTTGTTGGAGTAAAATTGTGGGGTAAAAAGTAGCGTGCATACATGTTCAGTAAATGGTTCAAGCAGCCTAATTAGTGTTCCCACTGTTGGGACTCGAGCTCTTGTCTCGCAAGGAGTGAGTCAAAGCCATAAACAAATCCACTGGAGATGACAAACCTGTAAAGTTTTTGTTCCACAGTATAAAGACAATGTGATTTAATTTTGTTCTTAGGAAAATACGAAGAGTTGGCCACCAGACACATATTCTAGACTATAATATTACCCGCCCTTCTACCGCCTAACTAAATTGGCTTTGGCTTTTCTATTGCCATCTCTATCATTTTAAGCGAAAAGAAAAGAGACAGCAATATCAAAGCCAAGACAGTTATAGCTAGGAGGTAGACTCCTGGATCTCCACTTTATCGGCTGAGTTCATTTATGAATTTTTTCGAGTCACAAACACTCAATAATCACAAAATTAGTAGGATAAACGTATTTGTACTATTTAACAGGCAAGGACGTACGTGTCTATAAGACTATGCTACATTCGTACTAAATATAAAATGTGAAAGTTTGAAAGTCTGTTACTCAATCACGTCGGAGTGGAGTCGACATTTTTTTTGCGGCGCTCCGCTGTTTCATCTGCGTAATTCCCATTTTCCTAAAATATTTTTGCCAAATTCGATTCAAGGCACAACAATAATGAATTTTGTAAATCTAAAAAAAATATCTTAAGTATAATGTATAATAAAGATACACATAGCTTCAAAGATGGCGAAACTCCCATACAAACTTTAACCATCTTCAATTCTTTTCTCGCGTTAAAATACCTATGTCCTTTTTCAGGCTTTGAATCAAATTTAATTTAAATCACTTCAGTAGTTTAGGCGTGAATCCATGACAGACAGACAAACGGACATTTTTGTATATACATATAATATTAGTAGGGAAAATACTTACTAGTAAAATGGAGACTTCATGATGGAAGGCACTGAAGCCTACGACACAGGTTACCTAGTGTAGAAGTGACTTCAAATACATACTCATAGTCATTCATTAAAGACCATTCTAGAGATTTCTTCTTATAATATAGTGCGATGGGACGATCAAGTCAAGCGTCTGATGATGATGATGATGATGATGATGATGATGATAAGTGTCGTACCTGCCTATAACAATAATAACATCCAAACATTTACAGATGAAGAGTCTATAGCAATACCAACCACTACGGTGCGCTTGTCACCAAGAGTTGTAAGATTATTTATTTGAGAAAAAAAAATCCTGTAATTTTTCTTAGTACATTGCCTTTCAAACCGGAACATTGTTTCCACGAAACTTAAAACAACTGGCAAAGGTGTGTCTGTACTTCTCTAAGCGATCTCTGGCGAAAGAGTCTTAACCACTACAAACGCCTACCAATTTTTAAGCTATATACCTAATTGTTCAAATATATTATAATTATGCAATTAATTTCAGTTAACAACTTTATCTATCTATAAAATATTTTCTGTTACAGATTATAAAAGCTTCGTATAGTTTATTCTCCGTGCTGAAGCAAATGGAGCAATAATGAAATTTTTTTTTTTTATTACCAAAAATTAGCATGTCCAGCAAGTTCGACACGTCTGAAATTACAAATGAATGATTTTAACTATTAATTAAGTCAGTTTAACTGTAGTTTGTAATTGGTTTAATCAGTAATTGCACTAAAAATAATAAGCTAATATCATATTACTCAATAACTTCAAAGGAAGGACGTGGCTTACTTAACATTTTTTGGCATTTTAATGTCCAGCAAAAACTCGTTCACTCCCGCGCACTGACCGCTGTGAACTGAGTCGCACGTCGCATGGCCCTAAACATGCCATTTTAGACACAACGCTGTGGCCCCATTTTGTCGCACCTTTGGCCAGGTCCTTATATATAAGTCTATGCAAAGTACTACTATTCAAGACTAGTTTATTTTAAG
The DNA here is from genome assembly GCA_963693475.1 of Ectropis crepuscularia. Classification (NCBI taxonomy): domain Eukaryota; kingdom Metazoa; phylum Arthropoda; class Insecta; order Lepidoptera; family Geometridae; genus Ectropis; species Ectropis crepuscularia. The sequence goes on along the minus strand of OY856349.1, from coordinate 27,072,188 downwards.
GACCTACTTTGTGGCTCTATAGGTAAAATACAGTCAGGTATTTTACAAAGGCAAAGTCTTAGAAGTACCTATTCATACTAGATGGTATTGGTAGGTTTGATTTCCAGCCAGGACGATTTTTGTTTGATGACGGATCTGTGTCTTTCTATGTACCACAACTACATAAAATTTGTAATATTAATAACAGTAATATTAAACCACCTGTACGGTTTCGACGTTGATGACGTTGACGTCTACGATGAAAAACCCGATTCACTTTCGATTTGAAGACACCATCACAAATCCATTGGGAAAGGCTCACTTATTTGTTATAGTCAAATTATTCTACCCCACAGTTCAAGCTTCGCTTAGTTCCCAGCTAAATAGTGATGTGGAAGGGAAGTTCAACAATATTTATCAATTTAATTATGTTAAAATACAAAATGTAATACTCGTAATAATAAATACAGAGGCACTGTTCACAATAATCACTGAGTTTTATTTTCTACACCTCGAATTATGCCGTTTTACCTATAATGTACGACCGACAGTATTTTGCATGACTTCACAAAGACGAACTTCTTAGCATTCCATGGCTTCACCGTGCGGGTGCCGGGTCCATCGTGTGGCAGAGAGAGAAATCTCGAATAGACCCCAAGACTTGTGACTCGGGCGTAAGTTTAAAGGGCCCCCTTAGTGACGTACGTCAACACTCACCTTCACTACTCGTATTTCTCTCCCTGCCCAGCCAAATCCGATATGATCCTACTAGAGCAGCTTTAGATACTCGTTCTAGTATAGAACTTACTGCACTTCTGGACAAGCCAAGGTCTTTAAGCAGGTTATAGAGAGATTTTGCTGGTATACCTCTCGCTCCTACTTCTACAGCGTATAAATTAACTACATAGCCATTTTTTGTTAATTCATTGTGAAGGTCGTAATACTTTTTTTGTTTCATCGCGTGGTCCTTAGGTTTATTAGTTTCCCACGGTACGGCAAGTTTTAAAAGGACTATGCGTTTCGTAGCCCTAGAAAAAAGGAAAATGTCCGGTCTGGATGACGAAACACCCACATCCTCTGGGATTTTGTAGTGCTTTTCATACGTGTCCATTAAAATAGTCCAATCAGGTGCTGAACCCAGGATTGAGTAAGGCTTGTTCTTGGAGTTTGAAGTTGAGCCCTCTTTTACAAAGTTAATTTGTCTTTTGTTTGTCGTCAATCCCTTTTGGAGTCTAGCTACCGAAAGGCTTACGACTTCACGTATGATTTCAAGTACTCTTTCATGGCGCTGTGAGTAATGACCCCTATTAAGGAGCACCTTGCATCCCACCAATATGTGCCTTGCTATACATATCGCCTCACCACAATATATCTAAATACAAATACAAATACAAAATTCATAACCCGGCCGTGTCTCCCGGGCGGGGCGGTAGGTAGGGTATGCGTAAATACATCTCCTGAACGTACGAAAAAAAGGTAGTCCAATATACCTACTAGATACTTTAGTATATAATGTCCATCCACATTCACACGTACAGTTAGTTATACGAAGTTATCTGCTACCTAAAAACCTATAAATGTGAGAATGGTTGTAACGCAACTTTAAATCGATACACATCCTAAACGGTCAGCCAAATCGGAAAACATTGAGAGAAAGCTAAAAATTATTTTTAAATACCTATTCAACGATATCCCTCTTGACATATTTTGGTGACTTTAGTTTTTTTAATTTGGACAATATGGCGTCCGTTATCCGCCATATTGAATTTACACTAATGTCATGTCTTTAGTGTCACTCGCCAGACTAAGAGGAATCGATTGACGTGTGAATTATAATAATCGGCCCAGGCGTTTGGTCTGTATAGTGCTTCAAAGGAACATACATACATACATACATACAAAACAAAGGTAGTAAGGTAACTTATAATAAAAGCCCTAAAGGCCGGGTCCACAGAAGCGATCCGGTAGCGATAGCGATCCGATAGCGATAGCGATCCGATACCGAGTATGGGATCGCGCCCGCTTGCTGTGTGTCAGGTTGCATACAAATTCGAACATTACAAAAAATATCGTCTCGCTATCGGATCGCTATCGCTATCGGATCGCCTCTGTGTAACCCGGCTTTAAGTGTTTAACTGCCAAATAATTGAAAGGCTAGTAACGCAGGATATTTGGTTAGTTAACAAGGTCGTATGAAATTATCGTTCTCGCTCAGATACGCTCGGCGGTTTCGATTTCAATATATCGAGGCTTTCATTTCCGAGCGTGACGATCAGCCTCATTTACAAGTACGTCAAAAGAAGTTTTCACTTCAAAACCTGACAATAAAGATCTCAATAACAATCAGAACCTACGGTTTAGCAGTCTTTCACAGTAATTTATTTTCGCTAAATACGATTTTGAGGTTTCAGGCATTTTTTACAAATTTTGAATGTCGAAACGATATTAGCGATTTGCCATCTGTCTGTCTTACTGTCAAATAACTGATAGTATTTTCAGGTATTTTCAAATTACCTCAGCAAAGAGAAACACGGCGACGCTAATAAAAAAAAAACCGAAGTCGTTAATTTAAAAGTTTACTCATAATTATATTTAGACACTCGACCAAATTTTATCAGAAGCCAAGACAAGACAATAAAAATAGAATTTAACTCTGCACTAAATTTCCGATCCGTATTTTTTTTACATAAGGTTTAGAATAATTTACTGAGCATACAATCACAAAATAATAATCTAGGTCAAGCTTCTAGCACCATCTCGAAAAAACGTTATTGCCCGATATCTCGAAAACTATGCACTTTAGAGGAAAAGTGCTTAGTTAGTTTACAACCAATTATTGTAGAAAATAAAATATTACATCTTTTGTTGCCAGCAAACTTTTTTTCGAACCTACCGATTACGATTAATTATGTCCCATACAACATACAACAAACTTACAACAAACGTTTCTTACTTAGTAAGAAACGTTTACAAGTGGCGCCATCTTATTTGCTTGGGACGGTACTCCGTCCCAATGTTTCCGGCGCGTTGCATGGCGCCACTTGTAGAATTAAACGCGCTATCGACTATTTCATTAGAATCATTAAGACTTCCAAGCTTCACGGTAGTAACTTCCACCTCGTTGATACTCGAATGCACGGAAACACTTTTCTGTTGACAGGTGGAACGTGGAACTCCGGTAGTTTCATTAGTGAAACTTTTTGAATGAAAGCCTGTCTGTAGAAACTGCGATAGTCTATGTATACGGAATTCGGTTTAAATCTAAGAAAGTTTCGCCGTTTATTTGCTAATGGTACGGAACCCTTCCTGCCCGAGTCCCACTCGCGCATTATCGGACTTTATTTATAATTTTTTTAATGATTTTATTTACTCATTGAAATAAAAATAAAAGTTGTATCAAGTATTTCAATTGGCAGCTTTTCTTTCTTTATAGTAAATATGGAAAGGTAAACCCCAAATCACAGCCCCAAATTTTGCTCATACTCACTTAAAAAAAATATGTACCAATATACATGTAGTATATAAAAAATATATTAATTACAACCGCTCCATACAAAATAATTTATTTATTTAACACACAATAATAGACACTGGAATACCAAATTCATATCTGTTGATAAAATCGAGATAAAACTCAAAAATATTAAACAAACATGTACCTAATAAACTTAGCATTAGGTAATTAAATACCACACAGAGAAAAATAACGTAATCAACACAATTTGCTTAGCAATAGCTACTACTGCAACTGAAATAATTATTTGAACATGGTTCTACAATCCAATCCACTTTTTTATTAACTTCTTCTCCTCCTTTTTGGTTTTTCTAATTGCTTCAGTCATCCATCTATGTCTATCAGGCCATAGATCATTGCAATGTGATGCACCCGGGATCACCCTAGCAGGCGCCGAAGCTGACAGATCTTTTGTGATACCAAGCTTATGCCACGGGTCTATCTCACCATGAACAAAGATAACATTTGTCACATTTGGAGTCAAACCTCCATATTTATCATTTGTTAGTCTAACATTAGCCTCTATATTTTTTCTGGTAAAATGATCCCCGAACAATACACTACATATTTTGACAAAAAACTCCACGGTCAAAACAACGCCTTCAAATGGTGGATTATTAGAAGATGTAGTAAAGTGACCAAACGAGCGGCATGTTTGATATATCGGCAGCCAAGAGGCTATTCCTTTGAAATAGTCCTCAAAATTGTAGGACCAACAATAACCCCCCTGGGTTACTTTGTTAGTATCTGCACTATGACTATCATTACAATAACGTTGTATTTTGGAAGGTGACTCAACTTCAGCTGAGATAGCCATTGGTATTAGAGCTGAGAGAAAATAAATTTCTCGATTTAGTTTCCTATTCATGTCAGTTTCTTCACAAATATTCATTTTCTTTTTGAGTTTTTCTATACCAGCTTTAGTTTTAAGTAATTCTATTGTTTCATTAAAAGTTTCGCTTAGTTGTGCAAAACACTCTGGCTCAGCGTATTTCTTGAAATCATCGCTTACAGTTTCATAAAATTCGAAAAAGTTTAGCTTTGCCAATACAGGAACACTGCTTGATACGGCTGCGTCTACTACATCGGGGTAATGGCTTCTTAGCCAGGCAGCTAGGTTACCAGCGTAAGAACCTCCAACTACAACTACTTTGGACGTTTTAAACGATGGCATTTGCTTAAGATGTTTTATGAACTTTATTATATCGCGTAAAACTTGAGCCTCATCTAAATATTTGATATTGTTTCTATCAATATGATTGAAAGGTAAGCTGCTTCCATAATACCTATGTTCTGTCGCAAACAAAGCGCCGTTGGTTTCGTCTGCAAGCTCATATGTAAGTCCATCTGCTAATAAATAGGGGTATATTTCACCATCGCCGCCAATGAGAATATATATAGGGTTTCCTGGTTTCCATTTTTCCATATTTTGAAAATACCTCATTTCCCAAATTCTGTTATCACTGACATTGAAGTGGTCCACAGGTTGCGTGATCGATTTTGTTTCGATATGAGTTAGATCAAGTAGCTTTGTTGATTCTTGAAACACCTCAGTGAGATGCTTGTGTCGACTATGAAATAGTGCATTTATTCCGCTTAAATAAACAAAACACATAAGTACAAACATTTTACTCATTGCTCAGTTTTGATTTCGCAAAGGGGGCGTCCATAAATTACGTGAGGTGTTTTAGGGGGGGAGGGGGTCGAGTCAAATCTCATCTAATCTTACGTTGGAGGGAGGGGGGGTCTCGGCAAATATCACGTAATTTATTTTCCTTGAAACAAAAAAAAAATACTATTTTGGTCCATTTAATCCAGATTGTACATGCTTAAGATTTACCTAATCTTAAACATAATCGACGATCGAATCGACGCCGTCGGCGTCGCGACGTCGCACAAAAAAAATCATTACCTACTCAACAACGAAACGATATTTTATGTGTCTGTAAACGACAATGTACTAATTGATATATCTCCTATATCTCAGGCATCAAAATAAACTAATTATTGAGTATTTTTATTTGTTTCATATGTTCAGACTTTGAAAACCATTTTGTGGGTCGAGAGACAAAAAAAAATTGGCAGTCATAGGAACTGCCGATAGAAATGTAAACTTATAACTCAGAATTTGATAGATTACCTTGGAATCTACACGGGTGTAACCGGAGGGCGTGGCCTCGCCATCTTGGCATGGCCATCTAGAAATGCGTCAGCATTTCCCATTGGCTGATGCGTTTCTAAATGGCCATGCCATGATGGCCTGTCCACACCCTTTCAGCATTTCCCATTGGCTGACGTATTTCTAGATGGCCAATAGCCATAGTCCCGAGTTTACCCGAAGCTTTCTTATCATACCCGAGCGTGACGAATGAATTCAATTCACAGCCCACGAAAAATCTGTCTAGGCGCGCCTAAAGAAGTTTTCACTTCAAAAAATGAATACTTACTCAAATAGAACACAAAAAATAAAACAATCTAACGTGTTTACGTAAGAAACCTACATCTTGAAAAATCTCACGTGAGTTTGGGGGATGGGGGAGGGGGTTGAATAAAATCTCACGACATCTCACCAGAGGGGGAGGGAGGGACAGAAAACTTAAAAAAAGACCTCACGTAATTTATGGACGCCCCCAAACACTATTAACATAATTTTGATATAAAAGCGCTTTTTATTCCATTGTTATCTTTAAAAAATTGTAATAGTTTTTATGTGAATTCTTCAACAGAGCTATGTGCTTATCATCAGTTATGTTAATTTACCTAGTTTAAAATAAAAACGGGTAAGTGCGAGTCGGACTCGCGCACGAAGGGTTCCGTATTATTGGCAAATAAATGGCGAAAACTTTTTTATTGTATGGGAGACCCCTTAATTATTTATTTTGTAGCCTTTCGGAATGCGAAAGAGAGAACGTGAGAACTGGTAGTACCAACTTTACACTTTATTACGAATTCCGTATTTACATAGACTATCGCAGTTTCTACGGATAGGCTTTCTTCCATATAATTTAATTAAGGAATCTACCGGTGCTATCTGGTGGCAGGATAGTGTACCTTTGCCTTCAAGTTCAAGTACATTGTTCAAACGAGGTGGAAGTAACTACCGTGCAACTTCGATAGCGTGTTTTATTTTACTAGTGGCGCCATCTAGTTTGCTTGGCAAGAAACGGTAAAAAATTAAATTTGTTGTGTGGGAGCCCCCCTTAAATATTTATTTTATTTATAGTATTTGTTGTTATAGCGGCTATAGAAATACATAATCTGTGAAAATTTCAACTGTCAAGCTATCACCCTTTCTTGAGATACAGCCTGGTGACAGACGGACGGACGGACGTCCGGACAGCGAAGTCTCAGTAATAGGGTCCCGTTTTTACCCTTCGGGTACGGAACCCCAAAAAATCAAGGTCTCAGTATTTCTACTGATAGCTAAATAATTTGCTATATTTTTATCGGTCTATTAATAGATTGCTAGTTATTTTTGTTTTTACGATTTTTGGAATCTAGGTAATTATTTACACTGCATGAATATAAGTTACCTAAGTTGATTTATTTAAAAAAAGTTACGGCTGGTCTAGTCGGGAGAACGGCGACTGCCGATCCGGACACCTCGGGTTCAAAACCACGCGCACCACTGTCTTATCGAAGTCATGTGCGTAATGCCGCTAACTTAAAACGGTGAAGGAAAACATCGCGAGGAAACCGACATGTACCTAGAATCTTTCGAAGTCATGTGTCATCCACCAGTAATCCACCATGTGTCATTTAATAGTGGTAGGACTCTTGGCAGAGTCCGCCTGGGGAAGTACCACACCTTTGTCAGTTATTCTACCGCCAAGTAGTAATGCGCAAACATTACTGTGTTCCGGTTTGAAGGGCAATGTTTCCAGAGAAATTATAGGGCTTAGAGGTATAACATATTAGATCTTTGGGTGACGAGCGCAGTGCAGTGCTAGGTAATGATTTGGACTATCATGTTCCAATAGCTGCATGTCATTGTGCTGTTATGTGGCAGGCATGTTGCTTACCATCAGGCATATGTGCTGCTCGTCTCGTCACTCTTTATTTAAAAAAAAAAAGAAACTATTATCTGTCTTACCAGATCCTTACTTTATCTATTGATTTCTTATGATGATTTCTTCGAGTTACAAACATTCAAATATATACATACATTAACTAGCGGCCCATTCCGGCTGCGCTCGGATATTGTCATTTATCGTAATTTAAAATCGGTTAAGTAGTTTAGGAATCCATCGCGAACAAACATCGTGACAGGAGATTTATATATATTAAGACTAGCGGACCGTTCCGGCTTCGCTCGGATTTCGTCATATAAGGAGTATTAATCGAAAAAAAAGAACTATCCTATCTCTCAAGTTGGGCCAGATTGCTCACGGTGCCGTTGTGCCAATTTAACTAAAAATCGGTTAAGTAGTTTAGGAATCCATCGCGGACAAACATCGTGACAGGAGATTTATATATATTAAGATTATATTAGTAGGATATTTTTGTACTACAAGTCGTACGTAGGTATCTATGATAATACATAACTATGTCATGGTCTTAACATAGTTACATTCGTACTAAATATATTATGTAACGTAAAAGTTTTAATGTCTGTTACTTAATCACATCAAAGCGGCTGAAAATGAATTTTTTTTATTAACTAGCAGTGCCTCCCGGTTTCTCCCGCGTAATTCCCGTTTTCCCAAAATATGGTTCAAGGTACATCATCATCATCATCATAATCAGCCAACATTCGTCCACTGCTGGACATAGGCCTCTCCCATGATACGCCACTCAGCCCGATCCTCGGCTTTACGTTTCCAACTGCCACCAGCTGCCTTCCGTTAATCGTCACTCCACCTAGTTTCAGGGCGTCCTACAGTACGTTTGCCGATTCGCTTTCTCTACTCCAGAACTCGTCTATCCCAACGGTTATCGGTTCTGCGACAGATATGACCAGTCCACTACCACTTCAGCTTGCTGATGCGCTGAGCGGTTCATTCGCACTAGTTCCATTACTTTGTTCCATGATGGAACTACTGCGAATTTTTTTTCGCGTTAGTTCCATTCATGCATAAATATGAAATGATGGAACTACTGCGAATACTCAAATTAGAATTCGCATTTGTACCATTATGAAAATTATAAATATATGGATAGGTAAAAACATTCAACTTTAGAAATACCTCAGTACATTTGACTACTAATTTTATTCACAGAAACATTACGAACATTAACATCACAGTTTAAAGAAATACTACCCAGTAGTTCATCGCCTTTGATCTTGGGAGAAACGCCGATAATGTCTAGACACGGGTTGGGTTGTCGCAAACAAAAATGCTTATTATTACAAGAATTTTACAATAACGTACGGAACACGTTAGCTCCGAGCCGCGCTCCTGCAATACTAACATTTTAATGTAGGCAATGCAGGAGCGCGCTTCCCGCGTCTCACCCAGCACACTCCGCACGGTTGCCCCGTCTAGACGGCTTCGTCGAACGGCTGTATGATTTAATAGACTTAATATTGTCGCACGGTTATCGCTTACGGTTATATAACAATAAAAATTACAAAGTCATCGAGGTTGTGCGGCAGCCAGAGGGAAACTATGCTCCTTACCGAAGGTGCTCGTGCAAAATCTTTTGAACATTTCCTGAACCAATCTGCAGAGTATGCTGAATCTTTGTATGCGTCTGTTTTCTTGATTTAATTTATTTACTGCCAGCACACTTTCTTCGGTGACAGCCGTCGTAGGACGACCACTCCTTTGTTCATCCTCCAAAGTAAAACGAACCCGTTTGAAGTCGCTATACCAGCAGTAGATCCTCGTCCATGGTTGAAGGAAGGTCCTTCATTCATAAAAGCAATTAGAAGTCGATCAAATTACTCATCAGGTTTTAAGCCACATTTGAAATCGTAAAAAATCATAGCACGAAAATGTTCTCGACGCAGATCCATTTTTTGATGAGACAAGAAAATTTGTATGGGATCCACAAAAAATACGTAGGGTTAAAAAAAATTGGTTTTGGTATTTCTAAATTGAAAAATAATGAAAATATTTATTTTCTTGCGATAAAAGAACAAATTGGTTATCTCTGTTACCTGATACTCCTGATAGCGCAACATAATATATTATATAGTTGTGCGTATAAAAATCAGTCTCGGTGTGAATCGATTCCTTGGTGCTTCAATGTTTGCCCCTGTGCTTTAAAGTTACACTAAACTACTCCTTAACGGGAAATTGTATTACAATTTTGAAATTAAAAGGCAAATGGTACCATTTTACGTAGAGGTAATGCATTAATATACCCTTCCGCTATAGGGAATGGTCGATTTGTATCGGTTTCGACACCATGAGTGGTACCCTACCGCAGTATTTCACCTTCGCCATACATGGTACGAACACGGAAAATGCACTCCGTGATCACTTCGGTGACCATCCGTGGGAGCCAGACATCCTCACGTCTGGACACCTTTGGTATCCCGCGGCGGGCCAAATGCTCGGCCTCATCACCTATCACCATCCAGCTGAAGAGAACGGGGACAGCAGCTCACCAATATACCGGCACTTTTCTTCCCCTAAAGCCCCACCGCATCCGCCATCATACTGCAGTGGGCAGGGAGAACGGCGTACCAGAATACTGGTATTCCTCTCCAGCCAAGGTATCTCCTCTACAGCCACAGCGCCTACCACCAAGCATCACGGCATGTCTCAAGTCACGCCGGCACCGTCTGCGCCGCGCAACTTCCTCCTGATCGCGTCGCTTGGACCACAAGGCTTGGAACCCATAGCCCTGGCGAGCAGTCCTACTGCGGGTTTCTCTTAGCTTAACTGTGGCTGACCAGGCCACGGCTACTGGACCCCACTCGCCAATGCGGGAAGTCCTCGGGAGAGAAGCAAATGGTATTACGCATGGTCACACATTGGCATAGTGGGATATGCTGGGATCGAGATTACGGACGGATATGGTACCCCTACCGACAAAAACCCCCGCAGGTTTCTCCAACCGTGGGTTGGCAGCAAAGTCTTGGGAGCGCTATCGTACTCGACTGCGACTCTGCCATTGCCGCCACCTTTTGCAGAACACATCGCGGAAGGCGTCCGAACCACCGCATTTGGTTCCAGTGAGGCGTTAGAAACCAGCGACGCATCACGTCCTCGGGAAATCGGTCAGGTACGGTGCCGGACCGCCCTAAGCTTCCGACACCCCAGACCCTCCAGTGGAAACAGGATCCGAGTCAAGTGCACCTCTAGGATCGCTCCTGTGTCCCCTTTCGCCTCATTGGATGAGTCACACAACCTTTCACTGTCCAGCATCTTGCCTAAGATGATCGAGAGCCAAGGTTCGCCCTCACGACCGCAGCTAGAGATGGCCGCAGTTCCGCCTCTGTGGCTACATCACCTCGAGGACCCATCTGTAAGACAACGCTAATCGAGAATCTGATATTTCGAGAATCTGATATTATGCGCATGAGCCCTAAGAAACATCACTGAACCACGTGACCACAATAAAGTGGTATATTATTTTGTTACAGAGTTGTTTTAAAACTACGGGTATTTCCTAAAGTATTCATTAAAATCAAATAATGTCAAGGGAAATTTTGCTCAAAATTATATGTTTGTGATAAATAATGTATTTATTTGGATAAATATTAACATCTTGTATATGAAAATTCCTATGCAAACAGTATATTCGTCTTCTTCTTCTTTTTTCTTATGGCTTCCATTCGGTAATAGGTATCACCGCAATTTTATTACAATTAAAACATTGAGAGTGTCGTTAATGTTCTAAATGTTCTTCATTGGAGTATTATAATTCTTCACTCAGGTGATCAGTCTTCTTCAGATAATCTTGTGCTGGATTGTCGGAAAACCCTTTGGTGTAAAATCGAGGCAGCAGGATTCTTGCTTTGAGTACTTCCAATGTTTGATTGTATGAATAGTTACGTTAGTGTATAAAAAGCAACGGACAAATATAAACAACAATAAGTACACAAAATAGAAAAGAGATACATTAAATTTGATTATCCAAAAGTTCGTAAATCTGCAATAATACATTGTTGTAGAACAATTTTGATTACCTCAAATGACACAAACTTCAAATATAGATAGACACGTGCTGTCACAGACTTCAGCGACCAAAGAGAATGTAAATTCACTGAACTAAAGCTCTCGAAGAGAAATATTTTTTCCCGTTTTCGTTACATTCTTCATTTATACTCCGTACCTATTGATAGTAGCGTAATGTTATATTGCCTATAGCCTTCCTCGATAAATGGACTATCCAACAGTAAAAGAATCTTTCATATCGGTCCAGTAACTACTGGACCGGAGATCCTAGCGTTCAAACAAACAAACAAACTCTTCAGCTTTATAATATTAGTATAGATATAGTGCGATGGAACGATCAATACAAGGGTCTATTGATCAGGAGCATCATGCCAGCCTATAACAATACAGTGCTATGCAAATATTTGAAAATTGAAGATTTGCGACCACTTAAGGTCGATTCACACGTATCAGTGACGGCTCAGTGCCGACACAGTACCGGCACATTGGCGAAATTCTTTCATACATTCTCTGTGAACGCATCCACACTTGTCAGTGTCAGTGACGACACAGTGCTCTCAGTGTCAGTGCCGACACCGGCAATCACGGACGGAAGGTTGATTCACACCTATCAGTGAAGCCACAGTACCGGCACAGTGCGAAATATTTGTCTCAGGTGGAACAATATAGGAACGCAAATAAAGTTAGATGGTAAACCATCACTTAGTTTTAATACTTTATTTATGTATGTATTTGTTGTATTATATTATATTATCTAGCTCCGCAGTAATGAACAGAGAGCCACAACAGCAATCACGATACTTGATGACGGATACGTTTTCACTGAAGCTCCGTGAACTGAGTACTGACGTGTGAATTGAATCACTGACGCAACACTGAAGCATTGATACTGAACTGAGCGGACACGTTGACGGAACTGTGTCGTCACTGATATGTGTGAATCGACCTTTATACGACTCCGTTCCCAACAAATAAAATACACTCAAATAATTATGGGTTTCATGTCATGAACGTTAAGATATAGATTGCATTGGCAACATAAACTAGCAGATGGCTGTCAACGAGCGGCCTGCTAATTTGTGTTGCCAATGTAATCTGTATCTTAACGTGCATGGCATAAAGCCCATATTTCATGGTGCCCATAGGTCGGCGCAGACCTTAAAATTCCAAATCAGTGCCTGGCACTGCGCTGCTCTTGTCACCGAAAGTTTTTTTTTTTTTAAGTTTTAATTTATTTGAGAAAAATAAAATCCTGCCATTTTTTACAACATTGCTTTTAAAACCGAAACACAGTAGAGCAAGCTAACTCTGCAATGAGTCCTACTACTACTAACTACGCTACTACAAACTATCCATCTATTTTTTCGCCAGGTATTTAATTGTTCAAATTTATCACACAATAAATTTCAGTAACCAATTTTATCTATCTATAAAATATTTTCTTTAACAGATTATAAAAGCTTCGTACAGTTTATTCTCCGTGCTGAAACAAATGGAGCAATAATGGAATTAATTTAATTCTTACGTGACCAAAATACTGGCTGATGACCTTGCACAAAATTAAATGACCAAAAGTTAGCACGGCACGGCCAGCATGTTGGTAAATTTTCTGAAATTACAGAATAAATTAATGTCAAAATCCTTCTAATTGTAAAGAATTAGTTCAACTAGTAAAGGTATAAGGATTCTATTTTATTTTAAGGACCGACTGGTCTTGCGATGCGGTCTTCGATGAAAACACCGATTCACTCTCGATTTGAAGAGACCAAGATTGTAACCGTCGGGAAAAACTCACTTAGAAATGATTCTCGCCCACAGTTCAAGCTTCGCTTAGCTCTCAGCTAGCAATGAAAGCTCAACAATATTTATTAATTTAATTAAGTTAAAATAAACAATGTCTTAATAAAATTATATCAGCAAATAAATATAGGCACTGCTTACGTTAATCACCGAGTTTTATTTACTACAATTCGAATTATACCACATTACCTACAAACGACTGGTAATATTTTGCATGGCTTCACAGATGTTATATCATCGGGTTTTTCACAAGAAAGTTAGCAACAGGATGTTTTTTGTTTTCAAATCATTATTAAATGCGATGTTATTCTGTGCATACTTTAAATTCACTGCATATTAACTGAACGACGCTCAGTCGCTAATGAGTCTTCATTGAGCCATAGGTTGTGGGTTCGATTCCCACCTAGGACACAAAAATTGCGTGTTGAATACGGATGTGTATTTATATTTTAAATACATTGAAGTGCACATGGCATTTCAATCTACTTAAAATTATATGTTAATTCTGAACCAAATTATATGTTAATTCAAAAAGTACGTACCTACAAGAATAGCTGACATAGCTAAATCACTAATTACTCTAGTCTATAAGTAGGTACCCATATTTACTTACATAAGTTAATAATCTTATTTTAATAAAACTAAATATATAACATAACAAACTAAAAAATTACTGTTATATCAACTATTTGGCGTTCATGCCTTGCTTAGTTTGGGGACTAGATGATGTTGTGTGAAATGCTTATATCCTCCAAAATTATTGAAATCTGTTAAAAATGCCTTTACTTAAAATGCCATAGTTTGCATGTCTATTTAATTGTAGTTTTGTTGCTCAATCACGATGTAAGTATACTGAACAGATCAGTCTCACAGGACATTGTTCAAACTGGGCTATCCGTGGACAACATGTTCTTGTTAATCTGATTTAGTTAGTTTAGAACATACAGATAATGTATGGAAAAAAAACATTGAAAATAACAATTTTTTTTAACTTTACGCGGCCAAAGTTGCAGGTCGATGCTTTATTTTATTATTTTAATAGCGGTTTTCCCAATATTAACTCAAGACTCAAGTCAAAATTTTAAACTCAAACTGATTGAAAAAAGGCATTTTTGTGACGAACAAACGAACCGACAGAAACGATTTTGTAATACAAAGCTAAAATTCAGCGGTAAACCTACGCTTGTATTCTGGCCTATAATTTACGGATTAAAGCTACGATTAATAATTACAATAATTAAATTGACTGTAATTTTGAATTCCGGAACCCTCGCTCGTGACCATGAACAATGGTTTTCTTCGTTACGGCGAATTTTGATCATTGGGTTAAATGGTAGCGAAGTTAGTGCTTATTTTGAAATTGGAACTCAGAACTAGACATTTTTGTGATTTATAATAACAACGCTTCACGGCTATACCCGCATAGGTCCCGTTACAGTGATTTTCCCGCGATAAATCCTTTAGATGTGCTCTTCCAGACTAAGTAGATATATGTTGTGTTCTAAATTTGAACCCTACCCGTTCAGACGTTCCAACGTGATTGAATAATAAACATAAAACAAAAATAAATTAAAACATTAGTAAGATGACATAGCCTACGACACTCACAAATTATTCATGTTTTTTATCAATTCCCCGCAGAATTGTATGTCTTGTGTAAAACACTGCGTAGCACTTATCTAGCTACTTAAATTATTAGGCCAGTCATCTAAGACATTCTAGGTCGCAAATAATAGCCAGGTTCTGATTTTTTGGGATATTGTTAGGATAGATACCAGTAGTGTAAAACCAAATTTGCAACCCCGAAAGACCTGTGCTAACTTCGATTTAGAGGTTTCTCGACCACCACGAAGTTAGCACAGGTCTTTCGAGGTTGCAAATTTGGTTTTACACGACTGGTGTCTATCCGTTAGGATCTAGAACATCCCAAAAAATCAGAACCTGACTATTATTTGCGACCTAACGCGTTTTTTATGTCTACGGTGACTGGCCTATAAATTGTTTTTACCATCAGCTGCTTGATTTGCTTGTCACTGTTCGAATTATTAGCAAGCAATGAAAGTATTCATAGACAACAGCCATGGTACGCTGTGGTTTTGTCTGAATGTCATCAGATGGGTGGGTTTCCTCGTGCCAGACGAATTAACTGGAATTAAGAAAAGGATTTATCCCTTTTATGCTCTCTTCTGGTTTATATTTATTGTTGGTAAGTTCAGCTTTACTAACTTTAATTCAATTTAATTAATTATATAAACTAGCTTTAATTCAAATTCCACCTGCACGTCTGAACTTTTTCAAAGTGCAGATGTAAAAGTTTCTTATCACTCCTGGTTTTAACGGTGGAAGAAAATACAATGAAGAAATGTTCTTTTAACATGCCGTTAATAGAAAATATATTGTGATATTTAAATAGTATCAAATTTTATAAAACTACACGTTTTCATAAGACAATCTATGGTATGCCGTTCAGTGGCACTCGGGGCCATATTACTGCGCGTTTATTAGAATATTAGCGACCCGCTCCGGCTTCGCCCAGGTGCAATGCTGAGCAATGCTGATACTAAATATACTAATCAAATGGCTCGTGAGTTATCCCAAAGAGATGGACATAATTATACCGTTGCGGATGGCATGCGCCCTCGCAGTACCTACTCACTTATTCGAATCCTTAATTTTTCAATTGAAATAAATCGTTTTGCCTCCTGTGTCTTTTTGATGTTCAATTATGACGAGACTCAACATGGTTTTCCGCAGTTGCGCAAATTATATACCAACTTCTAAATTCTTTCAAGGCATCTACGTCATCACCCAGGCCGGATGCCTTATCCAAGTCTGGGGAAACATCAGCGAAATGACCAACGCCTCTTTCCTCTTGTGCACAAACCTCGCGCTTACCATGAAGATCTGCAACGTGTTTCTCAGAAGGAATGCCATACAACGCATCATAGATAATGGAGAGGAGATATTGAGAAATGAGACCAGAGAAGAAGGCAAGAAAATAATTCAAAGGTAAAACTTGCTGATCGGAAGAGTTACAACTAACTGGGATCTGTTTACGATAGATATGAGCTTGCCATCCTGAATCGATGGTTGTTATAACTTGGACTGACTCAAGTTGTACGAATCATGAACTTTTGTAGGTCATTTTTATTTGGTTCATTCCTGATGTTGATTGATAGACTTACGGATGAGAACGAATAGGAAGAGTTCTGGGGTCAAGCTATGGCAGTTAAAGAGTCCTAGATTAACTGGTCAGATCAGGTTATGCCAGAGGCGAGTTTTTATCAAAACCGCCTTTCGACTGTCTAATAATTATTCGTAACTGTTGGGACTTTATGATTGCTTTCGTTTTCACTACAAGGTAAAATAAGACCAAACAAAAATACTAAAGGTAACACCATTTTACGGGAGTATTTGTGTGGGGGAGAGAGTAACTGAGGTGCATGTCACATCTAAATGGCCTTGGGCACGGATATGGCACGCGCGTCTTTCAATTGCATTCAACTTTCGCACGTAATGCATGGAAATTAAGCGCAATTTAGGACATACTGGCGAATGAAACCGCGCGTCATAACCAAGCCCGAGCCACGACATCAGTGTGTTCTAAATTCCATGAATTTCGGATCAAATTTGAATGAAATAGGAATCTGCTCGTGCCTTATCCGCGCCCGACGCCATACAGATGTGGTCTGCGCTTGAGGGTGCGAGAAATATTGATTAAAATTCAGAGTTTAGTTAATATTCAAAATTTATAACATTGCTATCATTAGATTTGATGTTTTCCAGTGCTAGCATGGATAACCGCAAGTTGATTTATTTCTATTCATCCGTTATAGTGATCACAATATTTGGATGGGCCATTGCGACTGAGAAAAATCAATTACCGCTACAAGCATGGTATGTATTTTAAGACGGAATATTAAGCTATTGATATTGGGTCGTGAGAGAGTTGATTTGGGCCTGGGAGTGAGCTTATTTTTTAAACCTTTCTGAGTGCTTGTTTGACGCGACGCGTGACCAAAATACTGGCGTTTATCCGGCTCATTTACATGAGCTCCATGCCCCACATGGGCCCAATGTGTAAACCGAACACCGACTGTCGACACCAAATGGTTCAAATATGTTACTAATCATATCCGAGGTTTGATTATAACATGTGCTCATATAAGCTACAATAACGAATACAAGCATATCGAATATCTCCTGAATTTAAAAAACCTCTGGACTGTTTGTTAGTTAGTTTTTTCGTTTAATTTGTACAATGTACTGTAGCATGAAAGTTTTCTCGAAACAATTGACAAACCTTGTGGGCTAAAACAATATCTAGATTCTAGAACTTAATTTCTCCAAACATGTGACCTAATATCACTCTTGAACTTGAACATGGTATACAAAACTGAAACCACGGAAAATATCTTGTAACGAATAGCACAGTATAAATACTACTGTGATTTATTATATTGTAGTAATAGTGAAGAATCGTGATAGCTTAAACCATAGAATAGATAATTAAACTTAAATCACTGTACGCATTTTCAGGTACCCTTACGATACAACTAAGTTTCCAGCGTATCAACTTACTTACTTGCACCAGGTAACCAATCTATGTGTAACTATGGCATAAAGTATAAGCAGCCCACTAAATGTTCCCACTGCTGGGACCTTGACCTTCTCTCAAAAGTAGAAAACCAGGGCCATATTCCACCACGATGACCCAGTGCGTGTTAGTGGATGACAGATTACTTCGAAAGATTCCAGGTAAGTATTACATAGGTACACATACCTCACGATTTTTTTCTTCACCGTTTCAAGCACAGAACAGTATCAGGTTCAAGTTAGCGGAATTACGCACATGACTTCGAAAGACAGTGATGCGCGTGGGATTCCAACCAAGGGCTCCGGATCAGCAGTCGCCGTTCTCCCGACTTTGCGCCTTGCACTGTATCTGCACTGTGTGATACATGTAAAAGATGATATATCCATTTGCCCTATCTCTGGTATCTTTTTTCATCAAACTAGAACGGTAATGTTTACATAGTACTGCTTGACTGTAGAATTAGTTGTGGTTAGGTTACTTCCTCACGTAGACTCCGACTCCGAAAGAGCTTAATTGGGATATCCAAATCATGGTTATTTGTTTCGGTAATAATATACATCCTACCTATCTGTAGGTATAGCCGAAATTATTAAGGGCCAATTAATGCTGTACAGAACTTGACAGTACCTCTTCACAAACTTACTTTTTAACCTTGGTCGGAAGTGTGTAGTCAAAGTTTGATGTAAATCTGTTCAAGATGGCTGCCGTCACAAAATGGCGGATAACATATTTTTTCACAACTCGCTCAATAAGCGTATCAAATGAAAGAGCTCGACTAGTAAAGTGGTATACGCTGTGATAATTATACTTATTTCAAACCCAAAATGGCCGCCACCACAAAAAGAAGTATTACATTTTTTAACAACTTCATCAATATGGACATCAAGTTACTTAATTGGACATGAATAGTAGAATACTATACTACGACACATTTCAAATCCAAGATGGTCAGGTCAGGGGTAACTCAAAATGTTTAATTTTGTTAGTGTATTGCCGTGGCATTGCTAGCAGCAGTGGACACCAGTCTGGACCTCGTGGTAGCTTCCTCCATATCCGTCTGTCGTGCTCGACTGAAGCTGGTCAACCTGTCTTTGAGGACTTTGGATCATGACATGGATCTTGTGGACGAAGTAAGTGCTAAAGTATCTAAGATATCTGTGTTTCTTTTTCCTATCGGATTACTCGTAGATAAAATAAGCGACATGGTCTAGATAATGGTTGACATCCTAAAGACTCAAACAAAGAGGTTTGTCTCCACTTTCCTAATAAGAACGGAGAATTCAGGTATACTATAGACTTGAATATAACATAGGCTATTTTTTATCTCAGGAAACCCACGGAAACGGGAATCGCAGGGCGCTGCTAGTTTATAATTTGACTTTGACTTTGACTTTGGCCTTCGTCCAGCAGTGGACATCATTCGGCAGAAATAATGATACCATGTTGCCATTGGAGTAGTTATTTTGTTTCGCAAAAGTAACTTTTGATTTAAATGTCAAACTAGACATATGTTATTGGAGTAGTTATAATTATTATGTTTCTCGAAATTAGTTTTTCCTTTAAATGTCAAACTAGGCCTAGAATTACAAGCTAGGTAAAACTTCCTTGATCTGAACCGGTGGTTTTGTTTTTCTAGATGTTGACTCCTGCACAGGAGAAAGTATTTTCTGACCGGCTCCATAACTGTATTGAGCATCATCAGTCGGCGCTGGCCTCAGCGTGTCAGATCCAGCTCTGCTTCTCTGAGGCAATGTTAGCGCAGTTCACTGTTACATTAGCTAGCATTTGTTCTACTGCTTTCCAGCTAGCCGTCGTAAGTATTACTGGAGCTTTCTAAAATAAAGTGGCCAAGTGCGAGTTGGACTCGCCCATGAAGGGTTCCGTTTCAGCAAGTAACATAATATACATAGTACACATAGTTTTTTTAGTTCGTTGTAACTTTGATCGAAGTTTCAATAATAGTGTCGTACTAAAAAAAAAGTACTCATCAGATCGAGTTCAAACTAATTTTCGTTGGTAGTTTACATGGTAATGTACATCATATATTTTTTTTAGATTTTTCATTCTCTTACTTTAGAAGTTAGAGGGGGGGGGGGGGGACACACATTTTACCACTTTGGAAGTGTCTCTCGCGCAAATTATTCAGTGTAGACGAAAATGATTTTTGAAACCTTAACATCATTTTCAAAGACCTATCGATAGACACCTCACACGTGTAGCTTTGATGAAAAAAAAATTTTTGAGTTTCAGTTCTCAGTATGGGGGGCAACCCTAATTTTTCTTTTTTAATTTTTTTTTTGTTCAAATCTTAATGCGGTTCACAGAATACATCTACTTACCAAGTTTCAATAGTGTAATTCTCATAGTTTCGGCAAAAAGTGGCTGTGACATACGGACGGACAAACAGACAGACAGACAGACAGACAGACAGACATGACGAATCTATAAGGGTACCGTTTTTACGTTTTACGGAACCCTAAAAACTATCCATTTAATCAAGGATAGCATTTACGAAAACTTTACATTTGACACAATGCCCATTGCTGTTGAATTTATCTCATACAGCTCAGAAATATATCTGTGCTTATCGCACGATAGGCGAATGCTTTGTGTAATTGTGGTTTGTCTGTGTTTGCGTTTGGTGTCTACGTCTGTACACAGATTTTTTCGTAGGCTGTAAGTGAAGCTGATCCATCACTCTCTGAAGTGAAAGGTTCGATCGGGTCTACTTGGGACTGCCGAGTGTGCTCGAGCGAGAAAGATACAGTCAGCTAGGTACTTTGCACCGCTGATGGTAAGCCGCAGGTGTCGCTATTGAACATCTGCCATCACAAGAGACACAAAATAAAGAAAAAAAAGCGAAAGATAAAATAGTATTTTTCCTTTTTTTTTAGGAACCAAACAACAGTATCCTCCGGCTTATATCGATGGCGACATACCTCATGTGTATTATAATTCAAGTATTTATATACTGCTATCAGGGAAATCTTCTTATTATAGAGGTAAATAACCCAGAGATAAATTAACGAAAATACCGCAACATTTATTAGAATTTAAGTAACAGGGTATAGTCATGATGTAAGTAAGTAAACCTAAGTAAAAATAAGGGAGAATAAAGAAACATTTGACAATCACAACTAAGTAAATGTAAAGGTTACAATTTTTCTTTCAACTTTCGATCTTTCAATCGTCGTAGATTCGAATCTCGCATGTACCAGAGATTTTTTCGAAGAGCAGGTCCAAATTTGTCCTCACACTACCTGTGAATGAAAACATAGTGAGGAACCTGCAAATTTCTAAACATGACGTCCGCTTACCTACATTTGTCAGCGTGGTAGATTATGGCCACTCCTACCTTGTGAGAGAAGGCCTGGACGTCTACTCTCTTTCTACGAAAACGTAATTTCGAAATAAACTCGCAACTTTCCAATAAGTATTACGACCTTCAAAACGAATTAACAAAAAATGGCTATGTAGTTAATTTATACGCTGTAGAAGTAGGAGCGAGAGGTATACCAGCAAAATCTCTCTATAACCTGCTTAAAGACCTTGGATTGTCCAGAAGTGCAGTAAGTTCTATACTAGAACGAGTATCTAAAGCTGCACTAGTAGGATCATATCGGATTTGGCTGGGCAGGGAGAGAAATACGAGTAGTGAAGGTGAGTGTTGACGTACGTCAATATAAGGGGCCCTTTTTAAACCTACGCCCGAGTCACAAGTCTTGGGGTCTATTCGAGATTTCTCTCTCTGCCACACGATGGACCCGGCACCCGCACGGTGAATCCATGGAATGCTAAGAAGTTCGTCTCTCTCTCCGGTTTTACTTCAATCCGTCATTTCGTCCATGCATAAGCCTATGCCTACTGTAATTAGAATAGGCTTAGAACATTTAAACGTCAAACAATGTTCGATCGGACGAAATGAAGTAGAACCGGAGTAGGAGAGTCGCGAGTTTATTTCGAAATTACGTTTTTTGTAGAAAGAGAGCAGACGTCCAGGGTCCCAACTGGGAACATACAGTGAGCTGATTACGTTTATGTTGTCAATTTAACTGGCTCTATAGATGTATCTGATTTTTTCAGTCATATGAAGTGGCGAGTGCAGTGTATGAGTGCCCGTGGTACCTGTGTCCCGTCTCTCTCAGACGCTCTCTGCTCATAATTATGGTTCGTTCCTCGAAGGTTCCAGAACTCACCGCGGGAGGGTTCATTACACTTTCACTCAACTCTTTCATGGCTGTGAGTATACTATAACTTAGAGATGGAAATATTTTTTATAATAATTATAGTTATTATATTGCACATATAAGAAATATTATGTTTAATAAATAACTAAACGGTACAGTAGCAAATGGTCTGATCATACATGATAATTTGTTTTACTTGTAGGTGGCTTAAAATAGTTATATATTGTTTTTTTTTCTTTTTCAGATCATTAAAGCTTCTTACAGTCTATTCACATTAGTACAGCAAATGGAACAGTGATGAAAAGTGAAATACTCAATTAGTTTCTTTTATTGATAAGTTAAATACAATAATAGTTTATAGAGTAATAAAAATAGAGTAATAGTTACCTAAACTTTATTCTATTTCATTATACCTAGTTCAGAGTGAAAAGACGAATCTTTTGAAATTGATTTGTGGTGGTCTAGAATAGTATAATATGTTATTGAATAACTACTAAAAAAAATATATATGCTTATAAAGGAACATAACAAGTGAACAGTCGGGATCCAATATTATTCGATATACTATCTAATTGTTCAATGGATCCCGACTGTTCAGTTGTTAATCTTAATATACATAAATCTCCTGTCACGATGTTTGTCCGCGATGGATTCCTAAACTACTTAACCGATTTTAAATTAAATTGGCACACCGTGAGCAGTCTGGTCCAACTTGAGAGATAGGATAGTTTTTATTTCGATTAATAGTCTTTAAATGACAATATCCGAGCGCAGCCGGAATGGGCCGCTAGTTAGTGTATATTTTATTTTATTCAATAGTATTAATTTAATAACATATTATAGAATTCTAGACCACCAGAAATCAAGTGCTTGTTTTACTCTTTTGTATTATTATTATATATTATACGTCTTAGTATGTAATATACGTTGTTTGGTTAAATTTTTACGCAGTCGGGTCTTTTGAGTTTTTAAATTATATTTTATCATTCGTATTTTTAACTGCTTAAATAAATAGAAAACGATTCTCGTACATTTTATTAATGCATCAACTAATTCCGACCTTATTTGACTATCGCTCGTATACCTGACGCCAAGGCATCTGAGGGTGTGCCTTTGTTGAATGGATTATTATTCAAATCTCATCGGATATTCAATATTTGTTTGTAACGATGCTAATTAAATAAGCTTTCTTTTTAAACACATTGTTCGCCTAAGAAAATATAAGTTACCTTCTAAATTACCAAGTCAGCCACGACCAACGCGCGCCTGAATAGTAGTTTCTAAGCCACTCGCTTTTTTCTTTGTATTACAGTGGCTTGTTAATATAACTCAGCATGGTGCTTATTTTTTAGCATTTATGTTTGTGGCACGTATTCAAATACCAAACTTCTAAAATATTAATATTTGACACCAAAATAGCTTCTATTTGTATAATTTAGTAGACACTAGCAGTGACCCCCGCGGTTTTACCCGCGTACTTCCCGTTATTTTCCCGGGATAAAAAGTAGCCTATGTGTTCTTTCAGACTATAATCTAACTGTATTCCAAATTTCAGCGTGATCCGTTCATACGTTACGGCGTAATTGAGCAACAAACATACAAACATCCAAATATGCAAACATCCATACTTTGACATTTTTAATATTAGTGGGATATTAGCCACCAATTGTATAATGTAGTATGTATGTTTAAAATGTAAGTCATCTTACATTTCCCGATGCTTAGTGTCACAAGTCTCAGAACCTACTCGGAATTTCTCTCTCTGTCTCACGATGGACCCGGCACCTGCACGGTGAATCCATGGAATGCTAAGAAGTTCGTCTCATTAAATAAGAAGTTTGACCACGTGGCAAAAAAATATCGGTGACCGGATTTATTATGTCCTCCTCCGAAAAGCGCAGATGCACAGCTCGAGTGGTAAGAGTGGGCTGTGACAAAAGGCATCTTTCTTCTTTTCTATTGGGTGCAGCATACCGGTTTCTTTCTACCAGATGTTTTTGAATGAGTTAGCTTTAACATACCTTAACTTGTTACTTAAAAAAATTACAGCAAAACGTAGATTTTAGTTTATTTTAAGTTTTATCATTTGTAAAATAACTTTTTTTTACGTGAAGTAAATTAATTTTTGCATACCCTTCCAACTGGTGTATACGGTCGTTTTATGTAGACTCGCCTCCACGAGGTTCCGCCTTTGATGCTTACGCCAGGAACACCTCTGCGTTCTGCCATTCGCATTCTTCCG
The DNA here is from genome assembly GCA_963693475.1 of Ectropis crepuscularia. Classification (NCBI taxonomy): domain Eukaryota; kingdom Metazoa; phylum Arthropoda; class Insecta; order Lepidoptera; family Geometridae; genus Ectropis; species Ectropis crepuscularia. The sequence goes on along the minus strand of OY856349.1, from coordinate 27,047,797 downwards.
CGGACTCGCCTTCGGGCCCATTTCTAGGGCAGACCCCGTCAACAGCGTACCTGAAACTGGACTGATACGGGACTACCTCGGGGACAAACACGTGGGTACAAGACACCCCCACGTCACGGTCTACCGCAAGGGGTCAAGTTTGTAGTCCCCTCGCCTACCATTTTTGTGCTGCTTCAAAGGTGAGGGAGAACGGTGCACCGCAATACCAGCACTTCTCTTCCCCTACAGCACCATCACGTTCGGCTCTAACGGTGGAGACTTCGCCAAGGCCGCGGCGGGCAGGGAAAGCGGCGCACCGTAACATCCGTCTCACCGCGGCATCCACCCCACTGCCAGCCAGTGGCACCTATCTGTCTCTATTAGGGATGACTCGACACTACCAATTATTTTCAATTCAATATTAGGTTTAATGTCAATTGTCCAGCAATTTAATACAAATAACATTGTCCAACAATTTATTACGAATTACATTGTCCAAGAATTTAATACAAATTACGTTGTCCAACAATTTTAAACAAATAACAGTGTCCAACAATTTAATACTAGCAGTGCCCCGTGATTTGAACCGCGCAGTTCCCGTTCCCGTTATTTTCCTATGATATTGGAGTGAAAACTAATTTTGGCGCGTCTAGACATATTTTTCGTGGGGTGTGAATTGAATTCTAGCGTCACACTCGGGTATAATAAGAAATCTTCAGGTACCTTAAGGACCATGGCTACTAGCCATCTAGAAATGCGTCAGCCAATGGGAAATGCTGACGCATTTCTAGATGGCCATGCCATGATGGCCAGGCCACGCCCTCCGGTTACACCCATGGCGTTTCCAAAACAAGCTACCAAATTCTGAGTTATAAGTTTTCACTTCTATCGGCAGTTCCTATGACTGCATATTTTTTTTATCCCATGTGGTTATACCCCATGATAGTGGCCTATGTGCGTACATTTAAAACGCATATTTTTTCCTAATTTAATTTGTCATATTGAATATAGCATAATATACAAGTAAAAGGTACATTATGACACCGTCAAAATGTAACTTTTGCATAATCGTTTTTGATTGTAATGTATTAATGTAGATATAAATGTGTTTTAAGCATAACCATCTATTTAAATACTTTTCCTCCGATAACCAGCTCGGTGATGGTCGTTGTATAGCGGGATCTCCTACTAATTGCACTACATTCAATTCGACTACAGATGAGACGCGTAATAGTCTTTAGGCATTGCTTATTTTTTCTAATTTTATTTTACCATAAAAACACTACAGTATAATCGGCCACTACGGATAGCTTATTCGTATGTGCACTGTCTCTCCAGCGATGCCACATCGACTATCGCTTTATCGAAGTGTTACATTGAATAGTTTAAATACCTACGCATGTTGAGCTATGACTATAGGTTTAGGTGCTAAACCGCAAACATATTGATCATTATGTTATTAGGTATTATTATGATTTTTTCAATGTGCCAATTTCAACATAATGCTATGTTATCTTTATGGCATATATTGTTATGCTAGTAAAAAATGTGCTAAAACAGTTATGGTAAATTATCATTTGTCCTAAAAACGTTATGCCTACTTAAATCAGTACAAAAATTGTTATGCTACTAAATATATACCCGGCCTATGTGATATTCCAGAATCCCGCCGTGTCTTAATCTGAGCTCGAAATTTCATCCTGACCCAATCAGGTGTTCCAACATTATTGAACAACAAACATTCAAACTTTCGGGTTTATAAAATTAAAAGGATACTAAAAGTGAAGGCACATGCAAATTCGCAAAGAATTGCATAATTCAACTAGAGTAAATGAAATAATGCACATGCTGTATAGTTGTCAGCAATCAATTATGTTGTCGATGAGCTCAAACCCATATTTTTCCACTACATGTTAGAACCAATATTTACCGGTGCATAATAGATAATACCTGGTTTCGAAAGTACGAGACTTGGAAAAGAAATTGCTAGTTGAGCTCGGAATTAAGCGTACCTATTGTAGTCTTAATTTTAAACTGATTTTATTTTTGATTCTTTTCTTTTTGGGGTAAAACAAAACCACTGTTGATTATTGTGACATGTAAATTACTTCAGCACCAAACTTCCTCTTTTTATTTATTTTTACTTAATAGGCTAATAGGTTTGCTTTATTTTTATAATATACAGTGTTCACGGGATCAAGACATAGACCTGATGGTAAGCAACACGCCTCCTCAAAACAGCACAGCGTCACGCAGAAATTTGAACACGAAAAGCCCAATAGTTGTCTAGAATTCCAGTGCGCTCGTCCCCCAATGTTATTGGATAATTTATCTGGAAACATTGCCCTTCAAATCATAACGCACTAATGTTTACAAATTACGTCTTGCCGGTAGAATAATTGGCAAAGGTGTGGCACTTCCCCAGGTGGAATCTGCAAAGAATCCTACCACTAATAAGCACCACAAAAAATGTTTTTTAATGTATAATTTCATTCTTCCTACTTTCGTGTTATTGAGAAGAGAATACCTTGATTGTTTGTGTAAGAATGATATTATGGAATAGGCTTTTGTTTGTCCAGAAAGTTTGATCCACCTTTCAAGGTAGGCAGTGGGACGGCAAATTAAAACTAGTTCCAGCAAGGATTTGATATCTAAGAGGAATTTGAACATTTTAAACTGTTGCTAAAACATAAAAACATGAAGTTATTAATAGATAATTCTATTCACGTATTATGGATATGCCTAAACTTACTGAGATGGGTGGGGTTCTTTGTGCCGGATGAACTCACGGGTATCAAGAAATTATTATTTCCAATCTATTTCACATTGTGGTTCATGTTCATAGTCGGTAAGTAATTTTAATCATGTTTGCTATGTCCTGTAAGTTCAATTATTTCTCGTAGAGTGAGACAGAATGATGACGTCGAAAGTTGTAGCCAGAGCTGATGCTGAAAATCATAGGTTTTTGATTAAGTCGCTCAGAAACGATCACATCACAGGTTAATTAATTAAAAGTATTGTGTTATGTTTTACCAGGAATGTACGCGATCTGCCAATCTATCGCCCTGTTCCAAGCTCGGGGTGACGTGAGCGAGATAACAGGGATCATCTTCATACTTTTCACATGTATGGCGTTCATGGCCAAGATTATAAATGTGAATCTTAGGAAAGAAGCAGTTCAGGCAATTATAGATGAAGTTGACCATGAACTAAAACAAGAACATGGTGCAGAGGGAAAACAAATTTTAAATAGGTGACTATAAAACAGAATATTGCAGGTCATTCTAAGGAAACTTAGACCATGCGTCCTTGGCCATGGATTCATTTTATTCGTGGATTTGTTCCGTATCTATATTTTTGATATGCCATAAGTATGTACCTATTTTTTTAAATGCAAATATTATACAAAGCTTATACGAACAAAACTAAATATATTGGTTTTGAAAACTAAATATAATGGAAGGCAGGGTTTGGGGTAGCCAAAAAGTAAACAACGTTTTAAACTGCTCTCAGTTTTCTTCGTAATTTAATAATACTTAGCACTCAAAATACGCCAAAATAAATATTCAAATCAGCAGTCTGAATGTACAAAATACAAAGTACAAAATATATACAACATCCTAGTGCATCATTTTCTTTTGTGAAATATAACCTGTACAACTGATGTCTGCAGAGCCCAGGTAAAACATAAACACTCCACTTACCAGCGCTTTTGTGGTTCTTGTGATTGGAAGTCGCATCATCCTGTCACTGGGACATCGTACTGCCAACGCTTGAGGTTTGAATCGAGACCATTCTTAGAATAATATTTTCAACATTTCTGTCAAGATGAGTGACACCTGCGACGCCTGCCGTAGTATTGTTGATGCTAAGTGCAGGATTAAATGCACAAAATGCCCACTGGTATAACTGGTAAGTTCTGCCTCTGCTGCCGCTGTCGGCGGGACAGGCGGCAAAATAGCCGATAACTCCTCGCGCCCCGATCAACTTCATGTGGTTACTCCTCCACCAGCTCATGTAGTGCAGCTACCCGACCTGGCTTTGCTGCTGAGTGAAATAAAACTTTTAAGACAGGATATGAACGTTTTCAAGCAGCAAATACACGAAGTACTGGCCAGCTGTAACCGTAGGATGGATGAAATAGAAAATTCATTATCAGCAGCTGCTTACAGAATTATGGAGCTTGAAGCGAGTCGGGTGGAAAACTTACGGTTAAGCGCTCACGTCAAGCAACTGGAGGACACAATTGAACGTAAGACTCAGGCCTCTCTCAGAAACGAATTAGAAATAGTCGGATTACCTGAGTCAAATATCGAAAACCTAACTCATCTTGTACAAATAATAGCCGCGAAGGTGGGTTGTAAAATACAGGAGGATGAAATTGATTGGGTGGACAGAGTGGGGCCTAAGTTGAATAATAGAAAAACTGTAAACACAGGTGACGGTCCTCGCTCACGTCTAATAGTGGTGCGTTTTCTAAGGCGTTCTAGACGTGACACGTTTTTAAAAGCAGCGAAAGGCCGATCTAACTTAACTTCCTGCGATGTAACTGCCAGCGGACTCTCGAATAAAATATATGTCAACGAACGCCTATCGAAATCTTGCAGGCAGTTGTTTCACGAAGCGCGAAAGAGATCTAAATCTCTCGGCATTAAATTCTGTTGGACGAGACATGGCACAATCTTCAGTCGAAAGGCGGAGGGGCGGCCCGCCATTACTATCCAAAATGTGGCTGATCTGGAACTTCATCTGTACTTTAATGACACCAACGCGGAGGGCATCGGACCTGAAGAACCGTCCAAATCGAGGCCGGCAACTCCGATTCCTCAGTGATGTTGCTCTGGATTTCTCGCTTAAATTTTGTTATAATTTTTGCACTACTTTCCAACAGCTCACTAGATACCGTAAAATACAGTTTATTCGTCCTTTAACTAATCTTATAGATAAGTCTCTCTCATTTCTAATAGATTTGCTTGTATCGTACTCAACAAGTGGTACCCATAAACTCATTTACAACTACTATGCCTACACCTATTTTCACAAGACACACAACAGACATCATGTACACAGACGTTTTTCTGTTCATTTAAGAATAATTTAATATATTCCGCTAACAGAAAGCCTTTGGTTCGCTTACTTTTCCGTATTGACATATTATGGACTTCTGGCACTTTAATTTATAAAAGTTCAACAAGTTTGCTCTTGCGCCCTCCTGACCTGGTTTTGCTTATACTTATTATCATAAGGGGCCTACCTAATAATATTTTTTGTTGTTTTTATCCAGTTTTAAAATGATGGACATAATGGAAAATTTAGAAAACTCGTTCTTGATAAAATGCTACGAACCAGATAGTTTGGAACAGTGTACTTACTTCCGCGGAATTACAACTTCAAAATTTTGACTTTAAACATACGAAGCGTGCGCAAAAATTTTGATTGCCTTATGCTTGCTCTAATGCGATTGAATATAAATATTGATATAATCATTTTGACTGAATGCTGGTGGAACCCTAGTTTAATAATTCCCAAGGTCCCAGGGTTTAACTCATACAATACTACGAAGTATATCAACAAGAGTGGGGGGGTTATTGCGTACATTCGAAATGTGTGGTCGGCGGTGGTAACAGAGCCAGATATTAAGGACTGTAATTGCTTGAATATTAAAATCAGTGACAATGTCCGAGTCTTTGGTATTTATCGGTCACCTTCGTTTTCTGTCTTGAGTGATTTTTTCACATCTCTAAATAATGCTAATTTAAGCACAAGGAAAAAAGAATGTGTAATTTGGGCAGGTGATCTCAATATTAACATCCTAGATGATAATCCGAGCGAAGCATGTACGGAATTCTTGAACCTAGCTGCCCAACACCAACTTCTACCTGCGATTACCAAACCCACACGAGCTGAGTCTTGTCTCGATCACAACTTTGTTAAACAGGGCTTCAATGCTATTGGTATCGTTTGCAACGCCGCTATTACCGATCATAATATATGTATTTTAGGTGTGACGGATCGCTGTAGACCTGACGCTCTACCAAATCCTCCTAAGCATAAAATTGATTACGCCGCAGTGTGTGGTCGAGGACTTAAAGAGAGAAAACTGGATGTCGGTAATCGGTAAAGCTGATGTGAACCTAGCTGCTAACGAATTCCACAAGATAATTTCATCTGCCGTGTCAGTTCACAATCGCTTAGTTATAGTCAAACGTTCCAACCGTAATCTAAAACCATGGATCACTCCTGGGCTTATAAGATGCCAAAAAACTCGCGATAGACTCCACCTGTCAGCCAGACGAGAGCCAGATAATTTGATATTACAAATAACGTACAAGAGATATCGCAATTTTTATAAAAAACTTTTACAGAGTATAAAAATAGAGTATGAAAAAGAACAAATTTCTCAAAATAGAAACAATCCTAAAAAACTATGGCAAACGATAAACAGTATATGCAATACAGATAAGGATAAATCTGCGACCTCAGGGCTATTATCCGGCGAAGAGAATACTCTAAAATCTTTAAATAAATGCAACGAATATTTTGCAAACGTAGGCAAACAACTAGCTGATAAATTATTAAGCGTAATGTCTGTAACTGAAACTTCGTTGGCAAATTCGGTTAAATCCAGGTCCTCATTAGCAGCTTCTTTTTTTATGACACCTACAAACCCTTCTGAAATAAACAAAATTATCTTTGTCTAAAGCTGGATTGTGCACCGGGGTTTGATGGCTTTACTGTTAACCTTATTAAACATATCAAAGAATGCATTTTGGTGCCCCTCACCTTCATAGCTAACCTAAGTATTGAGTTAGTTCCCAGATATCTGGAAGTCTGCAGTGGTAGTCCCAGTACACAAAGATGGGCCCAAAAATTTAGCGAGCAATTATAGACCTATTTCTCTCCTGTGCATATTCTCTAAGGTGCTCGAAAAAATTGTAAATAACAGACTAGTGGACTACCTAGAGGCTACTGCCTTGTTGTCGGATGGCCAGTTTGGCTTCCGACGTGGCCGTTCTACTGAGGATGCTGTAAAGATACTAACAGACTCTATCTCTGGTGCTATAGACCAAAGATTTCGCTGCATTGGGATCTTTTAAGATCTTACCAAAGCTTTCGATAGCCTATCGATACCGATTCTTACACAGAAGCTTGAGAGGTTTGGCATAAGAGGTGTGGCACTGGAATGGTTCCAGAGCTACTTGACAAATCGCAAACAGCGGGTCAAAGTTGATTCTAAGCTCAGTGATCTGGCTTCTGTGAGCTTCGGGGTCCCCCAGGGGAGTATTTTAGGCCCCACCCTCTTTCTAAGTTACATGAATGACGTTCTGGATCTTGAAATCCCCGGCGCTGAAATCATATGTTACGCTGACGATACAGTTGTTCTGTTTAAGGACCACTCCTGGGACAAAGTACTAAAAATAGCTGAAGAGGGGATTAAACGTATAGCATTGTGGTTAAACGAGAACCTTCTTACCCTTAATACTAAAAAAACCAAATTCATGACCTTTTACAACACTAAAAGATCGAAACCGATGATGAACATGAAAATCAAAATTTGCTCTCGTCTAACTCACATGGGAAACCTCAATAGTCTTATTCACCGAAGCGAGTTGATAGAGCGCGTGGACAGATTCCGATACCTTGGCGTAGAACGGGATGAGTCCCTATCGTTCCGATACCATATCACGAACCTGACAGCACGAGCCCGAAAGCTTATCTATGTCATTAAAGCGCTGCGTAGCTCATGTGACATTAAAACCCTCACTATGGTTTAAACATCGCTCGGTCAGTCAATCTTGTGCTATTGCAATCTGATCTGGGGAGGAGCAGCTAAATCAATTATAATCAAACTTGAAAGAGCACAAAGGGCGGTCCTGAAGGTGATGTTAGGGAAACCTTACAGACATCCAACAGAATTGCTATACGCCGAAGCGGTTGTACTTACGGTGCGGCAGCTCTACCTACTCAAAGCAATTGTTTCAATGCACAGGACGGCGAGAGCTTCCAGCCAACTGTCAGACCTACTCAAAAAGAGAGTATTTAAGTTACCATTAGTACGAGTTAATACAACTTTCGCAGATCGCCAGCCAAGCTCGCTCCTTCCACAAATATACAACTGGACCCTAAAAGTTTTCCCCAATTTGATAAACGAGAATCGCCGTTCCGTAAATAAGGTTATCAAACAATGGTTGCTTTCTCTATGTTATAGCGAAACAGAAAAATTTAGAATCGTTCAGTAAGGAGACAATGGCCTGCAAAGTGCAAATAAAAGTAGTAAATACTCACTCACACTCACGCTTAATCACACACTCACTCCCACCCTCACTCACTCACTCACACACACTCACGCTTGCACACGCACACACAAATAGACAGAGAGAAGAGAGAATTGTACATTGTTATAGTGAGGAATTGAAGAATATTGTTCCTTTGATTCTGAATTTTGTTGCTTTGAAAGTTCATTTTTCCATTTATATTTACACTTAATATTTTTAGTTTTTCTATTACGGTCTCCCCCTGCAGTAATACTAGTGTTTTGCTTAAATCTTACACCGGTTACCACAACACGGGCCACAGTGCCTAGTGTGGGGCCAATGGTCAAGACTGGGAGAATCTTTGTAATATGTATTTAAATGTACTCTAATTTTGTCTCATGTGTTTGTTTTATAAGATTCTTGTATGTGGTTATTGGTATTAAATAAATTTATTATTATTATTATTTATTATTATTATTTTCCCATAATAACAATAAGGGGATCCTGCCTTTTCGCAGAGAATTGATTGGCCGATTATCACTTGCCAACCAACGGTTCTCCGATGTTTCACTTTGACAACTAACGATTGTCAAATTTTTATAGGACAACGTTTCATTTGGCAGAATGATTGTTAAACAGATTATTATAATGACACAACACGTTCAGGACACTTATCATTTGTCCAATATTTCACTACGCCAAAACACTTTTAGACGAACAACGTTTCGTCTGTGTATCAGTTCCCTTTTCGTACATTTAAATTATGTTAAAAGTTAAACTAATTTAACATATAATTTAATAGCAATAGAAATCTACATACACATTTGCAGAGTTTCAGAGAGAACGAAGCGAACGTGTAGCGGCAGCGGCCGGTGAAGTGCCTGAATAAAATCGTGACAGAAATCAACATACACATTTTCAAAATTTCGAACTACGGAACGAAGTTTGGGTGAAATCAGACGGAATCAGTTAGGTTAGAACTATGACCAACAATGCACGAGCCGAACGAGCAAAGCGAGCGTGCCGCGGCAGTGGCCGGTGAAATCCCAGTACCAAATCGCCTTTGTTTCAGTACACAGAGCACTTGAATATGTGTTACATTAGAAAAATAATTATGGAAACAATATTCCAATAATAACATCAACTTGCATTTACATAATTTATCACAAATGAAAATGGCATCCTTGTAAATAAAATTCTTGAAAATTTGATCGAAGACTCAGTATAGCAGCTTTTTCGAAATCTAACACACATACTTACCAACACTATTCAATTAAATAAATATTACTCTAACTGAAACATTCGCCACAAGAAAGTTGGCCTTTTGAAAAGTGTTATTATAAAAGGCAGACCAAACGTACAGTTGGCAAATATTAGGTTGGGAAATAAAACAAAATTGTGTGATAAGTTTGGCAAATGATTATTCGGGGAAATAAAATTCTGCGAAACGTTAGTTGGCAAGTGATAATCGGTTAACTAATTTTCGGCGAAAAGGCAGAGAACCAAAAATAAGCATATATGCAATTTTAGAGTTCAATCTAACTGTGTTCCAAATTTGTGAAACAAACACTCGAATATCCAAAAATCTTAATACCCAGTTTGGGTCTTATTAATACTATTACTAGGACTATTCTGTTTTATAATAAAGGTTATATTGTGTGTAATGTATTAATAATTTAAATTCAAGTAGTTTTAATATTGTTATTTATTTACATTTTTACTGGTTGTTTTGGATAAATTCCGATCAGCCAGGGAATCCGCCGCGATCTAATCGGCGATGATTATCCGACGTGTTTATGACTTAAAACTTTACTCTGCTACCACACAGTTTTACACGACTGTGAACGTTATTTAACACAAACAATATATAATTAGGACACGGTACCTTGTCTAACCAGGTTCCTCTGGTTAGGGTGTATGAAACCTAAATTCTCTCGAATCTATCCCGTTCCCCGTGTATCTAATGTTTATAATATACTTAAATAAATGTTTACGATACTTGTCAGGTTTCCCGAGGACGTGGCACCACAGTCCTTGTGGTGCCTTGAAGCGCCTCGCTCGTTCAAGGTCCTCGTTCCCACAGGTTCGTTCCTCGAACCCGTTGGAACCAAAGTTCCGGATCGACGCCCGGCGTCTTTAACCACAAATCTCACAGTTCGTTCTCGCGACCGCGCTGAGAATTCCACTACCGAACGAACACGCGATTCTCGCGTACAAACACTTGTGCTAGTTCACAAACGACGCCCGGCGTCTACAATTACAAGATTATCCGACCGCGGACACGTTCCTGTTGGAACAAAAGAAAAGGTATCGACACACGCGTGTTTCCTCACTAGTGTGCGCTGCCACAGTCCCTGACTGACTTGCGAATGAATGCTGGCACAGTCCCTGACTGACCGACTCCGAAAAGACAATGACGCTCACGTCTCGAGCGGTCGTAACAAACATGCTGAATCAAAACGGAACGCGGGTACTTTGCAAAAGTGGCCGCACCTCGGCTTTAAAATTATCATTACCCTTTTCTAGAAGTTAGTTAAAATATATTGTTACGTCATTCTATTCCGAACACTGGTTATTAAATTAAGTAAGATATTACTAACAAATATACTTTTTATCAGTTGTAATATGTTTAACCGAAGCGAGGGCCTTGGTATGCCATTACACAGGGAAACCTAGTTTGGGTACCAAGGTCATCCTATTCAGGATTGCTGATGTTTTTATTGTAAGCCTGTGATTGATCTGTAATTTAATGAAATATGTTTGAAGCTCAATAAAATTTATCTTATCTCATCTCATCTCATCTTATCTTATGTGCCATAAATATAAAATAATCAATCAGTTCTTGCCAATTTAGGAACTTGTATGCAACTCAACTTAGAAACTTAGACAAGAAACTTAGTCAAGACCTCAGCAAGAACAAACATCCAAACTTGCTTACGGCTGGCCCAAGACAGGAGTGCCTGGAGGAAGGTGGTCAAGGACGTCGACGGTAGTCACGACCCTCGGTAATGAGGATACGACCAAGAAAAACATGCAACTCAGCGATACCTAGAGAATTAATCAAACAATAATGTTACTTGGTAATTTAGGAGATTTTTGGTTATAATATTTTGACAATAATTTACAGAATGAACAAGGAAACAATATGTCTCATCATATTGTACACGATTGATGCGATGACCACGTTGTTCGGGTGGATAGCCACGGCCATAAACAATAATGAACTGCTGTTCCGTTCCTGGTGAGACAAGTAATTGGTCATCTGTTTTTATAATATTACCCACTTAGTTTCCGTTATTTTCTTGCAATATGAAACTTGTACGCATGTCCTTTTCCAAGCGATAATCCAATTGTGTCCCAAATTTCAATCCGATCCGTTCAGTCGTTCCGACGTGTTCAAGCAACAAACATCCAAACGTTAATGCTTTGACATTTATAATATTAATAGGATTTTGATTAATAAGTGACATATGCTTTATATTAACCTAACGCGGGTAAAACTGCGGGGTGCTGCTAGTAAAGTCATAATTGTTTTATTATCTTGATGACTCGTACGTACGTATATAAAAATGCACTAAACGGCTTTTTTTTTGTTTTGTGATTCTTTGCTATTGATTTGCCATAAAAATATTTTTACTTGCAGGCTCCCTTATGATGCTACAAATTTCCCAGCTTATGTGCTGACTTTCATACATCAGGTAAGTACATATATATATAAGTATGTGTTTTAACGTTTTCCTTAAGTTTTGTACTTCAACCTCATTTTATAGTTATGACTGTTACAGTTTATGCGATATTAGTTCTGCTTGTAGAATCGGGTGAATTTTTAATAACTGCTGTCTAAACAATTATACATTTTAAAGGGAAATAATTCAGGTGTTTCCAATCGGTTCGGGTTTTTTCTGGCCTTGCACACTCCATCATTTTATAGCATTTAGTCACAATAATTTGTATGAGTTCATCATAGATCACACCATCGTTTAACATCAGGTGACATGTTGGTCAAGTGTAAATCTTCTACTTTTCGTTAAAGACTATTTGGATTATGGCTATCAAACACGCTATTGAGAATATCTAGATAATTAGCGACAGCGATAATTAATTAAAGTTACGGCTGATCTAGTCGGGACAAATGTAGGTAACTGCCAATCTGGACTGAATCCCATTCTTTTTGAAGTCACATGTGTTATGAAGAAATCGGCATGGTTCAACTAGGCACAACCAGTGTATGGATTGCGGCCTTGATTTTCTCCTAGCGAGACACCACTCCCTCAAGAAGCGGAGTGAGTTTACCCTGTACAGGTGTGTGTCCTGACCGGCGTGGCGCTGATGAACGTGAGCTTGGACCACCTGGTCTCGCTGCTGACTGCCGGATGCCGCTGCCGGCTTCAGCTCGTCAACCTGGCTCTCAAGACACTCTGCAGGGGCATCACTCTTACTAATAAGGTTACCCACAACTCTTGGTATGCTCTATGCTCTCATGATTGGTATATAACATGAAAAACTAATCAGATTTGAAGTATGTGTGCACCTTCAAAAGAACACCTAGGTTTTATTGCAGCTTGGCTTATCCTTGGATTCAATAAAATACTCAAATGTGAAAGTAGATAATGTAAAGTGAATTAATGTTAGGCCGAAAAGCTTGAGATGGTCAGTATTCGAAACAAATAAACCTGGAAAGATACTCTCTCTTAGTGCCTGGGTTTGTTGCCCATTGGCTGATGCGCTGCATACGTAATATTCTACAATGGTGCCTTTAATCTGTATATCCAAAGATTAACAGATTGTTAGCAGCAGAATTAGCGCCACATGAAGCACCGATCCTCAAAGGGCTCCATAGCCATTTGATCCAAGTTCTTCAACATCATGTAAATATTCCTATTTGTACCTTTTTTATTTGTAGAGACGTATAGCAGTAGCAGTAGAAGTTACAGCTGGTCTAGTCGGGAGAACGGCACCTGCCGATCCGGAGACCCCGGGTTCAAACCCCACACGCACCACTGTCTTTTCGAAGTCATGTGCGTAATGCCGCTAACTTAAAACGGTGAAGGAAAACATCGTGAGGAAACCGAGATGTACCTAGAACCTTTCGAAGTCACGTGTCATCCACCAACCCGTACTGGGCCAGCGTGGTGGATTATGGCCTTAACTCTCTCCTTGCGAGAGAAGGCCCCGAGTCCCAGCAGTGGGAACGTTTAGTGGGCTGTTGATGATGTTGATGATAGCAGTAGTGTTCAGATGATTTATACTGACTACCAAACTTGAGTTTGTGACCCCCTTTTGCGATATTTTTTTTTCATTTAAATTGTCAAAAAGCACCAGTTTAAATGATTCTATATTTTCTTTAGCTTTTAACTTTGGAAGAAGAAAACATAGTAAGGCAGCGCCTTCGGCAGTGCGTGATTCAGCACCAAGCTACGTTGGAGTCAGCGGCCCAGATCCAGGCTAACTTCGGCGCTACCATCTTAGGACAGTTTGCCGTCTCTGTTCTCATCATATGCGCTACCGCTTACCAGTTGGCCTGTGTACGTCCGACCACAATCTGCTTAGTAACATTGCATAAATAGGTTAAAGTGTTATGGCTCTTTTATTTCAGAACTTCTCTTTTGCCAGATAATATACTAACATTTTTATTCCTTTCACCCATCTAACTTAAGCACGATTGCATTTTTAATAAATTAATATTTCAATAAAGTTTAGAATTAATCGGTAGTGGACTTGAAAATGGTACACATATCACAAAATTTAATCAGAAAAAAAACTGTTTAAAGTCAAGATTAAATCAGAAAAAACTATTTCAACAAGGCCAAACTGCTTAGCTCTGCACTGTGCTCTCATGGCCCGGTGATATATGGTACTTATCTACAATTTTTTAACCCCTGACCAAAAAGAGGGGTGTTATAAGTTTGACGTCGTTGTCTGTCTGTCTGTCCGTGGCACAGTACCTCTCAAACAAATGGAGCAATTTCGATGCGTTTTGTTTTATTGTAAAGATTCCTTGATTTTTGGCTATGTTTGGTTAATATCGATTCAAAATGGTGGATAAAATATTTTTGACAACCTCCCTCAATTTGGGTATCAAATGAAAGAACTTGACAAGTAGAATACTATACACTACAAATTTCATATCCAAGGTGGTCGCGGGTAAAACATTTTTTTACAATTTTATTTTTGTGTTGAATGTACTGATAATATGATCAAACTAGGTCACAATAGCACAGATAAGAAAATAGTTAATAGTGTTTTACTGCCAAGCAGTTACGAGGAAAATAGTCTGCTGACACGGAAATACCGACTACGCTCCACCCAGTAAAGACTTAATAACGATGTTTTTGTGAGCCGCAACGATTCCTGTTGACGGACTCGTTAAAAGGCAATTGCATTTTTAATTGAGCCTACGAACGGTTATCACATAACTTCTGTATGTTTTAGGAAACCAGTAACAGTATGTTGTGGCGTATACCAATGGCGTCATATTTCATCGGAATGGTTCTTCAAGTTTATTTCTATTGCAATGAAGCTCACAAACTTACTGAAGAGGTAATATTATGAACTATATAAATCTGTTTGACAACGTTACCAATTAATAGCTCCAATCTCCAATTATGATTAAATTTGAATATTAATGGTCTTTTAAAATCATCCATTTTAATAATTTCTTTATCATCATAACAGTAAAGTTCGCACAGTACAGTGCTGACAGCTAGAATAACTAGCAACTAACATAATAAAATATGTACCAACCAACTAATAAATAGTACCAACTCTTCCAGGCAAATTCTGCTAAGAGTTCCATTTCATTTTTAACGGTTAATTGTAAATGTATTTTCATTTTGTCTGTAAAATATGAATTCTTTTTGGTGCAGAATATTTGTTTTATTTAAGTATCACGCCCATCTTAATCCATTGCTAGACGTAGACCTCACCTAGGATACACCACTTAGTCCTATCCTTGCCTTTACTACTACTGCCGTTGCCTTACATATTTCGTGAATTGATCGAATTTCAGAACGCCCATTCCAATCTCCACTACATAACACGTCTACCGAATTCGTTTTCAGTTCTACGACAGATTTGGTCAGCCCACAATAAATAATATGTATTTGTACCATTTTAAACTGAATACTTTCGTGAAGTGGCACTCGCTGCAATCTTTGGCAAGTTCGTTTGCGTACACACCTACTCGTTGAATTGTTGTATCCATTTCTTCTTTGCTAACGTGTGTGGTTTATTTATGTTTTTCTAGAGTAGTTTGATAGCAGACGCGGTGTACGCGTGTCCCTGGTACGTGTGCTCGGTACCTACCAGGCGAGCGCTGCTGATCGTGATGGTGCGGTCACGGCGGGTCACCCAGCTATCAGCTGGCGGGTTTGCTACTCTCTCACTCACGTGTTTCGTATCAGTAAGTATTTACCATGAAGCTAACAAAACGTCAGTGTCTTAGCAAGGTGGGTATTGGGTAGACCAGGCCTTTTTTTGACAATAATTTTTTGAGGGCAAGCTAATTCTCGAAAGTTATAAGTCGATTCTTTATTGGAGAATTCGGTGTGCCACCAGTGCGTCTTTTGGGGGTACTGCGTACTGCCCCCAAAAAAAATCCCTGGGATAGACTTAAAGAAAAGAGGCTGTCTTTCTCGTCCGTCTTAACGTATCGGTCAACAAAAAAAATCTTTCAGTTGACGTGGGAAATCCTATGGAGCTGCTCAGCTATATTGAGATGCCTGGTTATGCGAGATCTTCCTCGTTAGAATTTTTTTGGTGGCCTACATCTCTGTGCCTGGAGGAGGACACAGGTATCTGCATAGGAACGGTAACGGCAGTCAACGGTGAATCTAGCTAGTTCCTATTGTGAGCTTTTAAACAGCTCGCAAAACCAAACTCGGCCTTGAAAGTTGAATTGTATGATACACGTCGACATAGGCCTTCAGCGTTATGTTTATGGGTGTATGTGGCTTGAGACTAAGATACGGGTATTTAGTCAATACTCACTATTGAGGAGGACCGTAAATTATTATGAAATTAATACAATCGCCTAATTAGTCACCCAAACCCTCGCCTTCTATTATAGATTTACTATCTGATACCACAAACGCTATTATTCATAGTGACACAGCACTTCACATAAATGACTGCACGTCAATGAGTATCATATAAATGATTTTGATATATTTTTTATTACATGGAGTGATGGGACATGCAGGACATGTGCCTGATGGTAAACAACATACCTGCCCATAACAGCACGCAGTTACTGGAGATCGAAAGATTGGAGATTGGATACATGAAGAAATCAAATTATTACCTAGGACTGCACTCGTCCCCCAGAGAAATTAAATGATTTACAAAAAAGACATTAATTTATAATAGGAAACAAGTAAGGCGGCTAAGTGTTCCAAACTCCTTCAATTGGTGAAATGTTTTAAAAGATTTTTAAATAGGTTTTGTTTTCAGATCATCAGAGCTTCGTACAGCTTCTTCACAGTTTTGAAGCAGATGGAAGAATGAAATTTTAATCATTCATACAATTCAATTCTAAAAAAATCATTCTTAAAGTAAATTTTGATTTGTACACGTAATTTAGTTATATCTATTGTTCGCACTTGTACACATTTCACAAAAGATGACAATATTTTTTAACCAAAAATTATAAGTGAATAAATACATTTGTTAAATGTGGTATAAAAGTTTGCCAAAATATAGATTTGTAGCACTTTGATAACGAACGGCCTTTGGACGCAACATTTTCATACTTCGATTTTTTTTAAAGTTGGTCTCACAAGTCTTGAAATAGTCTCTAGTGCCTACGGAACTTTGGGCTCGCACATAAGCATAGAGCACTCAAAACCTAAACTTACTAATTATACTTACTTATTTATGCATATGCATAAATCACACCTAAAAACAAGAACGTAATGAATTAAATTAATTTCTAGAATCTTCACATACGAGTTTCTTAGTTATGCACGAGCAAAAGATTTTATGTACCAGATGACCTGGTGAACGTAACACCGCTATATTTGAATTTTTTTTTAAACAACAGTTATTTCCAGTAAAAATAGCCTAAGCTACTACTACTCTTTGTAACATCAGCTATCTACCAGGGAAAGTCTCGATAAAAATAGAATCACGTAACTTCTTTCAAGATTGCTAACAAAATATTCGACTTTTTTATCGTGTAACAATAAAAAATAATCTTTTTCCTTTTTCATGTTTTTTTTTTTAATTTATTTGCCATAAACTTTATTGCTACGCATGTAATCTGTGATAGGTTGTTATCGAATGGACATTACAATTAGTTTAATGCTGTTTATAAATGTAATAAAGTTTAGTTTCTTATAACTGAGGATTTAGTTATCGAGTTAGTTCCAGCCCTCATATGGAAGGCGTGGACTCAACGTAGGTATAACATTATTATACAGGCTGAAGTCAGTTTTATTATTACGTTAGGTTTACACTTGATTTCTCGGCTGATGTTAAGCGACGATGCGGTCTGTGATGGAGAGTGCTTACATAGAAGTAACCGATTCGCTCTCTTTAGGCAACGCATTCTACAGCCTGGACGTTTTTATCGCAAAAGTGTAGTGAAACCTTCTATGGAACGACAACCATGAAACGATGTCACTGGGCTGCACAGTGCACATGGCAAGGTGATATTAGATCATGAGAATCTGATGCATACTCACCGCAATGTGTTCTATAGAAAACCTAGCGCTTTTGCGGGGTTGTTGAAGAGCTTAAATCTGAAGTATTCTAACTAGTAATTCGTAAATAGAGATTGTTCATTTTATTTAGGAGCTGTGGTGGCTTAGTGCTAAAATGATAGATTTAACAATTAGTAAGATTATAAATTCGAATACCACTAGTTCCACTAAATATCAACATTAATAAAATCCTACTAATATTATGCGACAATTCAGATTAGAGGATCTCCTCATTTCCCAATGAGACGACCTACAACTTACATTCTCTTTGGTTTTCTTGGGATTGATGCTGTAATACGTCGGAAGACAATTCAAATCAAATCATTTATTCATCAAAAATAGTACATTTATTTTGTCATGTTACTCTATCCACCAAACTGGGTGGTAAAACCCCGTATCTTGGTGGTTAGTTCCTTCCTATGGTCACAAAGATGTATATGGATATGGATCGCAGTGTATTACAATACATATTACTAAAATTTATTATATTCCTTTAATCTATTATTTTTGAATTTCAGTCAATATTAGTTAATTAATCATTAAATTGTCAAAATATGACATATATTATGTCACTTTAATTAAATAATAGATTTTAATATATAGGTACACCTACCATAATATAGGTACCTACAAATTATGAAAGTTTAAAAGGAACGAAATTATATTGGTCGACCTCTGAGTTTGTCTTAATAATAAAGTAGCTCTTCACGATTAAAGGTTGCACTTTTTTATAGTACAAAGTGAAGAGAGGAGCAGGACGTGTGCGTGATGGTAAGTAACACACCTGTCCACCTTCTCCTGAGTCCTGCGTCCTCGTCACCCTGAGATGTAAGATGCTTTATCTCTATATCCTGTAATTTCTCTGGAAACATTGCCCTTCAAACGTTGGGCAAAAAAGTATAACCATTAAACGAAGAACTTTACCTAGAAGCGGAACAGATACCCAAAAAGACGAACTAACTCCCTAAAATCGGCAGCAGTTTCTCAATGGGACATGTTGTTTTCGCGTTCACGCCATAACTTGAGACTAATTTAAAAGTGTAACCATTGGCTATAACCGAATCAACGCAGGTAAGTTGTTCCGCTGTGTATTGAGACCGTGACGTTTGAAATTTTACTAATAATAATAATTTTACGTCTAAATATATAAAAATGGATGTTTGTCTGTATGTGTGATGATCTTTAAAGTTGTTGTGAATGAGCCAAAGAAGGTTTCTGAGTGGTTTCCGAGTTGTCTAACAAATTTAATGTTACTATTATTTTCTGTCTACAATATTTATGTTTGTTTTACTATACTTACTTGATTTGATAGGTACTGGATTGGGTAGCTGTAGGATTAAAAAAAAAAAACTTTTTTATTACTTATTTATTTATTTTTAATTAAGTTAATGGGTAATTCACGTGTGATATGGTCGGCCCAATCCAACTCAAGTTTCGGCCGCGTCCAGTGGCCTTTTTCAAGGGGAGTGCACGCGCGTAATGGCTGTCCAGCCGACAAACGGGCAGCCATCATGCGTGTACTCTCCTTAAAAAAGGTCGCCAAACGCGGCCGAAACCTGAGTCTGATTGGACCGGCCATATACCTAACTGAGTGAGTTACCTGTTAACTTAATTAAATATGTAAAACAACCACGTTAATTTTAATACTTAACATATTTATTCACTGGTAAAAAAATCTCAGCCAGGTTAAAGAAGTTTTAATTTTTTAAATGAAAATGTATAGCCTGTGTTTTGTTTCGCATCAGCCAATAGCAAGCCATGAGTCGAGGGCGTGGGTATCATGTCACAGCCACACACGCGGTAGCTGCCAATGCACAATCAGATCTGATACGACGAAACACTATCGAAACCACTATTTAAATCCCGTGACAAAACTGTTGAACTAAACACATACATAGTACTTCTTCAGCGTTTGTGATAGGAATGCTACTCACCGATGGTTTGGTCAATAAGGGTTAGTATTCTATATCAGTGATTCCGTTCTATTGTAGCGATATTTAAGATAATATTTGTGCGTAAAGTAAGGGAGAGTTATACTGGTAAAGTATTAAAACTTACTGAGTACTGACGTCGTATTTAAGTCGAACGATTTTCTTTCATCATCAGATATATTTTAAAAATACTTTAGCATAAGCAGCCAACTAAATATTCCCACTACTGGAGCTTCTCTCGCAAGGAGAGAGCCAAGGTCATAATCCACCAGGCCCAGTGCGAGTTGATAGATTCTCATAATGTTTTCCTTCATTTAACATCAAATACATTTAAATCTAAATATTTACAGACTTGTTACGTACGAGAACCCTCACATATCCCTACAACGCGAGATACATACCGTTAAGAGGTTCAACTCGGCAAATTCAGCAGAACACGACATCAGCGACTCTTGCCAACAGCATTTCGCTGACGCAAACCTCATTTAATTGTGACCCAGATAATTACAGAAGAATACTAGTGCAAACCACCTTACCCAAGCAGGAATACTGCCCTAGAAAAATAAGGTCAAGCCCACAGCCGAGCAAAAGCACCACAGTATAAAGAAAAACCTGTGATAGCACTATGTCTTCCCTATTTATAATGTAGTAACTCCTAAACCATTTAATATATCAACAAAACTTCAAGTCCAATGCTTGCATGCAAAACTTAGAGCAATGGGTTCAAGTGAAGGCAAAAAGTAAATACGCATTTACTTAGCCTAGCCTTTTTCCCGCCATTTTTTGTAAACATGCGCGCGCCGGTATGTCTAGCGCTTGATACACACAATTATACAAAATAACATTTATATACTTGCCTACACGCCTACAGGCCGTAAAAAGACCTTGGCAACGGGTCTGTTAAGTTTATTTAGTTACTTTAAGGAACAAGGCCACCAGTCAAGAACCTTACTATATTTTCTAAGTTTCTAGTTTGTATAACTAGCCCATGTAGCTCTTTAATGCGTGAGAATGCGTGTGCTCGCGTCTTTACAACGAATTAAGAGACATAAAAGTAGAAGCGCCATTCTAAACAGGCAGATAGTCCCGCTACGACACAAGATGACATCGACTTCACTCGCGCTAGTGCTGCTAGCGAGTGCGCTCGTACAAGTAGCTACCGCGTGTTACTGGAACACGGAGTGTCCTTTCTTGTTGCACTCGACCAAGACGCCGTATGATACCATCCGAGGGGACATTAGGGACTACGCTATACCGCAAAGTGAGTTGAATTATTACCATATCACCGCATCAGAGTAAGATTTGGCCAGAGTTAGTACCTTCAAGTACCTATATGAGCAAAAAAAAACCTTTTGTTATAAAAAAATATGAATGAACTACTGGGACTCAGGGACTACTCTCCCAGTAAGAGAGTTGATAACTGAGACTTGATAATAATATTTCCTATCTATGTTCATCTCTTTGTTTCCGTTAATGAGGAATTATCCTTAATGATGGAAGCTATATGCCATCCATGGTTGGAACTAGTGAAACCTAATTATGCTATGTAATACACCTGTAGTAGACCTAGTTTCACAGACTAATAAAGTATCATTGAGTGTCATTGAGTCAAAGTTATATTCCACCAAGCTGGCCTAGTGCAGGTTGGTCGGGTGATGCATGTCCCCATAAGTCTATCTCGTTTCTTCACAATGTTTTATTTTCTTCGTTAAAGCCAGTGGTGATGACAAAATAATACATTTGCATTTGGCAAAATACTCAAAGGCGTAACCCAATTTGAACCCTATCTACTACTACCTCACTCAAATGTGGCTATTCTGTCACCAGACCGCTATGGGTCACTCATAAATTTCGTTTTTTTTTTGGGGGCACTATACATAATATTTAAAAGTCAATCATCTGTGTCAAATTTGAACGGGCCTTGTTTAATCCTACTTCTGACTAATACGAGGGTCAAACTGAAAGTTCTTAGAACTGGCCACTTATAAACAATATAATAAAAAAATTATTCTATAATTTGAAAATAGAACTCTTTGCCAATATTACTGAGTATATACTTCATTCATTTGTCATTTGTTTTACGATTTGGCGGCAAATTGAAAATTGTCTGTGTCACGTCAACATGAATTTAACACGAGAAAATTTTCGTGCAATGATTTTTAATGACTTTCGATGTCATTTAAGTCAACAAGAAAGTTATGATAGACTACGATTGGCCTTTCACGATGAAGCCCCATCTCGTGCGACTGTTTACAACTGGTTTAATGAGTTTAAACGTGGTCGCACTAATCTCACTGATGATTTACGTGAGGGACGGCCTTCTACGGCGACGACTGAAGATAACATCTGTGTTGTGCGGCGTATGATAGAGACTGACAAAAGAGTGACCTATCAGCAGATTCGGACAAGCTTAGGCATCGGTATGAGTCAAGTGCACAAAATCCTACACGAACATTTAGCGGTCAGGAAGCTTTGCGCCCGGTGGATACCTCATAATTTGACTGAGGCTCAAAAACTCCATCGTGTGGATTGGTGCCGTAAAATGATTGAAAGATTTAACGGAGGTGACTCAAATGCTGTGTTCGACATACTAACAGGTGACGAAAGCTGGATTTACTGTTATGATCCTGAAACCAAAAGACAATCTGCTCAGTGGGTGTTTCCTTTCGAGGAGTTGCCAACTAAAGTGAAGAGAGATCGAAGTGCGGGGAAAAAAATGGTGGCCTCGTTCTTTGGAAGGATAGGTCATTTCGCAACAATTGTGTTAGAGGATCAAAAAACAGTTTCTGCAGAATGGTACACTACCAATTGTTTGCCACTTGTCTTGGAAAAAGTTCGAGAGAAATGACCTCGCAGTAGGATCCTCCTTCACCACGACAACGCCTCATCGCACACCGCCAAGCGAACGATCGACTATTTGGCGACATCAAACGTTGAATTACTGGGTCACCCGCCGTATAGCCCCGACCTCGCGCCTTGTGATTTTTATTTATTTTCAAAAATTAAAGAAAAACTTAAAGGAAAGCGGTTTATGAATGCTGAAGAAGCGGTGGCTGCGTATCGCGATGCCATTGAAGAGACCCCTAAGGACGAGTGGGCAAAGTGCTTTTCCCAGTGGTTCCATCGCATGCAGCGGTGTATTGACGTGAATGGACAATATTTTGAAAAGATATAATAAAACTAATAACTGGCTAATGTAATCAGTTTTTGATATTCTAAGAACTTTCAGTTTGACCCTCGTATCATAAATGTGAAAGTTTTCTTGTCTGTTATCTAACGGCAGTTGGCTACAGATGGTCCCCACCGTCTATTGATTTTGCTGTTTGCTTAATCAAGCTGTGAGAACTACATAAATAGGTGGGATTTCGTACTTGGATATATAATCGCTTATATCACTTGGCCATCTCGATGTTTTCAAGTCGTAAGTGAATCGGTTTCTTCTAAATAAGCGCGCTCCATCGTTCCATCGTAGAACGTATTGTCGCTTAACATCAAGCTACATGCCGGTCAAATACAAACCAATCATTTTTAAAAATGATAAGGCAACTGTACGAACCGGTCAAAGTTTCAATATCACTATTGTTTATGTGTTTTATTGACGTGATAACGTCTTATAATTCGATGAAGCCGGCTGCCCGCCCGCAAAACATGACGTCATGTAACGTTACGCCGTTACCGTTAGTTCGTCGTCCGTGCCATGCGGACGAAGCTGAGCGCTGAGGGCGCCACCCGCCGAGTCGAGCGGTATCACTACTCGGGCTATCAGCGTACTGATTTCTTAAGACGTTGTCACGTTCAATCGTTAGTAAACCGACTTTACAGACAACCATATTTTTTTTTTTCGTGTGGCAATACCTGTCTATTTATTTATCTACTCTTTATCGTGATCTGCAAATGTCTTATGATGTTATCTAACCTACAAGGTTCCTTACTAGTCTAAATATTTAAGACATTTAGATGATCACGGAGAAAATTATCACCAAGGTGGCCCGCTTTCACTTCTGTTGTTATTATGCACACTGCCTTTTAACTTACCTTTTCGACTTTTGTCAACTGCTTGAGGACAATCAAATATTTTGACGATTTAGAGATATTTTGCAAAATGGCGGTTTGATTACCTGCACATATACCTATTTAGAAACAGAAATACAAAACATTGTTACATACCAAAAACAAAGAAAGATTGATTAAACCGTTTCAACTCATGAATGGCTACATCCATTTTAATGAGCTCTAAATTAACAGATTTGTGTCCATAATAGCAGAATAACAAAATATAATAACTGTTGATTGGCCTCGATCGCATCGTAATATGAAAGTAGCGGAAATTAAAAGTATAATTGTCCACGAAGCTTAGAAAAAAATTCTATCACGCCACAAGGCACAAAACGTTACAACTTTTTCGTGAGATTTTTTTCCGTCTAGCTCCCTCCCTTTCATAACGCGCGATAAGGAACTTCGTTCCAAAAACAACCTACTTATTTATTCTATTTTACGTTTGATGTTCCCTATATAAAATTGTTTAACCCGGATAAAGTCAGGGCGAGTCGTTAGTCATATTGGCATCAATCAATCCATCAAAACAAAAAAGATCCTGAAAACTAAAAGTACATTCCTATCGTCATTACCCTTTTCCATTTCCGCGTGTCATCACTTTTGTAATACTGACTGAAACTAGATAGCTCTAGATATTCAATCCGTAGTTAAAACTTTTCAGCAGTAGACTGAGTTTGTGGTAGGACTCTTGGCAGAGTCCACCTGGGGAAGTACTACACCTTTGCCAGTTATTCTACCGCCAAGCAGTAATGTGCAAACATTACTGTGTTCCGGTTTGAAGGGCAATGCTTCCAGAGAAATTACAGGGCTTAGAGATATAACAACTTAGATCTCTGGGTGACGAGCGCAGTGCGGTGCTAGGTAATGATTTGGGCTCTTCATGTTCCAATAGCTGCGTGTCACTGTGCTGTTATGTGGCAGGCGTGTTGCTTACCATCAGGCACATGTCCTACTCCTCTCGTCACTCTTTATTAAAAAAAAAATTGGCAGTCATAGGAACTGCCGATAGAAGTGAAAACTTGTAACTCAGAATCTGATATTCTGATGGCCAAGATGGCCTCGCCATCTTGGCCTGGCCATCTAGAAATGCGTCAGCATTTCCCATTGGCTGATGCGTTTCTAGATGGCCATGCCATGATGGCCTGTCCACGCCCTTTCAGCATTTCCCATTGGCTGGCGTATTTCTAGATGGTCCCGAGTTTACCCGAAGGTTTCTTATCATACCCGAGCGTGACGAATGAATTCAATTCACGAAAAATCTGTCTAGGCGCGCCTAAAGAAGTTTTCACTTTAAAACAAAAAGGATGAAATAGCCATTTCATCGTATCGTACCGACAATTCAATCGTACCGACGATTTACAATCACATTTTACGCGTACCTACCATTTTTTTTTGTCCGCGGTAAATTAGTAAATAAGTAAGGTAAGTGTTATTTTTGTGGTTACGCTTTGGTATTTATGTAAAATTATATTTACAAACGCCTCTACCTAACTAAAATAGCTATGACTTTGCTATTGTCCTCTCTTATTTTCGCTCAAAGTTAAATAGAGAGGAAATACTTATGCCATATCCATTATGGATAGACAGTATACCCGAAGGTTGGTGTAACCTTGGTGCAAAACTGTTAAGCAACAATCGCTCGTCGAAAATCACGCATTCAAAACAAATTTAGCCTAAACCATCGTTTCTTTATATTTGCTACAATGAACTCAAATATTAGTTTGTGAAAAACAAATTTGAGGAAATCTGGTTTCGTACGTCCTACCCTATTGTAAATTGTATGTTTGTACGTAATCCTACTAATATTATAAATGACAATGTATGGATGTTTGTTGCGCTATCACATCGTAACGTATGAACGGATCGGGCTGAAGTTTGGAACACAGATAGATTATAGTCTGGAAGAACAAATAGGCTATTTTTTATCCCGAAAAACAACGGGAACAACGGGAACGGGAACTACGCGGGTAACACCGCGGGGCGCTGCTAGTTGTATTATATATATGTACTATGTACCTATAGTTGTTTTTGCCTGCCGATTTCACCATTGCCTGGGAGATATGACGTGAACTTTTTCAAGGTTAGAGAGAATAAGAATCTTGTAGATTAGCGTCACCTTCAACCACTCTGTTACTTACCATCAGGCAAGCTAGTGGTCAAACGTGGAAATATGGTTGTGCAGATTATATTAATATTATGAATGTAAAAGATTGGATGTTGTTCATTGTGTTGCTTAATCACTTAAAAGCGGCTAAACTCAATAGTTATAATTTGTAACACAGATACTACTTAGTCTGAAATAAAACACATAGGTTAGTTTCGTGAGAAATGAACCGGAATGGAAACAACGTGGGTAAGACCGCGAGGCGTTGCAACTTTTATCGCATACATTACCTAAATAGCAGTTTTCACCCAGAGCCCTGTAAAATATATGCAACTAGCTGTTACCCGCGACTTCGTCCGCGCGAAATAAATACTAAGGTAATTCAGTACTTATTTGTATACCTGGGTATACAAATAGGTACTGAATTTACGGTTACTAAAAACAACAGCGAATAAAACAATTCTAAACAATTTCATCAAAATCGGTTCAGTTGTTTAGATCTGAAAGCCTAAGAGACATTCGGCCCCCCATTTCAACTCCAATTTCATCCCCATACAGTTCGAAATTACAAAATTGCTAGAACAAACATTCGTTCACTTCGTGTCAAGTGTCTATACACAGAGTTTCATGGTTTTATCTTCAACGGTTGGGAACTTTCTTATTGACATTCATCCCCCATTTCAACCCCAATTTCACCCCCGTACAGTTCGAAATTACGATATTGATAGAACAAACATTTAATTGCTTCGCTTCAAGTGTCTAGATACAACATTTAATAACTTTAAAAATGACGCATTTTCATACAACCGTTCATCCCTTGTTTCACCCTCTTAGGGGTTGAATTTCGCAAAACCCTGTCTTAGCAAGCGCCTACGTGCTAAAAGGGACCTCTATGCAAAATTTCAGACTCCTAGCATTTGTAGTTTCTGAGATTCCTTGATGAGTGACCTTTCGCTTTTATATATATAGATATACATACAAACTTTCGCATTTATAATATCAGTAGGAACATAGAAAATGCAGTTCAAACGTCCACCAGAGGATGCGAAATTTAGTTTGTTATCGTGCTTTTCATATCTACTGCATAAGCCCATAACCAGCCCACTAAATGTTCTCACGGCTGAGACTAGGGGCCTTTTCTCACAAGAAGAGAGTCAAGGACATAGACCACAACGCTGACCCAGTGCAGGTTAGTGGATAAATAACCTCCAAAGATTCCATTTACATGTCGGTTTCCTCACAATATTTTCCTTCACAATACGCATATGACTTCGAAAAGACAGTGGTGCGCGTTGGATTTGAACGCAGGGGCTCCGGATCGGCAGCCGCCGTTCTCCCGACTAGACCAGCCGTAACGTCCTACCTACTGACAATTCCTCAATTTCCCAGACTGCGAAGCGGTGAGCGTGTGGACGTTGAACCGTCACGGGAACCGGAACCCCGGGAACAGCGTGACTGATAACATCAAGGTCATCGCTTCGCTGAAGGATGAGATCATCGATAGCTGGGAAACCGGCCGCGGGCAGCTCTGTGCGCAGGTACCTCTCACTATTCACTTTTGTCTTAAAAAAGCAAGGAGGTTCTCAATTCGGTCGTCTCTTTTTTGAAGTGAAAACTTCTTTTGGCGCATCACACAGTTTTTTCGTGGAGAAT
This sequence comes from Ectropis crepuscularia, assembly GCA_963693475.1. Lineage (NCBI taxonomy): Eukaryota > Metazoa > Arthropoda > Insecta > Lepidoptera > Geometridae > Ectropis > Ectropis crepuscularia. The sequence goes on along the minus strand of OY856349.1, from coordinate 27,020,118 downwards.
GAAGCTCAGCGTCACGAAGTGAAACAATTGTTTGGGTGAACTCAGACCGCCGAGTGTGCCAAAGCAAGAGCGATAATCACCTGCTGCTGTCACTGACTTTTTGACGTGATAACGTCTTATAATTCGATGAAGCCGGCTGCACGCCCGCAAAACATGACGTCATGTGCCGTTACCGCCGTTACCTCAGTCAGTACCATTCCTATTACTTTTCGCACCATCTACTGAGTGAAATGTGTATTACGTTCAAGGAGTCTGTCCATGTTTTAGAAAAGCGACGATATGAAGTTAAGAACTTGTGCTAGTACAATGATGTACCCAGAGATGGCGCTTTGAACAGCTTTTCAAAAAGCTTCAGAATATTTTACCTAGATGGCGCTTAACACAAATACTATGACCGCATTAAAAGGAAACGAAATTTCAACCGCGAAAATTTTCTTTTGAAAAATGCTACCATTCCATCAGTATTTTCTTAAGACGTTGTCAAGTTCAACTATCGTCAGTAAACCGACTTTACAGACAACCATTTTTTTAAATATATTCTTGGCCGTAGATACTAGTCCTTTATTCGCGTCTGTCACTGTCGTATCGCTGTAATTACTATATTCAATTTATGTGCTGTGGTTTTCATTTTAAATTATTAACATTATTCAATAGTTAATTATTTCTCTTATAATTTTCACTGCTGCCGTGCGGTCTTAAGCACATACATTTTTTGTATGTATACGCATTATACGCAATAGCTCCGCTAATTGTGAATCGATTTCGATGATTATTTTTTTGTTTGGTAGAAGACAGTTTAGAAATAGTCCCAAATGGTCCCAAATAACGAACTCGGTGTGGTGATTTTTGAAATATGAACAGAAAACCAAAATTTCCTTACATATTATGTGGATGACGTAATCTTTAACTTCCGATAAAAATTAGTCGAATGTCTGAAAGTTTAATTATTTTAAATTGAAGTTGTTTTTTGTTGTCTATAGTCTACCACGCTGACCAAATTTAATCGTATCCGACAAGCAGATATCCTCACGACGATCCTCTTTCACCGTTTTTACGTTAGCGGCAATACGCACATGACCTCGAAAACCCGCGGCTCCGGATCAGCAGTGGCCGTTAGACCAAGACCGACTAGACCAGTCGTAACTTTAAATAAGTAGCGAATTAATAAAAGTTGCTTTATCTTTCCAGGATATTCAGAACTTCCGCAGATGGCAGTGGAACGACACTCTCGAAGTCTCCCAGTCTTTCCTGACCGGAACTGGATACGAAGAGCTCTTCGACATCGCGTCACGACTGCGGGAGAAGTATCCTCACCTGCTGCAGGGATCTGAGAGTGACTACTACTTCAGGCCGACCAATGAACAGAGAACCATCACCAGCGCCATCGCGTTCGTTCACGGTCTCACTGAGGGAACTAATCTGAGCTTGGCTCATGATACCCAGAGGCAGAGGGATGATGTGATCAGGGTAAGAAGAGCTTTTTTTTTAAAGTATGAAATGACAAGACTAGCAGGGCATGTGTCTGATGGTAAGCAACACGACTGCCCATAACGTCACAGTAACATGCAGCTATTGGAACATGAAGAGTCCAATTCATTACCTAGCACTGCTGCACGCCGCTTGTCATCCAAAAATACAAGATGATTTGTCTTTTTGTCTTTTAGCTCTGTAATTTCTCTAGAAACACTGCACTTTAAACCGAAACACAGTAATATTGCGTATTGCTGGTTGGTGGTAGAATAAGCTGGCAAAGTTGTAGTACTTTCTCAAGAAGACTCAGCAAAGAGTTCTACCACTACAATAATAGGCTACAATCCTAAAAATAAGTAATTAGTCCGTCAGGTAGATTACTAGAAAACGTAACTATTCAACTGTTATTTTTAGCCCTATGAAAACTGCGACCGGTATCAAGAGACGGTGAAGTCCAGTCAACTTCTGGATGATCAGATGGCTGCGTACTATAGCACAGCTGAGTTTGTTGCGGTAAGACGTTTTTTCCTTGTATCCCACTCCTGGTATCAGTTCTCCCCTTAACTACCGGATTATGTTATTAAAGCTTTTCACTCAAGCCAATTCAAGTCGTCTCCATTGAAACACTGCGGGTTACTTAGAATGACAATAAATTATACAAAAATAGTCTGAAATTATGTGGTTTTAGTAAAACATACCGTTTATTCTACGAGTACCGGGTGTAGCTCTTTATGTTCGTGTTAAATATCATCCATCCAAATTCTTATCCATCGCTTTTTACCACTGATCTACTTTCAGTTCCTAATTATTTGGCATTTAAGGTTGGATGGAAGAATAGATTTTCAGAACTTTGCAATCACTGTTCAAGAACATCTAAAACGGCCATGCTACATGACGTACATATATACATGAACAATTGAGTACTTCGTATTGAGTGATATAGATCAACAAAACTGGGTCAAAAAAACTACTAAGGATACTACTATTAGTAATTCTACTGGGTATGTTGGCTGAGACTGTGTAACAAAATCTAACATCAATCATCATTTAGGTTCGCAACGCAGTCCAGCAACGACTCGGCATCACCACTCAGCTATCTGACGACGACATCTATGCCTTCTACGAGATCTGCCGCTTCGACCGTTCCTGGACCGACGTGCACCAGTCCCCGTGGTGCGCTGCTTTCACCAACCACGACCTGGAGGTTTTGGAATACAGAGACGACGTACGCCATTACTACAGAAATGGATATGGCTCTTGGGTAAGACTCTTTTTACTATTGTATCTTGAAACCTGTAAACCAAATAAGGGAGGTCAATTTATGCAGTCCATTTCGTGTTCTCACTGCTAGGGCTCAGGGCTGTCTCTTACAAGAAGAAAGTCGAGACCCTAATCAATCACAGAGGCAAATGCAGGTTGATGGATGACGCATCTCCATGAAAGATATATTTTTAAGAACATACATACCGGTTTCCTCATTACACTTTTTTCTTGAACGTTAAAGGAAAGGGGATACAAAATTTGTGCACCTGTAAAGTGGAACAATATTCAAACGTACAGATGAAATTCGATCTCACAAACTGACGATTGTTAAATCAAACGCTCTTGCCACTACATAGGCCACCACTGAGGCTTTTAATTTATTGCTGAAGTAGCCATTATCACCCAAACCAATGCGTGATTACGTGTAACTTAGCAAATACCGTAGTTGATATAAAACTTTTTATCAATGGGTCCTGGAGAATTGTTTTTCAGCTTGTAGTATTTGTTCCAATTCTTTAATTAATAGGCGTCAATCGTAATTTTAGATAAGTATTTTATTTATTTACTTTCTATAACTTTCCTAATTCAAATCTTTAAAATGAGTTACGAGTTACGACTAATCATGTCAATAGCTATTGTTTATCAAGGCTTTAAGCAGTTTTGATTTGTTTTTTTTTTACAGGTAAACGTTAATCTGGGAGGTCCACCTTTAAAAGACTTGTATGAAAACTTCGAAGCGGCAGTCAGTGGGCAAGGAAGGAAAGTCACATCGTACTTCACACACGACACCATGTTGGAGATGGTCTACTGCGCGATGGGCGCTTTCAAGGATGATGAGATCCAGGCCTCCTCCAGAAACCCTAACCGTCTGTGGAGGACCAGCTTCATTGGTGCTTTCTCCGTCAATATTATTGCAGTCTTGAACAGGTTCGTCAGACATTTATATAACATGTTGTACCCTTTGATAAACTAATACATTATTATCACTATTTACGGCTTTGTACAGCGACCGTTTCCCAAAACCAACACCATACCTATTGCTAAGTTGTACTTGCATCAATTGAGATCGTCTTTTGATATAATAAAATTATTGCACTTACATTTGAAAAATGTTGACTTGTTTATTTTATTTAATCAATTAGAACGACATAACGCCAATTATACTAATGATAGATACAATCATTTTCTATCAAAATGTTGTGAATAAAAGTGAAATGTAATCAATTTATGTCGTAATAAAATAAATAATTTGGTATGCTATGATAATTACACACTAGTTATTATTCATTGTACATATTCTCATTCTATTTTCTCACAAAAAAAATTGCACTCAGACATCAATTCCTTCTAATCGTCGTCAAATACATCGCACTTTGGCTGTGCGTCTAGCACTCTAGCATCAGCATGGCGTTGAGCGCACCAAGAGATCGCGGCACCGGTGACGTAGCATGTGAAGATTTAATATAACATAACTGCTATTGAGCCTAAAATGAGCCAAAGCAATTTTTGACGCAATCAGAATATATTTCAACCCCTTTCTTCTTTTAGTAATTATTTAAATTACTCCATCCCTTATAGATTACAATTCCATAAATCACTTTATCTGAATATAGAACAGTATTACAACAGAAAGATTACGAAATTTTATCCAAATATACTGATTTAATTACCTAAATAGAATCAGCCCTCATAAAATTAAGCCTACTGTTGATAGCGCGGTATCGGGTCCACTCGCCGGTACATCAAATCGATGAGTGATCTTGATATCTTGATAATGCTAATCGTTTTTTATCTCGTCATATACAAGTATTAGTATTTCGAATGATAAAAGAATTTACCCCACTTAACTTTCAAGTGCCTACTAAATTTCCTTGTATAAATTTCCACGTACTTATACACGTCACACAGATTTGAAATTTTACAACGATTAGCTCGAACGAAGGTGCATTTTTAGTATTGTCCACCATCTTGCGTTATGCTCAACGAACTACACTTGTTTATGAAAGCTTGTATGTTTTTTATTTTAAGGTTATTTTATAAATTAAACTCTACATATATAAATCTACTACTAGTTGAATAATTATAAAATAAATAAAAATAAACCAGCATATCCTTATAATCATTTGAGCACTTGCTTCACCTGTCAACCAGCACTAGGCCAGCGTGGTAGTTTGAGACAGTCTCTCCTTGAGAGAGTAGGCTCAGAGTTCCAGCAAGGGGAACATTTAGTATGCTACCTATTCTATGATATACAAACTGGTATAAATTACAAACAAAATTTAATGACAGTATAGATGAGCCGTTGATCTCAGACCCCAGAAATAACGTTTTTTTTCTCTTTTTAGTTGCCAAGAATCAGGCAGCCAGTCCTATCGCGTCCAGCTCTTCATCAATGAGAAGGAAACAGAGTTTTGCCCCCTGGAAGGCTGCACCTGGCAACAATTCCAGGAGAAATTCGAAGGCTTCAAGTCTGCAGACCTGGAGTTCTGCAGCATGGAATACCGAGTACCTGAACCTGAAAATGAGCTGAGCAATAATGCTTTCATTGCCAAAGGGATGGTGATGATAATGATGCTACAAATGGCATTCCTTAAACTTTGGAGCTGATGGAACAGTGACTTTTATTTTGACCTGTGATCGTGTAAATATTTTTAGTGCTTATTCTGTAAGAAAATACATCTAAACTAATTTATTTTTTTAATTTTGTGTTGTCGTTTTATTTTTCCTTAAGTCTTCAAAAAACGGTCTCTTTGGACATTTATCATCACTACGTCACTAGTGGCGTTACCTAAACTAAATGTTATGATGTTATTGTAAAGTGGTGTAAAATTCCACGAATTAACACTTTTTGCTATTAAATTTCATTGCTTCTGTCAATTTTGTTCCAAGTTTCACTCTAGAGGTTTAGAGTTTCACTCAAATTTCTAAACGGGCATTTTATTTTCGAAGACTACAATCATTTATATCGTACTATAGCGAGAACCTGCCCCATAAAGGTACAAGTTCGCGCTGAGACCGCGACACGAGACTGCGACAGGAGACCGCCACCCGAGACCGCGACAGGCACTTGACACTATTAGAGTAAGATCCCAGAGCTCCCAGACGTCACCTATTTTCTGATGAATGAAATGTGGACGATTGAGTAGAGTTAGTAAGTACTAAGAACACATGCATGCTTACTCGCTAACTTGCTTAGACGGCCAATTTTGAGATATGGGGTAAGGAAGGTACATACAAACATTACTTACTACACGTATTTTCTAATAAGTGATTTTCACGTATGTTGTAGGCAACATCCTTAAAAACAAAGTTCCAATACTCCCAGACACTTTCCGTCAGCCGTTTTGCTTAACAACTCCAAAATAATAATTTAACTTCACTTAAATTCTCATGCTCCATTTGTAAATATGTTTGTCAGACAACTATTTTAAAGCTTTTTCCAATAAGACAGACCAATCTAAGGGGCCAATCATCCCCTCTAACTTCTAAAATAAGAGAATGAAAAAACTAAAAACAATATATGATGTACAAACTACCAACGAAAATTGGTTTGAACTCGATCTGATGAGTAGTTTTTTTTTAGTACGTCATAAATACATTATTATAAAACTTCGATCAAAGTTACAACGAACTAAAAAAACTATGTCAACTATGTATATTATGTTATTTGCTGCAACGGAACCCTTCATGGGCGAGTCCAACTCGCAGTTGGCCACTTTATTGTTTTCTGGCACTAGGCGCCAAATCGGTGACGTGATATACCTATATGACATAACCCATTTTCCCACCAAAAAGTGACCAACGCGGCTAAATATGTTTTAACTGTAAATGTAAAAACTTTGTCTAATTTTGAGAAAACACAACTCAGCGTAAAAATTTAAAATATTGGTGACATCAAACGACCTCGAATATGGTTTGAAGGTTCCCTACATGTGTCAGGACCGTGTGGACACCGGTACGGTGAACATTATTAAAGCGAGATGCTCTATGTCTTAGTCAGTTTAGAGCGATAGTCCTTAGGTAGTCCCTGTGCCTTCTCCCACGTGTAGGATCTTGAAGAGAGTCTGAATTCGAGAACAACTGTGTCAGTTTTAATAATTTCGATTCTATAATACTTGTAGAAGTTCAAAGAAAGTTTAATAAACTGTAGTATTACCGGAAATGGTGTGTATTAGTACCCTGACTGACAACGTGACAACCCAATCGGATCACGACACGGAAACAAACCTCTCGGTTTTTTCATATCCGTCAAAAATGAGACAAAGATTGTCATTACGTGTCGGACTCGTTCGAATTGCGCTTAGTTTAGTTGTGCATCAGCGAAGTGTTGCGAAGCGCCACATTCGATTGTCTGTTAGTAGAATATAAGAAGTCACGTTTTGTAATACAGTGTTTACTTTTTAAATGGGTACAGACTACTTTTTTTATTGTACTAACATTTCCTTTTGAGAGCTGGTCTGTTTCGGATGTCATGTTTAATTATTTGTTGGTTGAGGTTATTAGTTCGCTACCATGACGCTGATAGAAGTTGTGGTAGTCCAGTGGCTATAAATAATGTGCGATTTACAGTCGTCAAGTCGTAAGCTCGAATTCCGCCTGCTCCTTTGAGTATTTTTTCCAAGATGTACAAGTTGATAATCACCACTGGTTTTAACCGAGACCGGGACCAATTGCCGTAAATAGAATCGCTCTTGAAATTGTACAGATATACATAATATAATGTACGTTTACCTACCTTGGGCAGACGCTCGATCTAGGTTAAAGTAGCTTTGATAGTGAAGTCATTAGAAGAATGCAGCATTCGGAAAACTTCGTCAAGTCTTGTCGTCACCCATCCCACAAAGCCTCAAGACAAAAATGTACAACCAGTGCGTCCTACCAATAATGATTTACGGTGATGAATCGTGGACACTAACATCGAAAATGATCCGTAAGCTCAAAGTGGCTCAGCAAGCTTTGGAAAGGGCTATGCTTGGGGTTTCTATATAATATTGTATTCGCATTGAAGACATTCGTCAGAGAACTAAAGTCACCGACAAGGCTCAGCGTATTAGCAAACTGAAGTGGCAGTGGGCCGGTTACATCTGTCGCAGACCCAATAACCGTTGGGGTAGACGGGTTCTGGATTGGAGACCGCGAATTGGTAAACGTAGTGTAGGACGCCCTGAGACTAAATGGAGTGACGATATATGAAAGGCTGGTGGCGGCAGTGCCGGATTTAGGGGGGGGGGGCAAGCCGGGGCCCGTGCCCCTTGCGGCAAGTCCAGGGGGCGCCAAAACTCGCCTAGGTCCCGTACATCCCGTACATCTGCCGGTGCGTTCCCACGGAGATCCCGGCGTCCTCTTCCTAGGCACAGATGTAGGCCACCGAGGGGTTTTTAGTGAGTAAGCTCTCACATAACCTGGCTGCACCCCAATACAGCTGGGTATCTGCAAAGGATTTCACCCCGTAAAAAAAAAAAAAAAAAGTTCCCGTACATCAGGATGGCATGAATGGTGTGGCGCGATGTTCTGCAGGTGTGGATGTGGCCCATAGTCTGCGTAATCAAGCACACCGCGTGCCAGACTAACCATACCGCCAGACCGCCACCGTTTCGATGTTCAAATCTTGGTCGATCACAAAATTTCATAAGTACCGGCCGGCTTCTGGAATCACCCTCTTTACTTGAAGTCAATTTTTTTTATTGGTCGCACCATAGGTAAGACGCGTTCGAATGTAGGTCTATTATGCCCCGTTTGATTCGTAGCAGCAGGTTGGAGCCCAAGATTGGCCCTAGCAATACTCGACCCGCCTTCGCTTGCTAGACTTCGTAACTGGTTTGAGAATGCATGCTCAAGTCTGCGTTGATGTGGGCGCTCCTTTGACTGTGCGTTCCCACCTGATGTTTTCAAAGTTACAGTAGTAGTGGTAAAGATGTATTCTATTTAGGCTTATTCGTAGTGCAGCCGTTTTTCCTACAACGCTACAACATTTACAATGCTGCGCCATCTGTCGATCCATCCTGGCTGTGAATCGCGAAGCTTCTGTGTTCGAAAAGCTATGTAAGCTGCAATCTTTGAGTTACGTGAGTCTGTATATACGCGCTTTCATCGGCGAAAAGAGCCAGGATCTTTGCCAGGTTTTGGTAGTACTATTTACCTGCAGCTGAAGAATGCATAGAATAGCCGGACCAAACACACCAAGCTTTATATCGGCATCCTTTTACTAGCAGCATTAGGTATACCCATAAACATATATAGGATAGACTTCTTCATTTTAAACTCGTCCTAACTCTGATGACTTCTATAGGGGCGATCAAACTATTTTCTTTCAATGGTGGTATCAGAGCCCGAAAGTCGAATGCGTCTTACAACTATTGAAGTTGTACTGCACACGGGTGATAAAACAGGTAGCAGCGGGCCTATTAAAAACATATATCAACATTTATTTTTTCATTTGGCAGTTGATAATTTAGATATTGGATAATGGTCAATATAACCGGCATCCACAATAGAACACAAGCCAAAATAACAGAAAGAAATGAGCTGGCCGAGTGTGTGCCTTGTTTGGCTTATTTCAGTTTAGTTGTGATCATTTTAGGGCTCTTTGCAGAGTCCACCTGGCGAAGTACTACACATTTGCCAGTCATTCTGCTGTCAAGCAGAAGTGTACAAACATTACTGTGTTCAGGTTTAAGTAATATTATCTATTCTATGGTTTAAGGCCAACGTTTCCAGAGAAATTACTGGGCTAAGAGATAAACCGCTTTATATCTCCGAGTGACGAGCGCAGTGTAATGCTAGGTAATGATTTGGAGTCTTCGTGTTCCAATAGCAACTATGTCACTGTGCTGTTCTGGGCAGGCATGTCAGGCATACTTGTGTCCTGTTCGTCTTGTCACTCTATACTAAAAAAAACCTTAGCCAACCGTAGCCAACATCTTGCAGGTCCTCTACGCGCGCTACTGTCTCTTTTGAGCAATGTGTGTAGTCAGGGGAAAGGGGCTAGAAGACTGGGGAAGGTTACTCAGCTGATACTCTAATCGGTCAAATGAAATTCCTAAGTCTTCCAGACGACAGAGGTGGAACCGCGGCTATCATTAGTAGCGTGCGTGAGAGAGATATCAGTTATTTGGGTTCCATAGTAGGTACAAGCTTTCAAGCTTTGCTTAGTTTGGAGTTAGTAAGTGTTGTGTGTTAAGTGTCCAAGATTTATTATTACCAGAGTGTCATTAGAGCCAAATACGGGGGTTCGCGGGCCCGCAAGGGCGGTACTTGGCAGGGCCGTAGTCAAAATCTGTAGGGGTTTTAGTCGGTAGGGGCACCATGTCCCTCCGTGGTGTCGAGCCCGACATGTCCCTGCATATTGGTCATGAGTAGATGCATTGACCCCCCGGGGATTCCTTTCTTTTCTTTGCCCCACCCCCTCAAACAAAAGAAAGAAAAAATACAAAATAAGTGGGTGGGGCGGCATTTTTCAGATTTTGCCCCGCCTAAAAAATATTGAAGATCCGGCTGGGTGGCGGTTGAAGACGCAAGACCGAAGATCGGGCTGAATGGCGTTTTATGGGAGAAGCCTATGTCCAGCAGTGAATGAATACAGTCTGATGATGATGACTGGTTTAAACGGTGAAGGAAAACATCGTGAGAAAACCGGCATAATCCAAGAATCTTTCGAAACTATGCGTCTACCACCGATCCGAATTGAGCCATTGTGGTGGATAATGGTTCTGACTCTCTCAAAGTAAGAGAAGTCTTGGAGTCCCAGCAGTGGGAACATTTAGTGGGCTACTTTTGATATGCCGACTGAAAGTTCATATCACAAACACAATGTCTCCTGAGTAACCATTGGCGTAGGATTGAACACTGATATTGTAGGTCTAAAAATTCGCTCTCTTTAGGTTACAGCGGAACTGTGTAGGGAAATATTTGGTTCGTCTACCATGCCAAGTATTTAATTATTGGCAACCTCATTAGATTATAAGTCAGTACTCTCCTGTGGGCCAATTATGGACCCTTTACTTATCAGATTTACTACAAATAATAATTACTTATAGCTAGAAATAGATAGTTTTGGAAACTTAATCATTGTGGGCGCTACAGGTAATAATCAATGGTAATTTATAATTTATTTATCAGACCCATCCCATGGCACTAAATCCATAGATAACATAGAATAGCTTTGTGTAATTGCACCCAATTGCACCCAATTGCACAATGGAAAAGTATCCTCATGCCGCTTAAAACTAGCCTGAGATAGGGGTGTACTACGTTTAAGAAGTAAATGAAACTGCCAGATTAAAGTATTTTATGACAACGATATCGCTTTATTAGATGTCAAATGTGTATAGAGAGCGGCGCACGCGCCGGCCTGCGGTGCGGGGGTGGGGGGTGTGTCTCGGGGAACAAGCGCGGGCCGGCGCAGGCGTCGCCCTCCGCCACTCTCGATACATACTCCACGGTAATAAATAATATAAATAAATATCAACAAGTTACAAAATATCCTTTCGTAAAAAGACGTAGATCCTAACAGTGTATATTTTTTTCATTTGGCTTACAAAAATTTTTACAGTTTCTCGTTTCACGCTTTCGTACGTAACACTGCTAACATGTATAAAAAGTTACATATTCAACGAAAAATCTGTACAGTCCGTTTTTTGTTTTTGTAGTGGAACGTTTAGAAATCTTCGGGCGCCAGGTCGAACCTTGGTGGGAAGGTGCCAAAGCCATCACCGAAGGCGGCGCGCGGGCGCTGGGGCTGAAAACGAAAACCAAGAATCAGTATACAGTTCTAAGGTTCAGGCAAACAACGCCGTGCAGGATGCATGCGACAAGTTCCATGCCTATAGGATGACAAAGACATTTTTCTCCTTCTCAATAAATAAGGGTAAACTCATAAGGACTAGTCTATGTAAACGAGGGCCCGTCACTGTTCTCGGTGCTCTGGGAGCGTGCAACAAAACGTTGCCAACTTACATTGTCTCCAGTGCTGATTTAGGGACGCCCTTTAATGGACGCCTAAATGAAAAGAAGCAAAGTTTAGTTTCTACGAAGAAGATTTCAAGAGAGAGTGGAAAGTAAGAATATGTGATCAACTCACCGCCGGGCTGACTCCTCTCGCGGCGGATCCCGCGCGTCCCTTGCCACGGAACTTGCTGATGGCCTGTTCGGCAAGGTCTGCCCTCTCTTCTGCCTCCTCGAGCTCCTGTTGTGCCTTGCGGAACTTAGCCAAGTTGAGGGCGGCGATCTCTTCCGCCTCCTCGATCTGCCTCTTGTAGGTCTTGATCTTCTGCTGCAGTTTGTCGACGAGGTCCTGCATGCGCTCGTGGTTCTTGCGGTCTTCCTCGGCCTGGAAGCTGAGCTCCTTGATGCGTCTTTCCGATTTGCGCAGGTTCTTCTGTGCGTCAGCGTGTCTCCTCTGTTCGCCGTCAAGCTCGTTCTCGAGCTCTCTGACTCTCTGTTCCAGTTTCTGGATAGCCTTCTTGCCTCCCTTGAGTGCGTTAGCCTCGGCCTCGTCCAGCCTGACCTGCAGCTCCTTGATCTGCTGCTCGAGCGCCTTGCGGAGCTTCTCCTGGGTCTGGGCGTGTTCCTGTTCGGCACGGAGTTCGTCGGCGAGGCGAGCGGCGTCGACCATCGCCTTCTTGGCCTTCTCTTCGGAGTTCTTGGCCTCGTTGAGGAGCTCGTCGAGGTCGGAGTGCAGGGTCTGCAGCTCGGACTCGAGCTTCCTCTTGGCGGCGGAGAGCGAGGCGGCCTGCGCCGACAGCTCGTTGAGCTGCTCGTGCGCGTCGCCCAGCTCCTGCTCGGCCTGGCGGCGGGCGCGGTCGGCCTGTTCCAGCAGGGTGCGAGACTCCTCCAGCTCGTTTTGCAGAGCGTTGGCGCGTCTTTCCGAGATGCCGAGCTGTTCACGGGCATCGTCACGGGCACGCTGTTCCTCTTCCAGGGCGGTCTGGAGGTCCTTGATCTGGGCCTGGTAGCGCTTGATGTTCTTCTGCGCTTCGGCGTTAGCCTTGTTGGCGTGGTCGAGGGCGATCTCGAGCTCGTTGATGTCGGCCTCGAGCTTCTTCTTCATGCGGAGTGCCTCGGCCTTGCCCTTGGCTTCGGCCTCGAGAGACGCCTGCATGGAGTCGAGTGCGCGCTGGTGGTTCTTGCGGGTGTTTTCGAATTCCTCCTCCTTCTCTTGGATGCGGCGGTCGATCTCCTGTCTGACCTGGGACAGCTCGAGCTGAGCGCGCAGGACCTTGTTCTCCTCCTGTTCGAGGGCAGCCTCGGCCTCCTCGAGGGCGGCCTGGAGCTCGTCCTTCTCGGCCTCTAGACGTTTCCTGGCCTTCTCGATCTCGTGGATGTTGCGGCCTCCCTCTCCGATCTGGTCAAGCAGATCCTTGACTTCGTCGGCGAGGTTCTTGTTCTCGCGGCGGACGGCCTCGAGCTGCTCCTGGCCTTCCTCGTACGCTCCCTTGAGACGGAACAGTTCGGTGGAGTAGTTGCGGCACTCCTTCTGGCTGGCGTCAAGCTCGGCGGCAAGGTCGTCGACCTTGAGCTTCCATTCTCCGATGATCTTGTCGAAGGCCTTCTGCTTCTTCTCGGCGGCGTTGGCGATGGCGGTCGCACGGTCGACCTCGAGCTGCAGGTCCTCAACCTCGGTGGCGAGGCGCTGCTTGGTCTTCTCGAGAGCGACAACCTTCTGGTTGAGGGATTCGATGGTCTCCTCGGCTTCGGCGAGGCGGGCCTGGAGCTTGCGCTTGGCCTCCTCGAGTTCCTCGGAGCGGGCGACGCCCTCGGACTCGTACTTGGAACGCCACAGCTGGGACTCGGCGTTGGCCTTGGACAGCTGGCGTTGTAGGTCAGCCTTGCCTTCGGCCTCCTCCTCGACCTGTTCGCGGATGTTGTCCAGGTCGTGTTCCAGGTTGCGGAACTTGCCAAGGAGGGTAGCGCGTTCCTGTAGACAACGAATTTAGGTTAGTCATCGTTCATCGTCATTTACCCGAATAATATGAATGCAAGTGACGAACGTCGTGATACTTACGCGGGCCTCCTCGTCGGCGAGCCTCTTGGTGTCCTCGAGCTGGGTGGTGAGCGACACCTTGATCTTGGAGAGCTGAGACACCTGGGACTCGGCCTCCTCCAGCTGGCGGAGAAGGTCGGAGTTCTCGATGGACAGCTTCTTCTTGGCGGCGTCCAGGTCGTTGAGGGTGCGGTTGGCTTCGTCAGCCTTGCTCTGGATCTCATTGAGCTGGTGTTGCAGCTGCTTGCCGATCTTCTCCTGGGCAGCCTGCGTTTATACGAGCGATGTGTAAGTAAGGGATATGTAGAGGCAAAACCTTCTGGTGAATGTAAGTTATGCTTTATTCCTATTGTGAATTATTTCCAAACGCTTGGTTTGCTAAGTGTAATTAAAGTCATCTCATGATTCGTTTTAATATTTATTGTGTAATTTAGTACTTTTCTCAAACACAAGCAAGTCAGTTTTAACAAGTTTTTATTGAGGTTATGTTTTAATGTTTGTGTTAGTAAATTGTTTATTTCATGCTGATTTTTTTCTTTACTATTAGTTATTTATTAGTTATTTACTATTAGTTAGTTATTAGTTATTTTCATAAAAATCTGTCATATTAGTTTCTTTTCAATTTATCAAACTCAAACAACAAAAGCAGAATTAGCTCTCTTGCTGCCTTATGAAATTATTAAATGATTTTTTAATAAATTAGATATTAATCGTAATTACAAAAAGTTTAGTTTAATGGATATTTGTTATGTGTTTCGATGTGGTTGTGTTTTCTATTTATAGATAAATCTGCGATAAGCTGCGAAGCGATGTTTGCCCCAGAGGGCTGAGGCGACAAATGTTCTTTCCTTCTTTTTGTACCTTTTCGTTGGACAAGTGGTCGACACCCGCACGAAGGTCATTGACTTCGCTAAAGTATTGAGAGCGCTCTTTCTCAGCCCTGAATGGATAAAATATTACACAAATCTTTAGAACTCCATCAACAATAATCGTAATTCAAGGACTAGAGCAACAGTGTAGGTTGGTTGTGTCATTCATTCTATATGTGTAGACTGTTGCTCTTTGTTTGTTATTTGGGGACCTATCGGGCTCGGTACAGTGAATGTCAAGTGTACATGTCTCAGGTAGATGTGTCCATGCAGGGGCACCCCGTGCGACATGCGTCATCAGACGACATGGTACCTTCTCCCTGGCTACGGTATCGACAGCCGCGCGGGTGTTGTTTAGCTCGCTGTAGCAAGACGCCCGGTCATGCTCGGCCCTGGATTTTGCATTACGGTCAATAAAAAAGATTCTAAACTTTATTTTCGACTCTACGTCGGAAACAGACCACTCTATAAAACCGCACGTGCAGTCGCGAACTTTTATGGTCGATGAGTAATCTATAAAAACTATTTACGAATGGTGATTTTTCTAAGAAAGACACCGATATTTAAGTATCATCGGGAATAGAATTATGACTAATTTAGAAATGGAATTGCTCTTAGAAAAGAGTATTTTTATGGAGTGGAGATGTGGGAAAAAATACTCACTTGGCCTTGAGCTTGTTGAGCTGGTCGAGCTGCTCGCCCATCTCAGCAACGGCATCGTTGTGCTTCTTGCGGAGGTTGGCGAGGGTGGACTCGTGCTGGATGTTGGCCTCCTCGAGGTCGCGGCGCAGCTTGCTGAGCTCGGCCTCGCGCTTCTTGTTGAGCTCGATCTGAGCGGAGGTGGCGCCGCCGGCCTCTTCCAGGCGCTCACCCAGCTCCTCCAGCTCGCGAGCGAGGTCGGCGCGCTGCTTCTCAGCCTTAGCGCGCGCTTGACGCTCGGACTCGACTTCCTCCTCCAGCTCCTCGATGCGGCCCTGCAGTTCCTTGATTTGTTTCTGCAGCTTGCTGACGAGCGACTGCTCATCCTCGAGCTTGGCGGTGAGGGAGGAGATCTCCTTGTCCTTGCGCTGGATGGTCTGCTCGAGCTCCTTCTTGTTGCGCTCGAGGTCGGAGACGGCCTCCTGCGTGAGCTTGAGGTCGCCTTCAACCTTCCTCCTCTGCTTCTCGACGTCGGCGCGCAGTTTCTTCTCGCGCTCAAGAGAGTCCTCCAGCTCGTCGAGGGTCTGCTCCAACTTCTGCTTAACCTTGTTGAGGTGGTTGACCTTGTCTTCGGCGGCCTGGAGCTCCTCGGCGGTCTTCTGGGTAGTCTCGCCCTGGAGTTTCTTCTCCTTGTTCAACTTGTTGATGAGCTCGTCCTGGTGGGCGATCTCGTCATTCAAGTTGCGGATCTGGTGGTCCTTGGTGGCCTTGTCCTGCTCGGACTTCTGGACGGATAGTTCGAGGTCCTCAACATCCTTCTTCAGGCCGGACACTTCCTGTTCCAGCTTCTTCTTAGCCTGGAAGAGCTGGTTGCGGGCGTCCTCCTCCTGAGTGAGGCGGTCTTGGGTGTCCTAAAATAAAAATAAAATTATTAGTTTCGCTCGGTTGCGTAGGTGTAACTTTTATTGTTCGTATCTGGTTCATGTCTATCGACACCTAATCCACGAACGGCGATTTGCAATAAAATCATGCAACTTGCAGACTCGTGTTGTATTTTTAACTCTTCGAACTATTTCCCGTATAAACAAAATGGTTGTTTATTTAAAGAATCACGTCAAGAACACTCGCTGTGAGGTGATTCGCAACTCTGTAACGACGTGGGCTTCTACTAATTTGGGTCGCGGTACACCTTCCGCACGATGTTTATCTAAGGTACGAGATTTCATCTCGTTTAATTAGTAACACTCATTAGCTGCGGAATCTACTCGCAAAATCTCGACCTGAATATTAGCAGCTATTTCAGTTTTCATCTCCGAGAATCGCGTCAGGATACAACTTCCTTTATGGTTGTTATTAACTCGAAGTGGAAGTGGGGGTCGTAATTTTTTTTCAAAGCAATAATTTTGAGAAATGAAATAATGTTACAGTAATGACTCACCCTGAGCTGGTTCTCGAGGTCGCCCTTCTGCGCCTGCAGTTTGTTGGCGCGCTCCTGGGTCTCGGACAGGGAGGCTCCCTCGCCCTGCAGCTTGGACAGCAGCTCGGTCTTCTCCTCCTGCAGCTTGGTGGCGAGAGCCTCGACTTCCTTGCGCAGCTTCTCTTCCTTCTCGAAAGCCTCCTGAGCCTTGGCGGCCTTCTCCTCGAGTTTCTGCAATATGTCGTCACTCATCACACCGTTCCACTCGCTTATGTGAACTTCCGCCATGGTCGGTTAATTTATTCAAAACATAAATACGAAAAATAGGAATGCAAATGTGTCGGTTCGTTCGAGTCGGGAAGGGTGGTGCGCGCGCCGCCGACCGCTCCGCTACTGAGCGCTGGAGATCTCCAGCGGGTGGCCGCCCCCGCTCGCTGGAGAAAACGCGCGGGGCGGCGCGGCGCGGCGCGGGCGCGGGCGGCGGACTCCACAAATGGCGCAGCAGGTGCTGCGGTGTCGCGTAACCGACAGGTGGGCGCGGTCCGAGCTATTTACGGTTCCTGAATCACGCACCTACTTCGCGGTAGCAGGTCAGAGTGCTCGATCATTTTTATATCGCACCGGTGATGGATACGTACCGCGATCTCATCCTCGATGCGAGTGACGTTGAGGAGAGGCTTGACCTTCTGCCACATCTTCCACCAGGGCCAGGTGCGGAGTTGCAGGTATTTGCGCAAGTTGCGCTGGACAACTTGGAGGGCGACCCTGTTTGAAAACAAAAGTATGAAATCTCAAACTTTATGCAAGTTGAGGAAGAGCTGGGTTTTATAAACACTTAGACGTTATCTCACCTCTGTTCCTGCAGCTTCTTGTACTCCTTACGGGACAGGTAACCACGGATGTAGGCCTGGAGCCAAGATACGATCTTGGACAGCCTGTCGTCACGCAGCTCCTCCATCTGACCCAGGACACCAGCGCGGAAGAACACCTGCTCGTACAAGTTAATGTTAGTGTGCGTCCCTACCGCGCATTTAATTCAGGTAAAAATTTAATTCATAAAACATGTATTTTTATTTATATATTGGTTAGTGAAGCTTAACTCGGAGACATAACACAAGAATTTCTAATACAAAGACAGGAAAATAAGCATAGACATTATCAAGTATCGTTAGCAACTTTTCATGCACAGAGAGTAAGGAAGAATGAAGATCGTGTAGTGTGTAATTCATACTGGAGCACTACCTTAGTCTTTCCGAGCCTGAAAGACTCCGAATCCAAGCCGGTATGTTCGAGAATTTTCTCGGTGGCTTTCTCTGGTGTAATGGGCTCTTTGACGAGGTTCGGGCACAGAATTTTGTATCTGCGTTCGAGGAACACAAAAAATATAACAGTGGCGTGTAGATGTACAATGTAGGATATAGGATAGGGTTTAAAACACGAGAGTCTAGTAGCTTGGACTCTCTAGGGTAAGCATTCTAAATAAGTATATCTAAGTTAAATAATGTCACCGGTCTTGTTTGGTGGTAAAAAATTCAACAAGCGTATAAAAGCCGAGCGACCCGTGCGGTGTGTTGGGGTCGCCGGCGCAAACCGCTAACTACATTCTGGTCGGACATGCCTTGGTGTGGCCCAGACGGTAGGACTCGGGATCCAAACCGGTCGCTTCCAGGATCACTTGAGCGACCTTCTTAGGATCGGATTCTTTTTCCGCAGCTTGAGGGGCCAGGATCTTGTAACTATATTACCAAATATGGACACACAATGAGGGGCTGTTCATACATAGGTCTACAGATAAATTTAACAGATACGGTGTATTTGGTATCTTATGTATATACCAGGGCAAGGAACGGACTATTCTTAAAACACAGGAGCATAACAATACGACAACGTTTTAGAGATACATCATAATTCTGTTTAAAAACGTTGCAATGTTTGCGATTTCTCAAAAGGGTCAACTGTCTACTATGGGTACAACTGGTGGTGTAAAAATGCTCGGGTCTGGTGATAATTGGAAAGTCAAATTCAAGGGGTTTAAAACGAACTGTACTCTCAAGAGTCGTTCTAAGTTCTTGTACGTCATGCTGTCACCACAGTAGGGTGGTTCCAGGTTCTGATCTTGCCTTTGTGTGGCCAATACGATAGCTTTCGGGATCGAGTTCAACCGCTTCCAGACACTTAGCTGCCGCAACTTTAGCTTCAGATTCTGATGCCATGATGGCAGGCGCAAGAATCATGTAACTGTTTTTAAATAATAAAATAATATTATTATCGTCCCCCAAACTCCAATTCTAATAATATCCTGAACACCTGTCCAACGAATTGTAAGTGACGAGCCGTTCTATTAAATTTAGAAAGTATTACTCAGTTGCATGACTATTCAAATGACGTCAATGGTTGCAATACAGAAATAAAATCAAGGTGAATATTCCAGAGTGGAAAGAATTTTGTTTAGACTTTATCTAAAAATATAGGCATGTCAAAATAAATTTAATCCATTGATATGAAAATAAAGTGCCTGTTTGATGATTCGCTATTTCACAAATAGCTTCCGGATGAGTAGAACGATTCGAGAATAGATTTTTATGGAGTTGTTTACGTAAATGCGAACTTACCGGAGCTTGAAGTCAGGGTAGACCATCCTGTTGGGGAAACCTTTACGGCAAATACGGATGCCTTCAAGCACACCGTTACAGGTGAGCTGGTGCATCACAAGGTGGGAGTCGATGAGACCTGTGGGACACAAGATGAACAACGTGTTAAAATACACAATCGTCTAGAAGTACTCTGGAAATAATACAACGGTCTATCCATGGTTTCTTTTGATCGTAATCATTGGTTTATTATAAATGATCTCAGAAAAGTTTTTTGGTACAATTTTGAAATGAATTGTTTTTTTAGTTAGTTAGTTAAACTGATATATTTATATTACCTATTGTAAGTTTTATATTATATAAGATAAGTTTTTTTCGTTAATATTTTTACACAGAACATGTAATGAAATTCTAACTCACCAGGCTGTTTCAACTCGTTGGGGATGATACAACGTACGAAGTGAGGCTGGGTAGACCTCAGGGTGGCCATGAGGTTGTTAAGTTGTTCCTGTGAGGAGAAAGGCCATTATATTTTCTTTATTTTACTAATTACTCTAAATTTTATGAAAACATAACAAACATGTTAAAAAAATTACAATTTCATTGCTCTATTGTAATTTTTAACAGCGAATTGAAAAGGACAAAATTGCCCATACATAAAAAACACATGAAAAGCCACATTGAATGAGATAATGTAAAACAAGAAGTATTGTAATGAACAGTGAACATAGAAACACACAAAAGCAAAGTTAAAAGTACATTAAAACACACACACAAATACAAGCCTGTTATATTTCACTCGGCAGAAAACGTAGAACTTATTTTCTGATAAACTACATTACTGCTTCAAGTTTGAAACATCGACACACAATATAAGTATATCTTGTGCGCCTTGAATGAGTGACAATGGAGACTGATGTTTAAAATATTATTATGAATGGGTGAGAGATTTTAAATCTCGCTGTCAGTAACTGATCTACAAAAAAAAATTCACACGATGTAGTACACAGTAGTATTGTTCTACATCGGTGGTGGTGATCAAAATAAAACAAAATCACCTAAAACACGTCGAAATTATATAATACCTTGTAAGCGGAGGAGACAGTAGCGAAACCACCACCCTTCTTACCGCGACCGCCTATGTACGCACATTAACACGCATAGATTAGTATCAGGACAATCACAAGAGCGTCACTATGGACATAGACAATAGGGACAATCATCTACGATAAAACACCTACGACACTGTCGGCGACATGAGCTGTGCTGTAAACTATACATTGACGGACAGTATGACATGAAAGCGTGCGAGGCTGGACCTAAGCGACGAGCGGCCACATAGTACAACGCGCGTGCACGCGGCGCCAGCCTTCAAGCAGACAGATGACAGAAAAGCCACGTGGAAGACAGAAGCGAGTCTATGTATGTCTCATTACCCTGTATAGTGATGATACGGTCTGGAAAGCAGACCCCTTAGCGCGCTTGCCACCGGCGCCTATGTTGAAAAATGTGTCAGAATAAAAGATGTAAATGATAAAAGTTTGCCCATTATTTCTACCTTTAATTAAGAAGGAAAATATTCGTGAACTTTGATGATGAAAAGAGTCAATGAAGTAATTGTTGACTCCGATGTTTAAGATATGTATAAGAATAAATATGAGAAGGCTATTATCAAGTCTTGATGTATGTTCACAGTTGAAGTAAAACAACAGCTCATGATACCTGTAGATCTGGTGACGTCTCATTGCTAAATAAGATTTCAAATTAAAAATAATAAATTGATTAAGTCTTGGCTCATAGATATTGAATTCAGATGAATATTTATAATTGTATTAAAGTAATCCTTACCCTTGCCGCCAGCACCACCAGCATCACCAGACTGACCAGCATGGTCAGCGAAGATCTCAAGCAGAAGCTTGTTCTGACCCTTCTTGAACTGGTCGACAACGGTGTCGTTAAGGGGGTCCTTGTTCTTCTCAAGCCATCCAGTGATGTTGTAGCCGACCTATTTTACAATAATACAAAACAATTAAACTTGGCAGAAAAGTTCACGTGAGTTTACTAAAGTGAGATGAGGCAATCATTATTTAAATACTGCATGTAGTGTGGATCTAAAATAAGTATTATTTGTGATTTTAGAGTATACTTTCTCGATGCGCACAATGAAGTTGTTGCCGATAATTTGTTTGTATTTGTTAAAGATACTCACGTTACCGGCGTAGTGACCGATGGCGAAGTGAGCGGCCTGGCAACCAGGCTTGGGGGGCTTGGGCTTCAGGTAAGGAGCAGACTTGCCCAAGTGGTTGTTGTTCAACTTCTCAACGAAGGTCAGATCGGTGGCTTTCGGGAACATAGACTCTTCCTCAAGGATGGAGAGGATACCCATAGGCTGGAATCGTACCCGTGAGATTAATACGCAGCCGGCACACAGAAGCTCAGAAGAAGGTCTTTAATACTTGAAACGGGTAAAATGAAAAATAATTGATAATAATAAATTATATCAACATTTTGCATATATGTAAAAATATAATTTATACAAGAGCTATATTTTATGTAATGCAAATCAATGACAACAAAATTTTAACAATTGAATAGTAGATTACAACGTAGTAATTTTATCTGTATAGTAAGTATGTACTTGGATTGCATAAAATTTTACTAAAATATTAAAAAAGAACATCATTTTCACTAAGTGGAAAAATCTAAATACGGCGTTTGTTAAGCGTTATATTCAAAAGCATCATGCAAATAGGTGGTCGTCAGTGCATTGTGTAACAGTATCGTGTGCTGTGCTGTATTTGATTATAAAGCCTACAACTCGCGAAACTTATCAATTTTGTTATGATTGCGTACAAAACTATACCAAAATGCGTACAAAGCATTATTTTCCGTCGATAAACGCTGTTCTATAATGGTAAATATGCGTAATAAAGCATTAGCAAATATTTCACGTATGTATTAAAATAAATTAGGTTCAATTTATTTTTACGCGTTAGAAATTAACAGGCACTGATTATGTGCAAACCTAATAAGGACAGTGTATGTTCGATGTATCTAAATCGCCGTAGCTTGATGCAAAATGTTTATCTACAATACTGACTCTGATAGTAGCAATAGCTTCGGTTGGTTGGAATGCGTGTGTGGATCAAGCTATATCTTAACTCAAGGCCTACTCATTACCGGGGTGGGGTTGCAGCCATTTACTTGAGGTTGCAAGCCATGATTCTAGCTCGAAGCCCTACGAATCGCGCCCCTATGCTTTCAAGCTTTATTTTATATCTCTAATACCTTTTCTATCAGATTTATAGTCGGTTGGAGATCCATACCGAAATCTATGAATTCCCATTTTATCCCTTCTCTCTCATATTCCTCTTGTTCTAGGACGAACATGAAATGGTTAAAGTACTGTTGCAATCGTTCGTTGGTAAAGTTAATACAGAGCTGATTAAACCCGTTCATCTGCACCGCGAACATGTAAAAAAATCGAAAGCTTATTAAACTCTTATAGTTCTATTGAGATAGTGTTTACCCGTGTCCTGAAAGGTCTGACGTATTATTAAATAAGAGATAGTAGAAAATACACACAGAAGAGAACACACACAGAGATCACACAAAATCACAATCGGCAGCATTGAAGAGTCCCTCGAATAACGTCATTAATTATCAACAACAAAAATTTTGGCACGTTAAAAGAAAAATATACAAATCGAAATTCAGTTGACGATATTCAAGGACTCAAATGGCGTGAGGCAAGCGTTCACGTTGCTTTGTCGCCATTTATACCTTTTCTATAAGGTCAATGCAATTTTGGAGATCCATGCCAAAGTCAATGAATGTCCATTCGATGCCTTCGCGCTGGTACTCCTCTTGTTCCAACACAAACATGTGATGGTTAAAGAACTGCTGAAGTTTCTCGTTGGTGAAGTTAATGCAGAGTTGTTCAAAACCGTTGAACTGCAGGGAAGGAATGTTAAGTTTTAGGGTAAGGTAAGGAGGTAATGGCTGTGGATCGCATTCCACAGTTAAGTTGCCCTAACAAACCCTGGAACTGGACCCGTCTATTCTGGCCCTAAGACACAACCGAGCCCGTCACTTCTGGCCCGAGATGATCTTCACATTTACATTGACGAAGGACAACACGACCCCGTCAGGACTGCTCCCAGCGTTGATGGGGCAGACAATTTATTCGACTATTACCTTCTCGATCAGATCGATACAAGCGAGCAAGTCCATTCCGAAATCGATGAAAATCCAGTTGATACCCTCTCTCTTGTACTCTTCTTGCTCGAGTACGAACATGTGGTGGTTAAAGAATTGCTGGAGCTTCTCATTGGTGAAGTTAATGCAGAGTTGCTCGAAACCGTTGAACTTTTGTATATAACAGAAAACCCAGTTGAGAGATGATATAGAACAAGGTTAGTAACACGTCTAAAAACTATACTACGTAATCATAAAATTAGTGAGCGGGATGTCTGCTGAAAACGGAACACATAGTGGGACTCGTCTAGTAGATCCCAACCGATAGTTTTGAACTTTCGGTGTACCTTCTCAATAAGATCAATGCAGGCGAGCAAGTCCATTCCGAAATCAATGAACTCCCAGTGGATGCCCTCTTTGGTGTACTCTTCTTGTTCGAGTACGAACATGTGATGGTTGAAGAATTGTTGGAGTTTCTCATTGGTGAAGTTAATGCAAAGTTGCTCAAAACCGTTGAACTAAGGAAGTAAAGTTGCATTAATATATTATAGTGACATTTATAATCACAAAATCTAAAAAAAAAATTCAGCTGTTCACGTTCTTTAACTAATTACTGAAAATAATATTGTTATAAATGAACATAATATCACAAAATGTGTGATAAAACTTTTACAGCCGGTTTATCAAGAAACATTTGTTTTTTTTTTAATTTTGTATTTAGATAACGTGTAAAATTAGCCAATCAACCAGCTTTTCGAACATTGATTCAAGGCAGACTGTTCCAAGAGTGTTGTATTAAATTTTTCATCACTCAAGTTTTATTGCACATTTTTTGACCAAGGTATAGAGAACCTACTCGGAGTGAACCAATATTGATTAATTCCAAGCCCATCTCTCCTGAAACTCACGTCGAAGATCTCGAAACCAGCAATATCCAGTACACCGATGAAGTGCTGCCTCTTCTGCTTGGTGTCTAGGGTCTCGTTACACTTCTTGACGAGCCACTTGAAGAGACGATCGAACATGCCCTTGCAGAGAGCACCAACGGAGTTGGTGACCTGGTCCTTGTTACGACCCTGGGTCACGAACTCGTTTCCGACCTTGATGCGGGGCTTCAACAAGTTCTTGTACAAATCTCCGCAGTCAACACCGAGGAGGGTGGCGACCTTCTGGCCGTCCTGTAATACGAAAGAAAATACTGATATTTAGTTTTCTGTCACAAAAATGAAGAGTTTTCGTGAAAAGTCTTTTTAAGATTATTATATATTTTTTTCGATAACTATTAGGATGAAATTGACAGACCGAGAGATTTAAGCCCCATCGATATTCAAACCAAAAACAGCTAGATGTGTTCTGAACATGTTCACCTATATATATATTATTTAATGATAATTTTTTGGTTCTCTGGAAAGTGTTGTTTCGTAAGTTATAATTTATTTAATTTAGGTCATTAATAAAAACGGAAAACGTATCGATGCAACGTTGAATGCCATAAATATATTTATTTTTTAGTAAAAACGGTCATTGAACAATTGGGTTCAAAGATAAGAAACTACTGCATTTGGATGATGATGGTGTGAATACCAACCTCAGTGCCGTCGGCTTCAGCCTGTTCCTCGCGACCCCTCTGCTTGAACTTCATGCAACCCATGTGCATGACAGCGGCGGTGATCTTGTAGACGTTGTCCTTTTCTTCTTGGGTGAAACCCAGGACGTCCATGGCTTGCTATATTGTGAAAAAGTAGGTTAGAATTGTTGACGACTTCGTCGTTTGAAATTTAGAATGATCGAAATCTTTATTGCTGAATGACTAGAATTTTGATTTAAAAAAAATACTTGATAGTAGTGAAAAATACTAAGAAATTAAAATATATTATTAATTATGTTATAAAAGTGATAATAACCAAAAAGAGGCATCAAAATTAATACGAAGAAAACATTATAAAAATTATTAAGTACTTTTATTATCATTATAATATTAATCAATTAAAAGGAAATTAAAGTAATGAAAAAAAAAGTTCAAAATGTACAAGTTACCATCAAAATGATGCTTAATGAAAATAGATAAATTTACTAACGTAATAACGAGATCATCTTAATATAGGTTAGTAGTAAAAATAGCAGCGTTAGTAACAAGCGCATGTTCTTTCAAGTTTGGGATCCGGTGCACAGGTTTGCTGTTTTAAAGCGGGATATTTTATGATGTTGCAACTAAGGCCAATTGTCCACTTAGCTGCACGACATCCGCACGATTTCGACAATTGTCGGATGCAAGACGAATGCTTGCATCTTGCGTACAAATAATGAAGTCTGTGTCCACGAAACGACAACGACACGACAGCCGCACGTCTTGCGTTTGTTCGTAGGATGCATGCATTCGACAAAAGACGCGTGCGTGGACAGTAGGCCTAACGCTACTAGAACTTACTATAAAGTCATTTGAATGTAACAAATTTTGTCTCAAAAGAATTCGCTACATCAACTCTGACTCTATACAATGGCTTAATCAGCTGAATAAGCCGATTTGATGTCTATGTGGTTTAACTAAAGGAAATTTAATTCAATTTACTGGGTGTTTGGATGGTAACAAGGTCGATAATACCATCTAAAACTGATGCAATATTCTAAGGTGATATTTGTCATTCTTCCATTATGGTTCAAATAATGGTCCCCTATTTCGAAAACAGTTCTGTGTATCATAAACAGAGTTGAATTTCTACAGACGACTCAACGCTCCCAATGCAATTTCTCCCAGTCTATGTCACTTACGTCGGTCAGCGTACATTCTTCGCCGTCGTCAACGTTGGGGATGGTAACCTTACCCTGGGAGACGTTGTGGTAATCGTAGACGTCGTTTGATAACAGACAGTTTTCTGTTGGTGTAAATAAACAAACACGATGAAGACCATATTTTATCCACATTAACCTGGAAACCCTAACTCTGTTGATCCTGTCTATGGCGTGTCTGTCACATATTAGTTTGTTTGTGTTTGTGCGGTGCTGGATCGGGATTCAAACGATCGATTGTGTATCGAAAACCTGTGCAATAAGCCCTTAGAACTCTTGCCTGGAGCGGGCATTGTGGTGTGTGTCAGAAATTTTGGTGCAACAGGGACCAATACACGAATATCTGAGACAAGACGCACGCTCCATGCGCAGTTCGTAACTTACGACCGTCAGTTCGAACTCCAGAGCGTCGTTGATGCCAGGTATACGTGTCTTCCCTTGACTTATGAGGGGATAGTCCGACGTGCGGGAGCTAAGCATCGTCTTCTCTGTGAACACCAAAACTTTCTGACATACATGCGCAGACTGAGCCTCGCCTCAGACTTAAGCAGCAAGCGGTTAGCAAATGTCATGGAGAAACTTAGAGAGTAGAAAAAGATAAGATGGGAATGAAATGAGCCAGTAGTATCGTTCTGGACTCACGTCAGTAAGTCTCATCTCCTCGCCGTCATCCACGCCAGGAATTACTGTCTTGCCTTGCGACACGATGTTGTAGTCCATGACATCGTTTGACAATAGGCAGATGGCTATAAAACGACACCAATCACAGTCACATTTGATAACTGGTGTCTTAATCTAACGGTGAAAACATGCGTATCTCCCGGTCAGAAGGGATAAGTAAGGGTCTAATACTAGGGATATCTGCGTCAGTATAAGACGAGATATGTCGAGGCCGAGCCGGTTAGCGGCGTGCCGTCGACCACACACGATGATCCACCAAACCTCCTGTTCCCAAGGGCTGAACTTACGTCAGTAAGAGTACATTCCTCTCCATCATCTACGTTCGGGATAGTAGTTTTTCCTTGCGAGACGATGTTATAGTCATATACGTCATTTGACAGCATACATATCTCTAAATATTAAAAACTCAAATCAATTAACACTGTAATGGTGGAGTTTGTAGTGTTGAGTATACTTGGTGTTGTGTCTGATTCGTTGATGCATAATTGTGTCTGATAGTGTTCACATAAAAATACATAAAAAATATAACTGAGAATAAGACATTAAAAAATGTGTAAAAATAGAACATAATTTTGTAAAATTATAAATACCTATGTCAATCCAATACCAAATTTCATTTGATTTTATTTTTCAAGATAGTGGTAATGATTCAATGTACAATTTAATAAAATGTAAGTTTTCTTTTACTTAATAAAAAAATAAAGTAAAACCTAGGGTAATTCAATAATTTTAAAATCTTGAGCAAATTTTTTTCAAAAGAAATACATTTAAATATCGAACAAAGTCATGAAACCCATCTGATTGATTAATATTTTTGCTTTACAGTAAAGATATTGATCAGAATTTGGGATACATGTCTATGTAGGATAGTTTTCGTCAACAGGTAATCTATACGCACCCTTAAGTCCAGGGACGGAGCCAGACATCATCTGGTAGAAGATGTGGTAAGAACGTTCCAAGGTCTGTTGGGAGATGACACGGGCCTTCTCGAGCAGGTCTGTCGAGAAAAAGATTAAAGACTTTATAAATCAAATGTAGCGTGGAAGCGATTTTAAAACGTACACAAAAAATCGACACAAGTTCCGTAATTTTTTTTTAAATTATTTTTGACCGTGGATCCTAGTCCTGCAGCCACCCACCGTACAAGTTACTTTAAGTTCTATAATGTTTCCATATCACACGTCAGGAATAATAAGAAGTTTTATTTCAAAGTGTGTTTGTGATATTTTAAATTCCAAGGAACCAAACGACAATGTCTTTTAAGACAATATTTTTGTTCAGTTCCAGAATGTAGATGATGTTATTTTAAACATGAAATCTAGAGAGAAATAAACGTTTTTTGAGTACTTACAGGTCTCGATATCAGCACCAGCCAGTTTACCAGAGGGGCCGAAGTGGATACGGATGAATTTACCCTGGGAAAGGCAGAAAACGTAACTTGTAGTATTTTTATTATTTATCATTTGGTAAAACATTGTTGAGGATTAAAATTGGAGACGAATATTTTGAGTTCAAATTGTTTCTTAGTCGCTTATACAGCTTGATTTTTTATAATATAATTGAATGATATTCACAGTTGATACAAACAGAGGACAAAATGGATTCCAAAATTTAAAGATATTCATTTGCTATTTAATTGGTTGTATCTTTGTCATATTTTTTCAAATTACTTATGTAGCTGAAGCAATTGATTTCAGATACAGCTTCAGCTATCTGTTTTAAATATTTGTACTAAGTTAAGTAAAATTGTTGTAGTAAAAAGGTATACTTACGAAACGGGAGGAGTTGTCGTTACGCACAGTCTTGGCGTTACCGAAAGCTTCAAGTACCGGGTTAGTTTGTACGACCTGGTCTTCCAGAGAGCCCTTCTTCTCGGCGCTGGGGTCCTTCTTCTGGGAAGCACCCACGGTGGCGAAGTACGCGATTACCTTCTTCGTGTTCTCAGTCTTTCCGGCACCAGACTCACCGCTGTTGGATTAGGAGTGTTTTGTTAAGTTATGTAGCTTGCAATCTTTGTCTTTCGTGACGTTTCAATGGATTTAGATTTTAACTGTTTTACATGGGGATTTTTTTGGAGGACATAATATGGTACAATTAAGCTTGTATACATGTTGTTTATTTTCATAGTTACCAATAACAGTCCCAATTTTTTATATGGGATCTGTAGAGATTTCCATTTACTTTGTATGAATATATTTTTTTGCATTATTTGTTATTCTTTCTAGATTTATTTGAACTCTAGTTAAAGTATCTGGTACTTATTTATTTTATTAATTTAACTCACAAAAAAACTGGGAACTTTGCTTTCAAAAAATGTAGCAAGACAGAAAATTTCACTACATCAGTTCTGATACATTGATTTCAAAAGGATTTTGTTATATCTTTTTGGGTGAAAAAAGTGTACATTACTTACGTAATCAACATAGATTGATTCTCGTGGTTGGTCAACATGTTGACGTAAGCACCGTCGGAAATGGCGAAGATGTGGGGAGGTACTTCCGAGCGACGCTTGCCTCTGTACAGCCTGGCGCATCGTGTGGTGTACACAGGGAACCTCTTGTAAGGGTTGATGGCCACACAGAAGAGACCGGAGTACGTCTGTTGATTAACTTTACATTAGACTACGTCTGACAGAGTAGTGAACGGAAGATGGGAAGTTTGAGTGGTGATGACAATTGTAAGGAGAATATTGTGGGACAAAGAATATTTATTGGCTAAGGTGTGATGGTATAGAAAAGGATGGGACATGGGACGTAGCTAGGAATGATGTAGAATATGAATAGAACAATGAAACTGCTTTATACAAAATCACGTAGAAATACTGTAAGAGCCGAATAATGCATTTTTTCTGATGATTACGACACATTTCAACAGTTATGTTAATTGCAAATTCTTGAAAAAATCATCTGTTTCATACGAGTACATAACATCAAAAATTTGTTATAGTTGACTTTTTATGAATTTAGGGATAGCGTATGTATGTTGTACTAAACGGTGAATACAACATTGTCTTTGGTTACACGCGTATTTTAACGCAGTTCTGTGTTTTATGAGAAAATGACAATCAATGGTATGGTACGAAATTTAACGTCAAAATATAAGGAACTTTGTCACGGAAGTACCGAGGGATAAAATACAAAGGATAAAAGTGTTTTTTTATAAACTAAATCTAAAAACACACGAACACAGAGGGAGTATTGTATTGATACTTTTGGACTCTGTGTTCACAAAAATGAGACAAAATTCTTTGCAAATTGAGTATTTTTGAGAACTAAAAGTTTTTGACATAATTAATGGTTGTTCATTAATACGTTTTTTGCGAAGAATTTTGTCATACAATCAAAAAGATTTTCACCCATTGTTTAAATAACAAATCCTGATAAAAAAGAAATCCTAGAGCAGGGTACAGTAATGATACCTTTTGCTCTACGCCAAGACAGAGAAAAACTTACAACGTTGATCTCAACGGAGAAGTGAAATCTAAACACAACACATAACTATTCTAAAAACGTGAAGAGTTCTATTCTATGAAAGAAATTCTAAAAACAAAGTCCTCTGAGTCCGAGGGGCCTCGCACCGACTTGTCCTGTGTAAAGGGTTCAAGATCGGCTCCAGGATAAAGGTTTAGTCACAGAATGGATGAGGAAGTGGATTTGTAGACACATTTACTACGATGTTTGGTCTGGTGACCGTTTATCCAATGCATGATAACTAATTCTATTGAAACATTTATCTTCTACCTTTCAACGCATAGAATCCAAGAGCAATTAGTCTATCGAGAAAGAATCTTCATGATCGATAGGTACCAAAATATCGGACGATAAATAAATGGTACTGAAATAGCATCAGCTGGCACGCCGATGTTTCTATTTTCATTTGCAAATCGAGCAAAAATTTCACCGTTCATGGGCATCTATTGCACTTTAAAACTTGGTATAAATCCAATACTATCGCGAAATGTGTCTACGGTGTCGAGAGATCGGAGAGGTGAGGTGCATGCACACTTCAAGGCCGCAACCCTTCGCCGGCTGGCGACTTACGTAAATGAGCTTATGGTAATATCTCTGCTTCAAGTTATACAAAACTGAAGCGTCGTTAAGATATGTCAAGTTGGACATATCCTCGCATTTCTCGTACTTAGGTGGGTTGACTTGACCTACAACGTCCTTCTTGAAGTCTTTGGTCTGTGGGAGAGATGTTTACATTAGTTAAAGTAATGGTAAAGGCGCGCTTGGCGCCTACTTACATAGATCAGTTTCGCATAGTATCGTTGTCGAAGGTTGTGGAGGACGGCAGCCTCGTTAAGGTACGTCAGGTCGGCCATATCTTCCACTTTCTCGAATTTCGGCGGGTTTACTTGTGATAGGAGGTCCTTTTTTAATGTCTTTTCCTGCTCATTTAAGACACATGCTTAATAATTGTTTACAAAATACTCATTTAAAATGTTAGACTTAAGACTAAACAGGTCGAGGTCGTTGCCACAGAAACCTCATCATTAAGTAATTCTTTATATCATTGTCATTCCACTGCTGTGCAAAAAAACTTTTCTTTACTATTGTTTTGTTTTATTTATATGCACTACTATGTCTTTAACAATTGGAGCAGTAATTTACTACAATATCTAGCATTCATCTTAAACTAAAACTAATTTGCTCTAAAAACTTCAATTTATTTTGCAAGATAAGAGTTTCAAAGTCTGAGAATGTTAGTTAATCGTATTTTGTTTGACCGCAATCACTTTAACTCGATCTTAGGTTCCAGTTGCAATTGTAATTACCTCTCCGCCGGGAAGGTTGACGGTCACCAGCTCTCCCTTGGTGGCCTTGATCTCTCCCTGGAGGAAGCCCTCCTTTTCGTCCGGCACCCAGCATGCCTTCTTGCCATCGTAAGGTTTGCTCTGGTCGATGCGCTTCTGTTCCAGAGAAACGAAGAGGTACGGGGTCGGATCGGGGTCCTCGCCCTCTTGTACGATGGGCTTCGGCATGTTCGGAGGGCTAACGAGACTTCTGGGCTAGTCGAGACACGAGAACGCAGCCCTTGAGCCTTCCTGCAAGCACGGAGTAGGTTAGAGTGAGGAGTGCGGCGGGCGGGTGGCTCGCTACTCGCGCGCGGCTATTTGTGGGTGTAACCCGAGTCGTGCGGGCCCGTTGCCAGATCCCGTTTGCGTAACACCCGCTCAGCGCGTTTTTATTAGCTTGTACCGAAGACGGCCCTTCGCGGATATTACGTCACGAGGAATGTGCGCTTGGATTCCGGCCAACTGATTTATCCGTCACTGGATTGTTTATTGTCTTTTATGGTGCTGGTTGATGGGTCAATGGAATTGTTGTTTTTTTTTTTTTGCTATAATTGAATTGTTTCTATTGAATTCAGTTATTTTTTGTCTGATATTGGATATCGATATTGGAGTCTGTTTCGATTTAATTTTTTGACTCAATTTTTTTGTCTTTAGTCATTAAATCAATTCAATTTATCAATGACTCATTCGTTCAATATCTCCAAAATGTAATTAAAATTTTCAAAATTTCTAATCATTCTTGACAACAAGGTTCAAATACCGATACGGGTCTTTCAATCCTATTGCATGAGTTACTTCTATTGGGTTCAATGACCCAATTCCTATAAGAAAGTCAACTACTGTCAATCAAAATTGCTTAATCACTTTTCATTTACTTTCTTTGACAAATTCGAGTTACTTAACTGTCAATCAGATCAGACACTTGAATGCAAATGTAACTCAAGCAAAGCCTTTACTCTACTTTACTTTACGACTATTTACTTCAAATATAAGCAAACTATTCAATTCTAAGCCACTAGGTTACCAATCGATCCGAAAATCACTGGGTTGTCCAACCGGCGTTCTAATACCATGAACCATGAACCAAACACCGAGCTCACTCAGAGTCCAAGACACTTCACAATCAATCCAATCACGTGAAATCGGGCACCGCCGCGGCGGGTCGCGGGTCGCACGGGTCGCACAGGTCGCACGGGTCGGGTCGCACTCACAGCCGCGCGCTGCATGCACGTGCGCGCGTACTCACGTTTGAAGCCGTTCTGACCGGCGGCGGGCTGCTAAGTTTCTTTTTATACCCGCAATACGATACCATCGCGCGCGATCACCCCATTTTAGGCGGATGCCAGCCGCCGCCGCAACACTTTCAGACGAGCTTAGCTTTCACTTGGGCGCGTGCTGTCGCGCGCCGTCGACAAAATGCGACCGCGAAAATGCAACGCTCCAGCCACTTCTGTTTACAAATAAAACCTTCCAGCAATGGATTCGACTATCGAATCGAAAAACAGACCATGGTCATTATTATATTTTAAAGTTGGTTAACTGTTGTAAACATTCGCGAGGCTCGAACTTTATTGCGGCGTTTAGCGATGATTGAACAAATCTATTCCTTTTCTCTTGATCTTTTTTATCGACTCCAATAGTGATTTTATTGGAACTCACAGAAAACATTTACTTTACATGAAATTAATTGAATGAATTGTGTTTTGCTGTGTGTACGTTCTAATAAATATAAGTGTTAAATAAATTAAAAAAGATACCATCAAAACTGCATCATGGATACATAAATTGCTAATATTATTAGCGTATTTTGAAAATAAACTCGGTTATGATGAAGAAACGTCAGATCAATCAGATTGTTTGTTTATGCGTCCCCAATCCATAAAGTTGCAGTCGCATTTATTTTGAAACTCCCAGTTTTTTTTTCATAGCACGCCCGGAAAATATCTATTATATAAATATTCCAGATATTTACGGCCAATCTAAATATTACTGCCATAATTTATACAGAAATATAACATTATGCTCTCTCAATTTTGATCGTTGCTACGACTCGCTACGTATGTTGCTACGGCTATGCAACAAAGGTCATTCGTATTGCCTACAGAATTTGTAGCAATAATTTTATTGTAGCATTGCTACAAAGAATACTTAACTAACTTAACTACTAATAATAACTAAAATTGATTTGTTTTTAGGGTACCATACCCAAAGGCTAAAAAACGGGACCCTATTACTGGGACTTCGCTGTCCGTCCGTCTGTCACAGGCAGTTGAAATTTTCACAGATTACGTATTTTTAATGCCGCTAAAACAACAAATACTAAAAACAATCATCAACATCAACAGCCCACTAAACGTTCCCACTGCTGGGACTCGGGGCCTTCTCTCGCAAGGAGAGAGTTAAGGCCATAATCCACCACGCTGGCCCAGTGCGGTTTGGCGGATGACACATGACTTCGAAAGATTCTAGGTACATGTCGGTTTCCTCACGATGTTTTCCTTCACCGTTTTAAGTTAGCGGCATTACGCACATGACTTCGAAAAGACAGTGGTGCGTGTGGGGTTTGAACCCGGGGTCTCCGGATCGGCAGCCGCCGTTCTCCCGACTAGACCACCGTAACTTACTAAAAACTAAAAACAATATAAAATAAATATTTAAAGAGGCCTCTAATCCAACAAACTTGATTTTTTTACCGCTTCTTGCTCTATACTAATAACGGTGATAGGTAGACGCTTCAACTATTCACACAATATTTGGTTTCGAGTTCTCTTTAAATATAATTAATTAAAATATAATAAGTAATTGGGGGAGCTCCCATACAATTGAGGTTTTCGCCGTTTATTTGCTAATGTTACGGAACCCTTCGAGCGCGAGTCTCACTCGCACTTGGCCTGTTTTTTTAATTTTAATTACTGATTATTTACTGTTATTGGCTAATAATTATTTACTTCATCCGTGTAGATAAAAAAAAAATGATTCCCGAAAAATATTTAATCGGGATAGTTTTTATATTCCATACTTATCCTATTAACATTATAAATGCGAAACTTTGATGTTTGTTGCTCAGTAACGTTGGAATTGCTGAATGTGTCGGGTTGAAATTAGGAACACAGATTGTAGACTGGATTAACATGTAGGCTACTTTTTATCATGACATAATTACGAGAAAAGCTGTAAAGCGCTGTTAGTTATAGGTACCTAAATAACTTGTTGTGTAATTTTTAATTTTGGTAAATATCCCCTGTAAACCATGAAGTTAGTATTTTTTGCTCCTCTTCAATTACGAGTTGTGTAATTGTATATGTGGTAGATAAATTCATTTGAAGGGCAAGGTTTCTAAAGATATTACAGGGCGAAGAGTAATCCGTCATATCTGGTTGACGAGCGCAGTGCAGTAGATCGC
This sequence comes from Ectropis crepuscularia, assembly GCA_963693475.1. Taxonomy (NCBI): domain Eukaryota; kingdom Metazoa; phylum Arthropoda; class Insecta; order Lepidoptera; family Geometridae; genus Ectropis; species Ectropis crepuscularia. The sequence continues at coordinate 26,985,022 of OY856349.1, read as the reverse complement.
TATTAAAATTCATTTCAATACTCAAAGCATAGACGCTCAGCTTCAACGTGTGTACTTTACTTCGCATAGAACCGTGCCTACTCACTACTAGTGCCTGTCCTGCTTGTCTAATCATTTCATTTAAAAAAAAAATGAGATATTTTTTCAATAGCAGTTAATTGTGGCTTTTAAACTGCCACAAGAGATTTTGATATATTTAGATTTCATTTTGATAGATATTTTCAATTTGTGGTTATTTTTCTTGTGTCACAATAGTTTTTATATCTATCTATCTTTTTTCGCTCTGAAATAGCAGGGCATATAGTCCAAGATCCCAGAGCTGCCAGACGTCACCTATTTTCTGATGAATGAAATGTGAACGATTGAGTAGAGTTAGTAAGTACTAAGAACGCATACTTACTCGCTAACTTGCTTAGACGGCCAATTTTGAGATATGGGGTAATGAAGGTACATACAAACATTACTTACTTCACGTATTTCTAATAAGTGATTTTCACGTATGTTGAAGGCAATAAATATCCTTAAAAACAAGGTCCCAATACTCCCAGTCACTTTCCGTCGGCCGTTTTGCTTAACAACTCCAAAATTATAATTTAACTTCACTTAAATTCTCATGCTTCATTTGTAAATATGTTCGTCAGGCAACTATTTTGAAGCTGTAACAAAGTACAACCGTTTTTGTAACAAAGTTCTTTTAATTTTTGGCTACATAATGTAGGAGAAATGTTTAATAAATAAATAAAATATTCATAGTTTCCTAGTAAACGTGAATACACCGCTTGCGCCTGACTCACTTGTCCTATAATTTAATTCGACTTTAGTAAGTCATAACACTTCGCATATCGGTAATAAATGTGAAATTTTACGATGCTTATGTGATTTTAAGACGGGGAAATGATTTACGTGGCATAAACGTGGAGTGTAAATATTTCTAATTGAAAACTGACTGTGAGACATTTGAATTTTTAAAGTGAAAACTTCTTTAGGCGCGCCTAGACAGATTTTTCGTGGGCTGTGAATTGAATTTTAGGGTCACGCTCGGGTATGATAAGAAATCTTCGGGTAAACTCGGGACCATAGCCATTGGCTATCTAGAAATGCGTCAGCCAATGGGAAATGCTGAAAGGGCGTGGCCTGGTCATCATGGCATGGCCATCTAGAAATGCATCAGCCAACGGGAAATGCAACCGTATTTCTAGATGGTCGTGCCACGATGACAAAGCCACACCCTCCGGTTTCACCCGCGTAGTTTCTGCTATCAAATTCTGAGTTATAAGTTCTCTCTTCCATCGGCAGTTCCTATGACAGCCAATTTTTTTTTTACATTTTTCTTGATGAAAGGTACAAAACATGTACTTTTATGTGTAACTTGTATACACTTGACAGCCATCTCGCCTGATGTTAAGCGACGATGGGGTCTACGATTAAATATGCTTATCTAGAAGAAACTGATTCACTTTCGATCGGAAGGCGCCAAGATTGTAACTATTGGGAAAGCCCACTCAGGCAACACATGCCGCGGGCTAAACGTTCTTATCACAGAACTAGAGTCAAACCTCTTCGCTAGTCTTTGAAACGTCCACCATAAAACGATTTCGCTTTTTCGATCTACGAGTAGTCCAATAGAAAGAAGGATAAGGTGGTATTAGATCACGTAGATCAGTTGCAGACTTCCGAATTATGCAAATGATCTGCGAGTCTTATTCTACTAGAGGCCAAAGAACAAGATGAAGTTCTGGCGAACACTATTTCCAAGTGAGTCATACTCGCCAGTTCGCTTGTACGAAGACCGCGCACTCAAGGCTCGAGCAATCATTAATGCATTTACATTCCGAAGTCCAGTCCTGAATTACACTGGCGCTAAGACAATAATTATTGAAATTCATCATCTTAATATTATAAAATAAACAAACAGTGCTCCGTGGTGTTACCCGCGTAGTCTATATGTTCTTCCAGACTATAAATAAAATCTTTCTGTACTCCAAACGTGACTGAGCAACAAACATCCATACATCGACATTTATAATAAATATTAAATAAATAAAATCCATTTATTTCAAGTATTCGTTTTTTATTTAATTGTTATTAGTTGGAAATCAAAGTTTGTATGTTTCGATGTTTGTTGAACAATCACGTCGGAACGTCTGAACAGATCTGATTGAAATTGATAACGCAGTTAGATTATAGTCCTTTTTATTATGGGATAAAAACGGGAACGGGGACTGCACGGGTAAAACCTCGGATCGCAGCTAGTTTTTGTATTATATTATAATTATTAAAATTCACAGCTTTCTATAAACCAGATAAGTTATGTTATGCAGCCAACAAAACGTAACCACTGCTGAGACTCGGGGTATCGCAAGGAGATAGTCCAGGTCATAGTCGACCACGCTGACCCAGTGCGGGATGACGGATGACCTTGAAAAGTTCTTGAATAATTCTTGTTTCCTCACGATGTCTTCCTTCATCAATAAAGCCAGTAGTGATAATCATCATCATCATCTATCAGGAAAAACAGACACAGCCCAGACGTTCTTATCACAAAAGAGGAGTAAAATTCGAGTCTTTGGTACATCAACCATAAATTGATATCACTTTTTCAAGCTACAAGCGAGGCGGTATCCGTTGCATACTCTCTGAAATGTATCTGATACAAGACCGATAAGATAGATAACTCTTTATTTATTGTGACACAAAAAAAGAGAAATGCCACAGTAAAACACTTATGAACTAGCGCCACAATTGGCGGTTTTAACGCTGATTTGAGCAATTTCTTCCAGACACATAGGAATAAGTTAACATTTTTGCGATGCTATTCAAGACTAATAATTAATCTATGACATAATGCCCGCTAACGCCGCGTCCTCTGATTCACTATTCTACTCCAGCGAGTATAAATAGTACTTGGCTATTAATATCCCTGAGGAATAAGTACTATTTCGAGACAAGAAGACTGTTTACGGCATCTTGTGATGCGTATGTTAAATACTCTGAGATGCAGTCACACAAAACTATTTAGACACATACATATCTACTAAGCAAAGCTTTATTACTCAATCACGCTGTAGCGTATGAACGAAACAGGCTGAAATTTGGAACACAGTTACATTATTATAGTCTGGAAGAACACAAATATAGGCTAATTTTTAGGCCCTTCGTACACTATGCTACGCAAATCTTGGATACTCGACGATTTTAGTCTCCAAGCGACTACCGCCATACAAATTCATTGGGCTCGTACACTAGTTGCGTCGCCGACATTCGTCCCGCGACTCGCGTCCAGTGTGACCATATGTGGCAGGTTCCTGCCATTTTGGCAGGATTTGGGCGTTATTTTAGCCTTTGGCATGATAGGTTGACATTTTATGAAAACTGGCAGTTTTTGGCAGTATTTGTGGATCGGAAAAAATGTTTGTTACCACAACTCATATTCTCGATAATGACCACCCGGGGGTGAAAATAAGAGCATAACGATAGACAAAATTGACTAACGCTTTCAATTTAGTTGATTAGTTCTCACACATCCCTAGTAAACTCAGTAGATTATAGTAAAGCGTCACTAGTGGGGAATTCTCCGATAGATTCAACTATATTTCTTCGTTCCTTTGTAGGTATGTACTGTAACTTTCGTAAGTCGGAACATTCAGCTTTATGACGGTTGTATTTTTTTTAACCAACCAAAGAAAAGTTAAATGTAATGAATAAATCAATGTATAAACATGTAAAAATTGAGGTATACAATGAAAATTGCAATGCTTAACATCCCACTGATATTATAAATGGAAATGTTTCGAGATTTTAATGTCAGAATGACGTTGGTACGTCTGAACGCATCGGGTTGATATTTGGAACACAAATAGATTATAGTCTGAAAAAACACATAGGCTACGTTTTATCCCGAAAAAATAACTGAAACGCGAAATACTTGAGTAAAACCGCAGGAACTGGTAGTTTATGATATTACTAGGATATCAATGTTTGGATGTTTGTTGCTCAATCACGTCGTAAAGTATAAACGGATCTTGTTGAAATTTGTAACACGGTTATATTACAGTCTCGAAGAAAATATGGGCTACTTTTTATCCCTGGAAAATAACAGGAACGGGAACTGTGCGGATAAAACCCCGGGGCGCTGTATTACGACATAATTTTGTGTATTTATGGTTTTTCTTTGATAAATACAGCGATAATTGCGGTTGGCAATATTTTGGCATTTTTTGCCCCAAGCGTTGGCAGGATTTGGCAGGATTTCACCCGCGGTATGGCAGGATCCGTGATTTAGAGATGGTCACACTGCTCGCGTCGTGCCAGTCGTGCGCTACCTGCCTTCCGAGATCGTCGCTACATAAGTTGCAGCGATTTTCAAGATGGCGGAGCAGTTATTGAATATTAAATTTGTTTCTGAGGTGGAGAATGTCATGTCGCTATGTCAGTAGTGGCTGAATAGGCAATTCACGTCTTGCGATTCAATGCCGTGTGTACGGACCGTGCGCTACTCGATACTCGCGACACGATACTAATGTAGTATACAACATTAGTATCCAAGATTTGCGTAGCATAGTGTACGAAGGGGCTTATACCGGGAAAACAATACGCGGTTAAAACGGCGGAGCGCTGCTAGTATTATCAATGTAAAAATTTTGATGGTGGGATGTTTGTTGCTCAATCACATTGGAACGGAACGAATCGGCTTGACATTTCGAATACAGGTTGTGAATATGTAGAATAAATAGCACAAATACAGGAGAGAAGGAACTACGCGGATAAAACTGTGGCCTGCTTCTAGTAATTATATATTTATAAATATAAGATTATGATACGTAGAAACACCGCAACATTTTTTTTTTTTGTTTTTAAATAAAGTGTGACGAGACGAGCATGTCATGTGCCTGATGGTAAGCACGATGCCTGCCATATAACAGCACAGTAACACGCAGCTATTGGAACATGAAGAGTCCAAATCATTACCTAGCACTGCACTGCGCTCGTCACCCAGAGATCTAAGATGTTATATCTCTAAGCCCTGTAATTTCTCTGGAAACATTGCCCTTCAAACCGGAACACAGTAATGTTTGCACATTACTGCTTGGCGGTAGAGTAATTGGCAAAGGTGTGGTACTTCCCCAGGCGGACTCTGCCAAGAGTCCTACCACTACAAAAAACATAGAACAAACATCCGTTTTCACGACAAAAATATTTATTCTGGATTGAAATCAAACCTACGACCTACGGTTTTTTGGATAGACTCATCGAGACACGTACCAGTGATCACGTACCTACTGTCACATTCCAAATATTATAAGAAAGGTCCCAACATCAGTTGAGTTTGTCAATCACACTAATATTATAAAGACGAAAGTCTGTGAGTGTGTATGTTTGTTACTTCTTCACGTATAAACGGCTGAAGCGATTTTAATAAAAAAAAAAATTAATACTTTGTGTCTTCAAAAAGAGAGTGAATCGGTTTTTTTCTAGGTAAACACGCTCCATCGTAGACCGCATCGTCGCTTAACATCAGGTGAGATGGCGGTCAAGTGTGAATCTATAAAAAAAAAAAAAAATTGGTACCTATGGCGTTAACTGACAGTCTGGATTGACATATAGGCTACATTCGATCCCAAAAGTAAATAGAACGGAAACTTCACGGCTTAAACCGCGGGCGCTGCTAGTGAAATAATTTTAATTTTATACTATATAATAATTATAATATATAATAATTTCACATAAATCAAAATCAAAATTAAAAAAAAAATGTTTTAAGTAAGTAATTTAATGTTACCGTTTTATTATCATGTCAGTCCCATAGCACGAGTAGGCAAAACCAAAGGCATAGCCTAGTTTTATGAATACAAGTAGATAGTGGCCTGCCGTCAATCAGTCTCTGGATGAGGGTACCATCGTTACGAGTTCTGGGCAGTCAATTGCGCGCAGTACTACAAATATACTACCTTCAAGTGTGCAAGCACGAGTGGATGTAATAAATCGCCCAGACCGTCTGGGAATTCCAAGGTACATTTCAAGTGCTAAACTTACCTAGTGCTCAAAACGATTCATATCCAGTTGTATGTCCCAATTCATCTAAATACTCTTTTCTTAAAAGTGATAGGAAGGACTCCTTGCAGTCTCCCTGGAGAAATACCACACTTTTAGATAGATAGACAATATTCATTATTCACAATAATAATATAGCTGACTTATATTACTTAGATATTAATTAGCTTACTTGTACTTTGTCAGCTTTGTGTTGATTGACAATGATTTGCGAATGATTGATTGAATACAAACATAAATTATTAACAAAGGACACATTCTAAAAATTGTGAAACAAAATGCATCCAAAACATTGACCAATTTTATTTTTTTTAAATAAAGAGAGACGAGACGAGCAAAATATATGCCTGATGGTAAGCAACATGCCTGCCACATAATAGCACAATGACACGCATTTATTGGAACATGAAGAATCCAAATCATTACCTAGCACTACACTGCCCTCGTCACCCAGAGATCTAAGATGTTATATCTCTAAGCCCTGTAATTTCACTGGAAACATTGCCCTTCAAACCGGAACACAGTAATGTTTGCACATTACTACTTGGCGGTAGAATAAATGGCAAAGGTGTGGTACTTCCTCAGGCGGACTCTGCTAAGAGTCCTACCACTACTAACAAAACACTAACTCACTTACTTGTACCTAACTAACTTGTAGCTAACTTACTTGTACTTTTTCCGCTTTGTGTTGATTGCGAATGATTGATTGATTGATTGAATACAAACATAAATTAACAAAGGACACATTCTTAAAAATAGTGGAACAAAATGCATCCAATACTTTGACCAAAAAACGACGGGGTTAGGGTAAAATACGACGTAAAGTAATAATCATTTTCCCATTACAATGAGAGTTACTACACTGTAACAGTGATATTATTGTACGTACTGGTATTTCAATTGACATTTTCACAATTCAACGTTTTAAATGCGGTAATAAAACTTTGTTTAAACTCTACACTAAATCTAATTCGACAGTAACACCGATGTTATAAACAATTTATTTACGATTCTCCTAATGGCCGCTACTTTGTACTGCAATTAATGATCTCGGCAGGTGCTTCGTTACTGACGAGATTGTTGGATACATTTATTTTATTCTATGTTTCCGTTTCAGTTATTTTGAGACGGTTCAGGAAGTTATAGATAAATTCTAACTGGGGAATGATTTTTGAAGTGAAAACTTCTTTAGGCGCGCCTAGACACATTTTTCGTGGGAATTGAACATTCGTCATGCTCGGATATGATAAGAAAGCTTCGGGTAAGCTCGGGACCATGGCTATTGGCCATCTAAAAATACGTCAGCCAATGGGAAATGCTGAAAAGGCGTAGACAGGCCATCATAGCATGGCCATCTAGAAACGCATAAGGCAATGGGAAATGCTGACGCATTTCTAGATGGCCATGCCAAGATGGCAAGGCCACACCCTCCGGTTACACCCGTGTAGTTTCCAAGGTAAGCTATCAAATTCTGAGTTATAAGTTTTCACTTCTATCGGCAGTTCCTATGACTGCCAATTTTTTTTTAAATAAACAAATAGCCGTACACTTAGATTTTAGACATTCCAAAGTATCAAATGAGTAATTTTGACTCCTCTTTTGTAATAACGCAGTCTAGGTTGTGAAATGCGCTGGTGTGTGGGTTTTCCCGATGGTTATAATCTGAGTTTCTTGAAGTCGAGAGTGAATCGATTTTTTTAAATAAAGCTGAATGCGGTTAAATTAGTTTTCACCTGAAAAATAATAATTGTTTACCAGCAGTTTTGAGATGATTGCTTTTCTACAGATTTTTTTTAATCTAGCATAATTACTCCATTTGCCTCTTCTCTCGGATCCAACTTTTTTTTTGTTGAATTTCAATAGGTTTATATAAACAGGTTTATACTAGACGTTAAGCGACGTGACGATGCGATCCACGGTGAAACGTGTTTACCTAGAAGAAACCGATTCACTCTCGATTTGAAGACACTAAGATTGAAACTGTCGAGAAAACCCCATTCAGGCAACGCATTCCAAACCCTAGACGTTCTTATCACAAAACTCTTCAGGTGTCAATTACTGAGTCCAATGTTACCTTCTTTTAGTAGAATACAGTCAGCAAATAAAGTCGCCCACGCGCATCACTAGTCGCCGTACCACAGCGCGCCAACTTGCGTTGGGTACGCTACACCGGCTGCCAAGAATCTTTGATTGTTCACTAGTTACCGACATGATGTTTATTTTAGCTATCGAAACATAAAAACCTGTTTGTCTTACTATTTGCTTTCCTAGCACTGAAGGTTTATGAGTTGTTTAAAAAAAATATTACTTGTGAGAACGAAATATTGGCAAGTGGTAATATTCTTGCCATAAAACTTGCATAAAACCAATAATGACAATTTTCTTTATGTGAAATTTGAAGCTTAAAAGTTTTCTCGCATCAATTTTGACAACGAACAAAAATATTCCGTGTACTAAAATATGAGTTAGCACAATTTTATACCTATCTTTGAATTTTTGAGACATCACAAACTTTATATTATTCTCGTCGAAAATTTTTCCAAATTTGACAGCTGGCCACTTGAGTTTTTTTTTTTTTGTGGGCTCATTAGGCGTTATTTGGCATTGTTTGGCGTTAGGTTAATGTTTGGAATAGGGTGATTACCCTTTTACATGTATTATAATAGTACTTATAGAGTAATGGGCTGAGCTGGACATGTGCCTGATGGCAAGCAAGTCGCCCGACATCGCAAGACAGCAGCACAGTTTCATGCACCCATTAGGGCATCAAGAGTCCAAATCATTACCTGACATTGCACTGCACTCGTTCCCCAGCGATATAAAATATCTCTATCCCCTGTAATTTTGCTGGAACTTGTAACGATTTAAAGCAAATCGTCGAGTTTGTCAAAACGGTTAGCATTTTACTGACGAATTAATTAGACGTATAACCATTGCTCGTCGTATACGCTTACCATTCACCGCGGTAATGACGCCACACGCTGGGCACGCTTCCGATTGGTAGTGGGCTTGATCATCTTGATTATTGCAGTATATTAGGTATAGATTTTCATGATATCTAAATGTTTTGGTTTGCTATTATTACCTCTATATTCCACCCAATATTCCGTGTTTATAGAGAGATCGTAAGAATTTTATGAAACCTATTGGTAGATAAACTTCGGCAACAAAACAAAAAATCGATAAAACTAACCAAATAATTCTGTTATTGCCAAGTGCCTCAAGAATGTCTGTTATGCAATAGCGAGTGCATTGTACGGATGCCAGTTGCCAGAACTTGTGTTTTCGAGAGGCATCCAAATCGATCCATTATCATACTAAATGTTGCTAATTTTTATTGTACGTTACTGTAACGATTGGCAGATAAAGTCTTGGATGGACGATGTGACAGCGTATCATCGGGATTGATGAGATGAATCAACAGCGAGGAGTCATGGCTTGGGGCAGTGATTTCGTAAGCCCTGCTCAATCTCTCCTGGCTTGGCAAAAACTAACGTCGTGCCTGAGTGGGTGATGAGTCTGTTCACTGAGTTGTGGAACTTGGTTTCGATCAAATATTTGTATGATAAATCATTGATAAATACGTATGTCTGTTCTGTGTCTGGATATTTCCATGCTACGAATTATATCTATGCGAAAGTTGTTTTTTTTTTTGTTCGATAACGTGAGAACGACTAAAAGGATCGGGTTCAAATTCGTCACAAATGGATAAGGGATACGTTATAACTCCAGAAAGGGAAATGTATCTAGAAGGAATGAATAGCCATTTTCTCAATTTTAGGGACAATTTATGCGGTAAGAACTTATGACTTTATTTATCCATTAACAAAATTCAACCGTCACTATTTTTAAATACGAGTACCTAAATGAACACGTTGTGTGTCACTAAATAAAAACACCCAAAATTGGACATCAATCATAACGAAGACAACTAATTAAATCGATTTGTTCGACATGACAACATCGCGTAAACGCTATCTTTTCATTCACACCGTAGAAGAAGGCACTTTTTTTCAAAATAATTAATTATGAGACAGCATCAAAACAATCAGGGACCCATTGTAGTAACTATCTCGTAACTGAAGGGTAATAGCATTAAAATATAAAAAGCACCTGTTAATTTCTTTTCTGAAATTAAAACAAACCAAAAATTACGTGAAAACTTAGGAAACTCAACCAAAGTTTTTATCAATGTATATTGTAGATCTTTGACTAGATCGATTTTATTGTCAAACTATTTCAATTTCAAACCAATCAATCACTTCAGAAATTCAGTCAAAAATATTCCAACTTAAGTTTTTTGTAGGACAAAACATGTCAGTAATATATCACTGTCAGTCTGCGGCTCTGTCTGTCACAGAACGCTGATGTCTTAATTCTACGAGTTTCGTATCAGATGACCTTGCGTCTCGTGCGTATCTCGGAATAACTTATCGCCTTCATCAATCTGTGAATCATTTCTGTTTGTCTGCCTCTGGAATGATGCGACAATACTGGAATTATGAATTTTGGAGAAATCTACATGAAGATCTACATCTACGTGAAGATCTAGATCTACAAAATCTGAAAAAAACTTCAAACGAGTACGACATTTTCAACATTTATAGTAATGAACAGAGAAGGAGGTTTTTTAGACTCTTTTGATAATATAAATAATGGTCAAATTTGGACTACAAGGCGACCTAATTACATGCTAGCATTCATGATGTTTTAGATTTCTAACTTAACTTACCTTTAGATTCAAAGCTATTGCTATGGAAATATAATGTGCCACTGCACTGTGCTTACAAGTTTTTGACTCTTACCTGTATTTACGTTTACGAAATTTGCTTGTTCGTCAAACAAAATCGGAGTGACTGCTTTAACTCCTCATTAAGAGCTGACATTACTCGCACTAAATACAAAAATAATGTTTTTGTTCCACAAGCAAATAATTCTATGTATCATAAAAATTCGTACTTCACTGCTATCAAAATATTTAATAGTTTACCCTCAGACATCAAAAGTCTGGACAATACTCGCTTTAAGAGGAAATTAAAAAACTGGCTATTAGCGAAAGGATTTTACAACCTAAAAGAATATTTCAACCATGAAAATGATGAATATTTATTATTTTAGAATTTCATTACTCGTTCAAATTCAAATTCAATTTCAGTATTACATTATTTTGTTACTATACAGAGGTTTTTATTTTTTTTGAAGGTTTTTTTTTGCATATTATTTGCAACAAAAGTAAAGCTCGATTTTTTTAAATATATTTTGTAGGCAAGCTTAATTTACTTATTTTTATTTGTAAATAAATTATCTATTTGACATGATAATGTTTGTGTTAATAATAAGTCAAGTACTATGTGACACATACCTATTGCACGCCCGTAATTGGGCACACTGTTTGTACCTATACCTAAGCTACTTTAAGATCTTTGTGAACACAGTATGGCTGTTCCGTATAATCGGGCAACATTATATCGACCGACGATTAGCGTGTATCTATGGTTTTGACAGCCGGCTGTGAAGTGACGTTGTCTGTTTTTCGCTGGAACGAAAAAGAAGCGTTTTTTACTTTGATCTATATAATCTGGTTTAAAGTGTTAATATTGTGCGGGAATACGTATTAACGGGAATATATCGCTACGGGATTAGTGCTGGACTATTTGGGTGAAAGTGGGCTACTGGATTGGCCCTTTTCTCCAACGCCGGATCGTGGAACGCGAATCGTAGTGCCGGTGGACTATTGCTGGGACGGGAAGTCTGGAGCTGTCTGGTTTGGTTTCCAATTCCCTCTGGTCCCGTTCCTTCTTCCTGTCGTACCAAACTGGACCTTGGACGACGCCGGGAACCCTAGGTAAGTGTCTAACTTGTTAAAGTGTGGGGGTAAAAAAATCGGTATAACGGCATATATAATTGTTTTTATCCTGCTATGGGCCCCAGGACGATATTTCGGGATAAATATTGAACATTTTTTGGTAGACAGAGCGCGGTTAGCCGTAAATACTCCCTTTTTGTTTTATTTTTCTGGCAAAATATACCGGGTAGGCTGAATATTTGGGGGTTCCCAGTTTATAATTTCTCCCCAAACTGTCGGGAAATTAGTATTAAGTGGTATCCGGTTTTTTAGGTTGCGGATACATTTGTTGTGACATTGTCCGAACTTTAGGCTAATTTACAATTTAAATTTAAATTTAAAATGGCTTCGGATTTGGCCAACCAGCTCCGATGGTTCGAATCCTTACAAGGATTGGTCGGCCGGAGAGACCGGGAGGAGGCGCTGCTAAACAGGGCAGAACAGCTCGACAGGCGCCTGGAGGTCGCTGAGAGGAGCGCAGGATCGCTGCGGGATGCAAGGCCGTCTCCACCTGAGGAGCAGATGGAGAGGATCGAGGCGGACATGCGGCGCATCCTGGATGTCTACGACGAGGTCTCCGAAAGGGTTCGCCAGCTGGAGAGGTCTCGTCAGGGAAGGGCGAGCTCGGGACCCGTCATCAGGGATGCGGGCTCGGGTGTAGTGGGACGCCTTCCCACTCTGGACTTGCCCAGGTTTACAGGGAACCTGCGGGAGTGGAGCGGCTTCCGGAGCATGTTCGCCTCTCTCGTGGACTCACGCAAGGACTTGACGAGGGCGGAGAAGCTGGCCTATCTCCGCACGTCACTGGAGGGTGAGGCACTCTCCCTGGTCCAGCACCTGGAGCTGGACGACGACAACTTCGGCACGGCGATGGAGTTGCTGGAGACGAGGTTTCAAAATCCTCGGCTCCTCGCCGACGCTCACGTGTCACAAATACTGGGGCTGCCAAAGGTGACTGAGAGGTCTCAGTTGCGGCCGCTAATCCTCACGCCCGTGAAGGTGGCGTACAACGCCTTGCGCAGCTTGGGACTGCCAGTAGAACACTGGTCGTTCCTGCTGGTCCACATCCTGCTGGGCAAGGTGCCGCTGGAGTTGCGCGCCCGGTTCGAGCGGGAAAGGGGCCTTCACGGCGACCCGAAGGTCTTCCCCACGTTTGAGGAGCTACTTCGGGTCCTGGAGTGGGAGGCGAGGATGCCAGAGTCGGCGCCTCAGGAGGCACAGCCCGCCGCGTCAGCTCGTGGCCCTGCCGGAACAGGACCGCGACCTACCAATCCCCGCACTCAGGGTGCGGTGAAGCGGACGGCGACGGTGACGAGTGCGTCGGAGCAGGAGTGCCCGAACTGTGGCCAGCTTCACGCGCTGGTGCAGTGTCCGGCCCTGCTAGCGCCGACGACCTCCGAACGACGAGGGATCGTTCGGCGGTTGCGTCGGTGCTACGGGTGCCTGGGGGGTCATCTGTACAATGACTGCCCCACGGCACGGCCGTGTCCTGGGTGTGGGGGACCACACCATCAGCTCTTGTGCGTCAGGAGCAATGGTGCTGGTCGACAGCCCTCAGGGAGGGGGCCCTCCACGGGCGGGGGCGCTCCCACGCAGAGCCACGCATTGTACAACAATGAAGTGGCTACAGCGTGGAGCACACCCCCTCCACCCCAACCCACGGCAGCACCGGGCAGCCCAACAAGGGGCGTCTTACACGCGGCTCGGTCACCGACCTCACAGCCCGCGCGGACGCGGGCGAACTGGAGAGGTGGAAGGGTGATACAGGAGTCACCACAGGGGCCACCTCCCCAGCGTTATCCTTCTCCGCCGCTGGATCCGCGACCGATGGAATGGAGGGCGTACACGCCTCCCCTCCATGAACATCCGAGGCTGGAGTACCACCCGCCCTACTTTCGGTATGGCAGGGCGGCCGGATATGCCCCCCCTCCGATGGCCCTTTGCACTCGGCAGCCATATTGGGCTGGGCCCTGTAGTCCGACGGGTTCGGACGGGCCTCGGAGGGATTGACTAGCCTCCGTTCCCTTGGCACAGGATCCACCGGTGGTCCTGCTGCCCACCCTCTGGTTAAGGGTTTGGGGTCCAAGAGGCGACTACGTCCGGATACGAGCGCTCTTGGACACAGGGTCCCAGGGGTGCATTTTGACAACCCGGGTTGCTCATCGCCTGGGCCTGGCTAGGTTTCCGTCACCGACTCCGTTGCGGGGAGTCGGGAACACAGAGGTGCGGTCGGCTGGACAGACCCGCCTCTCCTTCTCGTCCGTACATTCCTATTCGGAAAGGATTGCGGTCAGGGCCACCGTCATGGATTCGGTTGTCGGTTGGCTTCCTCAGGCGGACATAGATCCGGATCTTTTGTCCTGTACTAAGGGTCTCAGGTTGGCGGATCCCCGCTTCGGGATGGCGGGTCCGGTAGACCTTTTGTTGGGTTCTGATGTACTGGGTTACATCATGAACGGCAAGCCTAGACTGCTGGATCAGTCTTCGCTGATGGCGCTGCCCACCATCTACGGGAACGCCATTTTGGGAATGGTGGATGAGTGGCAGCAGTCGAATCAGGCTTCCTTTACGGGAACGGCCCTCGCTCAGATCATGCAGAGGTTCTGGGAGATCGAAGAGCCGCCTACCGTGTCTCGGCTGGATCCCGAGCACGTGGAGTGTGAGAACTTTTATCAGGCTCACACTCGGAGAATGGTTTCTGGGCGATTGGAGACTAGGCTGCCTTTCCGGGATAACCCCCCGCGTCTGGGCCAGTCTCGATCACTGGCCGAAAAAAGGCTCAGGTCCATGGAGCGACGCATGGCTCGAGATCCTGTACTTCGGGAAAAGTACATCGAGTTCATGAGGGAGTATGAGGCACTGGGCCACATGTCTCCGGCTCGCGACGACTGGTCGACCATGGACCACTACTTTTTGCCTCATCACGCCGTTTTGAAGGCGTCGACGGGCAAACTCAGGACGGTGTTCGATGGATCCGCTCCGACTTCGACAGGAGTGTCACTGAACCAGTGCCTCCACGCTGGACCGAAGCTACATCGGGATATTGTAGACATCATCCTGAATTTCCGTAGGCATCAGGTGGTGTTGGGAGCGGACATCCGTATGATGTTCCGACAAACGGTCATACACCCCGAGGACAGGAGGTTCCAGTTGATCCTCTGGCGGGAAAGTCCTCAGGACCCTATGATGGTGTATGAGTTGAACACCAACACCTATGGGTTGAGATCAAGCCCCTTCATTGCGATCCGCTCACTGCTGGAGTTGGCGGAGCAAGAACGGGCTCGGTACCCACGTGCAGCCGCAGTTCTGGAGCGCGACCTGTACGTGGACGACGTTTGCACTGGCGCGCAGACGGTGGAGGAAGCTCTGTTGCTCCGGGATGAGCTTACAGAGCTTCTCGCATCTGGAGGCTATGAGCTTCGGAAATGGCTCTCTAACGACCCCAACGTCCTGGCTGGTATCCCGGACGATCACCAGCAGGATCCGGGGCTCTTCGAGGAAGGTGACGATCCGCACGGGATTGCGGTTCTGGGCATGCAGTATCAACCGGTTGCTGACATCTTCACCTTTCGGGTGGCGCTGGAGGCCACACGCGCGTGGACAAAACGGACGGTTTTGTCCACCATCGCCAGGATGTTTGATCCAAACGGTTGGATCAGTCCGGTTCTGTTCGCAGCCAAGTGTCTGTTACAGCGACTTTGGACTCTGAAGGTCTCCTGGGACGACCCCCTGGTCGGAGACTCGCTTAACACTTGGCTTCGTTTAATATCTGACCTCGAAACGGTCAATCGAGTGGCGTTGCCCCGTCGCATTCTGCCACCAGGCTGTAGCCGGATCAGCCTGCACGGGTTCTGTGATGCGTCCGAGCTGGGCTATGCCGCATCTGTGTACTTGCGTACAGTTGACGCTGGAGGCCACGTCAATGTCACGCTCTTATTGGGGAAGAGCAAGGTAGCTCCTATCAGGACACGACTCACCATTCCGAAACTGGAATTGAGCGGAGCGACATTACTTGCTCGGCTGCTCAAGCATGTATATCAGGAACTGTCCACCTCGATAGACATCCGGAATGTCTATGCGTGGTCCGACAGTCAGGTCGTGCTTGCCTGGTTAAGAGCAGCCCCTCACACCTTGGAGACCTTTGTGGGAAATCGGGTTTCCCAAGTCCAAAACCTTGGACTGGACATGGTTTGGAGACATGTCCCGGGTGAGTTGAACCCCGCTGACTGTGCTTCGCGCGGCTGTTCCGCGCCGGAGCTAGTTGATCACCCCTTATGGTGGGGTCCGGACTGGCTGCGGGAGCCAGAAGCTTCCTGGCCAGCTCTCGGCGCGTACTCGGAGCGAGCGGAGCTGCCCGGAGTCCGCGTGCATGCGATTGTGGCGGAGGTGCCCCCGGACCCTGACTGGTTGACGGGTCGTTACAGCAAGCTGGATAAGTTGTTGGGGGTAACTAGCTGGATTAAACGCTTCATCCACAACTGTCGTCACCCTCGTCAGAGGAGGAGTGACCAGATCGCCACTGTGGAGGAGCGTCGGAGTTCCTTGCTGCACCTTATTCGGCTGGTGCAGGGTGAAAGGTTTCCGACGGAACTTGAGGCGCTGCGCTGCGGACGCGCTCGTTTGAAGGGTGCGGTCGCCAAGTTGAACCCTTTCACAGATCAGGATGGTCTTTTGCGCGTAGGAGGTCGGCTCCGGAAAGCCAACCTGCCGTACGGCAGCAGGCACCCCCTGTTGCTACCGAAAGGAGGTCCTCTGGTGGACCTGCTGATCACCGATCGGCATATCGGTAACGCGCACGCTGGATGTGGCGCGCTTCTCGCTGTGTTGCAGCGTGAATTCTGGATCTTGTCGGCTCGCAGGGCGGTCCGAAAGGTGCTGTTTAGATGTGTCCCTTGTTATAGGCTCAAGGCGTCTACCATGCAGCCCATGATGGGAGATCTTCCTCCGGATAGGATTTCTCCCTCGAGGCCGTTCGACGGGGTCGGAACGGACTTCGCTGGGCCCTTCTCGGTCAAGTCATCGACGTTGCGTAACGCCAAGGTCGTTAAAGCCTACCTGTGCGTCTTTGTGTGTTTGGCCACCAAAGCAGTCCACCTGGAGCTGGTCTCTGCGCTGTCTACGGAGGCCTTTGTCGCGGCGCTGGATCGCTTTGTAGCGCGAAGAGGAGTACCCTCTTTAATACGTTCGGACAATGGCACAAATTATCGAGGGGCGGCGAATTATTTACGCGAAGTTAATAATTTTTTAAATTCTGGTAATAATAGTTTAAGTCTGGCTCTCGCCCAGCGGGGAATCAGCTGGCAATTTAGTGTGCCGGCCTCTCCTCACTGGGGAGGAATTTTTGAGGCTGCGGTGAAGTCTGCTAAAACCCATCTCCGCCGTGTCATCGGGGAGACCGTGTTAACTTGGGAAGAGTTAGTCACGGTACTATGCCGCGTGGAGGCAGTTCTTAATTCCCGTCCTCTCTGTCCAATCTCGCCTGACCCTAACGATCTAGAAGTCTTGACGCCGGGTCACTTCTTGATCGGTCAGCCTTTAACCGCGTTGCCGGAGTATCCCTGGAAGGATGAGCGCCCCGGACGGCTGTCCCGTTTTCAGTTATTGCAGCAAATAAGTCAAGACTTCTGGAGGCGCTGGTCGGCCGAGTACTTGCATCTGTTGCAACAACGGGTAAAATGGACAGATAGGACGGAGGCCCCTCGGGAAGGGGACTTAGTATTATTAAAAGAGGCAAATTTGGCCCCCCTACTCTGGCGTAGGGGACGTATTTTAAAATTGATATCTGGTACTGATGGCACACCCCGCGTGGCGGAGATTCTGGTTTCTGGTTCCAGACTTCGGCGCGCGGTGTCCTCTCTGGCACGCCTGCCTCTTTATTAGATATACGTATTTTTCATGGTTAAAATTTTATTTAATTTTATTGCTATTTTTGGTAAAGTTTTTTTTTGGTTTGATTTCCACTTTCGGGTCAAAGTTGGGAATTTCGTTTTATTTGGGGTCCGGATACTACTAAATACTAGTTACTAAATACTAGTTGCTAAATACTGGTTTTCTAAAATTGACCTGGAGTTCAATTGGTCGGGGGTTTTGTTCCGTATAATCGGGCAACATTATATCGACCGACGATTAGCGTGTATCTATGGTTTTGACAACCGGCTGTGAAGTGACGTTGTCTGTTTTTCGCTGGAACGAAAAAGAAGCGTTTTTTTACTTTGATCTATATAATCTGGTTTAAAGTGTTAATATTGTGCGGGAATACGTATTAACGGAAATATATCGCTACGGGATTAGTGCTGGACTATTTGGGTGAAAGTGGGCTACTGGATTGGCCCTTTTCTCCAACGCCGGATCGTGGAACGCGAATCGTAGTGCCGGTGGACTATTGCTGGGACGGGAAGTCTGGAGCTGTCTGGTTTGGTTTCCAATTCCCTCTGGTCCCGTTCCTTCTTCCTGTCGTACCAAACTGGACCTTGGACGACGCCGGGAACCCTAGGTAAGTGTCTAACTTGTTAAAGTGTGGGGGTAAAAAAATCGGTATAACGGCATATATAATTGTTTTAATCCTGCTATGGGCCCCAGGACGATATTTCGGGATAAATATTGAACAATGGCAATAAATAAATTCTTATTCTTATTCTTATTCTGCAAAATTAAAGAAGTTCTTTTTGATGCAGGCAGTAGCAAAGACCCATTGCCACTCACCACAGTTGAGTCCAAACATCCAAATGTCCAACACGGCTCATGATGAAGGATTGCTGTCATTGAAATTACTGAAGACTATAATTGCGTACATATTTAAATTAGAGTAGCCTTTATTCAGGGCTGCCAAAGAGTTTACAGCTTATTCAGGGTTGCGAAAAGTTACTTATAAAAGCAGTGAAAAAATATTTTGAGCCATGAAACAGCATCAAATCAAATCATGCTTTATTTTCACACACGCAAAGTTTAAAAACAAGATTCATAGTACAAATACCATTCTACATAAAAACGTAGTATATTGTCACATATAATGCTTCTGTGAGCGGACCCCAAACTAGGCTAAGCCTGTATAGCTTAGCCTAGTTTGGGATCCAGTCTTGTCAGTCCAGTCAGTCTTGGGAGTCCAGATACCTGTTTAAGACCATTTTGCACTCGCTCCAGCGTAGGAATCAATAAAAACCTGCAGTACACAGTTTCTTCATTAAAGTTACAAGACAAGTATGTGCTTCCAGCTAACAATCAAACATTTATTTGCCATCAAAGCTGACATCCTTGTAGGTTTTGTTTGACCTATTCTTCAATGGTTGACATTTTTAATTTGAATACCCACTCGGGCAACGCATTGCAAATTTTAGATGTTCTTATTACGAAAACGTTTTTGTTCAAGTTTTTTGAACATGTCTCATGAAACAATGTCGCTTTCTGGAGCTACGGGCAGTCTGATAGAAAAAGGGCAAGGTGGTTAAAGCAAGAACGATTAGGTCATGCACTCTCTTCTATATCATACATACCAGCTGCATATTCTTCTAAATATATTCTATAAAATTCGAAAATCTTGCAACTTTGAGAACTACGCTAGTTAGGAATTTTTTGAAGTGAAAACATCAATCAGCTTCCATGCACAGATTTTTCATAGGCTGTGAATGAAGCTCATCCTAATTGAAAGAAATGATCGGGTGAACTCGGAACCTGACGCGTTTCTACATGGGCATGCTTATTATACTAATCTAGATGGCCATGCTTAGAAAACTTATCTAGACGCCCACGCTTTGGTGAATTATTCCAGGTTAACAGCGTCCACCGGTTTCATCCGCGTAGTTTTTAAGGTGAGCTATCAAATTCTGAGTTAGGTATAAAGTTTTCACTTCTATCGGCAGTCTATGACTCCAAATGTTTTTTTTTCTTAATAAAAATCTAACCACGTAAACTAATATTAGATTTTATCAACTGTTTCCTAGATTTAATCGACAAAAATTGATAGTTTCAAACAAAATGGCTCATATAATATATTTATGTGAGTGTTGTTGGCAGATTGCAAATAGAACACAGTGATTCGTTCACCAGTCATGTAGGCCTCTAACATGAGAGACGCATCTGACATCCAGAATGTGTCAAATATTGAAATAACAATAAAAACATACCTAAAACCATACCTACATACGTTTATCTAATTATAGAGCGCCAGTTTCTTTTGCATTTTTGATTCTGTCGCGCAAAGAGACTCCGCGCATTACTCTCTTCATAGCTCGCTGTATAACTTTGAGCTTTGTTATGAAAGCCCACAGTTAAGGACCACGTCTCATACATCATGTTATATAACAATTTATTAACCAGTTTCATCGCATAAAGAGGTTTCTTTCAGACAACCGTGCAGGGTTGTCTACCGTTGTCTAAACTAGTATTTCAAATTAGTAAATCAAAATGGCTACCGTCCAGGCCTTACAAATTCACTAAGGCTACAAAACCAATTTGTAGTGGTAAGACTCTTAGCAGACTCCGTCTGGGGAAGTACCACACCTTTGCCAGTTATTCTACCGCCAAGCAGTAATGTGCAAACATTACTGTGCTCCGGTTTGAAGGACAATGTTTCCAGAGAAATTACAGGACTGAGATATATAACAACTTAGATCTCTGGGTGACGAGCGCAGTGCAGTGCTAGGTAATGATTTGAACTCTCAATGTTTCAATAGCTGCGTGTCACTGTGCTGTAATGTGGCAGGCATGTTGCTTACCATCAGGCACATGTCCTGCTCGTATCGTCACTCTTAATTAAAAAAATATACCTATATATATTTATTTCACCGCAAAACACTTTGCTGAACTCATGCACTGATCATTAAATTAAAATGCCAGTAGTATTTAATTTAATTTCTTTGGAAATTAAACTCATTTTGAACACTCTTAAAGCGAGGCTCCTTTTATGCACCTACCATAATGTCACTCTAATAGTTTCGCGCCACAGACTAGTTAGAGATAGATAGTTTCGCGCTAAAATGAAATCATGTGTGAAAAAGCTAACGTTCCATTTTCAAAAATCTTTCATGAGATGTCTTTGAA
This sequence comes from Ectropis crepuscularia, assembly GCA_963693475.1. Lineage (NCBI taxonomy): Eukaryota > Metazoa > Arthropoda > Insecta > Lepidoptera > Geometridae > Ectropis > Ectropis crepuscularia. The sequence continues at coordinate 26,964,090 of OY856349.1, read as the reverse complement.
ACATTTTTTTTAAATGGTCATGAAATAGCAGCGAGGTAAGTAAGTCTATTTTTTTTTCTTTTTAATTTGTATTATGCAAGGTGCGTCCAGTCAGTACGCAGAAAAGCAAAAGGAATGCCGACCCACATCTCGACGCGATCTTTGTGTGCTATTTATAGGTCAGCTGAAATAACCGTCAGGGCGCTCCACCGATTTAGATCACCGGTTGTTACGCTGATTGTCGTGTGTCGCTTGCTGGCGCTTCACTGATGGTGACTCGTGATGCGGTCGCTGTTGAAACCCATCTTAACAATGCATTTTCTTACATTCGTTGGCTAATGAATAAATAAATAAATTTTGATGAACATTTGGTGTTGTGTGTGTGAAATGTCCCAATATTTATTTATTTATTTCCCACAACACTAACCAGCATACTCGTACCTACATAGAAACAACGAGACATAGAAAAAATATCTTAAATCATCACTCAAATAATTATCTTAAGTGGGATTCGAACCCACGTCCCATAGCTCTGCAGGCAGATTTACTACCTACTGAGCCACAGCGCCACTCAACGTATGAGAATAACATAAGTAATTATACGAGTATGTTTGACGCGCTATATCCTATAGATCTTGAAATAAATTTGTTAAATTTTTTAATCTTTGGATTTACTGTTTCAACTGTTTAACGTTAAAGCTAAATGCTTAAGGCTTTGCTGCTCAAACTTTGGTCGCAAATTCGGACTTCTTAAAATACTTATGTTGCTTATACCTATTTTCTATACGTTTTCAGAATACTGGTTTTGAGTGAAAATGGGTCAAAATAGGTATATGTCAAATTGTTGACATTGACATAAATATGGTTGTCAAATTTCTATAACAAAATTAATTATTGGCGCCACCTTTGTCGAACTGAAGTACTATTTGTGACAGATACTATATTATTTGCATTCTTAAAACGTAATAGTAACCTGAACATAACTTTCTTCAAATAGGCATCAGTTTCTGTAAGAGTAATATTTTTGATGAGAACAAAAAAAGACATCTACCTACTCGTATGTTACCGCTAATGAAAAGCCCACGATCGGACTGAGTGGGATGTCATGGGAAATGCTTATATCCAGGAATGTTCGATTAAAGGCGTTGTATAAATAATTAATTTTATCCAAAAAACAAAAACCAATTTCTAAGTCAAAAATATTCAGAGGCTCGAAATTTTATAAGAAGCCGCCATGTCATCGTTGTATAAGAAAGTCAATTTTAGTTTTTATTCACATTTCAAAAACCGTCTCACCGATTTCAATAAATATTTTTATTTACATAGGACCACGTCTGAACCTCTGAACTATGATCTACCAAACAAAAAATAAAGAACCATCAAAATTTATTCACAATTAGCGGATCTATCCCGTAACATACATACAGAAGAATACATAAAACTGAATCGAGAATCTCCTACCTTTTTAAAGTCGGTCAGAAACATTACTGATAACGATATGTATGCCAACCAACGTACAATGCTGTATGCCAACAGCTGTGCTACTATTAAGTATAGGTACCACTTCGGTTTTAACTATTATTTACTATTTTAGGTTTACACTTGCCTAACATCTCGCCTGATGCTAAGCAACGATGCCGTCTACGATGGAGCTAGCTTACCTAGAAGAAACCGATTCACTCTCAATATAAAAACACCATGATTGTAACCACCGGGGAAAACGCACTTAGTCAACGCATTCCATAGTCTAAATGTCTAGATATTTTAATCACAAAAGCGGAGTCAAACATCTTCATTCGAGTCTATGGAATCAATCTTGATAGTTTCATAATTTTCTAACCATAGCATCTGATAGCAGCTCAGATAGAGATCTGCTGGAAGACAGGTCTAGTTAACTGACCTGTCAGTGTGACTCACAGCCGACGTCAGGGATCCGATATCTGCTCAAAGCTCCCTGCCAAATCTATTCTCATAACGGTCTCACGTCTTGCAACCCATTACCAATCTTAACACTTACTCGTAAAACTCAATTCCAATTACTCCGATCCCTCGTGGACACATCAAAGAAATGTCAACTTTAAAACGGAGACAGCAAAGACGAGATTACGTGGAGAGGTGATGGAAAATCTCGTTTTGTATACGTTGTATAGGATTAACGTCATTTAAAAGACCATCGGACGAGCCTAATCGATGTTTGAAATATTTGCTAGATGTGTGCTAGATGTTATTCTATTTAGCTTGCAACGTTACCCACTTTCCTTTCTGTGTAGACACTCAACCTTATTCTTAAAATAAAATATGTAAGCTTAAAAAGTTACGTCATGTTTCCTTGACTAAATATTACATTATATTCCTCAGTGATATATCTATTATATATATATTTTACGTGAAGCAAACTTTTGTACCCTTTTTTATGAAAATTGCGCGGAAGAGTGTGAAATGTCCCCCACACTTAGATAAAGAATGAGTGCAGAATGCATTTTTTTTTAATTACGCATAAAAAGTACATAATTTATAAATAAAAGAATATTACACACAATACCATTTATTTGACACACACGCATAAATATATCCTATTTTGTTCATTTCGACCATAGTACGACCACTAGTCTGTGTAAACGCCCAACTCTATTAAAACAATGTAATTTTAAATTTTGAAGTGAAAGCACAAAATATTCGCAGCGTTGACACGACAGTATTATTTAGTTCCCATCCTATCCCGATTTCCACTTTCGTCACGATTCCGCTGGGGAACCGAAGCCAAAAACTTGGTCCAAGAGATTGAGCTTCCAATTCGCGAAAAGGGCGATGACGTTTCTGGTTCAGATGCAATTGCCGTCCAGTGAAGCAATGCTGAAGCCGTATGCCTTGGACTAGTGGCTAGAACATGAGGTCGCTAGTTCGGATCCCGCCTGCGCCTCTGTGTATGTTTCAGTAGTGCAAATGTACGAGTTTATCATCACTATTAAGCGTGAAGGAAAATCTTGTGAAACATGCGTTTGTCAAAAAAATTACAATTTTCGAGGGCATGTTCGTGTCATCCACCAACCTGCGCCTGGTCATGTTAAATTATGGCCTTTACTCTGTTATTTTTAGAGAATTCCCCGAGTCCCAGAGTTACAGCTGTGGGAACGTAATAATATTAGTAGGATTCATCTATACATGTCCTGCCCATGTATAGATGAATCCTACTAATCCTACTATTCTACTTTCTACTTCCTACTAATATTTTAAATGTCAATGTATGGATGTTTGGATATTTGGATATTTGTTGCTCAATCACGTCCTATCGTATCAACGAATCGGGCTGAAATTTGGAACACGGATAGATTATAGTCTGGAAGAACACATAGACTATTTTTTTATCCCGGAAAACCACGGGAACAACGGGAACGGGAACTTCACGGGTAACACCGCGAGGCGCTGCTAGTATTATATACAAATATCCATGTATAGATGGTTGGATATTTGGATGTTTGTTCCTCAATCACGTCGTAACGTATGAACGGATCGGGTTGAAATTTGGAATACAGATAGATTATAGTCTGGAAGAATACATAGGCTACTTTTATCCCAGAGGAAGAACGGGAACAGGTATTACGCGTGTAAAACCGCGAGTCGCTGCTAGTTTATTTATCATAATGTATTTTATTCACCATACATTGACATCACTCGATTGAATCATAAATTATTTTAGGTGTTGTCTCTAATTTTAGCTTCTATTTACGTATGGGTTGCCTTTGATGAGCCAATTTGCAAAACATGTTCTACAGCAATCCTAGATTAATGGGGAGCGACGGAACTTGGCAGAACAGGTGATGTTGAAGTTTGATAAACGTAATTTGCTAAATCATAAATATAAACTTAACCTATGCCGCTATCAGTGCAGAAATCCAATCGGTAAAATGAAATATTATACTCGTACATAACGTACCAGAATAATTTGATCTTCTACGAAGAAATAAAAACCGGTCAAATTTAAAATTAAACTTAGACACTCGACTAAATGTCATATTTTTTGTGAAATCAACTTTAAACACTTTATTTGTACATGAACAGATTATATTTAACGCATTTATACAGGCTCTGGGCCTGTATCGTGGGTACCTTATCAGACATTTCAAAGCTCGAAATTACATTGGGGTAATCTATACAAAAACACGATAGGCAAAAACTAATTAAGAAAATAGGTAATTATGTTTCAAATATTAAATCTAAGGATATCGTTCAAATAAAAATTAAAATAAGTAAATAATAGTAGGGGAGAGTCCTACAGTATCGTCACCTTAAGGTTTAAGCAGGATAAAATAAAAATCCCGCCGGTTGTATGTTAAATATCAGCTAAAATGTGTTAAGACATGCAAATGCTGTAAAGAAAAACAATAAAATACTATTGTATTTAGAAATAATCAACTTTATTAGCAAAATTTGAAGAGTATGAAAAGTTAGCTAAAAAAAAATTGGCCTCCTGTACCGGCCAGCATAAAAATGGGCATTTATATCACGGAAAAATCACAAGTGTATTGATTTGTTAGCTCTGATGTATTTGCACAAGCCTCATGGGCCCATACCTTACAATTTCCACATGGAATCCAATCCTCTTCATGAGATTGAAGGCACAAAGGACAAATTGTCTCTTCCTGGTTTGATCTGAGGGGAGGACTCTAGTTTTCTTTTCACTTATCTTTTTTTTCTTGCTAACATCTTTTCCTGAAACCAAGTACATTTCTTTCTTGCTGACGACATCTTTTCCTGAAACCAAGTTTTTGCCTTTCTTGCTGGTATTATGTCCTGAAGGCACACTCCTGCCTCTCTTGGCTAACTCAACACTTTTATCTGCTGTGCTGATCTGTTCCAGCATCTTTTTGTATGGAATACTTGTGTAAATTTCAGCTTTGCGACGTCGTGCAGTAGCTCTTTGAAGCATCAGGAACCGGAGACAATTCTGCAACTACTGCCTTACAATTTTCAACTGATAGGTCAATTTCGTCGGTAGTTTCTTGAGACTTGGATTACCTGACAAAGTTCTGCAGCCTGACGCGCACTCATTTCACTACTCAGCACCTTTTGCACGGCTTTATGCATATTGGCGGGAACCCAATCACCCTTCTTTTTCTTCGTCTCCCCATCACTATTATCGCCTGGCATATTTGTGTACCTAAAAGAAAATAAAATTACTCAAAAATAAACCTAAATGTGGCCGGTACTGGGGGACAATTTTATGGCCGGTACTGTAGGGAACGAAAAAAATATAATGTGCGACCCTAGAAAATAATTTACAAATAAATATTCAAATTAAAGATATTTTATAATAGCTATTTATATGAACAATACATACCAGGTTTAACTTCTTTTGAACTCGTACTATGAACTTATTTAATGACCCACAGAACTTTAGTTGTGTATCGTGCGTTCACCATGTCCAACACAAATTGGCGTACAGTCAGTAAGCGTGGCGCGACAGGTCGCCGCCCCGCGGGGCATATTCTTGTAAGAACGTATTAGTTTAACTAAAAATACCATATCAGCGCCATCTCTTAGAGAGTTCAGGAAAATCTAACTGGCCGGTACTGGATGCCGGCCGGTACTGTAGGACCTTCCCCAACAAAACATTTCAAAAATTAGCCTCCAGCGTATGCATGTTTCTGTGTAATAGTGTGCGCGTGTGTTTGTGTTGTGTGTGTTTGTTTGGATGAGTAGAGTGGAATGTGAATGATGTGTCTGGGGAGTCTAAACGCAACTTTGAGCAGGAAGACTTACTTGAGCGTTGATCAAATCTTCGGTATTCTTGTAATTTACAGTACGTAACCAAGTTTCTAGTTTCTTTCTCATTGTATGCAAGTTATCTGTGAGTAGTTTTGGCACATATTTTATGACTCTATTGTAAATCATGTGAACCCTCACAAAAAACGGCGGTCTGAAAAAACGGTATTCACATTTATGGTTGGTATCTTGAATACCCTTTTGTTGAGCTGGGCCGCAAGCTGACTAGACCGCCTGGCAGACCTATCAATGGAAAGAACAGCTTTCACTATGAATAGCTGACGCACCGTTAGCATCTCCGCTTCTTTGTACAGGGTGATGGTCGAGAATCTAAAATGCTTGTTCAACATCTTTTTCAGTACTGCTCTTTGTGCTCTCTCAAGTCTGATCACTGTTGATTTAGCCGCGCCACTCCAAGCCAGGTTATCCACCATATATCAAGTTATCCACCATGACTAATGTTTTTGGATCACATGAGTTCCTCAGGCTTTTCATGACATAAATGAGTTTCCCAGTTTGAGCTGACAAATTTATGATATGATACCTAAAGTTTAGTTAATGATTCGTCCACTAAATACTGTTCAAATGAAATGTATCGAAAAAACGAATGTGTCATCAAAGTAAACAAATTTTAAAGTTTTGTTGAAATTTCAAAAGCCGCTACATGGGTTTTGATTTTTTTTTTATAGGATGTCCTCTGAAATGAAATCAACCAAAAAAAAAAGAGTCAGCAACATCTATTCTTAATTGGTAGAGCCGTAGCGCGTAGTACGCACATACATAAGTACTACAAATAAAAATAAAAGCGGCCAAGTGTGAGTCGGACTTTCCCATGAAGGGTTCCGTAGCAGCAAGTAACATAATACATAAGTTCTTGTAGTTCGGTGTAACTTTGATCGATGGTTTATTAATAGTGTATTTATGACGATTACAAAAAAACTACTAACTAGATCTTGTTCAAACCAATTCTCGTTGGAAGTTTGCATGGTAATTTACACAATACATTTTTTTAGCTTTATCATTTTCTTATTTGAGAAGTTACAGGACAGCAGGGCACATATTTTACCACTTTGGAAGTGTCTCTCGCGCAAATTATTCAGTGTAGAAAAAAAATATTTTAGAAACCTCAACATCATTTTGAAGCCCTATCGATAGACACCCCACGTATAGGTTTCATGAAACAAATTTGAATTTCAGTTCTAAGTATGGGGCACCCCCAAAATTTATAGTATTTTTTTGAAAAATCTTTATGCGGTTCACAGAATACATCTACTTACCAAGTTTCAACAGTGTAGTTCTGACCGTTTTGGCAAAAAGTGGCTGTGACATACGGACGGACAGATAGACATAACGAATCTATAAGGATTCCGTTTTTACGTTTTACGGCACCCTAAAAAACGTGCAACCTGAATCTGAGCTAACCTTTTTTTTTTAACTTTAGACAGTTGTTATGTCTAGTATCAAAATCATAAAAAAAATTGAAGTGTAACGTCATGTAATTATTTTTTTGCCATGTAATATGTAACATATTTTACTTTTTTTTATCTTTTCCTACTATAGTATAGTTTTTGAGTCAACCTTGATAAACTAGGGACTGACGAAACACCGTAAAATTTTATTCATGTTTTAATTTTCTCCCCTTAAATATTAAAAAAACAACTAAAAACCGAATAATAACCATCTTCAAAAATTTCCTAAAAATTAACTAAAATCGTTAATTAAAAACAAAATATTGAAAACTTAATTCCATTTTCAAATACGACAAATAACTTATGATTGAAAACCATTAACTACTAACTCTACATTTGAATTCGATAAGTTGTTGTTCCATATTTTGAACTAGACAATCTCAAGTCAAGGTCGTGTCTTCATCATCACATTTCAACCGATGATAATTATCTCTAGTTTCAGTTTATGAATGATTCCTCGTTCACGGCTGGCCTGAAATGCTTCCAGCTGTAGTCGGCCCGGCTATATATACCCACCGGGCGTGTTGCCGGCCTTCTGTAAAATTAGAACCAAATCACCTGTTTGTGCCACAGCTTTGTCACGATCGCTCGGTTTACGATGTATTCTCAAATCGGAATAGATTGGGTGAAGAAATAAAGAAGCAGCGTGTGTTGAAATATGTGATTCGGAATTAGTTGTTTCGACGTTTTAATCTAGAATTATAATGATGACGATATAAATATCAGTTACCATTATTTTTACTAGTTAAAATGGTGTATTTTTGACCCAGTCTGATACTCTATTGTACTTCTTCGTCTTACTATTCTCGAATCCCTTTACCAATTCTACGCTTGCTTAGGGAGAGATTTATGATATTAATGATAAGATCGCTAATTACTGCTTTATTTTTTTAGGTTATGTCTGTTTTGCCTTTAAACCTAGCAGCGCCTGTAATTTCGTCGTTATGAAAGGTAAGTAATGCGTTATATGAGGCCATAATCTATGTATCTTGCAAATTTTGACCCGATTGGTTGGGAGAACCCCTATTCCGACGTGATTCAGCAACAAACATCAGAAACGTCAGTAGTCAATTCAATGAAGAGTTTTCTAACTGATCTCTGATTATATCGTCTGCATCATGTTTGACGGTGATGACTCTGGGTTACTTCTGATATGTGCTCGAATGTGGCTGGCAATGTGGTGCCAGAATTCCTGCGAAATTTGGTTAGTTGTTTTATTTTCTTTAATTTGAAATGAAAAGAAAGAGAGAGCAACATCAAAACTAAGGACATTTTTGTTTGGAGAGAGACCCCCAGTAGGAGTATTACGCAATAGGGCTGCCATGCTCTATTTAGGTAAGTGTAGTTGTTGGATGGTTTTCGTTGGTCCTTAGGAGATTGGCCTTTAAAGCTTATGTCAGAAAGACGGTCATCCTCAAAATATGTCACTACTTTTACAACCTTCAAGCGCCAGTTGACTTTAAATCGTCTTTACTGTCTACCCCTACTAAATAATTATATTTACGTGCATACATTAGGCATAGCTGAAATCATACATGAAGTATTCCTGAAAGCATACCATATAGTCACCAAACTCAACCAGTACCTACTAAATCTCGTACGACTTTCACCTTTATAATATTTATGTGATTGTTACCACCTGTGTGGTCTGAAAGCGTTTTTAGATAGCGAGTTCTACAACATAACATGTACATGTACTTTTTAACCGAATTTCAACCGATTAGCTTCGATAGATTTATGGGCAGTCGGTGGGCGGAAGCTGTTGGCAGCCACTGAAATACAAGTACAGCATATTGGATAAATATTAGAACCATCATCGCAGAGTGAATCGCTTGCAGCGCGCGGTAAGACTAAAATTAACAGGCCGGCCAATGCGTTGCCTGAGTGGGTTTTCCTGATGGATTACTCACCGTAAGAAGTAAGAAGAATGTTTCAATCAGCTTATTAGTTTACTTACTTATTCTTTTAAATAAAACAAATTGTTTTGTCAGCAAATCGCATGCCTCTAGAAGGAGAGGCCAGTTTGTATGGGTCAATTTATTTTAAAATGTTCTGTATCATCTTATCTTACATGCAAACCGCAATAAAGATTTTTTGGATTTGTAAATTTGTTATATTATCTTAGATACTAATTTTATGAATGCGAAAGTTTGTATGTTGCAATGTTTATTGCTCGATCACATCACAACGCCTGAACAGATCAAGTTGAAATATGAAACACAGACAGTTACTATTACTACTTTTCAGCGCGGGAAAATAAGAGGAATGGGAACGATAAAAATGTACTAACATATTCGCTCGCGTTTTTTCTGTTCCCGTTATTTTACCACGATAAAAGGTAGCGTGTTTGTTATCCTAGACTACAATCGATTTCAGCAAAAAAATCATCCTCAAATAAGTTTTTGCATGGTAATGAAACAAACATCTATAAACAAATACCAATTTTCGCATTTATAATATTAGTAGGACAATATACATACATAGTTCTTAAATCTATTGCTAGAAATATCATGATGAATAGCGATGGTGATGGTGATAGGGATTTGGCTGTAAGATCATTTGGTTCATAGTCCGTCTGTAGCGGGTGTGTTCTGGTTTGAGCGGCAAAGTGTCTAGAAAAATAATAGGGCAAAGAAATAAATCATATTATTTATCTGTATGATAACCGTAGCGCAGTGTTATACCTATAGTCGTTTACTCTTCATGATCGGCCGGCTTAGTTGATAATAAGTCTGCCTGCGAAACCGTGGGTTTGATCCCCAACCAGTGCAAATATTTGTGTGATGAATACAAATATTTGTACTCTGCCTAGGTGTTTTCTGTGTATTTAAAATATAATATGTAAGTATTTCATCAGCAATCTGGCTACGATAGAACAAGCTATGTTTAGTTTGGAACTAGATGGTATTGTGTGTGAAGCGACCTCCAAAATTTTTTGAAGTGAAAACTTGTTTTGGCTCACAGCAGTCATTTTTCGTTTAGATGGCCAATATAATATGGTACGCTGAAATGCTGACGCATTTCTAGATAGCTATGCTCATGGCCATGCCTTCCGGTTTCCAAAGTTTCCAAAGTAAAGTATCAAATTCTGAGTTATAAGCTTTCACTTCTATCGGCAGTTCCTGTGACTGCCACTTTTTTATTTTTATTTATTTATGAACATAATGGGCAAGGTGTTGGTAACCATCAGACAAACGCATGTCTGCCCACTGACTGGGCAGCGAGCACCACGTAACCGGGGCTAGGTCCGTACTCCCGGAAATCAGGCGCTGCCAACTGACATCGATATCCGAGAGAAACGAAAATACACGCGCTCTCAGGTGATTCTCATCTTTTATAGGGCACAGGGCTATTTATATTCACAGTGGTTTTGTTGTGAGATATATGTCATTTCGATATAGTTTGATAAATAGAGCAGCTACATTTCAAACAGCCAATTGCATGACGATTTCAAATACAGAAACTCGAAACGAATTATCATAGATTCATGAATAGTATTGATTCTACTTCCCACTAATATTACTCACGTGAAAGTTTGTATCTATATATGGATGTTTGATACTCTTTAAAGCTAAAACTACTGCAATGGATCTGAATGAAATTTGGTAGGTAATAGCACACAGATAGAAAATAGTCTGGAAATACCACACACCTTTTTCTATGAAAATAACAGGAATGGGAGCCATGTCGGTGAATCCGCGAGATGTTACTAGTAATTTATAAATTAACGACGTGATAATGGACAGCAAGGAAAACATAGACAAGCACAGCAATGGACAGAAACAAATTCAAAGAATTCGATGATATGAGGCATTTGTCAAAGTTGGACCCACAGACTACAAATAAACAAGTAAAATGTAATTATATAGTTTTTGATAACCATTGTACCAAACCTCTCAAAAATTAAAGATCATGGAACACCAGGTAGGAACGAATGTCCTTCGGATAATACAGAAGCAACACAATTTGCAAAAAATGATTAAATTTATTATTTACGAATATAGTAGTCAACACTGGTCACGGGCAGTTTTTACGTGTCTCTTCCGTTACTAAATTCTTACGTTTTTAGTCTCACATTTTGTTCGGTTCGGTCGCGCTACAAAATCCCTATCTCATAGACTTTTATATAAGGACCTGGCCAAAGATGCGACAAAATGAGACAACCGCGTTGGGCCTAAAATTGCATTTTTAGGGCCTTGCGACATGCGACTCAGTTCACAGCGGTCAGTGCGCGGGAGGGAGTTAGTTTTTGCTGGTCATTAAAATACCAAAAAATGTTCAGTAAGCCACGTCCTTCTTTGAAGTCATTGCCCTATCTTGTCAGAACCTGCCGTAAGGAAGTTCTTTCCAATAAAACAGGGGTCGGCAACGTTTTGGGAGTCATGGGCCAAAAGGTGGAAAGAGTAGATAAAAGCGGGCCGCACTTCTAACTTCATTTGCGTACTTACTTTGCTTATTACGAGTATAATGCTTATAAACCGGATCATAATCAGATAAAAAATGTTTCAGGAATACTACACAACGCCACGCCATAGTGAAAGAATGCGAAATATTCAGGATCATCTCTATATCTATTCCTGAATCTAAATACAACCTAGTGACGTCAGAGGAGCGCAATGCGTTTCTGAAGTCACCGAGTGTCGAATGATTATTGATTTAGTGTAACAAATGTGAGTCTTCAAATCTTGTGTTCACAACAAATCCAATCTTTCAACAGAAAAATAAGGGCAGAAAGACAGGTTGGCAAGAACAAAACAAGTTTTTAAATGAACCCATAGGTATTGAAATAGGCATAACAACTGAAAAACTAATTAGTCTGACTGTTAGATTATTAAAAAATGTTGCACATTTTTTATTTTTCTTTTGTTTCACAACCAAAAAATTACGAAAATAAAGTGCTTAAAAGTTTCGAGTGACTTCATGATACGATATTGACGACGAAGTGACGTCACAAGTCACAACTTCCACTTCGGAAGTTTGTTGATTGATCTTTGTCGATTTTGAATTGTTTGATATAGAATGAACAAAACATACGTGTCACATATTTATACATAATTAGCTGACGGTCTAATTGCAATGGTACACGTTTTTCGCCCAGTCATCATTCAACTATTGGAACATGAAGAGTCCAAATCATTATCTAGGACTGCACTGCGCGCACCCAGAGATAAGTTAGTATAGTATAGATAGATGTTTTATCTCCATGCCCTGTAATTTCACTGAAAACATTGCCAGTCAAACCGGAACTCAGAGAAAACTTCCCACTACAGCTTGGCGGTAGAATAACTGGCAAAGTATCTACCAATAGTGTTAGAAATCTCACATCTGATGTCTCAGTGTAAATCCCGGCGTGCCTGAGATAGCCCATCTTTCGTCGCAGCCCTCGAAGTAGGTAATGAGTCAAGCAGGGCCGCGCTATAATTACTATAGTGACGTCAGGCTGACAAACCGTTTCGAAATAAAGATACTGATGCGAGACAGACGAACACGGGAGACGAATTCATTGAGTATTTTGACTAAACAAATTTTAAGGTTATGGAATTTTGACTAAGTTATTTAATTTTTAAGTTAAGATAAGATAAGATAAGTTAAGATTTACTCTTGGTTTCTGGAGAGCTATACTTCGGCTTTAGGATGTAACATCATAAAATAGGTTTATCTCATTTTTATTAATTTATAAAGATTTTGATTCTTTGCTTTCCAATCCTTTTGTGAGATATAAATACTTAGTAAGTAATTCATTAAGTGCAGTTGTACGAAAATTCGATATGTTTTTTTTTTAATGTAACTATAAATAACTTAACATTTCCTTGGTTTTGCATTTGTATCTGTTTTTAGAATATAGAGTGATGGAACGAGCATAGCATGCGCTAGATGGTAAGGCAGCCTAGCGCCATACTGCTCGGAGCGATATGGAATCCAATTCCAAATGCAAATAGAATTTCAAAATATATTCCAGATCACTCGGGACAATATTATCACTCCGAGATATACGATGATTCACCCGATTACTCAGTTATTTCTCTGGTAATATTGCCCTTTAAACAGACGTAATCTTATATATAAAATTCTCGTCTTATATATAAAATTCTCGTGTCACAGTGTTTGTTTCCTTACTCCTCCAAAACGGCTTTACTGATTTTTACCAAATTTTATATGCATATTCAGTAGGTCTGAGAATCGGCTACTAGCTATTTTTCATACCCCTAAGTGTTAGGGGTTGTTCACCCCAAACAGTTTTTTTTAAATTTTTGGTCAAATTTTTTTATTTTTATTTTTTTATAATGTGGCGTTAAAAAATACATACAACCCTAAATTTTTACCCTTTTATCACCAACCCCTGTTTTTTATAGCCATTTTAGTAATTTAATCATTTGACAGTGAACTCCTAAATGACGGGACCGATTTGAATGTTTTTTTTTGTGTGTGTATTCGAAGATGGTTTAAATTCACAAATAAGCCCGGCAGATGGCGCTGCAGACAGTGTTCCGTATAATCGGGCAACATTATATCGGCCATCGAAATATAGCGGATCTATGTTTTGACAGCCGGCTGAATTGTACGTTGTCTCTGGTCGCGGGAACGACAATCACTGGTTTTTTTTGGTTAGTTTTTATAACTGGTGCTTTTCTGGATAAAAGTGTTATAGTTCGCGGGAACGACGAGTTTTTCGGGATAAAAGCTTTAGTATTGTGCGGGAACACATTATTAACGTTAAGTGTGACTACTGGATTAGTGCTGGACTATTTTGTAAAAGTGGGCTACTGGACTGGCCCCTTCTCAACCGCTGGACCGGTTGAATACTGCTGGAACGGGAAGTCTACGGAGCTGCCTGGTTTGGTTTCCAATTCCTTTCGATCCCGTTCCTTCTTCCTGTCGTACCAAACTGGGCTTTGGATAGCGCCAGGAACAATAGGTAAGTGTTTAATTTACTACAATTATGGGGGAAACTTAAAATCGGTATATCTGCTTAATAATATGTTTTAATCCTGCTTATGGGCCCCAGGACGGTAATTTCTGGATAAAATATTGAACAGACAGTGTCTAGGTTATGTCCGAGCGAAGCCGGAACGGGCCGCTAGTAATAGGTATATTCACATTACTAAGTGGTGTATTGGTTCATGGTTCATTTTACGACTGAAACTTTACTGTGGTAGATCCCTAGAATCTAACCGCTTTACTTAATATGTATATACAATATATACATTATTATTATTTTTTTTAAAATAAAGAGTGACGGGACGAGCAGGACATATGCCTGATGGTAAGCAACATGTCTGCCACATAACAGCACAGTAACACGCAGCTATTGGAACATGAAGAGCCCAAATCATTACCTAGCACCGCACTGCGCTCGTCACCCAGAGATCTAAGTTGTTACATCTCTAAGCCCTGTAATTTCTCTGGAAACATTGCCCTTCAGACCGGAACACAGTAATGTTTGCACATTACTGCTTGGCGGTAGAATAATTGACAAAGGTGTGGTACTTCCCCAGGCGGACTCTGCTAAGAGTCCTACCACTACAACAATGTACATATGTAGATAATACATATTTATGTAGATTATTAGCAATGTTCAACGTCGAACGAACCGAAAGAGACTGAATATTGTTAAATCATATTATTTACTCGTAAATACGGTGGTAACAAAATAATGTCACAAATGTTTTAAATGGGTTACGGGAACAATGACTAAATCCGGAGTGTCGGCCACTGGCATGGCCGCCGCGAGCCGTGAGCCTCGGCGACGGTGAGAAATAGAAGGTGGTTTAAAACGCCTGAATACGAAACTAAATAATTATAAATATGTATGTATTATGTACGTTTAAGAGTTATATTTGTGTGAAAAGCGCAAAGTGGTACTAACCCATATAAGTATTGGTATAAGTATTTACTCTCGAGATAGATAGAGAGAGAAAACATAATGATCACTTTTGCGTCTTGCCATCTCCCTGCAACTCAGCGGGTTGCAGGTGCGGGTGCAGAATAACCCAATGCAATTGCGGAAATAAATAAACATTAAATTATGTAGTTTGGGGACTATAAAGGATCGATAGGGGGGTGCATTCTGAGCATATATTCCAATTTGAGGGATTCTGGCATGGTCAGCTCAAGGTCATTTCGATGAAAACGCGTTTAATTCGATATCTCGAGAACTGTTAGTGTTAGACAAAAAATTGCGGAGACCTTTTCTCTTTTAAATTATATTTACTAACTTTTATAGTAACCATTTTTCTTTTTTTCATCAATACTTTTCAAGTTATTGCTTCCGAAAGGCAAAAATTTAACTTTTTTTCCTCCCTTTCGCCATTTTCTCCCCAAGCGTTCAATTTTATGAAACTTTAGCGATAATTAAAAGTGTAGATCTTTTAATAATGTACAACTTTTTCCTTGAACTTTTTTCTGTAATGACAATACCTTCAGAGTTATGTTACTTTACCGAGCAAAATCCGCGCCACTGCGACACCTCCGCGACACTGCGATAAATCCGCGACACCTCCGGACTTAGGGCTGAACCCAAAATTCATTGTTTGATTGTGTCGGTGGGTTTCTTCTACACAGGTTTATGTGGGACAACAACGTTACCTACTCCGATATATGCCAGAAATACACTCAGATACACTCAATCAGACATAGAGGTGGAGCGAGCCGTAGAGGATGCGGATGGTCTGATTATCAGTACGGCTAAGAGATTTTTGCCGGACTCTACGGCTTGCTCTCCACCTCTATGTCTGATTTGATGAGAAAAGTTTTCAGTAGTGAGATGAATCTGGTCTTATTGCTCTCGTTGCCTAAAAACTTATCTTGAGTTGTGGTGACGGTCATATTGTAGTTGAAAATGATATCCGCACATGGCTTCAGCTGAGGTCGGTGCAGCCGTTTGGCAGAATTGGTGCCAAAGTTGGAAATACCTTTGGGATAGCCATCGAATACAATTACCACGTCTGTACCGTAGTGTTTTTTATGTATGTTACGTATTTCTGGCATATGTCGAAGTAGGTAACGTTGTTGTCCCACATAACCCTGTGTAGAAGAAACCCACCGACACAATCCAACAATGAATTTTGGGTTCAGCCCTAAGACCGGAGGTGTCACGGATTTTTTGCAGTGTAGCGGAGGTGTCGCAGTGGCGCGGATTTCGCTCGGTAAAGTAACATAACTCTGAAGGTATTGGCATAACAGAAAAAAGTTCAAGGAAAAAGTTGTACATTATTAAAATATGTACACTTTTGATTATCGGTAAAGTTTCATAAAATTGAACGCTTGGGGAGAAAATGGCGAAAGGGAGGAAAAAAAGTTAAATTGTTGCCTTTCGGAAGCAATAACTTGAAAAATATTGATGAAAAAAAGAAAAGTTGTTAACGTAAAAGTTAGTAAATATAATTTAGAAGAGAAAAGGTCTCCGCAATTTTTTGCCTAACACTAACAGTTCTCGAGATATCGAATTAAACGCGTTTTCATCGAAATGACCTTGAGCTGACTATGCCAGAATCCCTCAAATTGGAATATATGCTCAGAATGCACCCCCCTATCGATCCTTTATATTCCCTAAACTACATAATTTATTGTTTTTTTATTCCATTTTTTTGCTTAAATGCATTGGGCTAGAAGCGGCCGCTAAAGGTAAACACCTGAAGTATTCCGCATTGGAGTCTGCATATGAGTTCGTTCCGTAAACGGCGGGCCCATGGGGTGCGGAGGCCAAGGATTTTGTGTATGCGTTGGTTCGACTCCTGAGAGATAAGGGGTGTGATCCCCGGTCCGGTCGTTTTCTGGTTCAGAATGTCTCCCTGGCGATCCAGCGTGGGAACGCCGCAAGTTTAATGGGTACTTTTGGGCGGGGATCTGACGATCGCGGGACTGTTTAAAAATTGACTTGTTTTAGTTGATTGACATGGTTTTATATTAGTATGTATAAATAAATGATCACTGGGTAAAAAATATAACATTCTAATTAGTCCGTATTTAAATAGTATTAAAATCGACAAAGATAATATTTATGTTGATCATCTTTCTGGAGTGATTTTGACGTCTTAGTTAAAATCGTACACTGAAGTGACGTCGCTCGAAACTTCTTTTTTTTTATTACTTTTGTATGTTTACACTTGACTACCATATCGCCTGATGTTAAGCGACGATGCGGTCTACGATGGAGCGTGTTTACCTAGAAGAAACCAATTCGTTATTTTTATATTTAACCAAAGAAAAAAAACATGTAGAATGTAGGTACATTATTTTTTTAATAATGTAACTGAAGAACTAATTTTGATATATTTTTGCAGTTAAAACTTCTTTAGGCGCGCCTAGACAGATTTTTCGTGGGGTGTAAATTGATTTCTAGCGTCACGCTCGGGTATGATAAGAAATCTTCGGGTAAACTCGGGATCTTGGCGATTCGGCATCTAGAAATGCGTCAACCAATGGGAAATGCTGAAAGGGCGTGGCCTCGACATCATGGGATGGTCATCTAGAAATGCGTGAGCCAATGGGATATGCTGACGCATTTCTAGATGGCCATACCATGATGGGTAGGCCACGCCCTCCGGGTATACCCGTGTAGTTTCCAAGGTAAGCTATCAAATTCTGAGTTATAAGTTTTCACTTCTATCGGCAGTTCCTATGACTCCCATTTTTTTTTTAATGGTAGTAATAGGAACTGACGATCCCCTGTATAACTACAGATACCTACTATATAACTAAAACTATATAACTACAGTATAACTACTGCTATTACGCGTTGCGGTGACGGGAATTGATAAGATTTACCCAACCAAAAAGTGCTCAACGTCAACATAAAAGACCAACTTCAAAAACGATGGAATCTTTGTTGCTTACGTGGACCGATATCTGTCTACAAGCTAGTCATTTATTCGCAAAGTATTTAAATAAAGTGGCCAAGTGCGAGTTGGACTCGCCCATGAAGGGTTCCGTTGCAGCAAGTAACATTATATACATAGTACACATAGTTCTTGTAGTTCGTTGTAACTTTGATCGAAGTTTTAATAATAGTGTATTTATGACGTACTAAAAAAAACTACTCATCAGATCGAGTTCAAACTAATTTGCGTTGGTAGTTTACATGGTAATGTACATCATATATATTTTTTAGATTTTTCATTCTCTTACTTTATATTATTATTATTAGTTCAAACTAATTTGCGTTGGTAGTTTACATGGTAATGTACATCATATATATTTTTTAGATTTTTCATTCTCTTACTTTAGAAGTTAGAGGAGGGGTACACACATTTTACCACTTTGGAAGTGTCTCTCGCGCAAATTATTCAGTGTAGACGAAAATTATTTTAGAAACCTCAACATCATTTTTGAAGACCTATCGATAGACACCACACGTGTAGGTTTGCTGAAAAAAAAAATTTTGAGTTTCAGTTCTCAGTATGGGGGGCAACCCTAATTTTTCTTTTTTTTTAATTTTTCTGTTGAAATCTTAATGCGGTTCACAGAATACATCTACTTACCAAGTTTCAACAGTGTAGTTCTCATAGTTTCGGCAAAAAGTGGCTGTGACATACGGACGGACAGACAGACAGACAGACAGACATACAGACATGACGAATCTATAAGGGTTCCGTTTTTACGTTTTACGGAACCCTAAAAACAGGAAAACATCCGTGACAGCGTAAACAACTATGTAGTGTACCTACGTCATACAGCTGCCTGGTAGCGAGCCATTACCAGCAAGGCGTGTGTGTGGCCCACGTCAATGGACAGTGCTTCACTTGGAATGCTGTTGTAGAAAATGTTTTCACTAGGCTTCTTTTTTTATAGTAACGAGATGACCAGGACATGACTGTGTCTGTAAGCAACATGTCTGCCACATAACAGCGCAGTGACACTCAGCTATTGGAACATGAAGAGGCCAAATCATTACCTAATACTGCACTCGTTACCCAGAGATCTAAGATGTTATATCAGTAAGCCCTGTAATTTTTCTGGAAACAATGTCCTTCAAACCGGAACACAGTAATGTTCACACATTACTGCTTTGCGGTAGAATAACTGGCAAAGGTGCAGTACTTCCCCAGGTGGACTCTACCAAGAGTCCTACCACTACAACACGTACTACCAAGACTATCTACTAAGGTGACTAAACACTACGGTGACGGGGTATTGAACTTAAGGTGGGCCCAGTAAAAGGCAGGCTGCGGCGGGTTGCGAAATAATGCTAAACCATCTCCATGGTGCTGCCATATGCGGTTAAGGTAAAACCCCGTGGAGGTTTTGGTAGGGGCACCACTCGTGACGTTCAGTTTCGACATAACCGGAACGTGATCGTCCCCTTAGGCGGAAGGGTATGCGTACAAACATTTCCTCTACTTAAAAAAAATATAAATTAAGATCTCGAATAACACATTGGCTACTTTTTGAAGTGAAAACTTCTTTTGGCACACCAAACACAGATTTTTCGTGGGCTGTGAATTGAGCTCAAGCGTTAAGCTCGTAAATGAAAGAAATCTTCGGGTAATCTCGGGACCATGGCCATCTAGAAATGCATTTCTAAATGGCCATGGTTAGAAGCTTGGTCGTCTAGTCTAGATGGCCATGCTTAGAAGACTTATTTAGGCGACAATGCTTTGAAGATTTATTCCAGACTAGTAGCGCCCTCTGGTTTCACCCGTGTAGTTTCCAAAGTGAGCTATCAAATTCTGAGTTATAAGTTTTCACTTCTATCGGCAGTCCCTATGACCGCCATGAGAACCATGCTAAGATCCACTGACGCCGCCGAAGGGTTACAGTAGCCTGATTACTGACTGTTTCTACAACCAAGATCCTTCCTATAGCTCTGACGGAGTAATTCCAGTTATGACACGCGTGTAACACAAACAGCAGCGTTGAAATAACACAGGGCTTGGCTCGCGTCGGCGCAGGAGTCGCCGAGTGACTCACCAGCTCACGGCGCAGGCGCAGGCTCGTACAGCGGAACACGAAACTATTTGTTGAGTTTTGTTTCCACGGGCGAACACTAAATACTCGTAACTGTAAAAACTTATGATAACTTTTTGTTGAAACTTGATTTTTTAAAATTTTCGTATGACATGTGACAAACAAAATGTATACTTAGACATTTATTATAGATAATAGATTTACACTTGACCGCCATCTTGCCTATGTTAAGTTACAATACCGTCAATGACCTAACCTATGATCCGCTAAAATTTCTCCCTAAACATTGGGTAATGTGCGATGACGCAGTATACAATGCAGTGTGCTTAACCTAGATGAAACCGATTCACTCAATTCAATCATTTATTCATCAATATGGTACATGGGTACACTTTTCAATGTCAAATTTTAGAAGCATTAGATACACAATATCAGATAAAACAACAAAATACAAACAAAACATAGCAGTATAAAATGATGAGTATAGTGTAGAGTATTATGCGATAACTCAATCAAAGTAAAAGACATTTGTCACAATTCATTAAAATTTTCGAGTGTCAAGTTTTCCCAAGCCTTTTTGTCCTCTAAAAAATCTTGTATTTTATAGTATGCTTTTTTAAAGCCGGGTCACACAGAGGCGATCCGATAGCGATAGCGATAGCGATCCGATAGCGAGACGATATTTTTTATAATGTTCTAATTTGTATGCAACCTGACACACAGCAAGCGGGCGCGATCCTATACTCGGTATCGGATCGCTATCGCTATCGCTACCGGATAGCCTCTGTGTGACCCGGCCTTTAGTCAAAACTTTTTTGACCGCCAACTTAAAAGATTTGTCACTAAGGCTAGTTAGGCAATCAGGTAACATATTATAAAATTGAATTGTCGCGGACCGGCCGTATGTGACCGACCGCTATGCGTTGACGAGCCTGGTCTGCCGGCAGCGAGAGGGGGAGAGACCTGTTGTAAGTAGGTCTCTTGGGTACGTGCCCTCTCGTTCCGACGGGCGCTGGTAGACTCGTCCCTGGGTTCACTTTGCAACCGCTGTGGGACAATCCTCGAATTCGTCCTGGATGTGAACTTGACCTTGGGTGATCTTGACTTGACCTTGTCTTCTGGTGTGATCCCCGGCGTGACCCCCGGCGTGACCACCGGCGTGACCACCGGCGTGACCACCAGCGTGACCACCAGCGTGACCACCAGCGTGACCACCAGCGTGACCACCAGCGTGACCACCGGCGTGACCACCAGCGTGACCACCGACGTGACTACCAGCGTGACCACCGACGTGACCCCCGGCGTGACCACCAGCGTGACCACCGGCGTGACCACCGACGACCCCCGGCGTGACCACCGACGTGACCACCGACGTGACCACCGACGTGACCACTGACGTGACCCCCGACGTGACCACCGAAGTGACACCCGACGTGCCCTTGGCGACGACTCGGCGCTGACACGGCGTGGGCCCGACGATAACTCGACGTGATCCCGACGTTCGCTCGACGAGATCCTCTTGGGCGGACCTTGAAGTGGGAGCAGAGAGCGGGGTAGTGAAACGCTGGTTGCTTGAGTCTTCCTTTTATTTTTCCTTGTTTTCTTTCTTGTACTGGAGCCGCTGAGAAGAGCATGCTCCGAACAAAATCATGATCGCTAAGGTACCCCCTTACCTTTACCTTAAAGAGAGCCCCGTATTCTGGGCCCTCTTTTCGGTTCATTTTCACTATCGATTAGTCACTTTTTTGACCATAACTTTTCCATTCCTGGTCGTAGGCTAACGAATGACCACTATAAATGTAGCCCACGACCAGGTCTATTAAACAACATAACTACTTTAGGGGTACCTTAGCTTACAATTCAGTATTTTCGCAAAAACCATCAAATTTTCTAATATTTCCCTAAAGTTAGGTAAATAAGTTGACACCCTACCTATATTTCCGAACAAACTGAATCAAAACCATATTTATTAGGTGTGCCCTACCTATTCCTACCAAAATAAACCTTATTTTCTTAACAATCATCCATAAATTTTAACCGAATTACAATTTTACCGTACTCATTATAAAATTTACTAAAACTAGACTATATGTACATGTGTTGATCGCCAACATCCTCCCCTTCGTGCGCAGCACCATATTCTGTCTCGGCGATCTCGTTGGTCGGAGGCATGTTTTGCTTCGTCTTGACGCTGCCGTTGTTGCTCGAAGGCTCGATGTTTGCAACCTCTTGGCCGATGTCCTTTGCAGGCACCAACAATACGGCCTTGGAACTCGGCCGCCGTAGAATTCCACAATTTGTGCGGACCTCGACGACCCGTGTTCTACCATCTGGTCCGGGATAGGTGTGAACCACTTCTCCTCTAGGCCATGTTGCTCTCGGTAGAGTAGAGTCTACGATAAGGACGGTATCTCCACAGCGTAGATCGCGACTGGCAATCTTTCCGTCGATTCTTCTTGGGATCAGGATTGGCAAGTACTCCTTTACCCATCTAGTCCAAAAATGATCGACCAGTCGTTCCGCCATCTTCCAATCGCGACGCCCGTTGAGCTCGTGGTCGCCGAATACCCCTAGTCGTGGTAGCCCGCAGGATCTCCCAATTAAGAAATGATTGGGAGTCAGGGCTTCGTTGTCTTCGCCGTCGCATCTTTCCACCAGAGGTCGTGAGTTGACGATGTGTTCGGCCTCAAGTACCAGCGTGTGTAGAACTTCGTCTTTTGGACACCTTTCCTTGAGAGTCACATTTAGGGACGTCTTGATAGATCTCACAAGGCGTTCCCACGCCCCGCCCATATTTGGTGCCCCAGGAGCTATGAATTTCCACCTGACTCCCATTTTCTCGGCTTCTCTGATGACCTCTTCTTTCTTGAGTTCTTCAAGCGCTTCTTTCATTTCTTTGTTAGCCCCCACGAAGTTGGTCCCGTTGTCGCTAAAAATTGATCTGGGCATTCCGCGTCTCGCCGCCATCCTTCTTAGAGCCAGGATAGCTGAACCCGCTGATAGTGATGTGGCAAGTTCCACATGAACAGCCCGAGTCGTCAGACAAGTGAATAGGGCTCCCCATCGCTTCTCACGTCGTCGACCTACCGTGACAACCATGGGGCCGAAGTAATCAACCGCCGTACTCGAGAAGGGAGGTTCTCCGTAGCGTAGCCTTTCTTCTGGAAGGTTCCCTGTCGGTACTTGTTGTGGCATCCCTCTGTAGACCTTGCACCATTGACATTGATGTGCTGTAGCTCGGACCGCTGCTCGAAGTCCCAAGATCCAGAATCTTTGTCTTATCTCGTTGATCACTGTCGCGTGGTTCCCGTGGTTGAAGATCTGATGAAAATGAGCGATTAGAAGTCTGGTGATGTGATGCTTGCTATCAAGTACTATCGGGCGCTTGAAGTCCTCTTCCATTCCTTGAGCAGCGCTGATTCTTCCACTTATTCGCAATAGGCCATCTTCAATCTTCACGTCGATCTTCTTTAGCTTACTAGATGTCTCTAGCGGCCTCCCCTTCATGAGAGCAGTCAATTCATCTGTGAAGCTCTCTTCCTGGCACTTTTGCAGCAGAATCTTTTCCGCAGCTTCTTTATTGTGATCATCAATTGGTAGAAGTATTCTTTCGTCTCTTATTTGGCAATTTTGTGACTGCATCTTCTTTTTCCTTGAGGATCTTTTCCACGTAGGATCCTCTTTCTCCACCTTCCTGGAATGATGCACGCGCTGACGTTGCCTACATAAGTCGATGAACTGGAACACCCTTGCTGTTGCTCGACGCAATCGATTCCAACTTGAAAAGCGCATCGGATCTGGAGTCGGATATTTATTGAAGATTCTCGTTGCTGTAACCGTGTGTACTGTTTTCTCTTCTTCTGTGATTTCTGCTTTGAAGTTCCGAGTTGCTGGCCAAGATTCTTCAGGTTCCTTCAGGAATGTTGGACCGGAGAACCATCGATGGCTTTGACCGAAATTTTTAGGAATATCTCTCGTTGCATCGTCAGCTGGGTTGTCCTTGGTCGATATCCATCTCCATTCTCGGGGCTTCGTAGTATCCTCTATCTCTGCGAGGCGGTGAGCTACAAAAGTCTTGAACGTTCTTGGGTCTGACTTGATCCATGCCAGTACTGTACTTGAGTCTGTCCAGTACATTTTCTTTTTTGGCTTGACGTCTAACTCGTCTTCAACGGAACGCGCCATTCGAGTTCCCAGAAGTGCAGCTTGGAGTTCCAGCCGAGGAATGGACACGGGTTTCAATGGAGTTACTCTCGCCTTTCCTGCCAGCAGCATCACGTCAAATTTCCCACGCTCGACTTCCTGCCTCCAATATAGAGCGCACGCATAGGCAGTCTCGCTGGCGTCTGTGAAAACGTGCAGCTCCCCTTCGTGCATGGAGTGACGAATGCATCTTGGAATCCGCAGGTCCTTGAGTAACTCTAGACTCTCCAGGTATCTTCTCCATTTTTCCTCGTTCTCTGGGATTATTTCCTCATCCCAGCCGATACCACTTCTCCAAATATCTTGCAGAAGCCTTTTCCCTTGTATGAGGACCGGCGAAGCTAACCCTAACGGGTCAAATGTAGACATAACAGCACTTGTAGCTTGTCTCTTTGTTGGAATTCTTCCTTGTCCGACAATCTCTTCTACATTTCTCAGGCTGGTGCGAAAACCAATTGAATCTTCTTCTGTGAACCATCTCAATCCCAAAGTTTTTTCTTCATTGGAACACAGCTCAACATTTTGACTCGTGGCATTATTGTGAGCCAAACCTTGAAGAACTTCTTGACTATTGGACGCCCATCCTCTGAGTTCAAATCCTGCCTTCTTATGGATAGCTTCTACTTGACTGGCAATCGCGACGGCTTCGGTCATGCTGGTGAAGCTGTGTAGGTAATCATCCATATAATGGTTTCTTTCTATCGCTTGCACCGCTTCGGGAAACTCGTCCTTGAAGTCCGCGGCATTCCGATTCTTTACGTAAATCGCGGTGCTCGGTGAACAGGCTGCACCAAAGATGACTGATGTCATTCTGTATTCCTTTGGTTTCCCAGTGCGTTGATCTCCTCGCCATAAGAATCGCAGGCTGTCTCGGTCTTCTTCCTTGATCTTAATTTGAAGAAACATTTCTCTGATGTCCGCTACGACTGCGATTGGATGTTGCCGGAATCTCAGCAGTACTCCAAATAAGGACTGGAGTAGATCTGGTCCCGGTAAAAGCATGTCATTCAGGCTTCTTCCGTTAAACTTGGCGGCAGCGTCGAAAACTAATCTCTTCTTCTGTTTTGTGGGGTGCGTAACCGCGAAGTGCGGCAGATACCATTTCTTTCCCGAAGTAGCTTCTGAAGGTACCTCTTCTGCATAGCCGCTGTCTAGAAGATGTTGTATTTGATTGCCATATTCGTTCTTCAAATCCAAGTCTTTATCCAGTTTCTTCTCTATGCCTTTTAATCGGTTCTCCGCAGACTTGTAGTTGTCTGGCATTTCTTCGTTGTCCCTTTTCCACAGAAGGCCGACTTCGAATCTTCCATTTTCAAGTCTTCGACTAGTTTTCTGTAGAATATCCAGAGCCCTCCCTTCCACATCAGTGCTGGGTCGACGAGGCTGGACCCCAAGAGCTTCCAAGGCAAAGTGCTCTTTCATCAAGCTGTCCCACTCTTCATCTCGGGCGGATACATGTGCGCAGGTGACGAAATTGACTGGTTTTGTTGCCCCCGAGTCGCATCCATGTAATACCCATCCTAGATAGGTGAGTGATGCGACGGGCTGGTTCTTCTTCCCTTTTCGCGTTGCCCTGGAGACGATCAATTCCCAGTTATCTTGCCCGATGAGTAACTTGGGCCGTTCTTCCTTGTAGCAGAGTTGCTCCGCCATTTTGTGCAAGTGTGGATATTCTTTGATCTTCTGTTCATCTATGGCTTGAGGTGTTAAATGAAGTTCTTCTAATGTTCTTGCCCCGGTGATAGCTCTTTTCCGAGTCTGATGAAGACCTCGAATCTTCAAATTTAACTTCATAGATTTTTTGTTCGTCAGCAGCTTTCTCCCGACTGTTTCTATGGTAAGCTGCTCTCGAGGTCCCTGTAGCCCCAATTGTTCGGCTACGGATGAGTCAACTAGTGTCACCGTTGAACCTTCGTCCAACAAAGCCAAAACCTTGGCGCTTCCAGTTGGCCCGTAAATTTCCACTGGTACCATTTTCAAGTATGCCTTCTTAGTCTTCGCCGTATTGATCTGGAGCATGTTGTTGGTAACCTCTTTGTCGTCCGTGGTTGTAGGTTGTCGATCTTCATGCAGAAGCTCATGGTGCCACCTTTTGCAAATTTTGCATCCTGGCTTCTTGCAGTCTGGCTTCCGATGTCGCCCTTGCAAGCATTTGAAGCATAGCTTGCTATTTGATGCGATTTTCCAGCGTTCTTTGATTGAGACTTCCATGAACTTCTTACACTGGTACAGGCGATGGCTTCCCTGACAGTGTGGACAGTTCTCTTTATGTTCCCTTTGTTCTACGGCGGCATGGGTGACTTCTCTCTTCCATCCTTGGCTCCTTTTGGTCACGGCTTCTTGTAGTGCATATTGACTGCACCGGTCTGCCTCCCTGTTCAGGAACTTGCTCAGCTGGAGTAAGTCTGGGTCTTCTGTATCTGCCGTGAAGTCGAACCATCGGAATCTTATGACCGCAGGCATCTTGTCCACTATGGTCTTCAGCATTTCCGGCGACTGGAGATACTGAGGCTTCTTCAGACTCTTTACTGTTGCCACGATGTTGCTCACTCGACATGCAAAATCGCACACGTCTTGAGCAATGTCCGTCATCTTTGGCAGCCTCTTCAGTTTTTCCATCTCCGCCAGCACTAGTCCATCTGGTCTTCCGTATTGCCGACGCAGTGCTTCGATGATGTCTTCAGGTGTGGTGTCAGAATACAACAGACATTTCACTGACTCTCGAGCAGCTCCCTTGATGGACTTCCTCAGCCTTATCATGTTCTGGATTGGAGAGAAGTTCTCAGCCGTATCTTCGTATGCCCTCTTGAAGGCTAGCCACTCGCTAGCGTTCCCGTCAAACTGTGGGAGATCGAACATGTAGCTTGGTGCTGCTACATTTCTCGTTGACAACTTGACGATGTCCCGTAGCGCTTCAGCGATGTCCTTGATGTCAGCAGAAGCTTCAGTGATTTTCGTGGCTGCCTGTGCTTTGCCGGGCTTCTCCGGTTCTGACACTTTCCCTGGCAGCCTTTCCGTCGAATCGCTGATCCAATTCTGCACCATCTCTTCCCGGTTTATTGGCACGCTGATCACAGAGTCGTCGTCGTCTTCTTCCAATTGAACCATCTCCAGTTCTACCTTCGCCAATTCAGCCGCAGCTCGTGCCTGGTCTAGCTTCCGTTGAGCTAACTCTACACGTGCTTCCATCTCTTTCTTCCGCCTGGCTGTTGACGCTACAGATGAGGCCTTTGATTTCCGTAGCCTCTCGGAGATCTTCGAACTTGTGTCTCCCATCAGTGTTCTGACTTCCTCGGTTGTGGCCCCAATCGTAGTCTCGAACGACGTCCCAGACGGGAAGGTACCTTCTGTTCTGGTACCGGATGTCGTACCGGACTCCATTGGGGTGTCACGTGATGCTCTCTCAGCCGGCGTGCGTTTTTGCCGATCACCTCCCTTCTGGCTTCTTGTGACGGGCATCTTGATCTTCGTTTCCTCTCGCACGCTGATCCCCTCGTCCGTTGTCTTGAAGCGCAGATGTCTTCAAGTCTTCACTTCCTCGACGAAGTCCCACGATGGTCGCTACGGCGTGAATCCGGCTCGAAGGACCAGCTGTCGCGGACCGGCCGTATGTGACCGACCGCTATGCGTTGACGAGCCTGGTCTGCCGGCAGCGAGAGGGGGAGAGACCTGTTGTAAGTAGGTCTCTTGGGTACGTGCCCTCTCGTTCCGACGGGCGCTGGTAGACTCGTCCCTGGGTTCACTTTGCGACCGCTGTGGGACAATCCTCGAATTCGTCCTGGATGTGAACTTGACCTTGGGTGATCTTGACTTGACCTTGTCTTCTGGTGTGAACCCCGGCGTGACCCCCGGCGTGACCACCGGCGTGACCACCGGCGTGACCACCAGCGTGACCACCAGCGTGACCACCAGCGTGACCACCAGCGTGACCACCAGCGTGACCACCAGCGTGACCACCGGCGTGACCACCAGCGTGACCACCGACGTGACTACCAGCGTGACCACCGACGTGACCCCCGGCGTGACCACCAGCGTGACCACCGGCGTGACCACCGACGACCCCCGGCGTGACCACCGACGTGACCACCGACGTGACCACCGACGTGACCACTGACGTGACCCCCGACGTGACCACCGAAGTGACACCCGACGTGCCCTTGGCGACGACTCGGCGCTGACACGGCGTGGGCCCGACGATAACTCGACGTGATCCCGACGTTCGCTCGACGAGATCCTCTTGGGCGGACCTTGAAGTGGGAGCAGAGAGCGGGGTAGTGAAACGCTGGTTGCTTGAGTCTTCCTTTTATTTTTCCTTGTTTTCTTTCTTGTACTGGAGCCGCTGAGAAGAGCATGCTCCGAACAAAATCATGATCGCTAAGGTACCCCCTTACCTTTACCTTAAAGAGAGCCCCGTATTCTGGGCCCTCTTTTCGGTTCATTTTCACTATCGATTAGTCACTTTTTTGACCATAACTTTTCCATTCCTGGTCGTAGGCTAACGAATGACCACTATAAATGTAGCCCACGACCAGGTCTATTAAACAACATAACTACTTTAGGGGTACCTTAGCTTACAATTCAGTATTTTCGCAAAAACCATCAAATTTTCTAATATTTCCCTAAAGTTAGGTAAATAAGTTGACACCCTACCTATATTTCCGAACAAACTGAATCAAAACCATATTTATTAGGTGTGCCCTACCTATTCCTACCAAAATAAACCTTATTTTCTTAACAATCATCCATAAATTTTAACCGAATTACAATTTTACCGTACTCATTATAAAATTTACTAAAACTAGACTATATGTACATGTGTTGATCGCCAACATGAATACAATTGTATCTGAGTGATTTCTGTATTTTTGAAAATCGTGTTCTGGGCACAATATACTTTAATTTATCTCTTGTATTATAATTGTGCGTATCACATTTCCTAGTAAAACTATTACAATGCTTTCTAGCATACATTATGTTATGGTAAATATAAAGGCTTGGCATTGTTAAGATATTTATTGTTTTGAACAATTATCTCGACTTCAAGTTGAGAATGAATCGGTTTCTTTTCTTCAAGAAACTAAGATTGTAACCATCAGGAAAACCCAACCCAGGCAACTCCACAGCCTAGACGTTGGTATTATGAAAATAATCCCCACCTCATAACACCTCACCTGTGTACCTCATTCCAGTATTTGGAACATCAACCATGATATGATGTCGCTTTCTGGAGCTCCGAGCAGTCCTAGTGTAAAAAAAGCAACGTGATATTAGATCATGCAGATCAGCGGCACACTCTCCGGACTGCATCCGACAAAGAACTGATAATCTAGATCTTTGCGGCTTTGTTAGAGACTTTAAAGTATTTTTCTAACAAGGATAGTCGTGTCGCAAGAATATTAAAAAGTACTCGTTAGTTTTTGTCTACATAAGTAAAAGCAGTCCACTAAATGTTCCCACCACTGGGAATCTGAGTTTTCTCTCACAAGGACAGAGTCGAGGCACGCTGGCCCAGTGTCGACTGATGGATGAAGCAACCTCGAAAGAATCTAAGAACATGTCGGTCCCATACGATGGTATCCTTCACCGTTTTATGTTGACGTCATTACGCACAATACATGACATCGAAAAGAATTGTGAGATGATGCGCGTGAGATTGGAACCAGGGTCTCCGGATCTGCAATTGCCTTTCTCCCGACTAGATCAGCCGTAACTTACTAGCTAGTTTTTGGCTGACCGTTAATTAAATTGTATCAAGTCATTCATACAGACGATGACCAAGATACAGCTGATTGTAAACCATATAATAATCATAGGTGACCTTAAACTAGAGCCGAAGGAATATCATTATCTAACCGGTTGAATAAATATCTAAATAAGTGTCGTAGCTAATTTAGACGACTGGCCGTGTGACTAACGGCTAGGCAGCTGGTATAGAATATAAGCGGAGATTTCTCGAGCTGAAATGCACCTGAGACGAAAAATCTGAATCTTATTTACTCAAAAAAAAATTGGCAGTCATAAGAACTGCCGATAGAAGAAAACTTATAGCTCAGAGTTTGATAGCTCACTTTGGAAATTATGCGGATGAAACTGGAGGGTGTGGCCATGACCATGGCCATCTAGAAATGCGTAAGCATTAAATGGCCAACGGGAAATGCTGATGCATTTCTAGCTGGCCAATGGCCATAGTCACGAGTTCAAAAATTTCCGAAAATGTCTTATCACTCCTGAGCGTGACGCTAAAATTCAACTCACATCCCACGAAAAATTTGTGGTACCCCAAAAGAAGTTTTCACATCAAAAACAGTTTTAGAACAATTTCAAATAGGCTGTAAAATAATTGTAGTGGTATGACTCCTTGCGGAGTTCGCCTGGGAAAGTTCCACACCAATCCAATGAATTCCAATTAAATAATAGGGTATGGACACGTGTATAACAACTTATATTTCAGGGTGACGAGTCCAGTGCTAGTGTCGATTTTAACTCTTCATATTCCAATAACTGCGCGACGCTGTGCTGTTATGGGCATGTTGCTTCCCATCAGGCACAGGTCCTGCTCGTCTCGTCACTCTACACTATATAATAAACCGATTGCTTTGTGGTTCAAAAGTTGAACGCAGAGATATGGGTTCTAGATTCCGCAGAAAATAAGTATAAATGACATTTAATGTCCGCAGTAAATATAAATTAAAGTCGTCTTTTTCTACAGCTCTTATATAAATTCGCCTCTCCCATCACCACGTTCGTGGCCAATCTTTCGTCACACGGGGCATACAACTATGCAATTGTTCGACACCTGCCAAATAATGCAATGGGTTCAATGTATAGCTTCTGTTGGCTTCGATTGCAAACTTGATAGTGATTTATTTAAATAACTAATTTAATTAAGCGAACCATTGTCGTTGGGCTAACAATTTATTATTAAAATATTATTTAATCGACATTTGTTTTACATCTAGTCCCAAAAAAACAAAAAGAATGTACTATGGCAGCCAGATAGCTGAATACCAATGATTTTTATTCCAAGTCGATGCTGAATACATATTAAAATAAGTATTTAATGTTTTATTTCTGTCACATGTTCAGTGTTCCCCCTACCGTATGAATGGCCTAAGCATTAGCCAGCCAGTTTATTAAATGTTGTAACAAACGCTACGGCTGAATATCATTCAGGAAGTTGATCAAACGGAGCTGTTTAGTAAAGGGGCTAGGCTGTTGATTAAACGGCTGATTAAGCTAGTTGGCTGCAATCTACACACGAACACAAATTATTGATTTTAAATTATTATTATTAGTGTTAATCATCATCATCATCAACAGCCCACTACATGTTCCCCCCACTGCTGGGACTCGGGGCATTCTCTCGGAAGGAGAGAGTTAAGGGCATAATCCACCACGCTGGCCCAGTGCGGGTTTGTGGACGACACATGACTTCGAAAGATTCTAGGTACATGTCGGTTTCCTCACGATGTTTTCCTTCACCATTTTAACGTTAGCGGCATTACGCACATGACTTCGAAAAGACAGTGGTGCGTGTGGGGTTTGAACTCGGGGTCTCCGGATCGGCAGGCGCCGTTCTCCCGACTAGACCAGCCGTAACTTATTAGTGTCACCAAAATATAATGCATCCCTAAACTTGCGTTCAGTCAGTGGTTGGCGAAAGACTTTTAAGATATGACCCGCACTTTTACTCGCGTAATCCCCGATCCAGTTATTTTCCTGGGATAATAATTAGTTTATGTGTTATTCCAGACTATTACCTATGTATGTACGAAACGTTATCTAGATCCTACAAGCAAGCATCGTACAAGCTTTGCTTAGTTTGGGGTCAAATGGTGTTGTGTGTGAATTGTCCACCAATATTTATTTATTTATCCTTTCAGAAGTTTTTATGCAAAAGAGTAACAAACATCTATACATACTTTCAATTTTGTAATAATATCAGTAGAATGTTCATAACTTCTAGCAAATGAACATGACAACTAAATGCTCACAAATATTTATTTCTAGACAAAATACAAAAAAATGACTAGTTGAAACTTTATTACTACAAATCGATCCTTATCAAAAGTTAATCACCTATTTTTCTCCACCTGTCTTCTGATCCACTTATATCTGGGTATTTGGTCTTCACCGTAGCTACGTCGACGGTGATGGTGGAACCGGTCACGCTGGCTCGTCTGCTCTTCACGAAGGGATGGACGAACTGGGCCCAGGTCTTGGTTATTATCTTTATCAGGCCGATCACAGAAAGGCCTAGCAAAAATCCCTGGGAAAATATAAGATTATTTATTTACATTACACAAGAAAATAAGTTTAACACACGTACACAGCTTATATACCTATCTGTAACGATATGACACCAAAATGTGGTTATTATAACCTTGATCTGTTCTGTGATTATAACAAATACGATTGTTTAACGAATCCTTTAATTACAGTTTTTTACCATAATTACACTGTAGATAGTAAGTAGGAGCATTATTAAAATCAAAGATTTTGTATCATTTAGATTTAAAAGGACGAAAATATTGCTATTATCAAACAAAATCTTGAGCCTGTCAAGACAGATCTTTTCGCCATAAGCATAGAATAGCACAGGTAAACTCTGGATTGTCGTGCTCAAATTCATCCTAAGTGTTTGGTGAGTAATTCAGTAGAAGAATTTTCAAGCCGAGAGTAATGATTTCACACTCTATTGCGTCAGCAATACTCAACAATATGCCAAGCGAAGACCCATATTTTTTTTAAAGAAAATCTTTTAAAAAAATTGAATAACTATCTGTCTTTACGAATAGTCAGAGCAAATGACCTGAAACATGCAACCAAAACGTGAATCGGCGAGGGCATTCTCCCCAGCCGAAATTGCAATAACTTCCTATCAATTTAAAATTGTATGTACATCAGAAATACACCAGCCATAAAAAATATCGAATGCGGAAATTAGATTCCAGTAGATGTTTGAAAATAGATTTTTTCCCATATGAAAGCTCAATAACCATCGCCCGGTCACGTTTGGCAGCAGGCCAGCTTGAAGCGTAATCAATGGCTTGAGGTATGTGTAAGGATGGGACACCTAGTTATCGACAGTATTAGTAAAAGTTCGTAAACTTTTACAAGATGCTTAGTTTAATTATTGGTGGACAATCCACACACAATTGTCCACCAATTATTGTCATGTGTCTTATTGTGCGATCGATGATTAAACGTACGAATGTGTTACGTTTAAATTAATTCTCGTCATAGAATTTCTAATTAATAACAACAGGTTTATTAGAGTTTGCTTCTTGTACCTACAAATACAACTTCCTTCTCAGCTCAGTAGTACTAAACGTAATTTATGCAAAAATCCTTGTTCTGTGTAAATATGTAAATTTGTGTGGAGCAAGTACTACGTAGTTAGGTTCAGTTAACGTTTTATTCCTTTACCTTCAACCAACAGTCTTCAAAACTTTTCCCATTGGTATATCATGCTGCATCGCTGATCAGGTAAGTCAAGCTTTGCAGTAGTAGGACTCTATGCAGTATGCCAAGGGAAATAACACACCTTGTCCAGTTATTTTACCACCAAGTAGTAGTGCGCATGCGTTACTGTGGTCTGGTTTGTAGGGCAATTTTTCTATGTAATTTATCTCTTAGGATTTAAATCGCCGATAACGATTAAGATGATAACGAATAAGTCTACCTTACAATCGATGTAGTCGATATCGATAACATCGTCAAAATAAAGTACATCCCTAAAGTTTCTCGCCGGTTCGATTTGGCGGAAAATCTAGCGGAACCCCGCTTTATTTATAATGTGACCAGAATTACTGGACGATCTTGGACGCTGTCTCTCATGTGGGATGCCGAAGGTTGGAGTCTTGAGATCGATTTTAAATTGGCTACACTTGGCAATAACATAATCTTAAAATAATGCACCACCAGGACATGAACTCCATACTTATTATCTCTCCAATGTAAGATTTAAAATATAGTTTTTATTCTACTTCGAACACCAAAGAAATACGGTTGCGGTGTGTTCAAACTGAACTATTTTATCTTGTATATTTTTAGTTTTTAGGGTTCCATAAAACGTAAAAACGGAACCCTTATAAATTTGTCATGTCTGTCTGTCTGTCCGTCCGTATGTCACAGCCACTTTTTGCCGAAACTATGAAAACTACACTGTTGAAACTTGGTAAGTAGATGTATTCTGTGAACCGCATTAAGATTTGTACAAAAAATTATATAAAAAGAAAAATTAGGGTTGCCCCCCATACTGAGAACTGAAACTCAATTTTTTTTCCAGCAAACCTACACGTGTAGGGTCTATCGATCTATCGATAGGTCTTCAAAAATATGTTGCGGTTTCTAATATAATTTTTATCTACACTGAATAATTTGCGCGAGAGACACTTCCAAAGTGGTAAAATGTGTCCCCCCCCCCCTCTAACTTCTAAAGTAAGAGAATGAAAAAACTAAAAAAAATATATGATGTACATTACCATGCAAACTACCAAAGAAAATTGGTTTAAACTCGATCTGATGAGTAGTTTTTTGAAGTGAAAACTTTTTTAGGCGCGCTATAGACAGAATTTTCGTGATGAATCCATTTCACAAATGGATTCATCAATCGTCACGTTCGGATATGATAAGAAATCTTGGGGTAAACTCGGTAAAAACGGCCAGGTAGGTATCAGGGCAACAGAAACAGTAAAGAGTTTCTATTACCTACCTCCAATAGCCCAGCGTTTACCTCCAGATACCAGGACAACAGAAATATAAAATAGTTGCGTTTGCCCCTTGGTACCAGTACCAGGGCAACATAAACAGTAAAGAGTTGCAATATTTTGTACAACTTCGTTCCATCAGAATGTCCCTTGACACCTCCCAAGTATTTTGAAGTGAAAACTTCTTATGGCGCGCAGGCGCGCTTTTAGACAGATTTTTCGTGGGGTGTGAATTGAATTCTAGCGTCACGCTCGGGTATGATAAAAAATCTTCGAGTAAACTCGGCCTTACTTAACTTATTTATAATTAATCAAAACCCGAAAATGTCTTTATTTCAGAAATTATTTGGATAAAACTACATACATAATTATTTTAATGATCCATTCTTTGATTTTGATGCATAATCTTACTTTGTATAGACATTCCCTTATTTGATTAAAGTCATCTAAGCTTTATTTTCGGTACTCAAATACATCGGCTTTTGAAGAAATAGTCACCCTACAGGATATAACCACTGAGCTGTCAAAAGTCTAGAAAATCAATCAACTGTTACCCAGATCTCAAATTCGACAAACCAATGCGTTTTCGTGAAATTTAAATTTACTAGGCCAGTCTTCATTAGTTCGGTTTGACCTAGACCAAAATATATTTTCGACGAACGTAGGTATTTAGTATCTACTTTCTTAGATAATTCTATTTGAAAAGTATCATTGAAGTACTACTGATGCAGATATTTTTGGAAAGAAATTGTTTTTCATCTCATGGATAGAATAACCCAAATAACCTCAAAAACATTTGCAAACTAACATTATAAATGTGAAAGAGGTGGATGGAAGGTTGGACGGATGCTGATGGTAATACACATTTTCTGCAAAAAGTACTGAACAAATTTAGATAAAACTTTACAGAGTCATACAAATATTGTGTATAATTTAAAGTGACAGGACGAGCAAGACATGTGTCTGATCGTCATCAAAATTTAAAAGATGATTTAGCTCTTAAATTTCTCTGGAAACAATCCAATCAAACCAAAATACGGTACTCTACTCTCTACAAAGGTACGGTAGAACTCTTAGTAGAGTCCGCCTCGGGAAGTATCACTTCTTATTCTACTGCCAAGCAGTAATGTGCAAACTTTGCTGTGTTCCAGTTTGAAGGGCAATGTTTATAGAGAAATAGAATATGCTGCTATTTCTCCATAGACCATAGAAATATATCATCTTAAATCTCTGGGTGACGAGCGTAGTACAGTGCTAGTTAATGATTTGGACTCCTTAAGTTGATATAGCTACGTGGCACTCTGTTTTTATGGGCAGGCGTGTCGCTTACCATCAGGCACATGTTCCCATCACTTTTCACCAATTCTTCAATATAAATATATGCACAGTAATGCTGTTTTTATTCCGTTTATACGTTTGGTTCATTTCGACAAATCGACATCTACGAGTACGTGTTTTAAAGTAAAATTCTACTTATATCATAAATGCGAAAGTTTGGATGTCTGCTGCTGCTGATTGACGTGATCTTTCAAAAGATAGAGTGGTGATAAGCTAGACTAGCATTTATTTCTATGGTAAACAACACCTGCCCATAATAACACAGTGGCACGCAGCTATTTATATAATGAATAGGTGCGTATGATTCAAACTACCGTCTAGCATCAGAGGTATCAGACAATGTATCTATCTCTTTGCCCTGTATTCGTTCTAGAAATATTATCAAAAAAAATTGGCAGTCATAGGAACTGCCGACAGAAGTTAAAACTTTTAACTCAGAATTTGATAGCTTACCTTGGAAACTACACGGGTGTAACCGGAGGGCGTGGCCATGCCATGATGGCCTGTCCACGCTCTTTCAGCATTTCCCATTGGCTGACGTATTTCTAGATGGCCAATAGCCATGGTCCCAAGTTTACTCGAAACTTTCTTATCATACCCAAGCGTGACGAATGAATTCAATTCACAGCCCACAAAAAATCTGTCTAGGCGCGCCTCAAGAAGTTTTCACTTCAAAAATTGGCAGTCATATGAACTGCCGATAGAAGTAAAATCTTATAAATCTGTATTTGATAGCTTACTTTGGAAACTAGGCGGATGAAACCGGAGGGCGTGGCCTTGAGCATAGCCGTCTATTTCGACGCATTTCTAGATGGCCATTACCCAAAGATTTCTTATAATTTCCGCGCGTGACACTAGAATTCAATTCACAGCCCACGAGAAATCTGTCTGTGGTGCGCTAAAAGCAGCACAGATTCGCTCTTGTATGGAGTACTGTTCACACCTTTGGGATGGGTCTGCTAAGTATCAGCTTAAGGCTCTGGAATCGATCGAGAGGCGTGATAAAAGGCTCATATGCAATAACACTCTTGTGCGAAAAAGACTGCAAAGTCTTGAACATCGCCGAAAAATTGCTAGCTTATCGGTTTATTATCGGATACACTACGGAGAGTAAGCATCTGATCTGCATGATCTAATACCACCTAGCCCTTTTTTCTATCGGACTTCTCGTAGCTCGAAGAAGCGGCATCGTTTCATGGTTAATGTTTCAAAGACACGAACAAAGAGGTTTGACTCTACTTTTGTGATAAGAACGTCTAGACTGTGGAAGGAGTTGCCTGAGTGGGTTTTTCCCGATGGTTATAATCTTGGTGTCTTTAAATCGAGAGTGAATCGGTTTCTTCTAGGTAAGCACGCTCCATCTTAGACCGCATCGTCGCTTAACATCAGGCGAGATGGTGGTCAAGTGTAAACCTATAAATGATAAAAAAAAAGAAGCTATCACTTCAAAAACATATAATATTCAAACCAGACCACAGTAAGTAATGTGTTAATATTACTGCTTGGCGATCAAATAACTTACAAAGGCTTCATACTTTCCCAGGTAAATATAGCACAGATTTCAACCCCCACTAAAGACGATGGTTGTAATGATAATGAGGTAGAATGGTAGATGATAGAAATGATAACGAAGGAACCGCTGATGACCATGATTTTCAAATTGATACTTACGATGCTTCCTCCGAGGTCCGAGATGAAGAGGTTCCAATCGTAGTTGTGCCGCTCTTCGTACACTGAGACCATCATGCTGTTGAAGTAAATGTACATCTGCCGGACAAGTAACCACAATTACAACTTAACTCCCAGCGATACTTCAATGACCCACGTTCATGAATCACGCATGAGTCATCGAAGAGGGTTCTACCACTAGATAATGAAGATGATGCTGGGGTTTGTTTTCTCTTTACTTTCGCCCAACATTAAAGTGATAGTGTTTTTCAACCCAGATGAAGTCAGACGGGCTGTTAGTATCAAATTAAATTCAGCCTGATGATACAGATTTCTGTTACACTCGTAATTATTGTTAGTGCTTCGTCAAATCTACTGTGAAACTGCTAGCAATGAAATTCTTTTCCTCCTAAGGTGTACTCTAGAACCCTTACCATAAATTTAAAAATGAGTATCTTTAAACACCTCTCCACCTAGCCACCTTGGCTAAACAATGTTCATACAGATACCAACTGCTTACCATCGGTCAGACCCACGAATATCGGGTCAGAGCATACGTTAATTGCTACTCACCCTTTAAGAAAACATCGTAATCTGTTTTTAAATTGAAACGTTAACAATGACCAGGTGTATTTCCCGACGTTTTTCTCCTTTACCTGCGTTTGTAGTGAGACGCTGGAGGAAGACCTAAATATCCACGTGCTTGCCCCGCTGTCCCAGGCGAAGAAAGCTTGCCGGTCCGTCACAAAGCAGCTGTACAGAAACGAGCGGCAGAACCGCGGACACGAATCGCAATCATGCCGCTCATGTGTGCTGCAATGGCATAAAACATCCCTTCAAATTAGGAAGCAATTAACGAGCCACTCGACACGATTGATCAGGCTTCAGATGATTATGTACGGAAATTTCATGGATGACATCAGAACAGGATACAAGAATGGTACTGGGAAGTTGATACTCTAAATATTACTGAAACAGTACAGCCTACTAAGAAACCTTACTAGAAAAGATCGGATACATCAAACATGAATGGAACAGTAGTCTACTAAATAACCTTACGTCATATACTCAGTGATGAGGTTCCTCATGTTGGTGTGGTTGGTGCAGTGTGGCAGCCCGCTAGACATCCAGGGGCCGGAGCATCCAGCCTTTTCGCCTACCTTATCCCAGACGTACTGCTCTGTGCACTGTACAATCAAATTGATTCAAATCTTAATGAATAGACTAAAATTTTAACTGCCAGTTCTGATGGGCTTCAATAGCATACGTACAACTTGCAGAGAATTGCGTTTAACCCAGTATTCAAGTGAAGACAAATATTAGGCGTCATTGCAATGAATTTTCGTATAGGCGTTTCCAACTTGAGATTAATCAATTCTTACTATATTTATTTAACAATAGAGTGACAGGTCGATCAGGGCATGGACCTGATAGTAAGCAATGGGCCAGTTGAACACAACAACCAACAACACTAATTTACCTCAAGACCGAGGTAACTGATAAGGTAAAAGTGAAGTTTTACCAGTAGAAGACTGTGGATATAATAAATAATTTGATGGTTTTATTAACATAATTTATACTCACAACATTGGCACTGTAGTTTTCCTCGTCGGAGCACGGGTCATGTTCGTTGCTAATCTTGATGTACTCGTCAATGGTCAGTTTCACTTCTATCGTCTCTCCCACGTTCACAAACAGCTTTTGCACCAGGCCACCGTTGTAGACCTCCACTTCTGGAAGCATTAGCAAGTCATCTTATAATTTTGCTGCTATTCACTTGTACTCAAGGCTTTTGGTCATAAAGACATAATTCACCGCTATAGCCAAGTGTCATCCGAGATTTGTTGAATATTGCATACCCTTTAAAGACGTCTTCACAAGAATATTGGCTTGCTCAAAATTTTCACGAAAGTTTAATTTCAGCGAGTATCCAAACTACGCATCTTCAAATCATATGGCGCAAGAGGCATGTAAGTATCATATCATCTTGCGTTACAGCAGAGCTATCATTCTTTCACATGAGGAAACTGCAGTTTAAAAGAAGAAGATTTAAGGTAAACCTGACTATAAATAAGCTTTTAGGTAAACGTAAAGTTTGAACCATTTGGATTTGAATGATGTAATAAAGTAAGAATGGAGGAAAAACACTAGTAGTAATTAGCAAACAAACTAACCAGTGAACGGTTCCCTAGTATAATGCACGAAGACATGGTACCCCGGCGGGTCCACGCCGGTGGCGGTGGCGACGTCGGCGGCGCTGTGGCGCAGCGTCACGGAGTACCCCGAGCTCTGGCTGGCGCGGGTGGCGACCGTTCGGGGCGACATGGTGTAGCATCGGCCGAGGACGAACCCCGTCGTGGCGTGGAGGTCGATGTCTTTTCGAAAAATCATACACATTGAGTTTACGAGGTCCCGCAATTATTCTTCCAAACATCTATAATTTCTGGAATTATAAACTCAAGCTTCTGCTAGGTATAGAGGTAGTAGATAGCATAAGCAACCCACTAAATGTTCCCACAGCTGGAACTCGGAGCCTTCTCTCGCAAGGAGAGACTCAAGTCCATAATCCAGCACGCTAGCCCAGTACGCATTGGTGGATGACACATATCCTCGAAAGATTCTAGGTACATGTCGATTTCCTCACGACGTTTTTCCTTCACCGTTTTATGTTAGCAGCGTTACGCACATGGCTTCGAAAAGAAAGTGGTGCGCATGGGTTTTGAACCCGGGGCTGCCGAATCGACAGGCACCGTTCTCCCAACTAGACCAGCCCTAACTTCAACTTCAGGTACTAGATAAGGAGCATAATAATTTATTTGACGCTTCTAGAAAGAGTTATTAGAGTCCTTATGAGTAGATAATTTGCAGGAACAATTTCTGCGGCATTGAGGTGCTGGTGTCGTCAAAACTTTAAGTGGTTATGAGGGTGCCTCATTATAGGAGACTCTTAATTGGGCCAATAAAGTGCTTTATGGTTAACGCAGCCTCCCGGAAAAGTCCTGTTTCCTTGCCTAATAATGAAATCTGCGTTTATGTATCATCGTAGACCTTTCCCCCGACACAAAACAATTTTTGTATATTCTTTGATAAAGAATATCCTAAAAATGGGAATAAATAAACCGCCGAGCGGGCAGTTGTCGCAACGCGCGGGGAAAATCTTGCCTAGCAACGGCGAGTCAAGGTAACTCACTATATTTAAGTTCAGATATCCCGTGTTCGAAGAAAAAATATATATGTACATGTGATACACAAACCCTAGTGAATTTTTTTTAGCCCCCATGCAATTTTCACGTGAGTAGACGACTCCACACCAATAAAACTACTTACTATCCGTAGATCCATCAAGTCCGTACTGCACAAACATGTCTTCTGCAGTGTAGGTGATGTCATCCCACAGGTCATCCAGGCTAACGGAGAAGTTGTAGTTGACCCACACGGACGTATAGCGAGGGTGTGCGTAGAGACCGTAGTCCTGCAAACAGGTAGCAAACACTCTTGGAATACATAGTATTAACTAAATTAAAGATAGAAATTGGTGGGCATTTCTATCAGAACACTACTTATCTGACCCCAAACTTACGCACAAATACCTTTACCTTCAGTTATTTTACCAATTTTTTTATTGACAGTTATTTTACTGCCAAACAGTAATGTGAAAACATTACTGTGTTCCAGTTTGAATGTTCCAGTGATTTTTACTAGGCGTAGAGATAAATGTCTTATATCTCTTGGTGACGACTGCAGTGCCGTGCTAGGTGATGATTTCGATTCTTCATGTTCCAAAAGCTGCGTGTCACTGTGCTGTTATGAGTAGGGATGGAACGTGTACCATCAGGAACGTGACCTGCTCGTTTCGATATTTAAAAAAAAATAAGCTTGTACCATGGGAGCTAGATGGCTGATATAATCCTTATATTATAGTTTTCAAATACATACTTATTATACATGGCAACACCCAGACACAGAGCAAATATTTGTATTCATCGTATGAAATTTGGATTTAATGGGAATCGAACCAACGTCCTTGCCACCAACTAAGCTATTATGTCAACCACGCAGTTCCTCTTCATTGTACAAACCAAAAACAAGAACATTCAAACAGGAGAAGAAAAAACAATAAAACTAGTCTAGCAAAAAGCAAAAAACTTCTTACCTACTAGCAGTAATCCTTATTATTCAATTCAATTCAAATCAATTTAAAAATATGCATTGGCAAATTTACAGTCTATAATAATAGTTTATAATAATAAAATATAGTCTTATTGGATTTTAAATTTGTCATAGAATATTATAGAATTCTACTAATCAAGCTCTTTCATTTGATACCCAAATTGAGAAGTTTGTGAAAAAATTATGTCATTTTTTGGCCGCGGCCATTTTGTAGAGATTTTCATCAAATATAGCCGAATAAGTCATCTTTTAAACAAAATAAAAAACAAATGCAGTTCTTCCGTTCAGGAACAGGCGTGTCTGTTATTCTCAAAAAAAGTCAATTTCAACAGACTCTTACTTTTCAAGGTATATCGGTGCCGGTGTCTGACCATCTCAAGCTTCTGTGCGTTACTTTGACATCTACGCTCAACTTTGGCTTGTAATCGAGCCCAAGGCTAAATTTGCTACCAAAAAACTAAGTACGAAGGTACTTCAAATCTGAACGGTTGCTCATGTTCTATCGAGTACTGTTCGCACCTTTGGGATGATGGATCTGCTAAGTATCAGCTGGAAGCTCTGGAATCGATCGAGAGACATGCCAAAAGACTCATAGGCAACGACATTGAGAGAGAGATACGTCAAACGTATAACACCCTGTCGCTGTTGCTTCGAGGTTTATTGAAACAGAGACATGGATTTTAAAATAAGCGATTTATATCTGAAACAATCGAATGATCTGTACAGAGAGAATTATTAGAATTCTTCGCGCTGACGCCACTTCACGAACAGCTGGTGGCTAAACATAGATTCAGCTAAAATTAAAAACAATCGGGAATTGAAAATTAGCGCGCTGAGATTACAAAGACAAATACAGCTACACGCATTTATCCACGAATCTAATAAAAGCAGCCGATTTCCTAACACAAATGTAAAATTATCCGTCAAGCTAGCTTCGTAGCTATTTTCCCATATCCTAATGGTATAAACTAGGAGCGTCTCGTGGTTTTAACCGCGCAGT
The DNA here is from genome assembly GCA_963693475.1 of Ectropis crepuscularia. Taxonomy (NCBI): domain Eukaryota; kingdom Metazoa; phylum Arthropoda; class Insecta; order Lepidoptera; family Geometridae; genus Ectropis; species Ectropis crepuscularia. Next base: position 26,920,882 of record OY856349.1, on the reverse strand, counting down.
ACCCGTCATTTTCTTATGATGAAAAGTCTAAGGAACTCTAAATTTTTTGAGTCAACAAAAGTCCTTAGTTTATATTAATTTTAATATTAAAAGTATAGATAGCGCGCGAGTTGAATGCAGAGCTTAGGAATGCGGAGTGCTGTGACTGCGACAGTGACAGCACTATACACTGCAGGCGCGTGAGGTGGGGCGTGCGGATAGCGTGGGGAGATGCTCCCGCTCTTTACCTCAGACCCCGACTGCATTCAACTCGCGCGCTATCTGTACATACTTAGTTTATGTTGTTTTTCAGATTGTAATAAATATAGCAGCGTCTTGTGATATTATCCAATAATTTCCAAGACCCGTTATTCTTCTAGAATAAAAATAAGTCTACGTGCTATTCTAGACTATAATCTAAGTGTGTTCCATACGCCTTCTTCCAATTCAACGAAAAGGAAACTCATTAGGAAATCACTTACCGAGATGGGGAGCGATTGTAGGTATCTGTATTTGCGCTGTGTATTAGCACTTCAGTATAAAGAAATTACTAATAGACTGTGATTAGCGCTTTGTAATCACACTGTAATCGAAAGGCAGCTGGTGGTTGTAGGAAAGCCAAGGATCGGGATGAGTGGCGTATTATTGAAGAGGCCTGCAGTGGACGAACGTGGGCTGAAAATGATCATGAATCACACAATCTGGAACGCTCGGCTAAAATACCACATTATACAGATCTCTAGCTACCTTGCGAGAGGAAGCCCCGGAGGGTCTACCGCCTAACCGTCTAACTAAAACTGTATTGGCTTTGAAATAGCTCTCTCTTTTCCTTTCGCTTGCTATGATAGAGACAGCAATAGCAAAGCAAAGGCTGATTTAGTTAGGCGGTAGAGGGGCCGGTCCCAGAAGCGTGAAAATAAAATGGGTTTCTGAAGCAGTGAAAAGAGAGTTGAAATTGCTATACTCACCAACATTTTCTCGTATTTATAAGCCGGTTCCCTGCAGAAGGTGACGCTGGGGTAGACGATGGTCTTGTTGAAGTCGAAGTGTGTGTACGTCGTTACTGGGATGTCGATCAGCTTCTTTACGCACGCCGAAATCTACAATAAGTAAATTATTTAATTCTGTATCTTACCAAACACTAATGCTAATAAGTACTTTTAATGAAACTTGTTAAAATGTTGCTAGCTATTATTCTATAAGATAGAGAAGCCATGAGGTACATACCTACATACAGATAGGTAGACAGATAGATGGACGGAGACTGGTGTCTTAGTTATAAGGTCCCATTTTACCCTTGCGAACGCAACCCAAAAAAATATCCCTTTATCTTTTTTACCCAAGTTCCGGCTGGTCTAGTAGAAAGAACGGTGGCTGGCGATCGGAGGTTCTACCGCCGCTAAAACTGTCTTAGCTCTAATATACCTTTGTCTTTTCTTTTCGAAATTATAAAGAAAGCAACAGCAAACCCAACGCTGATTTAGTATAGTGGTGGTATAAGGGCCGGAGCCCCTGGTACGAATCCCACGCTCACCACTATCGTTTCGAAGTCATGTCATGAGGAAACCGGCACGTTCCAAGAATCTGTCGAGGACACGCGTTATCCACCAACCCGCATTAGGCCAGCGTGGTATATTATGGCCTTGGCTCTCTTCTTGTGACAAAAGTCTCCAAGTCACAGCAGTTGTAGTGAGTTGCCATCTGGCTTGATGGCAACAAGCCAGATGAAATTTTATTTTATTAATCTCGTTTTTAAAAAAAAATGTTTTTTTTTTGTGTAGCCACTTTAACCCCTAATTCGTTATTTTATAGTAAACTAGATGAGCAGGACGTATTCCTGATGGTTAGCAACACGCCTACCCAAAAAGGTATGGTACTTCCCCAGGCGGACTCTGCAAAGAGTTTTATCACAAGGTGTGAAACACAAACTTGCTGGATGACGACTACGGAGCAGGCGAGGATGATGAGCGTCTGCAGGAGACGCGCTCCCTTGAAACAGCTCAGGACCTTCTTCTTGACCACCACCTCGTAGGCCGCCGCAGCTGGTAGGTCTTCGGACGCGGACACATCCTGAACAGAGTTCCCAAATCGCAATGTAACTGAAGGTAACTCAAAAATCCACTATGTAACTCTTTGCTTAATCAAAAACACAATTAAAGAAAACTATTAAAAGTTATTCTTAAATTTATCACATAACCTACCCCTAATGGCACCCGGCACAAAGATGACCTTAGCACTATCGAACCTGACTTGACCTGACGTTTGGAAAGGCTTTTGAAAATGAAATAAGCTCCCCACGGGCTCAATGTTTCAATATCAAACGGCTCAAATATGTAACGTTTTCCGAGGTTTGCATAATTGCGCCGTTTGAGAGTCTCAGCTGAATTACCCGCTACGCCGGCCGTAATGTGTGTCTCTGGAACATGTAATGGTGCCACGTGCCAGAGTATCAACGGAAGGTGCACACTAGGGGCCGGCCGACCGAACTTTCGAGGCACAACAATCATGCCATTGCCATCACAATTGCCAGCGACTTATATTTATGCAACGAATTATTTTTACGTTTAGTAGAGTGGATACCAAGGGACAGTAAGAGAAGGAAAGACAGACCACAAAAGATGGAGCTACTTTTTCAACCAGAGGGGTGGCTCTTACTGGATGCGGAAGGCACGCGAGAGACACGAGTGGAAAGGATTAGGAGAGGCCTACGCTGCAGAGGCAACTACTACTCCATACTCTATAAAAAAAATGTATTGTATAATCAATTAGAATTATCTTAAGCATAGGTCTTAAGCATAACTCATTTATTTTGTCATTTTTATAGTAGAAGTAAAGACTATTTTTATTTTATTTTATTCATATTTATGCTATACGTACTTTTTCAGCCAACGCCATGTTCAGAATCATGTTTATTTTATCCCGGAAATTTCCATTTTGCTGTGTTTTCCAGTTAAGTGTTTCCAGATCCATGCAAAACTCTTTAATAACCATGGAACAGCAAAGGGGATGTCATTTTGACTTTACGACGTGTCATAAATTGAGCCATTAGTCCTGATAAGTAAATTATATTATGGCTTGTTTTTGTATGTTACTACGGTACTTCACATTATTGCATAATGTTATCATATCGGAAGTTAATTTAGGGCTAGCATATTTTTATTTAGATGTAGCCTTGAAAAGGTTTATAACCTTGGATTTTTTTACTATTATCATACCACTTACAAACTAACAAAGTTACACTGAAACTGATACTCAATAAATTTTGTAGTCTGGGGAAGTACCACGCCTATGTCAGTTATTCTACCGCCAAGCAGTAATGTGAAATCATCACTGTTTTCCGGATTGAAGGGCAATGTTTCCAGAAAAATAACAGGGCATAGAGATGGATAATCTTCTATCTCTGGGTGACAATGCTAGGTAATGATTTGGACTCTTCATGTTCCCATAGCTGCATGCTGCATGTCACTGTGATGTTATGAGCAGGCATGTTGATTACTATCAGGCACATTCCTGCTAGTATTGTCTCTCTATAGTATGAAAAAAAATACGTAAGATAGGCTACTTGCACTTCTAACGTCTAATTGAATATCTGTATCGGACTAGGTACTCGTATTTAGTTTTTATTGATGACTAGCTGAACCGTGCGCGCGTTGCTACGCTATCTATCGAAAATTGGTCGTACCAATTCAAATTTTTAACAAACTGGGTTACCTTAGGTTCTAATGACGCAACCTTTAAAACATAGACACATGCTGTCACGCAACGAAAGCTCTCAAAAAGCATTTTTTTCCCGTTTTTTGTTACATTTTTCATTCATGCTCCGTTCCTGTTGATAGTAGCGTAATGTTAAATAGCATAGCCCTCCTCGATAAATGGACTATCCAACAGAGAAAGAATCTTTCAATTCGGACTAGTAGTTCCCTAGATCCTTGCGTTCAATCAAACAAACTCTTCAGCCTTTTTATATTAAGTATAGATTGGTTTGCACTTGACTGCCTTCTCGACTAATGTTTAGCGATGCGACGATGCGATCCATAATGACATCCATAATGACAAGACGAAACTGATTCTATATTCCTCTTCGTTTTAGTCTGTGGAAGATCAACCATGATACGTTGTCGCTTTCTGGAGCTTTTATTATGGAGGGGTTTTTTTTTTTACGTAGGTACCTATGGCCCTACCGACTAAAACCTCCACAGATTTCTCTTGCATGGCCAGGGGTCAGGGCCGCCTCCTCGAAGGCCTATCGCTAGGTGAGACGTCGGACGGCCCTAAACATCCAACGCCCAAGGCCTTCCTGTGGAGACGGGGTGCGAGCCCAGAGTTGGCAACTCTCTAGGCACGCCCGCGTGTCCACTTCCGCCTCTCACACGACCTCTCACTGTCGAGAAGGTTTCATCTCACCTCTCATGGCGAAGATGATCGGCAGCGAGAGGTCCGTCCTCACCACCGCGGCTAGGGATAGCCGCGATCTGCCTCTACGGCTGCATCGCGGCCCTTGTCCTTCCACTGAGCACTCTGCTAATCAGAGTGCTTGTAGAGGACCCTCATCTGGAAGACTTAGGAATTTTACTTGGTCGATATATCAGCCGAGTAACCTTCTCAAGTCTTCCAGTCCCCCTCCCCAACCTCTACACGCACTGCTCATGGGGGGGGGGTGAGGAGCGCGTGTAGAAGTTCCCAGCCCTGGCCGGGTTTCGCCATCACACAACAAGATGCCACCGAGGCAAGTTGTTGTGTGATGCCCAGGGTGCACCACGTGGAAGTTCCCGAGCCACACACCCCTTTCTGGAGCTACGAGCAGTCCGATTAATAGATAGGAATAAAGAAAAGGTGGTGTTGACAATCTGGTTGCTACAAACCAAACCAAAGGGGCCTTCATTTGTTGATTACTAGCAGCGCCCCGCAATTTCACCCGCGTAGTTTCCGACGCTATTATATTTCCGAAAAAAAAAATAGCTTATGTGCTATTCCAGACTGTTATCTATCCATGTACCAAATTTCATCCAGATCCCTTCAGATACCTACTCCTGGGAGTTATTTTTTGGGGTAATTCCACTGATGTAGAAAACAAGTTTTTATTGCAAAAATCTGTAATATAGCTATATTCAATCTAAGTAAAAGAGAGATATCCGTAATATTTTCAAAGAGTACAAGTTTTTGACTCTTACCTGTATTTACGTTTACGGAAGCTTGTTCGTCAAACAAAATCGGAGTGACTTCTTCAACTCCTCATATAGAGGTGACGCTACTCGCCCTAAATACAAAAATAAAGAATTCTCAGAAGAACAAGCAAATAATTCTGTGTATCATAAGAATTCGTACTTCACTGCTATCAAAATATTTAATAGTTTACCCTTAGACATTAAAAATCTGGGCAATACTCGAATGCTATTAGCGAAAGGATTTTACAACCTAAAAGAATATTTCAACTATGGAAACGATGAATATATAAATATTCATTGTTCAATATTTTAGCATTGTATTGTTCATTAAAAATATTGTTTCGGTATGTTTTTTTGTTCAGTTTCAATTTCAGTATTACCTATGTTACTATCCAGAAGTACCTATACTTACATTTTTTTAAGTGTTTTTCCAAGTTTGCGCAAAACGTAAGCTCGATTTTTTAAACATAACTTTTAATTAAGTTTAACTTACTAACTTATTTTTATTTGTAACTAAACTACGTGTTTGACGTGATAATTCATGTACGTCCGTAATTGGGCATATTACTGTTTGTTTGTTGGGCATACCTATACCTAAGCTACTTTAAGATCTCTGTGAACTCAGTATGGCAATAAATAAATTCTTATTCTTTTCCAGATTCCTTCAGTAGTAGTAGTTCTTGAATGTAAGAGTAAGGAACATCCACGAACGAACATAACATTAAGATTTTGTGTAATTCGAAAACAATTTAAGGACAAGAACAGCTCGTGAACATAGTTCACGAAACTGTATATAAATATCGGGAACTTACTTCACTACGTGACCACGGTCAATATTAGTATACCCGTAGTTATGCATTGCAATGCATTGTATTGAGTTCGACACATATTTTGAATGAGGTTTGGATAGGTGTAAATAATTTCGGTAGCTCCATCTAATGAAATAATCTCGAACTAAAAAGATGGCAATGGATCACGGCGGATGGCGCCACCATCCTATAAAAGCTTATTGTGTAAGTATGACAAAAATATAGTGAAGTAGGTACTCGTAGTAGTAAATTAATATAATGTTTTAAAAATAAAAGGTTTATTACGAATGAACTCTAAAACCACTGGACACATTTAATTAAATATTATAATGTATAATTTTATCCACGAGGAATACCTACCTATACTAGTCTATATTTATTATTACAAAAATTAGGGATCTCTGCGAGTAGGTACTTACTAAAACCATCTGACTAAATCTATATAGTAATTACGAATACGACAAAAAAATATCTGACTTACATTTTACAAGCTTTGCTTCATTTCAGCCTAGGAAGTGCTGTGCAAAAAAGTGTTGACCTATAAATTATACTACATTATAGATTATACGAACAAAGTCGGGTCGCAGTTATTAAATTAAATAGAAATTTGTCATTTTCGCAGTTATTTAATGTAAGTATTTACAAAACACATTAGTGCTCTACTTAAAACTAAGTTAGCTTAAATAAAATATCACTTTTAAGGCACAAACATACTACGATAAGTACAATAGTTACTTCTAAAAATAATCACAATAAATAAAGCGGTAACCTTCCTGGAAGCTTAACTTTACAATTTTATGACTGAGAAATTCACACAGAACCGAAACATGTATATCAAGCCAAAGCAACAACAAATAACAGTCCTAATACTTATTAATGTTTTTTAGTTTAAGACGCCAAAAGAAAGAAACGAACTCAGGAAAAAGATGGCCGTTATTGATAAAGGTCTGATATCAACAGCAGAGTTGCCCTTTATCTTGGAAGTAATTTTGTTTGTCACATTTTTTACTTTGTTCACAAATTTATCCAAAATATCTGATCTAGGGGTAATATCACATGCCGTGTGACTGATAGCATCCACGACAGGAGCAGAAAATATCCTGAAGTTAACTTCGTTGTAGTCCAAGGTTTTATACATCCAAATCGGCATCCTGTTTGATAACACCCAGAGGTTTTCATTGTAATCTACTTTGATATCAGTCGGATAAATCATAGTGGTGTTACTCATGAAGATTCTTCCTTGATTCTTCATGGTATACGCTTTGTTAGATGTTTTCCAACAAGCAACGGCATTTAAATTGACTAGTGAATAGAATAGCACCCCTGTTTTGGGGTCTATGAAAGACACACTGGATTGAGCGTTCGGTCCTCTATCTCCAATCAGCTTAAAGGCGTCAAAGTTATCATCTGCTATTTTCTGGTTTCTCAGGTATTCTGTAGACACAGCAAATTCATTCGTACTGGCCATCGGATGGAAGTATAGGGTGCTGTAGTTGTCTGCATTAGGAGCTGTCAAACCAAGACCGAATAGCGCATCAGTCCATGTAAACTCGATCCCCTTAACTGTGAAGTTGCAAGCTAAGGGATCAGGGTGGAAGTAATGATGGCTGATTCTCCAGGATTCATTTTTCTCCCAAGAATAAACCACCAGTCCAGGTTTCCCGACATCACCGGCATAAGCGTAAGTTTTTTCACAATCAGTGTCTTCTATTGCAATGTTTGCAAACCCTGAGTCTTCTTTGACTTGATCGGCAGGTATTACGAATTTCCTGATCAAGTTGTCAGTCTTGAGGCTGTAAATGATGAGAGCTGGTGGGTATTTAGTAACGTTTGCTTCGAGATTGTTCATCTTGCCGTTGTCGAGGACCCAGAGTCTGCCGCAGCGATCGGCACGGATTCTGAAGGGAGAGATAATTTCAGGAGGTGTTCCGTCGGAGCCTACGGAATGTGCGGCCCAGCTCGGGTACGGGATCAATACTGGCGATTTTGTTGAATTATCTGAAAACCAAAACATATTTGTTACGCATTGTTATAAATTATACATACGGTTGTTTGTTAAACTATGAACGATAATTTAGTTACAATACTAACATAAAACATATTAGACCAAGAGCCCATGCACCCCAGACCTTCGTTATTTTATAAAAGCTGAACGTTTGTCAGAGTATGCTCCCAACACAGTTAAGAACGATGGCCCATGATGAAGTTTGGATCATCCTGGCTTTGGCAGATAAACGGTACTAAAGGTGTACCGATCTAAATTTGTCAAATTATAAAGTCTGATATTTTGGTAATACCTTCAGAATATTATTAAAAATCACACCAATAATTGCCAGACACTTAACGTCGTGGCAAACACTTGCCAGACACCCATGTTGTGTTAATGTCCAAGCAATTATAATTCTACTTGCTTCATAATATGCGCACTGATTTTTAAACATAATATTTGGGTACCTAACAATTAGCAGCCTAATTATCATAAGCAGCCCACTAAAAGTTCCCACTGCTGGGACTTGGGGCCTTAGTACCATTTATTTGCCAAAGCCAGGATGACCCAAACTTCATAATGGTCCATCGTTCTTACCTGTGTTAGGAGCATGCGCTGACAAGTTTTCAGCTTTTATAAAATAACGAAGGTCTGTGGTTCACGGGTTCTTGTTCTATATTGTCTAAAACTACATGTACAACTACCAGTAACATAACATTCCACTGACTACACCTAACTACCTACTAAGACCTGATAAAAATACTCGTATGTTATAAAATTGACATGATTCATTAGGCTGCGCTACAAAGATACTCTTTACCAGTAATCACTTTGCTAATTACTTTGTAGTGGTAGGACTCTTGGCAGAGTCCGCCTGGGGAAGGACCACACCTTTGCCAGTTATTCTACCGCTAAGCAGTAATGTGCAAACATTACTGTGTTCCGATTTGAAGGGCAATGTTTACAGAGACATTACAGGGCTTAGATATATAACAACTTAGATCTCTGGGTGAGGAGCGTAGTGCAGTGCTAGGTAATGATTTGGACTCTTCATGTTCCAATAGCTGCATGTCACTGTGCTGTTATGTGGCAGGCGTGTTGCTTACCATCAGGCACATATCCTGCTCGTCTCGTCACTCTTTGGTTTAAAAAAAACATCTATTACTATTTTTAAAGAGGTATACAGTTACACTAAAAACAAATTGTATTGTCAAAACATACTGCATGTCCCTCAAAGAGACCAGTTTGAATGGGTTGACTCATTGAAACTGGCCTTAGTAATCCAACATGTTCTGTATCGTGTTACTTTAAAACCTACAAACAGCAATAAAGATTTTTGTATTTATATTTGTATCACTAATTCGGGGAAATAGTTAATTCTTAAACCGAAGACTCACGTTGCTATTTGATCACGGCATATACCTATCTTGTAAAAATACTAGACCAAAAAAGAAAATCCTATCAATCTGTGATTCTCAGGATATGCAAAATGAAGAAACTTTGAGCAATGTGCTGACAACCTGACTAAAATAGAATATTTAATTTATCACCTTTACAAAAAATTACGTGCAGTACATAAATAAATGGAAACATTCTGAGAGATATGGGACTAGAACCCTTATGGTACTTGTAGCAATTTGATGACACTGTGCTGTTACGGGCAGACATGTCGATTACCATCAGGCACGAGCCTTGCTCATCTCATCACTCTATTTTAAAAGAAAAGTAAGTAGTGAAGCGGAAATGTAGTGAGGACAGACAAACTACGGTCCGCCTGTGGTTACTGAAGTTCAGAATTTTGTTTTCTTCACCAATTTTTAATTTAAATACTCGTATTACCGTAACTGTGCCGTATGAACCCATAGAACCTCCACTGCTGGGGCACGTATGTCCCTCTGACAAAGTAGAAGGGAGGTTCAGGTCATAGTCAACCATGCTTGCCAAGTTGCAGACTTCACTTGTTTTTAAAGAGTTAAATCTTCTTCGACAAGCTTCTGCATCATGTATTTCCTTCGCCGTTTTTTTAAGTTTGCGGTATAACGCACGTGACTTTGAAAAGACAGTGGTGAGCGTGGGATTCGAATCAAGAACTCCGGATCGACAATTGCCGATTGGAGTGGATCTTTCTCGATGGAATATTGATGTCTTCAAATCGAGAGTTTATTCTAGTTGATGGTTTATTCTAGGTAGGAACGCTCCATCGTAGATTGCATCGTCGCGTCGCTTAACATACAGTGAGAACGCGGTCATGCGTAAACTTAAAGTTAAAAAAATGCCTCTCCCGACTAGACCAGCCGCCACTTTGAATATTCCTGTCTATTTTATATCCTTGTTTACTTTTATAAGCTGCTTAATTTCTTTTGTAATACCTTTGAGATCAATGTAGTTCAAGCTGGAAGGCACGCCAGGCCTCCAGTGCGGCACAGTGACGAACAGCCTGTCTTCATACACCTCCAGCCCCATGGGGATGTTGTTCTCCGGAATAAAGGCCTTGGAGTCTATGGCCTCCTGCCGCGCCTGGGGAGACGGGAACTGGTAGTCCAGCTGCTTCCATTCGTAGAGGATATGGAGCTGGTCCATGCAGCTGGAGATGTAGACCAGCTGCAGCAGAAGAAGGGTTCTCATGCCCCTCATGTTGGACCTGAAAATTACAATGGAACCTAATTAGTTTTTTCTAAGTAATACTTATAAAACTGATGAGAGGAAATGTTTACGTATCGCGCGCGCACCGTCACGAAAAACTGAAGTAAAGTTTAGGCAGTATTTTAGTAAAAATAACTTCAATAGCTACAGGCTAATACTTCTTGCAGTGCAGATTTTATCTATTCTACGGTTGAAGTTATACTGCTTGACACGAGGAATAAAGTGAAGAAGTACCTATGAACTTCTTGCGTGGGTATATAAGTACACACACCAATGACTTCAATGGAAGGACATGGCTTACTGAACATTTTTTGCCATTTTAATGGCCAGCAAAAACTCGCTCACTCCCTCCCGCGCACTGAGCGCTGTGAACTGAGTCGCAGTCGCATGGTCCTAAATGCAACTTTAGCCCCAACGCGGTTGTGCCATTTTGTCCCACTTTTAGCCAGGTCCTTATATATAAGTCTACGAGAAACACAGTTTAAATCCAGATATCTCCAGTAGTATTCGTCTAAAAAATCAACCACATCATACATCTACACAAACTTAAAAAAAAATTCTTATGTTATATAGCCCAACTAATACGAGAATAATAAATGTCGATGTTTGTATGTTTGTTCGCCAATCACGTAGGAACGCCTGAACGGATCGGGTTGAAATTTGGAATACAGTTAGATTATAGTCTGGTATTACGGCACTTAGGCTTTTATCACTGGAAAATTAAGGGAACGGGAACTGCGCTGTTAAAACCGCGGAGTGCTGCAAACGACATAATATACATAAGATTAAATTGCCAATTTAATCTTTCATCGCTTCAAAATTCAAAATATTCTCGCTTCTAAAATCAAAATACCCAAATAATGCATTAGTGGCGCCGCTGCCTAATAGGCAAGCGAACTGTCCCAGACTTGTATTTAGTCTGTCATTATGATAATGCCTAGCCGGTGATAATACTATCGCGGGTCAAGAGCCGGCGGCCGTTTTATTCAGGTTTAGTGACCTCCTGTGAATTGCTGTATTCAACTCTGCACAGCTAACAATAGAAACGATAATTACAAGTAGTTTTTAAAATGTTTACTGTTCATTCGCAATCTAAAGTCATATAGCAATATTTTTTTCCCGTTTTTTACATTTTGTACATTTTTCATTCATGCTCGGCTCCTATTGATAGTAGCGTAATGTTAAATACCCTATAGCCTTCCTCGATAAATGGACTATCCTACAAAGAAAGAATCTTTCAATTCCAACCAGTAGTTCCAGAGATCCTTGCGTTCAAACAAACAAACATATAAACAAACAAACAAACTCTTCAGCTTTATAATATTAGTATAGATGTGTCTTACGAAGTTATGGAATAAAATTTGCGAATTTCAAATTCGAATGTATGGCTCAAAGCGAAAGCTTTTCCAGCTAATAATGGGTGGATATTTTTTTAGTGGAGTAACAAGTAACTATAATCTTAAGCGACCGATACTAGTGTACCTAATGTGTAATTAATTTGTGTAATATTAGCTGATAAATATTCATCAGTGTGCGTTGACTAACCTTACAACTTACTAAATTAATTAATAAAATTATAATGTAAACCTTGACTTCGATATTATTTGTACAAATGCTGTTTTTAAATGTAACGTATTTTTGTACTTAAGTTTTGCCTACAGGACGTAACGTACGAAAACGTAATTTCGTAAAAAAACTCGCGATCTTCCTTTTTTTTTATAGCATAGAGTGACGAGACGAGCAGATCATGTGCCTGATGGTAAGCAACATGCCTGCCACATAACAGCACAGTAACACGCAGCTATTGGAACATGATAGTCCAAATCATTACCTAGAACTGCACTGCGCTCGGACCTTCCTACTCTCGTTTTGTCCGATACAACATTGTTTGACGTTTAAATGTCCTAAGCATATCCTAATTAGAGTAGGCTTAGAACATTTAAACGTACAAAATGGCGGATTGAAGTAGAATCCGAGTTGGAAAGTCGTTGAGTTTATTTCGAAATTACGTTTTCGTAGAAAGAGAGTAGACGTCCAGGTGACAACAATTGTGAATCACTTCACCCACATGCGTAATAATAATGTCTGTAGCAAATAGAGCAAATAGCGTTGTTTATTGCTAAAATACTAAGTTATAAGTGTTCACTTCTATCTATCGAAAATCCACTGCACTGGCTAACTGCGAATTTTTATTGTATTTATATATAAATATACAAGGTGTTGCAGAAAGGTGCAACAATATTTATGGTAGTTCATCTACATTAAGTTTTGAATCATCTATGTGAAAATTAGGCATGAAAACTCAAAAAAAAATCCAAAAATAAATAAATTTTTTGGTTGTTATTTCATTTGACATACCCCTAATGGCCAGATCTCCGCACGGATTTTTGTATGACGTCGCGGCGTCGGTGGCAAGGTCGTTTGTCTGCTGTACATGCTTTAGGGTTGAAGCTGGTGATTTGGTGGGAATTTTACGTCAAACTTTGACTCGAATTATCTCGCGATCTACCGTGCTGAAGGGAAAGAGACCTTGGGTGATGAAGTCTACATCAGTGTTAAAATGGACTGTTATAATATTGTTGGGGGTAAATCCACCACGTTGTATATTGAAATATGGGAGGAATCGAACCCGCTATTTAACCACGGTAAATATCCTGTAATTTATAATACCTAGGCTAGGCCTGTATCGAGGAAGCCGATACGATTGTCCTGTGTGAAATTAAATGGTGCCTCCAAAAATATTTATTTTTATTTATTATTTATTTATCCACACATCGATACAAACGCACACATACACAATCACTTAACGTTTATGTTATAACAGATAAATATTTATGAAAATCTATGAACAAAATCCAAGCAAGTCTTCTGTTTCTTTATAATTCAGTGTATTTAATAATCTAAAGGTAGCTATTTTGGCCTCAGAGTGGGTTTTATCCGAGTGGGTTTACATAAATATAGGGTTATTGGGGGAGATAGCGGTCAAGTGAAAATCCTTAAGTAGATACAACTCAACGCTGAAGCAAAAAGCAAAATCAGATTAATATAGTTGCAAAATTCTTGTTACGAAGTTATCTTAAACATGTTTTTTATCCATACTCTAAACCAGAGCAACCACCTGGAATGTTCTCAGTAGTTAGATATTTAAGTTGAAACGTAGACAATGGACTCTCAGTAGTAGCAATTCATACGCTAGATTAAACAATCCATGCTAAGTTACGTCATGTCTATATACAGGCGCGGTCCTAGCCTCGAATTTTGAGGGGGGGGTCACCAGTACGCAGCCTCAGATTGGGGGGGGGGGGGGGGGGGGGTCACGAGTAGAAATACAATAAATCCAGTAAAAAAGACTTTACTAGTAGCGTCCCACGATTTTACCCGCGTAGTTGACTTTCCAGTTGTTTTCCCCGCGTTTAAAAATAGTCCATGAACTTATTAGATTGTAGTATTAGATATTTTGATTTTTTTAGATTTGTAATCTAATGTATATGATTTTGGGGGGATCATGTCCCTCGTGACCCCCCCCCCCCCCCCCCCCCCCCCCCCCCTGGAGCCGCGCATGGTCTATAATTCCCAACGACTAAACAAAACGCAAACCTAGGACCATGTAACTTGAACTAAACCGGCGATCAATTTCAACAAATTTTACGTTCAAATTGTACTGGAAAACAAGCGTGTTAAGAATTGTGGTCTAACATTTTTTATGGTGTTCTAGTGTAGTCTATTTTACGTTATAAGTACAGTTCTTCGTCATAATTTGAAATACCAACGTAATTGATTATGACTTTGAAATTGGTTTTATGATTAAGAAACTGAGGTTATCTACCCAGTCAGTTTGTTTAGAGTTATCGGACTTAGGAAGTAAAAATTAACAGTAGGTTGATAATACATTGAATAACTTGAGTATGCTTACCTTGCGAGACTTAAACAGCTATTTGAGCAGAATGAATATTATGTTTTTGAAGTGAAAACTTCTTTAGGCGCGCCTAGACACATTTTTCGTGGGGTGTAAATTGAATTCTGGCATCACGCTCGGGTATGATAAGAAATTTCGGGTAAACTCGGGACCTTGGCGATTGGGCATCTAGAAATGCGTCAGCCAATGAGAAATGCTGAAAGGGCGTGGCCTCGCCATCATGGCATGGCCATCTAGAAATGCGTGAGCCAATGGGAAATGCTGACGCATTTCTAGACGGCCATGCCAAGATGGCGAGGCCACGCCCTCCGGTTAGACCCGTGTAGTTTCCAAGGTATACTATCAAATTCTGAGTTAAAAGTTTTCACTTCTATCGACAGTTCGTATGACTGCCAATTTTTTTTCTTTGCTCAAAGGTAGGTTGCTCAATAGTATCAAAAGCAGCTTCCACTAATAGACCCAAAGCCTAATTATTTAATTATTAAGAATAATTGTGTGTACGTGTAGTAACTGTCTGATAAAAATAGATTTAAGGAACACTGTGAAATATTTTCGGAAAGATTAAAGTGTAAAAAAAGTTTGATCGTCGACTTTTTTTTCTATTAGGTATTAAAAAGTTAGGTATGTATAGATTTCCTCTTGATTGCTATCTCGTCTAATGTTAAATGATGATGCGGTTTATGATAAAGCTTATTTACCTAGTGTAACACTTTTTTTCCGTAATTCGGAACGCGACTCTTTCGTCGGCTAGCGGAGCAAAACGTCCCCTCCCTAGTTAATAATCGTTGGTTTTTACCGCAACACTAGCTGGTTTTTGACAGCGGAAGGGAAGTGAGCGGCCATTGGTTTTTTGTCACGGGCGGCGGTCTCGGACTGCCGCTCCGTTATTAATTAATTATGGCGAGTAGTCGCTGGTTCGTGGAAAATTAAATTGTGCTGGTATATCTTGTTTGGTGAGTTCTAGGGCAATTGTTTCGCCTTGCTCATTCGTTATGTGGATCACAGAGAAGTGAACTTTGGTTGATTGTTATAGTGACGTGTCCCGAAGGGTGTGGTACGCCTAGCCCGCGTGGAGCGCTGGGACTGCCTTCGCGTCTGTTTGGCGAGTCGTTGCCTCCCTAACAAAAAAAAGGGGTAAGTCGAATGTCTAAAATGTCAAGTGAGCCGCGTGGCGGATGTTTGTGGAATATTTTCGCTAACGAATCATTTTGTTGTAGGAGGTGTTTTATTGGGGCGAGCTGTTTTGTTGGGGCGAGCTACTGCGCCGTACGAGACCCGGCGGTAGGCCGATCTCGCGCGACCTCGTGTGATCTCGTGGCCTGTGTCCACGAGCGCCGCCTTTTGGGGCATCCAGGTTATCTTTTGGGCTTTTGAGGGTGAAATTGAGCGGGATGTGGAAAGGGCGAGTGCGGGCATGGTTGCCGTGCGGAGCCAAGGGCCGTGGTTGAAGTAGGGCAGAGCCGGGGGAAGATGTGACCACTCTCATCTCGAAACCACCGTCTTAATGTTATCCTAACCGCCGTCCAGTGAATAGTGGGTTTCCTCAGGATGTTTTCTTCAGCTTAGCTTATCAGGGCGGGACGGCCTGATCCCTTGTACTTGTAAAGGTGTACGGTTTCATCTCCCGATGTGTTCCTGGCTATAAGCCACCAGGGATTCCGGAAGCCCAGGCTCTTGCACCTTCCGTATCATAGTAGGTTTACAGTGTTAGTGGTCCATCCCCTCCGTAGTTATTAAGGGTCATTTAAGTACACTATATGTGAAGGGACGTCTCCCTATAACGTTGACCTTCGCGTTAATTAATGAATATTGTACTTTTACCATTGAGAATGAATCAATGTTTTCTATTTTCAAGTGTTTCTGTGTGCGCTGAGAGCGGATAGCTTAGGTCCGCGTAGGGTTTTTATACACCCATATGATGTGATGTTGATGTTAGGTTGACGGAGAGTGGTGGTTGAATCCGAGGCCGTTAAGGTGTCTGCCCGGAGTCATTAGTGAAGTTTGAGGGTGTGGTAGTTGAATCCGAGGCAGTTAAGGTGTCTGCCCGGAGTCATTAGTTGTATGAGTACTACTTACTTACGGTATTTATTACAATGATAAAGGTCTTACTCTAACCGAGGGTAAAACTTAAATTATAGCGTTGTGAATGTGAAGATATGAGATGGATATGTGAAACGTTGTAATACTGATACTTCCTGTACCTTGTATATGAGTTAGTCAGGACGGATGTTATTCTGTTTAACCATACTAGCCTTTCTGTTTATGGGACCTAGAAAGGGAACTTATTGTATTCACCTTAATCTAGTACCTCTCGGTTATTATAATTTTATTGTTCTAATGTTGGATGTCTAACCCTACTAAAGGGGTTATTTAAGTGTTATAATTCTGTATGGAATCTTAAGCGTTTAAAGTGGTAGTTAAATTCTTGTCTAGAATTATTATATTGTAAATTCAGTGGTCTTTTTACCACCCTATAGAAGGCATATTGGCCTTTAGTACCTATTGTTAATTGTAGCTTTTCACCATTAACCCTACAGGTTCCGGGAGTATGGTGAGGTGGTGATTTTCAAATTAACTCTTAAACCTAACCGGGTGAGTTTGCCCGGGGCTTAACCCCTCACTTATACCGGCGATATTTCCCATCTACCGAACCTCACTCTGGGACCCTGTATGGCGGAATCTTAGTTGTTTTACTCAAGGAGGTTGATGGAATTCTTATAATTCCTTCTTAAGATCTTGGTAACAGTGATACAGCGATCAACCCCTGACCCTTTTAACCCTTTTTCCCTAGTTTTAAATTGGTTGATATCAATAAACGCTTGAAAAGGTCTTAATTTTTTATTTCTACTTAAACTTAACTTTTTTCCGGGGAGGTTTGAGAATACAATGTTAAACCTATTGAGTTCTCAACCATAACACCCCGGATAACCTTACACTAGAAGAAATGAAGGCCAATATTGTAACCATAAGGAAAATCCACTCCTCAATTCAAACCCACAATAGACTTTCTTATTGTACCTAAACGTGGAATCAAACCTCCTCGTTTGAGTTTTTGGCACGTCAACTACGAAACGGGGTGGGTTTCTCAGTCTACGAGTATAAAATCGATAATAATCGACAATTTTTTCGTCAATACCATACCAATTTGAGCCAAATTGACTTAAATCAGACATGTGTCAGTTTATTTAGTGTGGTTAGCGTGAGCCGTGAGAAAATGCTTAGGCTAAGAACTCATGGAGCGATTTTCGCCCGCGACCGGCGCGGTTGCGGAACTACGGTTTTATTTCAACACTCACGAGACCGCTTGTTTTCGCGATTCCGCAGCCGCAGCGTGAAACGCGTCGTGAGTTAGTTGTGCTTTGTTTTTGACGTGACAACGTCTAATAAATCGATGAACGCCGGCTGCATGCACAAAAAGTGTCGCGTTATGTCCCGTTACGCTCATTGTACGCTTGCGCCGCATCTACCAATGTTTTGTTATGACGTCCGGAAACCAACCAACTTTATAGACAACCAATTTTTTTTACATGGTAATATATCTGCATCCTATGGAAGCTGTGGGCCCGCGACCGCGGGGTTCGCGGGTAAAAATCTCTGCATTAGTTCTTAGTCTTAGACTACTAGTTGCCTTAGAGACTTAGACTATTTAGTGATACCTACATGTCTAGACTTTGAATATTTACGACGATACCGAGACAAGCAATCGCCAAGGGCGTCAAGTCCGAATCCGTCGCACTGTCTCGATCACGCAATGTCAAAAGGACAAGGTCAACTTGAGAGGTGAAAGAATTTCGAGCTGTCAATGTCAGAGAGATTCATTGACAATCGATGTCGGCCGACTTCCCGACCTCGCGAGGCTGTCCGGTTTAAATTCCGAACTCGGCCTCTGTCAAGGTCCACTTCCTGCCTTTTACTTGAGCGAGGTGTAATAACACAGTTTTGTGGTTTTTTTTTTGTTAAATACATAATTAATAAGCAACACAACACAAACTCTTGTAAGTAGGTACATGAGTCTCCTAGTGGCTTAGTTGGTAGTAGGCACCCTCCAAAGCCGTAGGTGGGTTCGATTCCCAGCTAGTGTAATATTTGTTCTGTATCTGGGTGTCTCTATGCATCTACTAGTATTTAAGTACTTTTAGTATTAAAATTAACGTGGTTGTTACACATATTTAATTGGGTAAACGTGTAACTCACATGTAATATGGTCGGTCAATCCGACTCGAGTTTCGGCCGCGTCCGGCGGTCTTTTGTATTTGAAACCTTGAAAAAGGCAGCCGGGCGCGGCTGAAACTCGAGTCGGATTGACTGACCATATTTACACCATATTTACTATCGACACGTGAGTTACCTGTTTATCCAATTAAATTTAAAAGTACTAGTAGCGACCCGCGGTTCCACCTACGTAGTTCCCGTTCCGGTTATTTTCTCCGGCTGTAGAGTAGCTGTTATTCCAGACTATAAACCTATCCGTGCTCCATATTTCAATCCGATCCGTTCAGAAGTTCCGACGTAAATGGGCAACAACCATCCAAAATCTAAATTTCCAAGCTTTCGTATTTAATATTAGCAGGATTCTACTAGCTACCTGGCTCCCATAAAACAATCGTTGCTTAGTTTGGGTCTAGATGGTGTTATGTAAGAAATGTCCACCAACATTTATTTTAAAATATTTAAACACAAACTTACGAAAATTAAGTAAAATACTTTGTTGTTTTCGTGGTTGAGCGCACTGCAGGTATTCGTACCGCCTTTACGTTACTGAAAATATAGACCTGGCCTTGCGCCCGCACTAAACATAAATAAAATCGGTGATTTTGTTTTAATTATTTCGGTTATTTTGTTCCAGAGTGAATCGGTAGGTAAGGACGTCCCATCGTAGATCACCTCGTCGCTTAACATCAGGCGAGATGGTGGTCATGTGTAAACCTATAATAGTTAAAAAGTAATCTTCTTATATATAAAATTCTCGTGTCACAGTGTTTGTTTCCTTACTTCTCCGAAACGGCTTTACTGATTTTTACCAAATTTTATATGCATATTCAGTAGGTCTGAGAATCGGCTACTAGCTATTTTTCATACCCCTGAGTATTAGGGGTTGTTCATACCAAACTTTTTGTTTTTAATTTTCATAAAAAAAAAATGTTTTTATTTTTTTATAATGTGGCGTTAAAAAATACATACAACCCTAAATTTTTACCCTTTTATCACCAACCCCTGTTTTTTTATAGCCATTTTAGTAATTTAATCATTTGACATTGAACTCCTAAACGAGGGGACCGATTTGAATGTTTTTTTTTTGTGTGTGTATTCGAAGATAGTTTAAATTCACAAATAAGCCCGGCAGATGGCGCTGCAGGCAGTGTCTAGGTTATGTCCGAGCGAAGCCGGAACGGGCCGCTAGTCTTATATATAAAATTCTCGTCTTATATATAAAATTCTCGTGTCACAGTGTTTGTTTCCTTACTCCTCCGAAACGGCTTTACTGATTTTTACCAAATTTTATATGCATATTCAGTAGGTCTGAGAATCGGCTACTAGCTATTTTTCATACCCCTAAGTGTTAGGGGTTGTTCACCCCAAACATTTTTTTTTTAATTTTTGGTCAATTTTTCTTGTTTTTATTTTTTTATAATGTGGCGTTAAAAATACATATAACCCTAAATGTTTACCCTTTTATCACCAACCCCTGTTTTTTTATAGCCATTTTAGTAATTTTATCATTTGACAGTGAACTCCTAAACGACGGGACCGATTTGAATGTTTTTTTTTGTGTGTGTATTCGAAGATGGTTTAAATTCACAAATAAGCCCGGCAGATGGCGCTGCAGACAGTGTCTAGGTTATGTCCGAGCGAAGCCGGAACGGGCCGCTAGTAATAATATAATATAATGTTCACTGCAATTTCAATAGTATTATTAATCCTACTAATATTAAAAATGCGTAAGTGTGAATGTAAGTTGCTCAATCACTTCGGTACGACTGAACAGATTGGGTTTAAATTTGGGAAAAGTGTACCTTCGAATACGGTGCAAGAACCTACATCAAAATATCTTTAATTGTCTCCGCCATTTAACCACAATGAATTTTCTTGTAATTAACAATACTAGTGTTATTGTTGCGTAACTATCTGCTATAATCTGCTGTAACCATGACGTGAATATTTTTTGCAAACGAAATTACCTACATATACAGGGTTATTGGTAATCAGCCTGCATCCTTTTAAGGGGATGTTAGGTACATTCAATACGTCAACTTTTGTTCTACAGTTTTAAAA
The DNA here is from genome assembly GCA_963693475.1 of Ectropis crepuscularia. NCBI lineage: Eukaryota > Metazoa > Arthropoda > Insecta > Lepidoptera > Geometridae > Ectropis > Ectropis crepuscularia. The sequence continues at coordinate 26,900,110 of OY856349.1, read as the reverse complement.
AAAAAAAGTTTTTTTTTCTTTTACAAAATAAATAAAAAGTGCATTTGCACGGTCTAAAAGTATCGAACTCTTCGTAACAATTCGTAACGAGAGCGCGTACGCTCTTTATCGCGCAAAAAATGATGTACCGAAGTGAATAAACACTAAAAAGTCGCTAAACAGTACAAAAAAGGGCAACAAATACTTTTTTTTTGGGTTATCTATTAAGTTTTAACAAAAGCTGTAGAACAAAAGTTGTTTGTTTAAATATACAGAACATGCCCTTAAACGGATGCTTGCTGATTACCAGTAACCCTGTATAGTGTTAAGCTAGTCCAACTAAATCTATATTAATTACATTTAATGTAACAGATAAGGATAAAGAAGGGCTCATAAGGAGGATAGAAACGATCATTTGTTTATTTAACTAACTAAACTAACTATCAATGCAAAATTCCTACTCATGATGTCATTGCAGAAAGACAATGGAACCACGTCTAAAACCGAACCAAAGAAAGACTTGAACGTCAGTGATATACGTAAATATGTCGACTTCATAATAATAATATTATTCAAACTCCACACTTATAATGTGACTAGCACCTGCCCGCAACTTCGTCCGTGTAGAATTCGGAAAATATCTATTATTTTAGGAACTATAGTACAATGAGTATTACTACAGAGCGACGAGACAAGCAGGTCATGTGATGGTAAGCAACAAGCCTACTCATAACAGCTTAGTGACACGCAGCTATTGGAATATGAGGAGTCCTAATCAGAAGAGAAATCATTACCTAGCACTGCACTGCTCTCGTCACCCAGATATTTAAGATATTTTATCCCTATGCTCCGGAATTTCTCTGGATACATTGCCCTTCAAACTGGGACACAGTGATGTTTTCACACGACTGCTTGGCGGTAGAACAACTGGCACAGGTGTGGTACTTCCTCAGGCGGACTTTGCAAATACCTACCACTACAAAAAATAAGTGGTAATAAGTAAATTTAAGTTCCAAATTTCAACTTGATCCTTTTAGTTCATGCAACATAGATAGAGCAACAAACATCTATTTTTTTTAAAATATGTTCTCCTCCTCGGTTTACTCTTAATAATGTCTCGTTTTTCTTTCCTGAATAGATTCTTTCTATTGCCATTACGTCATCTAAGTACTTTTGCCACTGATGATATGCAGGTCATGGTAGACTGATGTGTCTCGAATGCTGCAAATTCGACCGGACCAGACTATCGTGTTGGAGCTATTTTTTACCCTCAACTTTCTCAGTATATAGTGATAGTTGCCATCTTTATTTAAATAATCAAAGTACACCAATACAACACGTTTGATATAGTTGGTAGAGTTCTAGTCTGATACTGAGCCTTGAGCCTTGAGTGTCTGAAGTTTCGAAGCGTTGATCTGTTAAGCTGATTAGTTGGAACGTTTGAAAGTTCTAGATAAGAACTAACTAAGTATCTAACAAAATTGACAGTAGTGAGTTGTAGCTGGGTTGTATCCCACTCAGAACAAATATTGGTTTATATCGACGATCATCATTTGCCTACCCTTATCCCACGTTATGTGGGGTCGGTACAACATATGCGTTTCCGTCATTCGTCTCTGTCATTTGTCAAATATGAGTTTATTTACTCTTTTCTTCCATGTCCACTTTCACACAATCCAGCTCCACTTTTTTGGTCGCCCTCTAGCCCTCTACCACAACATCCATCAACATTCATATTTAAAACTCTTTGGGTTATGTGGTCTTTATCCCTACGCATAAGGGCCAGCGCAGACAGAACGGAGCGTAGTAGAGAGGATTTTGTTAACACACTTGAAAATAAACTTTAAAATTATTACTATAAAGTGCCTAAATGCTTGCACCTTATTCCCACGTATCTTCGAGGACGCGCGAGCATCTTTTGTCAGGTTCAAGCATTTATGCACTTTATTGTTGTAGTTTTAATGTTATTTTCAAGTGCGTTCATAAAATCCTCTCCGCTGCGCTCCGTTCTCTCTGCGTTGACACCACAGAAATCTAAATTACCTTATTATTTAGATTTCTGTGGTTGACCCTAACATGGCCAAATCACGATAACCTGGAGCTTTTCAACCTGTCTGTCACGGGTGCTACTTTCGGTTTATTTCGGTGATATACGCTATATATTATGTTATGTCATGTTGCTTACCATCAGGCACATGAAATGCTCGTCTCGTCATTCTTTATTTTAAAAAAAAGTCAAAGTAGCCTAAATGTTTTCCAGACTGTAATCTAACTGTGTTATAAATTTCAATCCAATTAGTTTAGCCGTTCCAACTTGATTGCGCAAACACCCAAACGGCATTTATAATTTTAGTAGGATAACCAATTATATATGTGTTATGTCAGCTATATTACTTTGAGGCTAGATGGTGTTGTGAAGAAAAGTCGACCAATAGTATTTTAAATTAGTGTTTTTAAAATTCACGCTTACGTCACCAGATTATTTTAAATTTGTATTAAAATAGACATTAACATAAAAGTCTAGCCAAAGGAAGTTGTTTGGCCTAAACTAAGCAGTTCCTAAGTTTGAATGTCTATCTTTGATCATGCCTTCCTCAATTTTGTAATTCATAGATTGGACATGGCGCTTAATTCAGTACTCAACGGAAACTACAACCATTTACAATTCATTAACTACATACTTAGATAACATTTTAGGTATCCCACAGGAAACTAAAATCCGGTTTTGCCTTTTAAAACCACACAATGCGTATTAACTACTAAATTTAAACAAAATATGACGAAGCTATGACACAACTTTACGCTATAGAATTCAATCGGCATTAAAATTCTACGCAAACGTTGGAACATTCACTTGCATCGAATCAGTTTTTAACAACAATGAATAATGGACTCTACCACATAAGTATAAGAGTTAAAATGATACCGCGGCGAATAATAATCGATTCGTCTTATAGAACTTGTTATCGAGTAGATTTTACGATTCGTTTCCAATAGTACCGATCGGTTAACGACTGTGTGACTCATTTAAGATAATGAAATACCTTTACTTCGCGAATAATAGCAATAAAAAAAAACATTGAATTGACCTTGAAACTTCGTAAGATAAAAGGAAACGTATATTTTGTAAACGGATATATGATTTTTATTGTTCACGGCAAAATAAAAACAGTTGTACAGACAAGAAAAATAATATAAAAATACTAGTGTCACAACAGGCAGCCTTATCGCTAAAAGCAATCTCTTCCAGGCAACCTTTGGGTGTATATGCTGTTTACTATTTTTAATAAGCAGTAAGTATATTGTATGTCTTTCTACTTCTTTGTGTCTGGTATACGTCACTATAACGTTAATATAACGTATTTGTATTTAGCCTGCTTTAAACACCAGCTTGACAAATGTGACGGATTCTTGAAAAAAATAGTTTAATTAGAAAATGTCAATTGTTCCACATATATCTTTAACGAATACCTATAACTATAAGTTCCCACTACTGGAGTTCTAATGTCTTTCTAAGAACACCCTGGTTACCTCATGATGACAAAGCCAGGGCTGATGACAAACTCATATAAATGTACTGGGGAAAATACTAACAAGAGCTAACCTAACAAAATCAAACGTTCTAGACACCAAGTCACCACAGCTACAAAAGACCAACCTCTTCTCTCACAAGGAGAGATTCCAGATAGTAATCCACCACGCGGGCCCAGTGCGGGTTGATAGATGACACATGACCTCAAAAGATTCTGGGTACATGTCGGTTTCAGCACTATGTTTTCCGTCGCCATTTTAAGTTAGCTGCATTACGCACATGACTTCCAAAAGACAGCAATTCGCGTGGGGTTTGAACCCGGGGGATCCGGATCGGTAGTCGCTGTTCACCCGACTAGACCAGCCGTAACTTAAAAATGCAAGGCTGTTAATTACATATTATAACCTCACGTAATAAATGTACTACGATAAATACCAATTTACTTACAAATTACTTCAAATAACAGTTACCGATCAATTAAGGGCGTATTGTAAGCTGTGGCACGGCAATATTTAAAGACACAAAAGGTTGCCACGGGGCGTGCGGAGGTCACGCACTCAGACCCGCGACATGTGCCTCGCAGAATGCAACCTGGGGGCCTGGGGGTCTAACGCCGAACGAAAAATGGCATCGCTTTGATGTTTCTCTCTCTTTTCTTTTCGCTTGAAATGATAGAGACAGCATTAGCAAAGCGATAGCCGATTTAGTTAGGCGGTAGAAGCGCTGTTGTAAATGCCAGAATGGATTTACTTATCTACAAAATCTACATACCTACTAGCTGTACCCAGCGCGCGTTGCTACGCCACCTGTCAAGAATTGATCGTTTCTTTTTCGCCAATTCCTTTGTTCCTTTTACCCTATCTTCTTTGGCCCATGCACAATAACTTTGCACATGATCGAATGCATAGTTTACGACTTTATAAAGGACATACAGACAGAGAAGCATTTAGTTTTGTTAATATAGATTCTTGATTTCATCACAGACTTAAAAATCAACCAAAAAAGTATTAATGCTTGTGTTTCAATCACACGGTAGTGTGTAATGTTTTATATATGTATTTTCATGCATAGGTAATTACATTCCCACCTAATAAAAAAAATTGGCAGTCATAGGAACTGCCGATAGAAGTGAAAACTTATAATTGAGAATTTGATAGCTTACTTTGAAAACTACGCGGGTGAAACTAGTTCCAGTTTCAAACTACACACGGTGTGCAAACAAAATTAAGATAACAGAGTAGACGTCCTGTTGTTTTCTCGTGATAAAAAATATCCTTTGTAAAAATATTCGATATATTGTTAATTTTTAGATTTTTCAATTTAGTGAAAACAAATTTCGGGGTCATGTCTCTTGTGGGACTGTGATCACTGACTGTGACCACCTGGGAAGGTGGTCACAGGCGACAGACCCATTCAGACCACATCTGTTTACAATAGACCTTGACCTTGAAGAAACTGATTGTCTCTTGATTTGAATAATCTCAGCTTATTTCCACCACGGGAATCCCACTCAGAGGCAGTTCTATAATAATTGAGTTGTTTTTGTGAAAGTGGGTTATTTTCAATTAACAATTGCGTAGACGGCCTTCAGATGGTAAACCTACATACATACACATTATATTAACGTCCTACTATCCTACTAATATTATAAATGTCAATGTATGGATGTTTGGATGTTTGTTGCTCAATCACGTCCTAAAGTATGAACGGATCGGGCTCAAATTTGGAACACAGATAGATTCTAGTCTGGAAGAACACATAGGCTACTTTTTATCCCAAAAAACAACAACAACGGGAACGAGAACCACGTGGGTAACACCGCGGGGAGCTGCTAGTACTAATATAAAGAAACGAATAACAGTGACGCGAGTTTAGTTGTTTTTTCCCGTCTCAAAATTGTTCAATGCGTTCAAAAACTATCAAATCTAGAGTATTTCTAAGTAGCCGCACCTAAACCCGAACTGGGTTTATGTCTATTACAATTATCAAGGCTGCAAGCTCTTTACGGCCGGTAAATTAGTTTCTACGACAATTAGCAATCACTTACGCACGCCACTGCGACCTTACTTATGTTAGGTATTATAATATGTCATGTTAGAATAACCACTACATTCGTCAGCGCCTGAAATATAACTCGCATGTTGTCGATGCATGGAGGTCTCGTATCCAAACAATATTATAAATGTCAATATTTGGATGTTTGTTTCATTTATTACGGGAACGGAATCTACGCGGGTAAACCCGCGGAGTGCTGCTAGTAGTTTATAGTTTACATGGATAAGAAATGCAGAATGTTATGTTGTGCGCGCCACAGACAGATTTTTCGTGGGCTGTGAATTGAATTCTAGCGTCACGGTCGGGAACGATAAGAAATCTTCAGATAAACTCGGGACCATGGCCATGCTTATGGTCACGCCCTCTGGAGGGCGTGAAATTCAAACTTGTAATCAAAAAGTTAACACAATCAGTTCCTATAAATGGCCTACACCAGCTGCTGCCATGATTATAGTCTTTCAAGCACTTTGTAATAACAGATAATTGCCATAATGACATCTCTCTTTATATTTCGGTGAGGGCACCACCATCCCATCTCACAATCGATATTAGTAGTAGTGGTGGTAGTGGTAGGACTCTTAGCAGAGACCGCCTGGGGAAGTACCACACCTTTGCCAGTTATTCTACCGCGAAGCAGTAATGTGCAAACATTACTGTATTCTGGTTTGAATTACAGGGCTTAGAGATATAACAACTTAGACCTCTGGGTGACGAGCGCAGTGCAGTGCTAAAAAAAATGAACATCAAAATAAGATATCATTTCTAAAAACAGGCAAAAGCTACGTAGAGTCCTTTTCGACACTTCCAAATATGCATCGAGTATGCTATTTCAGGCAAGCTTCATAAGTAAATGTTTTCAAATATGTGCTCTACACCCAAGTAAATAAGTTATAACATTTAATTTCACTGTATTGTTATCTTAATTTTGGTTGCAGACCGTGTGTAGTTTGATCCAACTTGAAATATAGGATAGGTTTTATATCGATCAATCTGCCATTCTCCGAGCGAAGCCGGAACGAGTCGCTAGATTTTTTATGGTTTGTTCTGTGTCTGGGTGTTTCATTGCGTAATAAGTATGTTTTTACTCATATACTTTTACAATTATTTGAGTATTATATCAGGCTTCCATATTATACAAGCTTTGCTTATTTTGGAGTGAGATGATGTTGTGTGAGAAATGTCGACCAATGAATATTAACTTAATTATGACCCTTGACTTCACAAATTCAATTACACAAGTTAGAATTGTTTTTTTTTTTCAACTATTATAGGTGCTCACTTGACCACCATCTAGCCTGATGTTAAGCGACGATGCGACCTACGATGGAGCGTGCTTACCGATTCACTCTCGATTAGAAGACACCAAAATTGTATCGCAAGATTGTGACGCATGACATGGAAAGATTCTAGATACATGTCGGTTTCATCACAATGTTTTCCTTCACCGTTTTTAAGTTAGCGGCATTACGCAGCTGAAAAAACAGTGGTGCGCGTGAGATTTGAACCTGGGACTCCGGATCGACAGGACCCGTTTTCCCGACTAGACCAGCCGTAACTTGGGGCGCGGCTAGTATTCTGAATCGCTGATAGAAATAATACGTCAGTGCTTTAATGAACAAGCTATTTTAGGTTAGTTAATTCTACCAACTGTACAATAAAGTCGGTTTGTCTGCACAATGCTACAATGCGATCATTATAATCGAAGGCTCTTCGCGAGACGGCATTTAATCATCCTTTCCACGACACCGCAGCCTGCGGTACCTTTTCTTGGTAGAACTTATCTGATGGATAACTTTCTGATAAAAGTCAGTAATATTAATAAATAGTTACCTACTTCATAATTAATATCAAATCAAAGAAAAAATTTTATTTTGTATGCTGGAATGTAAATAAAATCAGTGGACTATCCCGTCTGCCCAAATTTCAGACGTAAAAAATTGTTAGGATATAATGAAAAAAATGTTATTTGTTCCATTTAAAATTGTTCCAAACAGCGTATGCTCGTTACTTGTTATTCTCTATTGTAATTTAGTTTGTACTAAAACAATGTACTATGAAAACCAGATAAAATACTCATATTATTGTAAATACATATTTTGAATACCTACATATGAGACCATTTCTTAGGATCGAATTTCATAACTTTTGTGAAATATACAACTATGTCATCCAGATAAAATTGTAGGCAAATTTTAATTTTTTGTTCATTTTTCTAGAACTACCAAACCAATTTTGATATGATTCGGGAAGCATACGCATCTGAATAAAAAAAGAAGTTTTAAAATCGGTTGGGCCGTTCTTGATAAAGCAGACAATCTTGACAAAACGGCTTGAAAATGTTAACAAATACATAGGGTGCGATTCCCACCCAGTGCACATATTAGTATGATGAATTCAAATATTTGTACTGTGTCTGGGTGTTTCTATGTATTATACGTATGTATTTACAACTATATGTATAAGTATAGTATATAGTATAGGGTCAAACTGAAAGTTCTTAGAACTGGCCACTTATAAACAATATAATAAAAAAATAATTCTATAATTTGAAAATAGAACTCTTTGCCAATATTACTGAGTATATACTTCATTCATTTGTCATTTGTTTTACGATTTGGCGGCAAATTGAAAATTGTCTGTGTCACGTCAACATGAATTTAACACGAGAAAATTTTCGTGCAATGATTTTTTATGACTTTCGATGTCATTTAAGTCAACAAGAAAGTTATGATAGACTACGATTGGCCTTTCACGATGAAGCCCCATCTGGTGCGACTGTTTACAACTGGTTTAATGAGTTTAAACGTGGTCGCAATAATCTCACTGATGATTTACGTGAGGGACGGCCTTCTACGGCGACCACTGAAGATAACATCTGTGTTGTGCGGCGTATGATAGAGACTGACAAAAGAGTGACCTATCAGCAGATTTGGACAAGCTTAGGCATCGGTATGAGTCAAGTGCACAAAATCCTACACGAACATTTAGCGGTCAGGAAGCTTTGCGCCCGGTGGATACCTCATAATTTGACTGAGGCTCAAAAACTCCATCGTGTGGATTGGTGCCGTAAAATGATTGAAAGATTTAACGGAGGTGACTCAAATGCTGTGTTCGACATACTAACAGGTGACGAAAGCTGGATTTACTGTTATGATCCTGAAACCAAAAGACAATCTGCTCAGTGGGTGTTTCCTTTCGAGGAGTTGCCAACTAAAGTGAAGAGAGATCGAAGTGCGGGGAAAAAAATAGTGGCCTCGTTCTTTGGAAGGATAGGTCATTTCGCAACAATTGTGTTAGAGGATCAAAAAACAGTTTCTGCAGAATGGTACACTACCAATTGTTTGCCACTTGTCTTGGAAAAAGTTCGAGAGAAACGACCTCGCAGTAGGATCCTCCTTCACCACGACAACGCCTCATCGCACACCGCCAAGCGAACGATCGACTATTTGGCGACATCAAACGTTGAATTACTGGGTCACCCGCCGTATAGCCCCGACCTCGCGCCTTGTGATTTTTATTTATTTTCAAAAATTAAAGAAAAACTTAAAGGAAAGCGGTTTATGAATGCTGAAGAAGCGGTGGCTGCGTATCGCGATGCCATTGAAGAGACCCCTAAGGACGAGTGGGCAAAGTGCTTTTCCCAGTAGTTCCATCGCATGCAGCGGTGTATTGACGTGAATGGACAATATTTTGAAAATATATAATAAAACTAATAACTGGCTAATGTAATCAGTTTTTGATTTTCTAAGAACTTTCAGTTTGACCCTCGTATCTGGCCGCCATTTTACAAGCTTTGCTTAGTTTGGGGTCAGATGGTGTTGTGTGTGAATTGACCACCAATATTTATTTGTAAAAAAAATGGTGGTGGAATTGATAACTCTTTTTCGTAAAATAATTTGTGAAATTTAACCAGTTTTAAACTGGTTGTATTTTTTTTTTCGTTTCAATAGCTCTTTACCTACTAAGCATTCGTGGAATAGGCCCTACAAACCGTTGTCGTGACGCTCTCTCCTTCCTAGCTTGGAAATCGGCCTCCTTGCTAATTGACTCCCAGATTTCCTTTGTTAATTAATTGCCTGAGAGAGTTCATTTTCATTGAAAATTAGTACATAAATTATAAGAGAAACGAGTTCATTCGATACGGCAATCATTCTAGGTCAACGTGCGTCATCTTCGACCACACCGTCGCTTACCATCAGGCGAGTTGGTGGTCAAAGGCGGACCTATACGCGATAAAAAAATAAAAATATTTAACTGGCCTCGTGGCTTAGTGGTTAGTAGCTCTGCCTGCGAAGCCGAAGGTCGTGGGTCGATTCCCACCCAATGCAAATATTTGTATGATGAATTCAAATGTTTGCACTGTGTCTGAGTGTTTCTATGTGTAATAATTATGTATTTAAAACTATAGTATTTTATAAGTATTATATCAGCTATCTGGCCGCCATCATACAAGCTTTGCTTAGTTTGGGGTCAGATGGTGTTGTGTGTCCCCAAACATTTATTTATTTATTTAAGCAATGATTTCAACATTCTTCATATAAATTGCATTTGCCTTCAATTTATTGTTTTGACTATCAAATCCTTTTTACAGCTACATCTAATTAACGAGGCTCCTTTACAGCTGCTATTTTTGTACTTAACAATTTTTTTTTCTTTGAAAATGACGTTACCATGTGCTCTTATGAATTCATATGGTTCGAATAATTTCTTAAGAGAACTTAAGATATTCAAACTTAGATATTAATAAGTAGTTTAGGCGTGAACGCGTGATATACAGACAGAGTTACTTTCGCATTTATAATATTAGTACGGATATATATATATATATATATGTGTGTAATAATAATTGCTAAATAAATTCTCAAGAAATATTTCACAATCTAAAAACAGGAATCTTCAATTGACTTTTAATCCCGCCAATTCTAAAGCACTCACGATGGGCAGTTAAGACAATCAATTTACTAATCAAGAGAACTAGTTTTGGCAAAACGAGAACATGTGGACTTTTGCTTTCCTCTGTCGTAACAATTGTAAACATAACATGTAAGTGACATATGTGTTATGATGAAGTCACTCTTAGAAATGTGATGAGAAAGCGAGGCAAGTGAGAATGCCAACTTGCGGTCGGTACCAAATAAACAAACTGCACTGAGCTAAACATATCATTACTATGAGACGATTCACACGGCGCGGCTGCCAACCGCGCCCGCGCGCGGTCGCGGCAGATTTCCATATAAAATTGAATTCAATTCACACGACGCGGCTTAAGGCCGCGGCGGCTGCGGCAGCCGCGCGGCTCCCGCGTGGCTGCGCGCGATTCTTGCGCAGTAGCTTTCCGGAACAGAAACCGCGAAAACCTGCGGTCTCGTGAGTATTGAAACAAAACCATCGCGCGGCGCGGCGCCGCGCCCGCGTGCGGGCGCGGTTGGCAGCCGCGTCGTGTGAACCAGGCCTAACAGCACACCGAGTTTTTATCCAGATAGTTCCTGCAGGTCTACTACGAAAACAACCTCCGAATAATCGGATCCGACCGACAGCTGTGTGAATAATCGGTAAGGTAATTAAATGCTTTCGGAGTAAGGTTTACGACACAAAAACTGTCAAATCTATGTCGGTTGGAATTCGGAATGAACGAAACGCCCGATCCGATCAACCGACTAATTGTGTTTAGTGGTAAGAAACGTCCATAAGTTCGGCCGATATATCGTTTATCGGACTTCGTAGTAGACCTGCAGTTCTTGTAATTGTCTCGTGGTGAAAATTTTGCTCATGTGCCATTCCTGATTGACATACATACATCATCTGACTATACATAATTTTAGGTAGATTATAGTCTGTAATAGCACATGTTTCAAATGTTATCCCGATCCATTTAGTTGTTCCTACGTGATTGAGCATCAAACATTCATGCTTTGCATTTATAATATTAAGTAGCATTTGTTTAATAATCGACATTTACATATATAATTACTAGCAGCGCCCCGCGGTGTTACCTGTATAGTTCCTGTTCTCGTTATTCTTTCCTTTTCCATCCAGCGGTTGCCTGGAAGAGATCGCTTTTAGCGATAAGGTTGCCAATTGTTACTTTATTTTATTAAGTTTTTGTAACTTTGTTTACTTTTTTAAGTGCAATAAAGAGTTAATCTATCTATCTATCCTTCTCTATTAAACTATAAGTGTGCGAAATTTCTTAAAGAGTAGTAAATAAATAAATTGTCCGCGAAGTTTTTGTAAAAAAAAACAGAATTAACGATTACTACCTACTTATAAACTATTTTTTTTTCTCTTTTAAATGTTAAATTTAATGGTTCCCGAGGTTCACGCAAATTTATCATCTCATTAAGATGAGCGAGAGAGATGAGAAAAGATTCGTAATTGGTCAAATTGAATTATTGTGAAAAGCTGTGAAGCTGCAAGTCTAAGATAAGAGTTGGATATACTATTTAATACGTATAATAATTCCAGTAGATTTAATGTGTGAAAATCTAAATTAAAACCTACAAATTAGCGATTACCCCCACGCTAATATGATAAATAACACTGCGAAAAAATAAGATAACTGTAATCTAAAATAGCCACAACGATATCTAGTATTAAAGTGGTTCCCATACTGATTTTGAGTATCTGCTATAGTATAGATACCTACAACATATTAGATACCTACAATATATTCATTTCGCCACCCAATTCTCAATCCCAGTCATCCATCCATCCATCATTTATGTAGAGCCAGTAAGTAAAACATGTCCGATTCCTATTCGTCTATTCCTATTCGTCCTATTCGTCTCTATCATTCGTAAAATCTGAGTTTTCCCCATTCCTATTCATGTCGTCTTTCACACAATCCCTCTACATTCATATTCAAAACTCTTTTGCCCATGTTTTTCATCCTTACACATAACATTTCACGATTCAATTCCCAAATCACGATAACCTAGTAAGTAGTAACCTAGTAATTCTGTCACGGGTGCTACTTTCATACTTCCCCTAAAATACTAATTTCTAATCCTATCTATTCGCGTCACACCACGCGTCCATTTATCCATCTCAGCATTTGCATCTCTATAGTATAATACATGTAAAACGAATGTATGTGATATAATTATGATTAATAGGGTACAATCCTCAAAAAAACTAAGTAGCCCGTTAGATTGCCAAAAAATATTGTACACGTATTTTTTCTTTTGTTTCACAAACAAAAAATGACGAAGATAAAGCGCTTCGAAGTTTCGTGTGACGTCACTTGTGAGTACGATTTTTACTCACGAATGACGTCGCGACCCCCCACTCTCGAAGTTTGATGATCTATATCTTTGTCGATTTTTAATATTATGAAAAAACAAAAAATACGTGTCCAATACTTTTCCATGATATAGCTGACGGACTAATTAGAATGGTGTATTTTGACCCAGTCCGGTACCCTATTGTAAAAAAATCAGTGGCACGATTTTAAAACTGTTTTGTTGTGTAGTAGGTATGAGAATAGGACGTAAAGTATTTTGACCCTCCTGCCCTCTGCATGCATTCGAATCTTTAGTATTTTCGGACGAATGGTGTTCAAATATGTAATTTAACCGTCGCGTCGTTCATTGACGTGAAATTAGTGATTTACTTGAAGTGTCACGTCACTTTTATATTTCATTCGGTCGATAATTTAAATGCTAATAACATTTACGGAGTCAGCTAGTTTATTTATATACTGTATATATACAAGAATGTGGGATTTGCCAAATTAATAAAATGTACTCAAAACTAAACATTTTGACCTTAATTGCAAATGGATACAAATTGAATTAAATTTTATATGTATTTAAATGTTATGAGACTTTCCACAAACAACGTTAACTGCATATATATGTCTTATATTTATAGTATTTTAGTTTTCGCTGTAACTGTGCTTGTTTTCATAGGTAATAAAAATACTAGTTAGGCTTACTTTGGGACTAGTTAACGTTGTGTGTGGAATGTCTCATAACATTTAAATACATATAAAATTTTATTCAATTTGTATCCATTTGCAATGAAAGTCAAAATGTTTAGTTTTGAGTACATTTTGTTAATTTGGCAAATCCCACATTCTTGCTGCGCCTAAGCCGCTGTTACAAAGCAAAAATGTATAAAAAATCCAACGGTCGGACCCAAGGTGAACCAGATACAATTTAGGAGAATAGCCGGGCATACCTCGCTTAGTTTAAGGCCTGTATCATGTATCACCTACCTGCCTACGTCGATTTATTTTGAACCAAAATTTTAATTTAAAAAATCTTCACAAGTACCTATGACCAAAAAAAATTTAAACCAACGCAAATCTTTAAAATTTTGGGTCACACACAAGTAAACATTTTCGAATATAACTATATATTTTCCGGTCAGAGAACAGCAATGTTTTCGAATAACTTATAATGCAAATTTTTCGAGTGCAATCGGCGTTAGTCAATTTATAAAACGTTATCACATCAAAATAGAGAAAGAATATAATAATACCATCATTACAGAAACATTGAAAAAATTATTCGACAGTTAAAACGTGGTTTAGTAGGAAAAGTCAAAGGTCACACGTAGCCCCCGGGAAGGTTCCGAATAAGGCGAGACGATTCATCAATTACATTGAGACACACGAGTCACCTTTACTAGAGTTCGTAATGTTTAAATAAAGACCAAGAAATCGTTCTTTATTTATATGTTGGTAACGTAGCAACGCGTGACAAAAATACAAACGCTTAATGGGGTCAGCGTATACCATTAGGCTTAGTAATGCCGCCACCATACTTCACACGCGTCTTAGCACTTACTTCTACCAATAAGCTGTTTTCGTACGACAGAAAAATTTATTTAAAAAAGTGTGTATCTACACAGGGCAAAATTTAATAGTTGTTTTCTTTATACCTCTTCCGAATAAGTCTAACTTCAACCATAGATTATATAATAGTCCACCAATATTTATTTATTTATTGAAGTGAAAGCTTCTTCAGTTATTTCGTGGGTTGTGAATTGGATTCTAGCGTCACGCTCGGATATGATAAGAAATCTTCGGGTAAACTCGGGACCATGGCTATTGGCCATTTAGAAATGCGTCAGCCAATGGGAAATGCTGAAAGGCCGTGGCCTCGGCGTCATGCCATGGCCATCTAGAAATGCATCAGCCAATAGGAAATACTGACGCATTTCGACGAGATGGCCATGCCATGATGCCCAGGCCACGCCCTCCGGTTACACCCGTGTAGTTTCCAAAGTGAGCTATCAAATTCTGAGTTATAAGTTTTCACTTCTATCGGCAGTTCCTATGACTACCAATTTTGTTTTAGCGGGCTGGCCCAGCTTTACCCTTGGTACATAATACTTATATAATCTTAAGGATCATGTACATACACAACGGTGAATGAATTTTTGTTATCGGTCCAGTAGTTCCTGAGACTAGCGCGTTCAAACAATAACCTCTTCAGCTCTACAATATTTACTAAAATGTTGACTAGGTAATTTCAGGTGTTGTGTCTTTAGTGAGCGTGCGCGCGCATCGTAAAAAAACTCATATATTTTTGGCAAAAGTAGCAACACTTAAAAAAACTCTATCTTGGTCCATAGACTATAACAAATAAAAATAATAATAAATTCTGGTAATTCCTTGAGTAATTCACACACATGTCATTCATACGACATGACTGTTCCTCGCTACTTATTAATTTACATGGAATTCAATTTCCCTATTATTGATGATGTTCTGTTTATGTTATGGCTATTGTGTTCATAAAATACTCAAAC
Source organism: Ectropis crepuscularia (assembly GCA_963693475.1). Classification (NCBI taxonomy): domain Eukaryota; kingdom Metazoa; phylum Arthropoda; class Insecta; order Lepidoptera; family Geometridae; genus Ectropis; species Ectropis crepuscularia. The sequence continues at coordinate 26,884,785 of OY856349.1, read as the reverse complement.
GACATACCAAAGGAATTAGGAATGTACCTATTTGTCATTCAGAAGAATTGTTAATACTGTCCAGCAAACGTTATTCTGTCATTTGAAATACTAGCAGCGATCCTCGGTTTTATCCGCATAGTTTAAATAATGAGAAATATAAAGCATAAGCATACTTATGTACACACTAGCACACTACAATAATCTAACTGTATTCCAAACTTCAAATCGATCCGTTCAGACGTTATAGGCGCATTACTTGCCATTTGCATGATTTTCTTTTTTTTTCAGACACAGACAGATTTTTCGTGGGCTGTGAATTGAATTCTGACGTCACGCTCGGGAATATTGAGAAATCTTCAGCTTGGGACCATGGCCATGCTCATGGCTACACCCTCCGGTTTCGCCCGCGTGGTTTCCAAAGTAACCTATCAAATTCTGAGTTATAAGTTTTCACTTCTATCGACAGTTCTTTTTTTTTTTGGTTTTGGTAGATCATACTGCAGAGGTTGACATATGAATTTTATCAAAAACAGTGTAACGGTTTTTTAAATACCCGTTAAAATTGGTTGAACGACGTATTCGTACTACCTTGATGTTTCATTTAAAATAAATTGTTGTCTTTTGTTGATTTCACGAAAATATTGAAAATTCATCAAGTTTAATTTATTTTTAAAGTCAGTTTTGGTTTCTCCGTCGAAAATTCAACTATCATGTTCCACCCACGAATAGACCTACAAAAATGTGATCTTATTTACATTTTCAATCACCCTAGACTAGGCTGGGTGCGACGAACGACGCTGTAGGCTAGTATGGCAATACTTGTAGACAAGTGGTGAGCCGTGACCCACAATTTTGGTGGTACCGAGCCTAGCGTTGCGCAGTGAGCCTGCGTGTCCAGTTTGTACGGAAAAAGTAGTCCTGGGCTGGTCACCCTATGTAAGTACTACGTTGTGACAATCTTGCGGCATTTATAGCTATGCGCTTGGCACAAGTATTATATCGTTTGAATAATGAGGATTTAATGCTTTGAATACATCGGAGCCATTTCCTATTGATTAGGTACCTACTTTTTTACTGAAATACTCTTGTTAACTTTTGTCAATTAATATTATAATTGTAAGTAATAAATTATGTATTAATGTATATTGTAATGTTTATTTATTAATTAGCATGTAACGTTATTAGAATGTATGTTTATTGTTAATTTATGATACCTAGTCAAATATCATAAAAATGAAAAACTTCATTTATTTTTTTTGTTCTGCAAAAAAACAAAAAATTACGGAGTGAATTAAGGAGATTTGCGACTGACGAAACTTTATGGTACGATTTTGAACTTGTCACCGTGGTTCGACTATGGAGTCGAACCACGAGGTCCCAAGTATTAGTAGTTCACGTGGTGCGATTCTAAAGTCGAACCAATGGGAAAAAAAAGTCCACGTGGATTGATCGAACTACGCTGTCGAACCACGTGGACTGGAGGCGATTTTTCCGAGAAAGTGACGTCACAACCCTCACTCCAGAAGTTGGATGCTCAATGTTGGCTCTGGACGTCTACTCTCTTTCTACGAAAACGTAATTTCGTAATAAACTCGCGACTTTTCTTCTCCGATTCTACTTCGATCCGTCGTTTTGTCCGTTTAAATCTTCTAAGCCTACTCTAATTAGAGTAAGCTTTGAACATTTAAACGGACAAACAAAGTTCTATCGGACGAAACGAAGTAGAACCGCAGTAGGAAAGTCGCGAGTTTTTTTTTGAAATTACGTTTTCGTAGTAAGAGAGTAGACGTCCTGGTGTCTTTTAATAGGTTCATAAAACAAAAGTACGGGGTCTACCGCCTAACCGAAAATGTCTTAGCTTTGATATTGCTCTCCCTTTCTTTTCGCTTGAAATGATAGAGACAGCATTAGCAAAGCGATAGCCGATTTAGTTATGCGGTAGAAGCTGCTGGTCTTTTTGAGCCAGACATCATTCCAAAGACTTATTTAGATATAAGTAAGTAATTATATTCATTGTTGACTCATGGCAATATTTCTTCGAAGACTTTGTATACATATTTGTTAAGATTTTATTATGTAATAGATAATATTTAATAAACGTATAAGCATAGCATAAGCAACCCACTATATGTTCCCGCTGCTGGAACTCGGGGCCTTTTCTCGCATAGAGAAAGACAAAGCCATAATCCACCACGCTGGCCCAGTACAGGTTTCTTTTGTAACTTTCATAGTTTTACACTTGACCGCCATCTCGCCTGATGTAAAGCGACGATGCGGTCTACGATGGAGCGTGTTTACCTAGAAAAACCGATTCACTCTCGATTTGAAGACACCAAGATTATAACTATCAGGAAAAACGAGTGGGTTTTTCCTCAACTCATTCAAAGCCAACTCATTCCACAGCCTAGACGTTCTTATCATAAAAGTAGAGTCAAATCTGTTCGTTCGTGGCTTTGGAACATCAACCATGAACCGGTGCCGCCTCTTCGAGCTACGAGAAGTCCGATAGAAAAAAGGGCAAGGTGGAATTAGATCATGCAGATCAGCTGCACACTCTCCGAAGTGTATCCGATAAAAAACCGATAAGCTAGCAATTTTGCGGCGATGTTCAAGACTTTGAAGTCTTTTCCGCACTAGAGTGTCTTTGGCTATGAGTCTTTTGTCACGCCTTTCGATCGTTACAGGACATAATTATGACCTCCAAAGATTGTAGGTGCATTTCGGTTTCCTCACGATGTTTTCCTTTACCGTTTTAAGTTAGCGGCATTACGAACAAACATAACTTGGTAGAGACACGGTGCGCATGGGATTTGAAACAGTGGGTTCCAGATCGGCAGTCGGCGTTCTTCCGACTAGACCAGCCGTAACTTAATAACAAATTATAACAAAATCTATCAATTTATAACAAGTGACGCCCAAGCGTAAATAAGTGTAACAAGCTGCACTCCGCGGATTATCAACCACTAACTTTTACGGGATAAAAGTGGCTCATGTGTTTAAGCCAGGACTACTTACTACGATACGTACTACTTAAATATAGCCCAGGACGTCTACTCTGTTTCTACGAAAACGAAATTTCGAAAAAAAACTCGCGACTTTCCTGCTCTTGTTCTACTTCATTTCGTCCGATACAACATTGTTTGACGTTTAAATGTTCTAAGCATACTCTAATTAAAGTAGCTTTAGAACATTAAAACGGACAAAACGACGGATCTAAGTAGAATCGGAGTTGGAAAATCGCGAGTTTATTTCGAAATTACGTTTTCGTTGAATTAGAGTAGACGTCCAGGTCCAGGTGTTAATCTCGATAATTTACTTAGGTACCTACTTCTTACTTCATTTCTATCATACCTATTCAGGGTCACAGACGTGTGACAACAAACATATTTATAAACCCACAAAATTTCGTTTAAAAATACTTTGACTGACAGTACTTTGACTTTAAATAAAACTTACAGATGTATCTGTGAACATCTTGCAATACACTTAACCAATCTAGGAATAACTTGCACGGGTAGAAAAATAACACACAGTATAATTTAATAGCTAAGTTTATAACTTCGCTTTAACTATCTTATATAAGTACTTGACAATCTAGTAAACTATAAAATACATAACTATACTAATATTATAAAGCTGAAGAGTTTGTTTGTTTGTTTGTTGTTTGTTTGTTTGTTTGTTTGTTTGTTGTTTGTTTGTTTGTTTGTTTGTTTGTTTGAACGCTAGGATCTCGGAAACTACTGGACCGATACGAAAGATTCTTTTTTTGTTGGATACTCCATTTATCGAGGAAGGCTATAGGGTATATAACATTACGCTACTATCAATAGGTACGGAGTATGAGAGAAGAATGTAAAGAAAACGGGGAAAAATATTTCTCTTCGAGAGCTTTAGTTCCGTGAATTTAAATTCTCTTTGGTCGTTGAAGTCAGTGACGGCGCGTGGCTACATTTGAAGTTTGTGTCATTTGAAGTAATCAAATTTGTTGCGATTGTTGCTTATTTACAAAGATCTTATTTACGTATTTTTAGGGTTCCGTAAAACGTAATAAAGTGGCCAGCAATGGATATTTTAGTGTGGATTTTCCTCAAATAGACGCGGGTGAAACCGCGGGGCACAGCTAGTACATAATAAAGATGATAAAACAGACTATTAATGAGTGTCTGTAACAGCATAAATATAATCTAATTGTCCCCAGTATATAAGCTTATTGGATTTTTATATCGATAAAATAGGTTTGAACTTGACCGCCATCTCGCCAGATGTAACTACCACAGATGATTTTAATCTTCTTAAACTTACTCTTTTTTTATTTTAACAAAGCTAAATTACAATTCAATGCAATTCAATTCAATTTATTTATTCGAAGCATTAATTCAAGAGAACACTTGGTAACGTCACTTGCAATAAAATTATACATAAATAATCTGTGTACATGATAAAATAATACCAAAGAATAATGTCAAATAAAAAATAATCAGCTGTAAAGGGGCCTTGTCATTTAGGTGCAGCTGTAAAAATGCTTTGTCATTGTGAAAAATCAAATTATCCAAATAATGAATACCAAACAATGTAACCTTACACCACTACTACTTACACTGGATACATGTTTTTTCTACCGTCAAGTGGCAATGCGCAAACATCACTGTGTTCCGGTTTAAAGAGCAAAGTTTCCAAAAAAATCACAGGGCATAGAGATAAATCAGCTTATATCCCTGGGTGACGAGTGCAGTACAGTAATAGGTAGTGGTTTGGACTCTGCGTGTTCCAATAGCTGCGTGACACTCTACTGTTACAGATAGGTGTATTGCTTGCCATCAGGCACATGTCCTGCTCGTCCCGTCGCTTGTCCAGAAAATACCAAATTACTATTCAAGTATACCAGATTATAGGAATGATGAAACGCTACTACTACATATCCTACTTATACTATAAATGCAAAAGTTTGGATGTTTGTTGCTCAATCACGTCGGAACATCTGAATCGATCGGATTGAAATTTGAAACACGAAATTTGAACTGTGAAATAGCTCAAAGACGGAATAAATACCTACTAATTCTTCTCACAATAAATTTTATAACTACTTGTTTTAGTTGTGATACATACAAACATACATATTTATATACATTTATCATTATCATCATCATCAGCCTGTGTTCGTTCACTGCTTACATACATGCATAGGCCTCTCCAATAATACGTCACTCGGACCAATCCTCGGTCCTACGCTTCCAAGCCGTCTTTCGTATATCGTCACTCCATCAAGGCGTCCTAAACTACGTTTTTACATCCAACATAATATGCTACATATACCTATCTTACCCTTGAAATACATTAGTATGTGTCTTAAGTAAGTAAATAATTAATTGTTATATTATGGTTTATATCAATTCTGTTCTAAATTCCGACTGAATAGTTTTACCGACGGTTTGTTTGTACAAGTGGACATCTCTGTGCGTTGTTACAAAGGCAAAATTGATTTATTACCTTATCAATACTAAATATAACTCAAATACCAATGTATTTAAGAAACGGCAATATTAAGACAGGGAACAAAAGGCTGATTTGGAATTACTATTTTATAAATACTCCATCCTAACGGCGTATTTCATATTACTAGAGTTCCACGGTTTCATCCTCGTAGTTTTCTTTCTCGTATCTGCGATAATTAGCGTAGGTACGTATGTGTCTTTTTATTTTTAATAAAGAGTGACGAGACGAGCTGGACATGTGCCTGATGGTAAGCAACATGCTGGCCACATAACAGCACAGTGATACGCAGCTATTGGAAAATGAAGAGGCCAAATCATTACCTAGCACCGCACTGCGCTCGTCACCCAGAGATCTAAGTTGCTATATCTTAAAGCCCTGTAATTTCTCTGGAAACATTGCCCTTCAAACCGGAACACAGTAATGTTTGCACATTACTGCTTGGCGGTAGAATAACTGGCAAAGGTGTGGTACTTCCTCAGGCGGACTCTGCTAAGAATCCTACCACTACAACAATTGTTGCTACTCCAAACTATAAGCTATCTGTGCACCAAATTTCATTCACATTTATTTAGTAGGTTAACATGAAAGAATAATATACATACAATCGTTCATCCAAACAAACTGTTGCAATAGGGTACAATCCTCAAAAAACGAAGTAGCCCGTTAGTTAGATTGCCAAAAAATATTGTACACGTATTTTTTCTTTTGTTTCACAAACAAAAAATGACGAAGATACAACGCTTCGAAGTTTCGTGTGACGTCACTTGTGAGTACGATTTTTACTCACGAGTGACGTCGCGACCCCCCACTCTCGAAGTTTGATGGTTTAAATCTTTGACGATTTTTAAGATTATGAAAAAACAAAAAATACGTGTCCAATATTTTTCCATGATCTAGCTGACGGACTAATTAGGATGGTGTATGTTTGACCCAATCCGGTACCCTATTGAAATATACTTATAGCTTCCCAGGTTTTTACGCGCGTAGATACCGTTGCCATAATTTTCCTACAATAAAAGGTACGTATTATTCTACCATACCGTACCATAATCTATCTCTATTTCAAGTTTCATACACATCTATCCATCAGTATTTTTTGCATAAAAGAGGAACAAACATTTATGCGCATCCATATTATATAGACAACTGTATTAAACAATGGATACTATAATATTAGACAATAGAGAAATAAGTCTTAGTCATGAATATTTAAAAAAAAAATGCATATGTGAACTCAGTTGTCAGTACTGTTTCTTGTAAGGCCAAATGGAAGAGCCTATGAAAGCTTGAGTTTATTAAATATCTATTACATCTACAATAAAGACTAATAATTTATGTGTTACACACTAAAACAAAGCAGTACTTAACACATTTTTTCTTTCATTTATCCGGTAAATTAACGAATAAAAACTGTTTATTCGTTACAGTGGCCTTCCATGGTCCACCCACCTTATTTTGCATTTGACCGTCTTGTTTGGTGTTAAGCGACGAGTCCGTCCGTTTTCATTTTGCCTCTATCTAATACGTAATATTATGATACAAAAATGTACTGTAATGTATCCTTTTCCAGCCAGCGGTTGCCTGGAAGAGATCGCTTTTAGCGATAAGATCGCCAATTGTAACTTTTTTTTTTTTTTTTGTTTTTGTAATCGTTTACTTGTCAAGTGCAATAAAGATTAAATCTGTCTATACATCTATCTATCGTATTATTTATTTTAGAGTATAGTAAAAAGTTTTTTGTATTTATATTAGTTATCAAGTTTGTATGTAATTAATCAAGTTTTTATGTAATTCATTAAGTTCAAAATAAACTTAAATAAATATATTTGTCATTGGGAAAGCATTTTTCGTTATTTTTTAATGCATTCATTCCCATGTTGTACCTCTTTTAAGATGTTTTTTTTTTAATATCTTTCCTGGGTATCGTTTGCAGTGTCTAATGAGACTTTTGTGCAAGAAGATCAAATCTTCAAAGTCTTGAACATCGCCGCAGAACTGCTATCTTACTTTTTTTTATTACTTTTCTGAGAGTGTGCTGCTGATTTGCATTACCAGATTAGAACCTTGACCATCCAAAAAAAAATTAAATTGGCCTCCTTGTAGCTCGAAAAAGCAACATCTTCTCAATCATGGTAAACGTTCTAAAGACTCGAACAAGGAGGTTTACTCTACATTCGTAATAAGAACGTTTGGGCTCTGAAAGGCATTGTCTGTGCCGGTGTCTCACGATGGATACAATCTTGGCGTCTTCAAGTCGAGAGTGGCCATCTAGAAATGTATCAGCCGATGGGAAATGCTGAAAGGGCGTGGCCTGGCCATCATGGCATGACTATTTAGAAATGCGTGAGCCAATGGGAAATGCTGACGTATTTCTAGATGGCCATGCCATGAGGGCTAGGCCACGCCCACCGGTTGTAACCGTTGGGCGTAGTGTAGTTTCCAAAGTAAGCTATCAAATTCAAAGTTATAAGATTTCACTTCTGTCGGCAGTTCCATGACTGCCAATTTTTTGTAAAAAAAAAGCTTAAGATTATTTTTTTTATTCTCGAATAAAGAACTTGACGGAAAAAAAATTACAAGTAAAACGGTTTCCCTTATACGTCAAAAGACCTCACAGCACTGCACTGGATTCGTCACCCTGCGACGTTGCAGCCAAATTCTTAACACACATCTAAAAGCCGTATAAAACATATGCAAATTCGCCAGCGCCAAGGCCGAGTGCCGACATTGTTAATGATACAATTAATTATTTTCGGTCTGGTAAGTTTCAGCCTAGATCCAAGACCACGGATTTTGAAGCGACGTGGGCGAGAAAAATGGCCGCCTGAGACATGTTAATTAGGCTGTTTAGTTTTTTTACGTAACAGTTTAACGGCTCGGCTGAGAATTATAACCACGGTATGTGTTGCGAATTATTTTAACGCTTCGGTTTTCGTCTTTCAACATTTTTTTGAAGATTCTTTTGGTGTGATAGCAAGAAATGAGAGTGAATTTTGCACGATGTGCGCATTTCGACACTCATAGAACATGATGACGTTGGCTGACAACTAATATAACAATATCCGAATGCGGCACAATAGAGTTAGTTGCACGTTTTTTTAGAGGGGCCTATGGTATTTGACCTCATGTGATCTTTACGTTAAAAATTACGGCTGGTCTAGTCGGGAGAACGGCGCCTGCTGATCCGGAGACCCCGGGTTCAAAACCACGCGCACCACTATCTTTTCGAAGTCATGTCCGTAATGCCGCTAACTTAAAACGGTGAAGGAAAGCATCGTGAGGAAACCGACATCTACCTTGAATCTTTCGCAGTCATGTGTCATCCACCAACCCGCACTGGGCCAGCTTGGTGGATTATGGCCTTGACTCTCTCCTTGTGAGAGAAGGTTCCGAGTCCCAGCAGTGGGAACATTTAGTGGGATGTTAATACTGATCTCTACATTCCGTCCTAGCCAACTTAAAAACCCATCCTACGACGCATTACACAGTCTAGACATTCTTACTCATTTTACCATAGTCAAGTAAAACCTTCTCGTTCGTATCTTCGGACGTTCTTATTTTTCTATGTTAACCCATGAAAAGATGTCACTATTTCGAGCTACAGGCAGTCAGGGAGGAAAAAAGCAATATCTCCAATTTCCCCAACTAGTTAAAAAAATAGTCGTCAAATAAAGTTTATCACAAAAACTATTTTAGAAAATACTTAGTTCATTCTCATCAATAACTAAGATTTTTAAATAATTTTTACAGCACTCGCAACATAAGATGTTTTGTAAAGACTTTAAAAATAAGAGTTAACGGAAAGGTTTAAAATCCTACTAATATTATAAATTTATAAATAAGAAAATTTGGATGTTTGTTGTTCAATCACATCAGAACAGCTGAATGGAACGGGTTAACATTTGAAACGGAGTTAGTTTATAGACTGTGATGACGCAAATGCAACTTTTCATTGCAGGAAAATGGCGGGAACTGCGCTTGTACCGCCGAACTAAATCGGTTATCGCTTTGCTAATGCTGTCTCTATCATTTCAAGTGAAAAGAAAAGAGAGAGAAATATCAAAGCGATGACATTTTTCGTTCGGCGGTAGACCCCCGGGAACTATCATAGAATCAAATTACTCAAATAATAATGATCAAATTTAACTTGGAACTTCTCACGATCGTTTATTACTTAATTGAAGTTTTGGAGGTCCATAAGAACGATTAGATAAGTTAATTCGATTACTAAACTACCCTATGTTACTAGTGATTTTGTACTATTAGATATATTAGTGAAATACTTTTTAGAATCGGTTAAGGGACTAAGTAATTACTTGATTAATAACAAACAAAAATACATAAGTATCTCTGTTTATTTTATTAGCTAAGATAAAACTAATATCTCTTAACGTAATGAGGTCAATATGTCATCTATCTATAGTTGACATAAATTATTATGTAGGTAGGTATTGACCTAATGTTTGTATTGAATTTCTTTTTTTGTTTTGTCAGTTTTAGGTCAATATGTAATCTATATTCTTATATATAAAATTCTCGTGTCACAGTGTTTGTTTCCTTACTCCTCCGAAACGGCTTTACTGATTTTAACCAAATTTTATATCCATATTCAGTAGGTCTGAGAATCGGCTACTAGCTATTTTTCATACCCCTAAGTGTTAGGGGTTGTTCACACCAAACATTTTTTTTTAAATTTTTGGTCAAATTTTTTTGTTTTTATTTTTTTATAATGTGGCGTTAAAAAATACATACAACCCTAAATGTTTACCCTATTATCACCAACCCCTGTTTTTTATAGCCATTTTAGTAATTTAATAATTTGACAGTGAACTCCTAAACGACGGGACCGATTTGAATGTTTTTTTTTGTGTGTGTATTCGAAGATGGTTTAAATTCACAAATAAGCCCGGCAGATGGCGCTGCAGACAGTATCTAGGTTATGTCCGAGCGAAGCCGGAACGGGCCGCTAGTTAGATAAATAACATATTTAACTATTTTTTCATTGAACTCTATTTTTTTTAAAGCTTTTATTTAGTTTCAGCTGTCTGTAATAGAATCTTACATGTTAAATTTGAACCACTTGCCGGTTACCGATGGAGCTGAAATTTGGCACACCTAAGTATATAACTTAGATGACAATCCACTAATATGGTGCCATGGAGTTGGTCTGATGATGGAGCTTGAAGGTGGCCATGGAAACTCGGTAATTAAACAACACAACCCTATCGAGTTTGGGCTCTTATGATGCGTCGTGACAATTACTTTGGTGCTAGATGGTCACCAGGGATGATAGGACTGGAAGATGACCATAGCAACTCGGTAATTAACCGAAATAACCCTATCGGGTTTGGGCTTGTAGGTATGATTTTTCTTGACAAGTACTTTGGTGCATGCTTTGGTGAAAAAGGCCAAACTGGTAACAGATCACGTGGATCTGAACGTATACTCTCTATCTACGAAAAACGTAATTTCGAAATAAATCTGCGACTACCCTACTCCGGTTCTACTTCGATCCGTCGTTTCGTCCGTTTAAATGTTCTAAGCTTACCTACCCTAATTAGAGTACCTACTCGTACGCTTAGATAATTTAAACGTCAGACAGTGTTCGATCAGCGGAAACGAAGTAGAACCGGACGCAGTAGGAAAGTCGCGAGTTTATTCCAAAATTACGTTGTTCGTATAAATAGAGTAGACGTCCAGTTGCTTACTCTCCGAAAAGTATCCTCGTATTTTTTGTATCCTTGTAACTATATTATAACTTTTATAATATGCAACTTGGGTATTTGGAGTATAATAAATGTTTTTTTCCACTTTTACCTCAGCAGTTATTTATAATAATATGCGACCTTGGATAAGAATTTATATGTTTTTCCGAGAACATGGCGCATGCAACTGTAGGTACCTAAATGTCGGGAGCTCGTTGCTAACAATGACCAAAATGTCGCTCAAATAAATTAATTGTACTTAAAAACTAAAAACTATAGGTAAAGAGCACGGACCCTAGTGTACGTCTAAATAAAAAAAAACTAAACTCAATTTAAACTAACTTTTACCTACGACTTGGCCCCAGTGTATGCACATAAAAAAGTTACGCCAAGATTACCGCACAATGTTAAAACACAATATTTTGATTTTCGACCATTTTGCGCTACAGAGGCTATCTGTTTATTTGTGTCTATAATACATTTTTTTTATATTAATCATGGGTGTTTCCACTCGAAACTATCAATCTAAATTGGTAATTTGGAGTGGATTCGTTGCAGTGGAATCAGATGCATAGTGAAAACTTTCGATAAAAAATGATCAAAATAACACCTTATAACTCTATGTTTTCTTATATAGCTTCATAATATATCTTCCGTAATTACCTCTATAGCATCGCTTACAATTTGACTGACGGCTACTGTCGATCCGGAGCCCCGGGGTCAAATCTCACACGCACCACTGTCTCTTCGAAGTCATGTGCGTAACTTCGAAAGACTTAAAAATGGTGAAAGAAAATATCGTGAGGAAACATGCACCCAGAATTTTTAGGTCATGTGTCATCCACCAGCCCGCACTTGGCCAGCGTGGTTTATGGCCTGGACTTTTTCCTTGCGAGAGGAGGCCTTCTCCTAACAGTGGGAACATAGTGGACTGATTACGCTTACAATAACTTCTGGTGATCAAACGGAAATAACCGTATAATCATGATATCAAAAAGATTGTTTTAGTATTTAAAAACAAAGAAGCTGGCGTTTCCAACTGGTAGTGGGCTTAACTATCTTGATTATATCGAAATCTTCATCGGCTTATGAACAATTCAGTGCTTATTAATGTAAGTAGTCAGTTTTGTAGTATAGTTCTCATTGTATCCTGTCCTGAATCAACGGATTCCAGATTTAATCCGTTATCTATAGGAAATTTAGTTTAAAACATGAAATTGAATGTTACCTTCATTGACAAAACTAGAGAAAAAAGATTAAAATTTAATGGAATGTTTAGTTAAAAGAGGAATGATAAAATGTATGACACCTGAAGATGATTATACCTTTTTTTAACTATCAAAGTTACGAGTATGTTTGCACTTGACCGCCATCTTGTCTAATGATAAAAACGACGAACTGGACGTGTACCTACTACTCTCTTTCTACGAAAACGTAATTTCGAAAAAAAAACTCGCGATCCTACTCCCGTTCTTCTTCATAATTAGAGTAAGCTTAGTACATTTAAACGTCAAACAATGTTGTATCGGACGTAACGAAGTAAAATGAGAGCAGGAAAGTCGCGAGTTTTCTTTCGAAATTTCGTTTTCGTAGAAAGAGAGTAGACGTTCTGGTTTATGAAGAAACGAAAGAAACCCACTTAGGCAACGCATTCCACTGGCAAGACGTACCTACTTATTACTGAAGTCAAACCTGCTTGTTCGATTCTTTTGACCGTCAACCATGAAACCATGTCATTTTTTTCTGTCTTGTATGAATAGTTCATCACCATAGTAAGGCCTGCACATCAGACATCTTTTGTATTGGGTCTCACTGAGTTTTGTTACGTGTTCCTCAATCACCTACATTATAATAGCGAACAGAGTTTCTTATAAAAGAAACATCCGTTGTGCATTTTTGATAAATATACCACTCTTTATTTGTTAAAGATATAATTTATTTGACGAGGCATTCTGTTGAGACTTGCCCAACCAACACACACTAAAACTAACATAACCCGGTTTATCTCCCTCTTAAATTCCTGCCACAAACTCGAAATAGCGCTGAGAAAACTTCAAAGAATTGCGAAAACATCAACAAATCATAACGGACAATGATCTCCGTCGCCATTTCTTGTTTATCTTTGCCATCAGTACAGTATTGGCAAGTGGTAACCAATTTTTACCATCATGTGATGAACATTTACGCTGCAAACATGTGATACTATTTGCATTACAAGCTTATGTAAGCGCTATGACTATTGAATGTCTTAACTTAACTAATCACAAAAATGCACATGTAATGAATAAAACCCATTTCAAACGTGTCTTTTTTATAGTATAAATAATATAGAGTATAGTAGGTATAGAGTGGCAATACCTACTTAATTACTGATGGATGATTAAAGATTCCAATAAAAAGATTCTTAAGTACTGATCATTATAGGGAATTCTTACGATCGGCTCAAAAGCTTTATTTATCTTTATATTTATCTTTATCAGGAAAACTGATCCAACATTTTGCGACAGAAATGTCATATTTAGTTGGACCCTGTCCAGCCTAACAATGCCTTAAAATGAGATCATCCAGGAAACATATTTTAAAATAGTTTCATTACTATGTCATTAGAACGTCTCCAGCCTTTCTAAATATTTCATAGTTTGGGATTACACCCATATGTCCTTACACTTTTCTTGTGAATCACATCATACTTCATACTGCTTATTTTTTTTACAAATGGTCTTATTTGGTATTGGGTGACAGTTAAGTTACTTATGTTTAAGGGGTTATAAGTAAAATGCTAGCTAACATTTTTGTACCTCAACTAGTAATCTAGCGCTTTAGCCCCAGGCCTCGGATACAATCCTTTTTTTAACGGACCTATGATATATGAACATTATAGTACAATCTTTATGCCTAATTTGCGGTTCATAGTCAGTTATACAGCAATAACAGCACAGAGGAATTTATCTCGTTAGTATTGCACCACGACTAAACCAAGCTTCGACGCGTATCTGTATTGTTTATACATAATTCAATTGCTAAATAAATATTCGTATCGATATGTGATTCCATCCATTTCGGTGGTTGGTCCCTCAGATTATCTTCTGATGGAGTACCTATACCTAGTAGGTACCTAAGCCTAGTACCGTATTTGTGGGATGACTGATGATAACAGAAACGCATGGGAAAACTAACATACCTACAACCCTCAAGCATAAGTAATACATCGTGCCAACTTGGACTATATTATAAAAAATATGTACCTATACCTATGGTGTGAAATTCAAGATACGCATGAGGAAAATATAGGGATAATCCCACGAACGGTTTAATAAACCGTATGAAGCGCATTCTGGTTTCTGGTGTCTTTTGGTGCTGTCGAACGAAGCTGCATTAAACATTAACGGCCTACTTCACGTTCCCACTGCTGGGACTCGGGATCTTCTCTAACAAGAAGAGAGTCAAAGCCTAAACGTAAGGTGAGTGCGCCTTAGCCTATGTCACAAGCGGTCGTAGTTATACCGGTGACTGTTTGCGTTGCAGCTATCGTAACAAATCACTGCTCAGGCAAGAAACAACCACGTATAACAGGATAGTTACCTCAGATCTTGGACTACCCCTAGCATATACTTAGTTGTGTTCTAATAATGCCTGGCAATCTTCCTGCAAGGTTTTAAAAGCGCAGAAGATTGCCACTGCAGGAATGAAAATAAGTTTCACTCTGTAAAACTCTTTCTAAAAAAAGTTGACATTTTCTAAGTGTTGTGTTAATATAAGGAGATTGAGAGCAATTAATAGGTCTCAGATGGCCTCGTATAATATATTTAGAGCAATAGGTACAATATGACCTCTAGGTACTGTCTACCGAACTTTGGGCTGCCGCAGAAGGCGCATGGTCCTTTTATTGGTTAGGGTATGGAGGGAAATCTTCGTAAGCTACCCACTACTAATTGCATTGGGGTACACTGAGGCTAGGTGGGAGGCCTTATGAAGGCCTACTTCAGTGGTTTTCACATATATAATAGATAACATGGATAATAGACATTATATGAATAGATATGTGAGAACATTATGGTAAGGCTTCGTTATGGATAACGATTAATGTCAAGTATTAGGTATTGTGGTCACTTAAACTCTACCTATCTGGTTATGGTTAAGTCGACAAAGTATAACTGTTTGTTGTGGTTCCACTTTTTAGACTATTTGTATATTTGAGAAGAGATTAAAAAGAAAGTCTGTCCACGTTAAAGTAAAAAATAAATGTATTTCTTAGTCTTCAATTATATCAATACAATTAATTCATGATAATTCCGAAGCCAAACATAAGAATGTAGGTTCATTTTTGAAGTTTTTTTTTTAAATATTGCACTTTATCTTTATGCCCGAGATAGATGTGTGATCAATAACTTAAAGATTCAGTGGTATTGAATTGCTCCCACATTAGCAACATTTGAAGGTTGAGGTTCACGCTATATTTTCAAATACTCTTATTAGTTTTCCAAACAACGCATACCTATATTATGTAGACTACTGTTTGAGAATCGTAGCAAAATATTTTAATAAGTACTTACTTATAATACTAACTAACAGAACAAAGCGATCTTAGACAATCTAAGCAGTCTGATCTCTAAAGGCTTTGCGAAAAATTCCGCACAGAAGTCTCAGTATCTAGGCTTTCTTTTTTTAATGGAGAAATCTACACTAAAATCATTACACATATTGTTTTTAATGAGTGGTAGAAGTAACGCAAGCAAAACAAAATTAAAATTCTCAAGAGTAGCGTAAATCATTTTAGCAAAAAACTTTACAAACACGTAAACATAAAAGGCGTCCCACACTGGCCATACCGTTACACAACGCGTGCCAATTTCACTTTAAAAAATATAATTTAAAAAAATACACTAACCTTAAAATGGTCCTGTCGTTCCGTCACAGAAAGTTTGTAATCGTAACTAACTTGTTATGCTAAGTTGTTTGTAAGTAAGGTCGAAAGACTAGCAAGCTAGAGACACGAGCGTTCGCCAGTGGAAACGTAAGTAAACTGAACCAAAGGCTTGATTGTTAATTCGTAGTAGCGACGCCATACGCGATGGCGTTCATGGATATTGTTGGAAGGATCTGAGGAAAATGACTCACGACTGAGCCTCGTCATTTTGGTAAAACCAAAAAATGTATTTGCGAAGACTAAAATCCCCACTTTCTTTAAATGGTCTTGGTTTAGTTTGTTTTGTTTTTGTGTGGCTCGTTTTGTGTAAGTTTTGGTTTGGGGTAAGTGGGGTAAGTATTTTTTTGAAGTGGAAACTTCTTTATACCTTTTGAAAAAATCTTACGAGTTCGAGTCACCGGCATGCTAAAGCAGCGTCGCAGTGTCTTTTTTAAGTTGGTGAAATCGTGTGATTTCGCGTCACATACATACAAAATTGCCAAGGTATTTGCTATTCTAGACTTCTAGTTCTATATTTCTAGTTGTACTATTATTATGCTTTGGAATTGTAATATAATCACTGAACTTTGTAAAATAGATAAGTCACAAGTTGGTGCCAATAAACTTTATTAGTATTATGATCCGACTGAGTTCCATTTCCATCCGATCCGTTCAGCCGTTCTGAAGTGATTGAGCAACAAACATTGGAAATTTGAAAAAAAAATATGAAAAATTGGAAACGATTGGAAAAAATGTCTCTCACATTCCGATGCATATACTCACCGTATGGCGAGTCGTGAGTGAATCAAGGTGGCCGGCAGACATACCGTCGACCGCGTTTATTACAGAGTTAAATTAAGTTTTGCGCCTAATCTGAAGAGCAGGGTGCCTGCACCTAGGAGCACTGCTAATGTGTTTTCAACAGGCGCGTTCTGTTACAAAATAGCTATGCAGATTTGACCTTTTACAGAGTTTGCAGAGTGCTGCAGGACGTCTACTCTCTTACTACGAAAACGTAATTTCGAAATAAAGTCGCGACTTCCAACTCCGATTCTACTTCGATCCGTCGTTTTGTCCGTTTAAATGTTCTCTAGCCTACTCTAATTAGAGTATGTTTAGAACATTTAAACGTCAAACAATGTTGTATCGGACGAAACGAAGTAGAACGAGAGTAGGAAAGTCGCGAGTTTTTTTTCGAAATTTCGTTTTCGTAGAAACAGAGTAGACGTCCTGATGTTTTTGAAGTGAAATCTTTATTTTGGAGCACCACAGAAAGATTCTTCGTAAACTGAGAATGAAGCTCAGCGTCACGATCGGAAATGAGAGAAACGTAATCAAAAAGGAGTCAATTCCAACAGACTCCCACTTTTCGAAAGTGTATCCGTGCTGGTTACCGACCAGGGCCAGCCTAGGCGCCCCGGGCGAGCCCTAAAGGACAACACTACAACCCCCCCCCCCCCCCCTCCCCCCTCGCAACATCGCCGAAAAGTTGCTAGCTTATCGGTTTATCGAATACACTTCGGAGAGTGTGCATCCACTGATCTGCATGATAAATATAATACCACCTTGCCCTTTTTTCTATCGGACTGCTCGTAGCTCGAGAAAGCGACTGCAACACAGACTAAGTAGAGAGATACTGACTGCAATTATTCTTGGCTGATGTATCTATTCTATGCTGATGTGCCAAAGACACGAACAAAGAGGTTTCGTTCTACTTTTATGAAAAGAACATCTAGGATGTATGATGACAGGTCATACATACCTTTCTGAGTGGATTTTTCCGATGATAATACTTAATTTTGGTGTTTTCAAATCGAGAGTGAAACGGTATATTCTAGGTAAGAAAGCTTCTAGAGGTGGGCGATTATGAGATATACTAATGAAATCATTCGATTATGAGAATGTCTCGAGATATCTCGATTATGGCAGTTTGTAGTTACTAATTAGTAGCCAGTCACGCACGCACGGTCGCTAGTCGCGCGCGACTCGATTTACTCACAACACAGCCGCGTGGGGTGAGAAAGGGACAACACGATGCGGTCTCTCAGCGGCCCGCTATAAAAGAGGGACAGCAAGCGAAAAAGCTACCTAAAACTTACAAACTATCAATACAAAAATCGGTAAACTTGCCGTTAATTAAATCCACACATTTATAAGTACAAAGTGTCACGTTTCACACCACCGGCACCGTAATACAAACAAAAGAAACCAAATAAACCTATGTCGATGCCAGGGATGTAACGGAGGTGATCTTATCGGAACCGAAGTCGGAGTCGGAGTTTTTAAATTTGATTTATCGGAGTCGGAGTCGGAGTCGGAACCGGAGTCGGAGGTAGGGTCAGAAGTAGTGGTAGGAGAGAGATTTTTATTTCAGGACAAATAAAACAGTCATTCAAACTTTTCGTTGTTTTCTTTCATGAAATATCACAAAAACTGAAAAAAAAATAGGAAAATTCAAAAATAAACAAAAAAATCAATTAATTGAATCCCAAAGTACCATATAAAGTATGTTAAATGAACAAAAGTTTTAAATTAAATTAAATACATTGACACCAAAAGTGTGTATATGTACTTCATGAACATAAGCTTTGAAGCTGTCTCAGTCTAAGATATTTCTTAAGAGTTTCGCCAAATGCCAGGAAAAAATCTGATTTCACCCGCGCGAGGCCCTTCTTAATATGATATGCATAAATTCTAGAATAGTATGACACAGTTTGGAGGGGAAATCAATATTAAATCAGAAGTCAATTTTTGACCAAGTTTTATTTAATTACTCAATAATTAAACATACATTTAAAAAGTGTTCGGTCTAATATTTATTCTGTGGTTCGGTTACTTTAACAGAACGTAAAATTAGAAATTTTATTATCAAAAAATAATGTGGGGTCATCGCTGATAATTTCGAGTACATGAATTAAAATAGGTTTTTCAGGTGCCTTTTTAATTTTTTTCTGTAAAAAAATCTGATCTATTTTTAAAATTCTATTCGGTTATTGTGCTTTTTCTTGATTGTACTCACGTCAATATTTTTTGTTATAGTTTTTAGTTTCTTAAGATCAGTGAGCGGCGTCGAAAATGTCCTTTTTTCGTTTTCTGGCAATAGCGCCCCCTTGTAGATTAAATCGACGCCACCAAAAAGGTATTCGCTCGCTACTGAGCCTGGTGGACACGATAATATTGGCGGAAATTTAATATGAGGTGCTGGAATTTTGCGTTTTTCTATGTTGTGCTCATTTAGTATACTTTTCATTACACTCGTGCGCGGGAGATTCCCTGCGCGACATGTTCCTGCGAAACTGTTCGTTACTGTCGGCGCAGGGCGCCGCCGCTAAGTTATGCTTCGACATCCGATTAACCTCCGATTCAAAAGTTTCGGAACCGGAGTCGGAACCGGAGGTGTAAAACTAATCGGAACTTCCGACATAACGGAGTCGGAGTCGAAGCTCCGTAACATCCCTGGTCGATGCTACTAAAGTCACGGAAGAACTGTCGTCGACTTCATAAAACACGATTAGTTGTACTAATTACTAATATCATTCGATTATGAAAACATATTAGTTACTAATTCGATAATCGATTATCAACATTAGTAATACAAAATAAATCGATTATGCTGATCATTCATAATCGCCCACCGCTAAAAGCTTCATCGTAGACCGCATCGTCGCTTAACGTCAGGCGAGGTGGCTGTCAACCAACCAACCGCTTCCGGGGACTCCGCAAAGCGCTAGTATCGCCGTAGCCATTTTGAACGCCATCTTGAACCTGCCGCCATTTTCGAGATATTATTCAATGTCAGTGTCCTTGACAAAGACGTTCGATATGGACAGTGCTGCCATTTTAACGGATTTCTCGTCAAATTTAGCGAATTTGGGTACGTTGAGAACGGCAAAATATCTTTCTAACAGTAACAGGTTTTTTATTTTGACGGAAATAAGAACTTCATACTTCATCGATAAATGTCTATTGTGTTTTTCAAACCTAATTTGAACGAATTATTTTATATGATGACAACAAGGTTGATCAAGCTTTCTTGTGTGGTCCAGATACAAACTTTTCTTTGTTTATAAGCGGCACCTAAACTCTGCTAACTGCTAAGCAGTGAAGCCAGCCGCTGGTGCTGCTCTGTTCTTCCTTTCTCCCTTTGGGGGAGGTCTGGGGGCCGGCCTCGAGCCGAACCTAATTGAGGGGTTGGGCTCTCAAACACACAGGTAGGGGTCCATTCGACAATGTTGGCAGTGCTCCACCTTCTGGCCTTTACCCACGTGGTTTTACCAGCGTGGTTCCCTTTCCTTTGGTTTTCTCGGGATTAAAAGCAGCATGTGTGTTCTTCCAAACAAAAATGTGTGTTCTAAATCAAAATGATACCCCGATCCGTGCATACGTTATGACGTGATTGGGCAACAAACCTCCAATCATTGAAATGTATAACATAAATAGGATGCTGATGTACCTGCAAATAAAAACTTTTAGAAATTTTATGATTATTATTGGCATGAAGTTAGGGCTGGCCTAGTCGGGAGAATGGCGACTGCCGATCCGGAGACCCCGGGTTCAAAGCCACGCGCACGTGTCTTTATGAAGTCATGTGCGTAATGCCGCTAACTTAAAACGGTGAAGGAAAACATCGTGAGGAAATCAACATGTACCTAGAATCTTTCTAAATCATGTGTTATCCACTAACCCGCACTGGGCCAGTGTGGTGGATTAAAGGCTTGACTCTTTTCTTGCGAGAGAAGGCCCCGAGTCCCAGCAGTGGGAACATTTAGTGGGCTATGTATTCTTATTGGCAATGACGAATAAATAAGGGGACAGCAGGTCTCAAACAAAATATTACATATACAAAGCCCCCAGTTCAACTTACCAAAGTTAGCAAAGTTAATGACTTTAACAACTGACTCGTAATACTGCATCAGTGATTGCAATCCGGCGTAATTTTTAGTCCGGCTGAATCCAACTGAATTCCCATCGATCAAGCTGGTGTATCTGATACACCAGCTTGATCGGGATGATTTGCGTTTGTGAGTTAAAAATAAACTGTTAGAATGTCGATTAAGTGGAAGTATATATTTTTGTAATAGATAGATAGATAAACTCATTATTGCACTTTAGTAAGTACAATAATGAGTTGACAAAGAAAAAAAACTTAGAATAAAGTAGCTTAGTATAATAAAGGTGGGCTATAAAATTAAAAGTCACGAGTATATAAATTATGATTTTGATCGCGAAAAATAATACTTATTGTTTTTACGTTTAAAATGAACACAAACGTAGCGATGCCAAACCCA
Source organism: Ectropis crepuscularia (assembly GCA_963693475.1). Lineage (NCBI taxonomy): Eukaryota > Metazoa > Arthropoda > Insecta > Lepidoptera > Geometridae > Ectropis > Ectropis crepuscularia. The sequence continues at coordinate 26,863,411 of OY856349.1, read as the reverse complement.
GTCGGATTGATCTCGACACGGAAAATTAATAATCAATATCATAAAATAAAATCAATATCAATGATCAGAAATTAAAACCTCCCTGGTTGGCAGCTTGTTTGGTGCCCAGTATTCAAAAACGATCACTAATGATCAATAAGGAAGGGTGTTAAAATCCTTAAAAATTGCGTGCCGTAATACTTGAACGCTCCCTATAACAAACATAATAAGATACAAATTCAACAAAAAAACCACAGCTACACGACAGTGACAGATGCGGCTAAGGACCAGTATCTACAGCAAAGAATAAATTAAAAAAAAGACGGTGACAGCAGCCAGACAGCAGTAGCAACAGCTGATTGTTTCTTTTTTAAGCGCCTATTAGACTACGCGTTATTCAGCACTCGTTATGCAGACTGTCTTAGAGTCTAACTTGTCAGCTCGCTATTACACCAGTCTGAAAAACGTACGCTCTAGGACTTTTATTATTACTCATTTTTCTTTACTGCACGCTATTATCGTGTTTATTAATTTAAACTAAAAAAAATAATGTTTAGCATTTAATATAATAACTTTATAACAGCGAGATCAAAATTAAAATTATGGCTTTCGAACTCCGAATACCCAAAACGCAAAAATAGAAGTTACCGCTAATACCAATGAACCAATCACAAACCAATGAAATGATATTTTAAGATTCTATGTCAATGTCAGTGTCATGTATTTGTCGGTCTTACAGTCTTTGTCTTATTACACTACTCGTTATTCAGACTGTAAGCCAGTAAGACTCGCCGAACCCGTTCTTGGTGTCTGAATTCAGAGTCTAACATTACAGTCTGACGCTTATTACACCACGCTACTTAGACTAAGACTGTCTGAATAACGAGTGGTGTAATAACGCCTTTACTCTAGCACACTTGACGGTCCCGAGATTACCCGAAAATTTATTTCATTTACTTAAGCTTTATTTACAATCCTCGAAAAATCTGTGTGTGGTTAGCCAAAAGAAGTGTTCACTTTAAAAATAAAATCGATTCAACCGTTTGGTTAACTCCCGAACTTCCAACCAAAAAAATCAAACCAGTTCATCCGTTCGGAAGCTACGATGCTAATTTAAAATCTTATAGCTTCAGATTACTTGAGGATTCGAAAAAAATTCGACTCAAGTATCAAAAATGTTAGTTTACATTTTAATTACCTACACTAATTATAAACAAAAGATAACTATACAAATAATCAATAATGGGCTTAAACACGTACAATAACGGCGGCACTTCATATGCCGAAGCGTAAACAACACACTAAGGTAACCTGACACCCCGTTTTCCCACCAAAATTATAAACGCAAATACCTACGGCCGTATGGTGTAGCTAATACCATTTTAACACACAAAACGCCATTTTAAGGAGTACGCACTTACAGGGAAAGTAGAATAAAAGCATACCAATAGGGCAAGTGGGCAAGTAGAATAAAAGCTTATAAAAAAGGAAATATTCCCCGTCCATTCAATCCCTCTAACATTAATAGCAACTGTGTATAACAAATTTAACAGAATAAAACATGAGCGTCTCCTTTGGCGGAATTGAAAACTGTCTCTGACAGGTATTTTGCATTCTGAAAACGATTTGATTTGATTTTTGGGACAATTTGATTGAAAATGCCAATGAAAGGTGTGGAAATACCATACAAAAAAAATTATAAAAAGTTTATTTCTTATTAAACATGTAACAGGTTGCTTATGTTAATTATTCTAATAACTTTGGTACATAGGTAATTAGGTATGTTCAGTTAAAAACAAATAGATACTAGTGACGCCTGCACTAGGAAAGACCTGTATCGCAGGTTCACACTAAAGACGCTTACTAATCTATTGTATGGTGCGGAGATATCATGTTTAACAGTGATAATTAGTACAATTTATTACAAATCTAAAAATAACAAAAAAGTAATGTAAAATAAGAAAGTATGGAAGTTAAAGGCAAATGCCACATACAACAAGAAAAATAAACGTGACGCGTCGTGGGTTACGCCTGACATACTTAATCTAAAATCATTGTTGTTTGATATTTCGAAATTAGTTGACCAATTTCCTGAGGAAGAGAACTTAATAGCTATATTTGACGATCTTAACAGGAAATACATTTCGACTTTGAGTATGTCTAAGACAAATCATTACAGTAGTATAATACACGGAAGTACGAATCCATCCAAAGCTATGTGGGGAATCGTGAACACGGAGAGGGGGAAAAACAATACCCCTAGGTTGAACTGCTCCGAGATCGTTAAAGATTGTAACGGCAGTAAGTTTAGTTCGCCAAAAGATGCAGTAAATGCTATGAATGTTCGGTTTTTAAATGCAGCTGCTGCTTGTGGGGCACCTAAAGCTGATACTGCTACTGTATGTAAAATTTTAGTATCGGCACGTCAAGCATCTGACCGTTCCCTCAGACTAACAAGTTTCTCGGCTGATGAGGTATTCCGCATAGTATCCTCCAAAATACCCCCAAAAAAGTCGAAAGAGATATACGGTGTGTCGATGGAGCTAATTAAACTAGCAATTTTGCCTCTAGCTCCGGTTCTCGCCACACTGTTTAATAAGTGTCTTAGAGAAGGCTCGTACCCGTCGTCGCTGAAAATATCGAAAGTGTCTCCGATATTTAAAGGCAAGGGCAAAAGGGACGATATTGATGGATATAGACCAGTATCGATTATACCAGCAATAGCCAAAGTGTTCGAAAACGGCTTGAGTTCGCGATTAGTGGCCTACCTATCGGAAACCGAGGCGCTGTGTGAACAACAATACGCATACCGCGAAGGGAGGTCTACGATTTCTCTAACGCGTGAAGTGATACGTAGTGTGTTGGCTGCCCGTGAACGTAAAGAGCAAGCAGCTGTCTTGTGCTGTGACTTATCGAAGGTCTTCGATGTCACAGACCACGAGACCTTAGCTTTAAAGCTGAAACACTATGGCATAGCTGGGAAATCATACGAGGTGTTGACTGACATGTTACGAGGCCGCTCTCAGGTAGTGGATGCTGGCGACGGCGATAAATAAATAAATATTAAAAAATAAATATTGGTGGACAATTCACACACAACACCATCTGACCCCAAACTAAGCAAAGCTTGTGAGATGGCGGCCAGATACCTGATATGATACTTATATAGTTTTAAATACATACTTATCATACATAGCAACACCCAGACACAGTGCAAACATTTGAATTCATCACACAAATATTTGCACTGGGTGGGAATCGAACCCACGACCCTCGGCTTCGCAGGCAGAGCTACTACCCACTAAGCCAGGCCAGTCGATGATAATAAATCAGATCCGCTGCCTTCGTCTATGGGAGTACCGCAGGGTTCGTCAATTTCAAATATAATGTTCTCTCTCCTACTAAACGATCTCCCTGATGCCGTAAAGGGTGCAGGCATATTCATGTATGCAGATGATGTGGCTGCCGTAGTAACAGCTCTGTCAATTGAGGATTTAGAAGAGAAATTAAATATTGTAATTAACGGCTTAAATTCATGGTTTAGAGCTAATGGTTTTATGTTAAATTCAAAAAAGACTCATTTCGTTCACTTTTGTCTGTCGGGCCATCATACAAAATCGCTTAAAGTTTCGCTAAGTGGTGTAAGGATTGAGCAAGTACAGAACACCACATTTTTGGGATTCGAGATTGATCGCAGCGTGACGTGGGAACACCACATCGACAAGATGTGTGCTAAGGTCAGCAGTGCGTGCTTTGCGCTAAGACGAGTATCCCGAGTGGTGTCTGAGGAAGTGTCACGTGCGTGTTACTTCGCCACAGTGCATTCTCGGTTACAATACGGCGCCGAGCTATACGCGTGCACTGCCGACTGGGAGCGTGTGTTCCGCGCCCAAAAACGTGCCGTACGTGCCATCGTTGGCGTATCGCAATGCACATCCGTCAGACCATATTTCAAAGAGCTTGGCATACTTACGTTACCTGCTATATTGATCTACCAGGTGGCTGTGTATGTCAGAAATAATCTAGAATCATACAATACGCGAGGAGAGAGACATTCTCGAAGCATACGTAACGCGGACAAGCTGGATGTCATATCACACTCTCTCACATGGTCACGGAAGCTAACTCACATTATGGGACCTGAAGTTTATAACACTCTTCCCAAAATAGTTATATCTGCCCCAAGTTTCGGCAGCTTCAAAAACAAATTAAAGTGCTGGCTTATCGATCAAACTTTTTATAGTTACACCGAATTTTTAGAGAGTGATGGCAAAGTCCTATAAAAATGTATACAAAAATTTGACATGGGTCAGTACAATTGTTATAAAAACATACTATACTCATATAATGCTTGACAGTTTTCTGTACAATAATTATTATAATACAGTAAAGTTTTTTTTTTTGTTAGAAAATACTTTGCTACAAATTAAATACGACGATATTAAGACGTTCATAAAGAAGGAGCCCTTACAGTACAGTAAAGTAGTCATTTCAAACTTTGGAAATGTATACAATTTGTATGCTCTTTCTTTTGTTTTTATTTTTTATTTATTGACGTGTAAATTGTACATTTATGAATAAAGTACTTTGACTTTGACTTTGACTTTAAATAAATCAGTCGTTGTAATGTATGTATATGTACGGATATGTATGTATGTTTAAGTATGTATATGTATGTATTGTATGTATATGTATGTGTATGTTTGTATAGGTATGTATATATATGTATGTATGAACTGTATGTACCTAATGGTGAAGAGAGTATCAGCTTGTACAAATGTGTGTATGTGACTGTGTGATAGTGAGTTATTCGAACCGGCATTTTTATTCAAACAATTTTTTTTAGCAAGGACTCTGTTACGGCATAGGTAAGTATATAAGTTAGTACCATAATATTATGCTTAACTTAGTTATTGACATACGTATTGGCTTGACTGTGAGTATATCTAGTAGCTATAGCTTAAATAAAATATAATAAAAAACTTTTAAATATAAATTTGTTTATTTTTTTGTCTTGAAAACTTGTGTTGTGGAAATCGTAAACAATTTGGGGAGAATTCAAGACAGTCACATGGCAGCACTTTGTGTACACACAAACTATTGAACTACAGTTCATGACGTTCATGTTTTGTTTTGCGGCAGAAAGACTAGTATCCATGACCAAGAAAGCAAGGATAAATAAAAAAAATGTTTATGTTTTGATTCGTCTTCGATCAGCTGATTGCCGACTTTTTAATAAATAAATTTAACTAAAATTGTTTTGATATATAGCTGAATTGCATTCACTGTAATTTATTGAAAACAATAGAACAACAAGACTCTCTGGGAGAATTAAACCTTTTAATTGGAGGCTGGGAACAATGCTATCATTGCGGTTATCGATTTTGTTATCATTTATCAGTAGTTTCTCTGCGAACTCCTGCAACTTGAACGTGAAGCTACAACAAGAGCTCAACAATGAAGGTTTTCACAGGTATGATATTTATATTACCATGAAAACGTTTTCCTAACTTGAAACTAGTAACTGTACGTGGATTATTAGCCTCAAAATTCCGACAATGTCACTTAAAAAGATAGGTAGGCGATCAGGCTAGAAGATTAGGGCCAGTAATTGAAGTATTATACTATGGGAATTTATATTCCTAAGATTCGTACCAAGGGCTTTCAATGTACATGTATCAGAAGCTCTGGAAAACTGGAATACTCTACCCTGTTCTGTACTTACCAATAGGTACAGTCGTGATATATTTCCCAAACAGGCCATAATTCTGTTTAACAACAGGCAAATTGTGATCAAATCCAGACCCAGCTGGTTTAAAAACATTTTTTTATCTACACTCACCAAAATCACTATTGGATTAGGTATCCCTTTGTTGACACATATATATTTTTTAATTATTGTAAGTTTGCCCTTGAATGCCATCTCACCTAATGTTAAGCAATGCTGTCTACAATGGAACATGGTTACACCAAAGAAGAAGAACCAAAAAAAAAAACAACAAGATCGTAACCATTGGGGAAAACCCACACAAAAACAACACAATCTATTGCCTAGTCATTCTTATCACAAACGTAAAGTTAAACTTCTTCTAAACAAAATGGAATGATGTTGCTTTTTTGAGCTATAAGCAATAGAAAAATGGGCGGTTATGGGCATTTGATCATGTTGATCTGTGGCACCCTCACTGAAATGTATCTGAACAAAAACTGGTAATTAATTAAAAAGCAGTTATACAGCAAGAAGTTATAAAATACTTAAAAACTAATGTGACAGCTTGTGGCGTCATTGCTGAAGGTAACTTCATTTAGACAACCTTACAACTTACTTCCTCTTTTCCCCACTGCTAGGACATGGGGTAAGATAAAAATATGTATTTCTTGGAATATGATGGTTCCCTCATATTTTCTTTCACTGTTAAGCTGTTGATGAAAAGCTTGTACCTACATACTAATTTTATAGCAGGCATGCATTTATTTGTTCACAAGCGATTGTCAAAATTTCTGTTGTTTTGCGTGTTTCTACGTATAATAAGTAAGTATTTACGAGTATCTAAAGCTGCACTAGTAGGATCATATCGGATTTGGCTGGGCAGGGAGAGAAATACGAGTAGTGAAGGTGAGTGTTGACGTACGTCAATATAAGGGGCCCCTTTTAAACCTACGCCCGAGTCACAAGTCTCGGGGTCTACTCGAGATTTCTCTCTCTGCCACACGATGGACCCGGCACCCGCACGGTGAGTCCATGGAATGCTAAGAAGTACGTCTCTATATAAGTATTATATCAGCTATCAGGCTCCCATACTACAAGCTTTGCTTCCATCTGACCCAAATCAGATGGTGTTGTGTGTAAAGTGTCCACCAATATTTATTTATTTATTTAGTTTGGAGTCAGATGGTGTTGTATGTGAAATGTCCACCACCATCACCAATTATTCCTATTTAGTCTCATACAAAAATAAAAAAAACAATTATAATTCTAAAATGGGTTTTTATATATCTCCTTATGTTTTTTATAGTCTCCTCTATATTCTCAGGAAACTGTATAAATCTACTAAATCACCAGGTAATATTGAATAATTGAATTGGCCTGCCAATAGAAGTGAAAACTTATAAGAATGTACGTTGCACAATACATCACCTGTATGGCTATAGTACTGTATGTAAACAGATATTATGATTTTGATATGATGATTTTCTCATACTTATGTTAAGAGCAATTTTTGTAATTGTTTTATTGATTTTTTTTGCATACACAAACCTGTGTGTAAGCAGCAATTCCATTTTTCACTTGTAACCCACCGTTATCAATAAATGATTTGTATAGTATACATACTGCTGCATGTTGGTGACACAAAGTCATAAAAATTCCACAAAAAACTACAATGAAATTGTTACTATTGACTACATTAGCTTGTTGACGATACAAACTACAAAGATTTCCCCGACAAAAAAAGTCCAAAATAAAAAAAGAAGATCCTATAAATTCTTCAATAGATTACTGAAGCGATTTTGTGTGTTGTGTTTCAGGAACCTCACATATAAGGTCACATTCGTAGACCAGAATGAAGCCAGTCTGTACAAGGACTGCTATGTTGGGCTCGACCAGGTCCTGCCAGCCGGAGTGTTTGCCTCGCCTGATGAACTGGGTGATCTGTTGAGGATGAATAAGGTCCGTCAAGGAATAATAATTTGTGATGAAAATGGTTAACATTAAACAATCTTTATAGTTAATTAAATTTAGAAAGTCAAATATTTCCAAGCCTTTTTCTGAGCTAAAAAGTCTTTAATTGTAAAATATGTTTTTTAGTCATAACTGTTTCGACTGTTATTTATTTTGTTGATAAAACTATAATGTCCACGCACGCGTCTTTTGTCGAATCTATGCATCCTACAAATGACGACAGGCGATTTTTGCGTCTTTGCTATGTCCACGCTGCTGGATGCAAGTGATGCAAATAGTCAGCCACGTTCAGTATTGCCGTTTTAGTGACTTTGTCGCTAGATTTAGTGAGTTTTTTGGTCTTTGGTGACTCTTTTTTTATGATTTTGTGACAAAAAAAAACTGGTGATTTCTAGTGACTTTTTCATGACAAACACATCAGTTATGTAATATCTTACTGAAACATGCAAAACTTATGCTTCTTCTCTTGAATTTTTAGCCAAAACCACAAAAATTCATACAAACGCAAGTTTCTACTTCTACTGCTATAATAAGATATTATACGTAACTGATGCGTTAGTCGTGAAAAAGTCACTAAAATCACCAGATTTTTTTGTCACAAAATTACAAATAAAGTGGCCACGTGCGAGTTGCACTCGCCCTTGAAGGGTTCCATAGCAGCAAGTAACATAATATAAAAAATCTTGTATTTAGTTTGAACTTTGATCGACGTTTTAATAACAGTTTAATAAGTAGATTACAATAAAACTACTAACCAATACTACCAACTTTCGGTAGAAGTTTGCATAGGTACATCATACATTTTTTAGTTTTGTTATTCTCTCATTTTAAAGATACAGTGAAGGGGGAGGCACATTTTACCACTTTGGAAGAGTCTCTAGCGCAAACTAAACTATTAAGAAAAAAAAAGTTGGAAACCACAATATCATTTTTGAACACCTATCCATAGATAATCCCTGGAACTTCTAAAATAAGAGAATGGCAAAAATATAAAAAATGTATGATGTACATTTTCAACGAAAATTGGTTTGAATGAGATCTAGTGAGTAGTTTTATTTCATTACGTCGTTCACACATTCACTATTATTAAAACACTGATTAAAGTAACAACGACCTACAAGAACTTTTATATTTAGTTACTTGCTGCTACGGAAGCCTTCATGGGCGAGTCCGACTCGCACTTGAAAAAAAATAGAAGTGTACACTTCTATTTCTTTCATTTTTTGTGTGAAAATCTTAATGCGATTCACAAAATACATCCACTTACGAAGTTTCCACAGTATGGTTCTTATAGTTTTGGAAAAATGTGGCTGTAACATACGGATGGACAGACAGACATGACGAATCTATAAGAGAGAGTTTTGGGTACGCAACCCTAAAAAATTACAAAAAACTCACTAGATCTAGCGCCAAAGTCACAGCAACTAGTAAAATGTAGTCGTAAAATGGCAACACTGCGTGCGTCTGACAAGTCGGTCGAGCAATGACTTTTTGCAGCACGCACGCTTTTTGCAGTCCCGCATGACGAACGCAAGACGTGCGTCTGTCGTGTCGTTGTCGCTTCGTGGACACAGATTTCATTATTTCTACGCAAGATGCAAGCATTCGTCTTGCATCCGACAATAGGGTATCGGACAACTTTTCAAAAAGTGCTTAAAATTAATCTTAATGGCTAAATATAGCCCTGCATTTTTTTATTTTAAACAAATATAACTTTTTAAGTACTTAAAATAGTGTGTAAAAAATAATTGTTTTAAATTGCCGCGTAAACGGTATGTCACGTGATCTCAGAGCGTGTGACGTCATACGTGTTTCAATCTGTGTTCTGTGTAAATAAACACAGTTATTCAGTGGAAAGTGTTGTTTTTGTTTTCTTTCTTTAATGTTATAATGGATCACATAAGATATCGTTGTTGTGTAGTTCCTCAGTGTAGTAATAACAGTAAAACCACACCAGCTAAATTATTCATTGATGTGCCACGAAAAGCAGATATACGAAAAAAATGGTTGAAACTAGCAAGACGAAATTTCGATGGAATGTCTGTAACTTCACCGATTTACTTCTGCGAGGATCACTTTGATGTAAGTACACAAATTTACATTACGGTAAATAGGTACCTAACACTGCGAACACTTCATATTAAAGGCGGTGGAATATTAGATGCTATTAATTATGTAAGTAACTACTTACTTAATTTGGATTTTTTGTTTTAGCTACCGAATGACATGGAAAATTACATGAGATACCGAATTATGGGTTATGTAAAATTATGATGAAACCAGAATGTCTTCCATCAATATTTCAATGTCAAACTAATAGAAAAAGAAGTTTCCCATCAACTAGTATGCCTCGACCCGCTGCTATGAAAAGGCAAAGATTGGCCCTAATACAAGAAGCCCTAGAAGATAGTAAATTGAGCAGTAGTAACGAAAATGAAAACACCACTTTGCCTATTAGTAAGTATTAATTCAATATTGAACTTGGGTAGGTCGGTATACCTATTTTTACTGATGAAAAATAATGAACTGTCCATTTCTTTCAGATTTACAAACGGAAGTTGTTTTAACATTTCTAAATTCAGCAGCACAGAATCAGAATTTGTGGCAAAGAAATTTCCAACCATGAACATATCCACTCTTGGGAGATTTCGGCAGTCAGCTTTCAAATAACCTGCTTCCATAGTTAAAACGTGTTGTTTTAATTACTATTCCTCAATTCTAATAGTTTTAAATACTTTAAAAACGGCAAAGAATCGTAAAATTCGCAAATACACTATACAAAATACTGTTATTTAGACACAGTTGACGTCACGCGCTGTGATTGGTGTTTCGTTTACGGCGGCCAACAGATGAAAAATATTAGAAATATTAAACTTTATTAATTGAATTAAAATTATAAATCAGTATTCCTTCGTGTAAATTTTCATTAAATGGTTATTTCAATTCATAAATGTACTCTCTAACTTAATTTCAGATTTTTTTGTGACTACTGTCCGGTACCCTATTGTCGAAATTGTGCGGATAACATGCAGCTACGTGGACAATAGACTACAATCCTCAAAAAAACTAATTAGTCCGTCAGTTAGATTGCTAAAAAATATTGTACATATATTTTTTCTTTTGTTTCACAAATAACGAAGATACAGCGCTTAGAAGTTTCGCGTGACGTCACTCCTGCCTGCGATTTTTACTCACGAGTGACGTCGCGACTCCCCACTCTCGAAGTTGGATGGTCTATATCTTTGTCGATTTTTAATATTTTGAAAAAACAAAAAATACGTGTCCCATATTTTTCCATGATCTAGCTGACGGACTAACTAGAATAGTGTATTTTTGACCCAGTCCGGTACCCTATTGGCCTTACTCTTATCCTGCCTTTTGAGATTTTTTAAACTATTTTTGGCCTACACACCTACACTTGACCCCATCTCGCCTGATGTTAAGCGATGTTGCGGTCTACGATGGAACGTTCTTACCTAGAAGAAACCGATTCACTCTCGATTGGAAGACACCAAGATTATTGTGTAAAAACTCACTCAGGCAAAAGTAGAGTCAAACCTTTTCGTTCAATTCTTTGGAACGTGTCAACCTATAGCCGACCTATCTCCCAAGCGTGCTAACAGTATTCCATATAAAAGCGAATCTGTGCTTGGTATAATGTAAGTAACTGTTCATATTTGAAGTAGGTACCTTCACACCTTTGAAAAGACCCCTAGTATTTTGGCAGCTAATTTAACCTTGGACCGATGAAAGAACCAAAGTTGAGGGAAATCCAATCCCTGATATGATATAATCCTGAATGATATCATAGCATAACGCCCAAAATCTCCAGAGTCAGTAACTATTCAACTATTCGAAGTTCGAAGACTCAGTTGAAGTGTACTGCATTTATTACAGATACTTGAAAAAGTAGCAATCAGTGAAGTGGACATCTTTTAGTAATAAATCCTAATACTATGTTGTAAAGATTATTTATGCACATGTATTATGATCACAGTGAACCATTTGTATTAGATATTTACCTCAATGTTCCAGATGACAGCTGTACCAAAGAACAGAGTGAACACAGAACTGCCAGCGGAGGATTCTCAGCCCTCCGGCGTGTTCATCATAGGACAAGTGGCTGGGGGAGAAGTGAACCTGTGGTTGCCCGTGCACGCCAGATACCACCGCGCTGTTAAAGGTGGAGGGTATGTATCTATGCATGTATGAAGTTACGGCTGGTCTAGTCGGGAGAACGGCGCCTGCCGATCTGGACACCCCGGGTTCAATCCGTGGGGTTTGAAACCCACCACTGCCTTTTTGAAGTCATGTGGGTAATGCCGTTAACTTAAAACGATGAAGGAAAACACAAACACAACACAAAAACTCTTTATTAAAAGCCAGAAAGTACAATAAATGAATTACAAAACAAAAAAGAAAAAATAAGCTATTCAATTAGCGGCCTTATCGCTTAAAGCGATTTCTTCCAGGCAACCGTGCACGGACAGGAGATAACCTTGCAAAAATGTCCCTTAATTTACACATAGAAATTAACTACTTAATGACAATTTAAAAACAGAGAGAGAGAATAAGAAAAACATCGTGAGGAAACCGACATGTACCTAGAATCTTTCGAAGTCATGTGTCATTCACCAACCCGTACTGGGTCAGCGTGGTGGATTATGGCCTGAACTCTATCCTTGCGAGAGAAGGCCCCGAGTCCCAGCAGTGGGAACATTTAGTGGGCTGTTGATGATGATGATGTAACTATGGCCTATAGTTACCAGAACAGCTTTATAAACCAACAACATCTTTATCACCATCTATCACAGTTAAATCTTCACAAGACCGTCCCCCACGTGGCGTAGCAATTTCACAGCACACAAAGTCCGCGTGGAGAAGTACCACACCGTTGCCAGTTATTCTACTTAGCAGTAATGTGCAAACATTACTGTGTTGCGGTTTGAAGGGCAATGTTTCCAGAGAAATTACAGGGTTTAGAGATATAACATCTTAGATCTCGTTGAGATTGATGAGCGGAATGCAGGTATGGTATAGGTAATGATTTGGACTCTTTATGGTCCAATAGCTGCGTGTCTCTGTGCATTGTTATGTGGCAGGCATGTTGCTTACCATCAGGCATATGACTTGCTCGTCTCGTCACTCTATAATACATTATAAAAATAAACATAAAACGGTGACGACACCAAAAACGCCATCGATCGGTTCGTACGGCGAGCTTTGGCTGCAGTAAAGATCATTCGAGAATTCAACTTACAGTTAGAAATCACGCCAGAAATACGGTATTGGTGGCTCGGAGCCCGGAGGAGGGGACTTGAAATTTGACAAAACTACGACTACTTTGGCGACTAGAAAATTGCAAAATCTAACTCTAAGAGCACTAGAATTAGGTTGAAAATGAGAAAGGCCGAATTAGGTTGAAAACGAGAAAGGCCACGGACTCCGGAGTCAGTGGAGTTGCAAAATTTTCAATAAAAAAATGGGCAGTCATAGGAACTGCTGATAGAAGTGAAAATTTATAGCTATAGTCCCGAGTTTACCCGAAGATTATCAGTTTCCTGAGCGTGACGCTAGAATTAAATTCATAGCCCACGAAAAATCTGTCAGTGGCGCGCCAAAAGAAGTTTTCACTTCAAAAATGACCACCATCATAGCATTTACGGCAGCGGCTCATAGTGTCGCGTCAGGGCACTATTGGTCCTCGCGAAGACCCAGATGGTCTCCGTCGTCTTCATCCATCCGGCTGGAGATACACCGACACTCCTTCTTGAAGCTCCAACACTTGAAGCCATAAAATAGTGGACACCACGCAAAGCTGCGGCAGGCAGAGAGTACGAAAGAAATGAATCATCTTATATCTATGGGTGACACGAACACGACCCGTGTGAATTGAAATTCACACGAATGAATGTAGAATTCATTCTAGCGTCACGCTCGGGTAAGATAAGAAATCTTCGGGTAAACTAGGGACCATGGCCGTTGGCCATCTAGAAATGCGTCAGCCAATGGAAAATGCTGAAAGGGCGTGGCCTGGCCATCTAGAAATGCGTCAGCCAAACTGACGCATTTCTGGTCATGCCATGATAACCAGGCCACACCCTCTGGTTGTAAGGGGTGTAAGGGGGAAGCACTAAACATCTAGCTTCCCCAAATGTCAACCTCTCCTGCGCGTGGTACACCCTGCTGCCAACTAACGAGGCTCTGACGACCGAACCAATGGCGGTATAACCATTTAAAAGCCAGTCCTAAATTGACCAGACCGGTGACGGGCAGCGGCGTCATCGGTGCAAAGGGCTGGCTCCGCGGTCACCAACCCGCCTGCCAAGCGTGGTGACTATGGCAAATATCCCCCCTATGAAGAACACAATAAAGAAACGGCCCCTAGTCCCCGGCGGCTCCGCTATTCTAGGCGCTGGTGGCAGCCTTGGTTCCGGTGGAGCATGGGGTGCGAAGAATCCCCGGCAGACGCCCCGCCACCAAACCCAACGACTCGACCTGGCAACGTTTAACGCATGGACTCTGAGGGCTGACGAAAAGATTGTGGAGCTGGAAGAAGAAGTGGACACGTTGCGCTGGGATATCATAGGGTTATCCGAAGTCCGTAGACAGGGCGAGGACAGGATAACCCTCGAAACCGGCAACTTGTTCTACTACCGGGAGGGAGATCAACAATCCCAAGGGGGTGTCGGGTTTATAGTCCGCAAGTCTCTCGTCAACAATGTGTTAATGATCGAGAGTGTATCGAGCAGGGTCGTGTACCTTGTACTTAAAATTACCGACCGGTATTCATTGAAGGTCATACAGGTATACGCACCGACCTCGACACATCCCGACGAAGAGGTTGAGACCATGTATGAGGACATCTCCAAAGCCATACATGTCTCGCCAACACATTTCACAGTTGTGATGGGAGACTTCAACGCGAAACTGGGCAAACGTAGCGGTGATGAGTTGAGAGTGGGACAATTCGGATATGGGCAGCGGAACCCAAGAGGGCAACGTCTAGCTGATTTCTTGGAAAGGGAGAGCCTCTTTATGATGAACTCCTTTTTCAAGAAACAGCCACAACGAAAATGGACATGGATTAGCCCAGATGGTTCCACAAAAAATGAGATCGACTTCATTATGACGACTAAACGGCAAATATTCAGCGAGGTCTCTGTGATCAGTAGGGTTAAGACTGGCAGCGATCACCGTATTGTAAGAGGCACGCTGAATCTAAACATTAAGTTCAAAGTCTAATGAAGTCCACGCTCCGACCAAATTATGCTCAAGTCGAAGCTCCCGATAACTTTCAACTCGAACTTCAAAATCGCTTCGAAGCCTTAGATGAATGCGTAACGGCGGACGAAATAAACGACAGGCTAGTGGAAACTGTTCAAGCAGTTGGCAGGAAATTTTATAAGAGCCGACGCCAAAATAGAACTCAAAAGCTCTCCGATCATACTCTGAATCTCATGGCGGTTAGGCGAGATATGCGATTGCAGTATTCGGTCGACATGACGGTATACAGACGGCTCAATAGACGGATCTCTACTTGTGTGCGACGCGACATACGTTGCTTCAATACTTCTTGTATTGAAGAAGCGATCAAGCGGAACCAAGGCTCGAAAGTGTTCGCAAGAAATCTGTCTCTTGGGCAAAGTCAGCTGGCCAAACTGAAGACCGATAGCGGTAACGTAGTCTCGTCGAAGCCCGAGATTTTGGAGGAGATTGAGAAGTTCTATGAACAGTTATACACCTCTACACAAGCACAACCTGTCGTTAGCATGGCAAAAGACCCCAGAGCCAAGCTGACCCGGCACTTTACCGAAGATATCCCGGAAGTCAGCCTGTATGGATGAGATTAGGATGGCCCTCAAACAACTTAAAAACAACAAAGCACCTGGCGATGACGGAATTACGACTGAGCTTCTGAGAGCGGGTGGAAAACCGGTACTTAAAGTCCTCCAGAAGCTGTTCGACTCCGTCATACTTGACGGTAATACGCCAGAAGCGTGGAGCAGAAGTGTGGTGGTGCTCTTCTTCAAAAAAGGTGACAACACCTTGTTGAAGAATTACAGACCCATCTCACTTCTGAGCCACGTTTATAAGTTGTTTTCGAGGGTAATCACGAATCGTCTCGCACGCAGGTTTAACGACTTTCAGCCACCCGAACAAGCCGGTTTCCGAAAAGGCTATAGTACCATAGACCACATACATACGCTCCGGCAGATTATACAGAAAACCGAGGAGTATAATCGGCCACTATGTATAGCGTATGTGGACTATGAGAAAGCCTTCGATTCCATCGAGACCTGGGCAGTGCTTCAGTCTCTCCAGCGATGCCGCATCGACTATCGCTATATCGAAGTTGAAGTGTATCTACAGCAAAGCCACAATGTCTGTCCGATTACAGGACCAGTGCACAAAACATATCCAGCTACAGAAAGGCGTGAGACAGGGAGATGTTATATCTCCGAAACTGTTCACTGCTGCGCTGGACGACGTTTTCAAGCTACTGGACTGGAACGGACATGGCATCAATATCAACGGCGAATGCATCACTCACCTTCGGTTTGCCGACGACATAGTCATTGTGGCGGAGTCGCTGGAGGATCTCGGTGCAATGCTCAGGGACCTCAGTAGAGTATCCCCACAGGTTGGTTTGAGGATGAACATGGACAAGACGAAGGTCATGTCAAATGTACATGTCTCACCTGTACCGGTTATTGTTGGGAATACCACACTCGAAGTTGTTGACGAATACGTCTACCTGGGTCAAAAGATCCAATTAGGTAGATCCAACTTCGACAAAGAGGTCCAGCGAAGGATCCAACTCGGATGGGCAGCGTTCGGGAAACTTTGACACATCTTTGAGTCCAAAATACCCCAATGCGTAAAGACAAAAGTCTTTAACCAGTGCGTGTTGCCAGTGCTGGCTTATGGAACTGAGACGTGGTCCTTAACTGTGGGCCTCATAACAAAGCTCAAAGTCACACAGCGAGCTATGGAGAGAGCTATGCTCGGAGTCTCTTTGCGCGACAGAATCCGTAATGAAGATATTCGCAAAAGAACGAAAGTGGCCGACATAGCTCAACGAGTAAGCAAGCTGAAGTGGCAATGGGCAGGCCACATCGCTCGAAGAACTGACAACCGATGGGGAAGAAAGGTTCTCGAGTGGCGACCACGAACCGGAAGACGCAGTGTTGGAAGGCCTCCCACTAGATGGACAGATGACCTCACAAAGGTCGCTGGAAACCGCTGGTTGCAGGTTGCGCGGGACCGTTCGTTGTGGAAATCTAGGGGGAGGCCTTTGTTCAGCAGTGGACGTCTTGCGGCTGACGATGATGATGATGATGATCCTCTGGTTACACCCGTGTAGTTTCCAAAGTAAGCGATCAAATTCTGAGTTATAAGTTTTCATTTCTATCGGTACCTATGACTACCAATTTTTTCATGGTACAGACCGGCCCTGTTCTTACCACCAGGCACATGTCCTGGTTGTCCCGTCAAAGTATACTTAAAGAAACGCTTAAGTGGTGCCACCGGTTTTTAAACCACAACGCAAAATCGACACGGTGTTTAAAATTTTACGTGACTATCTGTTATTTATAAATACTTTCAGTTTGCACGTGAACAAGATAGAGCCGGCCCGCGTAGTGATGCGCTGCCCGCGGCGGACGTTCGACGACTGCGAGCCGAGACGGCCGCAGCTCACCTTCCTCTGCGCGGGAGGGGGGAGGGAACTCTGCGCCTGGACAGAAATCACTACTGTGGTAAGCAAAGACAAAGCAGCGACTTCCCCTTCGACGTTTAGTAGCACAATAGGGTACCGGACTGGGTCAAAAATAAACCATCCTAATTAGTCCGTCAGCTAGATCATGGATAAATATTGGACACGTATTTTTTGTTTTTTCATAATATTAAAAATCGTCAAAGATATAAACCATCAAACTTCGAGAGTGGGGGGTCGCGACGTCACTCGTGAGTAAAAATCGTACTCACAAGTGACGTCACACGAAACTTCGAAGCACTGTATCTTCGGCATTTTTAGTTGGTAAAAAAAAATACGTGTAAGTACAAATTTTTTGGCAATCTAACTAACGGGCTACTTAGTTTTTTTGAGGATTGTACCCTATTGCTTAGTTCAGCACAATGGGAACCCGTTGATGTCTTTCTTTGTATCCTGCATCCTGCTCTGTGGAATAATAGATTAGAAGAGGTATTTAAACTATAAAAATTATAAACTTTAATATTTCAATTATTAGTTTGTATTATGTATGGAATTGGTTCCAAACAGTTTCAATACTTATCAATTATATCGCAATGCGGTACAAAAATTATGCGACAAGGAGAAATGATCGAGGGTTGCACCCCCCCCTCTTCGACTGTACTCACTTGGACAGCTTACAAGTGACGGCATAGTGCTGAATCTTATATACCCTTCTATCATCCTACATAAGTCTCCTGGTGGTTCATTTGACACGTCAATTTTGTTCACGGGCCTATCGGAACGTTTGTAGCTCGAAAAAGCGACATAGTTTCATGGTTGATGTTCCAAAGACACAAACAAAGAGATTTTTATATACTTATAATCTATAAATCTTTGTGGCTTCAAATCGAGAGTGACTCGTATTTTTTTTCTAGGTAAACACGCTCCATCGTAGACCGCATCGTCGCTTAACATCAGACGAGATAGCGGTGAAGTGTAAACCTATAAAAGTAAAAATAAAATAATAAAAAAGATATTTTTTTTAGTTTTATCATGATCTTATTTGAAAAGTTACAGGACACACACACACACACCCACTTTTGCCACTTTGGAAGTGTCAAATTATTCAGTGTAGACAAAAGTTATATTAGACCTCCTAACCTCAACATCATTTTTAATATCTATCCATAGAAACCACACACGTATGAGTTTGATGAAAAAAACATTTTTTAGTTTGAATTCTAAGTATGGGCCCGTTAAATTTATTGTTTTTTTTATATACTTATTTTTGTGTAAAAAATCTTAATGCGGCTTACAGAATACATCTAATTACCAAGTTTCAAAAGTATAGTTCTTATAGTTTCGCTAAAAAGTAGCTGTGACGTACGGACGGACAGACAGACAGACATGACGAATCTATAAGGGTTCCCGTTTTTATGTTTTACGGAACTCTAAAAAAAGGATCTTATTGTGAGTATTTTCGGGTCCGTAGGTCATGACAGGTAGGACACACTGATGGAAGACTTTTAGACATTTTCGACTGGCCTCGTGGCTTAGTAGCTCTGCCTGCGAAGCCGAGGGTCGTGGGTTCGATTCCCACCCAGTGCAAATATTTGTGTGATGATTAATTCAAATGTTTGCACTGTGTCTGGGTGTTTCTATGTATAATAAGTATGTATTTAAAACTATATAAGTATTATATCAGCTATCTCACCGCCATCATATAAGCTTTGCTTAGTTTGGGGTCAGATGGTGTTGTGTGTGAATTGTCCACCAATATGTATTATTATTATTATTTACACATTATTTGCTTTGCCAAATGCTGCCCAGCCCAGCTGAACCGACAACGACGTCATCATCATCATCAACAGCCCACTAAACGTTTCCACTCCTGGGACTCGGGACCTTCTCTCGCAAGGAGAGAGTTAAGGCCATAATCCACCACGCTGGCCCAGTGCGGGTTGGCGGATGACACATGACTTCGAAAGATTCTAAGTACATGTCGGTTTCCTCACGATGTTTTCCTTCACCGTTTTAAGTTAGCGGCATTACGCACATGACTTCGAAAAGACAGTGGTGCGTGTGGGGTTTGAACCCGGGGTCTCCGGATCGGCAGGCGCCGTTCTCCCGACTAGACCACCGTAACTTATCGACAACGACGTCGCTCAACGCAATTGCAAACGTGGCGTGGCAATGGTTGACGGTTTGACTCTAATTTTGTGATAAGAACGTCTAGGCTGTGGATTGCATTACGTTGCCTGGCTGTTTTGCTCGATGGTTACAGTCTTAGTGTCATGGCCCAATAAAGAGGCTAGATGGGAAAAAGGCCTCGCCAAAACAGCCTAACTAATTTTAATATCGTCAAATCGAGAGTGTATCGGTTTCTTCTAGGTAAGGACGCTCCATCGTAGACCGCATCTTCGCTTAACATCAGCCGATATGGCAAAGTGTAAACCTGCCTGCAAACCGTCTTAGTTTACTAACGAATTAAAATGTTTGAAACAAATATGAAACATTCCAGGTATCCCCACCGTCCCCACTGGAGCTGGCCGTACCGGTGGGGGATCTCCTCCACTACGGGGTGGTCGCTCCCACCACCGCGGGGGTCGTCCTCGTATTCTCCCTCTACTTGCTGAAGACGATACATCAATACAAACTCAAAATAAAGAAAAGATGATTATAAATAAAATCTTTTATTTCGTACTTATCGGTAATGTACTATCGGTATGTAATACCGGTATCCATGCCCTAGATATGACATTCCGGATCTGGTTACCGTTATGGACATAGGAATAAACTTATATCGCTTTCGGATATATTTTTATTTCGGATATGTGATAGTTTCAGTTAAGGAGCTCCCTGCTTTTAATTAAAGTAGGTACCTATATGTATTCAAATAGGTTTCTAGGTAGCAGGTATAATGGTAATAATTAGTTACCTTCCTAATCACATTGTTTTTTAAACTTGCAACATTTTTTATGGAACACATTACAGTATTAAAGTTTGTCATCGATGTCTGTCTGTCTGTGGCACTGTAGAGGTCAAACGGATGGGCCGATTTCGATGCGGTTTTTTATTTGAAGAGCTAATTTCCGTGCGGATGTTATTAGCTATGTTTGGTTGATATCGATTCAAGATGGCCGTCTCCATAAAATGGCGGACAAAATATTTCTTCACAACCTATCTCAATATGGGTATCAAATGAATGGGTTGACTAGTAAAGTACTATACACTATAACAAATTTCAAATTCAAGATGGTCGCTGTCACAAAATGGCGAATTACATAATTTTTTTTCACTAAGTACTACCTTTTTCAATTCAATTTAATTTATTTATTTGAACCATTATTTCAAAAGAACACTTGGTAACGTCACTTACAATTTATAAATTATAGATAATTATTCCGTGTACACAATAAAATAATGTCAAATAAAAACTAATCAGCTGTAAAGGGGCCTTGTCAATTAGATGCAGCTGTAAAAAGGCTTTGTTCTGACAAAATACAAAGTAAGTATCAAAATAATTAATACATACAGTAGGTACTTACTTATAAAAGTTTTACATTAATGTCCAGTATTATTTGATCTTATTCAATGGTTCCAGTTTTGACATATTCCTTTTCCAAACAGTAATGTTTTTCCTTTACAAAATCATCTACAGTGTAATATGCTTTGCCCATTAGGTAGCTTTTAATTTCAGTTTTAAACCTTGTTTCATTGAGATCTTCCACTTGTACAGGGATTAAATTATAGAAGCGAATACCATTACACTTAAAATAGTTATTTGTTTTTTGCAGTCTGCAGTTAGGAAACACAATTTTATGTTTATGATGTGCTTTTGGATTCAAATCAGACAATTTCTTTAGTTGACTTTGATTTTTTCTTACATACATTATACATTCATAAATATATAACGACGGGACTGTTAGTATATTTATAGTTTTAAAAATCTCCCGTAATGAGTCTCTAGTTGACAAATTGTATAGAGCACGGATTGCTCTCTTTTGTAATATGAAAATGGAATTTCTATCCGCAGCAGATCCCCATAATAAGATCCCGTAGGACATAATACTATGAAAGTATCCAAAATAAACAAATCGGCTGTTGCTACATCTGATATCTTCTTAATTTGTCGAACTGCATGGGCAGCTGAACTGAGTCACTCAGCCAGTCTCTCTATGTGAGGACCCCACTGAAGCTTCGAATCCACTGAAATGCCCAGAAAAAGAGTAGATTGTACAGGTTCAATGAGTTTATCTTTCAGTCTAATATCAAGATTACAACCCAGTACATTGCAAAGTGAGAATTTCATACATTTAGTTTTATTTGGATTTAGTACTAGATTATTTGCGTCGAACCATTTGTAAATGATGTCTAAAATTGCGTTGATTTCTGTAAAATCATTTATTCCTCTTTTAACCTTAAATAGAAGTGACGTATCGTCAGCGTACATAACTATTTCTACGTTTTTATGTTTTTTTATCATAAAAGGCAAATCATTAATATATATAAGAAACAATAAGGGTCCAAGTATGGAGCCTTGAGGTACACCCATCTTTATAGGGGACTCATCTGATTGCACACCGTCAATTTCAACTATCTGTACACGATCTTTAAGATATGAAGAAATAAAATTTAGAGCTGGATTTGATAGCCCATAAAACTGCAGTTTCTTCAAAAGAGTGTCATGATGAACACAGTCGAATGCTTTTGACAAGTCACAAAAAACACCAAGAACATCGTGATGGTCTTCCCAGGTTTTCATTACGTAATTAGTCAGTTCTACACCGGCATCAACCTCTATATGGGTACCAAATGAAAGGGCTTGACTAGTAGAATGCTGTACTATAGAATGCTTTACCAATTGCAAATCTGAGGTAGTCAGGGTTAAAAATAAATTAATTTAATTTGAAGTTATAGTGGTTTTTAAGTAGGTACCTAAGTGGTAAAAATGGGGGCGCTAAAACTAATTTTCTCAAAGAGGGCAGTATAGACAAAATAAGTTTGGGAACCCCTGCTTTAATCTCATCAGTTGTTCGCAGTAGAGCTCAGAATCGATGGTCCTGTCTGGTGGTAATAGCTCATAATGAATAATGCCCTTCCAATCCCACAAGTTACGGCTGATCTAGTCGGGAGGACGGTGCCTGCCAATCTGGAGACCCCGGGTTCAAACCCCACACGCACCACTGTCTTTTCGAAGTCATGTGCGTAATACCGCTAGCTTAAAACGGTGAAGGAAAACATGGTGAGGAAACCTAGAATCTTTCGAAGCCATGTGTCATCCACCAACCCGCACTGGCCCAGCGTGGTGGATTCTGGCCTAAACTCTCTGCTTGCGAGAGGAGGCTCCGAGTCCCAGCAGTGGGAACATTTAGTGGGATGATGAATCCAACAACACACACATCACCTTGTTGCGAGTTAACCCGGGTTTCGCCACAGTTTGTGAAGCCTCATCGGCCTTTGACCACGACCTGTTTCGCACGTTCTTGTCGTACGTGAATTACGTGATCCACTTTTCTTCACCAGTTATCAGCTTCTTCAAAAATGGTTCGGTTTCATTACGTCGTAATAAAGAATCACAAATGAGTAAACGGTTCATTAGGTTGCAATCAGTGAGCTCGTGAAGTAACCAAATATCGATCTTTTTTGTGTACCCAGTTTTTTCAAATGCGCCAAAACTGTTTTGTGGTCAATTCCCAGTTCTTCAGCGACGTCGTAACTACTGATATGCCGATCTTGCTCTACTTTTTCAAAAATGGGATCCATTACATCTGTAATAGGGCGACCAGAGCGACGTGCATTCTTGACATCAAAATTTCCGGATTAAAAACACTTTTAATTTGTGCTACTCTCACATGCACTGTAGGTACCTGCTAGGTCCACAAGCATCGCAATTTTTTTACGGAACCCTAAAATGAAACGTTCTCGTCTTCGTTAAAAGTAAAATAAATAGCCATTAAACCATTTGTCAGTGAATTTAATTTCATTTTTGTGTTTTATTAATTTTGTTAACATGCCGAGAATGTGCAATAATGTTCGCAACTCTTTTTGTTATGAGACCTTACGTTCAAAAACCAACGTCGAACGGGGTAGCCGAGACAGAATTAATCACTAAACCAGAAAAATATCCAGATGAGCTCGTGTATCTTATGTTCCTGGGCAAAAAATACAACTTAATTTTTGAAGTGAAAACTTCTTTTGGCGCGCCTAGACAGATTTTTCGTGGGCTGTGAATTGAATTCTAGCGTCACGCTCGGGTATGATAAGAAATATTCGGTTAACTCGGGACCATAGCCATTGGCAATCTAGAAACGCGTCAGCCAATGAGAAATGCTGAAAAGACTTGGTCTGGCCATGATGACCAGGCCACACCTTCCGGTTTCACCCGCGTAGTTTCCAAAGTAAGCTATCAAATTTTAAGCTATAAGTTTTCACTTCTATCGGCAGTTCTTATGACTACCCATTTTTTTTAACCCTTAGTTCAACCTAGTGGAGTGATTCTCCGCCGGGGCCGCGGTAGAGTGCAAAAGCGTTCTCGTAGTCACGGCACAGGATGAGTGAGTGAGTCAGTAAGCGTTTATAATAATTATATAAGTTTATTTTTCGCTTTTGAGTGCCTTTTTGTGGTTTTGAAGTCGGTTTAATTTTTTGTAGTGCATAGTTTATTGACACTCATATTATCTGGATTTTTTTCCTGCTAATTTGGAGGCTGTCAGCGACGAGCACGCGAGAAGTTTCGCCAGGACATTTCTAAGATGGAAAAGCGATACCAGGGCAAATGGAACTCAAGTATGTTAGCAGATTACTTTTGGACACTTAAAAGGGGACTAAACTAACCAGAACATCTTAATCTATCAAAAAAAATCTTAATCATTTTCATAATAAACAATAATTAAGAATTACTTAATTACAAGGTCATTGTTTTCCTTCATATTTTAAATTTCTGGATAAAACCAAATTCTCGGCTAACATATATTTTTAATGTATTAGTTTTTACTTACAAACAACAATGAAACTGAAAATTTTCAGAAAAACCCGTGTGCCACAAAAAAAGTTAAAATTTTGTTGACCAGTGTACCAGTACCAGTGATCCGTAGTTCAGAGATGGTCCCAAGGACCCGTATAAATTTAATCGAAATCGGTTAGGCTGTTTTTGAAATATATGTACTAAAAACTGTTGTTTCCATGTAGGGTACCTACCTAATATTTAGCATCGATAAATATGTATTTAGACGATATTATGGTGATCATAGATTTCGAATTTTTTTGCTACGATGTCTTTGATGGTGATAGGTATATTTTTATGAAATTCGGTAGTGTCTGGTCGGTTTTAATTTTGTTTTGCAGATAATATCTTATTAGTAAAGTTACAAATAAACAATAATTTATTTAGTAACATTTGAACTAACTCCCTAACATAATCTTGTTGGCATCTCATAAATTTAAATGAAGCAGAGTTAATATACCTACGAGCATAGGTAGGTAAGTAACATAATAAAGTTCAGATTCAGAACCACAACTAGAATAAATAGCTCGGTTAAAAAAAAATATGTTACAAAAAAAATACGAGTCTGGACATTTTATAATAAAACGCGTATTCATTGCGTAAAGAATATTTTAATGTTCACATTGATTGAAGAAACAACAGTTTATTAACAACGTGCTCGGTTATTAGGGCTCCATCTATAAAAAGCACGCTTCAAAACCATAAACTTACTTAAGAACCCGCCACAGCACGGAGTCTTTGGAACCTAGTAACACCGCTGTTGCAACCTCACATCATAAATCAAGAGCTAAAGCGCGCGCCGACAAAACTCGCTAGATGGCGTCATTTACAATTTATTGCTCTTCATTCAGAAAAAGGAAACTAATTTCTTCATAGGAATCATGGGATCCGAGGGGAGAGGAAGGAAGTTCTAACGGGAAAATAAAATGAAACAATTTTTTTTATTTGTGTCGTAGTTAAATCAACATACTAAACAGTCGCGTGTGTTTATGATTCGGAACTAATCGATCTGCGAGGATCGCTATGGACTAGAAAGTAAATAAAGGCGGGAAGCTGTGCCATATCGTGTGTAGTGTTTGGAATGTTGTGCGTGTCGGGGGCCATGTGGTGAGTGGCGGCCGGGCCGGCGCGGGGCGTGCCGGGTGCAGGCGGCAGGCGGCAGGCGGCGTGCAGCGGGCGGTATCGACCGGGCGGGGCGCGCGTCAGTCCGCCTCGGGGCCGCGTCCGCGCGGTCGTCGCCAGCTCGGAGTGCGGCTCGCCGGAGTGAGAGCCCGGGCGCCGCGCGGCGGCGGCGAGCCTCGCGCCGCCCGCCCCCGCGCCGATGCCGCGCGCTCCCGCAGCGTGCCGCAGCCGCCGCCCCCGCAACCCGCGCCGCGCCGCGCGCGCAGCCTCGCCCGCGCCCCCCCGCCGCCCGCCCCGCGCCTGCGCCCGCTGTTCCTCTGGGCGCGCCACACCGACGGCGCCGTGCAGGAGGTGCACTGCGAGGACTACGACCCGCGCAACCGGCTCCGCATCGCGCGCACGCCGGCCGGCTGGCGCGTCATCCCGCGCACGCGCACCTACGACGCCATCGTCGTACCGCGCGCGCGCCCCCGGCGCCGGCGCCGCTCGCCCGCCGCGCCCGCGTGGCTGGCCCCCGACCTGGAGTCGCACATCCCCTCGCACACCATCGCGGTCGCGCGGCCCTCCTCGCCCCGCGCCCCCTCCCCGCGCGCCGCCGGCTCGCCCGCGCCCCCCGCCGCTCCCGCGGAACCCACCCCGATGGACAACCTGCTAGCGGTCGCCGAGCTGGAGCTGGAGCTGCAGAGTAGCTCTCTGCCGGCCCCCCAGTACTTCCGGTCGGAGGAAGACCGCGATGTCATATCCTTCGAGCTCCCCAAGGTTCCCGACGAGGTGTTTCATCCGGCGGAACGGCCGGAAGAAGACGCGTTTCCGGGAGACATGGCGGCGCACAAGGATCTGTTCGAGAGCATCAGCGAAGCGCACTACCTGCCGGAGCTGGGCGGCGGGGACGAGGCGCTGCTGGAGTCGCTAGTGGAGAAGGGCTGCGAGGACAACCAGATCCTCGGTCAGGCGCTGGACAAGCTGGCGCACCTGGTGTCGGGCGCGCCGTACGCGGGAGACGACCTGCTGCTGGGCGGCGCGCCCGTGGCCGACATCATCGACCGGCTCGACGCGCTGGACGCGCCTGCCGCGAGCATCACGGCCGCGCAGGGTCTGCTCCACTTGCATCATATCGGAGATCATATCTCGCGAGACCCATGCCCGAACCCAGTACAGAATTTTATAACTTCCGATGAATTTTCGCAGCCTAAGTCCGAGTGTCTCGAAACGCTCGTTTCCCAGGACCTGGGAAAAACCGAAGTTAACCATTTAGAATACGATGATGCCGAGAAGAGGCTACAGAATAACGGTGACCCCGCCGACGTATTATTTACAGAACGAGTACCTGATCTAAATGAGACTTACGAAAGAAATGAATTCGAGAGTAACCCGCTAACTACGAAACATCCACCGGAAAGGACTGACATACCTTCTGAAGTGACAATGACGGAGCCGATGCTCGTTGACGACAGTGAGTTAAGCACTGGTAATGAAGGAATTGGCACACAAGAGATAGAAACTAATAGAGAGATGCAGGAAGCACAGGATAAACAAGAGACGATAGAAGATCTAAAGCCTGACGTTGAAATTTTGGCCAAAGTTAATGAGAACCCGGAAGCTCCCAAAGATTTAAGTATAATGTACATAGAAGACGATCGGGAACCCACAGATTTGACTGTTCACAGGCGGATGATCACGCCCCACGCCTCCCCACGGAGGATAGAGATCCCGCGGGCGCCGTCCAGAGAGTCTGACGCTATGCAGTCCCCACAGCCTAGCGGCATCCCCGCCATCTCTTCACCGGAAGTATTCCAGGCGCCTCCGACGAGAACGAAAACACAATCTATTCTAGACGCCATGTTCACATCGTCGTCACCTAAAATGTATCTCACTTCGGAAGTCAGCATCACAAAGCAGCAGTGTGAACCTCTGAATTTAGGAAAGCATAGAAAGTCTGCAAGCCCAACTGTTTCCAGCTGCTCCGAAGAAAAATCCAACAAAGCCCTTGGAGAACCGATCGAAAAAAGGCAGAAGAGAAATTCTATGGACGACCTGTATCACATAACGCGATTATTTGCAGAGAAGAAAAAGAAAGACGACAAATTAGAGCGTAGTAAAAAGGGAGATCAGGAACTTCTTTCGATGTCAGCGTTGAAACAATTCCAAAACTTGAAAGCGAATAAAAACTTTAACATTCCAGATCCTTTACTAATACCAAAAGACAGGTATACTGCGATTCGAACGGCACCTGGTAAAGAAATACCGGCTCTGCTGGTGGAAAGACCAGAACTTAGATACCATGATGACTTAGATGATGAACGAGATTCCGATATTCTGGTCATTTCCTTAAAAGATTTCGAGGATTTACTCATAAACAAAGAGATAACAAGCCGTCAAGAGCAGGCAAAAATAGAGCAGCTAGTAGCTGAATCTTCAGAAAGGGTTTCGAATACACCGACAACCCCGGTTCAAACTGAATTACATACGACAAAACCGAGCAGTCAACCCAAGCCCATACCTTCGATGGGTGCATTAGCCGAAGACATCGAAGCCGCAACTTCTGCCACTCTGGCGCCGATGCTCTGGGCACAATACGCGCAGCAACAAATGGAAGCGGTAGCCGCGTGTACGCAAAATGCAGAATTCTTAAAAGCATTGAACGCGAGCGGGTACGGCGGCGCAAACTATTCCGACCTGTCGCAAATGTTGCTGAACCACCCATCGAGACTCATGAACCCGGCTGGTTTCCCGATGATGCCCATGGACTACGAACGCATGCAACTGGTCATCTGGCAAGAGATGATGCTGCAAAAGATGCAGACTCAAAGAAGAAAGTCTAGCTCCGACGCCCAAAAAGAAACGGCTAAAACACCCGAGTTCCAGAGTCCGTACGTTCACTCGACAAACAAGAGTTACCAGAGCCGGTCTCATTCTTCTGCGCGGACGAGTCCGATCACCAACAACTACTCGAACCAGCGAGGTATTGGGCAGCATCCATTTATGCAAGGAATGTATCCGGGGATGGGAGCGGGGGTTCGGCCGAACGTGCCAATGGCGATGGGTGGTCTGAACGTGCCGTATTTTAATCCTACGATGGGGAGTCAGAGATCGCCGCGGGGGTCGCACCACAAGAGTCCTACGCCGCCGTCGCCGTCGTACTACGCGAACAACAATTACCTGCAGTCGTTGAAGGCCGGTGAGGGGTCCAGTGCGTCCGCGCAGCGGCCGGCACACAGCCCGGCCGAGGCGGCGCGCCCGCGCATCTCCGTGAAGAAGGTGGACGAGCTGCGCCGGCGCCGGGACGACGCCGAGGTCGGCAGCACCACGCCGCTCGGGGAGCCGGCGCTGCTGACCCCCGACTCCTCCGTCCCGCTGTGGCATCCGCTCTTCGGCAAGTGAGTAACTACTCTATTCCATTCTTAGCTCGTTATGAAACCTCTTAACACTCGTGCAGCTCTCTTCACAGGCGCAGACGTTTTTTTATATTTATTGTGATTATTTGGTACTTTTGTAGATATGATGTTCCCTTTTGAGAACTGTTTGGCCTATACAACATTTGTTATAGCCTAAAGGGCGAATTTATATTATATTGAGAGTTGTAAATAAAAAATTGGAAGACGAAAAAAACTACTACCTATAATGCACGTACGAGAAAACCGGTTCAAATATCGCTAAGCAATAATTTGACACATATCATATCCTAAAAGTCCTTTCTTTTTTGTTGTAAGTAACCTAATTATCTTATTATTATTTATTTTCGTAAATTGTTGATTTAAGAAAATTTGCCATCCAGAAATTTCCCGAATTATCATGAAACGAATATATTTTTAAGGGATCTCCTCTATCGGCTAAGATTTGGCATACCTACTTAGTAACAGTATTATGGTCCCCGTGGTCGATTTCGACCACTGCCAGGATATTTGCACTAAAAAACTGTTTTATTTTAATCTAAATTAAACCTATGAGCATTTTTAGAGTGCTGATAGAGAATATTAGCTACAATAATTTAATATGCCTTCAAGCAGTTACTTGTTTTAACTAATCGGCGGATTTGAAGCAGTTTCAATTTTCATAAATCGTCATATTTTACGAGGTACGATTGCAAACATAGACTTGTATATGCACTCATGCCTATCGCCTATCCCTACTCAGGTTTGAAAATACCGGTATGATTTCTACTAGATATTTCATACTCACCGTTCATGTTTTTGAGATTAAAATACTCTATGATTCGCATTTGATCAAATTTCGCCTAATTTTCATGTCTGCCGTATGGCAAATACGAATTAGGCGTTTTTAACATGTCGGATATTAGTGACGGGTGAAAAAATATGTCAAATTGTCAACTCTGACGTATGCTTATCCAATTATTCTGCCAAAACAAAACATTAACGTCACTTGTGATGCAACTGAAAGTTTTTTTTGACTGGTTTTTTGCATTATTTGCGAGTACATAGACAACAATGCATTCACACGCCGGAAGGTTAAATCGTGGAGCTCTGGCTATATTTTTTTTAGTTTTTTTTTTTTAATAAATATATATTGGTGGACATCACACACAACACCATCAGACCCCAAACTAAGCAAAGCTTGTAGGTACTATGGCGGCCAGATAGCTGATTTAATACTTATATAATTTTATATACATACTTATTATACATAGAAACACCCAGACACAGTGCAAACATTTGAATTCATCACACAAATATTACATACAAAAACAATCCTTGTCAAAAAAAAAACAAGTCTCGCCAGTTGTTCTACCGTAAAAAGTTGTGAGATCCCTGTAATTACCTACCAATAAATTCGGTTATTAATTGATTCAGTCCCTAGTTAGTAGGGGCCTTCTGTGCTTTGTCTTAAGTTGTTACGTAATTATATTATCCTATCAACGTCTTACCGTAATCATTTCAATATTAAACACCTTTAAAATTTCAAATAGTTATACCTAGATATATTATATTATATATTATACCTAGATATATTGTATATTGAACATCACAGTCTTAAGAGTGGGTCTACTGAAGTACTATTAAGTAAAACACTTTGTCTATGTAGTCCTCTGAATTTATTTATTGGACAATTCACGTAAATTACCTGCGGTACCTGTAGTACTTCGATACCGCGGTACCGCGATGTAGCTTTGTGTATAAAGCGACACTACCAACATCTAATGTGATAATTGCACATTATTAACACCGTTAATACTGAACTGTCTCTCATAGATGGGTGTTTACAGTTTTATATATATAAATAATAAATACAGTTTTGTTTAAATTGACTCGGCCATCGCATGTAAACACAATTTGAACATATAATACAAGTACTCGTAATACATATATAAATTAGATTGTTTAATGCGATTGAATAAATATATTGCCTTGCTAAGTCAATATATTATAATTTATAATAGTGTAAAAGTGAAAGATTTTTAATAATTTGAATTATGAAAATGCTACAAAAAAAATAATGGAAATAAAGTGGGTAATAATATTGTAAAATGAAATGACACAGTAGCACCCGCGGTTTTGTCTGCGTAGTTCTCGCTGTGTGTTATTTCAGACTATACAATCTCTAAATCTCTTTGTACCAAATTTCATCCAGATTCATTCAGTGCTTTTTTCGTAAAAGAGTAACATAGAATCAAATATTAATTCTACCACCCATTCATCCATCTATACTTACATCCATCCATGCACCCATCCATACATTCATCTATAATTCTATACAGTCATACCTCGATTTTTTCGTACAGCACAGCACATATATATATAACAGCACAGTGACACGCAGCTATTGGAACACGAAGAGTCCAAATCATTACCTAGCACTGCGCTCGTCGGCCAGAGATCTAAGATGTTATATCTCTAAGCCCTGTAATTTATCTGGAAACATTGCCCTTCAAACCGGAACACAGTAATCTTTGCACATTACTGCTTGGCGGTAGAATAACTGGCAAAGGTGTGGTAATTCCCCAGGCGGACTCTGCTAAGAGTCCTACCACTACAAACAAAACATATATACATAAACAAAAAATATATTCGTACATCAATCCACACATACAAACTTTTATAATATTAGTACGATTTCACAGTTGACACAATTCACTTAGTTCCTAGCTTTTCATTCCCAACCTCAAGCTTCATAAATAAATCCGTAAGTTGTATGAAGGGGCACCAGTACTTCATAAAATCCATAGATTTATATATGGGTTAGCCTTCGCTTGTTCATAATTAAGCGAGACAGGTTACACGACGGCCCATGCTCCATTTTATTACAGACAGACAAGACTGCGCCCCATTTAACAATTATTTATTTACTGCGAGAACTTTGGAGCGTTCGATCGATTCTCGTTACGAATGGAGTTGGAGATGAATGTTACAATACCCGGGGTCGGTCGAGTCTATCCCTGTATCCAATATCCCTGAAATTTACTAACTAACTGTATTATTGTTTTTATCGATAGATACTCTTTATTGTATACACCAAAATAAAATAATATAATGAAAGAAAAACAGTGTTTATAGGTTTATACACTAGTGTTACAATCGACGGCCTTCCCAGGGGTCTACCGCCGAACGAAAAATGTCACAGCTTTGATGTTTCTCTCTCTTTTCTCTTCGCTTGAAATGATAGAGACAGCATTAGCAAAGCGATAGCCGATTTAGTTAGGCGGCAGAAGCGCCGTTATCGTTATTTTCCCGTGATATAAAGTAGCCTATGTGCTATTTCAGACTACAATCGAATCATCTATTCTATGACCGAACTGTGTGTCCAAATTTCAACCCGATCCGTTTAGACGTTCCGACGTGATTGAGCAACAAACAAGCTTTCGCATTTATAAAATTAGTAGGATTTTTATTATCATTACTACCTTTGAATCTCTTGTTTTTATAAGGTTACACCGAAACGATAAAAATTACGTCGCAAGTCACAAGACGTTATAAGAACGGAAAGAGACGGAAAATAATGAAATGATGATGAAAATGAAATAAAAATGAACGGCTTATTAATAAACTCTTAGCATAGAATAGAAAATATCTCTTAGTTAAAAGATCACACGTGGAAATTAAAAATTAGAACCCCCCCCCCCAAAATCTGAGGTTGCATACTGCGTTGAGTTTTTTTAATTTGTGCATCAATGTTATTGACACGAGAAATTAAAAGATAACGTCGAATTATTATTACGAACAAAACCAGCAGAAACAGTTAGCAAAATAATGACAATTCCTTATTGTTCACATTATTTAAATTATACATATAATTTAGGAAAATTGACTATCGGTATATTGAGGTGCTAAGGTGCCTGTACGAAAACGCCACCATGTCAGTTCGTCTTCAGGACCAGAATTCGAAACCGATCCAGTTGCAACGAGGTGTGAGACAGGGGGATGTCATATCCCCGAAACTGTTTACCGCCGCACTGGAAGACGTCGTCAAACTTCTGGACTGGAACGGACTCGGCATCAACATAAATGGTGAGTACATGACCAACCTCCGTTTTGCCGATGATATCGTGGTCATGGCTGAAACCCTGGACGACCTCGGCAGAATGCTAAATGACCTCAGTAGAGCCTCTGAAAAAGTGGGTCTTAAAATGAACATGGATAAGACAAAAATCATGTCAAATAACCATGTTGTACCCACTCCTCTTAAAGTAGGACTCTCTACGCTCGAGGTTGTGGACGAATACGTTTACCTAGGACAAACAGTCCAGTTAGGTAGATCCAACTTCGAGAAAGAGGTCACTCGTCGAATCCAACTCGGCTGGGCAGCGTTCGGGAAACTACGTAATATCTTCTCGTCTAAACTACCGCAGTGTCTCAAGACGAAAGTCTTTGACCAGTGTGTGTTGCCAGCGATGACATGCGGAACAGAGACGTGGTCGCTTACTATGGGCCTCATAAGAAGGCTCAAAGTCACCCAAAGGGCAATGGAAAGAGCTATGCTCGGAGTTTCCCTGCGCGATAGAATCAGAAATGAGGAAATCCGCAGGAGAACCAAGGTAACCGACATAGCTCAACGAGTTGCTAAACTTAAGTGGCAGTGGGCTGGGCACATAGCTCGCAGAACCGATGGCCGTTGGGGCGGAAAGGTTCTCGAGTGGCGACCGCGTACCGGAAGACGCAGCGTTGGCAGGCCCCCCACGAGATGGACCGATGATCTGGTAAAGGTCGCCGGAAATCGTTGGCTGCGGGCAGCGCAGGACAGATCTTTGTGGAAATCTTTGGGGGAGGCCTTTGTCCTGCAGTGGACGTCTTTCGGCTGACATGATGAATTTAGGAAAACTGTAAGACTAGTGAAACAACAGACAACTACCGGCCTTATTGCTGAAAGCGATTTATTCCATAAGATTGAAAAAAAACTTGAGAGGGGTCAAGGGTTCTTCGTTTCCTGAAAATGCGCTTGAAATGTCGTTTTTTTTGTAATAAAACCTAGTTTGGTCGATTAATCGCCCTCAAAATTTTATCAAAATCCTTAAAGTTGTTTCAAAGATTTATAGATTCTATAAATGTATGTGTTCTAATAATATAAATATACATCCAAGAATTACTCGTTGAAATGTACCTATTTGAAGGTATACAAATACATATATTACTAGCTGTGCCCCGCGGTTTCACCCGCGTCTATTTGAGGAAACTCCATACTAAAATATCCATTGCTGGCCACTTCATTACGTTTTACGGAACCCTAAAAATACGTAAATAAGCAACAATGCATTGTTGTAGAACAAATTTGATTACTTCAAATGACACAAACTTCAAATGTAGACACGCGCCGTCACATACTTCAGCGACCAAAGAGAATTTAAATTCACGGAACTAAAGCTCTTGAAGAGAAATATTTTTCCCCGTTTTCTTTACATTCTTCACTCATACTCCGTACCTATTGATAGTAGCGTAATGTTATATACCCTATAGCCTTCCTCGATAAATGGAGTATCCAACAAAAAAATAATCTTTCGTATCGGTCCAGTAGTTTCCGAGATCCTAGCGTTCAAACTAACAAACAAACAAACTCTTCAGCTTTATAATATTAGTATAGATAAAGGATAGGATTTTCTTTGAAAAAAAAACAAAACCGACTTATATTTATAATTTAATTCAGACACACGACTAAATTTTATAAGAAGCTATGACTATGTCGACTATTAGGACACCACCACACCCATTTTGATAAAATTTTAATGGGACCACCTGTCAAGTATTTCGTACCAAACAAAGTAAAAAAAATATCAAAATCGATTCTCAATTAGCGGAGCTATCGCGTAACATACATACATAAACATACAACGGAATTTAGAACCTCCTTCTTTTTTTAAAGTCGGTTAAAAAGACAAATATTTTGTCATAATATAAGCGAATAACTTATACCTATTTTTGTTCTAGCCTCAAACCAAGTACTCATAGCTTAGTTGTGCAACGCCATCTATTGTTAAGAACAACAGTTAGTCTGTGCAGATAAATGGCCAGTAGGATTTTTGTTCGTGTTTTTTTTAGAAAATATTCCTACTTAGATACGATTTAAATGCGTTGAAAGAGGGCTTCTAGTAATGATTTTTATCGAAAAAAAAAGAACAAAAAAAAGAAGTCAAGAGAGATTATTAACGTCAGGATTTGAATCGGGGACTCCTGATTTCTAAAGCGAACTCCTCCCGTTATTTCGTCATTACTTACAGTGGCGAAATTTGTTATCGTTTTCTATCACGTGTAAGTGTCGTTACAACTTTTGGTGTTAATTTTTTCCGTCTAGCCCCCTTTCGCAACGTGCGATACGGAACTTCGTTCCAAAAAAGCTTGGTAAAAAATCTCAAAGAGTGGTGTGCAACAAAGACTATTGATATAATATTACGAGATAAACGTACATTCTAATAATGTACTTATGTTAGATACAAATACAGAAACAAAAATATATCATCATCATCATCATATCAGCCGAAAGACGTCCACTGCAGGACAAAGGCCTCCCCCAAAGATTTCCACAAAGATCTGTCCTGCGCTGCCCGCATCCAACGATTTCCGGCGACCTTTACCAGATCATCGGTCCATCTTGTGGGGGGCCTGCCAACGCTGCGTCTTCCGGTACGCGGTCGCCACTCGAGAACCTTTCCGCCCCAACGGCCATCGGTTCTGCGAGCTATGTGCCCTGCCCACTGCCACTTAAGTTTAGCAACTCGTTGAGCTATGTCGGTTACCTTGGTTCTCCTGCGGATTTCCTCATTTCTGATTCTATCGCGCAGGGAAACTCCGAGCATAGCTCTTTCCATTGCCCTTTGGGTGACTTTGAGCCTTCTTATGAGGCCCATAGTAAGCGACCACGTCTCTGTTCCGTATATCATCGCTGGCAACACACACTGGTCAAAGACTTTCGTCTTGAGACACTGCGGTAATTTGGACGAGAAGACATTACGTAGTTTCCCGAACGCTGCCCAGCCGAGTTGGATTCGACGAGTGACCTCTTTCTCGAAGTTGGATCTACCTAATTGGACTGTTTGTCCTAGGTAGACGTATTCGTCAACAACCTCGAGCGTAGAGAGTCCTACTTTAAGAGGAGTGGGTACAACATGGTTATTTGACATGATTTTTGTCTTATCCATGTTCATTTTAAGACCCACTTTTTCAGAGGCTCTACTGAGGTCATTTAGCATTCTGCCGAGGTCGTCCAGGGTTTCAGCCATGACCACGATATCATCGGCAAAACGGAGGTTGGTCATGTACTCACCATTTATGTTGATGCCGAGTCCGTTCCAGTCCAGAAGTTTGAAGACGTCTTCCAGTGCGGCGGTAAACAGTTTCGGGGATATGACATCCCCCTGTCTCACACCTCGTTGCAGCTGGATCGGTTTCGAATTCTGGTCCTGAAGACGAACTGACATGGTGGCGTTTTCGTACAGGCACCTTAGCACCTCAATATACCGATAGTCAATTTGGCACCGCTGGAGCGACTGAAGCATAGCCCAGGTCTCGATCGAATCGAAGGCTTTCTCATAGTCCACAAACGCCAAACATAGGGGCTGGTTATACTCTTCGGTCTTCTGTATAACCTGCCGTAGCGTATGTATGTGGTCTATGGTGCTAAAGCCTTTTCGGAAACCGGCTTGTTCGGGCGGTTGGAAGTCGTCAAACCTGCGTGAGAGACGGTTCGATATGACTCTCGAGAACAGTTTATAAACGTGACTCAGAAGCGTGATGGGCCTGTAATTCTTCAAAAGGGTCTTGTCACCCTTCTTAAAGAAGAGTATCACCACGCCTCTGTGCCATGCCTTTGGCGTTTTGCCTTCGAGAATGACGGAATTAAATAGCTTTTGTAGCGTCCTTAGCATAGGCGAACCTGCCGCTTTCAGGAGCTCAGCTGTAATGCCGTCATCACCCGGCGCCTTGTTATTCTTTAGCTGTTTGAGAGCCATTCTAATCTCGTACAGGCTAACATCTGGGATATCTTCGGTGTAATGTCGGGTTAACCTGGCTCTAGGATCGCTGGTCAGGTTTACGACAGGTTGCTGTGTCGTCGTGTATAGCTGTCCGTAGAACTTCTCAACCTCTCCCATGAGCTCGGATTTGGACGATATGATCTTCCCATCCTCGGTCTTCAGCTTCATCAGTTGGCTCTGGCCAATAGACAAATCTCGGGCGAATACTTTAGAGCCTTTGTTCTGCTCAATGGCCTTTTCAATACACTTCGTATTGAATTGCCGTATATCGCGAGTCAGTGACTTTGAGATCTGTCTATTGATCCTTCGATACTTAGAAGCATCACCTGAGGATTGTAAAACCATCTTGCGCCTTTCTTCCATGAGCTCTAGGGTAGGGTTAGAGAGTTTTTGGGTTCCTTTCGTACGACGGATTTTAATGTATTTAGATCCGATCGTATGGACAGCTTCCACGACCCTGTCATTATAATCATCCACGTCTACGCAGTCACCTAGGCATTCGAAGCGATTCTGAAGTTCGAGTTGGAAGTTCTCGGAATTCTGGATTTGGATAGGCGCTGGCCGGAGCGTAGACTTCATCAGTCGCGACCGTTCGAGTTTTATATTAAGATTCAGCATGCCTCTTACCATTCGATGATCACTCCCGGCTTTTACCGCATTGATCACGGAGACATCACTGAATATTTCTCTCCTTGACGACATGATGAAGTCTATCTCATTTTTGGTTGCACCATCGGGACTAATCCAGGTCCATTTGCGTTGTACCGGCTTCTTATAGAAAGAGTTCATCATATAGAGTCCCTCTTTCTCTAAGAAGTCGGCCAGCATCTGGCCCCGTGAATTCCGATTACCAAACCCGTAATTCCCGACCCTAACCTCATCATCGCCCCGCCTGCCCAGTTTCGCGTTGAAGTCCCCCATGACGACAGTGTAATGGGTCTTGGAGGCATGCATGGCTTTCGAGATATCCTCATACATAGCCTCTACCTCAATATCGGAATGTGTCGACGTTGGCGCGTATACCTGTATGACCTTCAGCGAATACCGTTTGGTAATTCTGAGTATAAGGTACGCTACCCTCGTCGACACACTCCCGATTTGAGTAACACTGTTCACGAGGGACTCGTGGACGATGAACCCGACACCACCTTGGGACTGTTGGTCGCCCTCCCGGAAATAGAGCAAATTGCCGGATTTAAGTATTATCGAGTCCTCGCCCTCTCTTCGGACTTCAGATAAACCTATAATACTCCAGCGCAATTTGCTCAATTCTTCCTCCAGTTCGATAACCTTCTCGTCAGTCCGCAGTGTTCGCGTGTTGAATGTTGCCAGGGCCAAGGGTCTTTTACGGTAGCTTAAGGGGGCCGTCCGGGGATTCTTAGCACCCCCTGCTCTGCTACTGTCGTGGCCGCTACCACAGCCAGGACTAGCAGAGCTGCCGGAGACTAGGGGCCGTGGCTTTCTTTTTGTGTTCATAATGGGGGGGTTTTGCCGTAATCGCCACGCTTGGCAGGCGGGTTGGCGATCGCAGTTGGTCGGAAGTTTTCTACAAGATGCTGCTGCCCATCTTGTGTTATTAGTGTTTATAACTTCCGACCATTCCGCAATGGTTTTACCGCCATTGTTCGGTGGACTGATTGCACTGAAGGTAGTTTCCACGACTATGAAGGTCGTGCAAACTACCATTAGCGGGCGGTGGGGTCGTCACGTCCCTACGCCTAACAAAAAAATATATATATATATATATATATATATATATAAAAGCGAAAGGTCATCACGAAATCTCAGAAACTTCAAATGTTAGGAGTCTGAAATTTTGCATGGAGGTGGCTTTTAGCACGTAGGCGCTCAACTAAGACGCGGTTTTCCGAAATTCAACCCCTATAAGGCTGAAACAAGGGATGACGGTTATGTATAAAGATTCCGTAATTTTCAAAGGTATCCACAATATAATAAAATCCACATAGGTATAATAAAATCCACAGAACCGATTTGACTGTTATTTGGTACACAGATACCCTAGATCCCAAGAAAGAACATAGGTTACTTTTTATTACAGAAAAATGGTTGAAGGGGTTGAAATGGGGGATGAAAGTTTATATGGAAGTTCGTACTAGTTGAAGATAAAATCATAAAACTTCGTATCTAGAAACTGTTAGTGAAGCCAATAGATATTTGTTCTAGCAATTTTGTAATTTTGAACTGTATGGGGATGAAATAGGGGATAACAGTTTATAGAGAAGTTCATAATTGGTGAAGATAAAACCATGAAACGTCGTATCTAGCCACTTGAAGCGAAACAAATAAATGTTTCTTCAAGCAATTTTGTAATATCGAACTGTATGGGGATGAAGTAGGGATTGAAATGTGGATGGAAGTTTAAATGGAAGTTCGTCATTGTTGAAGATAAAACCATTAAATTTTGAAACTAGACGCTTGATATTGAAATCCATAATATTTTATTTTTTAAATGTGAAAGTAACTATGTATGTCTGTCTGTTACGCTTTAACGTCTAAACTACATAACTGATGTTGATGAAATTGTATAAAAATGTTATATTATAAGCTGTTTTAGTAAACGCAAATTTGTATGGGTGCACAAGAACCTACTGTTTCAGTTCCCTTAATATTTATTTTGAGCCGACGAAATCGCGGGTAAAAGCTAGTAATAAATAAAACGAATTACATAATTCACCAGAAATATGAGTAGGACGGAATAAATTAAAGAAAATGGAAAAGTTAGTAGAAAATAAACACTTAATTGAAGAAGCCCTGGAATACGCAATCAAAGAAATTGTAAAACGTCTTTCAAGTAATTGTTTTCGAACTTTCCCATTGCGAGTTATAGAAAATACAGCTTTGCGTCTTTCCGTTACAACCTAGATTTGTTTGTCGAATAGAACGCCTAGATTCTGGCCTATGAAATATTCCTTAGCATGGGAAACTGGCCCTGCGCTCTACATACGAAAATAATGGCAGATTAATATAGACCGGTCGATGTGATTGTTTGTACTGCCACCGATAAAAGTGGTTGACACAATTCGGACTAAAACAACTTCAACTTCTTAGTTTAATGGCGCGCGCTGTGACATATGGTTGTCAGTTGTCACATCTCTGCCAATGTCCGTTTCGTGGCAGCTTCATAAACGGCAGCGATTGACACAGGGTAGCGATTCTGAAACCATTCGGTTGAAACCGACACGGAATCTCATCTCTCGGTCTTTGTCATGCTAAACAGATAAGACAAAGACCGAGAGATGAGATTCCGTGTCGGATGCAACCGAATGGTTTCAGAATCGCTATCCTGGACTAAAACAAAATGATAATTTTAAAACTTGAAACTTTTCTGACATTTGACAATTGACACAAAGACCCAAATATAAATTATAGCTAAACTCAAAATCAAATTTAAAACATAAAACTTAAACGTGACATTGTATTCACCGAGACATTTCAAGAGTCCTACTATCCGACTATACTATAAAGGCTATTTGGATGCCTGTTGCTCAATCACTTTGTAATGCCTGGACGGATCTGGTTGACTTTTGGAACACAGGTTGATTATAGTTTGGAAGAACACATAATGCTACTTTTAATCCCAGCAAAATAATGGGAATGGGAAATACGCGGGTAAAACTGCGGAGCGCTCTAAAATACTTGCCAAAAAGAACATTCAATTGCACCACAGATGGTGTTAACGCTTCTTCTTTTTTTAATTAATTTGACGTATGTTTTGCTTTTTACGACAAATATTGTCAATGTCAATATTTTGACGTTTATTGAAGTGAACACTTTTTTAGGCGCGCCTAGGCAGATTTTTCGTGGGCTGTGAATTGAATTCTAGCGTCACGCTCGGGTATGATAAGAAATCTTCGGGCAAACTCGGGACCGTGGCCATTGACTATCAATGTGTCAGCCAATGGGAAATGCTGAAAGGGCGTGACCTGGCCATCATGGCAAGGCCATCTAGAAATGCATCAGGCAATGGGAAATGCTGACGCGTTTCTAGATGGCCATGCCATGATGGCCAGGCCACGCCCTCCGGTTACACCCGTGTAGTTTCCAAGGTAAGCTATCATTTGAGTTATAAGTTTTCACTTCTATCGACAGTTCATATGACTGCCAATTTTGTATCACCGATTTTTCATTCATTTCTGTCTTTTTGAAAACAACTCTAATAACGTGTACGTACAACGGGGTACTAAACATTTCGCTCATGTTTATCTAGTTACCAACACATGTATTCCCGACAGTACTTACACGTATTTCAGCCATTCTGCTAGGCCCACGTCAGTTCTAGCCGACGCATACGTCACACCAGCAATTTGTTGTCTTGTCTTTTTGCATGTCCATCAAACTGAATACTTAAACATAACCAGAGGTTACGCAAAACGGGTATGTATTACTAAACTGAAATCATAAGCAGCCCACTATATGTTCCCATTGCTAAAACGCATTTCTAGATGGCCATGATCCCGAGTTCACCCGAAGATTACTTTCATTTACGAACGTGACGATTGAAGTCAATTCCCATCTCACGAAATATCTGTGTGTGGGGTACGTCAAAAGAAGTTTTCACATCAAAAATCGAAGAATGTAGTAAAAAAAAAAAAAAATTGTCTTGTTTTAAAAAACTGTTTTTGTGTAACCTCACGAAGAAATGTAGTCGAAGAAATGAGGTCAACTAATCGTATATTCAATATGAAATGTGGCTAATAGTTAGGTTTGTAGAAGTAGAGTTCCAAGTAACAAAGGCTGATAATTACACCACCATTTCCTTTTCTTTCCCTCCTACTGTTTAAAAATTAAGGTTAACTCTTTTGTTTCACTTTCATGAATTTGTAATCGTTAAATTACAGACTAATGCTAGACAGTGGTGCCAGGAAAATTCACATTCTATAAATGAAAAGGAAAAGTAGTTAAATTAATTATTCGGTGACATTATTTCACATCTAGCCGCAAAACAAAGCAAAATTTGTACATTGAAAGCCACATAACTGATACAATACGTGTACAATTTTAAATACATATTCAAGGTACACCCAGACACAGAACAAATACTATCATTTGTTAAACACTACACTACACTAAACACTAGAAACCATTAATCGACACAAGTTACTGTCTTCTTAATCTGCTTATCAAATATTTGCAATGAAGTCAAAGATTAATGAAATTTTGGTAGTGTAAACCACGCCTTTGCAAGTTTTTCTGGCACTTAGTAATGTGGAAACGTCACGGTGTTCCGGTTTGAAGGGCAATGTTTCCGGACAAGTTACAGGGCATCGATAAAAATCATCTTATATATCTCGGTGACAAACGCAATTCAGTGATACGTGATTTGGACTCTTCACGTTCCAATAGCTGCGTGAATGTGCTATTATTATGAGCAGGCGTGTTGCTTACCATCAGGCTCATCTCCTGCTCCTCCCGTCACACTTTATTAGAAAAAAAAAAACATGTGTTCACCATCTTTTATCCCGATTATAATACAAAATTTATGAATAAAAAATTTACTTTATTTGAAAGTATACTTTCTGTATTATGTTTTCAGTCATTCTGTATTATTAAATATGTCAGAGTAGTTAGCTATGTTCAATAAATTGATGTTTAGTAATGATCTTTGAGGTACGCCTAAATTTTTGTCGAACAAATTAGTGCTAACTGCTGAGATTCATTGCAATTTCGAACCCTTTTAATCTTTAAAAATTTATTAACCGTGGACAAATAAGGTACCTTTTAATTGAATTAGTTATTCAAAGTTCGCAAATAGCAAACTCTATCAAAAGCCTTTGATAGTTCAAGGTATCCATTCCTGTACCGCCCTTCACATCTGGCCTTTGTGCTCATTTGTTTCCCAATCCGGCCTGTCTGAAGCCTTGGGCGCTCCAGATTCGGACGGTCAAGGCTGTCCCAAGGCGTTCCTGTTCAGAACTTGATTCAGAACTTGGTTAATTGGACCCTTAAGAACTTCGATGTTCCAAGTCTTTTGTAATTGGTGGTATAGGTTAGTTACGGTATTAAGAGGACTGATTCTTGCAACAAAATTTGATGATAAAAAACCGATTCTTTAGTAGTGGTGGGGCTCTTTGCAGAGTCCGCCTGGGGAAGTACCACACCTTTGCCAGTTATCCTGTCGGCAAACAGTAGTGTGCAAACATTACTGTGTTTCGGTTTGAAGGGCAATGTTTCCAGAGAAATTACCGGGCTAAGAGATAAAACACCTAATATCTCCGGGTGACGATCGCAGTGCGGTGCTAGGTAATGATTTGGACTCTTCGTGTTCCAATAGCTGCGTGTTACTGTGCTGTTATGGGCAGGCATGTTGCTTACCATCAGGCACATGTCCGGCTCGTCTTGTCACTCTATA
The DNA here is from genome assembly GCA_963693475.1 of Ectropis crepuscularia. Classification (NCBI taxonomy): domain Eukaryota; kingdom Metazoa; phylum Arthropoda; class Insecta; order Lepidoptera; family Geometridae; genus Ectropis; species Ectropis crepuscularia. The sequence goes on along the minus strand of OY856349.1, from coordinate 26,820,143 downwards.
CTATATATATAAAAAAAGAGTGGACATTTTTCGAGAATGCTTTAGGTATGATTTTTTAAAGTAGGTAGGTAGGTAGGTAGTGTTTTCCTTCAATATCGAAGCTGACTAATAAACGTACAAAATGAGTAAATTAATTTATCTCTTACAATATGTAATCATTTCCTGTTGGAAAATATATTTCCCCTAATTGTGCTGTTTCCTGGGTAACCATGTCCCCGACATCATTAATGATTACTCTGAGGATTACCTCTCGATAATAAATACAAATAATAGATAGATAAACAAACTCTTTCATTCACTTGACAAAAACATAATAATACCTTCCGCCTCCGGGAGAGGCTATTTTGTAGTGGTAGGGCTCTTGGCAGAGTCCGCCTGGGGAAGTACCACACCTTTGCCAGTTATTCTACAGCCAAGCAGGAGTGTGCAAAATTACTGTGTTCCGGTTTGAAGGGCAATGTTTCCAGGGAAATCACAGGGCTTAGAGATATAACATCTTAGATATTTGGGTGACGAGCGTAGCGCAGTGCTAGGTAATGATTTGGACTCTTTATGTTCCAATAGCTGCGTCTCACTGTGCTGTTATGTGGCATGCATGTTGCTTACCATCAGGCACATGTCCTGCTCGTCTCGTCACTCTTTATTAAAAAATAAGGATATAATGACGAGACGAGCAGGACATGTGCCTAATGGTACACAACAAGCGTGCCAATAACAACAATTTGTCATGCAGCTATTAAAACATAAAGAGCCCAAATTATAACTCACTGATCACCAAGAGATATAAGATGTTTTATCTTTATAATCTGTAATTTCTCTGGAAACATTGCCCTTCAAACCGGAATACATTTTCCACACGTATTTGCTTAACAAGTTTAGTCCTGAGCTTTCTACGATAGCCTAAAGTTTACACTTGAGGTCGTTTGAGGCTAACTTGCATAGATTTCTTATAAAAAATGTAGTATAACCATTTTTTTATAAAACATAGTACTAGGGGACGGAATGAGCAGGACATACGCCAGATGGTTAGCAACAGATCTGCCCATAATAGCACAGTATTCACAAATGTAGGTATCTATTGTCAATAATAATAATCTATCATTACTTGGGGAAAAGTTTTATAAATGGATACTAATCAGAAACTCACTTTCACTGGCTCAGCGCAGTTTCGCAAATGAGTAGGTATAAATACGTATTTATATTGTAAATGTTGCAATTTGCAATACTTTCCTTTAATACGTTATTTTTCTAGACAATGCGTTTTAAACTTTAGTATACTGCTTGTAGGGCAATGTTTCCAGAGAAATTACAGGGCTTAGAGATATAACAGCTTAGATCTCTGGGTGACGAGCGCAGTGCAGTGCTAGGTAATGATTTGGAGTCTTCATGTTCCAATAGCTGGGTGTCACTGTGCTGTTATGTGGCAGGCATGTTGCTTACCATCAGGCACATGTCATACTCGTCTCGTCACTCTTTATTTAAAAAAAAAATCGGTTGTCTGTAAAGTCGGTTTACTGACGATAGTTGAACGTGACAACTTCAAGCTTCAAGCCTTAAATGGAACGCCTCAGAGCGAGGTAACGCCGCATGAGTCATGTTTTTCGTGCGTGCAGCCGGCTCAATCGAATTATAAGTCGTTGTCACGTCAAAAAGGTATATATTCACCAAGTTGTTTTGCTAAAATCAGAAATCGTCCCGACTGTTACCAGTCGGCCAGGCCATGTGCGAGCAACTCCTTTTGGAGCCTCGAGGATAGCATCATCGAGGTATGAAATTTTTAACCAATGAGATCATTATCATCATCATCTAACGGTTGTAACAGCTGCCACGAAATAGTAGGTATGTATGTAGTAAGACCCAGACCCGCCTAGCCCCTTCCCCACTTCTCCATGAAATACCTTTTGATGGGCTACTATTTTTCTTAGGTCACTCAGGTATATAATTTATCTTAAAATAGTAATAAATAGACATCTACGCATATAATTTAAAGAAGATTCGACAACTTTCTCCAAATATTGTAGATGTCTTATTAAATATTAATTTTATTAACTTATTTGTTTGTTAATTATAGTAGTATATTTTTATTTGCAATTTTCTTTTTTTATCAATGTAACCTGTAATCTAACGTTTTTCGAGTAATTAAAGTGTTAATTTTAATAAATAGCTCAATTTTTTTGATAATAATGAAAAAAAGAATTTGAATTCGAGTTTTTTTCGATTTTTTGCATTTTCTGAGAAGATTTACTATGGTAACATATTTTTTTTTTCACCTTCGAAAAGTAGAGATTTCAACGAACAGAAAACATGCCAAATTTTTGAAAAAAGCTGATATTTTGACGGGTTACTTTTCGATTGAAAGTTAGGGTATTTTTTTCGATATTCATTCAAAATAATGTGAAAAAATTAATATTTTTGATCAAATAAATTACAGCGTATTTGGGACATAAAAAGATAAGTTTTCACCAAATTTCGGTTAAAAAAATAATATTTTTGTAAAAAATAAAAATAAAAAACCAAAAACTTGGTTTTTTGAAATTTTCACATAAACTTTGAGGTTATGTGAAAAAAGTGTGTAGACAAAAGTTTAGATCTTTTTATTACCTACAACTTTGCCATTTAACTTTTTTCAATAGGACTTTTAGTTTTGCCGGAAATCGAGAATAACCGTTTTTTACCCTTAAAAACTCACCCCCATCCCCTTTGGTTTTAAAAATTATCGACCCTGGTCTATTAGGATATTTTCTACATTACCAACGAAGCCGTTAACTCGTTAAGTCGCAAGTACTTGGTTTTTTTATTATTTAGAATTAATGAAAAAGGTTTTCATTGACACTTATTGTAAATTTCTAAGTTCTGAGTATTCAATTTTGAGACTTCCTGATCAAAAATATCATCGCCATTATTCTTCTAATGACTTATTAATAGCTTTTTATTACGATAGATAATCCTCTACCTAGATAATTCTCTACCAAGATAATCCTCTAACATTCACCTTATAAATCTTTTCACCCCAGAGTGCTTTTGGAGCTCTCAGGTATTGACCCGTGAGCTCTAAAAGCGCTACGGTTCATGGCAACGTCTATTTTCTTATCCATTTTTCTACAACACAAAATCTTTTATAATTCAACACGGTTTTACCATTATCTACTCGATAATCAAAATTACAATCACATTCATCGATATTTACTGTGGTTTTCCTATAAAACGATTCTTGACACATGTAAATTTTTGATTGAAATCAATGCCAGTAAATGAAAGCTTCCGAAAAATAACGATTTTAGGGCTAGAAACAATTTGAAAATTATAATTGGAGTTGAACTTCCCCCTATCGACTTCCACCACCTTCGTTCCACCCTGTGAAGGTCACGAGCCCAACTCCTGTTGCTTCGAGCTAACAGGGTCAAGGCACCAAAGTGTTCTAATAAACTTCTCATATTCAGAATCAATCGTGTGTACCGCGAGCGGAATAGCGCCCTGCAAGCAAGGTAGATAGATCTAAGATATTTGTACTAGCGTCCCGCAAGCTAGATAGATCTAAGATATTAAAATCTTTAAAGCACTTAACAAAAGAAACAGGACATTAACATAATACCTAAAAATAGAGGAGCGAAGCGGCGGTAATGGGGGCTCTGGGCCGGGAGGAAATTTCCTAGACACACGGATTATGAATACTTATAATTCCTTACCTAATAAATACCTTACTTCGTGATCTTTTTGCCAGATTCATTTTAAGAAGCACTGTACAAATGAAGATAAGGTGACATTTAATAAAACATGGACCTTAGAGTCTGTGGTATGGATATAAAAAAAAATAGCGGACCTTGTCGATAAAAGCAATCTGTTCCGAACTCTGTTATGGAAATAGTTATTTGTTGTACAAGAGTGCAAAGTGGCTTTTTACCGCGTGCTCAATTTTGATGACCGAGCAAGCGAAGGATTCTAAAGTTGAATCACGAGCGTAGCGAGGGATTCAAAAATTAGAATCCTGAGCGTAGCAAGGGAATCAAAGGGGCACAAGGTGAAAAATCTTTGCAGTCGAGTGCAACACGTAATTTTTCATCCCTTACCTTAGCGAGGAAATTACTAAACACTTTGTGCATTTTCAGTTTCAGTCAATTCTGTTGGCGTCAAATAAACTTCTTGGTCGCTAGAATCACATATTATTATGGTATTTCGGTTTTTCACTTGTTCATTCTATTTTACTGTTTTTAACCTAAGTTTTAAACTTTAACTTTATTTAGCCATGGTTTAAACAACAACAATACGACGTGAAAATACGGAGAGTTGACCGATTGAGGTAAGGAGTTTCATATGTGTACATAAAAAAGTGTCCGCCAAAATGCCATTAAATTATAGTAGCGCTAAATTTGCATCAGGGTACATTTTAAAGGATATAAAAAAACGTACTATTCAGAATTCATGGATTCAAAATTGACAAAATTCAAAAAATTGACAGTCATAGGCACTGCCGATAGAAGTGGTAACTTATAACTCAGAATTTGATTGCTTACGTTGGAAACTACGCGTGTGAAACCGGAGGGTGTGGCTATGAGCATGGCCATCTAGAAATGCTGACGCATTTTTAAATGGCCAATGGCTATGGTCCCGAGTTTACCCGAAGATTTCTTATCATTCCCGAGCGTGACGCTAGAATTCAATTGACACCCCACGAAAAATCTGTCTTTGGCCCGCCAAAATAAGTTTTGACTTCAAAATATATTGTACCTACATGTTTTCTCAAAATAGTAATCATTTATTTGATGTTACATTTACTACCTACATTATTTTGTACTGCACAACTATTAGTTACTATTTTAGTAGTCAATAATATTTAATGATTTAACTCGGCAACTCGGCATACTTCAATTCGATTACTATTGATTCATTCATAGTATTTTAAACTGTTCTGCCATTTGAAATAACATTCTTTACCTCTATCCTCCATACGTGAAAAGAAAATTGCGCGCAAAGCATTAAAAAAAAGTACGCCAAGGAGGTTCTGAGTATGAGTTTTTAACAAATTAAAAATAAATGTACGATGAATTCGGTACCAAGGAGGTAGAAATAATTAGGTTAAATTATGTTTTGAATTCAAAACCTCAGTACACACGATGTTCTAAATTCAAATTTACTTTACCCTCTAGAGGTTAAAAACAGCTTTTGCGCCCTGATATCGAGGAGCAAAAGTACTCTTTCCGAGCTGGTGGGATGAAAAATACTTATTCTTCTTTTAGTCGATGTTATTGAAGTTAGATTAAGTACTTCTGTTGATAGGGAAATATTGTGAGAGTATTTTTTGAAAACCTACGTATTTAAGTTAGCTACTCAATATTTTAGTAAAAATTGCAACTATACTATTTGTGTTGAAGTCATGATCTACCAGAAGCGTCCCGCGGTTTTACCCGCGTAATTCCCATTCTCGTGATTTCCGGGATAAAAAGTTGATAATATCCGGGGTAAACTATCTGGGTGTCAAATTTCAACCCGATCCCTTCATACGTTACGTGATTGAGCAACAAACATCCAAACATCAATCCATTGAAATTTTAATCTTTTATATAAAATTCTCGTGTCACAGTGTTTGTTTCCTTACTCCTCCGAAACGGCTTTACTGATTTTAACCAAAATTTATATGCATATTCAATAGGTCTGAGAATCGGCTACTAGCTATTTTTCATACCTTTATTTATATGGCAAAACAACGTTTGCGGGGTCAGCTAGTATTAATATAATCTAATCTAAATCTGTAGTTAAACGTTTTAGTCCGAGGACTAAAGAGGAGAAGGACATATTAAAAATTCATTTATTTCCAGAAATATACAAGTAAATTACAAATTAGACAATCCAAATACTGTTGACAAATTAGCTCCACATTTTTTTCCGGTGGGTCCCAAACTAGGCTGCGCCTGTATTTTGGGCACCCAGAGAGTGCAACGGTTTATTACAATGGTATTAGAGCTAACCGCGTTGTACAGAAACAAGTAATGACTCATAAATTAGTGAAATCAGTAATTACATAATTAATAATATGGTAGGTATAGGGAGTTATATTACGTTTAACTTCTTGAGTCCGTACGGAAGCATAAAAAAGCGGCAAATAAAAATCATTTTATACCTGGAAAGTCTCGTAAGGTGACCTTACGAGCAGCAGCAGCCTCGCTCCGGTTCGACCTGCGAAGGCCTCCCGGCTCCTGCCACCTCCAGGTCGCAGGGTCAAGGCACTCGGTAATCCCATCCATTCCAGCGGCGCAATACCCGGGAATGGATGACCTAGTTTGAAGAGCTCGCTGGAGGTTTACAGTTCTCTGTTGCCGGGGAAATATTGTAAACAAACTTTGTACCTATTGGAACTCTAGGACCTTAATGTTTACGGAAGTATTTAAATGCTAGCTGAACCGTGCGCGAAAATTGGTCGTACCAATTCAAATTTTGAACAAATTCGGTAACCTTAGGTTCTAATGACGCAACCTTTAAAAGAAATACACGTGCTGTCACGCAACGAAAGCTCTCAAAAAGCAATATTATTCCCGTTTTTGTTACGTTATTCATTCATGCTCTGCTCCTGTTGATGATAGGGTAATGTTAAATAGCCTATAGCCTTCCTCGATAAATGGACTATCCGACAGAGAAAGAATCTTGACCAGTAGTTCTCGATATCTTTGCGTTCAAACAAACAAACTCTTCAGCTTTATAATATTATTATTAAATAATATTAGTATTGATAGGTCTAGGAGCATTAGTAGCCCATTAAAAAATGTTTCCACTGCTGGGCCTCGAGGCCTTCTCCCGCAAGGATTCAAGGAGTCAAGGCTAAAGGTCTGCGGCGACTGATTCGACTCGGCTGCCACCCGACAAATAAAATACACTCAAATATGGACTTTATGTCATGCACGTGAAGATACAGATTACATTGGCAACACAAATTAGCAGGCCGCTCGCTGACAGCCGTCTGCTAATTTATGTTGCCAATGTATTCTATATCTTAACTCACATGACATAAAGCCGATATTTGAGTGTATTTTATTTGTCGGGTTGTATTTTATAAGTACGCTGGCTCAATGCGGGTTGGTGGACGCATGACCTCGAAAGTTTCTAAGTATATGTCTGATTCCTCACGATGTTTTTCTTCGATGTTTGTTAGTGGCATTACGCACATGCCTTCGAAAAGACTGTGTTGCGCGTGGGATTCCAACAAGCTTCTCTGGATCGCCAGTTGCTGTTCTCGCGACTAGACCAGTCGTAAATTTTTACTATTAATACTAGCAGAGTTTGGCGATTTTACGCATATAGGTAGTTCCCGTTTTCATTATCTCCCGAGACAATAATGCCTATGGGCTATGGGCCATTCCAGATGAAAATCTGTATTCCCAATTTCAACCCAATGCGTTCCGATGTGATAGAGCAACCTATATCCACACTGCCATTTATAATATTAGTAGGAATTAATATGTGGTCGAGTAGATATTTGTTTTTTTGATATGGCTTTGTAGGAAGGTCCTATGTCTCAATAACATCTTTTTTATCTACAAATCTAAAATAAATTTAAGACAAAATCAAGACTGGAAATGGCGACCTTATCGCTAGAAGCTATCTCTTCCAAGCAACCGTAGAAGCAGTTTTGTTTCGAAATGTGATGAACACAGAATGAAATATTCCGTGTTATTTTGCTTGACCGTATCCCCACAGGATTTAGACGTCCAGTTTAAACATGAGCAAAGTAAGCAAACATTCCTGTGACGTCATCTCTCTTCGTGCTCCCATTGGCCTATTTTCTCGTACAAACAGCTACGATTGGTACACAAAACTTCAATCTACCCTTTGATACGTCTATTTGTCTATTCCATATTTTATTTACACGGTCTGATTGGATATTTTTTTATTAAAGCTTGAAAGGTTTTTTCTGTTTTCGATTCCATCAAGCTCTTTGCAGATTAAAATATACCTACAACTAGGCAACTGGGATTTTTATTTTTATGTAGTAGGATTTTATAAAATACTGGCTGACTCGGTGAACTTAGTACCGCTATTTTTTTTTCGTCAATAAATAAATTATAAAAAAATATAAATTTTCTGGTGTCCAAACCTTGTCCCGACAATAAAGAATACATAAAACAGAGAATTGTCCAATTTGGTGCAGTCATTCAAAAGTTATGAGCGTGTACATACATTTCGAAGATCCATTTTTGGATACCTATAAAGATTTATCACGAAAACATTAGCTATAACAAAATATAAATAAAGTAGCTGGCGAAGAAAATTAATTATTAATTATAACAATTCTCGTCACCAGCGGTGCGCTGGTACTCTTGGATATCTATGAGATTTCGTGACGGCGGAGCGGGTGGAATTTAAATTATAGGAACAAAAACAATAAGAGGGTGGAAGACCCTGGGGTTTGGCCTTTCTCCAGAAACACAAAAGAAAGGTCCTACCTTAAGAATCCAGCGTCCTCCGGGCGATTGAGCGGCAGTTCTTCTTCCTCAATTATATTTCCTTCAGCAGCTGCCTTTGAATTGTGTGTTGCGAAATAATCTTGTGGTGCGGTGCGGTACAAATCGGTAACTTTAACTGGTGCGAGGCGAACTTTATAAACAGCTGGAGTATAAGTTACTTTTAAGAATGCGCGAAAAGAAGTGACGTGCGCCCTCGGCGCGAAATCGGTTAAATACTGCTCCGCGGGACGAGTCACCCGAGAGTGGCGTGAATTGTCAGGCGAGGTACTCTCTAAGTGACTCAGAAAAAAAGAACCATCCCCCCGGCCTTCAGGAGTTGTAGGCTCCTGAACTAAAGGGAAATAGGAATAGGAGACAATACAAATAAGTATTAGATGCGGAAAATATACAAATACATATAGTGTGGATAGGATATAGGTTAAACGGATAAATTGTTTAACTTGCGGGTTGGGTGAATGATGCGGGTAAAATCAATGGTGCGGGTAAAAAACAAGGGTGCGGGTTGGAGCAAGGGTGCGGGTAATAATGCATCCAGTGACTAATCACGGATGTCTGGAATAAATAAATATTAAATACGCATGTAAAAGAGAATGAAAAAAAATAAGAGTGTGAATTAGATTTACACATGCTAAGTAGACATGCGTAAGAGAAAAACAAAAGGTGCGAATTATTGGGAGGGTAAAACACACAGTTTTACCACTGGTCGAATGTAAGTGCCATTTTTTGTGCGTATCTCCACAATACGAGCGATGCCGTCCGAAGAGGATTTAATATCTTCAATTATACCTAATGGCCACTGTAGTGGCGGTGAATTTTCTGTTTTAAGTAAAACTACAGTGCCTTTAGTTACCGGGTTAGTTTTAGTATTCCACTTGACACGAGTTTGGAGCGTGTTGAGGTATTCCCGTCTCCAACGGTTCCAGTATCTCTGAACTATGCTGTCAACTAGACGTTTGTTGCGGATCAAGTCTACGGAATCTATGCGCGGATCGGAATGAAAAGAATCTAATGGACCTTGTGTTAGAAAGTGCGAAGGGGTTAAAGCTTCAGGTTCCGAGGGGTCAGAGCTTAACGTGGTTATAGGTCTTGAGTTAAGGATAGCCTCGACTTGCGTTATTACTGTTAGCATTTCTTCGTACGTGAGGAGAGCGTTTCCTATAGTACGGCGCAGGTGGACCTTTAGAACCCGGATCATACTTTCCCAAGGTCCGCCCATATGGCTAGCGGATGGTGGGTTTAGAACCCAATTTATACCTTGATAAAGGGTTTCTTGTGTAAAGGAATCACCGAATGTTTTGGATTTAAGAAATTTATTAAGTTCATTGAGTTTTGTTTTCGCGCCTATAAAATTTGTTCCGTTGTCGGAGTATAGCGAAAGGACTTTTCCTCGACGTGCTATGAATCTACGAAAGGCGCGAAGAAAGGAAGCTGTTGATAAGTCGACGGAAATCTCTATGTGTACTGCGCGGGTTATCAAACAGGTAAATAGCGAAAAATAACAACGCTCCCTTCGTGCACCACGATAGCGGCTAATGAGAATATCTTGTGGACCCGCATAATCTACGCCCGTCCAAAGAAAGGGCTTTGATGCTTCGTTTACGCGAACAGCGGGAAGAGAAGCCATAAACGGCGTCTCTGTGCGTGGTTTAGCTTTGAAGCAGCTGTTACAAAAATGAAAGCGTTGTTTGACAGTACTGCGTCCGGATATAATCCAGAATTTCTGTCTCAGTAACGACAATAATAACTGTGGCCCTGCGTGTAGGTATTTGCGATGATAATAGTCGATGATAAGATTGACTATATGATCCTTTTTCGGGAGAAGAATTGGATGCTTACTATCGAATTCGAGAGATGAATTATGTAATCGTCCACCGACGCGGAGGATGTCATTTTTCAAAAACGGAGAAAGCGGGAGAAGTTTCTTAGAGGCTGGTTGACCTTTTGAAATAGTTTTCATGTCATTTTGAAAATATTGTCGTTGAAGGGCTTTTATAATCGCAGTCTCAGCAAAGTGTAAATGTGTAAGTTGCATTCTATCAGTGCGGGGAAGTTTCCTAATAAATATATATATATAAACGACGATGCGGAGAAGCTTAGACCAAGAAGAAACGCGCTTAGCTAGAGAACATAGAAAAGGTTCTGGATCATCGGTGACAAGAAAAATGTTTGCCTGCCTTTTAAGCTCTAACAGTTTTTCATCTTGTGCGGGATTAAAAATGAATCTATTAATCGGCCATGTGTGTACTTCATTTAAAGCCCACGGGGGGCCATGTAGCCACAATTTATGGTTTAAAAATTGACCAGGTGTAAGGCCGCGACTTAAACAATCACTAGGATTCAGTGCGCTTTCACAGTGAAAAAAATGGTTTGCGTGAAGATTGTCCTGTATTTGAGAGATACGGTTGGCAACAAAAGTGTCGAATCGATGCGGAGACGAATGAACCCAATGAAGGGCTACTGTCGAATCAGTAAACGCGAAAATTTCATCTATTTGACAGCGGCAAGAAATAGTTTCTATCATAAATCGAAGCAATTTGGATAATAATAATAACGCGCACAGCTCTAAACGAGCTAAAGAGACAATTTTGAGCGGGGCGACCTTGCTCTTTGAGCCTATCAAATGGACCTGGTTATTACCCGAGGTATGTTGAGTGGCAAGGTACACGGAGGCACCCATCGCCTTTTCTGAAGCATCCGCGAACCCTAAGAGTATGACGCGAGAGTTAGGCCTAATACCTACAAAACGGGGTATTTTAAAATTATGTAACGTAGGGAGCTCCGTTAAGAAGCGTTTCCACGCTAAACAAATGTCCAGCGGTGGGGTAGAATCCCAGTCGACGCGTGCCGTCCAAACAGCTTTTATTAATAACTTTGCGTGTAATATAACAGGACCGCAAAACCCGTTAATGTCCCATAATTTCGCGACCGTCGAAAGCATAAGGCGTTTTGTGCATTTTGACTGCGGGTTAAATTTTACGGCAATAGAAAACTCGTCTTCGACTGGAGACCAAATTAGGCCTAAAAGCTTCATATTATCCTCTTTGTCGAATTCGATTTTCGAAGATAAACGATTTTCCAGTGGAATCGCTTTTAACACTTTAGGTGAGTTGCTCACAAATTTAACCAAGTCAAACCCACCACGCTTAAATAACTCGATCAAATCTTGTGCCAGCTGAGCACCTTCCTCAGCGGTAGCTACCGAAGCTCCCAAGTCGTCCATGTATAAATTATTAACAGCGGTTTCCGATGCGTTTGGAAGATCAGTTTCATCTTGAGCGAGTTGTTTGACTGTTTTCATAGCGAGGTACGGCGAGCATCGCAAGCCAAAGCAAACCCGATTAAAGTGATATAGTTTGGTGGTAGAATCGCCGTCAAATTTATATAGAATATTCAAAAAACGACGGTCTTCCTCGCGGATTCCTATTGCTAAAAACATTTGTCTGATGTCAGCGGTCAGTGCGATTGGAAACAATCTAAATTTTAAAATAATCGCGGTTAGATTAGCTTGTAAATTAGGGCCGGAATGTAGACAGTCATTGAGTGAAGCGTTCGTGTCAACACATTTTGCGCTCGCGTTCAATACAATACGTAGCGCTTTGCCCTCCCGGCAGACGCCATGGTGCGGAATAACGTAATAATTTTTATTATTTAGCGGTGGTGCAGGTGATAATATACCCTCACTAATATAATTTTTCAAAACAGTGTCATATTCCATTTTTAAGGCGGTATTTGTTTGGAATTTTCGTTCAAGGGATGAAAAACAGCGAGAGGCTACGGTTAATGAATCACCCAACGTCACGGTTGATTTTATAAATGGTAAAGCCGTAACATACTGTCCAGTAACTTTATTGCGATGCGTGTTTGACGCGTAGAAGTTTTCACATTCTTGATCCCTTTCAGACAAATAAGTTTTAGTGGGTACCGATTCGAGATCCCAGAACTTGGAAACTAAACTTTCAATTGAATTACCCTCACTCGACGAGAAAAATGAGTGATTGTTTTCATTATTGTCTGATCCATTATGAGCCTGTAACGTAGCTATTGATCCTAATATTACGTATCCAAAAGCAGTTTCCAAAAGATCGGGACGCCCTGGTGGACCCAGCAATTTTCCGGGTCGTAATATCTGTAAAAAGGCTTCAGCCCCCAACAAAATATCGATCTCGGCGGGTTTATTAAAATGCGGGTCTGCCAGCTGGAGTTTACCTATATAAGACAGCGGTGAGATGTCAAATTCACAGCTGGGCAAACAACTTGAAATGGTTTTAAGAACGAGAGGTTTAATCCGCAAGTTAACGTTTCTGTCATATTTAGATACCAACGTTACGTCTGTATAGCCTAATATAGACTGGTAGCTGCCACCAATTCCGTTTACGAAACGGTCAGTATCATCGTGAAAGATGTTAATACCTAATTTCCTGCAAGCGAAGCGGGAAATAAAATGATTTTGCGATCCATTGTCCACGAGGACACGAACTTGAATCACGGAACCGTCTCTTTTGCGAACATCAGCAAGAACGGTACCCAACAAAACATTTTGAGTTTTTCGCAAAGATTTTGAATTTGCGTTCATACTACAAAATGAAGCGTCATTATTCGTCGGTTCATTCAAAAATAAATTTGAAGTAGCGTTATTATTCTGAGCAGCCACTACTGGACTACGACTGTTATCACTCGACGGACCGGTTCTACTGTTATCAGCTTGAAAACAGAGTGAAGTGTGGTGCTTTTTTTTACAATTTGCACAAGTTCCCTTAGACCGGCATGCGTTTGAATTATGTTGCGAACTCAAACAGTTAATGCAAGCGCGTAATTGTTTTACATGTTCGTAACGTTCTCGAGCGGTTAAAGTCCTGTACTTTTTACAGGAATACAAGTGGTCGTGTTTGTCATTGCATAATGTACAAATGTTATCGCTTACTAAGAATGCGCGTGAATTATTTTTCGGAATGTAGTTTTCTGACAGCTTGGCTCTCACACAAGTACTTGAGTTTTCACTCGTCCTATTCAAAACCTTAATACGGTCGCGAACAAATTTAGTAATTTTATCAAACGCAGGTATTTCCGAATCGCGGTTATCCATTTCGAATAAACGTGCCGAATCTCTGTCCAGCCGTTGTAATAAAAGGTATGACATGACAAAATCGTACAAGTCGGGTATGTTTAAGTTAATTAATGCGAGATGCGAATTTGAAAATTGGTCGATTAAATATTCTAAGTTATTAGCGGTGGGGGAAACAATGGGCTTCAATGAGAAAATTTGGTTTAAATAAGTACTAGCGAGATTTCTCTTATCTTCGTATTTAGAAACGAGCGCGTTATATATTGTTTCATAGTTTTCTTCACAGGGTACGAATCCAATGTATACTTGTTTCGCTCGACCTTTCAATTTACTAGTGAGATAAAATATTTTTTCCGTTACGGAAAGCGATGAATTTAAATGTACAGCCCTTTGGAAAGTAGCATAAAATAAAGGCCAGTCGTTTGCATTTCCGTCAAATTCCGGTATTTCTATACGAGCTAGCTTAATATTTTGAAATGTTTTATCTGGTTTAACCGTTGGTGTGAGCGCTGTGGTTGTAATAAACTGAGAATGTTTACGTTTAACACGACAATAAAGATCTTCAAATGCGAGCCATTGATTGAAATCCGGAACTGAATCCTTATCAATTTTCAATAATAAAGATTCGATATCTTTCACGCAAATCTGAAAGTTACACCTGATTTCTTGTAAAGTCTCAACCGAGCACAGAAATTCTTCCAATAATTCTGGGTCATTCAAATTAGCACGCGATTTATCGTATATTTGTTGAAGACGCTCGAAATATACTTGTCTTTGACATTCCAATAATTTTAATTTTTGATCATTAGACGACGTCATCGTGATCAAATCCAGACAATAGGTATGATCCAAACTCAAATGTTAAAGTGATCGTACAAATAACAAAAATGCGAGGTAGGTAAATAAATAATTTCCAACGGCGAACGAGATAATATAATGCGTTGGTAATTATAAGTGATTTATGTAGGTAGTCATTAACAGAATTGAAAACGGTTTATAAAAATTGCGGTGTAAATGCGAAATTCGAGTTTATTAGGCGATGCGGTAACCAAAGGCAATGTTTGACTTTTGAATGTTAAATAATTTAAATAAGCAAATATTATTTATTTAGAGTGACGAGACGGGTAACGACAAATCTGTTCATAAAAGTCAAACGTCACGAAGTTGATTGAACATGAAGAGTCTAAATCACTGTTTGACACTGCACTGCTCGTCACTTTGAGATTTTAGGTGTTATATCTCTTAGCCCAGTCGTATATCTGGAAACTTTGCCCTTCAAACCGTAACACAGTAGGTAACTGCTTGACGGCAGAATAATAGGCAAAGCTGTGGTACTTCCCCAGGCGGGCTTGGCAAGAGCCCTACCACTACAAAACGAACTTGACTTCAAACGAGAGACACACAAAATAGGCGGTAGATAAATAAATTAATAGGAATGGGGTAAATAGCCACGAAATCTCAGGATAAACAAGGCATCCGAGTGACGAAGGACCATTAAATGGCGAAGAAAATTAATTATTAATTATAACAATTCTCGTCACCAGCGGTGCGCTGGTACTCTTGGATATCTATGAGATTTCGTGACGGCGGAGCGGGTGGAATTTAAATTATAGGAACAAAAACAATAAGAGGGTGGAAGACCCTGGGGTTTGGCCTTTCTCCAGAAACACAAAAGAAAGGTCCTACCTTAAGAATCCAGCGTCCTCCGGGCGATTGAGCGGCAGTTCTTCTTCCTCAATTATATTTCCTTCAGCAGCTGCCTTTGAATTGTGTGTTGCGAAATAATCTTGTGGTGCGGTGCGGTACAAATCGGTAACTTTAACTGGTGCGAGGCGAACTTTATAAACAGCTGGAGTATAAGTTACTTTTAAGAATGCGCGAAAAGAAGTGACGTGCGCCCTCGGCGCGAAATCGGTTAAATACTGCTCCGCGGGACGAGTCACCCGAGAGTGGCGTGAATTGTCAGGCGAGGTACTCTCTAAGTGACTCAGAAAAAAAGAACCAGTAGCCAAGTGCGAGTTGGACTCGCCCATGAAGGGTTCCGTTGCAGCAAGTAACATAATATACACAGTACACATAGTTCTTGTAGTTCGTTGTTACTTTGATCGAAGTTTCAATAATAGTGTATTTATGACGTACTAAAAAAAAACTACTCATCAGATCGAGTTCAAACTAATTTTCGTTGGTAGTTTACATGGTAATGTACATCATATATTTTTTTTAGTTTTTTCATTCTCTTACTTTAGAAGTTAGAGGGGGGGGGGGGGGACACACATTTTACCACTTTGGAAGCGTCTCTCGCGCAAGTTATTCAGTGTAGACAAAAATTATATTAGAAACCTCAACATCATTTTTTAAGACCTATCGATAGACACCACACACGTGTAGGTTTGATGAAAAAAATTTTTTTGAGCTTCAGTTCTCAGTATGGGGGGCACCCCTAATTTTTGTTTTTTTAAAAAACTTTTGTAAAAATCTTAATGCGGTTCACAGAACACATCTACTTACCAAGTTTCAACAGTGTAGTTCTCATAGTTTCGGCAAAAAGTGGCTGTGACATACGGACGGACAGACAGACAGACAGACAGACATGACGAATCTATAAGGGTTCCGTTTTTACGTTTTACGGAACCCTAAAAAACAATACGTTCTCAGTCGACTTTGGATCTTCTCTCAGGATGAGAGAGTCAAAACCATCCTCCACGCTGCTCTAGTAAGGAAGACGGATGACACAACATGTCATCGGAACAAGTTTATTTTGTCATGATGCTTTCCTTCACCATTGAAGCCAATTGTACGTGGAAAAGTACTACAAGGTGCAGATGGTAGTCGAACCCATGACGTGCGAAATCGAACATTCACGCTACTAAGCCATCATGACATCCAGATCACTAGGAATTTAGTATAAAAGAGACAGATCGTCTTAAGTAAAAAAAATGGCAGTCAACAAGTTCCGATAGAAGTTAAAACTTATAACTCAGAATTTGATAGCTCACTTGGAAACTACGCGGGTGAAACCGGAGGGCGTGGCCGTGAGCAATGAGCATGGCCATCTAGAAATGCTGATGCATGTCTAGACCATTTTTGAACCTACTATCTCACAACTATGGCTCACTGGTTTTTAAATCCTAGCATAAAATCAGTTAAGCCACTAGTTTATCCCGAAAAATTTAATATTCTCTGTAGACAAAACGGTAAGGTCAAATTTAACAATAGGCTTAGTAAATTATGTCCTAATGGAAGGGTCGATAGGTACATAGTAGTTAAATTGAGGTAAGGTTAGGTTGTAAAGCCCGAAAACGTACGTAACACCAGCACGGGATTGCTTTAGTGGCGCCATGTCCGGACAGCTTGCAGCCATTACTGTTGAACCTTTCTCTGAAAGGATCGGCTCACAGATGGTAGAAACGTGCAATTTCCAAAATGGCGTGCTCACATTTTGTTCGGGAAAAGCTTTTATCCGGCTTTTACAAAATACTGGAGTTTCTGTACACCTCTTTGTAAAAGGTACAAAAAAACTCGTCTAGAACAGCTAACTTTTGAACTATCCGTGTTACACAATGTTACTTCACTACACTTTTGTATTTACCTCTATAGCCATTTTAGCGACATAATCATAAATAAATTCTTAAAAATTTCGCCTTAAAAAAAAAAACAGTTTTCGAGTTCCTTGAATTGCTTGAAACGAAGCCACAAGGCCAGGTGCAAAAACGTCCGATCACCAATCGTGAGTTCGTAAATTCCTGCCAGCACCTTCTGATTATATTTCCAAGTGATGCACAAGTTTGCCGTTATCATTAGCTTTAACGAATATAACCTGAGGAAGCTGGGATATTCTAAGTAAGACATCCTTCGAGCATATACGTCAAATGCCAACCCACACGTGGCCAGCTAAGTGGACTATGGTTTTGACTTTCTTCTTGTGAGAGAAGGTTAAAAATCCCAAAAGTAGGAATATAAAATGTCCTTCTTATGCGGAAATCTTCAATACTTAAACGTTTGGAAAATGTCCACAAATTCAGAAAAACTAACTTTTTTCTCTCAGCTCTACTTTCAATTATTAAGTAAATTATAATTAGACCAAGATCAGATCCCGTTAGATGTTTTCACAAAGCATACATCTCTCAGTACTGGACTTATTGGACCGACGGAAGACGTATTCCACTGCGAATATAAAAAAAACTTTTTCTCCTAGAAATCGATCCATGTTACCGTTCTTTAGGCATAACAGGAAAATGTACGCAGCTAGTAAAAGTTAGATAATGGCTATTATTTCAACCATGACTCATCCGTTAGTGAAACATAGGGGACGTCTGCTTGCGTGCTATACACTGTACACGTATACCTTCACAGATCCACTGCGCAGTTTAATTAAGACCGACATATGTACTGCGTACTGCACGCTGCAGTAAAATCTGTTACGCTTCAATAAAATTGTCATACATCCCGTTCTGTTGCGTTGTAACTCATGTGTTTATCTCTCTCCCTCGCGGTCCCTAGATAGCCTTCGAACCAAGGGCTCAGCTCTCAGCTACATTGATTTTATCGGTTCCCGGGGCTGACGTATTCGGTACGTGTGGCGTGCCTATAGGTGATCCAATCAATCTATACGTATTTAGGCAGATGATATTGACGTCTGACTGAACACCACAAAGGGTGGATATGTCTGAGGCTTAATTAGCAAGCCAATTTAGGGTTTTACATACATATAGTGAAGGTATGTTGACAGACACCGGTGTTGCTATCCTGTGTGTTGGCAGATGAATTGGGGGATATTTGAATTTGTGCAATATCCTTGTGTGATGAGAGGGGTCTGGCGGTCGCATTATAGGGTCTGCTGGGCTGCCGTAGGGACTGTTAGGTTTGGAGGGTCCTCGTTCGTAAATGCAATTAGTAGGACTGGTCAATATCAATGGCTGACTAGTTCCGGTAATTGCAATATACTAATTATTGGTTCGAGTGTTTTGGAGGGGAGGTGATGTAATTTTAGATACGTCAACAATCAGTCTCATCGGGAATATGAATTAGTTTTATGAATTTGTAAAAGATAAAACAGTCTCTCCTAGTTCACTGCTGGACATAGCCTTCTCGCGTGGTACGCCATTTTTTTATTTTTTTTTAAATTTTACAGCTCCACAGACTCCGGGGTCCGTGACCTTTGTCAATCGTTTTCTTTTTGTTACATTAATCTTGGATTGGAGAAGAAAAGGAAATAGGGGAGAGTAGGGAACATTTTCTTGCTAATTCTAGGACTATTTTATTTTCTAAGTCGCCTCCTCCCGGCTCAGCGCCTCCACCACGACTGCATTTCTATCCTTGATGATCCTTGATGATCGTGGTACGCCATTTAGCCGTATTATTGATTTTTCTTCCACTGCTTGTTGCTTTACGTATTTCATCGCTCCATCGAGTTTCCGGGCATCAAAGGGCATCAAATCAAAATAAAAACCAATTTGTTTCTCAGAATCCACGTGTAAAACGAATGTTGCTCACTCTAACAGCACTAAAAGAGTTTCCGGTCTGCAGCGAAGCCGGTATCTGGCGCGATCTCGCGCGGGCATGGGTTCCTTCCTGCAATTTTACGTCTTATCTATCTACATTATTTTTAATGGTAAACTAGTAGCCCCTCGCGGTTTTACCCGCATAGTTGCCGGTTCCGTAATTTTCCCGCGAGAACAAGCGCTGTTTGCTATTCTGAATTTCTGCTCGATCTCGTTCTAACGTGCCTGAGCAACTAACATCCAAATTTTTGCGTTTATAGTATCAGTAGAAAGTAAGAGAATAACAGTTCCAGCTAGATGTTTAGAAGTTTAAGTAATATTGTGAAATGTTGTGAAAAAAATTAGTAATAAATCGTTTGTTATGTATTAGTAAAACACAACCCAGCCAGCAATTTTGCGGCGATATTCAAGATTTTAGTATGAAAACTAACGTGCTTATTACACATTTTAAACACATACTAAGAATAATTCTAGTAATACATTTTAAGTAAACGAGATGCGATCACGCGCGCGCACTCTCCTTGAAAAAGATCGCCGGACGCGATCGAAACTTGTACTACCCGTGTATTTAGGTATTCAAGATTTTAAGGTCTTTTTTCGACAAGGGTCTCGTTTCCTACACACCTCTTCGTTGACACGTCTCACAATCCCAGAGCCTCCAGCGGTTACTTAGCCATCTCAAATGGACCCGTCCCAAAGGCCCGAACAGTTCTAACTCTATACCTACTAGAGCAAATCACATACTAGCAGCGCTCCACGGTTTTACCCGCATAGTTTCCGTTCCTGTTACTTTCCCACGATGAAAATAGCCCATGTGTTATTCCAGACCCATAAACTATAGAAGTTTCAATTTCAAAAATGTATCCTATCGATATAAGCCACTAGATGATTCTTCCCAAACTTCAGGCGCACGGAATTATGTCATCGTTGGGAAGAGTGAGCTCACTCTTTCCGTTCTAGTCGGTTGCAGGAAGCGGTGAACGCCAGAAGTTTTTAGCTGTCACTATTCGTTGTTAACAACCAAAATAAGTAGAACCACAATACATACAACACACACAATACAGTACACATACACAATATAGTAGAAGTACATCTCGCCGCTAACGATTCTAGGGGTCAAGTAGATTGGTTGTCGTAAATCACTTACGCTACACACAGAGACGCAGTTTATTACCAATTCCAAGGGGCTCAGGGCACACCCATTGGTTTATATCGATGTCCGAACGACGCTTCCTCTACCTGTATAGTATGGTACTACATTCGTGTTTCAATTATCAATTTATTGCTTCTTTTACATATTTATACCATCAAATTAAATCCTCCCGTTAGCCATAAATCACGACAATTGCCATCACGACACCGCGAAACCGTCAATTGACTATAATTATACCTACATCATGGTAGCGGAATCAGAAAAAAAATGAGTTACTACATCTTTTTAATAGGGTTACCACAATTAGGTACACTAATCTATACTAATATTATTATTTCTACAAAAGTACTCCTACTAATTTTATAAATGCTAAAGATTGGATGTTTGTAGCTCAATCACGTCGGAATGTCAGACCTGTGGGTCTACGGCCTAACTATGGCTATCTTATCTTTTATATTGTTCTCTCTTTTATTTTCGCTTGACATTATAGAGACAGCAATAGCAAAGTCAAAGCAGATTTATCGTATACGTTACCTTAAAATGGGGCGCTACTAGTAGTATTTTTTACTCAATTTATTGTATTTCTACTTGTGAAACCCCACCTCCACAATCTGAGGCTCTGTACTGGTGACCCCCCGCCAAAATTCGACGCTGGGACCGCGCCTGTACAAGAACCGACTTTAATTGAGAAATACAGGTAGATTATGGTCAGGTTTAAAACATAGGCTATTTTATCATACAAAAATAACAAGGAATTTAAGAAAATGTGGGGTTACATTTTCTTCAATTCCTTGTTATATTCGCGGAAAAATAGTAAAAAGGGGCGAATGGAGAGAGAGACTGCAATATATGTTTCAGCATCACTTTTTCTGTTCTTCTTACTACGTGATTGAGCCACACGGTATTTATAAATGTACGATGACAGATACATAAACAAACTCTTTATTACACTGCTTATGAATAGAGTATCTCTCTACTTCGTCTGTGTTATAGATCCAGACAATCTCGAGCCAGAGACTTATTATATTACTGCATGAAAGTAAAAATAAAATTAACACAATTATGTATTTTTTTTCTACTCGCAAACCGTTGTGACAACCCTGACCCTGTTGAACACGTGCGACGTTAGAGCATACCAACCCAGATGATCGGCAGGCCAGATGGTTTGTCATTTATGATAATGTCTTATTAGAATGAACCGTAAAACAATTAAGATTAATTAAGATCGGGTTGAAATTTGTAACACAGATTTATCTTCGTCTGAAATCATAGTCTATACGTTTCTTTGCGGGAAAATTATGGAAATGGGGTATACCCGGGTAAAATCGCGCGGTGTAGCTATTATAAAAGTTAATTTGTTTATTTAAATTATTATCTTCTTTCTTCTATCTTCTTCTTTATTTATTATAATATAAAAATGAATCGCAAAATGTGTTGGTAAGCGCATCACTCAACAAAGACTGGACCGATTTGTACAATTCTTTTTTTTAAATGTTCGTATAAGTCCAAGGATGGTTTTTACGGCAAGAATAAATCAAATAATTGCCGGGAAACCTTTAAAAACAGCCCTTTTCTTTTTCCCATACAAACGTTTTCTAACTAAAATGTTAGGGCACTTTGAGCTTTATTGCTATGAAATAAAGTTCATATTAAATAAAGTGCTTTCCCATACAAACGTTTTCTAACTAAAATGTTAATGCAATTTGAGCTTTATTGCTATGGAAAAAAGTTCATTTTAAATAACAAGCTCACTTATGTCTAAGCAATATATGTATGTTTATATTTTTTATTTCAATATATTTATATGTTCCTAAAGTCGAGGAGTCAATTTGCACTTTGGGCCCGCTGCACAAAGTTCAAATTCCATCATATCTATCAAAACAGTGTGCATGTTGCGTTGAAGGATAGGAGGAACTAATGTCGTGTTCCGAAACTCACTCAGACGAAACTCAACAAAAGTGATAATATTGCGAACCAGATCAAACTGAATAGTCACAAAACGTAAGACTCATAGATCATTATTACTGAGGTTCAATTTGGTCGGTTTCACGATATTATTTATTTTAATTTAGTTTCGGCACGCGACTTAAAATGCGTCAGTTTCACGTCATTATATCAATCAAGTGTCAGTCAAAAACAAACCGCGTTACCAAAAGTCCCAAAAGTGTTTTATTATTTTGAATTGTTAACTCATTCAGTGCCAAATACACGGCGCCGTGGAGGGGCGGGTGGCCGAGCACACGGCGCCGTGTACTCGCTCCGATAAATTTTCTACGCGTCAGTATGCCGCCGGCTTTCGTGGCACAGGCACATAATACAAATGGCCACACGCACGTTGAATTAAACTTTATAAAACTGTATTTGGTTTCTAGCTAGCATTCTTAGTTTGTTTTGGGCAAGCGATTGAATGGGACGTGCATTTCGCGCCAAAATGAGCAGAAAGGCTGGCTCTTTAAAACGATCTACTAGCGTAAATACTACGAGTTTCCAAGCTAAAGTATCCCGCAAAATTAGTGGAAATAGTATTTCTGAAGATGACAAGTTTTTTAGCGATGAAGCTGTTTACTCTCAATGCTGTGAAGACGATGACGACTCGGAGGAGAGTGACGTCAGTGATTGTAGTATTTTTAGCACTACTCGTCGGTCATTTTTGAAGAGACAACCACCGTTATCACTCCAAGATGAAGAGGGGGCCGGAGAAGACGCCCCCATGATCCGTTTGGTCAGCGTATGACAACCTTACCATCTAATAGTCAAAATTATGATAGCGATTGTAGTATTTTTAGTGCTACTCGTAAGATGTTTTCGAAGAAACGAGCACCATTATCACTTCAAGGTGGTGAGGGACTCGGAGAGAACACCCCTTATGAGCCGCTAAAGCTGGGTCAACGTATGACCACCTCACCTTCTACTGTTCAAGATTATGGCTATTTACCTGATTTACCTGATAATTTGTTGAATGCTTCGTATACACCTTCTGTCTCTCTGCTAAGGTCAACTGCTCCAACTCCAGCCTTTTCTGACATGTCCGTAGAAATGCCCGTTATACCATCAAGTGATGAAGCCGCATGTACTTCATCGTGTAGGAAACCGACTTCATCCACGCCCCGTCGACCGCCACATCATCGCAGTGTCGTTGGGAGCTCTCACATTACCAGCATTGTTGAGCACGTTGACAACATTGGCGAACAACTATCACAAGAAGGATCATCCTCCACTTGGAGTACTAACCGAATGATGAAAACTATACATTTTACCAAAACCCAAGAGCTATTAGTTCCGGCACCATCCGACCCTTTAGAGGCATTTCGGTTACTTATCAATGACACCATTTTGGACTTGATTATACGTGAAACAAATTTAAATGCAGCAAGAGTTCTCCAGCAATCTGGCGTGACAGAAAGTTCTAGAATTACCAGTTGGAAAGATTTGACACGAGAGGAACTATTGACATTTATCGGACTAGTTCTTCATTCAGGAACCATTAGGCTGAACAGACTAAGTGATTACTGGAAAAAACATTGGCTTTTCAACATCCCTTGCTTTGCCAAATACATGTCCCGTAATCGTTTCATGTTGATAATGCGATGCCTTCATTTTTCTTCGGAACCAAACGATGAAGATCGTTTGGCTAAAATACGCCCAGTCATAGAACACTTCAATAATACAATGAATAGTATTTACTATCCTGGAAAAGAGTTGTCTCTTGATGAGTCAATGATCCTGTGGCGTGGTCGTCTTCAGTTCCGACAGTATATAAAAAATAAAAGGCACAAGTATGGCGTCAAATTGTACGTTCTTGCAGAGCCAAGAGGACTTGTACTGAAATTTGAAGTGTACTCTGATGCAGGTGATGAGACTTCAGGAACAGGACATACTCAAAAAATTGTCATGAAATTACTCGAAGATAAGCTGGACTCAGGGCACAGCGTGTACATGGATAATTACTACAATTCTTATGACTTAGCTGTAAAGCTTTTGGATCGACAAACTTACTGCACTGGCACGCTGGGTAAAAACCGAAAAGGTAATCCTGTAGACCTTGGAACTGTGACACTGAAAAAAGGCGAGAACAAGTCATTGTTTTTGAACGGGGTTCACATTGGGAAGTGGAAGGATAAGCGATACGTTCTCTATATATCAACCGAGCACGACGACGAAATGTTGGAGGTAACCAACAAGAGGGGACAAGTACTTGTCAAACCATCAGCAATAATAAATTACAATAATTATATGTCAGGTATAGATCTACAAGACCAGATGCTATCTTACTATCCATGTGAGAGGAAAACCTTGCGCAGGTATAAAAAGATTTTTATACATATACTGCAGATGAGCTTGAGCAATGCATTTTTCCTATACAACCAGTACTGTATGGATAAAAAAATGAACCTGTATGATTTCCGACTATCCATGTTGGAAAAGCTACTACCAAACCCACAGCAATATATACCCAAAAAGACCTTGACGACTGAGCACCAATTAACGAAGATTGAAAAGGTAAAACTTCGAGAAAAAAAAGAAGGAAATGAAAAAAGGCTCATAAAAGAAGTGGTTAGGAAAGAGTGTAAAGGGTGCAGAGAAAAGAAGAAGAGAGTAGCGACACTCTACGAATGCAAAGGATGCAGTGGATCCCCTGGATATTGCATAGAATGTTTTTGTAAAGAGCATCAGTAAAATTTAATTCAAAATTCAGTAATTGTCGTTCATTTGTCATTAAGATTTTTAAACTTTTATAATAAAAAAATGATTTGCTATTCTGTTGTTCATTTAAATACCAACACAAATAACACAAAAGAGTGAAAATGCATAGGTATAGTTTTGATTTTCCTAGATACCGCGGCGCCGTGGATTGGCCACGCATAAGTCTGTAGGCCGACTACACGGCGCCGTGTATTTGTATTTTTTTTTCAAAATACATTATGTATCATCAAATATAATACTATAATTCATTGAATATACATAATTTCTACAATATAAACATTAAAAATGGTATGGCCATTGGGACGCACCTTATTATCATAATCGGCAATCAATGTGTTAATTTAATATCCCTATCTGTGCCAAATTATATAAATACACACGTTTGCCAAGGGTTGTGGAGCGCAGTATTTTTGGAGTAAAACTAACGGGCAGAATACGAAACACCATACTGCGTTCCAAAACCGGAATAGCCGATGTGGCTCAAAAAGCAGCCAATTTGAAGTGGGATCGAGCTGGACATGTTTGCCACATGTCGTATGATTATTGGTCATAGTTACCTAGCCGCAAGATTGCAAACGACGACGCGGCAGACCAAAGAAACGATGCCGATGGCAAGACGACCTCCACAAATATTGGAAAGACTGAACTGTATTAGCCATAGATAGAGAAAAGTGGAAGGAGAGTAAGGAATCCGTTGCCTAAGATTAAGACAAGACAGCCACATGATAAATAAATACTAGTATTATGTAAATGAGAAAGATGCAAATGAATCAAATTTTAAAATTCAAGAACAAATTACAGGCAAACTGAGAATGTATAAATCAGTTGATTCGGCATGATGTCGTCAACGGCTATTCACTGGAATTTTCAAACTCGCTGCATTTGCCAGGCTTCACAATTAAAAGTTGGATCGGTAGTTAAAATGTTGCGAAATATCAACGAACCGCGTCTTTGCAACGGCACACGGTTAGCTATAAAAATACTGAACAACGTGATAGAACAATTATACTGAAAGGAAAGTGTAAAGGAGAAGACGTTTTGATACCACGCATCCCAATGATTCCGACTGATGTACCATTTCAGTATAGACGACTACAGTTTCCAGTGCGACTGACTTTTGCTATGACCATAAACAAGTCCCGGAGGCAAACATTAAGTGTTTGTGGTATTAATCTAGAAAACCCATGTTTCTCACGTGGTCAATTGTATGTTGCATATGGCCCTCCCGTGTTCGAAAACCATCACCGATTCGTTTATAGACAAACGAATCTGATGGTGCCAGGTAATCAAACAAAAAACATCGTATATCACAACGAAAATAAAACTGATTTTTGGTAATAGCTTGATTAACAATAAAAGGATTACTTAGTTTTAAATGCTTATATATACGTTGAAATAAATATGTTATTAATAAAATACTTAATGCGGTTCACATTATACATCTCTTACCAAGTTTCAACAGTATAGTTCTTATAGTTTTGAAAAAAGTGGCTGTAACATACGGTTGGACAGATAGACATACATGACGAACCCATAAGGGTTCAGTTAGTACGTTTTACGGAACCCTAAAAATGGATCTTCGAAATGTATGTATGCTCATAACTTTCCAATGACCACACCAAATAGGATGATTCTTTGTTTTATGTATTTGTTATTGTCGGGACAAGATTTCTGCAATATAATATTTAGAAAATGTAGACGAAAAAATATATGGTGGTACGAAGTTCACCGGGTCAGCTAGTACAAAATAAAACTACACTACAGAAAAAAACAATTTCATGTGACAATGACATTTGACGATATACGTATATCATGTTGCGTACTGGACCAATTCATGGTTTGATTCTAAAATCACACTAACAGGCGAACAGCTAGACTGTGGAAAGCGTTGCCTGTGTGGGCTTTCCCCTATGGATACCATCTTGGCATTTTCATTTCGCGAGGTTATCGGCTTTCTCTAAGTTCTAGGTAATCGGGCCCCACAGTAAATCGAATCATCGCTTAACATCAGGCGAGATGACGGACTAGGGTAAAAAAAGCATTTAGATGATCTGTGACGTAACAATATTTTTTTTGTAAACATTGTTTCCGTACTAAGTCTGCGTAAGATCAAGAAGTAGGGTAACACTATCCCTATTTTACTCAACTCTATTCTTTTTACTATTATAGGGTTGCACTTGACTGCTGTCTCGCTTGATGTTGACGATACGGTCTACGATGTATATGTCCCCGTAAAATCGTCAACACTGTCGAATTGTAATCTAACGCTTGAGATTATAATCTCACGGTAGGTTAGTTTGCAATCTGATGCATTAGATTATAATCTGACAGTGTTGACAATTTTACGGGAACATATACATCGTAGACCGTATCGTCTCTTAACATCAAGTGAGATAGCGGTTAAGTACAAATCTAAAATATATAATTACCTAAATAAAATAGTAACAACAATTTTAAAGTAACATATAGGTACCTCTACATATACTGTAGTTGTTGGGCATTTCTTACATAACACTTACTAGCCCCAAACCATTAATAAACTAAGCAAAGCTTGTATATCCAACCAACTTCTATGCTTGAAACCGTAGAAATCTAAATAATATTATTTAGATTTCTGTGCTTGAAACAATACATTGTTACGTTAAATTCCCGAACCAAAATATTGTCCTCGAAATTGAAAACAGCCCTCGGTCCGATCTCGGAACAAATCAGTTCATTGTGTGCGTCGGACTGTGGATTGGAGGTCACGGGTTCAGACCCCGACAATGGCCTGGGCGTTCACCTCTTACGTCACTTATTTGGGCTAGTTACCGAGTTTGGTAGAGCGATGACTGTCTGGTGTAAGATTGGTTTTGAAGACGATTAAAAACGTGCATTTTGCGAAGCTTTGTGCCTTGAAAAATTGTGCCTTTTTGGAACGGAGTTCCTTACTGCAAGGCTTGAAGGAGACAGGGATTCTGCTGGGTGACCGAACTGAAAAAAAATTGGCAGTCATAGGAACTGCCGATAGAAGTGAAAACTTAAAACTCAGAATTTGATAGCTTACCTTGGAGTTTCCAACACGGGTGTAACCGGAGGGCGTGGCCTCGCCATCTTGGCATGGCCATCTAGAAATGCGTCAGCATTTCCCATTGGCTGATGCGTTTCTAGATGGCCATGCCATGATGGTCTGTCCACGCCCTTTCAGCGTTTCTCATTGGCTGTCGTATTTCTAGATGGCCAATGGCCATGGTCCCGAGTTTACCCGAAGCTTTCTTATCATACCCAAGCGTGACGAATGAAATCAATTCACAGCACACGAAAAATCTGTCTAGGCCTAAAGAAGTTTTTACTTCAAAAATGTAAGATTAAAACCGCAAGAAAAATAATATATACATATAACGGAAGTGAAGTGCAAAAACTGGCCGTAACCAGTGTTGCTTTAACTTTATTTATCAGGTGATCGTACCATAAATGATAAAATTAAGCAATATTATTTTTTTGCGAATTGTGTTGCTTCTAATATTATCCGATGGAACTATACGTTCCTACCGGCGCTACTACCGCCTAACTAAATCGGCAATCGCTTTGCTAATGCTGTCTCTATCATTTCAAGCGAAAAGAAAAGAAAGAGAAACATCAAAGCGATGACATTTTTCGTTCGGCGGTAGACCCCCCGGTGTCCCATGACAACACATCTATTTGAAGTTATACTTCTTCTGGCGTGTTATGGAAAAATTGTGAGAGTAAATTTTTAAGATGCGCTCGCATACCGTTTCTAAAAACCAACACCCTAAAGTTAGCTAGTCGTGCAAGCGAGAGCGCAGAACTAGCTATGGAAAGACACGATTGGCCCAAGCCTTCAAGCCAAGCCTTGCTTGTGACGCATGTATATTTTGACGTTATCACGTAAAATTATCGTCCGTACACCAATTATACAGACAACCATTTATTTATTTATTAATAAGCGTCGTATAAGCAACTAGTTTTATGGGCTAGCTGCTATACTCGAAACCTTCTCGGACAAGGAGAGAATCAAGGTCATAATACACCACGCTAACCAAAAGAGAGTTGGCGGATGATACAAGTGCTTACTTAACAGTTATCTGTTTACCCACAGTGTATCTGTTTACACTTTAGCAACTTTATGTTCCAACTGATAGAATTCGAAACTTTTAGCCTTACGAATAGAGAGTTCAGATCATAACTCACCACGCTGGGCAAATGCGGGATTTGATTGCGGAAAGTTACCTTTTTCTTGGATCGTGGCCATTTTTCTCAAGATTTTTTCTTCATCGCTAAAGCCTGCTTATGTACATCTGTCTGCTCTTGAAAAACCTCAGAGGTTCTGTTGAGATTCGAACCTACTAACTCGTGATTATAAAATCAGACAGTATCTCTACTAGGCCGGCCACCACGGTACAGACAAACAATTTATTATTCACGCCAGAAAAACTACTTACAACCAAAACAACACAGTCAATGACTTGTGACCCTATTTTAAATAGGTCGTATTCTTTACGTACTTAGGTATGCCGTACAAAACAACAATAGAAACAGCTGACTTTTTTAGAGTGTCACATGGTACTTACTTGTAGCTTCAAAGTTCGTGACTAACATAATAAATATCCTGTAATTAACAATTCCAGTATAATTCGAGTTGTACAAATTATTCCGAGAGCCGTTAATAGGGTACAATCCTCAAAAAAACGAAGTAGCCCGTTAGTTAGATTGCCAAAAAATATTGTACACGTATTTTTTCTTTTGTTTCACAAACAAAAAATGACGAAGATACAGCGCTTCGAAGTTTCGTGTGACGTTACTAGTGAGTACGATTTTTACTCACGAGTGACGTCGCGACTCGAAGTTTGATGGCCTCTATATCTTTGACGATTTTTAATATTATGAAAAAAACAAAAAATACGTGTCCAATATTTTTCCATGATCTAGCTGATGGACTTATTAGGATGGTGTATTTTTGACCCAGTCCGGTACCCTGCAGGTTTAGCTGGTGAGTAGCAGGACAAAACTAGGTGTAAAAGGAGAGTTATGTGACCAGTTTTCAGCTTGCCTCAAATACCCAAAAATTGGTGCCAGCTCTCGAAATATTAGTACATATATTGTAACCAGCAGGCCTACTACGAAGTTTGATAAACTATATATCGGCCGAACTTATGGAATTTTCGTACCTCGAAAGACAATCTGTCGGTTGATAGGATCGGCCGTTTCGTTCGATTCGACCCTCATCCGACCTAAGTCTATTATAACTTCTTTTTTTTTTTTATTCAAAATTGCTACTCCACAGACTCCGGGGTCCGTGACTTTTGTCATTTAAAATCCTATTTATTTTTTACATATTTCTTGGATAATCAGAAGAAGAGGAAAATGAGGGGGGAATATATCTATTATAACTTCCGACCGAGATGTATCGACCCGACTGTTTTTCGTGGTAGGCTACAATCCGATTCAGCTGTCGGTCGGATCCGATCATTCGGAGTTTGTTTTCGTAGTAGACCTGCAGGCGCGGTCCGAAGGGGGGTCATAGGGACATGACCCACCCCCCCCCAAAATAGTATCCGTTAAAGTAAGAATCCAAAAAAAAAAAAATATATCTTACGACAACTAAGCGGGTAAAATCGTCGGGTGCTACTACTCGTAGTTAAGTTTACTCGATTTATTGTATCTGTACCTCCCCCCCCCAAATCTGAGGCTGCGTATTGGTGACCCCCTCAAAAATTCAAGGTTGAGACCGCGCCTGATTGTAACTTAGTACGATGCTGTTATCCTTGTGGGACTCGGAGTAAGCTACTCAAGAACATTTCTTAGTTCCCCTGAAGACAAAGGATCGGGGTCCTTGTCCCGACACTTGAGAATATCGTAAACTGAACGGAGTCCAAGTGTCAATGATCTGCAGATATAAAATGCTACTTGTATTTACCAGACACACATATTTCGTTAATTTAACAAATATGTTTGTGGAAATTCTTTATTAGAGTATCTACTTGTAGAGCAATCCGTGGTCTATATAATTTATCAGCTAGAGATTCAGTACGGGAGATTTTCAAAACTATAAACATATTAACAGTCCCTTCATTGTATATTTATGAATGTATAATGTATGTAAGAAAAAATCGAAGTCGACTGAAGAAACTAACTGATCTGAATCCAAAAGCGCACCATAAGCACAAAATTGTATTTCCTAAGTGCAGACTTCAGAAAACAAATAACTCTTTCAAATGTAATGGTATTCGCTTCTATAATGCAATCCCTGCACAAGTCGAAGGTCTTAATGAAACAAAGTTTAAAAATGAAATAAAAAGCTACCTATTGAGCAAGGCATATTATAATATAGATGACTTTGTTAAAGATAGTAACGTATGGAAGAGAACTGTGTTGAAACTAGAATCTTGTAATAAGGTAAAGTAATAGATTTATAAAACTTTTGATGGAACATTGTACTCATGTAGTATCTGTATACTGTATGTATTAATTATTTGTAACTCCTTTACAGCTTTATTCATTTTGACATTGTTATTTTATCTTATTATGTACACGGATTCTTATGCCTTTTTGTTAATGACGTTACCAAGTGTTCTTATGAATTTATGGTTCGAATAAATGAATTGAATTGAATTGAATTGAATTGATAGAATTACAAGAAATTACCTAGCTTAGAGATGTAATATCTTAGATCTCTGGGTGACGAGCGCAGTGCAGTGCTAGGTAATGATTTGGACTATCATTTTTCCAATAGCTGTTTCATGTACCAATAGCTGCGTGTCACTGTGCTGTTATGTGGCCGGCATGTTGCTTATCATCAGACATATGTCCTGCACATCTCGTCATTCTATGCTATAAAAAAAATTTACTCATCCATACATCTAGACAAATAAATCAAATTGAAGTGTCTGGATGTAATATCTAATTAACATGTTTTTACTAAGTTCAAATGAAAGTATTTACGGTACAAACAAAACGATCTAAAAACCATTTTTTTTATATTTGTCTGTTTGATCCGACTGATCTCCCGAAACGGCTGGACCCATAATGACGCGAAATCCAATACCAAATATCTGATGTTCTACACTGTAGGACAAGAGTAATTCCTGTAGAAGCTACAGGAATAACTTAGGGTTCCGATAAAAACAGGAAAGTTTTGAAACGCGGGTGAAACGCGGCACAGCTGTACCGCGTTTCTAATGTTAATGTTGAGTTAGAAATACTCGGACACATATTCATCACATGAAGTTTTGGTCCAGGACGTCTACTCTATTTCTACGAAAACGTAATTTCGAAAAAAAAACTCGCGACTTACCTACTCTCGTTCTACTTCGTTTCGTCCGATACAACATTGTTTGACGTTTAAAAATGTTCTAAGCATAATCTAATTAGAGTAGGGTTAGAACATTTAAAGGGACAAAACGACGGATCGAAGTAGAATCGGAGCTGAAAAGTCGCGAGTATATTTCGAAATCACGTTTTCATAGAAAGAGAGTAGACGTCCAGATTGTTTTAATTAGGGATGTTATGGATATGACATTCCGGATCTGGGGGTCTACCGCCTAACGACAACGCTTTGACGCTTTGATATTGCTGTCTCTTTTCTTCTCGCTTGAAATGAAAGAGACGGCAATGTCAAAGCGTCAAAGCGTTTTCGTTGGGCGGTAGACCCCCTGGTTACCGTTATGGACATAGGAATAAACTTATATCGCTTTCGGATATTTGATAGTTTCGGTTACGGAGCTCCGTAACATCCCTGCTTTTAATTAAATTAGGTAGGTACCTATGTATTAAAACACGTTTCTAGGTAGTTTCCTGATTGGGAATCGAACGCACGACCTCCGGCTTCGGACTTATTGTTTCGAAGCGAGTCGAATGTTTCGGTCTGCCTCCTATTTCAGAGTAGCACGTAAGTTGTGTTCTCTAGACTGCAACCACCTAGCACAGCTTAGTACTTCTGCAGGACGTAAATCGTGACTCCACAACTAATTCGCGTGTAAAGAAGGGAGTAGAAAACAGAGGTATGACTACTGTTCTGATGCGCGGAAACAAGATTTAGATTTAAAAAAAAAATGGCAGTCATAGGAACTGCCGATAGAAGTGAAAACTTATAACTCAGAATCTGATAGCTTACCTTGGAAACTACACGGGTGTAACCGGAGGGCGTGGCCTCGCCATCGTGGCTTGGCCATCTAGAAATGCGTTAGCATTTCCCATTGGCTCACGCATTTCTAGATGGGCATGCCATGATGGCGAGGCCACGCCCTTTCAGCATTTCCAATTGGCTCACGCATTTCTAGATGGGCATGCCATGATGGCGAGGCCACGCCCTTTCAGCATTTCCAATTGGCTGACGCATTTCTAGATGCCCAATCGCCAAGGTCCCGAGTTTACCCGAAGATTTCTTATCATACCCGAGCGTGATGGTAGAATCCAATTTACACCCCACGAAAAATTTGTCTAGGCGCGCCTAAAGAAGTTTTAATTTCAACAACCATCCGGTGACAACTGGGAAGAGAATTCCCAGTTGTCACCCCAGGGGGCAGAGCTAGAGGGGACTACTGGGAACAATTCATCTCTGATATTTATTCTACCGCCAAGCTGTAATGTGTTCCGGTTTGAAGGGCTAAGTTTCCATAGAAATAACAGTTGATAATACACCATTAAAGTACTATAAAATATAGGGTAGTACTACCTCACGTGTTTTCGTCCCAAGATATCGATTGGCCCAGTGATTTAGTTGGCAGTAAGTCTGCCTATAAAGTCGTAGATCGTAGGTTCAATTGCTACCCACGACACGTGCATTTTGCAGTCTGAGCTATGAAATTTCACAGACTTATCATACTAATATTGTAAATTTCAAAATTTAGATATTTGTATATGTATTTGTTGCTCAATCACGTCGTAACGTCTGAATGGAGCTGGTTGAATTTTGGACCACAGTTAGATTATACTCTGGAAGAACACATAGACAATATATAGGTTTTTTATCAAGGGAAAATAACGGGAATGGGAACTACGCGGGTAAAACCACGGGGCGCTCCTAGTACATATCTTAGTAGCTTGTAAATCCATTCTTATGCTACAAATATTTGTCCTGGGTGTGAACCCACAACATCCGACTCCGCAGGTGTAAGTCTACCTGCGGAGTCGGATGTTGTGGGTTCACACCCAGGACAAATATTTGTAGCATAAGAATGGATTTACAAGCTACTAAGATATGTACTAGGAGCGCCCCGTGGTTTTACCCGCGTAGTTCCCATTCCCGTTATTTTCCCTTGATAAAAAACCTATATATTGTCTATGTGTTCTTCCTTTCTTACCAATAAATATGTATTTATAATGAGTATGTATTTAAAACTATATAAGTATTATATCAGCTATCTGGCCGCCATAGTACAAGCTTTGCTTAGTTTGGCGTCAGATGGTGTTGTGCGTGAATTGTCCACCCATATTTATTATTATTTATATTTTTATTAAATAAAAATACGAATAATTATGCTAGCTTGTTCTCTGCGTCCTACTCTCCGCCGCTACTACCAACCCAGTTCTACTATCTACAACTAACATTTTTTACCGAGCTAACAGTACTAGCAGTAAAGCAAAAAGCAGGAGTTGAACGACCTAGAGCGGCGACCTTTGGAGCTCGCTGCATATTCATGCTGCGAACAAAGGGCGCCCCGGGACCCTAATACCGCTGGAATTCACTCTAATAACAAGTAACTTATGAAATGTGTCATATATTATTATAATTATTATAATTTACGACCTAGCAAAACAAACTAAACAGCTAAACACTTTTACAGCTAAAACCGTATTACCGCCAAGCAGTAATGTGCAAACATTACTGTGTTCCGGTTTGAAGGGCAATGTTTCCAGAGAAATTACAGGGCTTAGAGATGTAACGTATACGTCCATACTCTGCAAGACTATGGAACGTGTCTTAAACCACAGGCTTCTGACGTACCTAGAATCAAACGACCTCCTCAGTGACCGGCAATACGGGCTTCGCCGAAACCGGTCCACCGGGGATATTCTAGCGTACGTCACTCACATCTGGAGTGAAGCTATCGAGAAACACGGGGAAGCACTTGCAGTCTCTCTGGATATTTCGAAGGCTTTCGATAGGGTTTGGTATGATGGCCTTATAAGCAAGCTTTCTAGTTTTGGTTTGTCAGGAGACAAGGCTTATTGCGTGGATATCGGACTTCTTGAGGGATCGATCCATACGAGTCGTCATTGATGGCTGCTCGTCGGATCAAATGGCTATTAATGCCGGAGTCCCTCAAGGGTCGGTACTCTCTGCGACGCTCTTCTTACTACATATCAACGATCTGTTGAAGCCCGGTATCTTTGGGTACGCAGATGATAGCACCGTTGTAGAGAGTTACATATCTAGTGCGAGAGCCAGTGGGCAGCAAACTCAGGTGCTAAGAAAGAGTCTGTTCGAGCGTTTGAGCTTGACCCTTGAGGCGGTGTCTACATAAGGCGATGCCAATCTGGTCAAGTTCAACGAGAGTAAGACGCAGGCGTGTCTGTTCTCCGCAAAAAGGAGTCCATTCCAACTGACTCCAACTTTTAGAGGTGTAGGATCCGTGCCGATTTCTGACCGTTTTGAGCTTTTGGGCGTTACATTGACATCTACGCTCAACTTTGGTTCGTATATCGAGTCCAAGGCTAAATTAGCTGCCAAAAAGCTAGGTGTCCTCTCAAAGGTGCGAAGGTACTTCAAGTCTGAGCAGTTGCTCACGTTATATCAAGCTCAAATTCGTTCTTGTATGGAGTACTGTTCGCATCTTTGGGATGGTTCAGCTAAGTATCAGCTGGAGGCCTTGGAATCGATCGAGAGACGTGCCAAAAGGCTCATAGGCAACGACACTCTTGTGCGAAAAAGACTACAAAGTCTTGAACATCATCGAAAAGTTGCTAGCCTTTCGGTTTTTTATCGGATACACTTCGGATTTTAGTAGTGGTAGGACTCTTAGCAGAGTCCGCCTGGGGAAATACCACACCTTTGCCAAATATTCTACCGCCAAGCAGTAATGTGCAAACCTTACTGTGTTCCGGTTTGAAGGGCAATGATTCCAGAGAAATTACAGGGCTTAGAGACATAATATCTTAAATCTCTCTGGGTGACGAGCGCAGTGCAGTGCTAGGTAATGATTTGGACTATCATGTTTCAATAGCTGCGTGTTACTGTGCTGTTATGTGGCAGGCATGTTGCTTACCATCAGGCACATGACCTGCTCGTCTCGTCACTCTATGCTATAAAAAAAAAACACTTCGGAGAGTGTGCGACTGATTTACATGATCTAATACCACCTTGCCCTTTTTTCTATCGGAATGCTCGTAGCTCGAAAAAACGACATCGTTTCATGGTTGATGTTCCAAAGACACGAACGAAGAGATTTGACTCTACCTTTGTGATAAGAACGTCTAGGCTATGGAATGCGTTGCCTGAGTGGGTTTTCCCTGTTGGTTACAATCTTTGTGTCGTCAAATCGAGAGTGAATCGGTTTCTTCTAGGTAAACACGCCCCATCGTAGACCGCATCGTCGCTTAACATCAGGCGAGATGGCGGTCAAGTGTAAGCCTATATAGCTGCGTGTCACTGTGGTGTTATGTGGCATGCATGTCGCTTACCATCAGGCACATGTCCTGCTCGTCTCGTCACTCTTTATTAAAAAAATAAAAAAAAACCGTAACCGAAGTTCCGGCCACGCTCTCAGTATCGGCTGAAACCGAAACTTACATAAACATAATATTTTATGCGGAAGTCTATTGTTATTTTCCACAAAGCCGTGGCGGCCCACGGCTTTTGGCAAGTTCTTACCCAACATTTCTCTTGTAGTGGTTCAATTGGATAAAGGTTGGAAAGAAACCTGAGCAATTAGCGTGGAAAAAATAACGAGTTCAAATTAAAATAACATTGTTTAACCAATAAAGTTTCTTCCAATTACCTGGCCAATCTACTATTTCAGTAACCTCAGTTGCGCAACCAGATTTGAAAATGTTTATTTATTAAATAGAGAATGATGAAACGAGCAAGATTCACGCCTAATATGCATAGTGACTAAAAAACTAATTAGTCATTAGTTTTATTACACTTGGCTAAATTTAGTGACTGAATTCAGAAACAAATTTAGAAGCAAGGTTAGGCTAAATAATTCAACAATCAGAAGAAAGTTCAGAAGCCAGCAATGTTTCCAGAGAAATTACAGGGCTTAGCGATATAACAACTTAGATCTCTGGGTGACGAGGGCAGAGCAGTGCTAGGTAATGATTTGGACTCTTCATGTTCCAATAGCTGCGTGTCACTGTGCTGTTATGTGGCAGGCATGTTGCTTACCATCAGGCATATGACTTGCTCGTCTCGTACCTCTTTATTTAAAAACAAAAAACTACTCCTGAATTGAGTATGCTAGCTTATTTACTGAATGCTATTACAGTTCACTGAATTCAGTAGCGACTAAATTTAGACAAGTGTAATAAGGGCTTAAATTGGCTTTGGTATTGCTGTCTCTATAATTTAGAGTGAAAACAAAAGAGAGCCATATTAAAGCTAACACATTCGGTGGTAGACCTTGACGCAGTGGTTTTGCATAATTCCCCTTGACGGAACTACTAACTATAACTCTGTCATACTTCCCCAGGCGGATTCTGGAAAGAGCCTTACCAATACAATGTTGATGTCGTTAAGTTCTTCGTTTCCGACTACCAGCCCTTCGCTGTTTTACCCACATACCTATTTTACGTTTCCGCAATTTTATTCCAGGACTACTCTCTTTCTATGAAAACGTAATTTCGAAATAAACTCGCGACTTTCCAACTCCGATTCTACTTCGATCCGTCGTTTTGTCCGTTTAAATGTTCTAAGTCAACTCTAATTAGAGTATGATTAGAACATTTAAACGTCAAACAAAGTTGTATCGGACGAAACGAAGTAGAGAACGAGAGTAGGAAAGCCGCGAGTTTTTTTTCGAAATTATGTTTTCGTAGAAATAGAGTAGACGTCCAGATCTTAATCTATGTTCCTTTCAACTCGATTCGTTCTGCGGGTCTGATGTGATTTACTAACAAACATCCAGGCTTTCACATTTTTTATATAAACAGGAATTAAACTAACTTCGAACGTCCTGTCGTTTTAAAAAGCCATTTCCTCTCAGTAATATAATCGTAGCTGTCCCCGTAAATAAGGAATTCAATTTAGCAGTCTACGTTAACAGCAAGATCAAATCAATCGGTCTGCAGATGACTTCCGCTAGTCCTTCATTCACTTATCTGGCGATTGGATGAAACAAATTCAAAGTCGGAGCACTCATTGAAAATCTAGTTAGTCTGTTATTTTCCGTGCTGGTTACCTAAGTGCAATTAGGTGGATGACACTATAACGTACTAGCAGTGCCCCGCGGGCGCGGTCCCAGTCTCGAATTTTGGAGGGGGTCACCAGTACACAGCCTCGGATGGGGGGGGGGGGGTCACGACTAGAAATACAATAAATCAAGTAAAAATACTTTACTAGTAGCGCCCAACGATTTTACCCGGGTAGCTGCCATTCCAGTTGTTTTCCCGCGTAAAAAAATAATCTATGGACTATTAGAAATTTTGAACTTTTTTATTTAATGTATACGATTGGGGGGGGGGTCATGTCCCCTGTGACCCCCCCCCCCTTCGGACCGCGCATGGTGCCCTGTGGATTTACCCGCACAGTTCCTGTTCCCGTTATTTAGACGTGATAAAAAGTAGCCAATGTGTTATTCCTGAGTATAAAATATCTGTGTTCCAAAATTCAACTCGACCTATAGATACAGCCAATACGACGTGATTGAGCAACAAACATCTAAACATCCTAATTTTTGAATTTATAATATTAATAAGATAGTTGGAAAAATAGTGTGGTGGCGTTGATACGAGAAACCCATCGAACCAATGAAGGAATACCTACAGATAATAAAGTATACCAGACTAATGACGGTACACAGATGCGAAATGTTACTAAATGTTATCCTTAAAATTATTGAAAAAGTATCAAACACTTATTTGGTTTCTCTATTTCAAGAACTAAGTTATTTTTACTCAGCATCCAGTTTCAGTTATATTTATCTTTACATATCGATTCGGCCGCCTCTAACAGGCCTTAGGGCAAATCCACCACTGGTCGCCCTCTGCGATCGCTATGAAATTAGTATTTTCGGTCGAGTGATGCGTCGCTCGAATTTACACAGCAAACATTACGCAGCCCGAGGACTTTCCATTGAAGTCCCTCGTCAAACGAAAGGAACTAAATTTAAGCGGCCAGTTAAGTTTTAAGCGACAATAGCGCCGCGTCTAAAAAACTTGGTTCATGAAAAGATCTATACAGCTGTTTGCTGTTTATAGTGTAGTTGTGTTAAGTACTGGGTATGTAGAATTTAAGCACAAGAATATGCATCCCACTTGATATTCCCACAGCTGGGACTCGGAGCCTTCTCTCATAAGCAGGGAAACAAGGCCATGATCCACCACCAGCCAAGTATGGGTTGGCGGATATCTTCAAATGGATCTTTTTCTCGAAACTTCTGTTTGACTGTTGATGTTGTATCTTCACGTTGTATTCCTTCACCGTTAAAACCAGTGATGGTTACTTCTATATCTAGACTTGGAAAATACTCAGAAGAGTAAGTGGGATTAGAACCTACGACCTCGCTGTCATGGATCTCACGTTCTAACTAGTTACGCACTAGGCCACTGCGACTTTTCTGGCTGTCTCTCTATTTTTAACCGACTCGAAAAAGGGAGGAGGTTCTCAATTCGACAATATACTTTTGTGTTTGTTACCTCAGAACTCTTGACTACGGCTATTAGATTTGAATTGTGTTTTTGGAAATGAACTAATTATTAAATTTATTAAATATCGGTGGTTGTTATTTTTGACGTGATAACGTCTTATAATTCGATGAAGCCGGCTGCACGCCCACAAAACATGACGTCATGCACCGTAACCGTCGGTCGTTACCTCGCCGCATGTTTGTTACAGTTGTATTAATTATTTCGACCAGTAGTTCAAGCGGGGATGTAGCTCAGTGGTAGAGCGTTCGTTTTGCATGTGAAATGCCCCGGGTTCGATCCCCGTCATCTAAAAGCTTTTTTGCATTGTTTTGATTGAAAATGACTAAATTCTACTGATTACTTTTTACATACAAATCTATTAAACAAATGTTAAAATTTTCTTTTGAAAAATGCTACCATTCCATCAGTATTTTCTTAAGACGTTGTCACGTTCTATTGTCAGTAAACCGACTTTACAGACAAACAATTTTTTTTTGTCGAGCTATATAACGAGTAAGTAGTAGGTTTTCACTTTTACCGCCATCTCGGCAAATCAGCGACGATACCTACGAACCCACAATCTTACGTTTCTGAAGCGGACGTTGTCGTAATTTCAAAGATAGATCGGCACTAATTTACGTAATGAGTTTTGCAGTGTTCCCCTCACTACAGCTATCTTAAAATAAACCAACCTATAAACTCAAACACAGGACTGACCCACAAACTCCTAACCTAACACGGTCCCCGCCAGCCAATCTAACAAAATAAACTTGTCGCTCTAAGTAGAGTCTTCCAATCAACTTCGAGACCCTAACTTGGTCTTATAAACCCGAGATCGGGGACTTGATGAGTTCACTCACTGGCAATACCGAATCCAATACTCATGTCAATCGGCATGCCGCGCCACTATAGCGTTTATAAAGAATCTCGAAAGGTGAAACTTTGTTCCAGTTTTTTGCTAGTCGAGCGCAAAGGTGGTACGGGCTTTAGGTACGAGTATTCTCTTCAACTGACTCGGGAATACTTAGGTATTTTATGCTGAAAAACTTTATGTCATTTGGAATTTGTAGTATTTTTTTTCGTGAATTTTTCGTTGATTTTTACGTATTAAATAGGTAGAGTAGACCCTGGGTTATAGAACCGAGAATTATTAACTAGCGTAACTTTATCCCTGGGCTCGTTAAAAATGTTTGTAGAAAAAGGGCAATGTATTTTGGTTATTTACCTCCTATAGCTTCTCTACTTCACACCTCTCACTGTCGAGCATCTTGCCTAAGATGGTCGCCAGCGAGAGGTCTGCCCGCACCACCGCGGCTAGGGATGGCCGCGGTTCCGCCTCTGTGCTACATCGCGGCATTTGACCTTCCACTGACCCCTCTGCTATTTTTTTTGCTAGTATAAAGTAACGAACGAGCAGAAAATTTGCCTGATGGTAAACAACACCTGCCCATAACAGCACAGTGTCGCGCAGCTATTGGAGCATGAAGAGTACAAATCATTACCTAGCACTGCATTGCAGTCGCAGGGATTTAGGATGATAACTGGGAACATTGTCCTTCAAACCGGTACACGGTGATGTTTGTACATTACTGCTTGGCGATAGAATAACTGCCAAAAGTCTGGTAGATAGTAGGTAGGTACCCTAGACCCCAGGCGGGCTTGAGTTGTAGGTGCTACTACAGTATACTAAAACTCAGAACATAATGTTATGTATGAGTAATCGCATACACGTGTCAACACTTCGTTTTTATTGAATGTTACGGACAAGGTTGTTTCATTCGTCCTTGGGCTTAATTAAAATTGTCATTATCGACGTCCAAATTAATTTGACACGCTTTCCGGCGCTCTCTACCTACATACCAGGCGCCGGACGGAGTTGAGTGTGCAAAATATGAGGACCGCACTCGGCGTACGGGTTTGAACTCAGAAAAGCTTGCAAAATCTGGATGTTGCCAGGAGGCGTATTGTGTATTTGACTGGCCTCGTGGCTTAGTGGGTAGTAGCTCTGCCTGCGAAGCCGAGGGTCGTGGGTTCGATCCCCACCCAGTGCAAATATTTGTGTGATGAATTCAAATGTTTGCACTGTGTCTGGGTGTTTCTATGTATGATAAGTATGTATTTATTTATTTTAAAACTATATAAGTATTATAGCAGCTATCTGGCCGCCATATTACAAGCTATGCTTAGTTTGGGGTCAGATGGTGTTGTGTGTGAATTGTCCACCAATATTTATTTATTTATTTTGATGCGTTTTTTTTTAATAGATAGAGTGATTCAAGAGGTTTTATATGTATGAAACGTGCATAAAATAGTATCGAAACACTGATTATTTTAAACGTTTCTAATGTGATGTCATAAATATATACTTACACATTGCAAACGCTGGCTGTAGGTACCCTACGAGATAGATCAAAATATTGCACTGCATTGTACCCCTTAAAAAGGTCTACAAAAAAGTCTGCGATGGTATATAAGGAGGATGGATCTCTTAGGGATAACCCACAATAACTATTTTTATTCATGTGTTCAGCTCATTTACTTACACTCTAAGGAGATTCACTCACTGGCAATACCGAAGCCAATACTCACGTCGATCGGCATGCCGCACCACTACAGTGCTTATAAAGAATCTAGGTGGGGTGTTAAAAAATGTACCAATTCACCTCCTAGCAACATCTAGATTCATATTTTCCATGCTTTTCTGATTTCAAAACCGAGTGCTGTCCTTATATATTGCACACTGAACTCCACCCAGCGCCTGGACGTCTACTCTCTTTCTACGAAAAACGTAATTTCGAAATAAACTCACGACTTTCCTACTCCGGTTCTACTTCGATCCGTCGTATCTACCGTTTAAATGTTCTAATCCTATTCTAATTAGAGTAGGCTTAAGGCCAATTTACATCAGAAGAGCGAATGCTCATTCTATCCCCACTGTATCAAATTCATTTGGTGTAAACAAACGTAGAGCATTCTTTCGTTGTTTTGTTTGCGTTCGCAAAGATTCTATGGAATATATAATATGGAAAACGCTAAGAACGATCTTTCGTTTACACTAAAAGATCGAGAAAGAATGCTCTTGTTTCCAGCTCTAGCTCTATGTTCGTTCAGTTTAAATCGGCCTTTGGAATATTTGCACGTCAAACAATGTTCGATCGGACGAAACGAAGTAGAACCGGAGTAGGAAAGTCGCGATTTTATTTTGAAATTGCATTTTTTCGTAGAAAGAGAGTAGATTGATCTACTACGTCGTAGTAAGCCGGGTGTGTTGCGAGAGTGACATTTTCAACTGTACAAAACTTAAAAATTCACACATATTGGCTCTACCGTACAATAAATCATTATTTGTAATGGTAGGACGCTTTGCAGATGTCGTTGGAGAATTACCACACCTTCATAGTTATTCTACCGCCAAGCAGTAATGTGAAAACAGCACTGTCTTCTGATATGAAGGCCAATGTTTCCAGTGAAATAACAGGGTTTAAAACACTCTATATCTCTGGTTGACGAGCGCAGTGCAGTGCTAGATAATGATTTGGACCAATTGGATTTATTCTAATAGCTGCGTGTCGCTGTGGGCAGGCATGTGGCTTACCACCAGGCACATGTCCTGTTCGTCTCGTCACTCACCTATACAAAAACACAATTCTTGCAAATAAAGTAATCATAACTTATTACTTGGATCTATTTATCATCTCCATTTAACAACTGCTTTTATAATAAACTCTCTAAAAGAACATAAAAGTCAGTTCATGTCAGACATAAAATATAAGACATATCGAAGACATAAGACATGCCATCAAGACGTGTGCAATAATATCTCTAAAATTTAACGAGGGCGTTAGTTTGGTATTTTAAAACATCTATCTGGTAAACATCTAGTTTGAGGATTCGGCCGAGACCGCAGATAAGTTGGTAGATCAGCGAGAGACAATATTTTCTGTGTTATTGAGTGTGGGCGCCACAACTGTTTTTAACAACTGTAGTGGTAGGACTCTTGGCAGAGTCCGCCTAGGGAATTACCACACTTTTGCCAGTTATTCTACCGTCAAGCAGTAATGTGCAAGCATTACTGTGTTCCAGTTTGAAAAGCAATGTTTCCAGAGAAAATACAGGGCTTAGAGATAAAATATCTTAGATCTCTGTGTGATGAGCGCAGTGCAGTGCTAGGTAATGATTTGGACTTTTCATGGTCCAATAGCAGCGTGTCATTGTGCTGTTGTTTGGCAGGCATGTTGCTTACCATCAGGCACATGACCTGCTCGTCTCGTCACTCTAAACTATAAAAAGCTAAGCTAACAGTTACACATAAACAAGTTAAGCTGACAGTTTTTGCTTTAAAACATTTAGTTTAAACATTTGGTCAACTTTTGAGTTGCATATGTCGACGGATTACTAAATCCAGAGCACCGCACGAGTCGTAAAACCATGATTATAAAGGGATGTTCCTATCGTATAGTAATCCCACTAATATTATAAATGTCAAAGTATTGATGTTTGGATGTTTGTTGCTCAATCACGCTATAACGTATGAACGGATCAGGCTGAAATTTGGAATATAGTTAGAGGCTACTTTTTATCCCGGGAAAATAATGGGAACGACGGGAACGGGAACTACGTGGGTAAAACCGCGGGGCACTGCTAGTAATTACTAGTTTTACAAGCCTATCTATTTGGTCTAGATCAAAGAGTTTACATATACTACGTATAGAGTCAGAACAAACGCTTTACACCAAAAGCACGGGTCTGATCGCTCTTGTCTTGTCGCTCTTGTGGAAGACTGGAAGTGTCATACTTTTTTCGCCGCACATCACTATGTTGCCATAGCTAACATGCACCTCATTTGCTTACGATTGGTACAT
This sequence comes from Ectropis crepuscularia, assembly GCA_963693475.1. Classification (NCBI taxonomy): domain Eukaryota; kingdom Metazoa; phylum Arthropoda; class Insecta; order Lepidoptera; family Geometridae; genus Ectropis; species Ectropis crepuscularia. The sequence goes on along the minus strand of OY856349.1, from coordinate 26,775,621 downwards.
ACGACTTATTAATTATCTGAGGTCTAGCTCCAGCGCTTCCATTCGAGTGCTCTGGCGAAAGTCTTGAACTATGCGATAAATAAGTGCGTATTTTTAGTATTAGACAGGTACCTATTACGATAGTCTCTCCACACGGAATTAGGAGATGACACTGATGTTGAAGTATGTTGTAGAGCAGATGGGAACAGAGGCTTCCATAAAACCATTTTTGTATAATATAAAGTGACAAGACGAACAAGACATGTGCCCAATGGTAAATAACACGTCAGCCTATAACAGAATAGGGTCTAACATATATTTGAATATGGCAACACCAGTTACTATCTAGCACTGCTTTGCGCTCATCAAACTAGGGATAAGATGACTTGATACTTTGCCCTGTAATTTATCTGCAAACATAGTCTTTCAAACGGGAACACTTCTTTAGAATATAACCCCTTGTACAGAAATACAGAAACAAGACCCTATTACTAAGCTTCCGGTGTCTGTCTGTCCGTCGCGTCAGCCAGAAATGTCAGACCATAACCGTGTAGATAGATAGTACAGAATGTGTGTTTATAAAGCTGATTATCCTATCCATGCAAGGTTTCCTGGCAGAGATTGTTACAAACGATAACGCTTCCCATTAAAATATCTAGCTTATTAAAGACAAGTTAATTTTGTAGTCCTTCTCTTTTTTGTGGCTTTTAATAAAGAGTTTTCGTATGCTATCCTATCTTATTGGGTATCTAACGAATAAATTATCTAATATTAATATTATAAAGCTGAAGAGTTTGTTTGTTTGTTTGTTTGAACGCTAGGATCTCGGAAACTACTGGACCGATAGGAAAGATTCTTTTTTTGTTGGATACTCCATTTATCGAGGAAGGCTATAGGGTATATAACATTACGCTACTATCAATAGGTACGGAGTATGAGTGAAGAATGTAAAGAAAACGGGGAAAAATATTTCTCTTCGAGAGCTTTAGTTCCGTGAATTTAAATTCTCTTTGGTCGTTGAAGTCTGTGACGGCGCGTGTCTACATTTGAAGTTTGTGTCATTTGAAGTAATCAAATTTGTTCTACAACAATGCATTGTTGCTTATTTACGTATTTTTAGGGTTCCGTAAAACGTAATAAAGTGGCCAGCAATGGATATTTTAGTATGGATTTTCCTCAAATAGACGCGGGTGAAACCGCGGGGCACAGCTAGTAAATTATAAGGGAGGTCTCACTACCAATTTCGATGCTTTATTGGCTCCACAAACATAATTGACAATAAGCAACACATAAAACAATACTACGTTTAGGGCATAAAAGGTGATCTTATTGCCAAAGGCGATCTCTGCCAGATATTAAGGAATTTATCTATGAATCGTTTGGTAAACCTATAACTAAAGGCTAGACTGCCGCGCCGTCAGATGTCTCCGATTCACTTTCAAGTTGTAGTAGACTACAGGCCCGTGAACAAAATTTACGGGTCAAATGAACCACCAGGAGACCTATGTAGGATGATAGAAGGGTGTAAAGTATTAAGATTCAGCACTATGCCGTCACTTGTAAGCTGTCCAACTGAGTGTGATTGAAGAGGGGGGGTTGCAACCCTCTACCATTTCTCCTTGTCGCATGATTTTTGTACGGGATTGCGAAATAATGGATTAGAAGGGGAATTTAAGCTGTATGGAACCAATGCCGTACTTAATCAAATGACCAAATTTGCTCTGTAAATTACTCGTACTCTGTAAATTTTTCTGGCAAACTAATACTTAATTAAAAAGTAAAAATTTATATTTTTTATAGTTTCAATACCTCTTTTAATCTATTATTCCGCAACGCCGTACAAAAATAATGCGACAAGGAGAAATGATCGAGGATTGCTACCCCCCCCTCTTCAATTGCACTCAGTTGGACAGCTTACAAGTGACAGCATAGTGCTGAATCTTATTACTTTATAGCCTTCTATCATCCTACATAGGTCTCCTGGTGGTTCATTTGACCCGTAAATTTTGTTCACGGGCCTGTAGTCTATAGAAAACCGTTGATAAAAGAGTCCAACTCGCATTTGCCCGGTTTATTGAATGTACCTATGTTACCTTTCTCTAGCAACTAACTACTTACGAAGTAGGTACACATTGTTTCGGCATTGTATGTAGATGTTGTATGCCGGCCTGCCCGGATCAATCCATTGTTCGGTGGAGGCTCCGATAGGTATCTTTTGTTGAAATATAATATGTGATCTTCTTGCGATACATAAATATCAAAGGAAAAACGTGTTGTGAACTGTGTAATTTTTGTAAACATATAAATTGTTTAGTGACGCGATGGAAAGTAGAGTATGTGCTATTTCAGGTTATGTTCTAACCATGTTCCAAGTTTTAATCTGATCTGTTCAGGCTTCTGTACCGACGTGGTTGAGCAACTAGAAGTACTAACTTGCTAGCTTTCTAACACTAGCTTGCTATCCTAGATTTTTTTATGGTATAGAGTGACTAGCACTGCACTGCGTTTGTCATCCAGATATCTAAGATATTATATCTCCAAGCGCTGTAATTACTCTGGAAACATTGGCCATCAAATCGGAACACAGTAATGTTTGCACATTACTGCTTGCCGGTATAATAACTGGCAAATTTGTGGCACTTCATACCCATGATCCACCACGCTGGCCTAGTGCGGGTTGGTGGATGGCACATGACTTCGAAAGATTCTAAGTACATGCCGGTTTGAACCCGGAGTCTCCGGATCGGCAGACGCCGTTCTCCCGACGAGACCAGCCGTAACTTAAATAAAGTATGCGAAACATAAATTACTTGACTACTAAATAAAGCATGCGTTGAGAAAACATTGCCTTTTCTTATTTATATCACTGATGCGAAAGAAATTAATTGGTTATGAAGATGGTGAATTCATGTAATTAGATAACGCATGGACACCACGCTAAGAAGCGCCACGCTACGCTATACATATACATACATAGACATAGAGTACGAGTAGGTAGGTTTAGTAAGAGTTTTGCACAATTTGAGAAAAATGTACGCGTTAGCACGTGCCGCTTCCGTGATCAAAATAACATTACTTATCAGCGTCAAGAATGGATCTACGCTTAATTATTTTTTTGGGAAATTTTCCCGAAAATTATATACGTATTTATTACACAATTAGAACGAAAATTGGGTACCTACCTACCTACTCTCCTTCAATATCGAAGCTGAATAACAAACGTAACAAAATGAGCAAATGAATATCTCTTATAATATGTAATCTTCTTGTCACTAATGATTTCCTTTTCGAAGATATATTTCCCCTAATCGAGCGGTTTCCTTAGCAACAATGTCTCCGACATCATTAGGTATAGGTAGTGATCCTTCTGAGTATTACCTTCCAAATAGATTAACAAACTCTTTGTTTGACTCAACAAACCGTAATACCTTCCGCCTTGCGAAGGTTTATTTTATAGTGCAAAAAGACGAAACGAGAGATGATCATGGTAAGCAATAAAGCACAGTTACACGCAACTATTGGAACATACTGCTTGACGGTAGAATGACAAGCAAAGGTGGTGTACTTCCCCAGGCGGATTCGGTAAAGAGTCCTATCACTACATGTCTAAGCCTGGCAAGCGGCTAGGCCACGGCTACTGAAAGCTGTGTAAGGAATCAAATACAAATACAAATTATTTATTGATAACACAAAGTTACAAGTCGGAATTTAATTTATGTCACTAATTTTATACTTGTTATCAGAAATTGTATACTTATACATTATTAATAATTACAAATTAAAAATTACAATAATTTTAAAATTCAATTAATACAAGTAAAATAAAAACAAAAAATTGGCAGTATTGGAAATGCCGATAGAATTGAAAACTTAAAACTCAGAATTTGATAGCTTACCTTGGAGTTTACAACACGGGTGTAACCGGAGGGCGTGGCCTCGCCATCTTGGCATGGCCATCTAGAAATGCGTCAGCATTTCCCATTGGCTGATGCGTTTCTAGATGGACAATAGCCATGGTCCCGAGTTTACCCGAAGCTTTCTTATCATACCCGAGCGTAACGAATGAATTCAGTTCACAGCCCACTAAAAATCTGTCTAGGTGCGCCTAAAGAAGTTTTCACTTCAAAAAGATAGGTTGCGTAGTAACAGCAACAACAAAATATTATATTCAGCACTTATTATGTCTTTTCAGTGTTTGTAGATCTAGTTTGGACATCTAGTAACACATCAAATATTAATAGACCCGAGAATGCTAAGCGTCGTAACGAATTCAAGGGTCAAGTTACAGTGGAGGGTAGTTCGTCGCCGATTTAGCCTTTTCAGAATCGACCGTCGGGCTAATGGGCCTGTACTAGATACGTCGTCTGTAATTACGTGACCTACCTACAAACACTCATAAAAATTGATGCGGCAGTAATTTACTGAATTCTCTTTCTAATTTTCCTAAATTACCCTCAATTATATACGGTTTTCAAGGAAAAATATGTGTATACAGTACATCGCTATCAAGCTTGTTTGTTTATGCATGGCGTTAGCTGTTGTAATGTTGAAATGTTGAATTGTATTAGATAGCTCTCGATTTCAAATTTGATAGATAAAAAAAACATTATTATACAAATTATCGAAAACGACTGACACGTCTCTTTCGGGGTTCTACACTTAGACAAATACTCAAAGGTGCAGGCGAGAGTTGAACCTACGACCTCATACTGGTAAGATCTGACATGCTGGCTATTAGCTTCCACGGTTCCACCACCGTAGCACCTAGCTGTTTGAGCACGAAGAGCACAAATCACTGCCAATAGAATACTGCGCCAGTTCTCTCGAGATACAAAATGATTTAGCTCCTATCCCCATAATTTCTCCAGAAACATTGCCCTTCAAAGCAAAACACATAATTGTTTGTTGGCACAATAACTGACAAAAATGTGATAATTTCCCCACAAGGTTTGTAAAGAATCAAACCACTATCCCAACTGCCATAGAATCCCTTTATGAAAATAAAATGATAGATACCACTTCTAATCCAGCCTGAATGGTACTGTGTTTAAAGATGTTCTTTGTTATACCATTTCCCAAATATTCTATTTACTTTATTAAATTGAAGCCATGTCGGGTTTTCTTTTCAACCGGGGATAAATCCCTTTTTCTTAACCCTCTACCACGGTTGGGTAACCGCACAAAACTTAGTTTAACGCCTTTTGCTTGGGTTCTGAAGTCCCCTGTTTTGTTTGCCTGGTTTGGGATCACTTAACTTGTGTTATTTCGGGGGTTTTAAAAATACATGATTTTTCTTTGCTTGACGGCGATCTTTCAGGGGAATAATCGTTACAAATTTTCAGTTTCACTCTCTCCTTCTTCTCTCTCTCTCTTTCTTTATTTTGGTGATACGCAACTTAAAATAAATGCCGGCTTTTAAAACAATAATACCCGGTTTACATTATTCCAGTCCAGTGACCGAATCCAGCGCTGGATTGCTTACTGGAATAATGTAAACCTGCACTGGAAAGCATTGGCACTGGATTGATGCTTTCCAGTGCCGGTTTCCATTTTTCCAGTAAGCAATCCAGCGCTGGATTCGATCGCTGGACTGGGATAATGTAAACGGGGTATTATTCGATTTCTTTTACAATAGGTACTTAGATGTACCAATATATTATACCTAGCATTCCGATTTCGTATCGCTACTGTTGAAAACTATTGAAAATTATTTTAAAAAAGGTATGGCTGTCTATTCTCAACCCACTACATTTGTGCCACAAAGTAGACTGTATCCATAATGAGACTGTCTTCTACTACATGATAATACTCTCTTAACGACATAAAAATAGCCAAATTTTTGAGTAAATGTATACTTATAAATCTGAAGTTTTGGATGTTACTGATAGTTTACATCTATTATTGTGCTATGTATACTGTGGAGTTTTCGTAACATATTTGGACTTAAAAGGCTTACTTATGTAGAAATATATTGCTACAATTATTTGTTAGCTATTATTTACACAATATTTATGTTTTGTTTTTTTGTTAGTTTAGATTATTTCTTCAATGATGTATAGCATATTATGTTTATGCCATTCGTAGATTATGGAAGGAGGACGCCTATTTTTCTATTAAGAGGTTTATGGTAGGTTTGATAATCGGCAAAGAAACCGTTGCTATAGCGTTTTCACCGTTATTTGTGACGTCACGAAGGCCACAAATTTTGGGAGGATTTTGGCTCGGGCTTACCCGAGCCAAATTTGAGTAAATGTTTGAAATTTAGCGATCAGAATAATTGTCAAAGAAGCTAAACCTTCCAAACAAACCCACAAGACCAGTAAGGAGGATTGTAGTCGCTTAAAAGAAATCTCCAGCCTAGCAGTTACACGGACATGAGTTTTTTTTTTCAATTCAATTCAATTCATTTATTCGAACCATAAATTCATAAGAACACTTGGTAACGTCATTAACAAAAAGGCATAAGAATCCGTGTACATAATAAGATAAAATAACAATGTCAAAATGAATAAAGCTGTAAAGGAGCCTCGTCAATCAAATAGTTAATAGTTTTGGCGATAAGGAGTTAAGAAGTGCGCAGTAAACATTTTCAGTCTCCAGCTATATCTTGGAAACCTAATTTCCGCAGCAATTTTCGTTATCGTTCTAGATGGGTACCTCTAGGTAGATATTACTTTTAAAAACCACGCCAGTCCTATCGGAAAACGAAGCCCCCTAACGCCGACCCGCGCGTTTCCTTCGTGTCCGGGCTATCTGGCATCCCACCTATTTTCTTGGGAGCTTGCGATGAATTTTAGGTCATCTCGGAAAGTCTTAACTTCAAATTCAATTTATATTATGGTTTCTTCCACTCTCTACTTAGTCTGTGGTTTCTTCGTAAGTGTTTGTTAGTGTAAAATACAAAAAAATATGAATATTATTTCTTCTACGAAATTATTCTACTCCCTATTACTCACTTCATCAAACCAAGTTTTTTTTTAAAGGGCTGTAAGTAGTCAATCTTAATTTAAAAGTATTTAAATTTTCTTTAAAGCCCAAAAGACCCTAGAAAAGCATTTTGAACGAAAATATCGTGATGAAACCGGTATGCTCTAAAAGAGACATCATTTCAGGGTATATTGTTTCGTCTGCGAATCCATACTTCGCTAGTCTGGATTATGGCATTGTGAGACAAGGCCCTGAGTCCCTGCAGTGCAAAATAAAGTATGCCGCTTGTACTTATTAGGTTATTATTTATACCCATAGCACAAGTTTTGCTCGATGGATAGAACGTGCTTCAGCTACGGTAGCTTTGGCTTTACCTTATTTATTTACCAAATTAAATTCAAATTCGCTCATAGTTTCCTTATAATGGTTCCCCATCGCTCCTGTACCTACTGCGCTAAAGTTAAGTAATATGTTATGATTTGTAGCAATGGTTCAACTGTTCTGTTCCCCTGCTTTGTATTCAATCGACACTTTCAATGTCTCAATCGCTGAAAACGTTGTCAGTTCGAATACGCCTTTGTTCCTAGTATTTACTACGTTGGAGTCTGTAGAACTAATATTACGACTTTCTATTCAATTATTTTCGTGTCGTTTTCTTCATATTATTGGTTGAACAAAAATATGTTGGAAACAAGAAAAATTACTGATCTAAGAAATGACACACCTATCTCCGGGTGACGAGAGCAGTGTGGTGCTAGGTAATGATTTGAACTCTTCATGTTCCAATAGCTGCATGTCACTGTGTTGTTTTGCCTGCATGTTGCTTACCATTAGGCACATGTGCTGCTCGTCTTGTCACTCGAAACAAAAAAAAAACAGTTTTTGTAATGCCACCTGAAAGCTCTTGTAAACGCCAATGTTGCAATTTCTTCAATTTCTGAAACTGTCGATACATCTGGTTGTCCACGTGGAATGCCGTTCAGTATGAATAAAGAGTATATCCCAGTTACTACGCCGGTTTACCACGGAGACTACGTACCGCTGTAAAAGCCAAAGATCGCACCGCGACACCAACTCTTAATTGTGGGTCGATTTTACTTTCACAGTCCTATTTCTTGTTCTTTTCCCTATATACTATTTCAGAAGATAATCTGTGTTTCTAATTTCAAACTGATCCGTTCGACTTTTCAACGTGATAGGGGCAACAAACATCCAAACTTTCAGATTTATAAATATTAGTAGGATTAGTTCTAATAAATAAACCCCCCTCTTCAACTGCACTCAGTTGGACAGCTTACAAGTGACGGCATAGTGCTGAATCTCGTTACTTTATACCTTTCTATCATCCTACATAGGTCTCCTGGTGGTTCATTTGACCCGTAAATTTTGTTCACGGGCCTGTAGTCTATAAGTTATTTCATATTTTAAATACGAATTCAAAAGTCTGAAAGTTCTTTTTAATTTTCGTGGAATGCCGTTCGGTATCGGTAAGGAGTATCTCCATCCCAGTTACGCCGGTTTAGCGCGGAAACTACGTATGCAAGGCCAAAGATCGCACCGCGACACCAACTCTTTATTTCCTTTTATGACACATACAATGAACGCTGTAGATTCCACAGATAATATTCAGGAGCTCGAATACACACGTAACTTGACTTACTTGCGACCTTTTGCTGTCACCTTTACAGCACTCGTGCCTTTTAAGGGATAATCATGAGAAGTTACCTCGAACAAAGAAAACCATGGGATAGTGACGATTTGCGGAGTAATCACAGTCTTTCGTGGTTAACCCTTGGTTGCTTAATGTCTTATTGTTTACTAGTAGTGCCATGCGGTTTTACCCGCATAGTTCTCATAACTTTCCCACGGTAAAAATGTGTTATATGCGCTATTCCAAACTATATATGTATGTTCTAGATTTCGACGTAATCGAACAACAAACATACTTGAACTTGACGGATGACGCATGGTCTCGAGAGACGTCAATCTTGGAACACTTTTCCGTTTCCTTTTTTCTTTCGCAAGAAGAGAGTCAACACCATAATCCACCACACTGGCCCAGTGCGGGTTGGCGCATATCGCAGAACCTTGATGCTTTTCCTAATGGGCGTTTTCTCACTAGGACGATATCGGCATGACTCCGAAAGGACGTGGGATTCGAAACCGAGGCTCCGGATGGGCAGTCGCCGTAACTTACTAAACCAGCCGTAAATTCGCTAAAAACTCATCCAACGTAAAAACGCCCAATCACAAATCACAGGACCACGTGAAAGTTACCTATGTATCAAGTTCAACCACAATGTAACTTCACTAAGCACGCACTTACTAAGAACGGCTCGGGTGGCCATCGCCGCGCGCCTATACCCGTGTTTGTGGTGTAAATTTGCTTATCTATTTGACATTTTGTTCACTATTTGTCATTTAACTTGTTTCTATTTGAATGACTATTAGAATCGACGTCGCTGTTGTTTAACACACTCAACTAAAGTCGAGATGGTGGTCAAGCCCAAACCTATTACTGATAAGATTGCAATAATTCCGTACGATGTTCTAAATAATTAGGTACTCACAATATTTAGTATTTTGGTTTATTCACTTACGTGCTCCCAAACCTTACTAAAGCACAATGATGATCTCCACTCCAGAACCCGTCTACCCTAAAGGTTATTGGTTCTGCGACAGATATGATCAGCCAACTACCATTTCATCTTTCTGGAGCGCTGAGCTATGCCAGTGACCTTAGTTCTCTGACGGGTTATGTATCTCTTCACGAATGCAATCCGTCAAAGAATCCAATCAGCTATACATAATATAATTTATATCTTGGATCAGGAAAAGACAAGGAAAATAGGGTGGGGGAGTAGGGAACACTTTCAACCTAATTCTGGTGCTTTTAAGTCCAATTTTTCTATTTTATAAATCGCCTCTTTCCAGCTCAGAGAATCCAATCCAGCTTCTATGATAGTTTTAATATATCTAGTTCGGAATATATATGTTCTAAAGCCGTAAATAAATTCACTAAGTCCTGTCTTCAAAGCTTTGTAGAAACACAAATCCTTCAGACGAGTGGATTTTCGCAATGCATCGCGTCGAGCGCGGGCATTCACCGCGTGCTTTGCTGATTCCTATCTACTTCTACCGTCAATGGATGACGTGATGACTCCATTTAGCACGCTTTGGGATGTATTTTGAAGTTATAATTCTATTGGCGCCTTTAAAAAATATTAAGAGAATATTTTTTTTAAAGATACACGTGCATTCCGACACTCAAAGAAACGTCATGGAGATGGCTGGCAAATGTCTCTTCATAGCTTAGAATAAGGAGTGTTTTTTACGATACGCCAGTGTGCGTATTGCCATCCAAATATGACACACTAATGTTAGTTGCGTTTATTTTGTTTTTTAAAGGGACCAATGACAGTAGTTAGCCTTAAATTATCTCTATTGTCTAGCCAACTTTGGGCTAGCGCGGATGGAGCGTTAGTTGTTGTTGGAGTGTTAGTAATAAATAAATAACTATCTAAATATTGCAGTTATAGTGTAATAGACTACAGGCCCGTGAACAAAATTTACGGGTCAAATGAACTACCAGGAGACCTATGTAGGATGATAGAAGGGTGTGAAGTATTAAGATTCAGCACTATGCCGTCACTTGTAAGCTGTCCAACTGAGTGTAATTGAAGAGGGGGGGTTGCAACCCTCTACCATTTCTCCTTGTCGCATGATTTTTGTACGGCATTGCGAAATAATGGATTAGAAGAGGTATTGAAACTGTATGGAACCAATGCCGTACATAATCAAATGATCAAATTTGCTCTGTAAATTACTCGTACTCTGTAAAATTTTCCGGCATATAGTGTCAATACCTCTTCTAATCCATTATTTCGCAATGCCGTACAAAAATCATGCGACAAGGAGAAATGGTAGAGGGTTCCAACACCCCCTCAATTTCACTCAGTTGGACAGCTTACAAGTGACGGCATAGTGCTGAATCTTATTACTTTGTACCCTTCTATCATCCTACATAGGTCTCCTGGTGGTTCATTTGACCCGTAAATTTTGTTCACGGGCCTGTAGTCTATATGATGTAACACGCTTGGTCTATATATTTGATACTATACGTATTCACTCGTAGTTTGTAAACACCCAGGTTAAAAGACTACGGAAACACTACTACAGGTAGTTTATTACGAGCTATAGCTGTCCGGAAATAAACGAATGTTCGCACCATTTCGTGCGAAATCGAAATCTGGAAATTGGTGAAGTAATTTCCCGTTTTTCATTTTTGATTCGTTTTTGACGAACGAGCGTAAAATTGGTAGCGAAGCCACTGTGGCCTAGTAGCTAGAACATTTGATTCACAAACGTGTGGTTGTGAGTTCGAATCCCGACTGCACTTCTGAGTATTTTCCAAGCGCAGAAGTACAAGATCGTCGTCATCACTGACTTCAACGGTGAAGGAATAAGTGAAACGTCGCGTGGATACCTAAATATATCTTTCGAGGGTATGTGAGATCTTCCAAACCGCAATCGTGGGTTATGGCTTTGACTTATGATACAAAGCCCCGAGTCCCGGCAGTGGAAAAAACAGGGGGCTGTTGATGATCTTCCGTATCGGAAAAGAGGTGATACTATTGAATGTGTCGAACCATTCCCCAGCACGCACACTCGTCTAAATGTAGCCGGTAAAACACTGACCAGCAGATAACTTTACGTCTGTGCCTCCTTCCAATAAGTAGGCGATTACTTAACTTTTTGAAGTGAAAACTTCTTTAGGCGCGCCTAGACAGATTTTTCGTGGGGTGTGAATTGAATTCTAGCGTCACGCTCGGGTATGATAAGAAATCTTCGGGTAAACTCGGGACCACGGCCATTGGCCATCTAGAAAAGCATCAGCCAATGGAAAATGCTGAAAGGGCGTGGTTTGGGTATCATGGCATGGCCAGCATCTACAAATACGTGAGCCAATGGGAAATGCTGACGCATTTCTAGATGGCCATGCCATGATGCCGAGGCCACGCCCTTCGGTTACACCCGTGTAGTTTCCAAAGTAAGCTATCAAATTATGAGTTATAAGTTTTCATTTCTATCGGCAGTTCCCATGACTGCCAATTTTTTGAAACTATAATATGTTTACCTTTAAGTTACGGCTGATCTAGTCGGGAGAAAGGCGACTGCCGATCCAGAAACCCGGGTTCAAAACCCACGCGCACCATTGTCTTTTCGAAGTCATGTGCGTAATGCCGCTAACTTAAAACGATGAAGGACAACATCGTGAGGAAACCGACATGTGCCTAGAATCTTTCGAGATCATGCTTCATTCACCCGCATTGGGCCATTGTGGTGGATTATGGCCTTGGTTCTCTCCTTGCGAGATAAGGCCCCGAGTTTTAGCAATAGGAACATTTAGGGGGCTGCTTATGGTTAATGTTTACTTTACACTTAACCGTCATCTCGCCTGATGTTAAGCGATGATACGGTCAACGACGGAGCGTACTTACCTAGAAGAAACTAACACTGTAGTGGTTGGACTCTTAGCAGAGTCTGCCTGGGTAAGTACCACACCTTTGCCAGTCATTCTACCGCCAAGCAGCAATGTGTAAGATTTGGACTCTTCATGTTCCAATAGTCCTTGTCACTGTGCTGTTATGTGGCAGGCATGTTGCTTACCATCAGGCACATGTCCTGCTCGTCTCGTCACTCTTTAATATTAAAAAAAAAGATACCGATTCACTCGCATTTCATTTCACATCAACAGATTTGAAGATATTTAAGTAATGGACTGGGTTTGAGCGCACGCTTCTCATGTCAGTCTGTGAAATTTCCGACTTCAATTTGGAGAATGTGCACGAGAGTTGTTCAAGCTGATCCCAACTTCTAAACTTCCGTCACAGGACTGCGAGCCAGATGTTTCTCCCTTGAGTTGTAAACTTTAGTTAGATCTCGATGCTTTAAAATTCCTTTTTGATGCTACCCGCAAAATAATGTTCACCCAACTTTGGCGTTTTCTGAAAAAACTCCACTCAAACGCAAGTCCACACTTGCGAACTACATACTCGTATTACCACAAGAGTACTACATACATATTATGTTGTTCTTACCCGTTAGTATCCTACTAATGTTGTAATTGCAAACGTTTTTATACATGAATATTATGTTTGTGCATGAATTTATGAATGTTTTTTTATTATTTTCTGTAAAAACTACACAATGGATTTGGATGAAAGTAATTTGCAACGTAGTTTATAATGGAAAAATTACGGGGAAAAAATCTCCGCAGGTAAATCCTCTGTACGCTTCTAGTTCATCATAATTCTCTGAAGTAATTTCATTTGTTTAAGTGATATTCATAGAACCGATGTAACAAATCTCCCTATTGCCGGCGGCGGTGGTCGGAGCACTGACGAGATTGGAGTGATTCGAACTACGCTATGCTAATATTCTGTATGAATTCGTATGTATTTGTGATTGTGTAGGTATGCTTTGAACACTCGTGCTTGCTGAAAAGCTCTCTCTTACTTCTTCTTACTTTCTTCTGTGTGTCGGGTCGACTTCTTCTCTCAAATAACGTCGACGAGAGCGATGGCTGCACGTCATACTCTTGAACGGGTGCTGCTTGCGGGAGCTTGATTGGTTCCGGCATTTACGCAATATCAATTTGAGTATGATAAATTGGGAAAATCGGAATCTTATTTTGTGTCGAAGACTTGCCCATTGCAAAAATTCTTTGTATCTTTCGAAACCTGACATTAGCTGTTCTCGAGGGAACGCTGTCAAGTCAACTGCCGCTACATCGAAGTGCTGAGATATCTGCATTTCGTTGCAATACTGATAGTCCAAGTCCAAAACCAGCAAAATATATCCGTTTTTGTCGAGGCGTGAGACGAGGGAATGTGGTTTCCCTTAACTTGTTCTCAACTCTCTCGGAGATGTGGTGAAGACGCTGTATTGGACTGGGTATTGATATTGTTGCCACGTCCACGTGGCAACAATATCAATTATAACTTAACAACTACATCTTTAATTTACAATTTACCAATTACCTCGTCACAAAGGCGCTGGAGGGCTTACAGTCCATGCTAAACGGCCTGGCTGATGCTTCTTAATCCATAAGTATCCGTATGAATCCGGATAAAACCAAGGTCATGATTAACGAGTACGTAAGTCCAGGTCCAGTTGCTATAAATGGTGAGCAGACGCTCGAACAATGAAAGATCAAATTCAAGAACGAGCCCACAAGAAGGATCCTCCTGAGCTTTGGGACGTTTGGCAAATTACGTCATGTCTTCTCGTCACCGATCCCACAGTCAGTGCGTTCAACAGACTTACACAGCCGAAACAAGGAGACTGACACTTAAAGCAGTCGTCTACATGCGTGTGCAATGGAGTTTCTCTGAGGGTTCACATTAGGAATGAATAAGCATCATTCATTCCTTCAGAGAACCAAGGTTACCGACATCACTCACCGCACTAGCAAACTGAAGTGGTTCTGAGCCGGTTACATCTGTCGCAGAACCGACAACTGTCGGTGTAAACGTCTTCTCGAGTAGAGATCGCGATTCGGCAAACGTAGTGGAGGACACCCTGGGATTAGATAGAGTGAGTGTTATAAAAGCACGCAGTGACGTAACTTAAAAAGCTGAGGATTCGGCTCAGTGGCGAGCCAAGGAAGAGGCTTGTATCATTGGACTAGATTCGGCTGACGATAAAAAAAAGCACGGACCTAGGTATTCTTGAAGAGTATCCTTTAGTATGGATCGGCTAAGTATCAGAGGGAGGCTCTGTAATCGATCGAGAGACGTGCCAAAAGGCTCATAGGCAACGACACTCTTGTGCGGAAAAGACTTCAAAGTCTTGAACTTCGCCGAAAAATTGCTAGCCTATCGGTTTTTTATCGGATACACTTCGGAGAGTGTGCTACTGTTTTGCATGATCTGATACCACCTTGTCTTTTTTTCTATCGGAATGCTCGTAGCTCTAAAAATCGACATCGTTTCACGGTTGATGTTCCAAAGACACGAACGAAGAGATTTGACTCTACTTTTGTGATAAGAACGTCTAGGCTGTGGAATACGTTGCCTGAGTGGGTTTTCCCCGATGGTTACAATCTTTGTGTCTTCAAATCGAGAGTGAATCGGTTTTTTCTAGGTAAACACGCTCTATCGTAGACCGCATCGTCACTTAACATCAGGGGAGATGACGGTCAAGTGTAAACCTATAGCAGTTAAAAAAAAGAGTAATGTTCCCCGATTAAAAAAAACTTACTAATACTACTTAATACTTTCCGATTCCGTTATATTTTCAGAATAAAAAATAGCCTAAATATGTGTTTTTAATAATATGTTTTTCTAGATCGATATTTTTCTTTAAATTTCATCTTCAGTATCCTTTTTGCGTGAAACAGTATTAACCCTCCGCCCGTCGCGTGGGGTCTTTGAAAGCCTAGGTGTTACAAGAACGTAAAATTTATGTGTTTTAAATCATGCCCGCGTTTCTATACTTTAGGTACCCTCCCAAGTTAGATTATAGTCGGCGCGTATTGCAGCAGATTTCAGCTCGCACACCTGCGAAGTGAGATATGGACGTCTTTTTTGCGCGCGGGCTGTGAAAGACCCCACGCGACGATCCGCGTAAGTAAAACTGAATTCACAATTTTATGTTGATTTTCTTTTGTAACATGTATTTTATTTATTTTTCTTTTGTTTTAGAACAACATTTAACAACAACGTACTTCTAAAATGTGAGAAGAACTACAACGACGTATATTGCATTGGTTAGAAGAAGAATGTGATGACTTTTACGGTGGCGAGGAAGAATATGATTTGTCACATGCTCAGTTGAAAGGAGTGAGCAAAATACAGGTTTAGAGCAAGAATACGAAGATTTTGTTCTATACTACTATACAAGGCGATTCATACCTCCGCTTCAGGATATATAACCAGGACGTCTACTATCTTTCTACGAAAAACGTAATTTCGAAATAATCTCATGACTTTTCTACTCCGGGTCTGCTTCGATTCGTCGTTTAGTCCGTTTAAATGTTTTAATATTAATGTAATTAGAGTAGGCTTAGAACATTTAAACGTCAAACAATGTTCGATTGGACGAAACGAAGTAGAACCGGAGTAGGAAAATCGCAAGTTTATTGCGAAATTACGTGTTTCGTAGAAAGAGAGTATACGTCCTGATATATATTGGGATCCGCATCTATCCCAATGATTTAATGCATTGCATTAATTGTCTGAGACAAACCGATAGAAAATTCAAATCTATCTGCCACTTTTGCAAGGGTAACATATGCCCAATACATACTAAAGTGGAATGTACTGACTGTGTTGAAACGGAAAAGTAGTCAGAATTTGTTTGGCAAAAGTTTATAGTTTTTTTTGGTATTGCGATTCAATTTTACTATAATAAGGTGTGTTGATTCAATTTAATCTCATATGGGTAGAATAAACATGAAAATTTAGTTATTTTGTAAGAAAAAAAATATATTTTTTGTGGTAAGATTCAATTTATGTTTCTTATTATAGATTAGTAAATTAAAGCATTAAATAAATTATTATATTTGATTTACTTTTTGTATTTTATTGTTACTGAAACACTTAATAATAAACCAATAAGATATATTAAACGATACAAGTTTTGATAGGTTTTTTATGCGGTTGATCTTCGAGGTTTTCAGGGACCCCACGCGACGGACCGCGTTATTAAAACCCGCGCGACAGACGGAGGGTTAAACATCCAGCCATCGTATTGTATATTTATTGTTAGTGAAACGAGTCGACGAAAAGGAGTCACAATTTATAAACTCCTGAAAGTAATAACGCGTGTTTTAAACTGATTACTTCCCCCGGCTTTCCCTGTATTTCCCTTATGCATTGGAGTTAGACAGGCTGCAATCCCTTTTATTAAATTCTTGCAGTAAAACAACACAGAGTATTATAGCAGCTGTGTACGGCGGTGATTTTAATCTCTTGAGCGTGCTCTGATGACTGTGATATTACTTCCGCAGCCTATGTACAGTCTTGTTTTATTATTCTTTGTGTTGTCTTACTAATACCGTTCTTATTACCAGATATACCATCGTATTCCAGACCACGTTTACACATTTACTTACTAAGAAATAATGCTTACAAGAGTCAAAAAACTGAAAAATTCTTGAACATAATGTGGAATGGTAAAAAAACGGATGAAAACACAAGATTGAATTTCCGATTGAAAAAAAAAATTTGGATGTTTGTTGCTTAACTACTCATCGGCTCAACGTATGGAGTTGCATTTTGGAACACAAGTATTTTATAGTCTGTGGAATAAATAAATGTAGGCTACTTTTTATGGAGAAAAATCACGGAATGTGAACTACGGGGGTAAAACCGTAGAGCGCTGCTTCTATCATTTAAAAACTCGAATAGACTCCCAATCTTTTCGTTTAATTTAAAGAATGTCAATACAGATTTACATATCTAACTTTTTCGCGCTATAATACGAATGTTACAAATCTTGAACACTATTTTAAACAGATTGCTATAGTTTTTGAATTTTGACATTTGTAAACTTGCTTTGTTATTCTGTATTCGAGATCCCTCATCTCGTCTCGTGGTTCTCGTTTTGATGATGTATGGCTTTTACAGAGATTGCCTATTCATTTGGAGAGGGTATGAAGTTGAGATGTATGATGGGGTGTTAGAGATTTATAACAGCTCAAAACTAACCACGTTACAAAAATCTTTTAGTTAGGATTGATTTATGTTATGGTTTCAATTTTTTAAGCGTTTGTGGGTCTGCGTTTGACTGCGAACTTGCCTGAATTTTGTTCAGGAGTTTCGTCTTTTAACTACAATCATTTTGTTTTATCTTAATTTTTAAGTATGTCAGCAAACTTTGTTTCTTCTTTAGATAAGATACTGTTAAAATATCGCTAGTTAAGAAAAAAATACTAGTTTTGCATTTAATTTATACAGAACGAATTAATTTAGTCCATAAATGGAAAACCATACAATACTAACAAGAATGGACGCTAAGTAGTGAACTTTACAAACATTACTACAAACGAAAAACAAATAGGCAATAATTCAATCATATTTTTTGCGTTTAGCAATAAAACAAGCCACTTCAATTCCAAAGGTACAATTGATACATCAACCATCAATTCAGAAAGGTGAAAAACGTACCTAATAAAGTTCAAATAATTGCCAAAAAACAACATCGTGAGTTCGTGAGATATCAGCCAGCAGCCCAGAAAGGCGAAAAGAACGTAAAGAAGAATATAAATGCCAAGAAAAATAACGTGAGAAGAAAGACAAAGTACATAAACAGAGGAATGAGTTTTTTTTTAATATAAGTGTGAAATGAGATATACTAACTTTTTTATTTTTACCACTAGCGTCCAGTGGTTTTACCCCCGTAGTTTTTGCTCGCGTAATTCTCCCGTGAGAAAAATCTGCGTTTGTGCATACCTATGTGCCATTCTAATCTGTGTTCCACATACAACCCGACCCGTCCAGCCGTTCCGACGTGTTTGAGCAACGAACATCCAAACTTTAGCGTTTATAATACTTATTAGTAAGATTTTAAAGACCTATGACGGATGCCCTCATATTTCAACTGCTCACCGAACTTTGGGTGGCAGAAGGCGCAGGGCCAAACTTACCACTGCAACTTTATCGTTACTAACCCATTTAGCTTTTAAGTCCTCTAGTACGCCGGCTACAGCCTCCCCTCTGTCATCACTCGTGGCACTGCCCCACCATGCGCTTTTCGCGTTTGCGTCTCCGCCTATAATTACGTTGTGGCCGAGTTTTCTCACTATTGTTTCCAGCTGCTCAAGGTATGGCTCCACGGATGTAGGTCTGGGCTCAAAATAGAATGAAACGACGTGGATTTCCCAAGCCCTTGTTCTTATCTTCACTACCACAATGTTTGCTGAGGTAACGTCAGGATACTGGATGACATCCAGTTCGTGGTCGAAGACGGCGATTGCCGCCTTGACTGGATTATTTCCGGATGTGTCTTGGTATATCCTTGCCCCCCCGTAAGCTTTCATCTTCCCAATTCCGCCAATGTACGGTTCCTGGAGTAGTGCAATAGCGATCTTTTTATTAAACCCTTCAAGCATGAGTTCATCTGTGGCTGCCTTCTTGCGTTGCAGGTTGGCCTGGGCAACATTGTACGGGTGTGCATTGGCCACGTAAGTGTTTCCTCTTGGGACGCCATTAGCAGTACGCCACTGCAGTTCTCGCTAGCGCATCCCATCTCTTTCTGATCAAACATTCGTGGCTGAAAGCGTTGTGAGCCACATTTCCAATTTTAGCATGGAGACAATTACAACATGATGGTCCTACTCCAGCGAGCCAATCAGCGCAGTTCACTTTCAAGTGGGGTCCTCCACAGTGGCTACACTTTTCCAGCGTTTCCTTACAGAAACGCCGGCCATGACCATATCCGAGACATAGTGAGCATTGCACAAGTGGCGATTGGTCTGCCACTCGTACACGTTGCAGATCTATGTGAACCGCCCCGGTATTGGTCAAGCGCTGCCACAGCTTCGGGGAGACTCTCATTATCACGTGATTTGTGTGTGGGTTCCTGGCACGCTTTTTATAGGCGATTTCCATTCTATCATCTGTTCCATCAATGTTTCTGAAAATTTCTTTATTTTGTGTCTTTAGGGCTTTCATTATTTCTTCGTCACTATTATGTACCATGACATCTTTCAAAATAATTAAAGGGTCTTTATTTTGTATATCTTCGACTGTTAGTTCGCCCGCCCTTTCCAACCTTTCCTTGAACTTCCTTCTGTCTTCTTCTGTTTTGCACCCCACGATAACCTTCCTGTCCTTTGCCTTCCTGATTTTTTCTATTTCTATTCCACCTTCCTTCGCGTTTACAGTTTTTCTAATTATGTCCAAGACCACCTCCCCCGTCTCCTCCTGATCCTTTGCTGTGACCACCACAGAGTGCAGTGTCCTTTGCGCAGGATTCTGTATGCGTGAATCCGATGCTGCCACGCTGGCATAAGTTCTGTTGTTTAGGCTGTCTTTCAGAAGTTCGATTTTTGCGTTATTTTCCTCTATTAGTTTGGTTTGATTATTTATAAGTTTTTCTATCTCTATCACTGAGAGGTGTCCCGCCATCTCCGCATTCTTCTTGGCGCAGGATTCCACCGCAAGATCAGTGAGCCGCTCGACGTCCCTCAGCACTGACTCAGCGATTTCTTTCTTTATATATTTCGATGACTTTAATGTTTGTTTAATATTTGCTTGCAGAATTCGAGGCTCAGCGGACACGTCAGGTGTAGCAGAGCAAGTTTGTTTTGTGGTAGTCATCATCTGGCCAGATAGTCTTCGTGTTGCAGGTTTTGGAGGTGTTTTACTCTCCAAGTCTCTCGTTAGAGACGCCGGGTTGTGCTCTCCAGTGTTAGGGTTTCCTGCTTCCCATTCACCTATACTATTTCGAACAGTTCTTGCTTTTGGCGTTGCAATTTTCGGCCTATGGTCGAAGATCCAGAAGATCCAAAACCGGATGGAGAACTGGAGTGCAAAGAGACATGAAAAGAATACAAGCTAAAACATGACGATGTCATAGATACACAGAAGTGTAGAAATAAAAGGCTGATCCCATCACCAAGTGGGATATTAAGCCCAGATCTTTGAGATTTGAGAGATCGTGCTATAGCTTCACCGTTGGAAACTTGGCGTTTAAAGTTTCCGTCCCTGATCGAAGATTTAGACGCTAGCCCAAAACCAGGTAGTGTGTTCTTACAATCAAGCTTATTTTATAGCCAGAAGGACATACATAGTGCTAGCTGATAGCATCAATGTTGGAATCTTACTCTGGAGAACTGCAACTTGGCCCTTGGTCGAAGATTCAGACGCTGGCCCAAAACCAGGTGGCGTGATCTTTCCCATCCCGTCACATCATACTATTAAAAAAACGCGAGTGAATATCCCTTAAAATCTTTTAGCTAAGTGAATCATAAAACAATATGTTTGTGGTTCGTGACATCAAATGCACAAAATTGGGCTTTGTATTCCATATGTCAGAGTTCAAATCGCGTCGTACACCAATCGCATCTATCTCGAGCTTCAAACCCAAGCTATCCATCCTAACGGTCCGCAGCTAGCACGTCACGTCTGTGTTGCCCGGCTATCGACCGCATCACCCCGATACACATACGGGAAATTCGCTTCCGAAAACAGTCTTGACACCTATAAAGGGTACAAGTATGTCGGGAAATGGAGGACTCGAAGGAGCTTTATGTGGAAGGGAGCGGAGGGGGTGCCCGGTCGATCGCCTCTGAGACTCGGTGAGCGGAGCGGCAACGTCGCGGGTGCGGGGGGGCGGCGGAGTGGCAACGTCGCGATCAGCTGTTGCCCGGACCACTTTAGAAATTCAAAACAGGCCGCAAAAACGTGACGCTGGCGATGTTTTGCGTCCCTGGCTGGCGCCGAGCGCCGATGTGGGCCAGTGCAGGGGAATGCAACCAATCCGGGAAAGTGATTCCATCTCTCCTTCTTGCTGAAATTGTATTATTTATTTATTGTATCTATACAATAATTGTATTTATATTGGGACGAAGTTCCTTACGGCAGGATTGGAGGAGGATTTTGCTGCGCGACCGAATTGAAAAAAAATGTGTGACTAAAACCGTAAGAAAAATATATACGGAAATGACGCGTAAAAACTGCCCGTAATCTGTGTTGCCAACTTTATTTTCAGATGATCGTACCATAAATATGTGTAAAATTAGGCATTTTTTTGTTGGGAATGGGTTGCATCTAAGTATATTATCCTAAGGAACTTCGTTCCTGCCTGGGGTCCCATGACACCACATGTTATGTGTTAAATAGATATTATGTTCCACTGAGCTCATGTGTTATTGGAAATTAGACGAATTGATATTATTGGCTCGTTACATCAGCTTAAAGTAGTAGTGGTAGGACTTTTTACAGAGCCCGCCTGGAAAAGTATCACAGTTTTGCCAGTTATCCTACCACTAAGCAGTAGTGTGCAAACACCACTGTGTTCTGGTTTGATGGGCAATGTTTCCAGAGAAATCTCAGGGCGTATGCATAGATATATCATCTTATATTTCTGGGTGACTAGCAGTGTAGTTCTAGGTAATGATTTAGGCTTTTCGTGTTGCCGTTCTTATAACTTTAGATTGAAACCGATTTTGATAACTCTTTTTTGTTGGAAAGGGTACCTATATACTTGTTATGTATATGTATATGTTTCATGTAATTTTTATCGAAAAAGGTGAAACGGTTTTTGGAATGTCAACAAAAACATGCATCGTTGATGATTTTTTACAGAAATGAACTGCATGAGTTTTATTTTTAAATTAAAGTCATTTATTACATTTTCAGAAAAAAAATTTGTTGAAATTTACTGTGTATTTATTGCGTACGTATGAAAATGTAGAGTATTTGTTACCCTTCGGCCGCTATTTTTCATTTTCGAATTGCGATTTTATTAATTTTGCCATGGAGTGTAGCGTCATTTTGACATTCCATTCGGCAAATATAATAATTTGTGTGGAGTCGGTATGAGTATAAATTTAAAATGGATGTGAAATCGCGATAACTGTTAAATTTGGATGAAGTCGGGGGCCGTTAGAGACTTATAAGTAAACTTTTTTCATACAAAGTGCCTGATAGTAAGATCACGTCTGCTCATAAGAGCAAATTCTCACAGATATTTGAACGTAAAAAGTCCAAATCACTGGACTGCGCTCGTCAGCTACAGATATAAAGTCATTTATCTAAATTAAATACCTTGGATTTTTTCTATCTTGGATCCTTGAACTAGCGTTGCTTAGCAAGTTAGTAGGTAGAATAGAAGGTACATTCTTAGTAATATAACTGGCAAGGGTGTGGTACTTCCCCAGGACTGCAAAGAGTCCTACCACTACTCTTAACCTGACGTAACGAGGTAAAATATAAATTCGTCTAAATTGCAATATGCCATGAAGCGGGAGATACATAACCTAACGCAATCTGGTTCATCTCAGTGAAACTAAATTCCCGGGCGAGCGGGGACGCGGAAGGAAGTGCAGCGGGAGGGGGGACGGGTGGAGGGGGGGGGGGGTCGAGGTAGCTCAATAATTTGCGTGCGGGACGCGAGGCGGGCCCGGGAGGGGGCGGCGAGGCGGTGTTGCCAGTTTTGATGCTTGAAATACATCTGGCGCAATTGTAACCTAACCATTAACTGTGCTACAGAAATTAAAAAGTGATGGCTAGATAAGAAAGTTAAAGAAAATCATGAGTCCAAAAGGAGTTCAACAATAAATGGAAAAAAAAATTGGCAGCCATAGGAACTGCCGATAGAAGTGAAAACTTATAACTCAGAATTTGATAGCCTACCTTGGAAACCACACGGGTGTAACCGGAGGGCGTGGCCTGGCCATCATGGCATGGCCATCTAGAAATGTGTCAGCATTTCTCATTGGCTCACTCATTTCTAAATGGCCATGCCATGATGGCGAGGCCACGCCTTTTCAGCATTTCCCATTGGCTGACGCATTTCTAGATGCCCAATCGCCAAGGTCCCGAGTTTACCCGAAGATTTCTTATCATAGCCGAGCGTGACGGTAGAATTCAATTTACACCCCACGAAAAATTTGTCTAGGCGCGCCTAAAGAAGTTTTCACTTCAAAAAAACTTAACTAGAGTATAATTTTCAATGATGGTGATTTGATGTATGTCTTTAAGTAGTTATTTATAGAAAACTAGCGGCCCATTCCGGCTGCGCTCAGATATTGTCATTTAAAGACTATTAATCGAAATAAAAACTATCCTATCTCTCAAGTAGGACCAGACTGCTCACGGTGTGCCAATTTAATTTAAAATCGGTTAAGTAGTTTAGGACTCCATCGCGGACAAACATCGTGACAGGAGATTTATATATATTAAGATTTGATTTTATGAGCATTCACCTAATTTATGAAATATTAAAAACGTATTATGATTTTTTGGTACATTGCTGTTATATAAAAATATGATGAAAATTAAATGACTTGAAAATTAAATTATGATAAAATGTACCTATTTGATATTGGCGGATTTTCGAATAATGTATTAACTATTCGTGAAGACATGCCATCTCTTTAAATACCCAAACTATTTTTTAAAAAACATGGCATCGAGTGTGGAACTTTTGTAGATTTGGTGTTTCTAAGAATAACGGTAGTTATGTGTTAAATTTCATAACATTTACTACTACATTATTTTTTGACAGTGTTTTGCGACGATCTGCAAAACATTATTTTCCATCTTTGTGAGACTGTTATTTTGTAAAGTCATCTAAGTCGTAAACATACAAGAGATTCTGCCAGCGCAATGTTCTGGATTTTTTGTTGGTTCAGTGCCAATATTGACGAGGGTTTGTTTCATAAATTTGAATATTATGTTTTGTAAAAGTAAATAAATGGTCCTATTCTTATATTACGATCAATTATTGCCATTGCTAGGAAACCTTGCAAATATAATGTTCAGTACGAGATATTAACCGTGCATGAACGGTAGAGCCGTGTTCACGGATAAACTGGTCAATAAAACAGCGTCAAAATATCGAGAACTCGTTCCTCCATAAAACCACGTTAAATGTCCTGTAATTAATAATTCTAGCGTTTTTAAAAAACTTTTATAGGTTTACTCTTGACCGCCATCTCGCCTGATGTTAAGCGACGATGCGGTCTACGATGGAGCGTGTTTACCTAGAAGAAACCGATTCACTCTCGATATGAAGACACAAAGATTGTAACTAACAGGGAAAACCCACTCAGGCAACGTATTCCAAAGCCTAGACGTTCTTATCACAAAAGTAGGGTCAAATCTCTTCGTTCGTGTCAACCATGTAATAAACAACCGCGATAGTTTAAGCCAAAATTTTGCAAAGGTCAACAAAAAAATATCCAACATTTAGCTAAAGACCGTGTCGCCGCTATGGCAACACAGCCGGTGCAATAGCCTGCCAGCCGCCCGGCCCAGCCGAGTAGCCCGCAAGGTCACTGCCGATGTTCACGAGACTCTACTCCGTTCCATTCATGAGACACAATTAGGTTCCATTTTCGAATTTTCGTTCCATTTTTGAACTTTATAATTGGAAGGCAAAAAGGGGAAAGATAACCGCGATGTTCCATTTATGAAACGTAGTTTGTTCTTTGTTTGAAAAGCACGTAAATCTAGGGTTGACGGTACGTTGAAATTCTTCGACAGGTTTTGTTCTAATTTTAAATTTTCTTATTTACGTTCTTCTTATATTAAATTAATCGTGATTGTTAAGTAAACGTTGAAAAGTTGTTAAACTTTTGAGTAAAGTCAAATCGGTTTCGATCGCTCTTCAACGAGAAACGAGATCGGTCAGGAGAAGACTTATCGCGATCCAACGATCGTGATCACAATAAGACTTATCTGGTTAAAACGGCCGTGATCACTGAAAACTGTGGCAGGCATGTTGCTCACCATCAGGCACATCTCCTGCTCGTCTCGTCACTAAAAAAAACTAATCTATTCATTAGGTACCTACCTAGTCAAATTTTGTAATACATAGGTACGTGCATTATGTGTTTGCGAACTCATCTCAACTCAGTAAATCAGTAATTTGGGCTCTTCATTTCAAATAAGTGCGACGCACTTGATTTTTTAAAGAGTGATGGTAAACTCACAATAAATTGTAAAAAAAAATTACATTATTCATTACAATTGTAATAAATACATATTATATTTTAATGGTTGACACTTATTTGTACGATACTCATTATCGTACAATAAAATGTTAAATTTAAACATTAAAAATGTATACTCTTTGTATGCTCTTTTTTTGTTTTTAAAATTGACGTGTAAATTGTACATTTATGAATAAAGAACTTTGACTTTAACTTACTTTCTCCAAAAACAAAAACCAACTTCAATTTAAAATTAAATTCAGACACTCGACCAAATTTCATAAGAATCTATTCAATCAATACGTTGTCGAAATACCTACATGAAATCAAATTTTAGTTTTCCCAAACACAAAAATATGTCATCAAATCAAAATCGATTCACAATTGGTGGCGTTATTGGATAACATATATTACATAGTTACATATACCTACAAAAAAACATACAACCGAATTGAGAACCTCAATTTTTTTAAAGTCGGTTAAAAATGGCGGTCAAGCTCAAACATAGTCATAAAAATTGTCAAAAAATTAGGGAGTTTCCGTCGAGACAAAAATAGTTCCAACGGACGCACTAGATGGCGATTGTTCGAGATGCAGATAGATCTGTCTCTACCATATACTCTCAACAGTGTAATCCCTTTAGAGACCCTACCCGTTTTCAGGGGAAAAATCGAATCTAAATTATTTGTGATAATTTAAAATTTTAGAGTTTTCGTTAACACATCAATTATTTATGTACTTAAATTTAGATACATCTCTTCTTAGCTTAGCTGATTAGTTTGGTATGTCTACCTTCTATAAAAACCCTAAATACATTAAGGAATTTAATACTAAAACAATTTTTATATTGTGTTAAACTTTTAAAATATTGGGAATAAAAATAGCTAATTAGGTTGATAATGTAATAAAAACCGTTAATGATCACAATCCCTTTTCAGTAAAAATCTTTAGAACTCCCGAGGCAATAGACACCAACTAAGCCAAAGTAGAAGGAAAATTCAAAGATATAAATAGCAACACTGATAGGACAATATTTTATCCACAGACTAAATAGAGAGATACTCTCTCGGCTGAAGGATTAGTATCCATAGCCAAGAATAAATTTAAAAAATATATATTTTGTCTTTCATCAGGTTTACGAATTTGTTTTGAAAGGACAATGCCCATTTTTGACCCGCTAAAATAGTTGTCGTGTAGACATATGAGTTATATATTAAAAAAATTGTGATTTTTTGTTGTACTCGTGTGCGAAGTTATATAACTTTCTAACATTCCAAAATAAAATAATTTGCATTTGTTTAAATTAAACCTACCATTTACCAACAAAGCTGACTTGTAAAATATTGCAATAACGAAACGGTACCTGCGTTTCGTTTTAGTGATCGTGAGCGTTAGATTGAAATTGAAAATGGATATTATGTATTTCAATTTCTTTCACAATGTCGTTTATTTACTACTTTTACATATTTAAATAACGATATATATAAATACGGCGACAAAGAAACTATCAAAGCTTTTTTTGGTAATGTAAACGAGGAAAAAGGTGGCACGCAATTTTCACCAAATCCAAATTGGTCAAAGATCAATGTCAAATTGACAAATCAAAAAAAGGTAAACAAGCAAAATGCATGGTTTTCTTCCTAACTTTGGTTTTCTTCTTGTTTAAATTGGTTTTAACAAAACTGGGAATTATGTGATTCAGTGCTCCTTATTACTTACATAATTGTGGTAATAATTACATAAAACCATATATTGTTGTGATGGCTTGCTTGTGTTTTCTGATGGAAACCCTCGATTGTTATGAACCTTCTAAGACCACTGTCTCGAATACCAAAATAATGAAATATTTATATCACAATTAAGATATTCCTTTCTGTGACAATATTTCTATGCGAATGAAGTGTTCATACTCTACAGGAAATACGGGGATAGCGCTAAGTTGCTACAAAACCTATGCAATTACCAATTTTAAAACCCTGAGTTGCTTTTAGAAGACAGACACAAGCTGAAGCAAATAAAATAGATATAATATGTATATTTTAGTTGAAAATGATAGGGACAACCAGCAGAGGCCATCTTTCAGTACTGCTGTACTTGCATTGCAGAGTTCTTCGTGAGATTTCTAAGATGGCCAGACACCAGGACCACATAAATCCACGAGCAGAGTATTTTGGCTATGTAGTAGTTTTGGGCTATTAAATATATAAAGTTATTATTAAATGTAAATATAATTATATGATAGCAAACAATATATTTTATTTATCCTCTCTTGAATTGGTTTGAATATAGATTCAGTAGAAAGATATCGGTGAACAGTATTATCTACACTGATTTAAGTATTTTTTCAGGAAACCATGATAGGATGAGCGAAACATGTGCCTGATGGTAAGCAAGAAAACATGCTTGCCTTTAACAAGACACACTGTCTTGTGTCATAAATTATTAGAACATGAAGACAAGTCTACATCATCAGACCTAGCCCTGCACTCAGTTAGTTTAAGGCTTGTTTACCCTATGATAATTCCATCCGAGAACTATTTTATGGTAATCAGTTGGTAGTGAGAAGTACTATTATTCCTATTTATTCTGATAAGAAATATGTTTTGAAAGGCAATACCATAGTTATTTCTTTTCTTTTCTGTTCTAATCCAAAAGAAAACATAATTCTAAAATATTTTGACAGTAAACATAACCTTACTTTTGGTTTAACTGTAACTCATTTTTGGTATTTAGGAAATGAAAAACACCAACAGCAGAAGTTTATAGAAGTATTAACAATCCTAATTAGATACTATTCATCTCTATACACTTTCAGTATCAAAAAAAGTTGGCCAGGTTTTTCAATGTATGGGACGTGGGCATTGTCCTTTGATGTTTTGATATAGTTTTCATTCGAATAAAATGCGTACATGGATAAAGTAGTTTATTATTTACAAAGATTATGTAGCCTGGGTATATTGTCTTTGATTATTTATTACTAGAAGTCGTGCTTTTGCAAATTGAATGAATTGAGTCCCATTATGCCTACCGCTTTTGACAGCAAACCAAAAGACCTACAAGCGCCTCCTATTATCGTTTTATTAAACCAAATCTTTTTGTCTCGTCGGAAAACGGCTCATTGTAGTAGCGTGTCAAAACAAGACGCATATTATACGTCAGGATAGCCGCAGATGATGCATACTCGCTGACGAGAGGCCGCTGAATATTCATCATCACGCTCGTCGGACGCTGCGCCCGCGCAGCGAGCCGCTTTCCCGAGCGGGAGCGGACTTTCTATCCGGCCGGCGCGGCGCAGGCGCAACACAACGATATTATTAAGTACTTTATTGGAACGAAAATATAATAAGTAGAATGGTTGTGAATCGTAAAAACTGCTCGTAACAAAATTTTCAGATAATCGTGCCATAAATTAGTTTAGCAATTTTTTTGAAGATAAAACTTCTTTTGGCGCTCCACACACAGATTTTTCGCGGGCTTTGAATTGACCGAAAGAAATTTCGGGTAAACTCGGGACCATGGCCATTGGCCATCTAGAAACGAGACAGCATTTCCCATTGGTCATTTAGAAATGCGTCAGCATTTCCCATTGTCCATGATGGATGGCCATGGTCATGGCCACGCCTTCCGGTTTCACCCGCGTAGTTTCCAAAATGAGCTACTCGTATCAAATTCTGAGTTAAATATAAGTTTTCACTTCTATCGGCATTCCTATGACTGCCAATTTTTTTTGCAAATTGTGTTGCTTCTACATACATACATAATATTATCTGAAGGAACTCCGTTCTTACCTGGTGTCCCATGACACCACATTTTTTTTGAACTGAAAACTTCTTTTGGCGCGCCTAGACAAATTTTTCGTGGGGTGTGAATTGAATTCTAGCGTCACGCTCGGGTATGATAAGAAAACTGCGGGTAAACTCGGGACCATAGCCATTGGCCATTTAGAAATGGGATGACCAGGCCACACCCTCCGGTTTCACCCGCGTAGTTTCCAAAGTAAGCTATCAAGTTCTGAGTTATAAGTTTTCACTTCTCTAACGGCAGTTCCTATGACTGGCAATTTTTTTTATTATGTCACGGGTGATATGTTCGGCCCAGTCCGAGTACAGTTTCGTTCGTTCGGCTACCTTTTTCAAGAAGTGTAACCTAGTATTGGCTATGTTTGATTTGGTTCGAGTGCCAAACGGGCAGCGATTGCCGCGTCCACTCTCTTTGAAAAAGGCCATCGGACGAGGCTAAAACTTATCTACACTGGACCGACCATATCACATGTGAGTTAGCCGTAACGTATTTACATAATATGTTGTACAACAACCACGTTAAGTTTCACTGTAAGTATTACTTTATTACGTTCATTCGCACGTTCCCTTATAAGTAGAGCAGTTCTTGCTGAGTCTGCCTGGAGAAGTACCATACCATTGGCAAGTATTGGTGCATCATTCCCGAAAAACTTCCGAATTCTAACTAAATCGGCTTTGGCTTTGCTATCGCTGTCTCTATAATTTCAAGAAAAAAAATGGTTGTCTGTAAAGTCGGTTTACTGACGATAGTTAAACGTGACAACGTCTTAAGAAATCAGTACGCTGATAGAGCGAGTAGTGATACCGCTCGACTCGGCGGGTGGCGCCCTCAGCGCTCAGCTTCATCCGCATGGCACGGACGACGAACTAACGGTAACGGTAACGTTACATGACGTCATGTTTTGCGGGCGTGCAGCCGGCTTCACCGAATTATAAGACGTTATCAGGTTATCACGTCAAAAAGAAAAGAAGCGCACTATCAAAACTAAGAAAGTTTTATTTGGCTGGAAAACCCTTTGGTGTCCGTCTTTACTTGATCCTATGACTTCATCACGATTCTCTTGTACCAAATTTGATCCATGTACCTCCCAAATTTCATCCAGATCGCTTCCCTTTTGCGTGAAAGAGTACCTAACGAACTTCTATACATAAATACAAACTTTCGCATTTATAATATTAGTAAGATGTCATACTAGCTTTGACACAGGTTTAGACTTTAGAGCACGGTAATATTATCTATACCTACTAGTATTATAAAGCTGAAGATTTTGTTTGTTTGTTTGAACGCAAGGATCTCGGGAACTACTGGTCCGAATTGAAATATTCTTTCTCTGTTAGATACTCCATTTATCG
This sequence comes from Ectropis crepuscularia, assembly GCA_963693475.1. NCBI lineage: Eukaryota > Metazoa > Arthropoda > Insecta > Lepidoptera > Geometridae > Ectropis > Ectropis crepuscularia. The sequence continues at coordinate 26,744,892 of OY856349.1, read as the reverse complement.
AGGAAGGCTATAGGCTATTTAACATCACGCTACTATCAACAGGAACGGAACAGGAATGAAAAATGTAACAAAAACGGGAAAAAAATATTGCTTTTCTGAGAGCTTTCGTTGCGTGACAGCATGTGTCTATCTTTTAAAGGTAGCGTCACTAGAACCTAAGGTAACCGAATTTGTTTAAAATTTTAATTGTTACGACCAATTTTCGATAGATGGCGTAGCAACGCGCGCACGATTCAGCTAGTCTGCTATATAATATTACCGTGTTTCGAGTGAGGCACGGCTGGCAGCTGGCAGCGCTATCAGCCGGTGCGCGATCGATTCCCCGCGACGTCAATTTGTAGCGTCTCTCCGCGTTTCTTCTGCCGGCGACGAACCGTGGAGACGGCTTCCGGCGATAACAGAGATATACTCCTATTTTTACATTTTAATATACGTACAGAAATTCAGCTAGATATACTAGAAATAAGCTGTGGTAACTCAGTGTCGAGACTATTTCTTAGCATGAGCAAAACACTAAATGTTAGTTTTTGAGGATTATTGGGTTTTTGATTGGGTAGGTATGCGAACTCATAAGAACTTTCCCTGTCAAGAAAAGTTACGGATGGTTTAGTCGGAAGAACGGCGACTGCCGATCCGGTGCCCCTGGTCTGCATCTCACTCGCACTAGTTTTTTCTAAATTTCGTGCGTAATGCGTGCTAACTTTAAAACGTTGAAGGAAACCACGAAATGACACCGGAATGTCGTGGTGGATTATTGCCTTGACTCTCTCCTTGCGAGTGAAGCCTTCGAGTCCCAGTCTCCCAGCTGTGCGAACATTTAGTGCGTTGCTTATGCTAAAATATATTTCAGTACTTAAAATACATAATTGTTGTTCAAAAATTCTTATATCGAAAGCAAAACTAAAAACGACTAATTCAATGTTTATTTATTAAATAAACTGAATTTCAGATTTTGTTTATATGTATAACAGTATAACTTTTTAAATACTTTTATTTCATTAGTAAGGTTAATATGGCATAATTTAAATATTGAATAAAGAAATCAATATCTTAATACGAGTACATAATTATATTATAAGAATCCAGTGTGATGATCTTTGTTTCCAGTGACTTTATGCGTAATTTGGTCCAACTTGATAACAAGATAGTATTAATTTTTTGAAAACTTTAATAAATATGATATTACCCGAGCGAAGCCGGAGCGAGTCGCTTGTTTTTTTTAGAATGAAGAAGTATCTAACAACAGACAAAAAATATACTAGAGTAACAATTAATTTAATACACTTTATTAGTTTCAAGCGCTTAGATACTTCAGTAGAACGTAATTGTCGTAAAATTCCTCAGCTATCGACGTATCGACAAATGGCGGCATAAAAACTAAAATGGCGTCGTGTATATGAACTTTTCAATACGACATTCCTGTCGTCGATATTTCCTCATTTTGGAATGGCGTGCGATAGAAAACAACGTGAATTCTTTCCCCTACAGTCCACGCCACTGCTCACGACTACAGAGAATATACATGAACTACCCTACTCTCTACCAATAAACTTTCCAATATCATGTATCATGCGGTAGTGCTGCCACACAGCTAGACACTTCGATACTGGTTCTAAAGTGGTCGAAGAGCAAAATAAATAAAACGAGACTTGAAATTTGTTATTGTTCGTGGGAAATACTATTTTCTAACAGAATAATGAAACAAGTTTTCTAAAGAAAACGTTTTTATTAATTTACGGATTCTTCGCTGGAGGCGCGTCGTTAATTAACTTTTAGTTTTAAAGTTATATATAAAGGTTAAAGACGTGGTTGTATACTGGCTAGTGTCTTATTTTACAATCGTCTGGTTAAAGGTTCCATTCCCGTACCAGTATACCTTAAATTATTTTTGGAACTTCGTTCCACTGTATTGTATTGGGCTTGTATTGGGAAAGATAGGAATTTTGCTACGCGACCGAACTGAAAACAATGTAAAAAACCGTAAGGAAAATATAAAACGCACGTGACGCGTAAAAGCTGTTCGTGAACAGTACTGCCAACCAAATTATTGTACCATACATAATAAAATTGAGATAATACAAGCTTTGCTTAGTTTGGGGTCAGATGGTGTTGTGTGTGAATTGTCCACCACCATTTTTTTTGAAGTGATAACTTTTTTAGGCGCGCCTAGACAGATTTTTCGTGGGCTGTGAATTGGATTCTAGTGTCACGCTCGGGTATGATAAGATAAGGTAAAGTCGGGATCACGGCCATTGGCCATCTAGAAATGCGTCAGCCAATGGGAAAGGCTGAAAGGCCGTGGCCTGGCATCATGGCATGCCCATCTAGAAATGCATCAAACAATAAGAAATGCTGACGCATTTCTAGATGGCCATGCCATGATGAACAGGCCACACCCTCCGGAAACACCCGTGTAGTTTCCATAGTAAGCTATCAAATTCTAAATTATAAGTTTTCACTTCTATCTACAGTTCCTATGACAGCCAATTTTTTTTTTTGCAATTTGTGTTGCTTTTGTTTTGTGTTGATCTGCCAAACCGCACTTGGCCAGCGCAGCGTGTGAGTTATAGTCGCGACTCTCTCCTTGTGAGAGAAGGTCCCAAGTCTAAGCAGTGTAAATAGTTGTCTTTTATTACCCGACTGCAAGAACTGTTTATTGGTATTGTATTCCCTATTCATGGGAGTTTCCTTTTTTATCCCCGATATATATATATTACGAATATTACTTACTATTTACTACCGGACTGCACGTAGCTCCAGAAAGCGACATCATTTCGTGGTTTATATTTCAAAGACTCGAAGAAGTTTAACTCAAGTTTCATGAAAATAACATCTTTTTATCTTATTTTTATAGAACAGTATGAGCAAGACTTATGCCTGATGATCAGCAATACGACTGCCCATAACAGCACAATGTCACGCAGTTATTGGAACTCAACGAGTCGAAATCATTACCTCGACTTTAAAACTTGTCTAGACTTGTCAAAATCATTACTGCGCTCGTCACCCAGAGATATAAGGTGATTTAAGTGGGCTGCTTATGTATACACTTTAAAATACTTTTGGGATGGGCAGCCTTGAAGAAAACAGGGATTTTTCAGGCCCGTGACTAAACATTGCCAACTTTATTTTTCAGATGATCGTACCATAAAAATAACTAGATCGTAAAATAAAATTAAGCAATGTTAATTTTTTTGAAATCGATTTGTTTTTAAATTATCCGAAGGAACTTTGTTCCTGCCTGCCGCCTAACTAAAATTGTCATAGCTTTCATATTGCTATCTCTTTTCTTTTCGCTTGAAATGACAGAGGCAGCAATAGCAAAGGCATAACCGATTTAGTTTGGCGGTAAAAGGGCCACAACTTTTTTTCATAGCATAGAGTTACGAGACGAGCAGGACATGTGCCTGGTAGTAAGCAACATACCTGCCACATCAGCCTGACAGCACAGTGACAGGCAGCTATTGGATCATGAAGAGTCCAAATCATTACCAAGCACTGCACTGCGCTCGTCATACAGAGATCTAAGATATTATATCTCTAAGCCCTGTAATTTCGCTGGAAACATTGCCCTTCAAACCGGACCGAAAATGTTTGCACATTACTGCTTGGCGGTAGAATAAATGGCAAAGGTGTGGTACTTCCCCAGGCGGACTCTGCCAAAAGTCCTACCACTACAAATATCACATTATGGGAATATGGATAGTCCACTGTGCCGTGTCTGAATGTGGGAAGATTATACCTAATGTAGACCATTCACAAAGGTAAAGCCACATAAGCCCTTGGGTAATTTATAGTTGCATCAATTAGATTATATTATTATTGTGGCTGCTCCTTTTCTTATCTTAACCGATTATGCCCAATTAGAATTTTATTATAATTATTTTAATTGACATGTCTGATTGTCTGCATTATAATATTATTACTTTTATTGATCTATTTTAAGGTAATATAATGTTATTTAAATTATCGAGAACTATTTATAATACTGTGACACTGCTGATTATATCTTCATGATGAAATTGATGGAAACTAATAATGTTCTAGTAGGTATATATATGTACTTGTATAATTGAAGCAAGAATGAGGCGTATTTAGACTTCCCAACAAATTATAATTTACCAAAAAACAGCTTCTCACCTAACATAATTGGAGTATATTCACGCCAATTCTATGGTGTAATTGACGCATATTTTTTCGACATATTACATTCGAAAAACTAACTTTTTGTTTTTGATTCTCCATTAACGTTTATGCTGGATCACGCTACTTTTTCAAGATAATCTTATGTATAAAATTCTCGTGTCACAATGTTTGTTTCCTTACTCCTCCGAAACGGCTTTACTGATTTTTACCAAATTTTATATGCATATTCAGTAGGTCTGAGAATCGGCTACTAGCTATTTTTCATACCCCTAAGTGAAATAAGGGTTGTTCAACCCTAAAAAAAAATGTTATATTTTTGGATAACAATTTTTGTTTTTATTTTTTTATAATGTGGCATTACAAAATACATACAACCCTACATTTTTACCCTTTTATCACCAACCCCAATTTTTTAATAGCCATTTTAGTAATATAATCATTTGACAGTAAACTCCTCCTAAACGGCTGGATTATTTTGAATGATTGTTTGTGTGTGTTTAAGTTGATTCGAGAATGGTATAGATTCACAAATAAGCCCGGCAGATGGCGCTGCCGACAGTGTCTAAGTTATGATCCGAGCGGAGCCGGAACGGGCCGCTAGATTAAATAAATAAATAAATATTTGTGGACAATTCACACACAACACCATCTGACCCCAAACTAAGCAAAGCTTGTATGATGGCGGCCAGATAGCTGATAGATTATTTATAAATAAACACTAGGTATTCCATTCTATTACTAATACTAAATAAATTTATAAAAAGATTAAAGTAGGTAATTCATTATTTATTTATTCAATAAAAACATTACAGCTCTCTATCCCAAAGAAGGTATTGTAACTCGGCATACTTCCTAGTAATATTCGACGTTGCTATTTATAAATTTTACCCCGTTCGAATAATTTAAAACATGCCTATAATTTTCATTCCGGTACGATGGTGGAATATTCCAAAAAGGCATTCGATTAATATTCATAAAGCTACGGCATCCCGCATATTACAAAAACAAATAATTCCATGCATAATCCTGAATATAATTACATTTTTATACCAATTAAAACATGCCATATCAATGCATCAACTTCAATTCAGGACTAAAGTTGAAGTTACAGTGGGTACCTATTGTTTTTTTGTAAAGGCTTATGAAGGGCCTAAGGGAAGTAACTATTTTCTGATCTGTGCCTAAGGCTTTAAGACGGCGGTTCGCACTGCGACCGAGACCGGAGACCGCGACGTCCGCGACAGGCACTTGACATTATAGAATTGTATGGGCGCCAGTTCGCGCCGAGACCTCGACAGAAGACCGAGACACGTGTCGCGGTCTTCTGTCGCGGTCTCTGCGCGAACCTGCACCTTTAGATGGTCTTTAATTCCTACGCAACTTTGGCATAGTGGAACGACATATTATAAGAACATACCTACTCTAAATTATAGATTATACTCATACCACAGTATATATAAAAACGACCAGTAGGAGGATGCTTTCGAACTTGCTATAAATGGTGACACAGTAGTGGCGCGTGTAGGGCTGTAAGGCTGTGACAATAAAATAAATATCATTGCTTAATTCATTTATTTTCAACGTTGTTAAGTATCAGCAACATTAATAGAAACACGTTTATTAGGATTAACAATTCTTAATTATTAACTAGGCCGGCCCTGCGGACTGGGTTCAGCCGGAGAGGCAATAAATGAGCGGATTTAGGATTTTTATGGCTAGACTTGTTTTGATATTTCCTTATTGATGAACATCATATTTTATGGATACATTATTATCCTGCTCCGGGCGAAGACAAATCCACACAAAAAAATCTCAACAATGAAATGGTGTAACTAACACGACTTTCAGTGTGTAAGCTAAGTGTGACTACTGACTAAGCTTTCAATATAGTACAAACTCCTTAAAATAATACAGACCAGATGAAGCTTTTTAACAAAATACAGAATATTAATAACATTAAAATTGCAGCTATAATTTACTATTTTTGGATGGTAACCTTATTGCCTATTATTACCTACTAACTAAGAATACATACGAATATACCTCGGGCATACTACAAGTGTACTACAAAGGGATAAATCATTTTTTATCACTGGGTGACGAGCACTGTGCAGTGTTACCCAGTAGTTTTAATTATTCACGTTCAAATTTCTACGTGCAGCCGTATTGTTTATACTACCAATGTCCTATTAATCCCATCACTAAACTTTATGTTGAAAAACAATGTTTTTTTTTTCGTAGCACCGCTATACATAGCTCGCCTGTTAACTGTATAGTGGCAGCCTTACGTCGATTATCTTCGCTCATAATTGATGCAATTATGAATCATGAATGGATTCAATTACATATGGAATAATTGTTCGTAATGAGTCTTGTTATAAAACTTCGGCCAAATTACTTCATTATAAACTGGACTTCATTATAGTCTATACATGCCTCGTAGCTCAAGCAGTAAGTTTGCCCGTAGTCATAGGTTCAATTCCCACCCAGGGCAAAAGTTTGTATAAAAAAATGCGAGCCAAAACCTGTCTAATCATTGAGTTAAGTCAGATTAGTATAGAAATCTTTAGAAAAATAAAGAATTGGACGTTCTACTCACACGGTCGTAGTGTAGAGGCTCTGAGTCGGGATGGGGTGACTTAGGATTACAATTAGGTCTACAATTTTCCCTACCTCCCTCTATTTTCCTTTTCTTCACCCAATCCAAGATATGTGTTAAAAAAAAATGTTTGTCTGTAAAGTCGGTTTACTGACGATAGAACGTGACAACGTCTTAAGAAAATACTGATGGAATGGTAGCATTTTTCAAAAGAAAATTTTAATTTCATTTGTTTAATAGATTTGTATGTAAAAAGTAATTAGTAGAATTCAGTCATTTTCAATCAAAACAATGCAAAAAACAATGCAAAAAAGCTTTTAGATGCCGGGGATCGAACCCGGGGCATTTCACATGCAAAGCGAACGCTCTACCACTGAGCTACATCGCCGCTTGATCTACTGGTCGAAATAATTAATACAACTGTAACAAACATGCGGCGAGGTAACGACCGACGGTAACGCGGTAACGGTACATGACGTAATGTTTTGTGGGCGTGCAGCCGGCTTCATCGAATTATAAGACGTTATCACGTCAAAAGAGCCCTAATGTCACGGACCCCGGAGTCTGTAGAATTGCTAAACTGAATAAAAAAAACACCATTTATAAACTGTTAAAAGTTGGCAAGTTATAACGGTTCTAATTTTCCAAACATTATTTGTGTATGAGCGTAATAATTGTTGAAGTTTTCACTTCTATCGGTACTTCTGGAGTGTAATTATTTTTAATAATGATAACTTTACCCGTGGCTGATATCTGGCCTAATGTTAATTCGTGGAATCTTTGGTGGAATTTGCTTATCTATAAGATCTATTAAAAACATTACAACCATCAGGAAAAACACACTCAACCATTACAGAACCTAAACTTTTGAACATTTTTACGTGATGTGACGCTAGTTTTCTTATTTTCCTTTTAGTATATAGCTAACATATGTATGTTTCTGTTCTAGGTAAGTGGAGATTGCGTGCGTTGTACCATCAAATGTAAGTTAAGTTAGATTAGTTGATAGCGCGGCGAATCAAAGTTGTTTGACTAAGTGAGACAGATGAGTTGGCTTGGAGCTTTATTCATGACTGTAAACAAACAACAACAGGCTGTATTTTATTCGTACAGATTCAAATTATTTTGTAAATAAATCCCTACTAATGTTACAAATGCAAAAGTAACTCTAAGATATGTCTGTTACGCTTTTGCACTGAACTACTCAATCGATATATTTATATGTATGAAATTTGGAATAGAGGTAGTCTATACCCTGAGAAAGTTTATTTTTAATGCAAAAAATGGTTATAAGACGTTAAGATGGGAAAAATTGTATGGAAATTTTGTTATTTGTGAAGCTAGAACCTTGAAGGTTGTTCAGCCGTATTAGACTTTTGATTACATATAAATAAACATAATAGTCCAAGATCCCAGAGCTGCCAGACGTCACGTATTTTCTGATGAACGAAATGTGGACGATTGAGTACAGTTAGTAAGTACTAAGAACACATGCTTACTCGCTAACTTGCTTAGACGGCCAATTTTGAGATATGGGGTAATGAAGGTACCTACATACAAATATGACCCACTTCACGTGTTTTCTAATGACCGGGATAGCGGCCCTGGGATCTTACTCTATAACATTACAAACTAGCAGCGCCCCGCGGTGTTACCCGCGAAGTTCCCGTTCCCGTTGATCCCGTTGTTTTTCCGGGATAAAAAGTAGCCTATGTGTTCTTCCCGACTATAATCTATCTGTGTTCCAAATTTCAGCCCGATCCGTTCATACCTTACGACGTGATTGACCAACAAATATCCATACATTGACATTTATAATATTAGTAGGATTTTAAGGGGGAAAATCCCTTTTATTTTTAATTAATCTCTTTTTCATCGCGAGGGAATTGACATGTACCTCCTCGAAAATAATTTTTCGAGGTCATGCATCAACCCCCAACGTAGTGGACTATAGTTTAGACTCGCTCCTCGAAACAAAGCCCCGAGACCCGCAATAACAGCATTTACCGGGCTTATGCTTATTTTTTTTTACCTTTCATAGGCTTACACTTGACCGCCTCGCATCTCGCCTGATGTTACGCGACGATGCGGTCTACGATGGGGCGTATTTACCTAGAAAAAAACCGATTCACTCTCGATTTGAAGACACAAATGAAGTAACCATCGGGGAAACCCCACTCAGGCAACGTGTTCCACAGCCTAGACGTTATTGTCACAAAAGTAGAGTCAAATCTCTTTGTTCGTGTCTTTGGAACATCAACCATGAAACAATGTCGCTTTTTCGAGCTACGACCATTCCGATAGAAAAAAGGGCAAGGTGGTATTAGATCATGCAAATCTGAAGCACACTCTCCGAAGTGTATCCGATAAAAAACCGATAGGCTAGCAATTGTTCGGCGATGTTCGGCGACTTTGAAGTCTTTTTCGCACAAGAGTGTCATTGTATTTGTGAAAGATGTCTCTGAACCAGCTAACTGATACGTGTATCGTTCGACTACTGGTCTCGTATATACATATAGAATGGAACACAAAAGAGAGTCCCTGTCCATTATGTGAAGACAATAGGTCGCTGGAGGCGGCAGTTAGACTGTCTCCTCGTCGCCACACAAAGAAGGGTCATGACAACATGTCCGTCTGTCTATATTCCGCTCCTTTCTCTTCGGTTCGGAGGATGTGGTTACTAATTACATGTTATGACAGTATATTGGGCTAAAGAGAGAAAGAGACTCACTATACTATATTCGTGTTTTTATAGTAAATAGTGACATGTATGGAAAGCAAAACGCCTGCCGAACAGTCTCAGCAGTCCCAGCCTTGAGTTTTGGGGGGTCACGAGTAGAAATACAATAAATCGAGTAAAAAAGACTTTACTAGTAGCGCCTGACGATTTTACCCGGGTAATTGCAGTTCCAGTCGCTATAAATTATGTACGAATATTTTATTTACGTTGGTGAGAAAAAGTAGCCCTAAACAATTAAAATATTAAAGCTACTAGCAGCGCCCTGCGGTGTTACCTGCGAAGTTCCCGTTCCCATTGTTTTTCCGGGATAAAAGTAGCCTATGTGTTCTTCCAGAATATAATCTATCTGTGTTCCATATTTCGGCCCGATCCATTCATACGTTAGGACGTGATTGAGCAACAAACATCCAAATATCCAAACATCCATACATTAACATTTATAATATTAGTAGGATAGTAGGATTCTTTGCACCGTAGTACTTACCGTACTCCGTAAGAACGCCTAAAAATATATTATTGAAATTTAAAACGTAAAAAGCTTAGGTATATATATCATTTAATCGCACATTTAATTCATTCATCACATTTAATTTCACGGACTATTATTATCCCGTAAAAGATAACAAAGTTTCGAAAATAATAAATAAATATTTTGCAAAACAATATTTGAACATGAACTCTTTACGTTCCAATAGCTGCGTGACACTGTGTTATCTGGCAAGCATGTTGCTTACCACCAGGCACATGCCCTGCTCGTCTCGTCTCGTGTATGGTTAGGTTACATTAAAAAAATAATGGAAATAGGTTTGTAGGTAAGTGCTGCATAAAACAATAAAAGCGCCATAATCTGCCTTTCGGCATGTTCTCTTTTACGCAGGAAGATATAACTACATAATAAGAAACGATAAACATTAATTTCCCGCCAATTGATAATGCAAAAGCACCTGTCCGTATTTACCCACGATGCAACAAAATAAAACTCGCAACAAACCAGTATTGCCAGTCGCATCCCGTCCCGTAAATCAAGTAATATCGATCAAGGTCACGGCAGGCGAGCGAGGAGCCCGTATTTATGGCAACACCGCTCCCCTTGTTTTTATCAATTAATGGGGTACTAGTGGATCCCCTTGCACTATTCCACTTTGCTGCCACTAAAGGAATGCATACCAACAAATTTAAAACAACACCCTCCCATCCCATTTTCATCCTTATTACAATACATGTGGTACGATTATAACAGCACGGTAAACTTGGCACATGAAAACAAATGCGATTTATCACGGTGTCGAAGGAATTTAAGTGTTATTTCAAGGTGTTAAAGTCTAAATCGTCGGCAATTATGTGTAATTTGTAGTGTGGTGAGGGGTGCGTGCCCATTGTGCCGGATCGATGACGTCACACGTCAAAGGGGAGCATCTCTGTTGTCTTCGTAATTGCAAGTTCCGTTCCGTTTGCGGTTACGCGCTGATTTATGTCAAGTTGTTTTGTTTGACGTAATGTTAGAACGTTATAAAAGCTTTTGTCTCAATAACTGTACCGTTAGTACAAATATATTAAACCTAACGACTCGAACTTCTGATTATTACAATATTGTAAATGTCTCGTTTTTGATCCCATAATTAGATAAATAAATAAAATTATCTTAAAAAAATATTGGCAGTCATAGGAACTGCAGATAGAAGTGAAAGAATTTGATAGCTTACTTTGGAAACTACACGGTGTAACGTGTACCTAACCGGAGGGTGTGGCCTGGTCATCATGGTATGACCATCTAGAAATGCACCAGCATTTCCCATTGGCTGACGAATTTCTAGATGGCCATGCCATGATGGGCAGGCCACACCCTTTTAGCATTTCCCATTGGATAACGCATTTCTAGTTGTTCAATGGCTATGGTTCTTTCGAGTTTACCCGAAGATTTCTTATCATATCCGAGAGTGACGGTAGAATTCATTTCACAGACCACGAAAAATTTGTCTAGCCGCGCCAAAAGAAGTGTTCACTTCAAAAAGGTAGGTATCGTTATATGGCATTTGTGACACTGCTTTAGGTAGGTTTTGGTCTGAGAACATGACGGTGATACCACTATCCTTAGGAAACGCGGTAAGTACCAACTACCGACATATTCCAAGAAAAACGTAACTAAACTTAAAAGTATATTATACTTAAAATTAAATCTGTTTAGCAGACTGTGAAGGGTAAAAAAACAAGTAGTTACTGAAGACTACGCGCACAAACCAAAAAACCTTTCCTTCCTTCTTTTTTTAGACACTGTTCTACCTATGCCTAATAATTCCGCTGTTCGGGGGGTCTACCGCCGAACGAAAAATGTCATAGCTTTGATGTTTCTCTCTCTTTTCTTTTCGCTTGAAATGATAGAGACTGCATTAGCAAAGCGATAGCCGATTTAGTTAGGCGGTAGAGGTGCTGAAGTAGAAATCAAGACAGATTCCACAAACTATTAGCGAGGTTATCGAATCATTTCGAAGAGTGCACTATCGAAAGTGTTTCATGTTTTCGACCAAGGATTTGTTATTAATGTTTTTCGATGTTTACGAGCATTCAAAGAGACGAAATTGAGCCTAACTTAGATAAAACCTAAAACACTGAGGTTTGACGTTGTATTGCAGTTGTTCCACAAGGAAGGCTGGTTATATTTTACAATTATGTGCATGGATCATAGTCACAAGAGAAAAGCTAATTATGGCTACTTTAACAGTTACTATTTAAATGTAAGAGGACTAAAAACCAAACTTAAAACCTGGAGAAATGGTCTGGCTCTTGCGGAACATCGTAGTGTGGCGGCTACAGAAACCTTTCTCGATCAGTCTGTGGCTGGCGCAGAAGTTGTAATTGAAGGGTGGACCATAGTTGACAGACAGACACCATGTGGCGGGGTGCTTCTGGCTGCTCGTACACTTATAGCATTGCGTCGACATACTCTTCTGGAAACAGCTGCTGGTGAGGGATCTGTGGTCAAGTTTTTCTTGGAATGGACGGACTATTTTTGTTTGTGTTGTGTACATTAACGAGGTAAAATTTAATTACATTTTTAGGGTTCCGTACCCAAAAGGGAAAAACGGAATCATATTACTGAGACCTGGCTGTCCGTCCGTCCGTCTGTCACCAGGATGTATCTCAAGAACGGTGATAGCTAGACAATGATATATATATATGATAATATTCACAGATGATGTATTTCTATTTCCGCTATAACATCACATTTTGTAGTGGTAGGACTCTTGGCAGAGTCCGCCTGGGGAAGGACCATACCTTTGCCAAATATTCTACCGCCAAGCAGTAATGTGCAAACATTACTGTGTTCCTGTCTGAAGGGCAATGTTTCCAGAGAAATTACAGGGCTTAGAGATATAACAACGTAGATCTCTGGGTGACGAGCGCAGTGCAGTGCTAGGTAATGATTTGGAATCTTCATGTTCCAATAACTGCGTGTCACTGTGCTGTTATGTGGCAGGCATGTTGCTTACCATCAGGCACATGACCTGCTCGTCTCGCCACTCCATATTTAAAAAAAAAATTACTAAAAATAATATTTAAGGGTCCCTTACAACAAACTTGATTTTTTACCGTTTCTTGCTCGATTAGTCCGTCCCAAGCAAACTAGGTGGTGCCACTAGTAAAAATAAAACGCGATATCGAATTCGTCGTCAGAATCATGAATCAAAAATCATTTTTTTTTTAAAACTTTTTGGATTGAAGACTGTCTGCGGAAATTGCGATCTATACGGAATTCTGAATAAAACCAAAGAGGTTTTCGCCGTTTATTTGCTAATGGTACGGAACCATTCGTGCGGGAGTCCCACTCGCACTTGGCCGGTTTTATTTTTTATTCCGCAACGTAAGTTGACACAAATGAAACAGCGGGAACAAAATAAACCATAATAAAAGTATACCTAAACTTACCGAATATTACTCTTTTTACACCATTACGGGACAAGGAGATAAAACTGTTTTGTGTATTGTATTCCCAATAATGGGATTATTTAGCGGGCTCCTTATGTAGGTATGTGTGCCTGAGTGATAAGAACAGTCCCATCATTTGAAGTTTTCACTTTCCTAGTATGTAGTTCATTGTTACGTTAGTATATTTGTGGTTTACCATCATTCGCCTTAATTGTTCGTCTTGTTACTCTATGTCATAATGTAAAAAAAGAAAGAATACCTGGGTAGCGATTCTGAAACCATTCGGTTGCATCCGACACGGAATCTTATCTCTCGGTCTTTGTCTTATCTGTTTAGCATGACAAAGACCGAGAGATGAGATTCCGTGTCGGATGCAACCGATTGGTTTCAGAATCGCTACCCTGAAAACACAAAATACAATGATTATGCATAAAATCGGTAGTAAATTGCGAGAAGTGCGTGTGTGCGTGCGTGTGTAAAAGTGAAAAAAGAATTATCTTTTTGCATCACTTTTAACTACCGCTACCTAAAATCAGCAAATCCAAACATTTGTTTTCTTTCATAAGGGATGTATAGGGTAATTACCCTCTGATGGCTTTTACTGCCTTCAGATCTGTGACTATAAGACTAATCTAAACTTTCTAGATGTACTTACGCATAAACGAATGATATAATTATCACAAAAATATTTTTACTACGTAAAAGCTCAAAGCCTGGAGGTCGTGAGTTTGTATAAAATGGCAGGATTTCGAAATAATTAAGACAAATAATACTGAGGTTTTTAGATTTTTTAATTATTTCAGGACTCATCAGATTAAATAACATTGTAACAGTTCCGAAAAAAATAAAACGAAAACATTGTTTTGAAGACACAGGACTTTAAATGAAATGTTATTACTTCAAATGTTCCGAGTTTTAAAAGACTGAGAAAAACAGAGAACTTAGCTGTTATAATTACAAGACTCGTAAGTTAAAACAAAACTTGTAACAGTCCCGAAATAAATACAGCAAAAGTCCGACTTAGCTGTTATTTCTGAAGTACTCGTTGTAGGTAACCACAAAGATAAAGGAACGTAACAGTTAGCGGCATCGCAACCGCACGCACCGCGGATTAGAGCATTCTCGTTTTTACTACATCTCTTTTTTTTCTTTTATTTCTCGCAGTCATTTGATGACCGCGCGCATTTTTTTCCCTTTTATAATCTCTTTGATGGTCGGGACGTAAAAAATGTTATCTCTCACGATAAATAAACCATTTGTACCTTTTGTACATTTTTACTATAACAGTTTTTTTTTTATTTATTTTAACTTCGTTTGAGCTTTGTGTCTTATGTTTTTTTCAAAGTCTTTTATGGTTTGTGTTTTATTTTTAAATTAGATCACTGAAGATCGAACAAAATCATGTCTTGAAGTTCCGTTGTAGAATTTGATTATTTTTTATTTGTTCCGATTTTAATAGTTTATTGTAGTGGTAGGACACGTTGCAGAGTCCGCTTGGGGAAGTACCACACCTTTGCCAGTTTTGCTACCGCCAGCTAGTTATGTGCAAATATCACTGTTTGAAGGGCATTGTTTCCAGATAAATAAAATACAGAGCAAATAGTTAAATCATCTTATATCCCTGGCTAATAAGCGAAGCGTAGTAGTTAGATAAAAATAAAAATGAAATCCAAAGTTTCCAAAAATGTTACTCCTGAATCGTGTTTGGCGAAAACAATTGAACGTGAAAAACTAGCAAACCGCCGTTTACACCGCGAGACGCAACTTGTAGTAATATGAATTCAAAATACAGCAATAAATTTAAATTATTCCATAATTATACAACGTTAATGAAGCCATTAATGAATTAAATTAATAAAAGCGTCGTTCGCTGCAGGAGGTGGTACTTTTTCATTACAACAATGACTCACGTTTCTTTCCTGATAATTTATCGGCGTGATATTTCACAGCTTTACCGAATGGTCTACACACACGATTTAATGAGACGTTACGGGTACCGATTTTGAAAACCACTCGACGCTAATATTGGTCTCACAAAAAACATACGACAAACACATTCAGATTCATTTATTTCAGACCTAAGATATAACAGATACACTCTTGGTAACATACATAGTATTCAAAATCTATGTACCGATTAATATGTGAAGCAAAAGCTTTAGCCTTTTTACGCAAATTACGCGGAAGGAGGAGTATGAAATTACGAACACTTCTACTTTATAATTTGGAGGAGTACAGAGTGCTAATATTTTTAACGCATGCGTAAAAAATATGTTAAATTAAAATAAAAACATTACACTCACAGTGTATTTTTAGGGTTCCGTAAAACGTAAAAACGGAACCCTTATAGATTCGTCATGTCTGTCTGTCTGTCTGTCTGTCTGTCTGTCTGTCTGTCTGTCTGTCCGTCCGTATGTCACAGCCATTTTTTGCCGAAACTATAAGAACTACACTGTTGAAACTTGGTAAGTAGATGTATTCTGTGAACCGCATTAAGATTTGAACAAAAAAAATTATAAAGAAGAAAAATTAGGGTTGCCCCCCATACTGAGAACTGAAACTCAAAATTTTTTTTTTCATCAAACCTACACGTGTGGGGTGTTTATCGATAGATCTTCAAAAATGATGTTAAGGTTTCTAAAATTATTTTCGTCTACACTGAATAATTTGCGTGAGAGACACTTCCAAAGTGGTAAAATGTGTGCCCCCCCCCCCTCTAACTTCTAAAGTAAGAGAATGAAAAATCTAAAAAAAATATATGATGTACATTACCATGTAAACTACCAACGAAAATTAGTTTGAACTCGATCTGATGAGTAGTTTTTTTTAATACGTCATAAATACACTATTATTAAAACTTCGATCAAAGTTACAACGAACTACAAGAACTATGTGTACTATGTATATTATGTTACTTGCTGCAACGGAACCCTTCATGGGCGAGTCCAACTCGCACTTGGCTACTTTATTTATTTGATACACGCATTAATACTACTTATTTTGATAATTGTTAAAATATGTGCTCAAATAGAGAGTATTACTATTCCCTTGTGGTCTAATTTTGTCCACTAGGCCATCACTAGTTAAATAATGTTTAAAATATGTCAAGAAAGTTCAAATTATTAAAAAGATAAGTCAACGCCCAAAACAAGAATTTGCTCACAATAGCTCTCAATAGAGACCATTGGAAGAGGGAAGAGAGGTATTTGCTCAACGTTGGGACTAGACTGGCTAATGTAATAAAAATAAAGTTGCCAAGTGCGAGTTGGACTCGCTCATGAAGGGTTCCGTTGCAGCAAGTAACATTATATACATAGTACACATAGTTCTTGTAGTTCGTTGTAACTTTGATCGAAGTTTCAATAATAGTGTATTTATGACGTACTAAAAAAAAACTACTCATCAGATCGAGTTCAAACTAATTTTCGTTGGTAGTTTACATGGTAATGTACATCATATATTTTTTTTAGATTTTTCATTCAAGAGAATGTAAAATTAACGTAGGACGTAAATCTAAAGTAAGAACTTTAGAAGTTAGAGGGGGGGGGGGACACACATTTTACCACTTTGGAAGTGTCTCTCGCGCAAATTATTCAGTGTAGACGAAAATTATTTTATAAACCTCAACATCATTTTTGAAGACCTATCGATAGACACACCACACGTGTAGGTTTGATGAAAAAAAAATTTTTGAGTTTCAGTTCTCAGTATGGGGGGCAACCCTAATTTTTTTTTTTTTTTTCTGTTGAAATCTTAATGCATTTCACAGAATACATCTACTTACCAAGTTTCAATAGTGTAGTTCTCATAGTTTCGGCAAAAAGTGGCTATGACATACGGACGGACAGACAGACAGACATGACGAATCTATAGGGGTTCCGTTTTTACGTTTTACGGAACCCTAAAAAGATATTTTAATAATATAAGTTATAAATTAACGACCATGTTTTATAAATATTGTTATGAAGAAGCAAAACACATGTTTTGACGAATATCTAGAACATTCGTATAATTTGCCTACAATACTAAATGTCATCAGTGATCAACGACGAGTGAATTCAAAAATGAGTCTCCCGGGGTCTCGCTCTGTATGGTTTGATCATAGACTGCAACAGGATGAGAAAAATAACAACATCCGTTTGTGTCGGAGCAATTCTAGTTGTTAAAACGAATCGGTCCCTACACTCGTATCTATTACATGTTTCGCTCTGAGATTTATTACTATGTTGCAGACCTAGAATCTATGGTGGTACATCTGTCCATGATCTGCATAATCTATGATTTCTGTTATTGACGATGCAAAAGCGACGGGGTGTTATAAGTTTGACGACAATTTTTCACTTTCTTTCTATCTCTCTCCTCTGTGTGTATGTGTTATGTATGTCTGTACGTAGCTCCCATACGGATGGAGAGATTTTGATGCTTTTTTGTTTGAAAAGTAAATAAATAAATAAATATTGGTGGACAATTCACACACAACACCATCTGACCCCAAACTAAGCAAAAGTGATTATTGTTTTCATAATTATGAGTACTTACGTTTGTGTTTCCGCAAAAAATATAAGGCAAAGAGTTCATTTTGTTTCTCCGAAGTTCTACCGAACCGACTTCAATTTTAATTATTATGTAGGTACTTATTTAAAATATTTCTGGCTAACTAAATCAAACTACGTATTACTTTATGCTAAAAATAATCATAATACATATAGATCTCCTGTCACGATGTTTGTCCGCGATGGATTCCTAAATTACGTAACCGATATTAAATCGGCACACCGCGAGCAGTCTGGTCCAACTTGAGAGATAGGATAGTTTTGACGTGATAAAGTCTTATAATTCGATGAAGCCGGCTGCACGCCCACAAAACATGACGTCATGTACCGTTACCGCGTTACCGTCGGTCGTTACCTCGCCGCATGTTTGTTACAGTTGTATTAATTATTACGACCAGTAGTTCAAGCGAGGATGTAGCTCAGTGGTAGAGCGTTCGCATTGCATGTGAAATGCCCCGGGTTCGATCCCCGGCATCTAGAAGCTTTTTTTGGCATTGTTTTGATTGAAAATGACTAAATTCTACTGATTACTTTTTACATACAAATCTATTAAACAAATGAAACTAAAATTTTCTTTTGAAAAATGCTACCATTCCATCAGTATTTTCTTAAGACGTTGTCACGTTCTATCGTCAGTAAACCGACTTTACAGACAAACATTTTTTTTAATTTCGATTATTGGTCTTTAAATGACTATCCGAGCGCAGCCGGAATGGGCCGCTAGTATTATTATAAATTTAGCATTATCGATATATTAGCACCATCTGCGGTTTTAGCAAATAGCTATGTTTTATTTATTACTAGCGACTCGCAACGGCTTCGCACGGGTGCAATGCTGATACGAAATATACTAAGAAAAATGATTACTGTGGGTAATCCCTAAGAGATAGACGTGTACCATTATGATTTTTTTGTAGACCATTTTAAGGCGTACAATACTGCGGTACATTATTTTGATCTATCTCGTAGGGTTCAGCCAGCGTTTGCAATTTAAGTGCAAAAATTGTGTTTATTTATGACATTGTTTTAGAAATATTAAAAATTATCCGTGTCACTCTACTGTAATATGCATGTATTCTACATAAAAAAATTCCTCTTGAATCACTCTATCTGTTAAAAAAACGCATCAAAATCCGTTGTGTACCTAGTTTTAAGCATACCTACATAGAGATATGGGGACAGAGAAAGTGACTTTGTTTTATTCCATGTAGTGATATAAATTTTAAGTTATGCGTTTTTATTTCAGCACTATCGCACTGCACTATATTGCACTATCGGCAGTCCCCTATGACTGCCAATTAGTTTTTGTATGTGTCATTGTTATGCGGTAGTTCTACCAACTGTGTAACGGTTTTGATGTTTCTTTTTATTTGGGTAGATATCTACTAATTCAGTAGTGATCCCATTTAATTTTATCGAAATCAATGTAGCTGATTTTGAAATATGAACGAAAACCTAAAATTTTCTTGATGACGTATTTGTCTTATCTCACTTTCTCGTTTCATGATCATCATCAGCCTGTGTTCGTCCATTGCTGGGCATAGGCCTCTCCCATAATACGCCACCCGATCCTTGGTCTTACGTTTCTAACCGCCACCAGCCGTCTTTCGTATATCGTCACTCGTATTTTTTGTAGTGGTAGGACTCTTGGCAGAGTCCGCCTGGGGAAGTACCACACCTTTGCCAGTTATTCTACCGCCAAGCAGTAATGTGCAAACATTACTGTGTTCCGGTTTGAAGGGCAATGTTTGCAGAGAAATGACGGCGTAGAGATATAACAACTTAGATCTCTGGGTGACGAGCGCAGTGCAGTGCTAGGTAATGATTTGGATTCTTCATGTTCCAATAGCTGCGTCTCACTGTGCTGTTATGTGGCAGGCATGTTGCTTACCATCAGGCACAATACCAGCTTGTCTCGTCACTCTTTATTTAAAAAAAATACAAGTATATATATTATATTAAATGTTTCCGTCTTTGTTTCAACTCTACCTTTAAAAGTGTGCTCTACCTTAAGGCCGGTTTGCATTTTGATTAGTGCGAGTGTGAGTGCGAGTGCGATTGCGAGTGCGAGTGAGTAATCGTGACTGATTACTATGCACTCGCATTAATCAATCGGTGTCCACACGTGTATGCTACTAATCACTCAACACCTGCACTACTCACTCGCACTCGTACTAATCAAAATGAAAACAGGCCTTTAGTTTCAGTTCCTAAAGCTTGTTGAGCAAAAGCACCGAAGTTGTCGCTCGGCCACTCGGCCCGAGTCTCGCCGTATTCATACATATTTATGTGTATACCGGGCTTAAGTTCAACGCAACCAGCCAAGGCTGTTGCTAACTACACCGAGTATTAGCTCTCGTAGGTACCCGTCCTTACTGGCAAGGTTGAAACACTCGAGCGGTGACAGCCTACTAATGTATTTGTCTATATAAATATACAGAATATACACTAACATTACAATCCGAGAACATTTGTCTTTTTGTTTGTAATACATACTCCACTAAATGTTCCCATTGCTGGGATACGAAGCCTTCTCCCGCAACGAGACTGTCAAAGCCATAATTCACCACGCTGACCCAGTGTGGTTGGTCGATGATATCAAAAGATTCTAGAAACATGCCAGTTTCGGCACGATGTTTTTCTTTCACCTTTTTAAGTTAGTGGCATTAAAAGGAAAATGCAGTGGTGTACGTGTCGTGTCGGTGCCGAACCAAGGGCTCCGGATCGGCAATTGCCGTTCTCTCGACTAGACCAGCCGTAACTTTGTATGTAATGGGTTGATTCCAAAGTTAATGTAAAATAAAATAAAAATAGGTAAAAAAACTTTTTAAGTTAAACATACATTGCAATGTTTAAGATAAATGTACTAAAAACCAAAAAATAATAAAATAGATACAGTCGTGGGAATTATAAACATATGCATAGACTAGACTAAAATAAAACCGTGGGGCACGTCAATTGTCTACAATCGTTGATTAAAATGTTTGTGTTGTAATGTTACACTATAATTAGGCACACATGCTGTCACGCAACGAAAGCTCTCAAAAAGCAATATTTTTTCGCGTTTTTGTTACATTTTTCATTCATGCTCCGCTCCTGTTGATAGTAGCGTAATGTTAAAATAGCTTATAATCTTCCTCGATAAATGGACTATCCAACAGAGAATTTTGGATCTTTCAATTCGCACTAGTAGCTCCCGAGATCCTTGCGTTCAAACAAACAAACTCTTCAGTTTTATAATATTACTATAGATAAACTTCGTTAAAACATATTACAAGTGAAGTCGCGCAGCATAGCTAGTATGATTACTCACATTGCCATGAGCTACAATAAGGACCTGTAGCTGTAGGTAAGTAATAGAACAACCTAGTTTCGTTTTTATATTATTGCGATAACTTTACAAGCCTGTTGCGGCTGTCACGAATTGTAATGTGTGACATACAATAATTGTTTTTGAGCTTTAACTTCTTAAGGTGCGCTTATACGGGCGACTAAAATTACTCAATTCCAGTCAATACTCGTCAACTATGACGTCACGACTACATCAAGCAATTTACGGCAATGGCAACAAGCATCAATACTGCGCAATACAATATTGAGCGATATCGCGCAACTTCATCAACTAGGCAATACTGTCCTACACGAGCATTTCAGTATTCGCTCGCTATGGACGACATTGTTCTTGCTGCGGCGGCTTGTAGCGCCACCCGACCTCTCGCTCTCCCCGCGGAAGCAAGACGACAAGCAGCAAAACAAACAAGTGCGAATGAGATATATATATACAAAAATTGCTAGGAATTTCCAAGCTCATTGGATATTCGTCAATTCGTATCGGCGACATTGAGCAATTTGAAATATCTGGAGCAATTAGAAGCAATATCGCCGAAATAATTGCCGCAATTTATTGAAATTGCGATTAATTGCTCCATTAATTGCTCCCGATTGGTCCATTCGTGTCGCCGAGCAATTATTGCCCTCGTGTAAGCGCACCTTAAGCGCACCTTTATGGCGGGTGAGGGAAATATTTACAGAGTGAATTTTTACGGAACGGCACCCAAAATCCATCAATTTGTTGATTGCGCTAACGCACTGCAAACTTCTTGCGAGAGGAGTTTGGAGTTGCGAGAAATAACAATTTGTTTTCTCCGAAATGACAAAAACCAACTTCAATTTAAAATATATGAATTTATTCATACATTCGACAAAATTTCATAAGAATCCGTCGCTAAGGGCTAAGGGAAACTGCGTGATGAGGGCGCGGGCGCAGTTTCGTACAAAACTCGCGGGTCGTTTTTGAAATGAAAACTTCTTCTGGCGCGCCATAGACAGATTTTTAGTGGGCTGTGAATTGAATTCTAGCGTCAGACTCGGGAATGAGAAAAAAGTTCGGGTAAACTCGAGACCATGGCCATGCTCATCGCCACGCCCTCCGGTTTCACCCGCGCAATTTCCAATGTGAGCTATTAAATTCTGAGTTATAAGTTTTCACTTCTATCGGCAGTTCCTATGACTGCCAACTTTTTTCATTTAATTAAATGGACCGCGTGCGGGCGACTGCTTCACGCAGTGTCAGCCCTTAGCCGTCTAGATATATGCAAGTAAATTTTAGTTATTTGTCCAAATTTTAAAAACCGCCATTCCGATTTCGATAAAATTTGTATACGACAACGTCTGACTTATTATTAGCTACCAAAAAAAACCATCAAAATTGATTCACACTTGGCGTAACTATCGCGTAACATGCATAATCATAATCATAATCATTTTTATTCATAAAATAATATTACATGTCACAAGATGAATGAAAGAAGATGTACCTACACTTCAATATTAAAAATTACACGAAATGTAATTAATTCATACAAATAATCCCATGTAGATACTTTCAATTACTTAAACAAATAAATTAAAATGTCAGACAAAAATCAATAAAAAATACACAAAAAACAAAAACCATGTCAATCATAAATTAAAATACAATAAATTAAACGAATACAATAAATTAAAAGAAATGTCAAACAATAAATTAATGATTAAAATAACAATGTCAAAAATACTATAAATACACATAGCAAACTAACATAAAGTTAAGTTAATTTCAACTTCATCATTTCCGAGTACTTACAATACAAAACATACAACCGAATCGAGACACGTCCTTTTTTGAAGTCGGTAAAAAATTAGGGAAGTGCAACCTTTCCTTCATAAGTACACACACACATTTAAAACGTATTTCGTTTCCACTCCCATGATACTTCAATAAAATATTTAAATATTCCTTTCTTCATATTCCTGTATCGTATAAACACAGTGGCCTAAAAATAATTTCTATTTAAATTCCATATATTTCCATACCACCGTCGCGTCGTAAGTCAGTGAACCGATAACAGTAACTCATCGATGCGATCGTGTGACGCTAATGCAAATAGAACGTTTCGCTGAAAAATACTGAATAATCCAGTTCCCTGACCTATAACCCGGTTACCGACGAGCTCGGAGCTTGACGACGTATTACTAGTAAACAAGAATAAATTGAACTACAAAGAAGAACTAACCAGAGAAAATAAAAATAATATGTAGTGTCATGGGACACCAGGACGTCTACTCTATTTGAAAAAACAAATTCAAGCAAATCCTTCGTTCTCCTTGTGTGCAAAAGTTAGTTCTGAACTTCGTCAAGGGTAGCGTCAAATGCGTGCTAAAAAATTTATCTAACGAAACATCGACGGACTTGTATCATGTATTTACTGGACAGTTTATGTAGACATGTAGAGCCCCGAACTGACTAAAGTTACCTGTTTAGACTGAGTCTGTATCTTGGACGCTCTTGTACTTACTAAAGTAAACAATGCGATAATTTATTTATGTCACAACTAAAACGATTTACAAAACAACAATTTTTACATTCGTTGATAGATTATCATATAGTAGGTACCTTTGTTATCAAAATAGTTTACAATGTTGAGATTTAAACGTTAAAAATAAATAAACGTTAAACTTACTAAATACGTTATATATTATTAAGTAAATGTTTAATTATTGGATCTCAAGTAAAATAACGTGAAGATCCTAATAACAAACAAAAGTGGCTTGTTTTATGAAGTTCTACGGGTATTTATTCTTTTAAAAACTTACATGCACCTTTTGTGAAATGCATACATTTTCTAGATTAACTTTGTCTCCATAGCAACATAGCATTGTTCAGAAGAAGTATTTACTTAATTGCATTAATTACTAACATTATGTAATTGGGCACAAACAATTCAAGGTATTCACGGACCTTAAGAAACTACTTACAAAAGTACATAACGCAAAAATATCGTGAAGAGTCAAGTAACAAAGAATAATGTCTTGTTTTATGGTACTTGTCAACATTAGTCTTCTAAAAATATATGTATGCCTTTTGTAAAAAGCATACCCATTCGTGATTAATTATGTTTTCATTGCCTTGTTCGTAGGAAATGCCTACTTAATTGCATTAATACTAACATTTTTAAGTGAACACAAACAGTTCAAGTTATTCATGGACCGGACCCTATTTAAACAATTTACAGTACATAATGCAGGAATAGCATGAAGTTTCAAGCAAAAAGTATGCCTTATTTTATGAAGTTTTGCTGGACTATAAATAATCTTTTAAAAACATACATACCTTTTGCAAAAAGCCTTGGGAAATACATATCTACTCAATTATTCTAATACTATACGGATATTCTAATACACGGAATATTTATCGTGGTTATTTTGTGGAACATCTCCTCTATAATTTCCAGCGTAATTTCCATTCTGGTAATTTTCCAGCAATGAAAAATAATATCTACTAATAATATCGTTATTAAAATACCACGCACTGAGGAATACATGACAGAAACTTTACCAGATATAAAAACCAGCTATTCCAGACTATAATCTGACCCAATCATAATCCGATCCGTTCATGCATTCCGACATGATTGAGCGATTGAGCAACAAACATACGTCCTTTCAGATATTTATAATATTAGTAAGACTCTTTGATAACTTTGTTTTGTTTTGTTTCGTCCACCAGATAAGTGAAATTTATTATCTGTCTGATTGAGTGATTGATTAACGACAGTTGAATCAGCAAATGAAACGAGCTTTAAGCTGGTTTTACTCGCAACTGAAGAAGAGAATACGTTCATCTAATGGTACGTAGTAGGTACCTACCCTACGAAAACAGCGTTATAAAACGACATATCTCTGCTCGTAACACCTCTTGCAAAATCTGAGGAGAACTGGCAAACAGACATAAATATCGCTAATCTGTTCATAAGACTATCCAAAAATTGAAAAAACATGAGCTAAAGATCTGAACATAAAATGATTCGTAAGAAAAATCCACCCCAAAATCTTCCTACACCTTTACATGTGTAGGACTTATAATCTATATTATTGATCCCACAAACATTATTCAGCTAAGAATTTTTTCAACGGAATAAAACTCAGAGCATTTAATAAAATGACGTAACACTTCAGGTTAAGGGCTCTCCCACATTAACATATCATTTTACGTATTGTAAAAATAAAGTTGCCACTAGCAAAAAGGAGACCGCTTGGAGAGAATACTTCGGACCCTACGTCATACCTAACAAAATAATCATAAAAATCCTTTTTATTTCCATAATATTAACAAATATAGAAAAAACTCCAAAAAAAATCAGAAAAATATGAACACAAATATCATGACATTTTTAGATACAAACTATGTTTAACCACATCAGTTTATATTTTTATCACTATGGTATATAATATTAGTGTATTATTCACTTGCATCTGCCCGCGACTTCGTTGCCTTCCAAAGTTTCGCAATAATAATATTAGTAGACTCAACTTAAAAAAAAATCTTGAAAACTGGCATTGGAAGTGAAGTCAAAATTATATTAAACTGAACATTTAGCTAAAATTTACGAGTAAACCCACGGGCATAGCCACGAAGGAAAATAATTGGTTGCAATACAATTATGTAAGTCAGATCTCATTATTACTTACTCCAACCGTATTTATATTATTTAATCTTAAAAATTAGCTTGTACTTAATATTATGTAAATCCACCACAACATATTTATGTATTTTCTTGTGGTTTACTATCTTTTTTCAGTGAATTAGAAGGTTTTGTGAAGCTACGCTACATGTTTTGTGTACCTATTTTCTATTACTTTTCCAACGCACTAGACCGCCATCTTGGCGACGATGCGGTCTACCGCTGTTAGAAAGAACTTACCTAGAGAGAACCGATTCACTCTCCAATCTAAGATACCAAGATTGTAAGCATCGACAAAAACCCACTCAGGCAACGCATTCCACCGCAGCCTAATCCTTTAAAATTGCACATAATACCCATGCTTTCGAAACGTAAAAGATCTTGCGATCGCTTTTTTCCCGCGCCCATTCCGTTCTGTGGTACGAACCACAATTATTATAATACGTTCTGTTTTTATGACATGTTATTAGTCCATTTAATGACAATATTTTGAAATTCAAGCGATATATTACGGGTGTTTACGTTTACGAGCTACCGTTCTCGTTTTTATTCAAATAAATATAGAAGCCGCACGATGTTCGCCGTATATGAAGTGGAATCCATTTTCTGCCCCTATATGGCAATACTTACTGCTATTGTTATCGGTTATTTGCATTTTAGTTCAGTTTTTTTTACTTCTTCGTAATAGAAATCGCTTTAAGTAATAAGCCGCCCTTTACAGTGCATTCTACTATGAAAATAATGTATATTTTCTAGTGGACTCTTTGCAGAGTTCGCCTGGGGAAATACCTACCACAACTTTCCCAGTTATTCTACCACCAAGGAGTACTTACGTGATTGCATGTTAGTACCTACTCCATTATAATCGTATGTCGGTGTGAAGGGCAATGTCTGCAGAGTAATTACAGGGCATAGGGATAAAGACGTTTCACTGACTAGGACATTTGTATTTTGTGTCGTTTTAATAAGTACGACATTTTGCCTTTAGGTCCTTCAGATGCGTAAGCTAATCTCGAAACGACGATCACAGTGCTGGTTAGTGATTTGGACTCTTCATGTTCCAACAGCTGCGTGACACTTATAAAATCAAACATGTAGCTTACCATCAGGCACATGTCCTGCTATTCCCATTACTCAAAAAAAAATCTAACTTATGTTGACGTAATTAAAAATCAAATCTAATTCACTGTTATTAGAGTTTAATTACGTCGTAATCTTAACACTTTGCTGTGCCTATTTTTCTTCGTATAAAAAAAAAAAATTATTACTAGCAGGGCTCTACGGTTTTATCCGCGCAGTTGTCGCTATTTTCCTTTGATAAAAAGTAGCTTAAGTTCTATTTCAGACTATAATCTGCCTGTGTTTAAAATCTTATCCAGCGCTCTACCGCCTAACTAAATCGGTTATCGCTTTACTAATGCTGTCTCTATCATTAGACCCCCCGATCGTTCACACGTGCCGACATGATTGAGCAATAAACATCTGCACATAAAAAAAAATCACATTTCTATACTAATATTATAAAGAGGAAATATTTGTTTGTTTGTAATGAATAGGCTCCGAAACTACTGGACCGATTTCAAAAATTCTTTCACCTTTGGAAAGCTACATTATTCCCGAGTAACATAGGCTACGGCAGATGGCGCTGCAGTTGATATCTAGGTTATTATTCGAGCGAAGCCGGAGCGGGCCGCTAGTATTATATAAGTAGGATTATTAATAGATCGCTACACATCCATTGCACCAAATAATACTTCATTATGCGGGCTCATAATGTCAACTGATGTCAATTCAGTTCTATTTATTCAAATTAAATGCCGTCTGTAGCAATAAAATGGTAATAAATTCAATTTATCGATAGTTTCATGTGATACTGGAATGGAATCTGTAATATTGAATAACAAATGGTTTTCCTTCCGTTTGCCCCTGATGTAACTGTTTTGCACTTTGGGAAAACAAATTGTTATGCCAACAAGACCTAACAAAGCAACGATTATGGCGCAGTTGAGGTAAAACGATCCCTTGTTGGCGAGTACTTCCAAAGTTCTCTGCAATAATATAAATGTAGTCATTTGAAACAATCTAGACTTCTAGAATATTCCAAGCGATTGGAATTCGTTGGCTTGCCGTTTATATATATTTTTTTATTATTAAATATAGGTCCGAGTTTGAAAGCCAGGTTTGCCGCGCCGTGTTGGGGCATGAGTAGAGCTATGTGATAAGTTTTCAGTTAGCCTCTAATACCTACCCAAAATTTAGTGCCAGTTCTTGGAATACTACTTAGTCAGCGTAAAGACTCTTTAGTTTGGACCTTATACGAAGACAATTTATTGTACATACATATATACATTTATAATGAATTATATTGGTTTCTTGCAATTGTTCACTCAACTATGATGTTCAACATGTTCTTTTATTCATCTACTCGTTATAGAAACATTTTGGGAAAAGGCCAAATTAATAATATTTAATTTTCAAATAAACAATACTGCAAAAAGCCAAAACATACGTTCGTTACCTTTTTTTTTTTTAATAAAAAGTGACGAGACGTACAGGAAAT
Source organism: Ectropis crepuscularia (assembly GCA_963693475.1). Classification (NCBI taxonomy): domain Eukaryota; kingdom Metazoa; phylum Arthropoda; class Insecta; order Lepidoptera; family Geometridae; genus Ectropis; species Ectropis crepuscularia. The sequence continues at coordinate 26,716,367 of OY856349.1, read as the reverse complement.
GTGCTTGATGGTAAGCAACATGCCTGCCACATAACAGCACAGTGACACGTAGCTATTGTAACATAAATAGTCCAAATCCTTAGCGAGCACTGCACTGCGCTCGTCGCCCAGAGTTCTAAGATATTATATCTCGAAGCCCTGTAGTTTCTCTGGAAACATTGGCCTTCAAACCGGAACACAGTAATGTTTGCACATTACTGATTGGCTGTAGAATAACTGCCAAAGGTGTGGTACTTCCCCAGGCGAACTCTTCTAAGAGTCCTACCACTACAAAACTAAGCAAACTAAGCAAAGCTTATGCTATGGCGGCCAGATAGCTGATATAATACTTATAAAGTTTTAAATATTTACATACTTATTAACTTATCATACATAGAAACACTCAGACACAGTACAAATATTTGAGTTCATCACACAAATATTTGCACTGGGTGGGAATCGAACCCACGACCCTCTGCTTTGCAGGAAGAGCTACTACCCACTAAACCACGACGGCAGTAAAGACCTTTTTGTTGGTTTTGAATACGAAGATAATTAATTGTACACATATAAAGTTATAATAAATTATTTGGCTTTCTTCGATTTGTTCATTTAACTATGATGTTCAACAACATGTTCGTAATACATTTACTCGTATACTTACCTGCTGGTTATTATATACTTATCAGCTATCTGGCCGCCATCACACAAGCTATGCTTAGTTTGAGGTCAGATGGTGTTGTGTGTGAATTGTCCACCAATATTTATTTATTTATTTCAAAAATTTGGAGTAAAGGCAAAATGGATAAAAATTACCAATTTTCAAGTAGATAATACTGTTAAGAGCCAAAACTGATACCTATTATATTTTATACTCTACGTTCACATTCAGAATAGTTATAAAATAAGGGAACAACAATACAGCCCTGTATGATGCAACATTTCCCGACCACCACGTGACTGTCTATTACTGTCATCTCATGACTTTAATAACACCCGCGAGGGTTGGAGGGCTGTAGTGGACAACCGAGGGTCTACCGCTTAAGAGTGCGCCTAAAGCCAGGAAAAAATCAGATTTCACCCGCGCGACGCGTCTCTTAATGTGATGTACATAAAGTCGAGAATAGCATGACACAGTTTGGAAGAAAAATCAATATTTAATCAGGAGTCCATTTTTGACCAAGTTTTATTTAATTACTCAATAACTAAACATAAATTTAAAAAAGCGTTCGGTTACTTTACTAGAACGTACAAATAGGAATTTTATTACCAAAAAATAATGTGGGGTCATCGCTGATAATTTCGAGTACTCGAATTAAAACGGGTTTTTTCGGTGTCATTTTTATTTTTTTATTGTAAAAAACTCTGATCTACTTTTAAAATTCTATTCGGTTATTGTGCTTCTTCTTGATTGTACCCACACGTCAATATTTTTTTTGTCATAGTTTTTAGTTTCTTAACTTCAGTGAGCGGCGTCGAAAATGTCCTTTTTTCGTTTTCTGGCTTTAGGCGCCCCCTTAACTTAAACTGTCTTAGCTTTGATGTTTCTCTCTCTTTTCTTTCCGCTTGAAATGATAGAGACCGCAATAGCAATGCGAAAGCCGATTTAGTTAGGCGATAGAAAGGCCGTAGTGGTCGCAATGTATTGCGTTCACGAGTGTTTTTCATGATGGACTATTGTGGATGACCATGCTCACGCCCTCCGGTTTCACCCGCGTAGTTTCCATACTAAGCTATCAAATTCTGAGTTATAAGTTTTCACTTCTATCGACAGTTCCTATGACAGACAATTTTTTAAAAATGTTTTATAGCTTTCGATTTGAAGACACAAAGATTGTAACCATCGGAAAAAACCCACTCAGGCAACGTATTCCACAGCCTAGACGTTCTTATCACAAATTACAGGGCTTAGGCTCTGTAATTTCTGTAGATGATCTCATATACATTTTATCGAAATCGGTGCGACGAGTTTTGAAAAATCAACAAAAAAAATTGCCAGTCATAGGAACTGCCTATAGAAGTGAAAACTTATAACTCAGAATTTGACAGCTTACATTGGAAACTACACGGGTGTAACCGAAGGGCGTGGCCTGGCCATCATGGCATGGCCATCTAGAAATGCGTCAGCATTTCCCATTGCCTGATGCGTTTCTAGATGGCCATGCCATGATGGGCTGTCCACGCCCTTTCAGCATTTCCCATTGGCTGACGTATTTCTAGATGGCCAATAGACATGGTCCCGAGTTTACCCGAAGCTTTGTTATCATATCCGAGCGTGAAGAATGAATTCAATTCACAGCAAACTAAAATTTGCTTATATTTATCTGGACAACGTAGTTAAAGCTTCTTATGTTTGATCGAATGTCAGAATTTAAGTATCGGCTGGTCTAGTCGGGAGAATGGCGGCTGCCGATCCGGAGACCCGGGTTCAAAACGACGCGCACCACTGTCTTTTTGAAATCATGTGCGTAATGCTGCTAACGTAAAACGTTGAAGGAAAAATCGTGAGTTTCCTCACGATGTATTTCCTGGCATGTACTTACCTATAATTTTTCGAAGTCATGTGTCATCCACCAATCCACCAGAGTGTTATGGGATGGGATACATTTAATGGGATGTTTATGTGTGTGTGTGTGTGTCTGAATTTAATTTTATGCCGAAGACGTTTTGCTTTTGTAGTGGTAGGACTCTTGGCCGAGTCCGCCTGGAGAAGTACCACACCTTTCCCAGTTATTCAACCGCCAAGCAGTAATGCGTGAGCGTTACTGTGTTCCGGTTCGAAGGGCAATGTTTTCAGAGAAATTACTGTGAATTAGAGATATAATATCTCAGATCTCTGGGTGTCGAGCGCAGTGCAGTGTAGGCTAGGGTAATGATTTGGACTCTTTAATGTTCCAATAGCTGTGTGTAACTGTACTGTTATGTGGCAGGCATGTTGCTTACCATCAGGCGCATGCCCTGCTCGTCTCGTCACTCTAAAGGTGCTTGGAGAAAATTGTATTATTTATTTGTTCCCGAGTACGTCACTCGGGCCGGGTATGACGTAGCACTGTGGAGTCGCGCAGTCTCCGCGGGGTCACCGACCGCGTCCCCCCCCCCCCTCCCGCGACCCCCGCGTTCCTACATTATGAACTTAGAAAATGCTTCATTACATTGCAAAAATACCTGTTTTATTCGAAGCCGCTTTTGTAAATTCCTTGTAGATAAATAGGGATGTTGATTGTACGTTTTAAGGACGTTTTTACCGTGTTTCTATGCCAAGGAATCTTTGTAGGAATGGAAATTCCTACAACTGCCAATAAATAAAAAAATTACAATCATAAGAATTGCAGATAAAGGTGACTTACAATTTGTAATTTACAATTTTAGTATTAAACTGAACTAATGTTGCGCGATCACATCGCATCTCACACAATTCCACACAACCCCGCAAAATTCCAAGTTTATCAGTTTTTTTACCGGATACATTTCGGAAACTGTGTAGCTAATCTGCATTATCTAACCTCTACCTGGCTCTTCTTTCTATCGGATTACTCGTGGCTTGAAAAAGCGACGTCGTTTCATGGTTGATGTTCCAAAGACTTGAACGAAGCAATGACTCTACATCTGTGATAAGAACGTCTAGATTGTGGAATCCGTTGCCTGAGTGTGTTTTTATCCGGTAGTTGTAAATATGTTGGTATTTTCAAATTAAGAGTGAATCGGTTTCTTCAAGGTTAGCATGATCCATCTTAGACCGCATCATCGCTTATCATCACGCGAGATGGCATATACAATGAGTGTAAGCCTTATAACAGCTGCAAAAAATACGTCCTATGCACATGCACCTATATAGATACAGGTATACTATATACGAAAGCGCGCACGTCCTGGTTCACTCCTTCACCGCTCCGACGTTACGCCGCTACATGTCATATCCGCTTATCAATGTCGGGGACACAGACCCACATGATTCTTCCTTCAAAAGATCACTGAAATTCACATTATCTTTGTTAAAAAAAGTCTTATGTCAAAAAAGCTGTGGAAATATCAAGTAGGTTTTTATGCATGTGCATAGCAAGACCTTTGAAGGCCTGTGTTTCAAATACGATTAGTCATTAAAGAAAACAGATAGTACATAATTATATACACGCCGGTTTACATGCATGTACAAAACTACAAAAATTTTTTTGGGCTCAAGATTCAAGACACACAGCTCCCCTGCCCTATAGTCATCCGTACAGGTGTTCCGACGTTATTGAGCAACAGACATCGATGGGTGGATGGGATGGGTTTAATATTTGGACCACAGTTAGATTACATAGGCTACTTTTTATCCCGGGAACGGAAACTACGCGGGAAAATCACGAAGCGTTACTAGGATATCATAAATCTGAAAGGCCGTCTGCACGTTTGTTGCTCTTTATAAAATACGTTCCCAGTGTCGTCACCACCACCCTGGTCCCTCGAGAACGTTCCAGGTGTTAATAACTCTCATCCCCCGTTACACTGCTCCTTGAATGAGGCCGAGTGCAACAAGTGGGCCACAGAATACAGAATACGAATGCTAAATCAGTTTAACGCACGCTTGCTTTCACGCAAACTGCATTCTATTGTACTAGGGTAGAAATGGGGCGTTTCAACGGGGAAAGATCGAAAGATTATTAACCTCTGTATTGTCAAAGTTAACACAGTTTTGTCTGTTTGAGATGTTATGACGTCACAATCATTGGTTTGAGATCTCTTGTCGTCACCAGCTTCGGAAATCTTAATAAATATATAAATTACGCGTCGCGTTGCTTGTCCACGATGGATTTCTCGATTTTTATCACATTCTTGAGCAGTTTGATTCAACTTCAACGATAGGATATTGTTTATTTCGATTAAGACCCTGTAGAACCCTAATTGAAACTGAGATATCGGCGCTTGATGGCGTGACACTCCGGTACAAAGCGCCACTACAATACATGCGGTCAAGGTGGTCAGTCTTTATATGACAACTAGCAGCGCCCCGCGGTGTTACCTGCGAAATTCCCGTTCCCGTGGTTTTCCGAGTTAAAAAGTAACTATAATCTATCTGTGTTTCAAATTTCAGCCCGATCCGTTCATACGTTAGGACGTGATTGAGCAACAAACATACATACATTGACATTTATAATATTAGTAGAATATCCGAGCGAAGTCGGAACGGGGGCTAGTCTTAATATATGTAAGTATATAAACTAGCGTCACGTTGTTTGTCCGCGATGGACTCCTAAACTATTTAACCAATTTTAATCAAATTTGCACACCGTGTGCAGTTTGGTCCAACATGAAAGAAAGGATAGTTTTATTTAGATTAATAGAAATCTTTGGTGTCTCGTTGAACTCTTTTTGGTAAAGAAAGATCTCTTGGACTCGCATCACCGACATTCTAATTTTATATATCTACTAGCGGTGCCCGCGGTTTTACTCGCGTAGTTCCCGTTCCCGTTATTTTCGCGGGATAAAAAGTAACAAAACAAACTAAAGAAATTGTCACTTCAAAAAACATCTTTTTAACATCCTTACTAATATTGTAAATGCGAATGTAAGTTTGTTTGAGTATGTAAGAATTGAGATTTTTTTTCGTTTTTAAAATCGGCGAAAAATAGTTCTCCCGTATAAAATTCCTTTTAAGTCCGTCGTAGCTTAAAACCTCTAACCTACAAGCATAGTTAGCAGCAGTTAACAAGTAGGCACTACGCGGTAGGTAGGTAGTATCACAGTCTATGAAATCATACAGTCGTTCGACGAAGCCGTGTAGACGGGGGCAATCGTGCGGGGCGTGCGGGGTGAGACGCGGGAAGCGCGCTCCTGCATTGCCTACATTACAATGTTAGTGTCGGGAACGCGGCGGGGTGGTCCTAGGTGCCTCAAAAAGTTATCACTAATAAACCCGAGAATGAAAAGCGTATTTCGAGACCGTATGGTTTATTTTCAAAAACGAACCAAAAACTCAAATAAGTAGATAATTAGAAATCTTCGAATCAATTTACAGAAAATCTCGTTTGCGTGTTTCAGAAATATTTCATTTTGATTACTATCGCCATCTATGATTTTCCGATTGAACTAGTGAAATTGATCCGAATATAAAACAACGTAAACGCTTCTAACAGTTAGTATTGCAGGAGCGCAGCTCAGGGCTGACGTCTTCCGTATGTTTTTAAAATTACGACAACCGTGTCTAGGCATTATCGGCGTTTCTCCCAAGATCCAATACTGGTAGTATTTCTTTATACTGTAGTAGGTAGCTAGGCTCAGCGCACAGGGCCGGCGTTTCTCGTCAGTAATGAGTGATTGTAGCTAGCACTTAACCCAGATCGTAATCGCTCCACTACAGTTATATGTGTGGTTTTACTCGCGCGCCGCAAACGATGGCCGGCTTTGGAAACTGAGAAATGGAGCTAGATGGAGACATTATATCGTGCGATTAAGTCTTAGCAGAAATGTATCATTAAAATACATGCTCCTTTTTTTTTGAAGAAAAATATCTTTCAAGACAGCTTTTGAGTTAGGAAAAAACAATTGAATCACGACTCCTTCAGTTACAGCTTTGTATATAAGTAGTAGCTGACCCGTGCGCGCGTTGCCACGCCATCTATCGAAAATTGGTGGTACGAATTCAAATCTAGAACAAATTAGTACGTTAGATTCTAATGACGCAACCTTTAAACTGTTTAAACAGATATACACATGCTGTCACGCAACGAAAGCTCTCAAAAAGCAATATATATTCCCGTTTTTGTTACATTTTTCATTCATACTCCGCTCCTGTTGATAGTATCGTAATGTTATATAGCCTATAGTCTTCCTCGATAAATGGACTATCCAACAGAAAAAATGTCTTTCAATTCGTACCAGTAGTTCCCGAGATCCTTGCGTTCAAACAAACAAACTCTTCAGCTTTATAATATTAAGTATATATTTCACAGTCAATAGCTATATTCAGTCAACTGGCGCTTTTTCTTGTTTTCCCTTGTTTTTCTTCTTTTAGACAATATCGTTGTAGCAGAATAGCGATTGAATCCACGGGGCGCAAGCAGTTACATATGAACTGTTGGAGCAAGATAATCTAAGCTTATCTTTATTGTTCCCTTAATAAAAGAAACAATACGAACGAATAAGTTTCCTTCACTAAGCCGCCGATAATCTTCTTTTTCTTGAAAACATTTTCGTAATCTTCGAGCGCTTTTGTGAAATAGGCCAAAGTTTGGAACGGGGCTTATCGCGATGGGTGAGGCTAGGCATTAAGCCTAGGCTATATAGCTTATATCTTTTGTTGATAAGGTCCAGTAGCGTTATTTTAAGCCATACGCCGAAATGATTTGAGGCGAAAAAGACAGGCAGAAAACAAAGACCGAAGCGCCAGCGATCCATGGTGCAAATTCTGAAGCCACGAACAAATCGTTTTGGATTCGAATTGTTTTAAAGGTGGCAACTAGCCTTTAGTGGCTTGTACTGCTTACCAAACTTTGGGCTAATGCAGAAAGCTTAGGGCCTAACCTATTGAATTCACAGCACTCTACATTACATTATCTGAATGACATTATTATTTGGTTAACATTATCTGAGTCGGAGTTTCCGGTGGGTGCCATCTGGGGCATTTTAAATATAGAGTAAATAGGTATCTTATGGTTAGCATGCTCCATCCTAGGTCGTGGTATTGCTTGACATCAGGCAAATCGTGTACCTACAAGTCATAAGATGTTTTGATGAACTGAGTTTGGAACGAAAACCCTACATTTTCAGTTCGATTAAGTAATGTCATAGCCTATTTCTAATTATCCGTGTTTTAGCGAAATCCCGAAAATTTCAGCATAAATCAGCTTGCCAAACCATCCTACGACATAGATGGATTCACTGCATCATGCGGAACACTTAGTCTGAGTGAATGTTTCCTTGATGAAAGTAATATAGATACAAATCTAAAGTGAATCGGCATCTTCAAGGTAAAAACGTCATCGTAGACCGCATCGTCGCTTAACTTCATAATACTGTCATCATCTAACTAATAAGCTCTTCTCATTTTCCAAACCATTTCCTAGCGTTTGGTCGTATGCATGCATGCATTACCAAATTGCTGGCGTTTATTCGGCTCAAAGAGTTAGCTTAATCAATTAGAGTGGTATTGCCGCCAGCGTGGTAGATGCTGGATGCCGCTGCATGGTAACACTCTGTCAACTAAAAGTGGACTTGGGAATTTAGGCATCTATCTGTTCATCATCTCTGGAACTTCATCGGACTATACATAAATGGGATGATGACAGTGTCAAAAGTATACCATTTTAATTAGTTCGTCAGGTAGATTATCAAAAAATATGGGACACATGTTTTTGACGTGACAACGTCTTATAATTCGATGAAGCCGGCTGCACGCACGAAAAAACATGACGTCATGCGCCGTTACCACCGTTACCTCGCCGCATGACGTCATGCGGCGTTACCTCGCTCTAAGGCGTAGTTGAAGTTGTCACGTTCAACTATCGTCAGTAAACCGACTTTACAGACAACCATTTTTTTTTTGTTTTATCAAATCATCAAAAATGTACAAAGATATCGATCATCAAACTTTCGGAGTAGGGGGTTGTGACGTCACAATATAGTAAAAATCGTACCACACGACGACGCACGTCACGACGTACCTCGAAACTTCTAAGCACTGTATCTTCGTCGTTTTTTGATTTTTTGACTAATCTTTTATAGTCTTCTCGCGTATTCTGATGTTCTTAGTGTAAAAATTCGGACTGCCAGACAGTAAAATTCCTTTTAGTGCACAAACGCCCTAAGTGTAAACAGTTGTAAAAAAACGTAATGTCAGTAGGATTACCGAAAGCTCGGTGGAGGTATCCTAGGACTTAGCTACGCCGGAAGTGATGAATAATTCAGAACGTAGTCTATGTAGTGTAGTATAATAGTTTTACCCTGACGCAAAAACGACAAAGTGTTGTAGTTTGTAACTTTGTAAGTTTGATGTATGTGTGTATGTTTGTCGCATCGCAGCTCTCGAACAGATGAACCGAATTGATTTTGTTTGTTTGAAAGGTGAATTAGTCTAAACTATTTAAGCTTTATTTTATCAAAAAAGGTATACCTATTTAGATATTATATCTCTTAGCCCTGTAATCTCTCTGGAAATATTGCCCTTCAAACCGGAACACAGTAATGTTTGCATATTACTGTTTGGCGGTCTACCGCCTAACCTCCTAACTATAACTGGCAAAGGTGTGGTACTTCCCCAGGCGGACTCTGCGAAGATTCCTACCACTGCTAAAATATATTCTTGTAAATAGCTAGGCTAGTAACAGGGTAACATAAGCCCGCGGCTGGTTCTCGCGTTTCTCGACAGAACAAAGAAAGCTTCAGTAAACACACAGCGGCGGAGGACGGATCGAGGATCGCAGATATCCGCTTTCCCTGACAGCCGGTCGATACAGAACCTATCATCTCGATTCTCTTAACGACGTACTCTTTTTCATAACATAACATAAACACTAAACAGTCCACTAAATGTTCCCACTGCTGAGACTCGGGGCCTTCTCTCGTAATGAAAGAAAGAAAAAAAATATTGGCAGTCATGGGAACTGCCGATAGAAGTGAAAACTTATAACTCAGAATTTGATAGCTTACTTTGGAAACTACACGGGTGTAACCGGAGGGCGTGGGCTCGCCATCATGACATGGCCATCTAGAAATGCGTCAGCATTTCCCATTGGCTCACGCATATCTAGATGGGCATGCCATGATGGCGAGGCCACGCCCTATCAGCATTTCCCATTGGCTGATGCATTTCTAGATGCCCAATCGCCAAGGTCCCGAGTTTACCCGAAGATTTCTTATCATACCCGAGCGCGACGGTAGAATTCAATTTACACCCCACAAAAAATTTGTCTAGGCGCGCCTAAAGAAGTTTTCACTTCAAAAAGAAAGATAAGAAAGACAAGGTCATAATCCAGCACGCTGGTGTTGGTGTTGACGACACATGACTTCGAAAGATTATAGGTACATATCGTTTTCCTCTTGATGTTTTCCTTCATCGTTTTAAGTTAGCGGCATTACGCACATGACTTCGAAAAGACAGTGGTGAGCGTGGTTTGAACCCGGGGTTTCCGGATCGGCAGTCGCCCGTTCTCTACTACTAGGTACGGCAGTCGACTAGACCAGCCGTAACTGCTAGACCAGCCGACGACTACTATACTTTTTCATACGCAGCCCACTAAGTGTTCCCACTGCTGGGACTCGGGGCCTTTCCTCGCAAGAAGAACTCTACTCTACGCTTTTTAACCGACTTCAAAAAAGGAGGAGGCTCTTAATTTGGTTGTATTTGTTTGAAGTGAATACTTATTTCGGCGCACTACACCCAGATTTTTCGTGGGCTGTAAATTAAATTCTAGCGTCACGCTCGGGAATGATAAGAAATCATCGGGTAAACTCGGGACCATGGCCATGCTCACGGACACGCCCTCCGGTTTCACCCGCGTAGTCTCCAAAGTAAGCTATCAAATTCTGAGTAGTAAGTTTTCACTTCTATCTGCAGTTCCTATGACTGCCAATTTTTTTATGCGCGGCGAGTCGTGACAAATCATCTACTTAAAAGGTACATTATCAATCTGCCTTACAAAACTCCTTTACGCCAGATCTATCTAAAAGTAAAGTGATTCAAAATTACATCACCATCTTACGTCATCGGTCATTCGTCCTTGCCTGAAACGTTCAGTTGTATGCCCGGTTTTATTACCTGGATTGCTTACTGGAAAAATGTAAACCGGCACTGAAAAGCATCAATCCAGTGCCGGTTTACATTTTTCCAGTAAGCAATCCAGCGCTGGATTCGATCGCTGGACTGGAATAATGTAAACCGGGCAGTACGTTTTATTAAATCTCCTAGATACAGAACTGACAGCGTTGATCCCGTAATTCCCCGATTCTCCAATGTAGGCCACGATCGGTCCCCTGGGATCACCCGAGGTCTGAAGGGTGGATTGTGTAGATTGGTAGGGTTAGTTGGATGAAAATACAAATACCTATATGGATTTACACAAACAAGTGATATTTTAAGTTGATGTATAATTTGTTAATTGCTTGCAGCGTCCTGCTTATTTTTTAACCGACTTCAAAAAAGGAGGGTTTGGTTTGTGTGTGTTTTTTTTTGCACAGATGTAACGCGATAGCTCCGCCAATTGTAAATCGGTGTTGATGATATTTTTTGTTTGGTAGAATATTTCACATTATAATGCTTCAGATCATGAACGTATAAAAAAGTCGGACGTAGTCTCGCTAAAACAAAAACTTTGTCCATCGAGTCGGCCACATAATATGCACGTGTGCGCTGTCACAAACAGGCTGACACGCACACATCAGTGAGTCATTACACGCGCTACTTGTGTATATGTGTGCGTGTCAGCCTATCAGTGACAACCTGACAACGCAGACATGCAAATGTGGCCGACTCTAGTGACACAGTTTTTGTTTTAGCGAGACTCCGTCCGACTTTTTTATAGGTCCATGGCTTCAGATGTCATCGACGTTGGTGTGGCGGTTTTCGCGTTTGTGGCGATATCAACAAAAAATAAAGAAGCCAAGTGCAAGTTGGACTCGCCCATGAAGGGTTCCGTTGCAGCAAGTAACATAATATACATAGTACACATAGTTCTTGTAGTTCGTTGTAACTTTGATCGAAGTTTTAATGTGCAAACATTACTGTGTTCCGGCTTGAAGGGCAATGTTTCCAGAGAAATTACAGGGCTTAGAGATATAACAACTTAGATCTCTGGGTGACGAGCGCAGTGCAATGTTAGGTAATGATTTGGACTCTTCATGTTCCAATAGCTGGGTGTCACTGTGCTGTTATGTGGCAGGCATGTTGCTTACCATCAGGATCATGTCCTGCTCGTCTCGTCACTCTTTAAAAAAATAAAAAAATAATAATAATAATAATAATAGTGTATTTATGACGTACTAAAAAAAAACTACTCATCAGATTGAGTTCAAATTAATTTTAGTTGGTAGTTTTCATGGTAATGTACATCATATATTTTTTTTAGTTTTTTCATTCTCTTACTTTAGAAGTTAGAGGGGGGGGGGGGACACATTTTATTTTATTTTAAAAATTATATTAGAAACCTCAAAATCATTACCTATCGATAGACACCCCACACGTGTAGGTTTGATGAAAAAAAAAAATTTGAGTTTCAGTTCTCAGTATGGGGGGCACCCCTAATTTTTGTTTTTTTTAAAAACTTTTGTAAAAATCTTAATGCGGTTCACAGAATACATCTACTTACCAAGTTTCAACAGTGTAGTTCTCATAGTTTCGGCAAAAAGTGGCTGTGACATACGGACGGACAGACAGACAGACAGACATGACGAATCTATAAGGGTTCCGTTTTTACGTTATACGGAACCCTAAAAACTAAAATTTGCTGATCTTTATATAGACGATGTACGTAATGGTAGATTTATCAAAAGTTATGAAAGTTAGTCGAGCATCTGAGGTTAATTTTGAACTGATGTCGATTTTTGTTATTTTCTGAGAAAACAAATTATTTGGTTAACTACTTTATCTGACTATTTTATTTATGCACCAAGTTTTATCGATTTCCTTTCAGTAGTAGTTCCCTTAATTAACCTGCGATAAAATACGATATGCTATTCCAGACTATAAACTAACTGTATTCCAGATTCCAACTCGATTTATTCAGCTACGTAATCGAGCAACAAACATTCGAACTTACGCTTTTATAATATTACGTAGGATTTAGTTTTTTATATAAAAAAAAAATATGGCTATGTGGTTAATTTATACGCTGTAGAAGTAGGAGCGAGAGGTATACCAGCAAAATCTCTCTATAACCTGCTTAGACCTTGGCTTGTCCAGAAGTGCAGTAAGTTCTATACTAGAACGAGTATCTAAAGCTGCACTATTAGTAGGATCATATCGGATTTGGCTGGGCAGGGAGAGAAATACGAGTAGTGAAGGTGAGTGTTGACCTACGTCAATAAAAGGGGCCCCCTTTTAAACCTACGCCCGAGTCACAAGTCTTGGGGTCTATTCGAGATTTCTCTCTCTGCCACACGATGGACCCGGCACCCGCACGGTGAATCCATGGAATGCTAAGAAGTTCGTCTCTTTAATAGATATTATGTATACCTACTTTTAGGGTGAAAAATGTTGGCGGCATCCTCATAATAATATACACTACAATATCATAAAATGTCTGTATTCGTCGGTAGAAACAAACAAGCCAGCGATGCATTAATCACGGGGAAAGCCGCGGGGCGCGCTAGTTCTCCCACCAGATAGCACGCATTATAAATGACATCCGCTTCCGGTGTAGGTACATCTTAGTAAACCTCCAGGCACGCTGAATCTCGGGAATCTTATCTGTATTATAAATGTGCAAGTTTTTTTATTGCAGTCTTTGTTAACATAACTTAATCTACATATACATAATTTATTTTGTCGAAAAAAACAAACACACACACACACACAGGACACAGTACCAAATTTCAAAAGAATAAAATACTATAAATGAAAGTAAAATTTAGTTTTTGTTCATATTTCAAAAACCGCCGCACCGTTTTCGATAAAATTTAGAGGTATATGGGACTTCGATAAAATTTAGAGGTAATGAGATGGGACCTCTGAACTATGCGCTACCAAAAAAAATAAGAACCACCAAAATTGATTCTCAATAGGGTACAATCCTCAAAAAACAAAGTAGCCCGTTAGTTAGATTGCCAAAAAATATTGTACACGTATTTTTACTTTTGTTTCACAAACAAAAAATGACGAAGATACAGCGCTTCGAAGTTTCGTGTGACGTCACTTGTGAGTACGAGATTTTTACTCACGAGTAACGTCGCGACCCCCCACTCTCGAAGTTTGATGGTCTATATCTTTGACGATTTTTATATTATGAAAAAACAAAAAAATACGTGTCCAAATTTTTTCCATGGTCTAGCTGACGGACTAATTAGGATGGTGTATTTTTGACCTAGTCCGGTACCCTATTAGCGGAGTTATCGCGTAACATACCTACATACAACAATTTAAATAAATTGGCAGTCATGGGAACTGCCGATAGAAGTGAAAACTTATAACTCATAATTTGATACTTACTTTGAAACTACACGGATGTAACCGGAGGGCGTGGCCTGGGCATCATGGCATGGCCATCTAGAAATGCGTCAGTATTTCCCATTGGCTCACGCATTTCTAGACGGCCAATGGCCATGGTCCCGAGTTTACCCGAAGATTTCTTATCATACCCGAGCGTGACGATAGAATTCAATTCACACCCCACGAAAAATCTGTCTAGGCGCGCCTAAAGAAGTTTTCACTACAAAAGACATAAAGCTAATTGAGAACCTCCTTATTTTTTCAAGTCGTTTAAAAACAAACACCGATTGCAAATTTCTAATTGAACTCAGAGAATCGATTAAAATTGTATAAATGAATGAAACTAACGAAACACATCCAATGAGGCAGCTAGATTTCGAAGTTAGGGAATATCCACTCAGGGAACGTATTCAACAGATTCGATTTTCGTATTAAGAAAGTGAAGTTCTCTTAGATTGACTCTTTGGAACATCAACTATGAAACGATGTCGCATGTAGAAATTAAGAAAATGAAAACCGACGCAAAAATGAGTAAAGATCTAAAGATACTTAAAAATAACAATAAATACCTTTGTTTCTTTCCTTGCTTATCTATTAGTTACGTTATCATAAGCATGAATTAGCCATAACCAGCCCACTAAATGTTCCCACTGCTGGGACTCGGGGCATTCTCTCGCAAGGAGAGAGAGAGAGTCAGGCCCATAATCCACCACGCTGGCCCAAATTGGTAAATTACGTATGACGGTTTGATCTCGGAAGATTCTAGAAACATGTCGAGGTTTCCTCACTATATTTATCTATAACGTTACGCTACGTACCTATTCGCCTCTAAACATATACTGAACGTGATTTTTAGTAGTATAGAGTGAGTGTGACAAGACTGTGACACGCAGCTATTGGAACATGAAGAGTCCAAATCATTACCTAGGACCGCACTGTGCTCGTCACCCGGAGATTATAAGGTGTTTTATATCTTAGCCCAGTCATTTCTTTGGAAATATTGCCCTTCAAACCGGAACACAGTAATGTTTGCAAACTTCTGCTTAGCGGCAGACTAACTGGCAAAGGTAAAGATAAAGATAAAGATAAATTTATTCAGTTCACAAGTTCACATTTTTACAATTTGCTCAGTGGAAAATGGAACCCAAACTCGGCTAGGCCGGTATTTTGGTATTCTCCGATTGATTTATAAAAATTACAATACGTACAATCTAAATCAAAATACAATACAGAATCTGAATAAAAAAAAAAAAAAATTTAGGTGCAAACAAAAATTACAGTTAGGTATAAAACATAAGGTTATTGGTGAGGTGACCAATTGGTGAGGCTCAAGCGGACGTGTATGTACGAAAAAAAAAAAACGAAATTATAAGGGTGGATGCGTGTGAATGGATGTGTGAGAGTACGTGCGTGTATGGTGTAAATGGGTGTGTGGCGAATGTATGTAAGTGTCTATGTGAAGGTATGGGTGTTTGAGTGTGTGTGTAAGTGTGCAAGTGTTAGTGCATTTGAAAACTTATTTCACTTTTCGCGAGCTATTCGGTGTTTAGTTTCGGGGTGAACTTCCTGAAGACATGTGTGTGGCCACGGGTGATGGTGTGAGGTGAGGGTGATAGCTTCTAATATCGTTATCATAAACCCTGACAAGTTCCTCCGACATCTCATAACTCAAAGGCCGGAGCCAGTCCCTCACTACGCTTTGATAAGTGTGATACTTCTCCAGACGGACTCTACTACAAAGACTACAAAGAGCCCTACCACTACAAAAAACGTGCTAGAAAAAACCATTTTTTTTCATCATATTGCGCATTTCCGCTGAAACATAACCGTATACAGATCTATAGTTGCTATACGTTTGACGTATGCGATAATCTCTTCCATCGATCTCTAAAGGATATACACACCACACAAAATGGACGAAGACAACAGAAAACAATACTTATTCTGTAGTCCATATGATCTAATTTCGCACGCCTCCCCTTGACCTAGAAAACAGAGGTCGTATTAATTTGAAGCAGGGACGCATTCGGAACAAAATGTTTTCGGGTGAGACGTGACGTCATTTGTAATGTTTTTGTATTTTATCTGTCAATCTACACATTTAAAAATTAAAATTTTATGTAATACGTATATGTTACAACCCAGCTTATTTGTAATTCCGTCAAATAATAATCATACAAGTTACTGTAAAATGTGAAATGTTTTATTACACACTAGTAGCGCCCCGCGGTGTTACCCGCGAAGTTCCCGTTCCCGTTGTTTTCCGGGATAAAAAGTAGCCTATGTGTTCTTCCAGACTATAATTCTATCTGTGTTTCAAATTTCAGCCCGATCCGTCCATACGTTAGAACGTGATTGAGCAACAAACATCCATACATTGACATTTATAATATTAGTAGGATTTTCCAGTTGAAATTTTGAATTTACGAGTATGTTTTCTCCGGCGAGTAAAATTGTGTAGTGGTAAGAAAAACTTGCACAGTCCGTCTGGGGAAGTACCACACTTTTATCACTTCGTTCCGGTTTGAAGGGTAATGTTTTCAGAGAAATTACAGAGTAAAGCATTATTGCTTATATATATTTATATATATTTTATGGATTTATATCCACAAAAAATAAACTTAAAAAAAAAAACACAATAAATACTTTTTTTTTTTACTTTTATAGGTTTACACTTGACCGCCATCTCACCTGATGTTAAGCGATGATGCGGTCTACGATGGAGCGTGTTTACCTAGAAAAAACCGATTCACTCTCGATTTGAAGACACAAAGATTATAACTAACGGGAAATATATAAAATAAATAAATAAAATTTAAAATAAATATAAATTAATTAATATAATAATACATTTCAGTAAATACACTGTTAAGCAGTGATTTGGGTAGGTACTTCACATTCGAATAACTACTCGGCACTATGCTGTTATAGGCAGACGTTTTTCTCTCCATTAGATGCTTGTCTTGCTCGTCTTGTCATTTTTGAACTGAAAACTTCATAAGGCGCACTACAGACAGATTTTTCGTGGGCTGTAATTGAAATCTAGCGTCACGCTTGGGAATGATAAATCTTCCGGTAAACTCGAGACCATGGCCACGCCCTCCGGTTTCACCCGCGTAGTTTCCAAAGTAAACTTTCAAATTCTGAGTTATAAGTTTCCACTTATATCAACAGTTCCTATGACTGCCATTTTTGAAGTGAAAACTTCTTTAGGCGCGCATAGACAGATTTTTTGTGAACTGTGAATTGAATTGTAGCGTCACGCTCGGGTATGATAAGAAATCTTCGGATAAACTCGGGACCATGGCCATTGGCCATCTAGAAATGCGTCAGGCAATGGGAAATTCTGAAAGGGCGTGGCCTGGCCATCATGGCAAGGCCATCTAGAAATGCGTGAGCCAATGGGAAATGCTGACGCATTTCTAAATGGACATGCCATGATGGGCAGGCCACACCCTCCGGTTACACTCGTGTAGTTTCCAAAGTAAGCTATCAAATCCTGAGTTATAAGTTTTCACTGTTATCGGCAGTTCCTATGACTGACATTTTTTTTATTATAAAAGAAAACCTACACAATACGTCTCCTTACAATTTGTACATTAAATAATTATCATCGCTTTTAATTACCGCCTTTACGTACAGTTCGCTTTCGTTAATAAAACAAAAGGAGCAAATTAATGAATTACAACGTAAGGGCGCGCGCACACCGCCGAGCCGTCGCGCCGGTAATCCCGTTAGACGTGACGTGTCGCGTGACGTGCGTTACACGCCGGGATGACACGCGTCGTGGATATCATACTGACATATTGTAATGTACGCATTTGCATAGTGGGCGCTTGACGTACCTACATCCTCATTGGGGCACCACAGTTGATATTCTGTTTCCGCAGATCTTTGGTTCGATCCCACCTAGAACAGTTGTGTATATAATTGTACTAGCAGCGCCCCGCGGTGTTACCCGCGTAGTTCCCGTTCCCGTTGGGCCCGTTGTTTTTTTTTTCGGGATAAAAATTAGCCTATGTGTTCTTCCAGACTATAATCTATATGTGTTCCAAATGTTAGCCCGTTCCGTTCATACGTTAGAACGTAATTGAGCAACAAACATCCATACATTGACATTTATAATATTGTAGTAGGATAATTATGTCACCGTAAAATTTTCAACACCTTCAATATTTTTAACTCGTGCGATTACAATCTTACAGTAGGTTAGGTTGTAAAATATATATAGTTGTCTTTAGATTACAATCTGTCAGTTTTTACCAATTTCAAGATGACATATGGTAGGCAGGGACTTTTTAAACAATTTCTTTTGAAAGCACCAAGAAGAAGGAAATTTCGATAATTATCCCCAAACGACTAAAAAAGTTAAAATCAATTTCAAAAACCTTTAGAAAAAGTTATGCATACAACAGTCGAGAATTAAGGTCCCAAAAAAAGAGTGACAAAAAAAGCCGGTGTATACGGATGTCGGTTCTGTGTCAGAGTGTTGTTAAACATTTCAAAAGTTACGTTACGACTGATCTTGTGACTTAGTTGGTTGAAAGTTGAGGTGAACCGGAGGTTGTGGGATCGATTCCCAACCGGGACAAATATTTGTGTGATAGCTACTAACATCTGAACTATTAGCATAAATATTAGCGAAAAATACAAATGATGATTTTAACGGTATTTTATTATAATTGACTCCGCGATAGCTTAAATTTTCGTTTTAACAAAAAGTATTTCTAAAATTATTAATAATGGTTACGATTATAATAATGGAAAAAAAACTCTTTTTTTTCTAATAACTTCTACATAAATTAAAATACCGTAGATGCCATCAGCTTCTAAAAAACTTGAAGAAATAAAATCGAACCAAATGTTTATAATGTTTTTCATACAGGCATTTATTTTAATTAGATAGATAGACACTTTTTACTGTACACACCAAAACAAAAACATACATTTAACTAAATTAATCTAAATTATAAAATATATCCATAAAAACTATAAGTAATCAGGTTTTTTTTACCCGTATAGTTCCAGTTACCGTTAAAGTCTCGCGAAAAAAGTAGAATTTGTGGTATTCTGAACTACATCTAATCTGTTTTCGAAATCTTAACCCAGTCCGTTCATACATTCCGATGTGATTGGGCAACAAACACCCAAGCATCTAGACTTTGATGTTTTTAATATTAGTAGGATAGTAAACACATATTATTTTCAGAAAATATTGTTATTTATTTCGTGCAAATGTTCAACGTTTCCTCGCTAGCGTCCCCTTGTTTGGGTTTGTGCAAATTGACAGCTGATGCCACATCTGTTTTTGTTATAGAATTAATTTCCTGGGAAAAGTAGCGGAGGAAGAAAATAATATTTATTATGTAATAACCACGTTAGTTTTCATATTAAAATATTATGCAAGTTCGTGTTAATATTAACTGTGTTTTACTAATAGTAGATTAAGATTATATTGTCCTGGTTCTTATTTTCTGTGAGGCTGGTCGTAGCATAAAAAGCGACATCGTTTGATAGTTGACGTGCCAAAAATTTGAACTAAAAGGTTTCACTCCAATTTCGTAATAAAAAGTGTAGGTGTGGTAGGTAGGTAGGGTTTTTCTCGGTGAATTCAATTTTGGTGTCTTCAAGTCGAGAGGAAATCAGTTTCCTCTAAGTAAGCATGCTCCATTGTAGACTACCACATCATCGCGTAATGTTGGGCAAGAAGGCGGTCAAGTGTAAACCTATTACCTAATTAAAATAGTAATATTAATAATTAGCTAATTTAGTTTTAGGTCTACCTACTTACTTATTTTTGAAATGTCCAAAAATATTAAATAATGTAAATCATATTCCATACTATTTAAATACATAATAATATAAACAGGAAAAAAAACGTAATTACTTTTAGGAAACTTCCTTTTTTACATAATGAAATTAAACCATTTAAATGGAAAAGTCAAAAACGTCCTCATTATTTTAAATCGTGACGTTCTAAAAATACATTCATACGTCACATTCCTTTGGCAGCTATTGTGCACTACTCACAACACTCGCAGGGTGGAGGTATGTAAGGGGTGTTTTTCGGGTCAGGGGGAGGCACCGCCCAGCCGCCACCCCTCGTTAGCAAGGGTGGCCGCCCGCCACCCCGGTGCGTACCCGAATTGGCCACCTTCCTTGATTCACGATTTTTTTTTCGCCGGATAAACTTAAAATTAGGCTTTTTTACGTCTGTAAAAGTATTTTTTACGAGTTTCGTTTCTAATTAGGTAAGTTAACAAAAGAATAAACTGATGTTAGAGTCAGTACAAGGTTAACTCATTTCGGTATTAACGAGAAAAAGATAGCAACTAATGAGGTAATGAATACTTTCACTCTCAAAGGGAATTTATTATTTTTAACCTTTTTTTACGTTGAGCTACAAAAAAAAGCGTAATTAAAACACCCGGGGCTGCGTATTTCTAATAGATAATTGGGTAAATGAAAAATCCTCAATCCCTTATGCAAAATCTTTATGGTGAAAAAAAGCTGTGGTGGCTAGGACGTCCCATTTAAAAACGTGAGGTCGTTGTTAATCCGATTTCACAATTGTATAGACTCTATACAATTCGGGAAGTAGGGATTGACTGTATAGTATAGAGTCAATCCCTACTCCCCGAATAATATATAAAGTAACTCTGCGTGTCTGTTTGTTACGCTTTTATCTCGTATGTTTTGAGTACCGAGCGCGCCAAACACAGGCGACAAGCAGGTTTTTCCGCTGTCTGGTCCTCTTTAAGCCTATATGTTATTCCAGACTATAAACTAAATCAACTTATATGCCAAATCTTAACTCGATATTTACAGCCGTTCCAACGTGATTGAAGAACAAATACCCAAACTTACCAACTTTCGCATTTATAATATTAATAGTAGTATTTGAATCCTACTTGGATTAGTAGGATTTTATTCAAAGTTTCCTCATTTCAAGAGACGAAGCAATAAAATATTCTCAAGTCTGTGACGGTTGTCTCGTATATTTTAAGTATCGAAGTGCGCCAAACACAGACGACGAGCAGGCCCCTTTGCTGTCTGGTCCACTTTACCATCGCATATGTGTTTGATTGCCGCGACGCGACGCACTTCGGGACGCGTCATCTAGCGTAATAAAGCTCGCAGTGTGCGCTGAGGCTAATTTTAGCTCGACCACGCTCCGTGGATACCTCTGTTGACTGCTTCAATCACATAATCCCGTATCACGGAGTTGGTGATCCGTATTGACATGAGGACGTTTGCCAACATTTATCCCCGCAATACTGTCATCAATGAAATGGACAGACTTCCTACTAAGCCTACTTCCTACTATAAATGCGACAATTTGGCTAAGTCACTTCGGAACACACCTAGATTAGGATTTTTTTTATAGCATAGAGTGACGAGACGAGCAGGTTATGTGCCTGATGGTAAGCAACATGCCTGCCACATAACAGCACAGTAACACGCAGCTATTAGAACATGATAGTCCAAATCATTACCTAGCACTGCACTGCGCTCGTCACCCATAAATCTAAGATATTATGTCTCTAAGCCCTGTAATTTCTCTGGAATCATTGCCCTTCAAACCGGAACACAGTAATGTTTGTACATTACTGCTTGGCGGTAGAATATTTGGCAAAGGTGTGGTACTTCCCCAGGCGGACTCTGCTAAGAGTCCTACCACTACTAAAAAAACTATATTTGAGATAGTCTACAGTACAGTCTAGTCCTAAAACAAAGGCTGTTTAAAAAACACATCTAAATAATTCTACATTTCTGTGGTTGCAGTTATCTCGTCTATTTTCTCCAACAAAACCATACACACAGTACATGAAAAAACTATATAACACTTCCCTATTCAACCTTCAACAATTTAGTAGAATATAACATGGCGGCGGGGTAGCGTGCCCGGACTGAAAACATTTTGTAAGCCTGGCCGAGGAAAGGCGACAATTTTACCAGCACTTTTTGTAATTTGATGAATTTCGTGCAGGAAATTTTAGAGGCTTTTTTGCTGAATTACTTCATCTGACGTTTCACTTTTATATGAATATATTTTTTTTTTGGGTTCGCCATTTACGAAATTAAAAATACTTCTTTGAGACCAACGTTTTTGGGCCTTTCCATGTGAAAGGAATTTACTGTACAAATATTTTACTATGATTGTAGGTAGTCCCCACTCGGTTTCTTATGATTTTTTCGCGTTGAAAAGTAGCTTATGTGCTATTTCAGATTATTATCTAATTATATTCCAAATTTGAACGCAATCCATTCTGCCGTTGCGAGGGGATTGACGAACAAACGGCCAAAGTTTCTGATTTAACATTTTAGTGTGATTTCTAAGTAATCATATTATGTTGAAGCTATTAGCTATAAGGCTTAGTGGCAATAACGTCTGGTTTCACAAGCGTGAGTTTGTAGATTCAAATTCCATCTGCACTAATAAGTATGTTTCCATGCGTAGATATACAAATGTCATCACCTCTGGTTTTAAAATTGATGGGAAACATCGTGACGAACCCGGTTAAAAAACATATTTTTGTAAGACATGTATTATCCGCCGACTCGCAGTCGGTCGGCGTGGTGGTTTACGATCTCGATTCTCTTATAAGAAAAGGTAGCATATTTTGAGCATCTATCTCTTTATCTGGTGAAATGGGTGAACGACTAGTATTGTAGCCATGAAGTGTGAATAAATATTTATTTATTAAGAGCCAACGGTCGGCCAATACTTGTGAACGGGTTGCTGCTTGCTGAGCTGTCACGTCATAGCGCATTTCACCGGGATACGTTAGGAAAACTAGAATCTTCTTCCTGTAAACTAACTTCAACTAAATCAAATCAAACCTAAATTATTACTACCTACACGCCCTTTTTTTTAATTAGCCACTCAACAGACCCCGGAGTCTTTGGGCTTCTCCCGGCTCAGAGTCTCCATCACGGTTGCATTTCTGTCCCTGATGGGCTAGGGGGATGGGATAAGTAAGTTGAACCGGAGGTAAGAAAATTGTTACTTTTTTATAGCATAGAGTGACGAAACGAGCAGGACATTTGCCTGATGGTAAGCAACATGCCTGCCACATAACAGCACAGGGACACGCAGCTATTGGAACATGAAAGTCTAAATCAGTGCCTAGCACTGCACTGCGCTCGTCACCCAGATATCTAAGATATTATATATCTAAGCCCTGTAATTTCTTCGGAAACATTACCGGAAGACGGTAATGTTTGGACATTACTGCTTGGCGGCAGAATAACTGGTAAAGGTGTGGTACTTCCCCAGGCGGACTCTGCCAAGAGTTCTACCACTACTTAGGTTGAACCGGTTGAATTATCAGATGGTTTTCGGTTAAACACATCGCACCGTTTGAACTACAAAGCTGTACACTGGAAATATAGAAATGTGTAAGCATTACTGTATTCCGGCTTGAAGGGCAATGTTTCCATAGAAATTACTGGACTTAGAGATGTAATATTATCCTAGATCTCTGGAGATATAATAGAGAGGCTTAGAGATATAATATTATCCTAGAGATCTGACGAGCGCAGTGCAGTGCTAGGTAATGATTTGGACTCTTCATGTTCCAATAGCTGTGTGTCACTGTGCTTTTATGTGGCAGGCATGTTGCTTACCATCAGGCACATGTCCTGCTAGTCTCGTCACTTTATAATATAAAAAAATAAATATAGAATTGATCTTACTTACAGTTAGGCGTACTTTTACAGAATTTGGCATTTTACAGTAACATTCAAAATAACATCAACTTCCAAACAAGCTATTAAATATTGCAATAATAGACAATTTACTGCTCTCGTAATCTCCCGTTACTATTCTATGTATGTTTTGGTAACGTAACTATGTACCTATTACTATGTTAGGGTTGTCTCTTTCTATACGTAGTCTTTGCATTCTACAAATATTATACTTGCCAAAGTTTGGATGATTGTTACTCAATCACGTCGAGGCTGTAGAATGAATTGTGTTGAAACTTGAAACATAGATTATAGCCTGGATTAGCACATAGGCTACTTTTCACCGCGAAAAAATATAAAAAACCGCGGCGTGCTACAATCTACATAAAAGCTACAATCAAAGTAAAATATTTGTACGTTTTATTCCTTTCACATTTCCGTGGAAAGGCCTACAAAGTTGGCCTCAAATAAGTATTTTTAATTTCGTTAATGGCGCACCCAAAACAAACGGATCGGATCGAAAATTGGATCACAGTTAGATTATAGCCTGGAATGAGACATAGGCTATTTATCCCGGAAAAATAACAAGAACTGCAGAAAAATACAGGGAACTACGCAAGTACGTACGCTGCGTAAATTCGCGATGCGCCGCTAGTTTCCAACAAGAAAGGCGTTAAGCTATAGTGACGTCTGAATTCACATTACTGACGGCGTTTAGGTTTGGTTTCCCGCCTGTAAAAAAGACCGGCTATAGAAATTTGTGCTTCTGAAAATGTTCGAAGTATTTTATAGTGCCTATAACTAGCAGTGCCCCGCGGTTTTATCCGCGTAACTCGCGTTCCCGTTATTTTACCGCGATTAAAAGTAGTATATACATGCTATTTCAGACTATATTCTAGCTAAATTTCAACCAAATCCGTTCACACATTTCGACGTGATTGAGCGACAAACATTCAAACTTTCGCATTTATAATATTATTAGCATAAGTCGCCCACTAAATGTTCCCACTGCTGGGATTCAATGTTGTCCTTCGCAAGGAGACAGTCAAGGCCAAAATCCACCATGCTAGCCCAGTTACTGAATAACACATGACCTCGTAAGATTCTAGCTACATGTCGATTTCCTCGCGATGTTTTCCTTCACCATTTTAATTTAGCGGCACTCATATATAACAAGCAATCGCCGTTCTCCCGACTAGACTAGCCTTAACTCACTTGACCGGCTATAACTTCTATAATAGTATTAGCAGGATAACGTGATGTGGCAGCCCTAGGCGGGCCTGACCTAGGGTCGCCGCCAATTGATTCAATTGAGCGGAACCCGGCGCTGGCGGCGTCGTCCGACCCGTGCTACGTCACATAAGGACAGTCGCCGCCACAAATCAAATTACGGACCTAGGTACAGTGGAGTACTAAAAATAATTTTCAAAAATATTTCAGACCAGTACCGCCCTCGGTGTTACCCGCGTAGTTATCGTTCCCGTGATAAAATGTGATTGTCTTCTTACAAACTGTAATCCAGCTGTAGTGGTAGGACGCTTTGCAGAGTCCGTCTAGGTCACACGTCGAAGTATCACTCCTTTGTCAGTTATTCTACCGCCAAGCACATTACTGTGTTCCGGTTTGAAGGGCAATATTTCCAGTAAAATTACAGGGCATAGAGATAAAGCATCTTATATCTCTGAGTGACGAGCGCAGTGAAGTGCCAGGATATGGACTCTTCATGTTCCAATACCTGCGTATCACTGTGCTGTTATGTGGGAGGTATGATGCTTACCATCAGGCACATGCCCTGCTCGTCTCGTCACTCTATACTATAAAAAAAAACTTTTTAATTTTTTTTTTTAAATAAAATGTGACATGAAACCATCCTTTGACATCCAAACCTTTTTTTAAAGGGACCTTATACTGTTGGCTTCATGATGCCTGCCTCTACTGTTGATGAAAATTGGGTTAGCGTAGACGCCGCAGCGCTCGAACACCCCACCGTGTTATGAGTGAAACATAAAATTAGTTAACATAGTGAATAATTTCAGAAACAGCAATTAGCAATTCGTATTAGTTGATGACGCGCGTGACAGCTCGACGTAGTAACAGGGACACGCGTCGGAGCTAGGGTTACCAGGTGGAAAATTTATAATTCCGGACAGAAATCCTGATTTCCTTTAAAAATCCTAAGATTTTCTCGTGATTTCCGTGATTTTCGCAAATGTTGTTATGGGAAAAACTCCAATTAGGTACTATTGGTTTTGTGCGCTCAGGGTATCTCTACTGACCTTTATTTTGGACGCATAATAACTTGAAAGGCTTAACGTGCGATTCACTTTGTAAAACAATAAAAAATCTAAAAAAAAGTTATTGAAAAGGATATCTTCGTTAAAATAAATATTACACGTAGTAGAGGAAAGTTTGCACTTAAGCACATTTTTTTAATTAAAATTTAGTTGATTTTTATGATAAGTATAAAAAGAAGAATATTTTTGTTTTGCCAACTAAGTATTTATAAACTAATTATTATATGCAAATTAATTGTAAAGTCTTAAAACACTGCTCCATTTTATTGAAAATTCTAAAAATCCTGAGAATCCTGAGAGCTCTTTTTAACCCAATTTTGAGAGGAACCTAAAAATTCTGAGATTTCAGGACGCATCCTGACATAATATGGCAACCCATAATTCAGCCGCGTAGCCCTGATTGCGGCCCTGGCATGATTGAATCAGCCGCGCAAATTCAATTATCGCTGGCATTAATTTACCTAGGGCGTAGCGAGCCTGCTCTACCTACGACAAGCCATGGCGACTGTCTGCTATTACACACTTACATTTTAATAAAAAATTGGAAGTCATAGGGACTGCCGATAGAAGTGAAAACTAATAACTCAAAATTTAATAGCTCTCTTTGGAAACTACACGGGTGAAAACGGAGAGCTTGGCGATGACCATGGCCATCTAGATCATCCGAGTTTAGATTTCTTACATTTACGAGCGCTTGAGTTCAATTCACAGCCCACGGAAAATCTGTATATGGTGCGCTAAAAGAAGTTTTCACTTCAACAATTAAAAACCCCCAATATATTTGAATTAGGCCAGGTACAGGTAGATTAGGGGGCATCCATAAATTACGTGAGGTAATTTTGACGATTTTTCGATACCCCCTCCCCTTTTGGTGAGATTTTGTTCAACCCTCCTCCCGCTTAAGTGAGTATTTTACACATTTTTGTCCTCAATTTCTCCAGTTTTTCTCACCGAATTAGTACATTTTTAGCAAAAAAAAAAATTGATGTGAGATTTTGCCGAGATAACCCCCCTCCCCTCCACGTGAGATTTGACTCGACTCCCTCCCCCCCTTGAACACCTCATGTAATTAATGGATGCCCCCTTATGTACACGTATTTTTCGTTTTATTATTAACAAACGACAAAGGTGTAGATAATTGAACTTCCGGAGTGAGCGTTGTGACATCACGTTTTCGTAAAAATCATCCAATGTAACGATGTCACTCAAAACGTCTAAACTCTGTATCTTCGTATTTTTTTGTTTGTGAACCAAAAGCGAAAATACGTGTACAATAAATATTCTTTAATAAATAATCTACCTGACTGACTGATTCGGTATTAATAAGTATGTCATCTTGCCAATGTTTTAAATGTAAAGGTATGTATGTATGTGTATGTAAGTTAATCAAAACCATATATATGCGTCTAAGATTCCTATGAAACCTAACAAAACTGCTGAACCAATTTTTATGAAGCATAACTAACAACACCTCCGAATAATTCACTTTTCAAACAAAATATAATCTAAATCTGTGCGTCTGTTTGTGAGATACGATGCCGCAGACAGACACAAACACACACGTTATTGAGTCGGAGTTTAAAAAGAAGTTTGTTTGTTTTCTAAATATCGTTTTTACCCTGTTATTTATCTGGTGACATTGCCCTTCAAATCAGATTTTGCACATTACTGCTGTAGACAAAGCTGTGGTACTTCTCCAGACGAACTCTAAAAAGAGTCCTGCAATTACGTCGATTACGGCTACATATAAAGATTGTTGTTCTTTCTAAAATACTAAAATGTCTACTCTCTGAACATTTATTTGGATAACCTTACGTAACAAAGAAACAGCCGCAATCAAAGCCAGACAACTTTCAATAGCTCCAATGAGCCTTAGTAATCTGATATTTATCAAGTAGGTATAATCCACCAAAACAAATACTGGTACTTTTAGAGTTCCCACAAAGGCACGCATAGGTCACAGAACAATAGTCTAGAATATAGATTGATCGGCACGAAGCGCTATTTAGGTTTCAGCCCGTGCCTTTATTATAGTTGGGGAGCTAATTACATGATTTTTATTTTTACTCCAACCCGTCAAATTTAAACTCTTATACCTTCTAGCCTTCTGGAAAATATAAATATGTTGAGGCTTTCTATGTAAGCAAAAGCGGTTTAAGGCAGTTGATCAAACATTTAAAAATATGCTTTACTTATTTTCTCATTGACAATTTGTTAGATTTAGATACAGATTTAAGAAATAAACGTATCCATTGTTAATTTTCGTACCATATAACCAGCTCACTAAATATTCCCACTGCTGACATTAGCTCGAAGTTCATTAAGAGAGATTCAAAGTTACAACCCACCACGGTTCAATTCAGTCATTTATTTATCAATTTTGGTACATGGGTAGGTACACTTTTGAACGCTTCTTGTATTACTGGGACTAAATTTTCGATTTATACTCATCCACTTTACTCTAACCAACATAACATCCGACTGCCAGCACTCTCATCCCTTTTCCTATTTGTCTTTTTACAGTGATAAAAGCAAAATGCAATAAGGTCACAACGAGACTCGAGTAAATCCTCATTTACCATAGAGGGCTCCCTTATTATTATGACATTCGCGTGAAATACCAATGTGTAATGTACCATGCTGTTTACCTTCATACATTTAACTATGTTATTTTGATGTTAAATTAAATGCCAATAGGTTAATTGCCGCAAACTCTGCCAAGCTCTGAAGTCTTGGGAATTGGATTTACGAATTTTCCGTGACTTATCAATATAGAATAAATATGTTGACATTTCCGAAAATGTTTGAGTAAAACATTGTAGAGTAAGTTTTGTACTCAGATAATGTAGGTTTTTATACATATGCTAATGAACTAACCAACTTAAAATAAATTTATTTGCTCCAAAGAAACAAAATCTGACTTCAATTTAAAATTAAACTCAGATAATGTCAGTCATTTTTTTCAGAGTAAATTAAATTATAGTAGGTTTATGGACTTTGGTTTGGTTTGGTTTACCGCTGTCATGCCTGATGTTAAGCGACGATGCGGTCTACGGTGGAGCGTGCTTACCTAGAAGAAATCGATTCACCGATTTCCTAACGATGTTTTTCTTCACCATCAAAGCCAGTGGTAAGAACGAAGTTGTCACTTGAAAACATATTCAGAGGTACAAAAATCGACTAACGATTTTTAAAATAAAGTGGCCAAGTGCGAGTTGGACTCACCCATGAAGGATTCCGTTGCAGCAAGTAACATAATATACATAGTCCACATAGTTTTTTAGTTCGTTGTAACTTTGATCGAAGTTTTAATTATAATGTATTTATGACGTACCAAAAAAAACAACTACTCATCAGATCGAGTTCAAACCAATTTTCGTTGGAAGATTACATGGTAATGTACATCATATATATTTTTTTAAATTTATCATTCTCTTATTTTAGAAGTTAGAGGGGGGGGGACACATTTTACCACTTTGGAAGTGTCTCTCGCGCAAATAATTCAGTATAGACCAAAAACTATATTAGAAACCTCAACATAATTTTTTTAAGACCTATCGATAGACATCCCACACAGGTTTGATGATTTTTGATTCTTGATTTTCAGTTCTAAATATGGGGGCCAACCCCAAAAAAAATATATTTTTATTTTTTTGTAAAAATCTTAATGCGGTTCATAGAATACATCTACTTACCAAGTTTCAACAGTGTAGTTCTCATAGTTTCGGCAAAAAGTGGCTGTGACATACGGACGGACGGACAGACAGACAGACATGACGAATCTATAAGGGTTCCGTTTTTACGTTTTACGGAACCCTAAAAAGAGTACGATGCCTACATAAATATTCTATTTATCGTCAACATTATCGTGGTCAAGTATTACGATGTTGTCGTTACGATCACTTTACGTCATTTCTTTTACGTCCACCAGCAGACTCGAGTCTACGAATGAGTCATATTCGAAAAATACCTAACATTTGTTATCGACGATAAAATTTTAATGGCCCTTACGATAAAACTTGTTTTATTATATACTGTACCTAATATTAAAATCCTACTAACATTATAAATGCGATAGTTTGGATGTTCGTTGCGCAATCACGTCGGAACGACTGAACTGACTGAACGAACGACTCAAGTCTGAAATAGCACATATCTAGGCTACCTTTTATCGTCAGAAAGATAAGGGAACGAGACTTAGGGGGTAGAATCGCAAGACACGAACTTGCAATAAATATCGTCTGTATGTAAGTAACAAAAATAGTTATCCCACAACATCTATATTTTGAACTAAATGAAATAAAACAAAATTACCAACAAATTTAATAACTAATTGCCTAACCTTTTTTTTGACGGAAGGAAATCCTTTGCAGAAATCCGGCTGTGTTGGGGTGCAGCCAAGTTACGTGAGATCTTACTCACTAAAACCCCCTACATCCTACATCTGTGCCTAGGAGGAGGACGCCGGGATCTCCGTTGGAACGCACCAGCATCCTCTTCACACCTTGCCTAAGGCACCTTCCTTTGGTGATGGACCAAACGACATGGGCTGCACCATGCCGTAGTATTTCCTTTGATGGGTTCGCTCTTCGTAGACTCCCAAGCCTATCCGTCTACGAGCCCACGGGTACCCTTTTAATCGCCTCTTACTATAGGTAGGGTATACCGAAGCCGAAATTTTGTTCCGACCCCGACTTCAGGGACAAGGGGGTTAAGAGCCACTGCCTTTGCCGCCTCTACGCCGCCGACGTCTCCGTGTAGGATTAACCTTTAACTAATTGCCTCACCTATAGTAGGATTATAAATAATCTCACGTGTTTATAGTTTCACGGTTATAGATATAATATTTCCGGATGCGAAGCTGGGACAAACCGCTAGTATTAGTTAAAAACATTAGCTTGTCGGCGCGCCGCCACGCCATCAAGAGTTTTGTTGTAGGGTACTCATAAAACTCTTTAAGAGCTCGGTTAACTACCTAAAATAAATAAAATGTTAACTCGCAATGGCGTAGGTTACGGCCTCTACCGGTAAAGGTAAAGAAACACGAAATAGTGGTGACTAGGCTCATGGTCGTAGAATTATGGCCGTGACATCTTGTGGCTTTCCTCTTTTCCCATGTAACTGCAATGTTATAAACCCTTTCGTATGGATCGGCTAAGGAACCGCTGGCTTTGAGTTTAATCAAGAGATGTGCCAAAAGCAACTCGACGTTGGGTTGCGATCTTATTGATTTTCCGTCGGATCCATTTCGGAGAATCTGCACAGCTGCGCAGGAATACATAATCTAATTTCGCTTAAATTTAAACAAGACTCGTTTATACAATAAAGCATATTCTATTCTATTCGCCCCCTCCGTTTTAATATTGGTCGGTCAAGCATTCTAGACTCACCGCTCTAGACTGCACTCGTCGGTGCATGGCAGATATTCCCAAGTTTCTTTTAAACTCTTTTCTCTTTTAATCTATCGGTTTTGCCCAAATCTGGCCGCTTGGGGAATGAGTGGTAAACGCTTCGTATCTACGTTTATCATACGCACTAAAAATTGTGAAATACTATACCCATTCTGTGTTTAGGTCCAACTTTAATACATTCTAGATGAGGGCTATCCAAACAGTATACCTTCGCGGGCTAAATAAATAGACTATAACAGCAGGAGGGCCGCAGAAATCTGTAAAAAATATGTTAATATGTTAAAATACAGAGTAGTAATTTTTTTTAATACTTTCATTGGTTATTCTTTAATTTGTCTTTAACAATCATAATTATTAATATCAACTTCTACATTTATTGTTGCCAGAAGCATTTACTACATGTAGAAGTGATTTATCGGACATTATTTTCTGATTGAAACATGCGTCGCGGATCGCATGAAAAGAACTAGTGGGCCGTTGCTTGGACAACCCTGTTCTAGATAAATGTCCTGTCCCTGTCCTAGGTCCTATTATTATATGTGATATTGCTTAACAACAGCCAATTCGCGTAAAATAAGGCGTCCCTTTTCGAAAAAAGAATTTAAGGTCTTGAACTTCTTGATATGATTATACTTGGAACATGGTTCCCATAGTACGCAGCTGACGACATTTAATTAACTTCATCTTTTCTTCTATTCCAGCCAAAAGAACTACACGTCTCCGTGGTCGTGGACGACGGTGACCGCGACGGGGGACTGACCGCGAGCGCCGCGCGGGCCCACTGCGCCCGCGCACCCGCACTGAGCGCGACGGGGGGGCTGAGGAGCTGGCCAGCTAGGACCTGGGTAGCTGGGTCCTGGGCAACTGGGGCCTAGGCTACTGGGGCCTGGGTAGCTGGGACTTAAACAACTGGGGTCTGGGAGCTGGGACCTGGGTAACTGGGCCCTAGGTATCTGGGACTTAAGCAACTGAGTCCTGACTAGCTAGGACCTGGGCAGCTGGGACCTAGGCAGCTGGGGACCTGGGCAACTGGGTCCTGAGCAGCCGGGACTTGGGCAACTGGAACCTCAGAAGTTGGGTCCTAGGCAGCTGGGTCCTGGAGCCTTTGAGCAAGAAGTTGGAAACACGGAACCTGGACGCTTGGGCAACAAGACCTAAGTAATACAAAACTATTTTTGGAATTGCTAGTTTGAAAACTATTATCGTTTGTAGAGCAATGTCCATTTGCGTTTTCCCTGTACACATGTATTAGTAAAGAGAAAACGATTGTGGATTAAGTTCAAAATTGATCGTGGTGAAACGTAATTTCGAAAGAAACTCGCGACTTTCCTACTCCTGTTCTACTTCGATCCGTCGTTTCGTCCGTTTAAATGTTCTAAGCCTACTCTAGTAGAACCGGAGTAGGAAAGTCGCGTGTTTATTTCGAAATTAAGTTTTTCGTAGAAAGGTCGAAATTATTTTTATTTAAGAAATTAGTATGTGAATCTTTTATTGTTTATCGGCGTTATCGGTCTGTCCTCCTCGCACGTATAGCTATGATCGTACGTATGATAGGGATAGACCGATGTCGAAGTCACGTGTTTTGTGTTGCACAATAATGGATCACATGCGAGAGATTTCAAATATGTGATTCCGAGCTGATAGGCTTCTGAATGGTACTTGTAGAGCTAAAACTTAAAACCCAGCTGTCAGGTGTGAGCTGGCCAAGGTTTCTGTATAACTGAGGACTCTATCGTAGGTGCTGTAAACCTTCGTGGACTAACATTTCTATGTTAAAGTTTCTGAATATGAATCATTCAATTTTCTAGTTATTACAAATTTAATTTAAATTTGTCATTTAAAATGTAACGGAGTCAATGAACCACAGCTGTACACGTAAAATATATTTCAGACAAAACTTGTATACCCACTTACTGTAAAAGTTTATTACACTGTAACCCGCGCCATTATGAAGCCTTTATCATGCTATCTCCCTTGCACTGTTATGTGAGAGGGAATGAGAGGACAGACATTTTCACAATGGCGCGGCGTGTAAACCTACCTCCACAGTACAAATACGCTTTTTGTTAAACGTACTATACTACGTTACCTATGTTTTATTTTGAAAAGTAATTACAAAAGTATGAAAGTTTACTGTCGAAATTTCAAATAACGGATCCCGAATCCAAGTGACGGATTAAGGTGACACAGCCGGGGGGGGGGGGGGCAAAGTCCCAAAAAGCTCTACAACTTAACGGCGCAGAGAACAGGTGTGGATTATCGTCTTGGACTTTATGTGGGTTCAGTTTAATACGCGAGGTCAAACTACGGAGCTACTTTACTGTTAGACCTTCAGGATAATATGTAGTGGTCTTCATCATTTACAGTTTTATATTCTTATTTTATGGTATAGAGTGAAAAGACGAGCAGGACATGCGCCTGATGGTAAGCAACATGCCTGCTCATAACAAGTTTAACAACACAGTGAAACGCAGCTATTGGAACATGAAGAGTCCAAATCAATACCAAGCACTGCGCTCGTCACCCGAAATTATAAGGTGTTTTATCTCTTTGCCCAGTAATTTCTCTGGAAACCTCTTCAAACCGCAAGACAGTAATGTTTGCATACTACTACTTGGCGGTAGAACAATTGGCAAAGTAGTAAATAATTGTAGTACTTCCCCAGACGGACTCTGCAATGAGCCCTACCACTACAACACCTTCTTTAAACTTACAGATATGTATTATATAGAACAGTTATTTTTATATACAAGTATAGGTAATAAATAACCTACGTTAAATTCACCTTGTTCCACATACCCAGGCAGAATCAGGCAGTGCACATATAAATGCGACTAGACATTCCAGCCAGCTTGTGTTGGGCGAGTAAATGAAATGTGACGTGGTTTCCAAAGGCTATCGTAATAGTAGAGCACCTGGTTGTTTTGTTCTTAACTATTCAATAAAACAAATATGTTAGTACACTTTTATGGACTTTGCCCCCTTGTAATTACCACAGTCTAATTATTTAAGAAGACTTTTCTTAAGAAGTCGCTATCGCGACTAGCTACTTAACTTTTCGGATCTTCTGTTTTTTTTTTGTTGCAATAAATACTTAATCTATTTTTCAGAACTTGGGATTGTTTACGTAAATTCGTTTGGTAGGACAAATTATACCAACTGCCATAGGCCACTATAATATAAAGTTCCATAAAATTGCCTCGGAGACATTTTTTATGACACTTATGTTGAACGTGCTGATTAAAATTTAATAGAGGTGCGACACTCAAAATTTGTATTGCAAAAAAAAACATGTAACCGCCCAAAACACCTCGTCTCTTTTGGGATCTGTAAAAACTGTAGATTTTCCTAATTAATCTTATAATGAGCGATGAAAAATTTCATTTAAAATAAGACAATTTGACAGTAAACCTTCATTCCAACGTAATTCTATTCTATCTTATAATGTTTTACCGCACACCGCTATAAACACTTATTCATATACATCGGTGCAGCTTTAATCTTTTTATTCCACTACTATTAATTAATTAAGTCGTAACGGGGCCTTAACAAGCGTAGCGGGATAAACAGTGATTAAACAAAAGACTCACGACCCAATAGCTTTTTAATCTTTTTATTATTTTAGATTTTCATTGAAATTTAGGTACTTAGAAGTTCATTGTTAATTGTGGACTAGAAGCCGTAGTGGACTAATGGTGAGAGCGACTGATTTCGCTATAGTAAAGTCGGTTCAAACCCCGTCTTCTGAGTACTTTCCCAAGAGCAAAAACACAAAAGTCATCATTGGCTTTAAAAGTGAAGAAAAGTTGTGAAAAATCAGCATAGCCCAGAAAAAAACATCTTTTGATGAAATACGTCATCCGCCAACCTATACTTGACCAGTGTGTTAAATTAAGGTCTTGACCATCTCCTTTTGAGAGAGAGCCCCGAGTCTCAGCAGAAGGAACATCTAGTGGGCTGACTGTGCTTATGCTGAGTTGTGGCCTAAGATATTAAGACATTTTTGTTCACTTTTTTTGCCATCCCACGGCTTGCTCTCGATTGACACTAAAATATTATTCAGTGTGTTGGACCCTTTCACACAGTTTTTTTGAGTTGAGTTGAATTGTCACAAATGTGATGAATAATCATCATCATCAAGACAAATTAAATTTATAACAATTTAAATTATATTATGCATTTCCAGATGGAAACTAGATAACATAGAAAATGTTAACAATGTTGCAAACCAATTAAAATGTCTGAAGTAAGTTTTACTCTTTTCGGTAGTACTCAAATAACCATCGAATTCTATAGAAATCAGGGAATTGAAAACAACGTTTTTGTGCGCGATAGGTACAATAGACTGATGCGCATCGAAAATTGAATACAAAAACTTTTCCATTGATGTAAAAAATACAAATACGCGCGGTGCACATCCATGTCCTTTAATTAACCGAAAAAAGCGTTGTTTTTCGTTTATCCCCCTACGTTTGTTATGGCTATTTCGTCGTCTACCAGATACTGTTCTACAGAGGCTGTACGTGTATAAATAGCTTTTGTTATGACGTACGTAGGTACGTGTAATTTGTTTTCCATCCCTTGTTTTGTATCAAATGTATTGTCTACATTTGTTATAACTATGCCGTAATTGAGATGACGTCATGTTAAAGTTAGCTAATAAAACAATTGAATACCTAGTTGAATTTCAAACAGCTAACTTTATTGTAGGTAACTTATAATGCAGAAACTAATATGTATTATAGAAGATTTATGGATATTACGTATTTTGTAGTGTTTAGAGTAATATTTATGTGTTTATTTATTATTAAAACATGATTGGGTCGTTTTAATAACGTTGGCTACGTTTGAAATTTAACGACTTGCTCAATTGTTATTATTAGATGAGGTTAACATGACATCATTACAATTACCTACGTTAAAAATGGCCTAACTTTAATATATTTAAAACTTGATAGCAAATCCAAAAGTCTCAGGCGTACCAATAGGTACAGATGTCCATGTTTGAAATATGACGACTCAGTTGTAATTTTAGCTTTCCGTAAACTATTTTGGTAAACCTTTCGTGTTATGTACAAACTGAAATACTTTTCTGTTAAAACATAAACTTGTTCATAGCTTTCAAAAACATTTTGAATCTATCAAAGGAAAGTTTACAAAGTTAGTTAACAAAGTGGTAAAACGACTACTTAAATATTATGTCTTTGTAGTGCAATGTGACGTGACCTAGCTTGGGCGCCACCTCTGTTGACACTTGCCACGCTAACCTGTTGCCTGCATGCAAAGTGACTTTTACCACACACTATTGGAAATTACGCTTTACAAAGACACTTGCACAGGGCAAAAGGTCCGTAAGGTAACTGACAGCTTCTATGAAGTAAACGTGCGGTTTTAAATAATTGGCCAATAAATAACGAATAAATAAACGTTATTCTTTTTTTTTTTTTTTTTTTTTTTTAATGGCTCTATGTGGATTAGTCTCACAATTCCGCCAATGTCACGTTAAATGATAGGCCGTCAAACAAAGAGATAGGGGCCAGTAATAGGAATATTGTACAGTAGAGGGGATTTATCACGTATTTTATGTTTTACTAACGTTATTCTTAATTAACGGTGCAACCGTTTCTGTGTCAAGTGTCAGGAGTTGACGTAATTGTTTTC
This sequence comes from Ectropis crepuscularia, assembly GCA_963693475.1. Taxonomy (NCBI): domain Eukaryota; kingdom Metazoa; phylum Arthropoda; class Insecta; order Lepidoptera; family Geometridae; genus Ectropis; species Ectropis crepuscularia. The sequence goes on along the minus strand of OY856349.1, from coordinate 26,679,213 downwards.
ATTTTAGATACTGTTGAGTAAAACATTTTAAGACGAATACCTACTACCTACCTATTTCAGCGCTATTATGAAGTATGATATTACGTAAACGCAAATTATTAAGGTTTTTTGGTACAGTCCGCGAGGTATAAGCTGAGCTTTGCATTAGTGTGAGTGATCACATGCATACGCATCTATTACCAAAAGTACAGTCAGACAACAAACTCTTAAACAACAAGCTGACATTAACTATCCAGGATCAATATGGTCATTGCGAAAAGAAGTATCTCTTTTAGGATTCAAATGGTCAAGGACAGAGAATAACAGAAAAAATTTAATGGAAAAGCATGAGATCCGTCACCTACGTATAACTTATTTACTTAAAATTTCCGAATACCGTATTCAGGGCAGGCCTATCGTTTATACCGATGAAACATATATTGACACCACTCACACTTCATCAAAATCATATTCAGATGACAGCACTTCTGGTTTGAAGAAACACCTTATTAAGAGAACATGGTCACAGCGTCCTGCGTCTGACTGTACTTTTGGTGATCACTCACACTAATGCAAAGCTCAGCTTGTACCTCGCGGACTGTAAATCTTTTGTGTATTGAACTAATTTCAAAATATAAATATTGGTGGACAATTCTGACTGAGTTGTACTGAACTTCAATAGTAATATAATTGTTAAAATGGTTAGTGACTCCTTCAGTGTGCCAGAAAAACTCTGACCACACCTGAAATGTAGGATAATGACCTAAGAATGAGTTCTCTATTATACTTGTGTAATTCTAAGTAGACTTTATATTATACGGTTCCTTCAGGAAACAGAAACCTCGGTAGGCCCCAAGGCTGAACGAATTGATCCGTCCGAAGATATAGCCCCCGCGTCGCGGCACTGCGGCCGTCCCTGTGGACGTCTATGGCCAAATTTAGAAGCGCCAAATCATGACTACTGTCAAATATCATTGGCACCTTCGAAATTTGCTAGCCTTATAACATGGATGTGAACTGGTGGTCTACCGCCTAACGAAAAACGCTTTGACGCTTAGACATTGCTGTCTCTTTTCTTCTCGCTTGAAATGAAAGAGACGGCAATGTCAAAGCGTCAAAGCGTTTTTCGTTAGGCGGTAGACCCCCTGGTCTGTGTAGACCACGTCCCTTTACAAAGCAGGACTTTGAAATTATGCAAATAGGTACTCTTGTTCGCAAATTGGTTACTATGGCCGATAGGGTCGTGTTATTTTTGTCAATGTGGACAATTTCTACTACGAACAATCCTAAAATTGCATCAAAATCAATTGTTTCAAACATTTATCGACTCTAGACGCTATTTTTGAATGAGCAGTTTTTTTTTAATTTCTGGCTTGTTCGCAAAGTAGAAATTGTGCGTTACGATGTGTAGAATTTGACTCTTTTGGCATAGTACAGGTTTACAACGTAACCCGTACAGGGTTACGAGAGTCTTGTTTGGCAAGGGGCAGCTAAATATATTATTCTTATGATGCCGGTATGGTGGAATACACAGAGCTTTAACGTGTAGCCTAAATACAGATAAGTTCACAATACCTATGCGTGTGAATTGCTCCCACCAGGACTAAACAGGGCGCTTTAAAGGCGACATTCTAGGAATCATCTATCAAAATAGACCTAAGTTCTACCTATATTGTGAATTAACAACATCGGTATGTATTGACAAATGATTCCTAAAAAAGAAGTTTCATCTTTTTACAATACGGCGTTTTCGAAAAGCAAAAAAACCTGTCAAACATTCTAAATTGCGCAAAAGTTTCATTTTGTAACAGAACTTCGATAAGCAAATGTAAATTTAAAAGCAATTTACATGTTCCCTATTTATCACTCAAATCATTTCATTCATTTTGAAAACGTCTAACTGTAAAATTCTCATTGATCCATTCTCACAAATCATAATTTGACGTTACCTTTACAGCGGCCTGTTTAGACCCTCAGAACATCCGCCTCAAACGTTGGTACGATATCTATTCAGTTTTATTACTATTTTAAATGACCCAATATCAGTATAAATTGTAAAGCCTAAAAGAATCCTAGATTTTCGTTAGGATTGTACACATTTACAACTTACGCCACCACTTTTACCGTTGGTCAATGGTGCCAATGTCGAATTTTGGAAAAAAAAACGAAGCCCATCGTTTATGTGACGTACCTAGTTATTCATTTTCACCAGAGGAAAGAGGATATGAGTGGTGGCGCGGACATGAACTTGATGAATTAACCTTTGATCAATATATTTTAATTTAATCAATCGTAAAAGTGTAAGAACTGGATAAATTTGATTACGCCGTATTTTGTAATAAATACATAGGTATGTATTACAAAATATTGTCGTAGGTACTGTCGTATTGCAATAATATACTTCAATGCACCAAATATTAAGTACGTATACCTATTAGGTACGGAATTAATACGGATTCGGAAGAATACAAAAAATTTAACAACGATTTACCATAGATTAAAATTAAACTTTTGTACTAACTATTCGATTTTTTTCGACTTACCAAAAAGACAATGTATTAGCATAATATTATAAGTAGATCTCATACCAACTAGGACGTGGATGCTCTCAATACCATATCCTAAATTATAAGACGGTGCGTGTTATCGGGTACAGATGCATGTTGGCGACTTGTATTGGTCCAGGGATTTGGCCAACTACAATTTAAAATTAAAACTTTGTAAATGTTTGATGACACTGGAAAAAAAAATCTTATTTTAAAACTGCGTGTAAAAATGCTTGTATACGGTTGGATCTGCCAAAGTTTTGGACCAATGGAGACACGCAAATGCAGAGCGTAGTGCATAATTTTTATTTAGTTGTGATATTTAATGACAATGCGCTGTGTGCGCGGTCCCGTATGCGGAGTTTAGGATCATCGCATATTGTGATACGACAATACTAACTAGTATTGTAGGTACATACGAGTATCGATATTGGATCACTCATTATCGTTAAGCCAACAATATTTTTTCTATAATATTTTACAAATCTATTATACACGTAAATTATAATAGTTACCATTGAATGAATTTCCCATTCAACATCGTCTGCTAATCAACCGTATCTATGTTGATACATAATTCGTATATTTTGTTAATCTCGATGTCTTGTTTTTATTTACGTTTCGGTGTTACAAGAATCTACAGTGATTTAGCAGATCGTTGAGAAACTACGATAGGTACAGTCTTCTTTATATTTGTCATTAATCTTGAGACTCTTGAAATAATTCGTACTCATGCAATTTTTTGTTAAAATAAAATACTTATGGAAAAGACAATGTTCACTTCTACAACTTAGTACTTCACATTGTATCTGCGATCTAATCAACAGGTTCCTAGAAAGAAACGTGTTATACATTCTCTGTATGTTCGTAAATATTCATATTTTGGAAAGCCAACACGGAGCACACATTAAATACACTCTATACTGTCTATACTATAGATTGTTGTGATTACTTTGTAATCAATCAATTAGAGCGACATTTTCGCGTAGGAAAAACATAAAAACACTTAGTGATATTTCGTGCGGAATCTATATAGATATTCGTCATACTAGTTACAAGTATTTGAGTATCACAATATGCAAAGGCCTTTACGTTGGACGTTGTATATTATCGTAGTTAGATACGTTACGTGGAGATACGATGCATTTAATTTATGTATGTGGGCGACAGACGGGATTTGAAATTTAAATTATTTCCGGGTTTTTGATGCGCGTACGCATCGAAATCATCACTTTTTGCGGAGCACAGTTTTTGTGCAATTACCACGTTGAATTGGATTCCTTAACGCGTTGTGTGCACGAGTAATGTGGTATGCTTTGTAGTTAGCTCGATCAATTCAAATGTTAGGTACCCACTCACTTAATAATAAAGTAAATGCTCTTTAGAAGCAATATTCAATTTCAAATCCCACCTGCAATCCTTATGTTTGTAGATCAATGTGACAACGACAGCTCCTCAACTATAGTCCAGGAGCTGTGGTCGAAATAACTACTGGTTAAAATGAGAGTAGTTCAGGGGTGATCTCTTTAACTCTTATTTATAAAGTAGTTTTATACTGAACTATATTATATTTACTTGTTTTTTAAATAAGTCATAGTCGCAGAGTAGAATAGAGATCAATAAGGTATCTAAAAGCTGAAGAATTTGATAACGTACCGAATATTCTTCCAATTCTGACAAACAGATGGCGCTTTCCACAAACTATTTCAATTTTACTTTACTTTTACTACTTGGCGCATACCTAGTTGTCATGCCATCTTTGTTTCATTACACCTTTCAACAAAGGTTGTCGCTACATGTACAGAGAACTACAATTCTTATGCCATCTCTTTCTCTACTCTAATTAATTATAGTTGATTAAAGGTTGTATAAGCTAAATGTCAAAACTAACTTTCATAATATGAAATCGCAATTAGCTGTCAGAAATATATTAGTGATTGTCAACCCTAGAACTGTTCATAGATATTTGTTTCGATAAATATGGTATAGTTGAGTTATATTCTCATTTTAGCCAGCATAACTGTGTTAATTAATGTCTATCATAATAATTATTTCGAATATCGTCTTTATGACTTCAATAATATATTTATATACTTAAGATTAATAATAAATCCGTCAACAATTGTTAAATAAAATACATAATTGCAATATTTTTCATATTAAGTGTCCTATATAATATTAATAAGTATTTTATGCATGTCATAAGGACGCAGATTCGGTGTTTAACATTTTTTACTATGAAAAAATGCTATTTATTTCGTTATTTTTTAAGTTTTCGATGATTTTAATTGTTCTCGTTAATTTTCTTGGGAATTTTTATCGATGTAGTTTTAGTGTGTACAATTTTTATTATGTCAATGTGTAAACGGGGATCGAAGCCGCCATTTGTAATTTGAACCTCAATTACGTTACATTCTGTAATATTTAAGTAAAAAAGACGTATTTTGTATTAAGTAGCAGGTTGCCTAAACTGAAACTGAGACTTGTAAAAATTTTACTAAATCGTCAAGTTACTAGACAATTACAAATACTCAAAAACATTAGGAACAATCTTTTTAACAATGGGCTAACGTTTTTTTTTTTTTTGTAAAGCTTGTTTCAAGGTAGCACGATAGTAACGTTACAATGCAGTATGTATCTACCTAGTTTGAAACAGATAAAATTTAGTGGTACATTTAAACAGTTTAAAACAATTAATGTTTATTTCTACCAAAGCCGTATCGTTTGCCGTTGAATTAATAACCTATTTCAAACTTAATAAGCCGTTTTCAAAACAGAAAAAATATTATAATAGATGGCACCCACAAACCTGCTTTCAAACACATTCTCCAAATTTGTGTAAATGTAAATTGAGTTATTTGACTCTTATAAATTTGATTGTTAAAAAAATAACTCTTTTTCTTATGGAGGCCATAGAAAAATAGTTATTTGACGTTTATTTCAACAATACAATAAAATTAAATACCTATACATTATTAAATGTAACTTTTACACATCATGGCACGGTGAAGTCATTGAAATCTGTTGTTCTAGTAAGAACCTGTCGAGAAATGTAGGCGTGTATCTTTACATAAATATAAATAAGCAAATAAATAAGTTTATGGTTGTAATTTAGTACAAAAAGAACACTAGCGCCATCTAGTAAGTAACAGTGTTAAACTTTCATTTCTTCTGAAAACGGCTCAAAAGTAAAATAAAAAGTAACATTCCATTTGACACGTTTCAGTTTAGTTTCAATCCCCGTAATATCAGTGATGTTTATTATACTATCACATTATTCAAAAAAGTTTCCTGAACTAATTTATAAATGAAAATTACGCTTCTAAAGTGTACTGTTACGTATGTAAATATAGGACGAACTAATACCTATTATAATAGTGAATGTTGTAATTTGTATATAAGTAATGAAAATTAAATTTTAAATACATAGATAATCATTGTGTGTATTTATTTGTTTTTTCCTTGAACTTCTTTTGACGATGTGTACGCACTTGACTGTCATTTCGTCTAATGTTAACTTATACGAATATACGACGGAGCTCGCTTACCCAAAATAAATCGATTCACTCTCGATTTGAAGACATCCAAATTATCTATTTTTATTGTATAGAGTGACAAGACGAGCAGGCCATGCGCCTGATCGTAAGCAATATGCCTGGCCATAACAGCACAGTGACACGCAGCTATTGGACATTTATCTCGATGTACCTAAGCCCAGTAATTTATCTGTAAACATTGCCCTTCAAACCGAAATACAGTAATGTGTGCACACTGCTGCTGGATGGCGGTAGTATAACTGGCAAAGGTGTGGTACTTCCCCAGGCGGACTCTCCAAAAGCCCTACTTGCCGCTACTAATACGTACAGTGAATACAAACTTACTCAGGCAATGCATGGCAGTTTAGATCTTTAGATGTTCTTACTGTGAAAGTGGTGACACACATCTTCGTTCAAGTCTATTAAAACGTCAACCATGAAACGATGTCTCTTTACTCTACGAGCAGTCACATCAGAAAAGGCTAATGTGCTACAATATCATGTAGATCGGTAAAATGTTTTCCTAGGATCGTCTTCCTTCCGTCTAGCCATAAAGGAATAAAGGTAAGAATAAACAATAAAACAACTATTAAAAATAATTATACAGAAATATAATGACAATAATAGGTACAATATTATACATTTCGTAAGATTAATACATCAATATTACACAATAGAAACACAACTATACATTAATATTTAACAGGACGTTATTAATTCACAATTTTTGGTAAGTACCTATCCAAGGATTTCTAAACGTGATCGTCAAATCAGTTTTATTTCCCTTATTCAGGTATTATCCGAACAAGTATTATCTAAAATGACTTATTAATAAGGATAAAAATCTCAAGACATAATTTAACAGGAATGAAAGAAGAATCATTTCTGAAATATATCATTACAACTGAGATATACCTTCAGATTTCAAACTTAAATAGATGTCGCCACTTTTATTAGAAAAAAAATTGACCAAGTGTCGCCATCTATTCGAAAAATTCCGCAACTTGTGTGTGAAGTTTCAGAGAACCATATCTGAAAGTATTTCGGAATAAAATCAACAGCAGTTTTCTTGAAACGTATAAGTACTTATCCATTCTGCAAGTTATATAGCAAATAATCGGACAGTGTGTTTGAAATATTTTGTTGATAAAATGCAGTTCTTACAAACTAGATCGAATGCTGTTTTGATCATATTCGTATTCATTTTATAGCTAATATTACAGTTTGCTAAAAATTATTTTTTTATGTTCATTAAATCAAATCATGTTTAAATAAAAAAAAACATGTTCACATTAACCTTTTAACAGCCCAACTTTTAGCAATATTGTTTGCAATTGAAAATATCGATTTTGTTTACATTTGCTAAAACTTATTTTATTTATATTTGAAAACCAATACTCAAGTCAAAATAATTCACATCCGTTGTATATTTATTTTTAAAAATAGGATACTGATATTAGCCAAAATATTAAGTTAAACATTGAGATCACAAAATACAATTTGAATGACTAAATAAAACAATCGCACTCTTTACCTTAAACATTGTAAAATTAATGTAGAACAAGGAACGAAAGACAGGGTTACAGGAGTACTGTACTAAACCTAAAGCGTTCTTTCTACTCATCATAATTAACAACTTTTACTATGGACCAACCCTAAAAATAAAAAATATTTGGCAGTAATAGGAACTGCCGACAGAAGTGAAAACTTATAACTCAGAATTTGATAGCTGACTTTGGAAAAAACGCGGGTGAAACCGGAGGGCGTGGCCAGGAGCATGGCCAACTAGAAATGCTGACGCGTTTCTAGAAGACCAATGGGAAATGCTCACGCAGTTCTAGATGGACAATGGCCATGGTCTCGAGTTTACCCGAAGATTTCTTATTATTCCCGAGCGTGACGCTAGAATTCAATTCACAGCCCACGATAAATCTGTCTGTGGCGAGCCAAAAGAAGTATTCACTTCAAAAGTTTTACAAAGAATAATAAGATAAACTAGTTGAAAATCCTGCATAACACTGCACTGAGAATGAGACAACAAATGAGAAAATTGTGTGGTCCTCATTAGATTTGGAAAGAACAAGAAGTATTCTAACGTAATGGAAGAAAACAATATGAAATACAGTAAATTTACAGAAGAGGGGAAAAACTGTCGCGATTTGCTTAGGCCCGCCATACACGCTACGGTCTGCCGGAGAGGTCTACCTGTGCAGTTATGCCTGCGCAGGTAGACCGGAGTGTGTGTGGGAAGCCTGCACAGGCGACCGGAGCAAGATCGAAAATCAATTCTGTTCGGTTGGACTGCGCAGGCATAACTGCACAGGTAGACCTCTCCGGCAGACCGTACCGTGTATGGCGGGCGTTATACAAGTTTAACTCATACTTTACACAAAATACAGCTGAAATTGCACTGTTTCAGATATCTATAAAATACATCTTATAACATTTTCACGACCATAAGTTAAGACTAAAAATGCGGTATTCGAATGCTGATTAAATACGCGACAAATAACTATTTATTATAAGTGAAACCGATATGAATATTTTCGACGTTTGTAACGTAAAACAAACTCAAACGAAATTGAACTTAAGTCCGATTTTGCAATACAGCGTTAAGTGTACAATCGAACTGTGCAGTTCATATGCTAAGAAGCTCAAGTTATCTTACAATCTTTTGTAAATAAAATAAACGAAATCGAATGATTATATAAACTAGTACCTATTAATACAAATCACAATCGATAGATACCTTAATTTTACACGAAATATTAAAAATAAAATAAATCACAATATATTAGGACATTTTTTGGACAAATGCAGATAGGTCACTCCAATTCAAGAAAACTTAACACTAATTAAGATAATTCCATATAAATTTATTGATACAACAAATTGTAAACAGTGTGGTAGAGGTCTTCAAAAGATAAAATACCTGGACGTCTACTCTCTTGCTACGAAAACGTAAAATCGAAATAAACTCGCGACTTTCCAACTCCGATTCTACTGCGATTCGTTGTTTGGTCCGTTTAAATGTTCTAAGCCTACACTAATTAGAGTATGCTTAGAACATTTAAACGTCAGAAACGAAATAGAACAAGAGCAAGAAAGTCGCGAGTTTTTTTTTTCGAAATTACGTTTTCGTAGAAATTGAGTAGACGTCCTATTTTGAGAAAGACTCTATAATGTATTGTATTATTATAAGAAGCACTAAAAAAATTATGTAGTTTTTAAAAGCACTTAATCGATTTAGGCCCGGTTCACACGACGCGGCTGCCAACCGCGCCCGGGGGCGGGCGCGGCGCCGCGCCGCGCGACGGTTTTGTTTCAATACTCACGAGACCGCAGGTTTTCGCGGTTTCTGCTCCGGAAAGCTACTGCGCAAGAATCGCGCGCAGCCACGCGGCCGCCGCGCGGCTGCCGCAGCCGCCGCGGCCGTAAACCGCGTCGTGTGAATTGAATTAAATTTTAAATGAAATCGTCTCTTATTGTTTTTTTTTCAGTTTCATTTCAAGTAAAATTTTTGGGTCTAGGGTCTTTCTCAAGTGTCAGAACGGTATTTTTATTTTTGTAGAATTTAACATAGTGTGAGTTTTAGGAAGATTTCATAACAGTAATAGGATTACTCTGCACACGTATAAAAATCAGAATGTTGAGCGATCTACAAGTAACACCGTAACTACAACAGAAATGTGCATGATACGCTGGTCAGTGGTCACAGCATTAGGTGAAATAGGGATGCGGACAGAGTCAAAATAAACCATCCTAATAAGTCAATCCGTCAGTTAGATAATGGAGATATATCGGACACGTATTTTTCAAGTGAAAACTTCTTTTGGCGCGCGACAGTCAGACTTTTCGTGGGCTGTGAATTGAATTCTATCGTCACGCTCGGGTATGATAAGAAATTTTCGGGTAAACTCGAGACCATGGCCACTGGCCGTCTAGATATGCGTCACCCAATGGGAAAGGCTGAAAGGGCGTGGCCTGGCCGTCGTGGCATGGCCATCTAGAAATGCATCAGCCAATGGGAAATGCTGACGCATTTCTAGATGGCCATGCCATGATGGCGAGGCCACGCTCTCCGGTTACACCCGTGTAGTTTCCAAAGTAAGCTATCAAATTATCAAAAATCGAGAAAGATATAGATCATCAAATTGCCAGAGGACGTGACGGCACTTGTGGGTAATAATCGTATCCACAAGTGACGTCACACGCAACATCCAAGCGCTGTATCTTCGTCTTTGTTTGTTTGTGAAACAAAAGAAAAATACGTGTACAATATTTTTTTGCAATCTAACTGACGTAGGACTATTTTGCAATCTAACTGAGGTAGGACTAATTAGTCTTTTTAGGATTATAACATATTCGAAATGAGAACGTCAGAAGTAGTTTCAAAGTTGCTTCTATTGTAAGGCCAAAGAGAGCCGATAAGCCACGTGCAAAAACGCACAAACGATCTCATGGTAATGCTTACCCAAGCACTGTCTACGACCGCACGGGGAAGACCATCTTTCGCTTAGCTGACCATAGTTTAGACACCTCGAGGAAGCACAAATCGAAACGGACGTAGCACAAAATTGTGCTAAAATAAAAAGGAATAGTTAAGGCGAACCCAAGTAAATGGGCCAAAGTCTAGTAGGAAGAAAAATAGGATCAGATTGGAGATTAGCTCATTCATTGGAGTAATTAAGATCAAGTCAGGTGAGTTAAGGTTTACCTACATACTAACACAACACGATTGCCCAGAAGACACCTATTGACTCCTCGTTAGTCGACATCCAGATTTCTCTAAATATATCCTACGACATTTTAAACTAAAAGCATGAATACTCAAACTTATACTCTTTTGCCCGAGCTACACGAGGCTAGTTTTTCAAGCTAGGATAGCGAGCTAGTGTTAGTAAGTTACGGCTGGTCTAGTCGGGAGAACGGCGACGGCCGATCCGGAGACCCCGGGTTCAAACCCCACACGCATCACTGTCTTTTCGAAGTCATGTGCGTAATGCCGCTAACTTAAAACGGTGAAGGAAAACATCGTGAGGAAACGGACATGTACCTAGAATCTTTCGAAGTCATGTGTCATCCACCAACCCGCACTGGGCCAGCGTGGTGGATTATGGCCTTAACTCTCTCCTTGCGAGAGAAGGCCCCGAGTCCCAGCAGTGGGAACGTTTAGTGGGCTGTTGATGATGATGTTAGTAAGATAGCAAGCTAATACTTCTAGCTTAATGTAGACAAAACTAGCGTTGTGTAGCGTGGTCTACACGAAGCTAGAAGTACTAGCTTGCTAACACTAGCTTGCTATCCTAGCTTGAAAAACTAGCCTCGTGTAGCTAAGGCATTCGCATTTAAACGTTAAACAAAAGGTTAACTATAAATTTACATCGCTGTCTCAGAACTGGACCTAATTTTATTATAATCAACGCATAAATAAAATTATGCAACGCATAAAATTGTCATGTATAAATGTGATCTACTTTAACTAAATAATAACACAACTGAAGGTCGCTTTAACCAAAATGTAATATTGTTTTTAACCAACGTTTGTTGTTCGCGTGTAATTAACGGGTCCTTCGACAACTGGTTAAATATTTACGTTTAATCACTAATTAAACTTCGATAATAGTCGCCCTCGTTTAGGTTTCGATTGCGGGAATCGATTCTGAATAAGTAATATTTAGGGTTCCGTACAAAACGTGATACCATATTGCTAAGACTGGTCAATCTGTCCGACGTATTTTCGTAATATTTCGAACCGTAAACAACATACATATGTATATTATATAATATAACGTTGTTAGATTATAATCTGACGGGTTTTAAAATTCGAGGGTGACATATAAATGTAATTTTCTCGCACAGCACCAAGCAACGCTAAGCTAAACAAAACTTTATATTTATAATATAGAGACGGGAATAGCACATGCGTCTGATGGAACGGCTGCCCATAACAGCACAGTGCCACGCAACTATTTAAATGTACAAGCACAACATTAAAACTTTTGATTTACCCCCGACTATCCTGGATTTGAAATTTGTACAGTATTCTCCTATTTCCCTTTCATACACGTATACCGTATAACTCAGATACGAAACAAAACTTTAGCTGCTCGAGTATCGAGTAGATTGATCTGGACTGTGGTGGACTGGTTCATTTTATAGCAGACAATATGTAGTTTATAGTAGATTATGGTACAAGTGTGTAAAGTTGGTGAATACCGCTGAGGCGCTATTGAGACCCGAGCCTTGGCGAGGGTCTTAAGATAGAGACGGTAATCATCAATACACACATGTATCATACGTTTTTCAACACACTCGTGAATAAAATAATAATGAAAAAACCATTGCAACACTGCTTTGTAAAAAATGTTTCGTTATGGCGGGAAAAAATTATCAATTGTCAAAAAATGCGCGCGCTACTAACAATGGCGACCAGCCACAGACTAAAAAAAATAGGTTCAAAAATTACGTTTCGTATGACGTGATCTACTCTGAAATATCGTATAAAAATGGTGTATTCCATACCTTCACCCAAATTAAAATGTTTTCGCTGATTTTAAAGTGAACATACTAAAACTGTGCATGATAGTTCTCACCTTAATACTGTCTTTGCGCAACCCTAAATATACATACATAATATTACACAAGGTGTCAAAAATAGATCTAATAATACTCAAGGGTCTAACCAATTTATACACATCGAAATAACTTTTTCACGGAACCAATGTTTTAATAAAAAAAACCACTATTAAATATAGATAGAAACGTTTTGTTAGATCAATATGATATTCTCGACAAAAAAAAAATCTCCATATTCTATACAGTAATAGAACTCTTCACAGAGACCGCCTGGGGAAGTACCAGTTATTCTAACGCAAAACAGTAATATGCAAACACTGCTGTGTTCCGTTTTGAATTTGGCAATGTTTCGAGAAAAAACATAGAGCAAACAGATAAATCATGTAATAGTTCCTGGAAACGAGCCTAGTTCGGATTACTTATACAGCAACGTGGCTTCGTGATTTAAATGGAAAGCGTGGTTTACCACCAGCCGCAAAGCTCGCTTGTTCCGTCTCATCATCTGCTTGGAATATTGTATGAGAACGTTCGCGTTGAGATTTCGATATTCGTCCAATGGCTAACTTCTTCCTTTATTGAAATATGTTAAAAACAATTGTTTTTTTTTTTGTCAGTTTGGACATTAACATAAAATGGTTTTTCAGCGATAGGTACCAAAGTTTGTAAAGTAAAATCATTTCACATACTATCGAACGTTCGATATATTTGCCTCGATTTTACGTGTTCTCCGACAATCAAACTCAAAATTCTTGAAGCTCTGAAGAAGATAGAAGACTGATCACCTGAATTAAGAACATATACCACGTGTTGCAAAAAGATCCAACAATATTTTAACAGGTAATTCCAACACTGATGTGGACTTCATCTCCGAAGGTATTCCAACAATATTTTAACAGGTAATTCCAACACTGATGTGGACTTCATCTCCGAAGGTATTCCAACAATATTTTAACAGGTAATTCCAACACTGATGTGGACTTCATCTCCGAAGGTATCTTTCCCCTCAGCACGGTAGATCACGAGATAATACGTGTCAAAGTTTGATGTACCTAAAATTGACCAGCTTCAACAGTAATGCATGTACAACTGACAAACGACCTTGCCTGTCGACGACTAAATTTTGTGCAGAAAAGGTATTCTTTTTGCCTACTCCGAAGCTCAACAACTTAGAACAAAGACACTCTCAATGTTCACACGCTGGACGCTGGCGAAATTGCGGCGATATTACAGAATGGAAGGTATAAAAAAATAAAAAAGAAGAAGAAGTAAAATCATTTCTGATAACGTTCCTTTTTCACATCTCAGCATCAGCACACCTACATATGCGTAATCCTATGTATACACAATATTATATACATTTAAGTAATCAACCCAACGTTCTAGCGGTTTACAAGCTCACATTATTCGTAACTATAACTATACATTATAATATATATATAACTATATATTGACTGGCCTTGTGGCTTAGTGGGTAGTAGCTCTGCCTGCGAAGCCGAGGGTCGTGGGTTCGATCCCCACCCAGTGCAAATATTTGTGTGATGAATTCAAATGTTTGCACTGTGTCTGGGTGTTTCTATGTATAATAAGTATGTATTTAAAAAATATACAAGTATTATATCAGCTATCTGGCCGCCATCACACAAGCTTTGCTTAGTTTGGGGTCAGATGGTGTTGTGTGAATTGTCCACCAATATTTATTTATTTATTTTATTTATTTATTAATCCCGATCGTAGAGTACGACCGTTTGTCTTCTATTCAATATATTACAACTCGGTAATTAGACTATGAACTATATAAATATATGTATAAACAATAGGCTAGTCTTCTTTTGGTTGGACGCTGACGCTGTTGTTAATGTTCTAATGAGATCTGAAATGAGATAGTAACATATGAGATATTTTTTAAGTGAAGTACTAGCAGAGTGCCGCGGTTTTATTTCACAGTTCCCGTTGTGTTTCCGCGGTAAAAAATAGCATCCTACTAATATTATAAATGTGTGTGTTCGTTGCTCAATCACATCCTAACGTATGAACGGATCGGGCTGAAATTTGAAACACAGATAGATTATAGTCTGGAAGAACACATAGGCTATGTTATCCCGGCATATAGGCCGGCATTTATCCCGGAAAAACTACGGGCACAACGGGAACTTCGCAGGTAACGCCGCGGGGCGCTGCTAGTAGTGTATAAATTGAACATAGTAAACACAGCGACACGACAGTGACAGATGCGGCTGAAGGACTAGTATCCATGGCCATGAATAAATTTAAGGAGACAGCAGCCCGAGTTCACACGAACATTTCTTTCATTTTCAAGCGTGATGATGAGCTGCATACACATCCACCACTGTGCCACAGTAGCAAAATAAGTTTTCACTTTAAAAATATTAAAACTGGTCCTGTATATAATTGTGTTGGACCTTAGAGGTCTAGGTCAAGTATCTGTGTCAAATCTGTCTCGTAGTATGTGTATCAAAAAACTGTTTCAGCGAACGATGTTACAACTTTGTTAATAATTTAAGCGTTATGTTATGTTGGTTTACAGGGCGATATGGTCGCTCAGCAATAACGCCATTGAAATAAATTTAAAAAAATACAACTTTTAACTTAGAAATTGATAGCTCACTTTGGAAACTACGCAGGCGAAACCTGCTAGAATAAATCTTCAAAGCATTTCGTCTAAATAAGTCTTCTAAGCATGAGCATATAGACTAGATGGTCGTGGTTAGATGTGTAATGGTAACCATGGTAAGACGCCATAGCTATCTAGAAATGCGATAAATGGCCATGGTACCGAGTTCACCCGAAGATTACTGTCATTCACGAGAGTGGCGCTTGAGCTCAATTGACAGCCCACGAAAAACCTGTTTGTGGCGCGCCAAAAGAAGTGTTAATTTCATACGCTTACCGGCTACTTATCGAGTAGCGAGAGCCGCAGCGCCTCGTCCAGCGCGCGCTGCTCGGCCTCGAGCCGGCGGTCCGCGGCCGCGTGCTCCTCCGCCGACAGCGCCAGCGCCGCGGCCAGCTCCGCGTCCACCTCGCACGCCGGGG
This sequence comes from Ectropis crepuscularia, assembly GCA_963693475.1. NCBI lineage: Eukaryota > Metazoa > Arthropoda > Insecta > Lepidoptera > Geometridae > Ectropis > Ectropis crepuscularia. The sequence goes on along the minus strand of OY856349.1, from coordinate 26,663,522 downwards.
ACTCCGCCCGCGCGCCCGCGCCCGCCGGCAGCGACAGCGACGCCAGCGACGCCTCGATCGCTCTGCGGACGCGCTACCAGTCAACTAGCGGCACTAGCCTATTTAGCGATACCCTAGTTCACTCATCTAACTAGTCTACGTTGGACACTGCAGGGGGGTGCAAGGTCGTGACACGTGACGTACTTAACCATATTTTTTATTAAAGCGAATCTTTCTTTTGTATTATAAATCTGCGCATGTGAACAATAAAAAAATAGCAAGTATTTTATGATGGGACGACAGTAAATAGTAGTAGTCCAAGATCCCAAAGCCGTCAGACGTCACGTATTTTTTGACAAACGAAATATGAACATTTGAGTAGTGTTACTATATCCTAAGAACGCATGCCTACCCGCCAGTAGTCTGTAATCCCCTTCCGAGAAGTTCCCACATTGACTTTGGGGGCTCAGTAACCTGATGAAGCTAAGAGGAACCCATGGCGTCTAGGCTTTACTTCCAAGCTGATGACTTGGCCAATGTTAGGGGATGGTCATCGCGGCCCGGTATTACGGTGACCGCTCTCCCTACCCGCTGCGGCGGCCTTCACGAGATCGCCACCGTTAAATGGCGAACGCGGTGGGACTCTGGATGACAAGCGCAGTGCAGCAATTTGGATTCTCCGTGTTGGAATTGCTGCGTGGGACTGTGCTGATATGGATAGGCATATTTCTTATCATAAAATAAACTGAATTCATTGTACGTTTCCACTGAAGGTTCCATAGTAAGTTGTTAATTGGGATTATCATAATAAATTCATCTTTATCAGCCCAGTATATGTGTGCCATATAACGAATACATATAGGTATGTGTTAACAGGTATATAGGTAAGTATATAGCTGGGAATTATCCAAACTGCTGGCAAACAACGTGGCTAAAAGTACAAAGCGAGGGAACAAAAAGCAAAATACAGAAAATCGCAAAATTTTTAATGTTTTGAAATCGCCAAGTTACTATTTTTCTACTACTACTACTCGTACTGATGTGCTGTTTTGAAATCTCGATTTAATCAAAACAATTAATAAATAATAATTAATTCGCATCACAAATAAATCTGTAGATCTTGCTGTCTGTTGAAACTTTAAACCCGTAAAGTTTCATAGCAATAAACCATTCTGATTCTGAATCCTACTATAAACTCCCGGAGTTTACGTCCTATCAAAATTGCATAATATGGCGTCGCTATTTATTTATTGCTTTGTCTTTTATTTGGTGCTTAAATTACGACGGAGTAATACTAAGAACACAAGCAATTTAGTTAGGATCGATAAGCTCCGAACTACTCCATTATCAAGCGTAGTATATGCTCAACTAAGTATAAATACTTAGGGCTACCCCACAAAAAGTCCATGTGATGCGCGTTTTCATACTCCAAGTCACTGATATAGTAATCCACTATATTCGGTAAAAGTTGACGAAGTATCCCGACGACGCCCGGAGTCGATACTTTATCATTTTCAGCTACGACCAACGCTATAGGCATAGTCACTCTGCTCAAATTATACTCTGGGGGATCTCGGGAGTTGTATTTTAGAAGATTAGTCTCATTTCCATAGTCGAATTGCGCCAATTTCTTGTTCTCCATGAGTTGGATGATATGCATTGCATTCTTTTTCGAAGTGCCCGCGGGGTAGTGGCCCACAAGACGAGCTAGGAAGTCCCTATCGAATCCCGAATAGTCTCCGTCACCAGACAGTGCTGATACGAAAGTGCTGCACAGTTTGTAAGTCATCTCACTCGGGATCGCACACAGCGATTTGAAAACTAACATTAAAGAAGTTTCTGATCCGAACAGCTCGTTTTGTTGTAAGCTGTTGAGTGCGACACGTAGAATCGGCGCAGTTAAATGGTTACTGTAACTTGGTGCTGGTCCTATGGGCGCCATAGCAATCAATAAACCAACCTTCTTATTATATTCGGGTAACATTGACCCCATAACAAAGAAGCTGACAGCGCCCTCACCGTGCGCGACGGCTCGAAGTCTTTTCTGACCCGTCTGATGTAATATATAATCGATGATAGCCGGAAGGTCGTACCTTCCATTCTCAGTCATACTAAAATCCCAAAACTCTGAGTCGCGGTCGGGATCAAGGCTTTGATGTCGACGCGAGTAGGAGTTTCCTCGTAAATTCGCAACCCAAACATCACACCCGCGTATTTTCGACAATCCAACGACAATAGAAGATGCACCACGCACTATATAACAAACACTTGATCCCAGGATTCCGTGGACCAAAAGTACAGGACACTGTGGGTCGCCTGGTATCTGATACATCCTTAGCAAATATCCATCATCTGTAACTACGTCATGCTCTTTGCATTCCAAATCGTGCGCATGCGCAAGCTCAGGAAACGTTATCTGCCCTTCGATCGGCACTTGCGATACATTTCTCGCTGCCTCTCTAACTTCATCGGTATCTAAGAAGGAAATTACAGAATTTCTTGCTGTCACTACTGCTATACTTGATGCGATAAAAACTACTAATTTCACGAGATTCATGTCGAATTTTGATTCATTACTAAGGACTTATTACTGAATTTATGATATGTATAGAGATGATATCAGAACTTACGCATGTTATTGCATGCACAAGTGGTCCTTTGTTAAAATTGTAAGCGAATAAATTCGATATTATTTAATTTGGGGTAACAGTCTGCTGTGCTTTCTTTTTTAATTGACTATCCCAAGAAAGGGTAAGTTAGCATATAAATGTTGAATTTATCATTATTTTCAATTTTTGGCTTTGGCTTTGCAGAATAGAAATTACGGGAGCTCAGTAGACATAGCGTGTTTTACAAAATTTAAGGTATATGACAAACTCTCTAAATTGCATTTTCTCGAAATAACTAAAGTACTACTTAATATATTACATCATAACAAGCTTCCCACAAATCCTATTTGGAACCGTTTCGAAAACCGTGTTTTGAATAATAAAGTTAGAGTTACATCTTGATTTAGGTTTTACGATCAATCTACTAGTAATTCATCAAATTTGTTAATTCCATTTAAATCATAAAAACATATTTTCAAACAAAAAGTTATGCAGATGAAGTAAAGAGATTGGTTTAACTAAAGTATCTATTCTATGCTAAAGTCTAAAATTGGACAAAGGGAAATGACAGCAATTCATTTATATTCTATTCCTATACAACATATGCCAATTTACAACTCAAACAGCAACAATAAAACAATTAACAACTAATATTTAATTATCATACTTATGAAGTACTCTAACCACTTGTGGGTACAAATATTTATGAGCATTCTCTCCCCAAATGTAGTCAGTGTGGTTCAACCTTCTTTTATGGACGACGTGGTGCTCCGCCACATTCGGTAACTCATTCCTCAGTACCTCTACGTCTTTCCAAGTAGCAATCTTGTCGTTTCGAGCGACGAACATAACCACCTTCATATCTGCTTTGGACAAGTCGTACCGCGTTGGAACCGGTGAACCATACACGAATAAATTCTGAAGGTACCCATAATCGTAATTCGAAAAACTCTTCCTCAAAAATATCTGAGAGATGTGCTTCAAATTCTTCATCGAGGAACCCGCAGGAAAGTGCGCAGACAGAATTGGGAGAAAATCTAACTTTATTTCGTCCGAATCCTGTTTTACCAAATAACTTTGAACACATTTTTCGGTGTCTCTAAAACCATAGGAGCACATTTTTCTCACGAAATCGGTTAGCTGCTCATAGGAGCCGAAGACTTCATTCGATCCTAAATCGCTCAGTACTATATTTAAGATCGTGTCGGCGAACATAAAGTTTGGTATTGGTAAGTTTTCCAAATGACATACCGGAGCCATTAACACGAGTAATTTTACTTTTTTAACATATTCAGGTATTGTCGAGCTCATGGCGAACACAGCAGTCGCCGCTTGCGAGTACGAGATGATCTGCAAGGTCTTCCGTCTTGTAGTTTTCAGCACAAAGTCTATCACAGAGGGTAGGTCATATACACCCTGTTCATGGAAACTGAATTTCCAGTAAGAAGCATCAGTATTGGGATCTAAAGTCGTGTGTTTGCGAGAATATTTGTTCCCGCGAAAATTAACGACCCACACATCCCGGCCATCAGAAAACAAAGATCCGACTAAAGAGTTGTTACCTCTCAGCAGGAAGGTGTCGCCGGTGTCTAGAAATGCGTGTAATAACAAAACCGGGGACGTATTTCGTGATCCTTTCACGCGGAAAATTTTGAGCAGGTAACCATCTTGGGTTTCGATTTCGTATTCCACGCAATCAAAATTAAGACTTAAACCTATTTGTGTAAAGTTATAATGCACAAAAGGCGAATCATTCGAACGATTTCCACTTTCGATTATGGTTTCATTTAACAAAATGGGAATTCTAATATTTTGTTCTAAATCATTTGTATTTTCTGAGGTCTTTTCTAGACTACTAACATTATTTTCTGTATCACTAATGTTCTTTTCTGAAACATTAACGTCCTTTTCTGAAACACTAATGTCCTTTTCTGAAGCAGCAATGTCCATTCCTGAGGCACTAATGTCATTTTCTAGAGCACCAATGATCTTTTCTGTAGTACTAAAGTCTTTTTCTTTAGTCATGATGTTCATTTCTAAAGCGTCTTCGTCTTTTTTTGACACAGTAAAGTTCTTTTGAGTCTCAGTGAATTTTTCTAATGCCTCTATCTTGCTTTTTGAACCACTAATGTCTGTTTCCGAAAAACGACTGTCTTTTTCTAAAATGTTTGTGTCCTTTTCTGCTGCACCAATATCCTTTTCAGAAGTACTTATGAATGTTTTTGGAGTAACGTTTTTAGCGTCACTGATCTTCTTTGGAGCACCAATTTCCTTTATTGCAGAAGTAATGTTCTCTTCTAGAGACTTTTCTGCTCCCTTAATAACCTTTTCTGAACCACCAGTCTTCTTTATTGCACCGTTAATGTACTTTTCGAGAGCATCAGTGATGGACGCCGAAGCTCTTATGTATTTTTCGGGATCGCTAACTTTTTTTTCTGCCTCAATGAAATCTGTTGCATTCTCGAGAGACGTTTCTTTAGATTCGAGTGAATTTCCACCCTCAGCCTCAGAACTGGGGTAGTCTTCGACCCACTCGTCCATATCGATTTCAACATGATGGTTGATGTTTAACAGAGGTAGATAGAAATATACTACGGCGGCTACCGCTACTGTGGTCACCACCAGAGTAACACAGATTATAAGAGACGTCTTCACAGCTCTCATGGTCGCCAAACTTAATCGAACCCCCGTAATTACTAGAACGTAATTAAAACAACTGTACCAAACGTGTTCGCATGGTGTTTGTATAGTCTCATAGTCATACTAATATAGTGAAAGACTTGAGAGTATGTTTGTTGTGTTAAATCCTGAGTAGGTAAAATGTCTTGGTTAAACTACATAATAAATGTACGTAACATCCTTACGTTACTAGCCCTGAAACACCTACATCTTTACTTCTCTTTAAAGTGTTAAGGGCAGACCCTAATCATTTTCTGCCTAACTAGTTTCTCCCTTAGCGAGAAGACAGGTGTTGACCAATGTAGACACAACATATAGTCCCAAACTAAACAATGATAAAAACGTAGAACAAAACTTGATCGAGCATATAATTACCTCCCGTCATTTCGATTGCGTTGCAAAGGCCTTATTCGCGAGACGTGTCCCTTGAAAATTAACCGAAGCCCTCTAATTCTAAAGATTTCGTTTTTTGCGTTGGTTTTTGATGTCACAGAAGTCAGCAAATTTTACACCGATTTGACTTCACTCAAAGAGACAGATTTTTGGATCAGAGAAGCCTTTAACCATTGTTTAGAAAACAACCTCAAAGTTCAATAGGTGGTGCAGGCCTATAGCTTGTAAGTCAACAGCTATAGGCCCCTTTTAAAAAAGGCTGAATTACAACTATAAGTATTAGATTACTTACTTTTGAAATACTAAAATTTGGCCACGACTTCGTGTGTTTGGAAATAAGTGAATTTAGAAAAGGACTATTGTCAACTAACTCTTGCCTTTTTCAGGATATAAAGTATATGTCCTAATCCTGGCCATAACCGATTTTAGTCCAGATCCGACCCATTTTGTTGTTCCGCCTTGATTGAACAATAAACATTCAAATAACTAAACTTTCACGTTTATAATATTAATAATATAAAATAAAAAGTACTGCAATGACGCAGTAACAAAATAATGTTCTATTAGCAAGTCACAAGCCGACACAGGTGCAAGAATTAGTTAATCGATTTAATTGAACAGCTGCACGATTTATCTATTTACTTCTTTTAATTCATTGTTTCGATATAAATGCCAATTTTATTCGGTTACGCCGGAGGATTCAGAATAATACAAATTTCCAAAATGTACAATTATTTCACATTGAACCAGTTAAGTTATACATTGTGTTATTTAAAAAAATATGGGATTTATAATTTTCTAAGAATTGTGTATGAGAATGTTTGCGATACAGTGTTACGCAAAGCACATGTTGAGCTTAAAAAGTAGTTGTTATTTTTTTTATTATTGTTTTTTTTTGTTATTTTTTTTTTTTGTCACCACATATATTACACGAAGACTCTTTTCTTCACTATAGTTTAGTCAACAAGTGCTTTTTAGGTCAAACATTTTTCGTCCTCTCTTATTATGATTCGATTTAGAATGGAATCTAGATATTTTTTGAGAATTTTAAGCCCGCTCGCAAAAATTGCAATAGTTATGAACAATTTAGTAAAAATAAAATATTGTGTTTCGTTATTTGCCAATATGTCAAAACCTATTTAAGATACTTCCAATTTTAAAAAAAGATTCAAAAAGAAGAGGATATTTACTAAAAAAAAGTATTTCCTCCCGGAACTGTAGAATCAATATTTATAACTTTCCCAGAGGGTTGAAAATACGCCCGAAAACGGTTGCCCCGGCTTACGCCCCTTCGGGCCTTGATTGAATAAACATTATTTTAACTTGTTAAATATGAAAATAAAAATTGGAAAAATTCAGGTGCCTACAAAATAGATCTATGAACAATAATTCGTGGTTCAAAACTTTTTTTCGCAATTTTTCAGTAAGTTATCCATTCGTTATTTAACATTTTTAGCAGCACGAGCATTAACATTGTAAGTGCGATATATGTTGAACTATTAATCTCAGATTTTTTTTCCTTTTGTGGAGCTATTCTTCAAAGGTTTTTTTTTATTCCCGTTGAAAAAAAATTTTTTTTCGTTTTGTTATAAACAATTTTAATGAGGTGAAAAATTAAAAATCTACATTCTACATTGAAAAAAACTTTTGAAAAAACTTACACCACACGAAAATTCGTGTTTTTCATCAGAATTTACATTTTCTATATGAGTGATATGTGACATTATTTAAGTACTGTTAGACCTAGGATCGTTTTTTAAAAAGGGAACTATTGCAGTTACTGTTGTCCTCAATAATTGGCCTCTAGTGCCTAACGAACTTTGGGATAGCCCAGAAGACGCAGGACTCTACTAACCTAATCTTACAGTACTCTGTATAATTATATCTTATTGTATCTATTCCATTGTAATTTTAGTGGTGAGAGGTAAAGTCATAACCCAAAATCGTCACATGAAACCCATCCGTATTCTTTTAGTCATTCACAGAACTATGTCTGGCGTTAAGCGATGATGCGGTCTACAATGTAGTGTTTAGTCTTCCAACAACCTCACTCCATTTATGCGGAAGTAAAGTAAGTCAACGGAGGTTGTGAAATATCACAACCTCCGTTGACTTACTTTACTTCCGATTTCCATTCTCATAATTTTTTTACACAACATTTGTAATAGGTACAAAATTATTCTCAACATCTGTGTTCACAAAAGCGATTATTTATTCAAGCATCACGGTACAGAAAAATATGTGTATATGTAAATAAAAAGCACACGCACTCGACTAAAATCTACCAGAGCGCCGCCAAAACGATCTGAAATGAATATGGTATGACATCACCGAATATTAGTCATTTTTTATATACTTAAGTGAAAATTTTTAATATAACTAAAATAATAATTTAACCAACTAATCTCCGAATAACCCACCTCTAACTGCTCCCGGCGCAAAAGTGCCCATGATGCTCGCCGCGTTCCCACGCTGAATGGCAATGGCCAACCTTTGCTCCAGGAACGCACCAGAGCGGGAGTCACCCGTATTCTCCCTGAGCCTGCGCCCCAATTCTGAGAGGAACCCTTTAGCCTCTGCGCCCCAACAACCCAAGGTCTCCACGGCAACAGGTACAAATTCGTACTCATCGTCATTTTTTAAAATCTTTTATAGGTTTACATTTGACCGCCATCTCGCCTGTTGTTAGGCGTCGATGCGGTCTACGATGGAGCGTGTGTACCTAGAAGAAACCGATTCACTTTCGATTTGAAAACACTAAGATTGTAATCGGGAAAACCCACTCAGGCACCACGTTGGCCCAGTGCGGGTCGGTGGACGACACATGACTTCGATTACGATAAGATTCTAAGTACATGTCGGTTTCCTCACGATGTTTTCCTTCACCATTTTTTTAAGTTAGCGGCATTACGCACATGACTTCGAAAAGACAGTGGTGTGCGTGGTTTTGAACCCGGGGTCTCCGGATCGGCAATCGCCTTTCTCCCGACTAGAACAGCCGTAACTTAATCAGCAGATCCGACGAGAATGAGGCCCTCCTATAGCAGAAGAAGGAACCATAAAGCCTAGACGCGGCCACCACGAAGGGTTACCGCCGCGCGCTGTAAAAGGCCGAACGAGGGCCCTAAATACCTCTGGTTGGGGAAAGGAACTGGAAGACTTGGTAGGGTCACTCGGCTGATACTCTTATCGACCAAGTAGAATTCCTATTTCTCCCAGATGAGGACCTTCTACAAGCTCTTTGATAAACAGAGTGCTCAGTGGAAGGACAGGGGCCGTGAACCTCTCACTGCCGATCATTTCAGCCAAGATGCTCGCCAGTGAGAGCTCGTGTGAGCCGCAGGAGCGAGAAGAGGCGATGACCTCTCGCTCATCCAACGCGGTGGAAGTGGACACGAGAGCAAGCCTGCAGGGGCACTCTCGCGTCTCGTCTCCACTAGAGAGCCAGGAGTATCGGACGTTTAGGGCCGCCGACATAGGTCTCCCTGAGGAAGTGACGCGTCGCTGGTTTCCGACGCGTCACTGGAGCCCATTGCGAGGGTTCTGATGCACCACGCGAAGTGAGCCCGAAAGGGCGGTGGCAACGGCAGGATCGCGGTCGAATACGAGAGCGGTCCTGCGACTCTCCCGTGGAGGTTTTAGTTGGTAGGGACACCGGTACCATGTCCGTCCGTGGTATCAAGCCCAAAATACCCGACCATGTTCCTGCATGCGTTAATGCATTTCCCACACATAAAAACGGTTCGTCTCATAGCCGCCCTCGCCCTAGGATAGGGAGAAGGTGAAAAGGCAGAACAACGCCATGGTTCTACCCATCCCTCGCTCTATAATAGGGTGCAGAGCTGTAGAGGCAGAACAACGCTACTAGGCCAGGTACTGACAGTCCTCTGCTCGCTCTAGAATACGTTTCAGAGGTAGCACATCGCAATTAATTTGTCCTGGTCCAGCGACCTCTGCAGCTGCCTCTCCTCATGAGCAAGCAGGTCACGCAGATCGCACATGACAGGGGCTGAGAAACCTTCGGAGGTTTGAGTCGGTAGGGTCTACCATGTCCGTCTGTGGTGTCGAACCGACATACCCCACCATGTTTCTGCATGTGTTCATGAATTCCCCCACATAAAAAAAAGGTTCGCCTCATGCCCTCCCCACAATCTCGCTCTAGAATAGCGTGAAGACTGAAGAGGCAGAACAATGTCATGGCTCTCCCCATACCTCGGTCTAGAATAGAGTGCAGAGATAGAACAACGCTACAAGGCCAGGTACTGGCCTCTGCTCGACCCAGAACAGGGTATAGAGGTAGAACAACGCTATTTGTGCGGTTACTGACTGTCCTCTGCTCGCTCTGGCTTCTTATCTCCCAACTTTCTGCGCGGACGCCGGAAAGCCGTACTAAAATCGTCGGCCACACTTGACCGTTTAAATTATAAATTAAAATTCATTTATTTCAAGTAACATAAGACTCATATACATGGATAAAAAAATAATTACGTCACATTACATTATATATACCTATTCAACAGTCATTACACCTATTAATTATTAAATTTTACATTATTATTATTGAATATTAATTACATTATTAAATTTTACATTATACAGAATTTACATTTTACATACATACACTAAAATAAACATTCACACACTCAACAACTCTCATTTATGTCATAGTCACCCTTGCAAACTTTCACAGCTAGATTAAGCAGTCAAATGGTCTAGTCGGGAGAACGGCGACCGCCGATCCGGAGTTCCCGGGTTCAAAATCACACGCAGTACTGTCGCTTCGCAGTCATATGCGTAAAGGAAAACATCGTGAGGAAACCGAACATGTACCTAGAATCTCTCGAAGTCATGTGTCCACCCACCAACCCACACTGGGCCAGCGTGGTAGATTAAGGCAAGGCCTTTACTCTCTACTTGCAAGTGAAGGCCCCGAGTCCCAGCAGTGGGAACATTTTGTGTGCTATCCATATCATGTTAGGCTGCGATCCGATTCAGTCTCTGTGTGTAACATGAAGCTGACAACAATGAGCTATGTTTATATAGTTTAGGATTGTATGGGCTAGAATACGTTAAAGAGGTAGAAGATCGCTATTAGTCGTAGATCTAGATACTGACCTCTGCAGCTGCCTCTCCTCGTGCGCCAACAGGTCCCGCGGCTCGGCGGTGGCGGCGCGCGGCGTGGGCGTCACCGGCCGCGCGCCGCGGAGCGCCTCCCACACGTCCACCTACACAATACAAATAATACTTATTTATTATACAACAGTGCAAAGTAGCTTTTTTAACAACCGAATTGACTGTAACTGATAATAAGTTACGGCTGGTCTAGTCGGGAGAACGGCGACTGCCGATCCGGAGATCCCGGGTTCAAACCCCACACGCACCACTGTCTTTTCGAAGTCATGTGCGTAATGCCGCTAACTTAAAACGGTGAAGGAAAACATCGTGAGGAAACCGACATGTACCTAGAATATTTCGAAGTCATGTGTCATCCACCAACCTGCACTGGGCCAGCGTGGTGGATTATGACCTGAACTCTCTCCTTGCGAGAGAAGGCCCGTGTCCCAGCAGTGGGAACATTTAGTGGGCTGTTGATGATGATGATGATAATAATAAGTCGGCAAAGCATTTAGTCATTTCCTCACTGAGATAGTATGAAAAGTTACGTGTTGCACTCGAGTGTAAAGATTGTTCACTTCGTGCTCTTTTGATTCCCTCGCTAGCGCACAGGATTCCAATTTTTTAATTTTAGAAAATTCGCTTACTAGTTCATCACAAAATTTAGCTCGCGGTTAAAACTAAGAAACTTTGTTTCAAAAAATAGACTTTTACGAGGCATTTTCAGAAAAAACAAAAACAGCTTCAAATTAAATTCAAAATGGCGGTATTGGGTTATTTAGTCAACCTGAGGAAGTTACAATACAATACAACAACTCTTTATTAAAACACCAGACAAAAAAACTTAATATAAAAACATACAAATCAACTTAGCGTTCTAATTGGCGGCCTTATCGCTTAGAGCGATCTCTACCAGGCAACCGTGCACGGACAGGAAATAGCATACAGAGCTAGGCCTTAATTTTTGACAAAATAAAAATAACATTTAAAAAGAGAAAACAAAACAAGTCTTAATAAAGAGTAAAAGCAAACACACTTCAACAAATTAAAAGCAAATTAAAAATAAAATAATAATAATAATAAGAAAAAAAAACATATTTTATACGTTATAAATACATATATATATATTTATATATATTATGTAAGAATATACATACATATTTCATTTAAGTACATGTCTAATACTACACAAATAAAAAAAAATACCATACATGTTAGGTACATACCGTGAGTAATATTTATACCAAAATAAACTTAGTTGTTTCACTGTACATATCATACATTATCCATAAAAAAAACAATACCAATAAATACGACAAATTGCACATACAGAAATAGCTTCAGATACCAACTATGAGCTCAAATAATGATTTTTTACCCTAAGCTTGAAGACTTCAAGCGACGGGGCACGCTTTATTTCCACAGGCAGTTCATTCCACAGCGTAACAGATTTCACAATGAAGGAGGAAGAGTAGAAACATGTGCTGTGTTGAGGAATGTCAAGTATGAGATTCTCTGATGTTCTAAGGTTCCTAGTGAGGAGAGAGTGGCGAAATTGGAACTGCTCCTGAAGATAGCGAGGGGAAGGAGGAAAGAATAGAATATTGTAAAGAAGTTCCATAAGTTTACCAGTTATTCCACCGCTAAACAGTTATGTTGAAACATCAATGCAATTCGCTTTAAATGCTCTTTGTTTCCGGTGAAATTGCGGTAGAATAATTGGCAAAAATGTGGTATTTACCTAGACGGACTCTGAGAGTCCTACTACACTACAGAACCTGCCGATACTACGAGCAACAAAGCGGTTAGTGACATAATTGTAGCTTATTTTGAAGTAAAAAATTATTTTGGTACTCCACATACAGATTTTCCTTGGGCTGTGAATTGCTTGAGCTATCAAATACTGAGTTATTAGTTTTCGCTTCTATCAGCAGTCCCTATGACTGGTAATCTTGTACTTTCTTTACAGTTAAGAGTGACAAATCGAGCAGGACATGTGCCTTATGGTAAGCAACATGCCTGCCCATAACAGTCCAGTAACACGCAGCTGTTGAAACACTGCTGGCTAGGCATTTGAGTCCAAATGATTACCTAATCAGTATTAGGTAATCATTTGGACTTTGGATTTGTGCAGTCACAGCGCCATCACCCAGATATCTAAGCTACCTGATCGTCATGGGTGCCCGCCTCCATGAGGCTCTGCTGTATGTCGTACTGCAACAGATGATTACCTAGCACTGCACTGCGCTCGTCACTCAGATATCCAAGCTACCTGATCTTCCCGCATACCAATCTTACAGTTAGTGATAAAGCTGTGGCTACCTGATCGTCATATGTACACGGCAATTTTACTATCAATAGGATACAATCCTCAAGAAACTAATTTGTCCGTCAGTTAGATTGCAAAAAAATATTGTACAAGTATTTTTTCTTAATCCCGCTTAATTTTTCTTAATTTTTTATTTTTTTCGTAAAGCCGCTTACTTAAAACGGTGAAGGAAAACATCGTGAGGAAACCGACATGTACCTAAAATCTTTCGAAGTCATATGTCATCCACCAACCCGCACTGGGCCAGCGTGGTGGATTATGGCCTTAACTCTCTCCTTGGGAAAGAAGGCCCCGAGTCCCAGCAGTGGGAACGTTTAGTGGGCTGTTGATGTTGATTTTTTCTTTTGTTTCACAAACAAAAAATGACGAAGATATAGTGATTCGAAGTTTCGCGTGAAGTCGCGACCCCGGACTCTCGAAGTTTGATATTCTATATCTCTGTCGATTTTTAATATTTTGAAAAAACAAAACATACTTGTCCCATATTTTTCCATGATCTAGCTGACGGACTAATTAGAAATACTTAAATAGTAGTAATAGTTGGTGAAACGGTCGTGTCTACCTGATCGTCGTGTGTGCCGGCCTCCATGAGGCTCTGCTGTATGGCGTACTGCAACAGGCCCTCCTCGCCGTCAGAACAGCTGCCGCGGTCGTCGCTGCCCGCCTCCCGGTACCCCCTACGATACAACACACATTGAACGTTCACTAGGGAAGTATTTCATGACATAAAATGTTCACAACACCTCCCTATTTCCTCTTTTTCTCCTAATCCAAGAAAAAATGTTAAAAAAGGTAAATTTTTATGACAAAGGTCACGGACCCAGGAGTCTAGTGAGAGAAAAGTGTTTCATGGGAGTAAAGCAAAGAAAGGAGTGTTATACTATGGAAGCGTATGTATATATGTATCATGAACTCGACGTCTACTTTCTGTCTAACGAAAAATGTAACTTCGAAATAAACTCGCGACTTTCCTACTCCGGTTCTACTTGATACATAGGACAGATCATTCAGGCGGGGATTTGACATCAAACATATAGAAATGTATTTGAGTTGATTTGAAATTTATATTATTTATGACTAAAACATAGGGATTCTCAAAAAGACCGATAATTTTGGTGGAACTTTCTACCTGCCAGGTGATCTAAATTAAGGGGATTCAAAAATATAGCACCCAAATATAGCACCTCCGTGTTGGGGTACAATTGGAGAGGTATGTGACAAGTGTTCAACTTACCTCAAATACCTATCCAAAAATTGTCGCCAGCTCTCGGAATATGAGGAATGGTGTAGAGACAGTTCGATAGAAATCCTACTAATATTATAAAAGTCAAGGTTTGGATGTTTCGATATTTGTTGATCAATCGGGGACCGTGTCACCTCCGTCCGTGGGTAAGCACCTGTACACAGAAACCCCCCACACGTGGTCCCTGGGTGGTGCAAACCGGGTGACAAAAATACCGGTGGTAGGCTTTGGCCGTGGCTGGTGACCACCCGCCAGACTGAGTCGTGCCGCCAAGCGGCCTAGCCGTGTTCCGGCATGTAGTCTGGTGACGCCGATAGGGAAAACGGGTCAGAACAGTTGCTGCATAACTGCAAGACCAGATAGTTGCACACCAATACTTTACATCGGGAAGCTAGTCATGGAGGGTAGCGGGATCCGAGGCACGGTTTTTGCCGCGACCGACCGCAGATAGTTGGGGGCCCAAGTAGTGAGCTAGCCACTCATGAAAGGCTGCCCCGCCATCTAGCGAAAAATCCCGGGATGCGCTATCCTGCCGGTTGGCGACCGGATGACAAGGCCAGATAGACATCCCCGGGGGGGCTCGGGCGTCCCCGCAGTCTCCAGACTAGTTTCCCATTGGTGTATTTGTGTTGTGTGCTGTGACCGTTGGTTGGCAGTGTGCAGCCTCGTTCTACTTCCGGTTTCCCAACGACAATCACTCTAAAAAAAATATTATGACAAGTAAAAACAGAAACATAGTGAAACAGCGGCTGCACTCCTTGTCTCTCAAAGTGCACCTCACTAATATTCGAGGTCTGCACTCTAATATCACCCCAGTCCACCATCACCTCGAGACTGAGCAGTCGTCACTCTTGTTTCTTACGGAGACGCAGATAGGATGTCCGTCGGATGTGGCGTACCTAACCTATCCAGGGTATACCTTGGAGCACAACTTCAAGCCGCGTGCTGGAGTGTGCCTGTACGCCCGTGACGATATCTGCTGTCGGCGTCTCCGTAATCTTGAGGACACCAGGTTCTCTGTTCTATGGGCGCTGATTGACACAGGCATCGACAAAATTGTCTATGCCTGTGTCTATCGGTCGCACAGTGGAGATCAGGAGACAACTCGGCTCACCGATTATTTGAGTGAGGCAGCGGACGCGGCTCAGCAGAAGTACCCATCAGCCCAATTAGTGTTACTGGGGGATTTCAACGGCCACCATAAGGATTGGCTGTACCCATACCGGGACACTGACCATGCTGGGCTGGAAACGAGAAAGCTTGCTTTGTCGTTAGACCTAACCCAACTGGTCCAAGAGGCGACACGGGTACCAGACGTTGAGTCGCATACTCCCTATTGCTTAGACCTTCTGCTGACAACTGATCCAGACCGATACTCCGTGGCGGTATATTCGCCGTTAGGCAGCTCCGACCACTGTCTGGTGAAATCAGTATCCGTTTACCATCCGCCCGACCTCAGCCCCAGAGGCAACCGGCGGCTATGGAAATACAAGTCAGCAGATTGGGACGAAATGCGCTCTTTCTTTGCATCTTACCAATGGCAGCCACTTTGCTTCTCTTCTGGTGACCCGTCAGCCTGCGCGGATGCTGTGACTGATGTAATACGTACGGCTATGGAATATTTCATTCCATACTCTGACGTTTCATTATCCAGCAAAGCTCGCCCATGGTTCGGTTCTCAATGTAAAAGTGCTGAAGCATCTAAACTCATGTTTAGGCCTCATGGCCTACCTAGCCTGGGTTGATGCTCGACAGCGTAAGGCAAGGGATACACACCGCAAAAAGAAAGCGTTTAACAGGGCTGCTAAGGCATGCAAAAGGGTTCTTCAGAGAGCTCGATTTGACCACATTAGTCGAATAGGGAACAAACTAGCTTCGTATCCTGCGGGTAGCAAGGCGTTTTGATCCCTAGCTAAATCGGTCGAATCGAACTTCTGCCGCTCTTCACTGCCTCCAATGCTGAAACCTGATGGGGCGCTGGCTCACACCGCAATGGAGAAGGCAAACTTGTTTGCATCTCAGTTTGCGGAATCTTCGCGTCTAGATGCTGGTAGTGCGACACCTCCTACTCCACCTGGCAGTCCGACTTTGATGCCGGAAATGCATATTCGCCAAATGCAGGTTCGTAAAGTGCTACGTAATCTGGACGTGAATAAAGCCAGTGGAATTCCTGCCCTAGTGTTGAAGGCTTGTGCACCTGAGTTGTCTCCTGTACTAACGCGCCTGTATAGACTCTCTCTCCAAACTGGGCAAGTACCGAAATCGTGGAAGCTTGCTAACGTGCAACCTGTGCCCAAAAAAGGTAGTCGTGCTGACCCTGCCAACTACAGGCCCATCTCGGTCACGTCCATACTCTGCAAGACTATGGAACGTGTCTTAAACCGCAGGCTCCTGGCATACCTGGAATCTAACGACCTCCTCAGTGACCGGCAATACGGGTTTCGCCGAAACCGGTCGACTGGGGACATTCTGGCGTATGTCACTCACATCTGGAGTGAAGCTATCGAGAAACACGGGGAAGCACTTGCAGTCTCCCTGGATATCTCGAAGGCTTTTGACAGGGTTTGGCATGATGGCCTTATTAGCAAGCTTTCTAGTTATGGTTTGTCTCCAGGTTTTATTGCGTGGATATCGGACTTCTTGAGAGATCGGTCCATACGAGTTGTCATTGATGGCTGCTTGTCGGACCAAATGGGTATCAATGCCGGAGTCCCTCAAGGGTCGGTACTCTCTGCGACGCTTTTTCTGCTACATATCAACGATCTGCTGAAGCCCGGTATCTTTGGGTACGCAGATGATAGCACCGTTGTAAAGAGTTACATATCTAGCGCGAGAGCCAGCGGTCAACAAACTAAGGTATTGAGAGAGAGTATGGTCGAGCGTTTGAACTTGGCCCTTGAGGCAGTCTCTGAATGGGGCGAAACCAATCTGGCCAAGTTTAATGAGGGAAAGACGCAGGCGTGTCTGTTCTCCGCAAAAAGGAGTCAATTTCTACAGACTCCTACTTTTCGAGGTGTATCCGTGCCGGTTACTGATCATCTTGAGCTTTTGGGTGTTACCCTGACATCTACACTCAACTTAGGCTCATATATCGAGTCCAAGGCTAAATTAGCTGCCAGAAAACTAGGTGTCCTCTCAAAGGTGCGAAAGTACTTCAAGTCTGAACAATTGCTTTTATTATATAAAGCACAGATTCGCTCGTGTATGGAGTACTGTTCGCACCTTTGGGATGGATCGGCTAAGTATCAGCTTGAGGCTCTGGAATCGATCGAGAGGCGTGCTAAAAGGCTCATAGGCAATAATTCTCTTGTGCGAAAAAGACTGCAAACTTTTGAACATCGCCGAAAAATTGCTAGCTTATCGGTTTATTATCGGATACACTTCGGAGAGTGTGCATCTGATCTACATGATTTAATACCACCTAGCCCTTTTTTCTATCGGACTTCTCGTAACTCGAAGAAGCGGCATCGTTTCATGGTTGATGTTCCAAAGACACGAACAAAGAGGTTTGACTCTACTTTTGTGATAAGAACGTCTCGGCTGTGGAATGAGTTGCCTGAGTGGGTTTTTCCTGATGGTTATAATCTTGGTGTCTTCAAATCGAGAGTGAATCGGTTTCTTCTAGGTAAGCACGCTCCATCTTAGACCACATCGTCGCTTAACATCAGGCGAGATGGTGGTCAAGTGTAAACCTATAAATGTCAAAAAAAAAAAAAAAACAATCACGTCGTAGTGTCTGAACGGATCAGGTTAAAATTTGGAACACAGTTAGATTTTATAGTCTAGTAAGTGCACATAGTTTATTTTTTTAACAGGGAAAACAATATAGACGGGAACTATGTAGGTCGCCGCTATTTATAATGATTAGTAGTATGTTACCGTCCGATCGCGAAGCACTGGTCGTCGACGACGCAGGAGAGGCGCTCCCCCTCTTGTATGTACTCGACGTGCGGCACGGGCGACTCCGTGCCGAATATGTTGCCGAACGTTATCCGCGCGTTCAGCACGTGGAATAATGGAATCTCTGGAATTGAACATAATAATCTTTTCAACACACTTGCTCATAAAGTGGCTCGTAATTTCACCGCAATCAGGCATGTAATGACACCTATAAATCAAACTGTGACTTTTTCATTACTATTACTCACAAGTGAGTTTTAGATTTTATTGGTTGAGTTATTTTGTTCCTAAAAAAGTTTCGATACAAAAAGCAAAGCAACAGAAAGCAAAAAAAAGTTTATTTTTTTACTGTGGCTTAGTTGCGCGCTCGTAATATGACAACTGATTAATTTTTCTCGCCAAAACAAAAAAAAAACAGTTTTTTTTCACTGTTGCAATGATTTTTTTTATTACATTCGCAAGTGCCTTGAACAACGTCGTATGGTACACGTGTGTATTGATGAATACCGTCTTCGGCTCTGCTAATGGCGCCTCAGCGGTAATCACCAACTTTACACACTTTTAGCATAATCTACTATTATAAAACATTTTGTTACAGTTGTGTTCGCTCATTACTGTTTGGCGGTTTAATAACTGGCAAAGGTTGTGACCTCGTCAGACGGACTCTGCAAAGAGTCCACTCAATTAATTAATTACTAACTACCTAAGCGTTGCATGTCCTCACTGACCTAAGCCGTTGATACCTAATAGGCACCATGGTTTGTTATGATGTCATGTTGTAATTTGTCGTACAACGTTTTGTAACATCAATAAAAAGTACCTGGGTGACCGAGCTTTGCTCGGTTAAAATACTAAAAATACTTAGATACCTACAGATAAAAGGCTTCAAGTAATAGATTTTCTTAAAAAAAAAGTTGAAAAACGAGAGAAGCCGTCTGGATTCGAACCCGGAGCTACTAATTCGCGACCGTTATGACCACCCGACTTCCCGTCTGAGCTATTATGCTGTCGCGCCACGCGGCGAAATTTACCTTCGCATTCTAATGTCTAATGTGACAGTTTTTCATTGTCTCAAAACGCGAATAATATGCGTTTTTTTAAATTAAACCTAGTTAGATCGATTTATCGTCCCCGAAACCCCCTGCATACATAATTTCATTAAAATCGAGCCGTTCGTCCCCGAAACCCCCTGCATACATAATTTCATTAAAATCGAGCCGTTCGTCCCCGAAACCCCCTGCATACATAATTTCATTAAAATCGAGCCGTTCGTCCCCGAAACCCCCTGCATACATAATTTCATTAAAATCGAGCCGTTTCCGAGATTCAGATTATATACAATTGCTCGTTTAAAGGTATAAGATATAAAACTTTTGTCACAACTTGTCACAAAAAATTATACAACAAATGATTTGTAACATTTTGTAACATCGTATAGCTGCTGTAGGGGCAACCTGCACTCGTCCACTGCTGGACATAGCCCCCCTTCAAAGATTATACAGCATCACAAATGGAACATATATAACAATAAAATATCTGAATCTGAGTGTTTCTTACCTATTTTAACCGGGAAGCCGGCTGGCAGCTGCATCTGTACGAAGTCTTTTAACTTGGCGAAGTGCGGGGACGAGATCGCGGTCATCAGGTCCAGGATCGGCATGATCTGTTCTTGGAGCTGGCGACAGAATACATTCAACGATACAACACTTTGACATAATAAGTAACAAAATACTCATATCAAAAAATTGGGACTCATGGGGACTATAAAAGTGAAAAGTTGTGGAATTTTAGTTTCAAACAGCACTATTGTTGTAGAATACGTCACCTGTATAGCTACAGATACACATATCGGTGTCGCCAACTCACAAGATTTCATCCATACAGAGAGTGTTGCATACAATAATTGTGGGAGTGGCGTATTTTGAGTATAACGTATCGTATAGTATCGGGAGGCCCGGAATTACGGGACTCACATATCGTGGGAACAGCCAACGTATCGTGGAAGTGACATGTCGTGGGAATAGTATTGGTCTGAGGGGATGGGAATGAGTGAGGACTTGGCGTACGAAATTTAAGTTTTACAATTAAAATCTGTTGCTATAAATTGTGTATAATGTAACAAGTAGCATAGTTTGTGAGTGCGTAAATAGCCATGTAATAAGCCGTAATGTCGCTAACTTAAAAACGGTAAAAATAACATCGTGAGGAAACTGACATGTCCCTGGAGTCTTTCTAGGTCACGTGTCATCCACCAACCCGCACTGGGTCTGCGTGGTGGATTGTGGCTCGAATCTCTCCATGCGAGAGAAGCCCCCGAGTTCCAACAACGGGAACATTTAGTGGGCTACTTATGATGTATTTTTTAGTGAAGTGAAAACTTCTTTAGGCGCGCCTAGACAGATATTTCGTGGGCTGTGAATTGGATTCTAGCGTCACGCTCGGATATGATAAGAAATCTTCGGATAAACTCGGGACCATGGCTATTGGCCATTTAGAAATGCGTCAGCCAATGGGAAATGCTGAAAGGGCGTGGCCTCGGCATCATGCCATGGCCATCTAGAAATGCATCAGCCAATAGGAAATGCTGACACATTTCGAGATGGCCATGCCATGATGCCGAGGCCACGACCTCCGGTTACACACGTGTAGTTTCCAAAGCGAGCTATCAAATTCTGAGTTATAAGTTTTCACTTCTATCGGCAGTTCCTATGACTGCCATTTTTTTATTTATTCAAAAAATGACTCAAAAATCGAAACTTATTCAACTATGAAAATCGGCGACGAACAAATATGGCCAGAGACAGACAGGAGTCACGTCATCGGGACTGAAGACTTGTTTTCGAAAAAAACATTGAAACTGTCATTTTGAAACCTTAATTTTTGGCAGTAAATCATTGTTTTTTTTAATACATATACTCGTGGTCTATACGTGAAATTCATTCAAATGAAAGGAAAATGAAAATATTGCATCTTTCCTGTTTAAATGCGCGCACTGACCTCTAGAGGATAATCCTCGCACAGCCACAGCGTGGCCCTGAACTTCTGCACCTTGGTGGTGACCTCCCTCGTCCGGCCCACGTCCCTCTCCAGAGGCTCCTCGGAGAAGTACTCCTGCCACGTGACCGGCGCGGCGGGGACCAGGTTCTCCGTGGAACTGGTGCGGGAACCAGTCTCCTGGAGAAACACAGACGGGATATAATAACCTTGAGAGTATGGACACGTTTTAAAGTCTAGGTTTCTAGTGGTATGCCTTTTGCAAGGGATCATCGTGATCATATCAGCCGCATGACGCCACCACCATCTCGCCTGATGTTAAGCGACGATGGAGGATGTTTACCTAGAATAAACCGATTCACGCTCCATTTGAAGACACGAAGCTTGCTGGACAAAGGCCTCCCTCAAAGAACTACGCAAAGACTGGTCTTGAGCCGCCGGCATTCAACGATTTTCGGCGACTTTCAGCAGATCGTCGCGTCGGTCCATTGCAAGGAATATTTGCTTTAGAAATAAAACTATCGCTTTATTATATAAGTATTCAGCTATTTGGCTGCCATATTACAAGCTTTGCTTAGTTTGGGGTCAGATGGTGTTGTGTGTGAATTGTCCACCACCACCAATATTTATTAATTCCTGAAAGTTTTTCCAATTCAATTTCGCCCAGAATTACTCGCGCGTGTAGAAGTTCTCACCACAGCCAGGATTAGCAATCAGTTAGTTAGAATCCACGGGTTCTGGGAAGTTACTGACTGATTCCCTGGGTGCACCACGCGGAGTTTCTAGCGTCAAGCTCCCCCTCGTTCCGAATCCGTGATCCAACACGCTAACCAACTGAGGTGCTGCTTATCTTAACTTTCGTGACTCATATTATCTAAGGATGCCTTTCTAGGAAGATGACGTCAACGCCTGTGGTAATGATAAGCTATGCACTTGAAAAAATACTTGATGCAGTCGGGATTCCAGCCGTCTATAATTGATGATGATGACAGATGTAGCAACTAAACCATCACGCTAACTACCAGCTACATAAATAAGACAAGTATAAGGTACGGCATTATATTGTGGGGCAACAGTTAAAACCACGTACCGGAAGACGCAGTATCCAGTGAACGTTGCTGGAAATTATTGGATGAAACAGGCTTTGTGGAGGTCTTTGTCCAGTAATGGAGGTCATTCGGCATATACGATGAGTTAAAAAGCGAACGCTAAACGCTTTTACGACACGGCATTGTACTGTGGGGTAACAGTTAAAACCACGTACCGAAAGACGCAGCATGGGCAGGCCTCCCCTACAAGATGGGCCAACGATCCTCGGACGGAAATCATTGTATGCAGCAGGCTTTGTCGAGGTCTTTGTCTAGTAATGGAGGTCATTCGGCATATACGATGAGTTAAAAAGCGAACGCTAAACGCTTTTCATAATTAAGACAAGTATCAAGTATACTATACGGAATCGTATTGTGACGCAAGATTTAAGATAAATATTAGGTAAGGCATCGTATTGTGGGGCAACATTTAAGACAAGTATAAGATACGGCATTGTATTGTGGGGCAACATTTAAATGTTGCCTATGTTTTAATGTTTAAATGTTGCAGCTTATACTTGGCTTAAGCCAAGTATAAGGTACGGCATTGTATTGTGGGGCAACATTTAAGACAAGTATAAGGTACGGCATTGTATTGTGGGGCAGCATTTAAGACAAGTATAAGGTACGGCATTGTATTGTGGGGCAACATTTAAGACAAGTATAAGGTACGGCATTGTATTGTGGGGCAACATTTAAGATACATATCGATTGCGGCGACAGCAGTGTATCGCTAGGTAACTTTTGAGATAGTTACCGATTGCGGCGACAGCAGCGGCTCATCAGGCTCCCCGTCGGCCAGCGCCAGCAGGCCGGCCAGCGGCGCGCGCGCGGCGGCGGCGCGGCGCTCGCGCGGCAGGTGCTCCGAGCGCGTCTTGGAGACCAGCTCCACGTTGTTCGCGGCGAACACCTTGCACTCGTACCCGTTCACGGTCTCGGTCTTGTCTTGCCGCCAGCCCCAGATGCCGCTTTTGTTGCTGCAATAGTATATTTTCGGTGTGAAATTATGTCATTTTTGACGTTTAACTGAGGAAATAAGTTTTGATAAATTTTCGGTGTGAAATTACGTAATTTTTGGCGTTTGATTGAAAGAACAAATTTCACGGTTGCGTTTCTAAAGATCCGAAAGAAGAGGCTTGACTCGACTTTTTTACGTTCGACTCATCGGTTAACATTCGAAATAAAGTTGTTTGTAAATATCTGAAAATAAACTCTAAAATCAAAAGCAACAGCCCGGTGCCCGAGCACCGCTTAGTGTGCGATCCCAGGGGGCTCCTTGGTGTTTTACGTAACGTTACGTTTATCTTGTCAATAGTCAAAATTATCGACTTTTAAAGGTCTTTAAAAAAGTCTGTATTTTAAATATAATCTAACTGACGCTAGTACAATAGAGTATGTAGTGTGGTACTGACCGTTCGAAGCTGATCTTGTCAGTGTCGAGGTAGTTGATGGCGAGCGGTGAGGCGAGCCGCTAGTGCGAGTGGTAGCTACGTCTCATTCGCACTCGCTGTGATTCTGGAATCTTGACTTTCTCCTTTCCTTGTCTTTCCTATATTCTAGGGTTGGTTGGTTCAGGTCACACGCGACACAACCGATCAGAGCGAGTTAGACGGCTCGAAGCTTGGCCAGACTTAAAATCGAACAATTATAGCGAAATAACTCTCGGATATTTACTCTATGAGGGTAGTAGAGTACTGTAGCAGGTAGGGGTGGTATATTCTATATTCTAGGGTTGGTTGGTTCGTCACGCGCGGCACAACCAATCAGAGCTCTACCAGACTTACTATATGAGGGCAGTACTGTACAGTACTGTAGCAGGTAGGATGGTACTGACCGTTCGAAGCTGATCTTGTCGGTGTCGAGGTAGTTGATGGCGAGCGGCGAGGCGAGCCGCTGGCTGAGCGCGTGCGGGGCGGGCGCGGGCGCGCGCGGCGCCTCGGCCGACACGTGCTCGCACCACGACGTGCCCGCCTCGTGGTCTAGCTCCATCATGCTGGCCGACCGACCTGACACAACGACACATCCTAAACAGACTGGCAGACAAAGCATGAAGGGTGAAGACTGCAGTGCAGTGCTAGGTGATGATTTAGACTCTTTATGATCCAATAGCTGTGACAATGTGCTGTTACGGATAGGCGTGTTGCTTACCATCAAGCGCATGTCTTATTCATCTCGTCACATTATACTTAAAAAAATATAAACTTAACTATTTTTATAAATTACGCAAGGATTGCGTCAGGCCTCAAAAGAGTCGACGGGACGATCTAGACCAATTCCAGCAGAACTGGCATGTTGTCTGAACGAATCTTCTACTTACAAACATGACGTTCATCGTCATGTTTGTAAGTAGAAGATTCGTTCGGGTGAACCCGGGACAGCGTGTACCTGAGCGAGGAAGATAGTCAGCTGTCAGTGTCGTGTCGTATTTTTTTCGCACACACTTTTTTAGTCACTTATCTCTGTCTCTATCTAGTGCTATTTCCAGCAGAACTGGCATGTAATAGCACTAGATAGAGACAGAGATAAGTGACTAAAAAAGTGTGTGCGAAAAAAATACGACACGACACTGACAGCTGACTATCTTTCTCGCTCAGGTACACGCTGTCCCGGGTTCACCCGAACGAATCTTCTACTTACAAACATGACGATGAGCGTCATTAACAGCTTACGAAAAACTTTGTGTGGTGTACCAAAAGAAGTGTTATCTTCTCAAAAATAGAGAAGCCTTGGCCAACACTGGCACATATCGAGTTCTTAATAATACAGTATAGTACGAGATCCGGCTGCATAATCTCTACGTTCATCGCGTAGTTAGTAAAATTCACATTTGAACATACATTTATGATAAGGAGAATTCATTGATAATAGGTTGCCAGTCAGTAAGTGGCCGCAAGTAATTTTAATTAAATTAATATTAATTAATTTTCCAACAAAATTTCGTTCACTTATTTTTTAAATAAAATATCACCCACATCATAGCAATGTATGTAAAGAATTCGAAAATCAATGGGTGCCGTTGCACACTTGGCCGCAACTACTTCGCAGCCAGGTGTAGGTAAAAAAATTAGCCTTAATTTAAGAGCGGGCCTAGTGCCAGGAAAAAATCAAATTTCACCCGCGCGTCGCCCTTCCCCTCTCCAATACGCCGCGTCGCCGCGAGTAAGATAGAAGCTACGATTACTCAAGGTCATCGCTCCCCGAAATCCAGTATATGAAAACATTCAGATTAATCATAGATGTTTTTAAAAAAATACATCAATTTGTTTTTTATTGTCTATATACACACAATAAACCATTTATTGAAAAACAGTCGAATGAAAGAAATGAAAACTAAATATGACTGAATCACAAGATTTAGTCATTTATTTATTTAATATGTAGTCGTGTTTTATAATTAAATAAATGCGTGTTTTACGATATCATATATAAAAAGGGCATCAGTCTATTGCTTAAAAAAAATGTGTGCACTTAGACCGCACAGTAGAAGTGAACACTTTATTAGGAGTTTTATTTATTTATTCTGTAATAATATAATATGTAACCGCAACTTTGATATATTTTGTAATACTAAATAGCATGACCATGTTAGTAGGATAAATAGAAAAAAGACATTAATCAAACTTTGTATTTTTAAAATTAAATATAAATCAAAATAGCACAGCGACACTGCAGTGAAGAGCAGCTGTATCTTTTTCATTCGGGTACCCTTGGCGGTCCCTAGTTCACCCGATGGAGCTTTTCATCTTGGATCGCAACAGATCAGCTTCACTTACAGCTCCCGGAAAAAAATCTGGCGCACCGCCAAAAGTAGTTTTCATTCCGAAAAAAGGAATAGATTTCATCCCCACGTCACTCTTCTTCCGCCGCGTTAGCGCTAATAGAAAGATACGAGCTAAGCTCACCTTAGGTCATAATATAACTAAGTACAGTAAGTACACGTAACATTACGATAAATCACAGATACTGTAAGAGTTACTAATGAATGCGCGTGTGGGTAAAATTATTAAGTTTCTATTTTTACATAGTATCTAAATTGAGAACAAAGAACGAAAGATGTTGAAAGAAAGAATTGGTGGACTGATATTGATGAGTTTAGATAAATATGTATACTAGGTTTCTGATTAACCTGTACTCTGCATTTATTTTTGGATAATTCAGGTAACATTGTATGTGGATGCTAGAACTAATAATGATTAGGTAGATAAATATTTAATAATAATGAAATTTACATAAATATGTAAGTAATATTTTTCTATTTAACAACCGCCAAACAAACAAACACCTCAGTTCAAAATACCAGAAATCAAATTACCTAATGGTTGTTTCACTTAACGTTGTTGTTATTGGTTTAAATATATTTAAACTAGGTAGGTATTAGTATTTGTAATCATTGTACATAATATTTTCTTGTTTTTTAAAAGCACAACAAACAACAAACAAACATGTAGATTATTTACCAATCTATTTACCCGAAAATACGTTTCGTTTTCAAGTATAGACAATGTGTGGTTGTGTCGGTTTCCATCTGTGTAAAAAATAAAATAAAGTAGCCAAGTGCGAGTTGGACTCGCCCATGAAGGGTTCCGTTGCAGCAAGTAACATAATATACATAGTACATAATATAGTTCTTGTAGTTCGTTGTAACTTTGATCGAAATTTCAATAATAGTGTATTTATGACGTACTAAAAAAAAACTACTCATCAGATCGAGTTCAAACTAATTTTCGTTGGTAGTTTACATGGTAATTTACATCATATATTTTTTTTGAGTTTTCATTATCTTTAGAAGTTAGAGGGACACACACACACATTTTACCACTTTGGAAGTGTATCTCGCGCAAATTATTCAGTGTAGACGAAAATGAGCTTTAAAACCTCAACATCATTTTTGAAGACCTATCGATAGACACACCACAAGTGTAGGTCTGATGAAAAAAAATTTGTTGAGTTTCAATTCTCAGTATGGGGGGGGCAACCCTAATTTTTCTTTTTTTTCTTTTTTTGTTCAAATCTTAATGCAGTTTACAGAATACATCTACTTACCAAGTTTCAACAGTGTAGTTCTCATAGTTTCGGCAAAAAGTGGCTGTGACATACGGACGGACAGACAGACATGACGAATCTATATGGGTTCCGTTTTTACGTTTTACGGAACCCTAAAAAAGTATTGCTGTAGTAATTACCATCTAGACACACCGAACCCCATGTCATCAAAAATAAGTAAAACTTGAAGCCCACCCACTATAGTGATAACATTATACATGTAAATAGAAAACATCTGTAAAAGTATAAACGTCACGTGTCAGAAAACACTTTTCAAACAATCTCGATTTAGGAAAGGATTCTTAACATGATTTTAATTTCCAGATAGCTAATGTTACGTATAACTTAACTACCCATTGTTGATATCGAAAAATACAAATATGTCTAAGAGAAAATAAAACCAATCAGAAAGTGAACAAATTCACAGGCAACAGCTTGCTTGCTTGCTTGTATTATTTATAATTTTAAACCAACAATTTTATAAACAAGAAAGATCACATTGTCAAAATTTAACTTCAAATAGGATAGACATAAATGCTCTTAACCTACATTTTTCCTCTGCATCTACTATGACGAATGCTGTAAAAAATACTACAATAAATTATCTTTCTGCTCTTCCAACTCCTGATTATTCTCCTTTTACGTTTAATCGATTCACTGAAGGTGATGTTAAGAAGAGTGTAATGTCGATTTCCTCCAATGCTGTTGGCGGTGATAATATCAGTCGCAACATGCTACTGCCCATTCTTGACGCCATCCTTCCTGTCTTATGTTCCATCTTTAATAGCTCAATCGCTTGTGGTGTTTTTCCAGCTATCTGGAAAGATGCACAGCTCATTCCATTGCCAAAGAAACCAAATCCTGCCTCCTTCTCCGAATATCGTCCTATATCTATTCTTCCTTTTCTGTCCAAAGTCCTTGAGCGTCTTGTCCACTCTCAAGTTAACCAATTCCTCAACAGACAAGACCTTCTTAATCCGTTCCAATCCGGTTTCCGTCCCGGGCATAGCACTGTATCTGCTCTTGCTAAGATCACCGACGACATTCGCAAAGGTATGGACGACGGCAGGCTTACTGTTCTAGCTCTGTTAGATTTCAGTAATGCCTTTAATGTCGTCGATTTCGATATCTTGCTGGCGACATTGCGTTCTATTAACATATCTCCATCGGTGATCGATTGGTTTCACAGTTACTTGTATGGACGCCGACAACGTATTCGCCTCGACGAGATTTTTTCGTCTTGGTGTAGTACAAATGCTGGAGTCCCTCAAGGCGGCGTGCTATCACCACTTCTATTTGCCATTTTTATCAATTCTATTTCTCACTTTTTAACTTCTTCCTACCACCTTTATGCAGACGATCTCCAAATTTATTCGCAAGCTCGACTCTCGGACTTAAATGTGGCTATTGACATCGTAAATGCCGATCTTAAGCAGATTGTACACTGGAGTAACTCCTTCGGCTTAGATGTAAACCCCAACAAGACCCAGGTTATTATACTCGGCAGTGCCTACATGATAGCTAGAGTCGATTGGTCCGCAATCCCTAAGATTGTTTTTAATGGGGTCACTATACCGTATAGCGAATCAGTTAAGAATCCTGGCGTTGTTTTTGATCGCACGTTGAACTGGGAATCACACCTGAAATCGATCAGCTGTAAGCTGTTTGCATCGGGCGGGTCATTGAGACGATTACGTAATTTTTTACCCACTGCTACTAAAATTGCGCTTGCACAATCTCTTCTTCTCCCCATCCTGGACTACGCAGACGTCTGCTTTCTTGACCTCAAAGAAGATCAGCTAGATAAACTTGAGCGTCTCCAAAATTATTGTATAAGATTTATATTTGGTTTACGCAAGTATGATCATGTATCTCAATTTCGTATACAGCTCAAGTGGCTCCCTGTTCGCTTTCGTCGGAATGCTCATATTTTGTCTTTTCTCTATAGCGTATTATTTAACCCCTCTTTTCCGCGGTATTTAAAAAACTTTTCACTTTTTGGAGCAATGCACATGGTCTACCGCTCAGGTCAAAATATAACTTGTTCCTTGAAACACCGCCGGCGCGCAGCGAAACTTTTTATGGCAAGTCATTTGCTTTCCAAGCTGTCCAGTTGTGGAACGCCTTGCCCGTCAACATTAGACAAGCTCCTTCTCTTGCTGTTTTTAAGAACCAAGTTAAAGAGTTCTACTTGTTGCAGTCATCAGCTAGTTAAAGTCATTATTCTCCTTAAAATCGTCATGAAATTGTAATTTATTTAACTTTAAATGTTTTAATTCGTTGAACATGTTATTATTAATTATTTATCTATTAGTCTATTATTATGAAATTATTTGTGTATTAGGATGTGAAATCAATATATATATAATATTTATATATATTGTTGTTTTTTAAATTAGTTGTTTGTTATTATAAATTGTTAGTACTCCTAATTGTACTCCCCGTCTTCCATTATTGATTGATTTATTTGTTACCATCCTATGGTTGCCTGGAAGAAATCGCTCTCAGCGATAAGGTCGCCAATTGCTACTTTATTATAAGTTTTTTTTCTGTATTTTTCTTTGTTATGTAAGTGCAATAAAGAGTTTATCTATCATTGTTTGTAAGGAAAAACCTTCCTACCTACCTTCAAAACTACTGGACTTATTTCTTTCTTCATTATATTACTACCTTATTCTTAATTACCGTAGCACCGTTAGCCCTTCATGTGCTTTACGCAAAGCAATCAAAGCATAGTTGCGTAAGCAAAGCTCTCTATTGGAAGACGGATTGTGACATGTATAGGTACGTTTTAATACGTTATAATGTTGGTACTAGCCTGTTCGGAATTTCAATTACGCAAATTAATTTATACGGAATTTCAATTACAATAGAAATAAAGGAGACTGCTCATTTTTGCCCCACGTCGTTTCAAGTTTAGGTACTTAATTAGCCCCGGAGACCTAAAAAAGTTATTTAAGTAAATTAACATTTAATTAAATAATGCAAACTGTACATTCAAAACTAACGTGCCAAGCGGGGATTGCAAATTGGTGTGATTAAAAGTACTTTAATGACTGTACCTAAAGCCAGCCATGTTTTTTCTCCTTTTTTCTTCTGTTGACGTTTACGTAAAGTGAACGTGCTTGTGTCATTTTGCCCGGATTGCGACATTCTAGTTTTGGCGCCAACGTGAAAAAAACATGTCGCCTCATTGTATTGTATTTTCTTTAACTTGTGTATTTTCGAGTGGCAATGTGCAATATAATTATTAGGTGGGTTATTTCAAATTACTATTTCATGTTCGTGAACGTACTTCTTTGACGGTTTTTAGTAAAACTTGAAAATATTGACATACGTAATATGGGAAAACACAAAAGGCGTGCGACGCCAAAATAAAAAAAAAGTGAACAAAATTGACACAACATCCGATTCGTTCGAAACTCGACTCCAACAAGAATGTAAAATATGCTCGATTCGTTCGAAACTCACACATCGCGTTTTTTTTCAACGTTTTAGTTGATATCTTTTAAACCCCGCTATGCAGAATAAAAACATTAACAGTTCCTTAATATAATTATATTTAAAATCCTATACAATGATCCAATTTTGGTCGAGTCTCCTGCACTTTTGCTGTGGGGCAAATGCCCATGGAAAATGGGCCGTCTCTTTTCATTTGGCCTGAAAAAATAAAAAATACGAATGGTACTCCGCCATTTCTGTGTCGCGATCGTCCGACGCCACATTTTGCCCCACGACAAAGAACATTTTTTTTAAACCGAAAAATTTGAATACGGTTTGTATTTTATTGTAATCTACTAAAAAAACTATGCAATTAAAATAATAGGCAAACGTGGTAAAGTTAATATTATTTATAACATATTTGCTCGTAAAGGGTCTCTCATTGAACCAATTTCTGTATCGTAATGTATCTTATTACGTACTTGTGCGGTAATGTAATGTAAAACGCACGGTTTCAAAATGCTCCGTCTAAAACGAACGGTACCTTTTTAAATCTTAGTAAAGAGTTTTTATGTCAGAAAAGTTGTAAACATTTTAGGTATAAAACTAACTAAGTATAAGAAATAAAATATAATGAGAAATATTTAATTTATCAATTTAATTAATTTTGACCATAACTCACAACAATTTATTAATAACAAAACACAAAAATATTCAATTACTTTATTACTAATGTCTTAATGTCATACTAGCTGGATCAGTGCCCTTGCTTTAAAAAAAGCGCTGATGCGCGCGCATTGTTAATCGGTGAACAAGAAATATGCCAGCCAATGGGAAATGCTGAAAGGGCTAGCCTCTGCTAATTATAGCTCTCGCCTACGGCTCGAGCTAGCAATATCGTCTCGGCTGTAATTATCAACTTAGCGCACTTATATCATAATGTACTATTGTGTGTTGTGTTCTTTTATTAGTGCTGTGAAATCCAAAACTTTTTTACAACGGGCGTAATATGTAAACTTTGCTTTTCGTGATAGGATTATTTAATGTAGTAAGTACCTAGAAGTTAATATAATAGTAAACTATATTTTAAGGGCTTTCTGGTGATATATACATATCGATAATTATATAATAATACAAATAAATAATAATAATATAATATAATATTTGATAAACACTGTGAATATATAATAAGAATATGTGATAATGATCTAGCCGGCACGTACGGACTGTTCCACGAGTTTTCTTCAAACGCGTGCAGGGTTAACCAAAAACATATATATCAAGACACATGCTGGAAAGTTTACCATGAAATATATATTCTCCTTTCTCCCTATTTTAATAGATCTAATGCTCAGCAGACGTGCCACGATGGATCGTCTGCTGATAAACATATTCATCAAGTTTGCATTTCTTTAATCTGAAAAGTTTATGTTAAAAAAATACTTAAAACATTATTTTCCGCAGACCTCAATTCATAAATATTTTCTGATCGTTTGTTTCAATTGTCACTAAAACTTAAAACTATTAATTTATTCATCATACAAAATTTATTATGTACACAATGACTTGTTTGGGTTTTTGCATGTACTACCACAGATTGCTCTTTTATTAAATTGAATTTTTAAAATTTATTAAATTTATTAAAAACAATGTTGGTAAACTTATCTTTTTAACAATAATAGATACCTACCTACTTTTTTACCTATTATTGTACATACTACGAACCTATTCCAAAACAAAATTTGACTTACCTAACTAAAACATACATTAAGTACCTGACTAAAATTCCAAAATGTTTACGTTTAGTTCTCTTTTTTCGCAGAAAACTTATTATCCTTTCATCCTATTTTTTTAATTCACGCACGCATTTGCCTGACAGAGCGTCCGTAAACAACCATCCACATCGAGCGTTGCCCGACAACTGACCAGGACCCAAAGGTCTATTTAATATCTAACCTGGTACGCATAAAATCGAGATTAGCATGACACAGTTTAGAGTGGAAATTAATTTGAATTCGGGAGTCAGTTTTTGACCAAGTTTTATTTAATTACGCAAAAATTTAACATAAATTCAAAAAACTATTCGGTTACTTAAATAGAGCGTAAAATTAGACATTTTATTAGCGAAAAATAATGTGGGGTCATCGCTGATAATTTCGAGTACTCGAATTAAAATGGGTTTTTTCGGTGTCATTTTTATTTTTTTATTGTAAAAAAATCTGATCTATTTTTAAAATTCTATCCGGTCATTGTGCTTCTCCTTGGTTGTACCCACACGTCAATATTTTTATTGTTATAGTTTTATCTTTCTTAACGACGGTGAGTAGCGTCGAAAATGACCTTTTTTGCGTTTTCTGGCTTTAGGCGCGCTCTTAATATCAATAAACAGGTAAAAAAATTAGCCTTAATTTAATTTAAAAAATATGAGTATACGTCATGAACGTATAAATACACCAAAATATTACCTGTTTACACCTCGCTGCGAAGTAGTTGTGGCCGAGTGTGCAACGGCACCCATCGAATTCTTTACATACATTGCTATAACGTGGATGATATTATTTAAAAAAAATAAGTCAACGAATTTTTTTTTGAGAAATTAATTAAAATTAATTTAATTAAAATTACTTGCGGCCACTTACTGACTGGCAACCTATTATCAATGTATTCTCCTAATCAATAAATGTATGTTCAAATGTGAATTTGATTAACTACGCGATGAACGTAGAGATTATGCAGCCGGATCTTAGACCAGTACAGTATGTAACGACAGGGTGATCTGGTGTAACCGACCTTGTCCCCTGAAGATGTAGGTCCGGTCCCCGCGCTGCCACTTGTTGTTCTCGAAGCCCACGAGCGTGGTGTCCACGCGAACGTTCCCGCCGCGTTTGTACACCTTGTACGTGTCGAACGGGCACATGCGCGACACCAGGGGCACTGCGAACGATACGAAAAACACATTAAAAAAATAGCCATAAAACCTTCACAAATTAGTTGAGAACCGAGTTCTAAATAGGCGAAACGACTAAAAAAAGTAATTAGTCCGTCAGTTAGATCATTAAAAAATATTGTTTACGTATTTTTTCTTATGTTTCACAAGCAAAAAACGACAAAGATGCAGTGCAGATGAAGTTTCGAGTCACATCACGATATGGTACGATTTATACTATAGTGTGACGGCACAACCCCCTACTCCGGAAGTTTGATGATCTATATCTTTGTCAATTATTGATAAAACAAAATATATGTGTCCCATATTTTTCGATAATCTACCTGACGAACTAATTAAAATTGTATATTTTCGACCTTGTCGTCGACTCCAAATTCATACATGGAGTCATGGAGACTTTTGAAAATAACCTCCTGAAATATCCTCATCATAATCAGGCCACTAAATGTTCTCACTGCTGAATCTTCTCTCGCAAGGAGAGTTAAGGTTATAATCCATCACCCAGTAAAGGTTGGTTGGTGGATGACACATGACGCCAAAAGATTATAGGTACACGTCGGTTTTTGGAACCAGGGATGTAGACGCCGTTTTGGCGACTAGACCAGCCGTAATTTCCTAAGCCCGTAACTTCTACTACCTCATTTTTAATGCTTAGTTTTAATGTTTGATACTAGTTTAAACTGACTCCAGTTGTTGAACTGCCAATTCATCTCGACGTAGAAATCGGCTGGTGAACTATGACTGTTAGGTATTAGCTGGTGACGTAATAAGAGCAATAACTGACCCCAGCTAGTGAACTGCCACTTCATATCCACGTAGAAGTCAGCTGGAGAACTATGACTGTTAGGTGTTAGCTGGTGACGCAATAAGAGCAGGAACTGACCCAAGCTAGTGAACTGCCACTTCATCTCGACGTAGAAGTCAGCTGGTGAACTATGACTGTTAGGTGTGAGCTGGTGACGTAATAAGAGCAGGAACTGACCCCAGCTAGTGAACTGCCACTTCATCTCGACGTAGAAGTCAGCTGGTGAACTATGACTGTTAGGTGTGAGCTGGTGACGTAATAAGAGCAGGAACTGACCCCAGCTAGTGAACTGCCACTTCATCTCGACGTAGAAGTCAGCTGGTGAACTATGACTGTTAGGTGTTAGCTGGTGACGTAATAAGAGCAGGAACTGACCCCAGCTATTGAACTGCCACTTCATCTCCACGTAAAAGTCAGCTGGTGAACTATGACTGTTAGGTGTTAGCTGGTGAACTATGACTGTTAGGTGTTAGCTGGTGACGTAATAAGAGCAGGAACTGACCTCAGCTAGTGAACTGCCACTTCATCTCCACGTAGAAGTCAGCTGGAGAACTATGACTGTTAGGTGTTAGCTGGTGACGTAATAAGAGCAGGAACTGACCCCAGCTATTGAACTGCCACTTCATCTCCACGTAAAAGTCAGCTGGTGAACTATGACTGTTAGGTGTTAGCTGGTGAACTATGACTGTTAGGTGTTAGCTGGTGACGTAATAAGAGCAGGAACTGACCCCAGCTAGTGAACTGCCACTTCATCTCGACGTAGAAGTCAGCTGGTGAACTATAACTATAACGAGTATAAATGGATGGGTACAGAGTGTAGCAAGCGGGAACTGACCCCAGCTAGTGAACTGCCACTTCATCTCCACGTAGAAGTCAGCTGATGAACTATATATAAATGGATGGGTACAGAGTGTAGCAAGCGGGGACTGACCCCAGCTAGTGAACTGCCACTTCATCTCCACGTAGAAGTCAGCTGATGAACTACATATAAATGGATGGGTACAGAGTGTAGCAAGCAGTAACTGACCCCAGCTAGTGAACTGCCACTTCATCTCCACGTAGAAGTCAGCTGATGAACTACATATAAATGGATGGGTACAGAGTGTAGCAAGCGGGAACTGACCCCAGCTAGTGAACTGCCACTTCATCTCCACGTAGAAGTCAGCTGATGAACTACATATAAATGGATGGGTACAGAGTGTAGCAAGCAGTAACTGACCCCAGCTAGTGAACTGCCACTTCATCTCCACGTAGAAGTCAGCTGATGAACTACATATAAATGGATGGGTACAGAGTGTAGCAAGCGGGAACTGACCCCAGCTAGTGAACTGCCACTTCATCTCCACGTAGAAGTCTGGCGCGAGGCTCAGCCGGTGCAGCAGCGCGGGGATCCCCCCGGCGCGCACGGCGTGTCGCCGCGCGTCCCGCTCGCGCACCACCAGCGACAGCAGCTCCGCGTCGCCCGTCGCCGTCGCCTCCTGCACCGCTGCCGGACGGACAAACCACGTCGAACGATACTTAAAGCTGCATTAAATACTAGCGTATTGGCACACAATAAATATTAGTACAAGTACAGATCACTCACTTAGCGAAAACAATTATATAGATAGCGACTTTTGCTGGGACACAACAAACTTCAATTCAGCTGGCATTAGCGCTCAATACCTGTCGCGATTTTCAACTAAACATTTGCGCTCTCTTCTAACGCGTAACTCTGTCCCTGTCTGGCGCAGAGGGTTGTCGACATATCTAATAAGAATATGCGCGGAAAACGTGTTTCGCGAGCGCTCAGCCGTGCGTCCGACAACCGACTGGCACTTGTTCCCTGGGAAGAACGGTCTAGCTGTAGGCTAAAACCGCGCGACCTTGAGCGAGTGATGATGCTCTGGTATTGGTGATGTTGGAAGGACAACCCTGCGCTGGTTCACTTTATTTGATTAATTAGTGGACTTGGCACACAATAAATATTAGTACAAGTACAGATCACTCACTTAGCGAAAACAATTATATAGATAGCGACTTTTGCTGGGACACAACAAACTTCAATTCAGCTGGCATTAGCGCTCAATACCTGTCGCGATTTTCAACTAAACATTTGCGCTCTCTTCTAACGCGTAACTCTGTCCCTGTCTGGCGCAGAGGGTTGTCGACATATCTAATAAGAATATGCGCGGAAAACGTGTTTCGCGAGCGCTCAGCCGTGCGTCCGACAACCGACTGGCACTTGTTCCCTGGGAAGAACGGTCTAGCTGTAGGCTAAAACCGCGCGACCTTGAGCGAGTGATGATGCTCTGGTATTGGTGATGTTGGAAGGACAACCCTGCGCTGGTTCACTTTATTTGATTAATTAGTGGACTGTAAATGCGCGGTTTTGATTTGTATCTGCGAGGTATATCTCTGTCTAGGTGGAAATGGTAAGAAAGGTGGGAAACAGAAAGACACCGACCGTGCACCAGCGCGCGGCGTATCGGAAACTTGTCCCGACGTCTCGTTCTTAAGTCCAAGGGAAACCTTCACAGACACTTCACAATATATGATTAAAGTTTTTGGTTAGATTAATTATTTTTTGCGTAAGACGGCATCCCGTGCGCACGATAGTATGTTTGACTTGAGTGTTAATTTTTAAATGCGGCGGTTACGACCGAATGAAGCATAATCGGTCAATCTTCTTTCTTGCTTAGGTGCGTTGCTTGAGCGGTGCGGGACGAAGTCAAAGGATAGGATTTGAAAGGAGTGAACAGGGATACCCACTCGGGCGGCATTTTTAAATTTACTATGTATTTTATTTTATTTTAATTAGCGGCGCGAACACGTATCCTACTAATTTAATATATGTAAATGTTTGGATATTTGGATGTTTGAATATTTGGATGTTCGAATATTTGAATATTTGGATGTTTGTATATTTGGATGTTTCGATATTTGGATGTTTGGTTATTGGGTTATTTGGGGGCGATGCTAGTTTATAACATTAGTAGGATCATCACCATTATAGTATAGTAGTGGGACTCTTGGCAGATTCCGTCTGGGGAAGTACCACACCTTTGCCAGTTATTTTACCACCAAGCAGTAATGTGCAAATATTACTGTGTTCCGGTTTGAAGGGCAATGTTTCCAGTGAAACTACTGGGCATAGAGATACATCTTTCATCTCTGGCTGACGAGCGCACCGCAGTGCTAGGTAATGATTTGGATTCTTCATGTTCCAATAGCTGCGTGTCACTGTGATGTGAAACATACAGTACTATTTCATCGTAAATAATTGGTCACTCACCGGTCCACCCATCTTTTTCGCAGTTGACGTCTGCGCCCGCCTCTAAGAGCGCGCGCACGCACTCCGTATGGCCCAGGGTCACGGCGAGTAGAAGTGGCGTGCGGCCCCGATTGTCCTTCTGCTCTACGTCTTCATTTGTGTACTGGAACATTATTATATTGTCTATTAGCAATGCCATGAGTAGGTATAGATGAAGTGATGATATATCTGTGTATCTGTGTCTGGGTGTTCCGATGTATAATAAGTATGTGTTTGTACGACCTAAGATCGTGGTCAGATCGTGATGTGTGTGAAATGTTCACCAATTTATTTATTTAATATTCAATATACGAGTACGTAAGTAAAAGTAACAAGTTCTTAACTTGGCTGATTCTAATTTCGTAGTTTTTTTAACTAAAAAAATTAACTCCACGTCGCACCGTTACGTTTTACATGACACCCCCTTCACTCCAAAATTGCGTTACGTAATACTAGCACGCACCCTGACCCAAATTTTCAAGAGCACTAGAATTAGGTTGAAAATGTTCCCTACTCCCCCGCATTTTCCTTTTTTTCTCCTAGTCAAAGATATTTAATTAGTAATTATAATACTGGTAGCAGACATTTGGTAGCGACGTAAGTTTCAACTCAGACCAAACGAACAGCGTAACGACGAACAGTTTCATTGTA
This sequence comes from Ectropis crepuscularia, assembly GCA_963693475.1. Classification (NCBI taxonomy): domain Eukaryota; kingdom Metazoa; phylum Arthropoda; class Insecta; order Lepidoptera; family Geometridae; genus Ectropis; species Ectropis crepuscularia. Next base: position 26,625,014 of record OY856349.1, on the reverse strand, counting down.
ATGCGATTGAGAACCTTATTTTCAACGTGATCAAACAGAGTATCGCTTGAACAATCGCCCGCTGCCGCTGCGTAGGATTCGTCGAAAAGATCGACGATTAGCGGGCGGACGCGAGACTTTTCAAATTGCTCAAGCGATACTATGTATTATAACAATGGCAGTAAGGTTTTAAATCGCATTACAATGAAACTGCTCGTCGCTACGCTGCGTGCCGCTGCTCATTTGGTGTGAGTTGAGACTAAAGCTGAGGATTGGACTGAGTGGTAGAGTCCTAGAAGACACATAATAATATGTCCAGTCGTGGACTAGAGACAGTTGATAATTACGATATGTACTATTTTTGGAAGTTGGACTCGTTTATAACAACTAGTATAAGACAACTCAATCTCAAACCAGATTTATTTTACATACATTGATAGAATTAACAGACGTTACATTTTAACTAACCTAATAGGGTCAAAAATAAACTATTATTTATTATTATTATATTATTCCGTCCGTCCGTCCGTCCGTAGGATAAAAAGTAGCCTATGTGTTCTTCCAGACTACAAACATTGTCATATATAATGTTAGTAGGATTAACAAACCGGCCAAGTGCGAGTGGGACTCCCGCATGAAGGGTTCCGTACCATTAGCAAATAAACGGCGAAAACGTCTTTGGTTTTAGTCGAAATTTCTTATCCATCGCAATTTCCGCAGACAGGCAAAAAGTTTTATTAAAATATTGATTCTTGGCTCATGATTCTGACGATGAATTCTTTATCGCGTTCTATTTTTACTAGTGGTCTATTTATCGCCATCTAGTTTATTTGGGACGAACTAATTGAGCAAAAATCAAGTTTGTTGTATGGGAGCCGGAGCCCTTCTTAAATAATGTTTTTATTTTTTTTACGCACTTTTTTTACTTGTTTTATTTTTAGTATTTGTTTTTATAGCGACAATAGAAATACATCTTCTGTGAAAATTTCAACTGTCTAGCTATCACCGTTCTTGAGATACAGCCTGGTGACAGACGGACGGACGGACGGACGGACGGACGGACGGCCAAGTCTCAGTTATAGGGTTCCGTTTTTACCCTTTGGGTACGGAACCCTAAAAAAATCACGTCACGCAGACGTCATTCAAAACTTCTAAGCACTGTATCTTCGTAATTTTTTTGTTTGTGAAATATCAGGAAAAGACGTGAACAATATCTTTTAGCAATCTAACTGACGGACTAATTAGTTTTTTTAAAGCCTATTCTACGCTGACAAATACAATGTACTTAAAACAAACCGCATTTCAATGGGACAATATATTTGATAGCGGCAACACAAGTGACAACCACATAATCTGATAATAGTTATTTGGCGAAGTTAACGTAAGCCTTGGATTGGTTGTATGGTTTCAGCGCAAATGGGATTATTTTTCAGCGACGCGACGTCTGGCTTCATTCTCCTCTGATTAAAGCCTATGTCTTAATGTTAATGAATATTTAAAACGAAAAACGAAAACATGGACAGATATACCCACTAATATTATAAATGCGGTATTAGATATACTCAGGTGTGTACTCCTCAGCTTCCCGTACAAAGTCCCTAGAGTAGAGAAGGTATAAGGGAGCGCAAATAACACCTTCTTAGTTCTTAGTGCATAATCAAGAAGAGAAGGAGACCAACCCGGGTTACGAGTCAGGCATCGGCGGGTCTACCGATATTAAAACTGTTTTGGCTTTGATATAGCTCTCCCTTTTCATTTCACTTGAAATTATAGAGACAACAGTAGCAAAGGCAAAGCCAAAGCAGTTTTAGTTCATCATCATCATCATATCAGCCGAAGGACGTCCACTGCTGAACGAAGGCCTCCCCCAAGGATCTCCACCAAGTCTGGTCTTGCGCTGCCCGCATCCAACGATTCCCGGCGACCTTCACCAGATCGTCGGCCCATCTTGTGGGAGGCCTGCCAACGCTGCGTTTTCCGGTACGTGGTCGCCACTCAAGAACCTTTCCGCCCCAACGGCCGTCAGTTCTGCGAGCTATGTGCCCCGCCCATTGCCACTTAAGTTTGGCAACTCGGTGAGCTATGTCGGTTACTTTGGTTCTCCTGCGGATATCCTCATTTCTGATTCTATCACGCAGGGAAACTCCGAGCATGGCTCTTTCCATTGCCCTTTGGGTAACTTTGAGCTTTTTTATGAGACCCATAGTAAGCGACCACGTCTCTGTTCCATATGTCATCACTGGCAACACGCACTGGTCAAAGACTTTCAAAGAGTTTTAGTTACCGCAGGTCAATCACGTCGCAACGGTTGAACAGATCAGGTTGAAATTTGCAACACAGATAATAGTCTAGAATAACATATAAGCTACTATTCATTCCGCGAAAATCACGAGAACGAAAACTACGCGGGTAAACCGCAGGGCGCTGCTAGTTATACGTTTATCTGTACTACAGTTAAAAAAAATAAAAGGGTTGTTTTATTTTATAGGTTTATACTTGAGCGCTGTCGCACTTGACGTGAAGCGATGTCGCGGTCTAGGATGGAGTGTGGTTACCGAGAATAAACCGTTTCACTCACGTTTTGAAGACACCAAGATATTTGGAACGTAACCCACAAAACGACGTCGCTTTTTTTTCGAGTTACGAGAAAAGGGGCAAGGTATTATCAGGACGCCGACGAATCGAAGTAGAACCGGAGTAGGAAAGTCGCGAATTTATTTCGAAATTACGTTTTTCGCGGAAAGAGTGCAATGTCCAGATCATGCAGATTTGCTACCTCCTCTCTGATAAAATAGATAAAGCCCGAAGTAAAGATCTGTAGACAGCTTGACAATATTTGTGAAAACAATAAAAAGTACTGGGTATGGTTATATTACACTATTAGGACAGTTAATAACTAAAAGTATATATGTGCAAGTTCAGAGTGTTTGGGAACCTCCACGTGGTGCACCCTGGCCATCACACAACAACTTGCCTCTGTGGCATTTTGTTGCGTGATGGCTAGTTCTGCCCAGCAGGTTTACCGCCTAACTTTTAATCTTTCTGCTATACTTTGTAATGTCATCGGCCAATTTGATAAAGCCGATGAAAGCCGATAACTACATATGCTTTCCGTATGCAGCGGAACTGAAAGCAGATGTAGTCGTCTGCTTTCATCGGCGAAAGCAGAGAGCGGGAGAAGTAGGCGGTAGACTTGCGGGAAGGGACGAACGTCTGCACGTGAACCCGTACGTGAAGGGCAAACATAGAAGTTCGTTAATGGCATATGGGACGTAACTCCGTTGATAGCTTTATATGGCTGAGTGATAGTCCAAAGTCATTCCAGAAAGGCGGTTGCTGAGGGTGGGTCCACGGACCCAAGGTGGGGCTACTAGCCAGGGGTTTGGGCTCCAACCCGACGGCGATGCGACCAGGAGGGAGTCGCGCGGCGTAAACAGCCCCTGCGAGACTGAGATGTGCCGCAACGCTTCCCGGTGGGTGACGTGGCAGTACAGAGACCGCGACGGAACATTTTCTCTGCCCACCGCGCGCGACCTTGCGTGCTCGCCAACAAATGTAAACGGATGCGGTGTAACTGCAGAGGAAGAGGAGCGGCAGTACATCGGTGCACCCTCTCTCTGTGTCTCCTCTTCTGAATGGTGGTGGGCAACGGGGCGAATATCCATCAAGGGCATTATGTCCCATCGCGAGTGTTTAAGGGTTTCCAGAAGTGTGAGCGTCTGGAATTGTGCCATGTGCCAAGTGCCATGGTTGCTCGCCGAGGTGGTCATGGCATGCCCTGGGTGCGTCGGCGACGGGATGTTAGCCCTGACGTGCCCGGGAAACATTCGGGCCGCAGCGGGTTCGCGGAGGAATGTGGGAGCGTTCCCACCGTATACGCCAAGGGGAAACCCTGTATAGGTTTCAGTCGGTAAGGGCACGACTCGTGGTGTCGAGTCCGACATAACCCGACCGTCCCTTTTATGCTGAAGGGCATGAGTGAATGCATTTCCTCCACAAAAAATAAATCTTACTATCCAACTAATATCGTAAATGTCAATGTTTGGAACTCAATCACGTCGTAACCTCAGAAAGGATCGGGCTGAAATTTGAACTAGTTATATTATAGTCTATGGTATATAGGAAGATTACATAGGCTACTTTTTATCCCGGGAATATAACGGGAACGGAAACTACACGGAGAAAATCGCGGGGTGCAGCTAGTAAGTATGTATGTGAAAGTTTGTATGTTCATAGTTACTAAATCAAATCTGAACAGATTGGGTTGCAAATTGAAAAATAAATACTAGTCTAAAATATCACATAGCTTAATGCTAGGATTCATCAGGGAATAATAACAGAAATGGGAACTACACGAGTAAAACCACGAAACGCTGATGACTGAAAAAAAAACTACAAAATTGGAACAGTACATCAAAAATGATGAAGAAAAATTACCCCTAAGCAATTTCCTACAAGATTAACAAAACAAAAATGTTCAAAAGCAAGTGTTACCTTACCACACTCTTTTTGTCTGAGGGCATGATCTAAAATACAAATAAGTTACCTGTCTTCTAATAGAAAAATTTGTTAATCTCAAACCTTTTCATGCACTACAGAGATATTGGGTCCAATGAGATTCTGACCACACTAGACTCATCAGATACAAGTGGCCGGTGATAGGAAGCATAATTACATCAAGGATAAATTGTTGGATAAGGAGAAGTGGTACCTCACATCTGAGTGTCATGTCCTTTCATGTCATATCATTACCACTTGATCAGACATGACACAATATTTGTTTGATGAATATGAATGTTTGTTCTGTGTTTGGGTGTTGCTATTCACAAATATGTATTTATAATTTTATGTTGCCACTGAAAAGGCAAAAATTACCAAGCAACACTTCGACAACTTTACAGTAGAGCAGTTTAAAGTATAAGCGTACATTGAGAAAAAAAATCATAAAAATAGCCCATTAGTCATAATGACTTGTTTCTTTTTGATTTTTAATTCCAAACCAAATCAGAACCTGCTAAAAAAAAATTATGAATAAATCAGTAAAATTCTAATCACTAGTGGTAGGCAGACAGTAGGTAGCACTTATGGCAGAGTCCGCCTGAGGAAGTACGACACCTTTGCCAGTTATTCTATAGCCAAGCAGTAATGTGCAAAACATTACTGTGTTCCAGTTTGAAGGGCAATGTTTCAAGAGAAATTACTGAGCTTAGAGATATAGCAGCTTAGATCTTTGGGTGCTAGGTAATGATTTGGACTCTTCATGTTCCAATAACTGCGTGTCACTGTGTTGTTAAGTGGCAAGCATGTTACTTACCATCAGGCATATGACCAGGTCGTCTCGTCACTCTTTATTTAAAAAAAAAACTGCCACAATAATTTTTTTTGTCAATTAACATCAAAACTCATCCTAGCGAGACGAGAGTAAGACCAATGGACACTGATCTTTTTGCTGATTTCAATGACTTTGAAATTTGATGAATTGGCATGATGGCCTTATAAGCAAGCTTTCGGGCTATGGTTTGTCACCTGGGTTTATTGCGTGGTTATCGGACTTCTTGAGGGATCGATCCATACGAGTCGTCATTGATGGCTGCTCGTCGGATCAAATGGCTATCAATGCCGGAGTTCCTCAGGGGTCGGTACTCTCTGCGACGCTCTTCCTGCTACATATCGATGATCTGTTGAAGCCCGGTATCTTTGGGTACGCAGATGATAGCACCGTCGTAGAGAGTTATATATCCAGCGCGAGAGCCAGTGGACAACAAACTCAGCTATTGAGAGAAGGTATGATCGAGCGTTTGAACTTGGCCCTTGAGGCAGTTTCTACATGGGGCGATGCCAATTTGGCCAAGTTTAACGAAGGAAAAACACAGGCGTGTTTATTCTCCGCTAAAAGGAGTCCATTCACACTGGCTCCTACTTTTCGAGGCGTATCCGTGCCGGTTACTGACCATCTCGAGCTTTTGGGCGTTTCTTTGTCATCGACGCTCAACTTTGGCACGTATATTGAGTCTAAGGCTAAACTAGCCGCCAAAAAACTGGGTGTCCTCTCAAAGGTGCGAAGATACTTCAATTCTGAGCAGTTGCTCACGTTGTATAAAGCACAGATTCGCTCCTGTATGGAGTACTGTTCGCACCTTTGGGATGGATCGGCTAAGTATCAGCTGGAGACTCTGGAATCGATTGAGAGACATGCCAAAAGGCTCATAGGCAATGACACTCTTGTGCGTAAAAGACTTCAAAGTCTTGATCATCGCCGCAAGATTGCTAGCTTATCGGTTTTTTATCGGATACACTTCGGAGAGTGTGCAACTGATCTGCATGATTTAATACCACCTTGCCCTTTCTTCTATCGGAATTCTCGTATCTCAAAAAAGCGACATCGTTTCATGGTTGATGTTCCAAAAACACGAACAAAGAGATTTGACTCCACGTTTGTGATAAGAACGTCTAAGTTGTGGAATGCGTTGCCTGAGTGGGTTTTTCCCGATGGTTACAATCTGGGTGTCTTCAAATCGAGAGTGAATCGGTTTCTTCTAGGTAAGCACGTTCCATCGTAGATCGCATCGTCGCTTAACATCAGGCGAGATGGTGGTCAAGTGCGAACCTATTACAGTTAAAAAAAAAAAAAAAAAAAAATGATGTATATAACTCAATATCGCCCAACAAGTTGTTTAGTCATTTCTGCCATTCAAGTGTCGATATACAAGTACTAGCACATCGCTTAGATATTGTCATATATAAAGACTATTAAGTCAAATAAAATCTATCCAATCATTCAAGTTGGATCAAACTGCAAAAATGCATAATGGTTTGATTAAAATCGGGTCTGTAGTTTACAAGTCCATCACGGGCAAACAATGTGATGTGTGATTTATAGACATTAAGATAATATCAACTAACTGGCTCTCATTACACAAGCTTTCCGTAGTTTAAGGCTAGTTAGCTAATTTAAGTGATACATTTTCAACAATATTTATGTTTGATAACTGTGTTGTGACTCTTTTAAACAGAATTGTGTTATAAATAGGACAACCTACACAATAAAACAAATGATAATAGTAACGCAATGGGGAAAACTGTAAAGTTACTTTTGAATGAAATAAACTATTCTTTAACATTTTGCATTAAATATTTACAAAACTTCTCTTAAAATTCTTGGATGAGAATTGGGGGAGAACTTAGAACTTAGAGAACTTATTGTTGTCACAATTTTTTTACGCATTTTAACAGCACTCTTTTTATTTATTTGTAATAGTTACTTGAACATTTTAAACTTTATTTGAATTTTATAGAAATGTGTAAATTTGTTATACCAGAGGTTTAAAAATAAATGAATGAAAAATTGCAGGAAATTGCAGGCTCAAAAAAAACCCCACAATATTTCAGCCTACTTTCTGATTACAGTGCAACAAACTTTTGAGATTAGCAGTTTCATTAGTGACTCACTATGACTCAGAGATAAGAGTAGATTAAATAAGATTCCCATAGAATGAATGAAAATAATAAAATAAACACAACATGACGGGGAAGAACTAAAATTAATATGTAAATTAATTATGAAAATATTAATCCCCGAAATCGGCTACCTAAACTGTTCGTGTGTGAGATACACATAACATTACAGCAAAGAATTTCAAAGTACAGATATGTAAATACATTTTATTTGTCATATCTATCTTACCTTGTTGGCTTCGAAGCCCGTCTTTAGAGCTTGGTACTCATTATGCCATACCAACCAATGGATTGGATAGCGGCGGCTCACTTCTTCAGCTTCTAACGTCATATTGCTAAATGTACTGGGTATTTTCACAACAACTTTTGCGTAGTTGATTTAAAAGGCATAGCACTGCCTAAAGAAGACCAACTGAACTGTGTAGATAATTTAAATCCAACAAAAAGCTAAAACAAAGATCCGTCTCTACCTGAAACTGAAACGGGAAAAATGACAACAGAACGACTGTCACAAAGCAACTGACAGTGATAATAGTAAGTAAAAGACAGTCTCGACCTTTTTAAAACAAATGTATAATATCGCATTCAAGTTTTGTAGTTTGTTTGCTTGTTGCTTGTTTGCCTTTTATGTCACACTCACACAATTTTCAGAAGAATATGGTCCAGGGTAGCGATTCTGAAACCATTCGGTTGCATCCGACACGGAATCTCATTCTCATCCCTCGGTCTTTGTCTTATCTGTTTAGCACGACAAAGACCGAGAGATGAGATTCCGTGTCGGATGCAACCGAATGGTTTCAGAATCGCTACCCAGAACAAAAGATTATGTAAGTGTTAAGGGCGCTCCACATTCTCACGAGACATTCACGCGAGAATCTCCGGAGATTCTCAGCGAGAACTGTAGCGAGAACTGTAGCGAGAACTTGTTTGGGTACACACTCTCACAAAGTTCTCAAATAGTTCTCGCTAGAGTTCTCGCGCTCGATGACGATGGACGCAGAAGTAACCGCTGCGACAAGTTTATTGTTATGCTCATTCGCCTATTATAATTATGCGTATGCTAAAGAGAAAAAAAAAATATTGATTTCTTAACTTTATTTTTGTACCCTCTGTAGCTTGCAAATAACGAAGTTTTTTTGTTTTTTAAATCATCAATGGGTACTTCCATTAATTCACTTAGACGACACCACGCATCATGTTTTTTTAGTTTATTTTTGTAGTCTTTTAAATTTGTATTCCATAGCACGGGTTCCGCTTGGAAATATTCTAAAAATTTCAACTCAAGTTCGTTTGTCCAAGTTACGTTCATATTGACGCCATGCGGTACACAATATACATCCGTTCAAGTCGGCGGCTCGCGCGCTACCGCGCTAGTGAGAAACATGCGAGTGTGGAGTCAATACACGTTCTCGCCTGTTCTCACGTTCTCGCGCTCCTTTGTCTCGCGCCAAAAACCGACAAAAAGTGGAGAACAACGCGAGAACATGAGAAGAATACGCGAATCGCTTCCACATTCACGTTTCTCGCATGTTTCTCGCGTTCTCGCGAGATTCTCTTGAGAATGTGGAGCGCCCTTTACGAATAACACTATCTTTGAAAGTATTTGCTATTCAACTGACTATAGTAGACATTTGGAGACGGGAACAAAATTCCATAAACCACAATAAAAAATAGGTATATTAGCTAGCAGCCGTAGCAATAAGCTAGCAGCACTGTCAACAACCATAATCAAAAATCAGCTGAAGCAATGGAATCCAAGGTATACATGACCAAGGACAATAAAAAAATCAAAGAAAAACAAATAAAATGTCACCATACCAAAACAAAAATCAAATAAATATTTACGTAATTACAGAACGGAGCAAACCATGTTTATTTACATTTAAATTAATTATACCTACTCACATGATACAGAAAATGTACAAAACAATTTTACATCTAATCCATAAATCCCATGCTAACAATGCGAATAATTACTATAAAGTGATATCTGCAAAATTATCAACAGTTTCGGCTGACAAAAAATTGGAAGTAAGTTGTAACTTGTATATTTTTGTATGATAGTAGGTTTTCGGTGTAGCGGTAATTAATTTTACTATGTATATTACACTTGTTACGTGGTAAAGGTAAGTAGTGGGCTCATTAAACTATTCGGTAAACCTTTGGAATAGACTGGCTCTGGGTTTGGACATCGCGAACAACAGGTAATGCATTGTATGTTGCCTTGAGTCCAGGTGGAGTGACGATAAATAGAAGCTGGTGGTAGTTGGAAACATAAATGTATTTACCTAATTTTAATATATCATTTGATTAAACTAAGATCTTATTCATAAGGTTTTAACAGTTTTTTCCATTGTGAATCCTACTAATATTATAAATGTCAATGTATGGATGATTGTTGCTCAATCAGGTGCTAACGTATGAACGGATCGGACTGAAATTTGGAACACAGATAGATTATAGTCTGGAAAAACACATAGGCTACTTTTTATCCCGACAAAACAACGGGAACGGGAACTATGCGGGTAACACCGCGGGGCACTGCTAGTCTATACTAATATTATAAAGAGGAAAGATTTGTTTGTTTGTTTGTTTGTAATGAATAGGCTCCGAAACTACTGGACCGATTTCAAAAATTCTTTCACCTTTGGAAATCTACATTATTCCCGAGTAACATAGGCTATATTATATTTAAAAAAAAATTAGGGATCCTCACTAAAACTCCAATAATGTAACATAAGGTGTAAAAAAATGACCTGAAAAATTCCTTACGTTGCGTGCGCTGCGAAAACTATTGATGATAGAACAAAATCATTTACTACGACTTTGCAGAACTCATTATTATCTACAAAAAGTGTCGCGACAGCATATGTCTAAATATTATAGTTATGTCACAGTAAGCAGTTTTTTATTCTAAAATATTAATTTATATATGCCGCCTCTTGAAAAGGCTCTTCATTTGTACCTTGGTATTAATCCTCATCAAAATAAATCTTAATATATATAAATCTCCTGTCACGATGTTTGTCCGGGATGGATTCCTAAACTACTTAACCGATTTTAAATTAAATTAGCACACCGTGAGCAGTCTGGTCCAACTTGAGAGATAGGATAGTTTTTGTTTCGATTAATAGTCTTTAAATGACAATATCCGAGCGCAGCCGGAATGGGCCGCTAGTAAGTAATATTTACAGTTTGTCTTAATTTTACTTTTATGGACCAAATTTACCCTATCTATAGTAATATTATCTACTGGTCCGAATTGAAAGATTATTTTTCTATTGGATAGTCCATTTATCAAGAAGGGCTATAGGCTACATAACATTACGCTACTATCAATAGCAGCCGAGCATGAGTGAAGAATGTAACAAAAACGGGGGGAAAATATTCCTATTTGAGAGCTTTCGTACCGTGTGTTAACATAACAGCATGTGTCTAAGATTGCGTCATTATAAACCTTTGCTAATCAAATTTGTTCTGAATCTGAGTTGGTATGACCAATTCTCGATTGGTGGTGTAGCAAGTACTACCTGGAGTGGTTTTTGTGTGAATGCTTCTTAGGAATTACTGAACTGATTTCAAAAATTATTTCGCCGTTAGATACATAGGAGATCCCTGAGTGCTATATATGTACCACGGGTGACCGGGTACATTTATAGCCTAGCCTATACCGGGGCTAACATCTAGTCCAACTCATGATTGGCAAATTTTTTATTTACTGTGTAATCAGTGTCTTCAGTGTGTGTTTTTATATTTATTTAGTACTAGCTTTTACCCGCGACTTCGTCCGCGCAAAATAAATATTAAGGTAACTGAAGCAGTGCTTACTTTTTAGTATGAAAACTAACGTGGTTATTACACATTTTAAAACAAATACACGGGTAACTCACATATAATTTAGTCAGAACAGTCCGACTCGAGTTTCGATCGCGTCCGGCGATCTTCTTCAAGGCGAGTGCGCGCGCATATTCACAGAGTGCTTACTTGTACATCCATACAAATGAACAGCTTATATTAAAATATTTTTATACAATTTCATCAAACTCTGTTCAGCGTTAAATCGTGTCTAGTTTCCACGGTTTTATCTTCAACATTGACGAACTTCCATGTAAACTCCGTATCCTCATTTCCTCCCCTTGCAACTCTTTTTCTGTGATACAAATTGTTGTTGACAAAAACATTGTTGAAGTTAAAACCATGAAATTTTGCAACTAAACACTTAATATCCATACTAATATATAAATATGAAAGTAACTCTCGGACAGAACGGAAGAAGAACAAGGGTGTTCTTTCCTGAGTCTAGTCTCTAAGTGTAACAAATTGCATCAAAATTGGTTCTGTGGCTTAGACGTTAAATCGTAACAGATAGAGAGAGTTACTTTCATATTTATATATTAGTATGGATATTAAGTGTTTAGTTGCAAAATTTCATGGTTTTAACTTCAACAATGACGAACTTCCACATAAAACTTTCATCCCCCATTTAAACCCCTTCCACCCTTTTTCCGTAGGGTAGACCGGAGGCAAATGTAACAATTATTTTTTAAGACCATATTCCAGACAATGGTTATACCATATTATAAATGTGTTTGTGCACAGCAATTGGAAATATATCTAGCTATTAAAGAACCGTACGCAGGTTTTGATGCGTCTTATTATCATCGAGTTATAACAGGTTACACGAGAAAAGGGAAGGTGTTACAATTGCCGCCTACCCCGAGGCAAAAGTAACACAATTTTAAAACAATAAAACTCAGGGAATATTAAGAAAATATGAAATCTTTAATAATAAATTGGTTCCTCATTTCAGTCTTAGTTAGCTGAGATAAGGAATAATAACAATAATAAAGATAAAATTAAACAGCAACGTAAAACATCAACTACTGCAAAAAATTTATACAAGGCTTATTTCACGCCCAAAATTAAACTGTTTCTTACTGAACCAATATTATTACACCTATGATTTAAACATTTAAAAAATATGCATGTTTTTGTACTCAAAATCATGTTTTCATTTTGTATGGAATGGCGTCTGTTACAACTACCTCCGTGTTACTATTGCCACCGATTAAGATTGCAAAAAGTAATACGTCAGCGTCGTCAGCCCACGGACTTAAACAAAATTATTTTAATGAACTTAGTAAATTTAAGTCATCCTATTACATTTTTTTACTAAGGTAGGTATTTACTAGTAACGATCTGGCTATACGCCCCACCTTGATTGCGTGTAGCCAGGTATTTTGGTCTGTTTATGGGCATCTAAAAAGAAAAGAGTTTTTTGTTACTTTCACAATGTATATGCTGACAAATTTTTCCTATAAAAATATCGTTAAGTACTTTACGTTTAACGTTTTATTCCAGAACTATTTACTTATATTTTTGAATATTATTCTACAAACTATTATTAGGATTAAAATAGTTAAGTAATTTTATTCGGGGACAATTGTAACACGAGGTCAATAGTAACGTTACAACCGCCCCCCAAAAATGTGTTACAATTACACCGGTAGGTGGTTTACGAAAAACAATGTTATATCTTCTAAAATACGCTAATACACACAGATATTAGATAGACAGCGCTAACTTTTATGTCTTTGGAACCTACTTTTCAATTTGGATATAAGAAATGAAGCTCAGAAAACCATAAATCTCACTTTAAAAATTACATAAATTTTTACCTAGAGTGTCCGGAAAATAAAATGGCGTACAACAAGCGACGGTTCACCGCGGCGGCACACGCGTTACAGCCAATGAGCCGAAGACATTACGAGTGTTTAGTACACGCACACATGCACAAATAGAACGATTGGTTTCGTAGTTATGTTCAGTGTTAAAATTGCCCCCTGTTACTTTTGCCTCCGGTCTACCCTAATAAAAAGTGGCGTATGTCTTTTTTTGGGATCCAGTCCATCTGTGTACCGAATTTCAATAAAATCAGGACGTCTACTTCTCTCTTTCTACGAAAACGACTTGACGAAATAAACTTTCCGACTTTCCTACTCTGATTCTACTTCGATCCGTCATTTCGTCGGATTTAAATGTTCTAAGACTACTCCAATTAGTAGGCTAAAAGACTTCAAAGTCTTGAACATCGCCGTAAAATTTGTTAGTTTATCGGGTTTTTATCGGATACACTTCGTAGAGTATGCGACTGATTTGCATGATCTAATACCACCTTGTCCTTTTTTTCTATCGGAATGCTCGCAGCTCGAAAAAGCGACATCGTTTCATGGTTAATGTTCCAAAGACACGAATGAAGAGATTTTACTCTACTTTTGTGATAAGAACGTCTAGGCTGTGGAATATGTTGCCTAAATAGGTTTTCCCCGATGGTTACAATCTTTGTGTCTTCAAGTCGAGAGTGAATCGGTTTTTTTTTTCAGGTAAACAAACATGCTCCATCGTATACCGCATCGTCGCTTAATATCAGGCGAAATGGCGGTCAAGTGTAAACCTATAAAAGTAAAAAAATAAATAAAAAATAAGTGATCGTGAAATCATTGAGCCACGTGAGATGCCTAAGGCTTCCACAATCTCTCGCACTCTCAATATCCGAGCGGCCATATCGTGAATATTTAGCATATCGTGAATTTTCTTTTTCGTCTTTTTCAGAAAAAAAATAATGCTTAATGAGCACACGAAATTAATGTTTTTACATATTGTCCTCAATTCACGCGGTAGTCTGCAGGTCTACTACGAAGTCCGATAAACGATATATCGGCCGAACTTATGGACGTTTCTTACCACGAAACACAATCAGTCGGTTGATCGGATCGGGCGTTTCGTTCATTCCGAATTCCGACCGACATAGATTTGACAGTTTTTGTGTCGTAAACCTTACTCCGAAAGCATTTAATTACCTTACCGATTATTCGGACAGCTGTCGGTCGGATCCGATTATTCGGAGGTTGTTTTCGTAGTAGACCTGCTGCTATCGATGGCTGTAAAACACACTATGAGCTTATTCAATTTTTTCCGGGAGTCAAACGACAGTCTGTTGATAGGAGTAGTGTTACAATTCCAGTAAAGGGGCAGGAAATTTAAAAAGTCACGGATATCGACCCGTCCTCGTATTCTAAGATCTTTGTAGACAAGCTCCACGAATGGAACCGGTACTCTGGTTTGCGCAACCCACGACCAGGTCAAGTGAAGCGGCTCTAAAGGGCGCCGGCGTTGGGGCAAGGTCGTCGGGGGGAGTGCGAGGAGAGACCCCGCGACGACGCACTGCCATGCCGGAGAAACCTGTGGGGGTTTAGTCGGTAGAGGCTCGTCACCATGGAAGCGTCCATGGTGTCGAACCCGACATACCCCATGTCCCTTCATGGTGGTCATAAGTTAATGTATTCTTCTTATTCTTCGTGTCGATGTTGTTGTCTTACCTATAATACCCCGTTTACATGATTGCAGTCCAGCGACAGAATCCAGCGCTGGACTGATTACTGGAATAATGTAAACCGGCACTGGAATGCATTGGCACTGGAATGATGGTTTCCAGTGCCGGTTTCCATTATTCCAGTATGCAATCCAGCGCTGGATTCGGTCGCTGGACTGGAATAATGTAAACAGGGTATAACCCCGTTTACATTATTTTTAGGTTTTTTAATAGGTTTTTTTAATTTACTTGTTTTTTTAATTGTTTTTTGTTATTTTATGTATTTCCCCCACATAAATAAAGGTAGTTTAATATTATTAAGAGCTATGGTGGTTAGTGTCCAGAACGACCGATTCACGATCGCGTGGTCGGTCGTAGGTTTGAACTCCACCTCGCCTCAAATGCAGTAGTACAAATTTGTCTTCTCCTGGCTTTAGCGGTAAAGTTAAACATCGTGAGGAAACCGGCACGTTCCAAGAAAGAATTACGTCGACGTGCGTCGTTCGCCATTCCACCTGCCCTTGGCTAGCGGGATGGATTATGGTCTTGACTCTGTCCTTGTGAGAGAACGCCGCGAGTCCGAGTAGTGCGAGCATAAAGTTGTCTGCTCATGCTATTATAAAGAGAGAATGCCGACGTTGACAGTTGGATTTATATCTATGTATGCTATACTTAATATTCGGAAGTTACGGTGGTCTAGTCGGGAGAACGGCGGCTGCCGATCCGGAGACCCCGGGTTCAAACCCCACACGCAGCACTGTCTTTTCGAAGTCATGTGCGTAATGCCGCTAACTTAAAACGGTGAAGGAAAACATCGTGAGGAAACCGACATGTACCTAGAATCTTTCGAAGTCATGTGTCATCCGCCAACCCGCACTGGGCCAGCGTGGTGGATTATGGCCTTAACTCTCTCCTTGCGAGAGAAGGGCCCGAGTCCCAGCAGTGGGAACGTTTAGTGGGCTAATGATGATGATGAATATTCGGAACCCCCACACCAATATCGATGAATCTTAGTTTTTTTTCAATAGAGTTCTATTATTATAGTTGTATTGTATTGTTCTCCAAATAGAGAGATACAGATACGTTTTTTTAGTGGTAGGACTCTTTGCAGAGTCCGCCTGGGGAAGTACCACACCTTTGCCAGTTATTCAACCGCCAAGCAGTAATATGCAAACATTACTGTGTTCCGGTTTGAAGGGCCATGTTTCAGTGCATAGAGATAAAACATCTTATGTCGCTGTGGGTGACGGGCGCAGTGCAGTGTAGTAATGATTAAATTTGGACTCTTCATGTTCCAATATCTGCGTGTCACCGCTGTTGTGTGGCAGGCATATTGATTACAATCAGGCACATCTCCTGCTCGTCTCGTCACACTGTATTAAATGAAAATCATAAACTACATTTATACAAATTTGATAGAGTAACGACGATATTTGTTTTGACGGCGCCTCCCGAGGGTTTCCACGGCCTCTGCTGCGTTTCTGGCACCTATGGCATTATTGTACCCCATAAAATTATCTACGAAAACTTGCCAAGGACAAATCAGTTACTGCTTTTACAATTGCTAACTAAAGTCAGTCTTATTATTGTTTAGGCTGATCTATTCGGGAGAACGGTAACTGCCGATCCGGAGCCACTGATTCAAATCCCACGCGCAGCACTGTCTCTTCGAAGTAATTTATTTTTTCTTTTTTTCTGTGATTATCTGCAATCAGCTGTGCTATAAGCAGATGGGTTGAGTGCTGAAGGCGGGCTTAGTGTGCTCCCCAGTAGGAGCACTACTCAATATTTAAAGCCATGGAATGTTTCCTTTAAACAATCGGCTGTATGTCATTTCTTTTAAGTCCCTTAGTGTATGGCAACATCAGCAAGGCAGTCGCAAGTGGGTTTGGGTGCAACAATAGTCTCTTCGAAGTTAGGTGTGTAATACTACTAACTAAATAAAAAAAAAGCGTTGAAGGAAAACATCGCGAGGAAACCGGCATGGTCCTAGAATCTTTCGAGGTTATGCGTCATCCACCAACTCCGCACTGGGCCAGCGTGGTGGATATGGTCTTGACTCTATGCGTGAGAAGGCATCGAGTCCCACCAGGAACATTTAGTGGGCTGCTTATGCTGCATTATTATTACCAAATTATACCAAAAGGAGAAAAATCTAGAATAAATCGCTATTATAATAATAATAATAAATAAATATTGGTGGACAATTAACACACAACACCATCTGACCCCAAACTAAGCAAAGCTTGTGTGATGGCGGCAAAAGCTGATATTATACTTATATAGTATTAAATACATACTTATTATACATAGAAACACCCAGACGCAATGCAAACATTTGAATTCAACACACAAATATTTGCACTGGGTGGGAATCGAACCCACGACCCTCGGCTTCGCAGGCAGAGCTACTACCAACTAAGCCACGAGGCCAGCTATTAGCGATAAGATCGGCTTTTACACCCAAAATGTTTTAAGTTTTAGTTTGATCACTGTCTTTCTGTATTATTTTGTAGTCTAATAAAGTGTTTTTGTATTGTATTATCTAATTTTTCAGAAATATTACAACATCCTGGGTATACCAGTGGACTCGAAACAAGATGTAGTCCGCCAAGCTTTCCTGGAGCTTGCAAAAAAGTACCACCCGGACTCTGGATCACCGGAAGCTGACATGGACAAGTTTGTGTCGGTCGAGGAGGCCTTCAGGACCCTGAGCCGACACAATACGGGGAAGAGCAGCAAGGAAGAGATCGAGAAAATTGTGTTCGATATAAGAGTAAGGCATTTTCGTATTTATTGGTTCTGTCTGTAAACTATTGGAGAAAATATTAATGTAGTTCAATAAGAGGTTTGACTCTACTTTTGTAATAATATACTAGGCTGTGGAATACGTTGCCTGAGTGGGTTTTTTCCCGATGATTTTCCTGATTTCAAATCGAAAGTGAATCGGTTTCTTCTAGGTAAGCGTGCTCTTTCGTAAAATATTGATTCAAAAATCCAACTATCTTACTAAATGTGAAAGTTTGAATGTTTAGATGTTTGTTGCGCTTTCACATCAGAAAGCCAGAACGGATCGGGTTTAAATTTGGAAGACAGATAGTTTATAGTCTGGAATAAAATACAGGCTGTTTGTCTGACACTGTTGTCTCGGGAAAAAATAAAATCTTTATAAATTGCGTTACGTACTCGAACGCCCCCTAAGCCGCGGGATACCCCACGGCGTTTGTAATACTCGGTTAATATATTATGTGGAATTCTAGCATACGGCTCCTCAGCATCGCCAATATCTCAGCTTCGACGGAGTCGGCCACGGGACCCCATTCCAGCGACAGAAACAATGGGAGCAAGCGAGGGCACAGAAAGCAGCGTCCAATGTACTGGAGCACCGGATGTCCAAAGCTGTCGCTTCCGAGAACACTCTCATGAAGAAAGGACAGTACGGCAAGAAACATGACATCAAAACGAAGTATGGCTTCGATAGACTTGTTGAAGATTTGATACAGGAATCCATGTCGAAGGGAGAGTTTGATAACTTGAGCGGAAAAGGGAAACCGTTGAAAGACCAAAATTCTAATCCTTATGTTGATTTTACTACTCATAAGTTAAATGAGGTAAGATGTCTCGTGTAATAGATCAGAATCATCTCGATTATGGCATCAATAATAATAATTATCAAGTTTTTATTTTGTTAGTTGATATTCTGCATTCCCTTTCAATATTGTGTACATTATTCTATTAGTCAAGCCCATTTCATACCCATATTGAGTGAGTTGCGAAAAAGATACGTAATTTGCATTTTTGTGGTGGCGGCCATCTTGGTTTAAAAATGTATCGCAGTTTTTTTGTATTTTGCTAGTAAAGCCCTTTCATTTAATACACATACTGAAGGAGCTGTGAAAAATATATAATCCGCCATTTTGTAAAGACGGCCATCTTGGATTTATCTTCATCAAACGCAACTAAGAAAACTCTCTCCTAATTTTCCTTTCAAACCAAATCAAAATCTATTCATTTGTTCAGAACTACAATGCCACAGACATACACGCACAAACACACACGTCAAACTTACAACATCTTGTTATTTTTGTGTCGGTTAGAAATGGACCACAGTACCTACTTTATGCATGAGGGTGTGTAAGTATATGTGAGTAATTAAACCATAATAATGTTCTATTTGTTTCAGGTTTTAATAAACAATGGTTTTACTCCTGAATGGATAACAATGAGCAAAGAGATAGATCAAGACATACAATTCCTGACAAAAGACATAACAACCGACAGAAGCTACCTAGGACCATACCCGCTGACCGACACTGACTTGCAAAAGTGGAACAAAATATATGACGACAACAAATACCTGGCAGAAACAATAAACAAAAAAATCAACAAATATAACTTAATAGTTCCCTTAATTAATAAACAGAAACTTCACGTGCCGTTTGAGAAAATATGTGAGGACGTTCTGAAAAATGGACAGCATTCAGTTGTGAAAAAAGTTGTTGAACCACAAGTAAGAGAACAAGATATGTATGTGGATACTACCGGTGATATATTCAGTGTGTTGTTTAAAGGTTTAGAAGAATTGTTTACGTTCAAGAAGAAATATAAAAGTTAGTATCGGTAAATAGGTCAATAGACGCGAGAATTAGGGTTGAGCAACATTAATCAACGGTTTGCCTATACAAAACGCGAAGCGTATAGGTGCCGGCAAACAAGTTGACCCAATGAAGTTAGCCGCGCATGGCTGCGGAGGAAGTTAGCTGCGCATGGCTGCGCAGAAACGTTTTAAGGTCTCTTTGGTGGAAGTGTACATGCGCGATACAACTTTCCCCTTCCACGTCAATTTTGGGTCAACTTGTTTGCCGGCCACTATAACAAAGCGTCAGACAGGCGCCATTTGTCATATTTTTTAAAATTCTATATTTTTAAAGCATAGCAAAAGCAGCTCACTAAATGTTCCCACATTCCCACTGCTGACACTTGCGACTTCTCTCGCAAGACGAGAATCTAGGCCGTAATCCACCATGCTGACCCAGTGCGAATTGGTGGACGACATATGACCTGGAAAGATTCTAGGAATATTTAGGTCTCATCACGATGTCTTCATTAGCCGTTTTCATTTTCGCGGCATTACGCACATGACTTCGAAAAGGCATTGGTTCGCGTGGGATTTGAACCAGACGCTCTGCATCGGCAGTCCCTGTTCTCCCGAATAGACCAGCTGCAACTCCAAAATATAAAGTACTACCGGTGCCCCGCGGTTATACCCGCGTAGTTCCCGATGCCGTTATTTTCTCGGGATAAAAAATAACCTATATGTCTGTGTATCATCTATCTGTATACCAAACAGGGCCGCAATTAGGGGAGGGCAAACGGGGCATATGCCCCGGGGCCTCCACAACAGACAATTCGGAATAAAAAAAAATTAGACAGTAAACATCTTTTACGTTAACTTTAAACCATTTGTAGTCCGGGTTTTTGTTTGAGAAAGCTTAACCTAGGGGGTGGAGGTGTATTTCAACGTCCCCAACGAAGCTCTGCCCGGGGCCTCCACACCTCTTAATCCGGCCCTGATACTAAATCTCTACAGTTGTGAAAGAAGTGTCTTTTTGCATGAAGTGATTAATGAAAAAAAAATTTTTGAGTTTCAGTTCTAAGTATGGGGGCAACCCCAAAAATTTTATTTTTTTGTAAAAATCTTAATGCGGTTCACAGAATACATCTACTTACCAAGTTTCAACAGTGTAGTTCTCAAACTTTCGGCAAAAAGTGGCTGTGACATACGGTCGGACAGACAGACAGACAGACATGACGAATCTATAAGGGTTCCGTTTTTACGTTTTACGGAACCCTAAAAAGCAACCTTACTTTTGTTCTTACTTGGAAATAAGCTTCGTTCGTGTCTGTTATAATATTCGTAAATAGTATTTACTGAAATATATAAAAAATACTTCAACAAAAAAGCTTTCAATGTCGTGCCGCCGTAATCCACCAATCCGCACTTGGCCAGCTAGATTTTAAACTCTTCTTATGAGAAAAATCATTGAATCCCAGCAGTGGGAACAAAGCGGGCTGCATAAAATATGCTATGCTACATTTCGGAGCCCCTTTTTACTAGGTACAAGTAATGTGGGTAACCCTGTATGCATAACACATCTGGAGTGTATAACACCAAAGATAATTACTGCATCATAAATTATGTTATAGAAAACCATATCTGTGATAATGTAAAAAATCAACTGTAGTAAATAAAACATGTTATAACATAGAAACACTTTTATTATAAAAACTTCTACAATCATATAAAAACATCTACAACTAGGACATAACAAAATTGTATAAAATCAATTTTAGTTTACCAAACCAAAAAAAAAAAATTTGATGACGAACAACCAATCATGGTTATTATTTCTAAAATGTTGGCCTGTGATTGGTCCACATTCACCATATTTTTTATTTTAATCTGGTAAAAGAAGTAAAATGATAACTAATAACATTTTGTAATAGGCTTTATTGTTTCATAGAAATTGACTTAGGAATGTTTTCATAAACGAGTTCTTTTTTTTTATAAACTTAATTTTAGATATACAAACAGCTTAGAAAAAAGAGATCTATCAATTCATCTCTGCAGAAAATATTTACCATTACGGAATTTACCATATTTTCAATGCAATAGTATTATTATTTCCGTCGGTTAAATGGTAGAACGAGTCAGTTTACCCGTGACCGTGCATGAATTTGCATCGAAATATCGGAAACTCCACCACATAACGGATAAATATCCCGTAATTGATATTATAGTGAAGAACAATTATTTAAACTTTGTAGATAAACGGGCGAAAGTACTCATAATTAATTTCAAAATATTGATTAAGTATTGTTTCACTGACACTGTTTCACAGTTGTCTTTTATGATATAAATTTGACATTGGTATACACTTCACTCTTTCGAGACTTTTTGCTAAGCTGTAGATAAAATGACATACATTATTATATCCTAATCTAAGAAAAGTGTATAGTAGAATTATTTACAGGATATATTCGAGACAATATTCGATTCGTTGATGGCACTCCAGGCAAGCCAGATAATTATAAGCAATATAAAATGCGATAATCAAACGAACGTAAGTGAAGTTCGATCATTATTATACGAGTCATTTAATTCCAAAATTAACAAAGATTCATAGATTATTATATTATCTGGATTTTTATTTAACAAGTAGTCAAATAATATATTACACTTGGAAATATTTTATGACAGAATTTTTTTAATGTTGGTCCCCATTTTAAAAGTTATATACTTTTATTTGTATTGTCCTTACTGGCTACTGAATCCATTTTTTAATTAAATTTAATAAAACTACCTACTATACTAACTAAACATAATCCATACTTCAATGTGATGGTGTCATTCATTAGGTACTTTCAATTGTGTGTATTGTTGTATATGATAGCTATATTGATATTGTATAAAGGGGATGTATGGCTTTGTTTTAGCCGTCTCTAATAATTTCAAGTGATAATGACCAAAGCAATGACCATTTTTGGTTGACAAAATTGGAGTGGGACTACAAGTTATCCATAATTTTGTGGGTGTGCGTTTGTATAGAGTTAATTACGACATTAAAGTCCCGTTAGTAACCGTATTGTGCTACTGATATGGCAGGATACGAGGCCAGGCAAGGAGACAGCGAGCTAACATTGTGTAGATCCCTAACATTTCACCCTGGATCTTTTGAAATTGAGGCAAACATTCCATTGGCAGACTAACATCCACATTGGTTGGATATCAGCAGGGTTGCCAACCATACTATAATATAATATTATACTATACTTCTGTTCTACAAACAATATACTGCTGAAGAAATATGTAGTACGCAAAAAATACAATATTTTCAAAACCAAACATAACCTACAGATAGCGCGCGAGTTGAATGCAGTCGGGGTCTGAGGTAAAGAGCGGGAGCATCTCCCCCCGCTATCCGCACGCCCCACCTCACGCGCCTGCAGTGTATAGTGCTTTCACTGTCGCGGTCACAGCACTACCGCATTCTTAAGCTCTGCATTCAACTCGCGCGCTAACTGTATAGATAGCGCGCTATCTATATAGATAGCGCGCGAGTTGAATGCAGAGCTTAAGAATGCGGTAGTGCTGTGACCGCGACAGTGAAAGCACTATACACTGCAGGCGCGTGAGGTGGGGCGTGCGGATAGCGGGGGAGATGTTCCCGCTCTTTACCTCAGACCCTGACTGCATTCAACTCGCGCGCTATCTATAAATATCTAATTAAAAACATAATTAACGCGCTTTTATAACAAAATAAATAAGTAACAAATATATGTCTTTTTTTTTTTAAATCCATTAAATACTAAGTTATAATTTTTAATAGTTTATTTTGAAAATATTGTACTTCACTGAAAAAATGTTTGCAACACTAAACATCAGACCTATCGCTGGAGACGGATATATTTCTCAGAATATAGATCAGGGGATTTTCATTCGAAGAAATATCCATATCTTCATTTATATCTTGTGTCTCTACACAAGAAAGGCTTATTATACCCAGCATTGTTGTAAAAATATAGTAATAGGTATGAAAACTGGGCCAAAATAAACCATTCTAATCAGTCCATCAGCTAAATCATGGAAAAATATGGGACACGTATTTTTTGTTTATCAAATTATTAAAAATCGTCAAACTATGGGGTATTGACGTCACTTGTCGGTAAAAATCGTATCCACAACTGACGTCACTCGAAACTTCTAAGCACTGTGTATCTTCGTCATTTTTTAAGTGAAAACTTCTTTAGGCGCGCCTAGACAGATTTTTCGTGGGCTTTGAATTGAATTCATTCGTCACGCTTGGGTATGATAAGAAATTTTCGGGTAAACTCGGGACCATGGCTATTGGCCATCTAGAAATACGTCAGCCAATGGGAAATGTTGAAAGGGCGATGACAGGCCATCATGGCATGGCCATCTAGAAACGCAATAGCCAATGGGAAATGCTGACGCATTTCTAGATGGCCATGCCAAGATGGCGACACCACGCCCTCCGGTTACACCCGTGTAGTTTCCAAGGTAAGCTATCAAATTCTGAGTTATAAGTTTTCACTTCTATCGGCAGTTCCTATGACTGCCAATTTTTTTGTTTGTGAAACAAACGAAAAAATACGTGTACAATATTTTTTTGCAATCTAAATGACAAACAAACGAAAAAATACGTGTACAATATTTTTTTGCAATCTAAATGACGAACTAATCAGGTTCTTAGTAGTCTATAGTGTTAGTTAACCAATGGGCCCGCAGTTTACGTGTTCAGTACGCTCGCTCGTCTCCGCTGGACCGCTGTGGTCCGCTACTGCGCCGGGCTGGCGGAAGGTTTGGCGCGGCCGGTGGCGAGCAGGCGCAGCGCGCGCGGGTAGGCGCGGTGCTCGGCCTGCAGGATGCGCGCCGCGAGCGTGTCGGCCGTGTCGCCCGGGACCACGGGCACGCGCTCCTGGACTATGATGGGCCCCGTGTCCATGCCCTCCTGGAAATTATACATATTGCTGGACAATTCACACACAACACCATCTAGCCCCAAACATCGAATCGGTTCTAGGTACACTATACATGGGGTACTCACGTCGACAAATGCTCGACGCTATATAGCAAGGGGTACAGGGGCACTCACGTCGACGAATGTTTCTACGCTATAGTGTAAGAATTACAGGGGTATCCACGTCGACAAATGTACAGGCTAAATGTAAACGCTATGTACAGGCTTCATGCTATGGGCACAGAATAAATATTAGTACAGAAGCCTCACTTACCGAAAACAATTATATAAATAGCGACTCTTGCTGGGATACAACAAAGTTCAATTCAGCTCGCAATACCTGTCGCGATTTTCAAATAAACCTTTGCGCTCTTTCTAACGCGTAACTCTGTCCCTGTCTAGCGCGGAGGGTTGTCTACATATCTCATAACAATATGCGCGGGAAACGTGTTGCGCGAGCGCTCAGCCGTGCGTCCGACAACCGACTGGCACTTGTCCCCTGGGAGGCACGGTCTAGCTGTAGGCTAAAACCGCGCGACCTTGAGCGAGTGATGATGCACTGCTATGGGGTAAAGGGGTACTCACGTCGACAAATGTTTTACGCTATATGACAAGGTGTACTCACGTCGACAAATGTTTTACGCTATATGACAAGGTGTACTCACGTCGACAAAACACTTCATGCTACATGAACAAGGGGTAATCACGTTGACAAATGTTTCGCGCTATAGTGTAAGCGGTACAGGTGTACTCACGTCGACAAATGTTTCGCGCTATAGTGTAAGCGGTACAGGGGTACTCACGTCGACAAATGTTTCGCGCTATAGTGTAAGCGGTACAGGGGTACTCACGTCGACAAATGTTTCGCGCTATAGTGTAAGCGGTACAGGGGTACTCACGTCGACAAATGTTTCGCGCTATAGTGTAAGCGGTACAGGGGTACTCACGTCGACAAATGTTTCGCGCTATAGTGTAAGCGGTACAGGGGTACTCACGTCGACAAATGTTTCGCGCTATAGTGTAAGCGGTACAGGGGTACTCACGTCGACAAATGTTTCGCGCTATAGTATAAGCGGTACAGGGGTACTCACGTCGACAAATGTTTCGCGCTATAGTGTAAGCGGTACAGGGGTACTCACGTCGACAAATGTTTCGCGCTATAGTGTAAGCGGTACAGGGGTACTCACGTCGACAAATGTTTCGCGCTATAGTGTAAGCGGTACAGGGGTACTCACGTCGACAAATGTTTCGCGCTATAGTGTAAGCGGTACAGGGGTACTCACGTCGACAAATGTTTCGCGCTATAGTGTAAGCGGTACAGGGGTACTCACGTCGACAAATGTTTCGCGCTATAGTGTAAGCGGTACAGGGGTACTCACGTCGACAAATGTTTCGCGCTATAGTGTAAGCGGTACAGGGGTACTCACGTCGACAAATGTTTCACGCTATAGTGTAAGCGGTACAGGGGTACTCACGTCGACAAATGTTTCGCGCTATAGTGTAAGCGGTACAGGGGTACTCACGTCGACAAATGTTTCGCGCTATAGTGTAAGCGGTACAGGGGTACTCACGTCGACAAATGTTTCGCGCTATAGTGTAAGCGGTACAGGGGTACTCACGTCGACAAATGTTTCGCGCTATAGTGTAAGCGGTACAGGGGTACTCACGTCGACAAATGTTTCGCGCTATAGTGTAAGCGGTACAGGGGTACTCACGTCGACAAATGTTTCGCGCTATAGTGTAAGCGGTACAGGGGTACTCACGTCGACAAATGTTTCGCGCTACAGTGTAAGCGGTACAGGGGTACTCACGTCGACAAATGTTTCGCGCTACAGTGTAAGCGGTACAGGGGTACTCACGTCGACGAAGTGCACGGTGCAGCCGCTCTCCGCGTCCCCGGCGTCGAGGCACTGCTGCTGCGCGCGCAGCCCCGGGTGCCGCGGCAGCAGCGACGGGTGGATGTTGATCATGCGCCCGAACCATCTGCGGACACACCGCCGCATTACTATCTCCCGCTAACTTGAAACGGTTTATTATATTACATACACTCATTTAATCTAATTCTTAAGTTTACATCTTTACAATATACATAAAATAATTATAAAAATTTAAACCTAGATCGCCGCCAGCAGCGGGGCAGGCCCCAAGCTACACGTGGTTAGGGCTGCAGAGTGAGGGACCTCCTGACGATGCGCGCTGTGTCAAGGATGACCTTATATATGTGTACATTATTATTAATTTATTTCAATTAGTACCGATTTACAAAACGAATTACACTATACACTTAAATTTTAAAGTTAAATATTGAATATTATGGAAATGTTGAGATATTAATATTAGATACCTATCTTATGATACACAATCACTCGTCAAAAAGAATAAAAAGAAAACGTATGGTGAAGGAAAACATCGTGAGGAAACCAACATGTATGTAGAATCTTTCGAAGTCATATGTCATCCACCAAATTCCAAATTCCTAGCGAGAGAAGGCTCCGAGTCCCAGCAGTGAGAACATTTATTGGGCTGTTTATGCTTATTGAAGTGAAAACTTCTTTAGGCGCGCCTAGAAAGATTTTTCGTGGGCTGTGAATTGAATTCATTCGTCACGCTCAGGTATGATAAGAAAGCTTTCGGGTAAACTCGGGACCATGGCTATTGGTCATCTAGAAATACGTCAGCTAATGGGAAATGCTGAAAGGGCGTGGAGAGCCCATCATGGCACGGCCATCTAGAAACGCATCAGCCAATGGGAAATGCTGACGCATTTCTAGATGGCCATGCCAAGATGGCGAGGCCACGCCCTCCGGTTACACCCGTGTAGTTTCCAAGGTAAAGCTATCAAATTCTAAGTTTTAAGTTTTCACTTCTATCGGCAGTTCCTATGACTGCCATTTTTTTTATTTAATACCTGGATGCATAGCTTTGCTTTGTGACGTTTTCTAAAAAAGACCGAATGCACTAATCACTAGAACTACTGAACCGATCTAAAAAAAAAGCTATAGGCTACATCATGAAATAAATATCACGAACCACGGGCGAAGCTGGGACGGATCCCTAGTACATACATATTTACACGTATTGTCCACTTAATGTTTTCTTTGATCTCCCAATGTTTGTTGATGAAATAAATTAATCTTATTTAAAAACGTAGTGTCTGGATGACCTAGCTTTGCTAGGTTTATTTTCATATCTTAAAAAACACGGATAAAACGAAGTTTTCTAAACGTGAAACCTAGATAGTAAATCGATTTATCGCCCTCGAAACCCGCACTGAACAACTAACACGATGTAAAGTAGTGCGAGAGTGAGCGGCCTTATCGCTGAAAGCGATCTCTTCCAGGCAACTTTTGGCTGGAAAACAATATATGTGAACAAGTCGGAATATGGAGTGTGCAAATATTAACTACTTACTTCTTGACGAAGTCCGTGGACAGTATCCTCATGTAGCCGGCGAGGCACACGATGTCGATCTTATGCTCCTCGAGCGTGGCGGATATCGCGCGGTCGAATTCCTCGCGGGACGAGTAGTCCTTGTGGTTGAATACCTGCGGAGACCAGGAGTCGCTTAGATGTTTTGGACTAAATACCATATTATCACATAGGACTTCTTTGCAGAAGCGGTAGTATAATAATAATTAGGATGATCAAGTGAAAAATATACCATTTTGAATAGATTATGGAAAAAAATAAGACACGCATGAAAATCGTACAATGAAGTAACGTCGCTCGAAACATCTAAGTACTATTATATCTTCATCATTTTTGAAGTGCAAACTTCTTTTGGCACGCCGTAGACAGATTTTTCGTGGGATGTGAATTTAATTCTAGCGTCACGCTCGGGAATGATAAGGAATCTTCGGTTAAACCATGAACCATACCTATGCTCATTACCGCGCCCTCCGGTTTCAACCGCGTAGTTTCCAAAGTAAGCTATTAAATTCTATTTATATAGTTATCAAGTTTCCACTTCTATCGGCAGTTCCTATGACTGCCAATTTTTGTGAAACGAAAGAAAAAGTACATGAACTATATTTTTTAACAATCTAACTGAGAGACTAATTCGTATTTTTTTTAGTCCTCATGCCTTTTATTATTTCCAATGTTGATAAATTTAATTTGGACGTGAGAAGGCGTGACGTACCTTAGTGGGCACGCCGGCCGCTTGCGCGCGCCTCAGAGCGTACGCGTCCTTCTTGTTGGAGAGCACGAGCGACACCTCCGCGCACATGCACTGCGACACGTCGCGCGTCGCGTCTAACAGGGCCTGGAGGTTGGTGCCTGTACCAGACGCTAGGACCGCCACCTGCAGACAACACCATATTTACAATAACCTATACTCGTACAACACGCGAGGAGAGAGACATTCTTGCAACATACGCAACGCTAACAAACTGAATGGTAGTTTTTATAAACAATACCGTATTAAACTGGATGGTAGTTCTTATAAACAAAACCGTATTTCCAATTAGTTGGTTACCTGCAATATTGATCTACCAAGTTGTATATATCAATAAACTATACTCGTACAACACGCGCAGACAGAGACATTCTTTTTATTTTTATTTTAAATACCATTTCACATAAAACAAAGTCGGTTTTATTGTTGCATATGAACTTCTGTCAGCGGACCCCAAACTAGGCTAAGCCTGTATCTTAGGAATCCAGAGACCGGTTGTACATAAAACCATTTTGCGCTTCGTGTAAGAATTCCACTACAAAACCTAACTGGTTTGTTATTACGGAATACGGATAGACAAATTTAATATTTATAAATTCGCAGTACAAAGTTAGTAAATCACAAATAATATAATAATTCACTCTTGATAATTAACCATAATTCTTGTAACATGCACAACGCTAACAAACTGGATGGTAGTTCTTAGCTATGTTTGGCTATCCAAGAAGAAATATTTGGCTCGACTAGTAGAATGCTAGACCAAATTTGAAATCCAAGATGGCCGCCGCCACAAAATGACAAATCACTTTTTGAAGTGAAAACTTCTTTTAGCGCGCCACAGACAGATTTTTCGTGGGCTGAGAATTGAATTCTAGCGTCACGCTCTGGAATGATAAGAAATCTTCGGGTAAACTCTGGATCATGGCCATTGGCCGTCTCGAAATGCGCCACCATTTCCCATTAGCCATGCTCCTGATCACGCCTTCCGGTTTCACCCGCGTAGTTTCCAAAGTGAACTATCAAATTCTGAGTTATAAGTTTTCACTTCTATCGGCAGTTCCTATGACTGCCAATTATTTTTTTTACATTTCCCTCAATATGGTTATTAAATGAAAGGGCTTGACTAGTAGAATACTGTTACAAATGTCACATCCAAGGTAGTCAACTACGTATATCTAAATAACATATCTAAGGTAAATCAACAGTTTTAATTTTGTTTCTGTGAAATTGGGTAGTGTAGGGGGGCTAAAGTACATAGTAATGAAAGGTACCTTCTTGCTGGGTAGCAGCGGCATGCGGCGAGTGAAGTCGACGGCGGACGCGAAGTTGTCCACCAACACACGAGCGCCCGCCGGCGGCCGCGCCTGCACGCTGCCCACCACCATCGCGCCGAACGAACGCGTCAGGTTCATCACCTAAACATAACATATTCATGTTTGTTGGATAATTCTATTGTTGAACTATTCTATCGTTGGACAATTCTATCGTTGGACAAATGTATTGTTGGACTATTATATCATTGGACAAATCTATTGTTGAACACATGTATTGTTGTATTGTTGGACAATTCTATCGTTGGACAAATCTATTGTTGAACTATTCTATCGTTGGACAAATGTATTGTTGGACTATTATATCATTGGACAAATCTATTGTTGAACACATGTATTGTTGTATTGTTGGACAATTCTATCGTTGGACAAATCTATTGTTGAACGAATGTTTTGTTGGACAATTCTGTCTTTAGACAATTCTATAGTTGAACAAATGTATTGTTGGACAAATCTAATGTTGAAAAAATGTATAATTGGACTATTACATAGGTAAACTCTTTACTCCAACACTTGTAGATCCAACAATAGTTTTAATACTAGATAAAGTTTTTATCACAAACGTTTTATCATATTATATTATTAAACTAGCAAGGTAAATGTATAGTAGTTACATCGGCCTGGTCCTCCGGAGCCACCACGAGGATCATCCCGATGCCGCAGTTGAAGGTCCGCAGCATCTCCTCGTCGGTCACCGAGCCAGCATCAGCTATCCACGCGAACACCTACACAAAATTAAACATGAAAATTATATAATTTTCTCCAAAACAACATAACCGATTATGATTCAAAAGTAAATTCATGTACTCGACTACATCTCCATTTTTTTTGTGAATACTACGAACTTGTCGTCCAGGTAAAGGTTTTTTTAATATTTCATAAACTGTTACACTTAATTTAATTACCAAATTTCGATAAGACGACACGGCTTCATGTTCCGTAGCTAGGAGTATATTCTCACTGGATGTACGTGCCACACTGATATAGTCCGTAAATACGACCGTATGGTTCGCAGACACGACTGTTTAATTCGTAGAAAAGACTGTATGGTTTGATGCTACTGTAGCGGCCTACGCATTACATAATGCGTGTACGTTTCTCGGCGTGCTGTTTCATACTACGGGCGAGCTTCGTATTTACTACTTCGTATTTATATACCGATCTGACTATTCGGGTTAGCGCCTGAGGGCGCAGGACCCGAAATGAACCTAACCTATGTAAATCTATTAGTATGCTAATACCGTTAGCATGGGATGATACCTGGTACGCGTTACGGCTCCTAGCACGAGGGCGCCTCAGACGGCTCGACCTCGGCTTGGGCTAGTGCCGGGGGACAGAGTGTTTGGCACCTGCTGGTGCCCTATCGGTGTGGGGGGTGAGACACCCTCCGACATGAGTCGGTATCGAACTC
Source organism: Ectropis crepuscularia (assembly GCA_963693475.1). Taxonomy (NCBI): domain Eukaryota; kingdom Metazoa; phylum Arthropoda; class Insecta; order Lepidoptera; family Geometridae; genus Ectropis; species Ectropis crepuscularia. The sequence continues at coordinate 26,593,747 of OY856349.1, read as the reverse complement.
GTTGCCAAGCACGTGGATGAATGTCGGCTGACTTATTATTAGGGTTACCAGTAAAAGCAAAGGGAGCGCTTTGTCGGCTGACTGAGTAAGTTTTTAGAGCAGATGTCATCTGACTGAGGCGCGCGCGCATCGACCGAAATATATTTACATGAATCCAGCGACCACTGCCTCGTGCGATCTTTCATAAACTACTCCTTCATATATATACTAATTGTAGATGGTCCTATGTATATTTTAACCAGATCGATTTAATAAATGTATGATACTTCTCCAATCACTGTTTTATTTCTGAAACTACAATTACACTCGAAACTCAGATTTACGCAGCGGGCAAACTAGGAAAATCAGGCTAAACTACGACTGTATGATTTGCAGCCACAACTGTATGGTCCGTAGATACGACAATATATTTCAAAGTTTCAACTGTATGGTTCGAGGGTACGACTGTATGTTTTGAAGCCATGACTGTATGGTTCTCAGCTACAATCATATGGTTGTTAGCCACGACAGTGCGGTTCTCGTCCACTAGCACACTCTCACTCACCGGGTGCACGTGCCACCAGTGCGCGTTGAGTCGCGCGCGCACGCTGTCGGGGATGACGCGCGGGATGTTCTCGAGCAGGCCGCCGCCCGTGATGTGCGCCACGGCCTTCACCCGCCCGCTCTGGAGAGCTGGTAGCACGCTGCTCACGTAGATACGAGTCGGCTTTATTAGCTCCTCACCTAGGAGACAATACACATTGTTAGTGGTACGAATCACACTTAACTTCTTTAGGCGCGCTATAGACAGAATTTTCGTGGGCTGTGAAATGGATCAATCGTCACGCTCGGATATGATAAGAACAGACTCCTCGTAACTCAAAGAAGCGGCACCGTTACATGGTTGATGTTCCAAAGACACGGACTAAGACGGTAGGTACCAGGGCAACAGAAACAGTAAAGAGTTTCGATTACCTACCTCCAACAGCCCAGCGTTCTCCAGATACCAGGACAACAGAAATATAAAAGAGTTGCGTTTGCCCCTAGGTACCAGTACCAGGGCAACAGAAACAGTAAAGAGTTGCAATATTTTGTACAACTTCGTTCCATCAGAATGTCCCTCGACACCTCCCAAGTATTTTGAAGTGAAAACTTCTTTTGGCGAGCAGGCGCGCTTTTAGACAGATTTTTCGTGGGGTGTGAATTGAATTCTAGCGTCACGCTCGGGTATGATAAGAAATCTTCGGGTAAACTCGGGGCCACGGCCATTGGCCATCTAGAAATGCGTCAGCCAATGGGAAATGCTGAAAGGGCGTGGCCTAACCATCACGGCATGACCATCTAGAAATGCGTGAGCCAATGGGAAATGCTAACGCATTTCTAGATGCCCATGTCATGATGGCGAGGCCACGCCTTCCGGTACACCCGTGTAGTTTCCAAAGTAAGCTATCAAATTCTGAGTTATAAGTTTTCACTTCTATCGGCAGTTGCTATAACTGCCATTTTTTTACTTTTATAGGTTTACACTTGACCGCCATCTCGTCTGATGTTAAGCGACGATGCGATCTACGATGGAGCGTGCTTACCTAGAAGAAACAGATTCACTCTCGATTTGAAGACACCAAGATTGTAACTATCGGGGAAAACCCACTCGGGCTCAATGAAGCTCAGCGTCACATTCGGATATAAAAAATCTTCGGGTAAACTCGGGAATAGTCCCGAGTTTACCGGAACCATTGTACCGGAGAGCGTGGCCATAAGCATAGCCATAGGGCTATGCTCATGGTCACGCTCTCCTGTTTCACCCGCGTAGTTTTCAGAGTAAACTATCAAAGTTCATTATAATAATAATTGTAATAAATAAATATATTTAGTTTGAGACTTATCTGACAGTGAAATGTTAATTTTAAACTCTGAAAATGTAGATGTATATGTAGCTATTTATATGCTATTTCTTTTGTTGTTTTTGTTTTCATCAATATTTGACGTGTAAATTGTACATTTATGAATAAAGAATTTTGACTTTGACTATCTTTGAATCAAGACTTTGAAGTCTTTTTCCAACAAAGGCATCGTTGAATTGGATTTTGACTATGTTCAAGACTTTGAAGTCTTTTTGACCGTTGCTTACGAGCCTTTTGACACGTGTCTCGACGGAATCTAAAGCTGGTACTTAGCCGACCCATACTAAAGACTAAATGACTTATAGCCCGACTCACCCAGCGTGTGTCCCTCGTTGCTGAACGGCGCCTTGTCCTGCAGAGTGAGTCCCGCCTTCTTCATCAGCTTGTGGATGAGACTGAACCCGTTGCTGTGCACGCCGTTCGACGGGAGACCTATTATTATATCCCCCACCTACAATACACAAATCTTTATAGACTTTATGGTACTTTTACAATACACAAATATTTTTATTTATTTATTTAAAACTAGCAGCGACCTGCGGTTTTACCCACGTCGTTCACATTCCCGTTATTTTTCCTGGATATAAGTCATATAGGTTCTTCCAGACTATACTCTATCTGTGTTCCAAATTTCAGTCCGATCCGTTCATACGTTAAGATGTGATTGAGCAACAACCAAACATTGACATTTATAATATAAGTAGGATGTGTATGATAATTATAAATACTGGAGCTTATTTATTGAAGTGAAAACTTATTTTTTCGCGCCACAGACAAATTTTTCGTGGGCTGTGAATTGAATTCTAGCGTCACATTTCGGGAATGATATGAAACTTTCGGGTAAACTCGGGACCATGGCCATTGGCCATCTAGAAATACATCATTTTCCGCATTTTCCATTGGCCATCCGCATTTTTAGATGGCCATGGCCAAAATAATAAATTACGTAATACAGTTTTTTAAAAATTCAATTATTTTTAGTGAAATGTTTAAAAAAAATATTGTAATATCACATTCTGGACAAATTTTTTTTAGACAATCCATTTGTTGACATATTAAATTTAATATAAAATATGTTTAATCCAATAACCAGCTCGGTGACGATCGTTGTATAGCGGGATCTTAGCCTAATAGACTACAGGCCCGTGAACAAAATTTACGGGTAAAATGAACCACCAGAATACCTATGTAGGATGATAGAAGGGTACCTATAAAGTAATAAGATTCAGCGCTATGCCGTCACTTGCTCACTTGTAAGCTGTCCAACTGAGTGCAGTTGAAGAGGGGGGGTCACTTGCACACTTGTAAGCTGTCCAACTGAGTGCAGTTGAAGAGGGGGGGTTACAACCCTCGATGATTTCTCCTTGTCGCATGATGTTCGTACGGCGCGGCGTTGCGGAATAATAGATTAGAAGAGGTATTGAAACTGTATGGCACCAACGCCGAACATAATAAATTCACGGGTCTGTAGTCTATAATACATTCGTATCCAGATCCAAACTACCATATCCACAACATCCCTAATAGAACTATAATAGAAGCAACAAGTCGCTCACATTGATGTCGTTGATCTTGGGCAGGATGTGCGTGCGCTCCACCACCCCGAGCGCGAACCCCGCGATGTCGTACACGCCCGGCTCGTACATGCCCGGCATCTCCGCCGTCTCGCCGCCTGCGCACGATTACAACGTTATTTACATAGCTGTAAAGTTCAATTTAGAAATTTATGGGAGGTTTATACAGATCCGACGAAGAACTAAAGTTCGGGACGTCGGAACTGCGGCAATGCAGCTGAAGTGGAGTTGGGCAGGACACATTGCTCGACGCCCTGATGACCGGTGGAGTAAAGTTGTGACCGATTGGTGGCCGAGGCAAGGTAGGCGGAGCGTCGGACGTCCAGCTGCAAGATGGGTCGACGATATCATCTTTATCGAGGGTCGAACCTGGAGTCGATTGGCACAGGACCGAGGAAGATGGCGTGAAAAAAGAGAGGCCTATACCCAGCAGTGGGATAAGAAAGGCTGTGGATGATGATGGTGACGATGTACAACATTTTATGCACATTTTTAAACTATTCAAATAAGGAAGAGGTTATCAATTAGGTGGTATTTTTTTCTTCTTTTTTAGGGTTCCGTAAAACGTAAAAACGGAACCCTTATAGATTCGTCATGTCTATCTGTCTGTCCGTCCGTATGTCACAGCCACTTTTTGCCGAAACTATGAGAACTACAATTTTGAAACTTGGTAAGTAGATGTATTCTGTGAACCGCATTAAAATTTTTACAAAAAAAAAAACAACAAAAATTAGGGTTGCCGCCCATACTTAGAACTGAAACTCAAAAATTTTTTTTCATCAAACCTACACGTGTGGGATGTCTATCGATAGGTCTTCAAAAATGATGTTGAGGTTTCTAATACAAATTTTTGTCTACACTGAATAATTTGCGCGAGAGATACTTCCAAAGTGGTAAAATGTGTGTCCCCCCCTCTAACTATAAAAATAAGAGAATGAAAAAATATATGATGTACATTACCATGCAAACTACCAACGAAAATTGATTTGAACTCGATCTGATGAGTAGTTTTTTTTAGTACGTCATAAATACATTATTATTAAAACTTCGATCAAAGTTACAACGACCTAAAAAAACTATGTGTACTATGTATATTATGTTACTTGCTGCAACGGAACCCTTCATGGGCGAGTCCAACTCGCACTTGGCCACTTTATTTGTATGTATGTTACGCGATAGCGCCGCCAATTGAGAATGGATTTTGATGGTTCTTGTTTTGATTGGCAGATCATAGTTCAATGGTAGTCTCAAACAATTTTTTTATCGATATCGGTGGGGCGGTTTTGGAAATATGACCAAAAAACTTATATTTGCTTTCATGTATTTGGACGATATAGTGATATGTGAGTTCTGAATTTAATTTTAAATTGAAATAGGTTTTTGTTTATATGGAGAACATAGATTATTACATATTTTATTTCGAAATGAAATGTGCCAACGATTGTTATAGCTCAATCCTTTCGCTTATTGGTTGTATGATTTTTGTTTCGGCTGAAGTTAGATTCTTGGACGGAAGTTTATTGCGCTTAAACATTCTGGTTTCTTCGCAAAACACATCGCGAATTTTTCACCATTTCTAAAGATTACATTACATAGCACCGAAGGAACTTGAAGCCGCGGGGCCTGATGTTGAAACTGTCTCATTCACATCGGAAATGGCATGACACGTCGCATCACACCGCGTCGCACCGCGGGGTTTGCCGCGTCAAGCTATCGCATTCCGTGAACCGTGAACACTTCAATCATACAATTCTTACGTGTCATATCTCACATCATTAAACAAGTGGCTCAATTCACCATCCGTAGATGTTGTCCTCGACAAATTATGCAACCAGAGCGGAGTAAAATTGATTGATGACAGAGTGGATGGCCTTCAGCTGGATGCCACGGTATTCTGCGCAATGCCACAGGATGTTGCAGCACAATATGGTGTGCCATGCCGTCAGTGGGCGCCGATCCTTAGTCTAACTCACCGATCAAAGCCGCCAACGCCTGTCTACGCTGACCACGTTCCTGGCCACATTGTCGTCGAGGGAGCCACAAGCGAAGTAACCAAGGAAGGTCAGCGGCGCCGCTCCATCATTGCAGAGGACACCATTGAAGCACATAGTGACTAAATCCACGCCGACTGTATTTAGAATGTAAACTCACCAATCAAAGCCGCCGACGCCTGCCTACACCCCTCGGCGACGCCCGCGACCACATTCCTGGCCACATTGACGTCGAGGGAGCCACAAGCGAAGTAATCGAGGAAAGTCAGCGGCGCGGCTCCGTTGCAGAGGATATCATTGACGCACATAGCGACCAGGTCCACTCCGATGGTGCTGTGGTTGTTGATCTTCTGCGCGATCTTCAGCTTGGTGCCGACGCCGTCCGCCGCTAACACCAGCACTGGGTCCTGGAGGAGACACTTTTTCAAGGACAGGTTTAGATGATGATAGCTGTTTTGGGCTAAATTAGTCGATTGAATTTGATGTAGATTTAAACTATCGCAATTTGAACTATATGAGGTAATTAAAATTCGGGACAAGATCCCCGTTAATCTGTTAAGGCTGATATTTTGACCAGGAAAATGTTAATAGGGTAGCTTGAAACACCTCGCCGGGCTGACAAGACATCGTCACTGTTTCTGATGGTGCAGATGTTCAAAAGCAATGGATACTATCTATTAATAATCAGGGTGTCCGTAAGCTTATTGCCACTCATCTAATTAAAAACACGAATTTGGCCAACTGTAATAAGAACGGGGGGAAGAGTCAAAATTCAAAATCACTAAACTATAACGTACTTTATAGGTGACCCATAATTTATTTTGTGATCTTAAAACACGATAAACCGTAGTTGTGTCAAAAACCTGTAATACCTTGTTAATGTCTAGCATAATTAAGTAATTCTTAAGTTTCTTTTGTAATTTAGTTTTTTTTGTATGTGGCTCTTAATAAAGAGTTTTCTTATATTATCTTATCTTGTCTTACCTTGTACTCCTGTTCGACCGCCTTCAGCTGGAAGCACCCGCCGAACCCGCCGAGACCGCCCAACACGCCGGAACGAGTCGTAGACCTGAACATGTTGACTAGAATTACAATTTTCAAATCAAAGTCGCAATATCTAAAATTGCTGAAAAACAATGGGGAAGACGGGTTCTAGAGTGGAGACCACGTTCGAGACGTCCCGTGGGGCGGGCCTCCCGCTCGGTGGACCGACGACCTGCAGGCCTACTACGAAGTCCGATATAACGATATAATCTGTCGGTTGATAGGATCAGCCGTTTCGTTCGATCCGACCTTCATCCGACCTAAGTCTATAACTTCCGACCGAGATGTATCGATTCGAATGTTTTTCGTGGTAGGCTGTAGGATTCAGCTGTCGGTCTGATCCGATCATTCGGAGTTTGTTTTCGTAGTAGACCTGCTGAAGAGAGTGGCAGGAAGCGGTTGGATGCGGAGAGCCGAGGACCCGATTTGGTGGCACAATATTGGAAAGGCTCAGGGCCAGCAGTAGCCAGACACGGGCTGACGATGAAATGTATAAGAAGCCCACTTTAAGTCCCCACAGCTGGTGATATCACAAGGAGAGAAACAAGGCCAATATTCAACATACCACGCTGCACCAGAGCGGATCGGCGTATGACAACAGTATGACAGTGAAAAGTTTAACGACTAAAATTAGCCAAGGAAGGATTACTTGGCTAATTTTAGTCGTCAGAATTCATAAACAAATTTAGAAGAAAGGTTAGTCGACTGAATTCAGAAGCAAGTTTAGAAGTTAGGTAAAAGCAAGAAATCGTCGCTTCTGAATTTAGTACGCTAGCTTACTGAACGAATTATAATACCTCACTGAATTCAGGAGCGACTAAATTCAGTCGACTAAATTTAGCAAACTGTAATACGCCTTTAAAGCTAATGCAAATACTATTCTAAATCTATTCCTGTCACAGAATAAAATAGAGCCGAACATACCTCGCCAAGGGTTTGATCATGCTGACGAGAGAGTCACCCGCTTCGATGTCCACTCCGCTGTCCTTGTAGGAGAGAGACTTCAGCGGCGCGCATTCGCCGGCAATGTACGGCGAGGTCAGCGGATCCATCGCTTCTTTGAACTTCTCTACCGTGACTTGGTGGCCGCCTGCGAAATTTGTATGACAAAATGTTAGTCACTGCATGTGTATGTAGTATGAATTAATAAGTAAATAAAATAAATAAATTTCTCTGTATATAATTTTTTGTAGTGTCAATAAATAGTATCTATCTGTTTAAATATATAAATTTTGGTGGATATTTTAACACACAACACAATTATCTTAATATACAATATAAATTTCCTGTCACGATGTTTGTCCGCGATGGATTCCTAAACTACTTAACCGATTTTAAATTAAATTGGCACACCGTGAGCAGTCTGGTCCAACTTGAGAGATAGGATAGTTTTTATTTCGATTAATAGTGTTTAAATGACAATATCCGAGCGCAGCCGGAATGGGCCGCTAGTTAGGGTTCCGTAAAACGTAAAAACGGAACCCTTATAGATTCGTCATGTCTGTCTGTCTGTCTGTCTGTCTGTCTGTCCGTCCGTATGTCACAGCCACTTTTTGCCGAAACTATGAGAACTACACTATTGAAACTTGGTAAGTAGATGTATTCTGTGAACCGCATTAAGATTTCAACAGAAAAATTAAAAAAAAAGAAAAATTTGGGTTGCCCCCCATACTGAGAATTGAAACTCAAAATTTTTTTTTTCATCAAACCTACTCTTGTAGGGTGTCTATCGATAGGTCTTCAAAAATGATGTTGAGGTTTCTAAAATCATTTTCGTCTACACTGAATAATTTGCGCGAGAGACACTTCCAAACTGGTAAAATGTGTGTCCCCCCCCCCCCCTCTAACTTCTAAAGTAAGAGAATGAAAAATCTAAAAAAAATATATGATGTACATTACCATGTAAACTACCAACGAAAATTAGTTTGAACTCGATCTGATGAGCAGTTTTTTTTTAGTACGTCATAAATACACTATTATTGAAACTTCGATCAAAGTTACAACGAACTACAAGAACTGTGTATATGTATGTGTACTATGTATATTATGTTACTTGCTGCAACGGAACCCTTCATGGGCGAGTCCAACTCGCACTTGGCCACTTTATTTTTTATAGTTTAGAGTGAGTGACGAGACAAGCAGGACATGTGCCTGATGGTAAGCAACATGCCTGGCACATAACAGCACAATGACACACAGCTATTGGAACATGAAGAGTCCAAATCATTACCTAGCACTGCACTGCGCTCGTCACCCAGAGATCAAACATATTATATCTCTCAGCCCTGTAATTTCTCTGGAAACATTTCACTTTAAACCGGAACACAGTAATGTTTGCACATTGCTGCTTGGCAGTAGGATAACTGGCAACCCCCAAACTAAGCCAACTTTGTAGAGGTACTATAGAAAGCCAGATAAGTTATTTTATGCTTATAGTTGTAAATACATGCATTTTCTAGTTAGGTACGTAAAGTACGCACTTGACCCACCTTCCTTGGTCATGTCCCCGACGGTCCCCACCACCGCCAGCCCCTCCACTATGTCCAGCAACTCAGGAACATGGCCGGCGTCAGCGATGATGACCATCCCCACGCCGCAGTTGAACGTGCGGAGCATCTCGAAGTCGGACACCAGACCTGCGGACCAATCGCTATATTAGAAAAAGACATGGTGTCATGGGACACCAGGGGGTCTACCGCCTAACGAAAAACGCTTTGATGCTTTGACGCTTTGGCATTGCCGTCTCTTTCAATTCAAGCGAGAAGAAAAGAGACAGCAATGGCAAAGCATCAAAGCGTCAAAGCGTTTTTCGTTAGGCGGTAGAAGCGCAGGTAGGAAGTTCCTTCGAATAATATAGAAATAAGCAACATAATTTGCCAAAAAAATGCTTATGCTTATTATTATTAATGCTTAATTTTATCATTTATTAGCAGCGGCAGTAATCGATCTGTGTTCCAGATTTTAGACTTATCCGTTCCTACGTTACGACGTGATTGAGCAGCAACATCCAAACATTGACATTTATAATATAAAACAATAATATTATTAACAAAGGGGCATATAAAATTATGTTACACATCTAGAGGAGGCGGTCGAGTGACTTTGTGATACTATGGATCCTTCAATAAGTGAAATTTAGAAATTTAATATGTTTTGTGTATAATGTAGAATGAATAATAAAACTGCAATTTTAATTAAATTCATTACAAACATATGGTGTCCTGGGACACCAGGTAGGAACGAAATTTCTTCGGATAACACATTAAGAAACACAATTTTCAAAAAAAAATGCTTTACTTTATTATTTAAAGGTACGATCATCTGAAAAACAAAGTTGGTAACACTGGTAAAGTGGAAAGTATTTGGTCTGAAACACCAGACCAAAATTTCAGTCAGATATAGTGGCCGACAAACTAGTTGACCCAAAATTGACGTGGAAGGGGAAAGTTCGCGCATGTACACTTCCACCAAAGAGACCTTAAAAACGTTTCTGCGCAGCCATGCGCAGCTAACTTCATTGGGTCAACTTGTTTGCCGGCACCTATAACAGCATATCACATACCTTTAGCCTGCAGCCATCCGAAAATCGGTTTTATCTTGAACTTGGTAGCGTCCAATGTGACTTTAACATTGGCTGGCAAGATCCTCGGTATATTCTCCAGTAGACCGCCACCAGTGATGTGCGCCAGTCCCTTGACCAGTTCTTTCTTGATGGCCGGCAGAAGTTCTTTGACGTAGATCCCGGTCGGTACTAAGAACTCTTCACCGAATGATTTGTTTGTGGTACTGAAGGGAGCTTTCTCTGAGTACCTGTATGGAAAATGATGTATTTTTAAATTCATGGTCTGTGTAGGTGTGGTATGGTCCAGTCTTACTTGAATTTTAGCCGAAACTGACAGCTTTATCAAAGAGAGAGCACGCGCGACTGCTGCTTGTTTAGTGCGATAGACAATAGTGCGGTGTGACGAATGGATAAAAAATATACGAATCTAAAACAAAAACAAAGACGGACTAACGTCTGGTAGATTATGAAAAAAAATGAGAGATGTATTTTTTGACGACGTATTACATCAGCTGTCTGGATTCCATAGTATAAGCTTTCCTTAGTTTGGGGCTAGATGGTGTTGTGATGAATATTCACCAAGGGGCTGAAATGAGCGTTTCAAGCAGCCCAGTATACCATCTAGGGATAGGCCCTCCCGACTCGATGACGCGCCGCTTGATTCCTATGCTTCACTGCAGCCAAATCCGGGGTTCGTCCCGCGAGAGATGAGCCCGTAAGAGCACCGACGCGGCGCCGGCGATGTTAGGGTCGACCACGACAGCGATCCCGCGACTCTAGGCCCAAGTAATGCCGGAGAAAATTATGGGGGTTGTAGTCATAGATTGGTCTCACTAACCCCCTGAAGCGAGACCAAGCCATACAGCAAAACCTGTGGCGGTTTTAGGTCGGTAGGGACACACAATAATTTATTTATCTAGTTACCTGTGCTCTCCTTCCGCCATAATCTTCTGCACGATGCTATATCTTTATTTTATTTTATTTATTTTATTCACTTATTTATTGATCTTCTTAATTTAAAAGTTTTTTACAATATATATATAAAATAAACATTATAAAAAACTTAAAAACTAGGGTGCCGCCAGCAGCGGGGCAGGGCCCAAGCTACCGGTGGTTAGGGCTGCAGAGAGAGGAACCTCCTGACGATGCGCGCTGTGTCTAGGATGACTGCCTTCTGTATCTGACCCTTGATCCAACCGTCTAGCGAAAGCCTCTTGAGATGTTGGTCGAGGCTTTTCGCTATAAGGCCGTTTGCCGACACGACTATTGGGACTATGATCGTCGAATCAACATCCCACATGGCGGTAACCTCATGAGCCAAGTCAAGGTACTTGCTAAGCTTGTCCTTCTCGGCTTTCACGAGGTTCTCGTCATGTGGTACGGTGATATCGATGATCACAGCCCGGCGCTGAGACCGGTCTACCAGCACGATATCAGGCTTATTGGCGACAATAGTCCTGTCCGTGATGATAGAGCGGTCCCAGTAGAGCAACGCACGACCATTCTCGAGAACTGGCAGAGGTGCGTACTTATAGTACGGCACCTCGGACTCGACAAGGCAGTATCGAAGAGCAAGTTGCTGGTGGATGATCCTGGCTACTAGGTTATGTCTGTGCAAGTACTCGCCGTTAGCAAGATGCGAACAACCGGAAATAACATGACGAAGTGATTCGCCTGGACGGCGGCATGCCCGACAAATGTCGACCGTACCGTCCTTCATTATGAATTTCCGGTAATTGTTCGTCTTGATAACTTCGTCTGCAATTGCACAGGCAAAACCCTCGGTTTCTCCGAAGAGGTCCCCGAAGCGCAGCCAGTTCACCGACGCGAGTAGATTCACATCAGGTCCCGTCAGGGCCCGATAGAACCGCCCGTGTAGCTCCTTGCTCTTCCATACCTCCTTGCGATCATCAGTGCTGAGCACCGATGGTTTGCGCCAGTTCTCGTTTGCCATTGAAAGAGGCGTGAAGCTCCTGTCAACTGCCACAACATCGCGATGCATCCCGGACTCACTGTTGCGGAAATAATCCCTGAGACTGCATACCTCGCGGTTGTGAAGGTTCTTGGCATTTAAAAAGCCTCGACCCCCCAACTTCCGCGGGATATACAGTCTCATAACAGACGAGCGCGGGTGTAGCATGCGGTGTGTTGTGAGCAGTTGACGGACCTTTCTGTCCAGGGCGTCGAGCTCAGTCTGAGTCCATCTCAGTATGCCAAAGGAGTACATCAGCAGAGGCATTACCCAACCGTTGAAGGCTCGCGCCTTGTTACCGCCTGACAAAAGACTTTTAAGTACTTTTGTCAGCCGGCAAAAGAAGCGCTCCTTCACCGATTTCTTAATGTCATCTGCTAATATACCCAACGACTGTGACATACCGAGATATTTGTAGGTCTCGTCTTCGGAGAGGGATCTGAGAGTTATAGTCTCGAAAAGTTGTAAATTCTCTGAACTTACTACTTTCCCTTGCTGTACATGCATGACCGCACACTTGTCGACACCGAACTCCATCTTGATGGCGTTACTAAAAACCTCTGTGGTTTTTAATAGCTCCAACAAGTCTTGGCGTTTCGGTGCAAAAAGTTTGAGGTCGTCCATGTACAGCAAATGAGATATAACCTCACCTCCTCTACGAAGACGATAGCCTAACTCTGAATCTTTCAGCAGAGTGCTGAGAGGATTCAGACTTAGGCACCACCATAGGGAACTCAGACTGTCTCCCTGAAATATTCCCCTTTCAATCTTTATCAAGTCCTCCGAAACAAACGAGCTGTCTACGCTACCTGGTTGACGAAGGACTGTGACCCACTGTCCCATGCATTTGCGTAGAAAAGATTTTAAGGTTGGATCTATTTTGTATAACCCTAAAACCTTTTCCAACCACGAATGGGGCATTGCATCATAGGCCTTCTTATAGTCAATCCAGGCAGTGGAGAGGGCGCCTTTGTTTCGTTTGACTTGGTGGCAAATGGTCGTGTCAATAAGGAGCAGCTCCTTAGTACCACGGGACCCAATCTTACATCCATTCTGAGAGGAGGCCAAAACGTTATTCGCGACAATATGCGTGTAAATTTTTGCTCTCAGAATGGATGTAAGCAGCTTATAGATGGTAGGTAAGCACGTAATGGGTCTGTAGTTCTTTGGTTCCGTGGTACTACCAGACTTATGGAGCAGGAAGGTGACTCCGGTGGTCAAGAAACTAGGAAGATAACCTGTCTCGAGGGCTTCTTGGAATTGTGTTGCCAAACGTTCATGTGAGCATCGAAACCACTTTATCCAAAAGTTGTGCAATCCGTCCGGCCCAGGACTTTTCATTTTATTTATTGTTAAGGTACACAAAACAGTATACAATTAAATTAAATTAACAAGGTTATAAAATAATAGGTTCAGTTCCAAATCGTATACCTAAAATATGTGTACACAGCATGAGCTAAAAAATATTATTACGATGACGAAAAATTTGTAGAGCTAATAACATGTTTGTTGAGTTTAAGGCTTAATTGCCCTGGAATTAAATAATGGCTAATATATTTCGCTTAAATTTGGCTAAATTACATTCAAATATATCGACAGATTGATGATGTTTATTGAGGATATCATTGTATTGGCGACACATTCTGACAATGGGTAACTTGTGGCTATCTAGTAACTTGTGGCTTTCTTCCGCCATGGGTAAGTATTAGAAGCAAGCTGGATATTTTGCATCCGATAAACGAGCTTTGCTTGGTTTCTGGCAAGATGGTGTTGTGTAAGAAAGGTCCTATCCTGAGAGAAATGTTCTATCCTGTGAGAAAGGTCCTATCCTGTGAGAAAGATCCTATCCTGTGAGTAAGGGCCCAATCCCAGAATAGGGCCTTTCTGTGAGATTAATTACCTGTGCCCTCCTTCCGCCATGATCTTCTGCACGAGGCTGTACCCGTTGCTGTGCACGCCCGTAGAAGGTAACGCCAGCACGGCGTCCCCGGCGCGGATGTCGCGCGCGCGCGGCAGCTGCTTCGAGTTGTCGACCACGCCCACCGCGAACCCGGCCAGGTCGTACTTGCCGATCTCGTACATCGACGGCATTTCCGCGGTCTCGCCGCCTGACACAAAATTATTGTTTTATTAGAATAAAAATGTATTTATTGTCATACTGTCTTTACAAAGATCTTAACTTCATCATCAGCCGCAAGACGTCCACTGCTGAACATAGGCCTCCCCCCTAGATTTCCACAACGAACGGTCCTGCGCAACCTGCAACCAGCGGTTTCCAGTGACCTTTGTGAGGTCATCTGTCCATCTAGTGGGAGGCCGTCCAACACTGCGTCTTCCGGTTCGTGGTCGCCACTCGAGAACCTTTCTTCCCCATTGGTTGTCAGTTCTTCGAGCGATGTGGCCTGCCCATTGCCACTTCAGCTTGCTTATTCTTTGAGCTATGTCGGCCACTTTCGTTCTTTTGCGAATATCCTCATTACGGATTTTGTCGCGCAAAGAGACTCCGAGCATAGCTCTCTCCATAGCTTGCTGTGTGGCTTTGAGCTTTGTTATGAGGCCCACAGTTAAGGACCACGTCTCAGTTCCATAAGCCATCACTGGCAACACGCACTGGTCTTCATCTTAACTTATCGATTGTTAAATTATTAGAGTTTCGAATTAAAAGCGTTGGTAGAGCCGGCCCACCGGCATACCCGGGGGTCTACCGCCGAACGAAAAATGTCATCGCTTTGATGTTTCTCTCTCTTTTCTTTTCGCTTGAAATGATAGAGACAGCATTAGCAAAGCGATAGCCGATTTAGTTAGGCGGTAGTAGCGCCGGGCCGCGATAAATGAACTATCCAACAGAGAAAGAATATTTCAATTCGGACCAGTACTTTCAGAGATCCTTGCGTTCAAACAAACAAACTCTTCAGTCTCTAATTCAATTTATAATATTAGTATAGATAGTAGGGTGTCATAAATAAATAAAAATACGAAACGACACATACGCAATAAACATCCGTTCCAGAGCTATGATGCTAGAAATAGAGTCAGGTCAAACGTATCACACCCCGTCTATTGTGCGTCGTGGCTTAATCAAATTAGTAAGATATACCTACTAAAATAGAGTCCAAAATCGTATGAAAAAGCACTTACCAAGCAAAGCACATCCCGAGAGCATACAAGCACCAGCGATCCCTCTGACGATGGTGCAGGCTACATCGACCTGCAGGCGGCCGCACGCCATGTAATCTAGGAACGCGAACGGCTCCGCGCCCGCGCATAGGATGTCGTTCACGCACATGGCCACTAGGTCTTGCCCTATCGTGTCGTATTTGCCCATTATTTCTGCAATCTGGTAAAGAAAAATAATTATATTATGATACAAGTATGGAAAACGTTTCAATTGAGCGAATCTTGGGTTTGTTGTAATTTTGGGTGAGTTGTGCCCGATGGTTTCAAATGATGGTGTCTTCAAATAATAATAATAATAATATTGGTGGACAATTCACACACAACACCATCTGACCCCAAACTAAGCAAAGCTTGTGTGATGGCGGCCAGATAGCTGATATAATACTTATATAGTTTTATATACATACTTATTATACATAGAAACACCCAGACACAGTGCAAACATTTGAATTCATCACACAAATATTTGCACTGGGTGGGGATCGAACCCACGACCCTAGGTATCTTCTAGGTAAATACGCTCTATCGTGGACCGTATCGGCTCTTAGCATCAGGCGAGAAGACTGTCAAGTGTAAACCTATAAAAATTAAACAAAACTACACATAGTCCAGTAACTTTGTCGCCTGAATGTATGGAGTAGGATGCGTTAAATCCAGTAGATCTGATTTTTTTGCAGACTTGTTTATGATGTTGGCCTAATGATTGTCCCAAGTTTGTGACCTCGAGCGACGAACGCAACTTTGTCAAAAATCTAAAAAACCGCGAAAAAATCGTTTATTTTGCAAATTTTGGCGATTATAACCCTAAACGACTAGTTTTTGTAAAAACTTTCTTATGACGTTTATAAAGTAGACTAAATTTGCTACAATATGATACTAGAATTGTCTCTGTACACTCAATAGTTTCTGAGAATAAGTCTTTCAAAGTTTATAATTTTTTTCGTACTTCGCAATTTTTAGCAATATTTTAACTCCTACTTGACCACTTTGTGGCACAGTTACGGCGGTTTTTAACCCCCGACCAAAAAAAGAGGTGTTATAAATTTGACGTCGAAGTCTGTCTGTCTATCAGACAGACACACATACAGGTCTGTCTCTATGTGTATCTGCCTGTGTGTGTATCTGTCTATGGCACCGTAGAGCTCAAACGGATGGGCCGATTTCGATGCGGTTTTTTTTATTTAAAGATACATTTTTGTGTTGATGTTTTGAACTATTTTTGGTTAATATCGATTCAAGATGGCCGCCTCCACCAAATGGCAGACCAAATATTTCGTCACAATCTACGTCAATATGGGTATCAAATGAAAGGGCTTGACTAGTACGTATAACAAATTTCAAATCACAAAATGGCGAACTCCATAATTTTTTTTTTCACTAATGCCTTAATATGGGTATCAAATGAAAGGGCTTGACTAGTAGACTACTATGCACTATGACAAATTTCAAATCTATGATGGCCGCAGCCACAAAATGACGAAATACGTTTCTTTTTTCACAATTACCTCGATATGGTACAAATATGGTATAAATATAAATTTTTCATAGTGTATAGTAGTCTACTAGTCAAGCTCTTTCATTTGACACCCATATTAAGGCATTAAGTAGTAAGTAATAGTAAGGGGGAAGCGCTTAACATCTAGTTTCCCCAAATGTCAACCTCTCCTGCGCGCGGTACACCCTGCTGCCGACTAACGAGGCTCTGACGACCGAACCAATGGCGGTATATCCATTTAAAAGCCAGTCCCAAATTGACCTGGCCGGTGACGGGCAGCGGCGTCATCGGTGCAAAGGACTGGCTCCGCGGTCACCAACCCGCCTGCCAAACGTGGTGACTATGGCAAACACCCCCCCATATGATGGTCACAACAAAGAAACGGCCCCTAGTCCCCGGCGGCTCCGTTATTCCAGGCGCTGGTGGCAGCCTTGGTTCCGGCGGAGCATGGGGTGCTAAGAATCCCCGGCAGACGCCCCGCCACCAAACCCAACGACTCGACCTGGCAACGTACAACGCACGGACGCTGAGGGCTGACGAAAAGATTGTGGAGCTGGAAGAAGAAGTGGACAAGTTGCGCTGGGATATCATAGGGTTATCCGAAGTCCGTAGACAGGGCGAGGACAGAATAACCCTCGAATCCGGCAACTTGTTCTACTACCGGGAGGGAGATCAACAATTCCAAGGGGGTGTCGGGTTTATCATCCGCAAGTCTCTCGTCAACAACGTGTTAATGATCGAGAGTGTGTCGAGCAGGGTTGTATACCTTGTACTTGAAATAACCGACCGGTATTCATTGAAGGTCATACAGGTATACGCACCGACCTCGACAAATCCCGACGAAGAGGTTGAGACCATGTATGAGGACATCTCCAAAGCCATACATATCTCGCCAACACATTTCACAGTTGTGATGGGAGACTTCAACGCGAAACTAGGCAAACGTAGCGGTGATGAGTTGAGAGTGGGACAATTCGGATATGGGCAGCGGAACCCAAGACGGCAACGTCTAGCTGATTTCTTGGAAAGGGAGAGCCTCTTTATGATGAACTCCTTTTTCAAGAAACAGCCACAACGAAAATGGACCTGGATTAGCCCAGATGGTTCCACAAAAAATGAGATCGACTTCATTATGACGACTAAACGGCAAATATTCAGCGATGTCTCTGTGATCAGTAGGGTTAAAACCGGCAGCGATCACCGTATTGTAAGAGGCACGCTGAATCTAAACATTAAGTTCGAAAGATCACGTCTAATGAAGTCCACGCTCCGACCAAATTATGCTCAAATCGAAGATCTCGACAACTTTCAACTCGAACTTCAAAATCGCTTCGAAGCCTTAGATGAATGCGTAACGGCGGATGAAATAAACGACAGGCTGGTGGAAACTGTTCAAGCAGTTGGCAGGGAATTTTATAAGAGCCGACGCCAGAATAGAACCCGAAAGCTCTCCGATCATACTCTGAATCTCATGGCGGTTAGGCGAGATATGCGATTGCAGTCTTCGGTCGACATGACGGTATACAGACGGCTCAATAGACAGATTTCTACTTGTGTGCGACGCGACATACGCTGCTTCAATACTTCGTGTATTGAAGAAGCGATCAAGCGGAATAAAGGCTCGAAAGTGTTCGCAAGAAATCTGTCTCTTGGGCAAAGTCAATTGACCAAACTGAAGACCGACAGTGGTAACGTCGTCTCGTCGAGGGCCGAGATTTTGGAGGAGATTGAGAAGTTCTATGAACAGTTATACACCTCTACGCAAACACGACCTGTCGTTAGCATGGCAAAAGACCCAAGAGCCAAGCTGACCCGACACTTTACCGAAGACATCCCGGAAGTCAGCCTGTATGAGATTAGGATGGCCCTCAAACAACTTAAGAACAACAAATCAAAATCAAATCAAAAAATCAAAAAAGCTTTATTTGTACAATTTACATGACATTGTGCGACATTAAAATATGTAATACAAATTAGCAAGATATTTATTTAGGTTTGAACTCTGTTTCCCACACTAGGTCGGTCCTGTGTCGTGGGAGACAGCGCTTAAAAATATGTTATAAACAATTTTAAAAGAAACTTAAAATTAGGGGTTTTACAATTTGTGGGTAGAAATGAAAAAACAAGACGACTGGGGCCTGTGTTTCAGAATTTCAATTAGATTTCACAAATTGTGGGTAAACACGATAAACAAGACGGGCAGGGCCTGTGTTTCGAAGATACAAGTTTCCTCGAATGTCACAAGTTTTTGTGGAATGTGTTTGTGAAATTGTGCGTGTGTGAAAGTGTGCATATGTAAAAGTGTGTGTTTGCGTTGTGTGATGTAATCCTACTAATATTTAGTTGTAAATGTATGGACGTTTTGATCTTTGTTGCTCAATTATGTCGTAACGTATGAACGGATTCGGCTGAAATTTGGAAATTTGCTTTTGTTTGGTGACACAGCGGGTGCTGAAGTTATAAGTTTTGCTGGAACTTTGTAGATATAGTAGGGCACCATTAGTATGTAGAAAAATAGTATTGTAGTAGGAAGCTCAGATATTAGATTTTGTTTCTCAACCACATCGCATCGCCCAAACGTAATAGTCCAAAAAGAAGTAAGTACAGGGACCTGATTCCATCCCAGCAGTCAAGATTGATTACATGAAGGTGGCTGCAATGAAACAGGTCCCGTAATATTAGCTCCGAATTGAAATAATTTGCTCTGTCTCATGGCGACTCAGCGATTGTAGCCATGTTTTAACTTTTGTCTTACATAAATGGCGGGACAATTTAAGTAAACCTAGGCTTTCATCGAGCTGCTGGTATAGAAATGGTCCTTTAAAGTAGAAAGATCGTTGTGCAAAGGTAGTTCTTACACGGGGTTGTGGCCAGGTGTTACGCCGACAAGCTCGAGTAGGTGGTATCATTGTGTATATGGCGGACATATGGAACCGCGTTGTAGCTCGCAAGATGTATAGTTGTCGGACAGACAGATACTTCGTATCATCATACAGCCGTTCCGTCGGATATAGCCTTGGCTTCTTGTATGCTATCTTCAAGATGAGCCTTTCCCGTTCCAATTTCAGCATCAATGTCTTGGGTGCAGATCCCCAGCATACAATACAACAACAAGGCACCTGGCGACGACGGAATTACGACTGAGCTTCTGAGAGCGGGTGGAAAACCGGTACTTAAAGTCCTCCAGAAGCTGTTCGACTCCGTCATACTTGACGGTAATACGCCAGAAGCGTGGAGCAGAAGTGTGGTGGTGCTCTTCTTCAAAAAAGGTGACAACACCTTGTTGAAGAACTACAGACCCATCTCACTTCTGAGCCACGTTTATAAGTTGTTTTCGAGGGTAATCACGAATCGTCTCGCACGCAGGTTTGACGACTTCCAGCCACCCGAACAAGCCGGTTTCCGAAAAGGCTATAGTACCGTAGACCACATACATACGCTTCGGCAGATTATACAGAAAACCGAGGAGTATAATCGGCCACTATGTATAGCGTATGTGGACTATGAGAAAGCCTTCGATTCCATCGAGACCTGGGCAGTGCTTCAGTCTCTCCAGCGATGCCGCATGGACTATCGCTATATCGAAGTGTTGAGGTGCATTTACAGCAAAGCCACAATGTCTATCCGATTACAGGACCAGTGCACAAAACATATCCGGCTACAGAAAGGCGTGAGACAGGGAGATGTTATATCTCCGAAACTGTTCACTGCCGCGCTGGAAGATGTTTTCAAGCTACTGGACTGGAACGGACATGGCATCAATATCAACGGCGAATGCATCACTCACCTTCGGTTTGCCGACGATATAGTCATTGTGGCGGAGTCGATGGAGGACCTCGGTGCTATGCTCAGGGACCTCAGTAGAGTATCCCAACAGGTAGGTTTGAGGATGAATATGGACAAGACGAAGGTCATGTCAAATGTTCATGTCTCACCTGTACCGGTTATTGTTGGGAATACCACACTCGAAGTTGTTGACGAATACGTCTACCTGGGTCAAAAGATCCAATTGGGTAGATCCAACTTCGACAAAGAGGTCCAGCGAAGGATCCAACTCGGATGGGCAGCGTTCGGGAAACTACGGCACATCTTGGAGTCCAAAATACCCCAATGCTTGAAGACGAAAGTCTTCAATCAGTGCGTGTTGCCAGTGATGACTTATGGAACTGAGACGTGGTCCTTAACTGTGGGCCTCATAACAAAGCTCAAAGTCACACAGCGAGCTATGGAGCTAGCTATGCTCGGAGTCTCTTTGCGCGACAGAATCCGTAATGAGGATATTCGCAAAAGAACTAAAGTAGCCGACGTAGCTCGAAGAGTAGCTAAGCTGAAGTGGCAATGGGCAGGCCACATCGCTCGCAGAACTGACAACCGATGGGGAAGAAAGGTTCTCGAGTGGCGACCACGAACCGGAAGACGCAGTGTTGGACGGCCTCCCACTAGATGGACAGATGACCTCACGAAGGTCGCTGGAAACCGCTGGTTGCAGGTTGCGCAGGACCATTCGTTGTGGAAATCTAGGGGGGAGGCCTATGTCCAGCAGTGGACGTCTTACGGCTGATGATGATGATGACGATGATTAAGGAATTAGTGAAAAAAAAAATTATGGAGTTCGCCATTTTGTGATTTGAAATTTGTTATACTGTATAGTACTCTAGTAGTCAAGCCCTTTCATTTGATACCCATATTGAGGTAGATTGTGATGAAATATTTGGTCTGCCATTTGGTGGAGGCGGCCATCTTGAATCGATATTAACCAAAAATAGCTCAAAACATCAACACAAAAATGTATCTTCAAATTAAAAAAACCGCATCGGTATCGGCCCATCCGTTTGAGCTTTACGGTGCCATAGACAGATACACACACAGGCAGATACACATAGAGACAGACCTGTATGTGTGTCTGTCTGATAGACAGACAGACTTCGACGTCAAATTTATAACACCTCTTTTTTTGATCGGGGGTTAAAAACCGCCGTAACTGTGCCACAAAGTGGTCAAGTAGGAGTTAAAATATGACTAAAAATTGCGAAGTACGAAATAACTTATAAACTTTGAAAGACTTATTCTCAGAAACTATTGGGAGTACAGAGACAATTCCAGTATCATATTGTAGCAAATTTAATCTACTTTATAAACGCCATAAGAAAGTTTTTACAAAAACTAGTCGTTTAGGGTTATAATCGCCAAAATTTGAAAAATAAACGATTTTTTTCGCGGTTTTTTCGATTTTTGACAAAGTTGCGTTCGTCGCTCGAGGTCACAAACTTGGGACAATCATTAGGCCAACATCATAAACAAGTCTGCAAAAAATCAGATCTACCGGATTTAACACCTACGGTAATGTTTAAAGTTACTGTACTAACACTAATTAAAAATATTATCTTTCCTTCACCGTTTTTAAGTTAGCGACAATAGTCATAGTCATAGTACTTTATTAATAACTGTGGTGTTACATGTCATACAATTATAATTATACATCATGTGTATTGGTGTAGATAAAATAACTTAAAGAATGACAGTGTAGTTCGTTAAGATCACAGAAATCTAAATAATTATTTAGATTTCTGTGGTTAATTAAGATTATGCATGAATGTCCAATTATATAATCAAATAAATATCAATGTCAAACCGAAATTAATACAAAATAAAAATTATGATTCAATTATACAATTTACACAGTCAACTGAATAATTCAAAAAAAAATTACATAAAACTCGTTAAATACGAAACATAGTTACATTATAAATTAGATATGAATTTTTAAACAACTACAAAAAGAATAAAATAAATCAAAAATAAAAAAAAAACAACTCAATTTTATTTCTGTCAGATTAGTGTAACGGTAAAATGCCTGCTCGATAAGCCAATTTTTAACTTTGTGCTTGAAAGATGCTCTCGTGGCAGCATCCCTAATTTCGCGAGGTAGACGATTGAACACTTCTGTCGCCGCAACGTGCACCAGTTTGTCCGACTTGGCCAGCCGGTGCGGCACCGCGCGCAGCCTGTGCGCGTACCGCGCCGCGTCGGGCGCGCGCGTGTCTCCGACGTGCGAGTACTCTTCGGGATGATCCCTGGCGTACAGAGCTGCCTCGAGACACATTAAGCCTGTTACCGTCATTATTCCCATGGACCGGAAGTATGATGCTAAAGGAGTGTCCTGTGGCACGCCTAAAATTGCTCGTACGGCTCTTTTCTGCATTCTGAAGACGCGCTCCCATTCGGCAGCACGCCCCCAGAGCTCAACACCATATTGGAGCAACGAGTGCACGGATGCAAAATAGCATTGCCGGACCATGGAGTACGGTAATATGGCGGACACGCGCCCCAGAGCGAAGCAAGCACTGCCTATTTTGCCGCACAGCCTATCGATATGGTCTTCCCAAGTTAGAGCACTGTCTAGTTGGAAACCAAGAAAAGACGCAGAATGGACCTGTTCTATCTTCACATTTTCGATCTCAACTGTCAGCGCTCTATAGAGTCGGCCGGCCAAATTAAAATGGACAAACTGTGTTTTATTTGCGTTGAGCATCAGCCCGTTACCCCGGAACCATTTAGCGAGATGAGTTGCCACGAGATTTAGTCTATTTTCTAACTCACCCAGTGACTGCGCCGTGACGATGACAGCAACATCATCCGCGTACATAAGGACGTGTCCATTTGAGATATTCTCCGGCAGATCGTTGAGTAGAAGGGAGAACATTATATTGGAGAGCGAGGAACCCTGTGCCACTCCGATCACCGTCTCCAATGGCTGGGACCTCGCCTTTCCCCCATTCCCCACAACGACCTGACGTCGGTCGGACATGAAATCTGTCAGCAGTTTTAGGGCGACATTTCTAATACCATAATGATTCATCTTACGTAATAGTCCAAAAAGAAGTAAGTACAGGGACCTGATTCCATCCCAGCAGTCAAGATTGATTACATGAAGGTGGCTGCAATGAAACAGGTCCCGTAATATTAGCTCCGAATTGAAATAATTTGCTCTGTCTCATGGCGACTCAGCGATTGTAGCCATGTTTTAACTTTTGTCTTACATAAATGGCGGGACAATTTAAGTAAACCTAGGCTTTCATCGAGCTGCTGGTATAGAAATGGTCCTTTAAAGTAGAAAGATCGTTGTGCAAAGGTAGTTCTTACACGGGGTTGTGGCCAGGTGTTACGCCGACAAGCTCGAGTAGGTGGTATCATTGTGTATATGGCGGACATATGGAACCGCGTTGTAGCTCGCAAGATGTATAGTTGTCGGACAGACAGATACTTCGTATCATCATACAGCCGTTCCGTCGGATATAGCCTTGGCTTCTTGTATGCTATCTTCAAGATGAGCCTTTCCCGTTCCAATTTCAGCATCAATGTCTTGGGTGCAGATCCCCAGCATACAATACAACAACAAGGCACCTGGCGACGACGGAATTACGACTGAGCTTCTGAGAGCGGGTGGAAAACCGGTACTTAAAGTCCTCCAGAAGCTGTTCGACTCCGTCATACTTGACGGTAATACGCCAGAAGCGTGGAGCAGAAGTGTGGTGGTGCTCTTCTTCAAAAAAGGTGACAACACCTTGTTGAAGAACTACAGACCCATCTCACTTCTGAGCCACGTTTATAAGTTGTTTTCGAGGGTAATCACGAATCGTCTCGCACGCAGGTTTGACGACTTCCAGCCACCCGAACAAGCCGGTTTCCGAAAAGGCTATAGTACCGTAGACCACATACATACGCTTCGGCAGATTATACAGAAAACCGAGGAGTATAATCGGCCACTATGTATAGCGTATGTGGACTATGAGAAAGCCTTCGATTCCATCGAGACCTGGGCAGTGCTTCAGTCTCTCCAGCGATGCCGCATGGACTATCGCTATATCGAAGTGTTGAGGTGCATTTACAGCAAAGCCACAATGTCTATCCGATTACAGGACCAGTGCACAAAACATATCCGGCTACAGAAAGGCGTGAGACAGGGAGATGTTATATCTCCGAAACTGTTCACTGCCGCGCTGGAAGATGTTTTCAAGCTACTGGACTGGAACGGACATGGCATCAATATCAACGGCGAATGCATCACTCACCTTCGGTTTGCCGACGATATAGTCATTGTGGCGGAGTCGATGGAGGACCTCGGTGCTATGCTCAGGGACCTCAGTAGAGTATCCCAACAGGTAGGTTTGAGGATGAATATGGACAAGACGAAGGTCATGTCAAATGTTCATGTCTCACCTGTACCGGTTATTGTTGGGAATACCACACTCGAAGTTGTTGACGAATACGTCTACCTGGGTCAAAAGATCCAATTGGGTAGATCCAACTTCGACAAAGAGGTCCAGCGAAGGATCCAACTCGGATGGGCAGCGTTCGGGAAACTACGGCACATCTTGGAGTCCAAAATACCCCAATGCTTGAAGACGAAAGTCTTCAATCAGTGCGTGTTGCCAGTGATGACTTATGGAACTGAGACGTGGTCCTTAACTGTGGGCCTCATAACAAAGCTCAAAGTCACACAGCGAGCTATGGAGCTAGCTATGCTCGGAGTCTCTTTGCGCGACAGAATCCGTAATGAGGATATTCGCAAAAGAACTAAAGTAGCCGACGTAGCTCGAAGAGTAGCTAAGCTGAAGTGGCAATGGGCAGGCCACATCGCTCGCAGAACTGACAACCGATGGGGAAGAAAGGTTCTCGAGTGGCGACCACGAACCGGAAGACGCAGTGTTGGACGGCCTCCCACTAGATGGACAGATGACCTCACGAAGGTCGCTGGAAACCGCTGGTTGCAGGTTGCGCAGGACCATTCGTTGTGGAAATCTAGGGGGGAGGCCTATGTCCAGCAGTGGACGTCTTACGGCTGATGATGATGATGACGATGATTAAGGAATTAGTGAAAAAAAAAATTATGGAGTTCGCCATTTTGTGATTTGAAATTTGTTATACTGTATAGTACTCTAGTAGTCAAGCCCTTTCATTTGATACCCATATTGAGGTAGATTGTGATGAAATATTTGGTCTGCCATTTGGTGGAGGCGGCCATCTTGAATCGATATTAACCAAAAATAGCTCAAAACATCAACACAAAAATGTATCTTCAAATTAAAAAAACCGCATCGGTATCGGCCCATCCGTTTGAGCTTTACGGTGCCATAGACAGATACACACACAGGCAGATACACATAGAGACAGACCTGTATGTGTGTCTGTCTGATAGACAGACAGACTTCGACGTCAAATTTATAACACCTCTTTTTTTGATCGGGGGTTAAAAACCGCCGTAACTGTGCCACAAAGTGGTCAAGTAGGAGTTAAAATATGACTAAAAATTGCGAAGTACGAAATAACTTATAAACTTTGAAAGACTTATTCTCAGAAACTATTGGGAGTACAGAGACAATTCCAGTATCATATTGTAGCAAATTTAATCTACTTTATAAACGCCATAAGAAAGCTTTTACAAAAACTAGTCGTTTAGGGTTATAATCGCCAAAATTTGAAAAATAAACGATTTTTTTCGCGGTTTTTTCGATTTTTGACAAAGTTGCGTTCGTCGCTCGAGGTCACAAACTTGGGACAATCATTAGGCCAACATCATAAACAAGTCTGCAAAAAATCAGATCTACCGGATTTAACACCTACGGTAATGTTTAAAGTTACTGTACTAACACTAATTAAAAATATTATCTTTCCTTCACCGTTTTTAAGTTAGCGACAATAGTCATAGTCATAGTACTTTATTAATAACTGTGGTGTTACATGTCATACAATTATAATTATACATCATGTGTATTGGTGTAGATAAAATAACTTAAAGAATGACAGTGTAGTTCGTTAAGATCACAGAAATCTAAATAATTATTTAGATTTCTGTGGTTAATTAAGATTATGCATGAATGTCCAATTATATAATCAAATAAATATCAATGTCAAACCGAAATTAATACAAAATAAAAATTATGATTCAATTATACAATTTACACAGTCAACTGAATAATTCAAAAAAAAATTACATAAAACTCGTTAAATACGAAACATAGTTACATTATAAATTAGATATGAATTTTTAAACAACTACAAAAAGAATAAAATAAATCAAAAATAAAAAAAAAACAACTCAATTTTATTTCTGTCAGATTAGTGTAACGGTAAAATGCCTGCTCGATAAGCCAATTTTTAACTTTGTGCTTGAAAGATGCTCTCGTGGCTGCATCCCTAATTTCGCGAGGTAGACGATTGAACACTTCTGTCGCCGCAACGTGCACCAGTTTGTCCGACTTGGCCAGCCGGTGCGGCACCGCGCGCAGCCTGTGCGCGTACCGCGCCGCGTCGGGCGCGCGCGTGTCTCCGACGTGCGAGTACTCTTCGGGATGATCCCTGGCGTACAGAGCTGCCTCGAGACACATTAAGCCTGTTACCGTCATTATTCCCATGGACCGGAAGTATGATGCTAAAGGAGTGTCCTGTGGCACGCCTAAAATTGCTCGTACGGCTCTTTTCTGCATTCTGAAGACGCGCTCCCATTCGGCAGCACGCCCCCAGAGCTCAACACCATATTGGAGCAACGAGTGCACGGATGCAAAATAGCATTGCCGGACCATGGAGTACGGTAATATGGCGGACACGCGCCCCAGAGCGAAGCAAGCACTGCCTATTTTGCCGCACAGCCTATCGATATGGTCTTCCCAAGTTAGAGCACTGTCTAGTTGGAAACCAAGAAAAGACGCAGAATGGACCTGTTCTATCTTCACATTTTCGATCTCAACTGTCAGCGCTCTATAGAGTCGGCCGGCCAAATTAAAATGGACAAACTGTGTTTTATTTGCGTTGAGCATCAGCCCGTTACCCCGGAACCATTTAGCGAGATGAGTTGCCACGAGATTTAGTCTATTTTCTAACTCACCCAGTGACTGCGCCGTGACGATGACAGCAACATCATCCGCGTACATAAGGACGTGTCCATTTGAGATATTCTCCGGCAGATCGTTGAGTAGAAGGGAGAACATTATATTGGAGAGCGAGGAACCCTGTGCCACTCCGATCACCGTCTCCAATGGCTGGGACCTCGCCTTTCCCCCATTCCCCACAACGACCTGACGTCGGTCGGACATGAAATCTGTCAGCAGTTTTAGGGCGACATTTCTAATACCATAATGATTCATCTTGGCCGCTAAAACTTTATGGTCGGCCACATCGAAGGCCTTAGAGAGGTCGCAGAGTATGATTGCAACTTGCATCTTGTCCTCACGGGCCTGAACCACTCGACGGACAATCTCCCTGACCATCGATGTGGTCGACCTGCCACTCCGGTACGCGTATTGTCTGTCGCTGAGCGATTCACAGTCTGCAAGGTACTGGGTAAGACGAGCGCTCAAGCCATACTCGAAGATTTTTGCTATTCCTGGAATTATCGAGACAGGTCTATAGCTGTCTATGTCTTCCTGCTTTCCTTTGCCCTTATACAAAGGGGAAACCTTTATATTTTTTAAGGCAGGCGGATATCGTCCATATTTGCAGCAGTTATTGAATAAGCATGATAAAATAGACGACATCGGCTCCGCTGCATTGTATAACAGTGACGTAGAAATTCCGTACACATCTACAGCCTTTTTTCGTGCTATGCCGAATGATATAATGCGGTAGACCTCGAGCGCCGTAAACGGCCTCAATCTCAGCGAGCGGTCGGCGGGCGGGCGCGCTGCGCCCAGCGCTTGCGTCGCCGCGTCGACGTCGGCCGCGGGCGCGCCGCACGCCGCCGCCGCGGACACGAAGTACTCGTTCACGGCGCTCACGGCGTGATTCACAGAGGGGAATCTAGACCCGTCGGGTCGCGTCAAAACATCAGTATAGTCTGCACGCCTATTAGTTCTACCTGTTTCCGTGCCTACAACGTTCCACATCGACCTAGTTATATTGTCGGATTGGGCGATAATATTATTGTAGTACCTACTTCTCTCAGTTTTAATAAGATCGTCGTATTTAATTTGAAATTCGTCAATTTTTAATTGTAGTTCATAATTATCAGGAAATTGTATTTTTAAGTTGCTCATGTCGATCAATAGATTATTCAATGTCATAATTTCACTTGTTGCCCAAACAACACTCCTTTTACTGATGTCGGTTAATCGTAAAGGAAAGCAAACCTCATGATTATACTGCAGTATATTTGCAATAGCTTCCGCTAATCCATCGGGTGAAGCCTGATACTTGCTTTCATACTTTGCCCAATCCGTTCCCGCCAGCGCCGAGACAAAGTTAGTTTTGTTGGCGTGAGTGTAGCTTCTAACGTACCGTAGCGACGGCACGGCGGCGCGCACCGCGAGGTGGTCGGACAGCAGCGTCATGAGCGGCCGCGCGCGCGCGCCGCCCGCGCCCGCCAACCCGCGACCCACATATACATGATCGAGACATGTTTTAGAACTACCCTCGATTCTAGTGGGAAAGTCCACAATATTTACAAAATTATGTACAGACAAAAGGTCACTAAGCTTATATATGTCGGATCTATTAGGCTCAATAGTGTCGATATTTATGTCACCACAAATGATAAACTCCATATTTTCGTTGATTAGCATATCGAACAGGCATTCAAGTACGGGGAAAAATATAGAAGTGTTTGTCAAATTAGACCGGTATATACATATAACCGTAATTTTTTGGTCTAACAATTCGACCGCGGAGATCTCACATACTTGCTCGACTGATAACCGAGCGTAACGCTCCACACTTTTACATTTTATGTTATTATTAACGTAAATACATGACCCACCGTGAGCAATGTTTGGCCTACAATAATAGGAAGCAAGTCTAAAGTTATTTATGCTTATACTTTTCAATTCGTTAGTTTTAAGCCAGTGTTCAGTCAAACATAAAACGTCGCACTTCATACTATTTATCAGAAGTACCTCTAACTTCCCCGTTTTACTACGTAAAGAGCGTACGTTTTGTAGACATATGGTTACAAAACCGGTTTGTTCGTCATTCTCGTGGCTCGCCGGATCAGCTGGCGGAGTGGCGCGCCCGGGGCCGGGCGCAGGCGCAGGCACCTCTTCACGTGATGCAGTGGTGGGGTCCGCGCGCTCGCAGCTACTGGCCCGCGGCCTGCGGCTGGGGCTGCGAGCGGCCGCGAAAAAACCAATTCGCGAAGCGTATACCTTCCGGCCAGACACCGGGATCAGCAACCCGTGTCAACACACTATCAGGCATTCCAATAACGAACGAAGCGTGCCTATCGGTTTGAATTTGCCTTTTTTCTACGAAGTAGTCGGCCTTAGCGATAGTATTTAGAAAGGTCCTCACTTGATCAGTAGTAGTATTCGGTTGAAATTGCCACGCCTGAATGTAGGTAGTTTTCTCAACCGCTTGCAGGCCGTGGTCATCTTTACCTACACCTATAGTGACAAGTCTCGGTAGTTTCGCGCTGCGACGCCGTCGACCTGGAACTTGCCATTCTCCGTCAGTCGCGTCTTTAGTATCAGGAACCGGTTCCGCGGCGGGCGGTGGGGAGGCCGCGCGCGCCCGCGCCGCCACACCGGCCTCCAGTGTCGATGATGGTGACGGGGTCACCGCTTGTGCGGTCAATGTGCCTGCGTTTGTGTTAGTATGACCTTCTGGTAATCCTTTCGGTTTTCCATTTCTGAGGACTTTTTTGTTACAGTTAGATACATCCGCGATCGCAGCGGCTGCCGTTATTCGGGCATTTCTGACGGGCCGCGTAGTCAGTTCAGAGATCGGTGTGCTGTTCAGTGTATTTCTCGCTAAATTACGGGTACTTAGCTCGTTATTCTCAGATAGTTTCGCAATGAGTGTGGATTGTATGTCTAATTTGGATTGCAGTGCGTCAATTTTGCTCACCAAATCCACGACGGTCTTCGTAAGTCCTCGGACTAAGGTTTCAAGCGTTTTCGCCATGATTACAACTCAAAACAATTAATTATTTACGGAGCACAATATCACACACCAACGGTTAGGTAGGTAGGTATACAAGGCCAGAACGCAAGGGTATGAAACTAATCACGTATAGATTGGAAATGAGTTTTTTACTAAGTTCTTCCAAACCATACAAGGCCAGTACGCAAATACTCGCGTATACTTTGTAGTAACGTAGAAGTATTATGTTGTTCCATAATATACAGCGCCAGTAGGTACGCTTGCCTATAATACGCACATGACATCGAAAACACTGTGGTGCGAGTGGGATTTGAACCCGGGGCTCCTGATCGGCAATTGTCGTTCTCCCTACTAGACCAGCCGTGACTTAAATCGAAACAGACGCGGCATAAAATCATACTTAGTTGAAAGGACCAGGAAGGCCAACCCCTAGTATATCAGACAAGGTCTAGTAGGTCGTCATGTTCCAATAGCTATGTGTCACTGTGCTGTTATGTGGCAGGCATGTTGCTTACCACCAGGCATATGGCCTGCTCGTCTCGTCATTCATTAATATAAAATTAAAAATGGGCAGTCATAGGAACTGCCGATAGAAGTGAAAACTTATAACTCAGAATTTGATAGCTTACTTTGGAAACTACACGTGTGTAACCGGAGGGCGTGGCCTGGGTGGGCATCATGGCATGGCCATCTCGAAATGCGTCAGCATTTCCTATTGGCTGATGCATTTCTAGATGGCCATAGCATTATGCCGAGGCCACGCCCTTTCAGCATTTCCCATTGGCTGACGCATTTCTAAATGGCAAATAGCCATGGTCCCGCGTTTACCCGAAGATTTCTTATCATATCCAAGCGTGACGCTAGAATCCAATTCACAGCCCACGAAATATCTGTCTAGGCGCGCCTAAAGAAGTTTTCACTTCAAAAAAAAAGTAGGAAGCCGAAGTTTTCGCTGAATCTTGTATAATTTCAAATTGTTACCTTAAGCTTAGTGCCGACGCCATCAGTCCCCTGCACCAACACCGGGTCCTTCAGGCCGGGGTCCAT
This sequence comes from Ectropis crepuscularia, assembly GCA_963693475.1. NCBI lineage: Eukaryota > Metazoa > Arthropoda > Insecta > Lepidoptera > Geometridae > Ectropis > Ectropis crepuscularia. Next base: position 26,562,130 of record OY856349.1, on the reverse strand, counting down.
GGCCGACAGCTGGAAGAGTCCGCTGAAGCAGCCGAGTCGGCCCAGCACGCCGCGGCGGTGCGTCGCCGTCGCGATGGGCTCGATCTGACGCACCAGGGTCGCCGCCGCGTCGATGTCCACCCCGCTTTGGAGGTACGAGAGACCGTTCACTCTGGAAAACAACTTTGATGTATAGCTTATGCTGTAGATATTATTTTAGTATTTACATTACGTCCGTACATATATATTTTATCTTTTTTTATCTTGTCTTGGATTCTATTAGAATCTCAATGTCAAGCAACAGGGATGTCAACAATAATCACAAAAATAATAAATGTTTAGTGTTAATATGAAACTGGTGTTTTGTCGTACTATCTACGTTGATCTCAAATATCTTCCTCTTAGGTTAAGAAATCCAATTTAAAATTTATACAGCTATTTACTCATGCTGTTGTGTTTTGAAACCCGTAATTCATTCGTTTGTTAGGGTTGCGTACCCAAAGGGTAAAAACGGAACCCTATTACTGAGACTTGGCTGTCCGTCCGTCCGTCTATCACCAGGCTGTATCTCAAGAACGGTGCTAGCTAGACAGTTGACATTTTCAGATTTTCACAGATGATGTATTTCTATTGCCGCTATTACAACGCCGTGGTAGTGGCAACAACATCCTAAAAATGGTAGCACAGAACACTTTCTCGCCCCTGATGAGGCATTTTGTACATATTGGTCTCAGTAGAAACAAGAAATACTGCGAATTTATGTGTGTAAAATGTACCAAATATTTAATTTAGATTTAATTTGTAATTTTTGTTTTTAATTTTGACATGTTTTTAATTTGTGTGTAATTTTAATTTAAATTTGGTATAAAATAAGTAATCGAAAAATTATAATTGAATTAAGGTAATGTAAATGATATTTTTGTAATAATATGTAAATGGATCTAAGATATCTGAAATAAAAAGATTTTGATTTGATTTGATTACAACAAATACTAATAATAAAATAACAAATGTTTACCGTTTCTTGCTCGATTAGTTCGTCCCAAGCAAACTAGATGACGCCACTAGAAGACTAAAACGCGGTATCGAATTCTTCGTTAGACCCGTAAGGTAAAATCAAAATTCTTGTAGAACTTTTGGATGAATGCCTGTCTGCGGAAACTGCGATAGTCTATGTATACGGAATTCGGAATAAAGCCAAAACGGTTTTCGCCGTTTATTTGCTAATATTACGGAACCCTTCGAGCGGGAGTCCCACTCGCACTTGGCCACTTTTTTCTCTATTGTTTTTTTTTTCGGTCACTCAGTGAACAAAATGGAAAATTTTAAATATCGCATTGGAATTCCTAAAGAGCAGATATTTGAGATCAAAGTTGGCCAGTACGACAGAACACAAATTGCATATGTAAGGGCCTAATACAATACTAGCAACGCCCCGCGGTATCTGCCGCGTAGTTCCAGTTCCGGTTATTTTCACACGATAAAACGTGTGCTATTCCAAACTATATATTATGTGTTCAAAATTTCAACCCAATCCATACTTTGAGCTGATTGATGAGATTCTTTTGATTGAGCAACAAACATCCAAAGTTTTGCATTTATAATATAAGTACGAGTAGAACAAGTGTTTGACCATGGATCGTTGATGAGAAGCAGAACCGCGGACTAGGATGGACTAGAAGATACCTTTTAACTCTAGATTTAAAGACGTCTAGATTATTCTGAAAAGGTAACACAGATTTCGGTAGATTGTTCTACAGTTTCGCATTACGAATGATAAAAGAGGAGTCTTTTCGAGTTTATTCGAATCAGCATTAGACATTTCCACCATGAACCGATGGCGATTAGGTAAGTCTTGTTTGCCCTGCTGTCACATAGTAGAAGGGAGGTCTATAATAACACTGTTCAACATCGACTTTGTTGCCATTGATATAAGATTGATTTTGGATTAATCCTCTAATTCATGAAACTATCTGTAACTATGATTTTGGAAAATTCGCTCTGTTTTTTTGTGTCAAACTCATATTATACTATACTATAAGTACTGTTTAAGTATTTCGTTTAAGTATACTGTTTAAGTTTTTCGAAATATAAAGCCTATTGGCTATTCCAGGTTGTAATACATCGGTGACCGCATCGTTGCTTAACATCAAGCGAGATGGCAGTCAAGTGTAAAAAAATAATTAAAAGAAAAAAATGCCTGAGATCCAAGTTTCAGTTTAGTTCGGTTCTTGCGACATGATTGAGCAACAAATATCCAAACTTTCATATTTATAACATAAGTAGGATTGATTAATTATAAGTACATATACTTATTACTAAATAAAACTTAACTGAACACGCCATTTACGTTTCAATCAGTAGCCGTAGTTTTAACTAAATCACAAGCTGTGATTGGTTGAATCAAAACCAAGTCACCATTGACGTAGTGGGGCCTATAGGTGCTATAGGTAAGTATTTATTTAGTTTTATGTTGTATCCTCAATCTCAGGTTCCACATGCCTACAGGTGTAAAGCTATTTACGTTAGTGGACGACATTAATAATCTTAATATTTAAAAATCTGGTGTAAAACATTCACAAAAGTTAGTGTTTTTGTGTAATCTATAAATAAATAAATATTGGTGGACAATTCACACACAACACCATCTGACCCCAAACTAAGCAAAGCTTGTGTGATGGCGGCCAGATAGCTGATAATATAATGCTTATATAGTTTTAAATACATACTTATTATACATAGAAACACCCAAAGTGCAAACATTTGAATTCATCACACAAATATTTGCACTGGGTGGGGATCGAACCCACGACCCTCGGCTTCGCAGGCAGAGCTACTACCCACTAAGCCACGAGGCCAGTCAATTCTGGTTCAAATTGAGACATAAGATAGTTTTACAATTCAAATAGAACATTTTGTTGCCCAAAAATTAAATCAATTTGAATCTTTGAATTCAAATTGAGAATAAATAATTACTTTTGATAAAGATAAACCCAGATGAACACTCAAGGTGAGCCCAGATTTGTCTTACTTGTGTTATTTGCGAACAAGCTGCAAATTTGAGGTTCGAATCTTTCCAGGCAAAATATTTGTGTTATGAATACAATAATTAAATAGGTTTCTTAGCCGTCTCTGGTTTCCGTAGTAGGTACAAGATTTGCTTAGTTTTATACTAGGTAATGCTGTGATAGGCATGTGCACATGCTTCTATATTTTTAATTGCTAATAGGTTTGTACTAGACCGCCATCTTTTCGATGATTGACGATACGGTCTACGATTGATCGCATTTACTTAGAAAAGTCCGATTCCAGCCCGACTTGAACACAGACACCGAGATTCAATATACCAAGAAATACCCACTCAGGCAACGTATTCCACACTTTTTTTTTCTTATTACGAAATCGAAATAAAATCTCTATGTTCGAATCTTTGAAACGTCAACCATGAAACATCGCTTTTACAACTTAGAAGAAGTACGATACAAAAAAAAACAAGATGATACTCAATTCTGCAGTTCAGGTCGACACTCTCCGAAATGTAACTGTTAAAATGTTTTTTTTAACTAATATAGGTTCGCACTCGACCGCCATCTCGCCTGATGTTAAGCGACGATGCGATCTACGACGGAGCGTGCTTACCTAGCAGAAACCGATTCACTCTCGATTTGAAGACACCAAGATTGTAACTATCGGGGAAAACCCACTCAGGCAACGCATTTCACAATCTAGACGTTCTTATCACAAACGTTGAGTCAAATCTCTTCGTTCGTGTTTTTGGAACATCAACCATGAACCGATGTCGCTTTTTTGAGATACGAGAAGTCCGATAGAAGATGGGGAAAGGTGATATTAGATCATGCAGATCCTCACTCTCCTACCCGATAAAAAACTAGCAATTTTAGATAAGATAAGCTAGCAATTTTGCGCCGATGTTCAAGACTTTGTAGTCTTTTACGCACGAGGGTGTCATTGCCTATGAACCTTTTGGCACGTCTCTCAATCGATTCCAGAGTCTCCAGCTGATACTTAGCCGATCCATCCCAAAGGTGCGAACAGTACTCCATACAGCTTACAATGTTCAAAACTTTGAAGTGTTATTTTTAACAAGGGAGTCGTTGCCTGCACACACTCATGATTTAATCCAAACCCTCGAAATATTTATTTATGTAATGAAGGATGTTTGAGTGAAACCCAAAATGTACGGACAAATATTTATTACACAATCGTAATGATTTTAACAATGACAATAAACTTACCGAACTAATATTCCTTTTAAAAAGCAAGCTACAAAATTCAAAAACGTCTTTTTAGTGAAAGTAAAAATTGAATGAAAGTAGAAAATGAAATTATGAACAGTGGAAAGTAATACAAATACTTATACTATGGAATGCATAATGTCAGAACCCGGTATAATGTCCATGGGATCACATGCTGAAACAAACGTGGATAATGTTATACAAACACAACGACAAGCACACAAGCTGACAACATGAAAATGACGAGAGACTTCAGCGCCTCTACCGCCAAACGAAAAACGCTTTGACGCTTTCACATTGCCGTCTCTTTCATTTCAAGCGAGAAGAAAAGAGACAGCAATATCAAAGCATCAAAGCGTTTTTCGTTAGGCGGTAGACTCCCGGTCAATGAACGACATTTAAATTAATGGGATATTTTTGTACAAAAATAGTCAATTCGGTGATTAAAAGTAAGAATGGGGTAGGCGAGTAAAACATATAAAAAAATATAAAAGTATAAGACACATTCTCAAACGTACCAAATATGTATATGTGAAATGGTGAGTACTTATGTACGCATGCAAGTTATACTTCTTAATTGTTTTGTACTGAGCTATGCTTTTGTACACATCGCGTCGCCGCCACCCCGCCGTCGCGTCTTTCGCTGTCGCTCGTCCATCGCTAGTTTCACCCTAGCTTTACTATCGTTACGTAATACATAAACGCCCCCAAATTAGTATATAAAGTCCATCAAATCGCGTTACGTAAGTCTGGATGGTGGCGTGCTTACTTGGAGAAGGCCCGATGTGCGATATCCTTCCTATACCGGGAAAGTCGATGATGTTGTAAATTATATAAATATTGCACTGAGAGTTGTAATAGATGAATATGATAGTTAAAGATAGACAGAACAAATTTTGTGGGCAGTCGTGACGCTTACTTGAAGGATGCCCGATGCGCGATGTCCATCCTATACTGCACGCCGGGGAAGTCGATGATGTTGTAAATGATACAAATATTGAACTGATAGTTGTAAATGGTACCAATGATAGTGGCACGAGCCTCTCAACTGGCACGAGGCCAAAGCCGGGCTTCGTAAAAAAAGCACCCCTCTGGCACGAGGCCCGAATCGGGCTTTCTACGTGTTGTCGTATTTCGCGGGAATTTCTACAGACGCGTCTGTTCCTATCCCTTTTGCACCTATCTGATTAAATAGAGGAAAAAACAGGCTAGCTAGCAAGCCACAGATCAAGGTCAAGTGCGATACAAAATATTTGAACAGTCTTCAGTGTAAGTTAGCAGTGCGTGTTGTCGTGTGTGCCGTGTTCGTATGAAAGTATGTCGTAATAGGTGTGGTGTAAAATTATAATATGAAGACAAGGTATTTTATGGTTTTAATTTGTAAATAATATCTTAAGGTATAATATTAATACAAAACTGTATAGAAAAATAATAAAGTTTGATATGTAATCTTTATTTCTAATATTTTTCTGTTTCTTTTTTATTTTTTTTATTTTCTCTAAGTTTACATTGTGCTCGTTTAAAGGTTCAACTAAAATAGCAAATTGTTTTGGCAGCACTTTATAGCAAATTTTATAGAGAATCTAAATATTTATGGGTTTATTATGGGTTTTCCTACAAAATTAACGAGAAATCGGCCAAATAGTGTAATATTGTCACCCCGCGGGGGGCGTGGTGGTGGGGGGCTGCCAGTCAACGGAGGTCGCGCGCGCGGAGTCCCGCCAGTTGAGAAGTTAAGATAGACAGAACAAATATTGTGGGTAGTCGTGACGCTTACTTGGAGAAGGCCCAATGGGTGATGTCTTTCCTATACTGCACGCTGGAGAAGTCGATGATGTTGTAAGTGATACAAATGATAGTAGTTATAGATACATACAACAAGTATTGTGGGTAGTCGTGACTCTAGAACAAATAAATATTGTGGGTGGGTAGTCGTGAGACTAGAACAAATAAATATTGTGGGTGGCGTGACTCTAGAACAAGTAAATATTGTGGGTGGGCAGTCGTGACTCTAGAACAAATAAATATTGTGGGTAGTGGTGCGTCTTACTTGGAGAAGGCCCGATGGGCGATGTCCTTCCTGTACTGCGCTCCGGGGAAGTCGATGATGGCCGCGGCCGCGGTCGCGGCGGCGGCGGCGGCGCGCAGCGAGCCGGCGCGCGCGCACACCAGCAGCACGCGCCCGCCCCACGTCACAAGCGTGCCGTTCGCGCCGCGCCCCACGCCGCTGTGGAACACGACGAGCCCGGGGTTCGACTGCAGCTGAGATAGACCTGCGGGAAAAGAAACAGACACTCAATTTCTGTTCTACTCATTCGATGCTGTATTTGATGTAAAACATTCTACAACTTTTTCAAGCGAAAACGTCTTTTGGCGCACCACATACAGATATTTCGTGGGCTTTGAATGAAGCTCATCGTCACGCTCGTAAATAGTAGTGGTAGGACTCTTGACAGAGTCCGCCTGGGGAAGTACCACACCTTTGCCAGTTATTCTACCGCCAAGCAGTAATGTACAAACATTACTGTGTTCCGGTTTGAAGGGCAATGTTTCCAGAGAAATTACAAAGCTTAGAGATATAATATCAACGACGGGTGACGAGCGCAGTGCAGTGTTAAGTAATGATTTGGACTCCTCGTGTGCCAATAGCTGCGTGTCACTGTGCTGTTATGTGGCAGGCATGTTGCTTACCAACAGGCACATGTCCTGCTTGTCTCGGTACTTTATAAGTACTACAAAAAAATGGAAGAAATATTCAGGTAAACTCAGGACCTACTCGGGATACATTTTAGATGACCATGCTAAGAAGACTAATCTAGATGGGTATGCTTATAATACTAATCTAGCCACTAATATGGCCATGGTTAGAAGACTAATCCAGACGACCATGTTTTAAAGGTTTATTCCAGACTAGCCCTCCGGTTTCACCCGCGTATTTTCCAAAGTGAGCTATCAAATTCTGAATTATAAGTTTTCACTTTTATATGACTGCACTTTTTTTACATCAATAATAGGTTTACACTTGACCGCCATATCGTCTAATTTTAAGCGACGATGCGGTCTATACAGTATCATACAGGTCTATATAGTATTTAAACATTGTTTCCAATTATGATTTTTTATACTAAAGAGTGACGAGACGAGCAGGACATGTGCCTGATGGTAAGCAACATGCTTGCCACACATCTACTGTAAAAATCATTATGTATTCACTTTTACCATTGGTTGAGGATTAAATATTAGTTTGTTTGTGAAAGCCTGATTAAAATTAACTTAAAATATTTTTGTTTAGAACAAGAATTAATTTGTATTGCATTAAACCGCTAATGACGCAACCCTTCCTGGACACTCCGGGTACTCCTTGGAAGCGATGACCACGCCCACTGAAGACAGCTTGGTGTTCCACGGCACTCGCAGAGACCTCAGGTTTACATCGACGCAGAGACTGCAGGTTACCATCGACGCAGATACTTCAGGTTACCGCCGATGCAGAGACTTCAGGTTACCATCGACGCAGATACTTCAGGTTACCGCCGACGCAGAGACTTCAGGTTACCATCGACGCAGACTTGAGGTTACCATCGAAGCAGACTTCAGGTTACCATCGACGCAGAGACCTCAGGTTACCGTCGATGCAGAGACTTCAGGTTACCATTGAAGCTAGTGGCTTGGTTAACAATACAATAAATAGTTACCGCTAATGACGCAACCCTTCGTGGACGTCTCCGGGTACCCCTTGGAAGCGATGACCACGCCCACTGAAGACAGCTTGGTGTTCCACGTCACTTGCAGAGACTTCAGGTTACCATCGACGCATGCCTGGGAAACACAGTGATAATAATGTTGAGTTTTGAAGGGAAAACTTATTTTGGCGCACCACGAGACAGATTTTTCGTGGGCTGTGAATTGAATTCTAGCGTCACGCTCGGGAAGGATAAGAAATCTTCGGGTAAGCTCGGGACCACGGTTATTGGCCATCTAGGAATGTGTCAGCATTTCCCATTGGATATCTAGAAATGTGTCAGCATTTCCCGTTGACCATCTAGAAATGCTAGCATTTCCCATTGACGCATTTCTAGATTGCCATGCTCATGGCCACGTCCTCGATTTCACCCGCTTAGTTTCCAAAGTAAGCTATCATATTCTGAGTTATAAGTTTTCACTTCTATCGGCAGTTCCTGTGACTGCCAATTTTTTTTTTCTATTTTTTATAGTATAGTGACTAGAGCAGGACATATGCCCGATGGTAAGCAACATGCCTTCCCACAGGGCCGGATTTAGAGGAGTGGAGGCCCCGGGGCAAATCTTGTGTTTAATCTCCTACGTCGTTAAAATACACCCTTCGCCCTTCAAACCGGAACTTGGTAAACTTGGTAATAATGGTAATAGTTCAGCACTTCTTAGTATGGGAAAATATATGGGTTCGCAATATCGATAGTCTTAATTTAAGGAAAATACATAGCATACATACCACATAGCATGCACAGCTTTCATACGACATAAAATATGTTTACAAGTGAATAGACACTGCAAAATTATAGCACCTATCTTCTGAAAAGCTAAAACTCAACCTAACAGAGTGTGGGGTGGCAACCGTTGGACGTCGAAACAGATTACAACGAATCGGCTTGACCTTTTCGATTCCGAAATGCGAAACAGGTTATTGTCACAGAAAAAAAAGTGATAAAATTTCGTTGCTAGGTTCCGTAACGCGAGAAAAGTTCACGTGTAGTGATATTAACGTAAAAGTATCGATAACGGGTCAACAACATCGTCTAATCTCTCGAAAAATGTGTAAAGTTAGTTTAAAAAAAACAACGCGTTGCTAGTCAGCCGTTTTAAGTGATATTTCGTCACTGCTGTGACGTAAGTAAAACATCTGATCGCCGCGTGGTGATACATAAACAGTTTAAACAGATAAGGTGTTTTTCAATGGAAGTCTTACGTTTTTTTATTTTTTATTATTTAAATATCTACTTCACAGACTCTGGGGTCTGTGATCTTTGTCAATACAATTTTGTTTTTACAGATTTCTTGGAATAGGAGAAGAAAAGGAGAATAGGGGGCAGTTGGGCACATTTCAAAACTAATTCTAGAGCTCGTCTGTAGAGCCGATCACTATCGGTTGGGATTCTACCGCTCGGTATCGGTCAATAGCGAACGTAAAGTCTGTGCAAAAGAAAATGTACAACCAAATATTAGCAGTAGTTATGTGAGGTATATAGAAACGTACCTGCATAACATTGTAGAGGTCAGACTCGAGCAGCGTCATGAGGACCTGAGTCTCCGGATCTCCGAAGCGGCAGTTGAACTCCAGCGTCATGGGGCCGGACTTCGTGACCATCATGCCGGCGTACAGCACGCCTGGGGACGAAATACCATTTTCATGCAATGTCAGGCTTGCGTTTAGACGTGGTTTGCCTAGCACGTACAGGTGTTCAAAAATATATCTTCGCTAATAGAAGCAAGAAGTCTGTATGCCATTCACGGTTACTACAAGAGATCAAAATTATGTATCGTGAAATTACCCTACGGGTTCAATGTTTGTTACAACCTAACTTGCGATATACATATATATATAGTTACTAGCGGCCCGCTCCGGCTTCGCTCGAATAATAACCTAGATATCAACTGCAGCGCCATCTGCCGGGCTGATTTGTGTATCTAAACCTTCCAGGGCCCTTCCCAAACGTATACAAAAAAAAAATCATTCAAATCGGTCCAGCCGTTTAGGAGGAGTTCAATGACAACGAAAAGTGGCTTTGATTTTTATATATATAGATAATAATGAGTTCTGCAAAGTCGTAGTAAATGATTTTGTTCTATCATCAATAGTTTTCGCAGCGCTCGCGATGTAAGGAATTTTTCAGGTCATTTTTTTACACCTTATGTTACATTATTGGAGTTTTAGTAAGGATCCCTAATTTTTTTTAAATATAATATAGCCTATGTTACTCGGGAATAATGTAGCTTTCCAAAGGTGAAAGAATTTTTGAAATCGGTCCAGTAGTTTCGGAGCCTATTCATTACAAACAAACAAACAAACAAACAAATCTTTCCTCTTTATAATATTAGTATAGATATAGCTTGAAAACGGGGAAGTAAATGTAAAAATTTACAATTATTGTATAAAATAATATCAACTAATTAATGAGATAAACTCGTCGTATATGTCATCGTTCGTATTTGGTTTTTAAGGATCCAAGAGCTGAACCGAAGCAGATGTCAAAGTTTGAGAGAGAGATAGTAGTGGTAGTTAGAGCAAGAATGAGGATGATGATGGTTAGTATTAATATTGACGTATATTCGAACCTTAATTAAATAAGATTTTTAAAATAAATACAAAGAAAGTAAATAATTGTAACATATTTATGCATATGAAGGTATATTTGTGTAGGTTACTGATTATAGGGGTACCGGTTAATATCTATTAAACAAAACATATTAGATATTATTGTCGCGAATAAAAGCCGGGTCACACAGAGGCGATCCGATAGCGATAGCGATCCGGATCGTATCCGAGTATGGGATCGCGCCCGCTTGCTGTGTGTCAGGTTGCATACAAATTCGAACATTACAAAAAATCCCGTCTCGGATCGCTATCGGATCGCCTCTGTGTGACCCGGCTTTAAGCCTGATATCGTGCTGGTAGACCAGTCTCAGCGCCGGGCTGTGGTCGTCGGTATCACCATGCCACATGACCAGAACCTAGTGAAAGCCGAGAAGGACAAGCTCAGAAAGTACTTGGCTGATGAGGTTACCGCTATGTGGGGTGTTGAGTCCACGATCATAGTTCTAATAGTTGAGTCGGCGAACAGAGTTATAGCGAAATGTTTCGACCAACATCTCAGGAGGCTTTCGCTAGTCGGTTGGATCAGATGCAGAACACGGTTATCATTGACACAGCGCGCATTGTCAAGAGATATCTAACTCTGCAGCCCTAAACACCGGTAGCTTGGGCCCTGCCCAACTGCCGATGGCACTCTAGATCTATTCTATGGTCTAGGTTTAGGTTTAATGTTTTGTTGTTTTTATAGTTTAGGCGTGAAAGCGTAACAGACAGACAGAGTATAATATTAGTAGAGAATGGAAATTAGTACGAATATTTTCAGAGAACGATATATGATAATGTCATTTGCATCTTAATATAGTGTTAATAATAAGCTGAATACTTTAAAAAGTAAATAAATATTGACAATGCTAAAACAGACTTTAAATAATTCTGAAACATACGTGACTTCGCGAAAAAATGATAAATCTTAAATATATTCAAACTAACACTGATTTTACAGTGGCGTGTACATAGAACATGTAGGAAAGTAGTATATTTTAGGGTAGTCAAACAGTTAATGGCCTAATCTTCCGTTTATGCTTAGGGTTGTCACTTCTATCTTCAGGGAAATATTTGTAGTGGTAGGACACTTTTCAGAGTCCACCAGGAGAGGAAATAGCTTTGTAGGTAGGACTCTTTCCAGAGTCAATCTGGGGAGTAACACACCTTTGCCAGGTATTCGAACGCTAAGCAGTTACGTGCAAACATTACTGATTGCAGGTTTTGCACTAATTATAACATATAATTCGTTTCATGCCGATATCCGTAGTTTCATGACACCGCGAATTGATCAACGTAGCGTTGGACGTCTTGAGACTAGAAGAAGTGACGATTTACGTAATGGGACCAGGTGTTTAGAAAAATAAGCCGAGGATCGGGCAGAGGAGGAACTGGGAATGGCTTTTATTGGAGAAGCCTATATCCAGCAGTGGACGAATACAGCATAATGATGAAGAAATAACTTAAAGTGTCGCAGGACCCAAACGTCCGCTGCGGAACATAAGCCCTCAAGATTTCCACAACGAACGGTCCTACGCAACCAACAGTTTCCGGCGACCTTCGTGAAGTCATATGTCCATCTAGTGGGAGGCCATCCAACACTGCGTCTTCCGGTCCGTAGTCGCCACTCGAGAACCTTCCTTCTCCAACGGTTTTCGGTTCTGAGAGCGATGTGGCCTGCCTATTGTCACTTCAGCTTACTTACTCTTTGAACTATGTCGGCTACTTTCGTTCTTCAGCGAATATCCGCATTTCGGATTCTATCGCGCAAAGAGACTCCAAGCATAGCTCTCTCCATAGGTCGCTGTGTGACTTTGAGCTTTGTAATGAGGCCCACAGTTAAAGACCATCATGTATTATGGTGATATCGTTATTAGTACTGTTGGTATTGATTGCTATTAGCAACAGAATACGTATCATGAATATCTAAACTGACGTCATGATCTCTCGTCAAGTGCAAACTAGACACGTGTCCGATAATGTAATCTATGCTTAGACACTCCCTTTAGCAATCTAGATTTAACCGGATTAGAAAGTCATAATATGACCTGTGTATTTACTTTATTCATGCTCTTAGATAAATTATATTTGAGTAGAAAATTACCGACTTGCACGTGTTTGAGATAACTGCAACTAACCCTAGTCTTGGGACATTGATTTAAGTATTTTAAAAGACGATACTAAGCAGCCTACTTCATTTTCTCACTGCTGGGACTCGGAGGCCTCGCAATGAGAGAGATAAAGCCATAACCCACTACACTGATAACTCATGTCTTCGGAAGATATCTATTTACATCTCCACTTTCTTCACCATTGAAATTAGTGGTGATTAGATACTCCTGTATAATTAATATATAAACTTGTAAAACATTCAGCGGGACTGGACTCGAATCTACGAGTACAAACTCACGATTCCAAATCGGACGTTCTCGGCACAAGGCCACTATGGCTTTGCATGCATGGCATCAGATTTATTGATTCCTATTTAAGTTTACTCAACATTTAATCGAATAAAAGCTAGTTAATAAAACGTTTGATTTATCAGTAACCTCTTGACATTTGGATTGTGGGACGGGGTCAATAAACAACAAACTGTATTAAAGAGGTTAGGAATAGATCTTCTTAGGAATCCACTGAAATATCGTTATATTATATTGGTGGTGGTGGTGTCGGGTTTCTGGTCCACAAAACTCTCTGTAACAACGTTTTGGAAATCGCAAGTGTGTCTCCGAGGGTCGCGTATCTTGTGCTGAAGTTGACCGAGAGGTATACCCTCAAAGTGGTCATGGTATACGCACCCTGGGAGGCATACCCTGATTCAGAGGTGGAGGCTTTGTATGAGGATATATCGAAAGCCTTACATAACACCTCCAAAGCTCACTTCAACGTTGTTATGGGGGATTTTAACGCCAAAGTGGGAGTACGGACTTGCAGTGAATCGGTAGTAGGACCATATGGTTTGGGAAGAAGAAATGACAGGGGCCAAATGCTAATTGACTTCCTCGAAAAGGAGAGGCTGTTTCTGATGAATTCGTTTTATAAGAAACAGCCTCAAAGGAGGTGGACGTGGCGAAGCCCCGACGGACGGACGAAAAATGAGATTGACTTCATCATAGCGGACAAACGGCGAATATTCAGGGATGTCTCAGTGATCTCTCGGTTTGCTACCGGTAGTGACCACAGGCTTGTTCGAGGCACCCTGAATATTAATTACAAGGTTGAACGAGTCCGTTTGATGAAGTCAACACTCCGTCCGAACCTTCTCCAAGCCATAGTTGGGTCTGAAGCATTCCAGTTAAAACTGGAGAACCGGTTTGCTGCCTTGGAAACCACAAATAGCGCTGACCAGAAGCTCGAAAGTGTAGTGGAAGTCCTGCGTGATGAGGGCACAATGTTTTGTGAAATGCGGCGCAAAGGCAGAAAGTCAAAGCTTTCCAGGGAGACCTTAGAACTCATGGAGGAACGACGGAATCCCACGTTAACTTCGTCGGAACAAGGGGCTCTTAGCAAGAGAATTACCAAGCTTGTACGACGTGACCTCCGATTAGCTAACACGCTCTTGATTGAAAAATCAATTGAGCAAAATCGGGGGTCAAAAGTGTTCGTCAAGACCTTGGGTAGAAGCCACCTGACGAAGTTAACTACCTCGACGGGGAGAGTCGTTTCATCCAAAGCGGATATTCTCTCGGAAGTGGAAGACTTTTACAGCCAGCTGTACGCATCGCATGCTCCACATCTCCCACATAATGAGGACAAAAGAGCTACTTTGACTCGCCACTACACTGAAGAACTGCCAGAAATAAGTATAGACGAGATCGCGATGGCTCTTGGGCAACTTAAAAATGGAAAAGCCGCGGGCGAGGACGGAATTACAACAGAGCTCTTAAAAGCTGGTGGCGCTTCACTTATAAAAGAGCTCTTAAAACTGTTTAATTCCGTCCTCTTTACCGGGAGAACTCCACAGGCATGGCACAGAAGTGTGGTCATCCTATTCTTTAAAAAGGGAGATAAAACCCTTTTGAAGAATTATCGACCAATATCGCTTCTGAGCCATGTCTATAAGTTGTTTTCGAGAGTTATCACGAATCGTCTCGCCCGAAGACTCGATGAGTTTCAGCCTCCTGAGCAGGCCGGGTTTCGAAGTGGGTACAGCACCATAGACCACATTCACACGGTACGGCAGATTGTACAAAAGACAAAGGAGTACAATCGGCCACTTTGCTTAGCGTTTGTGGACTATGAGAAAGCGTTCGACTCGGTCGAAACCTGGGCTGTTCTGGAGTCCTTACAGCGATGCCAAGTCGATTGGCGATACATCGAGGTGATGAGGTGTTTATACGACGCCGCTACGATGGCGGTCCAAATCCAAGATCAGCAGACAAAACATATTCCTCTGCATCGAGGCGTGAGGCAAGGGGATGTCATTTCCCCGAAATTGTTCTCAAACGCACTGGAGGATATGTTTAAGACGCTGGATTGGGTTGGACATGGCCTAAACATCAATGGCGAATACATCTCTCACCTACGATTTGCTGACGACATCGTCATTATGGCAGAGTCGCTGGAGGATATGCAGTGGATGCTGGACAGCCTGGCTAACGCTTCTCAACGCATCGGCCTTCGGATGAATTTGGATAAAACCAAAGTCATGTGCAACGAGCTCGTTGCTCCGGGGCCGATTGCCGTAAGTGGAACCACTCTCGAAATTGTTCGGAGATATGTCTACTTAGGGCAGATGCTCGAACTAGGTAGATGTAGCTTTGAGAGTGAGGCCATGAGAAGAATCCAGTTGGGCTGGGCAGCGTTTGGCAAACTTGGTCGAGTCTTCTCGTCACCCATCCCACAAAGTCTCAAAACAAAAGTGTACAACCAGTGCGTCCTACCCGTTATGACCTACGGTGCTGAAACGTGGACACTGACAGTCAAAATGGTCCGAAAGCTCAAAGTCGCTCAGCGAGCTATGGAACGGGCTATGCTTGGAGTATCTCTGAGGGATTGCATTCGTAATGAAGTAATTCGTCAGAGAACTAAAGTCACCGACATAGCTCAGCGTATTAGCAAACTGAAGTGGCAATGGGCCGGTCACATCTGTCGCAGACCCGATAACCGTTGGGGTAGACGGGTTTTGGAGTGGAGACCGCGAATCGGCAAACGTAGTGTAGGACGCCCAGAGACCAGATGGAGTGACGATATACGAAAGATAGCTGGTGGCAGTTGGAAACGTAAGACCGAGGATCGGGCTGAGTGGCGTATTATAGGAGAGGCCTATGTCCAGCAGTGGACGAACACGGGCTGATGATGATGATGATGATATTGGTGGACAAATAAATATAAATACTGCTAGATTAGTATCGAAATCCTACCATTATTATAAGCTAGTAGCGCCCCGCGGTGATACCCGCGTTGTTCCCATTCCCCTTATTATCCCGGGAAAAAAAGTTAGCCTATGTAGTCTTCCAGATTACTATGCTCTGACTGTGTTCCGAGTTTCAGCTCGATCCCTAACTAGTATCCCTTTACTTTTGCGAGATAAAAAAGTAGACTATGTGTTATTCCAGACCATTATCTATCTGTGTACCAAATTTCATCCAAATCGCCTCAGTAGTGTTTGCGCGAATGAATAACAAACATACATTCTTACAAAGTTTCACGTTTTAATAATGGTAACATATCTTCGACATAGTCGAAAATCGGTATTGACGATAAATGGTCTCTTAGCATCGACTTGCAAATCGTCAACGACTCACTTCGAACCATTAGCACCCGCTTTCGAATATTACACGCTATCCTCGACGAGGCAAAAGAGAACAGAGAACTGCCACAAGACACCGCCAAATTAGTTTAAAAAAACAAGTAGTTTTCTTCTAGATAAAATAAACAGCCAAAATAACATGTTTTGATGTTGTGTAGTGAGTAAATATAAAAAATAATTAGCAGTATTAGCAAGTCGCGATTAAAGTTAATCATCTTCGTTTATCGGCTCGACGGGAGACAAACACGCGATGTGACAAAACAGTTGCTTGTTTGTGGGGCGTGGGGTCAACTGATACTATTGGAATTGTTTTATACTATTACTCTATGGTTTAGTGTCTTTTGCCCATCAAATTATTTTATAGACAAAACTAGGCTGTTCGTCCAAAGATCCCACGGGCATAGTTCTCAAAAATAACTTTTTTTTATGACATTTGAGAAAGACTACAATGTAACTTTGAACGAAACTATAAGAAATATGTATATATGTTAACGGAAATGTATGTAATTCCTAAAATCGCACGGAAATGTGTGAAATAAATTATATTACACACATTTCCTAGGAAATCTATACATTTCCTAAATAGCAATCGGAAATCTAAAACATTTAAGATATTGGTGGGTACGCGGGGACAGCGGGACGAGGGGAGGGTATTGCTTTAGGTTAGGTTTTTTTTTAATTTAGGTTGTTCGCTTCGAGTTTTGAAAACTTACAGATTGCTATTGACTCACAACTTATGTTTTGTTTCCCGATTCCATGGTTTCCCAACAGTTCAAACGCTATTTGATACGTTTCATTGTTGAACCTGGGCTTCTAATTAACAAAATAGGTAAGGTTAGAGTTTTATTACAGAAAGCATTTAATTTATACATTTCCTAATACGATATTGGAATTATATACAATTCCGAGGAAATTTATACATTTCCTAGGATATCTATGAATTAAATAGTTTTTCAAACAATATTTTATACATTTCCTAAATAGTATCGGAATTGTACACATTTCCTAGGATTTGTATACAATTCCTTGATTTCATACATTTCCGGTAACATATACTTGACTAGTAGCGCCCCGCGGTGTTACCCGCGTAGTTCCCG
The DNA here is from genome assembly GCA_963693475.1 of Ectropis crepuscularia. NCBI lineage: Eukaryota > Metazoa > Arthropoda > Insecta > Lepidoptera > Geometridae > Ectropis > Ectropis crepuscularia. Next base: position 26,544,715 of record OY856349.1, on the reverse strand, counting down.
TTCCCGTTGTTTTTCCGGAATAAAAAGTAGCCTATGTGTTCTTCCAGACTATAATCTATCTGTGTTTCAAATTTCAACCCGATCCGTTCATACGTTAGGATGTGATTGAGCAACAAACATCCAAATATCCAAACATCCATACATTGACATTTATAACATTATCATCTATACTAATATTATAAAGAAGTAAAGTTTGTGTGTTTGTTAAATTGTAAGGGGTAATCTCGGGATCTACTGAACCGATTTTAAAAATTCTTTCACCAATAGAAAGCCACATTATTGTTGAGTGTCATAGGCTCCGAGCAAAGCCGGAACGGGCCGCTAGTATATCTATACTAATATTATAAAGAGGAAAGATTTGTATTTTTGTATTTTTGTATTTTTGTATTTTTGTATGTATGTAATAAACTCAAAAACTACTGAACCGATTTCAAAAATTCTTTTACCAAAAGAGAGCTACATTATCACTGAGTAACATAGGCTACTTTTATTACGAGAAAAAATAAGAATTACTTTCATTTCTTTACTAAAACCAACGCAAGGTATAAAAAAAACAGCCATAAAATGGCTTTCATCGCATACGCTGCGGAAAGTACCAATGATAGAACAAAACAATGTTCTACAATCTTATAAAACGTATTAAAATCTACAAAAAACCTCGCGAGACCATATGTCTAACTACTGTAATTACGTCGCTACAACTGTTTTTTTATATTTTAAAAGAAGATAAAAATGCCGATCAAATTCAGACCATGTTATCCATACATTTGTATTAATTCTTATCCAAATAAACTATTTCGTATTCAAGATTGCTTTAATACCTACTGATTCCTTTTTGAATTATTAAAATCGGACATTGCATTCAAAAGATATTACGAAGTTAAAAAATTCCATCCTGTCGAAATAATAATTATCGACGCGACGGGCCGGCGTGGCGCGCCGACTGTAGCGCGGCGCGGCGCAACGTGGCAGTACAATGCCAGCGATACAAATCAATGGATGTGCCCTGAGAACCTTGAAATTGGTAATAAATTGCGTCTCTGTGTGTATTGTAAGTGGTTTACAAACAACCAATCTACTTGACCCCTATAATCGCTAGCGGCGAGATTTGCTGTGGTTCTACTTATTTTGGTTGTTGACAACGAATAATGATAGGTAAAAACGTCCGGCGTCCACCGCGTCCTGCAACCGACTAGAACGGAAAGAGTGAGCTCACTCTTCCCAACTTTGACACGATTACGTGCGCTCTGAAGTTTGGGAAGGCCAATCTTGGGTTCTACGATCTATGGTAGATGTAGAATTAGGAAGAGTGTACAGCGTTCATCCTTCCCAGTCAGAGTGTTGTTATCTCAGAATACTTTTTTATCATGTACCGCGTTGGTACATGGTTCCAAGACTTTAAAATCGTGTAAAAGAAACTTACCAAGCCGCATGCCGAGACGGGGGTTTGTTACAAAATTATAGCCAATGGGAAATCCCTTTGAGAGAAGCTTCAATTTCCCGGTGTCCGTTGAGGCTGAGAGTTGTTTGTGGTAATATTCATCGATATAAATCAATAGATGTGCCCAGAGCACCTTGACATCGGTAATAAACTGCGTCTCTGTGTGTATCGTATCTGGTTTACATAAAACCAATCTACTTGACCCGTACAATCGCTAGCGGCGAGATTTGCTGTGGTGCCACTTATTTTGGTTATTGACAACGAATAATGATAGGTAAAAACGTCCGGCGTCCACCGCGTCCTGCAACCGACTAGAACGGAAAGAGTGAGCTCACTCTTCCCAACGTTGACATGATTGCGTGCGCCCTGAAGTTTGGTAGGGCCTATCTTAGGTTCTACGATTTATGGTAATATTATTATTTTGTTTCCGCCGTATTACATTACAGCTAGCCGTTTTGAAAAATAGTGCCTTTTTGTAATGCGGCGGTTCAACGATTAGCCGCATTGTCATTGCGATACGTTCTTCAATAAGGCGGCCCACGTTCAGCCGTATTGTATTACTGCTTATATTATAGGGTGACCAAATTTAAAAAAACATAATTTAAATAAACAAAATCAAAATTAATTTCATTCATCCGAAAAAACTGACCGATTACTTACGGTATTCCTTAATATTTTTTTACAACATTTTACCTCTCTCATAAAGTTTGAAAGCCCATAAATTGATATCGGTGACGGTACACCTAAGAAACATGGTGCACTTCCATAGACAAGGGTCTATCATCCAGATTTGACTCCGGGTGGGCTCCCGCCAGAAGCTCTGCGGTCAGCCCTGAGTGTCGCTTCTCCATACTCGGCCTGCGATACACTACGGCTACTTGCATGGCTTGCTCCACTCAGGACCTCCCTTGAGCTTCTGGCTCCCGCATTTTTTTAATACACTCCAGAGGTAGTAGCGCCAAGACTATATGGAGTCGGTGTGCTCCGAGTCGGATCTGGGTCTCATGTAACCAACCCGGTCCGATTTAGTCTTAACAAGGTGGACGGTGGAAACGAAATAGTTTCCAAGTAACACCCAGGGTGACAAGTGACACTCCAATAATATTGTGTACAATCCCTCCGAACTCCAGAATCCACTGTCACTTTAGCAATTTAGCAACACACTTGCAGTACCTATTCAATGCCATAGTTGTTGTTATGTCAGGCAGTGCCATGAGTGTTAAGAATCGGAACTAAAAATTGTGAAAGAGGCGGCTAATCTCTCGCTTTATTACTTAACGGCTAGCCGTGTTGAATGACGTATGGCGTCGAATTCATTCCGGCGGTTTTTTAATCAGCCGTATTCAATCCGGCTGATCGTTAAACCGCCGCTTTACAAAACGGCCCTCAACCAACTAAGCCACCAGGCCAGCCAGTTTAATGTTTTTACTCTTTAAAGTTTTGGTTTCTAATTTTGATAATTTGGAAAAATTTGGTCATGTACGTTTCATTTAGCATACCTACTTAACAAAAAATATTGACCCCGTGCGAAGCCGGGACGGGCCGCTAGTTATATATATAGTAGGAAGTACGATAAACTAGCAGAGCCCGCCGTCCCAACCGCGTAGTTCCGTAGTAGTTAGGGGTTGTTCACCCCAAACATTTTTTTTTAAATTTTTGGTCAATGTTTTTTGTTTTTATTTTTTTATAATGTGGCGTTAAAAAATACATACAACCCTAAATTTTTACCGTTTTATCACCAACCCCATTTGACAGTGAACTCCTAAACGACGGGACCGATTTGAATGTTTTTTTTTTGTGTGTGTATTCGAAGATGGTTTAAATTCACAAATAAGCCCGGCAGATGGCGCTGCAGACAGTGTCTAGGTTATGTCCGAGCGAAGCCGGAACGGGCCACTAGTTATATCTATATAATGTCAATATCCATAATGGCAATTTTATCATTTAAATATTATTGGTATAGTATGCTTTGATCCAAGAATCTGACTATCAGAAACAAGAACAAAATTAAAAATGTTGATTTACCTTCGACTATTCAAATCAAATCAAATCTTTATTGCGTAAATGGGTATACAAGAGATGGTATTATAATGTTATTAACAGTACGCCAAATACTGCCTTTCGGCATGCAAAATTATAATAAACGTAAGCAAACATATTAACAAAAGAAACTTACATTCACAGCATGACATACATACCACATTCATTACATTAGAAGTCAAATTTTCATTTGTTACCAATATAAAGTGCATTTCTAACACAGATTAAGTAACATATTCTAATAACAATATCAACACAATTACAATAAAAATGTCGGGTAGTTGCTGTTTTACATTTCAAACGACGTCCGTCAGATACGATAGTACAGTATCAGCTATCTATTCATGGTCAACCATGTTCGTATTTTTGTCCGGTATTGCTGTAAACTTATTGAAAATGGAAAAATAATAAGCAAATGTCAAAAATGAAAATTAAATACAAATGAATGCTTTCGAAATTTAAATAAAATATCTATAACATTTTGAAATAACAATAACAATATATCAATTTGGTCAGTATCATAGTGAGAAAAAAATTAATCAGCTAAGTATTATATTACAGATTATACAATTTGTCAGATATAAGATATTTTAACTTGCTATTGGAAAACGTCAATCTTATCCGACAACTTTTTTTTTCCAATGACAAGAATGAAAATGAAACAGAAATAATTGTTTTCTGAATATAAACAAAACATTAATAACATTACAAAATAACAATAATATGTCGATATGGTCGGTATCTCATGAAAATTTATCAGCTAAATATTCCTTCACAGAGTAATATGCCTTGTCAATTAAAAAACATTTTAATTTGCTGCGGAAAACGGTCATTTCATTCGTCTTTATTATGTCCTCCGGCAAGTTATTGTACAATAGTGGAGCCATACTTAAAGCACTGTTAGACATTAAGGCTGTTCGCCTATATGATAGGCGTATCTTGTGATGGTTCCGTATGGACTTTAAATTGCTGTACATTCTTAAATTGTTGCGTACAAACATTACACACTCGTAAATGTAAAGACTAGGCATAGTAAGTATTTTCAAACTTTTGAAGTAGGGTTTACAGCTTACTCTTTGTTTAAGTTTAGAAATTGCTCTTACACATTTCTTTTGGGCTTTAAAAACAGATGCCTTATCAGCACTGTTTCCCCAAAACATGAGGCCATACCTAAGTGATGAGGACACGTTACCATTGTAGGCAGTCAGAACCGTTTCCTTACTCACTATTTTAGACAGCATACGAAGTGCATATGACTGCTGGTTCAGTTTATTTCGTACACTTTCGACATGATGTTTCCAGCTCAAACAGCAGTCAACATTTAACCCTAAAAACTTGGTGTTTTCAATATTATCAATGTTTTGATTCGAGTATTTGACGTTAAGGTTTGCTATTCTCTTAACTCTATTTCTGAATGTCATAATTTTAGTTTTAGTCAGATTTATTTTTAAATTATTTCTGGTCAACCATTTAATTATATCCCTAAGAGCCCGTTCCATTTGACCCTCTATCAATGACCCATTTTCTCCTGTGATGAGCAGAGTGCTGTCATCAGCAAACATAACCATGGGATGATCTGTTACCTTAGGCAAATCATTTATGTAAATGATGAACAATAGTGGTCCTAACACGCTACCTTGTGGCACGCCGTACTTTACATTCTTGTATTCCGATGCGCTTATGGTTTCCTCTTTCAGATCCGGACATACACTACTGATATGGGTACATTGATGACGATTATTTAAATATGATTGGATTAGTTTGTTTACGTTTCCTCGAATGCCATAAGCATCAAGTTTATTTAACAACAACCTGTGATCCACGAAATCAAAGGCCTTAGTGAGATCCATGAACAAGGCACATGCTGGTACACCATTATCTATACTTTTCAGAACAGTTTTTAAAAAATTGTACATGGCTAAGTTAACAGACTTTTTCTTTCTGAATCCCACCTGTTGTGATGTAAAAAGATTTTTTTTTTCAAAGAAATTGTAAACACTATTATAGATAACCTTCTCAAATACCTTTGACAATACTGGGACGAGAGCTATCGGTCTATAGCATTTTATGTCATACTTATTTTCCTTCTTAAATAAGGGCTTGATTACGGTTTTTTTAAGTTTCTCAGGAAAAACACCATTAGTAATACAAATGTTTATAATATGACTTAACACATGACACACTGTACCCGATACATGTTTTAACACTTGCGTCGATATGTCATCATATCCGGTGCTAGCTGTGTTTTTTAAACTCATAATTATCTTATGGATATCTTGTGGTATCGTGGGTTTCATAAACAAGGAGTTAGGGTTTGAGGTAATATGGGTGTATTTTGTATTTGTATCTGTAGAATTACTAGGTAAGTGGTCAATGAAATGGTTATTAAACAAAGTGGCCACTTGAGTAGGATCTTTAACCAATTTACCATTAATTTTAAGGTGTATACTCTCATTAGGCACATTGTTCCTGGGACCGTTTATAATTTTCCACATAGCCTTACTTTTATTTGTGGCTTGTTTTATGTAGTTGTCATTTTGGAATTTTTGTGTAAGTTTTACTATCTTATTTAGTCTAAGCGATAACAATTTAAAATTGGATTTATTTTGTGGTGTTCTATTTTTTCTATATGTCCAGAGTAATAATCTTTTGTTTCTACAACATTTTTTTATTCCTGTTGTAATCCACTTAGGTCGTTGCTGTGGAGTAATTTTTATTTTGCATTTAGGGAAACACAAGTCATAAAAAAGTTTAAACATGTCATGAAAATCATTAAAAGCAATATTTGGATCATTTTGGTTCAGAATGTCAGAAAAAGAAATAGATTCGAGGCATTCTTTGAATTTGTCCATATTTTCACGGGTGTAGCGGCGCTTTATAATGGTCCAATGTTTTATGTGAAAAGTTGGTTTTACTGGGCAGATTAGTAACTGAGCTAAATGGTCAGAAACAGCAAGTTCCAAAAGGCGAGCCTTACACTTTTTTATATTGCATAAAATATTATCTAAACAGGTTCCACTCGCTAATCTAGTTGGTTCATCAATTGTAAAAGTTAGGTTGTAAGCCGTGGCCAATTGTTTAAAATCATCCACTCTACTGTTGTTTTTTAATAAATCAATATTAAAGTCGCCGCACAAAATTACTTTTTTTGTACCAAGACTTGTATTACTGAGTAGTGCGTTTAATTTTGAAAAGAAAGTATTATAACAAATAACTGAATTTCGAGGAGGTCGGTAAACACACAAAATTATTATTTTATGGTCGATCAGTTCTATTCCCGAGCATTCAATTACCCCATCAACACTATATTTTTGTAACCCTGGGAGTAATTTAAACTTGTGATAGTCCCGAACCAAAATGCAAGATCCACCATGTCTACTTTTCCTACAGTATGAGGACGCAAGATTGAAATTTGGGAGTTTCAATAAGTTAATATCACTTTTTACCATGTTGTGCTCCGTCACACATAACACATCCAAATGTGTGTTATTTTCTATAGCAAGTGTATCCAAGCTGGCAGCAATCAGATCCAACTTACTTAATAGACCGTCTACGTTCTGATGCATTATTTTGATGTCATTATTGACGAAAAAAATCCTTTGATTGCACAGAAGAAGCCATTCCGCATGTTTGTGTGCCTACATTATTTTTAAATGGTCCACCCTGACTTTTTTCGGTTTGTGTAATGTCTTGTGAGATGTGTAATGTCTGCACTTCAACACCACTAGTACTGTTGACATGTGATACATTATAAAGCCTAAAATTATTCTTGAATGTGATATGTAATATTTCCTTCAATATGCTTCTACATAGATTTATACTAAATTCTTCTCTACGAGGACGAACTTGACTGTATGACATATCAACATAAGTTGCATGACTGTACTGCTTGCATATGAATTCCAATTCATAATTTAGTTTTTGCTCTCTAAGGTGTTTGTTATAAAGTACCTCAGTAGTAACCACGTTAGTGTTTGAAACTGATTTCAGCCAGGAGTGAAGAGCTGATTGAAATTCATACGGTACACAATCATTAGTTCCGGACAAAAGGATCACACAGTCATTTTTATCGTAGTTTGATGTGTCAGCCGTGTTTGTAACATCAAAGAGGCGTGCTCCAGGTTTCCATATACATTTGACTTCGTAATTATCACCCAATAAATGTTGGAGTATGTATTGAATGTGTTGACCTTGTTCATCTGCTAGTATCAATACTTTTTTCTTAACAATTTTCGCTTCTTTATTTACTTGTTCCTGCGTATGTACTTTTTTTATCATAGTTTTCCTTTGACCCTCGCTATTAGTAATATTAATGTTGTGAGACATTGAGGCACTAATATCAGTAAAAATATTCAAACCGCTATTTGGCACAAGTTCATATACATTTTCAGCTGTCGAATCTTGTTTCCGTTTTGTAATATCTAACCGTTTCTTAGGTGTGCGCGTTTGTGCAAGTGTATTTTTATCTTGAGAATGTATTATGGTAGGAGATATGTCAATCTCCGGCAATCTAGCGCCCTTATTTGAACTAGTGCACCCTTTTTTTGAAATTGAGACTGGCAGTCGTTTACGTGTAACTATTGGACTATTTAATTCATTCTCTAAGTTTGTGGTACGAGTTCGTTTACGATTCTTAAATGGACTTTCTGCATAACCTACTTTTTTATATCTTTCTACTACTTTTTTCAGATGATCATTTTCATTTTGTAGACGATAGTTTTCTGTGCATAAGTTTTCGATTTCATTATTTGCCGATTGCAGATTAATTGATAGTTGTTCAATTTGTCTATTGAGTTCAATATACGTTTGACTTTCATCTAGGGTATTGTTTGGTAGGCTAAGTAGTGTACTCTCAAAAAGTGTTGATGTTGTTGATGAGAGGTTGTGGAAGGAGTGTGATTTGGTAATAGGGCGAAAAGTCACATTTTCAAAGTCCATTTTTAGTGAGCAGGTCAGTACGTGAATAGGTGGCTTTATTTCTAGGTCTGTATTTTTTCTGTAGTCACCTGTTACAGTTGTCGTGCGTTCCCTGTCAATGTTATCTACTCGTCGTGAGTTCACTCAATCAATCAGCTGATAAAGTATTAATAATTAGTTTGCGTTTGTTCTGTGGTCTTACTTATACAATTGTTGCCAAAATAGAAAAGTAATTAGGTCAAAGTGTTGTTAATGAATTCAAATTAAGCCACCGTAACGACCTTTTCTTCATAAGAATGTTTGTGTATGTGCTTAATATGTTGAAATATCAACGTAATTCGAGTAGTTTATCTCATTTAGTCCAATACAATTCATTTATAACAAATATATATTATATTGCAGTCATTAGATCACCAAGTGAAAGTTTAAATAGTGTTATGTTAAGTGTTTGTGCAAGATATGCAACATGGTTAAATATCTGTGTGTATTTACTATCTCACCGGTGTCTGGATGTTAAAGATAATTTGGAGGTTAGAAATCTTGAGTTTTATCACTAATATGTTTAGAATCGTGGAGTCAAACACTTTTATTTTAATTGTTTTCACCGATCTTTGCAATAAACTTGTTTACAACGCTGGGGTTGCCAGTCTTCTCGTTTTTTCGTTTCGTTATTTCGGATGTGTAATTTGTACTACATTCTACTTTTCGCATCCGTTTAAACTCTACGGTCCCACAGACAGATAAACAGACCGACAGACAGACAAACATCGACGTCAAACTCATAACACCCCTTTTTTGATCGGGGGTCCGTACTCCACTCAGGCAAAGTATTCCACGGCTAAGAAATTATTCTCACAAAAGTTGAGTCGTCAAACCTCGTCCACGCACGCGTCTTTTGTCGAATGCATGCATCCTACGAACAAACGCAAGACGTGCGGCTGTCGTGTCGTTGACGTTTCGTGGACACAGACTTCATTATTTGTACGCAAGATGCAAGCATTCGTCTTGCATCCGACAATTGTCGAAATTGTGCGGATGTCGTGCAGCTACGTAGCCTTAGTTCGAGTCTTTGGAACGGCAGTCATGAAACGATGTCGATTTTGCGCGCTACGAGCTAAATATATAGAAGAAAAGGCAAAGTGGTAATAGATCATGTAGATCAGTGGCACACTCTTCGAAGTTTATCCGATATAAAACAGATAATCTATAGCTATTATGTTTCATGGTTACGTGTCTTTTGACCATCACCTACATTTATAGGAAAAAACTAGCGACACGTTCCGGCTTCCCTCGGATTCCCTACTAATATTATAAATCGCAAAGTTTCGATGTTTGTTTCTCACTCACGCCGGAATAGAAATGGTGGAAAGAATCCAGCTCTTGGAATAGAAAAGAAGAAAAAAACAGAAAACCGAGCTGAGCAAATTGGGGAGTCTTTTTCCCAGCATTGAAAAAAAATGAGGTTATTTTATTTCAATCAGGAAATACTTTCACTTATTTATTTTCACTTACTTTTTCACTCAGGCAACTCATTTCAAAACTTAGATGTTCTTATTATGAAAGTGAAGTGAACCTTCTTTGTTCGAATCTTTGGAACATCAACCATAAAACGGTGTCATTTTCTGGACACGATAAGAGCAGTCCGATAGACTAAAAGGGCAAAGTGGTATTATTTATCGTGAGATCTACAGCACACTCTTCGAAATGTATGCGATAATATTGGTTAATACTTATTTGTTAAAACGTGCATTTGTTATATAATTGTTTAGCAATATGTTTTTCTCTACAATAATAATATTTTTTCCCTCATAAGTACCCGAAAACAGGCGCCATTAATTAAAGCATTCGATTAGACGTGTTTTGACCTCAAAAAAAATACTATTGCACTATCCCCGTCACCCGACATGCCACCTTATCACCATGACGACAAGGTCCATATTGCTTACTACAAAACTTTTCAGACATGTTTGTCTCTCCATTATCACGGCTAATATAGATTATAGTAAATAAGTAAACAGAGTCAGGTCGGAGGGCAATGACATACGTAACAGTGGCAGTGACGTAAAGTGTGTAAGATGTTAGCTTATGAAATAATCTACATATTATGTCCGTTCATGAGATAAATTTGTACGATTGTTGTTGTACGTTTTAAATCTATGGAGCCGCATTAAATGGGTGTGTGATCGTGTCGCCGTGTGACGAGCGCAGTGCTATACTAACATCAATATCAACAGCCCACTAAACGTCCCCACTGCTGGGACTCGGGGCTTTCTCTCGCAAGGAGAGAGTTAGGGCCATAATCCACCACGCTGGCCCAGTGCGGGTTGGCGGATGACACATGACTTCGAAAGATTCTAGGTACATGTCGGTTTCCTCACGATGTTTTCCTTCACCGTTTTAAGTTAGCGGCATTACGCACATGACTTCGAAAAGACAGTGGTGCGTGTGCGGTATGAACCCGGGGTCTCCGGATCGGCAGCCGCCGTTCTCCCGACTAGACCACCGTAACGTGGTAGTGGTGCTATACTAAGCAGTGTCATTATTGATTACCATCAGTGCCGGCTTTAGGGTGGGGCGACGGGGTCGGTTGCCCGGGGCGCCCGATACTACAAGGGCGCTGGGAAATCTTAATGTAGTGTTGTTCTTTAGGGCGCTTGATGCATGGCTTGCCCGGGGCGCCTCTGATTACCATCATCATTATTTTGTTATGACATTAAATAATCCTACTAGATAATATATTTAGATACTATTATATATTGGTCATTTAGAAATGCGTCAGCCAATGGGAAATGCTGAAAGGGTGTGGCCTGGCCATCTAGAAATGCGTGAGCCAATGGGAATTGCTGACGCATTTCTAGATGGCTATGACATGATGGGCAGGCCACGCCCACCGGTTACACCCGTGTAGTTTCCAAAGTAAGCTATCAAATTCTGAGTTATAAGTTTTCACTTCTATCGGCAGTTCCTATGACTGCCAAGTTTTTTTAACCATTCGTCAACAGTTACTTAGTTTTTTATTTAGTTCGTAAGTATTCCTGTCTGCCAAATATAATAACTCTGTATTACAGCCATATACACTATTATATTATTTTGTATTTTATTGTATTTTATCAGCTATCTGGCCGCCGTAGTACAAGCTTTGCTTAGTGTGGGGTCAGATGGTGTTGTGGGGTCAGATGGTGTTGTGCGCAAAATGTCCACCAATATTTATTTGTTATTTATTACTAACGCTGCCGCGCAACTAAATCTTCTGCAGTGACCAAAATTTATTTAGTACTATAATAGAGGCCACTTAAACCCAACTGTACCAAAGCCATTAAAGCCATTATGCACCTTTAAAAAATCGCGCAACTAGCTTCATCATGTCGTGTTTAAGAGTGCGCCTAAAGCCAGGAAAAAATCAGATTTCACCCGCGCGACGCGTTTCTTAATGTGATGAATATAAAGTCGAGAATAGCATGACACAGTTTGGAGGAAAAATCAATATTTAATCAGGAGTCCATTTTTGACCAAGTTTTATTTAATTACTTAATAACTAAACATAAATTTAAAAAAGTGTTCGGTTACTTTACTAGAACGTACAAATAGGAATTTTATTACCAAAAAATAATGAGGGGTCATCGCTGAAAATTTCGAGTACTCGCATTAAAACGGGTTTTTTCGGTGTCATTTTTATTTTTTTATTGTAAAAAACTCTGATCTATTTTTAAAATTCTGTTCGGTTATTGTGCTTCTTCTCTTGATTGTACCCACACGTCAATATATTTTTTGTCATAGTTTTTAGTCTCTTAACTTCAGTGAGCGGCGTCGAAAATGTCCTTCTTTCGTTTTCTGGCTTTAATGCTCGTAGCTCGAAAAAGCGACATCGTTTCATGGTTGATGTTCCAAGAACAGGAACGAAGAGATTTGACTCTACTTTTGTGATAAGAACGTCTAGGATTTGGAATACGTTGCCTTAGTGAGTTTTCCCTGTTGGTTACAATCTTTGTGTCTTCAATTAGATAGATTTATTGTCACAAGTTATGATTACAACTGAACTTAATGTTCGAGTAAAATCGAGAGTGAATGTGGTTTCTGCTAGGTAAACACGCTCCATTGTAGACCGCATCCTCGCTTAACATCAGGCGAGATGGTGGTCAAGTGTAAACCTATAAAAGTTAAAAAAAAAAAAGCTGTCCGCCAACTTCGTCGTATCGTTTTTTGGCTGTCTGTGTGCGTAGCATGGTTAATAAATAATTTATTAAAACATGAACCAACTTCTATTTAACATTAAATTCGGGCATTCCACCAAATTCAAAACGGAGAAATTATTATATATCATCCAGATAACGAAAGTAATATTTAGTTGTTTTTTGTTAATATTTCGAAAACTACTGCACCGATTTCGTTAAAAATAATATTTACATGAAACCTCTGAACTATGATGTACCAAACAAAATAAGAATCATCGAAATTGATTCACAATAGGGTACAATCCTCAAAAAAACTAAGTAGCCCGTTAGTTAGATTGCCAAAAAATATTGTACACGTATTTTTTTTTGTTTCACTAACAAAAAAATACGAAGATACAGCGCTTCGAAGTTTCGTCTGACGTCACTTGTGAGTACGATTTTTACTCACGAGTGATGTCGCGACCCCCCACTCTCGAAGTTTGATGGTCTATATCTTTGACGATTTTTAATATTATGAAAAAACAAAAAATACGTGGCCAATATTTTTCCATGATCTAGCTGACGGACTAATTAGGATGGTGTATTTTTGACCCAGTCCGGTACCATATTGACGGCGCTATCATACATACAAAAAAAAATACAGCCGAATTGAGAACCTCCTTTTTTGAAGTCGGTTAAAACTCATTCCCATCATTTTCATAATCATGTACCCAGGAGGGAGATGATATTATTTTTTTAAGTAAGCCCTTTAAGACCTACTAGGTACATCAGACTGTAAATAACACATAATTATTTCCCAACTCCTTAATATCTCGCAGCCAGGAAGCAGACACGGGACTCGTGACTCCATTTGTCACGCACAACTTATTGAGATAACTGTGACAGACAGACGTGCCGTAAAGTTAAGGGCGGTCGGTGTAAATCGAGCAACTGTTGAGAAATGTTTCGAGATAACGTCATTGTTGCAGAGTGCACAAACAGGGCACTCTGCCGGGACAAGGGGTATTTTCTCTCAAAGATATTCTCTTATTTTGTAGTGGTAGAAATCTTTGCAGAGTCCGCCTGGGGAAGTACCACACCTTTGCCAGTCATTCTACCGCCAAGCAGTAATCGGCAATCATTACTGTGTGACGGTTTGTAAGGCCATGCTACCAGAGAAATTACAGGTCATAGACATCAATTATATCTATGGGTAACGACTGCAGTTCAAGCCGAGGTTATAATTTGGACCCTTCATGTTTCAATAGTTCCATGACACTGTACTGGTATTTGCTAGCGTGTTGCTTATCAACAAGCACATGTCCTGCTATTCCCATCACTCATTCCAATAAAAACAAATTGTTAAGGCTGCTCCATGCTGCCCTTGAAATTGGCGGTGCCACAGAGCTCCAAAACTTATTGAAGTAATCGTGAGAGACTTCCCGTAAAGTTAAGGGCGGCCGAACCGAGCAACTGTTGAAAAATGTTTCCGAGATAATGTCATTATTGCAATGAGCATAATCATCACAATTTGTATCGGCACTGCGAAGACACAAGAGCCTTTTCTCATAAGAGGATAGTTAAGGTCAGACAAGGGCAGAGGTAAAGACGCGAACGAAGAGGCTTTCAGAAAGGCACCTATGACAGTAGAAATCAGATGGCCTCTACTGCCGACTCTACTTTAGGCCAACATAGAAGGCGTATCTATTATTTTTGGAGGAAGTTTCGCATGCACGTATCATTTCAAGAATGCATAGCCACGTAAAGTGGTAAAGATTACACGGGCAACATGCCTGCCACACACCAACAGCACAGTGATACGAAGCTATTAGAACATGAAGATGTATAACACAACCACGGCAGTTGTCACACCCTTCGTACTCATATCCTTATTCTCGGTTTATCCTGACTTTCTTCACCCTTCCACTACCACTGTACCCATACAGACTGCACTTAACAACAGAACTCGTAACTTTGTTGCAACATGTACCTACATCATTGTAGACCTACCCGTAATTTAATGTGTTTAAAGTTCGCTAGTTCCGCCGTAGTACAAAACTCGACCTTAAGACCTTGCAATAGAGATAACGGTAATAAAGGTTCAAAGATAGCGTACACGCGTCAAATAGTATCGCTTTCGTTGAACTATGAAAGGTTAAAACAAGATGGCGGTCGGAGAAAACTGCACGATTGCAGAGCAAACTGGATAGGAGGTGTGACATTGAACAGAGGGTTACTATCTAGAAATGTTTAAAGGAAAATAAATAAATTTTGTTCGACACTCCTCACACCAAACTAGCCCCAACAAAGCGAAGCTTGTATCATGGAAGCCAGATAGCTAATATAATACTTATAATAGAGATATAATCATAAATACATATGTACATATGAAAATACATCGTGTCTTCTCGTCGTCTATCCCACAATGTTGAAAGACAAAAGTATTTAATCAGTGTGTATAACCTGGCATGACCTACGAGGCCGAAATATGGATACTGACAGTTAACAAGGTCTACAAATTCAAGGTCGCATAGAGAGCTATGAAAATAAGGGCCGTCAGAGAACCAGGGTTAGTGACATAGCTCAACGCATTTGCAAACTGAAGCGGCGCGGCGGTGAGCCGCGTTTCTACCGCCTAACTAAATCGGCTATCGCTTTGCTAATGCTATCTCTATCATTTCAAGCGAAAAGAAAAGAGAGAGAAACATCAAAGCTATGACATTTTTCGTTCGGCGGTAGACCCCCCGGTCATATCGTTCGCAGAACCGATAACCGTTGTGGTAGACGTGTACTTGAATGGAGACTGCGAATCGACAAATGTAGTGTGGGTTATCCTGACACTAAGTAGTTGTAGTGACGATACGGAAGACAGCAGGCAGTTGGTAGATAGCAAAGCTGAGGAACGAGTTAAGTGGTGAACAATGGAAGCTTATGTCCAGCAATGGATTGAGATAGTCTGATTATGATGAATACGTCTATTTTAACATTTTTGGACTTGGCTGATATGACTACATATTTTATGCTACTAGCTGTACCCTGCGCGCGTTGCTACCCCACCAAAGACAGTGGCGTCATCTGTCGAAAATTAGTCGTACCAATTCAGAAACCTTCTTTGACTCATGTATCTATAACAACTTTGCTAAAGATCATCACATGATCAATTGCATAGTTTAAGGAGAGATATAGGTGCACAGTCCCTCAGGTTTTTCATTGTATTATGTATCAATTTACGCACGGGTGATGATAATATATCGTTACGTGGTGTTTAAACAAAATATTCTCGTCAATTATTACACCTAGGTATCTCATACTCTGGACTCCCTCAATGACGCTACAAAAGCAAGGCGAAGATTGAGATTGGGAAACAGTAGAGCAACAATAAATTTTCAAACCTATGTGAGACCGAAGTTTTGCTAAAAGCGATGTATTTAGACTTACCCGCATTTAGAGTAAGCAAATGTTTGTCTACAGTATCAGCAAGGACCGCCAGACTATTTTCGGCATGGCGAAAAACCTGACTCCATGACTCGCCATGGAAGACAATCGCAGAGGCATCGGCGTAGGTGATGATATTGGGATTGGGAAGCTCACTGTTTACTATATCATTGATGTAGAGCAAGGACAAGGTCGGACCGAGCAGGCTTCCTGGTGGAATTCCATAGTTAACTGGAAGTTGATCACTGGAGTGGTTACCGACTTTGACGAATTGCTAACGACGCCCGGATGGCTCCAGCTTTTTCAGCAAACCAGGCGATAAGGAGTCGAAAGCTTTTGCCACGTCTAAAAACACGGCAACACATCTCGCTCCTCCATCAACGTAAGAGTCATACCAAGTTCACCAAAAGAGAAGCTGCGTTGATTTACCTTGTCTGAAACCGAATTGCCTATCAGAAACTGTGTTCCAAATTTCAGCCTGATCCATTCAAAAGTTACAACGTGATTGGATAAACATCCAAATATCCAAGCATTACCATTTATATCATTAGTAGGATGAACTGACATACCAACCTAGTAGATAATCAGCTGAAGGTTATTAAAGCGAGTCTCATGCAACAACTGTAACAAAACTACGCCACCTCTGACCCTACAAGGAAATTTCCTAAATACAATAAAATGGATAGTGGCGTAGTGTTTGGCACAAACATGGCGATAACTCCGTGTCAATGTCGAAATAAGACGAAAGTAAGCGCGCAATTTCTGCGCTGGGATCGATTGAATTATTGGTTGATCGAACTATAGACTTATTTACTTGTAATGTAGCAGCATTGTCCCACGGTTTTACCTGGTTAGTTTCCGTTATTTTCTCACGATAAAAAGTAGCCTACAAGTTATTCCAGACTATAATCTATGTGTTCCATATTTCAACCCGATCAGTTTCGGCGTTCAACAAACATCTAAACATCTATTTTTTTTTAATTATTAAGAGGAAGTAGGTTATCGTTTACTATTATTATAAATACTGAAATTTTGATGTTTGTTGCTCAATCACGTCGGAATGGCTGAAATTTGGAATATAGAATATAGTTTGGAAGAGAATGTGCTGAAATTTGGAATTTAGAATATAGTCGGGAATAGCAACATCGCCCAGTAGTTTTACTCACGTAGTTCTTTCCCGTAATTTTTTCAAATAAAACGTAGCCTACGTGCTATTACAGAATTTAATCTGTATTCCAAATTTCAATCTGTGGGTCTACTAACTAAAAATGTTATTTATGTCTTTGACATTGCTATATCTATCATTTGAATCGTAAATAAAGAGTGAGCAATATCTACGCCAGAAAAGTTTTAGTTAAGCGATAGAAGCGTTGCGTTGCGCTTCGACATGATTGAGCAACAAACATCCGAACTTACACATTTATAACATTAGTACGATTACAAAACAGTAACTTATTTCATTACAGAATAAAATATTATTTTGTAATAACTCACCCTAACGATAGATACCCTGTGCGAAAATTACTATACGCCAAGGGTGAAAAGTATGGGATTCTAGACCGCGAAATTTTAACGGGAGAATGCATTATTTTTCCTAAAATACACCCTAAGCCTAAGCTGTATAACGACAGAACCTATGGATATCAACAATTCGCTGATGCTAACCTCATTAAATTGTGACCCAGATAACCCTTCATCAAATCTAGTTTTAATGAAGTCAGTGCCGTTTTCAGATAAAAGGCATTCACACCTAGGTTAGATAGGTTTAAGATCCTATGACATGAGAGTTGTTGTCACATCGAGCGCATTCTATATTAAATTAAATAGGCTTAAAATACGAGATAATAATAGAATGTGGTCCTCCCCATCGTTCGATGTCTGCGACCCCTACTGTTTCCGAACGTGCGTGCCCTAATGTGGCTCGCAAATCCAATAGTGTTAGGTCCTTAGGTCCATATTAAATTGGTGTTTTGTCGTACTGGCCGCTTTGGTTAGGAATGGCAAATTCTAATTCATACAGCTATTTTACTCATGTTTTTGTGTTTTAAAAACCATAATTCATTTGTATTCACCTTTATTGGTTTTTTTCTTTTTGTGGATATTTGAGATCAAAGTGGCCAATACGACAAAACACCAATTGCATGTGTAAGGACCTAATATTAAATATTCTGCTGCATATACTAGAACAGAGTTGGTCTTCAGAATTATATATGTAACTGTGTGTCGGGTTTGGGTCTATCTTTGCGGATTTGGCGCTTTCGGTCCAAGTTTCTACGATTCTCCTCAAATGCATTCCCACTTTTGTGCACTGTTTTGCAAGATATTATAACGTGAGTTTATGTATAGTAAATTTCGTTCTATGCAATTCTACTTTACTTATTGAACCCTCCGTCTGCAGCTTACGTAATTAGATTTTTGACTCACCGACATATTTGATGCCCTCAGCCTTGAGTCCGTCCACCGCTCGTTGCAGCACCTGGTCCTTCACGTCCGCCAACTGGTCGGGAGTGATGAGAGGGCAGGGGCAGTACGCCCCCATGCCGCCCGTGTTGGGCCCTGTGTCTCCGTCGCCGATGCGCTTATGGTCTTGCGCGGGGGGCATTATCGAGACTGTGTTTCCATCTGTGAATGCTAGGACCTGGGAAAGAATATATTTAAATTTGTCAGTTGATCGTGCGACGGAGATTTGCGAGGAAGCTGTACAATGCGGAGCTATGAAACGTTAAGAATCGTTCTACTTATACGTAACTGTATACTGTATATATAATAAATCTGCTAGTGAGAAGTTTCGTAGCTATACTGGAACGGTGTGCAGCAAACTCTTTGCACGTCAATTTAAGTATTACGAGTTACATTCCCGCAACGGGAAAACTGTTGATTCCAAATAATATAAACTCTAAGAGCATATTCGTAGAGTTTTTCTTACGATAACAAGTTTGCATTATACTGCCAACTCGCCAGATGTTAGGCGACAGAGGAGCTAAGTCGGAGCGTGCGGACCCAGAAGAAACTAATTCACCGTCGACTTGAAGATACCAAGATTGTATCGAAACCAATTCAACTCATGCCACTGCCTAGATGTTCGTGTTACGGAAGTCGAACAAGGGTCGATGCCTACAAACATTTTGTCATCTAAGTATCTGGATTCAATCCAAAACCTCCAGCTGATACTTAACAGATTGACAAAGCTATGGATGATGATACCTAGCTTCTAAAGACAATTCGACAGTCCGTTTTTGAAGTTACACTTATGTTAGCGCGTCAGGGAAAATGTTGAAAGTAAGTACCTATTTACGAGGCGCGCGCACTAAAAACCGACACCCTGAAGATAGCTCATCAACATTTTAGTAAACATTGCAAAAAAAACTCAGATTAATAATTCTTGTGTTGAAATTATGATCTACTAACAGAGCTCCGCGTAGTTCCCGTTCGCGTCATTTTCCCGGGATAAAAAGTAGCATATATGTGTTCTTCTACACTACAATCTAACTGTGTCCCAAATTTCAACCAGGTCCGTTCAGACGTTACGACATGATTGAGCACAAAGCATCCAAAACCCCAAACATTAACATTTATAATATTAGTAGGATTCTATGTGTTCCGTATAATCGGGCAACATTATTTCGGAACGAACGAAAATCATATCGGGTCTATGGTTGTCATCTGTCAGTGACGTCGTCTGTTTTTTCGCTGGAACAAAACGGCGCGTTTAATATAACCTGGTTTGCTTTTCTGGATAAAAGTGTAATATTGTGCGGGAACACATTGTTATCGTTCAGTGCGACTACTGGATTAGTTCTACAATCGTTGTGTAAAGCGTTAATATAGTGCTGGAATATTTTTTGTGAGGTGGCCACTGGATTGGCCGTTTCTAGAACGCAGGATCGTTCTGGGAATTTGCGGGATCGCCTGGAATCTGGTTTGGTGTCTAATTATTCCCTTCCCTCCTTCTTCCTGTCAGACCAAACTGGACCTTTGGACGACGCCGGGAACCTCAGGTAAGTCATTTCATTGCACTACTCGGTTTGCAATCAGGGAAGTAAATGTTAAAATCGGTATAAACGACAAAATTAATGTTGAGATCTGCTTATGGGCCCCAGACGGTAATTTCTGGATAAATTACTGAACATTTTTTGGTAAGCAGAGTGTGGTTGGCCGTAATTACTCCCTTTTTGTTTTTATTTTCTGGCAAAATATACCGGGTAGGCCGAATATTTGGGGGTTCCCAGTTTATAATTTCTCCCCAAACTGTCGGGAAATTAGTATTAAGTGGTATCCGGTTTTTTAGGTTGCGGATATATTTGTTGTGACATTGTCCGAACTTTAGGCTAATTTAAAATTTAAATTTAAATTTAAAATGGCTTCGGATTTGGCCAACCAGCTCCGATGGTTCGAATCCTTACAAGGATTGGTCGGCCGGAGAGACCGGGAGGAGGCGCTATTAAACAGGGCAGAACACCTCGACAGGCGCCTGGAGATCGCTGAGAGGAGCACAGGATTGCTGCGGGATGCAAGGCCGCCTCCACCTGAGGAGCAGATGGAGAGGATCGACGCGGACATGCGGCGCATCCTGGATTTGTATGACGAGGTCTCCGAAGGGGTTCGCCAGCTGGAGAGGTCTCGTCAGGGAAGGGCGAGCTCGGGACCCGTCATCAGGGATGCGGGCTCGGGTGTAGTGGGACGCCTTCCCACTCTGGACTTGCCCAGGTTTACAGGGAACCTGCGGGAGTGGAGCGGCTTCCGGAGCATGTTCGCCTCTCTCGTGGACTCACGCAAGGACTTGACGAGGGCGGAGAAGCTGGCCTATCTCCGCACGTCACTGGAGGGTGAGGCACTCTCCCTGGTCCAGCACCTGGAGCTGGACGACGACAACTTCGGCACGGCGATGGAGTTGCTGGAGACGAGGTTTCAAAATCCTCGGCTCCTCGCCGACGCTCACGTGTCACAAATACTGGGGCTGCCGAAGGTGACTGAGAGGTCTCAGTTGCGGCCGCTAATCCTCACGCCCGTGAAGGTGGCGTACAACGCCTTGCGCAGCTTGGGACTGCCAGTAGAACACTGGTCGTTCCTGCTGGTCCACATCCTGCTGGGCAAGGTGCCGCTGGAGTTGCGCGCCCGGTTCGAGCGGGAAAGGGGCCTTCACGGCGACCCGAAGGTCTTCCCCACGTTGGAGGAGCTACTTCGGGTCCTGGAGTGGGAGGCGAGGATGGCAGAGTCGGCGCCTCAGGAGGCACAGCCCGCCGCGTCAGCTCGTGGCCCTGCCGGAACAGGACCGCGACCTACCAATCCCCGCACTCAGGGTGCGGTGAAGCGGACGGCGACGGTGACGAGTGCGTCGGAGCAGGAGTGCCCGAACTGTGGCCAGCTTCACGCGCTGGTGCAGTGTCCGGCCCTGCTTGCGCGGACGACCTCCGAACGACGAGGGATCGTTCGGCGGTTGCGTCGGTGCTACGGGTGCCTGGGGGGTCATCTGTACAATGACTGCCCCACGGCACGGCCGTGTCCTGGGTGTGGGGGACCACACCATCAGCTCTTGTGCGTCAGGAGCGATGGTGCTGGTCGACAGCCCTCAGGGAGGGGGCCCTCCACGGGCGGGGGCGCTCCCACGCAGAGCCACGCATTTTACAACCATGAAGTGGCTACAGCGTGGAGCACACCCCCTCCACCCCAACCCACGGCAGCACCGGGCAGCCCAACAAGGGGCGTCCTGCACGCGGCTCGGTCACCGACCTCACAGCCCGCGCGGACGCGGGCGAACTGGAGAGGTGGAAGGGTGATACAGGAGTCACCACGGGGGCCACCTCCCCAGCGTTATCCTTCTCCGCCGCTGGATCCGCGACCGTTGGAATGGAGGGCGTACACGCCTCCCCTCCATCAACATCCGAGGCTGGAATACCACCCGCCCTACTTTCGGTATGGCAGGGCGGCCGGATATGCCCCCCCTCCGATGGCCCTTTGCACTCGGCAGCCATATTGGGCTGGGCCCTGTAGTCCGACGGGTTCGGACGGGCCTCGGAGGGATTGACTAGCATCCGTTCCCTTGGCACAGGATCAACCGGTGGTCCTGCTGCCCACCCTCTGGTTAAGGGTTTGGGGTCCAAGAGGCGACTACGTCCGGATACGAGCGCTCTTGGACACGGGGTCCCAGGGGTGCATTTTGACAACCCGGGTTGCTCATCGCCTGGGCCTGGCTAGGTTTCCGTCACCGACTCCGTTGCGGGGAGTCGGGAACACAGAGGTGCGGTCGGCTGGACAGACCCGCCTCTCCTTCTCGTCCGTACATTCCTATTCGGAAAGGATTGCGGTCAGGGCCACCGTCATGGATTCGGTTGTCGGTTGGCTTCCTCAGGCGGACATAGATCCGGATCTTTTGTCCTGTACTAAGGGTCTCAGGTTGGCGGATCCCCGCTTCGGGATGGCGGGTCCGGTAGACCTTTTGTTGGGTTCTGATGTACTGGGTTACATCATGAACGGCAAGCCTAGACTGCTGGATCAGTCTTCGCTGATGGCGCTGCCCACCATCTACGGGAACGCCATTTTGGGAATGGTGGATGAGTGGCAGCAGTCGAATCAGGCTTCTTTTACGGGAACGGCCCTCGCTCAGATCATGCAGAGGTTCTGGGAGATCGAAGAGCCGCCTACCGTGTCTCGGCTGGATCCCGAGCACGTGGAGTGTGAGAACTTTTATCAGGCTCACACTCGGAGAATGGTTTCTGGGCGATTGGAGACTAGGCTGCCTTTCCGGGATAACCCCCCGCGTCTGGGCCAGTCTCGATCATTGGCCGAGAAAAGGCTCAGGTCCATGGAGCGACGCATGGCTCGAGATCCTGTACTTCGGGAAAAGTACATCGAGTTCATGAGGGAGTATGAGGCACTGGGCCACATGTCTCCGGCTCGCGACGACTGGTCGACCATGGACCACTACTTTTTGCCTCATCACGCCGTTTTGAAGGCGTCGACGGGCAAACTCAGGACGGTGTTCGATGGATCCGCTCCGACTTCGACAGGAGTGTCACTGAACCAGTGCCTCCACGCTGGACCGAAGCTACATCGGGATATTGTAGACATCATCCTGAATTTCCGTAGGCATCAGGTGGTGTTGGGAGCGGACATCCGTATGATGTTCCGACAAACGGTCATACACCCCGAGGACAGGAGGTTCCAGTTGATCCTCTGGCGGGAAAGTCCTCAGGACCCTATGATGGTGTATGAGTTGAACACCAACACCTATGGGTTGAGATCAAGCCCCTTCATTGCGATCCGCTCACTGCTGGAGTTGGCGGAGCAAGAACGGGCTCGGTACCCACGTGCAGCCGCAGTTCTGGAGCGCGACCTGTACGTGGACGACGTTTGCACTGGCGCGCAGACGGTGGAGGAAGCTCTGTTGCTCCGGGATGAGCTTACAGAGCTTCTCGCATCTGGAGGCTATGAGCTTCGGAAATGGCTCTCTAACGACCCCAACGTCCTGGCTGGTATCCCGGACGATCACCAGCAGGATCCGGGGCTCTTCGAGGAAGGTGACGATCCGCACGGGATTGCGGTTCTGGGCATGCAGTATCAACCGGTTGCTGACATCTTCACCTTTCGGGTGGCGCTGGAGGCCACACGCGCGTGGACAAAACGGACGGTTTTGTCCACCATCGCCAGGATGTTTGATCCAAACGGTTGGATCAGTCCGGTTCTGTTCGCAGCCAAGTGTCTGTTACAGCGACTTTGGACTCTGAAGGTCTCCTGGGACGACCCCCTGGTCGGAGACTCGCTTAACACTTGGCTTCGTTTAATATCTGACCTCGAAACGGTCAATCGAGTGGCGTTGCCCCGTCGCATTCTGCCACCAGGCTGTAGCCGGATCAGCCTGCACGGGTTCTGTGATGCGTCCGAGCTGGGCTATGCCGCATCTGTGTACTTGCGTACAGTTGACGCTGGAGGCCACGTCAATGTCACGCTCTTATTGGGGAAGAGCAAGGTAGCTCCTATCAGGGCACGACTCACCATTCCGAAACTGGAATTGAGCGGAGCCACATTACTTGCTCGGCTGCTCAAGCATGTATATCAGGAACTGTCCACCTCGATAGACATCCGGAATGTCTATGCGTGGTCAGACAGTCAGGTCGTGCTTGCCTGGTTGAGAGCAGCCCCTCACACTTTGGAGACCTTTGTGGGAAATCGGGTTTCCCAAATCCAAAACATTGGACTGGACATGGTTTGGAGACATGTCCCGGGTGAGTTGAACCCCGCTGACTGTGCTTCGCGCGGCTGTTCCGCGCCGGAGCTAGTTGATCACCCCTTATGGTGGGGTCCGGACTGGCTGCGGGAGCCAGAAGCTTCCTGGCCAGCTCTTGGCGCGGACTCGGAGCGAGCGGAGCTGCCCGGAGTCCGCGTGCATGCGATTGTGGCGGAAGTGCCCCCAGACCCTGATTGGTTGACGGGTCGTTACAGCAAGCTGGATAAATTGCTGGGGGTAACTAGCTGGATTAAACGCTTCATCCACAACTGTCGTCACCCTCGTCAGAGGAGGAGTGACCAGATCGCCACTGTGGAGGAGCGTCGGAGTTCCTTGCTGCACCTCATTCGGCTGGTGCAGGGTGAGAGGTTTCCGACGGAACTTGAGGCGCTGCGCTGCGGACGCGCTCGCTTGAAGGGTGCAGTCGCCAAGTTGAACCCTTTCACAGATCAGGATGGTCTTCTGCGCGTAGGAGGTCGGCTCCGGAAAGCCAACCTGCCGTACGGCAGCAGGCACCCCCTGTTGCTACCGAAAGGAGGTCCTCTGGTGGACCTGCTGATCACCGATCGGCATATCGGTAACGCGCACGCTGGATGTGGCGCGCTTCTCGCTGTGTTGCAGCGTGAATTCTGGATCTTGTCGGCTCGCAGGGCGGTCCGAAAGGTGCTGTTTAGATGTGTCCCTTGTTATAGGCTCAAGGCGTCTACCATGCAGCCCATGATGGGAGATCTTCCTCCGGATAGGATTTCTCCCTCGAGGCCGTTCGACGGGGTCGGAACGGACTTCGCTGGGCCCTTCTCGGTCAAGTCATCGACGTTGCGTAACGCCAAGGTCGTTAAAGCCTACCTGTGCGTCTTTGTGTGTTTGGCCACCAAAGCAGTCCACCTGGAGCTGGTCTCTGCGCTGTCTACGGAGGCCTTTGTCGCGGCGCTGGATCGCTTTGTAGCGCGAAGAGGAGTACCCTCTTTAATACGTTCGGACAATGGCACAAATTATCGAGGGGCGGCGAATTATTTACGCGAAGTTAATAATTTTTTAAATTCTGGTAATAATAGTTTAAGTCTGGCTCTCGCCCAGCGGGGAATCAGCTGGCAATTTAGTGTGCCAGCCTGTCCTCACTGGGGAGGAATTTTTGAGGCTGCGGTGAAGTCTGCTAAAACTCATCTCCGCCGTGTCATCGGGGAGACCGTGTTAACTTGGGAAGAGTTAGTCACGGTACTATGCCGCGTGGAGGCAGTGCTTAATTCCCGTCCTCTCTGTCCAATCTCGCCTGACCCTAACGATCTAGAAGTCTTGACGCCGGGTCACTTCTTGATCGGTCAGCCTTTAACCGCGTTGCCGGAGTATCCCTGGAAGGATGAGCGGCCCGGACGCCTGTCCCGTTTTCAGTTATTGCAGCAAATAAGTCAAGACTTCTGGAGGCGCTGGTCGGCCGAGTACTTGCATCTGTTGCAACAACGGGTAAAATGGACAGATAGGACGGAGGCCCCTCGGGAAGGGGACTTAGTATTATTAAAAGAGGCAAATTTGGCCCCCCTACTCTGGCGTAGGGGACGTATTTTAAAATTGATATCTGGTACTGATGGCACACCCCGCGTGGCGGAGATTCTGATTTCTGGTTCCAGACTTCAGCGCGCGGTGTCCTCTCTGGCACGCTTGCCCCTTTATTAGATAAACGTGTTTTCAAGGTTAAAATTTTATTTAATTTTAATCCTATTTTTGATAAAGTTTTTTTTTTGGTTTGATTTCCACTTTCGGGTCAAAGTTGGAAATTTTGTTTTTATTTGAGGTCCGGATACTGCTAAATACTAGTTATTAAATACTAGTTACTAAATACTAGTTACTAAAATTGAACAGGAGTTCAATTGGTCGGGGGTTTTTGTTCCGTATAATCGGGCAACATTATTTCGGAACGAACGAAAATCATATCGGGTCTATGGTTGTCATCTGTCAGTGACGTCGTCTGTTTTTTCGCTGGAACAAAACGGCGCGTTTAATATAACCTGGTTTGCTTTTCTGGATAAAAGTGTAATATTGTGCGGGAACACATTGTTATCGTTCAGTGCGACTACTGGATTAGTTCTACAATCGTTGTGTAAAGCGTTAATATAGTGCTGGAATATTTTTTGTGAGGTGGCCACTGGATTGGCCGTTTCTAGAACGCAGGATCGTTCTGGGAATTTGCGGGATCGCCTGGAATCTGGTTTGGTGTCTAATTATTCCCTTCCCTCCTTCTTCCTGTCAGACCAAACTGGACCTTTGGACGACGCCGGGAACCTCAGGTAAGTCATTTCATTGCACTACTCGGTTTGCAATCAGGGAAGTAAATGTTAAAATCGGTATAAACGACAAAATTAATGTTGAGATCTGCTTATGGGCCCCAGACGGTAATTTCTGGATAAATTACTGAACACTATGGTTAAACTTAGACTACTTAGCACGAAGAGTAAAGAGAAGACGTATTAACTTTTTTTGTGCGTACATAACTATGTACACACATACTTTTTTTCTTCAAAGAATCAGTTATCAGGGGACCCCAGCAGACGCAATATTTTCGATAAGTGCACAATACGCCCTGACACCGCGACCCCGCTATCGTATAGATACTTTTGAACAGATAACACAATATATAATTAAGTTATTTACTTGTTTTTCTACAAATAATGAAGGTAGGTAAGTTACGATTAAAGTTTTTTTTTTTGGATAGAGCAAGGCGAGATAGAAAGCAATGACCTTAGATATTCGCAACTATTTTTAGGAATGTTGTAAATAGGTTATTTATAGATACAAAAGCATATATTAGCATGAAGGAGGCATTTATTGTTAGAACTAATAAAAAAAAACACTAATCGTTCTTTTTGAACTCGGTTTAAATTGCGATTGCCTTGGAAAAGTTTGTGAGACATCGATTATATAATATCTTATGGATGTTAGATCGAATTAAGTCTACAGTAAGTGTCGCCACAAAACGCCAGCACATAACGCCGCCACAAATCGCCGCCGCAAGAAATTGAAGCCGCGCGACAGCGACTTGTGGCGTGCAGTAGACACTTGCGGTCGGTGTCGGCTACCTTTTTAAATCATGTAGTATCTTAATGGCCGGTGACAAAAAAGGTTTAATTGCACTGCTTCTGATAAAAAAAACGTCATCGTGGAAGTTGAAACCGTAGTTTTAACTAAAGCCAAGGTAGAGAAGGGTAAAATATCGAGTGGCGCGTGTCGGGGTTTTTTAAAAGCATGAAGCGCGAAGCGGTGTTTCGCCACAAGTGGCGAGCATTGTATGAAATGTATGAAAACTACAGGAAATAGGTGGCGGCGTTTTGTGGCTGTGGTCGATGGCCCGTGTGCGGCGACGCTAAGATTCTAGACCGATTTTTGAATCGATGAAATAGCTATGTACCTACTATTTCTTGTAGTGGTAGAGGACTCTTTGCAGAGTCCACCTTTGTAGTAGTAAAACTATTTGCAGAGTCGAGCGATTAAATGAGTATTTTCGAGATGTGGACACATTTTTTGAAGCGAAAACTTCTTTGCCGCACCACATACAGATTTTCCGTGGGCTGTGAATTGAACTCAAGCATAACTTTTGTAAATGAAAGAAATCTTCGGATACACTCGGATAATCTAGATGGCCATGGCCACGTCCTCCGGTTTCACCTGCTTAGTTTCCAAAGTGTCTTATCAAATTCTGAGCTATTCGTTTTCACTTCTATCGGCAGTCCCTGTGACTGCCATATTTTTATTTTTAGGGTTCTGTACCCCAAAGGGTAAACTTAAAACTTAAAAGGGTAACTTTTTGCCTGTCTGCGGAAATTGCGATGTATACGGAATTCCGAATAAAAAGCCAAAGAGGTTTTCGCCGTTTATTTGCTAATGGGACGGAACCCTTCGTGCGGGAATCCTACTCGCACTTGGCCGGTTTTATTTTTACTTTATATAATAATGTTTTAAAAGTTATTGATCAAGAACCAAAGCTATACTTACAGAAATCTCGTCTCCCTCTAGCAGCTCCTCAATAACCACTGTTTCTCCAGCGGCACCATACTTGGAGTCCGTGAGGATCTCGTCCACGGCCCGGCAGGCCTCCTCCTTGCTGGCCGCCACCACCACACCCTTGCCCGCCGCCAGACCTGACGCCTTCACCACGAGCGCCGGGAATGGAGCACTGTAGGATAGAAAGGCTCGTATATAGAGAAGGCTCGGTCCGACAGACAGATAGGCTCGTACATAAAGCAGCTGCGCTCCGAATTGCAAGTTAATCTATTATTCTGCAACGCCGTACAAAAATCATGCGACAAGAAGAAATGATCGAGGGTTGCAACCCCCCCTCTTCGACTTCACTCAGTTGGACAGCTTACAAGTGACAGCATAGTGCTGAATCTTATAACTTAATACCCTTCTATCATCCTACATTGGTCTCCTGGTGGTTCATTTACTACGTAAATTTTGTTCACGGGCCTATAGTCTTTAAAAATTAACTACTAATTACTTATAAGTTACAACTACTAACTAGGTATAATTTTATAAAACCGTGGAGCGCCACAAGTATGTCGATTTATCCT
Source organism: Ectropis crepuscularia (assembly GCA_963693475.1). Taxonomy (NCBI): domain Eukaryota; kingdom Metazoa; phylum Arthropoda; class Insecta; order Lepidoptera; family Geometridae; genus Ectropis; species Ectropis crepuscularia. Next base: position 26,515,945 of record OY856349.1, on the reverse strand, counting down.
TACAAGTAAAGGCCAGATACATCAGATTCATAACAAAATAAATTAAGTACAACTCATTGTTTGAGTTCAAGGGAAGAAAAAAAATTCAAGGATATTTCCGATTTAAAATTATAAAAATAAACAGGTTTTAAAAATAGAGATAATGCTGGTATTGCCCTACTTTATAACGTATTATTTATTGCACTGCATTCTTGATAACACCAAGGATGATGTAAGTACATAATGACTTAATGGCCCATTTCTCGCAAAATATATAGGTATTATATTTTTACCACATACAGATTTTTCGTAGGCTGTGAATTGAACTCAAGCATCACGTTCGTAAATGAAAGAAATCTTCTGGTAAATTCGAATGATCTAGATTCTAGATGGCTATGCTCATGGCCACTTCCTCCGGTTTCACCCATGTAGTTTCCAAAGTGAGGTATCAAATTCTGAGTTATTGGTTTTCATTTCTATCGGCAGTCCCCATGACAGACAATTTTTTTTATAGTATAGAGTGACGAGACGAGCAAGACATTTGCCTGATCAACATGCCTTTCACATAACAGCACAGTGACACATGACAATGATATACCTATCACTGCACTGCGCTCGTCACCCAGAGATATAAGATGTTTTATCTCTATGCCCTATTATTTCACTGGCAACATTTCAAATCGGAACACACTACAGCTTGGCGATAGAATAACTGGCAAAGGTGTAGTACTTCCCCAGACTCCAGACGGACTATGCAAAGAGTCCTACCTACCACTACCAAAATCACATCACAAACATATTGTTTCATTTTAGCTATCACTACACCAGTACTATTAATTACGGAATATTTACAGTGGTTATACGGTGAAGCGAATCTCCGACATTTTTAAATTATTATGGGTTTCCACGACAGCCATGTCGCCTGATGTTAAGCGACGATGTGGTCTACGATGGAGCGCGTTTACCTAGAAGAAACCGATTCACTCTCGATTTGAAGACATCAAGATTGTAACCATCTGGGAAAATCCACTCAGGCAACGTATTCCACAGCCTAGACGTTCTTATCACAAAAGTAGAGTCAAAATCTCTTCGTTCGTGTCTATGGAACATCGACCATGAAACAATGACGCTTTTTCGAGTTACGAGCATTCCGTTAGATATCTTAACTTTCAAAATCCATCCAGCCGTTTGGAAGATACGTGGGAAAAGAGAAATTTACAAACAAACAAGATACGCGCGAAAAACATAACTTTTCTTTCAGTCGGGTAAAAACCGATAAGCTAGCGATTTTTCGGCGACGTTCAAGACTTCGAAGTCACTTACTTGTTAATAAAATCCTTGGCAGCTTTAGCGTCATTGAAGGACTTATGCCTGGCGGTGGGTATCTGATATCTGTTCATGAAGGACTTGGCGAAGTCCTTGTTGGCTTCGATCTGCGCGCCCGCCTTGTCGGGCCCGAAGCAGCGGACCCCGAAGGCCGAGAGCCCGTCGACGATGCCGCTGGCTAAGGGGTCCTCCGGCCCGATGACTACCAAGTCGACGTTGTTGTCTTGGCACCATTTTGCTGTGGCCTGGTGAAATTTTATTCGTTATAACAAGGCAAATTAATATTCTCCGAAAATAAACTCACTTTAATTTAAGATTAAAAATATAAATAAATATTGGTGGATATTTCACACATAACACAATCTGACCCCAAACTGAGCAAAGTTTGTACTATGGCAGCACGATACCTGCAGGCCTACTACGAAGTCCGATAAACGATATATCGACCGAACTTATGGACTTTTCCTACCTCGAAAGCCAATCTGTCGGTTGATAGGATCGGCCGTTTCGTTCGATTCGACCCTCATCCGACCTAAGTCTATAACTTCCGACCGAGATGTATCGACCTGATTGTTTTTCGTGGCAGGCTACAATCCGATTCAACTGTCGGTCGGATCCGATCATTCGGAGTTTGTTTTCGTAGTAGACCTGCTGATATAATATTTATACAGGGTTACTGGTAATCAGGCTGCATCCGTTTAAGGGCATGTTTTGTATATTTAGACAAACAACTTTGGTTAAAACTCAATAAATATTCTGAAAAAAATATAGTGTGTGTTGTCCTTTCTAGCACTGTTTAGCGGTTGTTTAGTGTTTATTCACTTCGGCACATCATTTATGCGTCAAAGAGCACGCACGTCCTTTTTTACGAAGTGTTACGAAGAGTTCGATGCTTATAGACTGGGCAAATACACTTTTTGTTTACTTTGTATGGGAAAAAATATACCAATTTTTAATAAACACCATGGACGTATAAAAAAGTCGGACGTAGTCTGTGTCAGCCTATCAGTGACAACCTGACGACGCACACATGCAAATGTGGCTGACTCTAGTGACACAGTTTTTGTTTTAGCGAGACTACGTCCGACTTTTTTATACGTCCATGATAAACACAAAAAAATTATAAACTGCGCAACTTAATCTGCGCGAAATAAGTTCACGTATTTAATACACATACTTAAAAGGATGCAGGCTAATTACCAATAAATCAATAACCCTTTATAGTTGTAAATACGAGTACATACTTATTATTATACATAGAAACACCCTGACACAGAACAAATATTTGAATTCATCACACAAATATTTGCACCGGTGGGAATCGAATGCACGACCCTCAGCTTCACAGACAGAGTTACTAAGAACTAAGGCACAAGGCCAGAATAAACTCAGATATACAACAAAATTTCATATTTTTTGTGAAATCTGCGATTACGTCGCGTCGTCCAGACAAATAGCAAAGGATAGCAAATTTTAACTATTTATTGATGTTTCAAAAAGCACAACACCGATTTCTACACAATTTATATGGGACCACCTCTGAATTATTATAATATTGAGCGGAGTAATATACCTACATAGGAAAAAAACGTAGAACCAAATTGTTTTTTTTTACAAAGTTGTGTAGTCGTTGTTTAAGAGATAATAGGAAGAAACTGACCCCCAAGTAATACCCAGTTTGGTGGTTAGCTTCTCACAACATCTTGATTGTACTAATTTTTGTAGGTCTCATTACAGAGGCTGCCAAGCAGTAATGTGCAATAATAACTTTAGAATCGAAGAGCAATATGTCCAGAGAATTGAATCGATCGAGAGACGTGCCAAAAGGCTCATAGGCAACGACACTCTTGTGCGAAAAAGACTACAAAGTCTTGAACATCGCCGAAAAGTCGCTAGCCTTTCGGTTTTTTATCGAATACACTTCGGAGAGTGTGCGACTGATTTACATGATCTAATACCACCTTGCCCTTTTTTCTATCGGAATGCTCGTAGCTCGAAAAAACGACATCGTTTCATGGTTGATGTTCCAAAGACGCGAACGAAGAGATTTGACTCTACTTTTGTGATAAGAACGTCTAGGCTGTGGAATGCGTTGCCTGAGTGGGTTTTCCCTGTTGACTATAATCTTTGTGTCTTCAAATCGAGAGTGAATCGGTTTCTTCTAGGTAAACACGCTCCATCGTAGACCGCATCGTCGCTTCACATCAGGTGAGATGGCGGTCAAGTGTAAGCCTATAAAAGTTAAAAAAAAAAAAAAAAAAAAAAAAAAAATTATAGTTCTCTCAAATGTGACCAATAGTGAGTCTTACAACAAATGTAACCAACCGAGAATCTCTCAAATGCGGCCAATAGTGAGTCTTACAAATGTGACCAACCGAATTCTTACTAATGTGACTAATTCTGAGTTTGATAAATGTGACCAATCCCACAATTTTGACCCACAATTTTAATCTCACAAATATGACCAACGGAGTCTCACAAATGTCACCACTAGTGTGTTTCACAAATGTTGCCAATAGTGAGTCTCACAAATTTGATCATCATTTTTAATTTAATTTATTTTATTTCTCAAAATTTGACCACGAGTGAATCTCACAACAGTGACCAATACTGAGTCTTACAAATGTGACAAATTCTGAGTCTGATAAATGTGACCAATAATGAGTCTCACAAGTGTGAGAGTGTGACCCACAATGAATCTTACAAATGTGACCAATAGTGAATCTCACAAATGTGACCAATTCTCAGTTTGATAAATGTGACCAATAATGAGTCTCACAAATGTGATGCATAGTGAACCTTACAAATGTGATCAATGTATAATAATATAATTTGATAAATATGACCAATACAGAGTCTTACAAGTATGACCCATAGTGAACCTTAGTTACTTAAGCATTTCAAGATTATTTATTATTTATTTATTTAATAATAGGCGAGCAGCATTAGCTGATATGCCTATATTATCTCAGTGTTGAAATATGTAACAAAATTACAGGTAATTGTCTGTTAAAATGATATTGTCTTTTGCTATCCATTTGTCAAGTTTGTTCTTGAACGAGTTCAATGATTTTGCCGAAATAACATCCTCAGATATATATTAGATACGAAATTTATAAAGCACTAATATTTTCTAGTGCAGCATATTTTGCTTTATATCAGAGATATTATAGCGTAGAATAAAATCTACTTTTTATTCAAAAGAATGAGGAGTTCCTTATAGAATCATCATACTTAAATCAATGAGGACAAAGTTGGGGGATTATTTTAGTATGCTAATAATTTTCTGTTAATAACCTCAGAATGGTATGGACTGTCTAACAGGACAATCTGAGTGAAACTTATTGTTACAAAATATCACCATTGAAATTTACAGTAAAAACAACAGTTTTAATTGCACAATCTGTTTCCTTTCATAAATATCCAATCATTTTGACAAGTAGATATTTGTTTGAGACAATCCATATCAGTTGGAAAGGTCATGAACCTATGCAAGACTTTAAGGGAATCATATTAAAACAAAGCGCAAAACAGTTTGTAAATTGTAAACAGATCTTTGGGCTCTCAAGAATCTCAAGATATGGGCATAGCCTAGTCTGCTGAGATATATATATATGTATAAATTTATGTGACAATAACAAGCATATAATTATGCGACATGGCTGATCTCTGAAAATATGGATATACAAAAATTCAATGAATTGCACTAAATATGCTAACCAATTTTTAAACTTTGATGTTTATTTGAATATGAATGGAATCACAATACAAACTTAATGCTAGAATTGGTTAGAAAGAGACAGCATTACTTTATGATTGAAACAAAACAATGTCACTTTTAACAAAAACAGAATAAATTAAAAGGTTGTTTTCTAATATGAATGATTTTTAGTTACGTCACTGTCCTCTCAAACCACTAAGACAATAAGCACATTTATGACAGTAATATCTACTTTGTTTTCACTAAAATATGTATGGAAATTATTGTTTTTTAACTTTGTCAGAGTAATAATAAAACAAAATTGTTATTTATTTTCAAATCTATAATGTTAATGTTATGATTTTCAAAATGCCCTGTATATTACTACTTCACATGTTTTTCCAGCACTGAATCCCAATTTATTTACCTTTTTTAGATAGATCAACAATATTTTTAACAAATGACGCATCATTATTTTGATTTTATTATGAGAAAAATAATAATTGTTTGCTATAAAAAAAAACAAAATATGAAAAAACCTTGTACTAATGGGGTATCCATCAACTACATTTGCGTAAATTGTACATTTAATTAGTCAGAAGTAGATTAGATTATGGTTCGTATTTATTCGACAACTGTGCTAAAATTCATACAATACAAATTACAAAAAATACAAAGTCACGCCTTGAGAATAATAGGGGGATTTATTAGAACTACTCCAATACACACGATGGAAAGTGAACTCTGTGTACCGCCACTGCATTTAAGAAGAAGATATTTAGGCATAAAATATTGTTTAAAGATACGAGCATTAACAGATAACGAAACAATTGAATTGCTATCCCAGTTACATTCCCATTGCTTTTTCTCAAATAGTAGATACGGGTACTGGTCTAGAAAAGAATTCCTATGCTTGTAAGCATTTTTGATACAGTTAAAACTGAAAATATACACTCATCTTCTCCATTTGATACCTTCTGTTTGAACTCATGGATAAATGACTAAGTATAATTGTGAAGATATCATTTTTAATCATTTAGATTGCGTTAAAAGTTCGAAAAAAAAAATTGTATCACTAATATAATGAAATTTGAGATCCTTAAAGAGCTTAGTGATAAATACTGCGACTGGAATGTTCTATATACAGACGGTTCAAAGGGCAAAGATGGACGAGGAGCGGCTGTTTATGACCCTACAATAAACCTAGATTATAGTCTTAACAATAATTGCTTCAGAATTGTAAATAATTATAGTTGTATAATGTCAGTTGAACTCATAGCAATATCGGAAGCACTCTCTTATACCCAAAATAACAATCGGCGTAAAACTGTTATTTGTACCAACAGCAAAAGTGCACTCCAACATATCACACGTTGCGCCTTTGGTAAGAGAGGAGTATCAACAGCTTACAAAATCATATCGCAATTGCAGGATTTATATGAGAAAAACTTTCAGATTAAATTGCAATGGGTCCCATCGCATAACGGACTGAGAGGTAATGAAGAGGCTGACACACTAGCAAAAAGAGCAGTTTTAGAAGGAAGGGAATTTAATAGATTACCTAATTACTCAGAATTGTTACCTAAATACAAAAAAGAATGTTACAATATTTGGAAACAATATTTTAATGAGAGGTCAATTGAAAAGGGAAGTTCTAGTACCTAGCTACAATTATTATAAATAATGGGACTGTCATGTGACTAGTCATAAAAGTCCCATAAAAAAAAACTGATTAAAAAAAAATACCTTGTAGTAGTACTTAATAAAACTATTATAGGTATATAAAAGTGTAAAATAGTGTATGGGACTCATCAACATTTTCATTGATGTAATTAAATTTGTTCATGAAAATAAATGGACATTAAAAGTGACATTGTCGAGATAATTTATTAAGTATAGAAAAATAAATGGATATTAACAGGTGTTATTGTTGATTGTACTCTCTCCTTGCGAGAGAAGGCCCCGAGTCCCAGCAGTGGGAACGTTTAGTGGGCTGTTGATGTTGATGTTGTTGATTGTTGAGCAAATAAATAGATATTAACAGATAATATTATTGAAAAAACTTATTCAAGAAAACAAATACCCAGATATTAAAAAGTTATATTATGTTGTCAATATTACAATAGTTTTTGATGTAGTTTTTCACACTTGGGAAGCAATTAAATTTGATGTAATAAATCAAATTCTAGTGTTTTCACTGAACACAAAACTATACAAAATTATGTAATCTCTAAGGATTGTGTATTACATTTGATCTAGGTATGTGAATAAGTTGTAAACTATTTTTAAACTTCTAAGTAAGTAATACATTACTTACTAGTAAGTGTAGAAGGGCCACTTTAATTTTTTTTGTCAATGTTTGCAAAATTTATGACTTATGTTTGTTTTGAACTGTTTTTTGAGTCAGCTAGTAGGTTATAAAATAATTAATTGTTCAAAATGGTTTGGCTCAAACTTCCTTTATCCACAAATGATATATAACATACTTACCTCAACTTCTTTTAGCTCAATTTTTGTATGATGACGTACCTACTGTGATCAACTAGATTTTTTATAGCAAAGAAGCAAATACTGGGTGCTATGGTCAGTCTTTGTAGTATTTCATTATAAATTAAATGTTATTCATTGTGATTATGAGACATGGTACTTTCTTATTGTAAATTGATAAATAGGGTAGTAAAATAAATTAATATATGACTACTTTTTTATCAATTTTTTCAACATATTTTTTTAAATATTATTTTTCACATATTTATAGTTTTAAAAGACACCTCCCATTTACAAATCACGGAACCATCCAAAATAGGCTTTAAACAGTAAATTAAAAGTTTTAAATATACATTTTCTTTCAAAGTAGCCTATTATCAGTACTATTATCACCTGGGGTATAACCAAGCTAAATAACAAGTATCATCGTTTATAACAAGTAAGTTATAAGTAATTGTTTGTACCATTAGAACTTAGATATACAATTTGTAGACAAATTACTAGTCTCACAAATTTTTCATTTTGTAACACCGGTGAGGTATATAAAAGAGAATCATGGCTTGAAGATGTTAGAATAATAAATCCTATTGGATACTCACAGGATAGTCCTTGATGTCGATGTCAACACATTCAACTTTGTTTGTTGTCGCGATTCCAACGCTTCCGGGAGCGCAGTAGATTTGCTTCACAAACGGAGAGTCCGCCAACTTCCAACACAAAGCATGCTCCCGACCACCACCACCGATCACCAGAACTTTGCCTTCTTTCATTATATTGCTTCAAAAACACTTGTAAATAATTAGGCTCACGTGTCCACTAGTTTTATCTTAGTTAGTCAGAGAGGAGCTACGTGTTTATTCTATAGTATGACTGCGTGTGGATATCTTAGAGCTAATACTTTTAATTAATTATTCGAAACTAAAATCTAGTTAAAATTATTTATTGCGTTAAAATGATAGCGTACACAACACGCGTAAACTTTGAATTGAAATGAATTGACGTTTAGTTATAAGTGTTGCTATTGCGCGTTCATCAGATAAGCTAAGATGTCAAAGAGTAAAGGTTAAACACAGGCGGAGAGCAAAATAATACACTTTTACACACCAAATAAGAGATTTTGCTTGTAGATTATAAAGTATTTTTATAAGGTAGTGTGGAAAACGATTGCTTTGTTACAAGGATTTATTCCATCCATCATGATGCTAAAATGAATCCAAAAGTTAAATAGTTTGACAGTTGCAATCAGCATGATTATCTTCATCAAAGCAGTTGAAGGTTGAAGGACGTCCACTGCTCGACGAAGGCGTCCCCCAAAAAGATCTCCACAAAAAGCGGTCTGACCACCAGACTGGCGCCACCCGCAACCAACGATTTCCGGCGACCCTCACCAGATCATCGGTCTTTCTTGTGTATCTAGAAATGCTTGAGCCAATGGGAAAAGCTGACTCATTTCTAGATGGCCATGCCAAGATGGCGAGGCCACGCCCTCCGGGTACACCCGTGTAGTTTCCAAGGTAAGCTATCAAATTCTGAGTTATAAGTTTTCACTTCTATCGGCAGTTCCTATGACTGCCAATTTTTTTTAATTTGATTTATCGGAGTAGGAACCGAGGTCGGAACCGAAATCGGAGGCATAGGCAGGATCAGAAGTGGTGGCAGGAGAGACATTCTTATTGGGGACAAATAAAACATTATTTTGTCAAACACGTGGATTTAAGGGGTTGGGATTTTGTATGTTCATTTACTTTCCGCTCCAATAAGGGATTATCCCAAATATTTATACACCTTACCTCCGATTAAAACCTCCGTTTTAAAAGTTTCGGAGCCGAAGTCGGAACCGAAGGTGTAATTGTAGTCGAAAGTTCCGACTTATCGGAATTGGAGTCGAAGCTCCGTAACATCCCTGGTTCTGATGTTCGTTTAGTAGTGTATAATTCACATTCCTTCACGATATGACGTAATTTTCCAAATGCTGCCCAAACGAGATGGATGCAACGTGTAACCTCTTTCTCAAAATTGGATCTACCTAACTGTAACGTTTGTCCTAGGTATACGTATTCGTCAATAACTTCTAGCGTAGAGTCTCCTATTTGTAAAGGAGCGGGTTTAAAATGATTGTTTAACTAGATTTTATCTTTGTTTGAAGAACTGATCTCTCTGATGAATCTCTCGATGATGTTAATAATGTCAATTTACTAATAATGTACCATAAAGTGTGTTCCATGATTCCATGTGTTCAAAATTTATCACAGACAGCCAGAGTTACAATCACTATTAAATTTTTACGTCGAAGATTACATAGGCCAAGCTGTATAAATTTCTTTAGAAAGGGCAGCACCTTCGGATGTTTTTTTGAAGTGAAAACTTCTTTAGGCGCGCTATAGACAGAATTTTCGTGGGCTGTGAAATGGATTCATCAATCGTCACGCTTGGATATGATAATGGATCGGATCGGATTTGAAATCTTCGGGTAAACTCGGTAAAAACGGCCAGGTATAGTGCTCGCAATATAACTCTGCGCGTAGCCAAATATGGAACTAATTGACAGGCCGTCAACTTCTTATTTACGTCAGTTTGCTTACGTTTGGTGTATTTATTAATTTCCAAAATAATTAATAGCTTTTATTATGCCGAAAGTGATTAAAAGTGCTGGCCGTGGCTGGTTCTTGAAAATCAATCGTGATTGTGAAGAAGAACTATACAATAACGGGCCAAAAGTGCAGTTTTCCAAACGCAGAGCTATTTGACAACTAACATGTAGGGATACCATAGCAATCAAATCTCCACCTATTATCGGCATATTTTAAAGCTGAGGCTTTAGGTTGAGGTGCGGCTTTGGGTTTGATTGTTTTATCGCCAATTTACCCGTGGGAAAAAATGTGTGTGCTTAAGACCGAATGTGAGAAACTAGTTATAAATGTTTTTTTTTTTCATAATATAAAAATCAAAATAGAAAACACAGTGAAACAGCAGTGAAGATCAGCTGATTGTATCTTTCTCGCTCTTGTACACTCGGCGGTTCCATGTTCACCCAATCGACTGATCGACACATTCACCTAACAGCGGTGCGTCAAAAAAAATTTTACTTAATTTTTTTTTCAACGTATGCTTGGAATCTCTTTGATCCTTAACTCTATATTAATTACTGTATTTTTATTGTAGGCGTTTCAGAACGTACTGTCACGTGGTAATGGACAACGCATTATACCACTGCACTCAGATAAATAAAGCGGCTATAATGGGAAATGTAAAAGAAGAAAGCCAAAAGTGGCTTAAGAAAAATGAAATAGATTTCGACGATTGTAGGACAAATCCGCAGTTACTCGAATAAAGAGGCACAAAGAAGACCCACAATACCAAGTAGAACAACTATAAAAGGAACATGGACAGGAACTTTTGCGGTTACCGCCGTGATTCATCGTGATTTTAACCCTATTGAAAAAAGAAGATGATTCTATGGAAGCCAATGACTCATTAAAAGAACGTTTATGCGCCAAATTTTCAAATAGTGTTATTTATGGTCTCAATAAAAGATATACAAGTTTAAATTAAATTATTGTTATTTCGATGTTGGTGTAGGTTGAAAATGACAGATTTTTTAAAATGTAATAAACTATAATAAAGTTTTCCTGGTGGTAAGAGACTCAGACAGCCTGTACCAATTACCAATGATACTTGGTCATAGTGAACCAAACCAGCACTGCAAAGGCGTTCATTACTTCGAGACATTCGTTCTTGAGTCTCAGTTGTCGTGTAGTTACTAAATTGCTTCCCTGAAAAATTCCTTCCCGTACCTGTTTTATGAAGTTGTACGTTCCCAATGAACGGGAAGGGAACCTATTAGCTTGACCTGGCAACATTAAGTACGCCACCAGTCGCGCGCAGACTTATACCTTATACTGCGAGCACTATAGGTACCAGGGCAACAGAAACAGTAAAGATTTTCGATTACCTACCTCCAACAGCCCAGCGTTTATCTCCAGCACAGACTAGGTAGAGAGATACTCTCCAGATACCAGGACAACAGAAATATAAAAGAGTTGCGTTTGCCCCTAGGTACCAGTACCAGGGTAGCGATTCTGAAACCATTCGGTTGCATCCGACACGGAATCTCATCTCTCGGTCTTTGTCTTATCTGTTTAGCATGACAAAGACCGAGAGATGAGATTCCGTGTCGGATGCAACCGAATGGTTTCAGAATCGCTACCCAGGGCAACAGCAAGTTTTCACTTCTATCAGCAGTTCCTATGACTGCCAATTTTTTGACGTGACAACGTCTTATAATTCGATGAAGTCGGCTGCACGCGCGAAAAAACATGACGTCATGCGCCGTTACCGCCGTTACCTCGCCGCATGACGTCATGCGGCGTTACCTCGCTCTAAGGCGTAGTTGAAGTTGTCACGTTCAACTATCGTCAGTAAACCGACTTTACAGACAACCATTTTTTTTTATTTTCTCTTGGGGCTTAGCATTTTCACACTCTTTCTCATTGCAGTTTGCAATGACCATAATCTATTATATACATATAACAATGAATGTTTGTATGTATGTCCTGTAGGTATAGAATCGTAAACCATGTATTTGATCATGTGTCATGTGATGGTTTTTGGAAAAGTTTTTGTGCATAAGCCAAATAAGGTTTCTAGGTTTCTAACGATTAATTTTCTACAGAGATGGCGTAGCAAGGCGCGGAGGGCTTAGTAAGTATAGTTAGCAAGTTAGCAAGTTAGCTGAATTAAGCCCATTTCATGTAGTGTGGGGAGTGCAGTTGTATGTCTCACTGAAGTATCGATTTCTTGCACAAACATGTCCTCATTTAAATCGTTGCATTTTTTAATAATGTATTATAATTATATTCGTCATCGGTGGCAATAATCATCACAATATTTAAAAGCAAGGTAGGTAAGTCACTGGAATTCGGAAGCAAGTTAGAAGCAAGCAATCCTCGCTTCTGAATTTAATATCCTAGTTTAGTGAATGCTATTACACTTTTGTAACAGAAAAAAACCGGACAAGTGCGAGTGGGACTCGCGCACGAAGGGTTCCGTACTATTAGCAAATAAACGGCGAAAACCTCTTTTATTGTATGGGAGCCACCTTAATTATTGAAGTGAAAACTTCTTTAGGCGCGCCTAGACAGAAATATCGTGGGCTGTGAATTAGATTCTAGCTTCACGCTCCGGTATGATAAGAAATCTTCGGGTTAACTCGGGACCATGGCTATTGGCCATTTAGAAATGTGTCAGCCAATGGGAAATGCTGAAAGCCTCGGCATCATGCCATGGCCATCTAGAAATGCATCAGCCAATAGGAAATTCTGACGCATTTCTAGATGACCATGCCATGATGCCCAGGCTACGCCCTCCGGTTACACACGTGTAGTTTCCAAGGTAAGCTATCAGATTCTGAGCTATAAGTTTTCACTTCTATCGGCAGTTCCTATGACTGCCAATTTTTTTTTCGAAGTGAAAACTTCTAGACAGATTTTTCGTGGGGTGTAAATTGGATTCTACCGTCATGCTCGGGTATGATAAGAAATCTTCGGGTAAACTCGGGACCTTGGCGATTGGGCATCTAGAAATACGTCAGCCAATGGGAAATGCTGAAAGGGCGTGGCCTCGCCATCATGGCATGGCCATCTAGATATGCGTGAGCCAATGGGAAATGCAGACGCATTTCTAGATGGCCATGCCATGATGGCGAGGTCACGACACCCGTGTAGTTTCCAAGGTAAGCTATCAAATTCTGAGTTATAAGTTTTCACTTCTATCGGTAGTTCCTATGACTGCCAATTTTTTTTATTTAGCTAATTATATTTTAAGAGAACATAAAACTAAATATTCTGTGAATAGTTTAAGCGTATAAATGTCACCGTTATTAGTATCGAGCAAAAAACGGTAAAAAATCAAGTTTGTTGTATTCCCTTACATTCCCCATGCCCTAAAAATTATTTAATTATATTTGTTGTTATAGCAACAATAGAAATAGGTACATAATCCGTGAAAATTTCAACTGTCTAGCTATCACCGTTCCCCGTTCCTGATATACAGCCTGGTGACAGATGGACGGACGGAGGGACGGACAGCGAAGTCATAGGGTCCCGTTTTTACCCTTGGGTACGGATCCCTAAAAACGGAAGAATCTCCTCCATTTTTTAAGTCTGTTGAAAAATAATGCTTTTGTACCACTTCCGTGCAATGCCATAGATAGTGATTTTGAAATTATCGAGTTAGCTGTATCACAACGGTTAGAGCGACTTACGTAGTACGAGTAGAATAAAAGTGAAGGAAACACCATACGCCAACTAACGTTTGTACATAATAATTATGTCTGAGTGTTTAATTTAAGATGCGTTACGCTTGCGTTCAAGTATCTAAAAAAACAACGATACAAACATACAAACGAATCTAATAGGCTAGTTTACTAAATTTTAAAACTAGGTTAATAATATATCTTAATGTTTATATTATTCCGAAACATTCATATTTTTCAAAAAAACTTACATTTACAATATGTATTTTGCATTTCAAAAAATCAAACAGATTTCTGCACAAAAACGCTCAAGACTGTCATGGCGTCTCGAATGACGTCACGCCGTGGCAAACTTGTATGTTTGTGTAAGGACGTTGTCAATGTTTTTAATTTAAAATGAATCCCTCGTATTACAAGAACTGCATAGTACCCCAGTGTACAAGCACAAGTTTAAATACACCAAATAAATAACGCATCTATGTTCCAAACGATCCACAAATACGAAAAAAGTGGCAAACGGTTGCGCGGAGGAATGATGCCCACTAAACCAAGAATGTATTTATGTGAAGAGCATTTTGATGTAAGTATTTGACACAGTATAATCTTAGTAATGTAAATGTAAAAAAAACTGATAATTTTCCTCAAGAATAGTGGTAAAACAATAACAAACTAGTTGAGTAAAGCGGCTGAAGAACTAGTATCCATGACCAAGAATAAATTAAATAAAAAATAAAATGATATTAGTTCTATGAAAATGTCAACAACATTAGTAATGTCAAGTGATGTTTAGCACGGCGTGACGTCACATTTTCTGATTGGCGTTCACTGTCACGTGACCCAATGCCTATTTTTTAAGATTTTCTTTTGTAAAAATATTAATAATCTTTGTTTATTTTGATAAACTGTTTTATTTTTTAAAATCTGTATATCTTATTCAATAGTAAGAACATTTAATCCATCCGATTAATTCTTAGTGGAAACATGCCTATTTCAATCACAGACTAAGTAGAGAATTTCGATTTTTCGATGCCGCTTTTTTCAGTCGTTACTCATCCCTATGCCTGCTGAAATTACGTTTCGAGCTACGCAAAAGTTAAAGTTAGATAAATATGATATGTCAACTTGAATTATATTTTTCACTGTTTACGTATGTAAATTTATGGTCATTTGTAAATTTTCACATTAAAAATAACACAAAATTGGATTATTTCATTTATCACCACATGAAACCACAATTACTTCCAATTATTTCGATTTATTTTGAATTAATGGATCGTAGTTTATTTGAGAAAACCCGAACACAAATTGAATAAAAATGGCGAATTTTCGTCCATCCTGTCATTTTGCTGTGATGCTAGCTCGTTGTTCAAAAACTTGAATTTAGTAAAAATAAAATGGCTGACACTGGTCTGCGTATGAATTTTGCTGCCCTGAAGAGGGCAGATCCATACGCAAAGGAAATAATCGACAGTGCTACCCACGTAGCACTTTACACGTTCGAAGAAAGCGAATGGGAGAAAACCAACATTGAGGGTGCTTTGTTTGTGTACAGTAGAAATGGGGAACCGTACCATAGTTTAGTGATTATGAACAGATTGAGTACGAACAATCTCATCGAGCCAGTTTCGAAAGGAATAGAACTGCAATTGAAGGAACCTTTCCTGCTGTACCGGAACGCGCGGTGTCGCATTTACGGCATATGGTTTTACGATAAGGACGAGTGTATAAGAGTAGCCGCTAAATTGAGCGGTCTGATTAAGGATTGCAATAAACAACCCAGTGGAGAAAGCATGTCGCAGCCGCCAGGATTCGGAGCGGCTCCGCCATCTAGCGCGCCTGTCGATATTTTCAGCATGCTGAGCAAAGCGCAGGACGACTTCAATTCCAATAAGGGTGTCGTGGCGAGTAAGAATGAGGCTACGCCGGCTCGCGCGCCCGACATGACGTCTCAGAGTGTAATGGACTTCTTTGCGAAAGCGGGAGGCGGTGGGGCGGTGCAAATGCCTGCTGTGTCGTCTCTTCCTTCGCCTGGCATTTTCGGGCCGCGGCCCACAGACGCGCGCGAAGTCCCGCAGTTGCTGCAAAGGCTCATGAGCAATCCTGCGCACTCTGTTGAGCATATAGAAAAGCAACAGCGCTCTGTCACACCACAGGAACTGCAAAATTCTAATGGCAACATCTCATTAGACAATGTGATGAGGCAAACTTGTGGTTATCAATTAAAATCTACACCAATTGAGAAGCATAATACTCATGGAGTATCAGGTTTGAAAATGAATAATTTGGATCATTGTGAACCTAATGGCCTATCTCATATGGAAAGTGAATTAAATATGATGCATATATCTTCTCCGAAGCCAACGTCTCCATTGGCTACATATTTGAATCAATCGCAGGATATAAACCATACAGTGAGTCATAGTTTGATATTTGATAATTCCACAACAATTATTGTTTAACGAACTGTGGAATTTAATTAAACCATTTTCATTGCAGAAACCTGCCTTGATGCCTCCAACTATGTTTACGACCACATCGGGCAATGACCTGCAGCAAAATCCAGAGCCTCTGACTAGGAACCAGCTGCTCCAAGCCTTCAACTATTTACTGAAGCATGACGCCGAGTTTGTAAACAAGCTCCACGAGGCGTATGTCAAATCATTTTCAGAAAAAGCTTTCTCTGTGTCATAAAAATCATCCTCGAGACTGGCGTCCTGTCTTCCCGGACGCTCACATGTACAGTTTTAATTTGAAGTATAAAGTCCCATAAAGATTGTTGTGTAGGCTAGAAACCCTATGTTTTTTAGTGACTCATTATTTGGACGATGTTATGAACTAAGTTTTAAACTCTTGACTGTATTTAAACCTGTAGAGAATGGATTTTTATTGTTTTGTTGGATGATTTGATGATGCTGTCCATAAGCCGCGATTTGTGATATTTGTATGTATTGGATGCAGCTTACAGCAGACTACAAGCAACCTGTAAAATTTATCTTTAGAGATTAATTATTTCTATTGTTAAGTTCATTGCAAACCTAAAAGAATGTTACGAGACAATACATACATTTTTCTAAACATATTTTAATCTCTCAAGAGTATATTTCTGAAGTTTATACTGATTTGTTGCAATGAACTTTTGAAATAAGTTAACGAAGAATAGAAGTTGGTTTGTAATATTTTAAGGACTGCAAAATTTTGCTATTTCTTTACAAGTATAGTTTCTTATCTTACAGTGTAGGCATCAGTTTTTTTTTAGTTATTTTGTAATTGTTTGTAGGAACTTTAAATTTTTTCAGTCGGACTTTGAAATTAAGGTTTCAATTGAAATTCCTAGTGTATAGAGAATGACACGACCCTTGAAAGACCGATGGTAATAGAGGGATTGTAACGACTGGTTGTAAACCTGATCCTTCGGGAGTGATAATTTATTAGTTGTTTGTGTGTTGAGAACGTAATTCCTTAAGTTTTACATACATTTCTCGTAAGAATCAACTTTTATCTATTCATGTATGTTGGTGCAAGTCCAGTGATGCACTCCCACATCTTATTGGGAAAGAACATCTATTTCTAATTGGGAATTTGACATCTGTTCCTGCATATTCTTGTTGTAATGTTAAATAGTATATTTATGGACACTATTAAAAAATTGTAGTGCTAAATAACTTCTAATCCCCCGTGTTGACTTTTCGAGTAAAATACTACATCCTCTGGAAAAGAGATATTACATACCCATTTACTTTTCATCCAGATGTGAAAGCTTAAACTTCCACATGTGAAACATAAACCAATGATTATTGTAATCTGATTTTGGCGAATATTGATTTGACATTGTTAGAAATTATCATCAAAATAGTCTCAAATTAAAAGGTTCATTGAAGAATTTCTGTATTTTATTTTTCACAATACTTTTGAAGTAGGTAGGACACTTTTATTGCGGGAGGGAAAAATTAAGAGAGTTAGTTTTATAATACGCTCTGACATCTTCATGAAAAACCGACACCATTTTTTTTGTTTAGTTTTTATAGGTTTAGACTTGACCGCCATCTCGCCTGATGTTAAGCGACGATGCGGTCTACGATGGAGCCTGTTAACGTAGAAGAAACCGATTCACTCTCGATTTGAAGGCACAAAGATTGTAACCATCGCATTACTTTCACTAGGTCGGCACTCATATAGGTATATGACAGGAATGTATTGTATTCTATTCATCATTTTGAGTGACTATGAAGGACGCAATCCTAAAAGAAAAACTGTATAGTACTTTATGATTTTATGTCACAAAGCGACGCTATACTTGTGGTAACGATATTCACAAACACGCTGTGAATGTATGCGTGACCGCATAGCCACAGAATAAATGTTAGTACAGAAGCCACACTTACCAAAAACAATAATATAAATAGCGACTCTTGCGCGGACACAACAAAGTTCAATTCAGCTCGCAATATCTGTCGCGATTTTCAAATAAACATTTGCGCTCTTTCTAACGCGTTACTCTGTCCCTGTCTAGCGCGGAGGGTTACGACATATCTAATAACAATATGCGCGGGAAACGTTTTGCGCGAGCGCTCAGCCGTCCAACAACCAACAACCGACTGGCACTTGTTCCCTGTAAGAAACGGTCTAGCTGTAGGCTAATAAAACCGCGCGACCTTGAGCGAGTGAGGGTGCACTGGCATAGCTTGCAATAGGTACCCCGGGCCGGATTTAGGGGCGAACGGGGCCTCCACAACAGACACTTCGGGAAAATAAAAACAAATAAAGCCCATTTTTTTTTGTGAATTTTATTTGTCGGGTGGTAGCGAAGTCTTATAAGTGAGCGAAAAGCTTAACGCATTTGTTTTCTCGCGCACATACTTAGCGTGTTTTTACACTTGGTAATCGCGACATAGGAAACGCGCTTCGCGTCGTGAGAGAAATCTACTAGTCATAGAGACCACTTATAACTGTATTAAACTAATATTGCACGATTGATACGTACCACTTGTACCGATAGCCTTTTTTTACATTTAAAGAGTGACGAGACGAGCAGGACATGTGCCTGATGGTAAGCAACATGTATGCCACATAACAGCACAGTGACACACAGCTATTGGATTACCTAGCACTGCACTGCGCTCGTCACCCAGAGGTCTAAGATATCTTTAAGCCCAGTAATTTCTCTGTAAATATTTCCCTTCAAACCGGAACACAGTAACGCTTACACATTACTGCTTGGCGGTAGAATAACTGGCAAATGTGTGGTACTTGCCCAGGCGGACTCTTCCAAGAGTCTACCACTACTAAAGCTACAGATATGCTGCTATTACGCATGTACCTACACGGTGTTGCAAACTCGCAAGGTTAAACCCATCCAAAAAACGTAACTCGTACGTCTCGCTCCGTTGCCATTCGGATGCTATATTGATATGTGGGTGACGCGACCCCGTAAGATTTTCCCTTATCAAAAAGTGCTCAACACGGGTAAACAAGTATTTACATAAAAAACAGTTTTAGTATGAAAACTAACGTGGTTATTACACATTTTCATTAAATGCACGGGTAACTCACGTTTGATATAGTCAGTCCAGTCCGACTCAAGTTTCGATCGAGACAGGCGATCTTTTTCAAGGAGAGTGCGCGCGCGTGATCGCAGCTCGTTTAACACTGACAAAGATCGCCGGATATCAAACCTTGTTTTTTCGTATCTGAGGAACGCCAACCATGAATGACGTCTTTTTCGATTCCCGAGCGATTTAATTACCTACGACAAGGCTACGACTATTTCCAAAGAGAATGTATTACACTAGCTCTTTGATAGGCGAAAATAAATCATTATCATAGAATAGATAATATAGATAGAACGGACACTCCCCACCCCCCGCCAATTTCAAGCTTCCTCCCCCTCGCGGACGCGAGGCGGACTCAACGAAGGGTTATTATATCGGACGATAATGTTCTATGAGAATACGACCATGATGCTGTATTATTTAACAAAATGGTACCAAATTTTTCGTCTATTATACGAAACAAGAATAAGAGATATTTAATTTCATAAGAATTTCTACAAAGATTGAATCATTTTTATAAACTGTGTTAACCTATTCTGGTTAGAAGTACGCGCCAACACTGAAGTCCTGTGACGAAATTATTAAACTCGTTGTTTTTAAACTGCGGCTTGCGTAATTAATATATTGTCAGAGTAAAGTTTTCTCTTTGGGTAAGTGTACTTAACTAAAAATCAATTCGTACATGGTACCTTTATTATCTCCTATTTTGTTTTAAATCTTCTCCCTTCTGATTGTTGATGAAAGTTATATTTACCTACATTAAAGATCGAACACTAACTAGGTAAGATTGTAAGCCACTTAACACAGGCAGGTGAACTCACGGGTCACAGCTATTCCATAAAATAATTTAGTAACCCTAGATGACACGCACACATGCTTAAATGTGTTCGAACGACTAATGCGTAGTTGTGTGAGTGTAGGTATGTCGACTTCACCGTTTGTTTGGAGTTTAGGCCGAGTGTCCGGGGTGTGTCATTATGTAGGTCAGTACAATAGGTGGTTTTGTTGTTGTAGTGGTAGGGTGGTTGCCAATTATTCTAACGCCAAACAGTAGTGTGCAAACATTATTGTGTTCCGGTTAGAAGGGCAATGTTTTCAGAGATCGTAATTTAAATAGGGTACAATCCTCAAAAAAACTAAGTAGCCCGTTAGTTAGATTGCCAAAAAATATTGTAAACTATTCTTATTCTTAAATTACTGGGATAAAACACCTTGACTCCGGGTGATGAGCGCAGTGCGGTGCTAGGTAGTGATTTGGACTGTTAATGATACAATAGCTGTGTGTCATCATGCTGTTATGGGCAGGCATTGTTGCTTACCATCAGGCTCGTCTTGTCACTCTATACTCTAAAAAAACATAAGATTTGTCCCATTTGTGGGAACATAAAAGTAGGGTGTTTATGATAAGGCCTTGTAAATGGTTGGTTTACATGCAAGGGCTACACGAGGCTAGTTTTTCAAAGCTAGGATAGCTAGTGTAGTCTGTAGTGTAAGGGCGGTTTCGCACTACATCCGATCCGAACCCCATCCAAACCCGTGAAAACATGGAGCTAGAAAACTCGGACCGACGGTTTCGCACTACATCCGATCCGATATACAATAAGTTGCCAAATAACCTGAAAAAATTACCATTTTATTGAATGAAAAAAATTCAATTTTATTAAATGTCTAAAGAATATATTAGATAATAAATGGTTTTACAAACAATAAGATTTTTTTCAAGACAATTTTGATGAAAAGACGTTCCGTTGCCACTTTTGCCATGCCATGAATGATTCAATTAGGACGCAGTGCGGGGAGCGTTCATCATACAAATAATACTATGACTACTTCGGTTCGTCAATTATTTTATCTATTCCGAAATGGAAATTTACGGATGACGGAAATCGGATCTAGTGCGTAAACTACCATACAAATAGCTGGACGACAACTTCGGAAACTGTTTTCACGGATTCGGATCGGACGTAGTGCGAAATCGCTCTTAGTAAGCTAATACATCTAGCTTCGTATAGACAAACCTAGCGTTGCTTAGCGTTGTCTAGACAAAGCTAGAAGTACTAGCTTGCTATCCTAGCTTGAAAAACTAGAAACTAGCCTCGTGTAGCTCAAGATACTACTTATATGTAATCGTAAACTAAAGTCGAAAATAATCAATAAAATACTGAAATTATCTCAACTATTTGGTTTAAAAAAGATTTATTTCTTTCCTTTAGAAACAATTCAATAAACTAATATAATACACACGATTTCAATGGGTATAAACTAGTAGAGACTGAGACAGTCCCAGCATCAAAATGTAACAAGTTTTATTATAACTCTTAACATTTTGTGTTTTGTTTACTAAATACGCTTTTATGGCTTATTGTGTATTTCTAAACCAAAAAATCCACTTTATACCTATAGACAAATAGGAACAACTTTTACTGACTAACCCTGAAATCAACAAAAAAATCTAGTTTCAAAATATTGGTCAAACTTGACAAGGAACCGTTAATTTCGAGTCTACAAAGTTGGTATTTTAATAAAAGTTGTTCAGAATTATCATTACATGTCTGTTTTGGTTTAGTATACACTTTTTACAGTTTTGTACAGTCTACTGTGATCGATACAAATTTGAAAATGATGTAGGCTTTTTGCAGGCTGCAGCAGATCAGTCAAATATAGTTATCAATTTAAGGCTAAGAACTCGCGGAGCGATTCTCACCCGTGCCCGCCGCGGTTGCGGAACTACGGTTTTAGTTCTTAACTTACGAGAGCGCTTATTTTCGCGGTTCCGCAGCCGCTGCGGTTGAGATTATCACCCGTAAACGTGGCGGGCGGTTAACGATCACTTGAGGCCAACAACGTCAACCAATCACAGAACGCGCGGGCGCTACCTGCAGAGTCTGTGGGCAACCGCGGCCCGCGTGGGAAGGTGGGAGCCGCTCGCGCCGCGGACGTAAAACGCGTCGTGAGTTGTGCTTTAATTTTTTACATATACATTATCTGCATTTTACAGAAGCTGCGGGCCCGCAACCGCGGCGGTCGCGTGTGAAAATCGCACCGTGAGTTCTTAGTTTAAATGTGCCGATATTTCATTGTTTTCTCTCAAATTTATCTACCAAAATAAAGCATTGGCGCCATCAATGGCGAAATTGAAAACTAACATTGACAGATCAATTTTGCACGTCGAAAACGATAATAAACATTAGGCCGATGTAGTAGGTATGATCTAATAACAATCTATCTGTATTCATCAACTGGGTGGTGAATTGGATTTATGTCGCGATCTCATTTTGAATTTTTTAAAGATGTAAACATATTCGTTGAGGGCAAACATTACAATTTCAGAGCAACCTAAGCTGTCACACTGCTGATCAAAGATCCTTCTAAATTCTTTCCATGTATTTGGCCCAATTCTAAAATTCCATCGTCCAATGTTTTTTAACCGCCCGAGCTCATCTATACATCTTTATCACTACAATTTTTTTAAATTTGAGGTTGGATAAGCAGTTTTATTAGGAAAAGACTTACGACAGTTGGCTTCACATAGTCTCTGCTGCATACCGAACTATGGCTAGCTTAAGGCCTGTTTTCATTTTGATTAGTGCGAGT
The DNA here is from genome assembly GCA_963693475.1 of Ectropis crepuscularia. Classification (NCBI taxonomy): domain Eukaryota; kingdom Metazoa; phylum Arthropoda; class Insecta; order Lepidoptera; family Geometridae; genus Ectropis; species Ectropis crepuscularia. The sequence continues at coordinate 26,493,057 of OY856349.1, read as the reverse complement.
GAGTAATCGCGACTGATTACTATGCACTCTCAATAATCAAACGGTGTCCACACGTGTTTGCTACCAATCACTCAACACCTGCACTACTCACTGGCACTAATCAAAATAAAACAGGCCTTTAGAAGACGCACGCAGTGCGGTTCGGTAGGCAGTAAGCCATCTGAGGTCAACTACCACATTGATCACTACAAAAAAGTGGGATATTTAGATTAGTAATTTGCGGTCAGATCTGGCTGCCAAACAACCAAATGCTTATTTATATTTTAAAGCTTGCTTCCCATTTCTGAAAGCCGGTTGGGTTTAAAAAGGCCGCTTCAAAGTGTCGTTATTTAATGATATTTATCCTTTATGAACATTGTTTTAAAGATAAACATAGGTATTTTAGAACATTTTACACCATTCATACATGTCTTTAACATTTGCCTTAGGTATTCATCGCAAAATTGCCATCCTGGGTCCTTAAATATACCAATCAGAGAAACAAAACTATTGTTTTTCAATACACCATTAGTGATTGAAACTGATATACAAACATGTATAGGTACACTTACTAAACCAGCCTGTGAAACCACATCTATAGGTACAGATTTATCGACTTCGATTTTGTTTTACGACGGTACTTGAAATTGCTTAGAAGAAACAAATTTCCTGAAGGAGGAATAGAAAAAAAAAACAGAAACTAGCTACAATATTTCACCAGCACGTGCGGCGATCACGCCACATTTGTGCAGTGTTGCCATTTTTGCGGCTCTTTGCAATTTTTAAAGTTTTTTCTGTCTCTCTAATATTGAGCTAATTTGAAAAGAGAACGATAGTTTTTCAGTTAGTACCGTATCGTAAACGGTATGATATTTAAATTGGCGGTCTACAAATACGCTCAATATAAGTGTATCCACGTTTCACCTTTTAAAGCCGCCTTTTTAGACCCTCTGTTCAAGCTAAAGCTTCGATGTTGTGGGATTTTTGAAGTGAAAACTTCTTTTGACGCGCCACAGACAGATTTTTCGTGGGCTGAGAATTGAATTCTAGCGTCACGCTCGGAAATGATAAGAAATCTTCGGGTAAACTCGGGAACATGGCCATTGGCTATCTAGAAATGCGTCAGCATTTCCCATTGCTGTCCATCCCATTTCTAGATGGCCATGCTCATGGCCCTCCGGTTTCACTCGCGTAGTTTCCGAAGCTAACAAATTCTGAGTTATAAATTTTCACTTCTACCGGCAGTTCCTATGACTGCCAATTTTGACGAAATTATACGAAAAAACTAACAATTTTAAAATAAATAATGTATAAAAAAAAATATGTCGCTATACAAATGAAGTGTCAATGTCAAGTAAATTAAAAAAAAAAGTTTTTTTTTATGTTGTGTCGTTTTCGATTATTAATCGATTCAGCGGAACATTACTGGCTATTTCCGAACTTAATTTAAACGGTTTTAACAATATTTATAGGACCTTTGCCCAGTATTAGGACATTTCGGGCTCTTAACAATACAATAGTCATTGAATAGCGTTTTAGTAAACAAAATTTAGTTAACTGCATTCGGTATACATTTTGTACATGATATTTATGTAACGTACGTCATCATTACCCTATTGTCATTAAGAAGTGTTCACAGCACGTGTGACTCGGCGCATTCTTACGCGATCGAAATCGCCCAGTGTGAATGCACCTTTAAGTGATTTGCCGATTTTTAAATGAAATTTTTGACGTTTTTCGACAGGTCTTACAATCTATTGTATTAATAATATTGTATTTTGCGTTTATGCGAAGAGCTTCTATGAAGCGAAAAAAATAAAAATAAACTAAAGAGATCGAAAAAAAATATAAGCGTGTTCAAAAATGGGCAAACCACTCAGACTATCCATTAAAATTATAATCATACTATTTACACAAAATTGTTCATTTGGAAAACATCAGGTAGTGGGTACCAGGGGCTGTATTCACTATGACCAAGAGACGAGACAAACAAACGTCGGGATAACTAGTGGTAGGGATAACTTCAGGCTATTATAATGCCACGACGCCGCAAGCTCAGTCGTAACTGAACATCCCCGCCCAAATATAATACATATTACAGATATTGTATTTTAATCGATTACAATGTAAACACATACATAACATTTAGATTCAGTATCATAAACCATGTTCATTGGTCAGTCCACTCGTGAATTTACCCTTAAAAATGGTACATGGAACTGCATCTAAATATCGGGGCTCGTTCCACCACGGTAAATATCCTGTAATCAATAAAATCTGTCAACAATAGTTCCTTATTGCGCCTCAGACGGCACAATAACCCTCAATGTTTTATTTAGTTTGAAAATTTGATAAGCATATGTTAACCCTATTAATATTACAAATGCAAAATTTTGTACTATCGATGTATTTTTTATTACGCTTTCAGGCAAAAACTCCCGAAGTAAATTTACATATTTTTCTAAACTACAATTTGTAGACCAAACTACATTTAGATTAGATGAAGTTTGATCTACAAACTGTCCATAGTCTGTAACAGGACATATGCTACTTTTTATCATGGGAAAATTAACATGGGTAACAATTCTGATGAAACCGCGGGAAGATACTAATTTAACATATTTTTCACTCACTTAAATCTGTGATACCCAAAACTCATAATCAAACAAATGTTTGATCTAAATAGATCACGTTACGTCTTCAGTAACATTATCAGTATCCCCTATCTATAAGGGGCCCCTTTTAAACCTACAGCCCGAGTCACAAGTCTCGGGGTCTACTCGTGATTTCTCTCTCTGCCACACGATGGACCCGGCACCCGCACGGTGAATCCATGGAATGCTAAGAAGTACGTCTCTGTTTTTGAATATACTCGTACGGTTCTTAGGGTTATACCAGATAACATACTTGTTTAGTTTAATGGTCATCGTGAACAGTGCCGCTGGTTCAACTATGGCTACGATATAAACATGGTTCGATTAGTAAAAAAATTACAAGATTGAAAAAAAAATTGGTTATATGTCAGTGTCACTAGAGAAAAGTTAGGAATAGGTTACACTAGACACCTATTATTAACTACGCTGAATTAAATGTAAGCTTTAGAAGCCTGTATATCCATTGTAAACCCTGAAATAGCGAAAAAAACATACATTTATTTTGGTTGATTTCTCTTGCAATCATGCTTTATTGTTGGTGGTTATGATTCATTTGATATTATTGCTCAACATAATTATTTTGCATACCGAAAGGTGGCATATGGAGGTCATTTTTATATAAGTTATTGTGAACATCTTTGTAAACCCATATACGCAAATAAATAAATGAATTGAATTAGTTTGATAGTTTTGGACTATATGGAATTGTGTGAGAAATTTTCACCAATCTTTATTTTTATTTGGATCCTAGTACGAATATTGCTTTGACTTGCACTTGACCACCATCCCGCCTGATGTTAAAAGCGACCATGCGGTCTACGACGGAGCGCGGTAAACTAGGTGAAACAGAGTCTCTCTCAGTTTGATGACACCAGGATTAAATTGAGTAATTCACAATTGAGTGGCGTATTATAGGAGAGGCCTATGTCCAGCAGTGGACGAACACGGGCTGATGATGATGATGAAGATTAATTTAATTAATTGGAAAACACCCATTCAGGCAATGCATTCCCGTAAATGTTCTTGTTATGAAAATGAAATCCTGGCTTTTTGTTGAAGACTTTAGAACGCACATCTTCCGAATTGTAGCCAATTAAAAACCAATAAACTTACAGGTTTCCAACAATATCGAAGACTTTGTGAAGTCTTTTGCTAACTATTGTCATAAGTTATCTAAATTATAACCCATATCATTACGTCGGAAATTATCTGAAACAGCAGATTTTTCATTATGATTTTTCACTAGTTTTGGTAAAAACAATGAATATATCACGCTCTTTTAGTCTTATCAGACCAGCACTTCTACCGCCTAACTAAATCGCCTTTGTTATTGCTGTCTCTATGATTTCCAGCGAAAAGAAAAGAGAGAGCAATATCATAGCTATAACAGTTACAGTTTAAGGCTTATTACACTTGGTTAAATTTAGTAGCTACTGAATTGAGTGAAGTGTTTACTGAATAGCATTCAGTAAGCTAATTCAGAAGCGAGGATTGTTTACCACTAACATGCCTTTGAATTCAGTGACTAAAATTAGCCAAGTGTAATAAGGGATTTAGGCGGAAGACCCACCGTTCTTAGTATCTCCGTAGTGACACTGGCATAATGTACGAATAACATGGTCATATTGCAACTACAACTGATATATCTTTCTCACTCTCACACCGTACTACAGCCAATCACAGCGCCGATGACGTCATCAGCACCATAAATTAGGGGAAAACGCTGGTTACCTTAATATGGTCTTCGTACAAAATGGACGAATGAACTTTCAATTTTAAGACCATTGTTATAAAACTGAAACTTCTTTAGTCCATTTTAGAAGATTTTTTTCCCAAAATGTGTTTACAAAACTGGCCGTGGCTTATACATACATATAAGTATTATGTACAAAAAGAACCATTAATTAAGTTTTCGAGACCAGTTTTATTCTCAATGACAAACACGTAACGAATATATTCGTCCGTATAAGACGACTCCAAAATACGCTATCATTCTTAGTAACCATGGGTCATATTGTACCGGTGAGTGTTTGTATTAAAACTTTATCATTTGGAATCATAATTATAATGATACAATTCTTTATTAGCCTGTGAAATCATCGTCCTTCTTCCGAATAAGGGTCCATAAGCAGACGCCAATATAATTTGGCTTAGGGCAAGGAAACAACACTGAGTTGCGGCATTGCATCTACAAAACGACTCGACTATAGGCCAGTGTACAAAATTGATGGGTCATTTGAACCACCAGGATTTTTTTTTTTAGTTTTTGTAGTCCTCTCTAGCTCTGTCTATCTTTATACACGTCAACACTTATTTTATCAAGACCTAATAGACTTCAGGCCCGTGAACAAAATTTACGGGTCAAATGAACCACCAGGAGGCCTATGTAGAAAGATAGAAGGGTAAATAATAACATTCAGCACTATGCCGTCATTTGTAAGCTGTCCAACTGAGTGCAGGTGAAGATCCCTATCTTCACTGATCGATGACTGACTTCTTCGAGGGTTGCAACCCTCGATCCTTTTCTCCTTGTCGCATGATTTTTGTATGGCGTTGCGGAATAATTATTTATCAACCCCCTATCTTGCACTCACTTGGACAGCTTACAAGTGACGGCATAGTGCTGAATCTTATTATTTTATTCCCTTCTATCTTTCTACACAGGTCTCCACTCACCCATGCATTTTGTACACGGGGCTGTCTAGACGTCGTATCATTGTAACATTCGAGAACGCAACGGAAAAATTGCACCGTACGCGGCGTTGCTCGAAAAACTATAACCTTCCTTTGGAATCTAAGAACAGTTTCCAAAGACGGAACAGTCCTGGACGTCTACTCTCTTTCTACGAAAACGTAATTTCGAAATAAAACCGTGACTTTCCTACTCCGGCTCTACTTCGATGCGTCGTTTCGTCCGTATAAATGTTCTAAGCCTACTCTAATGAATTAGAGTAGGCTTAGATTAGAACATTTAAACGTCAAACGATGTTCGATCGAACGAAACGAAGTAGAACCGCGAGAACGAAAGTCGCGAGTTTATTTCGAAATTACGTTTTTCGTAAAAAGAGAATAGACGCCCTGAACTAAGAACATCAGTACCCTGATTCACACAATCGGACCGATCTCGACACGGAATAAATCATTCGGTCTTTGTCTCATCCGTTTAGAACGACAAAGACAAGGATTGTCATTTCGAATTTGAATCGTTTGGATTGCGTTGTGAATCAGGGCCCAGATCATCGATATTGTAATCTGCCACCTCAACTAAAAGGTTTAATTTTACTTGGCTAAATTGAGACTGAATTCAGAAGCAAATTTAGAAGTAGGGCTAGTCGACTGCATTCCGAAACAAGTTAGAAGCAAGCAATCTTCGCTTCTAGATTTAGTATGCTAGCTGACTGAATGTTATTATACATCACTGAATTCAGTAGCGACTAAATTCAGTCGGACTAAATTTAGCCAAGCCACTTAAACGCTTGTCTCTCGTTCAAAGTATGGACACTAACAGGAAGACTATGCGTCGTCGCGTCGCAGATTTATACGTTGTGGCATCGCATCGGAAATTTACACGACGCATTATAGCGTCGTCAATTTTTGCGTTGCGACGCAAAATTTGAATTTATAAAAAAGCTTATAAATTGCACTTTGCTGAATTCAGTGAAGTGTAATAGCATTCAGTAAAGTAGCATACTAAATTCAGAAGCGAGGATTGCTTGCTTCTGTATTCAGTCAACTAACCTTGCTTCTGAATTTAGTCACCAGATTTAGCCAAATGTTTAAGCCTTTAAGCATCTCACAGCGTCTTGAGAGTCATCTTATACAGGACAACATTTATTTGCCCTATTTATCAGAATAAAGCCATCGATGCAAACATAATCATGTTATTCGTGTACAGACAAATAAACAGAAATTATATAATAATAATCAGTTATATTTCACAGGAACTACAAAATCAAATTAATTTACATCATGTTACATTATTGGTGCCCGATCCAGACACGGAATCAAGTTGTCCAAACGAACATTCCAATTAAACAAAAAAAAACCTTTATCTTTAAGAAAATAATTCTCATCATGTCTCTGGGTTTAATTTTAACCTTTGACTGGATATTTTGACTTTATTTAATCTAGAAATTACTGGTGTTTTTAAAACAAATACCTATTGTGGATAGGACACCACTCACAATAAAACCTGTATAATATTCAAAACAATATTTTAAACGTTTAAAATTAGGTAAACGGGAAAAAAGTCACGTGCAAATGTGCAATCTAAACTTTAGTTTCAACCGCAATGGGCAGTCTTTTTGCTGACTTAATCTCGTCTTATTATCCGTTTTCTGCACTTCTACCATCTTTATTGCTTAATTTATTGCTAGCTCTGTCCTTTTCATTCCAACTCAAAAAAACATTTTTTTAAATAGGTTAGCACTAGACCGCCCTCACGCCTGATGTTAAGCGACGATGGAGCTTTCGATAGAGCGTTGAAATTAAAGAAATCACGATGTCATATTGATTCAGTTAAACAGAATCGGCCAGGTTCATTCTTCGTCCCGTTTACCCAAAATTAAAACTTATTACAGCCACGTTAGAGTTCATAGTAAAATATTTGTGCACCGTGTCGATAGTTCCAGTACTGTGGGGTTTTATTGTTACCAATATTAAGTGTAGATGGCGCCACTGACTCGTAATGCTAAATAAACGACCGGCTGAATTATTGCACTAATGATAATTGTTGCCTGGGATTTACGAATATATTAATGTCCCAAATGTGTTGACTTTAAACTTTTTTCTTTGTCTTATATGTGGCGTTTTACTTTAGTATAACGTGGGTTTAATAGAAAAAGCGAACCTTCCAAAATCACTCTTATGTCGATAGCAACAAAGTCGCAATCGTTCAGTCTTATTTTTACTACTGTAAGACTTTTTGAAGGTGGTTAAATTATCATCAATCATCAATATTTAAATGTATTTGGGTATGAACTACCCCCTTGGTCACAGACTAGGTGCGTAAGACAAAAAAATAAACCCGTTACATTAAATAAAAAGTATTTACGAGTACAGTGCCGCCATCTGCATTTCGTTTACGAAACTAGATGTTTAGTTTTTTTGGTGGTTGACGTTTATATTGGTGGGTCTGTGTGTTAGCGGTACTTATTTGTAATTTATAATTCAATTAAACTGATTTATCTAAATTGACCAAACGTAAGCCAGTGTTGTCGCCACTAGTTGGCATATGTCACTGTCACCTGTCAATATGCGAATGACAGTTGCTAAAGTTTGACAATAATATTGTTTTAGCCTAAACAGGCTGCCACGAGGAAATAATTCAAATTCTAATTTAACATTTACATTTTTTTTATAAGAAATAGGCGAGTTACACAGAAATAATGCAGAATATTGAAACAAAATTTTAGTATTAATAGTAATGAACAACTGTTAGATAGAAGAAAAAAACAAACGATTAATTTTTACGGTTATTTTGTCCGAATTTGACCCTATTTACACAATACAGAAGATTAGTGCTAGTAAAAGTTGTTTTATTAAAAATACTGTCTCCTTTGAAATTAACATAATTCCTGTGTAACCCTAAATCAAAGAATAAGGGGCAGCCGTTGAAATAAGCGTACATTTGACAGCCCTTCGTTGCGAAAAATAACAAAATATAGGTACGCATCAGGATACGGCCACACTGAAAGCGACGAAATATACAGGAAAAAAATAAAAATCATAGTCAAAAATTGACATAATTACGTCAATAAAGAAAAATATCAAATTCACTAGCAAACAATTTTCATTCTTATTGTCATGGAAATACTCGATCGGTTTGAAATACGGCAACAGGTGTTTTGTAATAGGAACTTCCAACACTTTTTAGTAAAACCGAGATCGCTCGCAGTGGGGCCACACCTTTACTTCTTAGTACACCATTCTGCACTTATTTAATTCACAAGATATGTGGCGCGTTTCTGAAACGTTCCGACTTCCTACATTAGTAGGTAACTTACACATATACACATCTATGTAAAATGGGTGATCCAGATTTGTCGTGCCTCTGTTCAGCATACAAAATTGAACTCTAAAACCAGTTCCATAGGAAACAAAGTCCTGGGAGTAATGAAGTCGAGGAGTGGTTGCAAAAACGGCAGACAAATATAATCTCTTACATATATTTACCGTAGGTCCAAATTGCCTAACACTAAAAGTGTCATCCAAAAATAAATGACTTACAATTTAGGACCTACGGAAAACCCGAAAAGGTTGAATTTTCTACGTCGTTTAGCAACCACATCTGACCTCTACTCTTTATGGATAGAAAAAATCTTCATTTCAAATGAATTCGTGGATTTAACTAATTAAAATATCAGTGATTAAACCCTATTTACACAATCATAAAAAAGTGGATAAAAAAAAGAAAAATAAATTTTGTGACGGTATTATTTCGTAGATATCATTTATTATAAAGTACAAAGAAGATAAAATATATTACATAAACTATTAAATTGGTAGATAGGCATTTGAAAACTTTATTGGTTTTTGTTTCGATTGTTTTGATTTTAGTGCAATATAACAGACACTCAATGTTATTTCATTCTTACATTTCAACATAGTAATTCACTGAGAGCATATTTAAGTAGCAATAAACATTTTTAAGTATCATTAAAAAATCCATAAATTTTTACTATTGTGTTAAATTATTGTAATTTTTTTTATTATTTTGGGTAAATTGATGCACCTTTTTTACTTTATACTGTATTTTTACTGTATTGTATTATTCATGCTCAATATAGGTTGCATACATTTTTCATTTTCTCAAAATTGTGTACACATATGTAGCACAATTCGACATGGGAGAACGAGACAACTAAGTGCTTAGAGAGCGTTAGCATTCCTATCAATATGTACAGATTAATTTATCAACTCCTTTTGTAACTATGTACATACTATTTTTTGGCTCAAATAAAGTTTTTATTTTTTTATTGACAGAAGTTAATTTTGTCCATCTACTGAACAGCGCACATTCAGCATAATCTGAACTGGAATCACCCAACAATTATTCTTTACAATACGTAAAAACAAACTTAAAAAGAAAAATTACTCAACTATAATTAAACTATATGTATATTTAGAATACAAGCGCTGAACGGCTTAACGAGTGAAAAAAATATAATAAATAAGTTCAGGAGGCTTGCGGCGTCCCATTTTTGTACAAAAGCCGGTATTTCACCTGGAAAGATCAGACAGATACATTATATATATATATTTGATTTTTATGTTGTTTCAATTTAAATATCATGGGATCAATTCTTTCAAGTCACAAATGGTATAAATAACGGTATACACTCATTCGATTGTACAAGATTTAGGTATTTTCTTTGATAAATTGGACAAGTTCCGCACTGAACTCCTGGGTAGAGATTCTAAATCTATTCGGTTGCATCCGACACGGAATCTCATCTCTCGGTCTTTGTCTTATCTGTTTAGCATGACAGAGACAGGGATTGTCATTCCGATTCCGAACCATTCGGTATCACATTTAGAATCGCTACCCTGGTCCATCTTACATCAAGCATGTGATCGAAGAGATGATGGATTAAATGGAAGAGAAAAAGTACAGTGGTGACTCCACATAGTAGGAAATGGGCAAGATACAGGCTGAAAATTATTTCAGTATTTATCTTCTTGCTTCTGATGTCTGAGATCCTTTGCTGTGAAAACTTATTTTGGCGCACCATACACAGATTTTTCGTGAGCGTGTACAGTGTATGGAGTTCAAGCGTCACGCTCGTAAATGAAAGTAATCTTCGGGTGAACTTGGTACCATGGCCATCTAGTCTAGCTGGTCATGCTTAGAAGACTTATTTAGACGACAACGCTTTTATTTTTTTATTTTATTTATTTCAGACTAGCAGCGCTCTCCGGTATCGCCCGCGTAGTTAGTTTCTAAAGTGAGCTATCAAATCTTCTGAGTTATAAGTTTTCACTTCTATGGGCAGTCCCTATGACTGCTATTTTTGAAATAAATTGTTATTAAATTGTTTTCTTTTGTCCGATAGGACGCTAGAAGAACACATTTATATATTAGGAAGAGGAGCCCATGTACTGACGCGATACGTACGCCGGTGCTTGATTAAAATTGACTGATAGTACGCGAGATGAAACACATTTCTCAGCTAGACGAACTCATGTCCCGACGCGATACGCACGTGTGTGCTACCAGAGGCGGTACCGCTTAAAATCACCAGTTACTTCGCAAGACGAACACATTTTCGGCTAAGACGAGCTTATGTCCCGACGCGATACGTACGTACATGCTATCAGACACGGTGTAAGCTCAAAATTGCCTGATAACTAGCAAGACAAACACATATTCGGATAAGACGAGCTTATGTCCCGACGCGATACGTACGTACATGCTATCATACACGGTGTAAGCTCAAAATTGCCTGATAACTAGCAAGACAAACACATATTCGGCTAAGACGAGCTCATGTCCCAACGCGATATGTACGTACACGCTACCAAAGGCGGTGCAAGATTAAAATCGCCTGATAGTAAGCACGACGTACACATATCCAGCTAAGACGAGCTCACGTCTTCACACGATACGTACGTGCGTGCTACCAGAGGCGGTGCAAGATTAAAATCGCTTGATACTACGCGATTTCTCAAATATACGAGCGCGTGTCCCGCCGCGATACGTACTCTTGTGCTACCAGAGGCGGTGCAGGGTCGAAATAGCCTGATTACAAGCAAGACGAACAGATATCCTATGAAGACGAGCTCGTGTCCCGGCGCGATACGTACTCTCGTGCTACCAGAAGCGGTGCAAGATTAAAATCGCTTGATACTACGCCATTTATCAACTAGACGAGCTCGTGTCCCACCGCGATACGTACTTGCGTGCTACCAGAGGCGGTGCAAGCTCAAAATTGCCTGAAAACAAGCAAGACGAACATGTTTCTCAGCTAAGACGAACTTGTGTCCCACAACGATACGTACGTAGGTGCTACCAGAGGCGGTGCAGGTGCAGGTTGCGCGACAGCACGGAGCGCACGTCGTGCGTGAACCGCAGCGCGTCCAGCACGGGCAGCAGGTTCAGCAGCGCCACGTCCATCGGGTCGCTGAACCACGACTTTATTGGGATCGCGTTATCTGGAACGACGTAATATGACGATTAAAAAAATTGTTTTAATTGCCCAAGAACTAATATTCGAGAAAAAAAAGTACAGAGTGACAAGACGAGCAGGATATGTGCCTAATGGTACGCAACATGCCTGCCACATAATACAGCACAGTGACACGCCTAGGTTAAGATTTCTCAAGGAAAAGCCCGGACTATAAATGGTTTAAAGTTAACGTAATATATGTTTACTATCGAAATTTGAATATTTTTTCCCGAAGTGTCTGTAGTGGAGGCCCCGTTTGCCCTTCCCCTAAATCCGGCCCTGTGCTTGACGGTAGAATAACTGGTAAAAGTGTGGTATTTACCCAGGCGGACTCTGCCAAGCCTGCCTGCCTATCGCGCGCTTCCCGCCATACAGTGCATACACTAGACTGGTCACACGACTTGTCGAGCGCTAGACTTGCGAATGAGTGCATGTTTCCAGTAAAGTTGCAGCACGCACACAGGACGTCTACTCTAATTCAACGAAAAACGTAATTTCGAAATAAACTCGCGACTTTCCTACACCGGTTCTACTTCGTTTCGTCCGATCGAACATTGTTTGACGTTAAAATGTTCTAAGCATACTCTAATTAAGGCCGATTTAAACTGAACAAACATAGAGCTAGAGCTGGAACAAGAGCATTCTTTCTCGATCTTTTAGTGTAAACGAAAGATCGTTCTTAGCGTTTTCCATATTATATATTCCAAAGAATCTTTGCGAACGCAAACAAAACAACGAAATAATGCTCTACGTTTCTTTACACCAAATGAATTTGATACAGTGGGGATAGAATGAGCATTCGCTCGTCTGATCGGCCTTTAGACAAAGCCTAGAACATTTAAACTGAAGAAACGCCGGATAGAAGTAGAATCGGAGTAGGAAAGTCGCGAGTTTATTTCGAAATTACGTTTTCGTTGAATTAGAGTAGACGTCCTGGTATAGTGCGCAATGAGTATTTCCTCTCACATGTTAAAATCACGTTTTGTGGAGGGGGGTGCATTTTTAGAATGGTTTATCTTTACTCTAGTGTCTGTGGGGGCTATAAATAGTATAAAATAACAATAAAAAAAGAAGAATATAACATCAATGGGTATCAAATTTTATTATTTTTGAGTTTATTCGCGGACAATAAATTATATGTATGTTACCTGGGAAGTCCCGGTAAGCGCCGGGCGAATTGTCCAATATGAACACCCTGTTGAGGTCGTCACATATCGACGACAGGTTTTTGGTGTAGGATCCGTGTTCTGCCGTGCAGTGTTGTCTGGAAACGAAGACACATTTAAACCAAACCGATCAAGCCACGGCTGGTCTAGTCGGGAGAACGGCGACTGACGATCCGCAGGCCCCGGGTTCAAATCCCACGCGCACCACTGTCTTTTCGCAGTCATCTGCGTAATGCCGCTAACTTAAAACTGTGAAGGAAAACATCGTGAGGAGAACAACATGTACCTAGAACCTTTCGAAGTCACGTATCGTCCATCAAGCTGCACTTGGCCAGAGTGATGGATTCTGGCCTTGAATATCTTCTTAGGACAAAAGGCCCCGAGTCCGATCAGTTGGAACATTTAATGGGATGCTTAAATCTCCATTCTAAATGTATCATCTACTAGCATAGCCTACGACTTCGACCGCGTCGCGTAGAATTAAGGCCCTAACCACACATGCTACTTTTTGAAGCGGGATGCAGCGACTAGACGCCTAGCGCAGCTACTTTTTGAAACGTGACGCAGCGTCTATTAGATGCCTGTCGCCGCTGCTAAAAGTAGCTAGTGTGGTTTGGCTGTAACAAATCAGCTATGGCCTAAAAAGCTCAACATTTTTTTTGCGGGATAATTAGCCTGTGGCGTTTTAGACTATAGTCTTTTTTATAGTAAAGAGTAGCATGACATATGCCTGATGGTAAGTAGCACACCTGCCCATACCAGCAGTATCACGCGGCTATTAGAACATCAAGAGTACAAATCATATCTAGTTACTTACCGCATTGCGCTCATAACCCAGGGATGTACATATCTATATGCTCTATAATTTCTCTTGAAACATTTCTATTCAAAACCGGACCACAGTGATATTTACACATCACTGCTTGGCGGTAGAATAACTGGCAAAGGTATGTTACTTCCCCAGACTGTCGAAAAAGTATCTACAACTACATAAAAGTCAAGTTAAGTTCTAAATTCTAGTTCTCTTTGGTTATTACGACGCGATTTAATAACAAACGTCGAAATTTACAAGGTTATATAGTAATGATCGTAACTTTCCTACGGAAGCCACCAACATATATATTATTCAGTTGTATTTACTAGATTTCACTTCCTTTCTAGTTGGAGGTTCTTTCAATACTGACCCTGAAACTTTCTACTCCTACAACTACAATGAGTACACACTGTATTGACAAAGATCACGGACCCCGGAGTATGTGGAGTAGATATTTAAATAAATAAAAAAAAACTACAATGACTTTTCGATTTATTAAGCTGATAGAGTTCAGTTAAAGTTTACAATACAATAGATTAAATATGGCTGGATATTGGTTGTTTTGTTCTTTTGGTTGTTTTGTTCTTTATTTTTAACTACATATTATATGTAGATTATAGGTTTACACTTGACCGCCATCTGGCCTGATGTTAAGCGACGATGCTGTTTACGCGCACCAGTCTGTTCCGGTTTGAAGGACAATGTCATCTCTCCTTGTGAGAGCAGTCGCGGTCCGAAGAAAGTCACAATTTTTTACCGTGGGAAAACAACTGGTACAACAACCACGCGGGCAAAATCGTGGGTTGCTACTAGTAAAGTCTTTTTTTACTTGACATATAATTTTATTTGTGGTGACCCCCCTGCCAAAATTTGAGGCTGCGATGTATTATTATTTTTATTTTTTTGTGTTCTAATTAAGTGCAATTATCTATCTATCAATTGGTGATCCTCACCAAAATTGGAGGCTGCAACCGCGCCTGAGAGAAGACCCCGAGTCCCAGCAGTGGGAGCGTTTAGTGCCGTGTTACCTGTAGAACCGTCGCCGCAGGATCCCCCGGCCGTTGTCCAGTTTGTCGGCCACCGCCGCGCCGTATATCTCCATGGACGCTGTGAACACCACTAGCTCGTACCATTGCGACACCTGCGGGCAACACGCAGCTTTTAAAACGCTTGCCCTTCCATGTTCTCATAGGGGGCTGGTTACGAGGTGACACTCTCTACCGGGGTAGGGCTCATTGGAGTTTGGGGGCCAGGACGTCTACTCTCTTTCTACGAAAAACGTAATTTCGAAATAAACTCGCGACATTCCTGCTTCGTTTCGTCCGATCGGACATTGTTTGACTTTTAAATGTTCTAAGCCTACTCTAAAGGCCGATTTACATCAGACGATTCATTCTATCCCCACTGTATCAAATTAATTTGGTGTAAACAAACGTAGATCATTCTTTCGTTGTTGCGTTCGCAAAGATTCTATGGAATATAATATATGGAAAACGCTAACGATCTTTCGTTTACACTAAAAGATCGAGAAAGAATGCTCTTGTTCCAGCTCTAGCTCTATGTTCGTTCAGTTTAAATCGGCCTTAAGTAGCCTTAGAACATTTAAACGACGGATCGAAGTAGAACCGGAGTAGAAAAGTCGAGAGTTTATTTCGAAATCACGTTTTTCGTAGAAAGAGAGTAGACGTTCAGGTATTCGGCCATTTTTCGCTGTCGCGAGGGCCGCGTCGGGGCTAAAACTCGGGGATAATAAAACCTTTCAATCCTATACATTTATACTTTAAAGTCAACAAACTTTCGCATTTATAATATTATATTACTACATCCGGTGAAATTACAGGGTATAGAAATAAAACATCTTGTATCTCTGGGTGACGAGCGCAGTGCAGTGCTAGGTTTGGAGACATTTTAAGTGCATTTGGAGACTCGTTTAATGTTCCAATAGCCGCGTGTCACTGTGCTGTTACGTGGGAGGCATGTTGCTTATCATCAGCCACATGTCCTGCTCGTCTCGTCAATCTAAACTTATTAAAAAAAATACTAGCAGCGCCCCATGGTTTTATCGTTAACGTAATTTACCCGCGGTAAAAAGTAGTCTGTGTTATTTCAGACTATAATCTGTGTTTCAAATTTCAACCCCCCATTTCCAGAATAAGTACCTATGTAAATAAAGTGAGCTACACTTACGCCTATGTTTCTTCTTTGCAATAGGTTCAAAATTGTACAACTTGCGTACACCCGTAGTGACAATGTTTCGCGTGTCGCTTATCTATTTACTTGTAATGAAAGGAACTGATAGCAGAACGAGGAAACCAAAACAAAGATAAGACGTTAGACGTTTGTTTGTTCATATATTTCATTTTATACATAAACATTTACGTAATCGATAAGAGATGACGGGGGTATATCCATGATTCAATATGATCATTGATCATCGTCTAAATATAATATTGCCATAAAAACTTGCAGTCATAGGGGGGTCTGCGGCAGACGCCAAGTTTTTACTTCTATCGGCAAACCGTCTGACAGTAGTAAACAACAGTAATGTCGTACAATAATAGGTCATGTGTGTAGCAGGGTAGTCCTTTTGGATCACTTTTTTTAAACACATTATGAGTTTTTAATATTCTTTGTCCATTCCTAGGTTGCCTGGAAAAAATCGAGGCCGCCAGTCGTTTCACTGGTCTTAGTCTCAGTTATTTTGTATGTATAATTTAATGATGTGAACGAACAATAAATTTTCATTCATTCAATGCTGCCAGCGATATGGGCATCTTTGCGCTGGGTTATTTGATTACACAGTCATGACTTTACGTAATGAACACATGGTGTAGTCATCACGCATGACTATGTACCTACTAAAACAGAAAATAATAAAGATTTGAACAAACTACCGGCCTCGTCATTTCCTGGCGATATAATGTTTAACTTTTCAAAGTCAGACTGGATCTATTTTCTAGGTCAGTGTGCATCACCTTCAACGGCTCGTCGCTTACCATCACACGACTTGGTGGTCAAAAGCGGGCCTATGCGTATTAAAGAAATTATCAAAAGTAGTTTTATTATAAGTACCTACCAATAAAAAATGACTACGCATACATGTATGAGTCTTTTTTTAGATTGCGTGCGGCAGTGGGGTTTTAGTGCCACATTCTCACTACCAATGTTTACTATTCATGAAAACATTGCTGTATTCCGGTTTGAAAAGCAATGTTTCCGGAATAGGGTACAATCCTCAAAAAAACTAAGTAGCCCGTTAGTTAGATTGCCAAAAAATATTGTACACGTATTTTTTCTTTTGTTTCACAAACAAAAAATGACGAAGATACAGTGCTTCGAAGTTTCGTGTGACGTCACTTGTGAGTAAGATTTTTACTCACGAGTGACGTCGCGACCCACCACTCTCGAAGTTTGATGGTCTATATCTTTGACGATTTTTAATATTATGAAAAAAAACAAAAAATACGTCTCCAATATTTTTCCATGATCTAGCTGACGGACTAATTAGGATGGTGTATTTTTGACCCAATCTTAAACAATCTTATATCTCTGAATCTGAAACATCTTAAATCTCTGGGGGACGAGCGCAGTGCTAGGTAATGATTTGGGGTTTTTATGTTCCAATAGCCGCATGTCACTGTGCTGTTATGGGCAGGTATGTTGATTACCATGGGGTATAGGACTTGCTCGTCTCGCCACTGTATACGAGGGTCAAACTGAAAGTTCTTAGAACTGGCCACTTATAAACAATATAATAAAAAAATAATTCTATAATTTTAAAATAGAACTCTTTGCCGATATTACTGAGTATATACTTCATTCATTTGTCATTTGTTTTACGATTTGGCGGCAAATTGAAAATTGTCTGTGTCACGTCAACATGAATTTAACACGAGAAAATTTTCGTGCAATGATTTTTTATGACTTTCGATGTCATTTAAGTCAACAAGAAAGTTATGATAGACTACGATTGGCCTTTCACGATGAAGCCCCATCTCGTGCGACTGTTTACAACTGGTTTAATGAGTTTAAACGTGGTCGCACTAATCTCACTGATGATTTACGTGAGGGACGGCCTTCTACGGCGACGACTGAAGATAACATCTGTGTTGTGCGGCGTATGATAGAGACTGACAAAAGAGTGACCTATCAGCAGATTCGGACAAGCTTAGGCATCGGTATGAGTCAAGTGCACAAAATCCTACACGAACATTTAGCGGTCAGGAAGCTTTGCGCCCGGTGGATACCTCATAATTTGACTGAGGCTCAAAAACTCCATCGTGTGGATTGGTGCCGTAAAATGATTGAAAGATTTAACGGAGGTGACTCAAATGCTGTGTTCGACATACTAACAGGTGACGAAAGCTGGATTTACTGTTATGATCCTGAAACCAAAAGACAATCTGCTCAGTGGGTGTTTCCTTTCGAGGAGTTGCCAACTAAAGTGAAGAGAGATCGAAGTGCGGGGAAAAAAATGGTGGCCTCGTTCTTTGGAAGGATAGGTCATTTCGCAACAATTGTGTTAGAGGATCAAAAAACAGTTTCTGCAGAATGGTACACTACCAATTGTTTGCCACTTGTCTTGGAAAAAGTTCGAGAGAAACGACCTCGCAGTAGGATCCTCCTTCACCACGACAACGCCTCATCGCACACCGCCAAGCGAACGATCGACTATTTGGCGACATCAAACGTTGAATTACTGGGTCACCCGCCGTATAGCCCCGACCTCGAGCCTTGTGATTTTTATTTATTTTCAAAAATTAAAGAAAAACTTAAAGGAAAGCGGTTTATGAATGCTGAAGAAGCGGTGGCTGCGTATCGCGATGCCATTGAAGAGACCCCTAAGGACGAGTGGGCAAAGTGCTTTTCCCAGTGGTTCCATCGCATGCAGCGGTGTATTGACGTGAATGGACAATATTTTGAAAAGATATAATAAAACTAATAACTGGCTAATGTAATCAGTTTTTGATTTTCTAAGAACTTTCAGTTTGACCCTCGTACTATAAAAAAAACTGTACAGTTTTACCGTGAGCGCGTAAAGATGACATTTGTACTATGAACTCTATATACCGCCGCTAGACGCGGTATAAATTTCTTCATATATTTTTTTTTATAGTATAGAGCGACGAGACGAGCAGGACATGTGCCTGATGGTAAACAACATGCCAGCCACATAACAGCACAGTGGCACGCAGCTCTTGGAACACGAAGAGCCCAAATCATTACCTAGCACTGCGCTCATCACCCAGACATATAAGATGTTTTATTTCAATGTTCAGTAATTTCACTGGAAACATTGCCCTTCAAACCGGAAATGTCATGTTTCCACACTCCCTTCAGTAGTTTTGTTTTAAAGATTAAAAACATCCATATTTACGTCAAAACTTTCGTATTTACAATATTAATCGGATTTTGTAATAATATCCACTTATCAAGTCAACAATGAAATCAGCAAAATTATCTTTAACCTGACAACATAAAGCTTCTTTTTCCATCAGATTATTTTTTTGCTATCCAAGGATTAAAACCAGTTATCGTAAATAATATTATAATATCGAAATCAGGATGAATCAGCAACATTATAAATACCACATTTATCAATTTCAAATTCACTTCTTTTTGTAATTTTTTTTTGTCAACGGTTTTTGTGTCTATGTAAATTAGATTTTGTGGTATGAGGATGTATAAAATGAATTAATTTGGTTTGACTGACATTATGAGTCACTTGGTGAGTCAGCCCACAATAGGTTGTGGGTTCAATTTCAATCCAGGACACACATTTGAATTATGAACATTGATGTTAGTTCTGTATCTGGATGTTTTTTTCTGTATGTATACCTCGTATTTACAGTTTTATACATCTGTACATACATATGAAGTTACGGTTGGTCTAGTCGGGAGAACGGCGACTGCCGATCCGGAGACCCCGGGTTCAAACCCCACACGCACCACTGTCTTTTCGAAGTCACGTGCGTAATGCCGCTAACTTAAAACGGTGAAAGAAAACATCGTGAGGAAACCGACATGTACTTAGAATCTTTCGAAGTCATGTGTCATCCACCAACCCGCACTGCGCCAGCGTGGTGGATTTTGGCCTTAACTCTCTCCTTCCGAGAGAAGGCCCCGAGTCCCAGCAGTGGGAACGTTTAGTGGGCTGTTGATGATGATGATGACATACATATAAATAAAATTCACTCTTCAGAGTCTGTTTGTCATTCGAAAGCAAGAGCTTTTCACTAAATGTCAAACATACTACAAATATTATGAATGTCAATGTTTGGATGTTTGTTGCTTAATCACATAGTAATGTATGCAAGCGCGGATCCAGGGGGGGGGGGTCATGGGGGTCATGACCCCTCCTGGGCTGGGGCCAGTACCTAAATGGAACACAAACTAAAAAGCATGCCAGTACTTATTGCAGTTTTGTGATTTGACCACGACTATGTGACCCGCACCTGGGGCCATGTGACCCCCCCCCCCCCTGGGGCCAAAGCTGGATCCGCCCTTGAACGGTATGAACGAGTAAGATTGAAATTTGGAAGACAGATTATAGTCTGGACACATAAGCCACATTTTTATTAGGGTTCCGTAAAACGTAAAAACGGAACCCTTATAGATTCGTCATGTCTGTCTGTCTGTCCGTCCGTATGTCACAGCCACTTTTTGCCGAAACTATGAGAACTACACTGTTGAAACTTGGTAAGTAGATGTATTCTGTGAACCGCATTAAGATATTAACAAAAAAAAAAAAAAAAATTAGGGTTGCCCCGCATACTGAGAACTGGAACTCAAAAATTTTTTTTTCATCATACCTACACGTGTGGGGTATCTATCGATAGGTCTTACTACTTCCAAAGTGGTAAAATGTGTGTCCCCCCCCCTCTAACTTCTAAAGTAAGATAATGAAAAATCTAAAAAAAATTAATGATGTACATTACCATGTAAACTACCAACGAAAATTAGTTTGAACTCGATCTGATAAGTAGTTTTTTTTTAGTACGTCATATAGTGTATTTACACTATTATTGAAACTTCGATCAAAGCTACAACGAACTACAAGAACTATGTGTACTATGTATATTATGTTACTTGCTGCAACGGAACCCTTCATGGGCGAGTCCAACTCGCACTTGGCCACTTTATCTAGGGAAATTAACGAGAACGGGAATTACACGGGTAAAACCGCGGGAATCTGCTATTACAATATATGCCAGCATAAAATTGTGAAACCCGTCAGTATATCCTACTAATTTTATTAATGTCAATGTAAGGATGTTTGTAGCTCAATCACGTTGTAACATATAAACCAAAGAGTTTACATATACTAAGTATGTATAGAGTTGGAATTTGGAACAAACGCTTTACACCGAAAGAAACGGTTCTTATCACTCTTGTGGAAGTGTCATACTTTTTTTTATCCCGGCACATCACTATGTCGTCTAACATACACCTCATCTGCTTACGATTGGTACAAAAGAACCATGCGGAAAAACCTGATCTATTTACTTATTTTTTATTTAAGGTATGAACGGATCGGGCTGAAATTTGTAACACAGATAGATCATAGTCTGGAAGAACAAATAGGCATAGGCTTTGACGATGCAGCCATGAAGGTTGCGCGGTATATCGACACTAGTACAACTGAGTTGGGCCGCGATGTTTGGGAGTAGCCATCGCAGCTGTGGGATGAATACCGTCCAGACGCGGGGTTTCAACTTGCGGCCCACTTCCTGGTTGGTCCCCGAGATGGTCAGGGGGAATCTTTAGCTGTACTGATTTCAACGGAAGTTTTACTGACAGAGTGTTGCTCATGTTATATTGGGTAATTTAAGAAAATAATAGCATAAGTTATTGTGCAGGTTACACCGCAGGAGGCAGCTATAATTCCAGAGAAATTACAGGGCTTAGAGACATAATATCTTAGATATCTGGGTGACGAGCGCAGTGCAGTGCTAGGTAATGATTTGGACTATCATGTTTCAATAGCTGCGTGTTACTGTGCTTTTATGTGGCAAGCATGTTGCTTACCATCAGGCACATGACCTGCTCGTCTCGTCACTCTATACTATAAAAAAAAATCTATCTAACTCCCATAGCACAAGTTTTGTTCGCTTTAGTTCATAATTTACAAGGAAACAGTTTAATTAGTACTACATAGGTATTATACTATGCAGACTACACATGAATAGGTATATATAATAGGTCTAGATATCTGAAAGGAAGTGCGATTCAAAATGAATTGTAGTTTTTTTTTTTATTTATTCATTTATTTCAGACTACAGAAAACACAAATAAAAAATCAAATGTTTTGTTATGTCAAAATAATATTAAAATTAAAACAAAATAGGTATTCACAAATAAAAACATTTTTGAAATGAATGTTTATTTTGCGGCCATTAACACTGTTTGATAGAGGAAAATGTTATGACGTCGCGTCACCAATATGATAATGTAACGACGTATCGTCGGAGCGTCGGTAGAGTGATTTTTTGGATTAATTTGGATGAGTGAAAACTTGTGACTTTGCGTCACCTTCATTTGGTGTTGCGTAATAGCAGTATATATGTAGCTATACAAGTGAAGGTTTGTTAATAAAATTCTAGTTAAATTAGTTAAAAATAAAGTTTTCACTTTATTGGCAGTCACTATCACTGATTTGAGGCATATGATATGACTGCGTTTGACTACCATCTTGCCTGTTATTGTTTAATATCCTACTAATATTATAAATGTCAATGTTTCGATGTTTCTTGCTCAATCACGTCGTAACGTCTGAACGGATCGGGCTGAAATTTGGAATGTAGATAGATAATAGTCTGAAATAACACAGGCTACTTTTTATCGCAGAAAAATAACGGGAATGGGAACTACGCGGGTGTAACCGCGGTTCGCTGCTAGTCGGAATAATTTTCTAAAAACAGCAACTAATTCGACAGCTGTACTTCATATTCAATTGCATACATAATATAATATTTTATTTTCGCACAGTATACAGCTACAGATAACACGTTTTATAAATAAATTACGATGTCTGCTGCATACATTACTTAGATTAGCAGTGAGCCCCAAAAGTGTAAAACCCAAATAAAATGGTAATGTCTGACAGTAATTCAATTTTTTATACAAAAGTTATGAGTGTATACAGGTGACAGAATAAGATTGCATTGTGGAATAAACACTCAAGTGCATTGTGTAATGACTTGAGAGTATTTCGCGTTATAGATTAATTGCATCGCGTAATGACTTAGAGTCTTTCGCGTAATAGTTCGAGTGGATCGCGTAATTATTCAAGTGGCTTGTGTAATGGCATGAGAAGCTTGAGTAATGGTTTGAGTGAACGCGTAACGGTTTGAGTGGATCGCGTAATGATTCAAGTGGATTGTGTAACGGCTTGAGAGGCTCGAGTAATGATTCGAGTGGATCGCGTAACGGTTCAAGTGGATTGTGTAACGGTTTGCGAGGCTCGAGTGGATCGCGTAATAATTCATTTGAATTGTGATCGGCTTGAGAGGCTCGAGTAATGGTTCGAGTGGATCGCGTAATGATTCAATTGAATTGTGTATCGGCTTGAGAGGCTCGAGTATTGGTTCGAGTGGATCGCGTAATGATTCGAGTGGATCGCGTAATGATTCGAGTGGATCCCGTAATGATTCGAGTGGATCGCGTAATGATTCGAGTGGATCGCGTAATGATTCAAGTGAATTGTGTAACGGCTTGAGAGGCTCGAGTATTGGTTCGAGTGGATCGCGTAATGATTCGAGTGGATCGCGTAATGATTCAAGTGAATTGTGTAACGGCTTGAGAGGCTCGAGTATTGGTTCGAGTGGATCCCGTAATGGTTCAAGTGGGTTGTGTAACGGCTTGAGAGACTCGAGTAATGATTTCAGTGAATGCGTAAATGATCAAGTTCATCGCGTATTCTGAGAGCCGGTTTTCACGGCGCGGTTGTAAACCGCGCGGTGAAAAACGGGCGCGGCAGATTTGTATGTAAAATTGAATTCAAAACTCACGACGCGGTTTACAGTCGCGGCGGCTGTGGCAGCCGCGCGGCGCCCGCGTGGCTGCGCTTGATTCTTGCGCAGTAGCTTTCCGCAGTAGAAACCGCGAAAACCTGCGGTCTCGTGAGTATTGAAACAAAACCGTCGCCCGCCGCGGCGCCGCGCCCGCGGTTTGAAACCGCTCCGTGAAAATTGGGCCTCAGAGTGGATCTTGTAATCGTTCGAGTAGATCGGATAATGTCTTGACTGAATCGTGTAACGACTCCAGTGGATTTTGTTACGATTCGAATGATCGCGTAACAGCGATAATAGATCACGTATAGTGGATCGCGTCATGGCCCCAGCTAAAGGCTTTATGGCAGGAGTCGATCGCGATATCAAAACTATCTAATTTAATACCTTTAGACAAGCAATTCTTGCTAATACATATAAAATCTAAATCTCGGAAACCACTCCCAAGGATTTTCATTAAATTTAGTATGCGGGGGTTTCGGGGGCTATATCGATAGCTACCTCTATATATCTACCTAGGTTTTGTTTTTAAAAAACATATTTTTATGCACGTTATTCAAACAATGAAATACTGTTACATTAACATTAGAATACGACGGTAAATTCGCAACGTTACGCGCAAGTATAATAAAGCTCAAGCGGGAAGTTGGGCTGTCACGAAATAATAGATCCGGTTTTGAATCCAGATTCCTCATTTTTTTCAAGTTCCTTCTCTTTTTTTTTTGAGAAAATCTATTACTGGAAGCCCTTTATCCGCATCTACGAGTAAATATATTCAGTGTTTAAACCGAGCAACGCTTGGTGACCCAGGTACCAGGTACACATGAGTAGAAAGAGAATCACGGGTCAATACTCACTATATCCAAAAAGTAGTCGACATGCGGCCGCTTATGGACGAAGAACCGTACTGGATGCTTGTCGATCGTGACCTTGAGTACGAAATCAGGCGGCGTGCCGGGTCGCACAGTCGGCCGCAGCATCGCGTCGTGGTGCGAGTGGATCAACGTCTCGTCTAGATCAAGCACCAGCATTTTTCTCTTCACAAGACCTGGAATCAAAAGAAATTTGATAAGTACTTTTGTAGTGGTAGGACACTTGGCAGAGTCCGCCTGGGATAAGGACCACACCTTTGCCAGTTATTCTACCGCCAAGCCGTAATGTGCAAGCATTAATGTGTTCCGGTTTGAAGGGCAATGTTTCCAGAGAAATTACAGGGCTTAGAGATATAATAACTTAGATCTCTGCGTGAGGAGCGCAGTGCAGTGCTAGGTAATGATTTGGACTCTTTATGCTCCAATAGCTGCTTGTCACTGTGCTGTTATGTGGCAGGCATGTTGCATACCATCAAGCACATATCCTGCTCGTCTCGTCACTCTTTATTTAGTAGTACTTTGAAAATCATTTGCCATTGCTGGATAAATTTTGTTTATTTAGAAAAATAGCTACAAGCAAAAAGTTGCACCATATTTTAAATCTAACAAAATTAACACAGAATTGTTAATTTAATGCCAAAAACAGCTATTCACTACCTAAGTGAGATGTCAAATATGTTGGTACTACATATTTTGTCGAAAATTATTTGTACATTATAGATAGGTATAATATTATACTAGCAGGCCGCCTCGGCTTTGCCCGTGGTACCTACATAAATAAATTATATATCCAATGGTGAAATCATTTTTGAAATCAGTCTGGTAGTTCCTGAGATTAGCGTGTTCAAACAAAAACCCTCTTCAGCTTAATAATATTAGAATAGATAGCTTTCAATTATGTATAGGAGATTTATCTCCATCAGCCTAGAAAATCTGTATTCCAAATCTCAACCCAATTCGTTCAGCAGCTCTCAACATGATTGAGCAAAAAACACCCAAACATACACATTAA
The DNA here is from genome assembly GCA_963693475.1 of Ectropis crepuscularia. Lineage (NCBI taxonomy): Eukaryota > Metazoa > Arthropoda > Insecta > Lepidoptera > Geometridae > Ectropis > Ectropis crepuscularia. Next base: position 26,467,383 of record OY856349.1, on the reverse strand, counting down.
TAATATTGGTAGGATAATAACACAATGTATTCTACAATACTGCAGTACTCTTGTTCTTTCAGTTCTATGTCAGAACATGCAACATAGGGAAAGTCTTATATAATAACTAGCGGCACGTTCCGGCTTCGCTCGGATTTCGTCATATATGACTATTAATTGAAAAAAACTATCCTATCTCTCAAGTTGGACCAGACTGCTCACGGTGTGCCAATTTAATTTAAAATCGGTTAAGTAGTTTAGGAATCCATCGCGGACAAACATCGTGACAGGAGATTTATATATATTAAGATTTAAATTACTTGTAGTGACAAATGTTCCAATAATCTAAACTCAATTAACAATAATGTATAGTCTATGTTAATCAATGATAATGTAGCATTTCCTTAGTGAAAGACTTTACTAAAAGTGAGTTATTTCGGAGTTTATTGAATAAAAAAATACAATACAATACCTACATATTTTTTAAAAACTTATGAAAATTTGGTTCAGAGTTACCAAGTAATAACTGGCCTTGTGGCTCACTTAATAGTCTATAGTGAGTCTCTAGAGCCATTCGTCATGGGTTTAATTCCCATCCAGGACAAACGTTTGTGGTTTCCAATCTTAGTGTGATTATTTATCAGTAGAAGCTTGGGTTTGAAAAGAAGTTGTGTGATAAAGTGTTGCAACAAAAAGTTTCGACTGGCCTCGTGGCTTAGTTGGTAGTAGTCTGCCCGCGATGCCAAGCAGACTGCCCACAGGCCCGTGAACTAAATGTACGTAGTAAATGAACCACTAGGAGACCTATGTAGGATGATAGATGGGTATGAAGTAATAAGATTTAGCACTATGCGACTATGCCGTCACTTGTAAGCTGTCCAAATGAGTACAGGCAAAGAGGGGGTTGCAACCCTCGGCGTTGCAGAATATTAGATTAGAAGAGGTATTGAAACTATAAAGATTATAAATTTTTAATTACTTATTAGTTTGTTGGAAAAAAAACGTGATTTTCAGACGATTTACAGATTAAATTTGGGCATTAGATTATATACGGCATTGGATCCATACAGTTTCAATACCTCTCCCTCATCCATTATTTCGCAATGCCGTACAAAAATCATGCGACAAGGAGAAGTGATAGAGGGCTGCAACCCCACTCAAGTCTTTGACTGTACTTGGTTGGACAGCTTACAAGTAACGGCATAGTGCTGAATATTATTACTTTATACCCTTCGATCATCCTACATAGGTCTCCTGGTGGTTCATTTACTACGTAAATTTTGTTCACAGGCCTGTAGTCTAAAGGGTTATTAATGGATTAAATTCCCACCCAGTGCAAATATTTGTGTGATGAATACAAATATTTGTACTGTGTCTGGGTGTTTCTGTGTATAATAAGTATGTATTTATAACTATATAAGTATTATATCAGATATCTGGCTTACATAGTACAAGCTTTGCTCAGTTTGGTGTCAGATGGTGTTGTGTGAAATGTTTATACTTGTTTATTTACTGTTATTTAATCAATTAAACATATAGCTAAGAAATATCCTGCATCTTTAAGAGTAGTTAACTCCTCACAATTCCATATAGAAAACAACAAGGATAAATATGGATTGTTTACGAGTTGTTACTATAAAACTGATTCCTTGACATATTATATTATTGTAGTTGTATTTTTGTATACTACTTGAAATACTCAACGGTAAATAAACACAAAGCTTTAGTGACTATTGGACCCAAATTATATCATTAAACACATTTGGTTACTGACCATAGGATATTCAAGTCGTATTATGGTCTGCCACCTAAATAAATTATTTATCTACTCACTAATTTAACTTTCGAGTGAAAATACAGAGTGATTAAAATGAATATTTAGTTTTTTAATCTGTTAAAATAAGTAAAGACTCACCTCTACAAAATGCAAAAGAGTGCTATGGATATGATTAAATCTTGTTTTTTTTCATGGTTTCTTTTACTATAGACTAATGTTGTGCCATTTTCATTTATACTTAGAGAGTTGCAAAATGCCTACAAATAGTGTAGTGTGTGTGTTTTACAACAAAACTTAGCTCGAAATTTTATTGGATTAATCACACTTTTTCAACTTTTATGAAATCAAAAAACTTTCAACTTAATTACACAAGTTCATAAAGGTGAAACTTCATTCATGCAACATAAGTAGCTCTATAATTGTAAAAAAAACTGTTTTTTTTATGAATAATCATTTATTTATTGATTTTAGTCAATGTTTACCATTAAACTCCAAATAACATAGTTTCTTATAAATATTTGAGACAGTATGTATCGTGATAATTGGTAGATTGTCTTACCATGTAGCATAATACAATACTTCTAAGAATAAAAAATCTTATTAGCAACTTAGTGTGTAAGGCAATGTGATGTTATGACCACGCATGTTGCTCACCACCATGTACATATCATGCGCTAGATATTGTGATAACACAATAATAAAAGCTCATGATACATCACCATAATACATCAAATTCAATGCAGGTGTTCATAAGCATTTGATTTAATTCTCAACTTCCTCAAGGAATTTTCCTTCACTGTCATATTGTTTATACATTCGTCTGACTTGTAAGTATATTCTACACTGAATATATACAAATTGTGGCATCTTTTCATACACATTTAAATAATCAGTTTCCCAGAAGTAGTGGCAAAAGCTTAGGGTATCTCAGGACATGACACAAATATTTTTGAATGATAACATACAATCTAACTCATGCAGATAAATACGGCAGCCAGAATCAATTGGCGATAAATAATACAGATAAATACTCACTCAGCCTGTGTCGAGATACTGGAGAAAGTGGGTACATCTCATATTTGACAGATTGATATTGAGCCAACTGAAAATAAAACACCGCATGAGATCCAAATATTCCTGCATAAATACACGTAAATAAACACTATAAAACACAAGTTTAACATAATTACCGCTCGATATTGCTTCTTAAACATATAACAAAAACAACTCCATACTTTAGATGCGATTAGCATGAACGTGCGAAGTCCCATTTGCAAACGTTTCAGCATTTGAATAGATTACGAAAAGATCCCCAATGCACAAATAAGCTTAGTGTTAAACAAGAGTGTTTGAAAAGAGATCATTTACAGCGTAATTCAATAAAAATCTATGAAACTAACTGCCGAAAACATCTAACCCGCCATGACATAATCGACCCAATTCATCAATCATAGACAAAAATAGTGTTTTTTTAATGACATTTCATTAAATTGTCTGTGGAATTAGAGTTGTTATTGAGTTGTTGAACAAATCAATCACAGACTAAGTAGAGAGAAGAGTCTAAATCAATCAACAAACCAATCGTATCGTCGTCGGTCGAACATTAAAAAACGGCATTACTATAGTAGATCCAACCGTTTATCCTCTTTTTGACAGCACCAATAGAACGTAACTGCGTCATGTTACGCAAAAGTTAACTTTTAAATGCGAGGTTTTAAAAATATGACAACTGCTTAAATTTGCTCCTTGATCCCGTATAATAATCATCTTTCACAAAATGAGTCCATAAGTGCAGTAGTTTTTTTGTAAATTCCATAAAATAACAAACGTTTTAAAAAAATTACGTTCTATGGCTATCAACATAGTGATGTTACGAAGTTACGATTGAGATATCGATATTGTTTATGAACTATTTTTACACGGGTGTTTTCCGTTCTCGGCACATAATATCGGATTTATTTTTATGTAAAACCGTTATATTGATGCGCCTCAGGAAAACATACAGCATTATTTGAAGACGTGTTTATCTCCTGGTGTATATCCAAAAAAGAACAAGGTTATGATGACTGAAACATTTGAATACTTATTAAAATAAAGTGTTAAATAACATTTTGTAGTTAGGTAAATTAACAAAGTTTATTTATGTCTGATGTAAACATTGAAGAACATGATGTACCATTTTCGTTAATTTCTAAATAAATTAACCTGATATGCTTAATGTGTTAAAATTGTTGAGGACGACAAGTCCTTCGGCGGCAGACGACGGCGGGGCGAGGCGCGGGGCGAGGAGCGGGGCGAGCAGCGGGACAAGGAGAGGGAGCGGCCGTGCGGGCGCGCGTCGGCGGCGACTGAGCGCTGCGCATCGCGCTACTAGCGCACTTAGTACCTAAGTCCCGTAGTTGTAAATAGAATAAGACTCGCCCATATTTTGAAATAAAGTTAGTACACAGTCATCACTCGACAACGGAACAAGTCTTTTCTTCACCTGCCTACTTCAACAACCAAGCACCCTGAACGCGAACCATCATCACTACAGTCCACAACATCAACGCTGGTCCTACGAAGCCGGATCAAGACAACGAAGGGTCTAGTCAATATTCGACTATGGTTGTGACCCGAAGCCAAGGCGAAACTGCGGAGCGCGAAGAACAGCGGCTCGAGCAAGAACGTCTGGAACGAGGACATCTCGAGCAAGAACGTCGTCGAAGACTCTCCATGGAACCTCCGGCATCACCGTCGGTGCCGATCGGCGAGTCATCGGGCGCTGCCGCCGCGGCGGTCACTGCGCGGCCGAAATCTCCGGCGCTCTCCCAGCGAACGAACAACTCCACTCTGAGACTTCGTTTGGCAGAGTTGGAGGCTGCGGAGAAGCTCGCCGAGATACGCCGCAAGGAACTACAGATCGAGACCGACCTTGTGAAGAAGCGACTCGCTACGCAAGTAGCCGCCATCGAAGACGAAGAAAGCGTCCGCGGAGAACCGATCACTACCACGGACGAGCTAAACAGAGTCAACGATTGGCTGAAGAACACATCGTTAACACGAGGGGAGCGCGACGAAACACCGCGTCACACTGCAAGAGAAGAGCGACCTCAGCGAACGGTTCAATATAACCGAGGGCGATCACCAACTCCGGGCCGAGCAAGAAACAGCGTCGGAATACAACTAGCCGAAGCACTCGAAAAAATGGCGCGGCCTCAACGAAGATACAACTGCGACCTGCCGGCCTTCAGCGGTTTCCCGAACGAATGGCTACCATTCAAAGCCGCGTTTCGAGACTCTACACAATTCTACAAGATTCCGGCGGCCGAGAACTTGCTACGACTCCGGGGCTGCCTGAAAGGAGAAGCACGCGACGCCGTCGCCGTGCTACTATACAGCGCAACAGATCCGAACACCATCATGCGAACACTTGAACAATGCTTCGGTCGACCAGAGATTATCGTCGACAAATTGTTGGAAGACCTGAAGAAACAACCGAAGCCGGGACCGACCGCATCCGAACTAAACCAATTTGCGGTCAAGGTCCAAAACGTAGTATGTACACTACAGAGCCTGGATCGACGGGGCTATCTACATACACCGCAGATAGCACGAGAAGTCATCGAGAAGCTGAGCCCGCACATCAAATCAAAATGGTGCGAATACGCCTACGAAAACAGGGATACGACTGAACCTGAAATAGTAACGCTATCGCAGTTTCTAATGCGCGAAGCTGACATAGCGCTGCGATACACGTACGCGTCAACGACATCGAACGCTACCGCGGCACGGGAATACAAGAGCGCGCCAATAGTAAAAAAGAAGAACCCCGTGTACACCGTCGAGGAGCCTGACGTCGTGCATTGTCCGAACTGCAACAATGCACACGTATTACACCGCTGCCCAGAATATCGAGCAGCAAACATCGAGAAAAGATGGAACATCGTGCGAGAGAAGGGGCTGTGTTTCAAGTGCGTCGAACATAAGCACCGACGATTCCAATGCAAGGCGAAGCCATGCGGCGTAAATCAATGCCGCCGACCGCATCATGCGACTTTGCATGATAACCAGCCCGAGCCGCAGCACCCGGAGCAGCAACGTAACGAGGCGAGCAACCGCAGCGACGCAGTAGTACTATCGGTAGCCACTGAACCCGCTACCGAACCGAGCAACGTACTACTGAAGGTGTGCCCTGTCGTCGTGTCCGGACCTCGCGGCAAAGCGCAAACATACGCGCTGCTCGACGAAGGAGCGACCATCACGCTAATCGACGAAAAATTAGCGAAAATCATCGGCGCAGATGGTCCCTCAGAACCCCTACTGATGAGCGGAGTCAACATGTCACAACGCGAACGAGATAGCAAGATCGTCACCCTCAGCATACAAGGCAAGAACGAGAGTGCGCGCTACGAACTAAAAGCGCGCACGGTTCGAGATCTGCAGCTGCGAAGACAGAAGATACCGAGCTCGCTACTACAACACGAGCACCTGCGAGACTTAAAGGAACGAGACGTGTGCTACGAACAAGCACGCCCGCTCGTTCTCGTAGGCGCTAACCACTGGGAGCTGATTGTATCGAGGGAGCTACGCATTGGAGCACCGACCGAACCCGCTGCTTCACGAACACAGCTGGGCTGGGTGGTGCACGGAACCGCGCCACGCAGCATCATCTACGGGAACGATAGCGTCCTACACATCTACACACCCAACCGGCGCCTACGAACGAGCGAAGCGCACGACCAGCAACTACACGACCTCGTAGAAGCACACTTCCAATTGGACTCGCTTGGCGTATCACTCAAGCCACGAGTCAGCCAAGAAGATGAACGAGCGCTAGCTGCCATCGCGGGCAGCCACTACATGGACGACCTCGTAGACAGCTACGACAACGAAGACGAGGCCCGCCGCACAATTCGCGAGCTGCGCGAAGTACATGAAAAAGCCGGCTTCACGCTGCGGAGCTGGAACACGAACGACCCGGCAGTACTCCGCGACATACCTCGCGAGCTATACGCGACTGAACCCACCACACTGGGGGGAGCGAGCCCCGAAAGCAAGATTCTTGGGCTATGTTGGGACCCAAAGGAAGACGAGCTCGGGTTCAACACAGCCATGAGCCGCGTACCGAGCGAAGTACGCCTGCAGAGCCGCGCACCGACGAAGCGAGAGGCGCTCAGTGCGGTCATGTCCATTTACGACCCACTGGGCCTGATCAGCCTCTACTCAATCCGCGCGAAAATAATTCTACAGAACCTATGGCGGTTACAAATACCGTGGGACGAACCGATTCCCACCGATGAAGCCGAGCAATTCGCCACCTGGATCGAGCAGTTAACAGAAATATCTAGACTGCGACTACAACGAAGCTACGCTCTACAAGGCTACGAGAACATCGAACTTCACATCATGTGCGACGCCAGCGAGCAAGCATACGCGACCGTAGCGTATTGGCGCGCTACACAAGACGAAGAAGTAAACGTCGTGCTGGTCGCCGCCAAGGCCAAGGTAGCGCCGAGGCGGGCGCAAACAATCCCGCGCCTGGAACTACAAGCGGCAGTCATCGGCGCGAGGCTCGCTGACACCATCAAGCGAGAACACCGCGTCAAGGTGGCACGCACCATCTACTGGACCGACTCATCGACCGTGGTACAGTGGATAAAGAACGACAGACGACGCTATACGCCCTTCGTAGAACACAGACTCGGCGAGATAGCCGAACTCACGCATCGAGACGAATGGCGATGGTTACCGACAGAGTACAACGTGGCCGACGACGCGACAAGGCTCACGAACACACCTATCACATCAAACGATCGGTGGTTCCATGGGCCGAGTTTCCTCCACCAACCAGAGGACCATTGGCCGTCAAGGAAGATCGGCTTTGAAGACAGCGAGCACGAAGTGCTACACATAACAGAGAGCGACAAGACGAGCTCCGACTGGTTGCCTGACCCCACACGATTCTCGCGATACGAAGTCTTAGTTCGCACAGTAGCACGCGTCCTGGCGTTTATAGATATGTGCCGGCGCCGAGCTACGCGCCTCGAGTTGGAGCACGTCGAACGAGCGGAACAGCTTCTACTCCAGAGGGCACAGCAAGAGAGCTTCGACGACGAGCTACGCTACGTACGAGCCTCCCGTCCCATACCGAAGACGAGTCGCCTCTACAAGCTCGATCCAGTCGTCGAGGACGGCTTGCTGCGTGTACGAGGCCGTATCAATGCCTCGGACGCACCGATCGAGACCAAGCGCCCGATTATTTTGAACGGGCGCCACGCAGTAACGAGGTTACTGGTACACCAAGCGCATTGTAGAGCCGCGCATGGAAATCGAGAACGAGTTACCAACGATCTGCGCCAACGGTACTGGATCATACATCTACGACCCACAGTACGCGCGACTGAACACAGTTGCACGTTTTGTCGCGTGAGGAAAGCGACACCGAACGCGCCGATCACCGGAGACTTGCCGAAGGCCCGCCTACAGAGTTATCAACGCGCATTTTCCTATTGCGCCTGCGATTATTTTGGACCGATGTGGATCAAGATAGGCCGGCGCCGAGAGAAACGCTGGGGCGCGCTATATACGTGTCTCACCACAAGAGCGGTTCACCTGGAGATCGTCGCCTCTCTGAGCAGCTGCTCAGCCATAATGGCATTACGACGGATGGCAGCGCGACGCGGGTGGCCCCGCGAACTTTGGTCCGACAACGCGACAGCCTTTCGCGGGGCGGACCAAGAACTCAAGAAAGCCTACGAAGAATGGGAGCCGCTGCTGCGTGAAGAAGGCCTTCGCAACCGCATGCGGTGCATGTTCATCGCCCCCGGAGCCCCAAGACATGGAGGAGCCTGGGAACGACTCGTGCGGTCAGTGAAGACCAGCCTATCAATCACCTTGAAGGAAAAGGTCCCCACCGAAGAGGTCCTGCAGACTGTACTGGCCGAGGCCGAGTACGCCATCAACGCGCGTCCGCTAACCTATGTGAGCGTAGACGCGCGTGACCCAGAGGCGCTCACCCCGAACCACTTCCTGCTGGGGTCCTCAGCCGGGCTACCAACGACGGGGCCATGCAGCCTGGCGGATCGACGGACCTGGCGCACTAGCCAGGCGCTCGCCGACAGTTTCTGGCGGCGCTGGGTACGAGAGTACCTACCAACACTCGTACCCCGAGGAGGAGCCGATCGAGCTAATCGGAACATAGAACAAGGAGATGTCGTCGTCGTGATAGACCGCACGATGCCCCGCAACGTCTGGCCAATGGGAATTGTAGTAAAAACATTCCCCGGGCCCGATGGCGGCGTGCGGGTCGTCGACATCAAGACCAAGAACGGGATCTTCCGCCGTCCGGCCTACAAACTCGCCGTCCTGGAGAAAGAAAAGGATGGCTACGCAAGCTGCGCCGAGGGGAGGATGTTGAGGACGACAAGTCCTTCGGCGGCAGACGACGGCGGGGCGAGGCGCGGGGCGAGGAGCGGGGCGAGCAGCGGGACAAGGAGAGGGAGCGGCCGGCGGCGACTGAGCGCTGCGCATCGCGCTACTAGCGCACTTAGTACCTAAGTCCCGTAGTTGTAAATAGAATAAGACTCGCCCATATTTTGAAATAAAGTTAGTACACAGTCATCACTCGACAACGGAACAAGTCTTTTCTTCACCTGCCTACTTCAACAACCAAGCACCCTGAACGCGAACCATCATCACTACAGTCCACAACAAAAATATTTCCATATTTGGCTTAATAATGTCTCATCAGTCGGTTGGGTATTATTTCATCACCCAAAGGTTACTGCTGTACCTGATCTACGTCTACTAGTTGTGCGTCTATAGCACTGTTTCAATAGACTGGACATATCTAATTTTTCAATAACAGGATGTTAAGCAACTGCTATAAGTAAAATTTATTTAATATGACTCGAAATTTATTCGGGTTTTCTTAGATAGGGACTAGTAATATGTGATAGCACACAAATTATCTTCGTTTTCTATGATTACTACCACCGCAACAATACTTATGTGTATTCGGTCTGTAACATTTAAAAAAGGTAACAAATCTACCCTTATTCTCGGAAATGTCTAGGGTATTATCAATACTCGTGAAGATGTTAATGTGATGACATCTTTCAGCGACATGTACAGCGGACCAGCACGGCGGGCCACGGCCTTTCCCCGAGTTCTAGTGGTGGGAACGAGCCAGAAGGCTGGGTATGGGCATCTTTCGCCATTTATGGCATATCCTGGGGTTTGTGCTAGACATAACATAGTATTTACTCATGGTATTTCGGTTGCCTGGAAGAGATCGCTATTAGCGATAATGTCGCCACTTGGTTCACTAGTTCTAGGATAACTCCCTGTTGTTTAAGTATTATATTGTGGATAATAAAGAGTTTCTATCTTTTTAAAGTCTTTTATAATATTAGTTGGCTAGTAGAGAGCCACCACTTTAAACGTCATTGTTGTATAGTTCAAATGTATAGTATGTATTTGTATAGTTTGAAATGGATATTTTGAATCCGTTAATTATTTATCTTCTAGTTTGCTTTCTATTCTCTCTCGCTTCGTCTAATGCTGACTTTCATTAGACTCAGTATCTGTTTTTTCTTACAAGTACAGAGTTTTTGTCGTCTAACATAACCACAAATAAAACAATTGTTAATTTTAATACAATTCATTAATTTATAATGTTTTTGGCAGAATAACTGAATTTAAGCTTCTTCTAACTCAAAACGTATGAACATAAGAAAAAAAAATTAAACGAAAGTTGTAGGAAATAAACTAGTCTTTAAAAAAGGTCTGATGCGTTTTATTGATTAATCTAATATTTCAAGAGTTATCGGCTGCAATAGAAAAACTGGTTAATTAAATGGGCCATAAATCGTAAACGCTACATGTCACAAAAAAGTTTTCCGGCCACAAAAGATGCAAAATATTATTTTCTACAATAACGACCTCAACAATTTTTGCCCTAAAGTTTATAGCTTCCGAGATATTAGCCAAGCTCGCAGCAATGTTTTACTTTTAAAAATTCGGCAACCGGACTTTGGGACTGATTTTTCGCAGGCAACCCGACAAAATGTCATGTTCTTATTTGCCAAAATAATCTTTAATTTTATTTAATTTCAATTTAATAACCAGTCCGTTGCAAAATGCTAGTATCGATGTACCTGTTTATACTTGGTCACAACACTATAACTGACAAATTAGATCTGCCAAAAAGACAATAAATGGTTGGATTCACTATAGTGGCATTCAACAAAGGCGTAAGTACTATTTTAGCGTACTATATCTTTTGTATCACCCCATCACAGACTAGGTAGAGAGACACTCTCCCCATTTATGTATTTCATCATCATCAGCCGCAAGACGTCTACTGCTGAACATAGCCTCCCCCCTAGATTTCCACAACGAACGGTCCTGCGCAACCTGGTTGAAGGTTGCAACGCAAACTGTCTCCAGCGACCTTTGTGAGGTCATCTGCCCATCTAGTGGGAGGCCGTCCAACACTGCGTCATCCGGTTCGTGGTCGCCACTCGTGAACCTTTCTTCCCCATCGGTTGTCAGTTCTTCGAGCGATGTAGCCTGCCCATTGCCACTTCAGCTTGCTTACTCTTTGAGCTATGTCGGCCACTTTCGTTCTTTTGCGAATATCTTCATTACGGATTCTGTCGCGCAAAGAGACTCCGAGCATAGCTCTCTCCATAGCTCGCTGTGTGACTTTGAGCTTTTTTATGAGGCCCATAGTTAAGGACCACGTCTCAGTTCCATAAGCCATCACTGCCAACACGCACTGGTTAAAGACTTTCGTCTTTAGGCATTGGGGTATTTTGGACTCAAAGATGTGCCGAAGTTTTCCGAACGCTGCCCATCCGAGTTGGATCCATCGCTGGACCTCTTTGTCGAAGTTGTATCTACCTAATTGGATCTTTTGACCCAGGTAGACGTATTCGTCAACAACTTCGAGTGTGGTATTCCCAACAATAACCGGTACAGGTGAGACATGAATATTTAACATGACCTTCGTCTTGTCAATGTTCATCCTCAAGCCAACCTGTTGGGATACTCTACTGAGGTCCCTGAGCATAGTACCGAGGTCCTCCAGCGACTCCGCCACAATGACTATGTCGTCGCCAAACCGAAGGTGAGTGATGCATTCGCCGTTGATACTGATACCATGTCCGTTCCAGTCCAGTAGCATGAAAACATCTTCCAGCGTGGCAGTAAACAGTTTCGGAGAGATAACATCTCCCTGTCTCACACCTTTCTTTAGCTGGATATGTTTTGTGCACCGGTTCTTTAATCGGACAGACATTGTGGCTTTGCTGTAAATACACTTCAACACTTCGATATAGGGATAGTCGATTTGGCATCGCTGGAGAGACTAAAGCTCTGCCCAGGCCTCGGTGGAATCGAAGGCTTTCTCATAGTCCACATACGCTATACATAGTGGCCGATTATACTCCTCGGTTTTCTGTATAATCTGCCGGAGCGTATGGATGTGGTCTATGGTACTATAGCCTTTTCGAAAACCGGCTTGTTCGGGTGGCTGAAGTCGTCAAACCGTCCATGCCATGCGTGTATTTCATGCATGGCATGGATGGATTTATTAAATGCAAAGATTGTTTTACCTCAAGATTTATAGAGTTCATGACTACTATAGTGCTTCTCGTTCTCTCAATTACAATTATTCAATTTTCAATTCAATACCCAAAAGTATTGTCATAAAGAAAATATTCCACTGGATAAGGGTAGTGCTGCGATAGTTTTATGAATTCAGCCTGTGTTCTATGCATTCTAAAATTACATTTTAACTAAATTACACAACAGATAAACACTACAAAGACCGAAACAAGATTGACAAAATAAAGTATGTACTAAAACATTACTACATTATAATCTGAAAGTCTATGTTAAATAAATTACATTATGTTGGGTGGCAGGCGGCACCTATTTGTAAATTATTTTTAATCGTTAGAAAATGTATGGGTCCCGCCTGCCACGAAACATAACGTAATTGATTTAACATAGACTTTCAGCTTATAATGTAGTAATGTTTTAGTACATACTTTATTTTGTCAATCTTGTTTCGATCTTTGTAGTGTCTATCTGTTGTGTAATTTAGTCGGGTGTTATTATTTTTTAAATTATTTATTTTATTGTGAACTTTTTAGTGTTCCTTTCGGCAGTCTACAATGAACGCAACCGTGTTGTTTTATTACCTTTGTAAATCTAGCAAAAAAATATTGGTAAGTACTCTTGACGACGTGTCAAACAAAACACAAATGAAATAACTAAGATTATTATTGAAATTATTATTTTCGTTCGTGTTTTGTTTAATACGTTATCAATAGCACCTATCAATCTTCTTTTAAAAACTTGTGTCATCTGAAGGCATTGCGAACAAATATATTCGAATGATTGAATTAAAATGCTTGTAATTATTCCAAATGACATTTAACTACACAACTTATGTACATATTTGTAATGGTCTTTAAATTCTCTTTATTTTGATACCCTACTCGATATGCTAGATGAAAAAAAAAATTTCAGCTACTTACAATTTTGCATCAAATTTCGATTATGTTGGGTTTTTAAATGTACTACCTATCCAAGGACATTTGGCCAATTCAATTAAGACAAATCTAACGATATCTGAATCGTCAAAATCCATCCAGCCGTTTGGAAGATACGTGGGAATAAAGAAATTTACAAACATACAAGTTACGCGCGAAAAACATAACCCTTCTTTCAGTCGGGTAAAAAGTGTTTTCATGGAATATAACTAAAATAAGAGCTATAAATAATCAAAAACAGGGCAATAAAACATTAATTTCAAATTGTACCTTACATATAACGTAATAATAATATAGTTTGCCTGTCATATTTTTATTATAGTAGCAGCTCGCCCAGGCTTTGCACGGGGTAGCTCGAAACTTAGGTATAGAACAAAATTGTAACTTTTTCAATGTTAGAAGACCTTGTTGTAGTTGACAGGCTACTATATTTAGATGTTGTGGTAATTCAGAATAATTGATTTATTTGATATTATGTACTTCATGAAAAATATTGCTTTTTTATTCACACAACATTTTAGCCTATTCTTCGGAGCGGCACATCTGCGAAATAATAATTAATTTGAATAAATAAAACAATCCAAATGATTACCAGAAATCTAGTGATAAATTCAAGTTGTATAATTATTTTTGTAAAAGTTCAAACAAAAGGATTAAATCAGAGGTGAAAATGTGTATGAATAATATTTTATTCTTAAAGCTTAGAACTTCATACCTACTCACACAATAGACCTATCTATTGTATCTATCTAAATATCTAAGTAGGTGTAGTGAGTCGGGTTTTTACTAAAAGCAACATTAAATTTAATCTTGTTAGAATGGGACGCGCTCTGTAAGTAGGAATCGGGAGAACAGCGATAGTGTAAGTTAATGGGAGTTTGATGCAATTCCCACTCCAGAAAACAAGAGTTGGTATGGCAGTGGTAGTAGGAACAGAAATTGAAGCGTCATGGCCATCTAGACTAGAAATGTGTTATGGTAACCATGGTAACACGCCATGACCTGACCATCTAAAAATGTTTACGTATTTGTGGCCATAGCTCCGAGTTCACCCGAAGATTTATTTCATTCCCAAGCATGATGTTTGAGCTCAATTCACGGCCCATGCAAAATCTATATGTAATGCGCCAAAAGAAGTTTTCATTTCAAAAACTAACGATTCCGAATCCGCGGGCAAAATCTAGTACCTATTATTAGTAAACGCTCAGTAAATAAACTGTCAATTATGTACGATATTTCATGGGTAAATTTTTAAGAAATAACTGGTCACACTTTTTGTTTGTTTTGTTATATAGGTTATGTTTACATTCTACATATTTTGCAAATTTGGGACTAGATGCAGCCGTTATGGTATAAATTTAACTCATGTGGATATATAGAATGCATCATTATCAAGTGGGCATTTGAAAATGTTGTCTACTTACGAGTAAAATGAGATTCCATTGATTTTTCTTCACTTTCACATTTCACTGCGGATATTTTAGCTTAAAACACACCAAACACACATTGTTAATATACAATAAGCACAAATAGCTTAAGTGTTTCACAAACATGTTTTAAATGTTCTTATAATAAACACTAGCTGAACGCGCGCGCGTTGCTACGCCATCTATCGAAAATTGGTCGGACCAATTCAAAGGAGACGGCCCATTGTCCATGGGCACTTGCCCCCACAGAAAAGGTGCAAGATACTTGACCAAAATTGGATCATTGTATAGGACTTTTAATATATATCGAGGAACCGTTAATATTTTTATCCTGCATAGCGGGGTTTAAAAGATATCAACTAAAACATTGAAAAAAAAAATAACGCCGCAAGTAGGTAATCAAGAACGTGATTATGTACTTACTACTAAAAAAAGATAGTAAATTCATTACTTTGCGACTTACTACTGTGCTCAAAATAATGTCGCCTTTTAACGCAGAAGGACTGGAGATTCGGCAAAACCACAAAAAAGTGAGGAAACCTTTGGAAAAATAAAGAAATTCCTTGTGTTGTGTGAGTTTCGAACAAACCGATTTCCGGACGATTCGATTTTCGACCGGAATTTTACTTTACGTGAACTTGAACTGAATAGACTACAGGCCCGTGAACAAAATTTACGGATCAAACGAACCAGCAGGAGACCTATGTAGGATGATAGACGGGTACAAAATAATAAGATTCAGCACTATGCCGTCACTTGTAAGCTGTCCAACTGAGTGCAGGTGAGAATTCAAAAGTTCAAGTAAAGTAGGTACATTTTGGTCATTTGTTTCTGTACGGCATTCTTACCATCCAATAGATCCATGAAAAATAATGAGAAAACGCGTAGTGCCGTACAAAAATAGTGATCCACGAACTCGGAAACATTATTGATAATCCGGAAATTTTGAGGGAAAATTTGGTCATTTGATACTGTACGGCATCGGTTCCATACAGTTGCAATACCTCTTCTAACCCATTATTCCGCAACGCCGTACAAAAATAATGGTCCAAGACGAAATTATCTGGGGTTCAACTTCCTCTTTTCAGTGATCCGGAGAGGTGATTTGACACAACGTAAAATTAATTTATTCCGAAAGTATTTTGTGCATATATACAAATTTTATACGTGCCGTACATTTTTGTTAGTCCAAAAGTCAGTAAATGGCAAGAAACCTCCAGAACATTGCATATGACGATATGTACTTTAGGGTGATGTTGGTACGATTTTTTAACGGCATTCTGATAATTTATTTGAATTTAATATATGTCTAAGAAAAGTTAATGCCGTACAAATCTGAAAGTTCATATTGAAGGCCAGTAAAAATAGAACTTTTAAATTTTCGATCCAAATTTATTTTCTATAAGGTGTATGATCATTTACTGAGCATAAAATCATGAAATGTTGACAGATTCAGGTGGATTTTTAAGCGTAATCTTGAAAAAACGTTTTCTCGGGCACTATGTACAATATTATTGAAGTCATTATTGTAGAAAATATTATTTTGCACCTTTTGTTGCCCAAAACTTTTTTGTTAAAAGTACCTACCGTTTACGGCTCATTTAGTGAACCGGATTTTCTATTGCCGATATGCCGATTGCTCTTGAGATATTTAGATAAATAAGACGCATCAATCCATGTTTAAAGACCAGTTTATTCTCTACAACTTTTGCCAAACTTGTTTTTTTTTAAAGTCTGTGCTTTTTGAGTTATAAGAAGTTTAATGTTGGACGCATCACTATATTGCCATAGCTAACGTACACTTCATCTGCATGAAAAACCTGATCTATTTATTTACTTATTCTTTATCAGAGTTTTCATCGTCTAATAACCCACCACAAACAAAACTATTGTTTATTTTAATACGATTTATAATATTTTTGGCGGAATAACAGATTTTGAACGTCTTATAAATCAAAACTTATGGACATTACAAAAAAAAAAGCTCTTGACAAAAGTTGTAGAAAGTAAACTGATCTTTAAGAATAGTTCAATGCGTTTTATTGATTTATCAAATATTTCAAGAGTTGTCGGCCGTGATAGAAACATCGGTATTTTAAATGGGCCATAAATCGCAGACGGTACGTTTGACAAAAAAGTTTTCTTGGAACAAAAAGTGTAAAATTTTATTTTCTACAATAGTTATCTCAATAATTTTTGCCCTAAAGTACATAGTTTCCGAGTTTCCAAGTTTCTAACTAAGTGGTACATATTTTGTTTGGATTAAGGGTTAAAATGTACGGCATCATTTTTTTCAAATTTACTTACTTTAATACTATTTAAAACAATGATAAAATGTTGAACTTTGCTATAGTTAATTAATCTATGGTTATTGAAATAAATAAAAACTTGTATGTTTTGTATTCCTCTGTAACTTTTTTTAGAACACTTTTTTTTGTACGGCATTATTATACAACAATAGTTTTTAGCAATGTCATGTAGAAAAATAAGGCGCCGTACAGGATCAAATGACCTACCTTATATATGAAGCCATACATATACATACCTTTATAAATGAAGTATACGATGAAATTAAGGTAATTATCGATAAACATTCAAATGAACAGTAATTTTTAGACGGCATTATTTTTAATTATTCGTTTGAGTGCTAGATAATCATTTGGAACCGATGCCGTACTTTTTCAAATCACCCCTCCAGATCACTGAAAAGAGGAAGTTGAACCCCACATCATTTCCTCTTGGACGATTATTTTTCTACGGCGTTGCGGAATAATGGGTTAGAAGAGGTATTGCAACTGTAGGGTACCGATGCCGTACAGTATCAAATGACCAAATTTTCCCTCAAAATTTCCGGATTATCAATAATGTTTCTGACTTCGTGGATCACTATTTTTGTACGGCACTACGCGTTTTCTCATTATTTTTCATGGATCTATTGGATGGTAAGAATGCCGTACAGAAACAAATGACCAAAATGTACCCACTACTTGAACTTTTGAATTCTTACCTGCACTCAGTTGGACAGCTTACAAGTGACGGCATAGTGCTGAATCTTATTATTTTGTACCCGTCTTTCATCCTATATAGGTCTCCTGCTGGTTCATTTGACCCGTAAATTTTGTTCACGGGCCTGTAGTCTAGAAGAAAAAAAGATAAAAAACGTGGCTGACTTTGACTATAGTCTGTACACGGAGGTACTTATGAAAATAGTATTCAACGTCGTACTCATTTATTGGGTACTGAGTATTGACCCGAAGACAAATTACGAACTAAACCTTAACAGGCTTATCTAAATTCAAAAAACTTCGCAAGCGTGTTTTAACGCCGTACAACGCCATCTAGTTTGGTTCTATGGAATTACATGAGGAGGATACAAAATTACTTATACATAGTCATTAAGGTACTTTTTAATCACCAATTTGCAATCCCTGCTTGGCAGGTTATTATCGAATGTACAGTTTGCATTATTTAATTAAGTATATGTTATTTTAATTAAATAACTTGTTTAGGTCTCCGGGGCTAATTAAGTACATAAACTTGAAACGACTTGGGGCAGAAATGAGCTGTCTCCTTTTGTTCAAATTCGGTTACTTTAGGTTCTAATGATACGCAACCTTTAACATATGACAAATGCTGTCACGCAACGAAAGCTCTCTAAAAGCAATATTTTCCACCCGTTTTTGTTACATTTTTCATTCAGGCTCGGCTCCTGTTGATAGTAGCGTAATGTTAAAAAATACCCTATAGCCTTCCTCGATAAATGGACTATCCTACAAAGAAAGAATCTTTCAATTCGGACCAGTAGTTCCAGAGATCCTTGCGTTCAAACAAACAAACAAACTCTTCAGCTTTATAATATTAGTATAGATATATGAATTAAATCAATAAAAATCAGAGTCCGAGCTTCGAACAGACTTTTGTTTGGAAACCCGGTGTCAGATTTGAGAGCTTAGCCAGAGAAAAAGCCGGCCACGGTGATAAGGATGGCAAATCAGTATCTCTTTCTCTTCTTTTCACAAGTAATAGGTAACTAGAGTATCTCGTTTCCGCAAGTTGTGACGTAGCTTATTGTGCCCCCCTGGCTAAATGCCATTCCTAATGGTTCGGAATCGGAATCAATCCCAGCAGGTCTACTACGAAGTCCGATAAACGATTTATCGGGCGAACTTATGGACGTTTCCTACCTCGATAGACAATCGGTCGGTTGATCGAATCGGCCGTTTCGTTCGATCCGACCCTCATACGACCTAAGTCTACAACTTCCGACCGAGATGTATCGATCCGAATGTTTTTCGTGGTTGGCTACAGGGTAGCGATTCTGAAACCATTCGGTTGCATCCGACACGGAATCTTATCTCTCGGTCTTTGTCTTATCTGTTTAGCATGACAAAGACCGAGAGATGAGATTCCGTGTCGGATGCAACCGAATGGTTTCAGAATCGCTACCCAGATCCGATTCACCTGTCGTTCCGGATCCGATCATTCGGAGTTTGTTTTCGTAGTAGAATTGCTGTCTATGTCATGCTAAACAGATAAGACAAATACCGAGAGATGAAATTCCGTGTCGAATCTCAGCCGAATGGATTTTAGAATCGCTACCCTGTGTGAAGCGCAACTTTCTCATCTCTGGTATCTTTTTTTAATCTTTTTTGTCAATGTCAGCTACAAATCCAATGCTGCCAGCGGCCCCGTGTTATATGCTATTTTAGCATTTTTTTGAAAATCATGCACTCCTTCATTATTAAGTTTTAACTATAGCAAAAGCTAACACGTTTACAGCTCTAATGTTAAGTAGTTGTTAAGTTTGAATGACGCTTGTGAATACAATTTTTGTGGTAAATTTTTTATACACACGCTTGACTTGGGGTCTGGTAGGCTGGTAAAATTATGTCGAGAGCTTGTTGAAAGTGTTATCGGGTGAGGTGAACGAAGTTCAGAGAGATATAAGTTAGTAAAGATAAAAGACAGAGTTACGTTTCGTATTAATATATTTCTTGCATATAGTGATGAGTGGTGGGACGAGCGACACATGTGCAATATGGTAAGCACCACCCCTGCACATAACATCACAGTGTCATGTGGCTATTGGTACATGAATAGGCTTAATCATTTTCTAGCACTGCAATGCGCTGTTACCTAGAGATACAGTATGAGTTATCTTTTTTGTAACCACAAATCAGTTATCGTACTACATTACAGTAGTAGGGAACCCTTTACCTAAGTAGGGTAATAATTTGGGGAAAGCAGGTGTGGCAAGTGGAAATATAAGACCCAGAATCGAACTGAATGGCTTACTAGCAGAGCTAACCCAACGGATAAATATAATTATGCTATTAATAATATTATATTTTGAATCTTATTAAAGCTTCATAGATAGTATATAGGATTTACTTTGACATTATAAGGCGCGTCGTCCACTAAATGCTAAAAAATAGTTTCTGTTTTCTGGAACAGCTACTTGAAGAAAATATGCAAATATTACTGCCTATTGTGAAGTTTCGAAATAAATAACCCATAAGTTGAGAATTCGTCAGCGTTGAAAAAAAATTGTCAGTCATCATAGGGACTGCCGATAAAAGTGAAAACTTATAACTCAGAATTTGATAGCTCACTTTGAAAATTACGTGGGTAAAACCGGAGGGCGTTGCCATGCTGACGCATTTCTAGATGATCAGTGCCATGGTCCCGAGTTCATTCAAAGATTTCTTTCATTCCCGAGCGCGATGCTTGAGGTCAACTTGGCAATTTACAGCCCATAAAAAATCTGTCTGTGTTGCGCCACAACAAGTTTCACTTCAAAAAATAATACTACGAGCTTACCTGGCATATATTATATATTTCTTTATATTTATGTGTCTAGCTTTTATACTGTAGTATTACGGTATTAACCTGGCAATTTGGTAATCTAGCCCACTTCTCTTCTCCCTGGGTGACGAGCACAGTGCAGTGCTAGGTAATGATTGGGACTCTTCGTTCCGTTTCTTGTGTTCCAATAACAGTTGCGTGTAACTGTTCTGTTGCGTGTGCATCACAGGCACATTGCTCGTCTTGTTGCATAATAAGTTATTACAAAAAAAACATTGCCCTTCAAACTGGAACATGGTGTTTATTGACGACAAATTTTGATAATAAATTATAATTCAAGTCCATGTTTGAATTGTTTTACTTCATTTTATTGAAAATAACAGGAACGGGAACTTTGCGGATAAAACCCCGGGCGCTGTATTACGACATAAACTTGTGTATTTATGGGTTTTCTTTGATAAATACAGCGATAATTGTGGTTGGCAATATTTTGGCATTTTTTGCCCCCAAGCGTTGGCAGGATTTGGCAGGATTTCACCCGCAGTATGGCAGGATCCATGATTTAGAGATGGTCACACTGGCACTAATCATTAGTCGAGTTGACGTTTCAAAGTTTCAATTCCTTCATTTTGGGGGCGGATGCGGATTATTGTTTCACTCTTTGATGAGAGGAATATGCTTTAAAATTGTTTTATTAAACAATACTTTATTCAATGGTGAAGTGTCCTGCTCGATGTTGTAGCTAATAACGGGCCAGGTAAGCTTTTAAAATCATTTTTTTTCTAACGCTGACGAATTCTCAGCTCACGTCGACTCCTATTGGCCGATCGTGTCCTTACATCCTGTCGTATTGATCAGTTGATCTGCAATTCCTAGGTTTAGTCTTGATTGAGATGTATGCAACTATGCACTTAACAAGGATGTCAAAGTAGCTAGTTCTCTTCGTTTACGTAAACGGTCACATAAGCTTTAGACTTTTGTGGGAGGGTAGAAACATTAATTTCAAAACTATGATTATTTTTAATTTTACTTTCTTTCTGTGGGAAAGTACATTTTGGTACACCATTTATTGTTTTAAGTAACTTTGAAAATGTTCCAATATTGTATACTACTTTGCTCCTACTTCTTATTAGTGAATTGATAAACGTAGAGAGATTAGTGAACAACTATTTTTAACCATCTTTATAAAAAGTGATTCTTAATCATTGGATGTTTTTCTATTGTCATTGATTACTTTAAAGATGTCTGTACCAACTTTGAGAAGTTGTTTCAAAGAATGATCCCATTCCAGTTTATCAAAATAGGTCAAGCGGTTTTGGGAAGCCCAACAACAATCTACATTTTATCTGCCACACTACCCTAGTGAGTTAGTTTACCTGAAGATCTCTATGTATTTTGCTAGTTTTTTCACGTGATAACTGAACTTGAACCCTGAACTGTTAAGCCCATAGTGATATAATGTAAATCTGCACTTGGAAAAATTTAATAAAAAATTAGCAGTAATAGGAACTGCCGTTAGAAGTGAAAACTTATAACTCAGAATTTGATTTGATTTCTGTTGTCCTGGTATCTGGAGATAAACGCTGGGCTGTTGGAGGTAGGTAATCGAAACTCTTTACTGTTTCTGTTGCCCTGGTACCTACCTGGCCGTTTTTACCGAGTTTACCCGAAGATTTCATATCCGATCCGATCCATTATCATATCCAAGCGTGACGATTGATTAATCCATTTCACAGCCCACGAAAATTCTGTCTATAGCGCGCCTAAAGAAGTTTTCACTTCAAAAAGAGGTGCTGATGGATTTCAAACTTACAACTTCCTGATTATGAGACCAGATATTCTGTCAATGAGACCACCACTGCATCTATATTTCTATATCACTCAATTGAGGCTTAGTAAAGTTATTTTGCATAACTCTGCAATAAATGGTTGGTGTCTTAATCAAATGTGTCTTTCAGTACCATTACAAATTTTAGATAGCTAAGGCCAATTGTCCACGTAGCTGCACGACATCCGCACGATTTCGACAATTGTCGGATGCAAGACGAATGCTTGCATCTTGCGTACAAATAATGAAGTCTGTGTCCACGAAACGACAACGACACGACAGCCGCACGTCTTGCGTTTGTTCGTAGGATGCATGCATTCGACAAAAGACGCGTGTGTGGACAGTAGGCCTAAGTCTTCAAAAAAATTAGATAAGTCATAAGTTTTTTTACTGTGGTTCTGTTTGAAAAGTAATGCTTCCACTAAAATTATAAGGCAAAAAGATGGATCACTGGATGATGAGTGCAGTGCAATGCTAGGCAGTAATTTGGACTGATATTTAAATACTTGCACATGTTCTTATCATCTAATTTGTAAAATAATTAATTTGTGTATTTATTTTTCATTATTATTATCCAGATGTAGGTATGTAATATGTCGTCGTTGCGCTTGCCAAATTCCATTTGTGCATTTTTTTCATTTTCGTTTTTTCGTACTAATTTTATCTCTGATTTTTTTTCTATGTGTTGATAAAGTCCTTTTTGTGATATTCCTACTAGAAACAATTTTAACAAATTCTTCAAGTGTTTTGACCGTTTGGAAAAAATCGTATGTGCAGAAATGCACAAACGGGATTTGTGTTCCGTCTTCATTCGCGCGCCAACTGTGCTAGCAATGTGAGCGTTGTGGTGTGAACCACAACATAAAAACCCTTTTTGGTGGCAAAACGCAATAAAAGTGGTAAGTCTATAGTGAAATCACTCCGTTGTTGTTGTTTCTAGTCTTTTTAATTTTTAATCATGATATCCTCAATTTATTAATAAATAAGTTATTAATTTAAACAAATACATACCTAATGTACCTATATTTTTTGTAACGTGTTTTTGCGTTAAACTACCTAAAATAACAATAATAACACTGTACCTACATAATTTGTTGATGTACTATATTGATATTATCATACTTAGTATAGTACACTATAATATCAAGTGCGATAAATAGGAAAGTTTATTATTAGTGTGGACTGTGTGGGAATATTAATATGTTATTCCTTCACTTTCTTTTTAGCGTTACAAAGTCAACAGACCCAAGACACTGAACTGTTTTGTAGTTGATGTGTGTCTGTACGTTTGTGTGTGAGGGTGTATGTGTGTGTGCAGTGGCGTAGCTACCCAGGGGCTAGGTGGGGCAGTGCCCCGGGGCCCTCAAGCTCAGGGGGCCCTCAAACCCGTACCAGAAACCAAATACGATAGTCTTCAGTCTTTAAAACCGTTCATGCACCGTGACTATCATATATATGTTTTATGATAACCTTAATTACAAGCAATAACTTGAAATTTTATTATTTTAAAAAATAAGCGATAATAATTTGTTTGATCTGTAACACAACGTTTGTTTGACAGGTGTTATTGAATCATGTTTGATTTTTATAAAGAAGCTTTTGATTTATTTTTTTATTAAGTGTACAAGTTTTTAATAACTATAGGTATTTTAAAATGTTATGTTATGTTGTGCTAAAGCACTACTATTGCAATCGTAATAATAATAATTTGTGATATTAAAATTATAGCTTAGGATAATTGTTTAAAAGGGCCATAATTGATCTCATTATGTTTGATAGGTTTTGTAATTGTTAAAAACGACTGATTTATGAGTTACTTTAGATTTACGAGATAGTTTTAGTAGTGCCTAATAACTTTATTCAAATTTGTTGTGTAAGAAATCTAAAGAACACATAATACTAAACCTAAAATAACAACATTGTAACATTGCCAAACTCGTCATGTGTAATACTGCACATACTTCATTATTTTGGACTATTCTAAACCAGTTATGTGCTGTTTTTTGCTTAAAAACATTCTTGTTTCTTAAATAATAAATAATACATGTCGCAAATTTTGTATTTTTTATATGTCTCAAATAAATGGCTATGCTGCATTAATACTTTTTAAGTTTTTCTGATTGTTAATTAAATAACACGTTTTTTGTTGTTTCCCAAAACCTTACAAATTTCACATATTATGGAACTTGTCAGGCGCAGCGACGATGTATCAATACTTGAAAGGCAAAATTTACTAAGCAACACTTTGACAACTTCACACCAGAGCTTTTTTCAAGGTTAAGGGTATTTGAAGAAAAAAAAAATCATAAAACAGTGCCTATTTGTCATTACTACTTGATTCTTTATGAGTTTTAACACTAAACCAAATTGGAATCTTTAGCAGATTATAAGTTATTCGTAAATCAGTAAAATGTAAAATCCTGAGATTTAACGTTCAAACAAACAAGCCATTCAGCTATACAGTATTATAATATTATAAAATATTAGTATAGAATCAATACTCAATTTTTTTTTTTTATATAAAGAGTGACGAGACAAGCAGGACATGTGCCTGATGGTAAGCAACATGCCTGCCACATAACAGCACAGTGACACGCAGCTATTGGAACATGAAGAGCCAAAATCATTACCTAGCACCGCACTGCGCTCGTCACCCAGAGATCTAAGTTGTTATATCTCTAAGCCCTGTAATTTCACTGGCAACATTGCCCTTCAAACCGGAACACAGTAATGTTTGCACATTACTGCTTGGCGGTTGAATAATTGACAAAGGTGTGGTACTTCCCCAGGCGGACTCTGCTAAATCTCTTTATCCTCTTATCTAGCCATTATTCCATTTTTATGTCTAGACATTATCCGCGTTTCTTTCAAGATCAAGGTGATGAACTACTTTAAAGCCGGGTCACACAGAGGCGATCCGATAGCGATAGCGATCCGATAGCGAGACGGGATTTTTTGTAATGTTCGAATTTGTATGCAACCTGACACACAGCAAGCGGGCGCGATCCCATACTCGGTATCGGATCGCTATCGCTACCGGATCGCCTCTGTGTGACCCGGCCTTTAGTATATCTTTATACTGTGCTAAAAATATAATACAACTAGCGGCCAGTTCCGGCTTTGCTCCGATTTCGTCATATAAGGACTATTAATCGAAAAAAAACTATCCTATCTCTCAAGTTGGACCAGACTGCTCACGGTGTGCCAAATTTAAAATCGGTTAAGTAGTTTAGGAATCCATCGCCGACAAACATCGTGACAGGAGATTTATATATATTAAGACTATACTATAGATTGATTTATTCTAATTTTATAATTTTCTCTGCAGTTTGTCGACATAGGCCTCCTCCAAGCTTTCCCATTCCTCTGTTGCCTTCCTCGTCCACGTAGTTCCTGCTGTTTTCTTCACATCTTTGTACCTATAGCATTTACAATGTCATCTTTTATCCGCAGGCCTAAATCAAGATGATCGGGGGCTTGTTTGTGTACAACCACAAGGGGGAGGTGCTGATATCCCGCGTGTACCGGGACGACATCGGGAGGAACGCCGTGGACGCGTTCCGGGTGAACGTCATCCACGCGCGGCAGCAGGTGCGGTCGCCGGTCACCAACATCGCCAGGACATCGTTCTTTCATATTAAGGTGAGTGTGCCTTCTGAGACGGGTTAGGCTGGTTGGAGCGGAAAAAGGAAGTGTGAGTTTTTTTTTATATTAAAGAGTGACGATACGAGCAGGACATCATGTGTCTTATGGTAAGCAACATGCCAACATTGCCTGCCTGTAACAGGATTGTGACATGCAGCTATTAAAACATGGTGAGTAAGTTACGGCTGGTCTAGTCGGGAGAACGGCGACTGCCGATCCGGAGACCCCGGGTTCAAACCCCACACGCACCACTGTCTTTTCGAAGTCATGTGCGTAATGCCGCTAACTTAAAACGGTGAAGGAAAACATCGTGAGGAAACCGACATGTACCTAGAATCTTTCGAAGTCATGTGTCATCCGCCAACCCGCACTGGGCCAGCGTGGTGGATTATGGCCTAAACTCTCTCCTTGCGAGAGAAGGCCCCGAGTCCCAGCAGTGGGCTGTTGATGATGATGATGATGAGTACAGATCATTACTGTCCTGCGCTCTTCACCCAGAGATCTAAGATATTATATCTCTTAAGCCCAGTAATTTCTCTGGAAACATTGCCCTTCAAACCGGAACACAGTAACGCTTACACATTACTGCTTGGCGGTAGAATAACTGGCAAAAGTGTGGTACTTCCCCTGGCGGACTCGGCCAGGAGTCCTACCACTACTAAAATGGCCCAACGCTGTGGACGCGTTCCGGGTGAACGTCATCCATGCTCGAAAGCAGCAGGTCTAATACGAAGTCCGATACACGATATATCGGCCGAACTTATGGAAGTTTCTTACCTCGATAGACGATCGGTCGGTTGATCGAATCGGCCGTTTCGTTCGGTCCGACCCTCATCCGACCTAAGATTATAACTTCCGACCGAGATGTATCGATCCGAATGTTTTTCGCGGTTCCGACCGACAGCTGAATCGGATCTGTAGTCAGATCCGATTCAGCTGTCGGTCGGATCGAATCATTCGGAGTTTGTTTTCGTAGTAGACCTGCAGGTTCGGTCGCCGGTCACGAACATCGCGAGGACGTCATTCTTCCATATCAAATGAGTGTGCGACTGCATGATCTATGATCTACCAAACAAAAGAAGAACCATCAAAATCGATTAACAATTGGCGGTGCAAAGGCAAGGTGGCTCCACCTTTTTATCGAAAAGCAAAGCTGGAAAAAGTTACACTGTTCCATGGTTGACGTTCCAAAGACTTGAAGAAAGAGATTTGACTCTACAGTTGTGATAAGATTGTCTAGGATGTGGAATGACTTGCTTGAGTGGGGTTTCCCGATGGTTACAGTCTTGGTGTCTTCAAATCGAGAGTGAATCGTTTTTGAGGTAAGCATGCTCCGTCGTAGACTCATTTTTTTCATTTTTCAAAGTCTTTATTTATAAATGAGAATAACTAGAAAGTTTGTACAATTACTAGTATCTTATTCCTAGTAATACAATGCCATGAGAATAATACATATTTGTTTAGCAAGTAATTAATTTAAACTTGATTAAAACTTTTAGCATAGATGGTTAGTAACTTAGAAATATTGAGGGTTAGTCTTAGTATTAAACTGAGATTCTTTTTTATGTAAGCTTTAGTGTTAGCAATACATTTAGGCAACTAATTATTTTACCTTTGCAAAAATTAAAGGGAGGTAGGCATAAGTAAAATTAACCGTTGGCGCGGTTAAGCGCTCACTATTGACAAAAAGAGCTCGCCGTGCGCAGGCTACGCGCACACCGCACACCGTCTCAGCCTCTCAGCGCGCTATTGATACGGGCGAGAGTGGCGTGCACGGCGGCCGACCGACGCGACGGCCGACAGGGCCGGCTGCATGTTATACTATCTAGTCGTCATGTGCTAGAAATAAGTGATGCGGTAATTTATATCGATTATATGAGTCGATAAATTTTATAGTTTTATTTCGAGTTTTACATAAATTATTTATTAAGGGATTAGGACTGTTTTGATTCTTTTGTGTATAAAACTTTTCAGAGAGATTGTAAATATACTTGTCAATTTTAGGTAAACCAATATTATAATGTAGTTTATGTAGATTAGCGCGGAAGGGAGTTTTGTACGCACACTTTAAGGCTTTATTTTGCAATATTTGGAGTTTGTTTATGTTGGATTTACTAGTGCTGCTCCATACTGGGCAAGCATAAGTGATACAGGGTCGGACCAGGGTACAGTAAGTGCGCAGTTTAATCTGGTTGCTAAGGCACGAGCGCCTGCTCATAATAGGGTTCAGTCCATTTAAAGCCTTCGTACCTTTTATACACAACTTGGAAATGTTATCAGTCCAGTTCAGCTTTGTGTCCATGTAAGCACCCAGGTATTTAACCGAGCGACTCCAAGGTATACCGAAGTTGCCAATTTTTAAAGTTTTTAGTGGAGGAGTACGCTTGGAAGAAAACATAATTGCCTCAGTTTTACCTTCATTGATTTTAAGTTTCCAATCACTAAAGTAGGTGAGAAACGATTCAATAGCAAGTTGGAGACGGTTGATGATAAGTTCCACATCGGACGAAGATGTGTATGATGCTGTATCGTCGGCAAAACAGGCTACATTTGTTCGAGGTTGGATTGGAATGTCATTTAAATATGCCAAAAACAGGATAGGGCCTGCAATAGACCCTTGGGGTACGCCTGCAGGGACTGGTTTTGGAACAGACGAAAAGTTTTTAATATGGACATTGAATGTACGATTTGAGAGATAAGATTTTATTATTTTAACTAAGTAAATTGGCAGCCCCATGTTATACAGTTTATGCAATAGCCCTTCATGCCAGACCGTGTCAAACGCCTTCTCGATATCTAATAGAAACATTCCTGTGGATTGCTTTAGGTTGAGATTGTGAGACACGGTTTCAGCAACTCTAGCAAGTTGTTGGATAGTAGAGTGACCTTGGCGAAAACCAAACTGTTCATTTATGAGACGGCCACCCATGGCGCGCAACAATCGTTTGCAAAGAATTTTCTCGAATAGCTTACCTAAACATGGGAGGAGACTGATTGGCCTGTAAGAGCTAGGTTCCGAGGGATCTTTACCAGGCTTCAGTATTGAGATCACTTTCGCCACTTTCCATGGCGAAGGAAAGTGATTGAGTATAAAGCAGGCGTTAAAGATTTTAGTTAGCAAAATAATACATTTTTGAGGGAGATTTATAATTAATAAGTTGGATATTTCATCGGGACCAGGAGCTTTGCGGGGTTTTAATGTGACGATACTTTTTTTGACCTCCGATGGGCGAACATGCATAACGCTCTCGCTAATGGGGATACGATTGTCTAAAAGAGATAATGAGTTCTTGACAACTGGAAGTTTTTTACTGGACCAGTCAGCGGTGAGCAACATATTGTTGAGAAAAGTATCAGCTAATAAGTCACATTTGTCCTGATCGTTTGTTATAACAGAGTCGTCATCCACTTTCAGCGCTGGGATAAGATTGGAAGTAGGCCGTAGGGTCTTGATTAGACGCCAGATATCATTTGTGGGGTTGTCCACCTTCGAAAGCTTGTTGGACCACATTTTTCCGTTATATTGTTTGATGGCTTGCGTTATTTGAGACTTCAGTGAAGAAATTTGATGTTTCCAAATTTTACGCTGGAAATAGTTCGACTCTTTAGTGAAATATCTACGGAGCCGATTTTTTAGACTGATTAGTCGTTGAATATGTCGAGGCAAAAAAGTGGAACTCCATGGTTTTAGTGTTTCAAGCGGGATGCTGGCATCACGTGCCTCAATCAACAAACTTTGAAGGTCGGTGATGGCCAAGTCAATTTTGGATGCTGTTTCATAGGTTTTTGTAGATAGGGTGACATTATTGTTGAGAAAACTTCGAAATTTGTTCCAGTCCGCCTTGCCATAATTAAATCTCTGAATTGGGCTACGACAAGCTTTACATGTGTAGTTGACTAGTACTGGAAGATGGTTTGAGGACAATGCCGAGATAGAAGATATGCCGCAAGGAGGGTAAAAGTTTTTACTAAGTAAAATGTCAGGAACAGATGGCCTAAATTTAGCTGAATAATGCACCAAGGTGGGATTCTTTGGAGCGTGGATAATGTATTCACCGTTAAGCATATGTTCATATACTTTTTTGCCATGGGTATTAGTGGGACCCGGTGACCAAAGAGGGTGCTTTGAATTCATGTCACCCATTGCTACAACAACGGAGTCTACTGCCATGATACGGTCAATATCGCCAGTTATTAGTGGAAGATTAGGGGACTGATAGACTGCAAAAATGGCAATGTTAGTATTAACCAACTTCAAAGAAATGCCAATAGCTTCCAGATTTTGCGTTTTGGGTAGTTCAATTTGGTTATGTACAAGGTCTGAACGTACCAACAGCGCCACTCCCTGGCCAGAACCACTGTTGTGCTTGTCTCGTCGGTAACAGACAAAACCCGGGATATAAAGTTTCAAACGGTTTGTTAGTTTAGTCTCGCAAAGGGCTATTATGTCAACATTTAACTTACTCACGGCAAGATCGGCGAGCTCTTGTTGCTTTCTGTGAACGCCGTCAGCGTTCCAGTAAAGAATACGTAATTTTTGGCTATCAGACATAATGTCCGAGGTGGGATACTATCAGAATTACTTTATCCATAAAAGTATTACAATTTGAGAATTCAAGTTTTATCGATCTGATTGTGGAGAGAATCTCGAGCATTTCTATCGTTTGAAGATCTTGATGCGTTTTTACGGTATTTTCACTGTCTTGTTGAAACGGTGGCTTGTTCTGTTGTCTTCTAGAAGTGGCACGAGGTTCGTGACTCACAGGCGCATGTTGATATGGCATCTGAGTTTTACTTGTGTCAGGTTTTGTTACCTTTGCCCAAGAGTTAGGAACAGAATTCTTCAGTCTCGCTACACTGGAGGCCGTAACCTTTTGAAGTGTTTCTCTTTTCGTTTCAATACGGGCAATATATTTTAACCTTTCCGAACACTGCGAATAATTTGCCGGATGGTCCTTCTGACAGTTGCAGCAGAGAGCAGGTTCAGTTCTGTCTTTTTTTGTACATTCCCATGTGGGATGGTTTTGGGCACATTTTACACATCTAGGTGGGCGGTTGCAATTGCGCGCAGCGTGACCAAAACCTTGGCACCTGTAACACTGAGTGCCAGCCTTTTTATTGGGCTTGTAACGCTGAATGTCCACAACACAGTTGGAAAGATATTTGATGTTTTTGAACTTCGACATATCGCTGCCACTGGGAAGCTGGATTAGAATAGGTGGACATTCTGAAGGATGAAATGTGCGTAGCTCAGAAAGACTAGCGCCAGGGAAGCCTAAAGACGCAAGTTCTTCAGCTATGTTATCATGTAGATATTTTGGCAAACCCTTAATTACAACTTTGGGTAGCTTCTCGTCTTTTCTCGTAAAAGTGTGGAAGATTACATTTTCACTGGTTAAGTTGTCTTTCAGTAACTGGTGGTTATTGGCTGAATAGCATTGTATACGAACCAGGTTGGTCCCTCTGTGTTGGATGTGGTAATCTTTACAGTATTTGTCGAGTACGGTCCGAAGTTTATGATGAGTCCAAGGACCTCCTAACTCGACCACTATGACAGGAGTGTTATTAGAGATTTTCTTCTTTGTAGCGCGAAGAAACGGGTCCGGAGATGTATCAGAATCCACTTGTAATCCATCAAACCGATTTTCGGTTAACACTTTTGCGGTTTTGGCATTTTTGGTTGGGTTCGAGACAAATTTCTTAGATTTTTGCCATTTATCCGGGGAGAGCTCATCTTCTCTGGGTCTCTTGTAGGGTATGTTGGGGTTTGATGAAGATTTGGAGAGGAACTTGTCCATACCGGACCAAGGTGCTAACAAAATATCGATAGCGCCTCAGTCCATCACTAGTTCAATTCGGCCGGGGTTTTATTGAATCCGATTGTAAGGTAGATCTTAAACAAACACTGTATGCGTGTGGCAGCAATGACAGCAGAATGAGTAATGAAGTCGTAGACTGCATTGTCGCTTAACATCGAGGCGAGATGGGAGTCAACCTGTAATAGTTAAAAAAAAGTACTTACTTTTTAACCAACTTTCGATTCAGCTTTTTTTGTATTTAAGTAACGCCGCCAATTATTAATCAATTTTTGGGTTTTGTTAGGTAGATCATAGTTCAGACGTGGTTTCATACTCCCATATAAATTTGATCGAAATCGCTGTTGTGGTTTTGGAAATATGAACAAAAAACTGCAAAAATTTTCCTCAATGACATGTGCCTACTTTTGAATATGAATGTTTGAATTTAATTTTAAATTGAAGTCGGATTTTGTTTATGGGAACCCCGAGGGGTTTCCGCATTGACGAGGCGGGGGGCTCAATATCCGTGGCCTGGTCACCCATGATGATGCGAATGCGTCCATGTATGTTGCGTAGTGTATCGGCTCCGGTGTAAATGAGTTGGACCGCGATTTTGGGGGGTGGGCATCGTGGCTGTGGGGTGGAGGCCGGAGAGGACCGACAGTATTACGATGTGTCGTTCTCCCTGCCCCACGCAGCTTTGACGGCGTTGTCACCTTTAGAAGGCGAACGCAGTGGGGCTCAGGCGCGGTCCCAGCCTCGAATTTTGGGGGGGGTCACCAGTACGCAGCCTCAGATTGGGGGGGGGGGGGGGGGGGGGGAGGGTCACGAGTAGAAATACAATAAATCGAGTAAAAAAGACTTTCTAGTAGCGCCCCACGATTTTACTCGCGTAGTTGACGCTCCAGTTGTTTTCTCGCGTTTAAAAATAGTTTATGTACTACTAGACATTTTGTTTTTTTTTTTAGATTTTTAATCTAATGTACATGGGACACTCAGAAAGTTTTGAGAAACTAAAAAGCTAACTTGTATGAAAAAAAAAACTAAATCTTTTCAAAGAACTCTCCACCAGCCTCTATACAAAGTTTCATGCGTCTGAACCAATTTTCAAAACATTTTTTCCAGTCCTCCGCAGACACCTCTTCCACGGCCTTCTCAAACGCTGTTAGCGCGTCTACCCTGTATCCCTTTGGGCTGATTTTTAATTTTAGGGAATAAAGAGCCCGGTGTTCGGCCGCTTGTTTCTCATTGCAGAAAAAACTTCTGGCAAGCATTTTATGCTGGACCATTCGGAGTTGATACTGCTTTGGTCAAAGTGCGTGAGAAACTAGCGATCAAAATTTTCCTTGCGCTCCTCGATCGCTTCACTTTCGTAGGTGTTGGTTCATTTTGAAACAGCCAAACTGTCGACTGACGCTTTGTTTCTGGATCGTATTGATAAATCCAGGATTCGTCACCTGTCACAATGTCGTAAACGCGCCGTGACGAGCCTGCATCAAATTTTTGTATCATATTACGGCACCAATCCACACGGGCCTGCTTCTGAGCTTAGGTGAGGTTGTGCGGCACCCAGCGGGAAACTATCCTCCTTACGCGAAGGTGCTCGTGCAAAATCTTGTGAACACTTCCTGAACCAATCTGCAGAGTATGCTGAATCTCTTCGTACGTAATGCGTCTGTTTTCTTGAATTTTTTTTTTTACTGCCAGCACATTTTCTTCGGTGACAGCCGTCGTAGGACGACCACTCTTTTGTTCATCCCCCAAAGTAAAACGACCGCGTTTGAACTCGCTATACCAGCGGTAGATGGTTGCTTTTGAAGGTCCTTCATCCATAAAACCAATTCGAAGTCGATCAAATGACTGGTCAGGTTTTAAGCCACATTTGAAATCGTGAAAAATCATAGCACGAAAATGTTCTCGACGCAGATCCATTTTTAGGGTTCCGTAAAACGTAAAAACGGAACCCTTATAGATTCGTCATGTCTGTCTGTCTGTCTGTCTGTCCGTCCGTATGTCACAGCCACTTTTTGCCGAAACTATGAGAACTACACTGTTGAAACTTAGTAAGCAGATGTATTCTGTGAACTGCATTAAGATTTGAACAAAAAAATTAAAAAAAAAAGAAAAATTAGGGTTGCCCCCCCATACTGAGAACTGAAACTCAAAATTTTTTTTCCATCAATCCTACACGTGTGGGGTGTTTATCGATAGGTCTTCAAAAATGATGTTGAGGTTTCTAAAATCATTTTTGTCTACACTGAATAATTTGCGCGAGATACACTTCCAAAGTGGTAAAATGTGTCCCCCCCCCCCCTCTAACTTCTAAAGTAAGAGAATGAAAAATCTAAAAAAAAGATATGATGTACATTACCATGTAAACTACCAACGAAAATTAGTTTGAACTCGATCTGATGAGTAGTTTTATTTTAGTACGTCATAAATACACTATTATTGAAACTTCGATCAAAGTTACAACGAACTACAAGAACTATGTGTACTATGTATATTTTGTTACTTGCTGCAACGGAACCCTTCATGGGCGAGTCCAACTCGCACTTGGCCACTTTATTTAATAAAACAAAAAAAAAATTGGCTCTCAAAAAAATGCGGAGGGAAATTTGAAAATCGAACAGTTGTATTTATACTTTTAAATAATCGAAGTTTTCAAAATAATTACAAGGGTCTTATACATAAAAACTTTTTTTGCAAACTTTCTGAGTGGCCTGGTATTTGATTTTGGGGGGGGGTCATGTCCCCCGTGACCCCCCCCCTGGAGCCGCGCATGGTGGGGCTGCAGGGGAAGAGGAGTGCCAGTATTACGGTGCGCCGCTATCCCCCTATCCAGTGCAGCCGATAAGTAATAGGCGACGTAACCAAGGAACGTATCCGTCGCGGGAAACCAAAGGTGTCCAAGTTTGCGGGCGTCTGCTTGGTTCCTCAGGTGATCACGGCGTATCTTGAGTTCATGTGTGACTGGGGTATGCCCAAAAAGGAGGGTTACGAGGAGGGACGGCTCCTCCGGAGGGAGGGAGCCGTCGAGGGTTCGCGGAAGAATGCGAGAACAGTCCCGCGTTGCCGCTGTAAGATGGAACCTACTGGAGGTTTTATTCGGCAGGGATACGATACTGTATGTCCGTCTGTGGTGTCGAGTCCGACATAACCTAACCGACTCATCTAAATGTATCTTCTCCATCAAATCCAATTTATTTAATTCCACTCCGTTGCTGAGCATGTGTTGTGTAGTGTGTGCAACGGTGAATGCTATAGTAAGGTTTCCATATTTGCAGAGAGCCAACATCTGGATAGCCGCGGTGACGAAGCAGAATGTGAACGCTGCGATGGTGTTTGAGTTCCTGCTGAAGATCATCGAGGTGATGCAGTCTTACTTCGGCAAGATCTCTGAAGAGAACATCAAGAACAACTTTGTACTCATCTACGAGCTTCTTGATGGTATGTTTCATTACTTTAGATTATTTTCAAATGTCTTCAATAAGTTAAGGGTTTCTTGCAAAAGTTACGGCTGGTCAAATACAAAATACAAATACAAAAATCTTTATTGCTGTTTGTAGGTAAGATAAGATAATACAAAACATTTTAAAAGTTGCCCCATTGGTCTAGTCGGGAGAACGGCGACTGCCGATCCGGAGCTCCGGGTTCAGATCTCACGTGCACCATTGTATTTTCGAAGTCATGTGTGTAATACCGCTAATGTAAAACGGTGAAGGAAAACATAACGAAAAATTCGACATGTATGTACCTACATGTACTCGTACCTAGAATATTTCACGGTTATGTGACATCCACCGAACCACAATAGGCTAGCATGGTAGAGTGTGGCCTTGACTCTTTCCTGCAAGAGTAGGCCCCGAACCCATTAAAGCATGCAAGCATAATCAGCCCACTAAGTGTTCCCACTGCGGGGACTCAGGGCATTCTCTCACAAAGAGATAGGCCACTCCACCACACTGGTCAAGTGCCATAGATGATGCGTGACCTCGATAGATTCTAGAAGCATGTCCGATGTCTTCACAATGTCTTCAACATTCTGTAAGTTACAGGCATTTGCGCAAATGACTTTGAAAATACAGTGGTGCGCTTGGGATTCGAACCAGGGGCTTCGGGTCGGCAGTTGCCGTTCTCTCGACTCGACCAGCCGTAACTTCTAGACCAGCCATTAC
Organism: Ectropis crepuscularia; assembly: GCA_963693475.1. Taxonomy (NCBI): domain Eukaryota; kingdom Metazoa; phylum Arthropoda; class Insecta; order Lepidoptera; family Geometridae; genus Ectropis; species Ectropis crepuscularia. The sequence continues at coordinate 26,431,400 of OY856349.1, read as the reverse complement.
TTAACAAAGTTAACAACTGTCGAACATTGAAGACCAAGTGTTAAACTCATATCAGCTTGAAATTACTTGTGAAAACCGTACTGCAGCGACGAAAGGTTTGTAATCGATCATATAGTCCAATCGTTCTGGAAAAGATGGAAAATTGAATATTCTTATACTTCACGAACGCAGTCCAAATTGACTATACCTAGTCCTTCAGTGATGAAGGAAACTAGTACTTCTTGAATACGTACTGCAGCGACTGCTCAAGAAGAGTTCTGACCGTCCTAGGCTAATTGTTAGGACGGGCCCCGCCAGATGCTAGATGTGTTAAAATCAGGGACTCCCAAGCCTTTTCTGTTCATTCATACTCATAGCGCATTTAGTTTTTCGTCATAGTCTAGTTGAAATATGTAGGGTAGATGCAACGATCCTAAATTAATAGTGCACGCAAAGGGTGTCTAAGTATTAATCAGGCCCTGACCGTATGTTACAGAGATCCTGGACTTTGGTTACCCTCAGAACTCGGACACGGGGGTGTTGAAGACCTTCATCACCCAGCAGGGCATCAAGTCCGCCTCCAAGGAGGAACAGGCTCAGATCACTTCACAGGTAACAAGCACTGGCAACTTTACTGTCTTCTGTGTGAATATTATTGGTGCAAGTACTTGTTTTGAATATGTGACTGTAGAGACCAAAGGTTAAGTGATAGAGTAAAAGTTACAAAAACAAAAATCTGGTACATATATAAAATATATATCAGTCAAAGTAAAATAATGATTTAGTTAATTAAGATATGTAGATCGTGTTTCATAAGCTGAGACAATTTTAAATTGGTAGTTTGTTCTTCAGAAAATTAGTAACACATCTGTGTAAACATATTTAAAACGTTTTTACTGCGACAAAAGGGCCTCACTCCTCTCTACTAATTATTTTGAGCTTCTTTTATGTAGGTGTTTTTTCTTCCTCTATCTGTGTAAAAAATATGTGTGCGAGGGTGCGTGCGTGAGGGTGTGTGCGTGAATGTAAATGTGTGTGTGTACTCATGTAAGAAGTTATACTTTAGTTTTAAAAAGTATTTACTAACGCTAACGCGCAACTAACACTCCAATAGTTGGCCAATAAAATAAAAACAAACAAAAAAAAATTGGCTGTCATAGGAACTGCCGATGACTACGGTGTAAACGGAAGGCGTGGCAATGAGCATCGCCAATGGGAAATGCTGACGCATTTCTAGACGGCCAATGGCCATGATCCCGAGTTTGCCACCCGAAGATTACTTATCATTCCCGAGCGTGACGCTAGACTGTAATTCACAGCCCACGAAATATCTGTCTGTGGCGCGCCAAAAAGTGTTTTCACTTCAAAAATGTGTATCTATCCTCAGGTGACGGGTCAGATCGGCTGGAGACGCGAGGGCATCAAGTACCGCCGCAATGAGCTGTTCTTGGACGTACTGGAGTATGTCAACTTGCTGATGTCGCCTCAAGGTTACTATAATACTTCAACTCAACTTTATAATCACTACATAGTATAAAACAAAATCGCTTTCTCTGTCCCTATATCACTATGTATGCTTAAATTTTTAAAACTACGCAACAGATTTTGATGCGGTTTTTTTAATAGATTGAATGATTCAAGAGGAAAGTTTTTCATATAGAATACATGCATAGTACAGTAGAGAGACACTGATAATTTTAAGGATTTCTAAAACAATGTCATAAATAAACACAATTTTTGTGCTTAAATTGCAAACGCTGGCTGAATCCTACGAGATTGATCAAAATAATGTACTGCAGTATTATTGTACACCTTAAAAAGCTCTACAAAAAGCTCATTATGGTACATTATATCTCTTAGGGATAACCCACAATAATATTTTTTATTAGTAAATTTAGTATCAGCACCCGTGCACCCGTGCGAAGCCGGGGCGGGTCGCTAGTCATTCTATAATAGTGGTAGAACTCTTTGCAGAATACGCCTGGGGAAGTACCACGTCTTTGCCATGTTAATATTACTGTGTACTGGTTTGAAGGCCAATGTTTGCAGAGAAGTTACAATACAGAGATAAATCATCTTATATTTATATTTAGATGAGAGGTTAGTGCGGTGCTTGGTAGTAATTAGAAATCTTAAAGTTCAAAGTCCATTTTAAAGGTAAAAACGGTTTATCTCGATTTCCGGAAAAACTAAAAATCCTATGGAAATAAGTTGTATGACAAAGTTAAAAAGTTAAGTTAACCTACGTTAAAATATGATCTACAACTTTTGCATTGGCACTTTTTTCACATATATAAATTCAAAATTTTGGAGAAAAATTCCAATAATAAAGTTTTGGATTTTAATTTTTTTCTCATATAAAAAAACAAAAATTACTCACAATTTGGTAAAAACTTGCATTTTTATATCTCAAATGGTTTCATTCTACTACTAATTATTTTACGTTTTTGCCATTTTGAAACACTTCTGCACTGGTTTCAAACGCTCGCGATTCGTATAAATTTACTCTCACAATTTTACCCTAACGCACCAAAACAAGAATAAAAAAAAAAATGGTTGTCTGTAAAGTCGGTTTACTGACGATAGTTGAACGTGACAACGTCTTAAGAAAATACTGATGGAATGGTACTGACGACGTCATGCGGCGAAGTAACGGCGGTAACGGCACATGACGTCATGTTTTGCGGGCGTGCAGCCGGCTTCATCGAATTTATAAGACGTTATCACGTCAAAAATTTTAATGAGATGCTCTCTTTTCCCATCCTTTGCATAGGTTTGGGACATAGTAAAGTCTGATAATATTTCTGAGACTCCATTCTTGACCCCATGTCACCTTTCCCAGGACAAGTGCTATCAGCTCACGTGGCCGGCAAGGTGGTGATGAAGTCCTACCTCTCTGGGATGCCGGAGTGCAAGTTTGGCATCAACGACAAGATCGTCATGGAGGCCAAGGGCAAGGGAAATGGTGAGTGGTTTCGGTTGGCTCGACTTGAAGTGTAGTTGCTTTTTACATTTTATGAGTAGGGACTACTTATTTAAATCAATCAGTTTTAATCAACAAGCCTTAGTCGACATATTTGGCAATATGTATTGTAAAACTTAAAATATTTCGATGCCACACTGGCAAAAGTAGTAACCAACTTCAAAAAAAGAAGAGGTTCTATTTTCGACTGTAGGTGTCCCAGAACTTACTTCAAAAGGTGCTCCATTTAGTTAGCATTTAGAAATGGTGCAGCACTACCTACTTTTCTGTCTAAATCAGTTATTAGATTTTGTTTTTCTAAAAATCACCTCATTTAAAATTCAATATCTAAATGAACAATGCTTGCTTGCGTTCAAAAATTCGGAGGAATTGAATAAAGTAGCAGCTGATGCCGAAAGACAAATGTGATGGAGCGAGATAGCTACGACCCTATGCTACATGTGTAAGCGAGATGGATGACGTTGAGTTCTGGGACACCTCGCATATTGACGGAGAGAAAAAAATCTGTATAAATTTTTTCTTTGTATGTTCACCGTTCTCTCCGTCAATAAGCGAGACGACTAAAAAACGAATCGTCCGTCATTTAGATTATTAAAAATATGTACACGTATTTTTGCCTATGTTTCACAAACAAAAAATGACGAAGATACAGGGCTTAGAAGTTTCGAGTAACTTCACGTTATGGTACGATTTTTAGTAAAAATTATCAGACATTAGCAGATACAGATCCTTAAACTTCCGGAGTGGGGGGGTTGTGACGTCACTCTATAGTAAAAAAAATTTACTATAGAGTGACTTCACAAAAAAAAAATACTATAGAGTGACGTCACAACGCCCCCCCCCCCCCCCCCCACTCCGGAAGTTTAATGATCTGTATCTGCTAATGTCTGATAATTTGGTAAAACAAAAAATACGTGTCCAATATTTTTCCGTAATCTGTCTGACGGAACTAATTTGAATGGTGTATTTTTGACCCTGTCATCATCCCAATTGTGGAGACCGATTTTAAAAATTCTTTTTTTCTTTGGTACAGTATTCACAGGCGGCATCTCCGGCAACACGGACAGCGACCCGGCGCGCGCTGGCAAGCCCGTCGTGGTCATCGACGACTGCCAGTTCCACCAGTGCGTCAAGCTCAGCAAGTTCGAGACGGAGCATTCGATCTCGTTCATACCGCCCGACGGAGAGTTTGAACTCATGAGGTCAGTCGTTATGAGAGATAAATGTAGCTAATTACGTCTTTACTCAGTCATAAATTTCAATAGGCGAGTCGTAACTCAGCCATAAATTTCACTAGTTGCATGATTACTCAGTCATAAATTTCACTAGTTACATGATTACTCAGTCATACATTTCACTAGTTACATGATTACTCAGTCATAAATTTCACTAGTGACGGCAGTAAATGTCACCGTTGCGTTTTTGCTCAGCCATAAATTTCACCACTTACGTCTTAAGTCAGTCTTAAATTTACTAGTGACGGCAGTAAATGTGGCTGTTAGGTTTTTACTAAGCCATAAATTGCACTAGTTATGGCCATAAATGTCACTACTGCATATTTACTCTGCCGGCTCTAATTTCGTTAGTGTTACGTTTTTAGTAAACTTTAAATTTTACTAGTTATGGTACTCAAACAGGACTTTTCTCTAGTTACGTAAATATTCAGACCTATGTCTTCATACATTCTCTGTCATACTCTGTAATACATTTCAGGAGTTAAGTCGCCACAGAATCATAAACTTCACAAGTTACGTCTTTACTCAGTCATAAATTTCACTAGTTACCTCTTAACTCAGTCATAAATTTCACTAGTGACATCTTTACGCAGTCATAAACTTCACTAGTGACATCTTTACTCAGTCATAAATTTCACTAGTTACGTCATAATTCATTCCTAAATTTTACTAGTTACGTCATAATTAATTCCTAAATTTTACTAGTTACGTCATTACTCAGTCATAAATTTCACTAGTTACGTCATAATTCATTCCTAAATTTTACTAGTTACGTCATTACTCAGTCATAAATTTTACTACTTACGTGTTAACTCAATCATAAATTTCTCTATTTAACGTCATTATTGAACTTTAAATTTCACTAGTTACGTTTCTACTTAGTCGTAAATATTACTAGTTACTTCTTTATTCGGTACTCTTTTAGACTATCTGTAAAAAAAATAACTTTCCCATTCCAGATACCGCACCACAAAAGACATCTCCCTACCGTTCCGCGTGATCCCGCTGGTCCGAGAGGTCGGCCGCACCAAGATGGAGGTGAAGGTGGTCCTGAAGAGCAACTTCAAGCCCTCGCTGCTCGGCCAGAAGATCGAGGTGAAGATCCCCACTCCGCTCAACACCAGCGGCGTGCAGCTCATCTGTCTCAAGGGGAAGGCCAAGTACAAGGCCTCGGAGAACGCTATCGTTTGGAAGTGAGTTTGTGTATTAATATTGTGATGTAACCTCATAAAGCCCAAAATTGAATAAATATAAATTGGTGGACTATTCACACACAGCACTATCTGACCCCAAACTAAGCAAAGCTTTTACTATGGTGGCCAGATAGCTGATATAATACTTATATAGTTTTAAATACATATTTATTATTTATTATGCATAGAAACACCCAGACACAGTACAAATATTTGAATTCATCACACAAATATTTCCACTGGGTGGGAATCGAACCCACAACCCTCGGCTTCGCAGGCAGAGTTACTACCACTCAAAAATAAAAAATGCCCTTTGAAATTTGAAATATAGTTCCGATGACTTTTTATAGTCCTGAGTCCTGAGTCCCAGCAGTGGGAACATTTAGTGGGCTGCTTATGAGTCAAAACTTATTTAATCTTAAAAAATGAATGGGAGGTGCTTAACTTTATTGAAATCATATTAAACAGGTTCTAAACCAAATGTTTATTTAATTTTTATCGCCACAAAATTACGAGGCCGAAAACTGCACGGGTAACGCCGTAATGCCTCGGCTCGATGCTAGTATGATAGCTGAAAACAATTAATTACTCCGTCAGTCAGTCGAATAAATTAATTGAATGGAAAAATTAGATTATTAAAAAATTATGAATACGTATTTTTTCTTTTGTGTCACAACCAAAAAAAGACAGAGATACAGTGCTTAGAAGTTTCGAGCGACGTCACTTCATTGTACGATTTTTACAAAGACGTGACGTCACAACCTCCCACTCTGAAATTTGATGATCTATTTTGTAAATTTTAAATATGTAATTTGTTAATACAAAAACTATGTGTCCAACATTTTTCCATAACCTACTTGACGAAGTAATAAAACTGGTTTATTTTTGACCCAGTCTTCACCCTTATTTTTTATTTTTGACATTTCATCATTTGACAGCCAATTTACTTCCTAACCTCAAATTTGCCCACTCTTTAGTAAGTTGCGTTGTCGTTGTTTCAGGATCAAGCGTATGGCGGGCATGAAAGAGACGCAGCTGTCGGCAGAGATCGAGCTACTGGAGACGGACACGAAGAAGAAGTGGACCCGGCCGCCCATCTCCATGGGCTTCGAGGTGCCCTTCGCTCCTTCCGGGTTCAAGGTACGTCCCTAGTGAGCTTAGACAAGGCCAGGGTCGAGAATGTGAGTGTATGAGTTGTATGTTTATGAGGTATTAGTTACGAGTTGTCAGTTATGAGAATCTTTTGTTGGGATTCGAGGTGTCCTTTGTCGCCTCTGGCTTCAAGGTATGTCCCCAGTGAGCTTAGACAAGGCCAGGGTCGAGAATAAAAGTGTATGAGTTGTCTGTTTATAAGGTGTCACTTATGATGTGTCACATTTAAAATAAATACACGGGTTTTATGTAGTCAGTCCAGTCCGACTCAAGTTTCGATCGCGTCCGGCGATCTTTTTCAAGGAGAGTGTGCGCGCGTGATCGCAGGTCGTTTAGCACTGAAAGTGCTCACGAGCTAAACGAGCTCACACTCAGTGCTAAACAAGCTGCGAACACGCGCGAGTAGTCCTTGAAAAAGATCGGCGGACACGATCGAAACTTGAGTCGGACTGGACTGACTGGTAGGTATCAAACGTGTATAAAGTTACCCGTGTATTTATTCTAAAATGGGTAATAACCACGTTAGTTACGTTAAGTTAGTTAGTGTCAGTTACGAGTTGTCAGTTATGAGAATCTCCATGGGGTATAAGGTGACCTTCGCGACCTCCGGCTTCAAGGTATGGCCCTTGCAACTACTTGAACAGGGCCAGGGTCGAGAATGTAAGGGGCAAGTGCGAAAATGTTACAAATTGTCCATTACAAAGTATCAGTTATGAGATGTCACTTACGATATTTTAGTTGTGAGTAGTCAGTTGCGACGTGTCAGTCATAGATGTCAGTTATGAGTTGTCAGTGATGAGATGTCTGTTACGGTTTGTCAGTTGCGACATATAGTGCTCGCAGTATAAGTCTGCGCGCGACTGGTGGCGTACTTAATGTTGCCAGGTCAAGCTAATAGGTTCCCTTCCCGTTCATTGGGAACGTACAACTTCATAAAACAGGTACGGGAAGGGATTTTTCAGGGAAGCAATTCAAGTAACTACACGACAACTGAGACTCGAGAACGAATGTCTCGAAGTAATGAACGCCTTGGCAGTGCTGGTTTGGTTCAGTATGACCAAGTATCATTGGTAATTGGTACAGGCTGTCTGAGTCTCTTACCACCAGGAAAACTTTATTATAGTTTATTACATTATAAAAAATCTGTTATTTTCAACCTACACCAACATCGAAATAACAAGAATTTAATTTAAACTTGTAAATCTTTTATTGAGACCATAAATAACACTATTTGAAAATTTGGCGCATAAACGTTATTTTAATCAGTCATTGGCTTCCATAGAATCATCTTCTTTTTTCAATAGGGTTAAAATCACGATGAATCACGGCGGTAACCGCAAAAGTTCCTGTCCATGTTCCTTTAATAGTTATTCTACTTGGTATTGTGGGTCTTCTTTGTGCCTCTTTATTCGAGTAACTGCGGATTTGTCCTACAATCGTCGAAATCTATTTCATTTTTGTTAAGCCACGTTTGGCTTTCTTCTTTTACATTGGCCATTGTAGCCGCTTTATTTATCTGAGTGCAGTGGTATAATGCGTTGTCCATTACCACGTGACAGTACGTTCTGAAACGCCTACAATAAAAATACAGTAATGAATACAGAGTTAAGGATCAAAGAGCATCCAAGCTAACGTAGAAAAAAAAATTAAGTAAAATTTCTTTTGGCGCACCGCTGTTTGGAGAAAGGGTCGATCGGGTGAACATGGAGCCGCCGAGTGTACCCGAGCGAGAAAGATACAATCAGCTGATGATCTTCACTGCTGTGTCACTGTGTTTTCTATTTTGATTTGTATATTGTGAAAAAAAAACATTTATAACTAGTTTCTCACATTCGGTCTTAAGCACACACATTTTTTCCCACGGGTAAATTGGCGATAAAACAATCAAACCCAAAGCCGCACCTCAACCTAAAGCCTCAGCTTTAAAATATGCCGATAATAGGTGGAGATTTGATTGCTATGGTATCCCTACATGTTAGTTGTCAAATAGCTCTGCGTTTGGAAAACTGCACTTTTGGCCCGTTATTGTATCGGTCTTCTTCACAACCACGATTGACTTTCAAGAACCAGCCACGGCCAGCACTTTTAATCACTTTCGGCATATTAAAAGCTATTAATTATTTTGGAAATTAATAAATACACCAAAAGTAAACAAACTTTTGTCAACTGACGTAAATAAGAAGTTGACGGCCTGTCAATTAGTTCCATATTTTGCTACGCGCAGAGTTATATTGCGAGCACTGTACTAGTTAAGACATGTCAGTTGTGAGTTGCCAGTTATGAGATGTGTGTGATCATTATTATCTTAACTCACACTCAAATTTTGTGAATTATAATTGTGCGGGTTGGTGAATGACACGACCTAGAACCGTTCTAGAAACATGCCGGTTTCTTGACGATACTTTTCTTCACCGTTTTTAAGTTAGCGGTATTACGCACACGACTTCGCTAAGACTGGTACGCGATTCGAATCAGGGGCTCCAGATTCGCCGTTATCATGAGTAGACCGTATAATTGACATTTAAATTGTATATTTATGAATAAAGTCATTGGCCAGCCGTATTTTAAAATTGTATTTGTATGTGTACAGGTCCGATACTTGAAAGTGTTCGAACCGAAACTGAACTATTCCGACCACGACGTGATCAAATGGGTGCGCTACATCGGCCGCTCCGGACTCTACGAGACGCGGTGCTAGACACCGGCGCCGTTCATACGTGAGTAGCGATACTAGACTCGTATGTATATGACAATAGAGCTCAAACTGAACTACACCGACCACGACGTGATCAAATGGGTGCACTACATCGGCCGCTCCGGACTCTACGAGACGCGGTGCTGGACACCGGCGCCGTTCATACGTGAGTAGCGATACTAGTCTCTATGTATTTGACAATAGAGCTCAAACTGAACTATTCCGACCACGACGTGATCAAATGGGTGCGCTACATCGGGCGCTCCGGACTCTACGAGACGCGGTGCTAGACACCGGCGCCGTTCATACGTGAGTAGCGATACTAGACTCTATGTATATGACAATAGAGCTCAAACTGAACTACACCGACCACGACGTGATCAAATGGGTGCACTACATCGGCCGCTCCGGACTCTACGAGACGCGGTGCTGGACACCGGCGCCGTTCATACGTGAGTAGCGATACTAGTCTCTATGTATTTGACAATAGAGCTCAAACTGAACTATTCCGACCACGACGTGATCAAATGGGTGCGCTACATCGGGCGCTCCGGACTCTACGAGACGCGGTGCTAGACACCGGCGCCGTTCATACGTGAGTAGCGATACTAGACTCTATGTATATGACAATAGAGCTCAAACTGAACTACACCGACCACGACGTGATCAAATGGGTGCACTACATCGGCCGCTCCGGACTCTACGAGACGCGGTGCTGGACACCGGCGCCGTTCATACGTGAGTAGCGATACTAGTCTCTATGTATTTGACAATAGAGCTCAAACTGAACTATTCCGACCACGACGTGATCAAATGGGTGCGCTACATCGGGCGCTCCGGACTCTACGAGACGCGGTGCTAGACACCGGCGTCGTTCATACGTGAGTATCGATACTAGTCTGTATGTTTATGACAATAGAGCTCAAACTGAACCACACCGGGTTCCGTACATACGTGAGTAGCGATACTAGTCTGTATGTTTATGACAATAGAGCTCAAATTTAACTACTCCGGGCTCCGTTCATACGTGAGTATCGATACTTGTCTGTATGTAAATGACAATAGAGAAATAGTAAATGACAATAGAGAATAGAATTCATACGTGAATATCTAATAGAATATTAATGATAACTAATGTTTATATTATAAATGCGAAAGTTTGAGAGTATTGGTGGTGGACATTTCACACACAACACCACCTGACTAGTAAATTTTTAGTTTGGGACTAAGCAAAGCTTGTACTGTGGCAGTCAGATAGCTGATATAATACTTACATAGTTTTAAATACGTACTTATTATGTAAAGAAACACCCAAACAGAACAAATACTAAACTTGTATTCAGCACACAAATATTTGCACTGGGTGAGAAACGAACCCACGGCTTCGCAGGCAGACTTACTACCAACTAAGAAACGAGGCCAGTCGAATGGATGTTTATTACTCATTCAGTCAAAAACTACGGAAGGAATTTGGTACATAAATAGAAAATAATCTGGAATAAAACATAGGCTACATTTTAACCTGACGCTACTCTGCTAAAATGTTACTTGGTGACCCCTACTCATAAAGTTTGCTCTGGCCAAAAATGCACAAAAACAACCCACTAAACTTTCCCACTGCAGGGACTCGGGTCCTTCTCTCGCAAGGAGAGAGTCATGGCCATAATCCACCGCGCTGGCCCAGTGCGGGTTGGTGGACGACACATGACTTCGAAAGATTCTAGGTACATGTAGGCTTCCTCAAGATGTTTTAGTTAGCGGCATTACGCACATGAAAAATGCGTAAAGCGGATACAAAACTTTTTACTTCGAAAAAAGATAAAACACTGTTTTTTATTGTTTCAGGTTTGCACGACGATTCGGGTATTGAAATAAGAAGAATGTTTGGTCGGGTTTATCATCGTTTTGTATATAATTTCATTAATAGTTTATTATCCACATACATATTTACGAAATATTTTTTTTTATTTTTTACCGTATAGTTGATCATACAATGATTTTCCGTAATTGGCATAGAAGGTAAACAAACATGGCGTTTATTTTTTTTGTGGTTGCCTCTAAATGGTACCATTAAATTTAATGGGATAAAAGGAGCATGCACATAACGAACTACCCTCTTTTTAGCATTGTAGGACCAATACTACTGTCAGTAGAACTCAACAAGTAAATGTAATAAGTAGAAACAAATATTAACTAAAATAAAATATTGGCATAATAAAATTAGTTGTTTGATTATTTGACGCCATGTTTGATTGTCTATTAACGTCAGGTGTCGAGGAATAGATTTTAAATTATTTTTAATACACAAAGCTAATGAGTGCCGATGTGTAGAAAACTATTTTGATTGTTTCAGTAATTTTATTATTTATCATTTTTACATCGAATCTCATTTACGATGAGCTGTTTTCAGAAGAATTAAACCAAAATGGTTGTCGGTAAAGTCGATTTATAGACGATACTTTTACGTGATGTCATAAGAAAACAATTATACATACATTCACGGGAATAATAGGTTATTTTACCTATTCCGTATTTATTTGTCAAAAACAACGCTGGAGCCGCTGTAACGAAAATATCTATTTTTATCCAATGTAATTTGTCAAAATATACATGAATTAATCAAATGTTTAAATCATGTTTGGTGTCAGTTAGACGCCATCTATTGTAATATTATTTTTGAAATCAAATTTTCGTCTGAAAACGGACCATTACAACAAGGTTAGAATTATTAGTTTTCAATAAAATACAGGGTTATACGAAATGGATTCTACTAGTGTACAACAACTCTTTATAAAGGCCACAAATTATAGAACGTACAATAAACTTAAATACAATAAAACTGAAATTAACAAATTGCAAATAGTGTTTAAATTGTGTCGCTTTTTCTAGCTATATTGAAGCAGAACTTTTTAGAGTTTCTGGGTAGCGATTCTAAATCCATTCATTCGGTTGCATCCGACACGGAATCTCATCTCTCGGTCTTTGTCTTATCTGTTTAGCATGACAGAGACAGGGATTGTCATTCCGATTCCGAATCATTCGGAATCACATTTAGAATCGCTACCCTGATGCGTATACAAATCAACATTTACCATTTTAAATATAGAAAATTAGGCTATAAGGTGTGTTGTATTATGGGGAATGTACTATAACGAGTTAAACATTTAGCCAATCCTTTTTGTAAAACTCTGTATTTGATATTTAATTACATTTTATATGAGGTTTGAGAGAGGTAAGTATTTAATAAAAATAAATATTTGTTCGGAAAGAGGCATTTTAAAGATGCAAAGGTTTTAAATACATGTTACAGTAATTCTCAGTTTCGCCAAGTGTGGCGAGCCAATGTTTAATTTTGTGAAATTTGTCTATGAAAATAAAACATTGGCGCCATCTACGGTGAAATTGAAAACGAATTTTTTACAGTTGATAAGTCTACTTGCATCTTCAAAACCGTCTCCTCGTTTACTGTATTCTAGGTAAGTTACAGGTTTACACAGAAAATGTGTACAAAGCTGAAAGTATGATATACGACTTTCCTACTCTAGTTCTACTTCGATCCGTTGTTTCGTCTGTTTAAATGTTCTAAGCCTACTCTATATTATAGTATGCTTAGAATATTCTTGCTAATAATGCCAAGCTGTTCATTGCGATGATTATAACTCGTTCTTTACGGCTTGTACACTTTTTCTGAGTAATCCTTTATGGAGCATTAATATAAATTATCTTAGAAAATAAGAATGTTCTATGCCCGTTATTCTACCGCTAAGCAGTAATTTGCACGTTACTGTGTTCCGGTTTAAAGGGCATTGTTACTAGAGAAATTACAGACCAAAGAGATTGATCATCGTACATCTCTAAGTGACGCAGTGTAGTGTGAGGCGGTGATTTGAACTCTTCACGTTCAGATAACTGCGTGGCACTGTGCCGGTGTGGAGGCGTGTTGCTTACCATCAGGCACATGCCTTTCTCGCTCCGTTATTGTATCTTATAGTAAAAATGTTATCCTAGTATTCCCTATGTTAGCGCTAACCATTCCTTTAGAGTTTTATTGCAATAAAAACTGTTTGACAAATATATGTGTATTAGATTATATACCGATATGTATGTATTTACATTAGTTATACTCTTCCCGGATAGGCAATCATTAATACACTTCGTTCGGAAAAAAAACCCAACTAAAGAGTGGAATAAGCTTCCGGCTTCATAATGCTCTGAGATTCTATTTCTTGAGATTGGGATTCTGTTCAATGAAGAGCATTTCAGAGGGCGTTTCTTTACGTAATGGACAGGGTAACGCAGTAAGTGTTTTATAAAGTCTTAATCCGTCAGTTGCGACTCATTATAAGACAAATTATTTTAATTGATTTCACTAGTTCATACGTTTTTTTTATACTGCTGCCGCAAAAATGTTTAGATGATAAAGCTTCACTTATGATTTGTTTTGTCAAAACTAACCTTAAAATTCTTGTTATTCAATGGTAGATTAGTTTTTTTTAGTCATATCCGGCGCTGAGCCTATTTGGGCTCCCTGCACATATACCTACGAGTTAAAGGGGGTAAGACTATTTACATGGCTCACGATCAACCTGGCTTCGGAAACGACCTGTGTGGGGTCAAGCTTGAAATCTAAATAAAAGCTATTAAATCATTAAACTTGATGTTTGACTCCACTCTCGTAGTAAGAACATTAAACTTTGGGGCGCGTTGCCTGATGTTTACCTGATGTGAAGAAAAACTCACGAGTTTCAGTTCTATTCAAAATTACTGTTTGGGAATGAACGTTTTTCGTGCCTCGATCACTTACGGCCCTGTATTTGCTGTGCTAAGCTAAAGCCCGTACTCTGCCAAAGCGGTGACGAGACGAGAAAAGCTCAGTTAATCAACCAATAAAAATTCTTTATTCAGACGTCTCGTATCCGCTCATCTTCAGAGGATACCATCAAGCGGAGATATTTTATATCATATTGGTCCGCGATCGAGCGAGAGATGTGAGCTGTGCCTCGCAAGCTAGCGATGGCCGACTGAACACAGCAGCGAAGACGAGAAGAGATAATTTGTCGGGACCTTTTCCGCACTTAGTCTCTCAAAAGGGCCATTGGGCGCGGCTCATACTTCCCTTTTTCTACTCCAACCAGCCCGTCCCAGAAAGCCAACATCCTTTTCAGGTTGTAAAAGGCCTCCGGGATAGATGGACGAACGATGTGTGACGCCGCTGTATAGGCCACGAGGCCGCATCTAATTTTCGTGTAGAATGTAGATCGAACTAAACTGAACGTCTACTCTCTTTCTATGAAAATCGTAATTTCGAAATAAACTCGCGACTTTCCTACTCCGGTTCTACTTCGTTTCGTCCGATCGAACATTTTTTGACCGTTTAAATATTTAAATGTTCTAAACCTACTCTAATAAGAGGCTTAGAACATTTAAACGGACGAAACGACGGATCAAAGTAGAACCGAGGGTCTACCGCCTAACTAGAAATGTATTAGCTATGATATTTCTCTCTCTTTTCTTTCCGCTTGAAATGATAGAGACAGCAATAGCAAAGCGAAAGCCGATTTAGTTAGGCGGTAGAAGCCCCGGAGTAGAAAAGTCGCGAGTTTTATTTCGAAATAACCTTTTTCGTAGAAAGATAGTAGACGTCCTGCAACCCAAACATCGTGCACATCTCCGCTACAGTCTTATGTCAGTACGCATCACCGCTCAGCTCTCACCTTCGAACATCCTCCACATTGGTGTAGTCCGGCCTCTACCGCCTAACGAAAAACGCTTTGACGCTTTCACATTGCCGTCTCTTTCATTTCAAGCGAGAAGAAAAGAGACAGCAATGTCAAAGCGTTTTTCGTTAGGCGGTAGACCCCCCGATCTAAGGCGCTTGCCAGGGTCGGACTGGGCCGTAAAGTGCCCGGGTGGCTCCATGGCGATCACAAGCCCGGGGCCCGAGACCTTATCCTAGGCCCGTGGGGGCCCGCGCAGGCTGGGGCCCGGCTGGGAAATGCCACCTCGACTACACGGCCAGTCCGACGCTGGCGCTTGTAAACGGTGGGGCCATTTTTTTGACCTCTAAATGTTCGTGTAATATTTCTTTTGTTCGCGGAAGAATTAAGAACCGCTCTGCCGCTTGTAAAGCGCTTAAAATTCGGTGTGCAATACAGGCCAAAAGCTAACTGTCAAATGCCCCTACAATAAAATGTACTATATTTATAGTCAAACTAGCTGCCAGTGCTAGTAATTTCATATATAAAAAAAAACTATCCTGTCTTTCAACTTGGATCAAATCTTGCATCAAAACTTGCACACCGTGTGCAGGTGTGCAAATTTAATTCAAATCATCTTAATAGTTTAGGAGTACCTCACGGACAAACAATGTGACGCGTAATCTTATGTTATATATAAAATTCTCGTGTCACAGTGTTTGTTTCCTTACTCCTCCGAAACGGCTTCACTGATTTTTACCAAATTTTATATGCATATTCAGTAGGTCTGAGAATCGGCTACTAGCTATTTCATACCCCTAAGTGTTAGGGGTTGTTCACCCTTAACATTTTTTTTTTAATTTTTGGGCAATTTTTTTTGATTTTATTTTTTTATAATGTGGCGTTAAAAAATACATACAACCCTAAATTTTTACCCTTTTATCACCAACCCCTGTTTTTATAGCCATTTTAGTAATTTAATCATTTGACAGTGAACTCCTAAACGACGGGACCGATTTGAATGTTTTTTTTGTGTGTGGATTCGAAGATGGTTTAAATTCACAAATAAGCCCGGTAGATGGCGCTGCAGACAGTGTCTAGGTTATGTCCGAGCGAAGCCGGAACGGGCCGCTAGTACCTATATAAAATTCTCGTGTCACAGTGTTAGTTACCTTACTCCTCCGAAACGGCTTTACTGATTTTTACCAAATTTTATATGCATACTAGCTGACCCCGCAAACGTTGTTTTGCCATGTAAATAAAGGTATGAAAAATAGCTAGTAGCCGATTCTCAGACCTACTGAATATGCATATAAATTTTGGTTAAAATCAGTAAAGCCGTTTCGGAGGAGTAAGGAAACAAACACTGTGACACGAGAATTTTATATATAAGATTAAGTAGGTATGAGAATCGGCTACTAGCTATTTATCATACCCCTAAGTGATAAGGGTTGTTCACCCCCAATTTTTTGTTTAATTTTTGGACAAATTATTTTAATTATTTTTTTTTTTTTAACATTTATAGGTTTACACTTAACCACCATCTCGCCTGATGTTAAGCGACGATGCGGTCTAAGATGGAGCGTGCTTACCTAGAAGAAACCGATTCACTCTCGATTTGAAGACACCGAGATTATTACCATCGGGAAAAACCCACTCGGGCAACTCATTCCACAGTCTAGACGTTCTTATCACAAAAGTAGAGTCAAACCTCTTTGTTCGTGTCTTTGGAACATCAACCATGAAACGATGCCGCTTCTTCGAGCTACGGGAAGTCCGATAGAAAAAAGGGCTAGGTGGTATTAGATCATGCAGATCAGATGCACACTCTCCGAAGTGTATCCGATAATAAACCGATAAGCTAGCAATTTTTCGGCGATGTTCAAGACTTTGCAGTCTTTTTCGCACAAGAGTGTTATTGCCTATGAGCCTTTTAGCACGCCTCTCAATCGATTCCAGAGCCTCAAGCTGATACTTAGCCGATCCATCCCAAAGGTGCGAACAGTACTCCATACAAGAGCGAATCTGTGCTTTATATAACAAAAGCAATTGTTCAGACTTGAAGTACTTTCGCACCTTTGAGAGGATACCTAGTTTTTTGGCAGCTAATTTAGCCTTGGACTCGATATACGAGCCAAAGTTGAGTGTAGAAGTCAAGGTAACACCCAAAAGCTCAAGATGATCAGTAACCGGCACGGATACATCTCGAAAAGTAGGAGAAAAAAAATATTTTTATAATGTGGCACTAAAACATACATACAACCCTAAATTTTTACTCTTTTATCACCAACCCCTATTTTTAAATAGTAATTTTTAAATAGTAAACGGGCCGCTAGTTTATATATATTATTTGCACGGAAATATGTACGTGCATTTGATGCTTGCTGTTTTACGAAATATTTATTGTATATGGAATTATGTTACAAAACATGTAGGTACGAGTACAATAAATAAATGTATAGTTATAATGCGTTTCATTTAATACCCCTATGCTGGTTTAGAGTCACTTAGACGTCGCAGGGTAGCGCGCTTTTGAATAGCGATGCACTGTGAAAGTGAAACGAGAATATAATTGTGTTCCGGTTTGAAAGGCAATGTTTCCAGACTTACAGGGCATAGAGATAAAGAATCTTAGATCACCGAGGGACGAGTGCAGTACAGAGCTAGATAATGATTTGGACTTCATGTTCCAATAGTTGCGTGACACTGTGCTGTTATGGGCAGGCGTTTTGATGGGCATTTGTTTATTTCGTCCGTTTTTAAATAAAAGTGTAGGTATAGGTACGTTTTGGGTTTTAAAATTTAATGTAGGGATAGTAGGTACACTTGTTGGTTAACTTTTACCCACTAAGCAGATAACACACAAACTTACCTACATAACTTAGTAGTTATAAGATTAATTTCATCTCAGTTGCAGTTCCTCATTACAGTTTAATGTGGCGACAAGAACGACGGTCTGCGTATGATATATAATTAACAAAGCGGAGTGCGCTTTAACATAGCAACCTGCATTAAAGTTTAAAGGCTTATTACAATTGGCTAAGTTTAGACGACTGAATTTAGGTGCTACTGAATTCAGTGAAGTAATAGCATTTATTAAGCTATTTGCATACTAAATTCAGAAGCAAAGATGCTGCTAACTTGTTTCCGAATTCAGTCGACGAACATTGCTTCGAAATTTGCTTCTCAATTCATGACTAAATTTAGCCAACAGTAATAATGCTTAAAAGAGTTCTACAGATCCTCTGTCTGTAGTGTGATACTTTCAAGGCTAATAGTCGTGGTCAAGTGGCCGTGCGATAAGTGCGTCCGTGTGTTTTAATTAGGGGTCCATCCAAGTTCTGGATTCGGACCAGGATCCCCTGATCCGCCCTTATATTAAATTTGTCCCATGTGTTTGTTTAGTCTCGTTCACATTCCATAGTAAGTTGCTATTAGTAACTAATAATCGGGTGAACTCTTATTTAAATGTGAAAATAGCGGCTCAATCTGGTCTCTGCGTATAGGTAATGTCTCGATTTATGTGGTAACGCTCAAGTTTAAGAAAGTTACGGCTGGTCTAGTCGGGAGAACGGTGACTGCTGATCCGGAGACTTCGGGTTCAAAAGCACGCGCACCACTATCTTTTCAGAGCTATTTGTCGCAAAGCACCCTATTTCTCTTGGTACTTAACGAATATCTAAAGTGTTTACTGATCAACACGCCACTGAGTATAAACCAAGAAATTAAATGCTGTGGAAATAACATTATGAAACTGAGAATAACAAAACTGTGTACTGATTACAGTCAATGTTCTCATACTGAGACTAATCACTGAATTCAACAGATTGGGGGTTGCCCCCCAAGTGGCCTCCAACCTCCCCTCATAGCCACCCCGAGCCTCGCATAACTGAACTTAGTCTGATACTGATATATCTGCGCCTGGGTACACATCTAAAGACCATATACACCTGGTCTCCCAGGTAACCCTCTGGTGTGTTTGACTTCTGAATCTGAGGCTGCCCACTGTTTACAGCAGCCTGCACACTCTGATCCACATCTAAACGGCTCACAGATAACTGTTTCTCTATGGTGTGTCTGTGACCACTAAATCTGGCACTGATCGCTGTTTACAACAGCCTGATCACTCTTGTACATATCTAAAAGGTCCACAGACACCTGGTTCACTCTGGTGTGTCTGTGACCACTAAACCTGAGCACTGTTCCAACAATACAAAAACACACACATCTAAAATGGTAAGTACACAAATCATGTATAACAACAACAAATATAAAACTGTATATCTGTATAAGTACTTAAGTACATGTACTGAGAAAAGGTAACTGACTCACAGGTGCTGCTCCTGCGCTGTCCTCTTGGGCGGCCAATGTCTCGCCGCGCCGCCGCGCCGCCGCTGCGCGTTCGCTCCTTGCGCCCGTCTTCCCGACGGGCGTGACGTCACACTACCTACTTATAGATACCATACCTTCGCATTCGCGACACCATATGCGTAATGCCGCTAACTTAAAACGGTGAAGGAAAACATCGTGAGGGAACCGACATATCTACCTAGAATCTTTCGAAGTCATGTGTCATCCACCACCCCGCACTGGGCCAGCGTGGTGGATAATGGCCTTGATTCTCTCCTTGGGACAGAAGGCCCCGACTCCCAGCTGTGACACAGTGGGTTGTTAATGTTAGGTGTGGTCAAGTTTGCTTCCACTTCGAACCATTCCAAGAAGATGTACCTACCTAAGCCATGCAATGCGAAAATACTAGGTTACTGGGGCGAATAGAGAACCATAACCGTAGCTACACCCTCAACTTGTAGGTAGTTGTCTCTCTTCTACTTACACGAATTAAGCCTGACTGATGGTAAACTTACAAATCTGCACTTGGAAAGATGTTCAGAGCGGGAGCGAGCGGGATTCAAGCCTACGACCACGCGCTTAGGAGTCCGGGTTTAGGGACTAAGTAGGGGAAGTACGTCCAAAATGACACATATGGACAAAACGACACATTGGCGATATTTAAAAATTTGCGCGGTATAGACAGTCATAAATAAGGTAATTAGGAAGCGCCCCCACCGGAAATATACCATTGGATTTCTCAGAGTCATTTAAAACACGTAACGGACGCCATGTTGACATTTGTGTTTCGCGCTTGGAGAAAAGTATGTTAGTGGTCGTCAGTTTTTTGTTTTTCGGTAAGTTTTCTTTTGTTATTTTACTGTGTAATAGTTTTTTATATTCATGCATCTTGTGCTTGAGGTGATCGTGTAGATTATACAACATTATTGTCGCTGCAATAAAATTATTTTTCGGATCGTTATTTTTTTGAGGTTATGTACAAAATGACATACAACCAATACGGACAAAACAACATAGTGTGTCGTTTTGTCCGTAGAGATGGTGAATAGTACCAATGGTTTCCACAGATGATAATCCAGACCAAATCCAGGATGATGACCTTCTTCCATCCTTGCCAATTGACCTGGAGGCTGGTGAGATTATGACACAGATACGGAATATGGCCCCTGAACCTTCATTAGAGCCGTCCACTAGTTCTTCTAATCCATCTAAACCATCGGATTCTTCAGTCGCAATAGTAGTCACTAATGATATTCCTAACATATTGACTGGCCACTCAGACATTTCCCAACCATCTACAAGTTCCTTTCCTATGACAAGTCCTTTAGCAGTACCAGTTAATGTCATTTCTCCAGTTCCCAGAGGTAAATTTGTAAGTGGTCAGGGTAAACGAAAGCCAAAGAAACGAACTACAACATTCCTTTTGACATCATCACCAAATATGGTAGAATTAAAACTCAAAGGAGCTGAGACTGAAGCTAAAAAACCAACTCGTAAAAGGATCCAGGCAATTACTAAATCTCTTTATGTTAATGAAGACTCAGATGAAGATGGTCTTGATCAAGAAGTCGAAGAAGACGATTGTGCCTGTATATATTGCAGCGATCTTTACTCATGTTCAAAGCCTGGTGAGGGGTGGTTGAGGTGCATGAAGTGCAGTCGCTGGGTTCACGCGGCCTGTGCTGATTTGCCAAAGCGTACCAAAATATTTGTTTGCGATTTGTGCAATTAATTTTTGTTATTTACTATTGTACTCATGTTGATGGCTGTGTATGTCATTTAGTCCATACGGTTTGTGTCGTTTTGTCCATACAGTATGGACAAAACGGATTTTTCTTGATCTCCATTTAAGACTAAATATTTCTGTAAGTGTTGATTTTTGTGACAAATCCTTTAAGGTACGAGTAACCAATTAATATAAGCAGAGTTTTATAAAAAAAATATGTTCCTAATACAAATAATAAAAAAGTTATTGATTATTAAAAAAACACTGTGTCATTTTGGACGTACTTCCCCTACTTTTTAACCCCCTACGCGAAAATTTTACGGAGTGTTATAAGTTTCACGAGTGTGTGTTTGTTTGTTATATCTGTTAAACCTGTCTGTGGCATTATAGCTCCCGAATGGATGAACCGATTTTGATTTGTTTGGTTAGAAAGTGAAATAGTCTGGAATGTTCTCGGCTACCCGTAAGTAAGTCAGTTCAAGATGGCCGCCAGTACGAAATTGCGGATTACATACCTACTATTAATTTATACAATTCTCTTAAGAGTGCGCCTAAAGCAAGGAAAAAATCAGATTTCAGCCGCGCGACGCGTTTCTTAATGTGATGTACATAAAGTCGAGAATAGCATGACACAGTTTGGAGGAAAAATCAATATTTAATCAGGCGTCCATTTTTGACCAAGTTTTATTTAATTACTCAATAACTAAACATAAATTTAAAAAAGTGTTCGGTTACTTTACTAGAACGTACAAATAGGAATTTTATTACCAAAAAAAAATGTGGGGTCATCGCTGATAATTTCGAGTACTCGAATTAAAACGGGTTTTTTCGGTGTCATTTTTATTTTTTTATTGTAAAAAACTCTGATCTATTTTTAAAATTCTATTCGGTTATTGTGCTTCTTCTTGATTGTGTGATCGTTGTGTGTGATTGATGACGTGTGGGTACACGTCAATATTTTTTTTGTCATAGTTTTTAGTTTCTTAACTTCAGTGAGCGGCGTCGAAAATGTCCTTTTTTCGTTTTCTGGCTTTAGGCGCCCCCTTAACATAGGGTTCCGATGAAAGTGCTTGACTTGTAAGTAAGTAAAAAATACTAGTAGGTAGGTAAAGCCTTAATGAATTTCAAATCCAAGACGGCAACCATCACAAAATGTAAGGTTATTAATTATTACATTTTATTGATCAGTTAATTCAATAGCGTTTGAAACTACGGAGCGAAGCAAGTTTATCTATCAGTAGAATTGTATGCAAGTCCTAAGAAGCATCAGAAGTGCAAATAAGTCGAGTAACCGAGGCAGACAACACTTAACAGGTGTTCGATCAGCGGCTTCGGTTGCGGTTGCAGGTAGGGATGAGGTCAATTATCGATAATTATGTAAAAAAACCAAACCATTAAAATGAAAAAAAATAAGGTTTTATATTTAAACCAACAAGTTTTGTTAAAACTCAATACATATAAGAAAAAAAAAAAATTGTGTTCGTTGTTATTTCTAGAACTGTTTAGCGGCTGTTTAGTGTTTATTCACTTCGGCACATCATTTATAAGCGTTAAAAAAACAGCGCTCTCTTATAACGAAGAGTTCGATGCTTTTAGACCGGGCAAATACAGTTTTTTTATTTTGTGTGGGAAAAAAAATATCCGAATTTTGAAAAACTGTAGAACAAAAGTTGACGTATTTAATGTACCTTCTTAACATCCCCTTAAAAGGATGCATGCAAAGTCAAAGTCAAAATAAGTCATGCTGATTACCAATACCTAACCGTAAATTATGTATTATTTATTGTAGAAAACAAGAGTCAAATTATTAATAAGAATACAAAGTCTTAAAAAATAATCTCAAAAAAGTCTTATAAAATGTTGTCTATATTTCAGACCCAAAGTCTATTAAAATATGACACTATTTATAACTGAAATAATGTAGAAACAGTTGAATGATTTATAGGAAACAAGCTAACAGAACAAAGAACAGTAGTTTAAGTGGCAATACCCATCTATCGTCGGTACGTTCCACTCAAGAGCAATCTATCCGGCAAACCTTTGACAATAGCGTTATAACACGCGCTCACTCTGTACATGAAAGACGAAATTCGCTTCCGTTAAATCACATTGAATGTGCCAATTTGCGCTTCAAAAAACATCCCCGATGCGCTGCAGTCTGCAGTATCGTTTCAGATCCATCAGGTGCCTAATGTTATTACGTTATAGGCTACTCAGTTTAACGGATGTTACGTTCAGAGTTGTCTCGAGTAAAACTAAAGTTGATTCTATTCTATTACATATTACACAGAACTTAATCACGATTTAAATTAGGTATTATAAATACCTTGATATTTTGAAAGCGTTACAGCGGCCATGGTCACGAGAAGACTAAAGAAATTACGGGTCGTCTCATTGGAAAATGATGAGATCTCTACCAACCCTCATTTGGTCTTCAAACTTTGGTCTTTGGCTGACACTAACCGTATCAGCAGGCTTCTTCAAACTAACTCCTTGATGCATACATTTATTTATGTCAGGATCCCACGATTCCAAATGGACAACCAACCGGTAGTCTGATTGGCAAAGGTGTGGCACCCCAGGCTGATTCTGGAGAATCATTAAATGAGGGGATAAAAGTTATCGAGTGGCTCAGCGGTACATCACTAGCATCGAGACGACGCCAGCGGTGGGCTCGCCGTCTCAGGCTGAAGATTAAAACGGATCTATTATTGTAGAGATTGCAACATGATGGAATGCCGAATTGCATATTATTTTTAGGGTACCATAAAATTTGAGGAAAACTGTAGCAGCGAAAACGTAGTATCTCTGTTGGAGTCGCATAACGCTAACAATTGGAAGGAAATTAATTTCCTTTAACGACAGCGGATTCTATTAAGTGCTTTTGTGGTTCAGTTTGTAGTAAATCAGCCTACAGAACTGTAAGTAGTGAGTTCGGTTACCGATCTGGACGAATATTTGCGTATGTGGTGAATAATATATACCTACTCCTTGTTCTACAACTTTTGTTCAAACTCAATACATATCCAAACATTTTTTTTAGATTTTGTTGTCCTCTCTAGCTCTGTTTATCTCTATACACGTCAACACTTATTTTGTCAAGAACTAAAGAGTGCGCATGTTCTTATTACGAAAAGTTCGATGTTTTGCCATTTATAGTTCGATGTCAGACATTTATATATTTTTTTTGTTTTGTATGGTAAAAACACAAACTAATTTTTTTTAACTGTTGAACAACGCAGACTGACACAAACAGACACGTCAAATTCGAAATACCTCGTCGTTTTTACGCGAGGCTTAAAATGAAACATAAAAGAAAATACTACAGAACCCAACAATACCTGTGTTTGCCATTTCATCTGAAGGTTTCCCGCTAGTTTTTTGTCTTTCATTTGAGAAGCTCCGGGCTTGGATCAGCAAATAGCCAGATTTTTCGGTTGATTGCAAAGCTAAGTTTTATACTTCCATCTTGTTACATCATTACTTCAAATTGATATTTTTGGCTGAGTGAACGGAATTGTTTTTCCAGACTTGGCTACACTTCCATTGGATGTTATAAGAAGGTTAGTAAGTAAGATAATTATAGTACCTAGTCTTTTGCCTTCTGCGCTAACTTAAACTTCGATAGGCGATTTAAGGCCAACTATCATTTTGTATTGGTAGGACTCCTCGCAGAGTCCGCCTAGGGAAGTAACACACCTTTGCCAGTTATTCTACCGCCACAGAGGAATGTGCTAATACTGTGTTCCGATTAAAATGCCATTGTTTCTAGACAAATTACCTACAAGGCAAATAAAATTATCCTATATCTCTGTGGGTGATGAGCGCAGTTCAGTGTTAGGCAGTGAGTTGGACTCTTCGTGTTTCAATAGCTTCGTTACGCTCTAATGTTTTGGGCAGGCGTGTTGCTTACCATTAGGCACATGTCCGGCTCGTTCCGTCACTTTATGTGACTTATCCAGGCGGAACTGTGAGCGGAAAACTTAGCTGCAACTTGTATTAACCTGATTTTTATCAAAGACTAGCAGCGCCCCGCGGGTTTACCTGCGGAGTTTCCGTTTCCGTTATTTTTCGGGATGAAAAGTAGCATATTTATGTGTTCTTTTAGAGTATAATCTACCTGTACTCTAAATTTCCGATTCGTTCAAACCTTACGACGTAATTGAGCAACAAACATCCAAACATTGACATTTATAATATTAGTAGGATTTATCTCATCTCACCTTGTCTCCTCTTTCCTCGGTTCACCGTTTATTTTTTTAAATTATAGTGCGACGAGACGAGCTGATGGTAAGCAACATGCCTGCCACATAACAGCACAGTGACACGCAGCTATTGGAACATTTAGAGTCCAAATATTTACCTAGCACTGCACTGTGATCATCACCCAGCGATATACTTATGATGTTTTATCTCTATACTATTTATATCTATACTATCTATATATTTAGAAACATTGCCCTTCAAACCGAAATACAGTAATGTTTGCACATTACTGCTAGGCGGTAGAATAACTGACAAAGGTATGGTACTTCCCCAGACGGACTCTGCAAAAAGTTCCCCTCTAAAACCTCGTCTCGTCTCGTCTCACCATACCTATCTCATCTTAATCACATGGATGCTGATTTATCTCCCCACAACAGAACTGTTTGTAAGTTCTGTAAGTGGTTCAAATCAATAGTGCAGTTTCTTTGTCGATAAGTTGTCGGTAGCGGTCCAGAAACTTCGATCGCGACGTTCGAAGTCTTGTTAACTTGTGCTTTGCAACACTTCGCTGTTTCTGCTCCGATTTGGCGTCAAGTTACTGCCAACTAGCGAATTGATACAATCAGCATCTCGGGAAATGGAAAAATATGTCTTTCTTTTGTTTATTGATAATTAGCCACGTTTTATTTACATTGGGGACCGGGAGCCCAAAAACTTTAAGACGTTCCGAGCACTTGGTCCACGCGACGCGTGACCAAAATGCTTGCGTTTATTTGGCCAAACGCCGCTCAGCGTGGTAATGCTGCCAGCATGCTGGGCACACTTACGACTGGTAGTGTAAGTAATTAGGTGTGTAGTGTAGTTCTAATTGTATTTGGCTCTGCCCGTTAAATAACATGCAAGAAGAATTAACCTGAAGTTCCCATCGTAGTTCTCGTTCCTGTTATTTCCTCGGGATAAAACGTAACCTATGTGTTCTTCCAGATTATAAATAATTTAACTGTATTCCAACTAGATCGGTTCAGATGTTACGACATAAATTAGTAACATACATCCAAATATCCAAACATTGACATTTATCATATTAGTAGGATATCAAAGTTTGGATGTTTGTAGCTCAATCACATTGGAACGACTGAACGGATCGGGTTGGAACACAGTTAGAATATAGCCTGGAATAACGCATGGGCTACATTTTATTGCGAGAAAATAACGCATATTTTGCGATAATACCGCGGTGCGGCGCTAGTCTGAAATAAATATTGAAAATCAGCTACGAGTATAATATTGATAGTGACTAACAATATCATGTCCCAAGCTTAAGTAAGTTTAAGCCGAAGGTATAAGCTCGTCGCTCGGGTTTGATCACTTATTCACAAAGCAAGCTCCGGCGAATTTTGGAATCTATTAATGAATTCGGACGCGGATCGGAAGGAGCCGTCACGATGGTTCAGTGGCTGCCGTGTTCAGTTGAAATAACGAAAATCTGAGAACGATCCTCTACTGGACTTGTAGATACGTTTTTAATGTTATTCTTCTTTTGGCATGTTAGGGAAGAATGACGAGAGTCAAATTTTAGGTGTGCGCGCACCGTCACGAAAGACGCCATAAAGTTAGCAAGTCAGCATTTTAATAAATAACTAACTGTTATAGTTGAAGTTAGACTTCTTAGCAAGACGAATCACGAAAAGAAGTGCACAAGCTTCTTGCGTGCGTACAAAAGTACCTAAACTTAACTTAAACTTAAACTTTTTTGAGGTGAAAACTTCTTTAGGCGCGCCTAGACAAATTTTTCGTGGGGTGTAAATTGAATTCTACCGTCACGCTCGGGTATGATAAGAAATCTTCGGGTAAACTCGGGACCTTGGCGATTGGGCATCTAGAAATGGGTCAGCCAATGGGAAATGCTGAAAGGGCGTAGCCTCGCCATCATGGCATGGCTACCTACAAATGCGTGAGCCAATGGGAAATGCTGGCGCATTTCTAGATGGCCATTCTAGATGCCATGATGGCGTGGCCACGCCCTCCGGTTACACCCGTGTAGTTTCCAAGGTAAGCTATCAAATTCTGAGTTATAAGTTTTCAATTATATCGGCAGATCCTACGACTGCCAAATTTTTATATTTTCAGCGCCTACAGCACAGGATTCAAACTGAAACTCGAGTCGGACTGTTTGTTCTGACTATATTATACGTGAGTTACCCGTGTACTTGTTTTAAAAAACACAGGATTCAGTTTGTGTAACAAGATATTATGTAAACTTCATTCTTACAGTGAAAACTTCTTTGGCCGTGTTGAGTAACTTTTTATTGGGAAAATCTTATAGGTTTCCGTCAGCGACAATCTAATGTAGTGGGGTAGTGGCGTTGCGTTGGAGCGGCGGTGGAGATGCAAACGACGTGCGTGATAGACGCTTCTTGGATGGGTGAGATCTTTAGAGTTTGTAAAACTGTGCTTTACTAAATTAAAAACCCTACCTAAACTCAATTTTGTGAGTACGCAATACAACGCAGTGCGGGTTGGTGAATGAATGACACATGACTTCAAAAGATTCTATGTTGATTTCCTGACGATATTTTCCTTCACCGTTTTTAAGTTTGTGGCATTACGGACATGACTTCTAAAAGACAGTGGTGTGCATGGGGTTTGAACCCGGGGGCTCCGGATCGGCAGTCACCGTTCTCCCGACTACATCAGTCGTAACTCACGCAATGCTGAACACTGTATTAAAGAACTTTATTAACTCAATTCTATCTACCTACTTGAGTTCATTTGAGGTTTGAAACGTTCAACATTTCTACAACGATTTGCCAGTTCTCAAAAATATACCGGAGCTTTGCGCGTTAGCCGCGAGCAAATATTTGATATATGGCGGTAAGATGCTTTCTGGATGGTTTAAAGTTTTAGTAACCAAAGCTGCCTTTCTTGTATTTTTGAAGTGAAAACTTCTGGCGCGCCTAGACAAATTTTTCGTGGGGTGTGAATTGAATTCTACCGTCACGCTCGGGTATGATAAGAAATCTTCGGGAATATCTTCGGGTAACTCGGGACCTTGGCGATTGGGCATCTAGAAATGCGTTAGCCAATGGGAAATGCTGAAAGGGCATGGCCTCGCCATCATGGCATGGCCATCTAGATATGGGTGAGCCAATGGGAAATGCTGATGCATTTCTAGATGGCCATGCCATGATGGCGAGGCCACGCCCTCCGGTTACACCCGTGTAGTTTCCAAGGTAAGCTATCAAATTCTGAGTTATAAGTTTTCACTGCTATCGGCAGTACCTGTGACTGCCAATTTTTTTTTAAACAATGGGAGGTTTGCACTTGACCGCCATTTCGCGTGATGTGATGTAGCGTGTTTACCTAGAAGAAACCGTTCCGGACCCAAGGCACAACTACTAGGCTCAACTGGTTGTGCCGTGGGTACTTTTGATTCCCTTCTACACAACTAGTTGGTCCGTTCCGGAAAAAAAATGTACCCACGACACAACTGACGAAAACTCAAATCCATGGTTGTGCCGTGGGTACTTTTGATTCCCTTCTACACAACTGAGTTCCCTACGGCTCAACCCAGACCTTTTGCACAACTATTATGCCCATCTGGTTGAGTTGTGGAGAACTCAGAAACCACTTTGATTCCCCATAGTACAGATAGTGCAATCCACGAAGACGCGCCCCACTATTCCTCCTAACTACCACTGGAACAAAAATATGTGGCGAAAATGTAAACTTACCTAAACTTACCTTAAACTTACTTACACGCTAATGGCCGAAAGACGAATTGTTGGCTTACCGCTGCTTTACCGTTGTTGCCAAAAGAAAGGATATTAGAAGGCTGGCATTATATCAAGGAGGAAGTCAACATTCACAAATTAATAATGCCTAAATTTATAAACTACATTGATCATCTTTTTCATAAAAAATGTAATGTGCTGTCTGTTCTGTCCGTATTTGGTGAGCGCCACAGAACAAAAATTGCTTAGAAGGATGGCACAGCAAATTAAATAAAGCTGTGAACAAAAATACAGTCAATGTTTGGCGCCTACTGAAGGCTCTTAAAGTCATAGTATCCACTTCTAAAATGGAAATAGCAAAAGGCGTTTCCCCAAAACGTAAAAAAGAGCAGATCATCAATGATAATGTTATTAGATCTGTCCAGATGCAACTTATCAACGGTGAAATTAGCCTCGGCCATACCTTAGAAAAATTAAGATAAATTAAGAGAGCTTGGCATACTTACGTTACCTGCTATATTGATCCACCAGGTGGCTGTGTATGTCAGAAATAATCTAGAATCATACAATGCGCGAGGAGAGAGACATTCTCGCAACATACGTAACGCGGATAAGCTGAATGTTATACCACACTCTCACGAGGTCACGGAAGTTAACTCACATTATGGGACCTGAAATGTATAACACCCTTCCCAAAATAATTATATCTGCCCCAAGTTTTGCCAACTTCAAAAACAGATTAAAGTGCTGGCTTATCGATCAAGCTTTTTATAGTTACACTGAATTTTGAGAGAGTGATGGCAAAGTCCAAAAAAAATGAGTACAAATATTTGACATGGGTCAATACAATTTTAATAAGAACATATTATACTCGTATAATGCTTGACAGTTTCTGTACAATAATTATTATAATGCAGTAAAGTAGTCATTTCAAACTTTGAAAGTGTATATACAATCTGTATGCTCTTTCTTTTGTTTTTATTTTTTATTAAATGACGTGTAAATTGTATATTTATGCATAAAGTACTTTGACTTGAAGTAATACTAAAATATGTGAGTTTTTAATAACTTCCTTTCTTTCATGGGTTTTTAGTTTTAACTTTGGCAGAGTAGGTATGGCTATTTGCGTCTAATTTACGTCAGTTGAGCCAAAGGTACATTATTTTCCGAACTAATCAATCAGTTGTGTCTCAAAAGAACCCACGGCACAACCATGGATTCGAGTTTTTGTGGTGGTGGTTTCAAATCAAAGTGGTTTCTGAGTTCTCCACAACTCAACCAGATGGGCATAGTAGTTGTGCAAAAGTTCTGGGTTGAGCCGTAGGGAACTCAGTTGTGTAGAAGGGAATCAAAAGTACCCACGGCACAACCAGTTGAGCCTAGTAGTTGTGGCTTGGGTCCGGAAGGATCTGAGTTGAGCCGTAGGGAACTCAGTTGTGTAGAAGGGAATCAAAAGTAACCACGGCACAACCAGTTGAGCCTAGTAGTTGTGCCTTGGGTCCGGAAGGGAAGAAACCACTTTCGACTTGTACGACACAAAGATTGTTTGATTGGTTGATCTAATAGTTTTCATAACCATCGAGTAAAACCTACCCATCCAACACATTCCACAGCCTAGACGTTCTTATCCCAAAAGTGGAGTCAAACCTCTTCTTTCGAGTCTTTGAAACGTCAACTACGTAACGATGTCAGTTTTTCGTAACCATTAGATAAAATCCACCAACCCGCACTAGGGCAGCGTGGTGGATTATAGTCTTCACTCTCTCTTTGCGAGAGAAGGTCCTGAGTCCCGGCAGTGAGAGCATTTAGTGGGCTGCTTATGATGTAGATAAAATAGATGAACCTAGTTAATATCCTAGAGATTATATTTAGTTTTACAAAGGTAGGGAAACAAAATGGTGGGTGAGCACTGAACACTGTTATCTCTAGGAGTGTTAGGTGTAGATAGCATCAGTGATTACAAGTTAACGTGCTGAGTGGGAGGTCTGCTGTTGTGCAAAGCAGGGAAAGTCAACTAGTTGTTTATTCATGAAGATTTCGCTGAAAAAGTTCATTTTCACTCGCCGATCAGAACCGTGCTCGAATGAATGTTATTATAAAGTTTTTTTTACAACTATATAAAATACACTGAAATATGTTTGCTATGTAGTGTTTTATTTTAATAAAATACCTTGCTTTTTCGTAACTAGGTAAAATCGAAAATCATATAATTTCCATCATATGACTAGTAGTAGTCGTTGCACTACCCTACGCAGTGGATCTTCCCAAAATTGCAAAAGTGCAAACATTACTGTGTTCCGGTTTGAAGGGCAAGGTTTCCAGTAAAATTACAGGACTTAGAGATATAATATCTTAGACCTCTGGGTGACGAACGCAGTGCAGTGCTATGTAATGATTTGGACTCTACATGATCCAATAGCTGCGTGTCACGGTGCTGTTATGTGACAGGCGTGATGCTTACGACTAGGTACATGTCCTGCTCGTCAAGTCCATTGCACGATAAAAAAGAAAAAAAAATCGTACCAAAAGGATTGGGTCCAATGTCACTAGCCACCATGTTGAATTGGTAGTCCAATGAGGACCTATTTACGATAACAAAAATAAAAAATATTCTGTCTCGATCGAAATCACGTTATTTACACTTAAATTACGACGAAAAAAATAACGAATCAAATCACCAATTTTTTCCGCATCCGTGATACTGATGTATGACGGGCGCTCATTTACTGGAAAAGTTCACTCAAAGAAAAAAAAGTTTTCTGACAAAAATAATTAAGCGTCCCGTTTTATCGGTCTAAAAAATATTCCTTTGATCTCTCCCCTCACAAATATATTTCAACAAAAGCAAAAAGCAAAAAAACTTGCTTAACAGTCTCACATTTCATACAGGCCTCAAAGTTTTGCGTTGGCGCGGAGGTTACAGACCCTATTAGTTTTTAAACGAGGTTAAAGTGCTGGTAATTTTAATATTTCAGCTCAGGTTTTTCGCTGGCTCTAGATTAGAAAGTGCGGAGTCAGGATCGTGCCTTTTTCGAGTAAGCTGAGCGGTTTTCATTGAAGTGCAAGGAGGTGCGCTAAAAGCGACGAGGCCGAGGCCATCTCGTTTTCAGCTCTAATCAGGAAATCGAGCAGATTCTATTCGGCTACTAGATGAGATAGACTTTTATCTTGGTTGTTTTCATGACAGCAAAAATGTTGGACAACTAAATCTGTTGAAATTAATGGAAAACAGATATTTTTAACCGACTTAAAAAAAAAAATTGAGAACACCTCCAGCTTCTCTATTTTTTGTTTTTGGTATGAATGTCAGCGCCGTTAATTATGAGATTTTGATGTTTTTTTTGAAGTGAAAACTTCTTTAGGCGCGCCTAGACAGATTTTTCGTGGGCTGCGAATTGAATTCATTCGTCACGCTCGGGTATGATAAGAAAGCTTCGGGTAAACTCGGACCATGGCTATTGGCCATCTAGCAATACGTCAGCCAATGGGAAATGCTGAAAGGGCGTGGACAGGCCATCATGGCATGGCCATCTAGAAACGCATCAGCCAATGGGAAATGCTGACGCATTTATAGATGGCCATGCCCAGATGGTGAGGCCACGCCCTCCGGTTACACCCGTGTAGTTTTCAAGGTAAGCTATCAAATTCTGAGTTATAAGTTTTCACTTCTATCGGCAGTTCCTATGACTGCCAATTTTTTTGTTTCAGTTCGGTAGTTTCAATTCAGTAGGTGATCTCAAATAAATCTTATCGAAATCAGTGTAGCGGTTTTTAAAATATAAATTAAAAACTAAAATGTGCTTCTATGTATTCAGACGATATAGTGATAGGATTCTTATGAAATTTGATCGAGTGTCTGAATTTTAATATTAAATAGAAGTCGGCTTTTTTTCCGGAGAAATAAATTATAGTACTCTGTAAACTGTAAAAAAATTAGAAGTTACAATGAAATAGTAACTTCTTAAAGTTTCATGTCAGTCAATTTCAACATACCTAATCCAATTTTTTGATGGATAGTTATCGGCAATGACCGACATGTTTTGTTAATGTTATTGATATAATCAAACGTAACATTTGAGTAATGTAGAGTAAAATAATTATTTATTTGGAACAATGAAATACTTCAATGAAAAATGTTTTATCAAGTGTTTGTGTGGAAATAGACAGCCTTCACATTCAATTCATTCTACGAGTAATTCGGTATGTTAAGTTGTTAGTGAGGAATATTCCTTTTCACCCGTTATCCTTGGTGTAACAGCGCAACAGAAGTGTCCAGCTTGTGCTATTACTGAAAATTCGGGACAAAATCTTCAAAATACATGAAGAAGATTTTCTCAAGACGAAACGCAATATACAATTGAGTAAGTAGAATTAGCACCGACCCAGCAATTTCCCTCATTGTTCCTTCAATTATTCTGTGTGAGTCCAGCCTTGAACCTTGTTTGGCAACAGCTTAACAACGTGTGACAGACTGGCATCTGTTTCTTCAATTCGATTAGTCCCGGGCGATGTTCATTTATTTCTAGTTTATTCGAGTTGGGGTACCTGTGTGTTGCATGTGGTACCTAATTGGTTTGAGATGGGTGATTAAATCTACAGGTGTTAAAGAGGAGTTAAGGGATACGTCAGAGGCGCCTCGCCGTCTGGGTAGACAAAGGTCTGTTTTCGCGCGATCTCCGGCCCAGTGACCGAGTAGGAACGATCGACCGCCCTGGGCATGCGCGGGACACCGGACGCTCAGTCAGCCCTCGCGACGCGCCCCGGTCGCGCGCCCCCATCTCTCTACCATACTATTTGTTTACAACGACTCAACCTCACGTGGTGTGAACTGTGTAATGGCCGACGCGAAAATCACGTGATTCCATCTAATCTACACACCGACTGTAAGTTTACTTAGCTGTAGTTTACCTTCGATCGACTTAGCTCCGTCGACGTCATAATGTCAGTCCACGTGTCAAATATACGTCGAGAACGTACGATGCTCGAGCTAACTTCGAGCTAATTCCATAATGTGAGCTAGGAATTGGTGGCTGTTGGATAGAGCACTGTTTTTAGGTCTGAGGCGCCGAGAGCGCTGACTTTACTTCGTTAAGTCAATGGTATCGGTCTACGCGTCGCGAGCGAACGGAATCGCTCGGAAAACAAGGCTCATCCTATTTAGTCGAAGGTTCATCCGTCAATTACATCCGTATTGTAAAAATATTCACTATTTATGTTTAGAAACTGATAAATGTTGGTTTGACAACGTTGATTTTTCTGTAGAGTACGAAATTCTTTGTGTTTCATATCTTTTTTTTTAAGTTACAAACATGAAATTTTACAAATTTGATTCGTAACACAAACATTTAACAAACCATCAGCTTTGATATAAAAAAATATACTTAATAACTCAATGATTAATTTAAGTTTGATAATATAATTGATAACTGTGTGACATCAAAAAATATTGTTACAAATTGTTGGTTACATTTTTGTTTACACGTAAACTTTCTTTCTTTTGTTTTAAATACAAACTTTTTGTATTTCGAAGATATTTACTATCTTGTTAAAATTAATCTTTTGAGTGTACCGACCCTCAAGTTTAGAGTTCGTTGTCCCGTCTCCCGACTAACATTCTTCAGGCGTCCCAACCCGAATTCAAAGAACATAATTTGATATTACTTGAATTTTCAACGCCTGCATTTTACAACATATTCTTAAAGCACGTCAATCCTGAAATATCTTAAAATACGCTTTCGAAGCATAAATGAAAAAATAGTTTTATGTTTTCTCTAACATAATAAATGAAACTATACATTTATTTCCTACAGCTACAGTACTAATAACATGTCTATAAAATAAAATAAAAAACTAACTAACTTAACTGTATATTCGTCTACAAAAAAGTATTAAAAAAAACATATATTACAAAGTTTTTGGAAAAGGTATCTATCTAAAGTGGTCAGAATGCTTGTAGCTTTTCCTCATTGAATGGTAAGACTAATACCATTCCCAAAATACAATCTACTGGTTCCTTCTTCTGGTTCATCGTCACCAGGTATTTTTTGGGTACGACATCATTTTTGTTTTGAAGAAATTTCATTTTGAACAAATTTTATGTCTGGCTCTATCTACCCAAACTTTAACCTGTATTTGATATACATTTATTTGTCTATTCAAGTGAATACAACAAACCGTGAATAACTTAACAAGACAGACTTGTAAATGTATGTATTTTCGAGTACCAGTATGGTATTTCAACTTTCAACAACAGATTAAATTACAAAAACTATTCTACAATTGTATTAAAATGATTTGTGATTTAAAAAATCTGCTGTCTAACTTCCATGGTAAAAGTTTTGGTTAGTTTTTAGCTAGATGGTAGTGTGCGAAAAATTTCGACGTATGTTTGTTTAAACATTTCTTTTAAAAACCTAAAACTATTATTGAAATATAATTAACAGTTTTAGAAAGTCCTCTACCAGCTGTATTCAGTAATTAATCAGCATTAAGTTAGCTGAGATTTTCAACTAAAATTAAATACTCATTTCCTTCACTGACCTTCACATGACGGACGGACGGGCCTTCAAATGAGACCACGATGCTTTTTATAAATATAACCAGCGTTCCGCCCGTCTTTGCCCGTGGTAATTATATAGCATATAGAAATCAAGGATCAAGTACATATCCAACGGTGAAAGAATTTTTAAAATCTGTCCAGTAGTTCCTGAGATTATTTCGTTTAAACAAATACACTTTTCAGATTTATAATATTAGTTTATAAAGTATATTATATTTTATAAACTTATTAATTGTTAATTATGTTTCTCACGCTCTCTCCCCACTGGTTATTTTGAAAAACAGAACTGAACTATAACATCTTCTGTTAATAATAGGAAACAAAATATAAAGCGAAAAGTACTTTCGAAATGCAAATAAATATAATTTCTACGTTTACCTTTCCATCAATCTTCTCTGCTCGTATTACGTTGCAAAGTAAAACATGTACCTAGTATAACTTCCAGATCCTTCTCTGTCTGTCAGATGTCTAAACTGTCAGTAGACTTTTTATAATTAGATCTAATTCAATTGATTAAAATAATATTAAAAAAAAATAATGACCGACGGCTTTTTTAAACTATTGTAGATTTATACAGTTGACCGCCATCTCGCCTGATGTTGAGTGACGCGTGGTATATGATGGAGCGTGCTTACATAGAAGAAACCGATTCATTCCCGATTCTTCTTCTTCGTGTTCGTTCGATGATGTTGTATTAAACCATACCTACGTATGGTTTAATAACAATCAAAAATTAAGCTATCCAAAACTATTTTACTCCGTTTTATATCTGTTTTGAATATTTGAAGACACTAAGATCCATCATAGGGACTAACCCACTCAGGGGGCGCATTCCACAGCCTAGTTGTTCTTGGTTGCTTAGTGATTTTCATTAAACTAATATTCATATCTCATGCGACCCTAACAATTAGGACGACTACTGGGTAAAAAATATTAACATGTTATTTAGTCGGTCAGCTAGATTGTGGAAAAATATACATTAAATTATTAAAAATCGACAAAGATGAAGAGCATCAAATTTCAGTAGAAATGACGTCACTTTATCGTAAAAATCGTACCATAAATTGACGTCACTCGAAACTTCTAAGCACTCTATCTTCGCCATTTTACGTTTATGAACCGAAAGAAAAAACACGCAGCTTAGTTAGTTAGTTTAGCGGGGCCTTTTCCGCACCTAGCTTCTTTATTGGGCCATTGTACGTGTCTCATACTTCCCTTTACTCCAACCAGCCCAGGCTGTCCCAGAAGGCAAGCATCCTGTTAAGGTTGCGACAGGCATCCGGAACATACGATGGAGATTGGAGGAATTCTGCCCGTTGATCTACCACACTGCTGCACTTCACAAGTACATGCTGTGGCGTTTCTTCTTCCTCCATGCATCCTCTGCATAGAGGACTGTCTGTTACACCTATGGTATATAAGTGCTTATTTAGGGGACAGTGACCAGTTATTATATACCTATAACTTTACGAATTTTGTCCCTGTTTAGTCTGATGAGGTTGCGAGCAAGTTTTTTAGATGCTTCCGGAATATCATTTTTTGTTTGCCTGCGTCCTTCATTGTTATTCCATTCAGTTAAATGGGCTTCTTCGGTATTTCTACGCAGCCATGTTTTTATTTGAGCCTGGGGTATAGGCATAAGTGGTTCCGGTCCATGTACCTTTGTCTTTGCTACCCTTTTGGCCAGCTCATCTGCTGAAAAAAAAACACGCAGCTTATGCTATCCTACTACTATATCCGGGTCGCGGGGTTTTCTGAGAAATCCTAATCGGCTCTCTTCAATACGAGAGTATTTAGGTACTTAAAAAAACGAGCTCTAGCTTTGACTATTTGATTGGTTTCATTATGCGAGTCGCATGCTGATCGATTTGGACAAAAAAAGAAAGTAGCACCATTAACTTTTCCGTCGGTCTACAAAATTATTCCGGAAATGGCGGCAGGCAATCAGATACCGTTGTAATCCCTGTCCTAAAATAATACCTGTCACGGGTGATGTCGTAGTCTATCCTCAGTACTATCTATTAATCGCCCTAATCATTATTTGTTCAGCCATCTGATAACGCTTTGCGTCAATTGTTCTACAGTCGACGATATAATGGTTGAGATTTTTAGGAATTCCTGATTTAACAGTCGGTGCTAACGTGATTTTTTGTTAACAATGTAAGACGGTTTTGAGAAATGCTTAGTTATGAATTACTATTTTAGTACTCCACTGTCTCGCCTGTGCAGTTCTCATTCTCGTTATTTTCCCGCAATGAAAAGTAGCATATATATGTGTTATTCCATATCATAATTTCGAAAAATTCGCTAGAAAATTTCGAACGTAGATAGTTTATGATAAAGTATATTCCAAATTTTCACCGGATCAGTTCAACTGTTGCGACGTGATTGAGCAATAAACATCATACATTTCGAAGGATTGATTAAAATGTATCATTCCTGTGATATTACAATTCACCATTTTTAGGGTTCCGTAAAACGTAAAAACGGAACCCTTATAGATTCGTCATGTCTGTCTGTCTGTCTGTCTGTCTGTCTGTCTGTCTGTCTGTCTGTCTGTCTGTCTGTCCGTCCGTATGTCACAGCCACTTTTTGCCGAAACTATGAGAACTACACTGTTGAAACTTGGTAAGTAGATGTATTCTGTGAACCGCATTAAGATTTGAACAAACAAATTAAAAAAAAAGAAAAATTAGGGTTGCCCCCCATACTGAGAACTGAAACTCAAAATTTTTTTTTTCATCTAACCTACACGTGTGGGGTGTCTATCGACAGGTCTTCAAAAATGATGTTGAGGTTTCTTAAATAATTTTCGTATACACTGCATAGTTTGCGCGAGACACACTTCCAAAGTGGTAAAATGTGTGTCCCCCCCCCTCTAACTTCTAAAGTAAGAGAATGAAAAATCTAAAAAAAATATATGATGTAGATTACCATGTAAACTACCAACGAAAATTAGTTTGAACTCGACCTGATTAGTAGTTTTTTTTTGTACGTAATAAATACACTATTATTGAAACTTCCATCAAAGTTACAACAAACTGCAAAAACTATGTATACTATGTATATTATGTTACTTGCTGCAACGGAACCCTTCATGGGCGAGTCCAACTCGCACTTGGCCACTTTATTCATAACTCACGTAGACCACAACTCCATCGTAGACCGCATCGTCGCTTAACATCAGGTGAGATGACGGTCAAGTAACTTTAATGGGTTTACACCCATTAAAGTAACAAAAAAAAACTGTATTATCGAGTTTTTGAAATTAAGAAAAATATAATATTAATAAAAAGTGGATATCTATTTAATTAGTTTTCGTAACCGACTGTACTTTTTCCGTGTTGCAGCGTTACCTGTTTTCGGTTGTAGATAATAAATGTTTGTTCCGTAAGTGTGTGGTTGGTAAAAATGTTTGCTCAACTAAAAGACTGAAGTAAAATACTTGTTTGTTAACACATCGTACCTAACATTACCAACGGAAATATGTGAGGATGGATGGATGTCCCTTATACTCTTTCATAAAAAAACATACTGAAAAGATGATTTAGACAAAATTCTGTAATAATCTAACTAATATTATAAATGCAATAGTCTGGATGTTTGTTGCTGAATCATGTTGCAATGGTTGAACGGATTGGGTTTAATTATAGAACACAAATCCTCCTAAAATTATAAAGGCGAAAGTTTGTAAGTGTGTAAGTTTCTTACTTCTTCACGTCTAAACGGCTGAAACGATTTTAGTAAAATTTGGTATAGACTTAGCTGACATCCTGGATTAACACACATGCTACTTTTTATCCCGAAAAAAAATTAACGAGAACGGGAACAACGCGTGTAAAACTGCGGGGTGCTGCTAGTATTTTATAATGTGAATTGTTCATTTGCTACTTTCCACCGCGAGAAATTTACGGGAACTGCGGCTGTCTTTTTCCTGAAATTATTGATCAATGCAATCTTGCAACTCAGTTTGTAGTCAGTCTGTTCACATAAGCGATATCTTCCAGTCAACCGCTGTATGAATAGTGATAGGACTCTTTGCACAATCCTAAGGCAGTGCCAAACCTTACATAGTTATTTTACCGCTAGGTAGTAATGTGCAACGTTCAGGTCCGTTTAAGGAAAGTGTTTGTAGATAAATAACAAAAAAAAATATCTTATCAAATCTCTGGACGACAAGCACTGCTAGGTAACGATTTTAGACTCTTTATGTTCTCATAGCTGTGTGACTCTGTACTGGGTAGGCATGTTACCTACCATCAGGCATATGTCCTGCTCGTCTTTACACAATAAAATATAATTTAGTTCGCGCAGTTTTTTTTCCTTTCACCATATTCTTGGCTCAACCCTACATAGATAAACTAAATCTAGTTCCACTTATTATATTACTAATAATCGCACAAACTAACAGGTTCGTTAAATAAAAGCTCCATCCTCCACGGAGGCTGGCAACACTCGGCTTATGAAACCACTTCCCTCTACATCAAAGATAACGCCACAATGGCCGGGTTCTTTGTCACCGGGCCGGCCTGCTACAACGTAGCACCTCTACGCAGATACGAATTATGACGTCAGTTCTGATAGGTGTTCGTAGTTTATTTTGTGATAAAAACGTATTCCGTGTTGTCTGAGTGGGTTTGCCCCAAAAGTTACAATCTTGGTGTCTTCAAGTCTATTAGACTACAGGCCCGTGTCAAAAATTGAACCACTAGGAGACCTATGTAGAAAGATAAAAGGGTATAAAATAATATAATTCAGCACTACGCCGTCACTTGTAAGCTGTCCAACTGAGTGCAGGTGAAGATAGAGGGTTGAAACCCTGAATCTTTTTCCCTTGATCGCATGATTTTTGTACGGCGTTGCGGAATTATGGATTAGGAGAGGTATGGTGGTTCAAATAACCCATCAATTTGTAGCACAGGCTTTTAGTCTATATCACTGAATCGTTGCTTAACACCAAGCGAGATGGCGGTCAAGTCTAAACTTATAATTTAGTAAAAAATAATTAAATTCATAATGTAAATACCTACACGCTAAGGCGTAGAAAATAACCATAGCTTACTATTAATTATAACATCACTTGATACCAAAATTAATTACAAAACAAATATTCTTATTTCAAGTCAGGAATGTTAGAAAATCTACGTTAAAGTAACAAAACAAATATAGAAAAACATGAAAGCATTTACACATCAATAAAAAGGTGCACCTATTTCTGTAAGCCTACGAGCTGCACTAAAATCCATTGAAGTGTAGATAAAAAACTAAATGAACAGATTCTAAGGAACCGTTCACATTACCAGGGGACCGGCAGGCGGAGGAAGCTTAAAGCCCGCGGTCTAGGGCCCGCTCCATGAGTTTTTAGCCTAAGCATAATACACACCGAAGCCACCGACGACGCAACCCACTGACACAACCCGGCGGTCTATACTGGTATAGGTGCTAGGATATCCTCGTTAGGGCAGCAGAGCACCCCCTTCTAGGATGCCAGGTCGTTCCATGATAATAATAATAATAATAATAATAATAAATTTATTTTCGTTTTAACATTGTGGCCTTATATGATAACTTGTTCACTTAATAAACTAACATGCATTATTTTTAGTATCAAATTGTAACCCTAGCTCCCACACTAGGATTCCCTGTGTTTGTGGGAGCTAGTTCTCTTCAGTTTTGCTTGTTTCCTTGTGTGTGTGAAGGTGTGTGTGAGTGTGTGTGATGTTTGTTGATGTGTGGGGCTGTTTTCTGTCTGTGAGTGTGTATGTACATACATGTGAGCGTGATCATCTGCGAAGGTATATATACATATATGTATATGTGTGTGTGTATGTAAGTATAGATGAGATGATGTGTATACGTGTGTGTGCCTGTGTGTGATAAACTGGTTTTGTAACAGCGTCGTATATATGTTTAACTGAGTACAATAATAGGTACTCTAAATTTAAGAAGTCGTGGGTAGTTTCAATTATGTTGCAGTCCTAAGCAGAGCCTCGGTACCCTCGTAACCCAACTGCCTAAGAAATCCTATTATTTTCTTTTTGCACTCATTTTTAGTATTATTTAGTATTTCAAGCTTTGTGTCTAGCTTTTCATATATAAAGGGGCCTAAAAAACTGTAGCTTCGTTGTCCCTGACAAGTTCTTCTTCGAGGGAGATCCCATCTATGGGTCCTTGGCATTTTATCAGATGTTTTCAGGTTTTTGATACTATTACGCGCTATTGAATGGAATCTTAGGACACACTTAAGAATATATAGTTGTCTGACTTTGAGTTCTTTAGTGTCACGATATAAAGCATCGGTTGAATATAAAAATGGTTTTTTATGTGCAACCTTTAGGACCAATCTCTGCGCTCGTTCCAATTTCAGCATATGTGTGGCACACGCTGCACCCCATGAGGTAATGCAGTATGTAATTAGGGACTTGCACAAAGCAGTGTAAACCATAACTATGGTTAGTTCATCTGCAACATTGCGTAGTTTTTTGAATATAAACAGTAGTTTACGTAGTCTTGATCTGGTTGAATCTATTTGTTTTGTCCATGACAGTAGTTCATCTATGTATATGCCAAGGTATTTCACGTCTTTTACTTGTTCGAGTATAGGGCATCCACATGTATGAGGGCTAGATGAATCAGATAGGCAGGTATGTAGTATGATAGGATTAGGGTGTTGGGGGGCTGTGCGATGTGAAGTACGGAAAGCCACAACTTTTGTTTTACTTGCGTTTAATGTTAGTAAATTATAAAGCAGCCATCTGCTAACAACACGAAGTTGTGAAGTGGTAGTTTTAGTAACTTCATCCCAATTACGCCCATGAAAGATGATAGCCGTGTCATCAGCGAAAGCGAAAACCTTGGCGCAGTTTAGGGGAAGTTGACATAGGTCATTTATATAAACAATAAATAGCGTAGGACCGAGAACACTGCCTTGGGGGACTCCATAACTAACTTCTTCATAGTCACTGTAGAATTCTCCAACTTTGACACGTTGCCATCGATTTTCTAAATAAGAACCAAACCAATCTAGTGCAGTGCCTCTCACGCCAGAGCATTCAAGCTTCTTGAGTAGTAGCCTTCGCGAAACACTGTCAAATATTGTATTGATGTAAATGATATTTCCTAATAGAGGCAGCTTAAGCTCAGCAGATCTATCGCCTGTGCTTTGTGCCTGTATATGCTTTCCGCTATGCTTTCATTTGTAACGTCATCAGCCGATTTGATAACACCGATGAAAGCAGACAACTACAACTGCTTTCCGTATGCAGCGGAACTGAAAGCAGATGTAGTTATCTTCTTTCGTCGACGTTACCAGATTAGCCGATGACATCACAAATCAAAGCATAGCAGAAAGCAGGAGAGTAAGCGGTAGACCTGCAGGCCATACCGTCTGAGATGCCTTCACGCTAATAAATAATCGTACCCAATATAGTATTCGCTCAGTATGGCAAGATTAGGTTAGTAGAGCCCTGCACTTTTTGCGCTAGCACAACGTTCGGTAGTCAGTAGCGGCCACTTACGGCATAGGACCTTTAAAACC
The DNA here is from genome assembly GCA_963693475.1 of Ectropis crepuscularia. Taxonomy (NCBI): domain Eukaryota; kingdom Metazoa; phylum Arthropoda; class Insecta; order Lepidoptera; family Geometridae; genus Ectropis; species Ectropis crepuscularia. The sequence goes on along the minus strand of OY856349.1, from coordinate 26,388,355 downwards.
TAGTATTTTTATCCGCCACATGTTGGACTGCCAACACGCCACTGACAAAGTTTTCCAACTTCAAATGAATGAAGTCGCCAACAAGCCCACCGATAAAAAGTTGCTAACGTATGTACGTCGCGTCGGTGTGTGTTTGCGCTTTACTATCTTTCAGTCCGACGCCGTCAAAAGGCCCATATCCATATCCTGCCAAACTGGAAATTCCAGACCGCCCGGCTCTCCTTTACATTTCTACCTTCTACCGCGGACCGGCAGATTACGGCATTCCCTTCCGCAAAAGGTTTTTCCAACGAACTTCCATGTGTAATAAAAATAAATGTAGGTATTTATTTCTAGCAAAAAGATTTATAATTGACATATATACATGAAAGATTTTTATCGATGAAATAGTACATACCTTTTTCATATTTGTGTAAATTTTAAAACTCGAGTTTCTTCATTTAGTATGTATGTCACAGTTTAAAAAGGTTATCTTCAAACACCTCTCCAGGATGGCAAAATAATTTTGCGAAAACCGTTATGTAGCATATTATCAAGATATGATGCGCACTTAGACAAACTCAACCCAGTCACTCAGGATTTAGAAAAATTCGGCTTAAATCAACCAGGGCACGTATTTCAAACTTTAAAACTGTTTATTACAAATGTAGAATTAATTCTCTTCGATCGAGTCTTTAGAATGACTATGAAACGGTATGGCTTCATGGTTAGTTTGAACTCCGAGAAAAACCGATAGTAGATAGAAAGGCTAAACGGTAATAGATCCTGTAAACCAATAACCGCGTGTTTTTAGCTCGAATCAATACAAAACTAAACCAAAGAATTGAATAAAACAATCTTTGTAGAAACAATGACGTAGAAATGTCATAATTTTATTGAGTTCTAACAATTTCGTCCACTTTTGTTTCTACAACGAACATATTCACAGTTTATATCCTATTAAAATGACAAATGTGAAAGTTTTGGGTATTTGTTATTTAATAACTTCAGAACGGTTGAACAGATTGCGTTGATATTTGGGTATAGTATAGAATAGTGCATAGGCGATCTACTTACCATCACGGATTAAATACTAGAACAAAAGAAACAAGAACTACGCGGGTGAAACCATAGGTCGCTGCTAGTTTTATTGTACTTTGTTAAAACAATATACAATTAACAAATCTTCTTTCTTTCTATGTTTAATGAACGCGCGCACCGTCTCAGGTATACGAAAGAGCGTTAGCTTGGTAAGCACGTGATACCTAGGTACTGATGGGTCAATCGCATGTCAGCGAGCCGTCAGCGTTCGAGGAAGTCTAGAATTCTGGGCTAGATTTAAATAAACCGTTTTGACGCGGCCGGGCGCGAAAGGAGGTTTTTGTTCAAAAAAGTTGGTATAAGTTTCGGTGTTTGCCGAACGGATGTTTTGATGATTGTGTCTGTTTGAGTTCTAGTTTTTGCAATCTTATCTGGGTAAAGGTACAAGTTCGCGCGGAGACCGCGACGCGAGGGCGCGAATGGAGACCGCAACCGGAGACCAATACAGGCACTTGACACTATGGAATTGTATGGGCGCCAGTTCGCGCCGCGACCGCGACCGCGACCTATCTCGGTCTCCTGTCGCGGTCTCAGCGCGAACTGGCGTCCATACAATTCCATAGTGTCAAGTGCCTGTCGCGGTCTCCGGTCTCGGTCTCCTGTCGCCGTCTCGTGTCGCGGTCTCCGCGCGAACTTGTACGTTTAAGGTACGTTTTTTTGTTTATTGAAACCATTTTTGTTAAAGTTTATTTGTTGTAAAATTTGTAGAGCTAGGTCTATTAGGACTCCTTGTAGAGTCCATCTGGGGAAGTATCACATCTTTTACTCATTTTACCGCCAAGTAGCACAAACATTATTCTGATCCAGTTTGAAAGGCAATATTTTCAGAGAAAGGACGGGTTAAATAGATAAATCAACTCAAAGAGCCGGTGACGAGGAATAGTGGAGTGCTAGATAGTAACTTAGACTTTTTATGTTTCAATAGCTGAATTATACTGTGCTGTTATATGTTCAGGCATGTTGCTTACCATCAGACATGTCCTGTTTGCATCGTCAATCTTTGCTATGAAAACACAATTACGCAGAACAATTTCATAATAATAAAGTAACAACCCATAATATAGTAACAATCCAATAATTAACTACAATATCAGTAATAGGGCTTATTGTAGTTTCTAAGGAACAATATCAACAACCAATGATGTTTTCTGAAAGGTCAACTATTGTCATGTGGGCTTTAATAGAGCAAAGAAAGTAAAGAGAACGGGTCTGATACAAATTTTTCAGATCAGTACCAATGTTTCTGTAAACGTGTAATTAAGTCAAAAGGGGCCTACTCAGCATCATGAAGGACTTTTACTAAAATCGTGAAAATGAGATGTTACGTACATATATTGTCAACCAAACAAGATTTTTGGACTGAATAGGTAGGAAGATTTTATCGCAATATCAATTAGGTACATTTTGTACAAATAGTCTGATAGTAAATAGTAACTGCAGCCAATATTCATCAGCACTTTTCGTTTCGTCGACATGTTAGATATTTCTGAAATACCCTATGGTGAACTCTCTTGGGAAGACCGTGGTCTGAGACTGCCTTATAGGAAAAGGAAAATGCAAAATGGTACAATACCTGAGCTCACTTATCGAAATCAAATCGACTGACCTCGTGGCTCAGTGGGTAGTCACTCTGCCTGCGAAGCCGAGGGATGTGGGTTCGATTCACACCCAGTGCACCAAATATTTGTACTGCAATGTTTGCACTGTGTCTGGGTGTATTTATGTATAATAAGTATGTATTTAAAACTATATAAGTATTATGTAGGTGTTACTGGTACTGGAGAGGAAATGAAACCGCGTCACTGTATAAACTGCTGACTATATTGATCTTAATGATACAAGTGACGCGGGGCGAGAGACTAATCACTCGACCGCTGTCATCCTCTTATATACTAAATATTACCACTTAAGTACGTGCTTCTACAATTATATCAACTGTCTGGCTGCCATAGTACAAACTTTGCTTAGTTTGGTGTCAGATGGTGTTGTGTGTCAATTGTCCACCAATATTTATTATTATAAATGAAAACCGGAGAGAAAGGCCATTCTAAGATGTTGCTCAAGGCTTTGTAACAGTGGGTTGACCATTAATTAGTCTCCTGGTACGTTTCTCAATCATCTCTAATGCCTCAAAGGAGGTCTCGACAGAGCTATTCCAAAGGCGAGGTCAGTACTCCATACTACACATAACCAAGGCTGTATATAAATTTAGCAGTAGCTCAGAAGCAAATACCTTACCTGTTTGAATTTACGTACGCACAGCCCTTTTTGTTTGACAATTTTCATTTCTTAATCAAAATTATTTAAAAGCTTTCACAGTAATAACGTATCAAAATACATAAAACTAACCAAATTCAACAGACATAAAATTAATTAACAATAACAGCTGACACACGCCTCCAGCAACGGCATTTCCACACATAACGCTTTCGTAATAAAGCACAATTTGCCTCCGTAATTGACACATCATAAAAGTCATTTTCCTGTATTTCAATTGAAAATTTATGTTTGCGATACTTCAAACGTCCAGCGAAATATGGTACACGGGAGTATGGTAATCGCTTCGTTTGAAAGTTCTTATTACGATGGTTATTTTTTGACCTAGCCCTGACCAGCCGAAATAGGCACGTTGCGTGATAAATTTAATAGTTCTAGAGTTTGGTAGTAGTAAAAACAGTAAGTATAGTTGAAAGAAATTCGCAGAAAACCGCACGATCATAGGACAGCTTTGTTTTTCGTTTTCTATACCGAAGTTATTTAGAAATTATTGCACCATTTCAAGTTAAAGTCAGCCGATCTCTCTTACCGAGTTAAAACTCGATCCTCGGGCTGAGAGGCGTATCATTGGAGACGCCTATGTGGCCTATGTGGCCAGTGGACGAATACGGGCTGATGATGATGAAGTTAAAACTATAGTATTTAAGGTTTGGGACCACAGTAAAAAAGCTAGTCCGTAAATACTTTCTAACGTCACAACTCATACCCACATTCAGTTGGAAGCGTGTCTAGTATACTGGAGGCCTTATTCCGCTGTATGACAAGTTTGTTTACACTATTTATTTTTGGTAAAAACAATAGACACGAACTAATTAACAATGAGAACTACACTACATAACATAACTACTTACACTTATCATAATATATGTATTCTACCTCAGAGTATTTAATAATTTGTCTGAAGAATTCTGCGTAGACCGATAAAACGATTAAAGTCATAAAGATGATAGAGCTTACTACCACGGCTTTAAGACGTTAAATTGGCCAATAAAAGCCAAAATTTTGGTCAGAGAACATACATATATGAGACACTCGTTCATAAAACTTTTACCGATGAAGTTGCCACAATAGTTTTCCTGATAGCTATAATCTTGGTGTTTTCAAATCGAGAGCGAATCGGTTTCTTCTAGGCAAACACGCTCCATCGTAGACCGCATCGTCGCTTAACATCAGGCGAGATGGCGGTCAAGTGTAATCCTATAAAAGTAAAAAAATAAACCGACTATGCATTTTCCTCTACAAAAAAACAAAAAATTCCCACTGAAAAACGAACTGTGGCATAGTTTCACCGCGAGATGGCAGCGTTCATACAATTACGGAAGAGTTTATATGAGAAACGGCGCTACATCGCGTGTTAAGCCAAATTAAAATTATGAATTGGATTATACAATATGCAATACACGTTTTGAACGTGAAATACAGGCTACTTGGCTTAATAGAAATAAGTATGTGCCTTAATTTCAGGAAATGAAAGAAGGTTTGGGTTCGAGTGAAATTATTTCTCGGGGAAATGTTTCAAATCTTTATATTAATAGGTGAAGCAAAAACGTTGTACCTCTTTTTTCGAATATTGCGCCGATGAAGGATTATGAAATTTTGCATACTTACAGTTTACAAACAGTATGTCCCAGTTTGGCCCGTAGTATATAATACGAGTATATAGGTAACCTATAGCACTCAGGTTCCATGTAAGTATCCCACCGTGAAAGAGTTTTTGAAATCGGTTTTGTAGTTCCTGAGATTAGCGCGTTCACACAAAAACCGCGTCAGTTTTAAAGTATTAGTAGACATAGAGAAGGAGTGCAGAATTCAAATATCTAAAAAAAGTTGGCAGTCATAGGAACTACCGATAGAAATGAAAACTTTATAACTCAGAATTTGAGCTCACTTTGGAAATTACGCGGCTGAAACTGGTGGGCGTGGTATGACCATGGCCATCTTGAAATGCTAACGCATTTCTAGATTGTTATCATCCCGAGCTTACCCGAAGATTTCTTTCAAATGAAAAATGCTCAAGCCCACGCCCTCCGGTTTCACCCGCGTAGTTTCCAAAGTAAGCTCAAATTCTGAGTTATAAGTTTTCATTTCTATCGGCAGTTCCTATGACTGCATTTTTTTTAATAAGAGAGACGAGACGAGCACGAGTTATAGGCGCTCATTCCATCACTGTAAATATTTTTTTCAACGTATTTTTTTGTTTTCTATGCTTTTTTATTTTCTAACCTAATAGATAAACGGAACCCTACCTAATCACTGTAAATTTTTCGTTTGATGGACTTTGAGCATTAAGAATAGCTTAATGAAGCAAATTGGATTACTCAGTCTGCTTCATACATAGTTACACAATACGTGGGCCAGAGGGTTGTTGGGTAGAGATAAGAGAATTAATATAATATACATAATAGAGGTGTGTTAATAGATACTATAATACACCGACTACGGGTGAAGTGGCGGTAACAACATACTTCTGTGCGTGCGTGAAGGCGTAGCTTTGAATCGTGCCGCCTTTTTTATTCATTTTTTTATTAACTTAGATGCGTTTACACTTGACCGCCATCTAGCCTGATGTTAAGTAACGATGCGATCTAAGATGGAGCGTGCTTACTTCTGGGATTATATGCAATTACAGATATTGTTTTGTTATTTTTCGACCGCCTGAATGTTACCATAAGCAGCCCACTAAATGTGCCCCCCACTGTTGGGGCTTAGAGTTTTCACTCGCAAGGAGAGAGTCAAATGTTTCCAGAGAAAATACAGGGCATAGAGATGGATCATGTTGTATCTCTGGGTGACGTGCGCAGTGCAGTGCTAGGAAATGGTTTCGACTCTTCATGTTCCAATAGCTGTCATACTGCGCTGTTATGGCCAGGCGTGTTGCTTACCATCAGGCACATGCCATGCTCGTCTCGTCTTAACTGTAAAAAAAGTATTTACATGTATGTGTGGCATCTTAGTCAAAATAATTTCAAATTCAATTTTCCAACTAAATTTTAACAGTTCAATGTTAAACGTAAATGTAATTAAGTCGTTCCGAAAAATAACAAAATAACCTTTGAATAACACAAATTGTAGTCGGCGTGCCATTCAGCTACGGCCGCTTGCTGCGAGACCGAAATCAGTAGACACCACTGAAATTTACCGGTATTATGTTGCACCGGTATTTTTTTCCTTGTCCGCGACAATGTTGAATAAATAATAACAATATATATATTGTTATTATTTATTGGTGGACATTTCTCACACAACATCATCTAGTGCGAAATTAATTAACTAATCGAAGTTAATATTCAAAGTTTGTATTATGGGGGCAAGAGAGATGATGTGATATTTATTATGTAGAAAAATTATACATTTATTACACAACTTTTAAAAATTCTATCTTGTAAAATACCTACTTGTTAAGTATAGATACACACCCAGATATGGAACAAATTTTAAATTTTCGAGACGAGCGCAGTGTAGTGCTAGGCAGTGTTCTGCACTCTTTATGGTCCAATACCAGCGTGACAATTTGCTGCTATAGACAGCCGTTTCGCTTATTATCAGTTGTCCGTTTTGCTCGTTTCGTCACTCTAAGCATCACTTTGCTCTCGTCACCCAAAGATATAAGATGCTTTATCTCTACGCCCTGTAATTACACTGAAAAAAAATATGAAAATGTACATGTTTTGGGATAATCTGTCATAAGGTAATCTATACAAAATACCACAAAACGACGACATATAGAACATTCTGTCAAGCCCCATATAGTGAGACTGTCGACATCAGATAACAAATAAAGTGGCCAAGTGCGAGTTGGACTCGCCCATGAAGGGTTCCGTTGCAGCAAGTAACATTATATACATAGTACACATAGTTCTTGTAGTTCGTTGTAACTTTGATCGAAGTTTCAATAATAGTGTATTTATGACGTATTAAAAAAAACTACTCATCAGATCGAGTTCAAACTAATTTTCGTTGGTAGTTTACATGGTAATGTACATCATATATTTTTTTTAGATTTTTCATTCTCTTACTTTAGAAGTTAGAGGGGGGGGGGACACACATTTTACCACTTTGGAAGTGTCTCTCGCGCAAATTATTCAGTGTAGACGAAAATGATTTTAGAAACCTCAACATCATTTTTGAAGACCTATCGATAGACACCCCACACGTGTAGGTTTGATGAAAAAAACAATTTTGAGTTTCAGTTCTCAGTATGGGGGGCAACCCTAATTTTTCTTTTTTTTTAATTTTTCTGTTGAAATCTTAATGCGGTTCACAGAATACATCTACTTACCAAGTTTCCACACTGTAGTTCTCATAGTTTCGGCAAAAAGTGGCTGTGACATACGGACGGACAGACAGACATGACGAATCTATAAGTGTTCCGTTTTTACGTTTTACGGAACCCTAAAAAAACATTATAATTTTATATATAAGTCGGCAAATATCAGTACTAGGGTCGTAGAGCCGATGCTTAGGGGATGCCAGGTAGATCCTTAATTTTTCTTAAGGGCTTCAGAAAAGCCGAGCCGAAAAACTTAAGCCGAAGTCGTTTCGTCTGAAGTGCCCTTGTGCTAGTTGTCGTACGAAATGGACTAATAATAAGTGAATATGATAAGTATATGCTTATAGTATGTTTAATTTAGATTTTCACGCATTCTCTATGTACATAAGTTCATAAATATAGTTAGTTACCAAAGATCGGTAAGCAGTAAAGGCCATCTGCGACCAACAGGTCCGCAAAAATTGTCAGCCCCACAGAGAATTAAGCAATTTATAAAACATGTTTAAATTATACCGATTTTTCAGGTTACGTAGTCCTCTGAACGTTCTGTTCGCATTTTGTGTAATAGGAACGGCCATGCTAATGTAATTTACTTTTTTTAGTTTTCCTCTTTTAAAATGAGAGAAACTCTATGCTATTGAGGTTGGCGGTCGTGCGGTTTTTACTGCTACAAAATATATTTGAATTAGATATTTCAAATGTTGCAGCGCACATATGCAGCCGGTGAATGCTGGTTTCAACCTTACGAAACTTAGTTTAACCAGACCAAGTTGCATTCAATTTTGAACTGTGTGTAACACTTACGATTCTGTATTAGTTCAATAGGCGAAATGATTAAATAAAGTAATGGACTAATTAGTTTATCAGTTAGATTATTAAAAATAGTGTACACGTGTTTTTTCTTTTGTTTCACAAACAAAAAATGAGAAGGATACAGTGCTTAGAAGTTTCGAGTGATGTCACTTTATATTATGATAATTATAATTTGAATAGTATGATTTTTACGAATACGCGACAACTCCTCACTCCATATGTTTGATGATCTATATCTTTGTCCATTTTTAATAATTCGATAAAACAAAGAATCAAAACCGTAATCTACCACGCTGGCCCAGCTTGACCTCGAAAGATTCGATTCTCGGAACATTTCCGGTTTTCTCAGAAAGTTTTCCTACGCCATTTTTAAGTTCTCGAGTTAAAAGTGTCATGGTTGACGTTTCAAAGGCGAAGCCGGTTAACAGACAAACGTAAAGATTTGATTTATTCCGCTTTTGGAATACAAACTTCTGAACTATGGATTACGTTTCCTGGGTCTCATAACCTGGATGTCCTGAAGTCGAGAGTGAAATAGTTTATTTAAATAGGAAAGCGCACTCAATCATAGACCACAGTATTGCTTACCATCAGGCGAGATTGCGGCCAAATCCAAGTGCAAATATAAACATATTGTTTGATATTTTTAAATTAGCACTAGCCAACCCCAAACCAAACATAGCTTGCTGTATACCCAGAGTTTCAAATAACATTGTACATGTCGAAGTTTGGCTGTTTGGATGTTTGTTGCTCAATCGCGTGAAAACGGTTGAATGTAGTTATTGTAGTGGTAGGACTCGTGGCAAAGTCCGCCTTGGGGAAGTACCACACCTTCGCCAGTTATTCTACCGCCAAGCAGTAATGTGAAACATCACTGTGTTCCGGTTTGAAGGGCAATGTTTCCAGAGAAATTACAGGGCTTAGAGATATAACATCTTAGATATCTGGGTGACGAGCGCAGTGCAGTGCTAGGTAATGATTTGGACTCTTCATGTTCCAATAGCTACGTGTCACTGTGCTGTTATGTGGCAGGCATGTTGCTTTTCATCAAGCGCATGTCTCGTCACTCTGTATTTAAAAAAAAACTAAATAAAAAAAACGGTTGGATCGAGTTGAAATTTGGAATACAGATTATAGTCTGGAATAGCATATACGCTACTTTACATTGCGGAAAAAAGACGGTAACATGAACTAAGCGGGTAAAAGCGCGGGTCGCTGCTTGTGTAGGTACATTTGAAACGAAGTGATTCCTGAATATAAATAAACGATTTCATATATTTTCGTCGATTAATTTCTATGTAATATGTTACAATAATGAGAATTTCTAAATAAAACCAATAATAAATAACGTTTGGTGGTAGCATAATGTTTGAGAATAGCTGAATCAATTTGGCTAACTTTGCTTCTGAAATATTTGTGAAGGTACAAAGAGAGTTTAAAAAGAGAGAAAATATAATAAATACTAACAGGACCCCGCGATTTCACCCGTATAGTTCCCGTTTTTTTCCGGGATGAAAATTCTATGTGTTATTCCAGACTATAATCTATCTGTATACCAAGTTTCAACTCGATCCTTTCAGGCGGAATGTTTGTTGCTCAATCTTGATTGATGAAGACTTGATTGAGCAACAAACATTTAAACATTAAAACTTTCGCAAATACTAAAATTTATTACATTTTATAAGATAAATTGTGTAAATGAACGACAGTTTATTTTCCGATGCCAACTGCTCGTATCTGTCAAACGAATGCATCCCGTTCAGAAAAGTTGTGGGTGGTACGAAGTTTGTCGGGTCCGCTAGTTTATCTATAAAGCCATTGATCAAATATGTCAAGTACGCCATTAAAATTTAAAAAAATGTTGAGGATGTAAATATTTTATTTGTGGTACAAAAAACTTTCACCTTTAAATTATTATTGGTGTGATTAATTTTGGTGTGATTAATTTTAATATGACGTAGTAAATGTTAAGAATGTCAAATTCAAATTCGGATATCAATTTCTTGTTGTTGTTACAAGTTCAGGTTCTACAGCAACCATTTCTGATAAGTAAATCATTCTGTTCAAGTTTTACTAAAATATTTACATTTAATAATTTACAAAATTTACACAAAAATTGACAGTTGTCCCACTGCTGGGCAAAGGTCTACCCCATAGATAAAATAGTATATGTAAATTCTTTGGTCTACCCTAATTCACTCCATTTAAATTGAGCCGACTATTAAAAAGTTAACAAAAAAAATACAGTCAAAATGGTATTTACAAACTATAATAAAAATGTATAGTTAATATCCAAGAAATATCCAAAAGTGAAATTTACGATTATAGACGATTTAACTCTTGCGCAACAAGGAAACTTCAACAAGGAACCGGGGTTTATGACGCTCGCAGTATATCTTAGGATTTACCGGCTAATGTGTTCTTCAACGGATATTTTCCGGGCTCTCAAAATGTTGTGTATTGAAAATGTTTGTAGTATAAATATTGGAGGACATTTCACACACAACACCATCTAGCCCCATACTATATATTTTTAAATACATCATCAACATCATCATCAACAGCCCACTAAATGTTTCCACTGCTGGGACTCGGGGCCTTCTCTCGCAAGGAGAGAGTTAAGGCCATAATCCACCACGCTGGCCCAGTGCGGGTTGGTGGATGACACATGACTTCGAAAGATTCTAGGTATATGTCGGTTTCCTCACGATGTTTTCCTTCACCGTTTTAAGTTAGCGGCATTACGCACATGACTTCGAAAAGACAGTGGTGCGTGTGGGGTTTGAACCCGGGGTCACCGGATCGGCAGGCGCCGTTTTCCCGACTAGACCAGCCGTAACTTAAATACATACCTACTTATTATACATAGAAAATGCCCTGTAGGTAGTGATAGGACTCTTTGGAGAGTTCGAGCAGAAAGTAAGTAAAGAAGTTACTAATTCCCGAGCTACACGCAAGGGCGGGTCCGGCATTGGCTCTAGCGGTGGGACAGATGGCTCCAAGGGTCACGAGGGACAGGACACAAAACTGAGCGATAAGGACATGCGTTTTAATCAGTGGTCCACCTAGGTACTGGGCCCAACCCAGGGGAGGGGTCATGACCCCCCCCCCCCCCCTGGATCGGCGCTTGGCTACACGAAGCTAGGTTTCCAGATAAATTACAGGGCTTAGAGATATAACAACTTAGATCTCTGGGTGACGAGTGCAGTGCAGTGCTAGGTAATGATTTGGGCTCTTCATGTTCCAATAGCTGCGTGTCACTGTGCTGTTATGTGGCAGGCATGTTGCTTACCATCAGGTACATGTCCTGCTCGTCTCGTCACTATTTATTAAAAAAAAAAAAAAAGCTGGGATAGCAAGCTAGTGTTAGTAAGCTAGCAATCTAGTACTTCTAGCTTCGTGTAGACAAAACTAGCGTTACGTAGCGTTGTCTACACGAAGCTAGAAGTACTAGCTTGCTAAGACTAGCTTGCTATCATAGCTTGAAAAACTAGCCCCGTGTAGCTCGGGCATTAAGGCGTACTTGTTTAAAGAATACCACTGCTGGGTGGTCTTCCTTGGGAAGTACCATACTTTTTACAGTTATTCTACCGTCAAACAGTAGCATAAAGACGATAGCTATATTCCGGTTCGAGGGGCAATATTTTCAGATAAATTACAGCGTAACGAAATAAAAGATTTTTCATCCCACCACCTCGGAAAGTGTACTTTTGCTCTTCGTAATCAGGGCGCAAAAGTCGTTTTTACCTTCTAGATAGTAAAGTTAATTTGAATTTAGAACATCATGTGCAGTAAGTTTTTGAGTTCAAAACATAATTAAACCTATTTATTTCTACCTCCTTGGTGCCAAATTTATAATTTTTTTTATATATTTTTTTAAAACTCTGAACCTCCTTGGTATACTTTTTTTTTAATATCCTTTGCGCGCAATTTTCTTTTCGCGTATGGTGGATAGATGTAATGTAAGCCATACACGCTACGGTCTACCGGAGAGGTCTACCTGTGCAGGCATGCCTGCGCAGGTAGACCGGAGTGTGTGTGGGAAGCCTGCGCAGGCGACCGGAGCAAGATCGAAAATCAATTCTGTTCGGTTGGCCTGCGCAGGCATAACTGCACAGGTAGACCTCTCCGGCAGACCGTAGCGTGTATGGCTTACATAAGGAACGTTATCTCAAATGGCAGAACATTCAAAAATGCTATGAATGAATCAATTGTAGACGAATTAAAGTATGCCGAGTTAAACAATTTAATATTATGATCGACTAAAATAGTTACTAATTTCAACTACTTGCGTAGTAAATTTTGAGAAAACATGTACTAACTAGAATACTATTTTTCACGAATTCTGAATAATACGTTTATTTATTTGTTTATTTTTTATAGCGCTACCATAATTCAATGCATTTAGCGGACACTTTTTCTGTCTCTCTCTCTCTCCATATTTTCACGTCATATTGTTATTGTTAAAACCATGGTTAAATTAACTCAAAGTTAAAACCTTAGGTTAAAAACAGGAAAATTGAAAACAAGTGAAAAATCGAAAATAAATAATTCTAGCACGAAGAAGTTTATTTGACGCCCACAGAATTGGCTGAAACTGTTAATAGGTTGGATTTGAAGTTTGTTGAAGGTTGGATGAAAAGTAACGTGTTGCACTAGAGTGCAAAGATTTTTCACCTTGTGCTCTTTTGATTCCCTTGCTACGCTCAGGATTCTAATTTTTGAATCACTCGCTGCCTTCGCTTGCTCAGTGATCAAAATTGAGTACGCGGTTAACAAGCAACTTTCCACTCTTGTACAACAAATAACTATTCTCTAAGTATTACAACATAGATGGGTTACGGACACTGTGGAGTGATAGGGAGGCAGTAATTTGGAATAGTGTTCAAATAGGCGCGTAGCACAGTGCTGTTATGGACGGGCGTGTTGCTTACCTTAAGGCGCATGTCTTGCTCTTGCTGTAATTCTTAATGTAAAAAATTGGATGTTTGTAGCGCCATTACGTATTTATGGATAGGGTTGAAATTTGGAACGCAGTTAGATTATAGGCTGAAATAAGTTTTCATTGCGGGAAAAATGGGAACGGAAGTTGTCGATGGTAGTACTAATAATGTTAAAAATGCAAAAGTTTGTGAGAATAGATGGATGGATACGAGTATTTGTTACTCTTTCACATAAAAAATATTGAAGGGGTCTTGATGAAATTTGGTACACAAATAAATAATAGTGTGGAATAACAAAATGGTTACTTTATATAAGGGAAAAATAAGTGGATTGGGAGTAATATATTTCTTCGAAACCTATCTTAAATAAACACCCGTTGTCCACTGATATTTGTACAATCGTGTACGTTGCACGCATAATCGGTTCAGTAAAATTAGCGCGATAGATGCGGCAAATTGACAACTATGTACTCGTATTTAACGATCATATAGCATTTAATGTACCGTTAGAGCAACAGTTTACAACATATAGCGGCTGTTTATTGCAGCTTGTAATTAAAATGAAAGCCATCAAAGCCCCGAGTCACGATTGGCCACATTTCGCGCACCGCACCCAACTGTAACACTAACTTAGATTACTTACGCATAACTTATACTCGATAGGATTGAGTACTTAAGCTCTCATCATCATAGCCTCAGCCATGTAAAACAGACGATTTAAGCAATACTGCTTAAATTAAATTATTATTTTAACATTATTATTACATTAAATTTTCCAAAGATACCTTTGGAAAATTTAATGATACCTTTTGCATGGTACAGCACTATGTTTGTTATCAGAGACTACACCATCCAGATGAGCATTAACAATTGAAACACTGCGAAAATGGAGGTTATGAGCCGGAAGCTTTTGTTTAAAATATTGTTGTGTAGATTAGAGAGAACAGATTACATATATTAAACCCTACCGGAATTTCAATTGAAAAAAAAAGATGAAAACCAATGTTTACTTTAAAAAAGCATCTCTTTAAGAACTCCTCATGTATGAGTCAACTTGGGAAGATACTGAACCTTAGCCAGCAATTCTATAGACAGCAGTAATCGACAAACTATAGGATTTATAAAGATAGCAGGATACTTAACGATAGCAGGATTCGTCAATATCATTATGGTTATAATGTCCATTGCTGGATTTAAATCTTTCTCATGATTCACCTCTCTACCTAAAGAACAGGCTTTCGTTTTCAACCAGCATCGGTTACTTCCCGCATATCGTCATTCCATCGAAGTGCATTAAGACCCTACTACTCGATAGTAACATAAGCCTTTCGAAAATTTCAACTGTTAGGTACAGTATGTATCTTAAACAAATAATTTAGATTTCTGTGGTTAGATACCTGTTATGGTTGGAACAATGTGGCCCCAAAATAGATTACACAGGCAGACATAGAGACATATCGCAGAGTCGCAGACTGAGTAAGGTGGACGTTAATCAGTCTCCGGTATGTCTTAACATAAGAAGGGTCTAATGTAATGTAAAATATCTACTTTTGAATATGAATGGGTTTATTAACATCTAGCAATGCTCGGGTCTCTCGGCTACGTACGTAGTTCTGTATTTTATATTATTTACGTATTTCATAACTTATTCCACTAAGATTATAAACGCAAAGGTAAGAATGTATAGATGTATGTTTGTTACTCTTTAACGCAAAAACTACTGAAGGGATTTGAATGAGTGAAGCAAACGATATTTACGTACCCGTTAAAACATTTAATATAACCTTAATAACAGCAATAATCCTTAATAAAAGCAATTTTATAGTTATGACGAATTCTTGAAAAATTTAATTTGAATGTACCTAAATGAATATTATTTTAATAACAGGGACAGGACATTTGTATGTTAAATACACAATTTACAATATTATACAGACAAATCAATATAATTTAATCAAATACTGCAATTACCTATTTAATAATTTTAGTACCTAATGTAAGTTGGAAAATAAAATAAGTTACACATTGTAAACAATAAATATTATGACTTGTAACAATTGTTATCAATAAAGGATTATGATTATGATTATAATCAATCAGTCAAAGACACGAAAGCAAGCACTGTATGTCTGCCGTGGCCGCTGTCTGGAGCCAAAGTCTCTTCTCCGCCCCCAGGCCCCACCACCTCAAGCCCGTTTAGTTTTAGTCGCACGATGTTGCCACTCCTTGCACCTTTTTTGCGTTTGAAACGGGGTTGCCAACAAAACATTTTAAATCTGAATGTCACATTTATGCTCACCAACAGACAAGTTGATGGTCAAACGCGGTTTTATTTGTATTAAATAAACTGATTAAGTAGCCATATATATGAACACAACCCTGACAATTTTCCTCCAAACCCCGTAACGGTTCCTCCTATATAGGTTCCACGTCTACGCGTCTTAGACGGGTTGTAATATAATGGATGTGGCGATCGAATCCGAAAATACCCGAACATTAGCCGGTGATAAATGATGATCGGATGTTCGAGATTACCCGTCATTTGTTACGTGATCAAAAACTGGCTCCGTGCTGGTTCACGTACGAGTATGTTCGGAGACCTACGAACATACTCTATGCAATCGTGGTAAAAAAAATGTGCGTGTCCTTATGTACGCATGAAAAAAGTTAATACCTTTTCTTTACATTCCTTCTGATATAAATAACTGTTGTTTTTACTTTTATAGGTTCACACTTGACCCCCGTATCGCCTGATGTTAAGCGACGATGCGGTCTAAGACGTGCTTACCTTAAAAGTAGAGTTAAATCTTGGTATCTGGTATGTTGGTATCGATAGTGAATCGGTTTGTTCTAGGTTCATCGTAGACGCTCCATCGTAGACGCTCCATCGTAGACCGCATCATTGCTTTACATCAACCTATAATAGTTAAAAATTATGTTTGAAATACGACGAAAATGTTAGATGTTATGTGATCTGACAAGTGTGGTGCCAAACTAGGAAATAATTTTGTCTCTTCATGTGCCAATAGCTGAAAACACTGCGCTGCTATGGGCAGGTGCTGGTTACCATTAGTCAACATTGTCCTTCAAACCAGAATACAGCAGTGCCGGCACATTACTGCTTGCCGTAAAACAAACTGGAATAGATGTGGTACTCCCACAGGACTTTGCAAAGAGTTCAATCACTACAATAACGTATATAACTGGTGAAGTAACCTTTTTCATCTAATTAATGATTCAGTTTGAAGTTTTACTCAATCGTGTTATTCTGCTCACGCCACCGGCGCGTACCGTGCTTGCGAGCAGGATAGCACGCGATGCCTTCCATTACCAGATTTTCGTAGTATGAGTTTCTAGTTGTGTTGGTAGTTAAGCCAATTTCATAAAATAACTAGCAATGGTGAAGAAGGCGTTGTCAACCCCCGATGGATAATATTGTTTTTTTTTAGTTCATTATCTTGCGGTAGGTACATTCGTTTTTTTTAAGTTGGTGATTTTGAAATTATTTTATCCTTTTTGATTACGTTTTAATCTTTGCTTCGTGGGAGTTTTTCAAAATCTTTAATTTTGAGTTTTATTTTAACTTTTTAGACTTTTTAAACTTTTAACTTTTAAACTTTTTAAACTTTTTAGAGAGCATAGACAATCATTTTCATATTTTAAAGGAGCTACTGTTATTGTTCTATTTGGCTGTCGAGTTCTATCGAGTTTCATTATAGCATACAGACACCTAGAGTACATCAAAATCAGACCAGTAGCTTTGGAGAAAAATGGCAACATTGTTTTGCACAAACAAGTTTGAAGCAACGCCCCGTCCCGCAGAGTTGTCACCGTAATATCTATCTAAGAACATGCGTCAAACAAACCTAAATCTATCACTGATAACTGCATCAAAATCGAACTAGTAATTTTGGACGAAAAATTGGTGAAATTGAATTGCACAAAAAAAATATTACTGCAGTGCTCCCTGGTGAGTTTTCACCATAATCCTTTTTGAGAACATGAGCCAATTAAACCCTAACCCATCATCGAAAACTGCATCATTTTTGGAAAAGCATTTTTGGAGAAACATGGAAACATTGATTAGCACAAAAAAATAATCCTGCAGCGCCCCTGGGAAGTTGTTACTGTGATATCTGCCTATCTAAAAACATCCACCAATAAAACCTAAACCAGCCACTGAAAACTGCATCAAAATTAGACAAGTAGTGTTGGAAAAATGGTAAAATGGTAGATCGAACTCAAACAGATAAATTTGACCTTAACTCAAGTTTTCTGAATCGATAGTTAGCCGTGGTCTAAATGCTGTTTAGAATAATATCTTGATTAAGAGTTCAAATTCCAAAAGTAAAATAAGGTATTAAAAGTGCTACGAAATCATTTTTAACCTTTTAAAACACTTTAAAAGTACAAATCACTCCCTGAGTCGACCTACTGTTCGACCATGAATTTGCGAAATTAAAAAAAAGCTAGACACGCTAAAGTGCGACGACCAGACGAGAAAGTAATTGTTTGTATTTTCAAACAATATAAAAAACATTTCACTGCTGTGTCCCAAATATATACCAAACGCTTATAATATAGATCATAAGCAGCTCATTAAATGGTCCCATGGGTGGGAGTCAAGGCCTTCGCAAGGAGAGGGTCAAGGCCATAATCCACCACACTGGCCCAGTACGGGTTGCCGGAAGACGCCTCTAAAGATTGAAAATGAAAATGTTTATTAGAACATAAAAACTTAAGTTACTTACAATCACCAACATAATGAAACATGTAGAGTAATTCTTGGAATATGTCAGTTTCTTCAAGATGTTATTCACCACCATTTTGCAACCATAATATTACCATAATTATAATTATATTCATATTTACAGACTAAAACAACAGATTCATTTTTTCATAGGTAACCCTTCAAATCACTTTCAAGGACGAATCGCTCCCCACACTAGATTGCGTTTGAGAAATCGTGTCGGTGTGAAGTGTCCGACCATGAATATGCGAAATTAAAAAAGGCTAGACGGCCAGACGGGAAAAATAATTCAGTTTCACTCCAAGTTAAATTCACCACTTTTTGAAAGTTTAACATAATTTTATCATCGCTCAAACATGACCGAATTTCCTTTATAAATAAAGGTGAAAATATGCTGTTCCCCTAACGTCCGCCCAATTCCACCCTCTTTTACGAGCCAAGTCGTAAACCGGGTTGCGACGGCGAAATTCTATTTTTGAAGTTTATATACCCGTCCCGGACCCGGCCCGGACCGGGCGCGTATTCAAATCCGGATTCTCTTTGTTTAGAAATACGTTATGCCAAATTAAGTGTTGTTCTTTTCTTGCGGACGCCTTAAGGGTCAAATATTTGGGCGCGAGGCGTAAACGGAAGGCCTTTTCTGGCCTGATAGCGGTGTGGAGTCATCGTTTGAGTAATAAATTACGCTAAATTGACAGGAGAAAATGCGTGTTTCAAAGCCCTATTCTGCGGTGACGTGCTTTATCTATTATACCGTAAAAAGCTACGGCCTTTGATGTATTACAGCTAAGCTCTTTTATTAAAATTTGAAAAGGGAGACAAAGTTGTCACTTTTAGACAGTTTTCAGTGAGATGTGGACGAATTCCTTTACACAAATATGTGGACTTTTGGTATCTAGAGTTTTATTTAAACAAACTGATGTTAGGACGTTTAAATTGAAACTTTCTTCAAAGCCTCGGTTGTCTTATTGGACCTGTGCATTTACTTGCATAACATAGCATACTAAATATTGCCACTGCTAGGACTCGAGACCTTTTCTTGCAAGGCGAGAGTCAAAGCCATATTCTACCGCGCTGGTCCTGTTACTTAGAAGAAGAAAAATTACAAAAATAAATGTATCTTAAACATTTTGACCAAACTTATTGTATCATCAGCGTTCGAAATCTTCCGAAAGCGTTCGACTTTTCTTTGATAAATTGAGCAAATTTAGGGTTGAAGTTGAAGAATTAGCTCTTAGCCCAAGAATGTAATATTTGTCACCGTAAAATTGTGAAATCCGTCCGATTACAATCTAACAACGGCTACGCTAGATTATAAACTAACATAACCTACCGTGGATTTATAATCTCACGCGCTCTCGTGGTAAGTTGTAAGCTGACGGTTATTGCAATTGTAAATTGCGCTTAGATATACCTACGTTGTAAACTGCATCTTTAAATCGAATTAAAATAAATAAACAGATAAAATGGCAGACGTGAAATTTTTAGTTTGATTGGTACACTCAAGAAATTTAAACATATAAAAGATACATAGAGAAGAATACCTTACTTAATATCTTACATATTTTATATATGTTAAAGGAAGAGGCTGAACTCCCACAACACAGGTCACCCAAGTGTGGGAATTCAGTTTACCGACGCAGCTTATCTGTCTACCCTCTTGTTTTATATTTATATTAGTTTATATATTTTACATTTTATCGTTTTAGATACAAACATACGAATATACATAGCTATTGCTAAAAATGTCGAAGTTATTTCCAGACGCAATTTAAAAAATATTTAGATTTTTAACAGGTAAATAGTAATGTTTAATCCATAATCGTATATTACAGTATTACCATGTGGCAACGCTATTATTATCGCCTATTTTTCGCCAAGCCCTGCATCTGTTTCCCAGACATGAAGAATAAGAAGTATGATGTACATTTATGTTCCTGTCACGGATAACGCACAGATGGAGTGATATCTGTTCTTAGTTCTACGGAGCTAGCTATAAATTGTGGCTGTCTGTCTGATATTCCGAGGCCGTAAGATATTTTATTTCCAGTTACGTAGTATTTTTAAACTATAATATCTGGGCGACCGAGCTTTGCTCGGCTTAAACATTGAGATACCTACATATAAAAGGCACTCAGTAATAAATTTTCTCAAAAAAAAAAAATTTAAACAAAAGAGAAGCCGTCTAGGTTCGTACCCGGATCTACTATTTCTTGACTGCCCAACTTCCCCCCTGAGCTATTATACTGACACACAATATCGCGAAATTTACCGTCGCGTTCTAATGTTAAATGTAACAGTTTTTCAGTATCTAAAAATGCGCATAAAATGATAAAATGTTTTTTAAAATGAAACCTAGTTAGATCGATTTATCGTCCCCGTAACCCTCTGCATACACAATTTCATGAAAATCGTTCAAGCCGTTTCCGAGATTCAGATACTATAAAATATATTATATACAAGAATTGCTCGTTTAGAGGTATAAGATAGGTTTGTAGGTTTGTACATAATCACCATCTCGTCTGGCATTAAGCTGGTGTAAACTAAATAATAGTCGTATTTTTTCATTCGATATATTATTATCTATTTACTATCAGCAGCACGAGGTTCCATCTTTTGTATTTATAATGTTGGTAAGCATTTTAAAAACCATTTCGATAAAAAACATATAAATTATAGTGTTAGTTACTGTCATTTGGATACTTTTTATCGATAATTATTTATGGAGCCATAAATCATAGTTTTTAGTTAACAACACCAAGTTATTTGGTTTTTGCCCTGTTACGATGTATAAAAAGAAAAATTTGGAATCATCTAGTGAGAAAGTCATCAATTCGCACGGCCAGTCTTTGAATGAAAACGGACATGAAGGCGATATTTTAACAGAATAAATGTTTTTTTTTATACGGGCGACGCAAGTCGAAGCAAATTATAAAGTTACGATTGCTTTGTAAATGTTTATAACAAAGTTAAATTTCTTATTAAATTATTGTCGAAAACATTCAATCTATTTTTCTTTAAAACTGTTTTCGACCCGGATATGTAACAAGCTACGGTATTTTGGCACAACTCCACACATTCAATCGAGTTGAAACCTCGCGTACATAATAATAAGACAATAAATCGTAATTTCTATGCTAAGCCATCTTACTATGTCTTTGGCTGTAATAGTGTCCGAACTTTATGGTCCTTTGTCCAGGAAACTGCCGCAATTTTATGGATTCGTTTTGTAGCTTCGTCTGAAAATTTTCGGCTAATTTAAGATCTTTACTGTGTTAACCTAAAATATTATCCCTACTAGTATTATAAACAGGAATGTTTGTGAATGTGTATTGATTGGTAAAGCTCTTTCACCCAAAAACTACAGTAGGGATCTGGATGAAATTTGGTACGTAGATAGAAAATTGTTTGATTTTTATTTCGATATAATACAGAATAAAAAGAAAAAAAAAGAATATAATAATAGAGAATTTATAAAGATGTATCCAAACGTCTTTGTGATGCAACTCGTGACCAAAATGCAGGCCTTTATTTTGCTCAGCGAATAAGTATCGCCATTCAACGTGGCAACGGGGCCAGCATTTTGGGCACGATTCCCCCTGGCACTGGTCTTTTAGATTAAGTTCGTGTACATTTTGTAAATAAGTATATTTATATATGTAGTTGTATATATAATTGATACTTCTTAATCCTATGTTATTTTAATATTATTTTGTAAATTCTTCTTGTCCTGAATAAAGTAGTTTGTATATAATACAGATTTAAATACAAACTTTCCCAATTAAAGCTAAAAGTTCTTTGTTCATAAATATACAATTTACACGTTAATTAGTAAAAAAACACAAAATTAAAAACATAAGTACAAATAAGTAACATAGGTACATTTTCAAAGTTAGAAATGAAATCGAAATAAACTAAGTGTCAAGTATTTTCTGTAAACTTCAATTTTACAAATTTATCTTTACTTTGCCATTATTTTCTAAGAACTTGCTGTTAGTATCTACAAAAAGTTTGGTCTATACGTCAGCTTTTTAATCTATTTGGAAGCAACTGAATTCATAATATTAAAAGGATAGATTTTTTCCATTAACCGGGGTTTGAGGGGGTTAAGGCACTGCCAGAATAAAAATAAATAAATACCATTTCGTATACACGTGTCTGAAAATGTTACATAAAAAGTAATATTTTTATTTTATATCAAAACAGAAATGAACGCCCAGAACGTGCAACGTAAATAACTGTCTTATATTAGCCTCAGAAATATTCCCTAAACCTAAGTAAAGAAAAAGGATACTGTGAAATAACGCAAACACCTTACTTATTATACATGCGCAAGTTTAGATGTTTGTTGCTCAATGACGTCGGAACGACTAAACGGAACAAGTTGGAATTCCGAACACAATTATATTTTAGTCAAGACTAACATATTAAGCGGATAGAGCCACAAAGAGCTGCTAGATTGTTTTTTTTTAAACTATAAAAGCTCACGTTTGTCCTCATGTTACCAAGTAACAGACAGACAAGGTCATACTGGGTATAAAATTCTTTACTTTTCGTTTAAAGGTTCTCAAATTACAGGAACAGGAAAATACTGCTGTTAGCAGTATAACTGGCCTGGTAGCTCAATTGATAGTAAGTCGTAGAGGGTACGATTTCTACCCAGGGCAAATAATGATGTTTGAACACATACCTAGAACTATGCCGGTGAAACTGAGAGGCTGTTGAAAAATAAATAATTAATTAATAGTTTTCTAAATTCACGCAGTTGCAGGTTCATACCACGAATTTAATATTTGCTTGGATTACGTGATGATAGCCTCAACGCTACGTATCAATACTTGGCCCATAAAGTTAGGATAGTTTCAGATTTCACAGTAATGCTCCTCTCTGTGTTGCTAGTCTAGTCGGGGGAACGGCGACTGCCATTTCGGAGCCCCGGGTTCAAATCCCACGCGCACCACTGTCTGTTAGCGCCATTACGCACATGTCTTATGTGCGTAATGGCGCTAACTTAAAAGGTGTAAAGAAAAAAATTGGCAGTCATAGGAACTGCCGATAGAAGTGAAAACTTATAACTCAGAATTTGATAGCTTACCTTGGAAACTACACGGATGTAACCGGAGGGCGTCGCCTGGCCATCATGGCATGACCATCTAGACATGCACCAGCATTTCCCATTGGCTGACGCATTTCTTGATGGCCATGCCATGATGGGTAGGCCACGGCCTTTTAGCATTTCCCATTGAATGACGCATTTCTAGATAGCCAATGGCTATGGTCCCGAGTTTACCCGAAGATTTCTTATCATTTCCGAGCGTGACGCTAGAATTCATTTCACAGCCCTCGAAAAATCTGTCTAGGCGCGCCAAAAGAAGTTTTCAAAGTGGCTTAATTGCCAAATACCTGGAATCTTTCGAGGTCATGTGTCATTCACCAGCTTGCATTGAGTCAGCGTGGTGGGTTGACTCTCTTCTTGCGAGAGAAGGCCCCGAGTCCCAGCAGTGGAAACATTTAGGGGACTGGTTATTTATGCTATCTATATTCTGTTTGTTGTTTACATGAAAGCGCTGCGGCACGATAGAACAAAGGCATTAAGCCAGTTTATAAAATAAGAACCTGCTCAACGGAGAGTGCAACCAACGAGGTGTCTACCTCACGTTTTCATTACATGGTTCCGTATTATAGCGACTGATTTTCGCTCAGAAAACTTGTGGTTTGTATAAAAGTGCCATTTTGATGAATCCCTACATTTACAAAATTAATCCTATACCTATACAATAACTTGGAATTAAAAAACCCAACTGCAAAAAATGTACATAAAAACATTATGTAAAACAATATACTATTTATCTAAACCACATCTATACTAAGGGCACTTAGGTGAATGAGACGAATCTAACGATATCTTAATTGTCAGAATCCATCCAGCCGTTTGGAAGTTTTTTTTTTTTAATGAATAGTTACGAGACGAGCAGGACATGTGCCTGATGGTAAGCAACATGCCTGCCACATAACAGCACAGTGACACGCAGCTATTGGAACACGAAGAGTCCAAATCATTATCTAGCACTGCACTGCGCTCGTCACCCAGAGATCTAAGATGTTATATCTCTAAGCCCAGTAATTTCTCTGGAAACATTGCCCTTCAAACCGGAACACAATAATATTTGCACATTACTGCTTGGCGGTAGAATAATTGGTAAAGGTGTGGTAATTCCCCAGGCGGACTCTGCCAAGAGTCCTACCACTACAAAAATACGTGGGAATAAAAAAAATTACAAACATACAAGATAACTCTTTTTTCAATCGGGTAAAAAAGTACGGATGCTTAAATATTTGGCTGTTCGTAACTCAATCAAGTCGGAAATCTGAACTGTTCAGGTTGAAATTTTA
Organism: Ectropis crepuscularia; assembly: GCA_963693475.1. NCBI lineage: Eukaryota > Metazoa > Arthropoda > Insecta > Lepidoptera > Geometridae > Ectropis > Ectropis crepuscularia. The sequence goes on along the minus strand of OY856349.1, from coordinate 26,363,829 downwards.
ATTTTGCACAGTTAGATAGCCTGGAATAGCATATAGGCTACTTTCGATCACGGTTAAATAGCAGGAATGTGAATTACGCGAGAAAACCCGTGAGTCACTGCTAGTTAACCGTAATAAAGGAAAATATAAACATTACTTTACGATAGCGGAGTTTGTGATGTTATGAACTCATTTCTAGATTACTTTGAGTAAAGGAATCATGGTTAATATTATATAGAAGAAAACGTGGAAACTGTTCGAGACCTAAACACATACTCCCTCCCTCCCCCTCCCTTAGAGGGGGTGAGATTACTAGCTCCTAAGGCGGTGTCTGTTGTATGCCTTAATAAGACACGAACAAACATTACAGTAGATATATAACTAAGTAGAAAGGTTGGGTGAAGTAAGAAAATCTGGCGTTGTATCAGTGAATTGTCACTGATTTACTTTGCAAGTAAACGTTAACCCAGAGGACATTGACCTTTTAAAGTTTAAATTAGTTCTCTCAAAGAATACTGAAATGGACAGTTTTACCCGTAGATAAAGCCTTTCATGAAACACATGAAGTTAAGGCTGGTCTAGTAAAGTAATGGTTAGTCTAGTCGGGAGAACGGAACGGAACGGAACGGGAGAACGGAGAGCGACTGGCCGATCCAGTCACGTATGGTCAAGTGACTCTTCTAAAAGTGGTAATGCGAATACTATTGTCTAAGTCACAGAACAGATATCAAGTTGTCATCAACTTGATATCTGTTCTGTGGTCTAAGTCAATCATTATGTACCGTTTTATTACGAAGACTAACGGCTATTACACATTTTTTATTAATACTCGGGGAACTCACGTGTGTCAGTCTAGTCGGTCATAGACAAGACCGCTGGCCGCGGGCGAAACTAAGTCGGACTAGACTACTCTGGTTACACAAAAAAAATCTATCTACTATTAAAATAGGCAGAGCTTTTATTAACAAAACTAAAATACAATGATAACTACACTACACTACAAACCTAACTAACTACTTACACTAAGTACACCTGAATTATCCATATACCAATGAAGGTCTACAAATAATCAAGATGTTCAAGCCCACTACCAATCAGCGTATAATAATATAATAAAAATCTTTATTTATTAAAACATACATGAAAAATAAATGAAGTTACACATTCTCTTAGTTACAACAAAACAATAACAGCGACAGTAAAACAATAACATTCTATTATCAGTATCTATTAAAAAAGGCTTTAAAGCGGCTGAAGTGGTCTCTATCCTCTACCTACTGCCTGATGCGTGCGCTGTAGTCGGTTCATTAACCCACGACTTGTTTGTGTAGAGATATTTGTCCATTTGCGGGATCGCGAAATGAGGGGCGTCTTTACTATAATAACGAGGATATTATGTAGAGTTCTTGTGTTTTGGCATGATTCAGTCGCACTTAATGAAGTTAATTAATCACTTGAAACTGCCGTTTTGTCCTTTGATGGAAAAAGAGGAGGGTTATTGCCTGTACTCTAGTGGGTGTATCTGTGTCTGATAAGTGTTTGTACATATTATAAGTGTATGTATCTATAACATCATGATCCTAAACTTGAGGCATTTTACCGTCTTAACGCATATCCTACTAATACTACAAATTTTACAAATGCAAAAGTAAGGATGTTTTTTGTTTCATTTCGCCACAACGGCTGAACGGACCGGGTTAAAACCATAACATATCAAGAAAAAAAACACAATGTTAAAACCATGGACGTATAAAAAAGTCGGACGTAGTCTCGCTAAAACAAAAACTGTGTCACTAGAGTCGGCCACATTTGCACGTGTGCGTTGTCAGGTTGTCACTGATAGGCTGACACGCACACATGTACACAAGTAACGCGTGTAATGACCCACTGATGTGTGCGTGTCAGCCTGTATGTGACAGCGTACACGTGCATATTATGTGACCGACTCGATGGACACAGTTTTTGTTTTAGCGAGACTACGTCCGACTTTTTTTATACGTCCATGGTTAAAACTTAGCGAAGTAGATGGAAACATTATCAGTAAGAAAGATATTAAAAAAAAAAGAAGACAGTTTAGCAATTACACAGACTGACAAGAAGGCGAACAAGCTATAGGTACCTACTGTCTTGATTCCTGAAAATTGTCAGTGAAATCCCAAAATTAGTTGAACGTTTTTTACTAAAAGACTTGCAAGTAAAAAAGGCAATTTCCCGGAGGTTCCCGTCAAAGGCTGTGTGTTTGGATCACAAAGACTTGTTATAATTAATTTTGTTTCTGAGGGAAAGTATTAATAGGTGAGAGCGACCGTTTACAGGAAGAGGAAATTGAAAAAAATGAAGTTACGAATATCTTGTTGCTTAAACTCCTCCGTTTTATTAAAATTTAAGTGTTATAAAATTCGTACTGAATCTTCAAAGTTTACGTTAAAACAGTGATAGCCCATCAAGAATGTTTGACGTCCAAGTCCAGTAAGGTCAAATTTTTAACCTCATCTAAATTTCTGAGTAGTTTTCTAACTGGTACTAATTCTAAATAACTTTACCTTTATAGATAAAGATACTTTACTGAACATACCAAATAGCAATAGTTGACAAATGAAAACGATTAACAACACAACAACAACGGCTGGCAGCCTTATCACTGAAACCAATCTCCTCCAAACAACCTCAGAGGGAAAAAGAAATGTAGAACATCAGAAGAGGAAAAAAAACAGTAATAGTAATTACACAAACCAAAATATTTATTAGTAGACTAGTATTTGCTCGAGACTACGTCCGCTTAATTTTAGAAAATGTCTATTCACCAAAAAACGAAGCATTTTTTCGGGATCAAAGAACCTTAAGTGTTATTACGGATTATAACCTAAATTCCAAATTTTAGATTGTGTTCAGTTCACACGACGTGATTGAGCAACAAACATATAAACAACCAAGCGTTCAAACTTCCACATCCAATTACCTACTAAATATTATAAATAAGACACTTTAAATATATCTTGCTCAATCACAACTAATCGGATCGGATTGTAATTTGAAACACATTTAAATTATAGTCTGGAATAGCACATAAGTTCCTTTTAATCGTGAGAAAAATAAAGGGAACGGGAACTACGCGGTTAAGATCGCGGAGCTCTGCTAGTTTCTAACATTAGTGGGATTCAATAATGATCATTACTCCCTACAGTTTCAGGATGTCTTGCTCTGCGTTAGCTGACTCATGGTCTCTTTTAATTATGTGTTGCACAGCTTACTTTTATCCCAAAAAATTACGGATTCATACCAAGTAAAATTTCGTAGCGTAGTATCTTATGAATCCCAAAATACACTTTCAGAAAATGCTAAAAAGGAAACTCGAAAAACAAACGGCAAAATTAAAACCACACGGAAATAGAAAAAGGAAAAGTCCGATTTGCCCGACACAGATGTCAAGGAACCATTACAATGCATAGACCTCCATTGGAAAGGTATTTGGAACGCCAAAGTCTCAATCGTAGAATAATAAGTTCAAAAGTTAATATTAGCAACCTACTTTCTTTGCAATTTAACCTGCAACCTTCGGTAGAACTGACTGATTTCTATCCAGATAAGGTGGTACCGTTTCATGATTGACTTTTCTAAAACTCTAACCAGAAGGTTTCAAACGCTCCTTTCAGAATTTACCTGCTTCATATCCTATTAGTATTATAAATGCGTATGTTTGGATGTTTATTACTCAATCACGTAGGAACGACCGAACATGACTGAGTTAAAACATAGTTAGAAATACTAAAATATATCTCTATTTAATAGATTTAACGAGCGGCCCGCCCCGTCCCGCTTTGTCCGTGGTACAAAGTGGTATATAGCCTATACACTATATTTGTAGCACTCCGTTATCACATACAAATCCCACGGTGTTTTTTTTATAAATCTTTTCAATAGTTTCTGAGATGAACGCGCTAGCGTTCAAACAAAAACCCTCTTCAGGTTTATAATATTAGTAATTTTAGATTCCATTAGTAGTTTTTGCACACAAAAGTAACCACCCATACATCAAAACTTTTACAATTGTTATTCTAGTTGGATATGCCAGCAATAACCGTAAATAGCCTGATGTTAAGCAATTGCGGTCTAGGATATAGCACGCTTAGAAGGTACCTTACTCTAGATTTAAAGTTACCCAGCTTATTACTCGAGTAGAATTTTTTGCCTAGAGAACTCTGATTCGGAATCGTTGTACAGATGTAGTTTTTGTACGACCCACGCGCCACTCGTTTAATTTCCGAAACTTTCATACTCCAGTCTTATTTGAAAAGGTCACGATTGAATTCTCACGAAATTTGGAGTTTTCGATGTCATTTATTTTTTGTATTAATTTGAACATCTTTTTAGTATTTTTCCTTAGCAAGGAAAGAGAGGACTGAAATGAACACAGAAATCTAAATAATAAGGTACTTATTATTTTTTGTGAGAATGAAGTAGAGCAATTATCGATTTCTAAAATCGTTTACGTTGTTCATCGACTCACGTCAATGAACGACACTTTGTTTATTATAAGTACACTTTACATATTTTTTTAAATAAAGAGTGATGAGACGAGCAGGACATGTAATGTAATGCCTGATGGAAAGCAATGCGCCTCCCACATAACATCACAGTGACACGCAGCTATTGGAACATGAAGAGTCCAAATCATTACCTAGCACTGCACTGCGCTCATCACCCAGAGATCTAAGATGTTATATCTCTAAGCCCTGTAATTTCTCTGGAAACATTGCCCTTCAAACCGGAACCCAGTAATGTTTGCACATTACTGCTTGGCGGTAGAATAACTGGCAAAGGTGTGGCACTTCCCCAGGTGGACTTTGCCACGAGTCCTATCACTACAATACCAATACTATGATTGTTAAATTTTTTTAACTTATAGATGCGTTGTGTCATTTTGAAATTTCATTCGGTTTATAATTTAAACTAGTGGTCCACCTCGGCTTCGCGCGAGTCTTATATAAAATATATCATGTAGCACTCCTAGTGTCATAGTATGTATGTCCAGTAGTTCCTGACATTAGCGCGTTCAAACCATAAACCTCTCTCTTTAGCTTTATAATATTAAGTATGTAGATATAAATGATACCAATGTTCATCACAAAAATGTGTCTCCTAAGTGGGAATCGAACCCATGACCTACAAAGTATAAAAGTCGAACTTTGAGGTTACTATTCGTAAATTGACAATAAACGACATAAATAAAATCTCTTCGACTAAACTGGTCCAACTTCGGCTAAACTCGGCTCAGATCGGCTAAACAGTCATTTGTTGACCAAATAAAGAAAATGCAAACGTTTCAGTGAGTCGTTTTTAAAGATTACGTACTTATTTCGTTTTAATTCTGGCATTCTTGTAACAAAAACGTTTTAGGCCGAGGCTTACGGAGTGAGCATTTGTTAGGGTTAGCGGGATTCAGGTTATCTGCCTGTTCCAGCCGGTTTTTTTATCGTATACATTGATAGTGAAAGTTTGTTGGCCGCCTGAAAATTCACGCTCGTTCGCACGTTACAAGATTGAATTTGTTTTGTCTCAATAAATACAATAGGGTACAATCCTCAAAAAAACTGAGTAGCCCGTTAGTTAGATTACCAAAAAATATAGTACACGTATTTTTTCTTTTGTTTCACAAACAGAAAATGACGAAGATTCGACATTTTCGAAGACAGCGCTTCGAAGTTTCGTGTGACGTCACTTGTGAGTCACTCTCGAAGTTTGATGGTATATAACTTTGACGATTTTTAATATTATGAAATAACATAAAATACGTGTTCAATATTTTTCCATGATCTAGCTGACGGACTAATTAGGATGGTGTATTTTTGACCCAGTCCGGCACCCTATTGCTGTCACTAGCTAGGACTCTTTGCAGGGTCCACCTGGGGAAATACCACACCGTTGTTTGTAGTTTCGTTTCCTGACTTCTACAGCACGGGTCACAGAGCCTAAGGGGCCAAATGCTAAATCTGGAAACATAATATTTATATTTTCTTTTGTTAATAGAATTAAGCTTTTTTGTAATCTGGTTCCGATTGATCTTTCTTGGTAATAAATAGAATTTGTATTGTATATGTCAGTTATTGTAACGCCAAGCAGTGCAAACACTGTGTTCCGGTTTGAAGGGCAATGTTTAGAGATAAATTACCGGGCATAGTGGGAAATTATCTTTTAACTCTGGATGACGAGCGCACGCAGTGCTGTAGTGATTCGGATTCTTCATTTCCATTGAAGACAATGTATAGGTATGGGCAGGCGTTTTTCTTACCATCAAGCACATGTCCTGCTCGTCTCGTCACTCAATTCAAAATAAAAATGTATCTGAATATTCTTTATTGCTAAAGTAAACAAAACTCACCTCGATAAGTTTACCCCAGAGTTATTTTATATAACAGCAAATAATATCTCAGGTTTCCAGGTCAAAACTCTTTGTAAACAGCAAATATGTCCACTCAGGCAACTTTGTCCATACGTCGCGAACAAACTTGTCAAGATTTCATAACTTTTCAGGGTTATGGAGCGCTCAGAACGGAGTCCGCCATTCACGACCGTTGACGAGGGGCGTGACCATCGGATATTGTTATGTCAGTTGAAAACTGTGGTATGGAAGTCATAGTTCAAGTGTTTGGGATAGTGGTTTTCTTTGCTTTGTATGTTTACTAGTGTAACGTTATGTTCTTTGATGCGCGTTGACTGATGTGTTACTTTACTTAACCGACACAAAAATTAAGGAAAATTTTTAAATCGAATCATGCAAAATGGATCCTGCACAATAAACAGAAACACTCATCACCAGTCAAATCCTGCCTCAACCGAAAATTGAAGTTCAAGTTTTCCATTTTGTAAACTGAGTGAACGAAAGACAAAATCAAATTGAAAAAAAAAATGAATTACGGTTTACAAAACACAAAAGCATGAGTAAAGTACCTCACGAATGGGGTGCGACAATCTTAAACAATTTCAATAAAAACTAAACAAAGACTGGCCGGTAACAAAAAAAAAAAGAGTCCCAACACAAAGGTCAGCAACATCCGACCTCATTCTCAAAACGGCGTTCGAACCGTCCTAATTTGGGCGATCGCGATAAGACGTGAAAGACCGGAAAACAGCGGGAAAGTGAGAAATCCCGGATCGGAGCGATTACAGGCAGGTGTGCCGTGTAGGCAAACTAATGACCGCGCCGGGTCTGAAAAAAAAATAAATCGACTTTTTAGAGGAACTCGGGGTTAAAGAGTTTTATTGCCATGGAAATAGAACGATTTTGCGAACTTTCTTTACAAAGTTTTGGATTTTTGTAGTGTCAAACAATCAATGGGTTTGTTTAAGATATCGGATGACATATTTATGTAAGTTTTTTATATATGTCGAACGAAAGAACGAGTAAGACATGCACCTAGTAAGCAACACGCCTGCATCACAGTACAGTGACACGTAGCTTGACCATGAACAATTTAAATCTTTGTTTAATACTACAATGCGATTGTTACCCACAAAAAAAAAACGATTAGTCTATTTATTCTGTAACTTAGCCGAAACATTGCTTTTCAAACCGGAATACAGTGATGTTTCCACGTTACTGCTTATGATTAACTCGCAAAGCTGTGGTACTTTCTTAGGCGGGCTCTGTAAGGAATACTACTACTACAATAACAGACGAAAATAGCTGTACAAATCTGAACCTAGAAATAGCTGGTGTTAGGTATGTGTCCCAAGACGAATAGCTGCGACAGTCGGTGGAAGAAGGCGGCTAAATGTCGTATAGACACAAATAAAACGCTTTGGTGTATGTAGCCTTTTGAACTATAGACGGGTTATAAAAGAATCCTACTAATATTATAAATGTCAAAGTATGGATGTTTGGATGTTTGTTGCTCAATCACGTCCTAACGTATGAACGGATCGGGCTGAAATTTGGAACATAGATAGATTATAGTCTTAAAAAACACATAGGCTACTTTTTTCCCAGAAAACAACGGGAACAACGGGAACGGGAACTTCGCGGTTAACACCGCGGGGCGCTGCTAGTTATCAATAATTTATACTAAAGAGTGTGTGTGTCTACTTACATATTATGTTGGCACGCAAGAAGGTATACTTTTTTACTCTTTTAGAAGTATTTTAACGCAACTAACGCTCCTTTTGCGCCAGGTTAAAGTTGGCAGCAGAGGTTCTAAAAGCCACGCTGCCATGTTAGTGCTACAAAAAGTCCTCCCACTGATAGTATTATATAATAATACTAGCGGCTCGTACCATTTCCGCTCGGATATTGTCATCTAAATACCATTAATCGGAATAAAAACTATGATACCTATCTTTCAAGTTGGACCAAATTACACACAGATAGCTATTTTTGTGAATATCAGTAGACGTGGTGAAGGGTTCATTGGGAACAAACATGACACTGTATGTTAAAATTTTGAAGAAAATAGAAGATTAATCACCTGAATTAAGAACATATTTAGGACAAAGACACTCTCAATGTTCAAACGTTGGTCGCTGGCGAAATTGCGGTAATGTTACTGAATGGAAGCCACGAGCAAAAAAAGAAGTAGAAGTATATTTAAATGTTAAGATGTTGTGAACATGTTTCACTCCTTACTTCTAGCACCACTATTACAATTACCGACCATTGATTATATCTAACAGGTTTGTAGTGGTAGGACTCTTAGCAGAGTCCTCCTGGGGAAGTACCACACCTTTGCCAGTTATTCTACCGCCAAGCAGTGATGTGCAAACATTACTGTGTTCCAGTTTGAAGGGCAATGTTTCCAGAGAAATTACAGGGCTTAGAGATATGACAACTTAGATCTCTGGGTGACGAGCGCAGTGCAGTGCTAGGTAATGATTTGGACTCTTCGTGTTCCAATAGCTGCGTGTCACTGTGCTGTTATGGGGCATGTTGCTTACCATCAGGCACATGTACTGCTCGTTTAATCACTCTTTATTAAAAAAAAAACAGTCGAAAACACACCAAATCGAATTGAAAATGCGTACGTTTACGTTTCCTCGTAGTAAATTCAGTTCAACTCTCGATTTTGTCCGATGTCATCGCGTTTTAGTTCTAGTGGTTCCGATCGTAAACCGAGTCTGGGGCAAGCATCACAAACCTTAACTCTAGCACAGTCGAACTGAGGAGCTACCATCGAGTTTACTCTACAAAACTGAAGGGATCATAAGTAATTTTGAGTACGTACATTTTGACAAGCGGATTGATAAAGTTTGTAGGTCTGTGGTGCTATATTATTTAGGTGTGTATGATATTCATAAGGTTGTAAGAGCCCGGCTGAGTTCAATGTGGATCCATGAAAATCGCGGTGTTGTTACTTTATTAGTGGCCAGTGTTTTATAGCATGACGGACCAGTCAACATTCTTTTGGGAAAATAAAAAAGTTTTGTAACAACATCGATTACACAATCGATTTTTCGACGATTTTAGATAGATACACTCTTTATTGCACTTAGATTGCATACAAAACAACAGGATAATATCGATACCTTAATTCGCAAAACGAATAACTCCGTAGTAGCAAATTTCACAGGGGCCATTAAATCACCACTACACACTAAATATTATCTGGTATTTCATTTTTGAAAGGAAGTTGTGTTTATTATTAACTAATAAACATATTAGTATGAAAAACAACTTCCAAAGGGATTTTTCATTTTTTTTTTAGTTTTGGTGGCCCTGTAAAATTTGCTGCTACGGAGTTATTCGTTTAGCGAATTAAGGCCGTACCCCGAGCAAATGACCTTGAGTATTTCTTACCTTATCGCACACCGCAAGAAAGAGCAAGAGAGAAACAGTAGGATTTGTCGCTGTTTTACGCGCAAATTTTAGAATAAACTCTTTATAAAATCAGAGTTTTGTCTTTTGAAAAAAAAGGTCGTAAATTACCAAAATGTTCGTAATGGAATTGAATTGTTGGTGTAAGTACAAAATCAAAATAATGGAGGTTTTTCGAGGAGATGCATGATAACTACAGTTATTATTTTTTATGGTTTCGTTGTGAGGCAATTATTTAAATAATAAGTTAATTAACAAAAAAATAAACTACCATTTTGAAGCCAAGAAGTTGTAGAAATTTAATGTATTTTTTACCAGTTGATATTTGTTTTGGCTAATGAGTAGATAGCTCTGAAAACTGGAAAAAAACTCGTTTTGCTGGGGGACGCACCTTAAGGTATCTATATACAAAAACTCAATTGGCGACCTAATTGCTAATTAATATCCATATTTTCTAACACACTGAAACTTAAGTCGGACTGATGGACCATATTATTCCACGAGAGTTACCAGAAATTTATGAAAATGTGCAACAGTCACGTTAGATGTCACACTAAAATATGTATTACTTTACTAGCAACGCCCCACGGTTTCACCTGCGTATTTTATGTAGTTCACAGGCTACTTTTTATCACGCGAATATACGGGAAATGGGTAAAAGTGCGAGGCGCTGCTACTTGCTTATAATAATTAGTAAATTAAAATTTATAAAAAAACTTTAATTTATAACGTTTTGTGTAATAAGCAAATAAAATATAAATTAAAGATGTACTGTAAAGATAACTGTAGCAGAGGCCCAACATTTATTCTAATGCCATGATCGTAAACCTGGCAAGAGCCCGATGACTGCTTATTTATTATGCTTATTTCGATTGCGTCAGATCAATCGTTGGCTTAGCTTCGGTCGACTTGCTACCGGCTTCATTTGAGTTTTTTAAACTGTTATATGTTTACACTTGACTAACATCTCGCCTGATGTTAAGCGACGATGCGGTCTACGATGGAGCGTGCTTACCTAGAAGAAACCGATTCACTCTTGATTTGAAGACACCGAGATTATAACCATTGGGAAAACCTACTCAAGCAACGCATTCCGCAGCCTAGACGACAACAAAAGTAGAGTCAAACCTCTTCGTTCGAGTCTTTGGAACGTCGACCATGAAACGATGTCAGTTTTTCGAGCAACGAAAAGTCTGATAGTAAAAAAGACAAGGTGTTACGTCGTGCAGATCAGTTGCACACCCTTCGAAATGTATCCGATAGAAACCCGAGCTAGGAATTTTACGGCAATGGATTTTTTTTCGAACAAGGGTGATATAATGATATGAACTTTTTGCCATGTCTCGCTATGGATGTCAAGGTCTCTATCTTAATTGTAGAGTTCTATTTGTGCACTAAATAAGAACCCTATTGCTATACCGACTACCAACATAATCAGAAAACATTCCCTTCCTCTGTTAAACAAAAAAAATCTGAAACAAAGACCATAAATATCAAGATATGAAAGTTTCGAACAAAACAACAGAGAGTACGGAAAGTCTGGACCAGTTCCCTCACAAAAGTGGCTACACTCACGATTTTATAGTCGGTCACTTTGTGCCAACAGTTTGGTTACTAAGTTCTGTACCTACTCGCCTTCACATTTGTTTAGGAGTGGATTTAGGAAGAAGTTTTTATTTCGCTAGACTTTTATTCGTACTCGAGGTTTTATATTTTTGGCCCTAAAATGTATATAATGTATGTATGTGGTATGTATCATGTGCCAAAGGTTCATATAATTGTCTATTGCAAAGTTATGTTAAAAAAATCTATATGTCTAAATATGTAATTTTAAAATGAAACAGACCCATTTAAGGTTTTGACAGGGCTCATAATAAGGACAAAAGAGCGGTCGCTTTTTAGCTACCAAAACTGATAATAATACTAAAACTGTTTCTGTTGATGTAAAGTTTTTTTTCCATATTGGATCTGGGGTAAGGTGGACAGAACAGACGATGTTTACAAAGTACAAGATGGCGAAATTATGCTGCGATAAGTAGGTCGCCATCATCGAAAAGAGTACGAAGGACTACATTTATTTATTTCTACCGTCATAAGTTATTAACGTCTAAACATTGTTTTAAGCTATGACGGTCGTTCAATACACTAGTGCTGTGCCATGTTCACGGATGTGAACATGCTACATCAAACATCAGCAAAATATCGGCATCTCGTACCTATAAATATATATAACTACGGTAAATACATACACTGTGGTGAATTTAAGTAGGTGTAGGTCTGTACCTATTTACTTAATTCGATATTAAAAGCATTACAGACAAGACGTATTATAATATTGTAGAGACTACCAATAAGTAAAATGCAAGAGATTGTGAATCTACCATATTACGAAACCTGACTAAACATCAACTTTTTTGAGTAACACATGTCACAAATCAGAAATATTTCTGTACTGATTAATTTATGCCGCTTCTGCTCAAAAAATCCTTGACATGATTGTGACTGGTGAAATGTTTACATTATTTTCAATTCTTAATATTATTTGACCAATTTGAGGTAAAATTATCTTTGTATTTGACTTTTATTTTGTTTTTTATGTTGTATTTTTTTTAAATGTTGTAGATTCAGTTGTTTTTTTTCCATTTGTTGTATGTTTTTTGCATGCAGAAAGGCAGTGTATGGCGAACTACTTTCTGTAACTATTCCGTCTATAAATGTACCCATGCTACGCAAATAAATAATTACTTTACTTCACTTTACTGATTTGACATTGATCAAAAACTTAAAAGGCTTTTAGCTCGGGTAAGCCCTCATTAAATGATCGGATTGAGTACTGAATTTGGCTACAGTTCTGACACCTGAAAACATCACAGTTAAGTAACGGTTCAAATCTGTAAATTTCATTTATATAATAATTTCAATACCTGCCAGGTCAGTTTTTGTTATAAAACATATCGGCACTTAGGAAAAAGAGCAAAGACGTGAGGTACGATAGTAAAAACATGAAACAAATATCACACCACGTATTTAGTACTCCCGGATGCAATATCAGCAGTAGGACGCGTAACCCGGCGTCGCCATCTTGACATGATGCTATCAAGATGGCGGCTGTCCCGCCATTTCGTGCATCCAGCGAACGATGCAAGAATTTTTACTACAGTATTTACTTCTATTTTCGAGTGAATAACTAGTAAAGAACCGATTTCTTAGAGAGTAAAAACTACTAGGCACATAAAACATACACCTTTTGATGGTTACTTAATAAAATTGTGATCCACGATTGCGACTAAATCTTATAAGTACCACAAATGTACCTAATCTAAATATGTGATTTGTGTATGATAGCTATTTTGTCACTCTTTCCATAGAACAGGAACGTACCTAATTATTACCATATATTTCTCAGTAAGTATAAAATATTTACTATCAAATTAATTTTATCAAAACTAATTTCAATAAAATTATGAAAAAATATTCATTTAAATAACTGAGATATTGAGGCTTCAGGGAAAATAAAAAAATCAGCGAACGGTACGATTTAAGTTGATTTCAAAAACCACTCGATTGATTTTCACAAAATTTAAATGGAAAATATTCCTTTTGAAAAAGAAAATACACAATTCTGAGACGAATTTCTACCTCTATAAAATTCGACACGAATTTATAAAAAAATACGATTATCTATGAATAGATCTAATACTTATGTCCCAAACTTTACATTTTTATCAAAAATGTATTGCATTTCTGAAAATTTAATCAAAATTTGTCGCGTTATTTACGATTTCATAAGTCCATCTAGCTAGGTATAGGTAGGTAATACATATATTTATGTACGTACGTGTATTTATTTACTCTCGTTTCGTATTCTTCTGAAAGTTTTCCGCTCTCCGGTAATATATCACGTTGAGTTTTACAGCTACTCCGTGATAGGTGACAGTTTTGATATTTGAAATAAAGCATCCCGTGATAAATAAAGATGGCGAGTCGTTTGGCTTGATGCGCGGACAGATAAGATACCTGGAGGTTACCGGGAATCTTCCAGGGAAAACTATTTATTCCTTTTGTATTGTATTCTTTGAACTGACAGAGATACGGATAGAATGAGCTAATTTAAAACGAGGCATTAAATGATTTATATTTGAAACTTTTTATGCTTCATTGTTCAAGTTACGCCTGGTCTAGAAGCTACGGCTGGTCTAGTCGGGAGAACGGCGACTGCCGATACGGAGCCCCCGGGCTCAAATCCCACGAGCACCACTGTCTTTTCGAAGTCATGTTTGTAATGCCGCTAACTCAAAATGGTGAAGGAAAACATCGTGTGGAAACTGACATGTTAGGTACATGTTATTTTATTTCGATTTTTTCCCTAATTTACTTTGTCACAATGAATGTAGTGTCATAATGTAACTTTTGTATAATTATTTTTTGGCGTAATGTGTTTTAAGCATAAAAATCTATTGTACTACATTTAATTCGACTAATGATAAGACGCATAATAGTCTTTACGCATTTTTTTTATTTAGGTTACTTACCCTACTACCCCTAGAAGGTTTTCGGCCGGGAGCTCACCCAGAGCCAAATCTCAGTGATAGAACCTAATTGGATAAGTTGTCAAAAATCAGTGACAGAGCCTAGCTAAGTAATCTTTATGCTAGTAAAATATGCGAAAACAATTATGCGTTCAGTTGTTATGGTAAATTTTCATTAGTCCTACAAACGTTATGCCTACTTAAATTAGTTCAAAAATTGTTATGCTACCACATATAGACCATAAAAAACTGTGTACGATGAAACGACGAAGGCAATTGATAATGTATACCATTTACAATGTTCTCGAAAGTTCACGCTGACATAATTGGGAAATTGTTTGCGACAAACACTCTACGTAATGGGTTGTTCGCACCTTTATCTATAGCACAGCATCCAAAATATCAAAACTCAAACTCATTAATTGTCGAAATATTACACTGATGACATTTATGGTGTATAAACCATAAAATATTACCTTTGTATCACGTACGCGCGTAATTTACGTAGATATACATGAGGACAGTTCCCATGAGGACTCGGCCGGTCTTTTGTGGGGGGCCCGTAATTAGGACCCGAGACAATGTAAGCCTTATCTATGTGTATCTTTGTGTTGAGACGGCAGTTGCCTAATTGTGTCACTGGAACTAAACACGTCGTAATGTACCTTGAGGAAAATTATATTGTTCAATATGTACCTATACCTACAATAAATATTTAAACAATGACTACACGAAATTTAATTCTGCTATGACTATATATACGACCCTTTGTCTGAACATAACATACCTAGTACATAGTTCTTTCTGTGTTTTTTTGTAGTTCATGATTGAATAACAATGTAAATTTACAAAAATATAAAATGTTTCATAACATCTTTGTGACATTGAATTTGAATTATTGGAATCTTGCACCGAACGGAAAAAAATATGAGACATAAAAAAAAAATGAAGTGATGCAAAAAAACTGCCCATGACTAGTGTTGCCAACTTAATTTTTAGATGATAAAAATAATAAAATGAAACAACTTTTTTTGCACATTGCGTTGCATCTACATTACCCGAAGGAACATCGGTCCTATCTGGTGTCCCATGACAGCACAGTTTTTTTCTAATTTCTCTGGCTTGCTACCTTCAATGAAAAGTATAGGTACATAATATATACTACTTGCAAAATCTAGGTTGCTTATCCTCTTCTGGACTCTAGTAGCTGGCTGTCATGTTCAAACATAAAAATTGAATTTCATTCAAACAACAAATTATACCGTTTTAAAACTTGATTTTCGGTCAAAGGTTCCCGAATGATCCCTAATTTTAGCTAAATAATTATAGAGTTATACGTTAGAGGTGTTACATATTAAATAAAAGTAATTTTGTAGTAATCGTATAACATAATTAAAATAGTAGTTCCTGTTAACATTGTTTTAGATTCGATATTTGCGAGAAAACGTTCGCGTTCCGATGTGATAAAGCAACAAACATCCAGACATCCAAACTTTTGCATTTGTAGGTAACATTTGTGCGACTCGCAAGTTTTAAGTAATTTACTCACAAAGTCTCAACACACTATACAAGAAGTTGGCGATGTTCGCCAAGGAGGTTGTTATGACTTATTTATCATCTGACCTCAAAACTTCGGAAACCGGCACAGATATTATACCGGCCAATCTAGGGGGCCGCCACCCTTTTATCAAGAATGTGGGATAAGCTAGGCTGCCTGTGCTTTAATCAAAATGTTTCCCAGTATTTGTGTAGCAAAATAGTGGTCTTAAAGTCTTCTTTTTGAGCTTTTGTGAACTTTGAGGATAGATTTTAATGCTTGCTGAATATAAAAAATCAATCGACAGGTAAATAATTGTTTTGTCTATGAACGGGGAATGAGAAGTTAGATTTAGAAACGGAACGACAAAAAAAAAAACAAACATACTAGAAAATTTTACCAAAAAAAATAAACATTGTCATTGTTCAATTTATTACAATTCAAATTTAGTTTAAAAAAAACGTTTCAATTCATTTTGCGTTAAATTGATCGCTTCAAGTTTACATTTGTCTATATCTTCTTCTTCTTCTTATATATAAAATTCTCGTGTCACAGTGTTTGTTTCCTTACTCCTCCGAAACGGCTTTACTGATTTTTACCAAATTTTATATGCATATTCAGTAGGTCTGAGAATCGGCTACTAGCTATTTTTCATACCCCTAAGTGTTAGGGATTGTTCACCCCAAACATTTTTTTTAAATTTTTGGTCAAATTTTTTTGTTCTTATTTTTTTATAATGTGGCGTTAAAAAATACATACAACCCTAAATTTTTACCCTTTTATCACCAACCCCCGTTTTTTTATAGCCGTTTTAGTAATTTAATCATTTGACAGTGAACTCCTAAACGACGGGACCGACTTGAATGTTTTTTTTTTGTGTGTATTCGAAGATGGTTTAAATTCACAAATAAGCCCGGCAGATGGCGCTGCAGGCAGTGTCTAGGTTATGTCCGAGCGAAGCCGGAACGGGCCGCTAGTACTTACTATATTAATAAATGTAGCAAAACTCTGTACCCAATTTAAGAAAACTGCGCGGACTACGAAACACTACAGAAATTTCTTTTTCGGAGGAATATTGAAACTTTTACTTTATATAGAGAAGTTAAACAGAAAAGTACCATTTTTTAAATCATACATAAAATATACCACGTATTTAGCACAGACTCATATATACATACTCTTTTGTTGATGTGAAATAATTATAAATTAATTTAATTTTAATATCATACTGTTAAACACGCGGAATGTATGTAAACCCAACAGCGGAATACTAAACATTTGGAAAATTGTAAACATCATTTATATGAACTGAATGAAGATTTATCTTATCTTATTTATTTTATAGTATGTTCGGAATATGACCATAGGTCGACCACTAATTTTACAAATTCCCCGAGAAACTACATTTCCTACCACTTACGTCGTAACGAGCTAGTCTCCAGAGACTTCGCAAAAAACATACATCCTTTCTCTGGCTGCTCTAACAAACGATGCTGGCCTGGTTCCTGACACGAAATGATATGTCCAATAGATGGTAGTTTTTAACGGAAGCTTTTTCTGTTAAAAACTACCACAACTACCGTTTTAACAAAGTTAAAAGGAAAATTACACAAAAACAAATCCTTTACTCATCAAATTAATCTAAGTACGAGTACCTATAGGTCGCTGAAGATTTAGAGATAATTAAGATTATCAAAACCACTACCAGATCGAAATGGGCTTAGCATTCTAACGTCATTACATAGCAATGCTACGTTGCGCCAGATGGTCAAATATGATTTGATTTTTTCTTTGAATCAGAGCGGATTCTTTAAAATGTACCTTTTTAAAATTTACGTTTACACTAGCAGTGCCCTGCGGTATTACCCGTGCAGTCTCCGTTCTGTAATTTTCCCGTACTGAAAAGTTATAATATTATTAGGATTTACATAAATGTACATCACTAGTTGATCAGAAAAATGTTTCCTTCACTGTCAAATCTGGAAGTGATTACAAATGTCTAAAACTACACTTGGAAAAATACACAAAGGTGTAGATGGGATTTGAGACAGTGATCTCACGATTGTTAATCGGATATTATACTAGGCCACCAGACCACCACTGCAGGCGCGGTCCCAGCCTCGAATTTTGGGGGGGGTCACCAGTACACAGCCTCAGATTTTGGGGGGGGGGTCACGAGTAGAAATACAATAAATCGAGTAAAAAAGACTTTACAAGTATCGCCCCATGTATGATTTTGGGGGGGGTCATGTCCCCCGTGACCCCCCCCCTGGAGCCGCGCATGCACCACTGCTTGTACTGCCAAGAGTGGTATCCACAAAAAACAAACATTCCGGCGACTCTGCTAACAAATGATGCTGCCCTGGTACCTGACGTGACACAAAAACAGCCGCAAGATGTATTGTCCTCTCTTATCGACAATGCCTAGGCATTAGCCATTTAGGACAATCCATTTGGGGCTTACCTAA
This sequence comes from Ectropis crepuscularia, assembly GCA_963693475.1. Taxonomy (NCBI): domain Eukaryota; kingdom Metazoa; phylum Arthropoda; class Insecta; order Lepidoptera; family Geometridae; genus Ectropis; species Ectropis crepuscularia. The sequence goes on along the minus strand of OY856349.1, from coordinate 26,345,511 downwards.
ATGATGGAGAAGGATCCAGTATTAACAAATGTCGGTTCTCAAATGTTTGAGTTCATTGTTAGGTTTAAATCAATAGTGTTCTTGTTCTTGATAAAACAAAATACAGGCGTTTAGGTCATGTTTGAAAGGGGTTTAAGTGATATAATAGATTGCCATAGTATTTGATTAAAACTACATGAATTCCAGCTCTCCGTACTAAACTAATAAGTAATAGGTTTTCGCTTCTGTTGGCAGTCCCTATGGCTGCGAATTATTTGGAACGAAATTCCGTATGACAGGCTTGTAGAAGATGGGGATATTGATGTGTGACTGAACTGAAAAAATATGAAACGGAAGAGACGCGTAAAAACAGCCCCTCACTTTACTAACTTTATTTTACAGATTATTATCGTACTATAAATAATTAAATTAAGCAATATTTTTTGTAAGTTGTGTTGCTTCTGTATTTTCCAAAGTAACTTCCTACCTGGTGTCCCATGACACCACATCCTTTTGTAATGTACATAAAATATATCGGTCCACGTTCCACCACTGGGTAGATAGATAGATAGATAGATAAATTCTTTATTACACTTATTTAGAAAACTAAACAACGAAAATAAACAAAAACTTAAAAACAAAGTAGCAATTGACGATCTCTTCTAGGATTGGCGAAGAGCGATCTCTTCTAGGAAACCGCAGTATGGAAAAGGAGAAAAGAAGAATAAGAAGACGGGGAAATACAAATAATGAGTGGAAGATACTTATAATCATTACGTATACGTTATACGTCATTACGTCATTGAGTTTTGATAACCGGGTCAATTAGGGTCTATCACTGAGATTTGTCTCCAGCTGGGCTCCCGCCATAAGCTCTGCGTTCAGCCCTGAGTGTCGCTTCTCCTTACACGGCCTGCGCTTCGCTACGGAGGTCGCCGGTTCGCTTCGCTCGCCACCTCCCTCCTTCGCTGCGCTTAGCCTATGTAGCTATTATTTGCTTAGGTATTTTAAAACATTGGGTATTTAGATTTTAGGTATTTTGAACGGAGGTGTTTTAGCGTAATGTTTTTTATTTTTAGACATTTAAATACGTACCCTCAACCACTACTTCGTCTGATGGCAAACGACGCGCGACAGTCAAAAGATAATGCACGCAGATTTAGAATGTACCTATTCACTCTGACCTTGAAAAGTTTCAGATTCTATCTCCCAGGAAATAATAAAGCCGACAGTTTATTACAATCTTTCGCGGTACGAACAAGGAAGGAAGCCTCGAGTCGCTTCAAACGAATTTTGGGGAGATCAACAGGACGGTGGAAAGGGGTGATATTTATTTTTGAAGTAAAATCTTTTTTGGTCGCGTTGGCCATTTTTGAGAGTGGAACAAACAATCAAACTCGCGACACTGTTACCATATATTTACCAGTAGCACCCCGCGGTTTTATCCGCGTTGTTCCCGTTATTTTTCCTTGATAAAAAGTAGCCTATCACTATTTTTTGCAAAACCCTGACTCAGTCCAGTACGGTCCGTTGCGTATCGGGCACGTCTGACGTTTTAGTGGCACTGATCAGTGCCAAACTGGCAGCGATCATGTGCCTGCATTCTTCTTGAAAAATAACCTGTTAAGACTTGACCGACTAACGTGACGTAACGTGAGTTATCCGTGACTTAATTAAATATATTACAACCACGTTAGTTTTCATACTACAATCTATAAATATTATCAATCAATTAACCATTTATTGCATAGCGGCCCGTTTCGGCTTTGCTCGGAGCCTATTACACTCAGCAATAATGTGGCTTTCTATTGGTGAAAGAATTTTTAAAATCGGTTCAGTAGATCCCGAGATTACCCCTTACAATTTAACAAACACACAAACTTTACTTTTTTATAATATTAGTATAGAAAACAAAGCTGACAGAGTAAGCTAAGTATTTAGACTAATATTATAAAGCTTTGTTTGTTACAACGCGCTTATCTCAGTAAAGACAGGATCGATTTCAAAAATTCTTTCATCGTTGTACATGTAGGTATACACACCACGGACAAAGCCGGCACAGACCACTTGTATGAATATAAACGAGTTATGTAGATATTTTCGTCGCTTCAGACTTCAGTCAAAAAGTAGTTACCTAAGTCTAGTTTTCTAATACGGAAGTTAGAATTAAACTAACTACACCTCACGGACTGAGTAGCGCGGCTGGTTCCCGAAGGTAACCACACGTCTCCCAGGAATCCGAGACACTGTAAAAGTCAGGAAGTTTCAGGAATCTCTGCTATTTGGGCACCGAAGGAGGAACGCCCGAGTCGGCATACCGGGCGTTTTATTGCTTCCATATATCGTCTGTGACAAAGGAAAGTGACGACCCGGTTTTTTTATTTGTTTTTATGTCCTCGGAATATAGAAAGTTTATGTCTTAACGTTTTTCAATTGTGAGTGTCGTAAAAGATCAGGTTTTGTTTCTTGAATTCGGATATGTGAGAAATAGTATTTTTTGAAACAATAAGCTTTTTTTTCCAACATTCACTTCCTAATACTATTGGTCAAAATTCGATCACAATTAAAAAAAAATGGCAGTTATAGGAACTGCCGACAGAAGTGAATACTTTTAACTCTGAATTTGATAGTTTACTTTGGAAACTACGCGGGTTAAAGCAGAGGGCGTGGCCATGAGCATGGCCATTTAGAAATGCTGACGCATCTCTAGTTCTCCCAACTAAACCACCCTTGACTTTCTAGGCCCGGCGTAACTTTTTTTTAGCATAGATAGATAGATAAACTCTTTAATGCACTAAATAAAACAAAAAAATCTTAAGAAATAATAAAAATTTTTTTTTTTTTTTTTACAATTATAAGCTTTATATACAATCTATGCTTACTACAGTTGATATATTTGCTCTGTTGATTGCGAGATGAATAGAAATGAAAACCACGTTTCGGAATTATCCCACCTGTCGAAATTTTATTGGATCTATTGCGATACCATCCAGTTTATCAGTGTTTATGTTAATTAATTTTGCCAATTTAATTGTACTGGATGTTAAATTAGGTAATTAATCGGAGTTCAGTAATGAGTTTAAACGATTATTTTCGCTTTAAACGGGAAACGTAATTAAAAAGTTTCCCGAATACCTCTTTGGTTTAAGTTACTGGAGATAATGAGAGCCTTTTTATAAAATAATAGGCTTTCATTTATGGTGTTTAATCTTGTTTAATTGATATCGCTGTATTAAAAAAAAATATGAGAGAAAGGCCCGAGTCCCAGTAGGAATACAAAGCGAGCTGTTTATGATAGAATCTCTGGCGAAGACATGATTTGAAATATCTGGGTACACCATTGTAATAATGTTGTTATGCATGCAATTTGAGTAATGTAAAACTAAAATACAATGAGAACTACACTACGCTACATACCTAACAACTACTTACACTAAGCACACCTGAATTATCCATAGACCAATGAAGGTCTACAGATAATCAAAATGTTCAAGCCCACTACCAATCGGAAGCGTACCCAGCATGCTGGCGGCATTACCACGCTGAATGGCAATGCTTATGCGTTGGGCCAAATAAACGCCAGCATTTTGGTTACGCGTCGCGTTGACCAAGTAATGTAATGTAATGTTAGTAAATAATTGCATATTTAATCTGTTTTTAACCAACTTCCCAAAAAGAACTAGGTTCTCGATTCGGTTGTTTGGCTTTTTTTTGCATGTACATCCTACTAATATTATAAATGTCAATGTATGGATATGTGGATGTTTGGATGTTTGTTGCTCAATCACGGCCGAACGTATTAACGGAACGGGCTGAAATTTGGAACACAGATAGATTATAGTCTGGAAGAACACATAGGCTACTTTTTATCCCGAAAACAACGGGAATAACGGAAACGGGAACTTCGCGGGTAGCACCGTGGGGCGCTGCTAGTATGTTAATATATACGTGATAGCTCCGTCAATTGTGATATCGGAATCCTAAAATTTTGATATTAAAAAAAAATACTAACTAAATGTTAGGGTAAAAGCCGGATAGTTGCCTCAGAGGGATACATGCCTCAGTTTCGAATACACTATGTTGGTGGTGTTAGCGCGTGACGCACGCGTTTTGTTCGTGTGAGCAAAAATCTTCCGCGACGAAACTTTGACGGGCGTCAAAATTACATTGGTTAGTCATTTGTGTTAAATATGTTTACTATTAATTGTAGTTTCAGCCAATTTTCTGTTTCTGTGCATGTGTTAGAGTTTAAATTACACTATTTGTTATGTGTTATTGTTGAATAGTTTTTATTTATTTCGGAAATAGTAAGAGCAAGTATCCATATGAAAAAGGATAGTTGCCCTTTTTACTCTTGCGGATAGTTGCTCTAGGAACAACCCTGGCTTTTGGTAATAATTAATGCTAATGCCAAAGTTGATTGCCATATTTTTCTATCATTAAGATTAAAAAAAAACATTAACTTACCCAATTTAAAGTTTGGTGTCTATTTTTGTTGTAATTTAATAGTTTACAAAGTTAAAACATAGTACTGTTTTATAATGTTGATTAATATTGCTCTCACGGAAATCACCGATGACGTTCGGGATGGTATAGGCCACCGTAAGCTAACTGTACTAACGCTACTTGACTTTAGCAATGCCTTCAACAATGTTGATTTTGACATTTTGTTGGAGCTTCTTCGCTCTCTTAACATATCTCCATCGGCAATTGACTGGTTTCGCAGTTACCTGTTTGGACGCCGACAGCGAATTCGTATAGACGACTCTTACTCCACATGGTGTAGTGTCTCTGGCGGCGTTCCACAGGGCGGCGTTTTATCTCCACTCCTTTTCGCAATATTTATTAATTCAATAACAAAACATTTAACTTCGTCCTACCATCTGTATGCAGACGACTTACAAATATATACACAAGCTCCTTTAGAGCAACTACATGAGGCTATCCAAGCTACTAATACAGATCTGAATAGCTTGCTAAACTGGAGCAAATCGTTTGGCCTAACAGTGAACCCAATGAAAACTCAAACCATTGTAATAGGGAGTTCGCGAATGATCTCGAAAGTTGACTGGTTCCACCTTCCCCAAGTGATGTTTGACGGTATACCCATCGCCATAAGTGAAGTCGTCAAAAATCTAGGCATCCTCATGGACAGACAACTTTCGTGGGGTCCTCAACTAGCAGAAATAAGCCGGAAGATTTTTGCTTCTGCAGCCTCTCTTAGGCGATTACGTAATTTCCTTCCTATCTCTACTAAAACTGCGCTAGTAAAATCACTCCTTTTCCCGTTATTGGACTACGCTGACGTTTGTTATCTGGATTTAACCGAAGAGCAATTGGATAAACTTGAACGTCTGCAAAATTTCTTCATTCGGTTCATATTTGGACTTCGCAAATATGACCACATTTCTGAATTTCGCCAAAAGCTCAAATGGTTACCCATCCGCCTTCGCCGTAATTCACACATACTCTACCTGCTTTACAAGATCTTGTACAACCCTACCACTCCCTTATACTTAAAGAAGCGATTTAGCTTTATTGAGCCCAAATCTTGTCCTCTTCGCTCCACTCGTGCCCTTAAACTCAATTTTCCTATTTCTACACATCCTAACCTTTCATTCAACAAATCTTTCACAGTACAAGCTGTTCAACTCTGGAATGCTCTCCCACTATCTATTAGACAATCTAAGTCCCTTCCAATTTTCAAAAACCTCGTATATCAATATTATCTTTCCTCTTCCCCATAGGTACATTTCTGAAATTAATTACATATTTTTTAATGTATATGTGTATGTTTATATAAGTATATATTTATTTACGTATATATATGTGTATTACAAGTATATTTGTTTTTCTATTTGTACGATTATTTCTGGTATGAATTGACACACCACCTACACTACAAAATTAATATGTTTAACATGTTTCCGTAATAAGGTTGCCTGGAAGAAATCGCTTTAAGCGATAAGGCCGCCCATTACTCTGCAAACTTCATCGTTTTTTAAATGTAATATGTTAGCATTAAGACCTATTGTAAAATTTGTAGTGTAATAAAGTATTATATTATTATTATTAATATTGTGATTTGTATTTAATAAAGATTAATATTATGATTAGTACTTAGTAAAGGATCTCAGTCATTAATAAAAACTGATTACTTGAAATAAATTGAAACTTATCAAAAAAAAAATACAGAGAGGCAAGTATCCCTCGAAGCATTTTTAACGTTAGGCTACTATCCACTATTGTAGGCAACTATCCCTTTTTTGAGAGGTCGAATAAAACAGGAATTACTCGAAACAAATAATAATTATGTTTAAAAAATGGGCTACTATGAAAGATCAAAGACCTACATATGTTTCGGTATACACGTCGAATTATTCTGAATAAGTTTTTTTTTTTGATAATACAGCTTTATTGAAAAGTAGGGCAACTATCCGGCTATTACCCTATATAAAAACCTTTATCTAAATTATGTTATTTTACACAGAATACACAGAAATTATGAAATTTAGTCTAGTGTCTGAGTTTAATTTTAAATTGAAGTCGATTTTTGTTTTTTCGGAGACAATTTATTTATTTTTTGCAAGTGATTATAGAATTAATTTCAGTGCTTCAACCTTACACTTGCCCAGTGTAGCTATAAAGTCAATAATCTAATCTAACCTAGCAGACTCCGTAAACTATCCTACCGCTACAAAAATATCTACCTATAGCATTTGTTTTGCGATCTCAAGGTTGCTAACGTTTTGTATTAGTACAAGTATTATACGTAACTGTGTTATACTGCGGTCAAGCGCCTGACCTTTCAAACAAACTTTGCACGAGTCCTTAACCCTTGTTACCCTGTACTCGCCCTGGCTATAACGAATTGTCTAGAGAACGTCATGGTCTAAACAAGGTACACTGTTCCGAGTTTTAGTATGTATATTTTATGTCTAAATTTCCCAAGGCACTAAAATGTTTTTAGAGTAACTAGAACACGAGAAAACCTGTGAAATTTTATTTGTTTTGTTCTTGTTCTGACAGGATTAGCAATAACTGAAAACATGGAGCAAGAGCAACGTTTTTTTGAGAGTTCACCATTTGATTATAAGCCCATCAGCTGACATCGCGAACGTTTAATAGACTACAGGCCCGTGCACAATATTTACGTAGTAAATGAACCACCAGGAGACCTATGTAGGATGATAGAAGGGTATAAAGTAATAAGATTCAGCACTATGCCGTCACTTGTAAGCTGTCCAACTGAGTGCAGTCGAAGAGGGGGGGGGGGGGGTTGCAACCCTCGATCATTTCTCCTTGTCGCATGATTTTTGTACGGCATTGCGAAATAATAGATTAGGAGAGGTATTGAAACTGTATGGAACCAATGCCGTACATTATCAACTGCCCAAATTTAATCTGTAAATCGTCGGAAAAGCACGAATTTTTTCGACAAACTAATGATTAAAAACTTAAAATTTATATTTTTTATAGTTTCAATACCTCTTCTAATATATTATTCTGCAACGCCGTACAAAAATCATGCGACTAGAGGAAATGATCGAGAGTTTCAATCCACCCTCTTCGACTGTACTCAGTTGGACAGCTTACAAGTGACGGCATAGTGCTGAATCTTATTGCTTTATACCTTTCTATCATCCTACATAGGTCTCCTGGTGGTTCATTTACTACGTAAATTTTGTTCACGGGGCTGTAATCTATAAGGTTTACCTCGACGTTTCGTGATCGTCGAAACGTCGAGGTAATAAAACAATTATTTAGAATGTTATAAAGCCCTGTATAATGTAAACATTATGTGTTCAAATCGCGAAAGTTTACAAATAATACTGTTGTTCTGCTGTACAAATTATTTATCGACCAAATGAAATGTAACCGTGACACGATACTACAAGTAAATGACTTAAATCTATATCCTACTACCCCTACGATTTTACCCGCGTTACCTTTCCCGTTATTATTCCGGGATAAAAAGTAGCCTATGTGTTCTTCCAGACTATACACGGAGTAATAACTAGGAATTGTTTTTAGTAATAAATAAATTTCTCTAATTTTGCTGCTAAATAAGAATGTTGATAATGATTTTTACAAATTTGGCATTTTTTGCAAGTTCAAAAGCATCGTCCTGATAGTTTTTCTTTGTTATGTGGTAATACGAATCCAGCAAACATCCGTGATGGCTTAAAACTCATAAATTACTTTTAGACCCATTACGTCTAGAGATGGTTCACCCATCAGGTCCACTACCAGTCCGTAGTGTGCTCTGTGCATATTATACTAACAAAGTATACTGGAATAGTTATTATTACTCATCGACTAAATTGTTCAAAACATCAGGCGAGGCGAGAATCCCTGATAAACAGAACCTCTGACGCAAATCGCACCTCAAAAATTAACTTTTATCAAGATAAAAGGTGAAAATCTCTTTATCAACCAGAATATTTTCATTCGTTAGTATTGTTTAATTGTTATCAAGCGTCTGATAAGGACTTATGACCTACTATCTGTTAGTTATGTGTTGCGCACTATACATAGAGCATCGCGTTTAAAAATAGTTTATTAGTCTTGTTTAGTGCCTTTTTGTGTTACATTAGGACTGGAAATCTAGTTATTGTGAAAAGTGTATCGTTCGATAATTTTAGCAAAGATAAGATAAACCCTAAACGATTACCTTGGCCAATAGAACTGTGAAGTGTTTAAATTAGTTTAGTAAAACAATTCTGTTTGTTTTCAAAGGTTTGTGGATTTAACTGCTTGTGTTTTGGAGTGATTTTTCACCTAATCCCCGAATTAATGCATGTATGGGTTGACATCGTTATGGATATAAGTCTACCGATCCAGAGCTCTTGGTTCGAATCTCATGGTCACCACTGTCTTCTCGAAGACATGTCCGTAATGCCCCTACCTTAGGAAACATCGTGAGGAAACCGGCATGTTCCTAGAGTCTTTCGAGGTTATGTTTGTTTCATCCACTAGCCCGCACTGGGCCAGCGTGGTGGATTATGGCCTTGACGTGGGATGCTTATTCATGCATGCATGTTTCGTTAAAATTTTGCTAGCAAAACTGTTCATCGCTTATTTCTTCTACTCGTTTCTCTATCCTCATTTTTTTAATTTCTTACTTTCTATTTGTTCTTCTTTTCTCTTTCTTATCAGCACTTGTTTTGTATTGATTTTTCTTTTACTGTGTATTTGTTTTCATTTTAATTTGTATAAAATAAGGTATCTAAAAGTTTATTCTAACAAACCTACACTTACTTACAAAATAGGTGTACAAAACCTGACTTTTGTCTCAATTTGTCTCTATATTGACATTTTATGTGACGTCAAAACGTCGAAAACTTAGAATAAGGTCGAAAATTTCTATACAAATTAGACTGTACTCAAAAATTTGACTGTTTCTTTGCTCGCGCATATCTTGAATAAACATTTGGAATACGGTAGTTAAAATGAAGTAGTCTCGAGCACACATTATACAAACTTCACTATACTTTTACAACGTTTAATATTCCATAATTCTACTAAGATTATATATTTGGCAGTTTGAATGTTTGTTGCTCAATCACATTGTAACAACTGAAGGAGTCAAAATTTGGAACTCAAATAGATTACAGTCTGGAATAACACATATAACTATTATCGTTAATTCTGACAAATGTTTAGTTCCTTTGGAAATATCTATTTCTTGCTATTTATTGGCAAAATTCTACACGGACAAAGTTGGGCAGTTCCTAGTTAATATTACAAGTGTACTGAAAATCTATACTGTTTCGTGGTTTATATTCCAAAGATACGAATCAAGAGGTTTGACACCTCTTTCGCATCAAAAGTATCCAGACTGCGGAATACGTTGCTTGAGTGGGCATTCCCTGACGCACATTACCTGAGTTTATTCCAGTTTTGGGCGATTTGATTTGTTCTAGATGAGTTCCATCGTAAACCACCCCGTCGCTTACAACAGGCTAGATGACAGTCAAATACACAATTATTCTGTTTTTTTTAATTGTTATTTATAACTAGCAGCGCCCTCAGTGTTACCCGCGTAGTTCCCATTATTTTCCCGACACAAAAAGCCCCTGTGTTCTTCCAGACTATGATCTAGCTGTGTTCGGATTTCAGCCCGATCCGTTCATGTGTTATGACGTGATTGACTAAGAAACATCCAAAAATTCACTGCCATATACACTTCGACATTGATAATTAATAATTCAATGTTCCAAAAAAAAATACAAAACAAACGTCAATTTAAAATTAAACTAAGACACTCGACTGAATAACATAGTTTTTTGAAATCTGTGTCATTTAAAAAACGAGGTAGTACGAAGAAAATAAATCGTAATGTTTTGTAGTGGTAAAACTCTTTGTAGAGTCCACCTAAGGAAGTACTACAGATATATGACAATTAATTAAACACTAATTTACAGAATTAAGTTACAAAATACTTAACAACAGATTAGCTTATCGAGTACTTTCAAGAAAGGAAATCGATAATTGTGTACTTTCCCAAGGATTACTTTAATAACAATGATAGTGATAGCCGTGATATTTTATTTATCTTACTAATATTATAAATCCGAAAGTTTTATTCTTTTAATTGTTCGAATGTTTGCTCAATAACGTCAGAAAATCTGAATAGATCGGGATGAAATTTGGAACACTGATAGACTACAGTCTAGAATAATATACAGACCATGTTTTTTTTTGCGAAAAAGATGGGGACACTCAACAAAACGCGGGTGAAACCGCGGGGATATGTTAGTAACAGTTTGTTACATATCCACGTTTTGAAATAACAGCAATCAAGTAATTTAGGTTGCATAGCGCAGCGAGTATCCGAAAATAAAAATGGTTGTTTTTGTTACATAGCAAAACAAGCGCTTGATGGTAAGTGATATGCTTGCTCACAACAGCACAGTAACACCCATCCCAGTATCTAGTACTGTGTAGTGCGCTGGTATATCATTTATTTCTTTGCCCTGTACTACTTCTGGAAGTGTCGGCCTTCAAACGGGATAACAGGAATAAATAAATAAATATTGGTGGACAATTCACACAACACCTTCTGACCCCAAACTAAGCAAAGTTTGTGTGATGGCGGCCAGATAGCTGATATAATACTTATATATTTTTAAATACATCCTTATTATACATAGAAACACCCAGACACAGTGCAAACATTTGAATTCATCACACAAATATTTGCACTGGGTGGGGATCGAACCCACGACCCTCGGCTTCGCAGGCAGAGCTACTACCCACTAAGCCACAAGGCCAGGCGGGAATGGTTGCCCATTCCCGCTTGTCGACTAAATAAGGAAGGTAGGATTGCCTCTGGCAGGCTCTGCAAAAAGGCCTGCGACTTCAAGAGCGACTTTATTTAAAAATTTCGTTGTTTTTAGGGTTCCGTACCCACAAGGTAAAAACGGGACCCTATTACTGAGACTTCGCTGTACTTCCGTCTGTCTGCCATCAGGCTGTATCTCAAGAATGGTGATAGCTAGGCACTTGAAATTTTCATTATTATTTATTTCTATTGCGGCTATAACAAAAAATGCCCAAAGAATAATAAAATAAATATTTAGGGGGGAGGGTTCCAACTTGATTTTATTACCGTTTCTTGCACGATGCTTATAACGGTGACAGGTAGACGCCTTAACTATTCACGGAATATTTAGTATTATGTTCTCTTTAAAAATAATTAATTTAAATAAAATTAAATAAATAATTATGGGAGCTCCCTCCCATACAGTACATTTCGTAGTGGTAGGACTCTTGGCAGAGTCCGCCTGGGGAAGGACCATACCTTTGCCAGTTATTCTACCGCCAAGCAGTAATGTGCAAACATTACTGTGTTCCGGTTTGAAGGGCAATGTTTCCAGAGAAATTACAGGGCTTAGAGATATAACAACTTAGATCTCTGGGTGACGAGCGCAGTACAGTGCTAGGTAATGATTTGGACTCTTCATGTTCCAATAGCTGCGTGTCACTGTGTTGTTATGTGGCAGGCATGTTGCTTACCATCAGGCACATGCCCTGCTCGTCTCGTCACACTTTATTTTAAAAAAATACAATTAAAGAGGTTTTCGCCGTTTATTGGCTAATGGTACGGAACCCCATCGTGCGCGAGTCCCACTTGGCCGGTTTTTCTTTAAATAAGTTTTAACAGTGTTTGCTCTTTTTTTAATTAAACTGATACTAGAATTCAATTTTAATACACAACTGTTTAAGCCAGTTCGTTACCTCTCACTCGCTCACTATAAAGTACAAGCGAATACCAATGATGAAATCCGCCATGTTCTGTTTCTTTATTGAATTGGCTCACATGTTCACAAGCTTTTGTGAAACTTTACATTGTTGTAAAACCAGGAAACGTTTATAAATATGCCTAAGTAGTAAAACTACATAGTAATATCGCCATTAATAAATTCCAATCGATTCAACATTCCAACAAGTGAAATTGCATATTCATTACTATTCAATACTATGCGTCCTTGACGTAATGTCACTTGTCAACCCGAGGTTGCCATCAAAATGAATTGAGATCGGTGTTACCACATCGACGTCTGATAATTAATTTGTAAATTGTAATTACTATTGTAATTACAATTTACAATACTATTATGTGATATTTTGTTCTTGTATAGGCATGACGACTGATCCTGAAATTATATCAAACTATTTGATAGAAAGACAGTATTTAAATAGAATAAAATACGTACCAACTTTAATTTTGATATCCTTTTGTTTTACTTACTTTATGATCATTCAAAGTTGGATGGGCAAGTACATTTTAAAAGTATGAAATTGTTAGAAGTTAGATGGTAAATAAATTTACCATCGGATAACCTATTCAATTTAAAGTGACTTTTCTTATCAAACCAGTTTCCTAAACGCAATATTTAATATAGCTAACATACAAACTTTACGCGCGACGCATAGAAAATGCCAGACTGTAATGTCACGCTTTAGTAACGTTTTTGTATGATGCGTTTTTAGGAAAGTCTAAAATAGTGATTTTAAAATAGTGATAAATATCACGGGAAGTTTTTAAGATAACAAAGTAATTCTTTTACCAATGTTTTAGCTATTGAATAGCCTTTTGATGGCACATTAAATCAAAAATGAGTAGTCAAGCCTATTAATTACCTTGTTTAATTTTACTGATGCTCTATTTTAGGGTTTAGAATGTTTTTGCAGTCGTCAATGACGAACTGCTTTAATTCATTTGACTTAAAAAAAAATACTGCTGTTCGGGCAAAGTCTTCAATGAACCGTGTTCAGACGAGTCAATCCAATATTACGTATGTTGACTCAAAATCAAACTGATAAAAAATCAAAAGTTATTCAAATATATTACCTACTATTTTTTTTTCGGAATACTAGGTATTCATAAATGTTTGGAATACGGTGGTTAGGTATTTAACGAAAAACTATAAAGACACAGGGACAGGACCAATAAATTATAAGTCATATACTACAGTAATTCATCATATACTTAAAAACTAGCTTCACAACTACTGGCAACTGTACCCATAAGCGATCTCTTTCAGACAACCTTATAAAGCTTAATTAGAACCAAAAGTTACGTCACAAAGTAAGATTTATAACATAATTTATACGTACGTTATTTTTCATAAAATAATAAAACTCTGTAAAACATGTACAAAAAACCGTTACGCAATATTCGTCAAATATTTGTTCGGATAAATTACAAACGGTTTTAACCAAGTGAAGCTAAATAAAATTAATTTCCTGAATTGTCAAGAGCACACTTAGAAACCAAACAATCTCGAATTCTGAAATAAACACCTAGCTCTTGTGTCTATGCCCAAAGTTTCAAATAAAATAAGAAACGGTGCTCAAGACTTCCGAGGCATTGACTGTATTCGGCAGATTGTACCTAAATATTGATATAAAAAGCAATGAATTTCGTAAAACCGCTGCCAATATTCATATCTGCTCATCCAAAATCAAGGAACCGAAAAACGAGACAATCCCGAACCAAAAGGCGTACACTCCATAACTATAACAATAATTTTCAAATGATAGCTCTAGTAAATACTTCTTAATGTACGAGAGGCCTACGAGGGGCCGTACTCGAGGCCGTACTAGGGGCGAAGCTTAATCTTAAGAGGGCGCCTAATGCCACAAAACGAAAAAAGGACATTTTCGACGCCGCTCACTGAAGTTAAGAAACTAAAAACTATGACAAAAAAATATTGACGTGTGGGTACAATCAAGAAGAAGCACGATAACCGAATAGAATTTTAAAAATAGATCAGAGTTTTTAACAATAAAAAAATAAAAATGACACCGAAAAAACCCGTTTTAATTCGAGTACTCGAATTATCAGCGATGACCCCACATTATTTTTTGGTAATAAAACTCCTAATTGTACGTTCTAGTAAAGTAACCGAACACTTTTTTAAATGTATGTTTAATTATTGAGTAACTAAATAAAACTTGGTCAAAAATGGACTTTTGATTTAATATTGATTTTTCCTCCAAACTGTGTCATGCTATTCTCGACTTTATATATGTATATCGCATTAAGAAACGCGTCGCGCGGGTGAAAACTGATTTTTCCCTGGCATTAGGCGCACTCTTAATTTTTAGAATAAAATAAAAATTATTTCAAAAATAAAATCTGGCAATCAACAATTAATTTTATCACTATCTGTTTTATTACTTACTGTCTGTTAATGTTAATTAATAATTAAATTTTACATTTAAACAACTTTCTTTTATTAATTGACGTCACAACAGTTGCTATGTTTTGACTTGTCTTGAAAGGTACGATACTGAGAAAAAATGTTTTAGTGGTATTTTTATTATTTGTATGAAATGAAGTCTGGTACATACTCTATTTATACTTCGTAAAAGGTTGAGCAAAGTTCATGACATTTATGTTGCTGGATTTGTATCAGCAACTAATGGTAGAATAATTGTTGAAATACATACAATAACGGAAAAATATCTCACAGATGAATTTGATAAATGCAAGCGTGTTAGAAAAAAACATGCCCCCGATCCACACTGACTACGTCCTGTTTCGTGGTAGGCGGAAGGCCTGCGCACGTACCGTCAGCCAATCACGTACTGGCAGCAAAACACGGTTATCTAATATGCATTTTATTGTCGACTGAGCACGGGGCGACGAAAACTTCCCACCTCGGCGGAATATTGCGGGAGAGTCGGCAAACATACTTTAATTTTATGATCGTCAAACATCTTGTACTCTGTTTATTAATTTTGACTTTTTAACGTCCTGATCTAATTTTATATTAATTACTAGCTGAACGCGCGTGCGTTGCTACGCCATCTGTCGAAAATTGGTCGTACCAATTCAAATTTTGAACAAATTCGGTTACTTTAGGTTCTAATGACGCAACCTTTAACATATGACATAATGACGTATGCTGGCACGCAACGAAAGCTCTCAAAAAGCAATATTTTTTCACGTTTTTGTTACATTTTCCAGTCATGCTCCACTCCTGTTGATAGTAGCGTAATGTTGAATAGCCTATAGCCTTCCTCGATAAATGGACTATCCTACAAAGAAATAATCTTTCAATTCAGATCAGTAGTTCCAGAGATCCTTGCGTTCAAACAAACAAACAAACAAACAAACTAACAAACATACAAACAAACTCTTCAGCTTTATAATATTAGTATAGTATAGAAAGGATTATGCACACTGATTTTATTCTTTTTCAAATTGTCTTGCTTAATGATAATATATAATGTATGTATTAGTCTATTAGTATATTATACTTATACTTAGCTACAAAATATAATATAAGTATTTTAAGTATTAGGATGTATGATTGTTAATTTACAGTATGTATGTGTTTTTGATACTTTACGGCACATAGTTACCCCGTCTTTTGCTATCTCAAATTTTCTCTCCATCCTCTGGTTGCCTGGAAGAGATCGCTCTTAGCGATAAGGTCGCCGTTTGTTCCACTAGAGTTAAGAATGTATCTTTTTGTTTATTTATTTTTCTTTTTGTGTTGTGAACAATCAAGTGTTTCTATCTATCTATCTATCTATGCGGGACTTGAATGTAAGTACTGAAAACCTCTGGCTAAAGTAATGGGAACACCGAAAAATACGGATTTTTATTTATTTGTTGGTGCATGTTGACATTAACGCGAACAAATTTCGTTTGCATTGTGACAAGGTATAATACTATTACCCCACAAGATTATCCCGTAGCGCAGCCAAAAAATGGCCAAAAAATGCGTATGGGTAGCTCCCAGTTAGAAGTGTTTCTATCTAATGGCTTTTTTTTAATTTGCAAGATGCAGAAAAAAATCGGTTACGGAAAGTCCGATTTAAAAAGTCCGGAAACACTTAGAAAATAAACTCTCTTAGCTAAAGTAAAGTATTTTATTTGACATTAGCTAATTTTACATATATTTATATCTATTTAGTTGCGCAAACCCAGTAGAGAGTAGTAGAGGAACATATCCCTCGAACAGCGGTGTCGTGTGAGGGTTCGCCATTTTTTTTTAAATATGTTCGAAGAGAAAAATATCTGCCATATAATGTGTCATTTTAATTTTATTTGTATACTTTTTATTTATTCTGAAAAAAACATTTTCAGAAAAGTTAAGAACTATTATATTTTATAATTTAGAACCAGTATTAACTTAAAAACCAACCCGTTCTTATACATTATTTTACATATATGTATGTATATTGTATATCTATCGACTTTGCTGGGTGCTATAATATAATATGAAATCAATGTGGAAGTAGGGGTCGTAGTACTAGCTTCTGTCACTAATGGCTATCTGATGGAAGATAGATAACCTCTTTATAAAGTCACCTTGTTAATTTGTATCTGGTTGCCAGATTGGTTACGATATAAGAAATAGAACATCCGTTGGCTTTAATTTTAACTATCTGTGGAGTTATTTGATAACATTTATCGCGATAACAGCGGAGAAAAACATAATTAAAACGCGGACTTCAAGGCTGTTGCTTCTTGTCATAATCTGATTTGACTTTATATTTCATCTCAGGTAAATAATTTATTAACTAACTAGCAATCCACCCAGGCTTTACACGGGTGCAATCACAAGAATCTAAATAAATAATTTAGATTTCTGTGGGTGTAATGGCATTACTAAATATCATCATCATCATCAGCCGCAAGACGTCCACTGCTGAACATAGGCCTCCCCTCTAGATTTCCACAACGAACGGTCCTGCGCAACCTGCAACCAGCGGTTTCCAGCGACCTTTGTGAGGTCATCTGCCCATCTAGTGGGAGGCCGTCCAATACTACTTACCAAATATACCTACTACATACTCGTACTACATTTATATGTATATACTACAGAAAGTCTTTGCATACAACGCTCACTGTTTTTTTGTTGTTTGGACGAACAACTTACTAACTGTTAAATGATCATTGTTTTTCTATTACATTGTGCATGTATTATACACATAAAACTTCCTCTTGGATAACTCTATCTATTAAAAAAACATATCAAAATCCGTTGTGAAGTTGTAATGATCTAAGCATACATAGGGAAAAACATACAGCGAGAAACAACTTTGTTCTATACTATGTAGTGATTAAAAGGACCTATACACTTATGTGCATAAGTATGGATAGAAAGTTTATAATAGAAAATGCCCTTTGTGTTTTGAGAGGTCCATTATAAAAAGGGGCAACATACATTAAAACTTTCACATTCATAATATTAGTGGGATTAGCAACTTTTTTTTAGTGACGGGACGAGCAGGGCATGTCTCTGATGGTAAGCAACATGCCTGCCACATAACAGGACAGCAACACGCAGCTATTGAAGCATGAAGAGCCCAAATCATTACTTAGCACCGCACTGCGCTCGTCACCCACAGTTCTAAGTTGTTATATCTCTAAGCCCTGTAATTTCTCTGGAAACATTGCCCTTCAAACCGGAACACAGTAATGTTTGCACATTACTGCTTGGCGGTAGAATAACTGGCAAAGGTGTGGTACTTCCTCCAGGCGGACTCTGCTAAGAGTCCTACCACTACAATAACCTCACTACAATAACTCAACCTCAAAGAAATATCTCGCCTCTGGCAGTGCGGAGCGACCTTTAATTAGCTAGTTTTACATAATTTCTGCGTAGGTTTATGTTGTAGGATCTGGTTACCAAAATTTAATTATTTAGTCTACGTCTGGTAGTCTATGAATAACTAGATTAAATAAATGTACGACTCCTCAAATTTATATTAAAACAGTTTTCTTAAAATAAACCAAAGTTTTATGTTTTACTATACTCTAAAATTTAATGAATTTGTTTTTTTTTTAACTTTTATAGGTTCACACTCGATTTGAAGACACAAAAATTGTGACTATCGGGGAAAACCCACTCAGGCAACGTATTCCACAGCCTAGACGTTCTTATCACAAAAGTTGAGTCGAATCTCTTCGAATTTCTTTTGTGGTTACATTTTATAATTTAATATTAACTTACTCGTATCTGTTAAGATTGAAGCTGAACTAGTGATTTAAAGAGAATATGCTGATTTTGCCTATTATGTCAAAAGTGTGAGATAATATTCGGAATCGCTGCGCCATTCTCAATCAATTTTAATAGGAAACAAAACCACTTCTTATTTTGTAATTACCACTTCTAACTACCTTTTTTTTTGTAATTTCTGATTTGACGTCAAGTGTTTGAAGTTATTTCTTACTAGCAGTGCCCCACGGTGTTACCCGCGTAGTTCCCGTTGTTCCCGTTTGTTTTCCGGGAAAAAAGCAGCCTATGTGTTTTTCCAGACTATAATCTATCTGTGTTCCAAATTTCATCACGAGCCGTTCATACGTTAGCACGTGATTGAGCAACAAACATCCATACATTGACATTTATAATATTAGTAGGATAGGATAGTAGGATGATGAGTAGAACATAACTTTTTCCCTCTTAGTATTGGTTGTATATGAACCTGTATTGTTTTGGATGAAAATTTTAACGTGAATTTCTACTGAGAGTTTGCATATTCCTTTTAACGATTTTACGATGAATTTTACATAACAAATTGTCGTGTTTTTTCGCCCCCGACCAAAAAACTAAAGTCATTTCTCGCTGTGTGTGTTTCCCAATGTATTTTCAGATCTTTAAAATTTCGTAACGGATGTTGATGTTGTTTTTAGAAAGGTATAATGATTCAAGAGGAAGAGTTGTGTGTATAATACATGCATAATGTAATAGAGAAAAAGTTTGACGTCGATGTCTGTCTGTGGCACCTTTAAGCTCAAACTGACGGACCGATTTTGTTTTTTTTTTATTTGAAGGTTAATTTCCGTGCGGTAGTTCTTAGCTATGTCAATATCGGTTCAAGATGGCCGACTCCACAATGGCGAATTAAATTTTTTTTCACTACTACCTCAATATGGGTGTAAAATGAAAGGGCTTGACTAGTGAAATACTACACATTATGACTAATTTCAAATCCAAGATGGCCACTACTACAAAATGCCGAAATACATTTATTTTTTCACTACTCTCTCAATAATATCATAATCATCAAGTGAAAGGGCTTGACTAGTAGAATGTTGTACAGATTACAAATCCGAGGTAGACGGGAGTTAATTTTATTAAAATTTAAAATTTTGTTCTTGTTCTTCAATCGGTACACAACAAGTGTTTAGGTTGTGGCGTAGGCCTCGGCTACGAGCTGCGGCCTACGAGCTACGGCCTACGAGCTACGAAGCCGCTACGGTCCGGAGCTTGCATCTTTGATGAGACTACACGTCACGACTCGAGCTTATTCGTTCTTTTAACTTCGCCGCCTCGGGGCACACGGGATTCATACATTTCTTTCAACTTATAAGCTTACCGTCGTATTACAAACATCTCCTCAAGTCTTACGCTACCACGAAACTTGTAAAATTTTCGAGCATAAGCTGCCTACTAAATGTTCTTTGTCACTGCTGGAATTCGAGGTCTTGTCTCACAACAGTCAAGGCAGTAATACACCACGCTAGCGCAGGAAGTTGGCGGATGACGTATGACGTTAACGAAAAATTATGATTTTTGTAGTGATAGGACCTTAGATAGAGAATAAGTAACTAGACCAGATTTTTTCGTACGGTTCCTTTATGTCAATAGTAAGCAAATGGTGCGTATGTTAGCTATGGAAACAAAGTGATGTGCCGCAACAGAAGTATGACACTTCCACAAGAGCGACAAGACAAGAGCGATCAGACCCGTGCTTTTGATGTAAAGCGTTTGTTCTGACTCTATACATAGTATACGTTAACCCTTGGTAGAGTACGCCTGGGGAAGTACCACAAACTTGATATGTAGTTAGACCACCAAGCGGTAACGTACAAACGTCACTGTCTCCAGTTTGAAGGGCAATGTTTCCAGAGAAATGACTATCTCAAATAAAGGCCTGTTTTCATTTTGATTATTACGAGTGCGAGTGAGTAGTGCAGGTGTTGAGTGATTAGTAGCAAATACGCGTGGACACCGATTGATTATTGCGAGTGCATAGTAATCAATCACGATTACTCACTCGCATTCGCAATCGCACTCGCACTCACACTCGCACTAATCAAAATGCAACCCGGAATTTAAGTGTATATTTGACCCGTTACTCACTAGCCAAGTCTGAACCTACGTGTATAGATAGCTATGTGACTATTATTCAGCTTGTCTTAAATACATTATATCCAGAATTTCCTGCCTACTCTCGGAATATTGAGTCAAATTAAGTTTAATAACACGATGTTCAGAGAGCTAAAGTGTCGATGTAGGCAATAAGATAAGATAAAAAAAGAATGATTCGTTGTTGACAATTATAAACAGGAAAATAATTACATTTACTTCAGAGACTGGCTTCAAGCAATCATGTTTTGTCAACCAATAAAACAGTGCTTAGACAGATATTTTTCCAAGTTATACCTATGTTTTAGTATTAAAATTAACGTGGTTGTTACACATATTGATTAGGCAAACGGGTAACTCACGTGTAATGAGTTCGGCCAATCCGACTCGAGTTTCGGCCGCATCCGGCGGCCTTTTTCAAGGAGAGTGTACGCGCTCGATGGCTTCCCGTTTGGCACTGACATCTGACGTTTGGCATCAGTGCCAAACGGGAAGCCATCGAGCGCGTACACTCTCCTTGAAAAAGGCCGCCGGATGCGGCCGAAACTCGAGTCGGATTGGCCGAACTCATTACACGTGAGTTACCCGTTTGCCTAATCAATATATACCTATGTTGTTTCAAAGATAGGGAGAGAGTTTGTTAAAAAAGAGAGAAAGAACGTTAAATAACGTGAGAAAAATAACTTAGATAGATTTTTTTCAGTTTTGGAACTTATCTCACTACGTACTGCAAATTGATCAAGCAATTATTTTACGATTATAACGAATTGTACTAATATATGCTTTTAAAATTTTATTGCTTATGTTTATTATTGCATTATTACCATTTGACTTTTTTATTCGTTATATGATATAATTAGTCCTACTATTTTTATGTTATCCTTGTATTTCGAAATCACATAATAAATTAAACTTTTATTGTTAGTTTTATTGTTTCAAGTAGTAGGCGTGCAAAGACGGACATAATAATTGTTTAATGCTTTAATGTGTGATTTTTGTAAACAATAAATTGTTTGTTTATCTCGAACAAAACTAGATGGCGTGTTAGTATGCCTTAAAACAAGATTATATTTTGTTTCCGAGGTGAATCGCTCGTTTGTCTATGTATTATGTGTGTTCCAGTATCAAAAAGTAGCCTATGTAAGTTATTGCGCTATAATTTAACAGTGTTTCAACGTTCAACCCAATCCGTTCAGACGTTCTAACGTGATTGAGAAACGTACTTCCAGACTTTAAAAAATACAGTATTAGTAGGATTGCAGTTGAAATAATAATTGTATTTGTTCCAGAGCACGTGTACGCGGCATGCAGCGCGCGTGAAGCGCCCTGGCGGCGTACGGGCGACACGCGTACGCGCATGGTACGGGCGCGTACCATGCGCGCGCGACCCACCTCCCGCTCAACGCGAGTGAGTACACCGCTTTACACGTTCTTACTTGATACACGAGACCAGGACGTCTACTCTGTTTCTGCGAAAACGAAATTTCGAAAAAAAACTCGCGACTTTCCTTCTCTCGTTCTAGTTCGTTTCGTCCGATACAACATAGTTTGACGTTTAAATGTTCTAAGCATACTCTAATTAGAGGAACTAGAGGAAATTAGAGGAATTCTAATGGACAAAACGACGGATCGAAGTAGAATCGGAGTTGGAAAATCGCGAGTTTATTTCGAAATTACGTTTTCGTTGAATTAGAGTAGACGTCCAGTGTGTCATCAATCAACAACACACAAAGTGACTGGTTTTGGGGTTTTCAGGGCACAGATGATGTATTTCTGTGTGCAGCTATAACAACGTGTTCTAAACGATTGTGGTCTAAAGTAGCATAACTTGATTAGATTAAAGCATTGGACAAGTAGACCCACAAATTTCTATTTAAACCGACCACCGATTCTATATAAACTATAGAACAAAAGTGGACGTATTTAATGTACTTAACATCCCCTTAAAAGGATGAAGTCTGACAACCAATAAACCTGTATAATACTCGTACAAATACCTAGACCTACAAATTTCTATTTAAACCGACCACCGATTCTATATAAACTATAGAACAAAAGTTGACGTATTTAATGTACAACCAATAAACCTGTATAATATATTGTTAGGTATTTGTTAAAAAGTTGTCAACTTTAAACACAGATTTTGTTTTTTAATATATTGTACATATTTTAGATACCTACTGATGAACTGTATATTATTGCGTGGGTTGTAGTACTCTATAGCTTTCTTGTTACTGTGGTATTGATGTTACGGAGGAGGGTGAACTCAGGGCGAAGCCTGATGCAAACTTGGATTCGTAATCAGGAGTAGTCATCTTCTCTTGAAATTATAATTTCCTAGCAGCTGTCGCCAGTTTCAATACACCAAAATTTGCATGAAATAATAACAAACATACATTATATTTTATATTCTTACAAACTTTCGCATTTACAATATTAGTGGGATTAGTTCTTCAACCGAAAGTACGAATGAAGTTGTGGCGGGCCGCTAGTTAGTGTCTACGAGTATATGTATAGTATAGACATATGTGTAACTGCCATAAATATTTCCTACTAAGTTTAGTATTACGAAAATTTGTATATAATACAAGCGGACGTTTAATTTTCTTTCATGCTAAAAAAATTACGAACCTAGACGAAATTTAGTAAAAAAATTCAGTTTGGAGTACCTGATTTAAAAGGTACCAACAATTTTGTGGGAAAATTATAGAAACAGGAATAACACGAGTAAGATAGCAGGGTGTTCAACATCAACAGCCCACTAAATGATCCCACTGCTGGGACTCGCGGCCTTCTCTCGCAAGGAGAGAGTTAAGGCCATAATCCACCACGCTGGCCCAGTAGGGGTTGGTGGATGACACATGGCTTCGAAAGATTCTAGGTACATGTCGGTTTCCTCACGATGTTTTCCTTCACCGTTTTAAGTTAGCAGGCTGTTACTAGTTAGTAAATATATTAAACTAGCTGAACGCGCGCGCGTTGCTACGCCATCTTTCGAAAATTGGTCGTACCAATTCAAATTTTGAACAAATTCGGTTACTTTAGGTTCTAATGACGCAACCTTTAATATATGACATAATGACATATGCTGTCACGCAACGAAAGCTCTTAAAAATCAATATTTTTCCCGTTTTTGTTACATTTTCTAGTCATGCTCCGCTCCTGTTGATAGTAGCGTAATGTTAAATAGCCTATAGCCTTCCTCGATAAATGGACTATCCTACAAAGAAAGAATCTTTCAATTCGAACCAGTAGTTCCAGAGATCCTTGCGTTCAAACAAACAAACACACAAACAAACAAACTCTTCAGCTTTATAATATTAGTATAGATATGTCACTGTAAAATTGTAAAAACCGCCAGATTACAAACTAACTAACTAACCTACTGTGAGATTTGATTCTCACGCGTTAGATTATTAAATGATGGTGTTGATAATTGTACGGTGACATGTATGTATATTGTATAACTGTAATTCCTCAGTACAGCCCTGTTCCACAACACTAATTCAACTACAGAACTCGGGCAAGCTTCTCATTTGCGTCGACAACAAAAGCGGTACCAAACATTCATTGTACCATTGTTGTGGCATTCCGTTATAGTCCTGTTATTATGGGTTTGACACCGGTATTTTGCAATTATACCGGTTATTGTGATCTCTATTCATTAGCGAATTGCTCCGGTATTTGTTATTGTGATAGGCTTCGTGGTTGTTTGAAATATTTTGGTTTTGTTTGACTCTCTGATTCCAGTCAAAAGCTCACATTACAAATACACTTTTTTTAAATTTATAAACAAAATGGGTGCCTATTACAACGCAAAATTTTTTGTTCCTAATTTACTTTGTCATAATGAATGTAGCAAAATGTATAGTGTCATAATGCAACTTTTGCATGGTATTTTTTTGGCATAATGTGTTTTAAGCATAACAATCTATTGCACTACATTAAATTCGACTATTGATGAGACGCATAATAGTCTTTAGGCATATTGATAAGACACATAATATTCTTTATGCATTTTTTAATTAGTTGTTGTGCTACTAAACATAGACCCAGGTTACATAGTACCCAGATCCGACTCGGAGCACCCGGACTCCACCTAGTCTTGTCGCTACTACCCCTAG
Source organism: Ectropis crepuscularia (assembly GCA_963693475.1). Taxonomy (NCBI): domain Eukaryota; kingdom Metazoa; phylum Arthropoda; class Insecta; order Lepidoptera; family Geometridae; genus Ectropis; species Ectropis crepuscularia. The sequence continues at coordinate 26,320,784 of OY856349.1, read as the reverse complement.
AGTGTATATAAAAAATTGGCAGTCATAGGAACTGCCGATAGAAGTGAAAACTTATAACTCAGAATTTGATAGCTTACTTTGGAAACTACCCGTGTGTAACCAGAGGGCGTAGCCTGGGCATCATGGCATATCCATCTCGAAATGCGTCAGCATTTCCTATTGGCTGCTGCATTTCTAGATGGCCATGGCATGATGCCAAGGCCACGCCTTTTCAGCATTTCCCATTGGCTGACGCATTTCTAAAAGGCCAATAGCCATGGTCCCGAGTTTACCCGAAGATTTCTTATCATATCCAAGCGTGACGCTAGAATCCAATTCACAGCCTACGAAATATCTGTCTAGGCGCGCCTAAAGAAGTTTTCACTGCAAAAATGCGGGAGCTAGAAGCTCAAGGGAGGTCAGGGCTGACCGCTGAGCTTCTGGCGGGAGCCCACCCGGAATCAAAAAGTCTCATATTTCTTAGGTGTACCGTCTGCTTTTTTCGATGTGTGCCTTTAAATATTATGCTACGTCATCTTTATGCTAAATATGGTTATGTGTTTAAACATTATAGTAAGTTATCGTTATGCTGTATATGGTTATGCTTGTAAACATTATGCGAAAACAGTTATGCGTTTAGTTGTTATGGTAAATTATCATTAGTCCTAAAAACGTTATGCTTACTTAAATTATTACAAAAAATGTTATACCACCCCATATAGACCCAACAAAATATGTCTAGTAACTATAAATAAAAATATGTTTCGGAACGAGCAAGGTATAAATATATATGGACTATGCCTTCCTATAACAGGGCTGCAGTGCTATCCATACATCGTTTCTGAGTTTATATTAGAAAGACTCGAACAAAGAGCTTAAATTCCACTTTCGTAATAACAACACCTACATTTTTGAATGCTTTGCCTGAATCGATGTTTCCTGATTGATATAATTTAAGTCTTTTCAAGTCTAATCCAGTTCATCTAGGTAAACGTGTTCCACTATAGATCTCAACGTCGATTAACATCATGCGAGATGGCGGTTAAGTGCAAGCCTCATCGTCATCATCATCTGCCTGTATTCGTCCACTGCTGGACATACGCCTCTCCTATACTACGCCACTCAGCCCGATTCTCGGCCATAGGTCTCCAACTGCCACCAGCTGCTTTTCGTATATCGTCACTCCATATAGTCTCTAGATAAGTGTAAGCTTATTCAACTTATATTATTGTATTATGTAAATGTCAAAGTTCGGATGTCTTTTGCTTAATAACGTCGGAACAGCCGGAACGGATCGGATTTAAAACATGGATTATAGACTGGAATAACACATAGAAATGCTGCTACTTTTGTTGCTGGAAAATCGCTAGAAAAACTATGGTAGTAGAACTGTAGGGCACTGGTATTGATATCATACGTGTAGCAGTTTAACCGTGTCACACACTTGACAGATATTGATGTTCTAAGTTGTTTAAACAAGCACATCGTATTATAATTTCATAAATGACCCATAGGAGCCGTCATTGGGTCACACCCGGCTGGTCTACCGCCGAACGAAAAATGTCATCGCTTTGATGTTTCTCTCTCTTTTCTTTTCGCTTGAAATGATAGAGACAGCATTAGCAAAGCGATAGCCGATTTAGTTAGGCGGTAGAAGTCCCGGCTGTTGACATCTCAGTAAACCGTCACTTATACACATGCCATCTAGGGATGGGAATTAGAGAATGTTATTTCTATACGAACTATTCGATTTGATTTTCGAGATTTTCGAGTGTAACAATTCTGATGACAGCGTATGTTTAAAGAAACGATAGTATTTTCTCACCATGCGAGTTGGTGGTCAAACACTTGAGTGCACAGGTAAAATGCTACAAATGTTTGTAAATATGAGTAGAAAATTAACTTCAACTTTTCACTTTAATAACCTGTTAAACTTGCTTAGTGATTCAGAAAAAAATATTTTGAACGTTCCGAAAAAGACATTAAACTTGAAAATCGACTCACGCTTAACTTTACCATTACATAGCTTAATCAGCTATTTGTTATAAAAATATTATCATAGTAACATTTCTTGATGGATTCGATCCGATCGTCTTCAAATCTTGTATGAATAAATTTCTGTAAAACTAGTGCTTCTCGTCGTACACATGCATTATTTATATCAAATCAGTTTGGCGATCAAATGCAAACCTATCTAATATAAAATAACGGTAATAATAAAAAGTATTAATTTTTTAATCGACTTCAAAAAAGGAGGTTTCTCAATTCGACCGTACATATCTATTTGTAATTCTTGTTTGTGTAAACTTTTTACTTACAATGTAAGTTGGTCCATACATTTTATTGATCTATCAAGTGTCGTGTTACTGTCTATGGTATTTTATTCGTGCACTGTTGATCATCATCATCATCATTATTTATAACGGTGCTAATTGATTTCAAATAAATAAAAATAAATAAATAAATCCTAGCAATAAAACCCGTCAATTTAAATATTTAATTAGTATAGATTCTTTATGTTTGTCTATCTTTTCATTTACAGTCCTTATTCTTCGATGTGGCTTTTAAAACTTAAATTATTCGATTTTAGTCTTATCTATTCGAATGAAACTTGCAGTCGTTGTATCGCATCCCTATTTATAACCACACAGGGGCCAGCCGTGACGATTTGCCATAGATAACCGCACGCTACCTTGTAAACGCTCGATAACGCTAAATAGACCTTTCGTTACTTTGTTCACGTAATATACAAATGGCTTTATTTACTTTGTTGACTAGCAGCACCCCGCGGTTTTACCTGCGTAGTTCCTGTTCCCGTTATTTTCCCGGGACAAAATGTAGCCCGTGTTGTTCTAGACTATTGAAGAATCCCACCCAAAGCACTGTCTTTTCGAAGTTATGTTAGTTAGTTGTAATAGGTATCGTTAAGTTAAAGACGGCGAAGGAAAATAATATGCGAAAACCAACACGTTGCTAGGATTTTAAAACAAATACACGGGTAACTCACGTATAAAATAGTCAGAACAGTCCGACTCGAGTTTCGATCGCGTCCGGCGATCTTCTTCAAGGCGAGTGCGCGCGCATGTTCGCAGCTCGATTAGCACGTATTTATACGCGAGTTACCCGTGTATTTGTTTTAAAATGTGTAATAACCACGTTAGTTTTCATGTTGCTAGGTTCTTTCGAGGTTATACGTCATCTACATAACTACACTGGCCAAGCGTTGTGGATGGTCTTGACTATCCTTGTGAGAGAAGGCCTCGAGTCCCAGTAGTGGTAACATTTAGTGGGGTGCTTATGCTGTTGTATTCAATCTTTGACTTCCTTAGCGAATATAAATAAATAAATAGATATTGGTGGACAATTCATACACAACACCATCTGACCCCAAAATAAGCAAATGCTTGTGTGATGGCGGCCAAATAGCTGATATAATACTTATATAGTTTTAAATACATACTTATTATAGATAGAAACACCCAGACACGGTGCAAACATTTGAATTCATCACACAAATATTTGCACTGGGTGGGAATCGAACCCACGACCCTCGGCTTCGCAGGCAGAGCTACTACCAACTAAACCACGAGGCCAGTCGAAGGCGAGCGAAGGAACGCGTTCTTGGCAATGATAGCATTGGCTTTGCTTTGGCGCAAGACAATTCACGGAGTAGTTATATTTGATCATAACTTCACGACGTAGAGCGTGAAAAAAGATTGTTTCATTTCCATTCCAAGGGGTTTAACCTCTTAATTGAAAAACACGCCTTAAATTCAAATTTATCCCGTTGAGTTTGTTACAAGTTACAAACAACGTTTACAATTACTATACCGACATGTTTAAGCAATAGTTTGAATTAGATAAGAAAACTCTTTAACAAAAATTAAAAGCCATAACAACATGGACATATAAAAAAAGTCGGACGGAGCTTCACTAAAACAAAAACTGTGTCACGTGAACGTTGTCAGGTTGTCACAGGTAGGCACACAAGTTTGCGCGTGTAATGACCCACTGATGTGTGTATGTGTGCGTGTCAGCCTGTATGTGACAGCGCACACGTGCATATTATGTGGCCGACTCTGTCGACACAGTTTTTGTTTTAGCGAGACTACCTACTTTTTTATAAGTTTCGACCTTTGATATTATCCTTAACGTGACGTTGTCACGTCGAACACAATAAAACAAATATTTACAACAAATATAATTGAAGCGAAAATTAAATTCTTAAAAAAATTTATAATTTTATTAATTAATTAAAAAATCATTCCTATTAATATTAATGTACAATTGTGATTTATTGATACAAATCCAACATAAATTACTCGGCGTCCTTCGAATGATTCGTGAACAGTAATGGGTACTTCAAAAGCATCTGCTGTATTAAATTTATCTCGGACTTATGATGCCGGCACTTAACTTGGCGTAGCGTATTTGTGTATCGATATTTGGTCAAATATTTGACATTTTGACTAATACCGCGAGTCGTCTTCAGTGAATCCGTTCATTGTGTGGAATTACAGTGAATACATTCACCTTAAACCACCTTCTTATATGTTTACTGTTATGTTTGTAAGTCTACTGTGCCCTAAAATCTGCACGCTAAGCTGATTGCTGCTGCTGTCTGAGGCAGAACATTCCATTCGTTAGAAACTGTTTACACCTTGCAATATACATACAACCAGTGAAAAAATCACTCATAAAAGTTAGTACAATTCTCAAAACAGATGTTTTAGATTTAGAATAATTGAGTCTCTGACATGAGTAAAACAAGGATGACTTCATGTTCGGATCCATAAATTTGCGTTATTTTTATACATCGTATCTCTATCGGTGCTTTTGACGGGACTTGGTCTCTCGTTTACCATCAGATGGGATATTGCTCAAGAGGTATATACTCTTTATAATTCCCAACGAATTATTAAAAACCTTCTTTTTACGAGTATATTACCAGATTAGACTGCAGATTTTTACTAATAAAAAAAAGAACAGTTTGTGCTCTTCAGCCCAGTATTGGCATTTATCCCTGTGTATAGAAAATACATCAATATGCTACACCAAGTGAAGCGCCGGCGTCAAACTAATCACAAAATATATTCCATCGAGGCGCATGCAAATTTATGTTAACGTTACATCGTCCAACAATTTTCTTAATGAAAAATTTAGCTGAAGGGATCAGGGATCTTGGACAGGGAATGAATTCACAGGAGCTTCCCCTACTAACAAGTAATTTGCACCTTTTGAATATTAAGGATCGCCGTATCTTCTGTGATACGACTTTGATATTACCTATTTTGGAGTTTGTCGACTTAGTAATGAGGTGAAGTTTTAGATAAAATAAATCCTAAATTACAGGGATATATATAATATCTTAGATCGCAGTGCAGTGCAGTGCTAGGTAATGATTTGTACTCTTCGTGTTCCAATAGCTGTGTGTCACTGTGCTGTTATGTGGCAGGCATGTTGCTTACCATCAGGCACATGTCCTGCTCGTCTCATCACTATATTACCTCTATACATATTAAATAAAACGGGGTTCGAATGATTCTTACTCGTTTATACTTATCTTTTTTGAACTATTAACGTCAAATCTGGATTATAGATTATAGGTTGCATGTTTCGCCTTTTTTAACCGAATTTAAAAAATGATGTTCTCAATTTGGTTGTTTGACTTTTACCCGACTGAAAGAAGGGTTATGTTTTTCGCGCGTATCTTGTATGTTTGTAAATTTCTTTATTCCCACGTATCTTTCTAACGGCTGGATGGATTTTGATAATAAAGATATATGCGGACCATCATCTAACTGTGTTACAAATTTCAATCCAATCAGTTCAAAACGTTACGAACCGAATGAACAATACATCCAAACGTTGACATTTATAATATTAGTAGGATTGTATTGTGTGTTTATGTAGGTAGGATTATGGATCATTAACATACTTAAATATGTCGATCAATATTTTTATTTACTGTTTGTTTAATTAGGAAATTACTAGATCTGTGTCCTTCGATTTCTTTGAAAATGAGCACGCTTATCTCCTTAAGTTCTTATTGAGTATAGATTTTAAGAGAGTCCAAGATAACCATCTCCGTTTTGTTTCGAGCATCGAATGCGACGCTGAGCGCGTCTTATCTCCGCCGTCAGACGATTACGTCATAAAAAATAATGGCCCATACAGACGCAGCGAGGAACTAAACATTTGGCAGCACGAAACAAGAGGGGCACGGAATTATGCTGGGATGAATTAGGTTCTGGATACGACACGCTAACTATCTTAATGTATCATAATGTATATATGTTTTGAAACTTACGGATAATTATGTTTAAGCGGAAACGGAGAAATCTGAAAACTGGAAATCTAGCGCAAGAGGACTAATTTTAAATCATTCTTCATATGGGACGTTGAGTCGAGGATCAAATGTTTTTTTCTAAGCACGCTCCATTGTAAATCGCATTGTCACTCATCATCAGGTCGTCAAAGCCTAAACTTTGCCTTATGTCACTTCATGAAGGGTTTGTCTCGTGGGACATGTCTGCACACTATGTTTTTATCCTACAAATATAAATGCAAAAGTTCGTATGTTTGTTTCTCATTCTACTAACACCTAAACGGATTGGGTTGAAATTTTGAATATAAATAGATTTATCCCGAAAAGTAATAGGAACAGTAACATAATGTAAAATGTTAAATAGCAAATTTAGAATACATTAAAAAGTAGGTAAGAGATGAATTAGTCTATGATAGTAGAATCACATATATTTAGTAAAATTGTCCTTGTACAAAATAGTACGGCCAAGATTTTTGTTTCTAGGTTGCATGTCGGATAGTTTATTCGTCCAACGAGTTTCTCTTTACGGACCGTTGATCTAGTGGGCTGGTTCTTAACTGCTGCGTAGCGCCTTCCTCTGATAGAGTGCTTGTTTTGTTGAGCCACTCTCGTAAGATGTATGTTGTGTCGCTAAACGCGCTACATTCTTTACTATTCTTATCAAAGAGGTTTCTAATGCTCATTATTGTCTTTAGTTTTCTTCTTCTTCTTCTCCTTGTCTGTGGTTCTTCTTATTTATGTTTTAGCAGCTCGCGGTTGTATCCGCGCAGTTCCCGTTTTTTGCCGTGATGCCTATGTTCTATTTCAGATAATAATATTATATAATATTTTGTAGTGGTAGGACTCTTAGCTGAGTCCGCCTGGGGAAGTACCACACCTTTGCCAAATATTCTACCGCCAAGCAGTAGTGTGCAAACATTATTGTGTTCCGGTTTGAAGGGTAATGATTCCAGAGAAATTACAAGGCTTAGAGACATAATATCTTAGATCTCTGGGTGACGAGCGTAGTGCAGTGCTAGGTAATGATTTGGACTATCATGTTCCAATAGCTGCGTGTTAATGTGCTGTTATGTGGCAGGCATGTTGCTTACCATCAGGCACATGGCCTGCTCGTTTCGTCACTCTATGCTATAAATAAAAAATAAATAAATAATCTAAGGATGTTTTATGACCCGACCTTCAACTGGTTCAATTCAAACGTTCCAACAAGATTGAGCAACTAACATCCAAATTTTGACATTGGTAGGATTCTAATAAGTAGATATTTTATACTACCTTTTGTATAACGTTTGAAGTGACCCAGAAGAAGTCTTTAGGTTTCTTTAATTTTTTTTAGATGGAAATAAAAACAATGACTTACTCGCCATTAGCTAGTTACCGTTTACAATACGTCGTATATAGTTTTGGCTTGGGTATTACTGTCTATTTGAATTTTGGCTTGAAATTAAAAAGAAAACAATAGTTAACCGTAGACGTATAACCGTTTCAGTTAAATGATGTCTTATATAAAATAACTCTCCAAAAGTGGCTGTTTTTTTTTTTTTTTAAATAAAGAGTAACGAGACGAGCAGGACATATGCCTGATGGTAAGCAACATGCCTGCCACATAACAGCACAGTGACATGCAGCTATTGGAACATGAAGAGCCCAAATCATTACCTAGCACCGCACTGCGCTCGTCACCCAGAGATCTAAGTTGTTATATCTCTAAGCCCTGTAATTTCTCTGGAAACATTGCCCTTCAGACCGGAACACAGTAATGTTTGCACATTACTGCTTGGCGGTAGAATAATTGACAAAGGTTGTAGTAAAAGACATGAACCAGAATCTTCAAAAGGGGTATAAGTATAATTCTCTAGTTAGTAACATTTTTCTGTGAGATAAGAAGTTAAAAAAAAAGATATGGTAACTAGCAAATGCAGATTAGTTTAGGCTTTGGATGATGATGAATCTAATAAAATATTTCCGGTGAATATGGGTTAATCAATTACAACAATCATGTAGTGTAACTGTTATTATAATTTTCCTTAAAATTAACAAAAAACAATGCAACGAAAAAACACGACAAAATGTAAATACTCTTTCAGCACACCTAATAATTTATGTAATGAATGATGATTGATTATGATGATGTTTGAATAGAGCTGATCAAAAACATTGTCCCAGTAATATATTATATCATTTAAAAAAAGAAAAACTAATGTAAATTAAATTAAAAACAAAAATCAATGCAGGAATTGAGGGGGTTATGATCGATTCGCCACAAAAACAAGTGTGTGTAAAGGCAATACAGTACTTGCGGGAACGCCTCCGAATTTATCCCATCAAACTATTTCCATTATGCAAATATTCTTTCAATAAATGCCTACCCAAAGTTGACGAAAGAATCCTGAAAAGGCTTCATTTCAACCCGAATGGGCCAACCCTAAACATAATCCCATTCACCAAAAAGTTGTATTCGAAATTCAAAAGAGGACCCAACACTATGTCAACATACCTTCGCCGGCTATAGGATACACTGAACCAGTTATAAATCAAACTAATCTGACTCGCATTATTAAAGCATTTCCCTAAAAAAACAAACAATAACCACCCTAAAAGAAACCCTAAATCAACTTATAAATAGCTCAAAATCCCATACTACGTAAAACCATACCTCGATGCCTACTCGGAGTGAAGTGACCAAATATTTTTCTTGTCTCTAGTCGGCTTGAAAAAATTGGGGCGCGTTTTCTATTGCTTTTTTGTTGTCGAAAAAGCGACGTTGTGCTTTGTGTTTCAGAGCTGATAATGGATTGGAGTTAATGCCGATTGCTAGAATAGAAATGCTTTCATATGAAGCCTTCATTGAATAATAATAGACGTGGTCGTGAATGGTTCGATATTCACTAATTTCGGTTGGTAATTTCAATGAGCCTTTCGGCCTTTTGCCAAATTGTAGCACAGAGTAGATGTTGTGAAACATTTTGCTATTTCTTTGCGTGTGTTCTTTGTTTATTGGAATATACACAAGTGACCTTTAGCACTGAGAAATCATGTTCAAATTTCATGAAAATCTTTTTATGTGTAACGTTCCCAACATCCTGTCTCCCGGTTGCTGGATATGTTTGTGATTTTGCAAAGAAGGAAGGAAATGGGATATAGGAAACCGGGGCAGCACATGCTATTTGATTTGACGCGCTAGGTATTTACAATTTATAGTAGTAAGATGGCGGCAACATGTAGTGGTAGGGATCTCTGCAGAGTCTGCAAAGCGCTATTCTGCTGCCAAGCAGTAGTCTGCAAAAAATACTGTGTTCCGGTTTGAACGGCAATGTTTTCAGAGAAATTACGCCGTAACCACGCCGACCCAGACCAGATCGGCGGATGTCGCATGACGTCGAAAGAATCTTGGAACATGCCAGTTTCTTCAGTATGTTTTTCTTCACCGTTTTTAAGTTAGCGGCATTACACACAGGACTTTGAGACGACAGTCGTGCGTATGGGATTCGATCCAGGGCCTCCAGACCGGTAGTTACCGTTCTATTTTATTTTTCTAAATACGACATTTATCTATATATATAAAAATCAATGCCACTTTTCGTTGTTAATCAACTCCTCCTAAACGGCTGGAGCGATTTGAATGATTTTTTTTGTATACGTTTGGGTAGGGCCCTGGAAGGTTTAGATTTACAAACCAGCCCGACAGATGGCGCTGCAGTTGATATCTAGGTTATTATTCGAGCGAAGCCGGAGCGGGCCGCTCGTCTTCTTATAACTATCTAAAACCTTAAGATTGAACTTAATAAGCAGAGTCTTTAACTGGAACCGATGTTTGCGTATTACTGCTTCGAAGTAGAACAATTGCCAAAAATGTGTAGTACTTCTCCAGACAGACTCTACAAGTTGTACCACTTCTGTTTTCCAATAACATTTTGTTTAACAGGACGTCTACTCTGTTTCTACGAAAACGAAATTTCTAAAAAACACTCGCGACTTTCCTACTCTCGTTCTACTTCGTTTCGTCCGATACAACATTGTTTGACGTTTAAATGTTCTAAGCATACTCTAATTAAAGTATGCTTAGAAGATTTAAACGAACAAAACGACGCATCGAAGTAGAATCGGAGTTTGAAAATCGCGAGTTTATTTCGAAATTACGTTTTCGTTGAATTAGAGTAGACGTCCAGTTGTTAGTGTTTTATGAAACGCTAGTTTGGTTTTCGATTGAAATACGTAAGAACTTAGACTAAGTTTTAACATACATTTTCATTAGCACGCAAATTTTAGTAACATTTTTTTATGTATGCCTATTTAACGGCAACCCTTGTAGCAAAACTCCTGAAAAATTCGTTAGTGTGACACACAGGTTCCTACTCAGAGCTTAATTACAGTTTTGAGCACAGATTACAGAAATAAATTTGAGCTTATCAAAAGTGATATTAAAATGATAAGAACTTACAAAGGGTTGTTTTATACTCATTGTAATTATTAATATTAACGATTAGGAATTGTAAAGCAAAAAATTATGTGCTTGGATTTAATAGTAATATTTTAATTACATACTCGTATAATACATATAATAGTAGCGAATAATTAATCTGTTAAAAATGTTAATTCTGATATGTGTTAAATTTCCTGAAATAAGTTTATTGTTTTTTTACAGACTTCAAAAAAAATAACGTATGTATTTTTTTAGAATTCATATATTATTTGAAGACATTTGGACCAATTTGGATACTCGTAGTTTTTAGGGTTCCGTAAAACGTAAAAACGGAACCCTTATAGATTCGTCATGTCTGTCTCTCTGTCTGTCTGTCTGTCCGTCCGTATGTCACAGCCACTTTTTGCCGAAACTATGAGAACTACACTGTTGAAACTTGGTAAGTAAATGTATTCTGTCAACCGCATTAGATTCAAACAAAAAAATAAAAAAATTAGGGTTGCACCCATACTGAGAATTGAAACTCAAAAATTTTTTTTTCATCAAACTTACACGTGTGGGGTGTCTATCGATAGGTCTTCAAAAATGATGTTGAGGTTTCGAAAATCATTTTCGTCTACACTGAATAATTTGCGCGAGAGACACTTCCAAAGTGGTAAAATGTGTGTCCACCCCCCCCTCTAACTTCTAAAGTAAGAGAATGAAAAAACTAAAAAAAGTATATGATGTACATTACCATGAAAACTACCAACGAAAATTGGTTTGAACTCGATCTGATCAGTAGTTTTTTTTAGTACGTTATAAATACACTATTATTTTAATAATAGTTCGTTGTAACTTCGATCAAAGTTACAACGAACTACAAGAACTATGTGTACTATGTATATTATGTTACTTGCTGCAACGGAACCCTTCATGGGCGAGTCCAACTCGCACTTGGCCACTTTATTATTGTTTTGTTTGTGGTCAAAGGAGTTTTTTGTGTCATCGAAATCGGTAGTTTTTGAAAAATAATCATTTGTTAAAAAAATTGTTACTTTGCATACGTTAAAGGTATAAAGGTTCGATTTTATTTTTAAATACACTTTATAGCAGTTTACGCATCATTGACAAAACTACTAATTGCGTGAAAGTTTACGTACTTTGCATATGATTCGCATAGCCTTGCATAGGGCCTGAGTTTTTTTATAGTATAAAGTGACAAAACGACCAAGAGAAGAGCTGATGGTAAGCAACATGCGTACCCATAACAGCACAGTGACCCGCAGCTATTGGAACACGAATAGTCCAAATCTTAACCTAGCACCGCACTGCGCTTGTTACCCGGATATATGTATAAGGTGTTTTATCTCTTAGCCCCAGTAATTCCTCTGGAAACGTTACCCTTCAAAATGGAACACTGTAAAGTTTGCACACTACTGCTTGGTGACAGAATAACTGGCAAAGGTGTGGCACATCCATAGGCGGACTCTGCAAAGAGCTACTAAAAGCCTAAGGTGTAAATGTTGGTTAAGCTACAAGTCTAATAGGCAGATATTATGCACTTCGTAACTCGTGACGTAGGCAGCTCAGGTGTCGGATACGAGTATAGAAAGGTCGTTAGTTCCGAGCGCCGGTCCGGAATAATTCAATTATTGGCACGCTTGGATCGACACAGAACGGAAGATCTAGCTCTTTCGGGGACAGCTTATTTTGAAGCTATCTCTACCTTGTATTTCTTTTGCAAAACACGTAAAAAAAGCGTGTGAGGTCTCATGTTTTTGTAGTAGTAGGACACTTTGCAGAAACCGCCTGGGAAAGTCACAAAAAGCGTGCGAGTCCCTACTTGTGTTTTTGTTGTAGTAGGACTCTATGCAGAGGCCGCCTGGGAAAGTACCCACACATTTAGATAAAGATAAAGATAATTTATTGAACAGATATTGAGATACAAAAAATTTTGCGGCTCTGCCTTCTGCATTAGTGTAAACACTGTGGTGCAAAAGGCAGCGTCTTCCATAATTTCGCTTAACTATATACAATGTTCAACAACCTGTTAACTTTACGTTTATAATAGAAAAATTAGAGAAAAAAACAAACTTATTATAATTTAGTAACAAATAAATAATACTGTTAAAAGCCAAAATTAAATAACAAAATCAAACCTAATGACCAACTTAAAGCAATTGCAAAACAAAACAAGTAAACAACAAGAGAATCTCAAATAAATGAAAATTACCATGTAGAAAACAAAAAATAATTAATTACAATATTTATCTTACAAAATCTTTTTCAATAGTTTCTCAGTATCACCATAATTTAAACCGGATAACCAATTGTAAGTAATGTTCTTTAATTTATATGACCCCACTTTACGTATATCTTGCAAACAAATAATTTTATTGTAAAATATTGGTGCCATATGTAGATAATGTCTCCAAGCAACTTCACTGTTGTAAACCGGTACATGAAACCTAGTAATCCTTTTTTCAATATCATGAGTGTTTGGAACTGTATCTCTATGATACCTACGAATGCAATGGTAGATGAATAGCTTCCTCACTGATAATACTTTACATTTCTCAAATAATGCTGTTGTAGGATATCTAAAACTTAAGTTCATTGCTACTTTTAATAAGGCTCTTTGGGCTCTTTCCGCTGTAATCATTAATGTTTGTCCTGCACCTCCCCAGGAACTTATGCAATATCCAATAACACACTCAGCCAGAGACCTGTACGTACGAATCAGTAGTATTTCGTCTGCTACAAATTTTAGTATTTTGAAAACGTATATTAATTTTCTAACACGTTTTGCAACAGACTTAATATGCGCTCCCCAATTTAGTTTTTCATCAATCGTAACACCTAAATATCGAATGGTTCGTGTATTATCCAAAATATTACAGTTACAGTTATTGTGTTCACTTGAAATATTACAAGGATAAACGTGTGCTTTCACCTGCAAATTATCAGGCGGTCTATTTGCATTCGTTTTACTAAATGACATGTATTTTGTCTTAGATGTATTAAGGGATAACAAATTATTTTCAAGCCATGAAATTACACGAGATAGCCCTAACTCGGCCTCCATATAGACCTCCGCCCAAGTATCACTATGGAAAACCAAGACTGTGTCATCTGCAAACATCAACATCTCCGCTTTGGTAGAGTTTAGTTTACATAACTCGTTAATATATATGAGAAATAATGTGGGGCCTAATGTTGATCCTTGTGGTACGCCGTAGTTACACACTTCACTAGTACTTATATATCCGTCTAACTTAACTTTCTGGCTACGATTTGAAAGGTAGTCTGCAAACCACTCGTGTGTAATTCCTCTCACACCGATGTTGTTTAGACGAGCAAGAAGAATTGGTATGTCCACGGTATCGAATGCCTTTTGGAGGTCTAAAAACACCGCAATACACTTCTTATTCCGATCTAAGTGAGAAGTAAAAATCGTAGATAGTTTGAGAACTGCGTCATCAGTAGATTTTTTTGCACGAAAGCCAAATTGATTACTAGCCAATAAATTATTTTTTTCCAAGTAAGATATAAGACGTTTGTTAGCAATTTTTTCTAAAACTTTAGATAACACAGATAAAAGCGAGATTGGCCTATAATTTGAGGGTTCAAGTTTGTTACCAGCTTTATATATGGGAGATACAATAGCTTGTTTAAAAGCTTCAGGAAAAATACCTTTACAAAAACTGAGGTTACATAAATACGCGATAGGCCCCGCCAGTGAATCAGAACATGATTTGATAATGTTAGTTGTTATGTTATCATAGCCCGCTGCTCTACTATTTTTTAAATTAAAAATTGTGTTAGAAATTTCTTTATCGTCCGTTAAAAGCGATGATAACGAGTGGATAGGATTATTATGAGACTTAGATATCACAGATGCCAACTCAATGCTACTTTTATTTAATTTACAAAGAGTTTCGTTAGCCAGTTTACTACCAATAGACGTAAAATACTTATTTACTTCAGTCAACGACGCTACAGGGGAATTTTTAATCCTAAGTAATGAATTCGATGAAACTTTTTCTGAAGTATAATTAGAAACTTCTTTTATTATCCTCCAGGTACTTTTACTATCTCTCTTTGATAAATATAATTGGTGTTTATAATAATTATGTTTTTGAGTTTTTATAATATGGTTACATAAATTTCTATACCTTTTGTATGACAATATAGAGTCATTATTATTACATGCCAGCTTAGCTTGTTTCTGCAAAAAGTTTCTCTTTCTGATGCATTTTACTAATCCTGTAGTAATCCATGGCTTTAATGGTTTATGTCTACATGAAATCTTTTTTAGACTTGTGTTTTCCTCAATTGTAGTTTGTAAAAAGTTAATAAGATAGTTTGTAGCAACGTTAACATCCCCAATATTGTAATAGTCATCCCACACGTGTTCAATTAAAGTTTTTCTTATATTTTCAACATCGGTAACAGTTTTACAATTATGGGGAGTATTTCTAATCAATAATTGTTTTGTATCCATTACTAATAATATTGGTGAGTAATCAGTCAGTTCGTCGAATACTAAGGTCTCCCATTTGTTACTTGTCTTAACCATGAAATGATCTAGACAAGTGGTCTACCTAGTAGGTAGATCGACACCCTGAATGAGACCATGTGTAGCCATCATATCGAGATAATTAGAGCTATGTTCTGTAGCTTTAGCGTCAGGCAAAATATTAATGTTAATGTCGCCTGTTAATATTATGTTAGATTTTATTTTCAGACTGGATAGTAAAGAGTCTAATGAGTTTAGATAACTAGTAGGATTTTTAAAACATGGGGGACGGTACGAACATACGATAGAGTATAAATTGTTAATTTCTAAAATCAAGCAGTTGCCGTCGTTTATGTGCGGTTCAAATGAGTTTACAGAGAAGTGTTTTTTGACATAAGCTACGACTCCATCATTCTTGTTGAAACTTATTTTGGAACAGAACATATTGTAATTTGGAATAGACGGAGGGTCATAAGTTTGAGTCCAACATTCCGTCATCACTATTATGTCAATTTCTATATCAAAGGTACTAAGAAAGACAAGAAACTTATCCATATTTTGTTGGACGCTACGTATGTTGAGAGATAGAATTGTCATTTTTTTACTTAAGTAGTTGTTATCATATTGGAGGATGGTGAAACACTTAGAGGGGTCGTTTATCGATCTACATAATATAGTACCGGTGTTGTCTATGTCATCTATAATATTGTTACTTACTAAGGCCATAGTTATAATGAAGATATACGTATAGGTTCAGCTTCAAGTGAGCAGTATAATTACACAATAACAGTTTAGAACAGTACTCTACAATTTGTAAGAAGATGGTAAGTGCTCGGTAATGGTAAACATCAAAGCATTCTGTATCGCTAGGTAAATTAAAACTTGAAATTGCAATTAGTAAATTAGTAGAATTTGTTACATCAAAGCTATTGTTACATGAGTTGGCAGTGAGTGCAGTTATGTGGTCGGTAATAATAATTGTATAAGCAATGATAACTTTAAAAAAAAGAAACTTCATTAAAACAACAAATTTGAGAAATTTAAAAAAATCTAAGCAATAAACCATATTACTATTATTATGAGCAAAATAAAATATGTATTGTACCAGTAGTCATTGATTGCGTAGTTTTTCAAAATCTTCCATAGCAGAGATTCGAATCGGTGGCTCACCTTCTTTTCTTCGCAAGTACAACTTTCCATAGGAAATCCAGCAAAACTGGAATCCATTATCTTTTGCAAATTCGCGTGCGTGATAAAATAACATTCTGTCTCTTATCGTTAAATTTTCCGAGATGTACAAAGGCTTTTTAGGACCAGGTATGTTTATATTCTCTGTATTCAGTTTCACCAGACGATGCTCCTTATTGAAACTTTTATATTTGGCTATGAAATTGTCTCTCAAAAATACCGTAGTAAATTCAACAATAATCGGTTTGGGCGTAGCCTTAGTATTTATCCGATAGACGTCTTTTATTTCGGATAGTGCAACTGGTATTTGCA
Organism: Ectropis crepuscularia; assembly: GCA_963693475.1. Taxonomy (NCBI): domain Eukaryota; kingdom Metazoa; phylum Arthropoda; class Insecta; order Lepidoptera; family Geometridae; genus Ectropis; species Ectropis crepuscularia. Next base: position 26,304,053 of record OY856349.1, on the reverse strand, counting down.
AAAAGTCTGCAGTTTTTTTAATTATTTCTCTTAAGTCACTTTTAGTTTCTCTTTGATTTTGTGAGATATTCCGCAACTCTATGCCCGTCGATCTATTGAACCTATTCTGAGTCTCCAACTGTGATTCGAGATGCTCTATCCGCTTGGTTAAGCTTTTATTAACTTCTTCAGCATGCTGCAGCTTGGAGACTATGTCATCATATTTTGTAGACATAAATTCAATTGAAGCTAGTATCTGACTATTAGACTCTTGGATCGCAGAAAATTTGAGCTCTTGAGTTTCCTTTAAAGCCTTAAACATTTCCAGGACTTCTCCCTTACTAATATCAGAAGTATCGGATCGTTTCCGCTTGATACAGTTTCTACGTGTGCGGGTGTCAGTTCTCACTGAAACACTAGAGCCGGACTCATAATCTGGATGCTCGGTATTAGAGTCGGATGCATTTCCAACAGTTTTTAAGTTAGTTACAGATGTTGGCGGTGTGCGTTTGAGTGGCATTTTAGTAATTGCAACTTGAGTTCAGTCCTGTTACCGTAAGTAGAGAAATATACAGTAAAATGTAAATTCTCAGGCAATTTTTCTAGGCGCTTGAACCACAAAATGTTTCTGCTGTTAAATTGTATTGAGGGTCACGGTATTTTAATGAATGTGTAGTTAATTTTGAGGGTAATAGGTAATACCTTGTTTTAGAAGTGGTAGCTTAGCAATCAGCGCTGTCCTGCTCCAACACACTGAACACTGTATCTTATTTTACTTTCAACCTCTTCTTTGATACTGCTTTCCTGGTATGGATACTAATATTTTTTAATGAAATTCTTAATTATTTTTTTACTAAAATTGACTTAGGGGCAAGAACACGTCCACTCAGTACTGAGGTCCGGGGGAAGAGGAAGTTATTTGGCAGTTATTCTACCGCCAATCAGTTACGTGAAAATAGCACTGCGTTCCGGTTTGAAGGGCAATGTTTAATGTGAAATTACAGGGCATAGAGAATATACATCTTATATGTCGGGGTGACGAGCGTAGTTCAGTGCTGGCAGATTTGAACTTTTCATGTTACAAACGCTGCAGCTCACTTTGGCATTGTGGGCAGGCGTGTTGCTTACCATTAGACACATGTCCTGCTCGTCTTGTTACTCTATATCAGCCTTTCTTAAAGTGGGCGATAACGCCCCCTTGTGGGGCGCTGCAGGCGTAAAGCCCCTGAAACAAATATGGGGGCGTCGTGTATCGGCTTCGAGTCTATTGCGTGCTACCTACTTGGCTCAGGTCTCAAGTTAACTCTTGCGGGTTATAGTAATAGTCTGTATAATGAATGTTTAATCTCCGCTAATATAGTTCACAATAATGAATTAATTGACTTTGAAGATATCGTGGTTTTAAGTACTTATGTGAGAAAATGGGGGCGCTAGAAAATAATTTATTCACATAGTGAGCAGCAGACAAAATAGGTTTGGGAACCTCTGCTCTATATTATAAATTATAAAGAAAAAGAACATACGAAATAAGTTAATACTTCTTCTTTATGTTCCTTGTTTGGTTGAAGTCGTGACTGAATCGTTATTTATAATATCTTAAACGCAAGACGTCTTTACTTGATGTTAGTTACAATATATGTACTAAGTAGCTAACTTTAGGGTTTTTTTTGTATTATTTAAATATCTACTCCACAGACTCCGGGGTCCGTGATCTTTGTCAATACAATCTCTTTTTTACAGATTTCTTGGAGTAGTTGTCTTGGAGAGTATTAGTAGGAGAAGAAAAGAGCTAACTTTAGGGTCAGAGTGTAATTTTTTCGTGACGTAAAAATTAACTCTCATCATTAACCGACTTCCAAAAAGGAGGAGGTTACCTTTTTTATGTTTCACCTGATTTCTCGAGAATACCTATTGGAACCGATTTTAATTTTTCTTTTTTTGTTCGGATGGGTATGGTTAGGTATGTATGCTTTCCAAATAGTCCCATTTACATTTTATCCAAATCGGTCCATTGGTTTTTGAAATATGAAGAAAAGACTAAAATTTGCCTACAATTTTGTCTCGATGACATGGTTGTAGATTTCACGAAAGTTATGAAATTCGATCCTGTCAAAACGAAATTATGTAAATGTATTAATGAAAGCATGCTTTGCACTAAAACCGGGTAAAAAAAAAAATTGAACCGACTTCAAAACCACAAATAGGCATTCAAAAGCGAAAAATAAACTGATATATAATTATTATAAGCGCTATTTACTAAACTTGCTTCTGAATTCAGTCGACTAACCTTGTTCTTAAATTTGATTCTAAGTAACAAATGAATGAGTATTAAGCATTGTACTAGCAATTTGGCTAACACAACACTTTGCTTAGTTGAGTGCCACTTAAGTGTTGTGAATTGTATCGAATCGAAATAGTGGAGTTATTGTGAAACAGTTTCTTCTAGGTAAACACGCATCATAGACCCCCTTGAAAACAAGCGTGATGTCAGTCCAGCGCAAACTTATAATTAATAACAAAAAAAATCTGCATTGGAATAAGTAGTGTTTTTTTTGTTTTTTTGGCACATGATACAGCTAAATTCTTCACATTATTCATGCGTGCCAGTAAAAGCAAATTGTAAATAAAAAACCAAGCAATTCAACAAAACCATTTTCAAGTCAAAACGTGCCACATTGGCATGACAAACAGTCTTCAGTGAGAATGTATATCCGTGAGTAACGAACCCACCCCTCGCGAGACGTGACCAGCCTGGTAACCGACCCGCCAGCTCTGTCGTAGATAGCTCAGATTGGATTTATAAATGGACTATATGAAATAGCAAATGGCTTTAAAAATTGTTTAAGATTAAATTTGAACTATTTATATTTCGGTTTGTTTAAATGGTAACCCTTTCTTCTTACGATTAGCCAATGAGCAGACACACGTCTGCACATTGGACTGTGGCTTCGATTCCCATCCAGGAAAAACTTTGCGGATGATAAGAAGTATAAGTTCGACTTGATTTCAAATATGCTCTAGCAAAAAGTTAGTTTCAATTAGTTGCAATTTTGTAGCTTCCATAGAAATTTTCATCTTCTATTTCATGTCTTTAAAACTTTCTTAATAGCGGTAAAAAGTAGCCTATGTTTGTTATCTAGACTATTTTTGTACCAATTTGAAGTCGGTTTTATAGGTAAGGCGTGAAAGCGTAACAAACAGAGCTACTTTCGCATCTACTATATGTATTTGTATGGATTATGTTATGTAATATAATTTGTCGTCTATCTTATAGCCTACATATATACTCTACATACATATATATATAAATACTACGTATATAGTTTCAGACTAGCTGTTCTAACTCTTTAAACTCTTTTTAATAAAAAATTGCAAATGTCCTTTCTCAGATTCTAGATCATTACTCACCCAAATTTCAAATCGGTTTTAATAGATAAGGCAGCGTAACAGACAGACAAAGTTACTTTCGCATTTATAATATATGGGATTATGTTTTGTATTTTAAACTGTCGCCTACCCCATACTTAGTTTCAAACTAGCTGTTTTAAACCACAAATAAGTGTATAATAATCCGAACGCAGAGCTGTATGTAGCCACCAAAGCGGGGATAGAGCGGCGATAAAAATGGATTTATTGAGCTTCATTACCATAACAATAAGTTTGCCCGACTTTGCCTGACTCCAGCAGAATTGGTTTTAGTTGGGTTGAGTCGGAAAAATGGGCAAATCAACTGATATCGCCATTTTACTTTTATTTTTTAAGTTTAAATATGACTTTAGTATTAAAAGTAACATCGTCGATGACGCCGCCGTAACTTGAGTAACTTGAGTCGGGATCGGGCTTAGGTATTTTCAACCCTCTGAGAAAATTATAAATATTGGTCCTACAGTTTCGGGAGTCGAGCCTTTTAAAAATAAAATGTCTTCTCCTTTCTGTATCTATTTTGAAACTGGAATTATTTCAAATAGTTTTAGACATATTGGTAAATAACGAAACCCCTTTTTTATTTTCAGTTAATTGTTTGTAACTATTGCAATTTATAAGACCGACCTTAGCATTTTCTCAAAAACTATCTAAATGTCATTCTGAATCAATCATCATGTTAGGAGAATATAAAAAAAATGTTGACCTAAAGAGAACTTGTTGACTAGACTTTAATTAAATATTTAAAGACGAGGATCTCCGGATCCGGAGGATCGACGGATTTATTGAAGTAACTTCTTTAGACTTTATTTTTTGAGATGGAATAAAACATTTGAACTCGCATCACTCTTATAGTTAACGACACCTCTGTATGTGTCTAAGTATGTGTATTGATAAATGTATTTGTTGTGTATGTATTAGGGATGTCGCGATTATTCGGAGGACAGTCAAGAAGTAGGTACCAGAAAATGGTAGCACTGAAGCTTGATTTTTAATTTATTTATTTTTCATTTTTAATCCCTGTTTGAGTACTCAAACAGGGATTAAAAATGAGAGATGAATGTAAGATACCTACTTCTTATCACCGATGATAGCACGATTATTGAAGTGAAAACTTCTTTAGGCGCGCCTAGACAAATTTTTCGTGGGGTGTAAATTGATTTCTAGCGTCACGCTCGGGTATGATAAGAAATAAATCTTCGGGTAAACTCGGGACCTTGGCGATTGGGCATCTAGAAATGCGTCAGCCAATGAGAAATGCTGAAAGGGCGTGGCCTCGCCATCATGGCATGGCCATCTAGAAATGAGTGAGCCAATGGGAAATGCTGACGCATTTCTAGATGGCCATGCCATGATGGCGAGGCCACGCCCTCCGGTTACACCCGTGTAGTTTCCAAAGTGAACTATCAAATTCTGAGTTATCATTTTTCACTTCCATCGGCAGTTCCTATGACTGCCAATTTTTTTTGAAGTAAAAACTTCTTTAGGCGCGCTATGGACAGAATTTTCGTGGGCTGTGAAATGGATTTATGATCACGTGATCATCACGCTCGGATATGATAAGAAATTTCGGGTAAGCTCGGGATGCTAGAGCGAGAAAGATAATGTGGTCAACAAACGTGCCAGACCGAGAAAGATAATTGTTAGAGGAGGACATGGGACAATAGATACTCTCTCTCTCTCTCGCTGCTCGCAACCGGTTACCAGTGTTGACACTTTAGCGACTTTGTCGCTGAAACTGGCGAATTTTTAAAACCTTTTAGCGGATTTAGACGACGCGACGTGCTACCGACAAAGCAAAGGGGAATATACTAGTGTAGTGTAGAAGGTTGGAGAAGGAAAAAGCTTATGTAGGTATTCTTCCAGACTGTTATTCCCTTAATAATTCAATCAAAACCGGCGACTTTGTTACATAACTATTTGGCGACAAGCTCAAAATCATAGTGGCAACACTGACGGCTACCAACTCCAAAAGACTTTTCTTTGGGCGGGAAAACACGACGGGTGCTTTAAAATTTTCACAATCAAATTAATTAGTTTTGCTGTGTAAATATTTCGTTTCTTTCGTGTTAATATTTAGTTTTGTATACATATAGTCAATAGTATAAATAAATATGAGCGTCGCTAGCGACGGGGGTGACCCCGTCGAACAGACCAGAAAAAGAAAACTATTGAAGCCAAATCCAAGTGAAAATGTTTCTTACAAACTATTTAGAAAACCCCTTTATAAGAGAAAGAGACTATTCCCAGAAAATCGTAGTGGAAACTGTGTAGTGTATGTGGAATCGACGGAACAGGAGAAAGTCGGTAACAAAAATCCTATTACACTCACCAACCTTTTTGCGGACAATGTTAGGGGCATCATAGGGGTGCACCGTGTGAATGCATACAAAGTTGGAGTAACTTTTAAAAAGCCGGCCCCGGTCAACAACTTTTTGATCATGGACACTTTTTTACTAACCATAAATGTGTATACAATCTGGGTATACAAATAAGTACTGCCTGAGTAACCTTAGTATTTATTTCGCGCGGACTAAGTCGCGGGTAACAGCTACTTTGTATATAAATAAAATTTCAATAAATATTTACTTTAATTTCTGGCTTGTTTTACTCGTTTATTCAACGAATACGATCCATAATATTTTATTATAATACGACATACCTACCTAATACAAAAATCAGCTAATGAAGTTTTCACTTCTGCCGTGTGGTCTAAGCACACACCTTTTTTTTTATCCACTAATAGTACCTAGATAAATAAACTCTTGATTGCACTAAATTAAAAACAAAACTTAAATGAAACAGAAAACATAACCTACAGTTTAGAAATAATTGGCGACCTTATCGATAAAAGCGATCTCTTCCAGGCAACCGTGGTATGGCATGGAAAGGGATTAAAAAATAAAGGAAGGTGGGAGTTCACAAACAAAGAGTAGGTAGGTACACATTATATACCAATTAAAACAAACAATGAAATACTATTCGTTGATTACCATAATGATAAACATAAATACATTCTAATAACAAGAATAATTAAAAAAATTATAAAACCCGACTAAAAAACAACACGTAAGAAAAACACTGTTGATTGAATTAAAATGCTTGAAATTATTCAAAAAAAATGGCATTTAACTACACAACATATTTACATATTTGTAATGCTCTTTAAATTCTCTGTATTTTGATACCCTACTCGATGTGCTAGATAACATTTTTTTTTAAACTACCTACTCACAATTTTGCCTCAAAAATCGGCTATCTTGATTTTTTTTATTTAATACCTATCTAAGGACACTTGGGTAATTGAGACAAATGTAACGATATCTGAATCGTCAAAATCCGTCCAGCCGTTTGGAAGATACCTACGTGGGAATAAAGAAATTTACAAACATACAAGATACGCGCGAAAAACATAACCCTTCTTTCAGTCGGGTAATGATACATTCCAATACTTAAATAACATTATATTATTGAGGTACTAATACATACTTACACAATACCAATGAATAAAAGAGTAGGTACTTATCAAGAGTATTTTCATTGAAAAGTAACAGTGACTCACAGAGCGACTTCAGCTCCTTGTCTTGGTCAAATAAAGGCTTTTCACATGTTCTTAGAATACAGCAAGCGAAGGAGCATTATTAGATAGTAAACTAACTTCTTCTTCTTCTTCGTGTCGATAGTAACCTAACTAATATATATAATTATATTATCTATTCTATGCTAACTAACTAAGCTAGTAAACTAACTAATATCTATAATTATTATCTATTCTATGCGAATATAGGTAGGTACCAAATACATACCTACGTATTTTTTTGTTTTGTGTATATAAGTATATTACAATTTTTTACCATTGACGTCGTCGCGTAACGTACATGCCTACATAAACAAACAACCGAATTGAGAATTAATTGTGTACTTACCTAAATAGGATGAAATCCTATCTACTCATTTTGAGGCTTGGACATAGTTACAATTAAATAAATTGTAATTCAGCGCCATCTATACTAGTTTTAAGTCATCTTTCTTGGGTCTGTTTTGCCGACGGAAACGTCACTACGCATGCGCAGTCCGGTTCGAGGCCACGGCCACAACTACATTGATAAGCGGCTCACACACACTGGCGCCGCAGCTGTCGCCTGGCAAACGTGTTACTTGTCATTGAAGTAAATAATGCAAAATATTTCGTGAAATAACTGTTTATCAACGGGAATAACAACAAAATGTGAGTATTTTATTTATTTACTTTGGAATTATTAAGTTTCTAGTGTTGAGAAGTGGTAGTTACATACAATAACCTTTGATTGGACCTAACATCAGTGCGCATGCCCGTGTTAATTTTTTATCACTAATAACGCTACATCATCAGATTTATTTGATGTGTAAATAGATAATTAATATTACGAACATAGAAATAAAACTAATAATAGGTACATTTAATAAGATTAACTTGTTATGGGTTATTTTGGATGCTTCATAATATCCGATATGGTCTAGTGGCTAGGATACCTGGCTCTCACCCAGGAGGCTCGGGTTCGATTCCCGGTATCGGAATATCTTTTTGTGCAACGCTACTTTCTTTACAAATTGTATTTTTTGTTTCAGAATAAAAATGAACATAAAAGCGGCGTTGGCCATATCTATGGTCTTTATTGGCTGTTGTTCCAATGTCGTATTTCTGGAGCTGGTTGTAAAAGAGGACCCAGGAGCCGGTAATTTAGCGACATTCCTTCAGTTCCTGTTCATTGCCGTGATTGGATTTTGTACCGTCGGCAAATTCGGTACAGCCGAACGGAAGATACCGTTCAAGCAGTACCTGTTGCTTGTTGGATTCTTCTGGACGAGTAGCGTCGCCAACAACTATGCATTTGACTTTAACATCTCCATGCCTCTGCACATGATTTTCCGCGCCGGTTCTCTCATGGCCAATATGGCGATGGGAGTCTGGATTCTCAAGAAGCGGTACCCGCCGCTGAAATACTTGGCCATCTTCATGATTTCGGCGGGAATAGCGATCTGCACTATCCAGTCCAGTGGAGACGTGAAAGCACCAAGGGAGACCCATGCAGATGCCGCTGAAGAAGAGAAGCTAAAATTCATCGATTGGCTGTGGTGGTGCTTAGGTATCGCCATCTTAACCTTCGCTTTATTCGTGTCAGCTAGAATGGGCATCTTCCAAGAGTCACTTTACTCAAAACATGGAAAGCATCCGTGGGAAGCTCTATACTACACCCACTTACTACCCTTAGTCATTTGGCTGCCCACCGCTCCAAATCTTATTAACCACGTCCAAATCGCCACCGAGACACCAGCTGTTGAGTTTTTAGGCATCGTGTTTCCTAGACAAGTCCTGTATTTAATCCTATATGTTATGACTCAAGGACTTTGCATCAGTGCCGTGTATGTGTTGACAACGGAATGTGCTTCTCTGACTGTCACTTTGACTGTTACTTTGAGGAAATTCGTGTCTTTGCTCTTCTCAATAGTGTATTTTAGAAATCCGTTTATGGTCGGCCACTGGGTCGGAACTTTCCTGGTATTTTTGGGGACCATGATATTCACAGAGCTACTACAAAAGTCGATAGCCCTATTCTTGCCCGCGCCAAAACCCGCGAAAAAGAAGGAATAGGATGGATTAATTTATATTTTATCTGTACAAAGAATAGCGAGATTGTTTATGGGCAAATAAAAAAAAAACGTCCTTGATTAGGCACGATTTTTTTAAGACGGTTGTTGATTGTCTGTGTCTGAGTGTTGCCATTTTTTTTAATTCAATGTGGATTGATGTTTTAAGTACAGTTTTATAAGATTGATTTGGTTTTGTAATTGCTTAATACTATAGTCGTTTTTTAATTTATTAATTTTATGAAAGTGAACAAATTAGCATTAAGTATGTATTTATTTTATTTTCAAGCCATAGCTTAGAAATGATTTAACAAAGCAAAAATTCATTTTCCTACAATTTAAATTCAGATTAATCGATAAAATTAGAAACGAAAAAGGTTATCATTCAATCTTTACGCACAACTAGATGACACAATATAGGTAGAGTATTACAAAATACGTAGGTAATAAGATGATGTAAGCCATTATAATCAGTATTTTGTACAGCATAACGGTGATATTCAGCCGGTAGCTATTATCAGTTCCTTGTTAATATCTAGCATAGTAATGATAGTCACTCTGGAAGCTAAATGCAAGTCATTGCTCTTAAACGATTCTTATAATAAACAAGTCTAAAAGTGATGGAGTCATTCTTCACACAGCTAAAAGTTTGTTTTAATCTTTCTGATACCTACAACTACAAATATACATTTTCGTGCCCTGATATTTCTGTTCGTACAACTCCAAAAAGGCTCCACCGATTTTAACGAAACTTTTATGTATATTTGGTATGTATGAGATAATAGGTCGTAAAGTATTTTTCAACCTTCCTGTTGCTTTTGATGCTTTGCTGTGCTATTGATTTATTTGTTATTTTCGTGTGAACAATTATTTGATTTACTATTGATTACTATTGACAAAAACTTGTAATTTTTTTGACTAGAGCCATATTTGATAAAGAAATTTTCGAGGTTTGAGACCTGTGATGTCGAAAGAACTCAAAGAAACAATCATGTTAAATCAGATTTTGTACTACGGTACGACTAATTGGTAATCAGATAATTCAGATAACAATATACCTACGAACATTATCAACTCATTTCTAAAAATGAACGGTGTTATAATATATTGCATGGTATTATGTAATGTGTTACAGTACGTTAGAGTCTATTTTGAAGTGTCACAACCAATCGAGCGGTGACCATTTTTACGATGAATCACGTCTTTCTCATATCTGTACATACCAAATCGCTATGCCTTTCAAATTCATATCTAAATGGTAAAGTTGTGTCGCTAATGATGCGTTTTTTGGATGACAGCTATAATATTAGTGACAGGTGATCAGTCAAAGATAGTTCTTGATTACACCATAAGTGGCGCCAATTTTTGATTTTGCTAAATACGTTTCACAAGATTAAACATTGGAGATACCTTTGGCGAAATTTAGAACCATATTGGAAAGGTCTACTTATTTATAATATATTTGCGTCTTGAAAATATATACTTTTTACATTTGTTTGCGTTCTTACAACGTCTAATTTTGTCTAATAGATTGGTCGATTGCAACGCTTATACCTACTACTTTGTTATCAAGGAGGGAAATAATTATGAAACCATTTTTCGCTAAAAAAATGTTTTTTTAAGTTGTTGTTTCAATATTGTTAAGTACTTAATGGCTCAAAATGTATTGTGAGTCTTGGCATTATTATTTTAAGCTATCACTTCGCCATTGTTATTGGTTACAGGATATTTACCGTGTTAATGTGTTGGAGCGAGTCTTTAATATTTCACAGTAGTTTCGTACACTATGTTCACGGGTAAAATACAAGGCTTGCTCCACGATTTAACTGCGGAAAATATACCGTAATGTATTATAACATAATCTGCTTTTAACTCATTAACAAACACACTGATTGTTTAAAAATGGTAGTCTAAATCTTTCAAAATATATTTTGCGTTGGAATTGAGTTAAAACATAATCTAGTTTAAATTAAGGTTACACAAAACACGTGTACTAAGCCGTCAGAGACGCGTTAAATTCATAAATAAAATAAAAACTAGGGTTTTAGGGTCAACTAAAAGATTGAAAAAATATCAGCTATTACATTTTTTCGATTCCGATAATAACATAGCATAGCATAAGAAGCCACTAAATACTCCCACTGATAGGACTCAAGGCCTCTCGTGAGTCAAGGTCATTCACCACATCACATCATCAATCCAACACACTGGCCCAGCGCGGATTGGCGAATGACGTATGACCTCGAAAAATTCTAGGAACGTGCCGGTTTCCTTACGATGGTTTCCGTAAAAGCCAGTAGGTCATGACAAATTTGTGCATCTGCGCTAGGAACTCTCAGAGGTGCAGGTGGGGTTTGAACCTACGATGGGGACTCGCACCCTCTAGCCACTAGACATGATTATTCGTAACTCTGTTTATGTTGGAGATAAAAAGGATTAAAATATTTTAAGCATTAAAATATACTATTAATGATTAATTATTGCTTCATCATGTGTTTGTGAGGCGTTTTTAGAATGACAGATTGTGTGACATTGGCATATGTAACCATTATGTCAGATTATAAACATGAAACAGTAAAATAAAATTACTATAGGTGGGTACCTACCTACAGCACTCAATTTTACAATTAAAATTTTCGTTCAAACTGTAAAAACTTAGATCGAAGAGCTATCGTCTCAGCCGAGCCTTAAATAAAATATAATAATTACATCTCTATGTAAGATTCCTCAAGTAGTAATTAACCTAACGAAGATATTTCTTTGAACCTCTTAATTAACAGATTGTAGAAAATTAAAAAACGTTAATGAATTAAAATTATGTACCTACCAATGTAATTTCATGAGTTAACGAATTGTTTTTTTAATAACATAAGAATAATAATATATACCTAATAGCGATTGCGAGAATGTGATTTTGGTGCATTTTTCTTAGGAAATAATTTAAGGTAATGTAATTAAAATAATAAATGTTTTTATGTAAAGATAATAAGCTTTGTTTTTTTTCCTTTAATATTTTTTATTACTTCAGAGAGCCTTCAGCCCGCCATTACTTGTGACTTTCAAACGTACGATGAACCGCAGATATACGATTTATGATTCTGTTTTGGGATCAGTTACATTTTTTCACAAAGCAACCCCCAAATATTAAGCCACCTGACATTTATACTAATATTATGAAGCTGAAGGGGGTTTTTGTTTGAACGCGCTAATCTCAGGAACTACAGGACCGATTTCAAAAATTCTTTCTCCATTGGATATGTACGCCGTCTTTGTGTTCTATATATTATGTATATAACTACTAAGGATGAAGCCGGGACCGCTAATCAGTTAATAAGTTTATTAGCTCTACATACAGGCTACAAGCTATGTACAAGTCAGCCCGCTATTCTTGCCGCTGGGGCCGAGGGCGAATCGGTAAACGTAGTTTAGGATATGATAAAACGTGGTTCATCATCATCAACAGCCCACTAAACGTTCCCACTGCTGGGACTCGGGGCCTTATCTCGCAAGGAGAGAGTTAAGGCCATAATCCACCACGCTGGCCCAGTGCGGGTTGGTGGATGACACATGACTTCGAAAGATTCTAGGTACATGTCGGTTTTCTCACGATGTTTTCCTTCACCGCTTTTAAGTTAGCGGCATTACGCACATGACTTCGAAAAGACATTGGTGCGTGTGGGGTTTGAACCCGGGGTCTCCGGAAACGTGGTTATGATTGTTTATATTTTTTGACATAACAAAGCAATTATTAATTTGTATTTTTTATGGTCTGAAATAAATGAATAAATAAAAATAAAAAAAATTAGGACGTACTTTGACTTGGTGAAGTGACGATATACGAAAGACGCCTGGTGTCGGTTGGAAACGTAAGAGAAGGAATCAAAAATATTATGGTAGAGGCCTATGTCCAACGGTGGACTGATACAGGCTGATGATGTTTCGTGTATGTGTGTAAAAATGTAGGGTTGTAGGGACCTTTGTCTTCTGCGCTATTCCATAGTTAGTACTCGTAGTGGTAGTACTCTTAGCAGAGTCCGCCTGGGGAAGTACCACACCTTTGCCAGTTATTCTACCGCCAAGCATTAATGTGCAAACATTACTATGTTCCGATTTGAAGAGCAATGTTTCCAGGGAAATTACAGGACTTAGAGATATAACATCTTAGATCTCTGGGTGACGAGCGCAGTGCAGTGCTAGGTAATGATTTGTACTCTTCATGTTCTAATAGCTGCGTGTCACTGTTCTGTTATGTGGCAGGCATGTTGCTTACCGTCAGGCACATGTCCTGTTCGCCTCGTCACTTTTAATCCAAAAAAAAAGTATTGGCTGTCATAGGAACTGCCGATAGATGTGACAACTTATAACTCAGAATTGGATAGCTTAATTTGGAAACTACGCAGTTGAAACCGGAGGGCGTGGCCTGGTCATCATGGCAAGGCCATCTAGAAATGCGTCAGCATTTCCCATTGGCTCACGCATTTCTAGATGGCCATGCCATGATCCGCAGGCCACGACCTTTCAGCATTTCCCATTGGCTGATACATTTCTAGATGGCCAATGGCCATGGTCCCGAGTTTACCCGAAGATTTCTCATCATACCGAGCGTGACGCTAGAATTCAATTCACAACCCATGAAAAATCTGTCAAGGCGCGCCTAAAGAAGTTTTCACTTAAAAAAAAAAGTTCATTAGTTAGCATCTAGAGGCCACCTGAGCATAGCTGGACACCGTTAATCAAATAGTTAACTTCGTTAATCGTTAATCCGTTACAAAAAAAGTTAACTTCGTTAAACGTTAAAGCGTTACATTTCGTAAGAATTAACGGAAGTTAACGTTAATCGTTAATCCGTTAATATGCATATTGGATTTTTATATAGTTGCGTTAGTGAACTTATAAAACCTGTTGGTTTAGGTTCTGGAAGTTAACAGGTTAGGAAAAAACCAAATACTTTTAGAGTTTAATTTTATTATTGAAGTGAAAACTTCTTTAGGCGCGCCGAGACAGATTTTTCGTGGGCTGTGAATTGAATTCTGGCGTCACGCTCGGGTATGATAAGAAATCTTCGGGTAAACTGGGGATAATGGCTATTGGCCATCTAGAAATGCGTCAGCCAATGGGAAATGCTGAAAGGGCGTGGCCTGACCATCATGGCATGGCCATCTAGAAATGCATTAGCCAATAGAAAATGCTTTTCTAGATGGCCATGCCATGATGACCAGGTCACGCCCTCCGGTTACACCCGTGTAGTTTCCAAGGTAAGCTATCAAATTTTGAGTTATAAGTTTTCACTTCTATCGGCAGTTTCTATGACTGCCATTTTTTTTATTTAATTTAATTTAATGTGTAATTTAATCGTCGGGCATAATGCGCATAGGTATCTATTTCCCCTCATGAACATTAACATGTCGAAGTTCTCGTCTGAAAGCGAGGCTTGCTTTGGTGTTAAAATGTCTTTACTCAATTCTGGACTCAATTTGTCAAAGATGATTATTATACGGGATCAAGGAGCAAATTTAAGCAGTTGTCATATTTTTAAAACCTCGCATTTAAAAATGAACTTTTGCGTAACATGACGCAGTTACGTTCTATTGGTGCTGTCAAAAAGAAAATAAACGGTTGGATCTACTATAATCAATTGCAATTTGTCATAATATTTATTTATTCATACGTTTTATCTAGTACAAAATGCATTTTTGAATGGTCTGGCTGATGTTCCCGTAATTTCGGGACAAAAGCTAATAATTTCCAAAAAATGCGGTTTCTTGATCAAGAAGAGTTCAAATCACAGCTCAATTAGAAACAAATTTTTTTTTTTTGTTTTAGCCCCGACTATGTTGGATTTTGAATTTTTGTACAACAATCTACTATTCAAGTCCTTTTATTTGATACCCATTTTGAGGGAATAGTGAAAAAAGAAATCTAATTCGCCATATTGTGGAGACGGCCATCTTGAATCGAAATTTACCACTAAGATAGGAACCACGCAAACTAACCTTCAAATAAAAAAAACTGCATCGAAATCGATCTATTCGTTTGAGCTCTACGGTGCCACAAACAGACACAGACATATAGACAGACAAACATAGACGTCAAAATTATAACACCCCACTGTTTGGTCGGGGGTTAAAAAATTGACTGCGCTGGTTATCGTAACGCCTACAAAAATCAGATGCGCTACTTGCAACCCAGGTTGTAACTATCGTAAAATTATCAGATAAGTTTATAGAAGGTTTGTATTCTGCAATTACCAATTTCCAAAAAAAAAAAGTCATTAGCTAAGATAAACATCGCAATAGTCATCTCGTCATTATACCAACACAACAATACAAAACATCAAGAACTTCAAGGCATAAAGGCCTCTTCCAAATCCTTCCAAAACTCTCTTTTGACTCTAAAGAAAATAGATTGAAAATAGGTTACGCAACGCAACTACTTAAATAGCAGATAATTAAAGTTAGGTAGAATCTGCAATTCAGTAAGGTACAGATGCCAAAAAGTCGTTTATTTTTCGACTTTGAAACGTTTTACGTCCTTATAGTGGTCGTCTACTTTGTAGTAAAATTTTGTATTAAAATTGTTTTTAATATTAAAACAGTCATGGCACGGCACATGATGACAGCTATTGATTACTTCATGACTTCGCTTTCCATGAATCATTGTAACTCAAATAGCTGTCACAGTGACTTCTAAATGAACGATCTATTATCACTGAATCTATAATTAATTGCGTGGTCGTAGCGATAACGTGATTATATTGATGATTTGATAGAATACCATTACTAAATATTATAATGCTATTACTAGCTGCTACTTTTTGTTCCATGAAACAAGGCAAATAAAAAAATGATAACCTTGACACGAATTAAAGGAAGCACGTTAATTTTTACATTATCTTTAAAAAAAGAACACAATTTGATTTTCCCTACCGCGCCTCTACCGCCTAACGAAAAACGCTTTGACGCTTTGACATTGCTGTCTAGCGAGAAGAAAAGAGACAGCAATTTATATCAAAGCGTCAAAGCATCAAAGCGTTTTTCCTTAGGCGGTAGACCCCCCGGTGCCGGTGGCAGCCCAAGCGGAGGTCGTACTGTCTGAGATGCCTTTATTTTCATGGGTGAAATGGTTTTACGCATGTCTTCCGTACAAGGGCACGACGACAGAGAGACAGACAGACAGACAGACATACATACAGACAGACATGGGTATTTCTTCGACCTTTGCTCTGTGCCCAGTGCCAGAGTCGTGGCACCGCGTATTTGACTACAATCCTTCCATCAAGGATCCAGCTTTAGCTTCATGGGGGGTCACATGGCTCCAAGGAGGGGTCACATAGTCATGTCAAGTTACCTGTGCGATAAGTACATGCATGCTTTTTAATTAGTAGTCCACTTAGGTACTATACCCAGTCTAGGGGGGTCATGAGGGTCTGTGTTACGATTTCAAAGGCAATGTTTCCAAATAAATTACTAGGCTAATGAATAAAACATATATCAGGGTGACGAGCGCAGTGCGGTGCTTAGTAATGATATGGACTCTTCATGTTCCAATAGCTGCGTGTCACGGTGCTGTTATGAGCAGGCATATTGCTTACCATCAGCCATAAAAGACAAAACAAAAACAATACCTGATTGGAAATTACGCGGGTGAAACCGCGAGATGATGCTAGTAACTATAGATAATTGTTTGAGGGTCTGTTACACACACAATTAATTAATTATCTATCTTGGTTTTATCATCTGTCCTTGCTTGTAACGCTACTTCCTCATTACGTGTGTCTCTGTGGTTAGAATAGAGCACACGATTTCCTTAGAATAAATAATAAAAAATAATAAAATATTGGTAGACATGTTACACACCACATCATCTGATCCAAAACTAAGCATAGCTTAACAAATGATGACATCCTAATAATGTTGCTAAAAGTGTCGGCTTGATAGAGTTCTCATTAAAAATTTCACAAAAATTTGCATAGCATTCGCACAGACCAAAATTTAGGGGAATTAATATTGTTACATTTATACACAAACTGTAGGGGTTGCGTTGCCTGAGTGGGTTTTCCGGATGGTAACGATTTTGGTACGTTTATGTCAAGAGTGAATCGGTTTCTTCTAGGTAAGCACGCTTCATCGTAGACCGCATCGTCGCTTAACATCAGGCGAGATGGCGGTCAAGTGTAAACCTATGAAAGTTAAAAAAGCACGCTTTTTCTGAAAAAAAAGGAGCCAAAACAAAAAAAAATGGTTTAAAGTAAATTAAACAATAGTAAAAACGTTTTTGGAAACAAACCGAGCAAAAACAATCTTTTTCAGACGTAATGCATTATTCGCCACGGGTTGGCGGACTCTTCGGCGCTTATTTATTTGTTTTATTTTTGTATAATGAATTGACGACATGTTCTAACGGCCATAATACACACACAATTATTACAAAAAATTAAACACAAACACGACAGACAGACGAGATACAACAATACATTAACTAATATATTATATACTTAATGTAAGTAAAAATATTGATACAAATACCTAATACATATTTCATTTAAATTAGTCCGAAACTAAATCTAGTTCCGGTCTTTGAGCGAGCAGAGTATTGAACAAATTAACTTGGCGAGTGTAATAAGTTATGGCCTTGACTTGCTCTTTATGCGAGAAACCTCCGAGTCTCAGCTGCGGGGACACAAAGTGCTTCTGTTTACGCAAGAAGAACATGCTTACAACTTTTTTAGTATATTTTTTTGTTTATCGACAATAGGTTGATTGTGTGCCATACTAACAGCTTTATACAATTTTACATTAATGGCGAATGTTGTAAGAATGGGCCGAGTGAAAAATCAGAAAAATTTAAGTCGTGCCCAATACACGTACACGACTATATTTTTTTTTCATGTACGTGAATAATCTTATATCGATGAAGACTCATTTTAAATTGACATTTTTTTGCCATAAATTTCAGACGAAATATTGTACGATGAAAAATTACCTAACCATGTAAATATAACGAAAAAAAAAGTAAAAATCTCTAGAAAAAAAAGATAAGCCTAAAAATATTCAAGTACCGTGAACAAAACAGGATTCACCTAATTTATAAGACAAGAGCAGCCACAACATTGTAAAGCTCCAAATTTACCCCAAAAATACAGTAAAAACATTCACAAACAAGGGAGGAAGCGACCGCATCGTAAATATGTCCCTTTCAACAAAATACGTATAATTTAAATTGCTCACAAGTAGATAAAAAGCTGAAAAATGTAACTCACATTATCCAGTGGACGCGATTGGCTGCAGAATTAGTGCGCGCCCGACCGAACTTTCCACGAATTTCCTCCGAAATTCCTCGCCAAATCCGAAACAAAGTAAAATAAACTCAATCCCTGGGAGGCAAGACTCAAGATTATGGATCTGGAGTCGTTAAATTTGGCGACGACTCCGTACGGAGACGGAATTTCAACAAGTTGGAGTTCAATTTTATGAATTTTAGTGTGGGTCTTGTTGCGGTGTGGTAAGGTTGGTTTTGAGGTGTTCGGGTGGGCCCGTGCAAGGTGCTTAGGCAGCACAGTGCATTCTTGACGAATGCTGCCAAAAACTCGCAGTTTTCACCTCGTAAGGCAGGAGTTTATTGTTTTACCGGCGTGAGGGTTTATCGGACGGGTTTAGAGGAAACGGGCGTGAAAGTGAGATCGTTACGGGCATCTGGGAACGTGGGATTAAGCAGCTTAGTCAAAGAATAAGTAGCAGTGTTGGGTTCGTTTTAACTTGGTTTAACTAGAACTTTTATTTGGTGGACTGTTAAAATAAAACTGTATTATAATACTACACTACACTAATTAACTACTTACACCAAACAGTTGCTGACCCTAACAGTTCGAAGTAACGGTATTAGTACGTTGTGTGACAATGTTTTATCATCATCACAGTCAGCCAAAACTCGTCCCCACAGAGCACATGTGTCACTCATTAACTCATCACGTTGTCCAATTTTCGGCTTTCCGATTCTAAATGAGACTAGCTTCCGGCGTCCCAAGCCAAGGTCTAAGAGGCCAATCTGCCAACCAGAAACATCTCAACCAATGTCACCAAGCATACCTTTATGTCAGTACAGTGTCAGTATCAGTATACTGATGTCTCAACGAATACGATAATAGCCTAATTTAACGCAATCGTAAAATATGGTAGCTGTTCATCGTCTTCATCAGCAGTTGTAGTCCACAATTGGGGATAAGCTTCTCCCAACAATTCACAACTGGATTCGATCAGCAGCTACTGTTAACCCTATCCGTTCAGAGGTTCTGATGTGATTGAGCAACAAACATCCAAACCTCCGCATTTATATTATACTAGCCGCGCCCCGTGGTTTTACCCGCGTAGTCCACGTTCCCTTTGTATTATCGGGATAAAAAGTAGCCTATGTGTTCTTCCAGACTACAATCTGTGTTCCAAATTACAGCTCAATCCGTTCATACATTAGGACGTAATTGAGCAATATTTGCAAACAAAGCAACCAAACACTGACATTTATAATATTAGTAGGATTAGTTTATGAGAAATATTATCAAACTTAATATAAATGTTTATTTTCAAGTATTTAGGTACCCAGCAATTTGTAACACGAATTTGTCCAACACAGATTTTTATGAAGCCAATTTCTCATTTTTCATGCCTTTAACTACCTCCGCTGTTTCCTGAGAGATATAATCTAGAAATACTCAAGGCCAAAGCGATTAGGTTTCTTCTAGGTCAGAGAACATCACTGTCGACCACATTGTATGTAATTAGGTACTAAGAGTGCTCCGTGGCTTTACTCGGGCAGTTCCCGTTCCCGTTGTTCTCCCAGGATAAAAAGTAGCCTATGTGGTATACCAGACTATACTCTTAACTAATATAAAACGAATAATAACTGTATTACAAATTTCATCCTGATCTTCACAATCGTTCTGACGTGACTGAGTAATAAACATGACAACATCCATACATTCGCATATTTACTATGTACTTTCTCATTTGTAATATTAGAAGGATATAGGATGACTTATGACAATTTGCAGAACGGCACTGTTCTGCAAGTTCTGCTACTGTTCCGTGTAGTGAAATATTTATAGATAAATTTAATGTCTAGCAAAAGTTATTTTTAAGTTTCTTTTGTTTTTTGTATGTATGTGTGGCTTTTAATAAATAGTTTTCTTATCTTATCTTACTTGTCAGTGCCGTTGTCCCGATTATGACCTCGCATGCATAGGTAAACAGAATTAACAAACCAGGCGTTCTCTGTTCTCTCCTTATAATGAAATGAAATGCAATATTTCTATTGTCGTGTCAGTCACATTAACAATTAGTTATAATTGCTATGACATGGCATTTATAACAGACATATTGTGTGTTTGCAAAGACTCGTCATTACAAATATAGCAGCTGTTATGATTTAGCTGTTGCATACTTACTCAGCTGCAGCTGAGCTGTTTATGTCTTCAGCTGTAGTTTGTTGGCACTTTGAGTACTATGACATTCTATTATCCTACTATTATTGATCTTTAAAAACGAACAATTTCACGTTTAGAAGGTTGTTGCTCAAGCACGCCAATTCGTTTGAACGGATGGGATTGAAATTTGGGACACAGTTAGAATAACCAATGGCCTTCTTTTTTTATCAGAAGGATAGCACAATTCACAATTTCCACACAAACAATGCCAGCAAATTATAAAATGCATCACGGCTAGGGGCAAAAAATTGCTATTCTTTATTTTGTATTTTTTTTTAAGTGGAGTGGAGGTATCCTTACATTTCCGTGGCTATAGTACGGTCACTGATTTGTGTAATGTTTCAGTACAAACCTTTTGACATAAAAGCATGCATGATCAATTAAGTAACTTGAATGGAATAATGTAGAATATTGAATAACGTTTTATTTTATCATCAAGCACAAATTCTGTCAAAAAAAATATTTACACACTGAAAACACACAAAAATAATAATAATAAATAAAAGTTAAACTTAACTAGTTTTTTACAATAATACTTTTTATAATAAGACTTACCGACGTATTCCAAACATTGGTTCTTGACTTAAATGAATAAAATAAAAAGTGATCTGAAGTCTGGTTATTACATTTAGGACATTTTATATTAAGTAATTTCAAATAGGTACCTATATGGAATAATGTAGAATATTGAATAACGTTTTATTTTATCATCAAGCACAAATTCTGTCAAAAAAAATATTTACACACTGAAATCACACAAAAATAATAATAAATAAAAGTTAAACTTAACTGGTTTTTTACAATAACACTTTTTATTATAAAACTTACCGACGTATTCCAAACATTGGTTCTTGACTTAAATGAATAAAATAAAAAGTGATCTGAAGTCTGTTGAATTATTACATTTAGGACATTTCAAATAGGTATAGATATATGAGATGTTTGCGATGACAAACAAACTCGACGTGATAAATTTGAGCTTCCATCAAGTTTTGTAATACGGCGGTAAGAGAATAACACAATTTTAACAAAATAAAAAATGGTTCACGAATGTTTCACAAACATTTTTAGACAAAACATCACTTTAAAACCAACTAATCGTATAATATTAATTGCAAAAACTTTACAATATACAAATGTTTCATTTTAAAAATAACATTTTGTATAACATCTGTTTCAAAAATGTCTTACATGAACAAATGTTTTATTTAATGCTGCGGCCCCACCTATGAGGCGAATATTCGTAACGTGTTGGCGCAACAAAAACATCGTATTCGGACTAAGACGATGTTGGTGTCTACATTAGCAGGCGAATATTCATGTCAAATTGGTGCGATGTATTGTGCTTTGATTATTTACTTGTCTAGATAGACCGCTCCGCGTAGAAACATCAGAAATATAAGTTAAAGTTAAGATAAGTTCGTCCTGTCGGTTTAATTGTCGCAACAATGACGTTGCGCGGTTTTGTGACATTTTAATATTTGTGTTATAAAAGTCTGCATAAATTACCAAGGACGATTGAAAACAACTAAAAATATTAGCTGATATCGGTAAGTAACCTTTACATTACCATTTAGTTAAAGACGTAAACGATAGATTTTTAATACATATAACTTTGTCTCAAGACGGCGTCGTTTGCCGCCAAATTGCCTGTTCTTGAATTTAATTTTCCGTTAGTGTACTGTTAATTTTTAACGAGAACGAGAGAGCTACTCCGCGAGATCCTGAAAGCGTGCGAGCGTCGGGAGCAGGTCGCCGTCATCTTCTGCAACTTGTCCAAAGTGCAACTGATTTGCATGATCTTATCCCACATTGTCCTTTTTTATCGGAATGCTCGTAGCTCAATAAAGCGACATCGTTTCATGGTTGATGTTCCAAAGACACGAACGAAGAGATTTGACTCTGGAGTAAAAGTGGGTAAAATATATTTCGATTTAGAGAGACCCATAATTTGTTTTAATTTAATTCATGGCCAATAGCCATGGTCCCGAGTTAACCCAAAGATTTCTTATCATATTTGAGCGTGACGCTAGAATCCAATTCACAGCCCACGAAATATCTATCTAGGCGCGTCTAAAGAAGTTTTCACTTCAACAAGACGTTAGAGACTGATGAACCCTGCGCAACACCCATTGTACTTTTATTTTTCTTATTTTGCTAGCTATAAATTTCCCAAACATTTCATATTCATCGTTTACGCTTCCTTTGACATGCTCAAATGCCTTTTGCATCTGCCTCTCTGAGAATAAATCATTCTCTACAATAGTCATGTTTTAATTTTACAGCATTGATATCTTGAGATATATCTAATTTAAGTGAATTGAACACTGAATTGAACGAATTATAGGTCTCTATAAATCGAAATATATTTTCCCCACTTTAACAGGAAATACTTGGGGAGCCTGTATCACTTAGCATGCATACCATTGACATAAGAACAGTAATAGCAGGGACAGCGACAGACAATTGTTAAACTTGTGTTTGAAACCTGGCTTCGTACTTTTGTCGCAATTACAGCGTAACGCGTCATCTAGACAAGTCAATAATCAAAGGCATTGTGCCGAATAGGGTTGTTCAGATTGTCGTGCGTCGAGACGTAGGCAGTAATTTAAAAATGAAGGAAATAGTGGTTTTGCATCACATGTCAGTAAACTATCATTTATTAAAATTGTACGAGTATCATTTACGAAATAATATGAAAAAGAGAAGAATGAGGAGATGGTGGATGACTACTATTCATAGAAACCGAACGATGTAAGTATTCTGGAAAGTAATCTCTTCTTACCGCAGGCGCAAGAAGATAGCCGTGAGCCGTGAGTGTATAATAATTGTTGACGATTGGCTGGAACATTTTCTTTTTCTATTTTTAATTGTATTTTATATTCTATTTTTCCTGTGACTTCAGTTGTTGCTTTAGTTACCTTGGTTAAGGAGCATTTTGGTTAAATTTTGTAAATGTTTTAAATAATTTTACTATCATTGTGCGCCTTTCTCATTTCATATATTCACCAGCTAGTTACAGTCCACCGCTCCCCAATAATTATAATTTCACTTTGTTTTTCTCATGTACAGCACAGGAATGTAAAGTATGTATGTTATCTTACTTAGCCGCAGAGAGTGGCATGGAATTTCCTGGATTTTTACGTACGTCAACATCTGGCTTTGAAATACTGCTACAAAAGGTCGCACCATTAATTACCAATAATAGTAAAAAAAACGAAAAACACGCTTTTAGCACGCACTAAAAATTACGAAAGCATTTGAAATAGCCTGTCCACCATCTTGGACGTCCGCCATATTGAATTTAAGTCACGTGACTATTTTTTTTTCGTATTTTTGACAGCAAACCCTTTCATTTGATACCCATATCATGGGGGTGGATTTCAAATAGCCAGTCCGCCATCTTGGGTAGGGCGCCATATTGGATTTGTAATGACGTTTCCTTTAGTAGTCATGTATTGTCATCAGAATTCAGAGCGTGTGTAAAATTTAATCCTAATCAAAGACCGAGAAGTGGGTCAAATTAAAATTCCAAGATTTTCTACATACATACTCGTAGTTACCTAAAAGTGAAGCTAACAAAAGCGTGTTAAAAAAGATACGAAATTCAGAAAAGCTAGTAAAGCTATCCAATACTTAAGTCTTTAACATTCCTTTTGTGACGTTTGAAATTGATTGTATGAATTGTATAATTTATGGGGAACCTTACCTGAAATAAATGAATTTTGATTTTGAATTGACGTAGGTCAAGCGAATATTGCCGCGACAAATCCCTATGATTCGCGCCAGTTTACCAAGAGCTCTTCGATGCTTCATCGTCTTGTTGCGCATACATTGCGATAACACGATGTACCCGGCCACACTAATCGCGCCAACACGAATATTCGCCGTAAGACGCATGTGAGTCCGCACCATAACAAACCATCATTTGACAACTATGACACTTATGAGCAAAGACGTTTCAACTTAATTTCCTCACTCACAACGGTGAGAAACGCATTGCGTAGTTTTTATGCAATCCTATTGGTTAATATTTCTCCGTTTCTCCGCTCCGCAAGCTCGTTCCGCTTCAAGAGACAGGCAGCCTTATGACCCGTCCAGAGTCTAGCGACATCCAGAGTCTAGGTGGTCTCCTAGAACCTCTTGGCACGGGACTTGGCGACTGGTGGCGGCAGGAGTGCTAGCCATCCTGACATCCACACTCTCGATTTTTTCAGTTGCCCCTACGGCTACTACGAGATGACTACTGCAGATGAAGAGGACGTGTGTGACTAAATTACCTGCGTTAGCACTTTCAAATTAATGGTTTCATTTGAAAAAAATCCATAAAAATTATACACAAATTGTTACATCACAACATCTGAACCTCCTCGTATTCTTTGGCTCATTTCCGAAAAAACCGACAGCGAGGGAAGACGAGGAGAGACGAGTGCACCGTCCTCGCTCTTGACCTCGCGTAACTTCGTGTCGCTTCGTGGAGAGTCTGGATGGGCCATAATGAACTTGAATGAGCTGCATACACAATCTATGATGTTGATGATGGGATAAAGGCGACTACATTGACAGATCTTTGAGATACACGTATAAATTAGTAGTACCTGGGTGACCGAGCTTTGCTCGGTTTAAACACTGGGTATACTTAAATTTTCTAAAAACAAGAAGATGAAAAAAAAGAGGAGCCGCCTGAATTTGAACCCGGGTCTACTAATTCATGACCGCCCAACTTCCCGCCCGAGCTATTATACTGACGCGCCACGCGGCGAATTTTGCCTTTGCATTCTAATGTCTAATGTGACAGTTTTTTATTGTCTAAAAACACGCAATAAATGAGGTTTTTAAATAAATTAACGTAGCTAGATCGGTTTATCGTCCCCGAAACCCCCTGCATACATAATTTCATGAAAATTGTACCAGCCGTTTCCGAGATTCAGATTATATACATAAATATACATATATATAGGTACAAGAATTGCTCGTTAAAAGGATAGAGATATAAGATCTGGACGTCTACTCTGATTCTACGAAAACAAAATTTCGAAAAAAAACTCGCGACTTTCCTACTCTCGTTCTACTTCGTTTCGTCCGATACAACATTGTTTGACGTTTAAATGTTCTAAGCATTCTCTAATTAGAGTAGACTTAAAACATTTAAACGGACAAAACGACGGATCGAAGTAGGATCGGAGTTTGAAAATCGCGAGTTTATTTCGAAATTACGTTTTCGTTGAATTAGAGTAGACGTCAAGATTATATTTAACACGATATTTTTCGGCCACACCTCACAGTGAAATTTGATTACAATAACAACACAGCACAGTCTATTTTTGTGTGAACTTAGATATCCAAATGATAAACGTATCTCCAAATGTTATTGTTAAGTCTAAATGCCAACTAATTTCTTCTCCGACTGTCTTTCCTAAGCCAACAAATTTCTTTACTGCAAAAATTTTGGGCCTATTTGGTATCGTACTACTATCAGAATGATAAATTTCACTCACTACTCTTTGCTTATCGTTCACGATGTCAATATTTTTTAGGACAGGTCAAATACTAAATGTACCTATTACAGATAAACTTGTAACTAAATTCAATATTACGTAATAAAATATCAAGAAGAGGAGCGACATTTAATCATAATAGCACTAGACGCCAGAAGTTGGATGCGTGCTACATCTTCGATACTAATTCATTGCTGGAATCTGATTAAAAAAGAAAGGGTTACTTATATACAATTGATATTTGGGGATGAGATGATTGTAAGTATACTTCATTAAGTAGGCAAATGCTAGGGCAAAATATCTAGATGCTTAGAGCTACAGAAACCAAAGAAATCCCCGCAAAACAAGTTGTTCTTGAAACAGGAATATTTACAAAAGTACTTTTTTTTTAAATTGTATAATACCTTCTAGTAGTAACAAATTTAAACTTGAGTTAAAAAATGAAGAATATGTGTGTGGAAGAAAGTGAAAAGAGTAACAATGAAACCATTTTAAAATTCTTAATGACCTACTCCAATGTAGGTAATAATTATACTATTCATGGCACGTTCACTTTGTCGTCGCTTGTGTCCAGTGTCAAAACCTCGTTACTATTTTCGAACAATGATTATTATTATTTATTGACCCTGTGTAGTCTTCTATATCTTTGGTGGGTGCCTCACTTTTTTTGTTATTCTCATTCTTGGACGTAAACAGAGCCAATATTTTCTGAGGCACTTCTGTAAATATCAACATGCCTATAAACACAAGTACTGTTCCTATCCAATGCCCTAAAGTAAAAGGATTTTTAAAATAATAAATAGAGAATACTAAAGAAAAGAATTTGCGTAATGTAACAGTCAACGTGACAGTTAGAGACGTGCATTCTGTAGTCAAGACATATACAGAACTTATGCAGACCCCTTGAGTAATCACAAACAGGATTAGAAGAAGAATTTGTTTTGGTACTGATATTCCCAAAATATCGACTGGTGATGTTTCCAAAGCAATTTTAAAATGATTGATGAGATTTTGGTAAATAGGCAACCAAAACACTAATGGTAACATATGCGTGTAGTACAAAGCTTCCCAGGGATGTTTTCCGAATTTAAGGTAAAGTGCTTCTTGAAAAATACCCATTCTAGCTGACAGGAAAAGAGCAACTGTGAGCATTCCAATCCCCACGCACCACCACATCCAGTCTATGTTCTTTAATCTCATTTCTTCTTCTGCATCTTCGTGAGTTTCTCTTTGCGCTTTGACGTTTTTACCAGATAAAACAGTACAAAGGGCAATTCCAGCAGAAATCATTATAACCGCTATATATTTAAATAGCGGGTATCGTCTTTTCAGGATCCAGATTCCCATAGCCATATTAGCCAACAGTGTGCCTGATCGGAAGATCATGTGTAACGGCATAGATATATTGAAATTGAAAGCGTAGCTGTTTAAGACGCTTGTGGTCCAGAAGAATCCAACTAGCAGGAGGTATTTTCTGAATGGTATTGTTCGTTTGGCGGTCCCAAATTTGCCGACCGTACAGAATCCGACTAGAGCCACAAATAGGAACTGGGAGAAAGTGACTAAGTTCCCCGCTCCCGAGTCTTCTCTAACGACGAATTCGAAGACCACGACATTGGAGCAGCAAGATACAAACAGCACTACGATCGTGAATGCAGCTGTTTTGTTCATTTCGATTCTGAAACAATAAATAAAAAAGTTTTTGAGACTTTGAACTTGAAACTTTAAAGAAAATAATTTAGTTATAACTTATAACTCAGGAAACTTAGTTATTGCATCATCATTTACTTAACATATTACACAACAAACACTTTTATACTGTTGTAGCTGTATTTCATGTATTAGTAAAACGTCGTGCTTATCAGTAGGTTAAAACAAATGTTAGTTATGTCAAATAAATTTAGTTACTTACTACAAAATTTTGGCAACAAAAAAATGAACTCGTAAAAAAAATGACAAATAGCAGTAAATTCTATAAAATTCTGATGATAATTGCTAGAGTAAGTTACAACGTAAAAAAAGTTTCGCCATCGATAAGGTTATTGGTCTTTTTCAGAAGTCGATGGCATCACTGTGGATGGCATTAATCAAACATTAAAAAAACGTAAGTTTGAGAGTATCTCTCGACCTAGTCTGTGGTTTGAGGTTCCACTGCTGAGTAAAGGTCTCTCCACTATAAATAAATCATCGATACAATAAATATCTTAATTAATGAATTGCAGATTAGTTGCATCTTAACAGTCTTTAATATTATTCCAGTCTTATTTCGTGACACTTAGGCTTACAAGGATGCGGTCAAATTTATTATTTGCTTCTGTGTATCTAAACAACTTACGAAGTTACAGCTGGTCTAGTCGGGAGAACGGCGGCTGCCGATCCGGAAACCCCGGTTTCAAACCATACACGCACCACTGTCTTTTCGAAGTCATGTGCGTAATGCGGCTAACATAAAACGGTGAAGGAAAACATCGTGAGTAAACCGACATGTACCCAGAATCTTTCGAAGACATGTGGAATCTACCGACCCGCACTGGACCTTACTGGACGTGGTGGATTATGGCCTTAGGTCTCTCCTTGCGAGAGAAGGCCCCGAGTCCCAGCAGTGGGAACATTTAGTGGGCTGTTGATGATGATGATGATCTAAACAACACAGCTAGACCTTGCACCTGTATTGCCCATATATGAACGTTGGCTATAAATTCACTATTGATGGGTTTTTATACATTTTTACTCTAAATTATTTTTAAGAGTAACGTTGCTTCAAGCAATTCAATGACTCAGTAAATTGACTTGATCTTATCTACACATCATTTAAGTTTTGTTTTACCTAAAACCAGTATTTTCAACTGAATTGCAGGTAGTGGTAAGTATCTAGGTATACTTAAGAATTAATTTATTGATCATTTTATCATTATTTTCATTGCCAGCTTACTCTGAGTTATATTAGTTATACTCAGAGTTTAATTAATATATTCAATATTACTAAAGCAGCTAGTGTGTATACAAAAATCTTATTTTTTTTCATTAAGACTGAGATATAATATCATAGCCAATATCTAATCATCCGCGTTTTCGCGAAATTACTAGCTAGGGTTTTTGCAAAAACGCAGCTCATCATAAAATATCTTCCTACGACAAGTACACATAATGCGTATGTACCCGTAAAATTGCAAATACCGTTTGTTTACAATAGAATGCGTGAGATTGTCATACAACCGTTTAGGTTAGGTTAGTTAGAGCTCTGCCTCACTAGGCCGCCATGGCGACGTCGCCGGCTACGTATCCAAGCAGTTAAAATATTGAAATGCATGTTACCTAACTCACTTGGCGACGGTTTGGCAACGTCGCCAATTTGGAAGCGTTTCCACAAGCGACAGTTCCCTACGTGGCTTCTGGCTACTCTGGCGGCCTGGCGACGTTGCCACTATAATCAACACGTGTAAACTGCACCTCAGCTGCCATTTTGGACGCTCGCTCAAATATTTATTTGTATTTGATATTGAAAAAAAATAGTGAGAGGGATGCACCCATAGTTTCCTTTTTTTCTTCTTTTCTTTTTCCATTTTTCTGCGACGTACATAACTAAGAAGTGCAATTTCTTCTACGTCCATTTCTGAGGACGGTAAACGAATGACTGTCGAGACGCCATGGCCGCTCGACATGGCGACCCTCGGTTGCCAGAAGAAGCCAGACTTGCGCCGCTGGCGACGTCGCCATGGCAGCCTAGTG
This sequence comes from Ectropis crepuscularia, assembly GCA_963693475.1. NCBI lineage: Eukaryota > Metazoa > Arthropoda > Insecta > Lepidoptera > Geometridae > Ectropis > Ectropis crepuscularia. The sequence goes on along the minus strand of OY856349.1, from coordinate 26,274,320 downwards.
AGGCAGAGCTTTTAATTTCGTAATGTTAAATGTAACGTCGTTAAATTATAAACTGATGGCATAAAATTACAATTTTACGGTGACATATAAAATATATATATATTTATATATACTGCATTCTTATTAGTTTAATGCAGTTTACATGATTATTTTATCGCACAATGATTATTTTAATGACAAAACTCTTGTGCCTATTTATTAATTTTAATACCATCTTCTGTACAGTTTTAGCAATGAATGATTGTAATTATGAAATAATTGAAAAAAAAACATTTTAGAAGTGAGTTTAATATCAGTAAAATTTATGAAAATAGGCTTTTTAATGAAAAACGTAAACATTAATGAATCAACATTTATTTCCTGAACACAGATTAATACTCAACTTAATCTTAATTATAAAACACAATTAACAATCAAAATCAGTCCTTTACAAAACAAAACATGAACGTAAAACTATTCTATTTTATTTTTCTGCATCTTGGAATATATCAAATTTGCCGATTTCTGAATTGTTTCAGTAAATATTAGTGTTCCTAGAAAAACTAAACAGGTTCCTATCCAGTGTCCAAAGGTGAAAGTATTTTTGAAATAATATACAGATATTAGTAAGGACACAACTTTTCTCAGTGTAAGTGTTAAAGACACAGTCAAAGCCGAACATTCACTAGTTAAAATGGACACAGCACTAGTACAAATTGCTTTCATTATGATAAAAAGTAACAGATATAGTAATTGTCTGGGTAAAGCAATACCAAAAATGTTGATAGGTAGCGTATGAGTCGCGATATCAACATGGTGAAATAGATTCTGTGCGCTCGGTATCCAAAACAACAGTGGCAGTAGATGAGTGTAGTACATAACTTCTAGAGGATGTCTTCCGTATTGTGAGTATAGCGTTTCTTGGAAGATGCTTAAACGTGCTCGTAAGAATAGAGAAACAGTCAAGATGACAATACCAAAGCACCACCAAAGCCAATCGATAAACAAAAGCTTCTCTTCCTCTATGCTGTCTTTATGAGTTTCTCTCCGTGCTTTCACATCAGTACTCGATTGCATGGTGCAAATAGCTATACCAACGGAGACCATAACAATAGCTAAATACTTATACAGCGGGTAACGCTTCTTTAAAATCCAAACTCCCAACGCCATGTTGGCTAACAGAGAACCGGATCTAAAGATCATGTGCAGAGGCATGGAGATGTTGAAATTGAATGCATAGCTGTTAGCAACGCTGCTCGTCCAAAAGCAGAAGACGAATAATAGGTACTTTACTAAAGGTATTTTCCTCTTTGCTGTTCCAAATTCGCCAATCGTACAGAAACCTACGGTGGCGATAAATAGAAACCGGAGAAATGTTACCAAGTTTCCTGCTGCTGGATCCTCTTTTAGTATGGCTTCCAATAAAAATACATTGGAGCAACAGGTGATGAAAGTTACACATATTGCTAAGGGAACTTTGTTGATCATGTTGATTCTGAAAATAAAACCACAGACGTTAAGTTTAGAAGCAACTTCAATTTCTTTTTACCATTTTAAATGGGATTTTGAAAAAAAAATACAAACAAACATACATAAAACTCTATCATAAATTACTATGATTGAATATAACTTACAAAAATATTTCGTTAAACATGTATGTATTTTTACCAAAGCATGTTTTTTCATAATCCCAATTGTATTACTGGTAAATGTTTCATTGATTTTACCTATTCTGCGCTAAACGTATGCAGGTGTACTCTTTACTCTTAGCATCGTGAATCAAACATTTCCCTACTCAAGGCTTCCAGGAACCAAAAACCAGTAAAATGTTTAATAAAGTCGACCCGTGTAAATTTATACAACTTTTGTGATTTAAAGAGAGAAAACATATTTTGAAACACGTGTTTGTATAAAATAATTCTCATAAATTTTGCAAATTTGAGAACACAGTGGCAACCAAAGTTGACTTCGAAGTATGAGGTCATAGGTTCTAACAAACCTGTAGGTAACCTGTAACCTGTAACCACCTCTGAGTAGGCTGAGTGTTTGACTAGTCCAGAATCGTGATCGCGCCAGACCAGACTAGACAGTGCATCTAGGAATCAACATCTTCCAAACAAATGTGATGACCAGCATTACATACGGGTAGCGTTCTAGATTAATTAGGTTTTTTGCTATTTCTGAGATAAGTTATCGAATCACAGGTCATTTCATATCATAAACAAGCGTGTAGCTTATCAACAGGAACACGTCTTTTTTGTTTTGTCACTCAAACATTAATATTTCATGTCAATATAAAAAAAAACTTTTACTAAAGCTAACAATCATAATAATCAGTCTTGTCTAATCGTTTGTTGACGTACGGTTATCATAGTATTTAAGAAAGCAAGTTTGAAAAAAGAAAGTTAGTTTTACCTGAAATTAGATACTTTTACCTTATTTAAATATCGTACCTTCAAATACCTACCAAAACACTAAATCAATTACCTAACAATTACATTTAATAAAAAAATAATTGATTTGGTGTGCACATTGTTTTCAATTGTCAAACTCTATAGCAACAAAAATATGGCTTTTTATTTTTATATCATTTAATTATAAAAATAAAAAGACCTTTGCTCAGCAGTGGAATAATAAAGGTTAATTAAAAAAAAATATATATAACTGAAACTGGTCAAAACACGAGTAAAATAATCACACAATTCTTTAAACATATTTATAAATAAAATAGAATTAATAGTTATTTACCTTTTATATTTTGTAACTGTAAATAAAACACAATGAGATAGTAATACGGCGTGTCGTATATTGTAATGTCGTACAACAAAAAAAACTTGTATCCTGAAATAATCTACGTTTAACGTAACCAAGGATTGAAATAGTATATTTGAAGAGTGCACAAACACGTCCGATTATGTAATTACAAAAATAATTTAAAATACTGTAACTCTACACAACTATAGCGTCAAAACGATATTAACGAAGATAGTGAATCGTCTGTCTTCTGTAATGGTATCTTAGAATTAGTTCTTAAACTGACGACGGAACGTTGTAGGTATATTAAAATTAATTCACATTAGATAACAAATGGTTTGGTTGTATGGTAACTAGAAGCGTTGCGATAAAATTGTAGATTAAGTTAAAATATACGCGTTTTATATACTGTCTTTTAACCTGCGTTGTAAAAAAGATGTGTACCTAATAAGTGTGTATTTACGCATCTAAAATGTATCTACACCTTTATTTCACAATAAATACATTTTCTCATTTTCTTTTGTGAAAGTCGACGTAATACAGATGCTTTTCAGTCATAACTTTAAATTCAAACTCAAAACCATTTATTTCCAGACAGATATGTCAAAACAAATAGTTAAACTGTCAAAAAATATGTCAACTTTAAAGAGTTAATCAATACAATAAGGAGTTAATGGATATTATTGTAGTTTTGCCTCAGAACTATGTTGACGTCACGTAAAAAGTAGAGATAAAACAAGACGATTAGAGGATGGAAATTTTCTATTTTGTGTTTCTGTTGTTCCCTCGGTTGCCTGGAATAGATCTCTCTTAGCGATGAGGTTGCCAATTGTTTCGGCTATAAGAATTTATTCTTTTATTACTGAGGTTTTTTGAAGTGCAAACTTATTTTGACGTACCACGTACCAATCCGTTTTTTTCTAGGTAAACACGCTCCATCGTAGACCGCATCGTCGCTTAACATCAGGTGAGATGGCGGTCAAATGTAAACCTATAAAAGTTAAAAAAAAAAAAAACAGACAAATTTTTCGTGGGCTGTGAATTGAATTCTAGGATCACACTCGTAAACTCGGGATCATGGCCTCCGGTTTCACCTGCGGAGTTCCTATAGTAAGCTACCAAATTCTGAGTTAAAAGTTTACACTGCTACCGGCAGTTCCTATGACCGCCATTTTTTAAAAATATTTTTGTATTGTGGACAATAAAGAGTTTCTGTCTAATATATTATTAGTCATATAACCCTGTCAAAAAGTGATAACCACACACAGACCACTGCAACGATTCTGCTTTGCTCATAAAGGTTACCATTTACCATCAAACGGCCCATCTGTTTGTTGGTCACTCCTTGTACAAATAAACTACGAAACAATGTTACCTTTCCGAGCGCATATTTGCATAATATAAAACATAAATCTAGTGTCGCTTATTACAATCCAATACTCACGGTTTTTTAATGTCTTGTCCTTGATGTTTCTCGGAGTATAATATATTCTATTTAATGTCCATTAATCCATAAATACACTTGATTTATCACATTAAAATGTTGGTATTTCTACGATGTTTCACATAAAAAAACACAGTTTTTTTAAATGCATAAGATTTTACAATTGATTCTTAAGACACATCCACTTAGAGACGACACAATGATACACTGCTATAGTTTCCTATTGATCATTTAAAACGAGTTTACTATAAAAACCTGTTTGTCGAACGGAACAAACTTGAACTTTATGCGTAAGACAATAATTTCTTTATTTATTTAAAAGTTGAATTGTCTAATTACTAACTTTTTATATTATTTTCGGAACTCTATGTAGTAATTGTACTTTCACTGTTTTTAACACATAATTATGTACAAAATGTGTACTTACTACAAATGGCATTTTGCTTTACTTTTGCAAATGGCCTATCAAACTTTGAGCAAGGGTAGAAGACGCAGACTTACTTGTCCAATCTTATTACCATATTTACCTGGAACTATCATATTATAAGGAAAGTGTGTTCCATTTATCACTATCAATATTTTTAGCTGTAGAGGCTGTCGTATGCCAGAACAATTATGGGCAAAAATCACTACTATCCGTACTACCAGTAGGATTTTAGGCCTTTAAAGTTTACTGAACACTGGGATAAGATAGGCTAAAATAATAATAAATAGGTTCTATATCATGCAGTGTTTCTTGATAATTAACAAAGAGAAATTACTTCAAATCAGTGATTAGCGCAGTGCAGATTCGATGTCTTTACGTTCAAATAACTCCGTGAAGTAGACTGTTATGGACAAAGGTGGTTTTTTTATTGATATAAATAGCCTCCACGGACTCCAAGGTCCATGCCTTTTTTAATATTACATATTATTGTCTTATGATGTTATCTTATTACAGTGATTTTACATTACTTAGGCAGAAATAATTAGAAGGACAAGGGTGTTGCCTACCATCAGGTACACGATTTGCTTGTCTAGTCACTATCAAATAAATTAATCCAAATAGTTCCGACATGGTTTTCTATAAAAAGTCAATAAAAGTATTAGATTTTATGAAATTTCAGTACTAGTAACAAGTTGTTGCATGTAATACGTCCGCAAAGAATTTAGTTTCACCATCCTATCACTAAAATGAACAAGAACTAATCTTACGTTAAGTGATCATTCCTTTTTTAAGACACAGCGGCTAAAGGTCGATTTGTTCGACCCATAATTAAATCATCACTTTAGCGTTTACCGCTATTGTTTGTAGGTGACAAGGCCAAAATTTAAAATTTTAAGTAAACCGCAACACGGATTACAGATTATAGCAATCTCTATTATATTAGCTATGCTATTATGTTAGCTATGAAACAAAAAAAAACATCGTATTTTTTTCCAATGAAATTGAAACGACCTTAACATGTTAGCAACCTCTATAATACAGAAAACTACCGGTTTGACGCGACTTCGTTCGGGTTGGACAGCTAATAATTATAAAGCTAGCTTATGTTAATTAAAGGATGATGTAGCATACTGAATATTGATGGTAGGATTTGCGTAAATTCACTTCCTCCAACTAAAAGAAGTTTCTAATGGTAAAATAATTTTGAAATCTGTCTAGTCGTTTCTAAGTTTATTCGTTATCTATATTGATTTTACAAAGCGGAAGAGATTTTTGTTTGAACGCGCTAATTTCAGGAACTACTAGACCGCTTTAAAAAATTCTTTCACCGTTGGATAAGTACATTATCTCCGAGTGCTTTGATTACTGGGCTATGAGATAAAACACCTTATACCTATGGGTGATGAGCATAGTGTGCTGGGTAATGATTTGGACTTTTCATGTACCAATAGTTGCGCGTCTCTGTGCTGTTATAGGCAGGCATGTTGCTTCTTGTCACTCTATGAAATATGTTATGTACTACAGGCAAAGCCGGGGTGGCCCGGATCGTTAATAAACATATACCTAATAGGTATAGTAGGATCCGGGCTACAAACTTACAAATATTTCCTTTACAATATAGACAACACATAAGTTTTAAGATTCTTAGTGAAATTTATTTTGGTGGTATTCTAGAAAATAACATCCAATTTCACAATCGCAAGGACATAGATTCAGATATTTCACCTGAATATTTTATAGGTAATAATGTACAAGTTTATCAACACCACTGGCTTTAGCTGAAGCAAAACATCTTGAGAAAATCTGCATGTTAATTGTTAATTTTGCATCACTCACTCGCTTTACTTCCAGGCTAGTCAATTATCAGTTGAGCAATCTAATTACCTTATTGCTGGCATAATGTATTCTTGGACAAGAGACCTTGTCTTAAAGCCACTATGAAGTTTTCCGAACAAAAAGTATTGTATATAGGTATATACTGTTTTAGACAATACTCAACCTGCATTTATTTCACCGGGTCTGACGTGATAATACCAATTACAGACGTACAAACTATCACATTTATAATATTGGACTGCTGACGTACTATGTGGTTAATTACGTTACCGATTTGCACAAAATGACGTATAATTAAACAACCAGTAACACAAGCTGTTGCAGAATATCTATTTTTATTATGTTCAAAGCCATAAGACTCATATTTACACTATGAACAAATTAAAATTGCAAAAAAATATCAAGGACGTCTTTAACCTATCCCACCCTACTCCATTTATTTTCTAATTAATTTGTTAATTCGAATCGTAGCTCGAAAAAGCGACATCGTTTCATGGTTGATGTTCCAAAGACACGAAGGAAGAGATTTGACTCTACTTTTGTGATAAGAACGTCTAGGCTGTGGAATACGTTGCCTGAGTGGGTTTTCCCTGTTGGTTACAATCTTTGTGTCTTCAAATCGAGAGTGAATCGGTTTCTAGGTAAACACGTTCCATCGTAGACCGCATCGTCGCTTAACATCAGGCGAGATGGCGGTCAAGTGTAAACCTATAGAAGTTAAAAAAAAAAAAACTATTGATACTAATGATACAATGCTTTATTGACCTGTAGAGAAACTAGGTTGTTGGCTACAAATTGTTTTTGCATACAGTTGGGTTGCACATCTCTGGCCTCGTGGCTTAGTGGGTAGTAGCTCTGCCTGCGAAGCCGAGGGTCGTGGGTTCGATTCCCACCCAGTGCAAATATTTGTGTGATGAATTCAAATGTTTGCACTGTGTCTGGGTGTTTCTATGTATAATAAGTATGCATTTAAACTATATAAGTATTATATCAGCTATCTGGCCGCCATCATACAAGCTCTGCTTAGTTTGGGGTCAGATGGTGTTGTGTGTTAATTGTCGACCAATATTTATTTATATTTATTTATTATTTATTACATCTCTAGTCCCTGCCCCCTCATAGGATACAGACATACGAGTGGATATAAAAATAGCATTATGTAACCTTGCACTCAATTATCACCAACTTCTACATTCATCAAAACATATACCACTAACCTCATTTTTATTGTGGCTTCCATTAGTTAATTCACTTAAACACAATCATGGGCATCATCATCATCAACAGCCCAATAAACGTTCCCACTGCTGGGACTCGGGGCCTTCTCTCGCAATGAGAGAGTTAAGGCCATAATCCACCACGCTGGCCCAGTGCGGGTTGGTGGATGACACATGCCTTCGAAAGATTCGAGGTACATGTCGGTTTCCTCACGATGTTTTCTTTCACCGTTTTTAAGTTAGCGGCATTACGCACATGACTTCGAAAAGACAGTGGTGCGTGTGGGGTTTGAACCCGGGGTCTCCGGATCGGCAGGCGCCGTTCTCCCGACTAGACCAGCCGTAACTTTTTATGGGCATACTATGATAGAAATAATTTTTGGGTGAGTTAGTGAAGTAAATGCATCAGTAACACTAGGATGCGACCTTTTACAGGCAAAATGCGACCTTTCACAACACCCTCCTATTTTCCTATTTTTCTCCTAAACCAAGAAATATGTTAAAAAAAAGGTAATTGTGTGAGTCTTTGGAATGGCTAAAACAAATAATAAAAATCCTAAAGATGGGTATCCTTAGACTGAATTATTAAGGAAGCATGTGTTGCATATGAGTAATAGTGTCTCAAAGAGATATAAAATGGTTAATGTTGTGTCTGTTGTCATCAGATGGCGAGCCTATCAAGCTCCCTGAGAATTTGGAGAGTTTGCCGCGAGCGGAACACTTCGCGGCGCAGAGGCATCGCTGGAACACCAATGAGGTAACTTGAACACTCTTTACTTAGTAGATAGATATATTAACTCTTCATTACTTTAAAATTGTATTATAACAAAAAAAAAAAAATAATTATACGATACGAACCTTAAAAATAGTACTAATTTCAAAAGGTTTACAAGGACACGAAAAGGAATGAAAGGTTTAATTTGCCGTAAAAGTTAACATTGTTAAAGAGTACTAAGTTAATATTCTGAGAGGATATTTAGAAGGTAATTCTTAACTAATTGAACAAACAAAACCAGTAACACAGGCGATAAACAGTGAAACTTGAACCATACAACGATAAATTGAATAAATTTAAATTTAATAGTACTCTAGAAACGAGACGATTAAACTAAGACATAGTTTAAACAAACTTATTCATTCAAAAATAGGCTCATCCTTTCTGAAGCACAAACATAAATACCAAGACGAGATTACGAGAGAAGGGTTTGCGAAAATGTTAACAGTAGACTAACGTACATTTTCTTATTAGGTGATACTAATATACCTCGTGCTATATTGGTATTAGCTCTGCCTGCGAAGCCGAGGGTCGTGGGTTCGATTCCCACCCAGTGCAAATATTTGTGTGATGAATTCAAATGCTTGCACTGTGTCTGGGTGTTTCTATAATAAATGAATAATAATAATAATAAATATTGGTGGACATCACACACAACACTATGTATACTATGATTGTATTTAAAACTATGTAAGTATTATATCAGCTATCTGGCCGCCATCATAGAAGCTTTGCTTAGTTTGGGGTCAGACGGCGTTGTGTGTGAATTGTCAAAAAAAATGGTTAGAATGTGTCGTCAATGTCTACAATGAAATATTAAAAAAAATATCGAAATTACGATTATCTTGATATTCGTTGTAAAAAGATGTGTAAGTTCAGAAATGATGTCAAAATTTTTGTGTTTACGGATTACAAAAAATCACAGAACAAAATTAGCAACAATAAAACATTTAATTTTAATGTTGAGTAAAATTAAATTTTAATTTCCGTTTGCTTTTTTTTGGAACGTAAGCTCTAATCACTCATGTAGTGTATTATGTCGCCGTAAAATTGTAACCACCATCAGATCATAATCGTTAAGTGAAACAACACATGAAGTTATAATCCTATAATCCTACGGTAGATCAGGCCAAATTGGGAGTGAATCGGTTTCTTCTAGGTAAGCACGCTCCATTGTAGACCACATTGTCGATTTACACCAGGCGAGATGGCGGTCAAGTGTAATCTATAAAAGTTAAAAAGTATATTAAAAAGCGGACTCGACAAACATGCAAATTACTTAGACATAGACACAGCTTTCTTTTACGGGCAGTAAAATTAACTATAGTAAACACTAGCAGCGCCCCGCGGTGTTACCCGCGAAGTTCCCGTTCCCATTGTTCCCGTTGCTGGGATAAAAAGTAGCCTATGTGTTCTTCCAGACTATAATCTATCTGTGTTCCAAATTTCAGCCCGATCCGTTCATACGTTAGGACGTGATTGAGCAACAAACATCCAAACATCCATACATTCACATTTATAATATTAGTAGGAAGGATAATATTTTGCCATAGTAACAATAAATATCTCAGCCACAACATCCAATTCGATTTCAACCTCCTAGCATCGATGTTTATTACAGACGAATGTAAAGTGAGAATTTTATTTACGTCGAATATGTACTTAAATGTTCTCTAATGGCAAAACTTGGTCCAATAAATGTGTTGACGAAAATGCTGAACAGATCCGAATGTGTATAGACAACGATAGTCTTATTGACTGTTTTTCGAAGAAAGTTTCTGATCTGTAATTAGTATTATAACACTCATGGACATTAAATTTATTATCGGACATATATTTATTTATTATATTTAGTTTCGACTTTGTTTGGAAGCTTCAGAAAGCGTTTGGTTGAGGTTTTGCTCATGTTATGATATTAAAGTATCTTGCAAGACTTAGCAAGAGATAGATATAGACTACAGGCCCGTGAACAAAATTTACGTATCAAATGAACCACCAGGAGACCTATGTAGGATGATAGAAGGGTCCGCCACTTGTAAGCTGTCCACGCAGGCAACACTATACCACCGTATTCATAATAAAATAATCTTTAATTTTATTTAATTTCAACTCAATAATCAGACCGTTGCAAAATGTATCGATGTACCTCTTTATATCTGGCAACCCGAGAATTGTGACCGGAAAAGAATAGGTAACCTAATATGGGTTTCCAAAAGTATGAAACCTATATTCTATGGGTTCTATTCATACTTTCGATTGGTATAGAATTTGTCTAAAAATCAAAACGGTGAAAAAAATGTTTATTTATTTATTAATTAATAATAAACTGGACCAAAATTTGTTAGGCAACCCTTATGCAATATATCTATGACCTATAAAATTTAATATTAAATACGTTTTATCAAATAAGTTTCTCGGTGAAGGTCGTTGTATAGCGGGATCTTAGACCATTACTTTATACCCTTCTATCATCCTACATAGGCCTCCTGGTGGTTCATTTGATACGTACATTTTGTTCACGGGCCTGTAGTCTAATAAAATGTTTGCCCAGGGGAGAACTCTACATTTTTTCCCCGATGGAGATGCAAAACCAACAGAGTGTTATAAGTTTGACAAGCCTATGTGTGTGTATCTGTGGCATCGCTGCTATCGAACGGAAGTAGCGATCGTATCTTTGTTTTTTTAAGGAATTTAGTCGGGAGTACTTGGTTACGTTTCTAACTGCGGTATGAATCTTAGATGCGTAATCGATATTTGCTTTACTTCGAAACATACATACGTGTGATCTACAAAAAGAAAAAATAGAGTTGGCGTTTTTTTAATTTTTTTATCTATGTAAGTAGGTAATGTTTACATATCTCAGGAACTACTGGATCGATTTCAAAAATTCTTTCATCGTTGAATAGATACGTTATCCTTGAGTGCTATAAGCTATATTTAATATGTACTGTGGCCGAAGCCAGGGTGGACTGCTGGTAATAGAATAAAATAAGATGATTAGAATGTACTCCTGTTAGCAATCTACGCGCCTGCCTATAATAAAGCAGCACCACGCAGTGCTGTGATTAGTAAAAAATTAAGCCACTGCTTAGTCTAGCATACGGTTGTTATTAAAAGAGCCTAAAACGTCCCAATGTTGGTCAAATACATACTTCCCTACCATTTTCCCACTTGATTTTGTCCTAAACCAGAATATAGCGAAGTTACTGGTCTAGTCGGGAGAATGGGTGCTGTCGATCCGGATCCCCGTTTTCCCAGTTCGAATCCCACGCGCATCACTGTCTTCTAGAAGTCATGTGCGTAATGCCACTAACCTAAAAACGATGAAAGAAAACATCTTGAACAAACTGACGTGTCCCTAGAATTTTTCAAGGACGTGCATCATTAAATGATACAATTTACCGACCTGCACTAGGCTAGCGTAGATTATGGCCTCGACTCTCTCCTTGCGACAGAAGGCCACGAGTCCACTGGGAACATTTAGTAAGTTGCTTATGCGTAAGTATATGAACATATGAAGGGACACCTAAACAGAATATTGGAAGCATTGAGGTGTTTACCGAGGTCATTCCGCCGTCGCTTAGTAGGTCTACCGCAACGTCGTTATAGTGAATGAAAATTAGACTCCCAGGGTGTTTCGACAGAATTAACACACACGACGTCATAGCGCCATATGAGTGCATAAATCGGCGATTCATGCATTATTCATGCAGTCGCGAGTGTCTCATATCTCCACATAGCAATGTTTTAGCCTACTTCACCTGGCGTGGAACTGAGAGCGTTACCAATGGACTCTCACTGTGAAATGGTATCGAGTTTATAAGATTAACCAGAGGCCAAGTCAAGCGAAGCCATTAATTAAGCGAACGTTCGAATTAGATTCGTCGCAGGTTTGAATCCCGCCATTACCTCTGTTTTTTTTCAGAGCAGATATATAAGTTGACTGGAGGCCTGCTCGAGTAATGACATACAATAAATTAATAATTTGCGTGAGCTATTAATTATCCTATTTCTCAAGTTGGGCCAAATTATAAACAAAAGTAAATTTTCGTGAATATCGCTTGGCTTGGTAGAGTTCACTGAGATTTTTATTTGTTTAACTGTTCAAAGATTCCCATCTTAAAGTTTCCTGGAAATGACCGCTCGTAGCGTTATGGATGAACTCTCCCACGAAATTTCTACGGACCTATACGTAAATAAAATACATCATGGGTTTGATGAGACATTTCAATCACGTCGATGGCTACAAAGATTATTCACTAAGTTCTTGGTATCGACAATTTGCTGCTCGCTATTACACTGCTACTGCTTATAAAACCACGTCATTACAAAGTCAAAATTAGGTTCAATTTTGTTGATAATGGCGTTGTAAGATAAAAAAATTCAATCGAATTGAGAACCTATTGCACTTCTGGAATTGGCTGAAAACTCGAAGGTGCCGAGGTAAACAGTAGAGGTCAGATTAGCCAGGCTAATGAAATGCGTGGGGTGTAAATTAGCAGGCCATGCGTGTAACGGTTATTATGGTAATAGCTCATGAGGAAGGCATACGTTAGGCCACACGGTCTGGGCTCTGTCTGTGCTGTAACTGTACCTGGAGGTATAGTATGTACATATAGCTAGCAGCGCCCGGTTTTGCCCGCGTAGATCCCGTCCCCGCTATTTTCCCGGGATAACAAGTAGACTATGTGTTCTTCCAGAATACAATCTAACTGGATTCTAAATTTCAGTCCGATCCGTTAATTGGTTACAACACGATTAGGCAACAAACATCCATACATTGAATATTAGTAGGATAATAATATATTGATGGTGGACGATAGTGTGGTGGTGGACATTTCACACACCATCTGACCCCAAACTAAGCAAAGCTTGTGCTATGGGAGCAAGGTTGTTTCTTTGATACTAATATAATTTTAAATACATACTTATTATTCATAGACCACATCCAGGCACAGAAAAAATATTTAAAGCATAATTCAGGTAAAGAGATAATCAAAATCATCAAGTCCACTACCAATTGGAAGCGCGCTTAGCATGCGGACGGTATTATGAATTATCAAATAAACAGCATTTCACAGTCACTCAGTCGCAATCACTCGTCGCGTCGACCAAGCGCTCGGAAGTATTTTTGAAAGTCAGGTGAAAATTAAACTTTTATTTGAGAAAGATATAGATATAGAAAAGGAAATATGTTTTGAAATTTCTAACTGACTTCTTTTTTTTAAATCAAATTAGCCACTCCATAGACTCCGGGGTCTGTGATCTTTGTCATTTAAATTCTTTTTTTCTTGGTCTAGCTGACTTCAAATAGAAGGAAGCTCTCAATTTGGTTGTATTTTTTCCTTTGTATGCATGTTGTGCGACAGTGCCGCCAACTGTGAATCAATTTTGATGGTTATTTTTTTGTTTGGTAAACAATACTTCAGAGGTCCTTAGACATACATACATATAAGTATAAACAGTATCGAAGTCAGTGTAGCGGTTTTAAAATATTAACGAAGAAATAAAAATAGCTTACATTTATCTGAACTACGCAGTCGTAGCTTCTTATAAAATTTTACCGAGTGTCTGAATTTAATTTTTATTGAAATCGGTTTTTGTTTCTTCTTAGAAAATTAAATTATTCGACTACAACAATTTCATGGACGGACAGAACACGTGTCATATTTACAACATCCTGTTTTACACAAGGGATTCAAAAACAAACAAGCGCCAGGTCTATATTTGAATCAGGAAGTTGATGTCGCTTTCACAAGTTAAGCGGAGTATTTAACCCTGAATAATTGCATGGGGTATAACGTAAGGCCTTACATGGCGTATTGTGGCAAAGGCCTTCAAACTTTGATTGAGTTGGATGTAAACGGATATTTGAAGGCAAAGGGATGCTTTTAACTCACTTCTGGTTTCATTTTTGAAGTCATATTTCTTTTGGCGCGTTTGAAACAATATGAGAATACATTTTTACGATGCCCGCACTCTGTCACTAAAAAAGGTTAATACCATTATTTCTAAAATACTTAAATCAACCCAAGTTTTAGTAGCTTCCAAAATACGTACCTACCTAGATAAAAAAGGCCTAACGATCAATTTTTTTACAGTTACCTACAGCGATTTTTTAGTTGGCGAACTTCCTACGAAATTGTAGAAAAATTGACATGACGTTCGTTACAATTGCAATAAACACATAATTATGATATAAAATGCTTGATAGTTATCTGTACGATAATTAATTATTATTGTTCAGTGAAATGTTCATTTTAAACTTTGAAAATGTAGGCATACTATTTCTATGCTCTTTCTTTTCTGTTGTTTCATTAATTGACGTGTAAATAGAACATTTATGAATTAATTGTCCATGGACTAGATAATATATTATCTTCAACGCAACAAACATTAACCTGAATTTAACTACAAAGTTTACAAAAAATAATATTGACTAGCTAAATTCAAGTTGTCAGTTTTTTCAATTCAAAGTCAAAGTTTGTATGTCTGATTGATTGATTGACTCGATCACGTCATCACTTCTGAATAGATCGGGTTGTTAAATGGGTAGATTTAAGTCTCAGGAAGACTTAGACAAAGGAAAATAACAAAAAATTGGCAGTCATAGGAACTGCCGATAGAAGTGAAAACTTATAACTCAGAATTTATTAGCTTACCTTGGAAACTACACGGGTGTAACCGGAGGGTGTAGCCTCGCCATCTTGGCATGGCCATCTAGAAATGCGTTAGCATTTTCCATTGGTTGATGCGTTTCTAGATGGCCATGCCATGATGGCCACGCCCTTTCAGCATTTCCCATTGGCTGACGTATTTCTAGATGGCCAATAGCCATGGTCCCGAGTTTACCCGAAGCTTTCTTATCATACCCGAGCGTGACGAATAAATTCAATTCACAGCCCACGAAAATCTGTCTAGGCGCGCCTAAATAAGTTTCCACTTCAAAAAGAAAACAATGTATAATACGTTAAAAAAAGGCATGGACCTAGGAGTCCGTGGAGGTGCAATTTTAAATAAAAAAAATAAAAATAGATCGGGTTGATATTAGAAAATTGTTAGATTATTGTCTGGAATAGCGCACATAGGCTACTGTTTATTCCGGGTACAAAAACAACGTGGGTAAAACCAAGCAGCGCTGTTAGAAATTTCCATATAAAACAAATGAGTTCTTTGCTTAGGAAATAGGCCCATTGAATAGGATACAATCCTCAAAAAAACTAAGTAGCCCGTTAGTTAGATTGCCAAAAAATATTGTACACGTATTTTTTCTTTTGTTTCACAAACAAAAGATAGCGAATAGTGATAGTGGAGGGTAGCGGGATCCGAGGCACGGTTGCCGCGACCGACCGCAGACAGTAGGGGGCCCAAGTAGTGAGCTAGCCCCTCATGAAAGGCTGCCCCGCCATCTAGCGAAAAATCCCGGGATGCGCTATCCTGCCGGTTGGCGACCGGATATCAAGGCCAGATAGACATCCCCGGGGGGGCTCGGGCGTCCCCGCAGTCTCCAGACTAGTTTCCCATAGATGTATTCGTGTTGTGTGTTGTGGCCGTTGGTCAGCAGTGTGTAGCCTCGTTCTACTTCCGTTTTCCCACCGTAATTCACCCTCAAACAATCATGAACAAGGTCAAAAATAGAAACAAAGTTATTAAGCGGCTGCACTCCTTGATCCTTAAAGTGCACCTCGAGAATATACGAGGTCTGCACTCAAATATCACAGCAGTACACCACCACCTGGAGACTGAGCAGCCATCACTGTTGTTTCTTACGGAGACGCAGATAGGACGTCCGTCAGACGTGGCGTACCTAAACTACCCTGGTTACACGTTGGAGCACAACTTTAAGCCACGTGCTGGAGTGTGCCTGTACGCCCGTGACGATATCTGCTGTCGGCGTCTCCGTAACCTTGAGGACACCAGATTCTCTGTAATTTGGGCGCTGATAGACACAGGCATAGACAAAATTGTGTATGCCTGTGTCTATCGGTCGCACAGTGGGGATCTGGAGACAACTAGGCTCATGGAATATTTGAGTGAGGCGGCGGACGCGGCTCAGCAAAAGTATCCATCAGCCCAACTAGTGTTGCTGGGGGATTTTAACGGTCATCACAAGGATTGGCTGTTCCCATACCGGGACACTGACCACGCTGGGCAGGAAACGAGAAAGCTAGCTTTATCGTTAGACCTGACCCAGCTGGTCCAAGGGGCCACTCGGGTACCTGACGTTGAGTCGCATACTCCTTATTGTTTAGACCTTCTGCTGACAACTGATCCAGACCGATATTCCGTGGCGGTATCTTCGCCGTTAGGCAGCTCCGACCACTGTCTGGTGAAGTCAGTATCAATGTACCGCCTGATCCAAGCCCTAGAGGCAACCGGGGGTTGTGGCGATACAAGTTAGCAGATTGGGATGAGATGCGTTCTTTTTTTGCGTCTTACCCATGGCAGCCATTGTGCTTTTCTTCTGGTGATCCTTCAACTTGCGCGGATGCTGTGACTGAAGTGATCCAAACGGCTATGGAATATTTTATACCATACGCTGACGTTCCATTATCCAGCAAAGCTCGCCCTTGGTTTGGTCCTCAGTGTAAAAATGCTGAAGCATTTAAGCATGAGGCTTACCTAGCTTGCGTTGATGCTCGACAACGTAAGGCAAAGGACACGCACCAGAAGAAGAAAGCGTTTAACAAGGCTGCTAAGGCATGCAAAAAGGTTCTACAGAGGGCTCGATTTGACCATATTAGTCGAATAGGGAACAAACTAGCTTCATACCCTACGGGCAGCAAAGCGTTTTGGTCCCTAGCTAAGTCAGTCAAATCGAACTTCTGCCGCCCCTCACTACCTCCAATGCTTAAACCTGATGGGAAAAAAAACCTTGAGGAAAACAAGTCTCACTTGAACGCGATCCAAAGAGGTTTTGCCCAGAAAATCTGTAAGTCATACCGTACCGTTTCCCTAAAATCAGCACTTGCCCTTTCCGGTTTGCTCCCCCTGGATCTGAGGATACAGGAAGCAGCAAATTTGTACAGAGTAAAAAAGAACCTCTCCCAAGACTACCTCCCACCAGAAGTGGAACTCGAACGAAACGTTAACTACTTGGACCAAGCCCATCCGTCCACGCTGGTATCCGTAGAGTACGAGCTCCTAGAAGACACCTCCAATCTTCCAGAAGGACCTCAAATTTATACTGATGGCAGTAAGATTGAGGGTAAAGTTGGAGCTGCTCTAACATGGTGGGAGAACGGCAAAGAGGTCAAGAGCTCGACCTTCAAGCTCCACTCCGAATGCACAGTCTTTCAATCGGAACTCTATGCTCTTTGCCGGGCAACTCAAATGGTGTTAATGAGCGAAGACCCAGAAGTCAATGTCCTGAGTGACTCCAGATCTTCACTCGAACTGCTAAGTAACCCAAATACGAGTCACCCCCTGGCAAAGTGTATAAAGGAAAACATTGGACAGATAAATGCTGAAGGCAGATCTCTTCGTCTTTTCTGGGTAAGAGCGCATGTGGGCACCGTCGGCAACGAAAGAGCTGACGAACTAGCCAAATCAGCAGCTCTCACGGAATCACCCAGAGATTACGAGGGGATCCCTTTGTCCTACGTCAAACGCAAAATCCGCGAAGAATCGGTCAAGAAATGGCAAGATCGATATGAGACCTCGGACACCGGAAAAGTCACCCAGACGTTCCTCCCCGATATAGCAAACGCATATCGAATGATGAGAACCATAAAATTGACTCCCTTCCAGGTACAAGCATTGACGGGACACGGAGGAATAGCAGAATACCTGTACAGATTTAAGCTTAAGAGCAGTCCTGCATGCGAGTGTGACCCCGACCAACCCGAAACGGTCTGGCACGTGCTAATCGATTGTCCCCGATTCATGGCCGCAAGACATGAACTCGAATCTATGATCGACAGAAGGCTGGTTGTCTCGGATCTCCATAACATCTTAGCAAATCCAGATAACAGAACACGGCTCCTGTCCTTCATGGAGAGCTCACTCCGCATAGCGGCCAAAAGAAACTCCACAATCTCAAATACACGCCCCCCCTCGCCACCACACCCTGACCCGCTGTCTGTGGACGCCACGTGGAATGAGGTTCCCGCCCAACATAACTCCTCGAAAAGTATCTCTTTCCAACAACTACTGGAGAACGCAGACCGAGGAGAGGCAGGGATCCGTATCCGCGGAGTGGCTCTCTTCATGGACAGCAACAAAGAAAGATTCGGAATAAGCTTTTGCTTCGCCTGGGAACGGAAACGAGCCCGTTTGTCACCTGGATTGTCTTGCCTGCTCAATGGAAGTACCGCAAAAGTTACAATGAAGCGGAAAACTTACGACGCCATGCCAGTGTGTGAGGTAGACGGCCACCGATTTCGGTTGGTGCGATCGAAAAACAAAACGATTGCACTAATAGAGTACTCGGAAGGCCGGACCCCTTTCACACAGGCAAGTGCGCTGCTCGCACATCTGGGCAGAAATGCAGGTGAAACACCCCGGGTGATAAGCGTGGATGCGATGGCAATCGAATACTCAAGAGCGCGAGTTGCAGACCGGCTGGGTTGCATTGAGGCCTCTAAACATCATGAGGTAGTCGTATATGAAGATAGGGGAGAAAATCTTAGCTTTCTCAGAGTCCCTTCGCACGACCAAACAAATGCAACTGACAGCTGGGGACATCCGGTTCCTAGTTCGACCATCCAAACCGGCTCCGAGCACAGCAGAGGGCAGCCACGGAAAAAGCCGCAGCCAATCAAAACGGTTGCCAAGGCACCAACACGACCTTCGTGACTGCCTTCAACGCAGCAGCAAGGAGCATACTCCGAATCTCATCCCACTCATCACCCCCCTTGACGTCAAGGACCCCCGACGCAGCTTCACAACAACAACTGAGCCGAACGAGAGCCGACATGGGACAGGTTGAACCGCCCCGCTATGTCCTGGCTTCGGAGCCGCGAAGTCATGCACGTAACGCCTTCATCGAATTCATAGCCACACTGAGAGCGACAAGACAAGTTAACCTCAAGACCTGCGAAAACATCATGCAGTCCTATAGGCTAGGAAGTGAAAGCCTCTTAAAGGCGAAACTCGAGGAGGCTGAAGCAGCCATTTACAATAATGTCACTTCCCGGGTCATCAAGGGAACTATGACAGGACAGTATATGGCAGCTTACAGTGCAGAAAATGGCTTCGTGACACTGAACGAGAAAGAGACAGAGCGCGCGGGAATGCCGGTTTATGCGACACCACCAAACGACCCAATCGTAGTTACTGCCCGATGCACCAAGATTATGCTGGACGATAAGATCCTTGAGATGGCCAAGACTATCGAAAGGAACTCAAACGTCAAAGCGGGTTGGGAAAACTGGGAGGTACCGCGAATACAGTGGGTCAACGGAGTTCCAGGATGTGGAAAGACAACATGGGTGATTAGACACTTCGATGTGGACAAGGACGCCATTATCACTACAACAACTGAGGCAGCAAAAGATCTAAGAGAAAAGCTATCGCACCGTATCGGAAACCTGGTCAAAACCAGAGTGCGAACCATGGCTTCTGCTCTGGTAAATGGTTTCGGAAGAGAGAGTTTCAGTCGCCTCATGGTGGACGAAGCTCTCATGAACCATTTTGGTGCCATTGTGATGGCTTCAAGGCTGTCTAGTGTTAGTGAAATTGTCCTCATCGGAGATGTCAATCAGTTGCCTTATATCGACAGGGAAAATCTCTTCGAAATGAGGTATCACCGCCCAAACCTGGTAACAAAAATCAGCCAGGAGTTGCTCTGCACACATCGTAATCCGATGGATGTCGCGTATGCGCTGAGGGAAATATACTCAGGTATGTACTCCTCAGCACCCCGTATAAAGTCCCTAGAGCAGAAAAGGTACAAGAGAGCGCAAATACCCAACACCCTACCAAACACCCTCTTCTTAGTTCACACTCAAGAGGAGAAGGAGACCCTGACAAACCAGGGTTATGGGTCAGGCACAGGGTCACGTATCCTCACCATCCATGAAGCTCAGGGACTGACATATGAGTCGGTAATCGCAATAAAAACCAAGGCAAACATGAAGCTGCACGAGAGCGCATGGGGCAATGCGGTTGTTGCAATCTCACGGCACACGGGGACTTTCACGTACTACGCTGACGACACCGACGACGCCATCGGTCGGTTCGTGCGGCGAGCGTTGGCTGCATCACCGAAGACCATCCGAGAGTTCAACCTACAGATGGCCATCAGGGACAGAAATTCAGCCGTAGTGGAGGCTCTCGGCCGGGAGGAGGCGGCTTAGGCAAATGGCAATAAGGCAAAGAATCGATGTTGAGTCGATTACTAGCGGAATCCCAACCGGTAGTGATCGGCTCAACAGACGAGCACTAACTAGTATTAGGTTTAAAATGTTCCCAACTCCCCCTTTATTTTCCTCTTCTTCTAATTATCCAAGAAATATGTAAAAATAAATAAGATTTGAAATAACAAAAGTCACGGACCCCGGAGTCTGTGGGGTAGCAAATTTTGAATAAAAAAAAAACCTGATGGGACGCTGGCTCACACCGCTATAGAGAAGGCAAACTTGTTTGCGTCTCAGTTTGCGGAATCTTCACGTCTAGATGCTGGTAGTGCGATACCCCCAACTCCACCTGGCAGTCAGACTGTAATGTCTGAAATACATATTCGCCAGAAGGAGGTTCGTAAAGTGCTACGCAATCTGGATGTGAATAAAGCCAGTGGCCCGGACGGAATTCCAGCCATAGTACTGAGGGTTTGTGCACCTGAGTTGTCTCCAGTACTAACACGCCTGTTTAGACTTTCTCTCCAAACTGGGCAAGTGCCGAAGTCGTGGAAGCTTGCTAACGTGCAACCTGTGCCCAAAAAAGGCAGTCGTACTGACCCTGTCAACTACAGGCCCATCTCAGTCACGTCCATACTCTGTAAGACTATGGAACGTGTCTTAAACCACAGGCTCCTGGCATACCTAGAATCGAAAGACCTCCTCAGTGACCGGCAATATGGGTTTCGCCGGAACCGGTCCACCGGGGACATTCTAGCGTATGTCACCCACATCTGGAGTGAAGCTATCGAGAAACACGGGGAAGCACTTGCAGTCTCCCTGGATATCTCGAAGGCTTTCGACAGGGTTTGGCATGATGGCCTTATAAGCAAGCTTTCGGGCTATGGTTTGTCACCTGGGTTTATTGCGTGGTTATCGGACTTCTTGAGGGATCGATCCATACGAGTCGTCATTGATGGCTGCTCGTCGGATCAAATGGCTATCAATGCCGGAGTTCCTCAGGGGTCGGTACTCTCTGCGACGCTCTTCCTGCTACATATCGATGATCTGTTGAAGCTCGGTATCTTTGGGTACGCAGATGATAGCACCGTCGTAGAGAGTTATATATCCAGCGCGAGAGCCAGTGGACAACAAACTCAGCTATTGAGAGAAGGTATGATCGAGCGTTTGAACTTGGCCCTTGAGGCAGTTTCTACATGGGGCGATGCCAATTTGGCCAAGTTTAACGAAGGAAAAACACAGGCGTGTTTATTCTCCGCTAAAAGGAGTCCATTCACACTGGCTCCTACTTTTCGAGGCGTATCCGTGCCGGTTACTGACCATCTCGAGCTTTTGGGCGTTTCTTTGTCATCGACGCTCAACTTTGGCACGTATATTGAGTCTAAGGCTAAACTAGCCGCCAAAAAACTGGGTGTCCTCTCAAAGGTGCGAAGATACTTCAATTCTGAGCAGTTGCTCACGTTGTATAAAGCACAGATTCGCTCCTGTATGGAGTACTGTTCGCACCTTTGGGATGGATCGGCTAAGTATCAGCTGGAGACTCTGGAATCGATTGAGAGACGTGCCAAAAGGCTCATAGGCAATGACACTCTTGTGCGTAAAAGACTTCAAAGTCTTGATCATCGCCGCAAGATTGCTAGCTTATCGGTTTTTTATCGGATACACTTTTTTTTTTTTTTTTTTTTTTAACATTTATAGGTTTACACTTGACCACCATCTCGCCTGATGTTAAGCGACGATGCGGTCTAAGATGGAGCGTGCTTACCTAGAAGAAACCGATTCACTCTCGATTTGAAGACACCAAGATTATAACCATCGGGAAAAACCCACTCAGGCAACTCATTCCACAGTCGAGACGTTCTTATCACAAAAGTAGAGTCAAACCTCTTTGTTCGTGTCTTTGGAACATCAACCATGAAACGATGCCGCTTCTTCGAGTTACGAGAAGTCCGATAGAAAAAAGGGCTAGGTGGTATTAGATCATGCAGATCAGATGCACACTCTCCGAAGTGTATCCGATAATAAACCGATAAGCTAGCAATATTTCGGCGATGTTCAAGAGTTTGAGTTCAACACTTCGGAGAGTGTGCAACTGATCTGCATGATTTAATACCACCTTGCCCTTTCTTCTATCGGAATTCTCGTATCTCAAAAAAGCGACATCGTTTCATGGTTGATGTTCCAAAAACACGAACAAAGAGATTTGACTCCACGTTTGTGATAAGAACGTCTAAGTTGTGGAATGCGTTGCCTGAGTGGGTTTTTCCCGATGGTTACAATCTGGGTGTCTTCAAATCGAGAGTGAATCGGTTTCTTCTAGGTAAGCACGTTCCATCGTAGATCGCATCGTCGCTTAACATCAGGCGAGATGGTGGTCAAGTGCGAACCTATTACAGTTAAAAAAAAAAAAAAAAAAAAAAACAAAAACTGACGAAGATACAGCGTTCGAAGTTTCATGTGACGTCACTTGTGAGTACGATTTTTACTCACGAGTGACGTCGCGACCCCCCACTCTCGAAATTTGATGGTCTTTATCTTTGACGATTTTTAATATTATGAAAAAACAAAAAATACGTGTAATATTTTTCCAGGATCTAGCTGACTGACGGACTAATTAGGATGGTGTTTTTTTGACCTAGTCCGGTACCCTATTCGATCAGGACACATCCGAGATAGATGGCAAAGTTTGAAAGAGTCCTACACCCAGCACGATCACGAATTCCGCAAATGACAATGAGTTGTATTAACCTTATCTTAATTAGTTTCAGCAAGTATGTATGTTTAACATGTTAATATCCAAAGGTAGACTAACGAGCACGTGTAACATATCCCCTTCAGTCGTGGACTAATTGCCTCCATTTACACAAGTATCTATTCAAACCGAAACATATTTTATTCACAGCAATAATTCAAATGATTGTGTGCTCGTTAAATTAGCATACCTACAACGCGGAGAAGGAAATGTTCAAAGGAATAGCTTCACTTTTACTACTGACAATGACTGATTCTGCTTAGTTGCTGGTAAAAATCTTAATACATTTGGCTAAATTTAGCCGACTGAGTTCAGAAGCAAGCAATACTTGCTTCTGAATTTTACATACTTACTTAGCTTACTGAATGCTATTTATTACACTTCACTAACTTTAGTAGCCATTGAAAGCCACATGTAATAAGGCTTTACATGTGGCTAAATTTTGAAGTTACGGCTGGTCTAGTCGGGAGAACGGCGACTGCCGATCCGGAGACCCCGGGTTCAAATCCCACACGCACCACTGTCTTTTCGAAGTCATGTGCGTAATGCCGCTAACTTAAAACGGTGAAGGATAACATCGTGAGGAAACCGACATGTACTTAGAATCTTTCGAAGTCATGTGTCATCCACCAACCCGCACTGGGCCAGCGTGGTGGATTATGGCCTTAACTCTCTCCTTGCGAGAGAAGGCCCCGAGTCCCAGCAGTGGGAACGTTTAGTGGGCTGTTGATGTTGTAATAAGGCTTTAAGTGTGCCTGTAGAACCGTAGGTGGTGCGTTCGAATCCTACTAAACTGAAATATTTGTATAACAAATTCTAACATTATTTGTTGTGTGTCTGGCTGTTTCTATCAATCAGGCGTCCATAGTACAAGCTATGCTTAGTTCAAAGCTAGATGGTGTTGTTTGAAGAAGTTTCAACGAACATTTTTATTCACTAGCAGCGACTTGTGGTTTTCCCCGTATGGTTACTGTTCTCGTAATATTTTCGCAATTAAAAGTCTAATTGCAAGACAATCTGGTCAGAGATTCCGATGATGTGATAAGGCAATAAACATCCAAACTTTAGCATTTAGGACTATTATAACTTTAAGATTTAGTATTTAATTGGATTCATGTTTGATATTTCGGGTGTATTCAAATTGAGAGTAATTAATTTTCCTCTAGGTGTGAGCATGCAAGTATATCCTAGGCTTCACACATTATAGCCAGGCAGTTTAAAGTCAGGCAGTTAGGCATGAAAGAAAAAACACTATGTGTACAAACATATAAGTTCCCTTAAAATTTTCTGATTCTCTGTTATTCATAACAGTGAGTCATGTCGATAGAAGTGAAAACGTAAAATTTTGCACAATGTTGTACAATCCGACACCTGTATATCTACAGATATCTTATTAGGCCACGAACGCGTGTTTTGTCGAATGCATGCATCCTACGAACAAACGCAAGACGTGCGGCTGTCGTGTCGTTGTCGTTTCGTGGACACAGACTTCATTATTTGTACGCAAGATGCAAGCATTCGTCTTGCATCCGACAATTGTCGAAATCGTGCGGATGTCGTGCAGCTACGTGGACAATTGGCCTTAGTCTATTACGTATGTTCATGACTTGAACACACAAGATTTCACCAATCAAAAAAGCATGTAACTCTCAACACTAACTCTAACTGCCTCTCTGTAACTCTGCCACCGCTCCAACAATACGACAGTGCTGCAAACCTATAATTTTTAACTTCCTCTTACAAAAAACAGGCCAACGTAGCTAAAGAAGTCAACACATCAAACATAAAAAATCTCTGTACATATTCTTCTCTCCTCTTACCCTAAATGGATCATGTAACGCGGAGGGGTAACGGTAGCGGGGTAACATTAACAGAAGGGTATTAACATAAGGTGTAAAGGGGCCCCTGGGGATCTGAGGCTTTAGCTTTGATTGTACCTCCGTTTGAGGCAACCGCAAGCTTGTAAACCAAGATCAGTGTAGCCCTTGTACTCGTATTTAAATGGGTAAGATGTTGATTATTACATTTGAAAAGTTATGGCCCCTTTGAGATGAGATTTGCAAGTATAAGGATGTAATTTGCGTTTGCATGATTCGTAATTGGCGAAAAACTTCGTTTGATAATAAGATCCATTTTGGCTTTTGAAAAAGATCCATAAATGTTTGTTGCAACGAAATTAAGAGAGACAAAAAAAGTGCTTTTAATTTTTTTTAAACAACTGCAAGGATTTGGATTAAATTTGGTACATAGATAGATAGATAATGGTCTGAAACAAAACCTAAGCTTTTCTTATACGGAAAATGATAGGATCCGGAGCTGCGCGGATGAAACCGCGGGTCACTGCTAGATATTATCTATTCTATGCTGCTAGTATAATATATTGCAAGTCTCTCTGAATGCTCTCTAAATGCTATTTATTTTTTGACGGTGCTAAAAGCAGTGGTGGCCTAGTGAGTGGCTAGGACAAGCGATTTCCAATTGTGAGATCGTATGGTCGATTCTTGCCTGTAACTATGTGTATGTATATTATTAGCTTAGCAAACCCGCACTAGGCCACCGTCAGTGGTTTTAATTGTCTTATCTAATCTAAATCTAATCTGCTTATGCTTGGTTGCTTATATTTAAATGTCCACCCGAAGGATAAGGCTCAGTGAGGTTCGAACTTACACTTTTGGTAATATTTAGGTTATGAGTTCATTCGGGATGTTCAAGATACCAAAGATGTATTCGAGAAAATCGTACACCGTGTAGTAAAACTATTATTCCACCTGTCTCATTCATTGGTGGATATATTGTAGTGGTAGGACTCTTAGGAGAGTCCGCCTGGGGAAGTACCACACCTTTGTCAGAAATTCTACCGCCAAGCAGTAATGTGCAAACATTACTGTGTTCCGGTTTGAAGGACAATGTTTCCAGAGAAATTACAGGGCTTAGAGATATAACATCTTAGATCTCTGGGTGGCGAGCGCAGTGCAGTGCTAGGTAATGATTTGGACTATTCATGTTCCAATAGCTGCGTGTCACTGTGCTGTTATGTGGCAGGCATGTTGCTTACCATCAGGCACATGTTCTGCTCGTCTCGTAACTCTTTATTTTAAAAAAAAATCTCCACACATAGTAAAGGATCTTCGCACGTCCCGAGAACATGCTCAGGTTCCAAAGATAAGGTACACATACGAGTGTTATGTTATTTCTTCATCTGGGAAGTCTGCCAATTTGAACTGTCGATGTCCATCGATTCTGAAAAACAAACACTAAGGTGAGCTCGATGAGGTTGAGCTGGTATAACTTGATCTAGGGCTTATTGGGGCTCTGAAGTAATCATAGCTCAATTTATTTTAGACAGCTCGGGTTGCTAATTATCTTTAGATTATTATAAATTCATAATTTATAATTTGTAGTGCCACGACTGCAATGTCCGCCTGGGGAAGTTTCACACCTTTGGCAGTTATTTTATCGCCAAGCAGTAATGTGAAAACTTCTCTGTGTTCCGGTTTAAAGGGCAAAGTTTCCATTGAAATTCCAGGGCATAGAGGTAAAACATCTTATATCTCTGCGTGACGAGCGCAGTGCAGTGCTAAGTAGTGATTTGGAATCATAATATTCCAATAACCTGCGTGTCACTGTGCTGTAATGTGCAGCTTATTATTATTACGTACATATGTTGCTTACCATCAAGCACATGCCCTGCTTGTCATGTCACTATACTACAACAAAAAGCTAAAATTTGGATAATTGATGACCCCAGAACGGATTAGGTTGAAATTTGGAACACAAATACATTATAGTCTAGAATAATACATGGGCTTACTTACAAGACTTTTCATCGCAGCAAATAACGGCTACGAGAACTATAAGAAACCGCGGGTCACAGCTAGCTAGTCACGAACTTCCTTTGGAGGCCGTGTCGCGTTTGGCGATGTCTTCCGAAAAATGTATTTCGTGGAACATTCCGAAATCATCACGATGTTTTCCTTTACCATTATATCTTGTGGACTTGTGGTGATTACAAACTTGTATGAGAGATTTGAACCCATAACCTAACGTTTGTGGAATGAGGCGTTTAAGTCACTAGGCCACACGGCTTTCAGTGTAGAGTTAGGTGTTTCAGAATTCAAAGCCAGTGCTAAAGTACTAGATGTCAGAAAAATCAAAGAAAATAAATCCAACTAATACAAACATTTTTTCCTAACCTGTCACGGAAAAATCCATGGAAAGTAGGCTCTAAGTTGTTAAATCACAAATCGATTCAATTTCCACATAGAACTCCTAAAATATCACTTACAATCAACCTAACGACTAGGTTTATAGCATACCTAGAGCTCCTAAAGAACAACCGCTGAGTTTTCATTTAGAAAGATACGTCGTGTTTTTTTAAATCAAATATTACTGAAATATTTTTTTTATTCTCTTAATTGAAACAGAATAAATCCAGATGTCGCCGTTATCCCACAATATTGAACTATGTTTTGGAATAAATAATAAGTTCTGTAAAAAACTGTAGAAAAACTCATTAGTGCATACATTTTTATCGACCATCCTACTAATATTATAAATGTCAATCAATGGATATTTGGATGTTTGTTACTCAATCACGTCCTAACATATGAACGGATCGGGCTAAAATTTGGAACACAGATAGATTATAGTCTGGAAAAACACATAGGCTACTTTTTATCCCAAAAACCAACAGGAACAACGGGAACCGGAACTACGCGGGTAACACCGCGGGGCGCTGCTAGTAGGTTTATACTAGACTGCTATCTTACCTTATGCTAGCTGACTCAACCGTAACATGTTTTTATTTTTATGAGCTATGTCAAGTTGTTCTCATAGACTTGTCAAATGATTTTATAATTTATAATTTTATTTGTACTGCGAACTCCCTACATGAGTCTGTTTTCTGATAAGTACAATATGAGTGTCGTTAAATCTAGAATAGATGTTCGCATTTTAGGTGAGCGTGCCTGATTCTAGACTGCATTATTGCTAAATAATACAATAATATTCGCGGTCAAACAAAAAACAATTTTGTGTATGGCAACAGATATATTATTCAACTTTTTTTAATGAATACACTGTAAATATGTTTAAAGATTTAAATTTTCCAACAGAATGCATTCACTTACTTGAAGTTACGGACGCGTTTTGGACATTTACTCATGCCTCAAGCGAACCAAAAATAATTAAACATTTGCAAAGTTTCTGACAATAAAAAACTCAACAATACAAAACTACGTTTAAGTAAGATTTTGTAACACGGCTGTAAATCTAGTTTAAGATACGCACGTTTACCTAACTATTACATAATTTCAAACGATTCAAAACACATGCCAAAAATTTTACAATTTGTATTTCAAGAACTAGGTTAAATTGTAAGCTGATGACGTATCTCCCGTTTGAAATCAAGGGCAAATATACGCACAGGCACGCAACCCCGTAATCATTCCGTCTCGAGGTTTATTGTTTCATGCCCATTGATTTGGAAGTTTTTCATTTAGTTCGAGAACTTTCGAATTGAGGCTTTGTTTTCCTTTATTGCTTTTTGATTGTGAATGGAGTGTAACGAAAGTTTCACATTAAAAGGAAGACTATCTTATTGTGGTTTAGGTATTACTTTAAGCTAGTTTGTGCCCACTGTTTTGCTACATGTATAGTTGTATAGATTGATCCGTCAACGTTAACCTATTAGATGATATTGAGTGTAAATTGTCCATTATCATCAGCCCGTATTCGTCCACTGCTGGACATAGGCCTCTCCCATAAGACGCAACTCAGCCCGATCCTTGGGCTGTGTGAAATGTCCACCAATATTTAATTATTTATTTATTTAGCCTTTGACTATTCAGACCGAGTGGACATATACTAAAACATTCAGTGTACGAAAGAGAAGCTTATGTACCTGTCTTACTTTCATACCTAAGTTTGGCGTTCGCGCTTGGGCTATCAACTTTGGCTTTTGAAAATGCGTCAACCCTAATTATGTAGTTCTTTGATTGAAAATAATATAGTATTGGTAGCTATTTCACCATATAACTCAAAACTAATCATAGCTTGTATAGCCAGATAGCTAATATATATAACTTTTATAGTTCTAAATACATACGTAATGTACGCAAGTTAGTAATAATGTAGTGGGTAGTAACCCTGCCTGCGAAGCCGAAGGTTGTGGGTGCGATTCCCACCCAGTGCAAATATTTGTGTGATAAGTTCAAATATTTGTACTGTGCCTGGCTGGGTGTCTCTATGAATAACAAGTATGTATTTAAAACTATCTAGGTATTATATCAGCTATCTGGCCGCCATCATACAAGCTTTGCTTAGTTTGGGGTTAGATGGTGTTGTGTGTGAATTGTCCACCAATATTAGTTTATTATGTAAACACCAAGAGACAGAACAAATATTTCAAGTGGGTGGGAATCGAACCAACGACTCACGGCTTCGCAAGCAGACTTACTAAGCCATGAGGCTAGTCAAATTTAGAATAAAATAAGTAAGACAGGAAATAATAAATAAACAAAAATAATAAGTCTGGTCAAGTTGAGAAGTACTGAAACTTAAAAATAAAACATTATGGTCGTATTTCGACCATTTGGCGGCCACTAAATACAATTATTATTATTCCTAATCCATTTTAATAAATAATTCGTTAATCACAGGAAGTATGCGTCGTTCAGGACTGTGGAGCAAATATGTTTTTAATTATTGCTCTACTTCCAATACTTTGACTGTAAGTAAATTGAAATCATTAGGAGTACCTACTTTTTTTACGGAACGAAAAAGTTAATCGCCTGGTAGAATATATTAGCCTGACCATGAATAGTCCAAATCACTGACTAGAAATATCGGATATTTAATATCTTCGCCCTGTTATTTATTCGAAAATATTGCTCTTCACACCTGAATTTAACATATTACTGCTAGTGGCATAATTACTGGCCAAGACGTGGTACTTCCTCTGGCGGACTTTGCAAAGAGACCTACTCTTCTAGACACTACTCGTCCCGTCACTATTATAATAACAGACAAAGTTTAACAATATATAAGACTAAACGAACCTTTATTACCTTTCGTTTGATTGGAAAACAATTCCCCAGGCATTTTGTGTTTGAAACACAAGTCTTTTTCCAAACTGTCTAATATATTGTCTCTCATTTAATTAGTTCCAAGAACAGGCAATCGCGGCTGACAACCGACTCATTCTCCCGAAACTGATTTGTTAGACATTTTCTGAATAATAAGGAAAAGGAACAAATGTCTATAAAGGCCTACGCACAGTAACCAAGTTACGCCGCTGCGTATCACTTTGATTTGTAATATATGTAGGTAGAGCGCAAACATGGAGACATGCCTTATGTCAGATACAAGTTACTACTATGATAATACGAAAACGATGAATATTTGATTTCTACAGAACGTGTGTGGAATCATCTACTCTCTGCGCATACGTAAACCTTTTTTGTGTGCAGTTGTTACCACTTAACACATATATCTTTGCGATCACAAATTTTTTAGTGTCGGTAACTACTGGTGAGTAAAAGTCGTCAGTTGAAGACACAAGCAACATTAACTAATCTCCTAACAATTGTCCTGAACTGCACAAACGGACGAGTTGTGCTGTAAGCTTTGTGTGACACAAGACACGAGTGTTGTATGTAAATATTGACGACAATGATGACTTCTTTCGTATTATTTTACAGAGGTAAAAGTGACGTGTACGTTATTCTAGCACTCTGTCAATGTACCAAATTTCAGCTACATCCCTTCAGTAGCTTTTGCTTGAACTGGAACAATACGAATGTACATACAAACTTTCGGTTTGTAATACATTTGTAGGATTTGTACGTGTTTTTAGGATTCAATATTTTTGTAAGTGTCTTGCGTTTTGCACTTGGACTACAAAATTGAAAAGGCCCCTAGCAGGCCTATATAATAAAGTGCGCTGTTTTTGCTAAGTTGCCAAGAAGTTGTCTAACAAAGCGATATAACCCATTTTATCTTCCTACGTTCCAAACGTTAAGTCTCGTTCTGTGTGAATAAGTCTTTACAAGGAAAATGTAGAAGAATGTTTCCGTAAATGTGAAAGGATAACATGTTTCGCCTTCATTACGTTCGGAGTACAATGGTTCTGTGATTGTGATGGAGCTGTTATCGTTATAACATGTAGGTAATAATAACGGCGGCCATTGTTTGTTTGTGAAAGATAATAATATTATTATTACTGAGGAATGATGGTTACTTATAAATTAAAATTATTTTATTTTCAGTCCTACGAAATCCTGCCAATGTTATGTACAAGAGGCACCTCGTAGTTTTATCTTGGCAGTTCCCGTTCCCGTTATTTTTCCGCAATAAAATGTAGCCTATGTGTTATGTCAGATTATAATCTAACTGTGGTCCGCATTTCAATCCAATTCATTTAACCTTTAGGACGTGATTGCCAACAAACATCCAAACTTTTGCATTTAAAAAATTAGTAGACTGTGAATGTTTTGTTGCTCAATCACGTCGGAATGGCTTGACAGAACGGGTTAAAATTTGGAACACAGATAGATTATAGTGTAGAAATAGCACACGTGTTCAACCAATATCGAAAGCTATGAGGGATTATACTATCTTAGTTAATTGTGCGAAGTGCTGTTACTCCTAGTATTAGATTTTGACGAAATTTTGTGTGTGTTTTTGATAGGATTGAAAAAATGTCTTAATTTTTTTCTTTCAGTAAATCTGAAAATTTTAATCGTATTTTTTTTATTTTTGCATTAATTCCCGAATGATCTACAATCGACGTAAAATGATTAACGTTAAGGCCTACTGTCCACGCACGCGTCTTTTGTCGAATGCATGCATCCTACGAACAAACGCAAGACGTGCGGCTGTCGTGTCGTTGTCGTTTCGTGGACACAGACTGCATTATTTGTACGCAAGATGCAAACATTTGTCTTGCATCCGACTATTGTCGAAATCGTGCGGATGTCGTGCAGCTACGTGGACAATTGGCCTTAGTGTCGCTTTACTTTGCTGCTCTATTTTTAATATTGTTTGTTTTGTTAAGCGCAATAAAGAGTTTATCTATCTATTTACTTGGTTGCTAAGTTGCGATTCGGTTGATAACTAACTTATATAATAAAACAACGCTTCTTACTAGTTTTTAGCGAGGTCCGGGCGAACCGAAGTAACATAAAAATATTGAAAGTATAAAAATAGTGAATTGAAAAACGGAACGCGAAATTTCCCGATATCGTTGGGACTGTTATGTGAACCGCAAACTAAATTGATCGTCTGTCCCGACGGCGGTCGCTATCATACCGCGATGTGGTCGCGCCGGCGGGTGCAAACTACCTATCTTTACTTCTATACTAATATAAAAATATTGGTATATTTGGTTGATTGTAACGATTAAACTCAAGAGCTACTAGACGGATTGTAGAAGTCTCTACATTTTTCATTAAAGTACAGCTCACGTGTAATAAATATACTATTATTTATTTATTTCAATGTAATTTAAACACGAAACTTACAGTTATAAAAACCAAGACATTATTGTTTGAGTTAATCTACTCGTAGCCAAGAACTGCGGCTCTGATGTTGCCCAATTTGTCAAAGAAAATATCAAAATCTGGCTTTTGAGTGCGTATGCCGTTCACAAGTTCGTTCAATGTATCTATTTTAGACTGATGGGTTCAGTTCTAATTACGTGATTGATTCAAAAACATACAAACATTGTTACTACTATGCATTGTAACATCTATCTATCTATGTTACAAACATTGGTTGTAACACCAATTTTTTATTATTTAGGTATCTGATTTATTCACCTCGTGTGTTTTTTTTGGAGTTTACAATCAAAAATGTCAATCTATCTATTTATATTTATTCCTAAACTTTCACATTTATAAAATTAATAGGTTAAGTACATATTTCAGCTTCTATAGCTAGCTTCTATGGAAAAAGCTTTCCTAATTTTGGGGCTAGATGGTGTTGTATAACAAAATGTTGACAGATTTTGTTATGTTATTAATTTACTAGCAGCACCCTGCGGTTTCACCCACTTAGTTCTTGATGCTGTTATGTTATTAGCATAAAAAATAGCCTATGTGTTATTCCAGGCCATTTTATATCCATGTACCAAATTTCACCCAAATCCCTTTAGTAGTTTTTGCGTAAAAAAATAACAAATATACATCCACATTCTTACAAACTTTCACATTTATAATATCAGTATGATTCAACACTTTGTCCTTACAATATTAGTATTACAAAAGAAAACGAACTCAAACAAACAGAACATTGCTCAAAAGGACAAGACAATATAATATTTCGTATTCATAACAATAACTGCACACATCTATCTTCACGGAAGTAAACCTTGTTCCGTCTAGTTACACAGAACAAAGGGTATAAGTTGACGGCGCAGGGAATGATGGCGGATCAATCGTGGTCCGGATACGACCGGATAAAAGCGGTTTGGCGTGACAGCCGCCATTAATACACTGGCAAAACATGCCGGATTTGTATTGGCGCTTCGAATGGCCGATTAATTGATTTTCTACACGCCACGGATTCGAAATGTTTTGAGAATAAAATAGAGTAGATGGGAAAAGACGACAAAAGTCAAACATTATGTTTGATTTCGATACTAAATTGGCACCCATAGGAACGGCTAGTAATAGTGAAAACTTGAAAAAATTAAATTAAAATGTAAAAAAATATTTCACATTTCACAATACATACAATTTTACGGTACATTGAGGAGCCCTTTTAAGCAAACATATGCCTGTATCAGGAGTCCCCGCTCTTCTAAATCTTAGTACATACATTGTAAAAGGAAATAAGTTACTGAACATTAGAATATCTACATTAAACAATGGAATTCGTTCTCTCCCTCTTCCTGTTTTGTGTGTGTGAGTGTGAGGGGGTGAGAGAGGGTTAGGGTGTATGTGTGGTGTGTGATGATGTGATTGTGTGTGTGTTGTATGTGTGTGTGATATGTGGACGTGTGTGTGTGTGAGGGTGAGTGTGTGTGTATGTGAATGGTGATGTGTGTACGTGACAGAGATAAAACTTATAACTTAGAATTTTAGTATTAAACAACAATGATGTTGCACAATACGCAGCAATAGATACAATGCCATTACACCGCGTCGGTGAGACGAACTTGCTGCGTTGCTCTGTGAAGTAGGTACCTAACCTATGCATGCACGTTTACCTGGAATAGATTAGGTACTCTAAGCGATAAGGCCTCCTAAGTCTTGCTTGTAATTATTTTCAAGTTTGGTTTGTAATCTTTCTCCTTTGTTGTGGCTTTTAATAAAACCTTTTCTTACCTTATTCTATCTTATCTTATTAACCAGCTCAAAAAAATATTATTAAGATGTACATACGCATAATTATTTTTTGTCATACTTCAGTGATTATCCTATATAAATGTTATCGAAAGCGGTGTAGTTGTTTATAATAAATAAAAAAAATCGCTTATCTGGACGACGTCCTTACTATCAAGCTGTTTCATTTCATTTTAATTAATCTGTGCATTGGTGTGTGTTTAGTTATTTCACAAAAATATATAATTTAGTACGGTATCTGAGGTTAATTTAAAATTTAAAGTTTGTTTTATTTTTCCGAGGAAAATGAAATGATTGAATAACCGCGTGTCATCAACGTCATCAACATAATATTATTTTTGCGGCTATAATTTGACCGGAACATTTCTTGTCGATTCCGCTTAACTTCCTCTATCTACGACATCGGCCGAACTAATGTCCTTCGATAACAGAAAGGTCGGAATTGGCCTCTGATGAACGATGCTCGGTTCAAGGTTAAAGGTATTAAGGCACTTCATACTTTAACGGCATGAGTTGAAGTGAAATGACGCTTAAAGTAATTCAATGTTCTTCGAAAAAACCGACACTGCATTAAATTTCATATTAAGGTCGACTATATTTCACAAATTTTGTGAAACTAACTAAAACATTGTTCTATTGAGACAGCAAGAATTTAAAATAGATGAAAATATCTTCGATTTTATAGGTAATTTTTTTTTTTAATTAGCTTGATTATTTTCTATAAAGTGTAAATGGGATCACTTGGAAAGTATGATCTAAATACCGGTGAAGGCCTGAATATTATCAAGATGAGCAAGCCCTCTACCAGTGGGAAGAGTGCTCAGTATGCCTATTGACAAACATGTTAAAACACATAAATGTAAGTACTGTAAGTAATATTTAGATAAAAGGCGAGTAAGTAAGCAATTTTTTTCTTGTGCTTCTGGTTCTCCAATACCACGAAGAAGAGTAATATAGTGTCTCAAACATCTTCAAATACGTATAAATTGTCGCAAAACTGTGCAGAGCACAATCGCACCCTTAAGTTCAAGGGTAAATGGCATCCGTCACTCGAGCCCCGCTGAAGGCCGGGAGAGGGTGGAAATATTGGAGAGTCGGCATGTTTATTGTCATAGACCTCGAGACAGCAAGGCTGGGAGTAAAGAAAGTGAAAATGAAGTGACTGTTAGTATTTGATAGCTTTCAAATTGGTGTCAATGTCATTGAAATACTTTTACAGTTGAAATTCATTTCCACTTTCATATCACGAACATTATTTAAACTTTGAAGTGCGTTACTTTAGTAAACTTTGTGGTACGTGTGCGTTGAATGTAGATAGAAATTCATGCATATGATACCAATGGCCGTTAAATGGCCAAAATGCGACTTTATAGCAATATAAATCTATTCTCAATTTGACCACAGACTTGCATGTGTAACAAATACAAACATGGCAGTGTGTGTAATGTTTTTTTTTTGTTTTAATGCGTACATAATTTATATTACATTAATTTTTATTTATTGTCAAGGTAGACAAAACAGTATACAATCAAATTATGTGAATAAGGTTATAAAATAACAGGTACAGTTCTACATCGTATACCTAAAATATGTGTACACAGCGTAAACTAAAAAATATTATAATAGGTATACATATAAAACATATGATACTATAATAATATGTTCCAAGTTGTAAACTCCACCGTTCGCGTGCAGAAATAGAAATATAAAGGGGTACAACGTTTTTTGCTTTTTGTGATTTTGATCACCAAAATTGAAAATAATTTTAATAAGGCAGCGGACTCATTCCTCACACACAGAACGTCACTGTCTATTGAGCCCGGTAATAGAGCTGGTATGCACTATCTTAGCAACATTGTCATTTGGATACTAACATGACTGGTAGATTTTTAATGTAGGTAAGTATGTAGTAGTAGTTAGATTTTTATAGAAAATCGTGTTATTTTATTAAATATTATATACATAAATGTAGGTATTATATTCCACTTTTGGAATTTTGGGTTTTAGAAAAACGGATAGAAAGCGAATTATGCTAGATCAAAATTGTCAAATACTGAGTTGGCTTGCAGGCCAGAATGTCCGATTTACAATCATTGGTCGTAGGTTCAAATCGCGCTTGCAACTCTGAGTAATTTTCCTAGGCCAAAAAAATGCATGTTTATCATAATCTCTGGCTTACGATGTAGGAAAAAATACTAAATCGACACATTTCTAGAAAACCTTGTTTCAAGATTAACTGTCATCTGCCAACCTAAACAAAACCAGCGTAGTGGATTATGGCCTCAAATCTCTCCTTGAGGCTGAAGAGGCTCCAAGTCAGTAGGAACACAGAATGTATTGTTTATACTACACTGCACACAAAGGTTTAGTTTTACTTATAAATACAATTTTACCAAATGCACACTAAAAGCAATATAATTGGCTGCTTGTTAAAAACAACCTAAGCACTCCGTAAAGCATGCTAAAAGCCTCAACCACCAGTTACGAGTACCCATAAAATTACCTATTTCGCCGTGTTACAGCCAATTTAAATATCAAAATTCTAAACTATAAAACTCTGGATTTACGTTCGGTTGTAACATGAAAAATGATTTCCACGTTTGTCAGTCCGTCTGTACCCGGTTATTAAATGCAAATGTGAACGAAAATTTTGCTGAAAATGAGTTTCGGCCGGTTTCACACGAACTATTATTTGATCTGATGGTTTTGGGTGTTTTGCACGTTTAGTGTCGAAATCGCAGTTTATTAAAAATATTCATGGAATCGTGGCCGGTTCTTGTTTGTTAAGGAATGGGGTGGATGGAAGAAATAAAGTCGTGTTTTTACAGTAATTTAATTTAATAAAAAAAACAACTACAATTTAAAATTAAACTAAGACACTCGACTAAATTTTTTTTGTGGAATCAACCAAACACATTCATATCATCGATATTGACAAATTTTAGATAATTGTTTTTCACAATGGGCGGGGCGGTGCTATCACACACATAAAAAAAAGCATAACATATAATAAATTTTGTTAACCTTCTCAAGTTCTGTTGCCCATTTTTGACTGCTAGTATTAAAATAAAAGAGCGAGCTTTCAATTCAATTTCAATTCAATTTATTTATTCGAACCATTATTTCAAAAGAACACTTGGTAACGTCACTTACAATTTATAAATTATAGATAATTATTCTGTGTACATAATAAAATAATCCCAAAAAATAATGTCAAATATAAAATTTATCAGCTGTAAAGGGGCCTTGTCAATTAGATGCAGCTGTAAAAAGGCTTTGTTCTGACAAAATACGAATTATCCAAATAATTAATACATACAGTAGGTACTAATAATTTTTTTATATTAATGTCCAGTATTATTTGACCTTATTCCATAGTTCCAGTTTCGACATATTCCTTTTCCAAATATTACTGCCCTTTACAAAATCATCTACAGTGTAAAATGTTTTGCCCATTAGGTAGCTTTTAATTTCCGGTTTAAACCTTGTTTCATTGACACCTTCCACTTGTACAGGGATTAAATTATAGAAGCGAATACCATTACATTTAAAAGAGTTATTTGTTTTTTGCAGTCTGCAGTTAGGAAACACAATTTTATGTTTATGATGTGCTTTTGGATTCAAATCAGACAATTTCTTTAGTTGACTTCGATTTTTTCTTACATTCATAAATACATAACGACGGGACAGTTAGTATATTTATAGTTTTAAAAATCTCCCGTAATGAGTCTCTAGTTGACTTTAGTAGTTATACATATCTCTTTCTCTGTCTCACACACTGTGTTGGCCGACAGATTGACGAGGTACTAACCTCATGTAAAATGGGTAGGCACGGTTGGCTTTTAGTACACCACGCTAGCCTAATGCATGTAAGAAGCATATTTTTTTACTTTAGAACCAAATAGAATAAAACGCAGGATTCGAACCTGAGTTCACAACTGAAAAACCGGATATTCTAAGCACTAGCCATCACATTTTCTCCATAATTCAACTAAATATTTCATGCAGTATTCAAACTAAACACACGGTTACCATTGAGGCAGTTCAAATGTCAAGACCGTAAAGAACTGCCTACACTCCCAAACGTCCACTTTCCACAGCAAACGAAGACCGCACGCGAACTAATACAGAAATTCAACAGAATACTAAATTACCGTACCTTTGTAGCAAAAACACAGTTTATTGCACCGATATCCCACCTTTTTAGCTTCCAAAACAACGATTCCCAAAGTGGGAATAGAGACTGTCCCATTTTTAAAGTCTACCAAACAAAACGCTGTTACAGTTTTATGCCAAACGAAAATTCCGACCCGGTTCAAACGAAAAATCATCCCGCAATTTGGGCTTTAACGAACAGAAACAGAGCTGAGAGTCGATTGGGATGGGTTGTCCTTTGACAAAAATGCTTTCGAGCATCGAAGCATCGCGCCTAATGAGCCGTATAGAAAAAAAATGTTTTTTTTTCTTTTCGGCCCTTTTGCGATCTTAAGGGAAAAAGGTCGATTCAATATTAGCAGGGCTTAAGATACGCAATTTATTGAAGTGCTTGTATGGGACCTGTGGAGTCAATGGAGAGTTAACTTATTCGGATTGGATCTTAAAAGTAGGTATGTACCTACTTGTGCAGGATACATAAAGGCTTGAATATTTATGGGAGATGACACAGCTTATTTTGTTTGTTTTACAATTTTTTTTCCTTGCTAATATTATAAACACGAAAGTTTGTGTTTTTGTATGTACGTATGTTGTTGCTCTTTCAGTTATAATAAAAGTCATACTTTGAGGATATGGTTGAAGTTAGTCCATGAATAGATATAGATATAATCTGGAATAGCATAGGTTATCTAACCATCTATTTTATCCCGGGAAAATAAATGGATCGGGAATTACGCGCGTGAAACCACGAGGCGCTATGAGTTTATTTTATATTAAAGAGTGACATGAACGGCGAAATAAATGTGGAAGATGTTAAGTAACACACCTGCTTACAGTATCTATAGCTTTGAACATGAAGAATGTTCCTTAGAAATACTGCTTTTCTAATTAGAACTTAGTAAATGTTTATTACACACTACTACCTGACGGTAGACTAATAAAATACTTATATAATTGTAAATAGGTACTTACATACTTACTTGTTATACATAGAAATATGGACAAGCAATAGGGTACCGGACTGGGTCAAAAATACATCATCCTAAATAGTCCGTCAGCTAGATCATGGAAAAATATTGGACACGTATTTTTTGTTTTTTTATAATATTAAAAATCGTCAAAGTTATAGACCATCAAACTTCGAGAGTGGGGGGTCGCGACGTCACTGGTGAGTGGTGAGTAAAAATCGTACTCACAAGTGACGTCACACGAAACTTCGAAGCGCTGTATCTTCGTCATTTTTTGTTTGTGAAACAAAAAAAAAAAATACGTATACAATATTTTTTGCCAATCTAACTAACGGGCTACTTAGTTTTTTTGAGGATTGTACCCTATTGTTTTCAACGCGCAAATATGCCCAGGGTGGGAATCGAACCAATGACCCATGGCCACTCAGGCAGACTTACTACCAAATAAGCCGTTAGGAAACTCAAATGTTCTTCATGTCAAATCATACTCTATTTTTAATCACACCATCGTTTTACATGGAACGAGTTAAAGGTAAACGGGACCAAATTGACCCTAAAAATATATACAGAATCATCAAATTGTAACTGTCTTATTTTAGCCGTCGCCAATAAACTACAGAAGACGTTTTCGTTTGATAGTTTCGTATTTATTTTATCGTTCATATCTATTACCAAGTAAGCTCCACTGAGATTTTGTTTTTCCTTATTTTTAACAACCCGAGGGAAATAAAGGGATTTCCTTAATGCCACTCCTTGATCATAGGGAAATAATGTTTTCACAGACAAACATCACTTTTAGTGGTTTATTTATTGTATTAACCTGTTGTTTTGCTTTGTAGTTTATCTGTGTTCCTTAGCATGGAATTAGAAATAAATATTGAGTTATCGTAATTATTTGTTCTTCTTTTAGTTATAAATCAAAGGCTTCTGAAAACGAAAAGCTCTGAACAATTGGCTGGCTTTGTGGTTCAGTTGGAAGTAACTCTGCTGCAAATATTTAGCAAATTTGGAGCCGTAAATTGTAGGTTCAGTTGGACAAATACTTATGGGATTCATTCAAATGTTTTTTGTGCCTGAATGTTTATATCTATCATTAATCTCTTTCGTATTTATAATTATTTAAATGTTATTTGGATCTCACAGT
Source organism: Ectropis crepuscularia (assembly GCA_963693475.1). NCBI lineage: Eukaryota > Metazoa > Arthropoda > Insecta > Lepidoptera > Geometridae > Ectropis > Ectropis crepuscularia. The sequence continues at coordinate 26,233,225 of OY856349.1, read as the reverse complement.
ACAAGCTTTCGTTGGGGGTAGGTAGATGTGTAATCTGTAAGCTAAGTCCACCAATAGTAATCTATTGTTGGTTCTGGATCTATTCTAACATGTTATACAAAACTATTTTTGTTAATATCTTTAAGAAGTAGCACAAAATACGAAGTAAAACTCTACTTCCATTAAAAAGTAAAATATAAGACAATAGAGAAAACAATAACTGTAAAAATGGCAGCGAATAACAACGCAAGTGCAAAGTTCGCGAGTCTGGCGCTGAACGAACAGGCGTTATTACGTAATGTTACCGCTAATATAAAACTACCTGATGGAAATACTTAAGTAAAAGATGAAATTAATAAAATGTTGAAGCTGTGTGTAGTAGCTAGAATGTGCAATTCGCAATATTGAAGTCGTAGGTTCGAATTTCCTTACATCAGTTTATTTCCATATGAAGATGTAAAAATCTGTCATCACTACAAGCTTTACTAATAAATAAATATTGGTGGACAATTCAAACACAACACCATCTGACCCAAACTAAGCAAAGCTTGTGTGATGGCAGCCAGATAGCTGATATAATACTTATATAGTTTTAAATACATACTTATTATACAGAATAATAAGTACTAATGGAGGACAATATCGAGAAGTAATCGGCATGTTCCAAAAATCATTCAGAATTATACGTCATTCGCACATTTGCACTGGGCGTGATGGATTATGGATATGATTCTCTCTTTGCGAAAAAAAGTCCCTGTGGAAACATTTAGTGAGTTCCTTACGCCAAAAAGACTGCATGATAGAAATCCAAGTTCCCAAAAATGTTAAGGAATTAGGAAATCTTTGCCCATTGTTCCTTTGAGCTGGCTTTGAGTACGTTCAAAATCACAAATGTCTAAAATTTGTATGATAGCTAGACCGTGTACAAAAATTGCTTAGCTTTTTGGCTTACCTACATAAGCATTGAGACACTAAGTAGGTATTTGAAATAAGGCGATTAGATTCGCCATTTCAATAGAAACACTTCCCTATGACGATGGCTAATGCAAGACATTAAACTGGACAATTAGGTATTTAGTATGTAGGCCATCAGATTACAAACTTCGTACGTACGAGTTTGGTTAATGTCCTACGGGCAGGCGAGAACGCGGGCTGAGGACATACCTGGAAATATAATCTAATAATATTATTTTTAATGCGAAAGTTTGTAACAATGTATGGATGTATGTTTGTTACTCATTCACGCAAAAACTACTGAAAGGGGATAGATAATGGTCTGAAATAACACATATATACCTATGTTATTTTTTATCGGGAAAATAACGGAATCGGAAACTTTGCGGGTGAAACTGCGGGTTGCTGCTAGTAGTTTTCCGTGAAAGAGTAACACATACATATTCATACATTCTTGCGAACTTTAATATTGAGCTTATAATATGATTTTATATATCTTAAATGTATTCCGTACTGGTAGGACTCTTTCCAGAGTCCATCTGAGGTAGTACCACACCTTTGGCAGTTATTCTATTATCAACTCAGGACAGGTACTTTCCCAGGCAGACTTTGGAAAGAGCCCTAGCACTATAAAAAAATTGGCAGTCATAGGAACTGCCGATAGAAGTGAAAACTTATAACTCAGAATTTGAGAACTTACTTTGAAAACTACTCGGGTATAACCGGAGGGCGTGGTCTGGTCGTCATGACATGGCCATCTAGAAATCATGCGTCAGCATTTCCCATTGACTCACGCATTTCTAGATGGCCATGCCACGCCCTTTCAGCATTTCCCATTGGCTGACGCATTTCTAGATGGCCAATGGCAATGGTCCTGAGTTTACCCGAAGATTTCTTATCATACCCGAGCGTGACGATAGAATTCATTTCACAGCCCACGAAGAATCTGTCTAGGCGCGCCTAAAGAAGTATTCACTTAAAAAACCTAAATCCCATTCAGGCACAAGACTATCTTTTAGCCCAATTTAATTTAAATGGATTCAGTAGTTAAAGCGTGAAAACGAAACATAAAAGTGGACAGCCAGAGTCACTTTCAAATTCAAAATATTCGTATTTTTTTCGTTTCAGTATTTCAGACTGATTACGTCCCAGACCTTAGTCTAATATGAAAGAGCGTTTGAGAAAAAGGCGTTACCGGCAATCCAACTTTGCGACCGCTTTCCATTGTTTAACCTTTAGGCATTCGCCAGCGACGCGGCGATACAATCTCAGACTATTCATGTTTCCTGCCAGGTCTTGTTTGGTGGAAATTATTATTTCACGTGTTGCTTTTTATGGAGTTTCTTGGTGTTATAAATGATGGTACATTTTAACTAGATTTGATAACTTTTGGAACTTTTATGCATTATAATCCTACTAACATTATAAATGTATAAATGTCAATGTTTAAACATGACGAAGTGATTCGTGTGGACGGCGGCATGCCCGACAAATGTCGACCGTACCATCCTTCATTATGTATTTCCGGTAGTTTGTTCGTCTTAATAACTATTATTTACAACTAACAATTTGTGTGTTAAAATATTAAACTGCGTCGTCATAGATTCCAAATTCTTAATTTTGTTTTCAACGAAATTACAAATACCTTTGACCCGATACTTGTATCCAAATAAAACAAATTCGCATCAGGAAGAACGACGAGTGAAGACAAATTGCCAAGCCATAAATTCGATAAAACTAATCCATCAATACTCCAATCTAACTCGTAAATGGTATCAAAATCCGTTACCCAAAAGCTATTATGCAAAGCAAAACTGGGCTCAGCAAAAACGCCAAATGGCACTGGTTTTCCGCAACGAAAAATTCTTGATATTATAAGCCTTGCTGGTATCAGTATACGGTTGCGAATACGACAAAAAAATGTGACACATTGGTGACAAACGAAAGCCATTGCATTTTGGTCTCTGTTTTGTTTGGTATAGAGTTGGGAATAGTAGATGCTGGTTGAAATTATTTGGGGTGTATTCAACAAATGTCACAAAACAAAGGTGGGTTGACCCCCGGGGTAAGGTAAGGTCGCATCGATGTTTGTAGTGTGGCAAAAAGGGACACCTATTATGTCGTTTCCTGACTTCCGGTTGAGGTTTGGTTTAGGTTTTGTTGGTTAAACAGCCGCTTTTTAAGGCATTTTCTTGAAGGGGTTAAAATAAATAAGGTTCAGCACAGATTGGAGTTTATGTAGGCTCAGGTAGACTACGTGTCATCATAGCCCATAGCCATCTTTTTGAAAAACTTTTTCTATGGGAGTAAATCTTGAAATGACAAAAATAGGTATACCACACATTTAGTTAAGTCTAAGGTAGTTTGTTTTTGAAGTTCGATGATAGGCGTTCGATCCTTTTGTGATAGATGATCTTCACATCTTTTGTATTTAAAAATGTGGAACATTCTACTAGCATCATCCACCAACCCGCACATGACCAGCGTGGTGAGTTGTGAGAAAAAACCCCGAGCCAGCTCAAATAATAAATGGATTACGTTTATACCAATTTATAATGCAAATAATTTAACTATTCCTCGAAAATAGTAAAATTAATTGCGCGGTGAAGCTCGTAAAATAATTAGGAAGCCGACACAAAAATAGCTATAATACAAATGTTTAACCTACATTATAAATACAGAAATACAGATTTGTATTTCTGTTTGTAAGGAATAATATTTAAAACCTCTAGACTTATTTGTAATTTATTTCGCTAGAAAAATGCTACTTTACCACGGAGAAATAATAAAGAACTTAAATCTAAGAAATCAAATAAATGACTGAATAATAATAATAAACATTGGTGGACAATTAACACACAACACCATCTGACCCCAAACTAAGCAAAGCTTGTGTGATGGCGACCAGATAGGTGACATAATACTTACATAGTTTTTTAAATACAAAATCAACTAAATCGAAGAATAAATTTATAAACATGATGCAGTACAACGGTATTGTCGATAAATTAAAAGACGTAAGCGAATAAATTTAGCATGTCATCAGTTACAATCATGTCAACGTCAAAAAAATTACAGATTTTAAAACTACTTACTACAAACTATACATTGTCAAACGTACAGTCAGTTACAAAACACATTCATTATTAAACAAAAAAAATAATTAATGAATTATATTAACATTAACCTCTCAAAAAGCGGCAGAAATGTCAGTTATTGATTTAGATGAAATTTAGTACACATTTAGATAATGGTCTGGAATAACACATACTTAAGCTATTTTTTATACCAAGGAATATACGGATTCAGGAATTACGCGGGTACAATCGCGGGGCTCTACTAGTAATTATCTATAATTAACGCTTTGTCATTTTTTCAAATCAAGCAAATTATAGGGACGCCTATTGCTATGCAACACGCCTGCCCTCAATAGTACAGGGCTACGCAGCTATTTGAACATGAAGAGTTAAAAAAACATTACCTAGCACTGGACTGCGCTCGTTACCCATAAATATAAGATGCTTTATCTTCATGCCTTGTAGGTAATTTATCTGGAAACATTTCCCTTCACACCGGATCACAGCGATGATAACACTCAACTGCTTGGCGATAGAACAAAACTGTGGTACCTACCTCCCCAGGCGGACTATGCAAAGAGTTCCAGCACTACTTAATATTTGACGATATTAAAGTTTATTAAAGCCGGGAGAACCCACTAACACGTTTACGTTTATAACGTAAACAGTTAATACGTAATACACTAAAATAAATAAAACATTATAAAACTTGACTGACATAAAGTAAAAACCCAGGTATTTCTAGGTTTAGTTATTACGCTAATTAACTAAATTAAGTTAGCATTAAGATACACGCTACAAGAAAATTTGTAAATGCCTTATAAATATTAATTCGTATACGAAACAGTTTCATTAAAGTTACGCGAATATTTTAGTGAGAAAAGTTATATTACGGCTACTAGTGAGTTTTAACGGTTAATTGTATTAATAGTTTGTTTCATTTTCACCTTCGACGCAAAAATTAGGTGTTATAAGTCTGTCAGCGTGTGTGTCTGTGGCAATGTAGTTCTCGAAATAATGAGACAATTATAGATTTATTTTTGTTTGTAGGATGAATCAGTGAAGAGTGTTTAATGTAAGTTAATCCAAGATGGCCACCGCAACAAAATGGCGGATTTCATATTTTTTACAGCTTCCTCAAATGGGTATCAAATGAACGGACTTGACAAGAATAATACTATTCATTTTGACAAATTTAGACAAAATGTCAAACGTTTTCTAAATTATTAATTTAATTGGGTTGTAGAAAATATACACAGAGAAGTTTTGTAGAGTTTTAAGTATTTTATAACTCTGTTATTAGAAATTCGTAGAACATTTGTGTTGATTGGTGTTGTTGTAAAAAAATGCACATTTTAATACACATTTATAATACCCGTAGGAAGTGGGATTACGAAAACAAACCTTTCTCATTGTTTTCTTTTCCTCTCATAAACATCAGCACTGCAAGAGCCCCAGTACCGTGTTTGTGCCCACCTGGCGTTGTAAGCCTAAGCCCTTTTACATCGAACACACTTTCTTCAAAGGTCAATAAATATCGGAATAACGGCCCAGAGTTGACCTCTGGGCCGTTATTATACTACTAGAACTAAATGTAAATGCATAGTCGTATGTTGAAATAGCCTCACACTTATTTTGTTTCATTTTGTGAAATAGTTTTGCTGTTCGTTGTTTTCTTTTTTTGGAGTGACGTGCGAACAACACATTCGCCTGATGGTAAGCAACAAGTTTACCGACAACACCCAAGTGACACGCAGCTATTTGAATATGAAGAGACCAAGCTTAGCTTGTTTATCACCCACAACACGTGTGTTAATGATTTGTACTCTTCGTGTTCCAATAACTGCGTGTCACTGTGCCGCTATGTGGCAGGCATGTTGCTTACCATCAGGCACATGTCCTGTTCGTCTCGTCACTCTTGATTTAAAAAAAAAAAGAAAAAGGAGGCTATAGGCTATATAAAATTACGCTCCTATCAATAGTAGCGGAGCATGAATGAAAAATGTAACAAAAATGGGGAAAATATTCCTTTTGAGAGCTTTCTTTGCGTGCGCTGACGTGGGGCGAAGTCCGTGATAGCATGTGTCTATCTTTTAAGGTATCAATTATAATCTAAGCTAACCGAATTTGTGCTAAATCTAAGATAGTACGACCAATTTTCAATAGGTGGCGTAGCAAGCTCGCAACGCGTACAGGGTTCAACCCTTTATATACGCAATATAGCAGTATATATACGCATAAATAGGTAATATTATAGCATGTAACATATAACTTTTGACCCAAAACTTACACTACGGCGGTAAGTCACGTTTTGTAATAATGCGGCAGTTAGACGTCCATTATTGTGTAAAATTCAGATCCCTTAGTATCGAACTCCAAACACAGCATTTCCTTTCAAATTTACATATTTTTCTAATAAATTGTTTGAAACAACCATTACCGACCCGCGTTTATCATTGATGCCCATTTTTTTTAAAAACAAACATAAAGCAAGTCCATTGCTTAGTTTGGGGTCAGATGGTGTTGTGTGTGAATTGTCCACCAATATTTATTTATTTATTTATTTATTTATTGATCTAGGGTTACGCACATTATCTGTACTAAGGAAAGAGTCGTGATAATTTTTGACTTTTTTTTAGTCAATCCTGAAATTGTGATAAAACTCAGCTGATTTAATGTTGAAACGTTTTTGAAGTAAAAACACTTGTAGTATTTGTTATTAATTTAGCGGTAATAAGGAACCGAGAACTAGACTACGATTATAAAACAGACTAAAGAGTCTTCTCCTTGTTTGTGTCGAGAATATTATTCTAAATTTTACGACTCACTGGCTAAAACTATTTTGATACATTTTTTTAATCATAAAGAATGTTGTTCAAAGTGATGGGTGGCACGCAAATCTTTCAGCTATTAAAGTGTTTCTGGGTAACCCTAATTTTCACATCTTCAGCTCCTTAATTACATTTTCATAATCTTGCAACCTGCAGTCCAATTTGAACGCTATCTCCTACTATTGCAGTTTTATTTCGCTCTAACCTATTGCAGAGTCGAGGTGGGCTTGAGCAGTGAGCAGTTGAGCACTGAGCGGTCTGTTTCTTCGAATTACCACCTCAATAGCGGTACTCTATTTTAAACTTAAATACAATTAACATTGAGTACAGTTTAATGATTTCATTTGCGAAACTTTGTTGTAAACTCGGCGTTCTGACCTATTACATTATTTTTATGCAAAACATAGTATTCATTTTGTGATTGTTAAATCCTACTAATATTATAAACGTGGAAATTTGCATGTTTATATAAATGTTCGTTAATTTTTCAAACACAATTTACTGACGGGAATTGAGTGATATTTGGTACACAGATTTGGAATAACACATACTACTATTATCACGAAACGGGACAGCACGGGTAATACCACGGAGCCCTGCTAGTAACTCAAGTTAGGTACCTATATTTATGATATTCATATTATATTTACATGTATAAATCTTCTGAATTTGTGTTTGTAATTAATTACACATTACACTCCTCCAAAACAGCTGAACCAAAGTCAACGAAATATCGATGACTTTTTTGTGTGTTTTCAAGTACTTATATTTAAGAAAGGTACTTCAAATCTGAACAGTTGCTTGTATTATATCAAGCACAGATTCGCTCTTGTATGGAGTACTGTTCGCACCTTTGGGATGGTTCGGCTAAGTATCAGTTCGAGGCTTTGGAATCGATCGAGAAACGTGCCAAAAGGCTCATAGGCAATGATACCCTTGTGCGAAAAAGACTTCAAAGTCTTGAACATCGCCGCAAAATTGCTAGCCTATCGGTTTATTATCGGATACATTTCGGAGAGTGCGCGGCTGATCTGCATAACCTAATACCACGTTCCCCCTTTTTCTATCGGACTGCTCGTAGCTCGAGAAAGCGACATCGTTTCATGGTTGATGTTCCTAAGACACGAACAAAGAGGTTTGACTCTACATTTGTGATAAGAACATCTAGGCTGTGGAATGAGCTACCAGAGTGGATTTTCCCCGATAGTTATAATCTTGGTGTCTTCAAGTCGAGAGTGAATCGGTTTCTTCTAGGTAAGCACGCTTCATCGTAGGCCGCATCGTCGCTTAACATCAGGCGAGATGGCGGCCAAGTGTAAACCTATTAAAAAGTGAGACAAGTAAAATTAGTCAATTTGTAAAAAAAGAGAGGAAAAATCTACTTCTTACAAATTCCACAAGTCACACAGAATACAAAGTTCGCCCGACGCGATATCATGATTTACGGGTACAGAACAACAATGTTTTTTCCACTAAGAAAAACTGTTACTTTATCACATCTGTTACTCGTAGGTCTGCGACCGCGTTACTTTGTACAGACAGCAACAACATCTTCAATTTTTACACACCTTGACAATTTCCTAAATAGCTTGAGTGAACACCAATAAATTCAAAATGACGAAAGTCATAATGTGAATAAAACGGTATTGTACCATGGGTTATCATGTAATAATCGAATTAATTTGATAACATTTATTGATAGATGCCAAATAAGACAAAATATCGGTTCATGCAGTAAATAAAGCGTACCATGAATTGTAATTACATGTGTATTTCCTATATTGAGAATAATAATTTGTCTGTGGTCAATTTATGTAACTAGCTCCCAAAAATGTTTAAACATGTAGGTACTAATACGGTAAATATTAACGTACCTAGCAAAAACTTATCTATTTAATTAGTTAATGATGGCATAGGCCACATCCCTATATTTTTGTGTTCTTATTAAGTGCAATAAAGAGTTTATCTATCTATCTATCTATACTTAATGCACAAACATTACATTTATTCGGATTTCAAGATATTGTTTCTAGAATAAATAATATAGAGCGAAAAACTGCGTGCCACTGTGCTGTTATGGACTGGCCTGTTACATACTCACCATCAGTCCCACTTCCTTGTCATCCCGTCTATCAAAATTGTTTAAAAAAGTGAACCATTTTTTTGCTGTCTGTCCTCTCGTGTTACTTTTTGATTTAGCGCCTTCTGTTATTATTTTATTCTGTGACTGTTGCGACCGTAATCCTACGGCGAAGTTATGAATTTGGCCTCAGTTCGTGATTTGATATGTGGGTGTTTGTATGCTTTATGTGCGCTCATCAAGGATGTGCTTCGTTGGCTGCTCAGCAAACAGTACGCGGGAAATGTATTTTATGTGCTAACTGTGAATTATGGTTACACAGTCGATTTATGTTCTGTATGCGTGTTAGGAACTTATTTATAACTTGAAAATAGAGTGTAATGGATTCTTTTAAGTAGGCGCTAAATTTGTTTTAATAGTGTCTAGCACTATACTATCAAAAACGTTAATAATAATTTTATTTTGATGTTTAGTTAAATACCAGCAGTTAAACGACTATTATCTCCAGACTCTCGATTACAGTTTTCAGTTTACAGTGAGCAAGGTAACTATCCTCTTAAAATTTCATATTAGACGTTAAATTAGAAGTTTCGTATTGCGAGGTCAATTTTTAAATGTTTGTTCTATTCTGTATTATTTGTTAACTGAATTCAACTGTTTCATCATCGTCAACTTTGTAAAGCTTCCACTTGATTCCTGCGGTGGAAAGTGATGATGCTATTTACTATATAGCTCTCCTTAGTCGGGGTTTCCAACTGAGTTTTGTCCATCTTCAGTCTTCCCCACGACGATCACCGATGACATGCTTCTTCAAGTTGATCGGTTCCTCGCTCTGAAATGGAAAGCTGTTTTGATGAGGTCGTTCCATCACAGTCTGCCTTGAACCTTTCTTCGTACACCTGCCACCAGATAGCCAATCTTTTCATCGAATTAATGAAAATTGAGTTGGATTGTACCGACCCTATCATACGTGTGTTACCCGTTTACTTAATTTTATATGAATGAATGATAATTGAAGTGAAAACTTCTTTAAGGGCGCCTAGACAAACTTTTCGTGGGGTGTAAATTGATTTCTAGCGTACCGCTCGGGTATGATAAGAAATCTTCGGGTAAACTTCTTAAGTTTTCAAGGTAAGGTATCAAATTCTGAGTTATAAGTTTTCACTTCTATCGGCAGTTCCTATGACTGCCAATTTTTTCTTTAACACCATTTAAATGATATTAACAATTTAAGAAAACAGTCTAGTAAAACCAATGGTGGCTTTATCGCTCAACATTCTGTTAAACAGTCTTTTCAGAAAGTTTTCATTCTGGGAAGTGCCTGAAGAATTTAAACAGAATTGCTTGTCTATGAAATAGGTATGTGGGCAGCAAGAAAATTATATGTTACTAATTATTTTATTTCATTACTACTGATTATAATGTTCGTACAACAATAATGTTGAATTAGATATGAGCGTGGCGCTCCATTAATCGCTAAACTAGCCCGGATTTAACCCACTAATCAAACTACATAATTCACCAATTTGTTCTTACATGACATTAATCCTTTAATCTCATAACCTCGACATTTACAGACACGTCATAACTAGCAATATCGCTTAACTCATGCGCCTAGATTTAGAATACAAGTGAGCAGCGCTGCTATCGGATATGTCGTGATATTTGAAAGCTGTTCTTTGCAAAGAGCCGTAGTTCCACGATTCTGTCGAAGGATTTCGGTCATGGCGCGGATCCTATCGCGTTTTCCCTTTCGGTATCGTAGCGACAAAGTTTGTGGAACTTCAGAGAAGTTTCTAGAAGTTTCCAGAAGTTTGTGGAAGTTTCTAGCGTCAGCGGAACGAGACGATATAGTTCTTAAGTCGGAGATAACGGCTGCACTGATGTTGTTGCGGCTTCATTATTGTGCTTTGACTTGGGATAGATCGAAGTTGAGGAAGCAAAGAGATGGAGGGTTTTGTTGAGTTTGTCAGTTATAAATAAGGACTTATATCCTTATACTTATACTTATAGTCCTACTTATATGTCCTTATACTTATAGGAATATTATAAATACGGACATACTTAGTTATAAAGCGTCTAAAGGATTCAGATTTCAATAAAAAATATATATTTTTATGGACATTTCTCACATAACATCATCCAGCCCCAAACTAAGCAAGCTAAATAATCGATATAATATTAGTATTATCGTAAATACATACTTATTGCACACAGAAATAGCCAGACTCACCATAAATTTGTAAGTTATACACAAATATTTGTCCAAGATAGGAATCGAAGGTACGACTCAACAATGCTACGGCACCTGTCAAACCATGACTGACTGACCATGATAACCCGTTTCAAATTAACAGTTTTTTTTATACATTTCCTTGAACGAAAAAGTTAAACGATATTCCTTATTCACATTCAGCTAAGTATCTACGAATGTTATTAACCTAACGACAAAATTATTTCTGCGAACATTCAATTTCCTCAACATAATTTACTTATTTAACATCTCAGGCCAATTTGATCTCTCGTAAACATGGCTACAGCGGTGATAATGCTAGGTTGGAATGTAAACAATGAAGACAACGGTCATCAGGCAAATCGCGTCCAATTGAAGTGACACTTCCCGATAGAGGAATTTAATCAATTTGCCCGATGAAGCCATGAGCAATAAAACATTCGAGCTGCGTCGTCACCCGGCGGTAAGGAGGCAAGACGGCGACATTACGGGAATTGGACCGCTAGGGATGCGCGCAAGTATATGTAAGAACTCGATGACAAAATTAAAAAGAAATATTAAAACTCGGCCATTATAAATTTGTTAAAAGACGGAGACATTACGGGATTTGGATCGCTAGGGATGGACTCAAGTGAATGTAAGGAAGCGATAATTTTTTTTAAAAAGAAATACCAAAAATCAGTCCTTACTTTTTTATAAAAGGATAGACGGCGACATTACGGGAATGGGACTGTTAGGGATCTTCTTCTTCTTCTTGATCGTATCCTCATTACTGAGGGTCGTGACTACCATCGACGTCCTTAACCACCTTCCTCCAGGCACTCCTGTCTTGGGCCAACCGTAAGCATGTTTGGATGTTTGTCCTTGCTGAGGTCTTGATGGTGTCTATCCACCGGGATGGCGCTTTGCCTCTACCTCTATTCCCTACAACGCGACCGACCATTATTAACTTTTCTAAGCTTTCATGTCGTCTAGCCACGTGTCCGAAAAATTGAAGTGCCCGCTGAGTGCAGATGGTGGAGAGCCTTGGACTGATCTTCAGCTGGTTCAGGATTGATGCATTTGTGCGGCGAGCTGTCCACTTCATGCCAAGCATTTTCCGCCAGCACCACATTTCGAACACATCAATCTTCCCCTTTATCCCTGCCTTTAGAGTCCAAGATTCCGAAGCATATAAAATCTGTTAGGTATAGACTCAATTATATGTAACAAATTATTAAAAAAATAATTGAAAAATCGGCCAGTACCAATTTGTAAAAAAATCAGATACATCATGCCAAAAATCGAAAAAAAAACTACAAATCGGCAAGTGTAACATGCCCGACGGCTATATTACAGGCATTGGACCGCTAGAGAGGGATGGGCGGCAGTGTATGTTAGAAATCGATAAAAAATACACATTTTTACTAAATATCAGTCAGTTTGTCAAAGGCAAGATTTTACAAACATGAATTGGACTGCTAGAGATGACTGAACGCAAATAATAACTTTTTAACGATAACAATTTTGCAATTGGCTAGATTAAAAATAATAATAAAAAAAAAATAGATGTCTTTATTGTAAGAAGCAAAATTACAGGACTTTCAAAGCATGGAGGTAGGCACAAGTATATTAACGTAAACAATCCATAGCACATAACAATTTATAAATAACAACACAAATTTGTAAAATGAAAAGTATCGATAATGTGGGTACTGGATTGCCAGGGATGAGCTCAACTGTATTTAATGTAATCGATAAAAATACAAATAATGTTTGATTATTCATATCATTTAATTTTGTCAACAGGTAAGATGGCGACAATGCGGGAATTAGACCGTTGTGAACGGGCGCAAGTATTGATGTAAGAAATCTTATTTTAATCGGTATTACAGAGGTAAACGAACTTAACTTATTGCCATACATTTTGATAAAGCAAAAATCTGATGTGATTTACCAGTGTATATCCACCTAATTTCAGATCAACTAGCTAATAAGAATAAATAGGGATCATCTTGATGAATGAAAGGAAGGGAAGCCTTCTTGTAAAAGAAACACATCTTTATTAGTCCATTTGAAATATTATTTTTTGATGGACAACAGTTAACATGATTCTTAGATTGTTTTTTTTTTGTAATGTCTTAACCCTGACCAAGTTTTTTTATCCCTCTAATATTATAAATGTCAAAGTATGGATGTTTGGATATTTGGATGTTTGTTGCTCAATCACACCGTAACGTATGAACGGATCATTCTGAAATTCGGAACACAGTTAGATTATAGTGTGGAAGAACACATCGGCTACTTTTTATCCCGAAAAAATAACGGGAACGGGAACTATGCGGGTAAAGCCGCGGAGCACTGCTAGTAAGATATATGGATGAGACAAGTAAGGCATGTACCTGATGGTAATCAATATTCCTATCCATAACAGTACAGTACTACGCATATTTGAATCAAAAGGGTTGATGAGTAGTTTTATCTCATTACCTTATAATTTCAATTTGAAATATTGAAAACAGTAACAATACAATTAATTTATCGACAAATTGTATCGTTGCCCAACACTATACGAAAAACTAATTTATCAGTTATCCAGCCCGAAGATCTATTGGGACATCCAGAAAGGTCTTGAACAAAACAAGTTTTCCTTTAAACAAAACAAGTGGACCAGAGCTCTTTGTGAATCGGAAATAAGAGCTTTGGCTTGGAATTTGTCTGCTTACAATATTATTATATTCCTAGAAAGAGTTCTTTGTAATGGTACATGACTAGAAATATAAACATACATTTTCATTGGAATATATAAGTAGTACAAGTAAGAGATGTAATTGTCATCCTACCTTTTCTACAATATAGAGTGACAAGACGAGCAGGACATGTGCCTGATGATAGTAACACATCTGCCTATAACAGGGTTACGCAGCTGTTGGATCATAAAGAGTCAAAATCATTCCATAGCACTGCATTACGCTCGTCACTGAGGGATAAAATATTCTTTATCTCTATGCCACATAATTTCCCTGGAAACATTGCCCTTCAAACCAGAACACAGTGACGCTTGCACGTTACTGTTTGGTCGTAGAATAACTGGCAAATATGTGGTGCTTCCTCAGCCGGACTCCGCTGATTCCTATCACTACGAAAACTAAATTCTTGGAAGAGGTATCTACCTAACTAAAAAAAATGTAGTAGTAGCACTACAAATTAAACATTCTCCATCAAGTCGTAACGTCTGAACGGATTTGACTGAAATTTGGATTATACAAAATTTGATTATAGTCTGGAAGAACACACAAGCAATTTTTTTTAAATAAAGAGTGAAGATACAAGCAGGACATATGTCTGATGGTAAGCAACATGCCTGCCACATAACAGCACAGTGACATGCAGCTATTGGAACATGAAGAGTCCAAATCATCGCCTAGCACTTCACTGCGCTCGTCACCCAGAGATCTAATAAGCCCTGTAATTTCTATGGAAACATTTTTATCCCGGAAAAATAGCGCGAAGTACGCGGGTGAAACCGTGGGGCACGGCTAGTTTATTAAATTAAATTAATCTTTATTCTATTATCATTATATTATTTTCTATTATTATTATCTTTATTATTATTAAAAAATTAAATTAATCTTTATTCTCTTGTTCACGTATCGATATGTCCCCGTAAAATTATAAATACTGACGGTTTGTGATCCAACTATATTAGATTAGATCTGATGTGAGAATATGTCACTATAAAATTACTATCACCGTCTTTTTACAATAATATCAAAAATTCGTCGTCATGACGAATGTTCCCAGTAAACTCTTCGTCAAGATTCAGATTCAGATTTTTATTCATAACAAGATAATAGTTAAATGTCAATTAAAAAATAATTAAAAAATGTAAAAAATAAAAAAAAGCTACAAATTGTCTCATAAAAAATCAAATAGTTGCTTACATACATTCTATGTCAACATTAATAACAAAATAATAATAATTACGGAATTAAGGAAGTACATTCTTGAAAGTCAAAAAGCAAACAATAATATAAATTGAAAACAATAATCTAAAACCATTACACAGTTTATAAATGTCATACATAAAAATAGGATTGAGTCAACAACTCAGCTAATCGGTAAGCCCACATTTGAGGTCTATAATTGTACTTTATTTTTTAAAAATTCGTCAAACTTATAGAAAGCCTGGTCGACAAGCCAGTGTTTTACCCTACGCTTGTACGACCCTCTCGATGGTGCCTCTCTGAGCTCGTGGGGAAGACCAAGCCAATCGATATCCACGTAAGTTGGCATTTGTGTGGAATTTGGTCCAACTTGAGATATGGGATAGTTTTCGGGTAATGGTAAAGGTATGTGTAGGTATCTGTAATAAACAATATGCAAATGACTTGTTTACTATTATATGACGTTAAAACGGCTCGTTAGTACGAGTATCTACATCATATATTTACTGATGAAACATGAAGTAGACCAATATCAAAGTAAAATCTTTGAGTTGAGTCTGAGTGCGTGATATATTTTGCTGCTGACAATGCTAAAACAAAAACTAAATATACGTACAGTACTTTGTCCGGTTTCATTATTTTCCTTGTCCTTTCTTATGTACTGTACAGTACAGTTACATATTCTTAAGTGTTTATTAAAAAGTGTTTCCCCTTACATATTTCCTTTATTTTTCTATTAATCCCAGATATATTTATAAATGACACGAATGACGGAGTTTGGAGTTGCTGAATTAAAAAAAGTATCTACTATATTGATACTTTTTTTAAGACCGTCCGTATGTCCACAAAGTACACAACTTTACGTTTCATCCTCCACTATAGAATTGAATATTATCAACGAATATTATTACCAACGAATGTATCACAGATTCCTTTACAAATGGGCTATCCAACACAGAACAAAGAAAGTACACAAGGCTACCTAAGTAAAAAGGTAACAAATCCTACAAGCACTTTCTAACCAAATTCTAACCAACCAGACCGTACCTCTCAAGCAAATTAACACGTACCCCGCAAACCGAATCCTGTAAGTTACAGCCTCGTTATATTCCTCAACAGCCTCCAGTTAGCGTAGAACAATAGCTAGCCTTCGAGCGCAGGCTTTATTCAAACAAGCCCGGTGCAGTTACCGGGGATTATACCGCCTTGAGGTATTACGGCTTAGGGCGGCATTGATTAGTGAACACAAAAATTCTGATAAGCAGAGGCGGAATTTTGCGGATTGTTGCAATGTAGAAGCTTTGATTGGTAGATAGATACTCTTTGTTGTAAACATCAGAACAAAATCTTTGTTGAAAACAGGTAATTTGATTTCGATAAAATTTATTTGAGAAATCTCGTTTAAGAAAAAAAAAATGTTTGTCTGTAAAGTCGGTTTACTGACGATAGAACGTGACAACGTCATAAGAAAATACTGATGGAATGGTAGCATTTTTCAAAAGAAAATTTTAATTTCATTTGTTTAATAGATTTGTATGTAAAAAGTAATCAGTAGAATTTAGTCATTTTCAATCAAAACAATGCAAAAAAGCTTTTAGATGCCGGGGATCGAACCCGGGGCATTTCACATGCAAAGCGAACGCTCTACAACTGAGCGACATCCCCGCTTGAACTACTGGTCGAAATAATTAATACAACTGTAACAAACATGCGGCGAGGTAACGACCGACAGTAACGACCGACGGTAACGACCGACGGTAACGCGGTAACGGTACATGACGTCATGTTTGCAGCCGGCTTCATCGAATTATAAGACGTTATCACGTCAAAAAATTGTTTCCCAATTGATGGAGTTATTGCGTGTATGTAGGCACATACAATAAAAAATATACATCTGGATTGACAATGTTACCCTTTTTTGAAACTGATTAAAAACGAGCATTAACTCGCACTTACTTTGATACAAAATCTCCAATTTCAACAACAACAAAACGTATCCATATCGATGAAAAAAGTACGCTGAAAAAGTTCGAGAGCGTACTTTGTCGGCTAAACGTCGCTTTGGCGATAATCAAAGCGCATCTCTTTGGACGCGTGTCTGAGTGGACGTCTCTCGCCCGCCTGTCCCACTTGTTCACCGCTGGGAAAAATGATCTGGCTCTTATGAAGCTTACTATGTGGCAGATAAGAAATAAAACGACCAGTTTATCGACCGTAGAATACTGGCTTTTGAAATTTCGATGTACTTTAGGTACTAATTGCAACGGTTTACGCAAACGTTCAAACGTTGACTTTTATAATATTTTAATTTAATTATAAATCAAAAGACGATTTGTGTTTGACGAAAAATGTTACCATAACGTCACTCAATAGGGTACCGGACTGAGTCAAAAATACACAATCCTAATTAGTCTGTCAGCTAGAGATCATGGAAAAATATTGGACACGTATTTTTTGTTTTTTCATAATATTAAAAATCGTCAAAGATATACACTATCAAACTTATCGTACTCACAAGTGACGTCACACGAAACTTCGAAGCGCTGTATCATTTTTTGTTTGTGAAACAAAAGAAAAAATACGTGTACAATATTATTTGGCAATCTAACTAACGGGCTACTTAGTTTTTTTGAGGATTGTACCCTATTGTTTTGCCTTCCCGGAACAACTTCTCTACTAACACTTGTTCAAACATACTTACTTTTAAGTTTACGAATTGTTTGTATGGGAGTACAGAAAAGTGTAGTTTTTAGACTTTTTCAGATAAGTGAAAAAAAAAATTCTACGTAAAAAAACAAGGAATGTTAAAAAAAATATTAAAATAACAGAATCGGTTCAGTTTTTCTCGAGATTTGCGCTAAGCAGCACATTCAGCGACTCAGTTTTATTGAGGTATTACCTATAGATTAAGATTTAAGTTAGCTTAATGATTTTTATGAGAAAATTCGCTGTATTTCCTGTAGGAGCGGTCACGCGCCCACAATCGTGTAACTTTATTATTTCAGGCGTGAATCTGACCCGCCGCGTCACGTGACCGGCGTCGCAATCCCGCCGCCGGCGCCACCGCCGACGCGTGACTGAGATTTCACTTTTTTTTTTATATTCATCTGAATTATTTCGGAAGATTGGGCGATGACATTTTAGTTTGTATGTGTGAGTGATTAGGATGTTTTGAAAAAAAATCCTGAAAGTTACGGCTGACCTAGTCGGGAGAGCGGAGACCGCCAAACCGGAGCTCCGGGTTAAAATCTCACGCTCACCACAGTTTAGCTTAAAGGTTAACTTTAAAAAAAAGGGATACGATCCTTTTAAAGAATTACAAACCAATATCGCTTCTGAGCTACGTCTAGGTATAACTTGTTCTCAAGAGTTATCAGAAATCGTCTCCCTCGAAGACTCGACGAGATTCAACCTCCTGAACAAGCCGAGTTTCGGAGTGGGTACAGCACCATACACCACATTCACAGCAAACGAAACAGTCTCTCTGCACCTCTGCAGTGTGCATCGAGCCGTGAGAGAAGGGGATGCAATTTTCTCGAAACTGTTGTTCTCAAACGCACTAGAGGATATTTTGTGTTTAAGTTACTGGAAAAAACAAGACAAAAATGTATAATCAGTGAGTCCTACCCGTTATGACCTACTGTGCTGAAACGTCGGTGTAAGACGCCCTGACGCAGACTGATGTAGTGACGATATATGAAAGGTGGTGATGACGATGATGCAGACGGGATTCCCTACTACGTCATGATTGTGAAAATTGTTCTCGCACTAAGCCACTACAGCTTGCATGTTTTGACTGTTTGGCTATTCCTTAAAGTTAGCACTAATGGCTCGTGTAATCAATGATATGGTATTTTTCCTCAAACAATAAATAATGTGGTGCACGTACTTTAAGTTAAATGAGCCTTATGTAATACTAACATCACCCCGGGGTTAATTTGTTATTTTCCCAAAATAAAATAATCTTATATACATGTGCTATTATAGGCTATTCTCATATTTACACTTTCCACTAATGTTATAAATGCGCAAGTTTGGATGTGTGTTGCTCAATCACGTCAGAACGCTTGTTCGGATTACAATTTTGAACGTAGATAAGTTACCCCACCATTGAATCACCCACTCAAGCAACGCATTCAATAGCCAAGACGTTCATCTTACGAATCTCGAATCAAACCTCTTTGTCCGTCATTGGAAAGTCAACTTTGAAACTAGTTACCTAAAACTATTTTTGTCTCCTGAAATAACCTTAAAATAGTACTAGTAAAGTTCAACACAGGTATTGTTTGCTTAAAACATTTCATTTCATCAACTCACGTCCAAGTAAAAGCAATTTACATTCTGAAATTAGGTTTCTTTTCTGAGTCTTAAAATATCCGTGGCTTTCCGAAGGCTAACCTCAACAAATAGGTACCTTTCCAGTCAACGGCCTTTTCTGAAAGCCATTATAAAGAGATCTTTCGAGATAAAAGCGATAACCACCGTAACGTTCTTTTAGCGCCCTTCGGGAATTTTCGCCAATATTCGGCAGTGTTCGGGCCAATTTAGGGCTTCCTTTGGGGATGATAGATGTTCGTGCGTTATCGAAATTAATAGCGGTTGTAAAGTATCTAAGGGACTATCGTAAAGATATTAAAGTAATCAGCTAGCGTTTTACATACTTGATAAGAAATATCCCCGAACGACAGGCTACTTCGAACAGTTTAAGCGATAAATCACACTAATTATATAATTACGTACTTGTACCAGTTATTGTTGGGAATACCACACTCGAAGTCGTTGACGAATACGTCTACCTGGGTCAAAAGATTCAATTAGGTAGATCCAACTTCGACAAAGAGGTCCAGCGAAGGATCCAACTCGGATGGGCAGCGGTCGGTTCGTCAGTGATGACTTATGACGTGGTCCTTAACTGTGGGCCTCATAACAAAGCTCAAAGTCACATAGCGAGCTATGGAGAGAGCTATGCTCGGAGTCTCTTTGCGCGACAGAATCCGTAATGAGGATATTCCTAAAAGAACGAAAGTAGCCGACATAGCTCGAAGAGTAGCTAAACTGAAGTGGCAATGGGCAGGCCACGACGCTCGCAGAACTGACAACCGATGGGGCAGAAAGGTTCTCGAGTGGCGACCATGAACCGGAAGGCGCAGTGTTGGACGGCAATTACGAAAGCTTGGGGTTCAATATATCAACCATTTATTTATCAATTCGGTACATGGGTATACTTTTGAACGTTAAATTATATTATGAAAATGTAAGCTACATAATGTCAGATAAAACAATAAAACACGAACAAAACAAAACAGCATCAGATTATGCTGAAAATAAAATCTTAGAATTCAATCAAAACAAAACATTTGTCACATTTTATTTAAGTTTTTTGGTGTCAAGTGTTTCCAAGACTTTTTGTTACCTAAAAATATTGTATTTTTAGGGTTCCGTAAAACATAAAAACGGAACCCTTATAGATTCGTCATGTCTGTCTGTCTGTCTGTCTGTCTGTCTGTCCGTCCTTATGTCACAGCCACTTTTTGCCGAAACTATGAGAACTACACTGTTGAAACTTGGTAAGTAGATGTATTCTGTGAACCGCATTAAGATTTCAACAGAAAAAAATAAAAAAATAAAAATTAGGGTTGCCCTCCATACTGAGAACTGAAACTCAATTTTTTTTTTTCATCAAACCTACACTTGTGGGGTGTCTATCGATAGGTCTTCAAAAATGATGTTGAGGTTTTTAACATCATTTTCGTCTACACTGAACAATTTGCGCGAGAGACACTTCCAAAGTGGTAAAATGTGTGTCCCCCCCCCTCTAACTTCTAAAGTAAGAAAATGAAAAATCTACAAAAAATATATGATGTACATTACCATGTAAACTACCAACGAAAATTAGTTTGAACTCGATCTGATGAATAGTTTTTTTTAGTACGTCATAAATACACTATTATTGAAACTTCGATCAAAGTTACAACGAACTACAAGAACTATGTGTACTATGTATATAATGTTACTTGCTGCAACGGAACCCTTCATGGGCGAGTCCAACTCGCACTTGGCCACTTTATTTAGTAAGCATGTGTTTGTTCACATATGACTGTGTACACGAAACAGCTAAACGGATTTGAATTAAATTAAATATGTGGGAAGTACCTTAACAACTTGGACAAACATAATAATATGTTACTTTTTATCTCTTTAAAGTTAGGTAGTCTATTTTTAACATAAGTATTTTCTGTATTTTATCTTTATCAATTGCTAAAATAAACGTTTTAATAAATTGATTAAGCAAATGTATTACGAAAGTACGCCACAGAGGTTTTTTCTAGAGATTGTTTACTTCAGCACCATGATTCTTAATGATGAAGCTACGAAGATACAATATTATTAAACTACTGCATACTTATGCATAATTCGTTGATCCTTTGCCAAACAGGCGTACTATAAGCATTATACCCTTGAAAGATGTAAACAAGTTCCTTCAGCCACTAACGAAACATTCAAGTATTTGTTTTGTCATTGAAAGAAGGAGGAATTGGCAAAAGGACTAAAAAAATAAAGTAGCCAAGTGCGAGTTGGACTCGCCCATGAAGGGTTCCGTTGCAGCAAGTTACATAATATAGATACATAGTACGCATAGTTCTTGTAGTTCGTTGTAACTTTGATCGAAGTTTTAATAATAGTGTATTTATGACGTACTAAAAAAAAACTACTCATCAGATCGAGTTCAAACTAACTTTCGTTGGTAGTTTTTATGGTAATGTACATCATATATTTTTTTTAGTTTTTTCATTCTCTTACTTTAGAAGTTAGAGGGGGGGGGGGGACACACATTTTACCACTTTGGAAGTGTCTCTCGCGCAAATTATTCAGTGTAGACAAAAATTATATTCGAAACCTCAACATCATTTTTGAAGACCTATCGATAGACACCCCACACGTGTAGGTTTGATCAAAAAAAAATTTTTTATTTTCAGTCCTCAGTATGGGGGGCACCCCTAATTTTTGTTTTTTTCTTCAAACTTTTGTAAAAATTTTAATGCGGTTCACAGAATATATCTACTTACCAAGTTTCAATAGTGTAGTTCTCATAGTTTCGGCAAAAAGTGGCTGTGACATACGGACGGACAGACATGACGAATCTATAAGGGTTCCGTTTTTACGTTTTACGGAACCCTAACTAGTTCGTATGGGCTAAAACAGATTATTAGAAAAAAATGTACACGTATTTTTTTGTTTAAAAAAAAAAGAAGATTTAGTACTCTAAAGTTTTGAGTGACATCACGTCTATATATACGATTTTTATATACCTACTCGTGACGTCACAGCTCCCCACTTCGGAAGCTTTATATCATAGACGATAATTGTGCCCCGCAATTTGTTTACTAAGTCATGTTATTCAGGATGAAAAAATAGTATACATTTTATTCTGTTTTAAAAGCTACAATACCGTAAAGTTTTAATAAAAATGCAATTCAACAGTGATTTTGCGTGAAGGAGTAACAAATCTACCTTTGTCATTTTAAAATATATTTATACCTTAACTCGCGACGACAGAAGACAGATTTCCACGGAACCCAGTGGTAAGTGAGCGTACTGGTGGCAACTTCGTGATTAATGCTGTTTTGATGGCGCATTGTTTATACCGACTTCGGGCCTGACTATTTGCTTGGCGCAACTGAGAATCTGCGCTTGGGCATAAAATGTTATTGAAAATAACATAACACTAACCTACTTTAAAATATATTATATCATTGTAACCCGCGGCTAGCAAACACCAATTTTATAGGACTGACAAGTAACCTGTATAATAACACACATTCTTTTTAGGGTTCCGTAAAACGTAAAAACGGAACCCTTATAGATTCGTCATGTCTGTCTGTCTGTCTGTCCGTCCGTATGTCACAGCCACTTTTTGCCGAAACTATGAGAACTACACTGTTGAAACTTGGTAGGTATATGGGTCATTCTACTTTTTAGTGCAGGTTTTTGCACTGCTAAACGTGGGGTTTAAAATTTTTATCATTAGAGATAAATGAAGTAATGTAACTGTTTTTATGCGTAATTATACCCACACAATTGAAATTAACTGCCAGCAGCGAATTTTTTACATATTTCTTTCGGAAAATAAAGATTTTGGCGACCAAGGTAGAAAAATCATACCACTTTGTTACCAATCTAAATATTTTTATTGAGCAGCTTTAGTCACTCATTACAAACAAATAATTAACAAAACGTATTTTAGGAACATAAATCTTTCTCTTTCATAACTAAAATTAGAAATTATCATTTATTAAGTCTTATAAATCACATTTAAATGACAACTATGTTACTGTTGTGCACTTTTGTTTACAAAGATTTGACATAAAATGTATATATGTAAAAATATCTTAACAACGTATTTAATATTGATATTAAAAAATATTATCTTGCATCTGATATATCTGTAATGTAGCTTATTATGCCAATTGTACAACTCAAATTGAAAAACCTTTACTTAGAAATAGGGACATAATGGTAACACAGTTGTTCAACAGTAACAAAGTTGTTTCAATAGAGAATTCTCTTCTACAAAAATAGCTAATCAGTCTCATATTTACCACAAAGGTTAAAGATAATAATGTTAATAATACAAATATATCCGTTTTACCAAAATCACAGCACTTATGCAGGTCGGATTACTTAAAAATGTATTAATAATTGCAGTCATTGTTCAAACATTTCCAGAGGATTAGGGAATTCGTAGTATTCGCGTTTCCCTCTAAAAATCTTTTTGTTGAGGGGTCAATTCCGGAGTGTTTCTTGTAATATATTGCAGGGCATGAATGCGGGCTCTTCTTTTGCTGTTAGCGACCCGCCATTTTCTCTTGCATTGGCGATGTTCACGTGATCTTAAGTCTTTGACAAGGCGTTTTGTTTTGTGGTACCTTTCTAGAGCCTTTTTTCTTGCGTCCTCATCTTTAACAGGGTCTATTTTTCGCTTGTTTCGGTACCGACATTGTTTTTCGGCTGGAGTTAGCGGCATGATCTTCTGTAAAAGACAAAAACATGACATTGTAGTACTAATTTTACCGTCAACAATTAAAAGTAAGTCAGCAAACAATTGTAAAATTGTTAAAATATTAACCTGTGGGTCGATACGAACTAATCAAGTTAAATAAAATTAGAAAAAATCAGTGAGAGAGTATATTTACAACTGCGTTACCACAGCAGAGTAACAAAGTGGGCCGGTACCACAGTTGTAAAATAACATGATGCTACCTGATATTTACGAAATGACCATATAATTTGCAAATCCAACAATAGAATACAATTAAGTGACATAAATGCCACGTCTCAACAGTTAAAACATAAAGTAAAAGTTTAGAAACTTACCTTTTCGCCGGGTAACAAAGTGCACACCAAATAAACACACGCGTCTTGATTCACAACATGGCGGCGGCTGAGTGGCGGCACGTGGCTTACTGCCATTCCCCTCCACCCCGCTCTTGTAATGCGCAACCTACCCAATCGACCCGACCAGTGGCGGTACAGCGACATCTAACAATTTTTTTAAGAAATACCAGTAACATAGTTGTACCGTATTGAGCTTCTTCCTTAGTGACAAAACTAAAGTAATTATTTTGAAAAAGAAATAAATCGTTTAAAAATATATGAGGCCTACATAAAAAACGCAAACATATCAAATAAACTTAATACATTTTTGAAACATAGGACTACACTGCAATAAGAATACTTTTTTTGGTTAAGTTAGTCCGCGTATTAGGTCGGGGACACTTTGAAATACTATGGAAAACAACTATGTTACCATAAAACTCCACTTTGTTACCCTTAATTATCTTAAAATAGGCAAAATATTTAAATATAAATATTAACAGAAGTAAAGGAAATATTACAGAAGTTTCGTGTATTGCGCAATATTTTTAAATTTTATGAAGAAAATGGCAAATCTAGATTTTTTTGTCTGGGGGACACAAAAACCTGCACTAAAAAGTAGAATGACCCATATGTATTCTGTGAACCGCATTAACATTTGAACAAAAAAATTAAAAAAAAAAGAAAAATTAGGGTTGCCCCCCATACTGAGAACTGAAACTCAAAATATTTTTTTTCATCATACCTACACGTGTGGGGTGTCTATCGATAGGTCTCCAAAAATGATATTGAGGTTTCTAAATCATTTTCGTCTACACTGAATAATTTGCGCAAGAGACACTTCCAAAGTGGTAAAATGTGTGTCCCCCCCCCTCTAACTTCTAAAGTAAGAGAATGAAAAATCTAAAAAAAAACATGTGATGTACATTACCATGTAAACTACCAACGAAAATTAGTTTGAACTCGATCTGATGAGTAGTTTTTTTTTAGTACGTCATAAATACACTATTATTGAAACTTCGATCAAAGTTACAAGGAACTACAAGAACTATGTGTACTATGTATATTATGTTACTTGCTGCAACGGAACCCTTCATGGGCGAGTCCAACTCGCACTTGACCACTTTATTTAACAATTGTAGGTATAAAGGTGGCTTGCGGAATTCCAACCGGCAGTGATCTGCTCAACAGACGAGCACTTGTATAAGGTTTAAAATGTTTCCAACTCCCCCTCTATATTCCTCTTCTTCAGCTGATCCAAGAAATATTTAAAAAAAAATAGGTTTAAAATGACAAAAGACACGGACCTGTCGGAGTCTGTGGAGATGCCTCTCCAATTTATATAAAAAAATAAAAAAAAGTTAAAAGTAAAGGTGGTATTAGATCACGCAGATCGGTTGCCGACTTTCCGAAATATATTCGATAAGCTAGCAATATTCAACACTTTGAAGTCTTTTTCGAACAAGTATGTTCATATAACATCGTTGTCTACGAGTCTTTTGGCACGTCTCTCAATCAATTCCAGAGCGTCCAGCTCTATAATTCATCAGCAGTAAATGTACAAACAGGTAGGTGGGTACTGTTTGTAATCGTACCTACCTTAGGAGTGGGTCCCTCAATTTAGGTCACCTGGCATGTAAAAAGCCCCAACAAGTTGTTTCTGTTTTTTTGAGAATTTATTTTTAGATATAAAAATAATACCAAAAATAAAGTTTAAAATTGGCTTAATACATTTTTTGCAAAATATTTTTGCACGCGGAAACCCCTGATTAAATCGTCTGGCTTATGATTTTTTAATTCTTTGAATATTAAACTACACCAAATAAAAATTCCATATTGTCTCAAACATATAAAACATTTTTTATTACAAGACAAATTTAATTAATGTATGAGTTCATTTTGCTCCGCTACTCACCAGCCAGGTCTGCACCTCCGTATTGGGTATAATAGGAGAAGTACATATAATGTGACAAGTTTTCAGCTTACCTAAAAAACCTATCAAAAATTTGCTGCCATCTTTCGGAACATTGCTGTTGTCTTCAAAACTCATAAAGAGTAATCACGCTGGTTGTCAGTCGAGACAGAAACCGTTAATGTATCGAGATATAAAGCGAAGAGAACCGCAAAATCTCCAGCGTAATATCATTTGATAAATTAATCAAAGTTGGTTTTGTGTTTTGAATGAAAATACTTTACAAATTTTCCGTTCTACAAAAAAAAACAGTAAATCGTATTCTAGCAATCTTCTCAAGGTTTAAACAATCAAAAAACGTGTAAAATTTTGAACACAATTCATAATGGTTTAGAAATTTTGTGTTCTTACAGCTGGGACTCGAAGCTTTCTCTCACAAAAAAAATGTAAAGACCATAATCAATCACCTCTTGGCGTTGGCTGATGACACTCCACACAAGACATTTTTCTTGAAACGTACCTTAGTTTCGACGCGATGTTTTTATTCACCGTTTTAGCCAGTTTTGGTAACAAACATCTGAATTAGGGAAAATATTCAAAGGTACAGTCTGGGCTTGCACCAATGCCTTTACGAATGTAAATCAGACGTTCTCGTGAAGTGATTCGGTCTTTCTCGCTAAACCTTTACGACACGTTAAAAAATCGCACTTAAGTTAGTTTTTGTAGCACTTTGAGTGAACTTTAAGATCACTTCCTTTGATAGCTCCTTATACATATACGGGAATGGTAGGCAAATACGTCGATAATCTGTGCAAGCATATTGTAAATTTGTACTTAGTGACATAACGTGACATGACTCTTCACACTGTGCTGCAACATCAAATTCCTGAACCGTAAAGTTAAGTAAACGATGGTAAGCTAATATTAGTTAAGGAACTCAGATTTGGGTCATTGTTTTCGTATGTAAAGCTTGACCCTCGCTAATGCCTTCTTACCTCACTTATTATCGTCCCGTCATTAGATGCCCAGTATCATCCCCAAAGAATTTCACCACGGAATGTTCTAGGCCAGTAAAGATGGCCGACAATAGCTATACATTAGAAGACATTAATCATGTCTACAAAGCACCGCCTGGGACCGAAGTTTCGGAAATCTGTGTTAGAAGCCCCTGAATGGGGTAATATATATTTATTTGCCACCTAATTGTGTGTGAAACGATAATGTATTGGAACTGGGTATGCTGAAATGCAGATTTGTCGAGAACGTTAATTGTCTGGCAGTATTTAGTGAGACGTTGGAGATAAACCTCCTTTCGAGGACAATGATCTGTGAATATTCGACCTTCTTTTGGAGAAATGAAGGCCTAGAAATTTTTTTTTTTTTTTTAAGTTTTAGGGATGAGAGTAAGTTTTTGCGACAACTGAAGTTAACTTATAATAATTGTTCGTTTATGTCTGTTATTAGCTTTAACTTTTTGCGACCTAGTATAACATAAAATACGTGACAAATCCCATCTACTGTACAATACAACGATTACTGGCCCATATCTCTTTGTTTGACGGCCTATCATTTAACGTGACATTGGCGGAATTGTGCGACTAAACCACATAGAGCCATTAACAAAAAAAAAATATTTGTTCAACGTTTATTTGGCTTTTGGATGACGGTTGAAATTTGGATGAAACGTCTACTAGAAGTATAACTGATCAGAGTATGAACAAAATTCACGACCTCATATATTGTTGGTTGTCCGCTTGGCGTGAATACCCCTAGTACCTACTAGCTGCGCCCCGCGACGTGACTCGTGGCTAGTTTGACTAGTTGAGTGAGTTTTTTTGTGATCATTTATTTTCGCCAGATACAATGAAAGGATGAATCAACACCACTGGCTTCAGTGATGATGGAAACATCGAGAGGAAATCTACATTTTCCAAGAATTTTTCGAGGGCATACCTCGCTAAATCGGTTTCTTCTAGGTAAGCACGCTCCATCGTAAATCGCATCGTCGCTTAACATCAGGCGAGATGGTGGTTAAGTGTAAACCGATAAAATTAAAAAAATATACCGAATGGGGCCCGCGTGGTAGTGATTGATTTATTGTTTATTAACTAAAACGGACAATTGAAAATGTTTACATTGGGAGAATTAAACAACTATTTTTAATACTTATTAGCCATTTTATTACAATTCAAATTACATAAGCTTGTAAAATACTCGTAACTATAATTGGAACGGCAATAAAAAAACTTTGAAAGGTCGGAGTTTGGAAAGACAGTAACCAATCTAATTTCGATTGCATTTTGCATTTCTCTAGAAGTTTCGACGGAGAACACAAAAAGGCGGAAAAGTCAACGTTTAATTTCCGGTGCGTTGCCATGACAACGGAAACAAACGTCGTATTTATAAAAGAACGTAAGAGCCAATTAGAAGTTAGTAAGGAATTATAGATCTTGACGCAAAAAAAATACCTATATTTTTTTTTATTGAAATACAGTTTTTTAATAAGAAAACATTTTTTGGAATCGGAAAAAAACATCTGAGTTTTCCAGTGAGGTCAATATTTTGTAATAGTAAAATATCATTTTCAGATTTAAAATATTGTTTAATATAACAATATTAACTAGCCCAAAGTAAGAAATACTTGTGTTATGGCAGCTAGGTAGCTGATATAATACCCATAGGTACGATTGTTAATATATATTAAGTACCTATTTATTTATATCATAGAAAATAATTGTTATATTCCATTAGTATTGTAGAAAATTAGTATTATAGAAATTAGAAGGATTCTAATTTCTAATACATAAAATCACAAAAGGAATGTTCATCTTTGGAACATATTTAGATTGGCTAGAGTAGCACATCACAGGATATAATTATGGAAACGGCAAAACGGGAGCTACGCGAGTAAACCCGAGATGTGAGATACATATTTAAGAAAAGTATACAACCCATGTTTTGCAAATTAAATAAATTGAATTGAGAATCGAAGAAAAGCATAACATGTTACTACCATAAATATCGCAGCTCAAGCTAATTCTCAACATCAGTCAATTAGCGGTTAAATGAAACATATATATCTTGAAGGAAAAATTGTCAGTCATAGAGACTGCCGATAGAAGTGAAAATGTATAACTCAGAATTTGATAGCTCACTTTGTAAACGCTGGTGAAACCGGAAGGCGCTGCGCTGTTAGTCTGGAATACACCTTCAAAACATTGTCGTCTAAATAAATCTTCTAACCGTCTATGCCAAAATACTCATGCATTTCATGATGACAATGGTTCCGAATTCACCCCAAGGATTCTTTCATTTACGAGCGTGACGCTTGAGCTCAATTCACAGCCCACAAGAAATGTGTGTGGCAAGCCAAAATAACTTTCACTTCAAAATGGAATACAACCCATAACTAACTAAAACTCACGTCAAACATTTGACAGTTCAGTTTTGATTTACAAATGAAAAAAAAATCATACCTCCGATGGACGAATCAGTGTGAAAGCGTAAAAGCTGGCGAGTGAAAAAGTTCATTACGATGTATCGATTGTCGCGATAATCGAGTACGCGGGAAATGGGTCGGTCGTGTGCGTCGATAACGATGAATCGATTTATTTCGACACGCTGTGCCACCACTAAAATCTTGTGACGTAAACTTTGAACTACATATTTGTGAATAAAAGTTATCTAGTATCTGATGGTAATTCGAAAGTAAGACTTCATGGAATAAGCAAGTGACTTCATGGAAGTCGAGTGCATTATTTTTAGAACTAATTTGTGGTTTTAAATAAAACAGGTCATAAAATTATAGAAGTAAAGATACTCGAATATTGGATAAGCGGGCGACGCGGGCTAAGCCGCGGCAACATGATGTCACAGTGTAAAGAGAAACTACCAGTAGAACGATGCCTTTGTAGTTGCGGTAAATGCCGACGATGCAGAGGGCTGTGACAAACAAAACATGGTTATTTTGTTTTCATTTATTACCAACATTGTTAAGTGTAAGCAAAATTACTTGGAACATTTTATTAGTATAAACAAGTCCTAATTATTGACAATAAGTATAAACAAAATAAAATCAAAACAAGCGTCAAACATCAGCCTCAAATCACGCTCCCAAACTGCTAACATTTTCGTGTTCACAATTTGGGAGCGCGCTTCCCGCGTCTTAGCACGTGTATTTTTGCGTCTGTACGATTTCCCCATCTAGACGGTCTCGTCGAACGACTGTATGATTTATTAGACTGTAAAAAAAGTCTATAATAATTTTCCGACTTCCGGCAAGAACTGGAACTCCCCCATCACTAGTCCTTAATTAAGCAACAAAGAGCCACGCAAGTTTGCCTCTTTACAGGAACTAATTGCTTAGGTAGAATACTTGCCTAATTATCTGAAGTTTGGAACTGAGTCCCAAGTTTGGAGGATTTAAAGGGGTGGCTGATGGACTACCGCGCTTTGTGTGTTTACTTGGATTAAATGCTCATAGATTTATTGTGCGTGATCTGTAAGTTGACTAGTAACGCTAACGGTTTCACTCAAGTAAATCCCCTATCTTTCACTATTCCACAATACAAATCGTCAATCCTATAAATAAAAAAGTGCTAATCTAAACTATAATCTAATGAAATTTGTTCGAAATGTCAACTCGGAACTATCATATGGCAAATCAGCGAAGAAACAAATATAAAAAAATCTCATATATCTGGTGATGAGGGCAGTGCAGTGCTATGTAATGATTTTGACTCTTCATGTTCCAACGACTGTGTGACACTATTCTGTTATGGACAGGCGTTTTGCTTATCATCAGGCATATGTCCTAATAGTATCGTCACACTTAAAAAAAATTACGTCGGTACGGCTGAATGGTTCAGCCGGTTCCAACGTGATCAAGCAACTATCATCCACATTTCTGCGTTTTAAATATTATTAGTTATTACTGTGGGACTAGACAACGATATTGTAACTATCGCGGGTCGCACTTACCCTTCCACCGCGTAACCACAACGATTATTTAAAGCTGAATGTTGTTTAAAAGGTTGTTTAATTACATTAATCGAAAATAGTGAAAACCGTACATTATCATCTACGATTAGGTATTATAATATTATTATCCAAGAATTTATTTAGAAGGGACAATTTTGTAAACGATAGGTCTGTCAATTGAAATAGCCTTCTAAACGTCTGACACGGTTTCGCAATGTTCTTGTTGAAACTAAGTAAAATCTGTTCTACGGAAGGTTGACAAATAATTGATTTAATAAATATTGGAGCTTTTAAATCCTGTATAAACTAATTTCATTTCCATACTTTCCTACGACAACGACAAATACAATTAATATAATCTACAAATCTAATTTTACCGCCAATAACAATCCCCCATCTTGTTCACTAATCCCGTAACCTTTACAACTGACATTTACTTTCGCTATAACGATAACTCATAACAAGCAATATATTTTGAGCACATACTAATATCACGATTATATTATGGTATAGAATCTGCCAACAACTCAAGTTACCTGGCGAATAACTTGAACTACGGTTTTACAAACAAGAAACATCTAATATCAGAGGGTAATAAGATGGAGACTCCACGCAGAAACGGGTAAGAGTGTTGGTAAGGACTCTTCATCATCGAATAATATCTACCCACGTACCCACGTGTAAGATTGTTGGTATGTTTGTACTGATTCGTTCTATTATTGAAAATGAGAAAGTTTGAGATTGTCTTTTTTCTTCTCCGTAAGGGCCACAGAGGAAGAGTAGCTACGGGTACTTTTAGCATCGGCAATTTTGCGATCGCCTTCGATTGTGGCATCGGAACCGCGCGTTTTAGCATTTAGTCGCTGAATCGCTTCCAAAAAGCTCAATCTATATATTTGGTGTTTTTAAGTGTATGGTTGAATGTTTGGTCGCCGTTATTAGCTTCTAAAAAGGGATTAGTCCCCGATCACCGATGCTAAAAGTAGCTAGTGTGCTGTAGCCTTAAAGTCGTTTAATTTTTTCGCTCGTATTTTCATCCATCCTAGTTGCACCCTGGGGCGTAACCCACAGCTTCCCAGTTATTAAAGATAAATTAATTTCAACAAACAGATTTCATAAACGATTTCATAGCTAATTTTTATAAACTTTCAATGTCTTACTATTTATTTATAACTCATAAACCCAAAAATAAGTTTTAGATAATTAAGCTTCTAGCTTCAAAAATTACTAACCTTTTGTACTAGTTATCGCCCTCGGTTTAGGCCCTTAAAATATTTTTTTCTCATAAACAAACCATGTAGTTTTTCAGGCCCTATACAATATCTGTACGATCATCATCTCTGCTCATTTAACTCGGTTCTGTAGTATAATTTTTTGGCATCAACGACCATCAAACGAACTAAAAACAAAAAACAACTTTTTATTCTTGTTTTATTCCGTAGAACTTCTTGCTGTTAAAGCAACCAACCATATTATTTGACTGGCCTCGTGGCTTTACTTAGATACTGGTAGTAGCTCTACCTGCGAAGCCGACGGTCGTGGGTTTTATTCCCACCTATTTGTGAGTGTGTGAATTGTCCATCAATATTTATTTATATTGAAATAATGTTGTCAATATGGTCAATCAACAAGAACAAAATCAAAACTTTAGACTACCTCGGCTTTGAAATTTGTTATAGTATTTTACTATTCAAGACCTTTCATTTATTTGATAGCAATTTGAGGGAGGTTGTGAATAAGTATTTTATCCGCCATTTTGTGGAAGCGGCCATTTAGGATCTATATGTTTTTTTTTTAAAATAAAGAGTGACGAGACGAGCATGATATGTGCCTGATGGTAAGCAACATGACTGCCACATAACAGAAAAGTGATACGCAGCTATTGGAACATGAAGAGTTCAAAACATTACTGCTCTGTGCTCGGCACCCAGAGATCTAAGTTGTTATAGCTCTAAACCCTGTAATTTCTCTGGAAACATTGCCCTTCAAACTGGAACACAGTAATGTTTGCCCATTACTGCTTGACATTAGAATAATTGGCAAAGGTGTGGTCCTTCCCCAAGCGCTCTCTGCCGAGAGTCCTACCACTACAATAATAATATTTATAACATATTTGCTCGTAAAGGGTCTCTTATTGGACCAATTTCTGTATCGTAATGTATCTTATTACGCACTAGTGCTGTAATGTGTAATGTAAAACGCACGGTTTCAAAATGCTCCGTCCACAGACTAGGTAGATAGATATGCTCCGTCTAAAACGAACGGTACCTTTTTAAATCTTAGTAAAGAGTTTTTATGTCAGAAAAGTGTGGTCAACACTTTATGAATAAAATTAACTTTGAGAGGTAAAATATAACAAAGAATTATTAAATTCGTTAATTTAATTAATTTAGACCATAAATTACTTTAATTTTTCTGTAACAAAACACAAAAATATTAATTTACTTTATTATTAATGGCATACAGGCGGGTTCTGTGCCGTTGCTTAAAAAAAAAAGGCGCCGATGCGCGCGCTTTGCTAATCTGTGATCCATAGTGATTACTTACTCTGTGCTGTGATCTGTGATCAAGTAAATATTATTCCGCGCGTTTTTTTTCGCTGTATTGTTTTTATTTGAAAATGTCGTCAGAGTTTTGTTTATTTCCTCGCAAATATGTTATAAAACGTCGTATGACATACGTGCGCTTTGATAATTACAGCCTCTGCTAAATTATAGCTCTCGCCTTCGGCTCGAGCTAGCAATAAAGCCTCGGCTGTAATTATCAACTTACCGCACTTATATCATAATGTACTATAACCAAACATAGCTTACATAACACACATGACAGTAATACTAGTGGATGATGTTTACAATTTTATGCCGATTTAAGTTCCGGTATGAGCTTATTCGAGGAAAAATACTGTCGAGCTTAATATTATTTGGCTCAACGTATAAGCTTTACCATTCAGCGTGGTAAAGCCGCCAGTATGCTAGGCACACTTCTGGCTGGTGGTGGACTTATTATCTTTAAATCTTCATTGGTCTATGTACAATTCAAATGCGCTCAGTGTAAGGAGTTAGTTAGGTATGTAGTTCGGTGTCTTTTTAATTGTTATAGGTTTACGCTTCACCGCCATCTCGTCTGATGTTAAGCGACGATGCGGTCTACGATGGAGCGTGCTTACTTGTTAAAAACAGCTCTGCACGTTAAAAAAGTTGAATATGATATACAGCCAGCCTGAAGTGTGATTTTAATATTTATTCAAGTACCGACTATGCCAAACTACAAGCGGTCCGTCCGTCAGCATTCACACAATTACCCCTAATTACAATGACAAGGGACTGACGTCACGAGCTTTATGACGTCACTGGCTTTATGACGTCATTAGAGTTTCTGTCAGGAGCTAGGGCTGTGCCAATAAAAGCCGGAATGGACTCGCAGGGACGTTTGCGTCTGCGATCGTTGGATGTGGGGGAGTTATGGTGACGAGAGGTAGCGATAGCGGGATTACAATAAAATGCTTTAAAATATGCAAGCTGCTTTCAAATCACTTCCATGGTGACCACTCCTTAAAATGGAAATCATACTATTTTATTAATTTTACGGCTGTTGACATATTAAAATACAGTAAAATAAATAAATGCAGCTTAAATTTGTTATAGCCCCAAACTAAGCAAAGTTTGTAATATTCGGGAGCCAAATAGCTGATCAGATCCAAACCAGACACCAGATTTGTTCTTATTTTATAGTACTCGTAATATATTATATTCTGCAACGTGTTTCTTGATTTTGTACGCTACACTCCTCCTATCACTTACCTTGAGTAAATTGGACTGTATTTACGGCGTGTACTTGTAGTAGCCATTAACTGATAAAAATAAATTGCTTAAAATTTACTATGAATTTTAAAGTACAGATTATAGTAGCTTAAATAATTTTTAAATTAAACTATATTTATGAACAACAATAAAAAACACTAACCTAAAACGAAACCAATGGATTTTTAAAAATGTTTCGTATTAAAAACGGAATGACATTGCACAATAAATTATTGTTAACGAAGTAATTTGAATGTGATGGCAATATTTTCGAACTTCTTAAATATATGCAATATGCTAAAATATCTTATATATTCAGCGTTTTCTCGCGAATCTTATTTTCCACCCTTTTAGTTGAAGATTTAATTAAGTCTTGACGAATGTCATCAAGCGTCCAAAATCGCTTTCCCAAGCGTTAAGTTCCGACCCTTATCGGTTATGGGCAAGCACGAGTGAAGCTCTCGCCCGAGAATTCTAATGACCTCCCCCTAATTTTCATTTATAAAAATTAAGGGCAAAAATTTGTTTGTGTAATATTCCATTTATAAGGTTAATGAGTCTTTTTTTCGTGGTAATGTCCTTGAACAAAATGTAGGACGGTTTATAGAAATATGTATTAGATATTGTATTTTTTGTAGTGGTAAGACTCTTTGTCAGCCCGGAGAACTACCACACTTATGACAGTTGTTCTACTACCTACTAGGAAAATTTATATGTATATTGTCTTAACTTTACTTGAACATTTGTCTGCTTTGAGTAGTAAGGTTGTCAGTTCTATAATCGTTTCTACTTACCGATACCAAAAAGTATTATACTGCACTACGCTCGTTTCCAACAGCTACATGGTTATTTTCACTTTGCCCTGTAATTTTGGTAACATTTTCTATTTTTAGTAAACTTTGAAAGACAACTTTAAGAATATTACATTTATGTTTTTTTTCAATTCAATGTATGTATCATATAAATTATTAGGATGGGATGACACCATTCTATCTCCCGCCTAACTAAATCGACTTTAGCTTTGCTATTGCTGTCTCTATACTTTCAAGCGAAAAGAAAAGAGATAGCAATATCAAAACTAAGACCGTTTTGATCAGGCGGTAGACTTGAGGGTCTACCGGGGTTTACCTGAATGAGATCGGTTCAGGATAAAGATCAATAGCACAAGGGAGAATAGACCAATACCGAGCTTTCACACACATAGATTTTATAAATTTAATCTATTTATAGAACCCTGTATTTTCCGATGGCGACAACAAAATGGAAACGAAAAAGTTACGAGGACATAAACCTGGCCCAATAAAAAAATATTAATAATCATATGTAATATTTTACAACCGTAACAGAGAATATAAAAATCGTGTCCAATCAAAAAAGAGACAAAACAAATTGCGTCCGTGGGCATATATTAAAGCACACGAGTGTCCGAAACCTCAACCGACGTGGCCTCATACAACATTTTAATGAATATCAATAGAATTTACCGAGATTAGAGTAAACATAACGCTTGACAAAAAAAATTAGATTTGATTAGAGATTTACAACAGTAAATTTGGATTATAACTGAAACTTCGACTTGAAGTTTGAATTTAGAAAAGAAATTTTTGAATGTTTAATTTAGTAATTTTAATTTCTCCAAAAAAACGAAAACCGACCAAACTTAGAGACTCAAATTATTTTCATTTTTTTTTGTGAAATCTAGTGTAACGTCATTCCTAAGAATAGTTGGTCTGAGCGTCATTCAGTTACAAACCTAGCAAAAATAAAAGTAGGCAAATTTCAGTTTTTTGTAGAGATTCGAAAAGCCACCAACCGATTTCTATATGGCGATATATACAGATAACTCCGCCTATAGTGACTCAATTTTAATGACTCTTTTTGTTTGGTAGAGCATACTTCAGAGGTTTTTTATGGAAATAGGCGTAGCGGGTTTTGAAAATATAAAAAAAAAAAAATTGTTAAACTCGACGACGTATTGTTTATTAACAATATAACAATACACAATATAACTCGCAATATAACAAATATCACAATATAACAAATATCACAATATAACAAATTTAATATAACAATATAACTCGCTGTCTCATTGTATTAGAGCGAGCGAGAGTTGTTGATTTCACAAACATAAATATGATATTTAGTGAGTTTGATTTTAAATTAAAGCTGGTTTTTGTTTTTTCTGCGACAAAGTAAATTAGATATTTGTATTTTATTCTTATTCTGAAGACATAAAAAACAGTAATCTAGTACAATCTTCCGCCACGCCGGTCTGAGTTTCAGCCAGGATGCTGAGATTGTGTAATTCACGTACATTCGTTATTTGCATGAATTTATTCGTGTTTATGAGATATCGGGACCCGCTGGGGAAAGAGACACTTTAGTATCAAGGAGTGCTGCATACTTATAGACTAGGAGGAAACAGCTGGGGCCTGTACTTACTCTTTCAGTGTACTCTATGTTTGTGCTATATTAGACTATATTTTGATATGCAAACTAACGTGGTTATGTTACTACACTTTGAAACGTTCGAGTTTCAGTAGAGGGAACACAAGTGGGCAGTTTATTCTTAGGTTAATTTATATATGCTTAATCCTACTAATGTAATAAATGTTAAAGTTTTGATGTTTGTTGCTCAATTACGTAGAGACTTCTGAACGGATCGGACTGAAATTTGGAATATAGGTAGATTATGAAGGTAGTATAATCTGGAATAACACATAGGCTACTTTTTATCCCAGGAAAATAACGAGAACGAGAACTACGCAATTATACGGGTATAATTATTATATAAAAACCTAATCATTTGTGTGTATAGCTTATTGCTATTGGATATTATCTTGAAAAATCAAAAGATTTTTTCATGTTTTTGCTTTATATGTCGACGAAAAAACGATCAAGCGATAAATAACGCCTACAAAAAATTGGCTACAATACTTTTTTTAAATTTTATTCACAAAACGTACATTTTTATATTAGAAAATTAATTCCTTACAAACAATCAAATATATCGTCTCAAGTGTTTAACATTAGACTTTTCACGTTTACATCGTATAATTTGGACGAATGGTTGATGAGATAATACAATATAGGGGTATTATAGATCAAAATGAAACATGTTTAACGCCCAATACAGTGGGAACGGGTCAGTTAGTGAATAATAAATAATCTATACAACGCGATTACGACAATAACATCTATTCAGTCTCTATTATAATACTTTGTAGGTCCATATTTATGTGGAGAGTGTGTGAAAATACTCATGTGCACACTACACACGTGTCTTCTACATGTTGGAATACGTGTGTAAATATTTTAAAGCGTTTTACACATGTTTATAATTTTATAAAAGCCACTGAATAGTTTAGTGTAGTGTATCGCTGAAAAGTTATGTACAGAGACAGCTGTGTCCTACTTGTACTGAATTCAATATAGTTTTACTAAAGGACGAGTCTCAATATGTTCGATTTAAAAAAAAAAAAAATCTTCTAATACATTTTGAAATAAAATCTAACTGATATATTATTGTTTTCAAATGGTAAGATTTAAAAACTTACACCCAGAATTAAAAAATGTAATTTTTAAGCCCGGAAAAATCAATTGGCCATATAGTAGGTGGATAAAATATGACTACAGTTTTTACTGACGTTTTTGAAAATCTAGTAAAATACATTCGTTAATAAACAAAAAACATTGTCATTAATTCTCTCTCTATTAAAATATATATAAACCCATAAACTTTTTCTCTCTTTTTCTGAATTTTTGTACACTATGACATGAAAACAAGACAAAACAAATACCAAATCTACGAACTCCAAATAATTAAATCGTATATTACAAAATGCCGGCAAAACAAACGAACAACCCACATATCCGAGCAATATTCATCAAGTCAAACATCTAATTTATCACAATACCAGTCCCTTCCTAAAGGAAAGGCAATCCAAGTCCTAAAAACAGTCGTACCCAGTTTACATTCGCCAGAACCCCATTCTCAATTAAAATAAGTCCACCCTAAAAACTCTTCCGGGCCCCAATTTCGACGGGCCGACAACATTTCCGCTTGTATGTACAGTACAGGCACTTCTTTAACGAATTCTAGTACAGGGCTGGAGTTAGGGATGTCGATTGGGGCAGTCGAAAATAAATAAACCTCGATCGTTATTTTCTCATTCTCG
Source organism: Ectropis crepuscularia (assembly GCA_963693475.1). Taxonomy (NCBI): domain Eukaryota; kingdom Metazoa; phylum Arthropoda; class Insecta; order Lepidoptera; family Geometridae; genus Ectropis; species Ectropis crepuscularia. The sequence continues at coordinate 26,193,900 of OY856349.1, read as the reverse complement.
TCGATCTTTTTATACAACACTATCCAGAATCAAACTAAGCAAAACGTGAACTGAGAAGTATATTAGCACAAATTAATGTTTAATTAGCAGATAGCTTACATAATATTAATTTGAAATTCCAATGTCATGATGTTTGTGACCCAGTGAACTTATTACCAAGTTAACCAATTATTACGAAAGGTGACATTTATTACATTTATATGCTAGGTAATGATTTTCACTTTTCATGTTCCAATAACTGCGTCTAAATGTGCTGTTATGGACAGGCATGTTGCTTATCATCAGGCACGTGACATGCTCGTCTCGTCACGGTATATTAAAAAAAATGGTCCAACTTGAAATATATTATAGTTTTTATTTCGATTATAGGCTTTTTATATGACAATATCTGAGCAAAGCCGGATAGGCTAGCTAGTATAATTAAGGCTACTAAATTTTAAAACTGTACATTTTTATACACGCTATTAAAGAGTTGGGTCACCAAATTATGGAGAATGGTCGTGTCTCTCATTCCGACACTTGGGCGACACTCTTACTGCGTACAAATGTAACGCTCGCAGCATTAGTCCACTGAATGGCTATGCTGCAAATATTATAGCTACCTATGCACTATATGTGCCTATGTTTGTGTACTAGTTAAAGGTGAGTTTTTTGAGTAAGTTGACTTTATGTACTTAAATTGACTTGCATATTTAAATATAAATAAATATAAATATTGGTGGACAATTCACACACAACACCATCTGACCCCAAACTAAGCAAAGCTTGTGTGATGGCGGCCAGATAGCTGATATAATACTTATATAGTTTTAAATACATACTTATTATACATAGAAACACCCAGACACAGTGCAAACATTTGAATTCATCACACAAATATTTGCACTGGGTGGGGATCGAACCCACGACCCTCGGCTTCGCAGGCAGAGCTACTACCAACTAAGCCATAAGGCCAGTCTAATTTATTTATTTGTACAAACATCCGTTTTAATTACACAAATGTTTGTCCTGCGAGAAAATACAATCTAACACTCTGTCAACGAACACACTACCAACTGAGTGACCAGGCCTCTCAAAAGTTATTCTTTTAAACAAACTTCATGATCATTTAAAAGATTATAAGATACCTACTTAAATATTTAATGAATTTGATTTACCATACAAGTGAATCATAGAGCAGTTCGAATACTTTGTCAGAGACGTGAACAAGAAATTTTGATGTAAGACCTCGAATATGATACCAGAAAACAAAATCGTTGAGATATCTAAAATTAAAAATCTTTGGGTTACAATTTAACCCAAAAATCTTGACTACAATCTTGCAAACCTAGTTGCCTAACTCCAGCCCTGCTCTCTACTTGAGTATGCTTCGCCCGGATCGGATTATGTCGGCAGCCATAAATCTATGGGCAATGGTCCCAATGCGTTTATATATTTAACAACGGCGTGGGCTCTCATTAAATAACTACATATGTAATGGTATTACTTTGAACCCTACTGTCAATACTTTATAGGGTTGGGTCAACAGACTGATTTGATTTGGACGCACGATGTCAATGCATACTATATCATGGGCCAACGATTGCACGCCTGGGATTATTTGATGACATTTTAGTGAGTAAAATGGTGTGAATCTATTTTATGATCCAAATAGCTGCGTGATTTTAACATTTTGCAAAATAAACACGCAATATTGTAAAGTAGAGGGCTGGAAATGTTGGCAAAAAAGGACTTCTTAAACTTCTTAAAGGCACATACCGCCCAACGGTCTGAAGTTTGGATTATATCAGATTTTATACATAATATATTACGACGCATATGATATTTGAATTAATAATAACGAAACAAGGCGTAAATGCCACTTTGAACATGAATAACGTTTTTTAGGGTTCCGTAAAATGTAAAAACGGAACCCTTATAGATTCGTCATGTCTGTCTGTCTGTCTGTCTGTCTGTCTGTCCGTCCGTATGTCACAGCTACTTTTTGCCGAAACTATGAGGACTTCACTGTTGAAACTTGGTATATAGATGTATTCTGTGAACGGCATTAAGATTTTTACAAAAAAATTTAAAAAAAAGAAAAATTAGGGTTGCCCCTCATACTAAGAACTGAAACTCAAAAAATTTTTTTTCATCAAACCAACTCGTGTTGGGTGTCTATCGATAGCTCTTTAAAAATGATATTAAGGTTTCTAATATAGTTTTTGTCTACACTGAACAATTTGCGCGAGAGACACTTCCAAAGTGGTAAAATGTGTGACCCCCCCCTCTAACTTCTAAAGTAAGAGAATGAAAAATCTAAAAAAAATATATGATGTACATTACCATGTAAACTACTAACGAAAATTAGTTTGAAATTGATCTGATGAGTAGTTTTTTTTTAGTACGTCATAAATACACTATTATTAAAACTTCGATCAAAGTTACAATGAACTACAAGAACTATGTGTACTATGTATATTATGTTACTTGCTGCAACGGAACCCTTCATGGGCGAGTCCAACTCGCACTTGACCACTTTATTTTCGTTCTATTTTCGTTTGGTGTGCATAATCGCGCATTTCTAATCAATATCACTTACTTTAAATACTAATACTCAATATTTTAAAGTATTTAAAGTTTCTTCGGAAAGGGTGTTTACACTAATAATCTATCAATTGAAGACACCAAGATTATAATCATTGTGAAAAACTAACTCAGGCAACGCATTCCACAGCCCATATGTATTTTTTTTTTATAGCATAGAGTGACGAGACGAGCAGGTCATGTGCCTGATGGTAAGCAACATGCCTGCCACATAACAGCACAGTAACACGCAGCTATTGGAATATGATAGTCCAAATCATTACCTAGCACTGCACTGCGCTCGTCACCCAGAGATCTACGATATTATGTCTCTAAGCCCTGTAATTTCTCTGGAATCATTGCCCTTCAAACCGGAACACAGTAATGTTTGCACATTACTGCTTGGCGGTAGAATATTTGGCAAAGGTGTGGTACTTCCCCAGGCGGACTCTGCTAAGAGTCCTACCACTACTAAATGTTCTCATTACGAAAGCGAAGTCTAACCTCTTCGTTCGTGTCATTAGAATGTCAACCATGAAATGATATTGTTTCTTTGATCTACTAGCTGTCCGACAGTAAAAAGGGCAAGTTTGTACTAGTTATTACTGTTATGGTATTCGTAAATTTATTTCATTTAATACCACATGCACACAAAGTAACATGTGCAACAATCGAATTTAAACTTCATAAAAAAGTTTAATTGGTATCAAATCAGAAAGCATTTCTGTGCCGTCCGGTTCATTCAAACTGATATTTATTTTTATCAAAGAAAATTAAAACCACGGAGGCAACTTCGTTTAACTTTCATCTTGTTGCGTTTAATTTAATAATTTCTCATCTGGAGCCTTCCTGCTCAGGGGAGGGAAAAGAACTTTTTGAGCTCTAGGGACGGAAGAAGGACTTTTTATGATTGCTTTCAAAGGTTGTTATTCAAATCGCGTCGCGAGCTAACAAGTATTTGATTTATTTAGTTGAGAAACAAGAAGATTTAGGAAATGCTACGGTTTATTAGCTATGTTTTGTTTTTGTTGTTTTGGGGTTATGATTTTAGTTGTTTTTTTAAGGTTATATTATCAAAAATAAATTACAATGAGATCCACACTACAAATGTTTCGTACTATTTCCTACTAATATGATAAATGTCAATGTTGAAATGTCATTTGATGTTTGGATGTTTGTTGCTCGGTAACGTCGGAACGTATCAACGGATCAAGCTGAAAATTGGAATACAGGTAGATTATAGTCTCGAAGAACACATATGGGTTTTTGACGTGATAACGTCTTAGAATTCGGTGAACCCGGCTGCACGCCCGCAAAACATGACGTCATGTAACGTTCCGCCGTTACCGTTAGTTCGTCGTCCGTGCCATGCGGACGAAGCTGAGCGCTGAGGGCGCCACCCGCCGAGTCGAGCGGTATCACTACTCGCGCTATCAGCGTACTGATTTCTTAAGACGTTGTCACGTTTCACTATCGTCAGTAAACCGACTTTACAGACAACCATTTTTTTTATCCCAAAATAACGGGCACGGAAACAACACGAGTAACACCGCGGGGCGCTGCTAGTCTTAAATAACTGTATAAGCACCTAGTAAATGTATCTGCATCTGGATTATCCATAGACCAATGAAGCCAATGACCAGTAGGAAGCATACCCAGCATGCTGGTGACATTACCGCTCCATACGACGAAGCTAATACGTAAAAAAAAAAAGTAAAAACCCCTGTCTAGTGGTGTGTGCTGTGTTGCAGCAGCCACTACTTTTCTAAAACTAAGTTCACATATAATACATTTACACATTGGATAATTGGATAATTTAAAATGCGGTCGCCAGATTCTTTATGGAGTTGAGTGACGAGACGATCTAGATATAAGCAACATGCCTGCCCATAACAACACAATGTCACACAGCTATTGAAAGATAAAGACACCAAACCGTTACATAGCACTGCACTCGTTATCCAGATATACAAGATAGATGAAAATGTTTAGTTTGGTAATAAAGGCTTAAACGAAACATAACATTTGTAACGGGCCGGCGAAAGGAATCTTGCATAATGAATGTCCGCCGCCCTGCACTAAATTAAGATGATGAATGATAAGCGGAGTTACTTATTGTTTGACCGGATTTGTTCAGTCAGCGTGTTTATTTCACGCGAAAGGTGATTCCAATTCAGCGTTATATAATTACTAGCAGCTAGCAGTGCCCCGCGGTTTTACCCGTGTAGTTTCCGTTGTTCCCGTTATTTTTTCGGGATCAAAAGTAGCCTATGTGTTAATCCAGAGTGTCAGCTGACTCCACACAAAATTTTATTTAAATTGCTTCAGCCGTTTAGACGTGAAGAAGTAACAAACTCACACACTCACAAACTTTCGCCCTTATAATATTAGTTTTTGCAGCATGCACCTAGATAACTAACACACTTTTGCCAGTTATTGTAGCGCCAAGCAGTAATGTGCACATATTACTATGATCTGGTTTGGAGTGCAATGTTTCCAGTGAAATTACTGGGGAAGAGCTAAATCATTTTATGTCTCTGTGTGCATTGCTAAGCATTAATATGGACTCTTCGTGTTCATTTAGCTACGTGATACCATACTGTGCGTGTTTTTGATTCCACCACTCAAAAAAACATTATTTAGTTTTGCAAAAAGCTCGTGGCAAGTCGAAGCAGATAACAAGAGATCAGTTCTCAAATCAAAGAAAAACTATAGTTGTCCCATACTTTTTAGGGGTTTGGTCTGCCAAACTTACAGCCGTAACATTTTGATATGCCGCTGAGAGCTACAAAATGCACCCCGATAAGTGGGCCAGGGTCTTCTATAGAGTGGAAGCCTTCGGTCTATCGACGCTAGGGCCGTCTTCCGACGCGATGTAAAAATGAGCTTTAGAGCGTTTAAAAATATTGAACAATGGAGGCTCAGGACCGGGTTAAATGGAGGGAATTGCGAGAGACTTTTGCCTAGCCTCGGAGCAACTAGGTTAATAAAGAAAAATACTTTGTAGTCAAAATGAGATAGTGTATAACTCGCCTATTTTACATTCCAGACTAAAATGAAAATTTCAGTTCGTTCTGATTAGATTTTCTATCCATACTTTCACATCTACAACATTTGTAGGATAGGTTTGTTCACTTAGACTCCTCAGTCAAGTAAATGGATATCGTTAATGTACCTACCTACAATGATTACTAAATCTTTTGTTTTGTTTCAGGAAATCGCTGCAATTCTCATCAGCTTCGACAAACACAGCGAATGGCAGTCCAAAGAAGTCAAAATTCGGTAAGCATAAGAATTAAAATTTAGAAAATTATTACCGGAAAGAATGATTTTGTTCAAAAATTTTGACTACATTTAAAAAAACTACATTAGCTAGTAGTCAGTAATAATAGCAGACAGTCCTGTAGGCTGAAGGATGAGACTATATGGGATATGCTGCGATACAGAAGATGTAATATTGTGAGAGCTATTACCAAATTTGATGCAAGCCGAAAACTTGTCATATGCCTCTGCTATTATATCCCAACGCGGAGGTGTAGACCTGGTTGGTGAGTAGTCCACATCGCTGCCACCAATCTCATCACAACAAATCAATGACATCATAATCACTATCATTACCACTGGAGCTTCTATGTGAGCACCCAGAGCCTTACTTCCGTATTTCTTCTCGCCAATGGGCTGTCTCTGGTGAGCGATATTATGGGAAATACACAAAATGTAACTAAAATAAGTGGGACGTCAGTGCAAGAGTGAAAGCCCCAAAAAGCAAAAAGAGTGAAATTTTGAATAAAAAATGGATTAATCAGATAAATGGCTTTGATGTCAATGACGCTTTTTCTGATTCATACTGTTTTTTTATCACTCAAAAGAAAAAAGAGGGATCTAATATACCTAAAATTCAGTTCACAACAAACTATAGGTAAAGTTAATTTAAATATATTGTGATTGTTTTGCGAAAAAGAAGCACGTTAAAAAAACTACACGACATTTTATTCCTAAACAAAACACAGTTCAATAAAACTTATCGGAACCACAATTGGACTAGATTTACGAAACATTCCCGCGCGAATAAAAGTAATAAACCTCAGTAGAGCAAAAAATACAAAGTACCCTCCAGTCGAAATGAAATTAGAGACTATACGCTCATGTACAATTCATGTCCTTTGTCTTGAAAAACTCGAACCGAATTTTTAAAACTAAATTACAAACCGAATGCACAGAGTAAAATACTATTCACCGCGAAACGGATTAAACTATCAGAAGAGAAGTCGACATTACTTCTATACTTTAGTCTGTGACTGTACCTAATTTGGCGGCCGCATGGGCCCCGTTCTAACTTGTAACAACTCTAAGCAAATTAAAACTTTCACAGTGACTACTGCTCTCTTTGTGCGCGCCTCTGAAATATTAACTCTTTATGGGCAAGCGTTGTACTTGAACATTGCAGTCTAGTCGTACCGTTAAAATTTAATATCGGGGTTGATACCGAAACTTTTTTCGTACGTGATCTAGTTAGCTAGATTTAGTGGTGAGATGAGATTTCCGCAAGTTTTACGAAGTTTTGTAGAAGCTGAAACTTGGGGTTCGTTTGAAACACGATTTGTTTCTTTTCTTCTATTTGTAGAGCGTCTAATCCTAAAGGTATTCTTTGGCACACAACAAAAAGAATAAACAATATTTACGAAATGTATGTGTTTAAGTTACAACAACAAATTCCATATCCATTTAATATCATATCTACTTGTCATCTTTGATTTCATAGCACAAAAGCAAAAATAGCATAAAAAAATAGAAATCTCTAAAGAACCATTAGATTTTTGGATTAAAATGAACTAAGCTTAAAGCTTAAGCTTATGAACTATTCTAAACTCAATTCAAAATGTTCTTAATTCTGCCTTAGTTATTTCGACGTCAATAAGCAACAATCATCTATCAATCATGATTGTTAAACACATTTATTTTCAACAACAACATCAATATTTCTTAAACATCACGTAATGTTATTAAACTGTGTTTACTAACAAATAATTACCTACGACATTAAACACATATTAAGTATATCTGTAATCATAAATTTAAAATTAACTGCCGCATTCGAAATTTGAATATAAGAAAGAAAATGCATATCCTATGCATTTTGTGCTTGAAAAAATATCCAATTAATCACTTTTTCCGTATGTCGATTACAATCGACTTGCCTAAACAATCGGCGTCGCATCCACGAGAAACGCACCGGGTCGGCAGTCGGCAGCGCGACGTCGTGGATTTACTGCGAAGCGTTTGCTAATGGCCCGTCGTGATCTATCGGCGCCGTTTGCGACGGTATTCAATGGAACTTGAGCAGTTTGCGGGCTCCGGAATGCTCATAGGCCGTCTTGGTCACCAATAGTTTACTTGACTTACCTCAAATGTACCAGATGTCGGACCTTGCTGTTTATCAACGGGGTATGGAACGCAGTTCTAGCTGTAATGCTAATTGACCGCATCAGAAGAACCACACTGCGTTCTGACCATAACCATACTGGTTGCGGCTAAATAGCCGTTTCATATGCGGCTATGGCTACGGATAAATAGGATAGAACTCGGGGTGAATTCATAAAAAAACTACAGCAGCACTAAGTAACTCTTATCCAGTGGTTTTTATGGCAATACCTTTTGAAAGAACGAAAAGCATTATAGTGGCCACGCGCCTTTCAAATCTGTGGCTTACATTATTTGTTAAGATTAGCCAATTTCATCCTTCAGCGTACTGATTTAAAGTTGAATTGAGTTTGACAAGTCTATAGTGACATAGTCTTGTGTTAAGCGCACCCACCGCAAAGATCGTCGCTAATTCGTTGGGCTAAGATGGATTTAAAATGTTGGTTTGTGATTCTGGCTTCCACACGGTGGAAGTCAGCAACAGTTTTCTTGTAATTTCTTTAGAAACGTTTATACTAAACTTTACTTACTAGAAGATTTACTTTACCACATTTACTACATTACCTGTTCTGGTTTGAAATGCATTTTTTTTGAGAAACAACATGGTAAAAGATAAATTATTTTATGTCTCCGGGTGATGAACACCGTGGAATGCTGGATAGTGTTTGTTTACTACTCATGTAGTCAAATAGTTTCGTGGCATTGTGTCTGTATAGGCAGGTGTACTGCTTACTATCAGGCGCATGTCTTGTTCGTCTCATCATTTTACGTGTATACAAAACAAGTAGGCATCGGTAAATCCTCAGGAAAAGAGTAAAACCATTACAGATCTATCAGGTATATTGACCTTCTAGTTATACCGCTATATAACTACTATTCTCTTCGCGTTCCGAGAACTTTGAAGGTCTACCGTTACTTAATCAGGTAAAACGTAGAAAGAAAACACTTTATCAGGTTTAAGTAGAAACACCAAAAGGAACTCGGTAATTTAGGTCGCAAAGTTGCGAACTCTTTTGCTATTCCGACTCGAATCCCATCGGGGTAACTTTAAATAAATCATTGTAATTGTGGCCACAATGTTTGAATTTCCATGTAAAGTTCTAAGTAACGGTATTACTGAAGTTTGGCCTATTCAAGTTTAAAATTATGTCGGTTATTTACCGTTCTAAAACATTGTGAAATGTTCGTGTAGTTTTTGTTAATGATTGAGAACACGGTCGCGAACTTTTTAAATGATGGCAAAAGTTTCCTTTTTTGCAATTTTTTTTTGTAAATGATGAAAATGAAAGTTTTGCGAATTGTAAGGTTTCCTGAATAGGTTACGGTTTGAATGTTGTTTGTCACGTTAACGTTGCATTTTCACAGCCTTGGGTAAATAAAGCAAAAATCCTGTTCGTATTTGTAACGTTAGTTGGATAACTATCGTTACAAATAGGAAAGTTTGGTATTTGCATGTTTCTTGATTAATATCAGCGAAACGTATCAGAAAAAAAGATCAAGAAAAGAAGCAGGGTGGAAATTGGTACATAGTTTTATTATAGTCTGAAATAGCACAAACTACTTTTTATACTGAAAAAATAATGGGAACGGGAAGTACGCGGGTAATTTTACCCGTACTTTTTTACTTCCCGTTCCCATTATTTTTTCCTCGTCGTAAAAACAAAACAGCTGACATTTGGAAGTTATGTTATAGTCTGGAATAGCATCTAGACCACATTTTACTCACACTGTGTATTGTGTTAGCATTTGCTAATTGCACAATACACAGATGTTAGATGTAGGTTAGCATATGCAACCTACTAAATGTTCCCACTGCTGGGACTAGCGGCCTTCTCTCGCAGGGTGAGAGTCACCACGCTGGCCCAGTGCGGGTTGTCGGATGACATATGACTTCGAAAGATTCTGAGTACATGTCGGTTTGCTCACGATGTTTTTTTTTACTGTTTTTAAGCTTGCAATATACACACAGTTTCAAAAAGACAGTGGTGCGCGTGGTATTGAAACCCGTAGACTCCACATCGGCAGTCGCCGTTCTCCCGACTAGACCACCCGTAACTTCTCCCGACGTGGTTGAGTAATAAATATTCTTTCACATTTACGATATTAGTGCGATTTTCGACAGTCAAAGAAACCAAATTAAACGAATCCGTGAGAAATAAAGCGCTAACTGTCGCGCTGACGTTAGCCCCGCTCGCCGCCGGTTTATGGCGCCGTAACGGCCGGATTTACGGCGCTTCCACCCGATACCCGGACTCCGGTTCATATAATAGCTGTTTAACTAGGGACGAGAGGACATCGCTAATGTCCGGATGTTTTTTTTACCCTATTAGTGTTATAAATGTTAATGTTTGGATGTATGTTACTCAATCATAACCGATCGGGGTGATATATTTGGAATACAGATTACTAGATTGTAGTCTGCAAGAACACATAGGCTACTTTTTATCCCAAAATATAACGGAAATGGGAACTACGCGGGTAAAACCGCGGGGCACTGCAAGTTGTCTTATAAAGTCTATTAACTCCAATTAAAACTATCCTATCTTTGTTACTTAGTCTTAGTTATAATAAATATCACACTGTGTGGAAATTTAGTTAAAATCGGTAAGACTCCATCGCAGACAAACAACGTAACGCGTAATTTAAATGATATGATAAAGTGATGAGACGAGCAGGACACATGCCTGATGGTAAACGTAACATAACATAACATGGCAACATAAGCCTGCCCATTACAGGACAGTGACACGCAACTATTGGATATTTTAATAAGTTAACATTATTGAGTTTTTTTAATGTTTTACTCATTAAACTAGCAACGGTAAACTTTTATTTTAAGCAACTTATAATAAACTAGCGGCCCATTCCGGCTGCGCTCGGATATTGTAATTTAAAAACTATTAATCGAAATAAAAACTACCCTATCTCTCAGGACCAGACTGCTCACGGTGTGCCAATTTAATTTAAAATCGGTTAAGTAGTTTAGGAATCCATCGCGGACAAACATCGTGACAGGAGATTTATATATATTAAGAAGATTACTACTTATAGTTATTACTTATATTAAACATGTCCCGTTGACATACCGAAATTCAGTATGTTATGTGATGCTATTATTTTACATAATAACCTAAAGTTATTACAGTTCCTAACCTCTCGCTTGAACCCTCCATCGCGATATTGACCGCTAAAATATGCATTGGAAAACAAATAGATCTAATACCAATACATCGAAAAAGTTCATGCTAACACTAAGAACGAAATAAAATATCTATCTTAAATAAATATATATTGGTGGACATTTCACATACAACACAATCTGACCCCAAACTAAGCAAAGCTTGTTCTATGGAAGCCAGTTAGTTGATTTAATACATAAATATAGTTGTAAATACATACTTAATACATAGAAACACCCAGACACAATACAAATATACTTATAAATATATTCATCACAGAAATATTTGCACTGGATGGGAATCGAATCGACGACCATCGCAACCATCTTTTCGTGTATTTGTGAAAATAAATAATAAGACTTTTAATTTTTGTTGTTGCATGCAATTTGATAATTATATTACGCATAAAATTAAAATCTACTTACTCCTTTATGCTTTATTTTATAGTTACTGAAACATGTTGTAGGTAGTCCGATTTCTCTGGCCCATATTTATTTTTATCGCAAGAAACAAGCCTTATCCGGCCAAAATAGGCTTGGCACACCCCTAACACCATAATAATAGCTGCTTAGCTCCAAATGCCTTAGTTCCCAAACACAGCAATTTCACATTTTTAACCTTGAAACTAGTTTAATTACAGACTTTGCCTGCTTTATGATCTGTCTATACGACTGTGTTAGATGTGCTTTTGTAGGACCAAAGTTAAATTGGAGCAGCGTAATATAACATTTGGTGTCTCACGGTTTTTATGGCTTAAGTTGTGAATAGAGTTGACATAATTTTGTACTAAGTTGACATGCTTACAAAACCAATTCATTTTCTAAAATTATTTTTTAATAATTTCAACTATTTTGTGGAAAATTATAATGATAAGTTATTTTTTTTATAAGTAGGAAAATTATGGTTGAAGATGTTATCATCTTTAACCTATTTTTTAGGGTTCCGTAAAACGTAAAAACGGAACCCTTATAGATTCGTCATGTCTGTCTGTCTGTCTGTCTGTCTGTCTGTCTGTCTGTCCGTCCGTATGTCACAGCCACTTTTTGCCGAAACTATGAGGACTACACTGTTGAAACTTGGTAAGTAGATGTATTCTGTGAACCGCATTGAGATTTGAACAAAAAAAAATAAAAAAAAGATAAATTAGGGTTGCCCCCCATACTGAGAACAGAAACTCAAAAAAATTTTTTTCATCAAACCTACACGTGTGGGGTGTCTATCGACAGGTCTTCAAAAATGATGTTGAGGTTTTTAAAATCATTTTCGTCTACACTGAATAATTTGCGCGAGAGACACTTCCAAAGTGGTAAAATTTGTGTCCCCTCCCTCTAACTTCTAAAGTAAGAGAAAGAAAAATCTAAAAAAAATATATGAGGTACATTACCGTGTAAACTACCAACGAAAATTAGTTTGAACTCGATCTGATGAGTAGTTTTTTTTAGCACGTCATAAATACACTATTATTGAAACTTCGATCAAAGTTACAACGAACTACAAGAACTATGTGTACTATCTATATTATGTTACATGCTGCAACGGAACCCTTCATGGGCGAGTCCAACTCGCACTTGGCCACTTTATTTTATAAACCAATTAGAGTATTAAAAATTACTGTACCTAAACGATTTTTTTTACTTCTATCCTATTTTTTTGTACCTATATTTTATTCACTGTTACAGTCGTTCTACTAGTATTATAAATGCGAAAGTTTGGATGTATGTTGCTCAATGCTCACGCCAGAGACTAAAAGTATCGAGTAAAAATTTGGAATACAGTTATGTCATAGTCTGGATTAGCATACAGGCATTACAGGACTTTTTAGTGCGAGGAAACAACGGAAACGATACTACTCGGGTACAACCGTAGGCCACTGCTAGTTACTACATACATTTATATGATTCTATGTTTACATTAAGTTACACCGTGTAATCAGCATAACAAGAAACAAGACATAAGTATATTACGAAAACAATTCTTTTTTTTTTTTTTTTTTTTATTTAAATTTTACAGCTCCACAGACTCCGGGGTCTGTGACCTTTGTCAATCGTTTTCTTTTTGTTACATGAGTCTTGGATTGGAGAAGAAAAGGAAATAGGGGAGAGTAGGGAACATTTTCTTGCTAATTCTAGGACTATTTTATTTTCTAAGTCGCCTCCTCCCGGCTCAGCGCCTCCACCACGACTGCATTTCTATCCTTGATGGATCATTATATCCTTGTGTTGACTGACAACTTGCAGTTTGTTTCAAAGCACAATATTGTAAGGTATCGTAAGGGTAGGTCAAGAGGTAATAATGCTGGAGAGTAGATATCACAATAGAAGACTCTAAAGTGCCAATGGCAGCTATTTAAATCTTGGAGTTTGCTGAGGAAAGGCGTCGTCGACGATTATTTCTCTCTTATATATATTAACGTAACGACGTAAAAATTTGCGTATTTGTTGCACTATCACGTCAAAACGGCTGTACAGATCGGGTTAAAATACAGTTAAATTATAGATATACATTATAGACAGAACATAGTTCCATTATTACTGTTATAACATATTTGCTCGTAAAGGGTCTCTTATTGGACCAATTTCTGTATTGTAATGTATCTTATTACGCACTAGTGCTGTAATGTGTAATGTAAAACGCACGGTTTCAAAATGCTCCGTCCACAGACTAGGTAGAGAGATATGCTTCGTCTAAAACGAACGGTACCTTTTTAAATCTTAGTAAAGAGTTTTTATGTCAGAAAAGTGTGGTCAACATTTTATGAATAAAATTAACTTTGAGAGGCAAAATATAATAAAGAATTATTAAATTCGTTAATTTAATTAATTTAGACCATAAATTACCTTAATTTTTCTATAACAAAACACAAAAATATTAATTTACTTTATTATTAATGGCACACCGGCTGGTTCTGTGCCGTTGCTTAAAAAAAAAAGGCGCCGATGCGCGCGCATTGCTAATCTGTGATCCATAGTGATTACTTACTCTGTGCTATGATCTGTGATCAAGTAAATAATATTCCGCGCGTTTTTTTTCGCTGTATTGTTTTTATTTGAAAATGTCGTCAGAATTTTGTTTATTTCCTCGCAAATATGTTATAAAACGTCGTATGACATACGTGCGCTTTGATAATTACAGCCTCTGCTAATTATAGCTCTCGCCTTCGGCTCGTGCTAGCAATAAAGCCTCGGCTGTAATTATCAACTTACCGCACTTATATCATAATGCACTATTACATTACTTATTGTCACGGGAAAATTACAGGGACGGGAACTAGGTGAGTAAAACCTAGTTGTTCACAATCAGTGTTACAGTAAGTTATAATTACTAGTGGTAGGACTCTTGGCAGAGTCCGCCTGGGGTAGTACCACACGTTTGCCAGTTATTCTACCGCCAAGACCAGTAATGTGCAAACATTACTGTGTTCCGGTTTGAAAGGGCAATATTACCAGAGAAATTACAGGTCTTAGAGATATAATATCTAAAATCTCTGTGTGACGAGCGCAGTGCAGTGCTAGGTAATGATTTTTACTCTTCGTGTTCCAATAGCTGCTTGTCGCTGTGCTGTTTTATGTGACAGGCACATGTCCTGCTCGACTCGTCACTCTATATTATAAAAAAAAAGTTGTTATGTACAGAACAGGTCCAGGTTCGACTACCAATTCCCTTGGTAGAAAGTAATATTGTGGCCGATGTTGAAGCCCGTAGTTCTGGAAAGAATTATAGACTCGGCTTGAAGACACCAGCTCGTCTACCGCTTAACTAAAATGGCTATGGCTTTGCTCTTACTGTCTTTATCATTTCAAGCAAAAAGAAAAGAGAAAGCAATATCTAAGCTTAAGCAGTTTTAGTAAGGCGGTAGACCCCCAGGTGTTAGGTTTCTTGGAACAAGGGATATTTAACAAGGATTACCATGAAACACAATAACAAAATTACCTTGTTGTCTGTTAGTGTTAAAAAAATCTGGATCTGATTCGTGGAATCAAATCTTTTATTACGAACCGGTGATAGGTGATCTATATAGGGATGATATTTTTACGCAGTGTTTCATATTTTAATGTTTTATTGGCTTGTCAAAGTATTGGCAGTAAACATTTGAAAAGCCAATAAATTGTGTTTTAGCATTTATTGTCGTAGTAAAAGCTATATAACAAGTTATTGTTTTGTATTTGGAATTGGATTCACGTTTTTAAATGAAACATAATCAGCCTAAGAAGTTAAAACAAAGACTATTAACCGAGTTTGTAAAATATAAAAAAAGGTATTTACTTACTAACATTGAACAAAATGATCGATTCTAATGTATGTTTTTTTATCGATATAGTTAGACTTTTCTTGATCAAGCTCTATTTATAACCTCGATTGTAAGAACCACCACATTTATCACCCCAATCAAACACTACAAGAACGATGAAACGAAACAGTGCACATGACTAGCAAATACTCGATTAAATCATTCGATTAAATCTCTCGATACTTGTCCGACGTATTTATGGCATCGATTACTGTGATGGAGGTAGAAGATTCGAATTAACGCTGACGAATCGGGGTCTAACGCTTTACTCGATTGGCACTGATCGGGCTCTGTTCTAGGACAATATAGGTCGAGAGCAAGCTGTAGAACGTTTGTTAACTGGGCACTGTAGAATTTGAGTTGGATTTTTTGTATAATTTATTTAAATAATAGCTAAAATTTATACACCGGTAGAGGTTTGTTACTATTTTTGCAAACACTAATAAACTAATTGCGATTAAATTTGATAAAGAGATAGATTAAGTCTGGAATAAAATACTACTTTTGTCGTACATGTTAGTTATTGTTGAAGCTGGAACTACCCAGGTAAACTAAAATGACATATGTATGTAAGATTTATAGCTATTGAATATCACTCATATTTTTGCTGTAGTCTTGACACTAACGATTTTATTTATTTTCTCCGAAAAATCAATACCCAACTTCAATCTAAAATTAACCTGACCAAATTTCACAAGAAGCCATTCCTAAGTCGTCTAGATAAATGAAAGCAAATTTTAGTTCTTGTAGATGTTTCAAAAACCACCACACCGATTTTAATAAAATTTGTACGAAACCACCCCCAAACTGCGATTGATCTACCAAAAAAAATTCAAATTGATTCTCGATTCGAAAGCAATCGAGTAAAGTAAATAGAAAAAAAACATAAAACCGAACTGAGAACCTGTTTTGGAAGTCAGTGAAATATACTCGTATCTCAAAAAATCGAACCCAATATTTTTTGCGTTGTCAGCTCTTAGACTAGAACGTGATTGTGTAAGTAGTACAGTGTCAATGTGCCAGCTATCAAACTGATGTAGTGATTCCAACAAAGTGAAGTCTGTCTCTGTCCCTACATTTTCTTTGATAATGTTATGATCATCGCGAAATATTTATATCAGCAAATCGACAAAGAAAGCCAGCCCATTCCATATTTTTACTGATGGGATTTAAATGTTTCTCTCATAAGGAGAGAGAACATTAAAAGCTACCACGTAAGTGCTGAGTGAGGCTTGTCATATATTCTCAAAAGGTGTTTTGACGTGATAACGTCTTATAATTCGATGAAGCCGGCTGCAGGCCCACAAAACATGACGTCATGTACCGTTACCGTCGGTCGTTACCGTCGGTCGTTACCTCGCCGCATGTTTGTTACAGTTATATTAATTATTTCGACCAGTAGTTCAAGCGGGGATGTAGCTCAGTGGTAGAGCGTTCGCTTTGCATGTGAAATGCCCTGGGTTCGATCCCCGGCATCTAAAAGCTTTTTTGCATTGTTTTGATTGAAAATGACTAAATTCTACTGATTACTTTTTACATACAAATCTATTAAACAAATGAAATTAAAATTTTCTTTTGAAAAATGCTACCGTTCCATCAGTATTTTCTTAAGACGTTGTCACGTTCTATCGTCATTCGACAGTAAACCGACTTTACAGACAAACATTTTTTTTTCCTTTTCTCAAGTAAAATACTCCATTCCTTACAAATTGAAAAATGCATGTTTTAGGCCGTTCGATGTAACAACTTTGTTTTTTTATTTTAGTTGAGTGACTTTAATTTTAAACATACAATGTGACGTCCACAGCCAACGCTTGACCAGCGTAATAGATATAAATAAATAAATAAATATTAGTGGACAATTCACACACAACACCATCTGACCCCAAACTAAGCAAAGCTTGTATATGGTTGTAACTATGTCCTTATGATAGAAAACATTTTATGTTTCAACTGTGGAAACATGAAATGGTCTTTGTTTGCTACAAAAGTACCAGAGTAGATAATTTAGAGTAGGCTTACCTACTTCTTGGTCTACGCCCTAGATGATAGTCCGATAGTCCGTGTAGGCCATCGGGTAATCTGGGTAAATGTCTCGGTGCCATTGACTTTGCTGAGTGGCTACCGTGGGGCTTATCCGATTTTACGTCTATTGTATCGGTCACAACGCAAAGGTGCTGTTTTAACGGTCAGAGCTTTTATTAACAAAACTAAATTACAATGAGAACTAAACTTTCGCGATTTGAACGTCAAGGTCATTAGTTAAGTCAAAATAGTAATAAAATATCAAAAAAAACCATTAAATAGTAATAAAGTAATTAAGTCCTGTATAATGAGAACTAAACTACATAGGTACCTAATTGTCTACTTACACCAATTGTTTTTATTCATCCATTGACCGATGAAGATCTAAAAATAATCGAGATAATCAAGCCCACTACCAGTCGGAAGCGTTCATGCTGGCAGCCATTGTTTGCTTCAGCCAAGTTACGGCCGGTCTAGTCGTGAGAACGACATCCGCCGATCTGAAGCCCCTGGTCCGAATTCCACACGTACTACTGCAGTTTCGAAGCCATTTGCTAAATGTTGTTAAATTAAAAACGGCAAAAGAAAACATCGTCAGAAAACTGACATGTTCCTAGAGTCTTTTGAGGTCATGTGTCATCCACCAACCTGCACTGGGACAGCGTGGTCGATAAAGGCCTTGACTCTCTCCTTGCGAGATAAGGAACCTAATCCTAGCAATGGGAACATTTAGTGGGCGGTTTACGCTCACGCAAGACTTGCTCAAACCAAATTCCTGTCTAGCGTTTGGTTTGAAAATGTTCAACGTCAGCGTCGTCCGAGACATCAAACGTGCTTAACAAGACAAAATTGAGCTAAAGTCGGGTTTTGTGAAACGGCGCTAAATATTTGTATTTGTTTTTAGCGGAGTTAAACGATACAGCACATTCAAGATTTTTTCCCACTTTTTCAGCAATTTTTTCCGATCGGCAATCAATTAGAATTCGAACCAGATATTCCGCTGACGCGATATCGCAAACAGATTGGAATTGTGTCAAAATTATAAAAGCAAATGGCGCAAACGCTGGAGAGATAGCAATTAAAACAGTTACTTCCAATTTGTTATTTTATAACCGACTTTTAAAAAAATTGTTTTTTTCTTCTGCTAGATTTTGTTTCAAATTTAAGTTGTATGTAAAATACTTACATATATAGCATTTTATGCTATATAAATATTTGACGGAACTGTGTTTCATACTCTCCAAAACTATCAGATTGAGTTGGAATACGTGAATGTCTTTCGGAACTTGTATAAGACAACCAAATACTATGCAGGTAAAGAATGCATACCTATACTCACTCACCAAGCATATAAAACATATAACCCAATTAAACGGGGGATGCGACAAGGAGACAACATTTCTCCAAAGCTTTTCACGTTTGTTTTAAACGAATTGTACGACTATAGACAAGCATTCTGTTGGTAGAATAACAGCTGGGTGGGTACGATGACTACCTTTAAATGTAATAAATATATTCCAGGTAATCAAGCTACATATTAGAGTTCGATATTTATTTAATATTATTCAAATTGTTGTTCAAATTTGACCTATGTTTTTAGAAATATAAAACCTACAATTCAGATTAATTGTCACAAAATTTGAGTCAAACGCCATCGAAGACCTCAATATCCCCATCTTGACGTCACGTCTCCCTTTAATCCTATCATCAGCTTATCTCAATTAAATTTTCACTCGAATTGCTTTCCATAGAACAGACAGAACTAATAGAAACCAATTTATCGTTAGCAAACGGTACATAAATCAGGAGAACAAATAAACCGAGGCCGCCCGTCGGCAAACAGTAGTGGTGAGCTACTGGCTTCAGATATAACGAGTAGTCCACTGCTTTGAAGTGTATCGAGTCATCGTCGATACTCGATAGAAATAGTGATGTTGCGGTACCCTAACTAGACTTGGGATAACTAGACGTCTATTTTAAAGGTTCCTAATACGTGACGAGAACATACAATTTCGAAGCTGGATGTTATACATAGTATGTTTGTGTACATGATTGTTACTTTTTCAAAGGAAATACAACTGAAGTGGTCTGCTTGAAATTTGGAACTACACAGTAGTTTTCGCTGTAATCAAATTTTATTAAAAGTATTTTAAAAAAAACAGGTAGCCGTTCGCTCCGGCTTCTGTGTCCACCGGACATCAGACCTCATCGTTTTTTTAAATAGTAGGTAAAGTAATGAGACGAGCAGGTGCTAATGGTAAGCAACAGGCACTGCACTTTTCACCAAGAAATATAAGATGTTTTATGTCTATGCCCTGTAATTTTACTGGAAACATTGCCCTTCAAACCGGAATACAATGAAACTTTCACAATACTACTTGGCAGTACAATGTCGTTGTTACAGACAAAAACAACAGGCATAATGACAGTCAAACGTATTACAATAGCTTAAAAACATATTTGCGTATTTCTAAGATAACTAATCACTAAAACCCCACCGTTTATAGAATGTAAACAATAAAGGGTGACATTTATCAGCGTCCCGACTCCGGCCAGGGTCAAGGCTCCGTAATCTGGAGGCTTCCTCGACACGGGTCTGGTCTTGACAGATTTCACAGGTTGGAGCGTGGCGTCTGATAAGGCGGCATTTTGTGGTAACAACATTTACGATCGGATTCTTAGCTTACATCATTTTTTACGAAACTACCGCGTCTTTGAGAAAACCGATTTAATTAATATTGTAGTTTTTAATATTTCACGATTTGCATACGTAAGGTCAACTGCGCGAAGACGGCATACTTTATTTTTAAACATAATTAATTGGCTATTTACAAAGCCTCAAAGTGAAATTTGGTAAAATAATGAAATAGTTTCTTTATTTGGAATTATTTGGAAAATAATGATGGTGTAATTAGTAAGTATAAATATGTTACGTGGTTGTCTGGTAGTAATCGTTCTACGCGATAAGGCCGCCAATCGAAATGCTTAGATAACAAAATTTCTGTATTATAAATCTAATTAGCTCATATAACATTTTTCTAATTCACCTTAATTAATATAAAACCAAATTTGAGATACCTGTAAACTGTGGATTAAATTAAATATATATTTTTTAAGTAATTCGATTAATTGCAAACAATACAATATAATAATTATTTTATCTATCTTCCCTTTATCGACGCAACAGATTTATAATAAACGATTTAAAAGATGGTAGGTCACATAGATATATTTAAATTAATAGTTTTCTCTTAAGCCCCACCTCAGGCTCGCGTAATTGGGCAACGGGTAGAGATTCCGGGACAAAAGGGACTGATATATGTTCCAGGACAACCGATACCCATTGGTGTCTGGTATCGACACGCCAATAAATTCAACTTCACCGCGTAGAGACATTGGTGAAGCTGGATGAAATTTGAAATTAACGTAAAATTCTACTGAAGTTGGGCGTACAATTTGTTTACTAAATAATAATCATTTTGACGTGACAACGTCTTATAATTCGATGAAGCCGGCTGCACGCCCGCAAAACATGACGTCATGTACCGTTACCGCGTTACCGTCGGTCGTTACCTCGCCGCATGTTTGTTACAGTTGTATTAATTATTTCGACCAGTAGTTCAAGCGGGGATGTAGCTCAGTGGTAGAGCGTTCGCTTTGCATGTGAAATGCCCCGGGTTCGATCCCCCGGCATCTAAAAGCTTTTTTGCATTGCTTTGATTGAAAATGACTAAATTCTACTGATTACTTTTTACATACAAATCTATTAAACAAATGAAATTAAAATTTTCTTTTGAAAAATGCCACCATTCCATCAGTATTTTCTTAAGACGTTGTCACGTTCTATCGTCAGTAAACCGACTTTACAGGAAAACATTTTTTTTATTTGTCTTTTCGTTACCACCGCCATTTTAATGCTCTCGAAACGATGTCTTTGGGAAGTAGGATATTAATTTGTTGTATCGTGATTAAGTTCTGTGTAATGTTTTAAACAAAATTATTATTATTAACTGACTTTAGTAACTCAGATATATACTTTCACTCTAAATATTTTTGATTTATGTTACTTAATTACTTATTTTCATTCTCAAGACAAAGCTTTTAAAAAAATCTGACAGAGGCGGCGGGAAATTACAGGTGGTCTTGTAAGTTAAGGCTGGTCTATTCGGGAGAACAACAAAATACAAATACAAAATGCATATGCGTAATTCAACTAACTTTAAAACGGTGAAAGAAAACTGACATGTACCTAGAGTCTTTCGAGATTATCTCTCAACCAACCCGCACTGTACCATCGTAGTAGATTATGTTGTTGACTTTCTCCTTGCGAGAGAAGCCTTCAAGTCAGCCAGCAGTTGAAGAATTTTGTGGGCTGCTTATATAATATTATGCATTATTCTCTAATTCCAAGCTAAAATACAAAGAGAGCGATAGCAGAACCATAACCGTTTCAGTTCGGCGTCAGACGTGTCGTACGAAACTATGCACGGGCTGCTAGACACTTATAAATCTATCTCAATCGAACCGCTTTTCCCAACAAATCGCTCCGCACCAAGCCCCCAGTGAACTAAAGGTATTAAAATGCATAGCGCGGCGAACACTTAGCCGTTGCAATTAAATTCGCGGCCCGAGCTCCTCGTAATTGATTTCGGATAGTGTAGAATACCAATGCGAGTGTTTCCTTACAAATTCAATCGATTCCTGGTACGGGGCATTTGGGAAACGACTGGATAAGGTTGAAATGTTGAAAAAAATACGTGTTTTAAGAACCATGTAGTTATTTCTTGATACATCATCTAATTGAAGTGATCACTGAGTCAAAAATGTAGCATTCTAGTTTGTCTGGCAAGTAGATTATGGAAATATATGGTACACGTGTTTTTTGTTTATTAAATTATGAAAAATTGAGAAAAATATTGACGCTTGAAAAGCAGAAATTACCAAGTGACACTTTGACAGCTTTACACCAGAGCATTTTAAAATTTTTACGTATTTTGAGAAAAAGAAAAACAAATGAATTATAATACCACACCACTCACTGCCTTTTCTTATTACCAGGTTCTAACGCTCAAAAGGTTATCTGGAAGAGATCGCTATTAGCGATAAGATCACCTTTTGTGCCCAAAATGTTCTAATTTTTAAGTATTATCATTGTATTCCTGTATTGTTTTGTGGTATAATAAAGTGTTTTGTATTGAATTGTAATACATTTTTAAAAATCATAAATCTATATTATGGATTATAGAACTTCAGGATTTTGATATATGATAGGATTTGGATTTTGGGTTTTGACGTTACATCTTTGTAAAATCGTAGTTATACGTGACGACACTCGAAACTTCTGAGCATTATATTTTCGTATTTTTTTGTTTGAGAAACAAAAGAAAACTTAAGCGTTTAATATTCTTTGATAATCTGACTGAGAGACGTATTCGTTTTTTAATCACCAAGTCACCATACCTATTATGCTTCTATTATGTAACAAAATGGGGCTAGGCTGGTGTTCTTAATTCAATCATAGTCACGTGAGTTCTTGCTGAAGTCAGCGAATTTTTCATAATTAAATCTGAATCGGAACGAAACAGAGTAATTGCAGGTGGTTGTGACTTGTGACTGGTGTTACTAACGACTTTCTTTGAATAATGCTCTTACCTTACCAGGGTACCGTGGCCGAGAAACCACTTAAATTAAAATACCAAATGTACAACAAATATATTTTTACGATACCACACCTTTGCCAGTTATTCTACCGCCAAGCATTAATGTGCAAACATTACTGTGTTCCGCTTTGAAGGGCAATGTTTCCAAAGAAATTACAGGGCTTAGAGATATAACATCTTAGATATCTGGGTGACGAGCGCAGTGCAGTGCTAGGTAATGATTTGGACTCTTCATGTTCCAACAGCTGCGTGTCACTGTGCTGTTATGTGACAGGCATGTTGCTTACCATCATGCACATGTCGTGTTCGTATCGTCACTTTATGCTACAAAAAAAAACATGCTGTTGTATGGCTTAAGCTTCAAACTATAAATAATAATAATAATAAATAAATATTGGTGGACAATTCACACACAACACCATCTGACCCCAAACTAAGCAAAGCTTGTGCGATGGCGGCCAAATAGCTAATATAATACTTATATAGTTTTAAATACATACATATTATACATAGAAACACCCAGACACAGTGCAAACATTTGAATTCATCACACAAATATTTGCACTGGGTGGGAATCGAACCCACGACCCTCGGCTTTGCAGGCAGAGCTACTACCCACTAAGCCACGAGGCCAGTCTAGTTTATGGACTAGTAGAAACCTACTTATTTATACGAGTAGTAGTGCAGAGTCCAGCTGAAAGTAATAATATCAGTGCCAGTTGCTTTACCACCTACATACATTCATGCGTTTTGATTTGGAAAGGCACTGTTTCCGGTAAAATATAAAGCAAGGAAATTAATCATCTTATATCTCTCTCTGGGTCATGAGCGCAGTGCATTGATATACAGTGATTTTTGAGTTTTGGATTTATAAACTTAAGAGACGGAACCTTCTGAAGATATCTACTTTACACTTGACCAGTTTTATTTGATACTACGTATTTGTTTTTTAATATTGTAGAATTATGACGTCGAAAGTGCTACGATATTGCTACACTGTAGCAGGTGTCGTAGAAGCGATAGCTACGTTAAATATTACTACTGGAATATTGATAAGTTCTGTTGACCTATAAACCTTAAAATAGAATAGTTGAAAACCTTGAAGTCTGGGAAATTGTAGTTGTGTGTTTCAGGATTACGTTTAAATAATTAAGTTATATATATGTATCGCTTTTTTTTAGAGGGCTTTGTCGAAAGACAAGCTGTTTTGTAGATACCAATACACTTTAGTAGAGGTAGGACTCTTGCCAGAGTCCGCCTGGGAAAGTACCACACTTCTGCCAGTTATTCAACCGCCAAGCCGTAATGTACAAACATTACTGTGTTCCGGGTTGAAGGGCAATGTTTCCAGTGAAATTCCAGGGCTTAGAGATATAACATTTTAGATCTCTGGGTGACGAGCGCAGTGCAGTGCTAGGTAATGATTAGGACTCTGCATGTTTTAATAGCTGCGTGACACTGTGCTGTCTTCACTCTTTATTAAAAAAATAAATAATACAACAAACGAATAGTTATAAAAATAAAATAAAAATTAAGTTTTTGGTAATCTGACTTAAGGTTTTTGTATTGTTTTATGTTTTTTTATGAACAAACCAATAAAAAATCCAAGAAAAAAAGCAAAATTGTCAGAATGTTACATATATGCATCTGCATGATTTAATACCACCTTGCCCTTTTTTGTATCGGACTTCTCGTAACTCGAAGAACCGGCACCGTTTCATGGTTGATGTTTCAAACAAAGAACACGGGCAAAGAGGTTTGACTCTACTTTTGTGATAAGAACGTCTAGGCTGTGGAATGAGTTGCCAGAGTGGGTTTTCCCTGATAGTTATAATCTTGGTGTCTTCAAATCGAGAGTGAATCGGTTTCTTCTAGATAAACACGCTCCATCGTAGACCGCATCGTCGCTTAACATCAGGTGAGATGGCGATCAAGTGAAAACCTATAAAAGTTAAAAAAAAACAGAGGTAATTTTAAACCCGCTGTACTCATTTCATTACTTAACACAGTAATCAAACAATCACAGTACAACCTTATTATTAGACCCAAGTGACATCGAAGTAAGTAATGGCGTATTAGCATGCTTGTTCGATGTGATTAAGCACTTTCTTAGTAGTGACTTGAAGTTCATATTTATTCGTTCAAGTAGGCATTGAGCAAATACAGCGTTGAAAAGCTAACCTATTATGTAATAAGTGAACGAGCGAAGGAACTTGAAAAGGTGCCACTGGTTTGTGATTTATCTATTAGTTACAATTACTTAGAAAGTTACAGCTAGCACCAACATATTTTGAGTAAAGTTATAGAAAGATAGATTGGAAAGAAGTTCCTTGGGATAATATTGAATTAACGCAACAATTTTATATTATATTTCACTCGTGGTACCTACAGCACTCAAGGATTCCGTGCATATCCAACCGTAATCCGTGATTTCTGAGAATATCACGTTCAAACAAAAACCGCTTCAGGTACCTGCTACGCCATCTGGCATACATGTATGATGATGAAGAGATGGCAAACAGATTGTGGGAACCCCACAAACTTGGGGTTAAGTTTCTATTAACACCCCACACATGTGCCAAAAATAAAATTGCATCCTCTAAAAATGGCAATTCTCATGTAACATGGACATCAATGGACTAAATATATCTTTCATTCAGCTTGTCGAATACCTAATTAGCTAATGGTGTCGAATACTCGTCGAGAATACATAAGTAACAAGTTGGGAAGTTGACAAAAGTGTTTTCGTACAAATCTGCAACTAAAATATCCAAACAAGCCCTGTTGGTACGGAAATTAGGTTTAAAAACTGATCCAGTCGAGAACGCCATAATAGCAAAGTGTATTTTTTGTTTGTTGAACTTTTCCAATCAACTTTTTAGAACGATTTTTGAAGTCTTCGTGAGAAAACTTTAGAACTTCATTGTTGAACTAAATTTAATTCATTGAACTCAAATAGCTGTGCTAAATGAATAGAGTTTGAAAAAAACATTCATCAAATTAATTAACGGATTTATTTTCTTGCCAATAATTTTCGTAGAATTATATTTATAACAGCGAGGTTTCAGAGTAAACGAACATATCACAGATGTTTACAATTACATAGGTTTTTGCAGAAACAGTTCTACTCATTTCGCTAAAAATTGAAATTAATAAAATTAAATACTCATTGAAACTCAAAAACAAAACATTTGTTCCGGTGTTAAATTGATAAGTTTCCCGTGAATTGAGAACCTCCTTTTTTAAGTAGGGTAAAAAATAATAGAATAATTATGAAAGGAAACCAGCTAACGTTGAAATAAAGAGCGATCATTTGATTTTATTCTCAAAAACCCCAGACAAATAAAATTGTTAGTACACAAATTACTTTAACGACTTATACATGTTTACAACCTTATTGGGGTCGCTATTTTAGTGTCCTAAATAGAGTAGTCTATTTTTTTACCTAAAAATTAAGAAGTGCAGTACGAAATCAAATTAAAAATCGTCACAGATTAGAATCCAACATATGCACGACCTTTGGACCGATTCAAATGTAGGAGGCAAGACGAACTTGTCTAGATAAACCTATAGTTGTTAAGATCATTTTAGAAAATCAAGATTTTAAATAAATACTTTAATAATAGTTTGTGCTATCAAGTGATATCAGCTGAGGATGACCAATGGCACAAGAGAGAGGACATCGGTACTCTGGTCTTTTGACATAGCCTGAAAATGATAACTTTGGTAAAAAATTTAATATTTTGGTGATTTAATATTTGTTTATATAAAGAGAACACAAAATTACATTTGTTCAATTTGTTTTAACTCTGAAAAATTAAACAACTTCAATTAAAAAATTGGGGTTCCCACAAAACTTTGGATTCAATCGGTTCAGTGAATGTTAGCTCAGGATCAACTTATATGCGGTGGCCTAGAAGAGAGCCTAAGGTTTCTAAATTCTAGCTTTGAATCTAGTGTTCGTAGTATCTTTTGAAAATTTGTCCACTTTTTGTGGCTTAACAAAAACATGAGATAACGAACACATACATAAATACATACATCCTTATGATATTATTCACATTTAGCAAATTGCGGTCAACTGTATATTTACGTTTTACATACACACATAAAATAGGTCGTTGGCTAGTTAAAAAAAACCTTTAATGTAAAACCTTCAATGTAAAATTAGGTGAATTTCAAAGAAGCTCGTGTAAATGACGAACTCTTTAATTTAGAGGTAGGTACTATCTATGTTGTGCGATCGCATGCCGAATGCAATTAAAGTCTGCTATCTATGTACCGGTGTCAGGCGGAGTGTGCCATTTTTTGGCCTTTGGTGTAAAGTTATTATAATTCATAACCGTTTCAACTGGCTTAGTTGGCTCAAATTTCATTAGATTTAGATATTTATTCATTGGAAAGTGATGGTTATATAACTTAAAAATATACTATGTCAACGTCAAATATTTGATTCAAGATTAAATAAAAAACAGTAGGGTGCAATCCTTATTATTTAGATTTCTGTGGGTGCAACGGTATGACTAATATTTTACATTGTCAAGTTTTTCTGATTTTCAAATTTGTTAAAAAATAAAATCTGATGATTCAATAATGATGAAACTTTTGCAAACCATGCAAACGTTCATCCTATTTTTATCTTTCAATCCTTTTAACCCTTTTTTTTGTAACATACAGTTAGGTACTTTCACATTTCTAATATTGTAGGGATTAGGATTAGACAATATAGGTACTTGGCTCCTATGTCTATACATTCAAGGTTTGTTTGTATCAGAGCTCATTTCATTTGTGTGAAATATAAACCTGATGTATTATTATCATTAACGATCACAGATTGTGTAAGACTTATTCTGAAATTTCGTAATGGTGGCTCTTGGTTATTTAACTAGTACGAATGGAACCTTAGTTGTCGTGGCGTGACCGATGTTAATTTATCGACAAAAACAATCCTAACGGAGTGCAGTTGCATGAATAATATTAGGTATGTCAAATTTAAAATTCTGACTGTTTTTTGTACGTGTACTTTTGAACGGAACATTGTGCACAACATTTTAATATGTATGACGTCAAAACGTCTTAAAATCGTTTTCATTTTACTAAGAACGTTGTCACGTCAAAAAAGTCACATGACTTTTTTGACGTGACAACGTCTTATAATTCGATGAAGCCGGCTGCACGCACGAAAAAACATAACGTCATGCGGCGTTACCTCGCTCTGAGGCGTTCCATTTAAGGCTTTGAGTTGAAGTTGTCACGTTCAACTATCGTCAGTAACTTTACAGACAACCGATTTTTTTTTTAAATACCTATAGTGTGACGAGACTCACAGGACATGTGCCTGATGGCAAGCAACATGCCTGCCACATAACAGCACAGTGACACGCAGCTATTGAAACATCCAGAGTCCAAATCATTACCTAGCACTGCACTGCACTCGTCACCCAGATATCTAAGATGTTATATCTCTGAGCGCTGCGATTTCTCTGGAAACATTTCCTTAAACCGGAACACAGTAACGATTGCACATTACTGCTTGACGGTAGAATAACTGGGAAAGGTGTGGTACTTCCCCAGGCGGACTCTGCCAAGAATCCCACCACTACAAAACATGACATGTCATTTCACGTTTTAGTTTCGCGTACGTATTGATTAAATGGTCAGAAAGTGTTGCTAGTATTTGTTTTCGTGTCGTAACTGTGATGTTTTTGCAACAAAAACACTACTTGTTAGCTAAAAACTATTTGTATGACAATAAATCTTATGTCCAGATGTCCATGCAAGACGATAGAGTACTACCACCTAAGTAGTGATTTGGACTTTTAATAAACCAAATAAATAGGCAAATTTTGGCCGACACTTCTTTACATAACACTATCTAGCACCAAAATAGCTGCGTGGAACTATAATCTAGGTATAATAATGAATATTGGTAGACAATTCACACACAACACCATCTAACCCCAAACTGAGCAAAACTTATGCTATGGCGGCCAGATAGCCGATATAATACATAGGTATTTATTAAAGTTTATTATTATTATTTATTAGTTTTAAATACATACTTATTATACATAGAAACTATGACGTTAAAGGTAGACGTATCGCTTAACATAAGGGGTTTTATTTTGCTAATTTCATCACTCTAAATTAAAAAAAATATTCACCTTGTAGCAAAAATATTACCTAATTTCAGTTCGTGTATCGTCTGCATAACTCATCTACATTCAATTGAGTTATTTATTCCCTCTTTAGCAACTTTCCAAACTTAATGTTCACCCTTTAGAATTCAGCAGTTTAGGGAAATTAATATTGAAGGAAAAATAGTTTTCCCTCAGATTTGGCTATTAATTTTGATAATTGGATCGTTTTACATAAATATGGCGGAGGGGAAAGGCACACGTTTTACAGCAGTAATTTTGGACCGGAACAATTTTATGGTATAATTTGTGTGATTAATATTTGGATTTTTTATTAATTTCAGTGAATAAAGCGAAGATTATTAGAATTAATTAGGTGAATACTTTCAATGCTTAGTGAATAATTACATGACATTGTATATTTGAATGAAATGGCTCACAATAATGATCAAATTTCACTTAGAAGCTCGTTTGATCATCAATTATATATATTTGTATATTCCTTATTAACCACTTTGGATACAAAAAATGCTATTTTCTGATTTGTATAAATGTTTGGATGTCTTTTTTCGTTTTTTATGTACAAATTTTGTTTCAACATTTTCTTTGAGATTCAATATAATGCTTTCAGTTTCACCCTGGGTTGCAATTTAGGATTATAAACTTAACATTAACCCACTTATTTTTTGAAAGAAAAAAAAACTACTCAGGCAGCGCATTCCACAACATAAGCGTCACTAGATCTTTTATCACTAGAGTTAAGCTTCTTCATTTGAGTCTATAGAGTGTCAACTATGAAATGATATAGCTTCTTTGAGATACGAGCAATCCGATTATAGTGATGATGATGGGGCCACGCAAGATAATTGCTAAACTTCAACTTTGTCGAAAGAATTAATAAGAACAAGAGTACATTTTTGGAAAAAATATCGGCAAACAGTTTTTAAAGGTCTCAATATTCCTGTATCTCAAAGCCGTGTTTGTCAAATCTAACGTCAATTTTATTCATCACGAAGACATCGGTTCACAAAAGCTGGATTAACAACATCTCCGAGCTATAAAACGGCAATTATACCACGGAACCACGCAGAACTACCATAAAAACTCGAACCCAACTCATAACGAAAGACTAATGACGTCCGAAGCTTAGCTAAAATTGAGTAGATGGCAAACTTTTGACAATTTCACATAAATATTGTAAGTTTTTATTTAGGCTATGCTTTCACTCGCGCTTAGAATGTGAATGCGTCTATTTTAGTAGAGGTAAGTAACTGAATTCAGGATCTAAGTTTGGATACAACACAAATTAAAAATTGTAGCTTAAAGTAGCTATGTTTTAGACAAAGAAAATATTATTTAAAATATTTAAATTGATTTTATCTTGATGATGCAATAATCCAGATCAATATACAGATGCATGCATACACAATACAATATATTGACCACAAAAGTCTCAACCGTGTATTTTGAATACTTTACAAATGTAGAATATCTTCGTTTAGTTCTAGAGTTGTTTATCTGGTTATTGAGAAATTCTGCGACCAAACTTCGCAAAAATTACGGACATGCAAAACCAATCTGCATAGTTCCGTTCGATAACCAGCCGTTAATAAATCATTACTCGTGGTAATTCGAACGTATTTCAACGTGAACGCAGATCTGCGGTTTATGCCTTTTGTGTTGGCGTTGATAAGTTCTTGTTGGCTTTAATATGTTAAAATATTAAAATGTTTTAATAGAGGGATTGAAAAAAATTGAAAAATAATCCACTTTCGTATGCATTATCAGTTCTGCTAAATTTACTAACATACTCGACGTAAATTTATGGGAATACGAAAATTGCGGGGCGTAGAGGTATAGCATCTTTTTAATTCTCTGGCTGACGAGCATGGTGCTAGCTGGGTTCCAATAATTTCGTGATGTGCACTCTGTTATGGGCAAGCGTGAGGCATACCATCGGGCACATGTCCTGCTCGTAACGTCACTCTTTATTGTAAAAAAAAGCGAAATCAGTATTTCTTGTTCGTTCATGTAAAGAGTGGAATTGACAGCCGACTTTGGTTTTATCTTGAGATACATAATATAATGTATAATCTGAGACTTTTCAAGGTCAGAGTGAATAGATAGGATCGTATCCTCGCTTACCATCAGTCGAGTAAACGGTTAAATATGGTTCTATGTATGTAGAAGAAGAATATATTTTGTATAGAACAAATACACAGATTGAAATATTACATAGCATTTCATCAAGATATAAATGTTTTTAAATTACCTGTCGATGTTTTAGACGTTTTACAATGCCCATGGTCACGAGAAGACGTGGCACTGGCCACTTCACTGGCTTCACTGGCCTTTCAATATTTCTATTTGTTGCATAGAAAAAATATCTTAGAATGCGACCAAATATAAATCCCATCCAATTTCGAAATTGAAATAATTTTGCTATATACCTAAATCAATTCTCAATCCAGTAATTATCCCTTAAGTACATAATCCAACTTCACAAACAGAAAACTCACAACTCCAAACACAAATTGACCACTTTGAAAGTTTACAAAGCCAAACTCTGAACCACGAACACCTATCCAAACCTAGCCTTCCCTTTCGTCCATAGACTTTTCAAAAACCAGTGTGAACTAAAAAAATATTTGCAAAACTGGGGAGCGCTTGACAAATCACTTGAGTGGAGACCCCTTTATGGTCGTCTATTTGTCTGCTTTACTGAGATTAAAATGCAGTGGAATTTGTTAGGGTCGTGGCTTAGACCGAGCGACAGCGAGCGCGGTGGGAGGATTACGGGCTTGGCCGCGGTAGCGGACTTGGACGGTCGTTGATGAATGGTCGGTTGTAGCCTTCCAGCTTGGGGAGCGGGTGTCGTGGTGATTTGATGCGAAGCTAGTAAGTAGTCTTATTAATGTAAAGATGTCTTTATCCGCCTTGAGTACTCTTTGGTAGCGGAAAATCTTTATAAAAAAAGATAAATACGGTCGAATTGAGAAACCTCTTTCTTTGAAGTCAGTTAAGAAGTAGACATTCTTAGTCTTTTTCTAGATAAATAAATCTATGCTAACGAAGTGTCGAAGATATATAGGTTAAATTTAAGATTTCTCAGTAAAAATAATATTAACACAAAATTTTTCGTTTGTTTGTAAAGTACCTATGAACAGTAAAAAGTACGAACTGTGGTGGCTTAGTGCCTCGAACGTGTGATTCATAATCGTGAAATTGTGCAAATTCAGCCTGCATCACTCAGGGGTTTTCCTTTTCCAAGTACATAATATGTATGCGAACAGTGAAATGTTAAAAAAAATACAGATAAATATACAAATCTGACATCACAACTGG
The DNA here is from genome assembly GCA_963693475.1 of Ectropis crepuscularia. Lineage (NCBI taxonomy): Eukaryota > Metazoa > Arthropoda > Insecta > Lepidoptera > Geometridae > Ectropis > Ectropis crepuscularia. Next base: position 26,161,280 of record OY856349.1, on the reverse strand, counting down.
TTTAACGGTGAAGAAAACTATCGTGTTAAAACCACTATGTTCCAATAGTCTATTGAGGTTATGCGTCATCTGCCAACCAGCACTGGGCCAGTGTGGTGGATTATGGCCACGCAAGCAGTGCAATCATCAATATTTCTCATTTAATTTGACTGTTTTGAAAAAAAAAAACGTCGTTGGGTCGTATAAAAGTCGAATGGTGTGGTAAAGTATACTAAAGCCTAAACATATAAAATATAAAACTAGAATTAAGAAATCTAGGTACGAACATTTCATTTTCATGAACCATATTACGAAATCATTTTTCATACATTCATAAAATTCGCATGTTATAAAATTGAATGTTATACGTAATATTAACTTATAATAGACTCAAATATCTCGACTGAAATTTCAGTGTATTATGTATGAGCTATCTCATTTTTAGGGTTCTGTAAAACGTAAAAACGGAACCCTTATAGATTCGTCATGTCTGTCTGTCTGTCTGTCTGTATGTCTGTCCGTCCATATGTCACAGCCACTTTTTGACGAAACTATGAGAACTACACTGTTGAAACTTGGTAAGTAGATGTATTCTGTGAACCGCTTTAAGATTTGAACAAAAAAAATTAAAAAAAAGTAAAATTAGGGTTGCCCCCCATACTGAGAACTGAAACTCAAAAATTTTTTTTCCATCAAACCTACACGTGTCCCCACACTGTCTATCGATAGGTCTTTAAAAATGATGTCGATGATGTGTAAAAAATCGTCTACACTGAATAATTTGCGCGAGAGACACTTCCAAAGTGGTAAAATGTGTGTCCCCCCCCCTCTAACTTCTAAAGTGAGAGAATGAAAAATCCAAAAAAAATATATGATATACACTACCATGTAAACTACCAACGAAAATTAATTTGAACTCGATCTGATGAGTAGTTTTTTTTTAGTACGTCATAAATACACTATTATTGAAACTTCGATCAAAGTTACAACGAACTACAAGAACTATGTGTACTATGTGTATTATGTTACTTGCTGCAACGGAACCCTTCATGGGTGAGTCCAACTCGCACTTGGCCACTTTATTATTTATACTATTTCATATAAAAATCTTAATATCTAATCGGCTCACTGCTAGTTTGTTTTTTCTTCAGTATTACCTGAACTTCAACGAGTATGTAGATACCTTATTTATTTAAAGTAAAACCTTCTTCCTACTAAAATTATACATTCGAAAGTATGGACGTTTGTTGGTCTCTCAAACAAAAACTACTGAACAGATCTGGATGTAATTTAATGCACAGATTGTCTACATCATTTAATATATTATATTTTAATAAGCATTTTTTTATTTATGGAAAATCGGTTCGGAAAATACTCGAGTGAAACCGAAAAACGTGTATGAATGAATGAATGAAAATTATTTATTTGTTCACAACTTAAAATAACACATATAATATAGGAAAACAGTAAAGTGTGTAAAACGGTAATGTTAGTAATGCTATGTGTATGAGTAAGTTATAAATTTCGACATTTGTCTATTGTTAGTTATCAGTTGATATCAGTTGATTTTATACATTTGTTTCATATATTTGTTTAGGAATTAAAACAAAATGTCATGAGATACTTTAACCGATATCAATAACTAAAAGTACTCTTTAGGAAAATCGCTGTCCTTTATCACTGGATACAACCTTAAAACTGGCGACCAAAGCGCTCCTATAAATTAATTGTACAGTTTCCAGATTAATTAATGTGTGTACAAGGATTTTTCGGTTTCCGAGATGTCGAGAGGCGTTTATTATTCAGTGTTTGGTTTATAAGTTGGCTCAGAGTACTCGTTCCAAGAGCTAAAGTTGTCCGGTTCGGCTTAATACGCGAACTTTTGGCTGTTTACGATTATGGCCGCTACTCTTTGTCGTTTGTTTTCAAATTTTGTTTTACGGTGTGTTTATATTTTAATAATTTCTGTTGATGTTTAACCGTTGTATCCTACTAATATTGGAAACACTTTTCTTTCGGACTTTTTTGTAGACCGTTTTAAGGGGTTATAATGCTGCTGTATATTATTTTGATCTATTTCGTAGGGTTACGCCAGCCTTTGCAATGTAAGCTCAAAAAATATGTAAATTGATGAGATCACATTAGGAGCCTTTAATATTATCGGTGTTTTGTTACTATTTGATGCATTTATTAGATAGATAAACTTTTTTCTTGAATTACTCTAACTGTAAAAAAAAACGCATTAAAATCTGTTTGGTGGTTAAGTTTGGTGTAAAGATCTAAGCATATTTATAGACAGACAAACAGCGAGAAGTGAGTTTGTTGAAAAAAAAAGGGAAGTGACTTTGTCCTACTAATCTGTAGAACAAAGTCAATTCCCTTTTTTCTTTTTTTTATGTGGGGGAAATACTTTTAAGTATGCCTACCATGCAGGGACATGGTGGGGTATGTCGGGCTCGACACCATGGGATACGACATAGTGCCCCTACCGACTAAAAACCCCTCAGATTTCCCTGGCCATCCAGGGGTCAGGGCCGCGGGGTCACTTTTCGCACTCCTACGACGACCCTGACCCACGTGCCACTGTCCTTGCGGACCCGCCTCGCAGGGGGCGTTAGTAACCCCGCATTTGGCTCTAGTGACGCACCGGAAATCAGAGGCGCGTCACCTCCTCGAAGGTCTATCCCTTCCTGTGGAGACGGGGTGCGAGCCCAGAGTTTGCTACTCTCTAGGCTCGCCCCAGTGTCCACTTCCGCCTCAGTTAAGGAGCGAGAGGCTTCCAACTCTCGCTCCAACACATACGACCACTCACTGTCGAGCACCACGGCGAAGATGGTAGGCAGTGAGAGGTCCGCCCTCACCACCGCGGCTAGGGATAGCCGCGGTTCCGCCTCTATGACCGCACGGCAGCTCTTGTCCTTTCACTGATTTCTCTGATTAGCAGAGTGCTCGTGGAGGACGCTCATCTGGAAGACTTAGGAATTTTACTGGGCCGATATGCCAGCCGAGTAACCTTCCCAAGTCTTCCAGTCCCTTTGCTGCTAGTTTTTGAAACATACGGAGCGGCCTTGTTACTTACAACATAACAGTCTTATCTGCTAGTTGAAATTCTACTCCGTAAAATACAAGCAAACGACTCGATTTTTAACCCTTTACAGCATCCTACAACAATCATTCAGATAACAAACTGTCACCGTGCAACTTCTCACAATCCGTTCCACAGATACTGTCCAAAGTTTTCGCATTTTCACGCACGCCAACTTTTCGCTGTGACGACACGATCGTTACCCTGACAGATAACCGCGTACTCTCAAAACAACGACAAATATTCTGAACTAACATACATCGTACAGATTTATTAGTTGGTCAACGATTTATTAGCAGACAGAGCCATGAATCGACCGTGTTTTTGTCGTGGCATAACGCGTGGGGATGACGTCAAGCGATATATTGCATACGAAAATCGATTTTATTGGCAAATAAATAAATATGGCGATTCAGTGAAATCCGCGTGGCAATGATAGGAGGTGACGGGATTAACTATTTTAACTTTTTTTTAATGCAAATCTGGTCGTTTTTTCGGGACTTTTCTTTACTACTTGGAGTTCAAAAAGGTGACATCGATTCATTGTTAACGTTCCACAACTCAAATGAAGAGGTGAGAGAAAGGAATGACTGGATTTTTCCCGGTAGTTACGATTTTTGTCTACAAGTTGTCTACAAGTCGCGAGTGAATCGTTTTCTTCTATGTAAGCACGCTCTATCGTAGACATCGTAGACCGCTTCGTCGCTTATGATAAAGCAAGATTGCGGTCAAATGTAAAGCTATAACATTAAAAAATCAAACTGGAATACTTTTTATTAAGTTCATTCAACAATCGAACAATTATTATAGAACGAAATTATTTTTCTCATAGTCAAATACTAAGTTTTCCAAATTTTACTATAACAAGAACATTGGTCTAAAATTTGTATGGACGATAACGAAAACAGGGACTTTCCATTTTCTTTATAATATGTAGTGACATGTCCAAAACAGCCACACTGTACTCAGTTATTTTCACATGAAGAGTTCCAATCCCAGCACCCTGTGACATAATGTAATTTATCTCTTTGCCCTGTGCTTCCTCCGGAAACATTGCCTTGTAATCGAAACACCGTAATAATATATGCGTCTAACTGGCTGGCGATAGAATAGCAGGCAATAGGCTACAATCCTCAAAAAAACTAAGTAGCCCGTTAGTTAGATTGCCAAAAAATATTGTACACGTATTTTTTCTTTTGTTTCACAAACAAAAAATCACGAAGATACAGCGCGTCGAAGTTTTGTGTGACGTCACTTGTGAGTACGATTTTTACTCAGTGACGTCGCGACCCCCACTCTCGAAGTTTGATGGTCTATATCTTTGACGATTTTTTATATTATGAAAAAACAAAAATACGTGTCCAATATTTTTCCATGATCTAGCTGACGGACTAATTAGGATGGTGTATTTTTGACCCAGTCCGGTACCCTATTGTGTGGTAGTTGCCCAGGCGGACTCTGGAAAGTGTCCACTACAGTTCGTGTTCATAACACATTTTATTTTTATTTTTGATGACTAGGCTACTACGGCTTCTCAATAAATTGCAAAGGTGTGACATTTCTCCTTATAAAAGATCCTACTACAAAACTTGGAGCATATTACGTCGCGTACAGCCTTTATTCATATGCGCGTGTTTCGGTGCATACGAAGGCATTTCTATGCTTTACGCTCAGTGCCCATGAAAGTTGGTCGCGTCATCTGGCCCAACAAGGCAGGCACTAAAAACTAACCGTTTCACCGTTCTACCGACGCGACGCCCGGATGGCACGCTCTCTACAACTGTGCTTAATTGGGTTACAGAGTTTGTTGGAATAAGCATGTATGTGCTGTTGCATTCTTATACGTAGTATTATTGAAGTGAAAACTTCTTTTGGCGCGCCTTGATAGATTTTTCGTGGGCTGTGAAATGAATTCTAGCGTCACGCTCGGATATGATAAGAAATCTTCGGGTAAACTCGGGAACATAGCCATTGGCTATATAGAAATGCGTCATCCAATGGAAAATGCTAAAAGAACGTGGCCTGCCCATCATGACATGGCCATCTAGAAAGCGTCAGCCAATGGGAAATGCTGGTGCATTTCTAGATGGCCATGCCATGATGACCAGGCTACACCCTCCGGTTACACCCGTGTAGTTTCCAAAGTAAGCTATCAAATTCTGAGTTATAAGTTTTCACTTCTATCGGCAGTTCCTATGACTGCCAATTTTTTTTAATCGTCTTTATGAAGAAGAAAGTTCTCAATTCGGTTGTATGTTTTTTTTTTGGTGTAGGTTCATGATACAACGCGATAGCTATATACTAGATACATTGAAATTTTGAAGGCCTCGTTTTTGTTTGATACATCACAGTTCAGAGGTGGTCTCATATAAATGTTATCAAAGTCAGTATGGTTTTTATATATATATATATCATTATATTTATAGGATATATCATTATTGCTTTATGGTCGAATTTTGACCAGTAATAATAGTAGTTCTACATTGTTGCAGGCCAAAAAGCGGCTCCATGCTGCTGTACAGCCGCAAGAAAGTCCGCTACAGGCGCGACGGATACTGCTGGAAGAAACGCAAGGACGGGAAGACCACCCGGGAGGATCATATGAAGCTGAAGGTCCAAGGGACGGAGGTAACTACTTACTTTCTTCTTTTGTAATTGTTTCTTTAATATAAACTGGCTGTGTCTGCAGTTTCACACGCGCGTTTCAAGAGTTTTTTGGTTATTTCACGCAAACCTATATATTTTCCTGAAGTAAGAGTATCCTATATATACTCGCAAATAACGAAAGTGGCCGACGTAGCTCAAAGAGTAAGCAAGCTGAAGTGGCAGTGGGCAAGCCACATCGCTCGCAGAACTGACAACCGATGGGGAAGAAAGGTTCTCGAGTGGCGACCACGAACCGGAAGACGCAGTGTTGGACGGCCTCAGTGTTGGAGATGGACAGATGACCTCATAAAGGTCGCTGGAAACCGCTGGTTGCAGGTAGCGCAGGACCGTTCGTTGTGGAAAAGGCCTATGTTCAGCAGTCGACGTCTTGCGGCTGATGATGATGATGATGATGAAGAGTATTATCCTTAGTTATGAATTAGAACATCAGCTATATATTAGTGAAAGACTCGTTATAATCGTTCTAGCCGTTTCATAGATTAGCCGGAAGAAACAGGCAGAGAGACAGACAAATATTGTAAAAAAATATATTTTGGTGAGCATATTATGTACCGTCTATAGGTACTCATGCGCGTGAAGTAAAAAACATTTATTTTAATATTACAACCAGACATTTTAATTTTATTCGTCTGTATAGAAGATCAGCAGCATCTCACTATATTATCCGCGCAGTTCTATGTCTCGGTATTTTTCAATTGCACTGAAAACCCTTTGTGTTATTTCAGACTATAATCTATCCGTGTTGAAAATTTCAACTCGATCCGTTCAGGTGTTCCGACGTGATGAGCAACAAAGAGAGAGAGAGATTTCCCTGGGATCTTACCACTACTAAACCGACTATTACCACAATACGAGTACAATCTGGTCATTGATACAACAATCCCCCTCCACTCATGGCACCCTCCTGGCCGGTGGAACAGGCAGTGTTACGAACGGCTGTTATCGGTCCCAATTAGTGGTCGCCGAGGCCCGCGATTAATTGACACGATTCGTTATTTATTCATCAATCCGACCGTTGAAAACTACGTGAAATAAAATTATCAGTTACTGGAATAATTCACTCGGTTATACAGTTCGCCGGTTTTATGAATACATTGTTATTTTGTTTGAGAACACATTGCGTAATTTTATTTTTACATAAGTACAGATGACAATAGGGTACCGGACTGGGTCAAAAATACACCATCCTAATTAGCCCGTCAGCTAGATCATGGAAAAATATTGGACACGTATTTTTTGTTTTTTCATAATATTAAAAATCGTCGAAGATATAGACCATCAAACTTCGAGAGTGGGGGGTCGCGACGTCACTCGTGAATAAAAATCGTACTCACAAGTAACGTCACACGAAACTTCGAAGCGCTGTATCTTCGTCATTTTTTTTTGTGAAACAAAAGAAAAAATACGTGTACAATATTTTTGGCAATCTAACTAACGGGCTACTTAGTTTTTTTGAGGGTTGTACCCTATTATGAATTTGACCTATAACCTACCGTTATCAATAAATTATCATTTGAAAAAGTATTTGAAGTCCCAAGAAAGATATTTTAAGTTGGACGCCCTAACTCGATTTATAAACTGCCCGATAATTCCATGTATAGACACGGTTGCAGATATACGCAAATGTACAAGGTTTCAGAAAACGCCTGTATAATTCAAAATATAAATTTACTCAAAAGTGATGTTAACTTTAAGACCAACTCCAAAATATAATTCACAGAACCTCTAAGGATAAGAGAAGAGATAAAAATATTTAAAAAAATCTAACCTTAAAATCTACAATCTTCTTAATATAAATAAATCTCCTGTCACGATGTTTGTCCGCGATGGATTCCTAAACTACTTAACCGATTTTAAATTAAATTGGCACACCGTGAGCAGTCTGGTCCAACTTGAGAGATAGGATAGTTTTTTTTTTCGATTTATAGTCCTTATATGACGAAATCCGAGCGAAGCCGGAATGGGCCGCTAGTAGTTTATAGATATACTATCAGAACTTAACAAATATCTGTGATAGTTTATAGATATACTATCAGAACTCAACAAATATATATGTCATTAATATCGGTGATAGATTATAGATTTAATATCAGAGTTTAACAAATATATATATATCCCTAATCCTACTAATATTATAAATGTGAATGTATGGATGTTTGGATGTTTGGATGTTTGGATGTTTGGATATTTGTTGCTCAATCACGTCCTAACGTATGAACGGATCGGGCTGAAATTTGGAACACATATAGATTATAGTCTGGAAGAACACATATGCTACTTTTTATCCCGGAAAACAACGGGAACAACGGGAACGGGAACTTCGCGGGTAACACCGCGGGGCGCTTCTAGTATGTATATATGCCCTTAATATCTGTGATAGTTTATAGATATACTATCAGAACTCAACAAATATAATATATGCCATTAATATCTGTGATAGTTTAAAGATTTCCTATTAGAGTGTCAAAACACTATTTCCTGAACCAGATTGCAATTACACGTCATTCCACTTGAAGACGTTTCCAAAAACTCACGATCAACTTCACCGATGTTCTGAAAACGAAATTAAAGAAAGCGAAATTGCGGCCGCGACTCGGAAATAGGGAAATAACGGTAGAATTCGACTATTAGAACTGTTGACTGACTTGGAAATTACTAAGGCTTTGAATTAAGAATTATTATGCTCTAGAATGTCTTGAATCGTTTATTATCGGGTTTTGTACGTAACCGCTGAAGATGGTAGGTTTCTGCTTTTGTTCTGTGGCCTTCGGGTGATAAATGATTGTATGTAATGTAATGCCGCTATTAATGTTAGGTTTCTAGGTCTGATATTTTATGTAAAATATCCTGCGAATGTAGTGCACAGGCATCATTAGCAGCCAATCAAATGTCACTCATTATAACGGAAATGGTTCTGCCTTTATAGAATTTTGTTTTAAACTGTTTTTTTTAAGTAGCACAAACAGTTGTTTTTATGTAGCCACTATTGTTTCTTGGTGTCTTTTCTCACAAAGAGATAGTCAAGGCCATAATAGGAAACTTAGAATTTAACTGAATGCGGCTGAAACTAAGTCATTCTGGACCAACTTTACTGACACGTTAAATAAAACACCTGAAATATAATTAGCAATTGATATTACGCGTTTTTTTTTTCGGACTAAGCAAACTCAGGGTTTGCTGTGTAATATAACTATTATAGGTATAGTTATATAACACAGCATGGTCAAATGAAACTCTAATGAATTTTGCGTTTTCGTTGGATTGATTTAAATTTTAGTGTTTCAGGAGCTCAAAGTAATAGCACGAATTATTTCTAAACAGTTTTTTAATTAGGTTACATTAATTTTTACACATATAATGTAAATTAACTGGGTTATTGTGGATTCGCCACAAAAACAAACGTGTGTAAATTCGCCACAATTCTATTTTTTCGATAAATCCTCGTTTAGTTACTTCTAAGTCACCCTGGGTGACTTATCTACAGCTACGTAACAATATAATCTCCAGACTAAACTAAACTCGGCTAAACAACTAAAACAGGTACTACTTACAATGGCGGAGGGCTTTTTGTCCATAAAGTAGAGACAGTGTTGCATGCCTTAACCCGGCCGCGGTGTAAGGATGAAGATGTAGCGATTTTTAATTTGACAAAGTGTACAATCGAAGAAAAAAATGCAAGGCTGGCGGCTGATGTAAATTTGTTATAGCTATAAAATCAAGTTTAAATAATGTAAGTAAGGGAGTTTCTCGCATCAAAAATATGACGAAATTAAATTTTAAAACTACACATATTCACGATACGTAGAAACGTACACAAATTAATAAATCCACAATCAATACATTAAAAAAAAACATTAAGTGAAAGTTTAAAAGAAAATAGTAAAAAAGTGTTTCGACTCTGTAAATCAAAGAACTTAGTGTTTATAATCCACACGAAAATGATTACAAAATAACGTGAATTAAGTAGTTTGTAGCTTTCATGTTATAAAACACGTTTTAACCGCCAAGGTCGCTCATCACTTGCGCCGCAACTGGCACGCCTCCAAGCCAGCTCGCAACAAAACACTCGCGCGATACACTCGCCCCAGTAACTAATCGTGAATTAGGACTCTGAGTTATCCAGGTTAATAATGAATGAAAAACTTGACGACGCGACGGTACTTAGTATAAGCAGTCCACTAAATGTTCTCACTGCTGAGACTCGGAGTCTATCGCAATGAGTTAAGGGAATAATCCACCACGCTGGCCCAATGTGGGTTGGTGGTTGAGGCATGACCTTGAAAGATTTTAGATATATGTGGGTTTCCTTGACTGGTGAAATAACTTCGACAAGACAGTGGTGCGTTTGGGATTCGAACCAGGGGAGCCGTATGGACCACAGACTAGAATTATGATTTACCAATATGCAAGCTTAAACGGTGGTTACGACACAGATGATAAGTTTTGTCTATTATAGTCATGACTATTAAAATAGAGGTGAAATGTATTAATTCCGTTAAAATCGACACAAAGACTTATGAGGTTAAAACCAAACACTCATTCATAACTTCTAGTGATTGCTGAAAACTGCCAAATGTTAAAAAAACAAGAGGAAAAAAGAGTGAGTGGTATTATAAAAAAAATAGCACGAATTTTCTGAGACAACCAATCCTACCTTCAGCTAGCTTTCGAAAGTCCAAATAGCTACAAAAGCAAACCTTAAAAATACAAGTTCCGCGCATTAGCCTTCGGACATGAAAACGAAAAAATATACGAGAAAATAAAACATTTCGTAATTCCGTTCGTAACTCGGTTCGTTGCACATCATGAATCGTATTTAATTCAACAATCGCTCGAAAAATACTCTCTATTTTGGAACGAAATCATTTCGAGTGATAGAATTTGATGGAATGTTGGTATTTTGGCGCAGTAATAGTTTTGTTCTATTAGATGAATGTTCTCCATTTGTAGGTCCAGTGTTGTTGGTATTGAATTTAGTGACGTTGAAACAAGAAATAGTTTTGGTTTTTGTACTCAGAACAATGTAATTTTGTTGTTGGCGTTGTTTTTTTTTTATTTCGTATATTTATTCTTTTTAACCGAATTCAAAAAAGGGGATGGTTCAATTCGAAACTATGGAACTTACTCACTATCGCTAGTAGACAGGTACTATGTACGTAGTAAGGTGGTAAGTAGGCATAAGTAAGAATTATCTATCTACTACCTACCTGTTAGACTTGACTGGCACCGACTTCAAATAGATGAGTGAGTACTTACAATAATTATATCAGTTTATTTTTCGCTTTTGAGTGCCTCTTTGTGGTTTTGAAGTCGGTTTAATTTTTTGTAGAAAATAGTTTCACATCGTTTTCACAGACGCGTGAGAATGAAACGACATTTTTTATGTAGCACCATCTAGCTCCAAAATAATAATTTAACTTCACTTAAATTCTCATACTCCATTTGTATATATGTTCGTCACACAACTATTTTGAAGCTTTTTCCAATAAGATTTACCAATTTAAGGGAGCAATCATCCCCTAAGCCTCAACTATGCCTCTATGAGTAAGAGCGCGAGACTGAGTGAGACATTTATTAGGAAATATTGACTTAAAATTGAGTTTAAGGGATGATTGCCCCCTTAGATTGGTCTACCTTATTCAGCAGAAAATAGATGCCGTCTGGCAGCTCTGGGATCTTACTCTATAAAGCTTGTACGAAGCAAGCTGACGAAAGCTGATGAAAATTGTTTCTTTTTAATATTGTTTTGTTTTTGGCACAAATATTTTTTTTCATTTTACTGAAATGGAAGCAAATTTCAAATAACTTCTGGTAGGTATTCATTTTCTGTTGTCTTCCCCCAAATATAGATCTCTTTTATCATTCTTCTCTTATTTCAAATCAAAATAAAGCGAGTGTGCACTTAAAACTCGGTCTCTCATTAGCCTAACCCCACGTTTGTTTGATCTCAGTGGTCGGGAATACCTCAACTTTATAATGCGAACCGACCATGCATCGAAATGCACTTGAACGGTGCCACAGTATATTGGACTAAAGTAGGACAAGTAGATACTCGTACTCTGCTTTCTATTTCATGTTATGTATTTATTTATTCTTGTGTATTTAGTAATTTTATGCGTTCTCGTAACGTTCCTCATTACAAGTATATTATTACAATATATAGATGATCTATTAATATGGACATGAAAGGGAATAGGTAATTTTTTTTGGATTTATGACGAATAGAAAATATTTATACTATTAACAACTTATAACAAGAAAAATTTGTATTTATGTATGTTTGTAACATATAAACTCAAAAACTAATTCAAACCGAATTCAAAATACTGGCGGTCGTGTGTTTCATATACAAAATCACAATTATAATCATAATCTTTATTTGCTCACATGATAGTGTTTGCAATGTTTTGGTATTGATGTATTCACATGCATACTCGGCATTCAGAATAATAGCGATATCCATTATTTCTCTATATGAGCCATGAGTGTGTAAAATTTCACATTTGCGTACAAAGTTTATGCTTCTCTTACTATCGTAGACCACTATTAAAAGGTTTCGTTATAAAAGGAATAAAAACTATGGATTGGCCCGGACAAAATGAGTCGCTAATTAAAAAAAAATATATATATATCAACTTTTAAACATAAATTGGTGTATTTTACTGAAAACCTGATGATTTGAATGATTTTTTTTTCAATAACTAAAACATTAGTATTGCACCACTGACAGGTTAAATTAGTAAATTACGTTAATTTCGTAAATAGTAAGTGACCCATGAGTGTTTATCGCTATTGTTAAAAACATTTTGAAACAAAAAAAAATGCATTGTTCTATTAAATAAATAGAGAAATAATTTACATATTTCAATTTAAAATGTAACTTCTGCGTTCTAAAACAACACTTCACCACAATTTTATGTGTAAACTTTTTTGTTTTACAATTTACGTACGTTTTGATTTTACGCTAAAATTTAACATAAATAAAAAATAAAATATATTTATTGTTCCCAAATAAGTACTTTATTTGGGAACAATATATTTATTGTTCCCAAATAAGTACTTTATTTACGTTAACATATTGCATATCAAGATTAGTTATACAGATCATTTGAGGTACAGCGGGCCCCAAACTAGGCAACAACAAACAGCTTTCTGAGTTGTTGAAACTTTGAGTAATGTTTCAAAGCACGTTAGTTTTCAATACAGTTGACTTACTAGTTGTTTTTCAACTGTGGCTTCGTGCAAAGCTTTATATGTAAAATACGTCCTGTGTTGATTAAACCTCGGTCTTTTCCACGTTTTAGTTTCAAAGATCAAATCGATCTATTATTTAGAGCGGCTGTGGATCGTCTCGATTTATCTATTCACCGGATCTAAGTTTATTGAGATAGTAAATTCTATCCTTCAAGCAGCAATTTGAAACTTAATTTAACTTTTCGGGGTTTGTGGTAGAATGAAATGGAATTTTTAACGTATACAGCGGTAAAATTCTGAGGCTTTTAACAAGAATGGTTCAGAGACGAAGAACATTTTTTGAGGAATTTTTTAAAGCAGTTTAGTTGTAGAGAAATTTTTGATTACATTTTTAATACTCTAGAATATATACGTTAGGTCCGTATCTCTTCTTTTTGGGTTTGGGTTAAGGTTGATTGATTTATAGTTATAGCATTCTAGTGTCGTTTCGTAGCATCAAACGCCGTTCTGTAGCATCATGGCGCAAATGCTACCTTAAAGCATCATGGCGTAGATGCTACAATACAGCATCATGGCGTAGATGCTACAATAAAGCATCGTAGCGTAGTTCTGTCACACCCCGGACACTCGGCCTAAAATCTATACAGACGGTGCAGTTGACATACCTACACTCACACAACTCGCATATGTCGTTCGAACGCATTTACGCATGTGTGCGTGTCATCTATGTCGTGTCGTTGAGTGCTTCTCGCGTTCTTGCGGGGTAGGAAGCTTGAAACTGGCGGGGGGTGGGGAGTGTCCGTTCTATCTGTATTATCTATTCTATGGTTCTGTGACATCGTAGGATCAGTTCAACGTAGCATTGAGGCGTAGTGTAGCAACAAAGCGTTGCACAACTCTCAATACAACTAAATCTTTACTCGGAAAGCCGCCTGTTTGAGTCATAAAGCGAATAATGTTACGTCCTTTTATGTTATGTCCACAATTATCGGTGCTGGTAAAGTTTTAAGTGTATTTCCGAAATTAAAAGTAGTTTTAATTTTTTATATCTAGTTTTACATACATTATTGTTAGACGTTTATGCTTAAATGAACATTGGTGACTTAAAATGTCATATTGTTTTGGTACAAAAATGTAGAACGTCAAGCTTCCGGAGTGGGGATATGTGACGTCACTTTTATGCGCTGTGTCTTCGTAATTTTTTGTTATGAAAGAAAATAATGAATACGTGTACACTATCCTTTAATAATCTAACTGACAGACTAATTAGATTTTCTTGGTCCTCATGCCTACGGCTGACGTCGTGGCTTAGTTGATAGTGAATCTGCCTGCAAAGCCGAAGGTCATAGGTTCAATACCTCCAACATTTGTGTGATGAATACAAATATTTTTTAAACGGTGTCTGGGTGTGTCTTTGTATAATAAGTATGAGTTTATAACTTTAAACGTAGTATATAAGCTATTTAGCTTATATAGGACAAACTTGGCTTAGTTTGGGTTCAGATGGTATTGTGTGTAAAATGTCCACCAATATTCCAATACGGTAATCTTCTCAAATTCTTAAACAGAATGTTATTAAGGCTGAAATAACTATAGTCTAGTTCCAGTAATCTAGTGGAAACATGTGTTGCCCGGTTTACCAGTAAAGTTACTCAGCCGGCCCAAGTCGAGGCTCCCCGCCGATTCAGCTTACTAGCGCATTAAGGCTAATAGGCGTGATCAAATTTTTAACCAGATTCTACGTGACTGGCAAAATAATTCCACAAGAAGTGCTACTCGGTTCTTGCGATACGATGTTTGTTCGACATTCAAGAATGATTATACGTCAAGGTAAAAATAGGTATAGTTTTTACGGTTTGTATCTGTGCTAGTTAGCTTTATTTTGTTGTATCTTGAAAACCGTAGTTATTCAGCTAACCATATTTAAGTGTTATAACCGCTATCCGGCTCCCACAGTACAAGCTTTGCTTAGTTTGAGGCTATATGGTATTGTATGTGGAACGTCCACCAATATTTATTGTTATCAAAACAAGTATTTAGAACTTAATGCTTTATCATTGTACCAAAATAGCATCTGCCTGTGACTTTGTCAAAGTGGAATTTAGGATAGAATATCTATTACCTAAGTAGCTCTACATTTTTTGAGACAGAAAGTATGTGTGCCAAATTTCAAACTGATCTAGATCTTCCAACTTGAACAAGAAATATTCAAGCGTTTGCTTCTGAAATATTAACTTGCAGTGGCCTGCGGATTTACCCGTACAGATTCTGTTCACGTAAATTTCTTTTGACACATTTTAAATGTGTTATAGTAAAATATAATCGATTTTTCCTCCACATATCAACCGTTCCGAAGTACACATGTCCTGCTCGTATCGTCACTCTTTATTTAAAAAAAGAATAATAATAAAGTAACAAATCTCGAATTCTCGTATTTGTAATATTAGTAAGATTTATCATAAGCAAAGCATAAGTAGCCCCCTAAATGTTCCCACTGGTGGGACTTGGAGCCTTTCCATCGCGTAGTGGATTAAGGCAAGAGTCAATGTCATAATCCACCACACTGGCCTAGTGCGGTTTGGATGACAACAAAACAAAACTTGAAAGATTTTAGGTTCAATTCGCTTTCCTTACGATGTTTTCTTTCACCGTTTTAAGTAGCAGCATTACGCACATGACATCGAAAAGTGGTGTGCGTAGGATTTGAACTGGGGGCTCCGGGTCGGCAGTCACCATTCACCCGACTAGACCAGCCGTAACTTTTATACATTCCGTCGATTTAGCAGGGGACTATAAAAGACAGAGAATAATGACGATGCAAGAAAGTTTTCATTAAAAAGCTTAGTGTCGGGTCGCAGGTTATAAGTCGGTCGGTCGCAACCTTGCGTAACTGCAAGGTGGGTTGGCATCGAGCCAGAGTTAACTATTACTGCGACCAAAACAAATGCTGGTGCGCCTCCGCAAATGCTAAGTGTTTTTGATTGGTTTGCTTGCTTCATTTAATTTGTTCCTGGCTGATTTTATTTGAAGTGCGAAAGGGATTGGCTTTAACAAGGTTTTGGGTACAAATGCAACTACTTGCCAAACTGGGAAAATTGTACTCTTTCTTAATAATACTTGTTTCACGATACTGCGATCAGTTTTTTAATCTCTAATCCAACATACGTTTTCTTCCTTCCTAATATTGTAAACGTGAAAGTTTGGGAGTGTGTACGGATGTTTGTTACTCGTTCACGCAAAAACTATAGACGGGATCTGGATTAAATTTAGTATACAGATTAACAATAGCCTGGAACTGCACATATGCCACTTTTTAAAGCGGAAATGCGTGGATAACTCCGCGGATCGTTGCTAGTGATGTTATAACTGCGTCTGAGCTGACTGTTATTAACAGACATTAAAAAAAGAGACCGCACTTTCGGCAGTACACATTTTGATGATTGTCTTATCAAAATTTCTACCAATTATTAATTAATTCAGTATTTTAATAGACAGAGCTTTTTATAATAAAACTAAGTTACCATGAAAACGCTAAGCATCTCTGAATTATCTATAGACCGATGATAGTCTAGAGATAACCAAGGTGGTTATTAAGGCTTGTTTGCATTAAGCTAGTGTATTAGTCTAGTAGAGAGTAATTTAGTAGCTAAAATACTCGCTACTATTTAAAAATCGTTCGCACCGTGCTTTAGTACAGTTCACAAATGAGTAGCGTTTTGCAACACGAAGCGTCTACAACGCAATAAAATAAATAAGCTGATTACGCTAATTGTAATGGTCATTTTAGATTTTAGATTTAGATTTTAGCCAGAGGAGATAATCTAGGCGCTACTAATTGTCTTCTCAAGGAATTAGCATTGGAAGATCCCAAAGAATAGGTACTTTGATAGTTTGAGAATGTCCGAAAGTTGTGTGAATTTCCTGCTAATGAAAATACACTCTCAAATTCAGCGTAAGGATACTCTTTTAAGAAAATCTATTCCTACAATTAATAAATTACAAGTAGTTCTATACTTTCTTGCTACTGGATGCAGTTTAAAGACGCTTACACATATATATTTAGAATCGGAAAGTCAACTATATCTGAATTCATCATTGAAGTTTGCGAAGCAATATATGAATCATTAAAGGAATTCATTAAAGTAAGATTAAATAATCACATAAAACCAAATCATTATTAAATGTGTATTTATTTAAATAATCATCTTGAACAATTTTTAATGTAGTAGGTATCTTCACTCCAGCGAAACGACATTTTGGCGGCAACGGCGAGATGCGGCAGCGGCAACTAATGAACTCGACTAATTTGACAGGTTCGCACTCGTTTAGCCGATGAACCAGATAGCACAGACGCGTGGTGGGGATGCTACTCGCCCGTTGAAAATAGAACAAAATGGATTGACTCGACTAAACTACGAGTATTCACTAGACTACTCGACTAAATGTTTACTGTTCATACACGTTTATTTGCTAAATTACTCGCTACTAGACTAAATTACTAGCCTAATGCGAACAAGCCTTTAAGGCTACTACAATTTAGTAGCGTGTCCATTTTGATGGCGTCATTATGGAAGTGCCTCAGGCAAGGTGTTAGAGGAAGCCGGTGCGTTTCAACGGAAGCCCCGGTGTCCTTTCTGTGGCACTGATGTGGGCCGCCGAGGGGGTTATAGTGTGCGACTGATTTACATGATGTAATACCACCTTGTCCTTTTTTCTATCGGAATGCTCGTAGCTCGAAAAAGCGACACCGTTTCAAAAGACACGAACGAAGAGAGTTGACTCTACTTTTGTGATAAGAACATCTAGGCTGTGGAATACGTTGCCTGAGTGGGTTTTTCCCGATGGTTACAATCGAGAGTGAATCGGTTTTTTTGTAGGTAAACACGCTCCATCGTAGACCGGATCGTCGCTTAACGTCAAGCGAGATGGCGGTTAAGTGTAAACCTATAAAAGTTAAAAAAAAAATGTATAGTGAGTAAGATATCACACTACTCGGTTGCACATCAATATTCGAAATACATATTTACTCAAGACTACTCGAACGAAAACTCTGTAAATCAGTTTGTATACAATAAAATCTGTATGAACATTTTTGACCTCAGGCTAGACCTCAAACGAAAGATAGTAGACAAAAGCTGATCCTGATCAAACGTTTGGAACATCATCTCAAAAAAGGCCAATTTTGACGTTTGATATATACCGAATATATAGAATATATATAGAATGTAAATTTAAACGAAACTGAAATAATCAATAAAATAATGGTTGTATGTCTGTTGCTCAGAACGGCACGGAACGGCTAAACGGATCGGGCTGAAATTTAAAACACTGTATTATTATGTCTGGAATACCTCATAGGTTACTGTTTATCACGGGAAACGGAACGCCTCGTACAGCATCAGTACTCGTGATAAAACCACGAGGCTCTGCTGTAACTAATTATACAAAAATATATCATACTCTGAAATAACATAGAAATATGGTACGTTACATAACGGGGAAAATTAAGTAAATAGGAACTACGCAGGTAAAACCAAAGGCAATACAATATAGTGCAAGTGTTCAAATGTCAAAATAGGTTTATTATTTTTTAAAGAATATAGTGCGACTGTTAAGTCTAGATCCTTTAGACTAGGCTGTAATAATTTTATTTTCACAAATAAATAAAACCAAAGCAGTAAATTCATCACGGCGAGCGTCATAATTCCGGTCTCTACGTCATTACTCCCGCCGCTCGCCGCTCGCTCGCACGGTTCTCTCGTAAAAGTCTAATTCACTCACGAGCGTGTTCTCAGTACGGATATTACCGTTTGGTACAAGTTGAGAGAGGAAGAGATTTCTTGAATTAATCAAAAATCCTTGAGTAAGTTTTTGGTATAAAGTTTAAATGGGGTTGGTGTTGTGAAGTTGGTTTTATGACATAAAACATAAACCGTAATTTATCTCATCGACAGATAAGCTGTTATAATATTTTAGGTTCCCTACCTTTTGGTTTAGTTTTAAAGGTCTTCCGTTAGGTTGTAGAATAAAATATTGGTGGTGGTGGACAATTCACACACAACACCATTTGACCCCAAACTAAGCAAAGCTTGTAATATGGCGGCCAAACAGCTGATATAATACATATATAGTTGTAAATACATACTTATTGTACATAGAAACACCCAGACACAGTGCAAACATTTAAATTCATCACACAAATATTTGCACTGGGTGGGAATCGAACCCACGACCTCGGCTTCGCAGGCAGAGTTACTACCCACTAAGCCACGAGGCCAGTTAAATATGTAATCAACGTGCATACACATATAGTACACTGTGTATTGTGTGTTATAATTTGTTTGTGCTTTTGTTATATTAATCATGAATGTAATAATCAGACCAAAAAGGTACTAAAATTTGATGGTTATCAAACATAAAAAATCAGACTTGGTCCAGCGGTTCGGACGCTCACAATATTTCAACCATCAAAAAACGACGCTTCAACACGATCCCACAATTCGCATGTCGGTTGACGTAAACCCTAGCTAAAGAAATATTCACTTAAAAAAAATATACCTTTTAAACAGAAACAGCTCATAACTTGGCCCACTCACCAATCCGGATATCCCCTCCCAAAACCCACTATCCCCGGTTATTGGCTGGAATGGTCCGCAAAAATACGATTCGGCAATATGGCCACCCGATTTAGATTTGAGTGTCCATTTGCTTACCGGATATTTGATTGAGTATATTGAGGTGAGCAAAAGGTTAGATTGAGAGATAGTGTGACGTAGACTGGTCTTGTGGATCAGTTGGTTGAATCTACAGAGAGAATTGTATGTAGTAAGTTCAATTTACAACTAAGACGACATTTTTTTATGAAATGTATGGTTCTTTTTTAAGTAAAAACTTCTTTTGGCTAAAATCTGTCTATGGCGATAGATTTTTCGTGGGCTGTGAATTGAATTCTAGCGTCACGATCGGAAATTATAAGAAATCTTCGGGTAAACACAGGACCAGGGCCATTGGCCATCTAGAAACGCGTTAGCATTTTCCATTGGCCATCTAAAAAGGCTGACGCATTCTCATGACCATGGACATGGCGGGCGTGGCTATGAGCATTGTATCCATGGTCTTCGCCACGCTTTCCGGTTTCACCCGCGTAGTTTCCAAAGTAAGCTATCAAATTCTGAGATATAGGTAAGTTTTCACTTCTATCGGCTGTTCCTATGACTGCCAATTTTTTGTTATAACTTATATAAATATGTACCTACGTTGAGCACTACTGAGTAGGAAAAAAACTTAGTTTCTCGTTACCGATGTGCTAATGTTGGGCGTAGCGTTGGAGCGGTGGCGGAGCAACAGAGTGAAATGTGCCTGTTAGAAGCTTTTTAGATGGGTCCAATCTTGTGAGTTGACTTTGCCGATTTGCGTAACAACAGTAAATCTATAGCCATATAGATATTGTGCAACCTTAGTTCTATTTGATACTCTTCTGTAATAAGTTTCCAATCATATAGGCAGTCCTTATGGCTGATAAATAATTTAATTTTGTTAAACAAAGTGCTGGTACGAGTAAGACATGGGTCTGCTAAAAAGTGATGCGCTTACCCGTAACACCACAGTGCGACATAGCTATTTGAAAATGAGGAATCCAAATAGTTACCAAGCACGGCACAGTGCTCATCACCCTCTCATATATCTCTATTTAATGATTTTTCTTTATGTCCTGTTATAGACGAGACAAGCAGGACATTTGCCTGATGGTAAGCAACATGCCTGCCACATAGCAGCACAATGACACGCAGCTATTGGAACATGAAGAGTCCAAATCATTACCTGCTAGGTAGCACTGCACTGCGCTCGTCACCCAGAGATCTAAGATGTTTTATCTCTAAACCCTGTAATTTCACTGGAAACATTGCCCTTCAAACCGCAACACAGTAATGTTTGCACATTACTGCTTGGCGGTAGAATAACTGACAAAAGTGTGGTATTTCCCCAGGCGGACTCTGCATGCTCGTAGAATCCTACCACTACAAAACTTTCTTCACCGTGTTAAGGCCAGTGATAACAAATTTATCTCTATAACTGTACCTACTTTCAAAACTGAGCCTCCGTCTTAAGCGGTCGGGTAAAAACGAACTTTAATAAACAAACAAACTAAATAAATAACCAGCGTCTTTTCTACGTGCACGTTAACAGTTTACGCCGGTTCTAGTCTGCGTCGTCGGCGGTAAATAAACGTGAAGTAAACGTATCATAACTTTTTATGTCACTCGTTGCTTTTTAATGCAGCGTATTTCGTAAATTATTCACTCAAGCTCACAGAACGGTATAATACGAATAAGTAGAGATAGAGAGTATTTTTCGCGTATAAAATAACTAACAGCTAAATATTTTAAACTAGTAATGCCCCGCACTTTTACCGCATATTACTTAGTTTCGTTTATTTTCTCGAGTTATGATGTCCTCCTTGACGTGTCCGTCAATGGCGAACCTGGCTAATTACTATTGTGAGCTCTTAGATGGCTCGCAAACCCAAATTTAGTTTTGAAAGTTCTATTGCATGTTATTTCTCGAGTTATATAGTGACCTATGTAACTTTTAATACCTTAAAAAATTGGCAGTAATAGGAACTGCCGATAGAAGTGAAAACTATAACTCAGAATTTGATAGCTTACTTTGGAAACTACGCGGATGAAACCAAAGGGCGTGGCCATGAGTATGGTCATCCGGAGTTTACCCGAAGATTTCTTATCATTCCCGAGCGTGACGCTAGAATTCAAATCTCAGCACACGAATAATCTGTTTATATTCTGCGCCAAAATAAGATTTCACTTCAAAAATTTGTGTACAAAGTTTCATGATGATCGGTTAAGTACTTTGTACCTACCTGAAACCGTAACATACAAACTTAATTTCGCTTTTATAATATTAATAGGATAGGACCTTGGCTTGTCCAGAAGTGCAGTAAGTTCTATACTAGAACGAGTATCTAAAGCTGCACTTGTAGGATCATATCGGATTTGGCTGGGCAGGGAGAGAAATACGAGTAGTGAAGGTGAGTGTTGACGTACGTCAGAAAGGGGCCCCTTTTAAACCTACGCCCGAGTCACAAGTCTTGGGGTCTACTCGAGATTTCTCTCTCTGTCACACGATGGACCCGGCACCCGCACGGTGAATCCATGGAATGCTAAGAAGTTCGTCTCATAGTTATGATGCCTAGAATTACCAAGACAGATCGCACATCCGTATTTGACACTAAACTGTTTATCCTGGGAATGTTTTGTTGTAATAGTTAAGTTACGTCGAGTATTGCTTATTTTATCGCCTACGTAATTTGAGTAATAATAAAATGATAATAAAGTAAACTCTTAACTTAATATATAATATAACTTAATATTCCATCAAACTTTTATCTTTTTGAGTTCGATCAGGTCAAAAAACGGAAAATTTGTCAACACGTATGGATATTTGACGTATGGTCTAGTAAGTTACGGCTGGTCTAGTCGGGAGAACGGCGGCTGCCGATCCGGAGACCCCGGGTTCAAACCCCACGCGCACCACTGTCTTTTCGAAGTCATGTGCGTAATGCCGCTAACTTAAAACGGCGAAGGAAAACATCGTGAGGAAACCGACATGTACCTAGAATCTTTCGAAGTCATGTGTCATCCGCCAACCCGCACTGGGCCAGCGTGGTGGATTATGGCCTTAACTCTCTCCTTGCGAGAGAAGGCTCCGAGTCCCAGCAGTGGGAATGTTTAGTGGGCTGTTGATGATGGATATATTTACAGGCTTGGTATTTCGCCCCGACCTCCTAAGATAAGCGGACTTACTTAGAAGAAACCTATTTAAAGCATAGGTACTCTCGACGTTAAGATACTTAGATTATTAATACTAGTTTTATTAATATATACAATCATGTAAGCTTACAAGGCGTTAAGTTGAAAAGGTAATTAATTTAGTTAAACATTTTAACTTTGCACTGAAACTGTAAATAAAATATGCGTTAATATGTTGGTGGCTTCATACATATTGTTGAGTCTCCAGTAAAGTGAGTTAGAAAATTATTCCTTTCTTCCTAATTCATGATAACTTCAAATTTCGGGCAAGGTAGTATTGTTTGTTACGTTATAATGTCCTTTTTCAGTCTATGTTCTATCACAATACCAAATTTTACTAAAATTATTATTAGTTCAGTAGTTTAGGCGTAATAAAAAGACCGAAAAACAGACACATAGAAATACTTTCCTATTTATTGCATTAGTAGGATATCCTATATTTTAAATGTCAAATGATCCAGCTTGGACGTTTCGATGTTTGCGTGTTTGTTGCTCAATCACGTCATAACGGGTCGGGTAGTAATTTTGAACATACGTAGATTATAGTCTGGAAGAATACATAGGGTACTTTTATCTTGGAAAACTAACGGGAACAGAAGCTGCGCGGTCATAAACAATTATGTAAGGTTGAGAGACTGAGCCACAGATACGATCTAAAAAAAAATATGTGCTTACTCATACGATTTCCTGCTGCCTACTATTTTCAAAATATCCCCAACCACGTTACCTCAATATTTACTATGAAAATAAACAGCTTGTATCCTCTAGTAAGGTGTATTGCCGCTTCGTTACCCGCCGGCCGGCGGCGGCAGGCTACCCGGGCTGGCTAGCCTGTGACTAGCCTTCTAGGCCCGCGCCGGTTCCAACCACGTACGGGCCCGTTGAATAATACATTTTGCACAACTGTGACCATTGAGTACTTTTGTGGTACAAGTGAAAGAGCGAGAGCGAACACAACATGTTGACATTGTTTTCATAAGTTGGGAAATCCTAATAACCTATTCTATCCTACTAATAATATTATAATTATAAATGTCAATATATGGATGTTTCTTGCTCAATCACGTCCTAACGTTTGAACGGATCGGGCTGAAATTTGGAACACATATAGATTATAGTTTGGAAAAACATATTCTACTTTTTTCCCGAAAAAACAACGGGAACAACGGGAACGGGAACTAAGCGGGTAACACCGCGGGGCGCTATGCAATGCGCTATGTAACTAGCAGTGCTCCGCATTTTTACATCAGAACCTCCCGATCCCAAAAATTTCCTGCAATGAAAAGTAGTTTATGTGCTATGTCGGGCTATAAACTAAATACGTTTTAATTTCAACCCGAACAAAGATCCAAACTGTGACTATGGTGTATTTGAACACCAACGTACCAGAGTTATAAATATACACCTGGGGAAGTGTCACATTTTTGTTAATTAATTTTTGTTTTATTACCGTGTTCCGGTTTGTAGGCCAATATTTTCAGAGCACAGGAAGAAAAAAAGAGGGCTGGATAACGCCATTTTGAAACAAAATGTCAACCCACTTACTACTACATTGTGTATCATAAATAAATATTGGTGGACATTCCATACACAATCACGTGTATCACGTACATTGTAGTTTTAAAATATATGTATTTGGCGGTTCAGGCCGTGGATCGGTAAATGTTTAGTCGGATAGCTTATACATAAGATTTACTGGAATTAGATATTTTTGCTATATTTTTCACGCATAATCTGTTGATTATCCAAATTTGTATCGGTGGCACTCCTTACAGGGTCCGCTTAGGTAAAACTCACACCTTTGCCAGTTATGATACCAGGCACATGCCATGCTCGTCTCGTCAATTTTTATTTAAAAAAAAAATACTGAAAAAAAACAATTATCAAGAAACAGACTACACAAGTATTTAGAACGAGCTAGAAATCGCTGTTGCTCTTAACTTCGCCCACGTCACAGCACATGAAGGAGGCTTTCCCAGTAAACGAAGTTAAGTCAGGTGCCAATTCCAGGCGCGGCTTGGTTACTCCTGTTTTACGATAGCCTTTCGTCTGAAGATAACATTCTGTCATAATTGCACTGGGACTCAACTGCCAGTACAGGTAGTAAAATTTGTCCAGAAATGCGATACCAATCCGATTTTATGGGCTCAAATGTTGCTTTAGCAGAGTAGATGTCTTTTGTGATTTGAAGAATTGTAAATTTATGTACTCGTATTCTTATTTGAAGCCCTGGTAGTTTTGTGGCTAAAACGTTGGATTTTACAATGGTAAAGTTGCAGCTTATAATTTTGTCTGCACCTCTGAGGATTCTCCCACGTGTCTTAAGTATCAACAGTGCAGAAAAATATCGTGAGGAAGCTGGTTTGTTCTAAAAAACTCATTTTTGAAATGCATCTACCACCCGCCAACCAATATTTCATTCAGAATGTGACGTTACTCTTATGCTATGTTGTATTGTTTAATTGTTACTTTTTTTTCAAGTTTAAATAAAAATCAGAAAGATGATGCTATACTAATTTGATTTTACTGAAATAATTTACTGTTATATTTAATGTTTGTTGCTCAATCACGTTGGAACGTCTGAAAACATAGTGGTGAAATGTATAACAGTTAGATTATAGTTTAGAATAGCACATAGGCTACTTTAATCTCGGGAAAATAACGGGAACGGGAAAAAAATGTGTCGCATAATTTTCTAAAGTCTACTTGACGAACTTATAAGAATAATAAGTAACCCTGTTTTCTTTTAAATTAAAAGTATTCTTAACCCAGTTTTCATCCCAACTGTATTCTTTTGGAATAATAATTTAACATTTTATGTGATGTTTTCTGTTGCGTCATTGTATGAAAAAAAATATGTTAACGTATTTTTTTTCTTTATTTTCAGTGTATTTACGGCTGCTATGTGCATTCCGCCATCCTGCCCACATTCCACCGGAGGTGCTACTGGCTGTTACAAGTAAGTGTAAGAAACGTTCTCTAATAATATAAATATGCTCTATACTGTATACTACGTCAATAAACTTGACTATACATTCTAAAATAATCTTTAAGTACTAATCTCCTTAGGGCTCAATATTCAATAACAATGTAGCCAGTATGTTGTTAGTGTTCCATACATGTGTTAGAGTTATACATGACGTTAACGGAAACGCTTAGAAAATTATTGTCTTAGGCCATAAAATGCTAAAATGTCGACAAACGCTTAATGCTTAGCAGTAGGCACTGATTCCCAGCAGTCAGAATGTAACGTGACTCTTTTGCTCTGCTGTATTGTTTAGATGTTGCTTTTTTCAAGTTATTTGTTAACATTAACACTTTCCTTAAATAATTTCCTTTTCGTTAAACTAACGTTTGGATGTGTGATCGTTAATCACGTCGGAACGTACTGTTTAATAGTGTGGTAGGATCGGCCCATCGACGACCATTGCTAAAGATCAGGCGAGATAACAGTCAAATGCAAAACTATAATCAGAACAAAAAAAAAAACAAAATGTAGATGCAAAACACGCTTTGTATACCACTTTTTTCATATTTTTTTCAGGCGGACTCTGCAAAGTGTTAAGACACTTTGTGGAAATTCCACTTTTGCCGGTTATTCTTTCGCCAAGCAGTAACGTGCAAACATCACTGCATACCGGTTTAAAGGGCAATGTTTCCAGAGAAATTACTTGATGATGTGAATACTGTAAAATGGTTTTGGTTGGAGATAATAGTACATTATGATATAAGTGCGGTAAGTTGATAATTACAGCCGAGGCTTTATTGCTAGCTCGAGCCGAAGGCGAGAGCTATAATTAGCAGAGGCTGTAATTATCAAAGCGCACGTATGTCATACGACGTTTTATAACATATTTGCGAGGAAATAAACAAAACTCTGACGACATTTTCAAATAAAAACAATACAGCGAAAAAAAACGCGCGGAATAATATTTACTTGATCACATATCACAGCACAGAGTAAGTAATCACTATGGATCACAGATTAGCAATGCGCGCGCATCGGCGCCTTTTTTTTTTAAGCAACGGCACAGAACCAGCCTGTATGCCATTAATAATAAAGTAAATTAATATTTTCGTGTTTTGTTACAGAAAAATTAAAGTAATTTATGGTCTAAATGAATTAAATTAACGAATTTAATAATTCTTTATTATATTTTACCTCTCAAAGTTAATTTTATTCATAAAATGTTGACCACACTTTTCTGACATAAAAACTCTTTAC
Source organism: Ectropis crepuscularia (assembly GCA_963693475.1). NCBI lineage: Eukaryota > Metazoa > Arthropoda > Insecta > Lepidoptera > Geometridae > Ectropis > Ectropis crepuscularia. The sequence goes on along the minus strand of OY856349.1, from coordinate 26,134,303 downwards.
TAAGATTTAAAAAGGTACCGTTCGTTTTAGACGGAGCGTATCTCTCTACCTAGTCTGTGGACGGAGCATTTTGAAACCGTGCGTTTTACATTACACATTACAGCACTAGTGCGTAATAAGATACATTACGATACAGTAATTGGTCCAATAAGAGACCCTTTACGAGCAAATGTGTTATAAAAATAGTTACTTGATGTGAATACTGTAAAATGGTTGGAGATAATAATCTTTTTGAACTGAAAACAGTTTACTCTTACTTACAGGAGTGAATTGATATAAATATAGACTAATAATGATAATGATTCTTTATTATCGTCATTTATCTTATAGATTGAAGCATACAGCAAAATATTATTCAATTATTTACGTATTAAGCAACGTGTGCAAGGGACAGGCTTAGAAAAGCATCTACTTTCTCTTTCAATATGTCTCGTATTTGATCATCAAATCTATATTCACCGCAAAAAATATGCACCAACACATAAACAGAGGCAATCTCGTGAAAGCAAGACATATTTCAGCCTCGGAGGATCCGAGTTATCTTGAAATACGTCTTTTTGAAACCACGAAACCGAACCGAACCGGTTCAATCCGGATTGATGAAAACTCCAATAGGAAGTTCCCAATTCAATATTTGTGAAATATTTTCACTTGGCTGTGTTGGATATTAATGGGATTTCTTCAGGCTATCAGATTTTTGCGGTTAAAGTATTACTTGGTACGCGGGCGTACTTAAGAAACGAAGAAGGTTCGAATACTTTGGCAAGAGGGTTTAGTTTCGAACATGAAATATCTTATTTTTAGTAGTTTTGAAAACAGTTTTATTAAATTGTTATAATTATACTAGCAACGCCTAGTAGTCTTACCCGCGTTGTTCCCGCTCGTAATATAGATAAGATAAGATAAGACAAGAAAACTCTTTATTAAAAGCCACATAAAAAATTAAGAACATAAATTACAATAGGAACTTAAGAAACTCTTTTGCTAAACATTTTAATTGACGGCCTTATCGCTTAGAGCGATCTCTTCCAGGCAACCGTGAATATAATGTTCGTTATAATTTTCTCGTGATTTAAAGTATGCGCTGTTATCTCATTGTTTTTTTTTTTTGCTGAATTTTTAAATATCGTTACTCTATCAAGATTCTGGGTGTCACATATTTTTTTTGCAAATCTTTTTTTTTATTCATAAATTAATTTACAATTAATGTGAAAAAATAATCAGCACTTTTAAGCCTCGCAGAGGTTTGTGTTAGTGCTAACATTCTCGAAAACAAATAAATACAATTTTAGGCAAATACCTGTAAACAAGTTGTTATATTAGCGTAATGCATCTATGGCCTTGACACTCTCCTTGTGAGAGATTCCCTAGACCCATCGTCAACGACATGTTCGCGCCAGATACAGTTAGGTGGATTATTTGTACCTAATTTTTAATTTCATCATCATCATCATCATCAACAGCCCACTAAACGTTCCCACTGCTGGGACTCGGGGCCTTCTCTCGCAAGGAGAGAGTTAAGGCCATAATCCACCACGCTGGCCCAGTGCGGGTTGGCGGATGACACATGACTTCGAAAGATTCTAGGTACATGTCGGTTTCCTCACGATGTTTTCCTTCACCGTTTAAAGTTAGCGGTTAGAGTAAGTTAGTTTAAAGTTAGGCGTCAAGTTAATTTTTAATTTACAGAGTGGGAATCGAACCCACGACTCTCGGCTTCGCATACTTACTACCATCTAAGCCACGAGGCCAGTCATTGTTAGTTAATGTTAATTAATGTTGATTATGCAGAAAGATTTGTTTATAAATCAAGTTTAAAAATTACCATAGGTACTGTTTTGTGTACCATTTTACGGAAGAAATATATTAATTCCCCAGTACAATTTCAATATAAATGAGAAATTACCAAACAGTTTTCAGATCTTTAAATGTACGCTTTGAAAGCTTATAACCCTATCTGATCTTATACTGGGAAAACAAAGTCTGCGTTATACAACTGCATCTCCAGCATTGTGTTGAAATCAAGAATATTTAATATCAAATACAATAAATGTATGTCTTAGAATAGTGACTGCGAATAGGCAAACGTAACGTAGAATATCCTGAAACTCGGTGGACTGACCATATACGAGTACCTAAAACAGAAGTCAGTGGCTAGAGAAAAAAGACGATCGTATCGTATGGGAGTGGCTTGGGGCCAATATTATATTTTTCCTAATATACTTTGTCACAATGAATGTAGCATAATATATAGTGTCATAATGTAACTAATTTTCGACATAATGTGTTTTAGGCACAATCTATTGTCATACATTTAATTCGACTAATGATGAGACGCATAATAGTGTTAAGGCATAGTAATGAGACGCATAAATAGGCATTTTTTTTATTTGTTGTGCTACTAAATATAGATCCCGGTTACATAGAACCCAGATAAGACTCGGAGCACCTCGACTCAACCTAGTCTTGTCGCTACTACCTCTAGAGTGTATGTAAAAATTGCGGAAACCAGAAGCTTAAAGGAGGTCCTGAGTGGAGCGAGCCATGCGAGGACAAGCGTAGCGAAAGGGGAAGGTAGTGAGTGAAGAGAGCCGGCGACCTCTGTAGAGGAGCGCAGGTCGAGTATGGAGAACGACATTCAAGGCTGACCACAGAGCTTCTGGCGGGAGCCCACCCGGAGTCAAAAAGTGCACCATATTTCTTAGGTGTACCGTCTGCTTTTCTCAATGTATGCCATTAAACTTTATGCTATGATACCTTTATGCTATATAAAGTTATGCTAGTAAAAAATATGTGAAAACAGTTATGCGTTTAGTTGTTATGGTAAATTATCATTAGTCCTAATAACGTTACGCCCAATTCAATTAATACAAAAATTGTTATGCTACCAAAGATAGACCCGAGTGGCTTATATCCAGCAGTGGACTAGGGTAGGCCGATGTGTTGATGAAATAGTATAAAAGCTTAATATTATAAATATTTAAACAATAGCTTTGCTGCTGGAATCCGGTAACGAGAATTAGAGATTAATATTTAATGAGGAATGCATTGTATAGTTTCATTAGTTCCGTAAAGCACTCTCTGGCTATGAATTATGAAGACGAAATTGTATTTACCACTTGTGTATCCTAGGGTTGAGAGGAACCTGTGGAAATATTTCACCTTCGCTAATTATTTTAATACCAATACGAGTTGGCGATTAAAAACCATCTCACAGATGGATTTTAATCGCCAACTCGTCTGAGTACACAAAGGCTATTTACTTTTGTTGTTTTTTTCTGATTTAATGCCATCCCTACTAAAACATTATAAATTTGAAAGTAACTCTGACTGTCTGTATGCACTATACAGACTATGCAGGATTAGGAAGATTTTAGGAAGGAAGGATTTAGGAAGATATATATACTATGCAGGAGTAAACTATACTGAACCCATTTAAATGGTAGTGGTAGGACTCTTAGCAGAGTCCGCCTGGGGAAGTTATTCTACCGCCAAGCAGTAAAGGGCTTTGAAGGGAAATGTTTCCAGTGAAATTACAGGGCTTAGAGGTATAACATCTTAGATCTCTGGATGACGAGCGCAGTGCAGTGCTAGGTAATGATTTGGACTCTTCATGTTCCAATAGCTGCGTGTCACTGTGCTGTTTATGTGGCAGGCATGTTGCTTTCCATCAGGCAAATGTCATGCTCGTCTCGTCACTATTTATTAAAAAAAACAAATTGGTATAGAGATTGTATTGAGCTCGAAAAGAGGCGTTAACAACTTTTTAACGCGAAAAAGGGATAAAATAGTTTTGGATGGAAGTTTCGTCATATTTGTTTACTAACCTTTTGATTACATTTAAACAAATATGACAGTCCGAGTCGTTTATTTGATTTAACCCTTATGGGGCAAAATTTCTATTAGTAGTTTGGGTAAGCTGTGGGTTACAACGCGGTGAACGCGGACACAGCACTGGTTTTGTTTAATTTCAATTTACTGGACAATGCTACTGGAATCAAACGTAACTTACTTTGTCTTATTGCTGGGATTTGGGACCTTCTTTTGCGAGGAATTAAGGTCATACTTCACTACTCTGTCCGTTTGATCAACATGCTGCCCAACCGTGGATAGTCCTCGAAAATAGATAATTAAAGGCTTCCTTGGAAAATGAAAATGTAAATATTGTGAATTATTACACACAACACCATCTTTCCTTAAACGAAATAAAGCTTGTATTGGCCAGATAGGTGATATAATACTAGCGTAGGGTACGTCCTAGCGTAATTGTAAATACATACTTTTATTAAATAGAAACAGCCAGACACAGTACAAACATTTTATTTGTATTCATCACACAAACATTATATTTGCACTGCGTCGGAATCGAATCAGGGCCCTCGGCTTCGCAGCCAGTCTTCATTACCAACTAAAACTAACTTCTTCCTTTCTTGGAAAATGCTCTTCATCATTAATTTCCGCAGAACTACGTTTATAACTACAAATATTTGTGTACGTAGTTCATAAACCCATTTCCTGTCCAAACCCGATAAGTTGTTTCCCTTGCTTGGCATTTTATAAATACCATGCAATAACCGCTACGTTGAAATGTCACCGATAATTGAATTTCTGATCGCAGTGTAGCGCCTGTTTGTCGGAGTAACAGGTGTCAATAGTATTTACTTAGCTAGGGATGAGGTGTAGTGGTATTGGGACGATATTTTACAAATACTAACTGTATAATATTTTTTACACAAACATTTTTACAATATAAAGTGATTGCATGACACCCCTGAAGTTAAGCTACACGCCTATCCATATCTACTCAGTGTCATACAGCTACTTGAACGTGAAAAGTCTATTTGACTACCACTCGATGTGGTGGTTATCCAGAAATATAAAATAATGTATCTTTTTGCTCTATAATTGACATTAAACTGATTACTAATAGTATAGTTAGAGTATAAGTTGCATAAGTCTTCTCTAGCAGATGGCGTCTCAATAGGCGTTCATCCCAAAAGTCGGGACGGGCTTCTAGTATACATTTAAGTACCTGGGTGACCGAGCTTTGCTCGGTTTAAATACTATAAATACTTAGATACATACAAATAAAAGGCTCCAAGTACTATTGCTAGAATATAAGAAAATCTATATTTTCTTAAAAAAAACTTGAAAAAAAAGAAAAGCCGTCTAGATTCGAACCCGGAGCTACTAATTCGTGATGATTCGCCATGACCGCCCGACTTACCGTCTGAGCTATTATGCTAACGCGCCATGCTGTCACACGTGCTGTCACATTAGATATTAGAATGCGAAGGTAAATTTCGTTGTCTTTCAATTCGTTTTTCAGTGTCTAAAACGCGCATAATTTACGTTTTTAAAGATGAAACCTAGTCAGATTGATTTATAGTCCCCGAAACCCCCTGCATACATAATTTCATCAAAACCGTTCGAGCCGTTTCCGAGATTCAGATTTTATATGATATATATTTAGGTATATACAAGAAGTGCTCGTTTAAACTAGCAGTGCTCTTTGGTTTTACCAGCATAATTCCCGTTCTAAAAAAAATCCCGTTAAAAGAAATAGCAGGTGTGTTTTTCCAGACTACAAGCTAACTGTATTCCAAATTTCAGACCAATCCGTTCATACGTTATAACTTGATTGAGCAACAAATATCCAAACATCCATACATTGAAATGTATAATATTACTAGCGGCCCATTCCGGCTGCGCTCGGATATTGTCATTTAAAGACTATAATCGAAATAAACACTATCCTATCTCTCAAGTTGGACCAGACTGCTCGCGGTGTGTCAATTTAATTTAAAATCGGTTCAGGAGTTTAGGAATCCATTGCGGACAAACATCGTGACAGAAGATTTATATATATTATATTACTAGCGGCCCATTCCGGCTGCGCTCGGATATTGTCATTTAAAAGGACTATATTAATCGAAATAAAAACTACCCTATCTCTCAAGTTGGGCCAGACTGCTCACGGTGTGCCAATTTAATTTAAAATCGGTTAAGTAGTTTAGGAATCCATCCCGGACAAACATCGTGACAGGAGATTTATATATATTAAGATTATTATTAAGAAGATTAGGAAGTACGATTATTATGTCTTGACTGACTTTACAAAAACTGACTTTACAATATGACTTGACTGTCTTTAAAATACCTACAAAGCCAAAAATTCGAGACTGATCGCAAGTATTGCACTAAACTATAAAATAAACTCTAGGTCTCGGGAATATTGACTGAACTATAATTTCATTTCGTAACGTCCACATATGCAATAATTTATAGAATGTATTTTTTACTTTTAATTTTAACTAGGTCACGTATGTTGACTCCGAACTCATATAATAAGAACAATCTAAGTGTTACGTTCTGCCATATTTATTCCATTGCGTTTGTGGATAAAATAACGACTGTTTGCCAAGTTTTCAGTACATATCTCTGATGTATCTACACCCTATTCAAAATTTAACACATTTTTAAGAAGAAACTGCGTTAGGTTAGCGTTTTCAACATGCTAATATAGCAGAAAAAATACTATAATAAAAGACTGAAATACAGCTTAAAGCTAGTTCAAGTGTCTTTGGAAACATAATATACACACTGTAAATTTAGGTAAATGAAGAAATTATAATTATTACTATTGTATAACTTCGCAACTAAACCGTTGGCATGGTCATTTGTCATTTAATTTCTTAAATAGTTTAACAAATTAGCATGCATGAATGACAATTTATGGATTAATAATGCACATTGTTTGGTATGAAATGAATTATTATAATCTAATGGCTGAATGACTCGAGTTGACCCGTGAATCACCTCGGAACATTGGATGGACAGATTGGGTTAGCTACTCTTTATCACTGGAAAATAAGCAAAGGTAAAACCGAGGGGCGGTTCTAGTTTATATTATAGTGAGAAGGGTAAAATGTTAGTGTTTATATTATTAGTGTTAATTATTGGCTGCCGTGAAACATCGTGTGGATAAAAACAGAAATGTAGTCACGATTTCCCAACCCCATATGGGAAAGGAAAAGGATAATTGACTCATTACCTAATTACATCATATGTACTTACTCAGAATATCCATAATATTTACCTCAACCTATTTTCTAATGTATATGTACTGGAATCTACACACATAAGATTGAGGTCTTTTTTAAATCCACTTAAAAAAGGAGATTAAAGATAGATAGATACTCTTTATTGACACATAAAAAAAAACACAATTAAAAATGAACAATTAAAGGTTATTAATTCAACCACCACATTTTTTTAAACATTATAATGGAAGACGGGGAGTACAATAGAATCTCCTAATTGTTTTGGAGACTACAATAATAGATGATGCAAATCTTCTTCTACTCCACATGTGTGATCAAAGGTTGCTAGTCTTTCCTGTTAAATATTTATCTGCTCTTAACCAATGGGATATTTCTCTAGTATAAGCTTAAGTCGGTTAACTGCTTAGAAAATTGGAAATTAAACTGTGAATAGTATCCAAAGGCAGTAATTTACAGTATTGAAGTGTAAATACTAACCGCTGGTAACGTATTACTGTGTCGGCGTAATTTCCCATGTGTACTGGTGCTTCTGACGCAGTATACTGACGTTTGCAGTATCTCAACTCTACCCATAATGAAGTTCGGGCTTTATCTAACTAAAAGTGATTAAAAATTACTACCTTCTGCTGAAACGGTTAGTAGTTAGCAGTTGTATGCCGTAGTGACAACTCTTTTTGACTATAATGACGATGTTGATGGTGATATCCTTATTTCTCAAAGAGACATTACGCGTATTCATCAAAATTAAATAGAATATCATATATAATAATAATCAATATTGCTCAAAACTTGTTTTTTTTAAATATATCTCATTTTTGCATTTCAAGACAAAATGCATTTGTTTCACTGAACGCTAAACGCATGTCTAGTATTTAGTGAAAATTGGTATGTCAGGCTCTACACCACTTAGAGTGGTACTCCTATAGACTAAAACCCTCAGAACCTCCCATCACAAAAATAAAGTGAAGGTTTTAATCCAACACTCTGCTCAAGTGCGGGTTAAGAGATGTCCTGGAAAGATTTCACCATCCGATATCAGACCTTCAAATTTGAATAATATTATATTATGTTTCATAAATCATCTCAAATTTGCATACCGAAAGGTTGACTATGGAGCTATATATATCTACTTATTTAAACATCCTTCTGTATCCATTTTCGTCATTTAATATTTTATGTTTATTATGTATTTTTTGGCAAATGCCAGTTACCTTAGAAAATGTTAGCTTCCTCATGATTTTTTTCCCACTAAAGCCAATTCTGATGACAGCCATCTAGATCTGCACTGAGAAAAATACTTAGAAAGGAGGAAAATCTGACAGGATTTGAAGGAACTTACGAAATCACAATTTTGAGTTCAGTTAAACGCGCGTTATAGCTACTAGGCCACCACGGTTTTTTTGTAGGAAGTGTAAAGTTTATGTACTGACTCGCACTGTATTGCGTATTGTTGGGTACAGGCTCCTACTGACACATATTGCTCGGTATTTATTTTGCGGGCAGAAGGAAATTGAAACGAGGCACTCGAGAGAACGAGTTATTATTGTTTTCGCTTTTGTAACTGAAGAGAAACTGAAACTTCTACCACAAGTTGTGTGAAAGCGTTTTGATCTGATGGCGAAACTTTTGTATCTATTTATTGATACCAGTAACTTAGCCTTGGGAGTAGTTATGCATTTGAACTTTGCGCTGTTTGTGTCCTTGTAGACTGGAAACTAATTAAACTGGAATTTTCAAAAACTTTTGTAAACCTTTTTAGAATAAAACAAAACAATAATGCTGTTTAAAATTGTTTCGTAACTAACCAGCAAAGTGTTCGTGAGAATTAAATCAAGAGTTATTTATTTGAAACAATTCCTTTATTTTATTGTTCTAGTATTATTTTTGTAAGGTTTAAAATTGATCTCCCGCACCGGGCTCTGTCTAGATGGCCATGCCAAGAAGTGTCACTCGATCACGTGATCACAGTAATGTGCCCGGTGATTGGTTAATTTTAGATTGGTCGTCACTTATTTAATACTAACAGCGCCCCGCAGTTTTGCCTGCGAAGTTCCTTATTTTTCCGTTATTTTTTCGGGATAAAAAGTAGCCTTTGTGTTAATCCAGAATGTCAGCTAACTCCATACCAAATTTTATTAAAATCATAGTAAAGGCGTTTAGACTTAAAGAAGTAACAAACATACACACTTACAAGCTTTCGTCTTTGTCACATTGGTGTGAACAACTACAACAACTATACATATATGTATAAACAACTCAATAACGAATAATCATAACAGAGCTATTGACATGATGATATATTACTAGCTGACTTAGTGACACAATATATCCAAATTTTAATATCAAGAAAATAATCAAATGACAACATTATGAGGAATCGGTATTTACACAAACCTAATACAACGCAAGTATATTGTTGTAATATTTGATTATTGAATTCATACATACATCAAAGAAAATTCATCACTATGAGAAACATTGGAAACAGTATCCAAATATAATAAATAACATAGCTTATAATATTGAAGTGCACAAAAAAATGTTTTTTTATCCATAATTAGTTTGGTATTATTTACATCTTAGATTTTTTTTATCATAAGAGTGTGGTGTGATAAACTGCTGCTAGGTTCGTAGTGTTTTTAAAGGAAGTCAGTTAGCTTCAGATGACCTCTACTGTGGCCGCCTAGTCTCTAATCCCTAAGGAACTTGAATTATTGAGTGTGAATTTAGTTGACGTGTTGTGTATATACCCTTAGTCTACCTTTGATAAAATGATGAATGCTTAGATAAAAAATAAGTAAATAGATCAGGTTTTTCCACACGGTTCCTTTGGACCAATCGTAAGCAGGTGAGACTATGGCGACATAGTGATGTGCCGCGACAAAAGTATGACACTTCCACAAGAGCGACAAGACAAGAGCGATCAGACCCGTGCTTTCAGTGTAAAGCGTTTGTTCTAACTCTATACGTAGTATATGACTATAAAATATGTAAACTCTTTGGATGAATGTTAAAAATCGCCATAAAGACACAAAACATTTTATTCATTTTATATTTTGATGGCCACAAAAAGATAATAAGTCCTAACTTTTAGGACTTATTGAAATTTTATCCATATGATGCTAGGTACAACGAGTCGTACGTCAATCTATCAGTAGGTACACATTTTGATAGCCATAAGGAATTTAACGTCAGTTTCTCAGTATCTTTGTACTAAATCATGATAGAACAAACAATCCTACGTAAACACGATTAGCTGCTTAAATATTAAGCGAGTTTAATTGACTCCTCACAAAGCTGAATTGTCTATCTCTCCCCTCTGAATAAGCTTCTAAACAGATGAGGATAATTCACTGGGTGACGCAAAAACGAAACGTGTTGTATTCGATGATATTTCAAAAAGTGTGTTTTGACTTCTATGTAGATATATATATATATATAAGAAGCCCACTTAATTTTGCCACTGTTGGGATTTGGGGATTTATTTTACAAAGAAAGCGTAAACACCATAGTTTATCCTCGAAAAACGCTCTTTATTGATTGCCTTAACCTATTAAATACACGCCCGTATTGTACGATGTTTTCCGTCACAGTTAAAGTAAATGGTTGTGATAAGGTTATTCATCTGACCTTGAACAAATAATCAGATGTACAAGGATGACATATGACTTCATAATTGAAAAATTCAACGCAGCTGCCGCTAGTCCAATCACAATTTTAAATGTGTATTAAAATTGCCTTATTATGAAAAGCTTTAAGTTACATCTTATTAGGTCTACGGTTGACGGCCGAATGAAAGTCTTATGCACGCGATGGCTATCATCGACACACCGCGCTTAATCAGATTATTCTTCACTCTATAGCCCCAATAATAGCATCATCATCATCATTTAAAAAAAAATACATAACAACTTAAAGACTAAAATGAAAGTAGCAATGAGCGACCGCAGGATGGATGGAATGGCAAATGGTAGAACGTATTGCGTTAAAATTTGTAGCACAGTTAGAATATATAGTCTGGAGTAGTATATTATAGTTTTTAACATGGGATAATATAGCTTTTTATAGTAGAATACATACGGGAATGGGATCAACGTAGGTAAAACCACGAGGCATTGCTAGTAAAGTTACAAGAAAATGGTCCTTGCGAATGGATATGATTATTTTTGCGACAACAGGTCACCGTGTATCGTATGGTCTTACTTTATGCAAAACATTTTATTTCCATCGATATAAATGAATGGATGTGCCCTCCCATACTTCAGACGCACGGAGTTATGTAATCGTTGGGAAGAATGAGCTCACTCTTTCCGTTTTAGTCAATTGTAGGAAGCCGTGAACGCCGGACGTTTATACCTAACGCTATTTTGTTTTATTTTAGTTGTCAACAACCAAAATAAGTAGAACCGCAACATACCTTGCCGCTAGCGATTCTATAGGGGTCAAGTAGATTGGTAGTTGTCAACCACTCACGCTACACACAGAGACGGAGTTTGTTAATAATTTCAAGGTGTTCAGGGCACATCTATTGATTAATATTCATGTTTATTTCCATTTCTCTCTTGTTTATTATTTCTGCGTAATCCTTTAATTTCTGTTACGAGACAAATTTTATCAACACTGTTCATTTGGTTAAATAGACAATTAGGCAGATCAGCTTCGTCGCAGAATGTTCCTTTCTCGAAATGTCTTCGAATAGAAAATATTACTTTGCAAAATTTATAAATAAAGCAGACATCTTCACGCAAACGCTCTTTTCTGAAGGAAATCTAGCGTAATACTTCCTTCTCTTATTAAATAAAATTAAAGTCATTTTGTTCATTTATTTCGTGTGAATATCAGGTTTTCAATTATTTAATTTTTTTAAACAAGTTTCTGATTCCTTGACGTCGCAATACTGAGTTCTTTTTAACCGACTTCCAATAAGGAGGAGGTTATCAATTCGACCACCATGTTTTTTTTTAATTTTATTTATGTATGTTACCTGATTTCTCGAGAACGATTTCAAAATTACTTTTTGTCTTCGGATGTGTATGCTTCTCGAATATAAATTTTATCGAAATCGGTCAGGTGGTTATTGAAATATGAAGAAAATACTAAAATTTGCCTACAATTGTTGATACCACTTCTGATTCGATTCTGTCAACACGAAATTGTGACAATGCATAGTGCATTAATGAAAACTTGTTTTACACTAAAAAGGTTAAAATAAACTATTTTCTACAAAAAATTAAACCGACTTCTAAACCACAAATAGGCACTCAAAAGCGAAAAATAAACTGATACAATTATTAAAAGCGCTACTCACTCATCTATTTTAGGTCGGTGCCAGCCAAGTCTAACAGGTAGTAGACAGATACTACTTACTGCCTACTTACTACCTTACTACGTCCATAGTATCTGTCTTCTAGCTTTTTGTTATTTTGCCTATATATTTTTTTACCTGACCCTATTTCTCCTGATGTTAAGCGATGACGCGGTCTACGATTGAGCGAGCTAACCTAGAAGAAACCAATTCACTCGCGATTTGAAGACACCAAGAAGATTATAACCATCATGAAAACCCCAAACTTAGACAACGCATTCCCCAGCGTAGATATTAGTACTAAAAAAGAAGAAAATTCTATGAATTAGGATTACACATTAAGTTTTACAGAAATTTATTTCATTTACTCATTTCTAAATTTATGTTTCCAAGCAACAATAATATTCAAATCTGGTTAACATTTCCCAAACTGCACAAGCATTTACATTCAGAACGTTACTTGCGCTTGATTCAATCTTAACTGCTTTCTAACGCTAGATAAGCCGAAGATTTATTATAATCTAGCCTGAAAATTAAGCTTTATATTTTTCTTTAATGTTCTGTTTTATTTCCTATTGCAGAACGTCGTTAGATCGTGCTTAGTTTGTGACGAAACTTTCAACTTGGGATCGCGAAATAATTAGGGTTGGCGGCTGCATCTTTTACTGTTATTTTTCTAATTCTTTTATCTTATATATAAAATTCTCGTGTCACAGTGTTTGTTTCCTTACTCCTCCGAAACGGCTTTACTGATTTTAACCAAATTTTATATGCATATTCTGTAGGTATGAGAATCGGCTACTAGCTATTTTTCATACCCCTAAGTGACAAAGGTTGTTCACTAAGGCAAAACAACGTTTGCGGGGTCAGCTAGTATTGTTATAATTGAATGAAACTTCAAAGGAACTAAACATAAATATTTTAACTAGATTTCAAGTCAAACAATAGTTAAAATAACATCGTTTTTTCGTTCGTTTAAGAAATTAAAAAAATGTCTTACTCATATCGTGACGCTTTTTGACCACTATGTTGCCATTGGAATACTCTTATAAAACTATAGAATTTGTATCTTACCTTTTTTTAAATGTATGAGTTATTCATAGCGTGGAAGAGTAATACTACAATAAACCTTAACATTTACGAAAATGTAATTCTTTTTGCTTACCAAAATAAAGTACTTAGGTACTTATATTTTAAAAACTTTTAAACATCACTATCTGAAGCAATTTGTTTTAGTTTTGTTCAAAAATAATTGTTACTAACAAAACTGTGTAAAAATTTAATGATTGAATTAAATCATGCCAATCACGGGATTTTTACCAGGAGGTATAATAAATCATAATATGACGGGTATTATGAATCATAATACAGATTGTTAGTTTCCTCCAAACTTTACCAAACTGGCAGCTGTACACACAAACCGCATAATAATTCATGGCAGCATCCAACAAATTAGACCAACTTGGAATTGCCTCGTAACACCTCGTCCAGTGTTGATAACCCATTCACACTAGAACGAGTGAGTGAAAAACCGCGGGTCACCATAAAACACACGTGTGTCAACCCTAGCTGAAAACGCTACGGAAATGTTTATAACGTCATTAGTTTGTTAAAATATTAGAACATAGTTTAAACATAGCGTTTAAATCGTTATTTCCATGCAAAATTTTGAAGTAACTATAAAATTTAGAGGAATATTAGAATTTAAAACCCAAGTATTTTTTCCCAAAAAATTGCTCAGTTACACTTAATATGCAATTAGAAAATTTACGCAAAAGTCTGTTGTTGTTTTGTTTTGTTTTTGAGAAAACTCAAATGAAAAAAAAAACAATTTGTGCTTATTTATTTGACTGCTTGTGTGATTGTAAATATTTGAATATATCGTGTTCTGCATACATACATACTTATATCATAAACATGAAAAGGTTTTTGGTTTGAACGCATTAATTTCCGGAACTAAGTACTGGACCGATTTGAAAAATTATTTCACCGTTGGATATTTACGTGATCGTTGAGTGTGTTGTACGCAATATATTATATATTTTATTTTACATTTATGTTTAATGTTTAATTAAGATTTAATATCACGTAAAGTTTTTAAGAATTACTACATCTCAATAAATTAACTTCAGTATACTAATATATACTAATATTTTAGAAACATTATTATTTTAAATAACTTGTTAATTGTATTTAACCGACCCAAATAAAATAGGAAAGGGCCAGGCAAATAGAGATATATATAGATAGATAAACTCTTTATTTCACTTAAGAAAACATACTTACAAATAAACGATCTTAAAAATAGAGTAGCAAATGGCGACCTTATCGCTAACAGAGAGAGTTGTATTTTGTTAAATTCTATTGTAGAGAAACGAACAGTTTAATAATTTAAATAGCGCACTGTTTGTGGTTGTATCAAAGCAGTTAATGAAAAACCGCGCACAATAATAAAACACACGTGGTGTGTCAACCCTGGCGAGCGGCCATTACATAAATAAGGACGCCATGTTTATTGCCGCCATTTTGAAGACAAATGGTTAGTTATTACTGTGCACTCCATTTTACATTCTCTCTTCGCGTCGGAAAATTAAAATATTGTGTATTACTTATTCCGTGAGATGTTGAAAACGCGCTTGAGGCAATTTAGGGGTTGTGAATTATGTAAAACAACACAGTTCAAAAACATTTTATTATGCGACATATATCTATACAAAATAAAGAAAATTATGCAACTTACAAAAATAATCAAATAAAGCAAATTTGTTAAAACTCGTTGTAACACTTGATTTTAGGTAAACGGTCTATTTTCAATGCAATATTAGCGTTTAAATATTTTACGATGATGTGATGCTACAGGAGAATCAAATATAATTATAGCTAGCTACAACAAATCAAAAATGTCGTATTTAAATATTTCATAACTGGCATTGACATAATTGGATAAATTGTTATATTTTAGTCATAGTATTATGAGTCAGCGTCGGATTTGCGATGCATCTATAAAATTATTATTCTCTTGAGTTAATTATTTATGTTTCAAATCAATAACGACTCACTGACAGAACTTTCTTCCTCTTTGGACGAAGCACTATTTGCATAAACATAATTATTTTTGTATCATTTGTTAGTGCTAAACGTAGTCATAAAGCTAAAGTTTCAAAATAAATCGCACACTACCCACCCTACCGTGATAAAGAAACGGCTGTACTAGTGGCACTTCACAGCGTTTATTTGTATCCACACATCACCCGCCGTTTAGTGAACAGCCTGTTTTATGAGCTCCTTGTTTTTTTATTTATTTCGCGAGGTTTGGACTTTAACTACCCGTTGGATTTACGGTGAAAGGACGGTAATAAGGTTTTGTAGGGTATCGGGGATATAAAAGGTTGAGAATTGTGTGATTACAAATCGTTTACCTTTGTTTACGATTGTACCTATTTATTGTCATCGATTTGTTTTACTTTGAACCGTAAATAAAGTTTATCGTACTTCCTACTTTATATATACCTATGTAAGTATATAAAAATGAATTGCTGTTGGTGGGTCCGCTAAAACTCGACAACGGCTGGGCCGATTTGGCTGATTTTAGTTTTGAAATGTTTGTCGTAGCTAACGGAAGGTTTGAACGGTGAGATAATATTGAATACTTGCGAAGAAGAAAGTAAAAACAACAATTTCATTTTCTCATACAAACTGTTCTACATAATTTCCAGTCAAACATTTGACGTTACCAATCAAACGTTTTTTTTCAGATGATGATTTTGACAGATTTTCGTGGGCTGTGAATTGAATGAATTCTAGCGTCACGCTCGGGTATGATTTGGTAGTTAGTAGTTAGTTTATTTTAGTTTAGTTAGTAGTTTATTTAGTATCAGTATTGCACCCGTGCGAAGCCGGGGCGTGTCGCTAGTCTAACATAAAAAAGATAAAACCAAAAAACATTTACCCTGCCAGTCGGGTAAAAAGAGGACAAAGACTGTAAGAACTTTAGACATGAAGACGTTGGAATGATTGCATCTTTGATGCCCTAATCACATTGTAAGGATTTTACCCTCGTTTGTAGTTTCCGAGATCCTAGCGATAAACAAGCACTTCAGATTCGTAATATTAAAACAAAGTGGAAGTATAGATAACTGGCGTTTAAAATTTTATCATAATTAATTTTTCACTTCTGCCGTGCGGTCTATTTTAATACGCAATTACTTTTTTTCGATTTAGCGGAAGTCAATAGTTTTTTTTTCTAAAATAAAAGTAACATCTATCACTACCAGTGAAAATCTCGTTAAAATCGGTCTGGCTTGTTCAGATATGGGCCAGAACAAATATACAGACAAACAAACATTTTTTTCATAACTACATACTTTCATGTACATTTATTGAAAAATTGGTAATTTGATTTAACAAACAAACACTTAAAGTTTGTTTATAACGTGTTTAGACAGTAAGAAACGTTTATATCTTTCCTCTTCCAAAGAATTTTATGTTTCAAAGCAAGTTTTGTTCCCTTCATTCCAGAACCCGGACATAGTCCTGGTGCACTACCTGAACGTGCCGTACCCGGATGACAACAAACTTGCGACGGTGGCGCCGAGCCTCGCTCTCTGGGCGGACAAGAAGGAGTGGACGAAAGATGAACTAGTCAGCCAGCTCAAACCTATGTGTGAGTATAAGCATGTACTACGCGGCTTTAACTTGGTAGTGGTAGGACTCTTAGCAGAGTCCACCTGGGGAAGTACCACACCTTTGCCAGTTATTCTACCGCCAAGCAGGAATGTGTAAACATTACTGTGTTCCGGTTTGAAGGGTAATGTTTCCAGAGAAATTACAGGGCTTAGAGATATAACATCTTAGATCTCTGGATGACGAGCGCAGTGTAGTGCTAGGTAATTATTTGGACTCTTCATGTTCCAATGGCAGCGTGCTGTTATGTGGTAGGAGTTACCATCAGGCACATGTCCGGCTCGTCTCGTCTCTCTAAATTAAAAAAAAAATACTTTCTTGGTTGAGCATCGTTTTCAGTGAGATGATGTAAAAATAATTCATCAAATTAGACTGATAGTTTTCTGAAACGAATTCTATGAATTCTCGATGCCGAAACTCGAGTCGGATTGTCCGACCACATATAACACGTGAGTTACCCGGTTACCCAATTAAAATTTGTGTAACAACCACATTAATTTGAATACTAAAATTTCAGATACATAGGACATAGGTACTAAAATTCAGAACTTATGCATAATGGCACAAACAGTCCACTTTGAGACTGGATACTGACAACCAACTAATCTACCTCTGATTTGCCGATGATATTGTAGTCATGGATGAAACCCTGGACGACTTAGATAGATAGGATCTCAGAAGGGCCCCTGAAAAAGTGGGTCTTACAATAAACATGGATAAAACGAAAATCATGTAAACAATCATTTTACACCCACTCCTCTGAAAGTAGGCAACTCTACGCTCAAAGTTGTTTACGAATACTGGTATATAGGTGGGCGAGTTGCCGGATGACCAATGTCATCTATATGATGTATTTCTTCAATCTTGCCATTTTGTAGTGGTAGCGGTCTTTGCAGTGTACGCCTGGGGAAGTACCATATATTCTCCAGTTATTCTGCCACCAAGCATTAGTGTGCAAACATTACTGTCTTCCAGTTTGAAGGGCAATGTTTCAAAAAAAAGTACTGGGCTAAGAGATAAAACCCTTAATATCTCCGAGTGATGAGCACAGTGCGGTGCTAGGGAATGATTTGGACTTTTCGTATTCCAATAGCTGCGTGTCACTGTGCTGTATGGTCATGTTGCTTACCATCAGGCAAAATAAATGTCCTGATAGTTATGTCATACTATACTATAAAAAAATATTTACTCCGGTTTCCTCATGATGTTATCTTTTTCTACAACGAAAACAATCAGAAGTGCAAGCAGGATTCAAGCTTACGAGCTCTCGATTGTGAAATTGACATTCGTACTACTAAGCCGTTACGCTTTCGAGTTTTGAAATGCGGCGTTTAATTACTTCTAATTAATCAAGTACATAGCTATGTTTATTGTAATTACACTTTACGATACTCGGCCGCATTAGTCGTATTAATTATAATCATTTAGGCGCTAATGGGCGATTCAATTATGCAATAAATTATTGCGTGCAATAAAATTATTTAATGATTATTGTTATTCGATAGTTATGGGTAATTGTAATTTATTATATCAATATAATTTGGATGATTTTATTTAAAAACTCAATATGTTTGCTCAAGATGGCAGGGCAAATGACCGCCATGTCGCCTGGCAATAAACGTTGATACGGTCTGCAATAATGGAGGTCGCTTATAAAGAAACCACTAATTAATTTTCGATTTCAAGACGTACCCACACAGATATCATCTTAATAATTTTACCAAAATATGTATTTCTTACTCTAAATCATTTATCTTGAGTCAAAGCCACATTTTAAATTTAATTCATTGATTTATTTATAGCACATAATATCAACTATGATAAGGTATTCACACCACATTCCAATATAACAAAAGCATTTATAATTTGCGAAAATAATGAAACCTAACGTAATGAATGACCTGGCCCTTTTTTCTATCGGACTGCTCGTAGCTCGAAAAAGCGACACAGTTTCATGGTTGATGTTTGAAAGACACGAACGAAGGGGCACAAACACCACTTCGTGTAAAGTCAAACTCTACTTTTGTGATAAAGACATCTAAGACATCTAGGCTGTGGAATACGTTGCCTGAGTGGGTTTTTCCCGGTTGTTATAATCTTGGTGTCTTCAAAAAGAGAGTGAATCGATTTCATCTAGGTAAACACGCTTAATCGTAGACCGCTTCGTCGCTTAACATCAGGCAAGATGGCGCTCAAGTGGAAACCTATACTAGTTTAAAAACATATGATAAAATCAAGTTTGCAAAAGTTGATACATTTGTTGGTTTAATGTGACCTCCGCAAAATTTGTAACTGCGGTTAAATAATTTTATGAACAGCGGTACGTAATATATTTCAATTTTAATTCAACATTAACACGACGATGTTTATCTGCTCGGATAATTCCGTTCGGCGGGCGTCCTGATATTTTAAAATGTAGTTTTATACGAAAGGCGGCTGGTGGCGATTGGAGACGTAAGACCGAGGATCGGGCTGAGCGGCGTATTCTGGGATAGGCATATATCCAGCGGTGAACGAACACGGGCTGATGATGGTAATGATGATGATGAAACATACAAGAGATGAAATTTGACATTTTTAATTTTTACCTCCTCTCTACCCTTTTTAATTTTTGTAGGCCCTAAAATGTTTCGTATCGTGATGTTTTCGTAAATCACTCATCATTGATTTTTGTTTCAGTTTTCAGCGAAGATGAACCGGACATCAATAGCGACTTGGAAATATCAGTAAGCATCAACCGATTTTTGCTAACAATTTGTTAATTTTCTTATTTTTTTTCGGAATTTCAACATAATCAAATGTCAGGGCAAAATGTTTCAGACGGCGGAAACGGTGGAAGCCATTGTGGGACAACTAATGGAGAAACAAAGAGCTGCAAGAGCTGCAGCGTTAGCGAGGCAACTAGAATGCGGATGTCCTGACTCTACTTGCCAAGACTCTAGAACCTGCGCACATCCTCTACGGCGGATCCAGGCTGCAAAACCTCCACCATCAGATCACCACGTCTCATCTACAACAGGCCCTTCACCGAGACCCATGGCTCACCCTCCAAGACAGTACACCAGAGACCACAGACCGACCACTCAATCTTCTCCCTTACTACTCTCTCTAGGACAAATACAAGGAGGTGGCGGTCTCCTCATATTGAACGGAACTAGTACCGCTCAACAGCACTCTTCAATAGTCTCTCCATTGTCAGTTACATCATTTGTCTGCGAGGAACCCAGAGATAGATTCCGACAACAGTACAAACCCACTTTCGTGTTGAAGAGAGAAATTCCTGACACCCAAACTACTACGGCATGCGTCCGAACCACTGCAACTACATTTGAAATTGAAACTCGTCGCGAAGAGAAAATAGTTGATATAACCTTCGATAGGAAGATAAAGATAGAACCAAAGAGTAGAAACCAGATGATCGCCAGCGCCCCGGCGACGCCTTCCCGATATCCAGATTTAGTAGAAAGATTAGAGAATAAAGTCTTGACGGAAAACTGTGATGATACATTAGTGTTGCTTGGTACTGATAGTCATTTAGCTAGTGGGTTTTTCGATGAAACGTTGGAGTTATCTCATGAAGATATTCAGAAGACCCTGTCGGCTAATATGCCTAATTGTGATTTAGATAGGAATGCAGTAAGAGAAAGTACGGCCAATGTGATGGTATCGGGAATAGATACAATGGACTTTATAGAGAGTTGTGAGGCTGTTGCGTCACCCACACACGTTGTGGATGACAATGTGTTTGTTAATCTGGACGCTTTTGATATGTTAGGTGATTTTCCAGAGCTGGAAGTTCTGGATCCTAGTTCAATATCAACTAATCCTGTGGTGAGTTAATTTAGAATAATCTCATTTAACAATTACTGTTGTAGAGATAAGAATTCAAAGACAAATATAACATACCATGATTTCGTCTCTTGGGTTACGATAAAATACGTCTACTCAGTATACTTGAAGCTTGTGTAATCTATAAAAACCTTTAAATGTCATTATGGTTCTTCATTTGTATTTTGAAAGAAAAATAACGTTTACGTGTAACTTAAATATTTCAGACGATAGAAAAGATATCTCCGGTTGAAGATGAGAAGATGCAAACCGACAACGAAGGTGCTCTAAGCATCACAGATTACTGCCCCGAATGGGCGTATCCTGAAGGCGGTGCAAAGGTCCTCATTGCTGGACCTTGGACTGAATCCGCAGACCAATACACGGTGCTGTTTGATAACTTCCCCGTGCCGTCGATATTGGTGCAGAATGGACTGCTCAGATGTTATTGTCCAGGTATATTGCATTTCTAAAAGTGTGATTGTTGAGTGTGAGTTTTTTGGCAAACTAATCATTACATTTTTCAACCAGTTGCAACTACTTATCTTTAATTTTTCCGTTGGACGTCTGATGGTCCACTTTCCATTTATCAGCGATAATTCCGTCACGATCGTACTCTTTCCGGTACATAACAAAGTGTTCTGCCGAACTCCATTTTAGCTTTTTTTAATGTAAATTCAACGTCTTGAAGTTTGGTTTTCTTTCATATTTCGGCACCATAAGTGGGCAGGATACATTAATCGAAAAGACGGCTTTTTTGGCACCATGTTTTATGGTATAACCAAGAAATCTAATCGGGATATAACTTTTTGTAGACAAAATGATGATTTAACACTTGCTATTATTAGACCAACCTGTTAGAGTTTTAACCACTTGTTGCGTATTTCTGGATCTCTCAATGAAATGAGATTTGTGTCTTTTGGCTGCCTTTTTATTTTTTTTCAGTAGGTAATCTATTATAAACGCGTATGTAAGCTGTTTTAAAGCTAAATTTCGTTTGTATTGTATATTAATTGTAATTCTGTTATTTCATTGAAACTATTGTCGGAAGCAGTTTTATTTTACTTCAAAGAACCAATAATTTGAATAAAATAATCGCCTTTGGTGGTCCGCTTTACATGGAGATTATAATGAAACGCCCTTTATCTTAATTGCTGTATTTACCGAAAAGGCAAATCTACTCGTAACCTCATATTTTGTCAACAATATTATCTTCAAACCTAATTCTAAGTAAGTTCTACGGCTGGTCCAAACAATTTACAGCTGATCCAAGTTATGGCTGGTCTAGTTGAGAGAATGACAACTGCCGATCCAGAGCCGATGGTTTACATCCCAAGTGCCTTTTCAAAGTCATGTGCGTAATGCAACATACTAACAAATTCTAAAAAACGGCGAAGGAACACGTCGTGAGGCAACAGATATGTTTTTAGAATATGTCGAGGTCAAAAGACAATTTGCATTGGGTCAGGTGAATTATAGCGTGAGTCTTGTGAGAAATGAAACCCAGCTGCGGAAATATTTAGTGAGCTGCTTATGCTTATGCTACCCCTAAATCTGAAGGTTTTCTTTCGGGTTCCAGCTCATGAGGCAGGACTGGCAGCGTTGCAAGTGGCCCGCGGCGGACGCGTGGTCTCAGACACCGTGGTGTTCGAGTACAAGGCCGGGCCGGGCCCGACGCCGTCGTCGCCCGCGTCCGCTTCCCTGCCCACGCTGGACTTCAGGCGGTTCTCGCTGCTACAACGACTACAGCGGCTGCATGGCAGGCTGCAAATCAAGATCGAGCCTATTGAGGATAATAATCAGGTATGTACTCTAACTAGTGGTGAGTCTACTCACAAAGGCGAAGTTGGTAGTCTAGTTGACGACGAGTTTGCTCAATGAGTTCAAGTTAGTAGCCTAGTTGGTGGCGAGTCAGCTCGCTAAGCCAAAGTTAATCGTTTGATTGGTAGGTAGTGCATTTGCTCACTAAGGCGAAATTAGTGGTCTAGTTGGTGGTGAGTCTGTTCATTAAGCCCAAATTAATGTTCTAGTTGTTGGTGAGTCTGCTCACTACAGCGAAGTTAATGATACAGTTTATGGTGAGTCTGCGCACTAAGCTTGAATTAGTGGTCTAGTAGGTAGTAGGCTCACCACAGTGAGTCTGCTTGCCACCAAAATCTAGAAGATTTTGAGTTTCGTTCGTAGCCCCGATAAACAACTCTATGGTGAATGCTGTTTCATATAATAGTACAGCTATTCATGGATATTGTATTAACTGTCTAATTTGCAGAGTATAATTTGTTTTGTTTGTGTCTGGATTAGATAAAGTTCAGTGATCAAATATCTACCAAAAACTTACTAGAATAAAAAAAGATAAATTTATAAGTCATACTTATAATTAAAATACTAGATTTATTGAACGATGCTTTATTTTGGAATCTCTAGTATTTTTTTATGGAATTGCATACATTTGTAGATTCCATGCCAAAATATAACCAATGACCGGTAATAAACTGTTTGCTTTTCTCCCAAATTTTCATATTTAGTTTTTTTTAATAATGCGGCTGTTGTTGTGGCTGTATGTGTGTTGTTAATTTTTATAATGAACTCATATCTTGAAATCGTCCTTTCGAAACCTAAGCACAAACAAAGTTATTAAACGAAAACATTTAGTATATTGTGTTACTGCATTAATTTTCTTATCAATTCCAGATTGAAGACGTACAAGTATACTCCAATCCAAAGTTCGAAGAGCGTCTGGTGACTTTCTGCCGGAACCTCAGCGTCAGATCTCTGGGCACTTCAGAAGGGTTCACCACCGAGCCTGGAGAAGACAGCTCCACCATACTTCATCTCGCTGCGGCCCTTGGCTATACTAAGCTTACCACAGCGCTATTACGGTGGAGGCAGGATGATACCAGTCTAGCGTTGGAGAAGGAAGTCAATTTGGGAGCTAAGGATGCGGATAATTGTACGCCTCTGGTAAGTTGATGAAATGTTTTTATTCCTAATAAAATATTCTAATCGTTGACAAAATAATGTATACTTCTCTGACATAAATATTTAAATTACAAACGGGTGTTTGGTGTTATGTAAATAACTATGGACGTAAATAGATTTGTGCCTGATTTGACGTAAAACGATAATGTCATAGACAAGGAAGTGCTTAGTTTAGCTGTAATTGGTTTATATCTTCTTATCTAATCTATAAACTTGACTGAGAGTTATATTATCCACTGCCATTGTTCTTGCAAACAGACAGATAAATAGAAGATAGAAATTTAGAACGACACTACTGAAACGCAGCATGAGGGGTTTTATGAATAACGCACGCCCTTGAAATATTCTAAGAACGTGTTGGTTTCTTCACAATGTTATCTTGATCGTTTTTAAGTTAGCGGCACTACGCACATGATTTTGGAAAGACGGTGATGCATATGGGGTTTGGACCAGAGTTTCCGGATCGGCAGTCACCGTTTTCCCGGCTAGACCAGCCGTAACTGCCTACTTAAGCTTGGCAAACCTAAATCCTACTTTATCTAGACACACTTTATCTAGTCACATCAGTATGACCAGCCAAGTTCATTCAAGTAAACTGGCGAGCCGCACCATAATTATGTCATATAACACGAGCCATTTGGAGCTAGTTTTCTCCTCCTGATAACTTAAAAACTATTGCACATTAACTTGTCGAATTGATTACTATTGATGAAAGTGTTGATACATTCTAGATGGTAGCCAGCGCTGCCGGTCACACGGAGACCGCCGTGGTGCTGGCTCGCTGGAGCGCTGGCACGCGCACCGAGGCCGGCGCGCGGCAGGCCGCTGCCGCCGCCCGGCGCGCCGGGCACGCCAACCTGGCCAGCATCCTCGACAGGATACACCCCCCGGCCAAGGACGGCGTGTTTTTGAGGCCTAATAGGTATGCTTCGAGTTGTGACATGATTATGTTTTAGGAGTCTTTGCAGAGTCCACCTGGGGAAGTACCATACAATTGCTACTAATCCTACCGTCAAACAGTAAAATGTAAACATCACCGAGTTTGAAGGGTAAATATAATTAAAAGGAAGGAACAATTATTTTAGAGAAGGGTTTTTAGAGAAATTACGAGGCATAGAGGTAAAATACCTGATATCTCTGGGTGATGAGCACTGCGTAATGATAGGAAATGATTTGGACTCTTTAAATTTCAATGGCTGCGGGACATTGTTGTTATGGGGAAGCTTGTTGCCTACCATCAGGCACATGTTCTGCTCGTTTAGTCACTGTATACAAAAAAAAACATTTGCGTTTCACAACCACATTTACATTGAAACGACGACTCGGTATAAGATGCAGTAAGCTTTCTCACGATACGTACCTACGATAACTGAAAACTTGTTTAGCCACTTTTTGGTAAAGAAACAACTTATTGGCTCGTCTCACCGATATGCTAAAATTGGGTGAAAAGATCGGAGCTGCGCAGCGGGACATGCGCGTTAAACACTTTTTAGATGGCTGAAGCCCTACTACTAGCTGAACTATAAGCCGGATAACAAATCCAAGTCATTCCAGTCCTTAAACTGCTACACGTGCCCTTCGAAGGTTCACGTGCAAAAGTTCGTCCTGCCACGGTCATTATACTACAAGTTGCTAGCGATGCAAGTTATGGCGTGATGCCCAGGTTTCACCATGTGAAGGACACCCAGAGGGATAGCATAACATGTCCTGGCCATCTTCACTTTAGATTTGTTTATTCAAGATCCCAAACTTTAACCTCAAAATACAAATTATACCTACAAAATTTGTGGCTTTGTGAAAATCACTTCTAAAGATAATGAAATGTAAAATTTTAAAATTAAACATTTGATTGCAGTTTATCTCAAAAAGGACGAGCTGGAAGTCTAGAAAGCAACCTTGTGAAGCGGCCATCGATTGATAGTGGTATCAACATGGCCGACGCCTTTAGATCCAATTCTGCCATTGACAAAGCGGATGGTAGTTTATCTTCCAGGCAAGTTTTCCTTTGAGACTATTGTTTCGTTTTTGGATATTTACTCATGTTTACACACTTGTAAAATAATGTTTCAGGTGGGAACGAAGTATGTCGCTTCCATTGGATTCTGACACTTCTGAAGACAGTTTGGGAGACTCTAAGATTGGAAGGCGTATGGATTTGGCCCTTTGTAAGTGGAATAAGACATTTACCAGGTCTCATTTCATAGTCAATTAAACTTTCATTTGCTGGTGATTATTTGTTTATATCGGCACGGCAGCTGAAAACCTTTGGAAGGTTCCAACTTTTCGGATCTTATTTTGCTGCGATCATTTTGATATGAGGTCATTCGACGTTGTCCGTTGTTCAGAGGTCTACCGATATCAGTTCCTTTACTTTGATTTGAAATGTACATAAAATTATTAACCTTCGTAGAAAGTTCTAATAATATAACTATATGCTAGGAGTAAAATATAAGTCAAAATATCTACTGTGTTTTAATTTTGCTAACCGTTTACGTATTTGATACAAAATAATTAACTGCATTTAATTTCAAATTTGTCATACTTGAGTGACAAATTTAAAGTTCAGACTTTTACTTTAATTGCAATGAAAAAAAAGGTCAAAAGCTGATACGAAACAAGAAACAATCTTGTTGCTACAGAGCCTAAAATGCAATTGAATATCACAATATAGAAAAACCAGAGCAAAGCCGCGAGCACGCTATCTGCTAAAGTGCAAAAGGGAAATAGAAAGGCATGAAAGGAACTGATCTCGTGGCAAGTGTCCGGAGAGCTCGCGGGTGGTTGCAGGCGAGACGGCGCAGCGGCGCGCGGCGAGCCCCCTCATTGACGTGGAGGCGCTGTCGGAGCCCCCCTCGCCGCCGCCCCCACCCAACCCGGCCCCAGGTCAGTGCATGCACTGAAACGGTATAGATCGAAGGAATCTCATAGGACAAAATTATAACACTCAACTACTATTGAAGAAAACAGGCGATACATGCTGGATTGATTAATAAAAATGATGATAATATGAAATCATGAATGAAAAATGATGTTATTGTCTTCATTTCCGTAAAACTTGTTAAAAATTGTTCCAACCTTAGTAAAAATTTTAAAGATGTTCGATCTACGTAAGACATTTTTACAAGTGGTAGCGGATTTATTGTTTCAACTAAATTAAAAAAAGTATCAATTCTGAAAGCTCATCAATGAAATATTACAGTTAATTAAAAAAAACACTAAATTTAAAAAGGAAACAATGCGAAATTGGTGAAAATAATAATTAAACCAATTAAAGTTGCTTTGACGTATTTTGATGACATATTGATTTCCACTCCTTAATTATATGAATTGCGTACAAAAATAACTTTTAGATGATGTAGGTCTAATTGGCTGGTCTCGACTTCAATATTTGAGTTCTATACCTTTTCAAGTCGCAGCAAGTTTCCCTCCGCTCGTCCTACTATCGATGTTGTGAATGTAGTAGTGCATCGCCGCTCTGGCCGCTCGATCCTCTTCTTCTTAACAAGAATTTAAATGTCTCTATCCTATTTGTCGCCAGTCTGTAGATCTTGATGATCACTATATGTCGGTAGCCCACTTGTAGTTTCTTCTATTACTTCAATCCAAATATTGAGCGGAGTCTCCCAGTGTTGGTGTTTGTAGTATCCTATTAAGCTAAACTGACTTTTTCATTTTTGCAAATGAGATCACTATCTCTGGTAATAAAGCTCAGTTTGGCTTACTCGATGTTGTCTTCGATGTCGCTTTCAATGGTTCGTATTGGTCTATCCACTCACAGTACTTTCAACCACAATCAAATCGGATTGGCTTTACTATCAAATCTTCTTTATCTACACTTGACAGCGTTGTCTGAAATTTGAATGAACACGTTTCAAAAATTGACTCAATTACTTGACAAAACAACACTGCATGGTTGCTAATACTGCTTGCATGGTTCTATATCTATTTTAAGGCTTTTTATGTGTAGTGGTATTTAAAAATTGCTACTTGTTTAAAATTTAAGGTAAGAGCTTGGGCACTGTGAGGTTAATGAGCACCAAATCATGTGTTTTGTATTATCATTATTCACGTTAAAATTATTTTGATTTTAAAACATGATTTTATTATCATTCATTTTCACCACTATTTAAATAGAATAAAAAAAACTTAATTATACGTTACACAAAATTGATTGACAAAATTCAGACCATGAATATTGTTTTATCGTTAACGTGTTTTTTTATTTATTGTTTTTTTTTCTTTATTGCGTAAGTATTACCATGTGGTTTTGTGTATGTAACTCGATGTTGTGGCTATGATAAACTGGTATAAGAAAGTGCACTGATGTTCTACGCCAGCGTTGTTAGCTTCTTATCATAACGAAGTTATGAGGTTTTTACTTCATATGACTATTTCAGGGGAACAGGATGACAGAGTGTTCACGCTGGCCGAGCAGATTATCGCCGCCATGCCAGAAAGAATAAAGGTATCTACTTCTTCATATTCTATTATATAAGCTTATATTATACTTGCCCTGTTAGTATGGAGCGTGGGACAAATTGTGCGAGATAAATTAGAAGTACTTTCTTTCATTAGATTAGGTTGAAATTTGGTATACTTACGTAACTTCGGTGACAACACAATAATATGGTAGCAGGAAGCTCATCTCAAGATGGAGTCGGAAGGTGGCCATAGAAACTCCTAAACTAAACGAGCTAAATCCATCGAATTTTGACTCGTTTGAATAGTCTTGACAAGCGCTCTTGTACTACATGACAGCCAGGGTCTTAAGATGGCGTCTGTTGGTGGCCATTGCAATTCTTAAACTAAACAAAATGATAAAACCATCGAGTTTGGACTCGTTTGAATAGTCTTGACAAGCATTCTCGTGTTACGTGATGTCCAGTATCTAAAGATGAAGTCCTAAGAACTCTCTTGGAGTTACGGAGTTTTGTAGAGATCGGTGAGATGGGTGTCGATAGCATACAACTTATATTATATAGTCTAAAACTTGTCTAGTAGAATAAAAAATCTAAAATTAAACCTGGACTTGAATAAAAATTTATAAAAATAAAACACTAAATAAAAACATATTTAAACATTTAAAATTTCTATCCACTAATGCTCTGGGTTCCTAGGATTACGTTGCCGTCACATAGCGGACGTAATATTACGGACGTAAAAAACGGCCGTCTTTACGGTGACGACACGTGGAAAGTTCCACTGCCGCTATATTAGGTACGTCGTCAGCCAGCAACCTCAACAAGCAGGAGAGAAAAAGGAGGACCTTGATTTAATCAAGTATGGTATAATATAGCTTTAATCAGTTACTTGGAGGATGAACTAATAAAAGAGGAAAATAATCGTAGGGTAGAAGATAATTTATTCAAACCGAGTGCTGTATAGAAGGCGCATTAGAAATTTTAGTACGTCGTCGCAGCTCCAGTTGGAATTAAAACCCATTCTGTACGTCGTACGGACTCCGTACGACGACCGACCGACGTCGGTCCAGTCAAAAAAACACAAAATATATCGATATGGCTTCACCGCTATAATCTTACGTTCGAAAAAAACGTTGACGAACTATTCAACACCGTCAAGACAGCCGTCTTTCAAATAGCGTCACCGCTTCTTTACGTTACGTTGTCAATCACCGTCTTCTAACAAACCGCGCCATAGTGTTAACATATACAACGTTCTCGTGACATCATTCACCGCCACATTACGTCCGCTATGTGACGGCAACGTAATCCCAGAGTCCAACGGAAACCAGAGCATAAGTAACATAGAATTCTCACAAAAGATTCAAAAGCGTTCTTATCATTTGCTTAGAAACAAAGTTAGTTTATTCTTTTGAAAAAAAAACTTTATGTTCTTATTAGGTACGATGTTGTTTGAAATCTCTCGACAAGCTTTTATTTTCATTAATATAAATTTTGCAATTAAAAAAAATGGTGGGATTGATTGCATTCAAAATTTATTTTCTTCGTTTTTATCATTTTAAATATGTTTTTATTTAGTGTTTTATTTTTATAAATTTTTATTCAAGTCCAGGTTTGATTTTAGATTTTTTATAAGAACGAATTTGAATCTTCTGTGGGAATTCTATATTACTTAGTAGATAGGAATTACCTAGAAATCTGGGATATTTTTGTAACACAAATAAAACTGCGTTTAGCCGCCAACTTACCTGCTGGTAAACGATGATGCGGTAAAAGTTGAGTCAAACCTCTTTAGGTTTTAGACTTTGAAACGTCAACCATGAAACGACATAGATACAGTCTAGTAAAGTAGTTTTTCTATATACGGTGACATTACTGTGTTATACCTATATGTAATCATCCATCGCCGTGATAACAAATTTGTTAAAAAAAGCGACAAAGCGATTCTCGAAAATAGACAACGTTTCACGGTTAATGTTCCAAAGACACGAACGAAGAATTTTGACTATAATGTGATAAGAACGTCTAGGCTGTAGAATGCGTTGACTGAGTGTGTTTTCTCCGAATCGCCAATAGTTATAATCTTGGTGTCTTCAAATCGAGAGTGAATCGGTTTCTTCTAGGTAACACCCGCTCCATCGTGGACCGTATCGTCAATTAACGTCAGGCGAGATAAACCTGGATAAAAGGCGTCCTGGATAAACTTATAAAAGTTTAAATAAATCTATGTTTGATTTATTTTAGTTAAATAGTACGATAGTTAATGTTAAATAATTACCTCCAGAACGAAAGTTCCGGGCTACTGTCGGGATGCGGGCTGGACGTCGGCAGCGGCGAGGATACTCTGATGACTCCTCTGCTCGACGACTCTAACACCTTCAACACAGAGTTCAGTTTCGAGTTCTGTGAGAACACTTACCGGTTCGTATGCATCATATTTGCCCACAAAATAATCTATACTATAATATTATAAAGAGGAAAGATTTGTTTGTTTGTAACGAATAGGCTCCGAAACTACTGGACCGATTTCAAAAATTCTTTCACTTTTGGAAAGCTACATTATTCCCGAGTAACATAGGCTATATAATATTTAAAAAAAAAAATTGGGATCCTTACTAAAACTCCAATAATGTAACATAAGGTGTAAAAAAATGACCTGAAAAACTCCTTACGTCGCGTGCGCTGCGTAAACTATTGATGATAGAACAAAATCATTTACTACGACTTTGCAGAACTCATTATTATCTACAAAAAGTGTCGCGACAGCATATGTCTAAATATTATAGTTATGTCACAGTAAGCAGTTTTTTATTCTAAAATATTAATTTATATATGCCGCCTCTTGAAAAGGCTCTTCATTTGTACCTTGGTATTAATCCTCATCAAAATAAATCTTAATATATATAAATCTCCTGTCACGATGTTTGTCCGGGATGGATTCCTAAACTACTTAACCGATTTTAAATTAAATTAGCACACCGTGAGCAGTCTGGTCCAACTTGAGAGATAGGATAGTTTTTGTTTCGATTAATAGTTTTTAAATGACAATATCCGAGCGCAGCCGGAATGGGCCGCTAGTGTGTAATAAGAATCTTACGGCTGGTCTAGTCGGGAGAACGACGCCTGCCCATCCGGAGTTCCCGGGTTCAAACCCCACGCGCACCACTGTCTTTTCGAAGTCATGTGCGTAATGCCGGTAACTTAAAACCGTGAAGGAAACCGACATGTACCTAGAATCTTTCGAAGTCATGTGTCATCTACCAACCCACACTGGGCCAGCGTGGTGGATAATGGCCTTAACTCTCTCCTTGCGAGAGAAGGGCCCGAGTCCCAGCAGTGGGAACATTTAGGGAGCTGTTGATGTTGATGATGATGAAGAATCTTACGAGAACAGGTAGTACATTTTTGGAGGCAAGCTGAAAACTTGTCACCGAGCTCTTCTGTTATACCCCGACACGGACTTCTCCTATTATACCCAATGCAGACCTGGCTAATGAATTGCGGGGTATAATGAATCCATACATTTACAAAATGAGAGAATACAATTTTTCAGTTTGTCTCAAATACCTACCCAAAATGTTCTGCCTTCTCTCGGAATAGAAGGTAATAGAGTAAGATCCCAGAGCTCCCAGACGTCAGCTATTTTCTGATGAATGAAATGTGAACGATTGAGTAGAGTTAGTAAGAACACATGCTTACTCGCTAACTTTGAGATTTGGGGTAAAGAAGGTACATACAAACATTACTTAGTTCACGTGTTTTCTAATAAGTGATTTTCACGTATGTTGTAGGCAATATCCTTAATAACAAGGTCCCAATACTTCTAGACACTTTCCGTCGGCCGATTTGCTTAACAGCTTCAAAATAATAATTTAACTTACTTAAATTCTCAGGCTCCATTTGTAAATATGTTCGTCAGACAACTATTTTGTTGCTTTTTACAATAAGATAGACCAATCTAAGGGGGCAATCATCCCTTAGCTTAAACTATAATAGAATAAATTTCAAATCCAACATGGCCACTACCACAAAAAGTGCGAATTTTTTACAACGCGCTCAATATGGGTATCAAATGAAAGGGTTTGAGTAGTAGAATACTGTAAGAAATGGCAAATCATAGGTAGTCGAGGGTAAATTAACATTTTTAGTTTTGTTGTTGTTGATATTATAGAACTATAATTCAGTGTAACTTAGACGTGTTATTTCTTCCCCAGGTACTGCGGTGGCTCCACCCCCTGCTCGTCGGGCTCGGTGTCCCCCGGCTCGGCGCTGTCTCCGCCCCCGCCCTCCCCGCGCGCCGCGCTCTCCCCGCACTCCTCCGCCCCCTCGGCCACGCTGCAGGAGTTCCTCAACGCTACCAACCACTTCTCCAGTCTTACTCTCAACGGTAAGCTTGCGTTTCTGAAAGCGAAATATCATGGATTCGGTAAATATCACAATTAAGATATATATATGAGAAAAACTTAAGATTAAACATAAACCCAAAAAAAAATTGATAGAAGTGAAAACTTAAAACTCAGAATTTGATAGCTTACCTTGGAAACTACACGGGTGTAACCGGAGGGTGTGGCCTTGCCATCGTGGCATGGCCATCTAGAAATGCATTAGCATTTCCCATTGGCTGATGCGTTTCTAGATGGCCATGCCACGATGGCCTGGCCACGCCCTTTCAGCATTTCCCATTGGCTGACGTATGTCTAGATGACCAATAGCCATGGTCCCGAGTTTACCCGACGCTTTCTTATCATACCCGAGCGTGACGAATGAATTCAATTCACAACTCACGAAAAGTCTGTCTAGGAAGAAGTTTTCACTTCAAAAAAAAAAAACGATGACAATTAAATTTTATGTTACAAGTTATCACATAACCCGCCCTAAACTGTTCCTGGCGCAAAGGAGCCCGAAATGCTGGCAGCATTGCCCCGCTGAATTGCTATAGAAATCCTTTACACCAGAAACGAGCCAGACCGGGAGTCACCGCCTTTACCGCGAATTCAGCGACCAATGTCTTTTACCAAGATTTTAGCCTCGGCTCGCCAACTGCCCAAGGTTTCCACGGCTATTGGCACAAAATTCAAATATGTTTGATTGTTTATGATAATCTATGACATTTTTCATTATTTTTAAAGTGACTGGTATATTTGCAAAGCTTATAGCTAGATATACAGATAACTTAACACCAACATCAGTAGAATTCAGGTGGAGGCAAAATTATATCAGTGTGTGTTTGGCAGCTTTTTTGTCATCAAGAATCGTATTACGATCAGATACAGGACAGAGACGATTAGGATATGTGCCTAAATGGTAATCAACACGCCTTATGGGCATAAGGGCCTTTTTGCATTTTGATTAGTGCGAGTGCGAGTGATTAATGCAGGTGCTTAGTGATTAGTAGAACCACGTGTGGACACCGATTGATTAGAGCGAGTTTGTATTTGCGTAGTGAAGTCTCGCACTCACTCACTCGCACTCGCACTAATCAAAATGCAAAAAGCCCTTTACACCATTTTGAGATTTCAATGTCACGCAGCCATTGTAACGTAAAGAGTCCGAATCATTACCTAGCTCCGTACTAGGTCACCCAGAGATAGGAGATGATGTCCTGTAGTTACTCTGTAAAGATTGCCCTTCAAGCCTGAACTATTGATTTTTACACATTACAGCTTGTCGGTAGATCTACTCACACTTCCCCAGGCGGACTCTGTAAAGAGCCTTACCACTACTAATTGGTCGTAAACCGTAACTCGTATCATTGATAGAAAAAAAATGTGTGTGTAGCGCCAGAAGAAGTTTTGTGCTTAAAACCGCACAGTAGAAGTGAAAATGTCATTATAATTAATAATAACTGTAGCGAAAAACAACCGACTGTATCATTCCCACTTAGGTATACTTGGGGGTCCTTATTTTATCCAAACGAACCTTTCACCTCAGAGCGTGATGAATCAGCTCCAGTTACCGCCTACGGAGAAATGTGTGCTCGGTGTCTCTTGCTTAGTTACACTGGGCGGTGCAGAGTTCACCCAAACGAGCATTTCACCTCCGAGCGTGACGAAAAGCTTCACTTGCAGCAGATAATTGTGTGAATTACGCCAAAGGAAGTAATCACTTTAATGTCTAATTCTATTACCTATTTCTTCGTAGACCGTGAGCAGCGCGAGCTGTACTCGGCAGCTATTACAATCCAAAAGGCGTACCGGCAATACCGCGGCCGCCAACTACAACGCCGCGCCGCTGCTGCTGCCATCACCATACAGAACTGCTACCGACGATATAAACAGGTAACTAAATGCATAATTACCCCACTTTTATGTTCTTAAGCAGCCTGCTATATTCCCATTGGTGTATCTCGGGACCTTTTCTCGCAAGGAGAGAGTTTATATATTTTGTAATAAGCAAGGAGAGTTTATCTCTGTAGTTATTAGTTTCTTAAGTACGAGTAAGTAGCTGTACGATTACATGCTATATGTTTGGGTTGAATTACATCTAAATATTATGTTGTTGAATTGTTGATTTTTTAAGTTGTATTTGTGATTATTATAAATTTTAATGAAATACTGGTTCCTATGCGCGTTGGCATAAGCTGTTAGCATAGTATACAATTGTTCTAAATAAATAAATAAAGCCATAATCCGTCACGCTGATCTAGTGGGGGTTGATGGATGACATATGACCTCGAAAGATTTTAATTGCATGTCGGTTTCCTCACGATGTTTTCCTTCGCCGTTTTAAGTTAGCAGCATTACGCGCATGCCTTCAAAAAGAGTGGTGTGCGTGGGTTTGAACCCGGGGACTCCGGATCAGCAAACTCCGTTTTCTCGGCTAGACCAGACTTAGACTTTTGTGTTCCCTTTGGTGTATCTCGGGACATTCAGTCATAAGGAACGAGACAAGACTATACCCTAAAGCCCCGGTTAGCGGATGACAGAGTTCCTTGAAAGAGGTTTTTCTCGGAATATGTTGATTTCTTCACTTCCCTGTTAAAACTAGCGATGAGTACCTACAATTGTTTACCAGCACTTGGTGAAATACTCAGAGGTGCAGAATTCGAATCAAGTATCTCACCCCTATAAAATCGAATGTACTTGCCATTATGCTACCCACAGAAATCTAAATAATAAGGTACTAGAAGTCGCATGACCGCGTGACATTGTCGCCGCACAGGTGACTTGTAGGCCACCAGTGCGCGAATTGTAGTTTAGTCTTGTTCGAACCGGCAGGCGTGAATCATCTTTAAAAACTTGTGTTATGCAGCATAAACAACTGTGGAAGTTCTTCCACAACTTGCAATTATACCAATAATGAGATTACATTTCACCGATAGGTATTTTATTTTATTTTAATTGTATTTTTTAATAAAATAAACGGAGCCCAATGATTCACTATGATAGTTATAAATTTTTGGTGTGATCGTCATTTTGCATACCATTGCTGCATACATTAATTAACATCTAAAGTGGTACAAGCATAAACAGCAATGTAATGTAAAATTAAAGATATCTTCATAACTTCTAATCTTCCATGGTACAACCGCAGGTAGCGATTGTGAGTTAGTGCTGTGACGGTCCAATTTTACTTTCCCAAAAATAAACGATGAAAATTTTATTTTAAATTTTACATAGTTTTATCGATAAAGTAACATAATAAATCGATAAAAAAAAATGTACGCAATTAACATTACACCCGTACGTACAATCTTTTAATTCACGGTAAACATGACTTCATAATTCATTAATTATTAACAAAAGTATATACATACTGGCTATAACGCGCGATTGTTCGTCCGTGCAAAATAATTATTAAGATAACTGAGGCAGTATTTATCTATTGTAAGCTTTTATTTTTAAGACTTTATTAGTTTTCATACAAAATCAATACAGCGAGCAACACGGAAGGGAGTAGGCATACACAGCGTTTCCCCTCTGTCAAAGTACAAGTCCGCGTGGACCATGGGGTTCGATAATATACTGTGGCGTGGAATACACTGAGGGCGGGGCTAGATTTGTGAATGGTGCTTTATTTTTTATGTGTTAGTGATTTGGCTGTGTGAGTATGGTCGGCAATGGCCGATCCATTGCCGACCATACAGGTATGTTTTGTATGTAATAGTGCGGCTTTACGCTAGTGTGCAACTTTCCCCTCCCGCAAGAAATGACAGAAAGATTTGAACAATATATTTTAGCAAAGGCTACTTCCCTTCCGTGCTTGCGCGGAAGATCGAGTTGCTCGATGTACAAAATATACAACAACCTTTGTTCTTCAACTATACCTAAGCCCATGTGGTGTCAGAATTACATAGTTCAGTTTTCGAAACAATAGTATACCCCATGTGACTCACTTATTTTATAGGTAGGCATATTGACTTTGTTGTAGTGTAATACACCTAATTAATGAAATCAATAATAACCTTTATCGAATGTTAAAATTGGACCGTACTTTGAAATATCGATAGGTTTTAATTTTTGTCAAGCACTAGCGTATATGTGAAAAATTGTAAATTTTTCAATGTATTAGTAGGTTCACTGCTAAGCGTTTATGGATGTGTGTGGTGCAATCACAGACCCAGGTTGATAATGTGCAGCTATTGGTGTGTGAGTGAATTTGTATTGGAATAGTACGCGCATGTAGTAGTAGTGATCGCGGGGGTAGGGGAAATGTGGCGACAAGCGTTTTGCAAGTAATTTGAGAGTTATGCCATTTCTATTACCTTATTATTTAGATTTCTGTGATGCTACCACAGTTTCATTTTTTTTTGAACTGTGTTTCCACTAAGTATGTACTCGTATTTACAACTATTTAAGTATTAGGCATTATCAGCTATCTGGCTCCCATAGCTTTGCTTTGTTTGTGGTTAGATGGTGTTGTGTGTGAAAATTCCACTAGTATTTATTAATGACTTGTTAACCAAGAGCGTAACAATAATCAACTATGAGCGATCTAACCTCAGCATCATTCTCAAAGTAATAAGTGAATAGGAAATGCTATTTTCACCATATAGAACTGCTACCCCCAATATGACCAAAAGCAGGAGGAAAAGCGAACAGCTAAAAGTGTCCGCGTAATGCAGAAAATCTTGCCTTATTCTTTACGAAATGCCTACGTCGATTTGATGTTTTTGTGAGGCACCTTTAGAACTGTGTGCTGGTGACTGCATAACAGATATCGTTAGCAATTAATATAGTCCATTGAAAAGTTACATTTGGGGTTGCGTTTTTTAGAGGACGTAATTTTATTTTTTTGATGTGTAGGGGGGTTCAGTGTAAAGCTAAAACCAAGTTTGTGGGGTCGCAACCCTTGTCTCACGGCCGCCATCTTGAAAATAGGGGTTGAAATGGTTTCTACGGTATATTTCTTAAACTGTTCAAGAGATATATCGTAGAAACCATTTTCACCCCTATTTTCAAGATGGCGGCCGTGGGACAAGGGTTGCGACCCCACAAACTTGGTTTTAGCTTTACACTGAACCCCCTCCTACACATCAAAAAAATAAAATTACGTCCTCTAAAAAAAGAAATCGCAAATGTAACTTTTCAATGGACTAATACTTAATGTACTCATCTGAATCTAACGGTAAATTCCATTCCAAAAACATAACGGTAAATTTTACTTTCTTCACTTGGCGAGCTTAAGAATAGATCTTTTAAAAACGTATTTCATATTAAGATTATTAATGCTTGTATTTGTTCACAGTTTGCGTACCTAAAGCAAATGCACGCGGCAGCCACCGTGATCCAACGCGGGTACCGCTCTATGCGCGCGCGCCGCCTCTCAAACCCAACCGTCAAGTAAGCCAGTAGAACCTACTAATATTACAAGTTTGGGGTGGTAATAAAGAAATACAATCTGTTTGGGTGTTTGTATATTCAGATGTTTGGATGATTGTTGCTTAATGACGTTGGGACGACTAAATGAATCTGGTTAACATTTGTAACACAGAATATAATCTGGAATAGCACATAGCATACTATAATATATCCCGGGTGAATAATGGTAACGAGAGCTGCACGGGTAATTTACCCACTTTATCCTGCTATATAAATAGCATTAATATTAATATGTTACTATTTCCTGCTGAGACTCCGGGCTTTTGCTCACGATAACAACGTCATCATAATACACTACGCTGGCCAAATAAGGGTGAGCAAATGTCAAATGACCCTAAGGTTGCCTGGAAGAGATATTAGCCGCTAGAGAGCCGCTATTAGCGATAAGGCCGCCATCTGTCGCACTAACTTTGTGTTTCATCTGATTTAATTTGTAAATTATTGTTATTTTGGTGTGTTCAATAAAGTGTATCTATCTATCTAAATGTCCTCCGAAAATATTTTCCTTGAAACCTTATGTTAATCAAGATTAACACATAACACACCGTGTTGTCCGACGGTGTTGGTGCGTCAGTACAACTATTTCAACCAAATATGATTAGATTTAATAATAATACCTAAAACAAAACATATTCTTTACAATTGTTATCTCTGATTAAAAGTACATTTTATTTATGTTTCTGTTGCTGGGACTCAAAACAAGTGCGAGCGGAATTATATCACATGTCCTCCAAAGGTGCTTATTATACAATTTGCTACCCGCTCAACCTTTTTGGAAGCCAGTGGCAATGATAATCTGTGTTACTCCATTTGACAAGATACTACAGCAGACGTGCTAGTTCTAAAGGCGATTAAAGCTTTCGAGCTTTCTCACAAAATATATTTCTTCTTCTTAAGCGTCTATAGCGATTGGCCTTTCGTGGCATCTTTTACCTACCGAAATGTCTAAGTTACTACCGCTGAATCAACTGTTTAACTAAAAATATTTTTCACAGACGGACGTACTCTCAACGGCGCCAGAACCAGGCTGCGCGGAAGATCCAACAGTTTATGAGGCAGTCCAAAATAAAGTGAGTATTGTTTCTTATTCTTTTTTTTGCGGTCTTAAAATATTTATTTACACCGGATTCAAAAAGGTCGCTGGAACTGCATTTTACATTTTGGAACAGACTTTCAATTTGTTTCTCGAATAAATCTAAATGACTAAACTTTAGAATTGTCATAAACATGATACTTAATTGGACCACGCTGACTGGTGCTTTATCAATGTATGAATCGTCTTTTTTTGTTTGTAATGTATGTAGATATATCTGTTGGCTTACCATTTCTACTGAACTTTGCGCTAGTAGGTAGGTATTAGCCTTATCGTTCCAACTAACTATACCTACTTACGCACATTTTTAGATCATCCTTTCATATACTTTTTTTTTAAAGCATAGAATGACGAGATGAGTAGGACATGTGCCTGATGCCTGATGTAAGCAACATGCCTGCCATATAACAGCACAGTGACACGCAGCTATTGAAACGTGAAAGTCCAAATCATTACCTAGCACTGCACTGCGCTCGTCACCCAGAGATCCAAGACATTATATCTAAGCTATTATAAGCCCTGTAATTTCGCTGGAAATAAAGCGAAAAAATATTTTTAGTGGATTGAATGATACTTTCACTATATTCATATATAATTGTTTCAGCGTGATGACGCTGAAACGAGTCACTCAGGTCTCAGTCAGTCACTCAGTCACTCAAACGAGAGAATCAGGAGTTTTGCATTTAGATTTCCTTAAAAACCCTGATAGACATAACACATTTTTTTATAGTGTCTATTTGAAACAGCTTAGGCATTTTAATTCAGATGTTTTGAGGTAGCATTTCTATCGCCATAAAGAAACTAAATTTACTTACACTTATGCAAGCATACACCCTATTTTTATGTATCCTGAGTTTGAGGCTTTCTCTCACTTCTTTAGTGATGCAAATGCATAACCCACCACTTTGGCTAAGTGCGGGTTGGTAGATAACACATGTTTTGGAACACGGTTTTTATCACGCGAGCCGGTTTTATCACGATTAAGTCATTAGTACCTGGGTGACCGAGCTTCGCTCGGTTTCAATACTAAATATACTTAGATACCTACAGATAAAAGGCTCCAAGAAATAGATTTTCTTAAAAAAAAACGAATTGAAAAAAAAAGAGAACCCGTCTGGATTCGAACCCGGTGCTACTAATTCGTGACCGCTATGAGCGCCCGACTTCCCGTATGAGCTAATTATGTTGTCGCGTCATGCGGCGAAATTTACCTTCACATTCTAATGTCTAATGTGACAGTTTTTCATTGTCTAAAAACGCGCATAATTTGCGTTTTTTTTTAATAAGACCTAGTTAGATCGATTTATCGTCCCCGAAATCCCCTGCATACATAATTTCATGAAAATCCGTCGAGCTGTTTCCGAGATTCAGATTCTATATATATATACATATTTATATAGGTACAAGAATTGCTCGTTTAAAGGTATAAGATTGATCTCCCCAACATTTTTAGAAAGCGATTTGCGTCTCCTTTCCTTATTTGTACAGCTCAAGAGTGAAATGTATCAGCTCCGTTATTTCTCAAGAGATATAATGTAGAACTTTCCAAGGTGAGAGTGAATAGTATCTTCTAGGTTAGTGTGCGTTATCTTCGACCGCATCGTCGCTTGTCATCAGGCGAGTAGGTGGTCAAAGGAAGACTTATATACCTATATGCGATCCTTTCCTTCCTCGTTGAAGCTTGTAGTGATGATGGTTGATGAATGTAAATCACTGCAACATTGCAGTACACTCAACATCCGGAGATGCAGATTTAAGATAGATAATCTCTGAAACGGCTGGACCCACCACGATTAAACTGTTAGTGCTAAATAGCTGATGTTCTAAGGCATAAATCTTACATGGGGAACAATCATTTATGGTTCCGTAAATAAAAAAATGAAACTCTTGAAAGGCAGGCGAAATCGTAAGGTACACAATACACATTATATTTACATAATGATACCCAGAGGTGTCAGTTAAGTAACACTGTCGCAGACTCAATGTTTTCATCTCAAAAAATGCCCAACGTGCCCTAAATATTATCATCCAAAAAATATATTTCCCATCTTACATTTCCTGATTTTACGGCTTACATCATTTTCTGATTTGTCCTCTGAAGGCTAACATAAAAATGATGTCTAAGATTTTTATAAGTACTGGAAAATTGCCCCTCAAGCCCAGTGTCCCGTAAATAGGATCAAACCTTGGTCTGTTCATAGAAACCGTGTCACTACTCAACACTTGTGGTGAAAAAATCGAACTACATATTTTTTTTGTTGCTTTTTGTGGGATATCTTAGGGAAAATA
This sequence comes from Ectropis crepuscularia, assembly GCA_963693475.1. Taxonomy (NCBI): domain Eukaryota; kingdom Metazoa; phylum Arthropoda; class Insecta; order Lepidoptera; family Geometridae; genus Ectropis; species Ectropis crepuscularia. The sequence continues at coordinate 26,092,820 of OY856349.1, read as the reverse complement.
CGGCAGTGTCGCCATTTATCTCGAGCCGTGAATAGTGGCGTGTACTCTAGTAATTTTCCGGTATCGTGGCCATCTATACGAGCTATTGTGACCTCTTACAATATTGGTTGCTGTGAGAACCTTAACATCATAGTATTATGACTCAGTTTCCGTAAACAAGTAGATACGTTATTACCTTACTAGCTTAACGCCGCGGTGCAACTCTTGGCTTAACAGTTCTTCACGTAATTTATTTTCGTTAAATTGAATAGACGCAAACGTATCATTTCGACATGTAACCCACAAAAACCACTAACTTTTAAAGGAAAAAAAATAAAAGAGTAGTTTATGTGCTAATCCAAGTAATTATTTCCTTTTATTAACTTCCATCAAATCCGTTTGGCGTTTGGCATGACTACCTACGATAATAATAAGTAAATTAAATAAAATGTTCAAAAAACCTTCAAAGCAATTGCTTAAAAGTTTAGATCACACATTTATTTGGATCTAAAACAAACACCCATTGTGCGTCTAAGATTCCTATCGCAGTTTACAGAAAAGTTGACAACTTTAAACGGCTGAACTGATTTTAATATAACATAGCAAGAACACACTTCTGACTAATTCACCTGTTGTACCTATTTTAAGACCTTTCGTCAAATTATGTTTTTGATTTCACTATGGAATTCAAAGTATAGATTTCATAACGTACTTACGAATAAAAATACCTATCAAAGTAAGATTGACCTTGATGTGTTTTTCCCCAATGTTTGCCCACATTTTCCGTTCATTTCTGATGCAAAATAGGATGTTCAGGAACGCAATCCACTGTGAACGGAAATACGCTTTTATAGCTTCGTGTATTTAATTATTTCTATTTTATCATCTTAATTTATAATCTATCCGTTATCCCCTGATCCATCAGAAAAAAGAACAAAAAAATGATATCGCTTCGTGGTTGATGTTTCTAAGACTCAAACAAAGAAATATGGCTTCACGTCATATATTAGAATGCTGTAGAATGCGTTGCTTAATTAGGTTTTTCATAATGGATTCAATCTTGTTGTCTTCAAGTCGAAAGTGAATCGAGTTTTTGAAGTGAATAATACCTACTTCTTTTGTAGCTCCACATACGGATTTTTCGTTGGTTTGTGAATTGACCTCAAGCATTACGCTTGGGAATGAAATAAATCTTCGGGTAAACTCGGGACCATGGCCATTGGTCGTCTAGAAATGCGTCATCATTTCCCATTGTCCATCAACATAGAAATAAATGCTGACGCATTTCTAGATACCCATGGTCATGGTCACGCCCTCCGGTTTCACCCACGTAGCTACCAAAGTGAGCTATCAAATTCTAATGTGAGTTTTCACTTCTATCGGCAGTTCTTATGACTGCCAATTTTTTTATAAATAAGCACGCTCCATCGTCTATATACCACTTCGTCTCTTACATCAGCCGAGATAACGGTTAAAATTCCAACTTGTCATTGTTACAAAAAGTGATTGAAACGTAGCAAATCGCTTGCAGAGGAAAACCGTACTAAACGTGTTTCGTTCCAAACCAGTATTATATCAGTATTTTTATAATACCTCCACGTAGTGTATACTCACTGTGCTCGTACATTCCCCGAATTGTTATTGTGTTTGTGTTTATCTGGTTACAAGCCCGAAATGGAGTAACAAATTCACCATTGTAATGTTGTATCGAGAACGACTTCTGGCAAAGTGGGCTTTCTTTTGCCAAAGTGGTTTTTGGTTGTATAGAAAATTAGAAGGAAAATTTTGTTAGGTTGGATGAAAATGTTTTTTGGCATAACACAATTTGGTAACAATAAAGCCCAATAATTCCCGATATTCTACTAATATTAGATGTGTTTGCTCAAAAACGTCGCAACACCTAAATTAAATTAAATTAACAAAACCACTGTTGACCAGTATAATTGGGAGTCTTGATACGTCTATGTAGTTGAGTTTCGTTTCAACTACCGTTTAACCGCCGTAGTGGCAATATTCGTCGTGTAATTTGATCCAGGCGTACAACGCTACCCAAATCGCATTTTGCTAAGTAGATTATACATCTTCTTTGGTAGCCCTTTGAGCCCTCACCGTAGCGATATAGCCAAATATAGGTAGTATAGCGAAGTATAGCCCGCCGTATTACAAATAACGTTTTCTGAATTTATTCGTTTTGTATCCTTTTGGGAAATCTAAATTGTTTACCCGGAACTAATGTTGTCTTCTTTTTAGCCATTATAGAGGGACTGAGGCTTTTTTGAATGAAAAAGGGATGAGATTATAAGATATTTATTAGAACGGGTATTGTGAGGTCGTTTGGTAAAGTCTTGTAAATAATACTTGATAATAAAAGTCTAGAAATAGAACTAGTTGTCGTATTTGGATCAGTCTTTACTGTTTACTGAAGTGATGAGGTATTGAGTTGTGTTGAGCACTTTTGAATAACAGGGGAATATTTTATGGATTGAATTTGGATTTATTTGGGTCATCAATATGCTAATGCGCTACATTAGCATGTCGTCGATTACTTTTGTTAAATAATACCCCGTTTACATGATTCCAGTCCAGCGACCAAATCCAGCGCTGGATTGCTTACTGGAATAATGGAAACCGCCACTGGAATGCATCAATCCAGTGCCAATGCATTCCAGTGCCGGTTTACATTATTCCAGTAAGCAATCCAGCGCTGGATTCGACCGCTGGACTGGAATAATGTAAACGGGGTATAAAGCACAGATTCACTCCTGTATGGAGTACGGTTCGCACCTTTGGGATGGAGCGGCTAAGTATCAGCTTGAGACTTTGAAATCGATCGAGAGGTGTGCCAAAAGACTCATAGGCAAAGACACTCAAGTGCAAAAAAGACTTCAAAGTCTTGAACATCGCTGCAAAATTGCTAGCTTAGCGGTTTTTTATATAATACCATTCGGAGAGTGTGCAACAGATCTGCATCAGCTTGCCCTTTGTTCTATCGGACTTCTCGTAGCTCGAAGAAGCGGCATAGTTTCATGGTTGATGTCCTAAAGAGGTTTGACTACTTTTGTGATAAGAACTTCCAGGCTGTGAAATGAGTTGCCTTAGTGGATTTCTCCCGATAGTTATAATCTCGGTGTTTTCAAAGAGAAAGTGAATCGGTTTCTTCTAGGTAAGCACGCTCCATCGTAGACCTTACCGTTGCTTAAAATCAGGTGAGCTAGCCGTCAAGTGTAAACATATGAAGTAAAAAAAAAAGAAAAAAAAAATGGGATGTGTGTATGTGTGCCTTAGACGATTTTTAGATGGGTGAAATTTAACAGTTGTGACGATGATAGTAAGCACTAATCGTCGCCTAAGAACATCTACAACATCAAAGACATTTTGGCAACCTGGGGGTTGCCAAATTGTAGGGTGTTTAAAGATAGGTACCCGATTTAACTTATAACGTTTTTACTAAACTTTTCCTTGTTAAAGTTCGTCGGAAGCTTTCTTAAGGCTTCTGCAAGGCAGACGTCAAATTTTAATTATTCGTTAAATCGCTGTATACAATTTGAGACGTTTGACGACGGCTAAATACATTAAAGAGATCAAATTTTAATTAACTCCGTTTTAGGCAGAAAGGTACGAGCTTATAATATTTATGAAATGTGTGGCTATTGAAAGGTCGCAGGGTAAAGTATTTTACTCGTTATTAAAACGTTTAGAAATAAAAATAGATGACTTATTTTGATCAGTTTCTGTCAAGGATTCTAGGACTCAAGGGTTCTACAAGATAGCGGTAAAATGTTTCAGTGTTATAACATTTTAGTGATGTATTGGATTTTTCAATAAATTAATGTGGTGGCTTAGTGGATTCAACGACCGATTCGCTATCTTGAGATCGTAGGTTCGAATACAGTCTATGCAGGCTCTGAGTATAGCAGTACAAGTAAGGGTATTATCGTCGCTGAACGTTAGGGTGAAGGAAAACATAATGAAGACAGAATATTTGTTCCAAGAATCTTTCAAGGTCGTGCTTCATCTTACAACCCTCACTAAGCCAGTGTATCGCATATATCCCCGACTATCTCATTTTGCATTTTTTGACCACTATTTTGCCCGATGTTAAGTGACGATGCGGTCCATAGGAAACACGCTAACCTAGATTGAATCACTTATGACTTGAAGGCACCAAAATTGTGCAAAATTTGTCGAGAAAATCCACTCAGGCAATGCATTCCACAGTCTTTTTGAGACAAACTTCCGCGATCGAGTCTTTTGATACCAATTGTAATAACTAAGTATCATGTAACGTCATAAATGATAATACTAAATATTTACCATTGGACAAAAATGTGTTGCTTGTTAACATTGTTGTTATTTAAAGATTTTCATGATATTTCACTTAAAATCTAGATTTTAGAAACAATAAACTTGGAAGAAGTGTTTTTAGTTTTTAATAGGTGGATCTATCTGCAGAATAGTTTAATATAAATATCTACAAAACAGTTTTGTAATGGTTTGAGAATTCGTTGCAGAGTCCCATGTAAGGAAATATTTTTTCTCAGTTTGTGTTCTGGGTTATCAAATCTTTTCAAAGATATTATAAGACGAAAAATATATCACATTATCTTTGGGCATTGCAATCCTAGGCACTGATTTCGACTATTCGTGTTCTAATAGCTGCGTGAAAATGTGATGTTATACGCAAGCCTGTTACTTATCATCAGCCACATTTCTTCCCGTCTTATTGCATTGTATTAGAAAATGAAACCGGCCAAGTGCGAGTGGGACTCCCGGACGAATGGTTCCGTACTATTAGCAAATAAATGGCGAAAATTTCTTTGCCGTTATACTCGAAATTTCTTATACATCGCAATTTCCGCAGACAGGCAAACAGTTTTATTAAACTATTGATTTTTGGCTCATGATTCTGACAATGAATTCGATATCGCGTTTTATTTTTACTAGTGGCGCCATCTAGTTTATTTGGGACAGGCTAATCGAGCAAAAATCAAGTTTGTTGTATGGGAGCCCTTAAATAATGTTTTTATTTTTATTTTTAGTATTTATTGCTATAGTGGCAATAGAAATACATAATCAGTGAAAATTTCAACTGTCTAGCTATCACCGTTCTTGAGATACACCCTGGTGACAGACGGACAGACGGACAGCCAAGTCTCAGTAATAGGGTTCCGTTTTTACCCTTTGGGTACGGAACCCTAAAAACAGTCAACAGTTTCTGTCAAAAAAATATCCACCCTAGCCTTACCACAAAATAAATATTAGTACAAACCTTACCTACTGTGTAGTTATTTCTGGGAAAAAATATTTTACCTAATTCTTTTAACGTTAAATAAACATCCAGGTTTGACCGCAACTTGACTGAATCCATTTCAGTTGTTTAGCAAACTTTTATCTCTTTTAAATTCGCTCGAATACCGCCCACCTTTTTAAAAAGTTTCGAGGAAATTTCTCAAAAAGTTACCCTCCGAACTTTTGTTTTTCGAATCGTTGATGCTTAAATTCCTGGAGCTATTCGGTTCCTTTTGATTCAATGTTAAATAAATTTGAAGGTCGTATTTGTACGTCGCAGTAACTGGAATCCAGATTTGAATGGTGAAATTTGCAATTCAATAAACGTTTGATTTGTTTCTGCAAAATTATTTGTACTTTGTACATTGGATAGTTAGTTATTGTTTAATTTTAATATGTATTAGGTATTACTACTAGCAGCGCCCTTTAATTTTTTCCACTATTTAATGTATATAAATAGTAATGTACAAACATTACTATGAAGGTACATACAAATGTACCTTCATTACCCCATATCTCAAAATTGGCCGTCTAAGCAAGTTAGCGAGTAAGCATGTGTTCTTAGTTCTTACTAACTCTACTCAATCGTCCACATTTCATTCATCAGAAAATAGGTGACGTCTGGGAGCTCTGGGATCTCGGACTATTAAGCCACTCTGACGTTATGGAACAATAAATATTGAAATTTTTGAATTTTGGTCACACATCGTATTGACCAACAGCTCGGATTTTTTTTTAAATGTTAAGACGTCTCCCACCCCAAAGGATCGATACCTCAACACCAAATGTTGCAAATATGAAACCGCTTAGAATATGTTCGCTGTTTGAGACGCTCAGCAGAATCAGTCGCTTTTTTACGTGGAGGAAATGCGTTTACGCATACCTTCTAAGGGGACGAATGGGTTATGTCGGCCTCAACACCGCGGCTAGACTTGGTGTCCGTATCGACTAATACGACCACGGAGTTCTTTGTTGCGTAAGGAGCTAACGCGAGCACGCTCTCGCACTCTCCCTTCACCCGTCTCTAGGACTACCTACCTCAAGGGTTACGCTCCTTCTTCGACACACCAGAACCCATCATCATCATCAACAGCCCACTAAACGTTCCCACTGCTGGGACTCGGGGCCTTCACTCGCAAGGAGAGAGTTAAGGCCATAATCCACCACGCTGGCCCAGTGCGGATTGGTGGATGACACATGACTTCGAAAGATTCTAGGTACATGTTGGTTTCATCACGATGTTTTCCTTCACCGTTTTAAGTTAGCGGCATTACGCACATGACTTCGAAAAGACAGTGGTTCGTGTGGGGTTTGAACCCGGGGTCTCCGGATCGGCAGTCGCCGTTCTCCCGACTAGACCAGCCGTAACTTATACCACCAGAACCCAAGGCACACCTATTGTTCCAAGTAAAACCCACATAATACACAGCCGAAGGTGATAATATGCGGCCGACCATACAAATACTTTCACTTTTATAAGAGCTAAATAAAATTAATCCTACTTCTAGGTAAGACCTAAGAGAGGGTTTAAAACTGCGATCTGAAACTAATTTTATTACAATATCAACTCGACTTGAGTTACTGGTTTAGCAAAGTCGAACAAACTTAACTTAGGGAATCCTCTTTAAAAGTTGTGTTATCCTCCCTTAGTTCGTTTCCCACTTTATTTAAGGTTGTTGTCCAACGCAGCGGTGGTTGTTTGATGTTTTATACTTAAGAACAGACCTTTTTCAATTGATTTTAGTAAGTTTTTTATGATTTTTGCGGTTTCAGTAGAGTGGAATAAATAGCGCTGGTGTTGTAAACTTGTTACTGTCAAAAACAGCTACTGAAAAGCTATGGTTCTGCCCTTTACATGAGAGACACAAGTACCTACCATAGAAAAATCCATGGGCGAAAAACGATTTTTTTTTGTTGAATTTCTTAAGCGTAAACGCTAATAGCAAATGTACGAAAAATTTGTTCCCATTTTCGTTCGTTATTTCCCGTTATAGTGATTGTGGATAATTCGATTTGGAACCGTTATGATAGAATCTAAAAATGTTGTTCTAATTCTGTTAATAATTAAAGTCGCAAAATCAATTTCGCTTTTTATTATCCTTTAGCTGCAGCTATCAAAATTCGTGTTTTTGCGCTATTGGTAAACAAACCTTACAAATTATGAATGAAACATTATTTAGGCAAGTCCCGCCTTGTGCCGGTTAGATAAATTAGCTCGCCCTCTTTTCCGAGTTTCCTTGTTTCTTTAGATAAATGCCATTTTGGAAAGATCTTCCGAACTTTCTAGACTGTATTAGGTTAGGATTCCGAGATCTTCGAGGTTGTTTTGAAATTGTTTTTGTGTTTTCTTTTTATTTTTTGTACCAATGAATTGAGAGATAGCTTTTTATTTGTTTGACGTGGAAATTTTACTGCGGCAACATATAAGTTTGTGTTAAAAAAGTGTGGTAAATTATTATAGACAACAACGTTTTTACTCATTGTGTCAGTTATGAAACAATGTATATTATTAACAAAATATATCCTAGTAATATTATAAATGTCAATGTATGGATGTTTGGATATTTGTTGGTCATTCACATCCTAACTAACGTATGAACGGTTCGGAACTGAAATTTGGAACACAGATAGATTATAGTCTGGAAGAACACATAGACTACTTTTATCCCGAAAAAAAAAACAACGGGAACTTCGCGGGTAATACCGCGGGGCGCTGCTAGTTGTTTATATAATTTGGAAGGAAAAATAGAGTGTTCTTTGGGGTTGGATTTTTTGTTGTATTAAAACTCTTTGCTGAACCCGCTTGTGAAAGTTTTTTTGTCAGTTACTCTACCGCCAAGTAGTGATGTGCAAACATCTGTTTTAAAATTCAATAGGTAAATAACGAGAAATTACAAAGTAAATATAATTAATTGTATATCTAGAAGTGACGAACGCGCCGATAGGCAGGTATTTAGACTCTCCATATTTAAATAGCTGTGGTATACAAACATCCTTGTACCTACACTTTAGAAATTCCAAAAATACGTGCCAATCTCTTCGAAACCGCGCTTATCATACGAACTGTACAGCTATAGAACCATCTGCCTGAGTCTGTGTTTCCCCATATGTTAATATGGATGTCTTCAAATCTAAAGCACACAGGTACTTTTCACTTAATTGTGTTAGATCTTAAGCTGTGATGTTGCTTAACATTGGACAAACAGATCTCTTACGTAAACTCATCTTACTATTAAAAAATCTTTTTCTAAATTATACATCATTACTAGCTGACCCCGCAAACGTTGTTTTGCCTTAGTGAACAACCCTTGTCACTTAGGGGTATGAAAAATAGCTAGTAGCCGATTCTCATACCTACAGAACATGCATATAAAATTTGGTTCAAATCAGTAAAGCCGTTTCGGAGGAGTAAGGAAACAAACACTGTGACACGAGAATTTTATATATAAGATATCTACGTTTTACATCTCACGTAAATCTATTTGACTCTATTTGAACTTAAAAACTTAGCAATAACATCAAACATTCTTTATTTCACGCCGCACAGTACTTGGGAAGAATTCACAACTAACGTAAGTTGAAATTTAAATTAGAATAGAATTTATTTGAAAACTCATTAAATTACTTTTCATTGGAATTATGCGTTTTGAATAGCAAATGTTAGTTTTAAATTCTGAATATTTTGTGAATAATGTCTTGTGAATTAGTAATTTTGTACTTCAAATAGTGATAAGAATTTTTATTTTGTTTTAACTTCTATATTCCAATATTGTGCTTAAGACTCTGATTGTAATAAACGTGAAAAATGTTCATATGCCTTTTTGATGAACAAACGTTTTGATGCTTTATGGCTCAGGCAAGCTTTGAGCAAATGTGGGATACGGTGGTTTGAATTTTTGTCTTATTAGCTATAAAATTTAGCACAAGCAGCCCAGTGTGTAATCCCACTGCTGGGACAAGGATACTCCTCTCACAAGAGTCAAGGCCATAATTCACCATGCCAGCCAAGTACGAGTTAGCGGATGACACATACATAACTTTGAAACATTTTAGATAGAGTTTTGGATTATGCTAGTTACTTTACGATGTTTTTCTTCAACTTTAAATCTAATGGTGGTAATACAGGTGCAGCCGAGATTCAGCTTACGGACCTCACGTTTGTGAAATCTTTTTTTAAAACTTTTATAGGTATACACTTGACCGCTTGCTGTTTCAACTATAACATATCTTTATTTACTCACTTCATATCAATGTGTCAATAAAGTGTAATGTCCCTCAATAAATAAATAAATGGTCTGAATTATTGAAAACCAACTCACAACTCTTGAAAAGTTTCAATGAGTATAATATAACTGCATAACTATTATGTGAGAACTATTTATACTACAATGATGAATTGAATAAATATTTATAAACAGTAACATTATTTCTATAGTAACATTGGTTCTTAATGATTAATCAGAACCCTTAATAAACTTGTTCTGTGTTGCCCTGTAGATACCATTGCACCACTTTGGCCTTAGTAAAGGCATTCTCTCGACTCTGTATAAATAGTTTGCGGCTTAGTTGGTTGGTAGTTACTCTGCCTACGAAGCTTAGAGCCGTGGGTTCGATTCCCTCCCAGTACAAATATTTGTGAGATCAACACAAATGTTAAATTTGTTCTGTGTCCGATTCTTTCTATTTATAATAAGTATTTATTTACAACACTATAAGTATTATTTCAGCTATCTGGCTACAATAGTAGGTTTAAACTTTGCTTAGTTTGGGGCCAGATGGTATTGTGTGTGAAATTTCCACCAATATTTATTGATATTATTTATGTAATTACTTTTTGTAATGCTTATTTGTTGTATTTGGCACGCACAGGTTGCAGAACGCGCGAGCCGAAAGCGGGAAGGCGGTCCGGCTCTCGCAAGATGTCCACCGAAACTCATCGCAGCGCATCACCAATACACCACCCATGTCTAATAGGTAAATAGTATTAGGTTGATAATGTTTCCTAATACTGCAAACTACGTCATGTCTTCTCGTCGTCTATATCACAATGCTTGAAGACAAAAGGCTTTAATCCGTGTGTCCTGTCATGACCTACGGTGCCGAAACTTGGACAATGACAGTTAAAGCGGTCCACAAATTTAAAGTCACGCAGCGAGCTATGCAGAAAGCTATGTTTGGAGCTGCTTCTCTGAGGGATCGTTATCGGAACGAAGTGATCCGTCAGAGAACCAAGGTAACCGACATAGCTCAACGCGTTAGCAAACTGAAGTCGCAATGGGCCGGTCATATCTGTCGCAGAACCGATAACCCTTGGAGTAGACGTGTCCTTGAGTGGAGACCACGAGCTGACAAACGTAGTGTAGGACACCCTTGTGATTAGATGGAGTGGCGTTATACGGAAGACAGCAGACAGTGGATGGAGACGTATAGCCGAGGATAGAGCTATTGATAGCCGAGGATAGAGTGGTTAGCCATGGCAGAGGCCTATGTCCAGCAGTGGACTAAGATAGGCTGATGATGATGATAATGTTTCCTACTTTAGTATTAAAATTAACGTGGTTGTTACACATATTTGTTGGGTACACGGGCAACTCACGTCTAGTATATTCATTAAAAATGTGTTATAACCGCGTTATTTTTTATAGTAAAAAGTTAACTATTACCTACTAAAGCCAGTCAAGCCAAAGTAGTATCTAAATTGTTTTTTTTTTTAAATAAAGAGTGGCAAGACGAGTAGGTCATATGCCTGATGGTAAGCAACATGCCTCCCACATAACAAACAACAATTAACTGCACATTACACAATGTATTGCACTACCACATTTTAGACACGTAGTATAATGTCGTCCAAGCTCTCAGTTTTTTTTTAAAGATGAGGTCTATAGCTTATATAATACTTATATAGTTTTAAATACATACTCATTATATATAGAAACACCCAGATACAGTGCAAATATTTGAATTCATCACACAAATATTTGCACTGGGTGGGAATCGAACCCACGACCCTCGGCTTCGCAGGCAGAGTGACTACCCACTAAGCCACGAGGCCAGTCGAAAATTGAAATAAATAAATAGTTTTCCATTAAGCAAGTAACTAGAAAATTACTTACTTAGAAAAAAATGTGTGCAATTGATGTACATACACACGAAAGAAGCTAATAATTCTTCGCTTTACTCCTTGTGCTAAGAAGTCTAACTTCAACCATAAAATCGATAACATCTTCAACGCAAGAAGTATTTACCTGAAGTTTGTTACAATGTTTACTAAGTACATGTTATCTTCCCTTGATACCGACACAGCGGTTATATTGCACAATCTAGCGATTCTAGTGGTTCTGGGCTAGTAAAATACTGGGCTGGAAAATACTCTCATTTGTTTTTAAGACATTGTTCTTGTGTTATTATAAGTACCTGGGTGACCGAGCTTTGCTCGGTTTAAATACTAAATATACTTAGATACCTACAGAATAGATAAAAGACTCCAAGAAATAGAGTTTCTTAAAAAAACGAATTGAAAAAAAAGAGAACCCGTCTGGATTCGAACCCGGAGCCACTAATTCGTGACCGCTATGAGCTATGAGCTATGAGCGCCCGACTTCTCGTCTGAGCTAATTATGATGTCGCGTCACGCGGCGAAATTTACCTTCATATTCTAATGTCTAATGTGACAGTTTTTCATTGTCTAAAAACGCGCATAATATGCGTTTTTTTTAAAATAAGACCTAGTTAGATCGATTTATCGTCCCCGAAATCCCCTGCATACATAATTTCATGAAAATCCGTCGAGCCGTTTCCGAGATTCAGATTCTATATATATAAATATACATATTTATATAGGTACAAGAATTGCTCGTTTAAAGGTATATTATTATTATTATTATTATTAAGAGCCCATTGTGTCCCAGTGTTGAGCAAAGGCCTCCCTACCCTCCTTCCATTTTTGTCTGTCTTGAGTCAAAGTAGTCCAGTCTTTAAGGTGTTTGTCAAGATCGTCCCGCCATCGCCTTTTGGGTCTCCCGCATCGTCGTTTCCCATTTGGCTGCCACTGGGTGGTGATCTTAGCCCAGCGATCGTCTGACATTCGATAGACATGTCCAGCCCAGTTCCACTTTAAATTGCTGGCCTTTTGGGTCACATCAGCTATTCGTGTCTTTGAACGCAGTATGGTGTTTCTTATGCGATCGGTGAGCTTTACTCCCAATATACTGCGTTCCATAGCTCGTTGGCAAACCGCGAGGTCGGACCTTAGACTCTCTGTCAAAGACCAAGTCTGCGCTCCGTAAGTCAAGATAGGGAGAATGCATACGTCCATGAGCATGCGTTTGAGGGATAGTGACATGTTGCCCTTCATAAGATCTTTCATAGACCAATAGCTCTTCCAGGCATTTTCAATACGGCGTTTAACTTCTCGTTCTTGCCTTGCCTGGAATGAGACTAATTGGCCTAGATACACATACTGACATACTCATTGACATATGCAATCTCTACGTTATCAAGGTATAAGATAAGATAATTAAATATAATTATGATATTGAATTACAGGGCGATATAGTCGCTTAGCGACAAAGCCCTTTTCAATAAATAAATAAAAAATTAAGGTGTTGTTGTGGATAAATATAGGATGCCGGTTTTTAGTGATGGTGTGCGCTAGTGTAAAAAATACCCTTATTTTTCCCTTACGCGCCATAAGAAGCTTAGTAAGTTTAATAGAGTAAGATCCCAGAGCAGCCAGACGTCACCTATTTTCTGATGAATGAAATGTAAACGATTGAGTAGAGTTAGTAAGTACTAAGAACACATGCTTACTCGCTAACTTGCTTAGACGGCCATTTTTGAGATATGGGGTAATGAAGGTACATACAAACATTACTTACTTCAGGTATTTTCTAATAAGTGATTTTCAGGTATGTTGTAGGCAATATCCTAAAAACAAGGTCCCAATACTCCCAGACACTTTCCGTCGGCCGTTTTGCTTAACAGCTCCAAAATAATAATTTAACTTCTCATGCTTCATTTGTAAATATGTTCGTAAGACAACTATTTTCAAGTTTTTTCCAATAAGATAGACCAATCTAAGGTGGCAATCATCCCCTAAACTCAACTATGCCTCTATGGCGAGACTGAGTGAGACATATATATAAGAAATATTGACAATATTGAGAATTAAGAAATATTTACTTAAAATTGAATTTAGCAGATATTTGGCCCCTTAGATTGGTATGTCTTATTAGAAAAAGCTTGAAAATAGTTGTCTGACGTACATATTTATAAATGAAGCATGAGAATTTAAGTAAAGTTAAATTATTATTTTGGAGCTTTTAAGCAAAACGGCCGACGGAAAGTGTCTGGGAGTATTGAGACCTTGTTTTTAAGGATATTGCCTACAACATACCTGAAAATCACTTATTAGAAAATACGTGAAGTAAGTAATGTTTGTATGTACCTTCATTACCCTATATCTCAAAATTGGCCGTCTAAGGAAGTGAGCGAGTAAGCATGTGTTCTTAGTACTTACTAACTCTACTCAATCGTCCACATTTCATTCATCAGAAAATAGGTGACGTCTGGCAGCTCTGGGATCTCGGACTATAACTTCAATAACTCACGTTATACAACCACTTTTTCTATTAAAAACACCAAATTTAAATGAAAAGAAGACAAGACAGAGTAACTCTAACATACATTTTGCATGTAACTTCCACCTCAGAAACATATAGCTGACTAATCTTACCTATTACCTTCCGATGCGCACTTTAGGTAGAAACTTGCAAAGATTTCGTCTATTTTCCGAGTTACTAGGGCGATTTACCTTTCCCTAGGGGACGAGGGACTTTATTGCCTGATCTGCCGGTCAATTTATAGTTTTCCAAGGGACAATCGAGGACTGGACAGAGAGTAGTGTTAGTGATATATTATTCACTTGCGGTAGTGCCCTTTTAAGTGAAGATTGGGTGAGGTGCCCGTGTATCGTCTCACTAGCTTTGCTCGATAGAAAACGATGGTGCAGTAAAATTTGGTTGTTATTGAACACATTGTACAGCAATTGCGATCTAAATTATAATGAAATGACCTCTCGACGTTATGTTAGCGTTACAGTATTAACTATGTATGTATGTTTATGTAGCGTTTAGTAGTGGTAGGACTCTTAGCAGAGTCCGCCTGGGGAAGTACCACACCTTTACCAAATATTCTACCGCCAAGCAGTAATGTGCAAACATTACTGTGTTCCGGTTTGAAGGGCATTGTTTCCAGAGAAATTACAGGGCTTAGAGACATAATATCTTAGATCTCTGGGTGACGAGCGCAGTGCAGTGCTAGGTAATGATTTGGACTATCATGTTCCAATAGCTGCGTGTTACTGTGCTGTTATGTGGCAGGCATATTGCTTACCATCAGGCACATGACCTGCTCGTCTCGTCACTCTATGCTATAAAAAAAAAAACAAGGGTGGCGATCTATAAATTAAAACGTGAAACAAAGATTTTGTGCCCTTTTATACAAAACTTTCGTGGACAGAGGAGTATTCAATTTCAAACACATAAGTGTCACTATTAGACTACAGGCCCGTGAACAAAATTTACGGGTCAAATGAACCACCAGGATACCTATGTAGGATGATAGAAGGGTGTAAAGTAATAAGATTCAGCACTATGCCGTCACTTGTAAGCTTTCCAACTGAGTGTGATTGAAGAAGGGGGGTTGCAACCCTGTACCATTTCTCCTTGTCGCATGATTTTTGTACGGCATTGCGAAACAATGGACTAGAAGAGGTATTGAAACTGTATGGAACCAATGCCGTACTTAATCAAATGACCAAATTTGCTCTGTAAATTACTCTTACTCTGTAATTTTTTCCGGTAAACTAATAATTAAAAAGTTAAAATTTATAAATTTTATAGTTTCAATACCTCTTTTAATCTATTATTCCGCAACGCCGTAAAAAAATAATGCGACAAGGAGAAATGATCGAGGATTGCAACCCCCCCTCTTCAATTGCACTCAGTTGGACAGCTTACAAGTGACGGCATAGTGTTGAATCTTATTACTTTATACCTTTCTATCATCCTACATAGGTCTCCTGGTGGTTCATTTGACCCGTAAATTTTGTTCACGGGCCTGTAGTCTATATATTAATATACTCGTATCTACATAAACTATACAGTTTATGTAGATGAACTATACAGTTTATGTAGAGTAGTAGAGAGTGTAGAGTCCAGAGTAATAAAACTAGAAAAAAAGTATTGCCTTGTATTTGACACACACGCATAAATACTCTTTAAAAAAAACACACGCATAAATACTATTCTGCTTCTCTTAAAGTTTGTGGTTAACTTGAAAATATTTAAATAATAATTTTGATCGGAATTTAGTCTTGTATAACGTTTTTAATATAAGTTAAAGCCGTGAGAGTTTAAAAGCTACACTTCACAATTGTTGAGAGACCGATACTTGTAAAGAATACACCAATTCTAAAATCATTTTTATTAATTTATAGGTTATAGGAGAAGGGTTTAAAGAAACAATGTCGATGTTAAAAAGTTTATGAACTTTGTGAGAATAATTAACTTTAAGTGTTATTATTGTACTACTAGCATTACCGCCAGCGTTTTAAACGAACGCCAGCATTTTTTATCCCCGATTTCTCCATAACGAACCGATTTTTATGATTATTTTTTATGGTTCGAAAATCCCGAAGCCCGAATGTACCATATAAATTTTGTCTTAATCGGTGAAGCAATTATTGAAACATAGTTTAGTCGAGTGTCTAAGTTTAGTTTCGAAATGAAATAACAAAAATAAGATATGTTTGTTTCGCAGATAATAATTAAAATATTTTTGAATTACTTCGATGTCATAAACATCGAGAATATTGCTAACAATGTCATCTACCTAAAATGTTTTTGGTTTGGTGACCTCTCAGATGCTGTAATTATTTGGGAAATTACACCATATTTATTTTGCTTTAAAATCTGTATAAGTTTTTAATAATCGCTTTGTTCTTCAGGGTTGTAAACTACCTGTCGCCAGGTACGCCGATGAACGCCGACGAAGACCTACTGCTGGAGCTGCTATTCAAGATGTAACTGGCTATAATATGCCGCATTGATTCCACTGGATTAATTATTTCTTTGACAACCCATATTTCGTTCAGATCCAGTGATCCGCATAGTTACCATTAGTTCATAGGAAATACAAAAAAAAAACGTTACGTTCTTTCAAAAATTCTTTGTCAAACTTTATTTCAGGTTCAATATTACAGGTTGCTTCTCAAAGTTGTGAACTATTTCAAACCTTGTCTATTAGAAATTTCAACAGTTCTTTGATAGCATCTTCTTTCATATTTTGATGTAGAAATATTTCAACTGTTTAATTAGAATTTATTTTGATTTCTTTCTTAAGAATGACTTGTTCAGAGTTTAGATTTGAATGTTTCCCTTGCGTTGAACTCTTCAGGTCATAGACAGGGTTATATTTAGTATAAATTTTATCGTATTTGTATTATATTTTCATAATGTATTTTTGAGATATTCGTTTAGAACATTTATTGGAATCATATTTTTGAAAAACTCTAAATTGGATGTAATTTACCTAGGTCATCATCGTATTGGCTGTAAAAATGAGTGAAAAATATGAAGATTTAAATCGTTTCTAATGTTTCGCTTATTGAGAACGTCCATGAGGGCAATTTCAACGATATTAAAATGTGTAATTATAATTTCTTTATTTCATTGAAATTTAGAATCGACTTTTACCTCGAAGTCTTTATCTATTGATGATTTCAAGTTCGAAAACGTAGGTTAAGTACAAATTCAAATTATTAACATGCCACTGTTCTTATAAAGTAGTTGCACCTAGCATTAATACAATAAACCCGACGAGCTGTGACAATTTCGAGATTTTATCGTATGTAAGGTAAATGAAATGTTATTTGTGACTTTGTTGACGATTCTGATTCACCACGTTTCTTTCTTTAGGTACCTTATTCAGCCTCGTTATAAAGGTACCTTGATCAGTACAATCCTTTCTAAAAAAAATTGTTTTGAACAAAATTCGTACAAACATTCCCCATTATTTATTTGTTAACATCATCGTTCCTTTGATGTCGTTCTTGTGTCAAATTTTATGTCAATCATAATTTGTTTTTTTTTTACTTCTCTCCCAGTTCCTATGTCAATAAGCTCTTAATTATTCCATCAAAGTACCTATTAGTTCTGTAGTTAGATTAACGTTTCGTTTAAGTCCTATCGTTATCGCCTAAATGCCATAAATACCTAGCGTTCATGAAGAAATAAGGTTGTGCACCTCTTAATATAGAAATAACTAATATTCCCTTTTTCTGAATTCTCTGATATTTTAATGTAGTAACATAGAATAGTTAAGAGAATAGATTTAATCATAGCTTAACAATAAGAGGACGTGCTGCCGTCTAATATTTTCGATTCGTATTTTTATAAAGCAAAAGTTACGAACGAGATTGCTTAGCTTGAGCGGGGGCCGTGTAAAGGATGTTTTCAAATTTGTACTTTACCAAAACCCCGATCTAATTTCCTCGAATCGAACTTTTATAAACTCAGCCCGGATTTGCGTTGGTGAATTTATCCCAAATTATATATACTGTGAAGTTATTTTTACGTTCGGATTTTGAAAGGCCCAGACGAGAACCGAGTGTGAGGGCCGGTTGGTTCTCAGCAATCGCTCAGGGTTGTCGGGAAAAAACCGGCGTATTTCAATGAAAATGGATATAAATGTCACGCGACGAGGATAACGATATAACCGTCCAGTTGTGGCGGCTTTTGCACCCCGCGCGGTGAAACGGCAAAAGTCGCAATATGGCAACAAGCGATCACAGACACTGTGCGGATTAGATAGAGGCGAAACTCGCTTGCATGATTCGGGGCACCCGGGGCGCACGGATACAACATGTATATTTCATATTTTTGGATCGCTAATTTTAAGATGTTATATTTATATGTATATGTAGTGGTGGCGGATACAATACCAGTATTTCGTGAATGTGTTACGCCAAAAGTTTTGATGTATTAATTTTCCATGAAAAGTTCTCGTTAATTTACTTGTCTAATTTCGAAATGATATAAAATAGTTCGTTTAGCTAGTGGTCATGCGTATATATTTTTGGATAGTGTGCACGATTGCTTCGAGAGCGCCGTATCGAATAATGTTTAGGTAAGAGACGAGAAAAAAAAATCAGAAAAACACAAAAAAAAAATGACGAATATTTTTCACTGTAACGCGAAACCTCTGAAAGCAATAATATTTTTGTGGTGATCAAAATTTGATTTGTAAAGAAAGAGTATTTTAATAGTCCACGCGATCGTCACAACTGTAATTAGAAGATGCTTTTTAGTGCCACCGGTATCTGTATTACTTTTGATTTCCTATATAAAAATAGCATTCTATAATAAGGTTGTTAGTTAAGCATGATTTTGGTATTATTTTCCCATTCAAAATAATACGTTACAATCTGTTTGTACTGTTACAAACAGCACTATTGTCTTAAATCAACAACAAAACATTGGAAAATGCTGTGACTCTAATAATAATTTATTTATCCATCAAATGGACTATACATCTTGAATATGGATACAGAAAATGATTTTCTTCGTTTTTATTATGAAAAAATGTATAGTCATATATACACTAGGTTTATCAACGGACGGAACTGACAGAAAAGTATGTCACTAATTATACTTAATTTAAGAGTCAGGTAATAATAAATTATATGTCACTAATTATACTTCATTTGTAGTCAAGTTATTATTTTACACTAGTTTTATTTATTAATAACGGTATTTTATGTGTGTCCGTGAACATGATACAAATATCAGGGATTCGCTTCAGTTTAATATTATCATAAGAAGTGAAAAAAAAGAATAGAACTCAAATTAAAAACATAGTAGATCGCGATTAACCGCGATGAAAAAAACTTCTTGTCACGTAACGTCACGTCAAAATTATACTTGACTAGTAGCATTCTATGGTTTCACCCGTATAATTTCCGGTCTCGTTATTTTCCTGGATCTGTGTTTTTCAGACTACTTTCTATTTTTCTATGTATCTATGTATCAAATTTCATCCAGAAATCCAGACCCCTGTAGTAGTTTTTGCTTGAAAAGGTAGGTAATAAATATCCTTACAAGTTTTCGATTTTAATACTTTAATTAGTAGGATTTTAGAAGGTGGTCAGATTGTAAGTTAGTCTTTCTTGATGTCAATTTTCAACTTTTAGACTTAAAAAAAAAAAAAAAATTAGGTTCAATAAATAATTAATCTACCTATCTTCGCACCTTCAATCTATTGTTTAAAATTAGACAACTAAATTTCTACAAATTAGTTTAACTAACAATTAATCATACAAATATTTTTTATGTAAAAATGAAAAGTATCACAGTACCGGTGCGGCTTTAGGATTGACCACAGCTAAAACATAGTGCACTAGAAGTAGACATAGTTAGATAAAAAAAATACTATTATTATAAAATGAATAAAAAAATCTTGAAATCTATACATAGAATTTAAAACTAAAAGTTTAATTAATACTTTTATTAATATATTGTAAGAAGCTTGTTCACACATTTTAACTTCATATTTAGTAAGAATATAATTAAATATATAAGACTAAAAATTGTATTGAGACGTTAATATCTGGTTTTGGATTGGAGATATTAGTGAGACTATGGTATGGTTTTTTTAACTTTCGGGTGGGCGGTGAATACTATGCTAATATTATATATATTGATATTTATTAATTATAGCCATTATGCCAAAGGCAGATTTGTTTTATGATTGTGATAAATAGCATAATTTATTTAATGCGTCTTTGAATGATTTGCATTCGTATAGTTTTTAAATAGGTTTGAAATTTGAATATAGACTGGATTGGCAGTAGGTTGCATAACAAGTTTAATTTTATAAAATAACAATTTATTCACTGCGTAAACATTCATAAAGTCTATTTTAAAAAGTCTTTCAAAGTTTCACATCCATCGTTTCAGGACTAAAAGCAATAAGTGCTTTTAGAAGCATTATATTTTATTTCAAATATCTTATTTAAAAAATTGTAAGTTTAGGGCAAAACAAATTTCATTTCAAATAAAATGATTTTGAAGTAAAAATGAGCCTGCCTAAAGTATATTGCATATCACTTAGATAAAATTATATCTTGTTGAAGATTTTTGACTTCGCGTGTTTAAGTTGTATTTTTATTGAAAGCTAGATTGATAGTCGATGGCTTTTAAAAAAGATATGTGTAGGATTGTAACGATTTGAAATCATTCCATTAGAATATGTACGCTTTGCGACAGGAAATTTTATTAATAAACATAGTTTTCCGAGCAATATATGCGCAAATAAAAAAACGATTTTGGCAAGGTTGGCCGTTTACGAGTATGATTGTATGTATGGATATTTATGTTATTCCATATTTTATACGTTAATCAACGGTTGGTGTTTGTTTGTAAATTAGTTATTATTATTTATTATGATATGATTACCTAATTAATTAAAAATATATAGAAATGAAAAACAATCGTTACATTCCTACATTTCTATGATTAGCTTCTAGAAATACTAGTATTATTGCTTTAATTAAATTGTTTATATAGCATAACGTTTGATAGCAAATTTTAAGACGTTTATTTTTATTATTATGGAATTGTTTGTAAACGATTGTAAGCCTTTTTAATAAATTTTCTTTAATTATAGCAAATGTAAGATTGTTATTACTGCCAGTTTCAAGGTTTCTAAAACACCAAGTAATGTGGGTATGTGTGGATGATAATGTCCAATTGTTAGAATCTCCATTGATTATACTTATATTTATTTAATTAGAATCACTTTAATTAAAAATTAAATTCTGTCAAGTTTTAATTCTTTCGACGTTCTGCTATGCTGGCGTCTACAGGGTTAAAACTGTTGCTATCTTCTTCTAATACATTGAAGTAAGACGAGAAACAAATAATATACCTAAGGAATTTAAACTGCCAATGCCTCTTAAGAACTTTGAGGTCAACTTTACACTTTAAAACTGTGTACTAAAAAACACCAATAATATTTATCAACCCTAACAGTCCAACTATACTTATATGTTAGTTAGGAGGTATTGACAGCGCGATCGATTAACATTAGCAAAATTTGATGCTATAATTAACAATTTTGACATAATTTTATGCTTATAATTATATTTTAGTCATAAATTTAGACAATTTTGTTATTTTTGTAGACACTTTTTAGTATGACACAAAGCTTTAGAAGTTTTTTAGATTAGTATGCGTAGGAATTCAATTTTTTAATATAATTACGAAATTGAAAATTTTTTTTTTTCAATATTCTGCATTGTTCAAACTTATACAATTTAAGGAGATTGGAATCGAATTAAGGTATAGGTAATTTATCTGTACAATTGTATTGTGAATTTTGGTTTTGTTTTATTTATTAATTTTTTAATATCCAAAATTTTATTTGTTTCATCATTCATTTTTTTTAATGTTTTATTCATAAATTTGTTTGAATTTAGAAATGTTGGACATTGGGATGTGTGAGACAGAAGAATGTCTATTGGATAAGTGTACTTTGAACAAAAATCTTCCTTTGTAATTATTATAATCTATAAACACTACAAAATTGTGATTCAAAGCAATTTAAAATATTACTGCTGATTATATTTGTTGTTTCATTGATTTGCCCCAATTTACTCTCACACTCAAAAAAAAAAGACAAAAATTACAGTTGCGAGACGAATACATACGTATATATTGATAGCTTTACATATATATATTCCATCAATACATAAACATAAAAATAAAGTTTTTCTTTTGTTGTTCAAATAAACAGCTTATCACTAAATACTTACTAGTGTAGCAAACAACTACTTTTTAACTAAAAAAAATTTCGACTTCTCTTGACATTATGATTGAGGTGTCATTCGATTCGGAATGGCATCTAGGTAGTTATTGAGAAAATGCAATAGCCCGCTTGCAAAAAATGCAATAGCTATAAACAATTAAGTGAAAATAAAAAAGGAGGTTTCGTTAAATGCCTATATTTCAAAAGCTATTTAAAATAATTTTAATTTGAACAAAGATTCAAGAATAAATTTCGTAATAATGGTTGACTTTCAGATTTGTAGAACTAGTGCTTATAAAGTTATAAGCACCAAGTAGTTCCACAGTTCTAGGAAAAATCCTGGAGGATTGAAAATACGTGGAACTTGTTTTCCAAGGGCTTAAAAAAGATTCACATTGGAAAACTAAAACAAAATGGTTAAATTCCGTTTCGGGCGTATTTCCAACCCTATGGGAAAATTATAAGTACTGGTCCTACAGTCCTGAAAGTTGTAGTCCTTGTTCCTTTTGAACTGAAAATATCTTTATTATATTTTTAATTATTGGAAAATATCGAAACTCCCTTTTTTATTTTCAGTTTATCGATTATGGCTATAACAATTAAAATTTTAATTGTCAGTCTGTTGAATCAAACGAATCCGATTTTAACTGGTCATTCACTGGCAATTAGCTTAATATGTTATAATGTCTGTAATGGAGCGAGCCATGCTCGGTGTTTCTTTGAAGGATAAAATCAGAAATGAGATTATCCGACAAAGAACTGAGGTGACCGACATAGGTCAGCGAATAAGTAAGCTGAAGTGGCAATGGCCCGGTCACATCTGTAGAAGAACCGATAACCGCTGGGGTAGACGTGTTCTAGAGTGGAGACCGCGCACTGACAAGCGTAGAGTGGGGCACCCTGCAGCCAGGTGGAGCGACGACTTACGAAAGTCGGCTGGCAGCAAGTGGATGCGAACAGCAGAAGACCGTGCTGTGTGGCGATCCATAGGAGAGGCCTACGTCCAACAGTGGATGACTATAAGATAGGCTGATGATGATGATGACGTGTAACTTTTTTTTTTTTACTTTCTGAAGTAAAAACTTCTTTTTGCGAAAACAGAAAATGTTCGTGGGCTGCGAAATGAGGTCAAGCGTCACGCTTGTAAATTAAAGAAATTTTCAGGTGAACTCGAGAACATGACCATCTAGAAACGCTAATGCAATAGAAAACAAATTTAATATAAATGACCATGCTCAGAAGACTTATTTAGACGACAATTTAATCCACAGACTTCACACAGAAATACAGACTAAGGAGCGCCCTCCGGTTTCATGCGCGTAGTTTCCAAAGTGAGCTAGCAAATTGTGAGCTATAAGTTTTAACTTCCTGCGGCGGTCCCTATGACTGCCAATTTTTTAAATGGACCTATGGCAGTTTACTTTCAATCATCATAGAATACAGGGTTACTGGTAATCAGCCTGCATCCGTTTAAGGGCATGTTCTGTATATTTAAACAAACAACTTTTGTTCTACAACTTTCGTTAAAACTTAATAGATAACTCAAAAAAAAATTGTATTTGTTGCCCTTTTTGTACTGTTTAGCGACTTTTTAGTGTTTATTCACTTCGGTACATCATTTTTTGCGCGTTAAAGAGCGTACGCGCTCTCGTTACGAATTGTTACGAAGAGTTCGATACTTTTAGACCGTGCAAATGCACTTTTTATTTATTTTGTAAAAGAAAAAAAACATTTTTTTTTAAACTGTTGAACAAAAGTTGACGTATTGAATGTACCTAACATCCCCTTAAAAGGATGTAGGGCTGATTACCAATAACCCTGTATAATATAATCATATAATATATCATACTAGTGGCCCGCTCCGGCTTTGCTCGAATAATAACCTAGATATCAACTGCAGCGCCATCTGCCGGGCTGATTTGTGAATGTAAATCTTCCAGGGCCCTACCCAAACGTATACAAAAAAAATCATTCGTTTAGAAGGAGTTCAATAACAACGAAAAGTGGCATTGATTTTTATATGTATACTAGCTGACCCCGCAAACGTTGTTTTGCCATATAAATAAAGGTATGAAAAATAGCTAGTAGCCGATTCTCAGACCTACTGAATATGCATATAAATTTTGGTTAAAATCAGTAAAGCCGTTTCGGAGGAGTAAGGAAACAAACACTGTGACACGAGAATTTTATATATAAGATATAGATTTATATAGAGTCATAGAAAAGATAACTCAAGTGGCCATATTGCCTACTGAACTTTGTGTTAGCGTGTAAGGTGCAGGGCCCTACTAACTCAATGTTACCGTTATAAATGAGTACTAAGTTGCTACATCTCGCACAGCGACTAGGGCAAGGGCATAACATACCGACAGACGGTGGCGTTGGAGTCGTCTGGAAGGTCAACAGCCGAACTTAAACTGCTTTTGTGTAGCTCTCTCTTTTCTTTCCGCCTGAAATTATGGAGTATAACAAAACCAAGCCGATTTACTTAGACGGTAGAAAAGCGGGTTTGCTATGTCTTTAGGTCGTTGTCGACGGCGGGATTCCTGGACACACATATCACATGAACACACGACAGTGAAACAAAAGGTAAGTACTAAGTAAAGCAATATTAGTACTCGTACAACACGCTCTCGAGTAACGCACAAATAACCATCGCATCGCTCCACAGAAATCTAAATAATAAGGTTTATTTAGATTTCTGTGCATCGCTCACAGAGATATCTCCCGAGCAGATAGGGACTATTGGCATCTTATTGGTATGATATCTTGTTGTTGCATAGATATACAGCGACAAAAGTGTTATCACCTGTATTTTGTTTGTAGTGTATTTCACTATAGTATTATTTTTAATACTGGGATTTCAGTCTAAATATGTGTCATATAAACAACAAGTATCTGATTATTTAAAGGAATGGGTATGACTGATAAAATTTAGTGTAGGGGGCGCCGGTGGGATACCATTCACTTCTACCCGCCATCTCAAAAGAGTTTTAGAGGGGTTGGCGCTATAAGTAGATGGAGCTAAGCCGTTGACGAGCATTCCTTTGTGAAATTTTATATGGGAAAGATCGAACAGTTGTCAATACAAATTCTTACATTTATTCAATTGGTTTACTTTTACTCAATTGATAACAAAAGTAATTAAATCATACTAATATCACATACGAATACAAACTGACGTCTGGTCTAAGTTGTAGGGAGAATGGCCACTACCGATCCGGAGCCCCGGGTTCAATTCCCACTCAGTCACTTTCTTTTCGAAGTCATGTGCGTAATGTTGCTAACTTAAAAACGGTGAAAAAAAACATCGTGATGACATCGTCACGATATGTGTTTTGAAGTCATGTATCATCCACCATCCCGCACTTGCCAGCGTAGTGGATTATGACCTTCACTCTCTCCTTGCGAGAGAAAGCCTCGAGTCTAAACAATACAATCTGTTCTTTTTTAGTTTTTTTATGCGTATTAATAGCAGTGTATCCATTTTAGTTTATTTGCTGTAAATAATAATAAGTCAAAACAAAACTTTTATTTAAGAATATGTCACAACACTATTACTCGATGGCATGATGGTGGTATGGTTTGAGACCCACCCTACCACCAGGGGTAGGGCTAGTGGTATGGTGGGTCCGTCATGGAGTCTTGGCAGTGGGAATATGGCTGCTTATGCTGCATATGTTAGGATGTTTGTTGCTCATAACGTCGTGAGAACTGAAGGGATCAAACTAAAACTTTAATTGCAAATAGATTAAAGTATGAAATAACATACAGACCATTTTTCATCCCGCAAAAATTAAGAGTTCCCTAATACATACATAATTATTATTATACATAGTAACACACAGTACAAACATTTCAACTCATCACACAAATATTTGCACTGATAATAATAACAATAAGATAATAATAAAATATCGCAACAGCAAACATGTGAAGTCATTTCTCTATATTCGCAAACGTTATTTTCTATAATTTGTATTAAGGTATTTAAAATTTCCAACTTTGTCTTTGTTCTCACATGATTTATAGAAAAAATTCAGACAGCGCCGTTATAGATTCTAGCTCAACGTAGGTAAGGCCAATTTTCCTTTGAATTTGCACGTAAAATTTTAATGGTCCATAGATTATCGGCGGGCACAAAGCCCTCTGATTAAATGCTTTCGGTGCGGTCCTATTGGAAACGTGACCATCAAGGGATCGTGATTAAAAATGTCTGTCTACAGTTGCTGTACCTAGGCTTAATCGTAAAAAGGGTACGAAAAATTTGTAAGAAGACTTTGTGTGGTTTGGTTTCGTTAATGCTTTAGGTATATGATTTATAATACGCAGGTGCAGGTCGGACGAAGGTGCGAGAAATCGGAAAAGCAATCACTTCTCTCAAATGGAATTGGGCTGGACATATTGCCAGGCAGAGTGATGGCAGATGGACTCAAGCTGTTACAGATTGGTGGCCAATGGAGAGCAGGAGAAGTGTTGGGGGCTCACCAGCTAGATTGGTCGATGACGTTTTTTTTTTTTTTTTTTTTTTTTTTTTTTTAACTTTTATAGGTTTACACTTGACCGCCATCTCACCTGATGTTAAGCGACGATGCGGTCTACGATGGAGCGTGTTTACCTAGAAAAAACCGATTCACTCTCGATTTGAAGACACAAAGATTATAATTAACGGGAAATACCCACTCAGGCAACGTATTCCACAGTCTTGACGTTCTTATCACAAAAGTTGAGTCAAATCTCTTCGTTCGTGTTTTTGGAACATCAACCATGAAACGATGTCGCTTTTTCGAGCTGCGAGCATTCCGATAGAAAAAAGGGCAAGGTGGTATCAGATCGTGCAAATCAGTCGCACACTCTCCGAAGTGTATCCGATAAAAAACCGATAAGCTAGCAATTTTTCGGCGATGTTCAAGACTTTGCAGTCTTTTTCGCACGAGGGTGTCATTGCCTATGAGCCTTTTGGCACGTCTCTCGATCGATTCCAGAGCTTCCAGCTGATACTTAGCCGAACCATCCCAAAGGTGCGAACAGTACTCCATACAGGAGCGAATCTGTGCTTGATATAATGTAAGCAACTGTTCAGACTTGAAGTACCTTCGCACCTTTGAAAGGACACCCAGTTTTTTGGCAGCTAGTTTAGCCTTGGACTATATATAGCCGATATACGACCCAAAGTTGAGCGTAGACGACAAAGTAACGCCCAAAAGCTCGAGATGGTCGGATACCGGCACGGATACACCGCGAAAAGTAGGAGTCTGTTGGAATTGACTCTTTTTTGCGGAAAACAGACACGCCTGCGTCTTTCCTTCATTAAACCTGACCAAATTGGCATCACCCCATTTAGAGACTGCCTCAAGGGTCAAGTTTAAACGCTCGATCAAACTTTCTCTCAGACGTTCGAACAGTCGTGGGTCATGCAAGGATGAGACTAGCAAAGGATCGAGACAAGTGGCGTATACGAAGAGAGGGTATTAGTACAGGCTCAGCAGTGGGCGATAGCGGGCTGAAGAAGAAGAAAAAGAAGAAAGGTGCGAAATGCAACTCTCCTGCTTTCTGCTATGCTTTCATTTGTAAAGTTTTCGCCCAATTTGATAACGCCGACTAAAGCAGATAACTATATCTGCTCTTTGTAAGCAGCTTAACTGAAAACAGATGTCGTTGTCTGTTTTAATCGGCGTTACCAAATTGGCACATGACGTCACAAATGAAAGCATAGCAGAAAGCAGGAGAATTTGGCGGTACACTTGCAGGTGAGCAGGACCAAACGCGGACCTATCTATATATATAAAAATCAATGCCACTTTTCGTTGTTATTGAACTCCTCCTAAACGGCTGGACCGATCTGAATGATTTTTTTGTATACGTTTGGTTAGTGCCCTGGATGGTTTAGATTCACAAATCAGCCCGGCAGATGGCGCTGCAGTTGATATCTAGGTTATTAAAATTCGAGCGAAGCCGGAGCGGGCCGCTAGTACTCTATAAATAAGGTGTCAATACAGTAATACCCCGCTTTAAGCGAGGGATACGTTCCGAAAATAAAAATCACGTTGACTGAAATTCGCGTATATCGAGGTTTATGAGTAAACAGTCAAAATGTAATACAAATCATTGTCTTATTTTTTACGGAAATGAACACACAAAACGAACGAGGAAATCTCTATAGACCAAAGTCAAAGGACAAGGAATTTCTAATTTTTCAAAGAGAATATTCAGAGAAAGCGGGGATCCCGCCACCATAGACAAGTTAATTACTACATTATGTTTATACGGACTCTTTCGCGTAAGCGAGGCATTTGAGCGCAAAATTTGAAATTCGCGTTATAGTGAAACCGCGCATTACGGGGTCGCGCTAAGCGGGGTATTACTGTACTACATTCCCATTAATATAAGATATCGTTACTCTGTCTGTCTGTTATGCTTCCACGCCTAAACTGTTAAACTTATTTGAATGAAATTTGGTATAGAGATAGTTCATAACCAGAGAAATTACACACCTACAGATTAATACTTCTATATGCGAAAAAATAATTTGAAAACGGGGATGAAATTACAGTATTTAAGTTTTATTTATATTCAAAGTAATGAATAATTTTAACTTGAAGAAGGTAAGATACCTACCAATTAGTATTTAGGTAAGCTATGGGTCTCATATCTTTCGCGTCAGACGCTTTTAGGATGCGTGAAATCTTGAGAGTAGGTGTTACCGATACGCGTAATAGTAGTATACATATCTGTACATATACTGATGACGTATTGTGCAACATTACTAATGCCCACCATACACGCTACGGTCTGCCGGAGAGGTCTACCTGTGAAGTTATGCCTGCGCAGTCCAACCGTCGTCTGTGCAGGCTTCCCACACACACTCCGGTCTACCTGCGCAGGCATAACTGCACAGGTAGACCTCTCCCGCAGACCGTAGCGTGTATGGCGGGCTTAAAATTGTACGTTTTCACTTCCATGGGCAGTCCCTGACCGACATTCAATTGTTTTTACTAGGACTTACATATACATAGTTTAAATAGGTACTGGAAACATTGTCAGGACGTTGCTGTCAGCAGTTTCAATCATATCTGCCAGATAAGATGTTTTTTTTTATAGTATAGAGTGACGAGACGAGCAAGACATTGTGCCTGATGATAAGCAACATGCCTGCCACATAACAGCTCAGTGACACGCTGCTATTGGATCATGAAGAGTCCAATTAATTACCTGGCACTGTACTGCGCTTGTCATCCATATATCTAAGACATTATATCTGTAAGCCCTGCAATTTCTCTGGAAACATTGCCCTTCAAACCGAAACACAGCAATGTTTGCATTACTGCTTGGCGGTAGGATAACTGACAAAAGTTTGGTACTTTCCTCTTATCGTGCTATTGCTAGATGCAAACGGAATTGGACGGGCACTTACTGGCACTATAAGAGTCTGCAAGCCATTTTTATTTGCTGTACACTCGATAGCAGTCGCTGAGAGAGTGTGCACGACTCGGTATGAAGGATGGGATCGTTTGATATTTTCGTACTTTTTAGGTATGTCACGTATTTTTAAATATACCAAATATGGAATAAAAGGACGAGAAGGACATGTGCCTGATGGTAAGCAACCGCCTGTTAATAACAGCGCAGTGTCATGTATTTATAGGAAGACGAAGAGTCTAAAAATGTAACAAGCAGTATACTGCACTCGTCACTCAGATATATGTGATGATTTGTCACACTACACCCTATATTTTTTCTGGGATTTTTTCTCTTTAAATTAAAACAGTAAAATAAGCACATTACTGCTTGTCGGTAGAATAACTGGGTATGGTGTGGTACTTCCCATCAGCCGCAATTTGCACATTGCGTTTTCTCATCAAATAATGTAATTTTGCTGCGAAAAAAAATCGTCTTCGATTTAAAATTTAATTCAGGTACTCGACTAAAATTCATAAGTAGCTAAGTCGTGTATTTCAGATAAATGAAAGCTAAATTTAGTTTTTTGTTGATATTTAAAATACCGTAGCACCGATTTCGACAAAATTTATAGTGGACCACCTATTAACTCTGATCTACCATAAAAAACACCAAAATTGTTGCACAATTTGGATATAACTTTCTACCAAATAAAAAAGGAATGAAATCGAAATCGATTGCTACTAATAATTAGAGAAGCTATCAAGTAACATATTTATGTACAAACAAAAAAAAACATACAACTGAATTGGGAACCTCCTCTTTGAAGTCGGTTAATAGAAAAATATTGGCAGAGCCTTTATTAACAAAACTAAAATACAATAAAAACTACACTACGCTACATATCTAACAACTACTTACACTAAGCACACCTGAATTATCCATAGACCAATGAAGGTCTACAGATAATCAAGATGTTAATAGAATAAAAAAGAATGTTATAGCATTCATTTTTTCAAAGATAATCTTATTTCTTCGTTCGAGGTTTGAAAAATTGAAACATACTAGATTTAACCCTCTCTGCAACAGCAATTTATCGAATAAGCGCTGAAAACGGGCATTGTTTTTTACTGACCCGTAGGCTATATTTCAGACCAGAGCTGAAGTCTAATTTATGTCTGCCCTGTAAAAACAGAATGAAATTGTTGGTGCCTATATCAACATGATTGATAGCATAGCTACACGCTGCGATCAATCCTAAAGCGCAGAATAATAGTAGTCAGTGGATTGCGATCATAAGAAACACAAAATAATCTATAGTGGTAGAAATGTTTGCAGAATCTACTTGGAAAAGTACTACACCTTTGCTAGTTCTACCACCAAGTAGTAATGTGTAAACATCACTGTTTCGGTTTAAAGGGTAGTGTTTCCATAGAAATTACTACACATAGGGTTATTATGATATAATGTTATGATCATCTTAACATTTTAGATGATGATTTGGACTCTTTATGTTCCAATCATCGATATAAATCAATGGATGTGCCCTCCCAAGCTTCAAGCGTTTTTACGCTTTTAAAACGCTCAATATTAATTACGCATACGCCAGGATTTTTTATAATAATTCCGAACGAGACGGAATGTACTTTTAATGTAATGTAATTTTATGTACCTTTTTTTGAGCATAATTTTAAAACAAGTAATATTATGTTTTTGCATTCAACACTTCTATGTATCCTATCATACATTTAAAAGTTTAGGTGTTAGGTGTTTGTTGCTCAACCACGTTGGAACGGCTGAACGGATCTGGTTGAAATTGGAAACACGATTGGATTATAGTCTGGAATAGCACATAATATACCTATACTATTTTTTATCTCGGGAAATTAACGGAAACGGGAAATACACGGGTAAAACTGTAGGGAGATTGTAATAGAATTTATTGTAAGTGTTTCTCAAATGTTAGAGCAGGCGTTTTATTTTTTGAAGACACTAGACTAACACGGCTATGAGACAATAAACAAAACACTTTATTATCACAAGTGTAATTGTAGTGAGATCTCTCAAATGGACCTAGAACTAGAAAAAGCTATTACTCCAAATGAAGACCCGAGAACCTTTTTTGAAAATGACGTTTCTACAAAGAAAACGCTTGGAAATTCTCATATTTTCGTACAAAAACCTATCCTTGGGAACTTGGAACCGTTCCTTGAATATGTATGTGGGTAAAAGGTTCCACCCTGTCCGCACTAACAATGTTGAGGGTAAATGGCTTGAGCTGGGTAGGAATTCCCGAAATGTCGGGAGTTTTTGCAAATAATTGGTCTGATATTGGCGTTTTGACCGTGTAGAGAATTAAATTAAATGTTGCGGTAATGCTTGACCGGTAGAGAATGTAGCATTAGACAGGACGTTCGAGATAAGTACGGGTGTTACGGAAACATGACGAGTTATATCGTGAAGGGCAGTTCGTAAATTACGCTGATGGGTAATGGGTAATGGTAGCTGATTTACCTAGCTTTTTTATAGTATAGAGTGGCAAGACAAGCTTAACATGTGCGTGATGGTAAATAACACGCCTGCTGATAACAACACGTAGCTATTAAAACATGAAGAGTTCAAATTATTATTCAGCATTGCATTGCGCTCGTCACCCAAAGTTAAAAGATGATTCATTTCTATGCCCTGTAAATTCTCTGGAAATCTATATCAATATATAGAATTTATTACAATCATAGGGTCTGTGATTTCTAATTACCAGCTTTACATTAAATAAATAGTAATATAATTACACAAACGAAAAAAAATTGTGTATGCCTGTGTGTTCCAGCTAATTTCTGGCACGGCTGGCTTGATTTTATCGGTTTTTTCACAAGCAAATGTAATGAAGGATAACTTATATTATGTAACATAAAAAATATGGAAATGACAGAAAAAAATTTCGTTCTACGAAAAGAAAACAAATACATAAATATGACGTTCGATAGTTTAGTTTCCGTGGGTTACACAGCTGAGTGCAGTTAGTTTTTAAATACCTATAGGAAGTTATACTCAAATAAAACGACTCATACACCTAGTAAGGATCGAACTTCAGTTGGAAATCGTTGTCAGTAGTCAACGAGTCGAACATTCTTACCACTGATCCATCAAGAATTCACTTCGCGTATCATAACCAATTTTCAATCACATCGTTTAAAATAAATTAATTTTATTTAATTACATATTATTATTAGTTAACTATATATATTAAATTCGCTACGATTAATATATATTAAGTCATTAACTAAGCACTCCATAATGCAGACGAGGTATATAAGTAGACCTGCCAGCACTTATGTTAATTCAGTTGTAAAATAGCAAAGCACCAACTATTATTTGGCTCAACAGATATTGAAAATAAACCGCCGTGTTCTAAGTAATATCTTGAGAGAGACGTGAGAGAAAGCCCTGTAACTTTTTTGAAGTAAAATCGAATCGATATTAAAAAATTGATGCTTATGTTGTCAAACAGATAGATTTGAAGAAATCTTGTTTGCGCGAAGTTAAATCCACGGAGAGGACTTAACTAAATAGCATCGACGAGTGAAATAGTGCGAAAAAAATGGAAATGTACCAGCACGGATACGAAGAGAGTTTCGACGAGTCTGCGAGTGACTCCCGGTTTGAATATTATAACGAGTTTGAGGAACAACAGGAGGAGAGTGACAGCAGCGATGACACTGTGGAAGAGGAGCCGCTTGGTGAACATGGTGCCTGCTGCCGCTGTGAATTTGTAAGTTTTACAAGTTTCTCTCATAATTTATTCATTTTGGATCTTTGTAATTTTACTAAATACCTAAGTTATCAATCTAGTTCAAAACTTCTCAAATCATATCATTTATTCAACTTGTGGTCCTGGGTTACAGTAGATGTTACAAATAGTGGCAGTAGCGATATTCATCCTTCCATCTGCCAATGTATTGAACGATATCAAATTGTGATAAAAAAAACGATGTTTTTGTGACGTAAAAAGGTAGAAAGACGAAATTTACACTATATTTATTTGTTTGTTTTTTAATGTTCAGCTAAATTAATGTTATTTTCTGTTTTTTGGCTTTTAATAAAGAGTTTTCTTATGTTATCTTACCTCAAGTGATGTATTGTCTCACACACTTAACATGACAATAAGATAATCAGTTTCAAATTCAGGTTTGTGTAATATAACGTATTTTTTTTACATTACAGATGTATCATTGGCTGGACAAACACGAAATCTACTTCCCTGAGTATCGAACACCAACCGGACCAAACAAAATAAAACTCGCCAGTCAACCGTTACCATACGTACCCAGAGACGCGATAACGTCTGCATTTATCGTGTACCGCGCTATTGCTGAGGAGACAGAAAATAATCAAGATTCTGTAAATAAAAAGTCGGATTTTCAAAGTACGTCATTGATTAAGAATATAATTGTTTTAGACCAAGCGGCATCTTCTGTACAAATGATTGGACTTCATTTTGTTGTGCCAGCTCCGCATCGGATTTCACCGTTGCTCATTAATCAGAAAACTGATTTTGTTGTAGTTGAATAATCAACATCAACATCAACAGCCCACTAAACGTTCCCACTGCTGGGACTCGGGGTCTTCTCTCGCAAGGAGAGAGTTAAGCCCATAATCCACCACGCTGGCCCAGTGCGGGTTGGCGGATGACACATGACTTCGAAAGATTCTGGGTACATGTCGGTTTCCTCACGATGTTTTCCTTCACCGTTTTAAGTTAGCGGCATTACGCACATGACTTCGAAAAGACAGTGGTGCGTGTGGGGTTTGAAGCCGGGGTCTCCGGATCGGCAGCCGCCGTTCTCCCGACTAGACCACCGTAACTTATAATAATAATTATTAATTTTATGATAATTGTTTTCGTTGTTGTAATTTATTTGCTAATAAAGTACACTGTTATATACCTACCAGTTTGCATTTTACTCATCTTGTAATTTATTCCTATGTTGTTGCTTTTGTAGAAACATCTGAAATACTTTTGATGGTTATGATAAACTTTTAATTGAACATTTTGATGTTTTTTGGTATCGAATAACAAAGTAGTAGGTAATGATTTGGACTCTTCATGTTCCAATAGCTGCGTTTCGCTGTGGTGTTATGTGGCAAGCATGTTGCTTACCATCAGGCACATGCCCTGCTCGTCTCGTCACTCTTTATTTAAATAAATAAAAATTAAAAATAACTAACTCGGCCACGGAAGTTAAGTTAGGTTAGGTTTTTTTTTAACAGAATATTTCAGAAGTTTGGTATTTGAAGGCATACCACAAATTACCACCATGCTGAGTAAAAGTAATATATACAGTGGCTTACATATAAGAAAATAATGGCTTAGATACTATTATACAGACGCGCGTTGGTTGTGGCCGACTTAGTAATTTAGAAAGTAACTTATATTTTCTTAAGCGAAAAGTGCGATTAAAAAGAAGCTTGTTTAATTAGCACCCTTAAGCTATTACGCATTCACTCAATGTTATCAATTTTCAATCACATTATTTCATTTTTTATTGCACTACAAATTATAATTAGGTAACTACGTGATTAATTTATTACGATTAATATAAGTCATTAATTAAGCACTGTCTATAATGACAACATGGAACATAAATAAACATCTCAGCAATTTTGTCAGTTCAGTTTTAAAATAGCAAACCAGGATTTAACATTTGACTCTGTTTTTGAAAATAAAACTGCCGTGTTCCAAATATTTGGTGAAACCAAAGTTTTGTCAATTTTTTAGTACAATCAAATACAGATAAACAATTTTGATGTTTTGACGTGAAAAGGAAACAAAAAAACAATACAACGAAGGTAATAAAAAAGTAACCTTTCACAAATTTGAAGACAAATTTACGAAAAGGGTAAAACTGAATTGAAATAAATGAAATAAAAATGGAAATGCGTCAACAAGAATTTGAAAATAGTTTCCATAAGCCTGTGAGTGAATACCGATTTGAATATCACAAGTTTGAGAAACAACAGCAACAGACTGATGTCAAAGATAAAACTGTAAGAGAGAAGTCTCCTGGTGAAGACGTTGACATCGCAGGCTGCCGCCGCCAATTTGTAAGTGTCAAAATTTTATTTGGAACAAAATAATAATAAAATAAAAAAATATTATTGTTTTTCCAAAAATTCTTCCAAGATTTGTACGCGTAGCTCCCTTATTTCAACAATTTGACTCACCGTAGTCGCGTAGTACCTTGTAAAGACCTATTGCACAAATGTGAGTTCGTAAGTTCATTTACCTACCTAACATTTATCTCATGAGTATTTTGTAAAGTACGCAATACGCATATTATGTACAAGTTTGTCGCAATAGTTAAAAAAAAAATTAGCAATATTACAAAGCAATACAATATAAAATGTATTTAAAATTTCGATGTCTACATGTTGAGTATTTAACCGGCTTTAAGATAAACGTAATTTAAATGTATTTTTTCTCTTTGCAGTTGAATGATTGGCTGGACAGACACGATAAGTATTTTCCTAAGCTTCGTACGTCGATCGGATCAAACAAAACAAAAGACGCTAATCAACCTTCACCGTACGTACTCAGATACATGATTGCATCTACATTTAAAATGTATCGCACCATGATGAAACAAAAAAAAAATGAAAATTAAAAAAAAATTTAGTACCTATGTATTAGACTTGTGTAATAAAGAAATTAAATGTTTAACATTAAGTGCAATTGAAACCAAATAAAATTATTTCAATAATAAATTAATAACAATAGAATCACTCATCTTACTTCCTTCCGCAAATTATGGATTTGCCAAAACAAGTAATAATAATAAATTATTATTGTTAAACAAGTGAGTCAAATTGCTAAACAAAAATTATGATTATAAAAAAATTTATAAAAATAAATTATTATTGCTTGTTTCGGCAAATTATAAATAAATAATTTGTTGTGTTTTCAAAAGTCCCCATTGATTAAGTCAAAGTCAAAGTACTTTATTCATAAATGTACAATTTACACGTCAATTAATAAAAACATAAAAACAAAAGAAAGAGCATACAAATTGTATACATTTTCAAAGTTTGAAATGACTACTTTACTGTATTACTAGCTGACCCGGTGAACTTTGTACCACCATTTATTTTTTCGTCTACATTTTCTAGACTTTCTGCTGTAAAAATCTTGTCCCGACAATAACAAACAAAGAATCATACTATTTGGTGCAGTCATTCAAAAGTTATGAGCATACATACATTTCGAAGATCCATTTCTACGGTTCTGTAAAACGTACTAACTGGACCTTTATGAGTTTGTCATGTCTGTCTGTCTGTCCATCCGTATGTCACAACCATTTTTTTTCGAAACTATAAGAACTATACTGTTGAAACTTGATACAGTTAATAACATTTTACTTCAACGTATATAAGCATTTAAAAGCAAGTAATCCCTTTATGCAGAATACAGAAGACCGCACCTTGTGGCGTTCGTTAGGAGAGGCCTACGTCCAACAGTGGACGAATATTAAATATGCTGATAATGATGATAAATCCCTTTATTGTTAATCAAGTTATTACCAAAAATCAGTTTTATTTTCAATGTAGTGCTTTGTGATAAACGATGTTTTTTGTTTGATTACCTGGCACATGGACAAACAAATCTGCTGGTTTTCGAACACGGGAGGGAATATGCAACATACAATAATTGACCATGTGAGAATCATGGGTTTTCTAGATTAATACCACAAAACACTACAACATGCTCAGCGCCTTGTGTATCGTTTAGGATACACATTGTCATAAAGAGTGTGTATAGTTTATGACACACACTCCCCATTTCAGTTAAAGCCTGTATGTATCCGAAAGGCGCACGCTTTCTACACATTTTCCCAGTGATTTTGGGTTGGGAATAGGACTTATCTGATTATAAGGAGATATTAAGAGAAAAATAAAAATCACCTTGGAATAATTTTATTCAAAAAAATAAAGTTACTTAGAAACTAAATAATCAAATTAGTAAGTTCAAAATAAATTAGTGAATATTATTGAAACATTTTTGACACAGAAAACTTTCACAAACAGAGCATTTTGTAGTTGTTTGAGCTGCTCTGAAAGTCTTGCCACCAATAACTTTCCTGTCATACTTTTTATAGCACCTCTGCACATCTTCAGCGTACAATTTTCTCTCCAACTTTGTTACTTTTGAGATAATGTTTTCTATTGGACGGTCTTCTTGTCATAATCTCATAATAGGGGCTGATGGCAATTTATCTCCGGCTAACTGAGCAGATCGTTTTAGTAAAACTACAATTATATGTTCCCTGAATTGAGTGATAGTAAGTTTCTTGAGATAATATTTGGTCGATTAATAAATGTGCATTCAAGAGAGAAACACAGAGAAATAATATTACGAAATGTGTTTCTTTATTGCTACACATGGGCTGGGGAATAGTTTATCTATATACCTTAAAGTATTTCCCAGGCCACGTGTATTAAAAACATACAGTACACACCGGTAAAAAAAGGGATGACGGGGGAGGGGGTGTGATTAGTTTGTATACTATTTTCTCACCTCACAACTCACAAAACTAACAAAACAAAAATTAAAAGTTGTCAAAATTTGGTAGTATTTAGTAGGTAGGGTTTGGCGCTGAGCGTGTTAAGGTTGCCCCTGGGACTTGTTTATGATCATAGCAAAAGCAAGCCGCACTGGAAACTCTAGTCGTTTAAACTCAAATGGTGCATCAGTCGGAATCATTGAGATGCGTGGTTTCCAAACGTCTTTATATTTATATTTTCGTCCTTTATACTTTCCTTTCAGTGTAGTTGCTTCTATCACGTTGTTCAGTTATTTTTATAGCTAACCGTTTGTCGTTGCAAAGGCGCGGTTCGTTCATATTTCACAACTTTTTAACTACCGATCCAACTTGAAGATTAGGTATGAGGTGGCAATCCTGGAAAATCCAGCGAGTTCAAAAATTCCGGTGGATAGGTAGTTGTTGACGACATCATCTTGAATCGAATCAACTGATTTATAAATCCTCAGTTAGCCTGTAATTTGTTCTTGAATTTTGAAATTTAATTAATTTGCATCTATCTCATTTACATAATAGGTATTAATATTTATTTATCATGTGGCTGTCTTGTCCCAATATTGAGCAACGGCTTCCATACCCTCCTTCCACTTTTCCCTTTCTATGGCTAATACAGTCCAGTCTTTCTGATATTTGTGGAGGTTGTCTTGCCATTGTTTCTTTGGTCTGCCGCGTCGTCGTTTGCAATCTGGGTTCCTCCGCGTGGTAATTTTGGCCCAATAATTATCCGACATGCAGCAAACATGTCCAGCCCGATCCCACTTTCAAATTGGCTGTTTTTTGAGTTACATCGGCTATTCCGGTTTTGGAACGCAGTATGGTGTTTCGTATTCTGTCCGTTAGTTTTACTCCAAAAATATTGCACTCCACAGCACAAACGTGTGTATTCAAATCATTTTGCACAGATAGGGATATTAAATCAATAATTCAAAATAATCTACAACACTTTTTTTTTAAATGATGGCTCTATGTGGATTAGTCAATGAACACTTTTGGTAACGCGGTTTGTGTTTGACTGACACTTGATTGAAATAATGACGTGAAAACTGACGCATTTTATATCACGTGCCGAAACTAAATCAAAGTAAATAATATCGTAAAGCCGACCAAATTGAAAATCAGTACTAATGAGTTTTACGTTTTGTGATTATTCAATTTAATTTGGTTCGCGATATTATCGCTTTTGTTGAGTTTCTTCTGAGTGGGTTTCGAAACGTGACATTAGATCCTCCTATCCTCCAACTATTTTGATAGACGTGATGAAATTTGAACTCTGTGCAGCGGGAATAAAGTGCAAATTGACTTGACGGTAGGAACACACTTATATTGCTTAGACATAAGCGAGTGCTTGTTTTTTAATATGAACTTTATTTCATAGCAATAAAGTTCAAATTGCCTTAACATTTTAGTTAGTAAACGTTTGTATGGGAAAGCACTTCATTTAATATGAACTTTATTCAATAACAATAAAGCTCAAATGGCCATAACATTTTAGTTAGAAATCGTTTGTATGGGAAAAAGAAAAGGGCTGTTTTTAGAGTTTTCCCGGCAATTGTTCTTTTTTTTCTCGCTGTAAAAACCATCCTTGGACTTCAACGAACATTTAAAACAAAGAATTGTCCAAATTGGTCCAGGCGTTGTTGAATAATGCGCTTACCAACACATTTTGCGATTCATTTTAATATTATAGATTTTAGATTTGCCATAAGCTCCAGGAAATTTTAATCGAAATAGAAAAACATTTACAAATAAAAGCAGCCAAGTATTTATGACCTACAAAAAAAAACTACTCATCAGATCGAGTTCAAACCAATTTTCGTCGGTAGTTTGCATGTACATCATATATTTTGTTTAGTTTTATCATTCATTTTAGATGTTAGAGGGGGGGGGGGGGGAACACACATTTTACCACTTTGGAAGTGGCTGTCGCGCAAATTATTCAGTGTAGACAAAAATGATTTTAGAAACCTCAACATCATTTTTAAAGACCTATCGATAGACACCTCGTGTAGGTTTGCTGAAAAAAATATTTCTAACTTTTAGTTCTAAGTATGGGTGGCACCCCTATTTTTTAATATTTGTAAAAATCTTAATGCGGTTCACAGAATACATCTACTTACCAAATTTTAACAGTGTAGTTCTCATAGTTTCGGCAAAAAGTGGCTGTGACATACGGACGGACAGACAGACAAACAGACAGATAGACATGACGAATCTATAAGGGTTCCGTTTTTAAGTTTTACGGAACCCTAAAAAGACATAATTGATCAGTTATCGAGCGGGATGAAAAATGATTAAATTACTAAAATTGCTATTAAAAAATAGGGGTTGGTGATAAAAGGGTAAAAATTTTGGGTTGTATGTATATTTTAACGCCACGTTATACAAAAATAAAAACAAAAAAAATTGTCCGAAAATTAAAAAAAATATTTTTGGTGTGAATAACCCTTGTCACTTAGGAGGATGAAAAATAGCTAGTAGCTGATTCTCAGACCTACTGAATATCCATATAAAATTTGGTTAAAATCAGTAAAGCCGTTTCGGAGGAGTAAGGAAACAAACACTGTGACACGAGAATTTTATATATAAGATAATAATTATTGTACAGAAAACCGTCAAGCATTATACGAGTATAATATGTTTCATGTAAAATGTTTGTATACATTTTTATAGGACTTTGCCATCACTCTCTAAAAATTCGGTGTAACTATAAAAAATATGATCGATAAGCCAGCACTTTAATCTATTTTTGGAAGCTCCCGAAACTTGGGGCAGATATAATTATTTTGGGAAGCGTGTTATAAACTTCAGGTCCCATAATGTGAGTTAACTTCCGTGACCTCGTGAGAGAGTGTGGTATAACATCCAGCTTATCCGCAATACGCATGTTACGAGAATGTCTCTCTCCTCGCGTATTGTATGATTCTAGATTATTTCTGACATACACAGCCCCCTGGTAGATCAATATAGCAGGTGACGTAAGTATGCCAAGCTCTTTAAAAATGGTCTGACGGATGTGCATTGCGATACGCCAACGATAGCACGTACGGCACGTTTTTGTACGCGAAACGCACGCTCCCAATCGGCAGCGCGCGCGTATAGCTCGGCGCCGTATTGTAACCGAGAATGCACTGTGGCAAAGTAACACGCCCGCGATACAGCCGCAGACACCACTCGGGATACTCGTCTTAGCGCAAAGCACGCACTGCTGACTTTAGCACACATCTTGTCGATGTGGTGCTCCCACGTCATGCTGCGATCAATCTCGAATCCCAAAAATGTGGTGTTCTGTAGGTACTTGCGCAATCCTGACACCGTTTAGCGAAACTTTAAGTGGTTTTGTATGATGGCCCGACAGACACAAAAGTGAACGAAGTGAGTCTTTTTTGAATTTAACATAAAACCATTAGCTCTAAACCATGAATTTAAGCCGTTAATTACAAAATTTAATTTATCTTCCAATTCCTCTATTGAAAGAGGTGTTAGTACAGCAGCCACATCATCTGCAAACATAAATATGCCTGCACCCTTTACGGCATCGGGGAGATCGTTTAGTAGGAGAAAGAACATTATATTTGACACCGACACGATTATGTATAACTAATATATTTTTAGACAAAGCGGGATCTTCTGTTCAAATGATTGGTGCACCTCATTTAGTGTGCCTGCTTCGCATCGGATTTCACCGGATTTTGGTCAACAGAATCATTGTTACTATATAATTTTATACATAATTTTAATACTTTATAAATTATAATGCGTTATATTAATGTGACGGAACTGTTATTGGACTAATATAAGTTTACCATCCTTTTAAGTTATTGAACTTACCAATTGTACTTAACTTACTTGTTGCTCTCCAAATAATGGTACTAGACTGAGGTTCTGTCGCTGAAATAAAAGAAAACTGAAAAATGGAAAGAACTCATGTGGAAGTTCTAGGCTTGCGCTGGTTGGGCCTCCTTAAAGTCGTGATTCCGCCAGGCGAACCGTGATAGGAGCACAGGTTATCTCTTCAGAGTGATCCGCTTATCAACTGAGTGCAAGCTTTAACTACTGTGAGGTCAGCTAAGACATACTCTCGATTGTATGCTTAAAGCTTTACCGCGAGCAAGAATAAAGATAGCGTTGGCAAATTTTAATGTTCAACTTTATCGGTGTTGTTAGATTGATTACAATCTAATAAGACATTACAAAAATCCAATAAAACATTCGCAAACTCTAGGTGATAAGAGAAATCATCTGCCTCGTCCTTCCTTTTGACTTATTTAGTCATTTTATAGTCTTATAATCGGGTTTTTGGATGTTGAGGTTGTGTAACGCACCTTCGCTTCGGCGCGGCCCGATATCGAAAGAACTAGATAGGGTTTCTTTTAGTCATTTCATAGTCTTACGTTCGGTTTTTGGATGTTAGGGTTGTGTAACGCACCTTCGCTTCGGAGCGGACCGATATCGTAAGAACTAGGTAGGTTAGTTATTGTATAGCCTTTTGATCGAGTTTTGTTATTGAGGTTGTGTAACGCACCTTCGCTTCGGCGCGACTCGCATCAAAGGTCGGACTAAGGACACCTTATCAGTGCTTCTGATAATTCATATTTGACTTGAGGATCGACGCAGTTGAAATCTCACGCCCAATCCGGGAGTAAAAAGACCGCAACCAACGAGGAGTGAATGATATTCAATATATATACAAACAAGCCTGAGAATTCACCTATTTGAGTCTTCCCGTAGCCACTATTATACAGTTCCTAGCAGGCCTTATCCGGGTTCTGCAAGCAGTGACTATGAAGTTACTGTTAACAATTGCGTAGTCGTGGATATCGTGACCTGCGATATATGACAAGAGTTAACGAACTCCAACGACCTAAAGGGCCGATTTCCTATTCTTCCTGTGGCTAATGTATTGACATTAGCAACAGGAATATGTCGCACGTAACATCAGGTTATTAGACAGCGTTTTTACAAATAAATGTACACAAAACTCAAATTAAATGCAGCAAGATGCGAAAGTTAATGTGCAATAAGATAGAGTATTACTTAGTAGGTATTTTGTGACAAGATATTACCATTTCCAATTGGAACTTAGACAAGATATGGCCATTTCCAATTGGAACTTAGATTACAAAATTAAAACACACAATTATCATTTCAACTGCTTTTCATATATTCATATGTTTATTCCCTAAGATCGTTCTAAGGCGTTCAACATCCATTGCTCTAAGGGATAAAAGAAAACTCTGTTATATT
Organism: Ectropis crepuscularia; assembly: GCA_963693475.1. NCBI lineage: Eukaryota > Metazoa > Arthropoda > Insecta > Lepidoptera > Geometridae > Ectropis > Ectropis crepuscularia. The sequence continues at coordinate 26,049,447 of OY856349.1, read as the reverse complement.
AAGAGAAAACTCTATCCAAACGCCTTTGAACAAAATAGATCTCTAGAATACATCAGAAATACATAATAAGGTTTACATAGCATTACGTTTGGTCCAATTTATTGAAGTATTTCTTTCACTTAGTACAAACAGACTACTGAGACTAATACAGTCCTTACGTTACTCCTTTCTTAAACCATAGTTAGACGTTAAATTGTACCAAACGGCAAACATAATTATTAGGTGCTAATTACTTAACTTTTAGACTTAATAATAGAAATAAATCGCTAAATGGTCCTGTAGCGAAAAGTCTACGAAAATCTTAGAAGGTTTCGCTAGTCGGTTGGATCAACGGTAAGAAGGCGAAAGGAAGGAGTTATCCTGAACAAAACGCGTGTTCATCAGAAAGTTTCCTCTCTTTGAATTCATCTTCATCGGTGCTATAATGATAGTATGCTTGATTTCGTGCTGGTTTAAAGGTTTCAGCGTTAATCTGTCACCATGTGGAAATTTAATTTGACGATTAAAGTCCGGATAGTCATTTCAGTGAGCGGTTTTACACTGAAAAGCCTTGAATGGACCAACGGTCAGATACACAATAAATTATTCTGGACACGGCCTGCATCTTCAGGAGGTTCATAACTATGAAACCCCAATCTCCGGTATATTGGCTAGTGTTCTGTTGCTGGCTGAACTCTAGTTAAAAGATATTTTATATTTAATAACACCATTTATTATTGTATGATTAAAAAAAGTACGTGTGTACTTATGTACCCACGCAAGAAGCCAATACTAATTTCGTATTCCTCGTGCTGAGAAGTTTAACTTTATATAATAATATGTTCAACGCAGATTTACATTAATCTGAAATTCGTGTCAATTATTGCAAAAAAATTGACCAGCTAACTTAAAGACATCGGTTCTTCGTGATATCGTTAAAATTTACTTTCATAATTTGTCTTTTACACGCTAAAAATATATAACTTCAATAGTTAAAAAAAAAATACCAGAGTTTCTTTCGTGGACTAGATAGCGGATGATGAGCAAAAGCTCTAATTCATAGTCATAGTAGTCATAGTATTTTATTGATAACAATATAAGTTACATGTCATTTTTTATAAATAATAATAAAGTAATAATTAAGTTCCGTGTCAATTATTACAAATAATAATAAAGTAACAATGAATAATAATTAAGTTCCATGTCAATTTTTACAAATAATAATAAAGTAATAATTAATTATACTCTTACTTCTAAATAATATTACATTATTTAGAAGTAAGAGATATTACATAAATATTCATACTTCGCTTACTCAGGTTATAGAATCAGAGATCTTATTCCAGTTTCTCGTGAATTGTTTATTACCACAGAATGCGAGTAGCGTACGCGTAGACAGTATGATAATTTAATATCACAAGTCACTTTAGTGGCTTTCGAGGGTAGTCGTAAAACTTTTTATCATTGTTCTGGGAGTCCCGGTAGGGAATATTTTGATGTATTCGTGGCACTTAACGACTTGTTTGGCACATATTGTAGGTTTCTGGGTCAGGTGCAGTTTCGGAAAATTGTTATGCATAGTAAAGTAGATAAAAACAAAATATATCATTAAAAATATGCAAAAATGTATAATTTCCGAGCGATTGATCGACTCAACCTGAGACAAAGGTACTGGCGTTCGTGTAGCACAACATAGAGAAGTGCCGTCGTAATTAGAAAGCTTGAGTATTTTTATCGTTTCTATATTCGTTTAACATCAGACAAAAAAACAGTCAACCGTTAGCCTATCAATATTTAAAAAACATTAATAATTTCTATAAATAATACCCCGTTTACATTATTCCAGTCCAGCGATCGAATCCAGCGCTGGATTGCTTACTGGAATAATGTAAACCGGTACTGGAAAGCATCAATCCAGTGCCAATACATTCCAGTGCCGGTTTACATTATTCCAGTGAGCAATCCAGCGCTGGATTCGGTCGCTGGACTGGAATAATGTAAACGGGGTATAATGCAAACGAGCATAATATAACTTAGTTAAGTACGTATAGAATAGTCATCAAGAACGATAAACTAATGAGTTTTAATTGTGTTTTCTTTATTTTTTTTGAATTTAGCATTTCCACAGACTCCTGGGTCTGTGATCTTTGTCATTTGTTTTCTTTTTAGGGTTCCGTACCCAAAGGGTAAAAACGGAACCTTATTAATGAGACTTGGCTGTCCGTCCGTCTGTCACCAGACTGTATCTCAAGAACGGTAATAGCTAGACAGTTGACATTTTCACAGATGATGTATTTCTTTTGCCGCTATAACACCAAATACTAAAAATAAAATAAAATAAATATTTAACGGGTCCATACATCAAACTTGATTTTTACCGTTTTTTGTGCGATTAGTCCGTTTCAAGCAAAATAGATGGCGCCACTAGTACACTAAAACATGCACAAAATTATAGGAAAACTTTTGGTTGAAAGCCTGTGTGAAAACTGCGATGGTTTATGTATACGGAATTCACATAAAGTCAGAGGTTTTCGCCGTTTATTTGCTAACGGTACGGAACCCTTCGTGCGGGAGTCCCACTCGCACTTGGCCATTTTTATTTTACATGAATCTTGATGGAGAAAAGGAAATAGGGGGGAGTATGGAACATTTGCATTCCAATTCTAGGGCTATTGTGTTTTCTAAGTCGCTTCCTCCCGGCTCAGCGCCTCCATCACGACTGCATTTCTACCTGATGGGGGCATCTGCAAGTTGAACTCTCGGATGGTATCCGTTGTTGTAGCCAACGCTCACCATACGAACCGACCGATGGCTTCGTCGGTGTTGTCAGTGTGTCAGAGTGTTTTCTTAATTTCTACAATTTATTTCCTATGATGGGTAAAATTATACCAAGTATAAAAGAGTTATGTACATATTTGATGTCTTTCCAACCGATTCTAGATCTTGCTTCCAATAAGTAAGACATTCAGAAGTCGTAGTCTGCTTGACTCAGGCTCAAACTAATTTCTTTGAGATCGTTTGACGTCGCAAACATTTAAATTTTTTACACCGTTACGAATACACTCTGCTCAAATACATGAAAGGTATTTTGTTAGAGTGATTTTAAGATTTAAGAAACTCGCGAGATTTTGCTTATTCAAAAAGCGTATAATACGAGTAGGTACGCATGTCCCGTTGCGGTCTTATGGCGCTCCGTCGCCGCTCCACCGCTACGTGCCACTACATTAGCATGGCGGTGACTCGATTCCATAAAAAATCCCTTACCCAAAGTGCCCAACGCGGCTTGTAAATGTTTACCTTAAAATACGAAGTAGGTACCTACTTGTACTTTCACAAACCATGTTTTATCAAATTTAAAATACTCCGTCTTACTTCGTTATATGTATACTTTAAAATGTTGTAAATTTGTTAGAAAATATAATGAATCCTTCAATAAATTTGCGGAGCAACCTCGAAAGACTCCGGGACAATTTTGATGACCTAGAAATGAGACGGTCCGTTGCCACTTTTGCCATGTCCTTAAAGGGCCAAATGTAACGACTATAATAACTAATAACAACACATGAATGTACTGTACCTACATATGACGAAACAAAGATTTGAGTATTTGCGTAATTTAAGAAAAAAAATTTACTGTAACATAAGTAAACGCCATAATTCCAGAGAAAGGTCACTTAGATACTCAAAGCAGATATAAGAAGTCTATTGGCCGTTCAAATCACTGCGAATTTGGAGCGAACACTCGGGGCTACGAAGCGAAAAATTTTCGTCGGCAATGCCCGGACCCTTGTCAACAGAATCACTATTAAAACGAGAGTTTTATGCATATGAGTTCCCAGTCTTTGCAACGAGAAAACCAAAAATAAAATCTTTAAAACACGCCCTCAAAAAAATACTTGAAATTTCCTAAATCGTTTGGTGCATTTGCTACGTGCTTTTTTAATTGACTGGAGTAAAAATTAAGCATGACCTAAGATAAAATTGTTCTTGTAAATAAATTTACATTGTACCCAGATAAAAACCATCTTACATTATAGGTATCTCTATAGAGGGCAGTGCAGTGCCACGTAATGGTTTAATTTTGGACTCTTCGTGTTCCAACAGCTGCGTGACACTGTGTTGTTATGGTCTGTCATGTCGTATACCATCTTACATGTATAGCTAGCTCTGTCACTTTATACTTACTACAAGTGATCCGCCTTGACTTTGGCGGTTGTACAAATATACCTTACTAGCAGAGCCCCGCAGTTTAAACCGCGTAGTTGCCGTTTTCTTCATTTCTCTGCGACAAAAAGTAGCCTATGTGTTTTTCCAGACCATAATCTAATTGTGTTTCAAATTTCAACCCGATCCTTTCATACGTTACGACGTGATTGAGCAACAAACATCCAAACATGCAAATCTATATATATAAAAGCGAAAGGTCACTCATCACGAAATCTCAGAACCTACAAGTGCTAGGAGTCTGAAATTTTGCATGAAGGTTCCTTTTAGCACGTAGACGCTCGTTAAGACGGGGGTTTGCGAAATTCGACCCCTAAGAGGGTGAAACAAGGGATGAACGGTTGTATGAAAATTCGTCATAATAAAGTTATAAGCTTGAAATTTTAAGTTCACGTTTTTGGTTAAAAGATAGTAAAAATGAGTATTGTATTTCATGTGTTTAGAAAACCACCTCTCTCGAAGGTGAAATATAATGGTTGAAGTTTAAAATGTGAAGTCCGTTATTTTTTAAAATAAAACCATGATACTTTGAAAGGGTTATAGGCGATTCGTCCTAAAGTTAATTCGTCCCGAAAAAAAGTGTGTGTAAATTCGTCACTATTCTATTTTTTAGATAAATCCTCGTTTGAGAATTGTAAACTCGTCATAGTGTATTTTTATGTATAGACGGCAGAAAAATCAAAGAATAAAACATATGTAGTATATTAAAGCACTTATCACGAAGGGAATAAATGTTGGTTCTGACAAATTTCAAAATTCAAACTGTACGGGGATGAAATGGAGGTGAAATAGGGGATGAAAGTTTATATGGAAGTTTGCTATTGTTAAAGATAAAACCATGAAACTTTGCATCTAGACACTTTACTCGAAGCCTATATATTATTATGTTTGTTCTAGCAATTTTGTATTTTAAAACTGTATGGGGATGAAATACAGTTTGAAATGGGGGATGAAATTGTTCATTGTTAAGATAAAGCCGTGAAACTTTGAATCTAGACACTTGACACGAATCAAATAAATTTTTGTTCTAGCAATTTTGCAATTCAGAACCGTACGGGGATGAAATCGGGGTTGAAATGGGAGGTAACAGTTTATATGTTATTCTTAGTTATTGTTGAAGATAAAACCATTGAACCCATTTCAAAACCATTGAACTTTTTTATCTAGACATGAAGCAATCTATACAAATAAGTACTATTAATATGAAAATAACTGTCTGTTTATCTCTTACGCTTTCACACCTAAACAACTGAACAGATTTTTAACCGATAAGCTGTTTTTAGTAAACATACAATTATATGGGTATACAAATACTGCCTGATTTACCTTAATATTTATTTCACGCGGACGAAGCCGCGGGTAACAGCTAGTATCCAAATATAATAAGATAACGATCACGTGATCACGTACATATTCAACGACGATGATATTTATATTTTTTGAAATCGGTCCAGTAATTCCTAACGTTAGCGCGTTCAAAATAACTTTTTCAGCTATAATATTAGAGTTAATAATAAAACCGGCCAAGTGCGAGTGGGACTCCCGCACGAACGGTTCCGTACCATTACAGCAACTAAACGGAGAAAACCTGTTTGTCTTTATTCCGAATTCCGTATATACACTATACAGACTATCGCAGTTCCACCGACTGGCTTTCATCCAATAGGTTTCACTAAAATTTCGAGTTTACCTTATGATTCTAACGACGAAGTCGATAGTGCGTTTAATTCTACTAGTGGCGCCATTTAGTTTGCTTGGGACGGGCTAATTGAGCAACGGTAAAACAATTTAATATTTGTTGTTATAGCGGCAATAGAAAAACATCATCTGTGCAAATTTCAACTATCAAGCTATCACCGTTCTTGAGATAAAGCCTGGTGACAGACGAACGGATGGACAGCTAAGTCTCAGTAATAGGGTCCCGTTTTTACCCTTTGGGTACGGAACCCTAAAAATAATAGGAAAAATTAATCTTATGCCTTTCAAGGAAAATCTACTCGTTCTGCGTATCCCTGTCTCGTTCAAAGGCCATGGTACATTGCCCACTATGATTGGAATTTGCCTATGTCTCTACAAACTTTCTAATCTTATCAAACTTGAGCGATGGATTTTTGGAGATTTGATAAAGTTCACGTTGAGATAATAAGTAAAAACGGATGATTTGTTTTGCTATAACTTAATTTCGGAGCCTTGAAGTTAAGGTAATAAGTATATGCTTGAACTTTTATCAAACTTTAATTTGAAATACTTTTGAAGCGAAAGTTTAATTAGTTGGCTAGTAAAGAAGAGCGTGAATAATTTTATTTTATAGGTATTAGAAAAAAGAAAATAAATTGGAATGTTGTCCTTTTTATATAAAAATTGGCTGACTCGGCAAAGGTTAGTTTACCACACAAATTCTGAAGATTATTACAGTACCAATATCGCTTTGAAAAATGGGGGTAGGTGGTAGACGTTCCAATCTTGTTGTTTGATCTTGATGGTTAATCTTTTAACTAAAGAGTGAATTGGTTTCTTCTAAGTAAGCACGCTTCATCGTAAACTGTGTCGTCACTTCAGGCGAGATGACGGGCATATGGCACCTATGGCAAATAAAAAAAAACTATTCCTACACGCATTCGTAGAGCGTAGTTTGTTTTGTGCCATTTATATATTTGAAACCATAATAATCTTATTAATATCAAATGTGAAAGTTTACATGTTCATATGTACATTTGGGTATTCGTTGCTCAATTCCGTTGGAATGTGTCCGGCGCTGCTAGTAGGTATAATATAGCAGCTATAGGAATATCCTTACTAATATTATAAATGCGAAAGTAACTCTGTCTGTCTGTCTGCTACGCTTTCCCGTCTAAACCAGTGAACCGATTTTGATGAAATTTGGTATACAGATAGACTAGACTCCGAGAAACAGCATAGGCTACTTTTTATTGCGGAGAAAGGGTTGAGGTTGAACAATGTAACGAAAACGGGGAAAAATATTTCTCTTTGAGAGCTTTAGCTGCGTGTGCCATTCTCCATGGTGTGGGTTGAAGTCTGTGACAGCATTGCCAGATTGCCACAGACTTTTGAAGACACGTGTCACAGATTTAAAGGTTGTGTCATTTTATGTAAACAAATTTGCAAACATGCATTGTTACATTTTTACGTGTAAATTAAAAATATCTCTATTACATATAATACATATATCCTTACTAATATTATAAATGCGAAAGTAACTCTGTCTGTCTGTCTGCTACGCTTTCCCGTCTAAACCAGTGAACCGATTTTGATGAAATTTGGTATACAGATAGACTAGACTCCGAGAAACAGCATAGGCTACTTTTTATTGCGGAGAAAGGGTTGGGGTTGAACAATGTAACGAAAACGGGGAAAAATATTTCTCTTTGAGAGCTTTAGCTGCGTGTGCCATTCTCCATGGTGTGGGTTGAAGTCTGTGACAGCATTGCCAGATTGCCACAGACTTTTGAAGACACGTGTCACAGATTTAAAGGTTGTGTCATTTTATGTAAACAAATTTGCAAACATGCATTGTTACATTTTTACGTGTAAATTAAAAATATCTCTATTACATATAATACATATATGTAATATAAATATTGTGTAATATTGTTAATATTAAATTCTCTACACCAACATAACTATTCACATACAATCGTACATTAGAAGTACTTGAAGAAAGAAATATGCTGCCTCGATTTTACACCAAAGCGGTTTTCGATAATCAAGCCCACAGATTACAGACTGTAATCTGTGATCAAGCCCAAGATTATCTAAAGAAGACTGATCACCTGAATGAAGAATCATATTCCAATGAGTAGCATATAGACACAGATTACAGAAATAAAACCAGATGGAACGCGCAGAACAGAGAACCTGAAGCAGACAAAGCAAATACAAACGCCGAAGCAAATACAAACTCCAGTCAGTACTAAATGGACTTCCGTGTTGTACGGGCGTCCCATGTGATTTTAAGTTTTGTTTTAAAAATATGCCGTTTTATTTCTATAATCTGTGCATATAGAATAATGCTCTCAATGTTCAAACGCTGGACGTTGGCAAAATTGCGGTGATACGTACCTTCTATTCCCGAATGGAAGCCATAAGAAAAAGAAGAGAGAGAAGAATGCATTGTTGGAGGAGGTTATTTTATAAACATGATGTTAATATATATCTGAACAAATACATTATTTATCACAAATATATATTTTGAACAAAATTGCTCTTGATGTTTTTTGATTTTAATGAATATTTTAGGAAATATCGTAGTTTTAAACAACTCCATAACAAAATAATAGTCCACTTTATTGTGGACACGTGGCAATGTAAATTTTAGTAGGGATTTTCCTCAAATAGACGCGGGTGAAACCGCGGGTTTCAGCTAGTATAATATATATCCACAGAAATCTAAATAAATTATTTAGAAATTTGAAAGGAAAAAAGAGATTTCAAATGTTTTATTCAAAATTTCTTATCTTCCATTTTAAGTATTGTCAAAAGTTATTACGCTGATATATACACAGAAATCTAAATAAATTATTTAGATTAATTAAATTAAATTATTTAGATTTCTGTGTATATATCATACTACAGATTTTTTAAAGGTCAGCGTAATAACTTTTGACAATACTTAAAATGGAAGATAAGAAATTTTGAATAAAACATTTGAAATCTCTTTTTTCCTTTCAAATTTCTACGTTCAAGTTTTCCCAACAAATCCATCCTCATCAAAATCACAAGTCAACTATAAACCACTAACTCCAAAAACCTAAGCTTGCCGCCAAAACCATTTCAAAATTGGAACTGGCACGCCTCCTAAGCGGATTTTTCCTAACTCAAATAGTTTTTCATCCACGTTAACTTTTAACACATAGCAGTAAAGTTTAAAATAGAAAATAAGAGTGATGTGAAATAAAGTTGTTTGTTTAAAGCCTGTGCATAGAGAACACAGATTTGAAATAAGGAGGTTCAGTACATCCTATTGGTAGACTCCTTTTACTTAGTTCACCTGTGCTCGGCTTGATAAAGTGTGACTTACGGATTTGAGATAAAATAAGTTCGATGGTAAAGTTAGATATTCTTCAGAAAAGTATTTTCTTTGCCGGAGAGTTTTGTATGCCAAGTAGGTTGGAGTTGGAAAAAGTATATGTACCTACTTTTGCTGAAGTTGCCGCTATGGATTCTCCTAATAAATTGTATAAAAAATATATTGTACGTTGTAAGGTTACGACTTATTTTTTTAAACATTAACTCAGTAACAGTGAGGAAAAGAAAATGTTTTTTTTTTAATGGGTACAATAACATCGGTAAAGAAAATGTGAGATATTCGACGTTAAAGCAACTCGAAAAAGTAAATAAAAATTAGGTCTAGTTTTTTTTACGTTTACACTTGACCGACATCTCTGATGATGAGCGATGATGCGGTTTACGATGGAGCGTGTTTAACTAGGAAAAGCCGTTTCACTTTCGATTTGAAGACACCAAGATTGTAACTATCGGGAAAACTCCACTCAGGCAACGCATTCCCTGTGGAATGGACCTAGGCGTTCTTATCACAAAAGTAGAGTCAAAACTCTTCGCTCGTGTCTTTGGAATTTCAACCATGAAACTACGTCGTTTTTTCGAGCTACGAGTAGTCCGATATTATAAAAAACAAGGTGGTATTAGATCATGCAGATCTGTGGCATACTCTCCGAAGTGCATCCGATAAAAAACTTATAAGCTAGCAATTTTGCGGCAATGTTCAAGACTAAAGGCCTGTTTTCATTTTGATTAGTCTGAGTGCGAGTGAGTAGTGCAGGTGTTGAGTGATTAGTAGCAAACACGTGTGGGCACCGATTGATTATTGCGAGTGCATAGTAATCAGTCGCGATAACTCAGTCGCATTCGCAATAGCACTCGCACTCGTAATTGCACTAATCAAAATGAAAACCGGCCTTTAGATGTGGTAGTAGACCTGGTCCACGGGAAGTACCAGCTTTTTCAGTTATTATTATAGTTAGTAGAGATATAACTCTTTCTCTCTACCGTCAACCAGTAACAAACAAACAAAACATCACTGTGTTCCGATATGGAGGGCATTTATAATTGGGAATTTGAAGAGAAATTATAAGGCGCAGAGATAAATCGTCTTATACGACAGGACGAGTGCATCATTGAATAATGATTTGGCCTCAATCATTGCCTAGGACTGCATTAACACAAAATATTATCTTATGAAAAAATTACAATGTCAAAGGAACAAAAAGAGTTGGCATGTAAAAAGTAACAACAGAATGACACGAACAGACATGGCCCTTATTTAATTTAGCTAAAAAATAAAACAAAACATGAAGTTTTTATTTAAACCGAATTTGATGAGTTTCGAAACTCAACTTTCGAGTCGCAAACATTCTATTAAAGCTATTTGTAGTCTAAACTCAAAGTCAACATTTATCCGCGCCGTGGAACTTAAACAATAAGCACCAGATGTTTGCCCAATATCGGGTATTATAACCGCGGCCTAATTACGTAAACAATGATTTATTCCAGCCGATAAAGCGATAGCTCGCTTTGTCACTATCGACAGGAATGTATTTAGTTTACAGTTAGTTATACTAATCTGTACCAATTTTATGAACACCGACAATCTGTCAAAATTATGTAGTGGTAGGACTCTTAGCAGAGTCCGCCTGGGGAAATACCACACATTTACCAGTTATTCTACGGCCAAGCAGTAATGTGCAAACATTACTGTGTTCCGGTTTGAAGGGCAATGTTTCCAGAGAAATTACGGGCTTAGAGATACAACATCTGAGATCTCTGGGTGACGAGTGCAGTGCAGTGCCAGGTAATGATTTGGACTCTTCATGTTCCAATAGCTGCGTGTCACTGTGCTGTCATGTGGCAGACATGTTGCTTACCATCAGGACATGTCTTGCTCGTCTTGTCACTCTTTATTTAAAAAAAAAACTATCTTACTAAATTTATAAATGTCAATGTGCGTTTGTTTTTTTCTCTGTGACGTCGGAACGTCTCAACAAATCGAGTTGAAATTTAAAACATACGTATATTACGAATACATTCTAGAATAGGACCTAGGCTACTCATTATTGCGGGAAAATAACGAGAAGGAGAACAGCGTGGGTTAAATTGCGTGTCGTTGCCAGTGTTAGTGCCAAAATAGTGACTGAAACACGCCATTTATTTGGCTAAACATAAAAGTATTGCCATTCGTAGTGTCCACCAAAGTACACCAAGTAGAAGAAATTTAATGTTCACCAATTAATAATAATAATAAATAAATTTATTTCATAGAAAATAAATTACAAGTTTAAATTGAACACTTTGTGGATCTTAAAACTAAAATTACGTTGTACCCTAGAAATTGCACTAGGCTAATGCCTGTGTTGCAAAATCTAGTGTATTCCGCCTTGATTGACTAACAATACGTACAATAAAATAAAAACATAATTTTAACATTGCTAATAATTCATAATAATACTGCCACCAGCTACTAGCTACTGCATACTAGTATTCTTCCAACTTGATGTGATAGATAATACGATAATAGCTTTCTATTTGCAACAAAAATAAACCAACAACTCTCATTAAAATGTTGATACAACTCCCTTGAGGATTACGACGTCTCTCGCTCAACAAACCCAACTTATCTCCTCCTACGTCCGGCCCTGGATGTACGCGACAACAAAAAAGGTTAATGTCATTAATCCCATAATGAATGGGCAACGCAATGTCGCCGCTGGCCGTATAATACGTGTCCGGTGAATTTATTTATTGCAAATTGATTGTTTTTGCGATAGTGTCGCATATTATCAAGACAATGTAAGGACAGAAAAATAACAGAAAAGGTAAAAATTAAATTCTGATCATGTGTGTCATATAACTTTTTTGTAACTATTATAGGTGCACACAGGACCGCCATCTCGCCTGATGTTAAATGACAGTGTGGTCTACGATAAAGCGTGCATACATCATCATCATCATCATCATCATCAGCCGTAAGACGTCCATTGCTGGACATAGGCCTCCCCCCTAGATTTCCACAACGAACGGTCCTGCGCAACCTGCAACCAGCGGTTTCCAACGACCTTCGTGAGGTCATCTGTCCATCTAGTGGGAGGCCGTCCAACACTGCGTCTTCCGGTTCGTGGTCGCCACTCGAGAACCTTTCTTCCCCATCGGTTGTCAGTTCTGCGAGCGATGTGGCCTGCCCATTGCCACTTCAGCTTAGCTACTCTTCGAGCTACGTCGGCTACTTTCGTTCTTTTGCGAATATCCTCATTACGGATTCTGTCGCGCAAAGAGGCTCCGAGCATAGCTCGCTCCATAGCTCGCTGTGTGACTTTGAGCTTTGTTATGAGGCCCACAGTTAAGGACCACGTCTCAGTTCCATAAGTCATCACTGGCAACACGCACTGATTGAAGACTTTCGTCTTCAAGCATTGGGGTATTTTGGACTCCAAGATGTGCCGTAGTTTCCCGAACGCTGCCCATCCGAGTTGGATCCTTCGCTGGACCTCTTTGTCGAAGTTGGATCTACCCAATCGGATCTTTTGATCCAGGTAGACGTATTCGTCAACAACTTCGAGTGTGGTATTCCCAACAATAACCGGTACAGGTGAGACATGAACATTTGACATGACCTTCGTCTTGTCCATATTCATCCTCAAACCTACCTGTTGGGATACTCTACTAAGGTCCCTGAGCATAGCACCGAGGTCCTCCATCGACTCCGCCACAATGACTATATCGTCGGCAAACCGAAGGTGAGTGATGCATTCGCCGTTGATATTGATGCCATGTCCGTTCCAGTCCAGTAGCTTGAAAACATCTTCCAGCGCGGCAGTGAACAGTTTCGGAGATATGACATCTCCCTGTCTCACGCCTTTCTGTAGCCGGATATGTTTTGTGCACTGGTCCTGTAATCGGACAGACATTGTGGCTTTGCTGTAAATGCACCTCAACACTTCGATATAGCGATAGTCCATGCGGCATCGCTGGAGAGACTGAAGCACTGCCCAGGTCTCGATGGAATCGAAGGCTTTCTCATAGTCCACATACGCCATACATAGTGGCCGATTATACTCCTCGGTTTTCTGTATAATCTGCCGAAGCGTATGTATGTGGTCTACGGTACTATAGCCTTTTCGGAAACCGGCTTGTTCGGGTGGCTGGAAGTCGTCAAACCTGCGTGCGAGACGATTCGTGATTACCCTCGAAAACAACTTATAAACGTGGCTCAGAAGTGAGATGGGTCTGTAGTTCTTCAACAAGGTGTTGTCACCTTTTTTGAAGAAGAGCACCACCACACTTCTGCTCCACGCTTCTGGCGTATTACCGTCAAGTATGACGGAGTCGAACAGCTTCTGGAGGACTTTAAGTACCGGTTTTCCACCCGCTCTCAGAAGCTCAGTCGTAATTCCGTCGTCGCCAGGTGCCTTGTTGTTCTTAAGTTGTTTGAGGGCCATCCTAATCTCATACAGGCTGACTTCCGGGATGTCTTCGGTAAAGTGTCGGGTCAGTTTGGCTCTTGGGTCTTTTGCCATGCTAACGACAGGTCGTGTTTGCGTAGAGGTGTATAACTGTTCATAGAACCTCTCAATCTCCTCCAAAATCTCGGCCCTCGACGAGACGACGTTACCACTGTCGGTCTTCAATTTGGTCAATTGACTTTGCCCAAGAGACAGATTTCTTGCGAACACTTTCGAGCCTTTATTCCGCTTGATCGCTTCTTCAATACACGAAGTATTGAAGCAGCGTATGTCGCGTCGCACACAAGTAGATATCTGTCTATTGAGCCGTCTGTATACCGTCATGTCGACCGAAGACTGCAATCGCATATCTCGCCTAACCGCCATGAGATTCAGAGTATGATCGGAGAGCTTTTGGGTTCTATTCTGGCGTCGGCTCTTATAAAATTCCCTGCCAACTGCTTGAACAGTTTCCACCAGCCTGTCGTTTATTTCATCCGCCGTTACGCATTCATCTAAGGCTTCGAAGCGATTTTGAAGTTCGAGTTGAAAGTTGTCGGGATCTTCGATTTGAGCATAATTTGGTCGGAGCGTGGACTTCATTAGACGTGATCTTTCGAACTTAATGTTTAGATTCAGCGTGCCTCTTACAATACGGTGATCGCTGCCGGTTTTAACCCTACTGATCACAGAGACATCGCTGAATATTTGCCGTTTAGTCGTCATAATGAAGTCGATCTCATTTTTTGTGGAACCATCTGGGCTAATCCAGGTCCATTTTCGTTGTGGCTGTTTCTTGAAAAAGGAGTTCATCATAAAGAGGCTCTCCCTTTCCAAGAAATCAGCTAGACGTTGCCCTCTTGGGTTCCGCTGCCCATATCCGAATTGTCCCACTCTCAACTCATCACCGCTACGTTTGCCTAGTTTCGCGTTGAAGTCTCCCATAACAACTGTGAAATGTGTTGGCGAGACATGTATGGCTTTGGAGATGTCCTCATACATGGTCTCAACCTCTTCGTCGGGATGTGTCGAGGTCGGTGCGTATACCTGTATGACCTTCAATGAATACCGGTCGGTTATTTTAAGTACAAGGTATACAACCCTGCTCGACACACTCTCGATCATTAACACGTTGTTGACGAGAGACTTGCGGATGATAAACCCGACGCCCCCTTGGGATTGTTGATCTCCCTCCCGGTAGTAGAACAAGTTGCCGGATTCGAGGGTTATTCTGTCCTCGCCCTGTCTACGGACTTCGGATAACCCTATGATATCCCAGCGCAACTTGTCCACTTCTTCTTCCAGCTCCACAATCTTTTCGTCAGCCCTCAGCGTCCGTGCGTTGTACGTTGCCAGGTCGAGTCGTTGGGTTTGGTGGCGGGGCGTCTGCCGGGGATTCTTAGCACCCCATGCTCCGCCGGAACCAAGGCTGCCACCAGCGCCTGGAATAACGGAGCCGCCGGGGACTAGGGGCCGTTTCTTTGTTGTGACCATCATATGGGGGGGTATTTGCCATAGTCACCACGCTTGGCAGGCGGGTTGGTGACCGCGGAGCCAGTCCTGTGCATACATAGAAAACAACAATTCACTCTCGATTTCAAGACACCAAGATTGTAACTATCGGGGAAAACCCGCGCAGGCCACGCATTCCACAACCTAGACGTTTTCATTACAAATGTAGAGTAAAATCTCTTCGTTCGAGTCATTAGAACGTCAACCATGAAACGAAGTTTTAACTTATAAATGTGAAAACAGGCATATTATAACTCTATGTAATTGTTTGTGTTTTTGTGTGTTATATGCTACTTTTAACTAATATTATAAATGTGAAAGTTCGGAAGATGAATTTATATTTCAGACACAGTTATATTAAAAATCTGGAATAGTACATAGGTTTATTTTTATTGCGAGAAAATTTCGGAAACTTGAACCATGCTAGTAAAATTGCAGGGCGTTGTTAGAATTGAATATGTTGTTTTTTTGTTGACACATTTTCTCAACCATTTAGCAATAGTTTGACAAAAACCTCTTTCCATTTGTCACTTTCCTGTGTGATCCCATTCCATTCCAATAATTCCAGCAGCACCCCTTAGCAAGTCTATTGCAATGTCGTTTGCAATCTGTTTTCCACACTTGTGCCAAGATCACTATACCTCGGCCCAAAGATCCTTCAAGCAAGCAGTAAAGGAATCTATCTCAAATCCAATTCAAATTGGCCGTTTGCGTCTCATTGGCTATTATCGTCTTAGAAAGCAGTGGACAAGCGTGTCAGGTTAATTGTTTAACTCATTACTTACCTGCTGTATAAAAATAGATAAAAAAATCATTAATCTCAAATTATCAGGCCCACATAGCCCACGTAGCCTGTAAGGTTTGCTCTTTTTAAAAACAAACGATTTTCTAAAAGGAAACGCACAGTTAGGTAAAAAGGAAAATGACCTGTCCCCTGGATTTCCCCTGTGGACAAATAAATAAAACACGCACTCTAATTGATTTCAGCAAAACATCTTCGCATTCTAAATTATCCGTAAAATTGCAAATAAGAAACAAGCAAACCATATCAAATCGTGCAAATAAAACATAGAAACGGCTGAGTAATATCAATGACAAACAAGCGAAATTACGTTTGTAACTCAGCGAAACTTCGGATGGGTAGACGCGGAGTGCAGATTAAGACAGATAACTTACTTGCAGTGCAAATTTAACCCAATGTATTACGGATACCAAACCCGAACTAAATTTCTTTGAGATGAGATAACTGAAATGTAGACTACTAAATACTACTTGGTTGGTTGGTACATAATTAAAAGCCACAACAAAGGTGAGGAGTAAAATAACAATGAAACTAGAGAACTATTATAAGCTTGCCATTTTAATTGGTGACTTTATTGCTTAGAACTAAATCTTCAGGGAACCGTGCATGGATAGGGTTTTACACAGTTACATTATTATTGTGAGTTTGTTTTTAAAAACGACAATGAAGTTTGACGTTTCTCTTTCCGTCTGTGGCATCATAGCTCAAGTATAGGCAAACGGATGCAGCAATTTTCATTTGTTTTCTTTTATTTCGAAGTTGAATTATTCGGGTGTGTTAATAGCTGTATTAGATGAAAATGGCGAAAACTGGCAACCCGCAGTATGAGCCTGAAGTGAAGAGGTTTAATTAGTAGAATATGCGCTGCGGTAAATTACGAATCTAAGATGGCCGACACCTTTCCCCCCAAGCCATCAACCTATAAGATTTTCCCCTGCCAAATAGTGTTCAACGTCTAAAGGAGTATTCATTTACAAAATTCGCCATCTTTAAGAAGTGCCTAAATATAATATTTTCACACATTGTCATCGAAACAGAACATCTGAGCATTTCCTTCGCCCCTGGGTCGACAATAAGGAAAACTCGGGAAACTAAGCATTGTGTATTGTCCCACTTCATAAAATTGTACAAGTTTGTGCCGTTTTTGCTCTAACGTCCCGCGAGATATGTTTATTCTTGTTTTTCTTGTATGTAAATGTACTCAGTTTGGGTTATTTTTAAACGAAAATAAGTTAACTTATCGTTAACCTATAACACTAAACGTTTAACGTGCCTGTGTATGTGTGTGTAGAATAGCACCGAAATTGATGAATGTTACTAAATGTTAATGTTATTTTTGTTACAAAAACATGTGCCAGGTAATTACTAGAACAAAGCTGCACACAGCTTTGTACTTTAAAGGTGTAAGAAGTTGTTTAAAGTATCTATGGCAGTTTACTTGAGTGGTTTATAATGGCTTATTGTTTTTTTTAAAGTAAAACAAACACACAAAATTATTTTAATGCTAACGTGGTTTTTGCTGTCACGGAAGCGGTTGAGACTTTTTCAAACTACGCAAATATGCAATATTAGGAGTGACAAGTTTTCTCATCATCCTATGAACGGTGTTTTTTAAGATACAATACACTTGGAGAAGAGATACCTACTTATTTGATATTATTCACAGATATATTTGGTAGATCGTTATGTTCCCATGAACCTTCGTAAGTTGCTGACATAGCGTCTGCGCCTACGCAGGAGCAGGCGACATCACGCCATGCCACCCAGAAATGCAGAGTTGCGTATAGGTAAGATTGTAAGCTATCTTTAAGTCCAAGTGTAGAAAATTCAGTCTGAATAAACTCTTTGGCTCATCTAGACGTATGTAGTTAGTTTTTATTTAGTTTTAAGTAAATTAGTTTTTGAAAATCATTTCTCGTGCTCTCGAAAGTTAACTTGTGTAACGTTTTCCTGTTTCACGATTGTTTGGATGAGTTGCTTTTAGCAATGAAGCCACAAATTGGAACAAAACTTTTATTCTATTTTGTTAAAAGTTTTTTTTTGTTTTTATAAGGTCAATAAAGGGTTTATCTGTCTAGTTTAACCACTAACATGTTTATAAATAAATTCAAAATGTACATTTAATTGGATTTTCATGAGTAACAGGGGTTTAAAGCACCAGCTTGATTTTTAAAACCACACGCTTGCGGTTCTTTCTGTTGGTGTCACGCAAGACATAAATATGGCGCGGGAATCGAAGTCTACTTGTCGTGTATAGGGTGAGTGACTGATGTGTCTAAGTGGCATATTTTTGAAGTCACACGCCTTTTATTACAGAATTTAAAATAGTGAAATAATTAACTGTCATCACTTATTTTATATTATACTACATAGTATAGTTATTGGTGGTTTAATAGGGAGAACGAGAAAGGGTAGGGAGAATCCCACGCATATTGCCACCGGCGTCAATGTCACAAACTTTTACAAACGTCATGAGAAAACCAGAATGCTCCAAGAATCTTTCGAGGTTATGCGACACCCAATAACCAGCACTGGGCCAGCGTGGTAGATTATGGCCCTGAATCTCTCCATGTGAGAGAAGGCCACGATTTCTACCAGTTGGAACATTTAATATGCTTATTCTTTACTAATATAAAGCTTATGCAGCCTATTAAATGCCTAGCAGTGCCTCGCGATTTTACTTGTGTGTTCTCGTTTCTGAAATTTTTCACCATGAAAAGTAGCCTATGTGTGCCTATAAAATTCTACACCAAAATTTTATTCTAGTCTGATATCTGAATTCCGCTGTTTGTTTTTTTTATATGTAGGTATGTTACGCGACAGCTCCGGTAATTGTGAATCGATTTTGATGATTCTCTTGTTTCTTTTGTAGGTCATAGTTTAGAGCTAGTCATATAAATTTAATCGATATCGAAGTGGTGGTTATTAAAATATGAAGAAAAAATTAAAATGTAATTTCATTTATCTAGACGACTAAGGCCAATTGTCCACGTAGCTGCACGACATCCGCACGATTTCGACAATTGTCGGATGCAAGACGAATGCTTGCATCTTGCGTACAAATAATGAAGTCTGTGTCCACGAAACGACAACGACACGACAGCCGCACGTCTTGCGTTTGTTCGTAGGATGCATGCATTCGACAAAAGACGCGTGCGTGGACAGTAGGCCTTACTCATTGATGGCTTGTA
This sequence comes from Ectropis crepuscularia, assembly GCA_963693475.1. NCBI lineage: Eukaryota > Metazoa > Arthropoda > Insecta > Lepidoptera > Geometridae > Ectropis > Ectropis crepuscularia. The sequence continues at coordinate 26,030,266 of OY856349.1, read as the reverse complement.
ATGAAATTTGGTCGAGTGTCTTAATTTGATATTAAATTAAAGTCAGTGTTTGTTTTTTTCGGATAAAGTACGTTATTTTATCATTTATACCTATGCTTAGGTACTATAGCGTAGTGAGACTACAGCAAAAAATAACATCTGTGATTTCCGACGTGTGAATTCAAAAATGAAACTCCGCAATTCTCTCCAAGCCCCAAATTGACTGTTGCATACATTCTGAGCAGTTGATTGCGAAAGAGTTTTCTCATGCATCACGTAGTACGCGAGCTTTATATCTCCCGGTCCAATTAAGCTCACTTTATCTCAAGCTAAATTAATAAGATAGCCACTACTGAGTTGCACGGGGTACCCAGAATGGGTACGTAAAATCTTAATCTATTGTTGATTAATGTTTGTATATTTTAATCCCACAAATAATCGAAAAAATTTAATGTCGGATGTCTGTTGCTCAATCAGTTCGGAAAGTCTGGACGGATCTGGTTAAAATTTGCAATACAGTTTAGTCTGGAATGACATATGGGTTAAGTACATTTTATTTTGAACTGGAACTACGGTGATGAAACCACGGGGCACTGCTCGGGTATATTTAGTGTGAAAGTTCGGATATTTGATGTTTGTTTCTCAATCATGTTGTAACATCTGAACGGATCAAGCTAAAACGGAGAACGGATTATAGTCTAAAATTACACATGGGCGTCTCATCGCGGTAAAATTATGATTACGGTATCTACGAATAAAACCAACGGGGTCATACCAGCTCAAAATAATTAAGAGAACCTCAGTAATATCATATACTCAAAAAAATATTTAATAAATATAGGTACATTTTGTCGCTTTTTATATTTAACATAGGATTACAAGAACAGGATTTGGCATATTGAATTTGATTACGCTATTTCTACTAGCATTTTGTAATTACTTATAAATATTTTGAAATGACATAATAAACTTACAGTAAAACAAATTTTATTGGAAAAAATATTGCATGGCTCTCGAAAAAAACTGTTTATTGTAGTAGTAATACCAATAATAGTTAAAGTCAAGCTATTTTATTAAGTAACATTTGTCAATTTATCAAAATTTAACAACGTAACCTTGTAATGGCGGGAATAAAATAATGGAATTTTTCGTTTTCTTAGAACTGCACAATTGTTCAACTTTTTTTCAATTACCAGAACCACTGGACCAGGTCTGATTTCTGTCTACGTCGGTGAGGGTTGTTGGAAGTATTAATATCGATTTTCTAACTAATCCCGGTAGAGGGTTCGCCGCCATCTTGTTTTAAAGTTTTTGTGAAATTACTCGTTAATTTTCAATTTTAGAGAAAAAATGATCGTAACCAAAGTTGTTGGAAATTTCATTTCTCACAAAGTTAGTTGAAATAATGTTTACGCTAGGATCAATATTTGCAGAGTTATACTATCAAGTTTATCAAAAAAATCATAATGAGTGTAATTTTATTTTCTTCAACTTTTGTTCTCGCACTTTTTTTACTTATTTTATTTTTTGTATTGGTTGTTATAGCGGCAATAGAAATACATCATCTGTGTAAATTTCAACTGTCTAGCTATCTTTATAATTTCACTATAATTTCACCGTTCTTGAGTACAGCCTGGTGACAGACAGACGTACGGACGAACAGACGGACAGCCAAGTCTCAGTAACAGGGTTCCGTTTTTACCCTTTGGCTACGGAACCCTAAGAAGTGCGACAACCAAAGTTGAAGAAAATAAAATTCCACACATTACGATTTTTTTGATAAACTTGATAGCATAACACAGCAAATATTGATCCTAGCGTAAAAATGACAAGAATCAAACGTGTGAGAAATTAAATTTCCAACAACTTTGGATACGATTTTTTGCTCTAAAGTTGAAAATTTACGAGGTATTTCACAAAAACTTTAAAACATGATGGCGGCGAACCTTCTACCGGGATTAGTTCGAAAATCGAGATTTATACTTCCAACCACCCTCTTCGACGTTTAAAAAAAAGAAATCGGTCCCCGGATTTTTTTCTATTTCTGGCTAATTTTATGTCTTCCCCGACTGTACTAAAATAATAGTGGGAGAGGGATTCGCCTGATGATTTTTAAAATTCACATATTATGTTTCAAGTCCGTATCGATTCATTCACTTTAATCGAAGCTTAAAGCAGCTCACTATGACGATAAAACTGACAGACTTCAAAAAATGTTACCTATTAAAATGGCCTGACTGTAGTAGTTCATGTGCTCGAGTTTGAAAATTGTGATTTCAATAACGAGTCTACATTTAGTTAAGAGCATCTTTTCTGCGTCAACTCAACTGGTTATCTGATAGGTATCTGCGAGATTATTAAAACCATCCGGGAATCGTAGAACATTTTCTCGCGTTATTTACTAGAATTTATTCAACTACGTCTAGAGATTTTAAAATAGCTCAAGCAAAAAGGTCTCATTGTGGAATACGAGGGAATTGGGTTAACACATAAAAATATTAAATGACAATGCAAGTAATCAATTAAACTGTATTATTATTTACTAGCTGTTTGCCTCGGTTTCAGCCGTAGTACCTACATAACTATAGATAGTAATAGTAAACTAATCATACAATTATTGTATGTCATTACTAGTACGAAAACCAACGTGGCTTGTACACTTTTTTTAATTAATTCACGGGTACGTCACTTCTGATATGGTCGGTCTGACTTACCACAGAATGCAGCTGCAACATACGAGTAAATCGGAATATATTACAGAAATAATTATAAGGTAATTTCAGCTCTCAAAATTGCCAAATATGTATTCGGGTATATCATACTCATTTAATATGGGGTATATCATAGCCACCTTGCAGCTATTGAGACTATTTTTCACCTCATTCACGCCGGGTTGAAGTCAAATGAATGTGGCAATATTAGATGTTTGTGACGCCACAATAACTCAGACACAAACTTGTGCTTAAATCCCGCTAAGCACTAACGAAGTCTGTATTTGACATTCATAAATAATTTAGAATCTAATTTCCATCAAGGTTTTAAGTTGTCATAAAAATATTGCACAGCTCGAGGGAGCTTTAATTAACTCATGTTTTTACTGTAAATTGAAAAATTTAACAACATCGTTGGAGAGATAGTTAAAGCGACGTTTTGGGAAATTGAAATTGGTGACATCGGGATCAAAATATAATAAATAATTTTATGAAAAACTAAAAAGATTTTTTTGAGCGGTGCCTTAATTAAGACACGTGAATTACCATGACAGCTAAACCACCTACATACTGAAATAACTGTTAACACAAAGCACACCTGGATTATAGATTATAGCATATTACGACAGAGATCTAAACATAATAATAAAGATCAGAATGCTCAAGCCTTCAACAGACATCAGTTGTAGTCATTTTGTTTATTGCCAAATTCCTCAAATTATTGCAAAAATAAAAAACAGTCTTCATATGATTTGTTAATCCTACGAGTACTATTGTACTAAAATTTACAAACTAGCAGAGCCCCGCTGTTTTACCCGTGTAGTTCCCGTTCCCGTCGTTTCAGTTATTTTCCCGGGATATAAAGTAGCCTATGTGTTTTTCCAGACTATAATCTATCTGTGTTCCAAATTTAAGCCCGATCCGTTCATACGTTAGGACGTGATTGAGCCACAAACATCCATACATTGACATTTATTTATTAACATATTTTTAACATTAGTAGGAATATTAGGAATAGTAGGAATAATATTAGTTGGATATCAATGTATGGATGTTTGTTGCTCAATAACGTCTATATATCTAATAATACCTATGTACAAAAGTTGTTAGAATAATTAACATAAGCAACCTGTTACATGTTTAATAAGAAATAAACTTTTTGGTTTTTTTTTTGTAACGTCGGATCAAGCTGGAATTTAATAGACTGTAGTCTGGATGAACAACTACTTTTTATCCCGGTAAAATAGCGGGAACAAGAACTCTAAGGATGAAGCTGCGGGGTGCAGCTAGTAAGTATATTAAGTCTTCTTTAATTACGAGTACATTTTAAACATTTGTGACATCATTCGTTTTTTTTTATTCTTTTGCATTTTCCACGTGGCTGTACTCTTTTGTTCTGACAGGAAATTAAATTCCCACTTTAAGTTTCTTTTCAGGTAGCATTCAGATTTATACTTTGCTATAAATTTTATAGCGCACTATTCTATTTCAAATGACTTCTCTTTATGCAGTCGAAGGCAACATTAGACCCCTTAAAGTACTAACAAGGTTTTGTGATTTAAATATGTCTACGAAAATATCTTTGCGACTTTCGATGGATTCAGCATTTGTCTTTGATGGTTGTTGGATGTGGACATGTTTTTTTATTGTTATGTCGTAAGCAAGAAAGGTAATTAGTTATTTTTTATAACAGTAACCAAACACAGACTAATCAACAGAAGTGTAGGGTAGCGTAGTAGATGCCTCTTTTGGAAAGAATACCTGTTTAATTTGAAATGTGCAAGTATCCCTGTGGTTTGAAGGGCCATATTTCCATAGCAATTACAATTCATAGAGAAAATTATCTAATTTATCTGGGTGACGCAGTGCAGTGCTGTAATAATTTGAAATCTTCATGTTCCATTAGTTGCGTGTCACTGTGCTGTTATGTGCCAGACATGTTGCTTACCATCAGGTGCACGTCCTGCTCGTCTCGTTACTCTGTTCTATAAAAAAAAATGTGCTTTTGTGTCGAAATTTATGAAAGCTGAATGAATAGAGCTGCGACATACAGTTTCACTTCTGTCGATAGTCCTTCGCATTAACAGCCCACTATGTGAGTCTCGGGGCCTTATTTCGCAACAAGAGAGTCAACGACATAATCCACCACGCCCAGTGCGTGTTGGTGGCTGACACTACGACCTCAAAAGGTTTTCAGTACATTTTGGTTTCCTTACGACGTCTTCCTTTACCGTTTTAAGTTAGAAGTATTACGCGCATGATTTAACTTCTCTGTAACTTCTATCGACAGTTCCAATTTTTTTGTATTTTCTTCTGTTAACTGGCTGAACTACCCGACCCCGACTGTATGACATAACATTGACACAGCGTCCACTCTTATCTCGCGGTTGCCAAGCGAACCAGATTTATGTCTCAATTTCCTTAAGCTTATAAATTGTCCTCATTTCAAAGATATTGCGTGCGTGAAATAGGTAAAAAAATGTATATTTCTGGATTACTGGACCGTTTCCTGTGACTTTGCCTGTAAATCGAATGTGTCTAAAAAATGTAAGGGATTTATTTTCATGTTATTGCGGATCGTAAAAGAAATATTCAAGTGCCGTAATTGAACTGTGTATTTCAACGTGATTAAAAATAAACTTCTCCGAAAATCTAAAAAACCAACTCAAATATAAAATTAAACTGAGACGTTCGACTCATTTTCAAACCTAAAAATTCTATTAAAATGTCAATCTGATAAAGTAAAGCAAATTTTAGTTTTTGAAGTGAAAACTTCTTTTGACGCTCCATTGACAGATTTTCCGTGGGCTGCGAATTGACGTCAAGCATCACGCTGGAAAATGACAGAAATTTACGGGTAAACTCGGGACCATGGACGCATTTCTAGATGGCCATAGTCATAACCACGCCCACCGGTTCCACCCGCGTAGTTTCCAAAGTAAGCTATCAAATTCTGAGTTATAAGTTTTCACTTCTATCGGCAGTTACAATGACTGCAATTATTTTTGTTGATATTTCAAAAACACCACCACCTTTGAACCACAATCTGCTAAACTAAAAAAAACTATCAAAATCGATTTACAATTGTACGACTGGCCTCGTGGCTTAGTTGGTAGTAGCTCTGCCTGCGAAGCCGAGGGTCGTGGGTTCGATTCCCACCCAGTGCAAATATTTGTGTGATGAATTCAAATGTTTGCACTGTGTCTGGGTGTTTCTATATATAATACGTATGTATTTAAAAAACTACATATGTATTATATCAGCTATTTGGCCGCCATCACACAAGCTTTGCTTAGTTTGGGGTCAGATGGTGTTGTGTGTGAATTGTCCATCAATATTTATTATTATTATTCACGTATTTATTTCTTTTCTTAAATCTAAGTTTTTACAATATTTATATAAAATAACATAAAAACATTATAAAAACTTAAATCTAGATAGCCGCCAGCAGCGGGGCAGGGCCCAAGCTACCGGTGGTTAGGGCTGCAGAGTGAGGAACCTCCTGACGATGCGCGCTGTGTCGAGGATGACCGCCTTCTGCATCTGACCCTTAATCCAACCGTCTAGCGAAAGTCTCTTAAGGTGTTGGTCGAGACTTTTCGCTATAAGGCCGTTTGCCGACACGACTATTGGGACTATGATCGTCGAATCAACATCCCACATGGCGGTAACCTCGTGCGCCAAGTCAAGGTACTTGCTCAGCTTGTCCTTCTCGGCTTTCACGAGGTTCTCGTCATGTGGTATGGTGATATCGACGATCATAGCCCTGCGCTGAGACCGGTCTATCAGCACGATATCAGGCTTATTGGCGACAATAGTCCTGTCCGTGATGATAGAGCGGTCCCAGTAGAGCAACGCACGACCATTTTCGAGAACTATTATTATTATTATTATTAATTGTCGCAGTTCTCGCGTAACATATGAATAAAAAAAAATACTTGACCGAATTGAATCTCCTTCTTTAGAAGTCGGTTACAAATTCATGGTGGTCGCTTGTGCACATGCCTATATTAATCTGTAGAAGACATAATTTGATAAAAGTGATTTTTTAAATTAAAACCTGTTATTTCCGGTTACAATAGATCTGTGTATCTAACTACGAGTAAGTTTGTAATGTTGTTATTATTTAAAACAATAGATACCGCAGTCAGCTTTTGCATAATACCATTATTATTTTTAAATTGTGAAATTTAATTCTACTAATATAAATGTCAAAGTTTTGATGCTTAGACGTTTGTTGCTCAAACACGTCGTAACGTTTCAACGGATCGGGTTGAAATTCGTTACATAGTTAGATTATAGTCTGGAAGAACACATATTAACTTAGGCTACTTAATTCCGAGAAAATAAATATTTTATAGAATAGAACGGAAACAACGCGGATAAAACCGCAAGACACTACTAGTTCTATAGGTAGAGATCTTCTTACTAATATTTTGAATTGAAAAAGTTATTTAGTATAGATAAATTTTAGTTTGTAATATTACTTGAAAATGTAAGTAAGGGGAACATGGATAAAACTACGACACGCTACTGGTTATATAATATCGTGAATATAACTTTGTAATAGAATACTTGAGAATAGTAGTAGAATCCGTGAAAAGACATTATTTATAAGGGTCTACGTCGGTGCGAAGCCTAAAAAATAGATTCCTAGGTCTTCGTGGTCGAGATTTTAGTAAATCATCCCGTTACTGATAGATAAATGGGTCTACTTATTTATGACTGGGAAAAGTGAAATGGCAAAAAATCTTTGTATTCAATGTTTTATTGCAGCTTTTTGAAGTGAAAACTTCTTATGGCGCGCCCCATAGACAGATTTTTCGTGGGCTGTGAATTAAAAAAAAACTTCGTTCGTCAATGTCGACTTATTTATTTATTCTGCTAATTTGTCTAATTTTTTTTCTACTTAAGTTGGTCAGCTTGAAATATATTTTGTATAATTATGCTAACGGAAAAGCCTGAACTCCCACGACACAGGCCACCCTAGTGTGGGATTTCAGCGTTTACCGACTCATCAGTTTGTTGTATGTTTATAAGTTTGTTTACCCTGCTTTTATTTAAGTTGGTAAGTGTATTAGTTTAGTTGTTTTATGAACAAATAAACGTTTTTATTATTTTATTATAATTGAAAAAAATCTTCGGATGAACTCGGGACCATGGCCATATAGAAATGCGTTAACATTTGATAACAGATTTGATGTTGCTACTGTATTAAAAGCGACTGAGTTCGCTAAAATAAAACACTATTAATATTTTAGTAGCTTGTTTTAGATAAATAGCGAATTAAAACCTACCTTAAAAGAAACATTAAACGAGTAAACGGAACAGTATTCTGGCTTAGGTCCAACGCTTGAATATCTTTTGAATCTGAAGTTATCTGAACTGTCGTGTGCAGGCTGTATTTTAAAAGCAAATAGCCGAGGTATTATACAAAATGAACACAACAAGAGTATGACTCATATTAAATTCTGAAGATATAATGTCCAAAATTAGAGCAGTGGTCAGTCTGATGATTGGCATTTGCAGCAATTTGATGCCCGGGTAAAAAATATATCATTCTAATTAGCTAGTCAGGTAGAGATTAGAGAAATATAGATCATTGAACTTGCGGAGGGGGGGTTGTGACGTCACGTTTTCATAAAAGTCGTGATTATATAGACGTATGTTCACGTCTATTTGGATTTAAATGTTGTTCTTTCTCGTTATATTTTAGTCAATGAGGCACATTAAAAACATATGTAACCTACATTTGCCTCGTGGCTTAGTGGGTAGTAGCTCTACCTGCGAAGCCGAGGGTCGTGCGTTCAATTCCCACCCAGTGCAAATATTTGTGTGATGAGTTCAAATGTTTGCACCGTGTCTGGGTGTTTCTGTGTATAATAAGTATGTATTTAAAACTATATAAGTATTATATCAGCTATCTGGCCGCCATTGTACAAGCTTTGCTTAGTTTGGGGTCAGATGGTGTTGTGTGTGAATTGTCCACCAATATTTATTTATTTTATTGTTTATGTTTCCACTGCTGAGACTCGTCATGTAATCATGGCGCCATCCACACATACTTAAAAAAATGGTAGTCATAGAGACAACTAATAACTTTTCTCTCCATCCTCTGGTTGCCTGGAAGAAATCGCTCTTAGCGATAGGGTCGCCGTTTGTTCCACTAGAGTTAAGAATTTATCTTTTTGTTTATTTATTTTTCTTTTTGTGTTGTGAACAATAAAGTGTTTCTATCTATCTATCTAATAACTCAGAATTTGATAGCTCACTTTGGAAAATACGCCGGTGAAACCGGTTGGCGTTGTGACCATGGCCATCTATGTAGATCATCCTAGTTTACCCGAAGATTCTTTCATTTACGAACGTGACGCTTGAACTCAATTTTATTCACAGCTCACGGAAAATCTGTATGAGGTGCGCCAAAATAAGTTTTCGCTTAAAAAATGGCTTTTTTAACAGGCTGGTTCTCTCAGGACATTTTCCTTCACTTTTAAAGGTAGTGATCTAAGTATATCTGAGATAGGTACTAGCGGGATTCGAGCCAACCTCAATGATTGTGACAGTATACCAAAGAATTTACATATCAAATCTTGTGATATTTTACCAAAGAATTTACATACCTATCAAAACTTATGCATTATACATTCTCGCCCTTAGGCGACCACGGCTTAATGCAACACAAAATCTATTAATATAATATCTTCGATTGTTGCCAGAGCTATAAATAGCTCTAAGTAAATACATAGAACGGACATACAGACAACGACGATGAGTAAGACATTAAAACAGAACCCTAAAACCAACTTTATCACAAAGTCCGTAGCAACCAAATTTCTCAGTAACAATTCTGCAAATCGTGAACATAGAATTACTTAACTAATCGGATTAGAGGAACATCTTGAACAAACCGTACTTTGAAGAGACCATTGTAAGAAGTCTTATTGTCCAGTGACCTCTTATTGAAAGTAAAGCGTACTCGTATTAGCGAAGAAATTCAATGGAACTGGGCATTTTATAGAGCTCTGAAACGTTGGCTGAAGTATTAAGAAAATATATTTAGTTAAGCTTCCATTTCTAACTGACTCTAAAAAAGGAGGAACAGAAACGGACTTCAATTTAAGATTAAATTCAGATGCTCGACCAAATTTCACACGAAGCTGTCACTAAGTCGTCCATTTAAATAAAAGGAAATTTTAATTTTTTGTTCATTATCTTAGAAACAACCGCTCCGATTTCGATAAAGTTTAAATGGAGTACCTATAAATATACCACCACTGAACTTTGACTTACCAAACAAAAAATTAAACATCAAAATTTATATACGTAATGATTAATAATAAGTAATGTAATTGATTGATATTGGCGGAGCTATCGGCTAATATAAATACAAAAAAAATCATACAACTGAATTGAGAACCTCTCTGAATTGAGAAGCAATGTGCTATTAGATCATGCTAACCCGCTCATCGTTTACTCGCGACGGAAAAACGACGGAGTGTTCTAAGTTTCAAGTGTTTGGGTATTTGGTTTACTTGTAACCATACGTGTATACCCACCATAGAATAATAATGCCTAGAAACAGGGTTCGCCCAAAAAAAGTGAGGAAAATCATACTGAGCCATAGTTGTCTAGGTCAAGCGCTAATTAAAAACGTTATGATGGTTTGTGTGGTCCTTCACTGTACCTACTCTACGATATTAAAGTTTTGTTAGGCCAACTTCAGTTGGCATTTGTAAATTTTTAATTTTATTTTTAAATTGTTAAATTAGTTTCACATACTAAACGTCGAAAATGATTCAGATTCAGATCATTTATTCACCATTACAACATGTTAGTCATATAAGGTACGTCATGGATACAGGAATAATCAGCACTAAAAACCGATATTATATACAAGATTAATAGAAATCGATAATTGAAATTTTACAATATTAAACATTTTGTATACCGAAAACAGCACAAATTCTCTCTCTATAGATAAATCAAAATAGGTCAAATGTGATCTAATTAACATTAAATATAAAAAGATTTCTATAGTACATTGTTCACCGAGAGGAGAAAGTGACCGATTACCGTCGAGGGTGTCGTTTGAAGCCCGAGCCGTAGGCGAGGGCTTTAAAACACCCGAGATCGGGAATCGCACTTTCTCTCGAGTGATACCTAGTGCTTTATACTACACCTACAAGGAAAATAAGTGCATTCCAATAAGCTGTGTAGAAAACCAAAACAAACCAAAACAAAGGTGATACCATAACATAAACATCGTTTAATCTTAGTATTTTTATGAAATAGCCTTAAAATATTTTTCACAAATAGAATTCGACTTTATTGCGATCTTAAATACCATATACTTAGATTTGTATTGATCAAATAATTCTATACTATCTTATTTTAAAAGTTATATATAGTAATGGTAGGATGATAGAAATATGATTTTAAGTACTAGCAATTTGATCTGTGTTTCTCAAACTCTCAATGTTGCATTCAAGACATTTATACTTCTTTTCATCAAATTATTCTTATTAAGTACGCGCCTATTTTTCTAACATACCCATATTGCCCATCATGCCCATATTGTGAAAATGCCCATTTCCATTATATTCCAGTATGGATTAATTTTACTCTATTTATTTTTGTCATTAATTTAGAATTTTTAATTATAATGTAATTTGATTTTAATATAATGTATTATTTGATTTTTATTGTAATGGGATTTTAAATTGACGTCTACTTTTTTTTAAATTATTGACTTGTATTGGTAATATTTGAATACCTTGAATATGACATGCAAGTACTCGTTATCAATAAAAGAGTAAGAGTATGACTAAAGAACTCCGAGAAAAAGGTTTCTTGTGTCGTAACGAGTTGAGAGAAAATCGCAAACCTCTAAATACGTGTTCCACATTACGCTGTTTACTATCAAAAGCATGTATAGTTTTCACTCTAAAATGACATACATTTTGTGTTATTTTGATCGAAACTTTTGTATGTGTTTACAGAATATTACGTCATAGTGTAATGATCAGTTTTGGGTAGTACGAGGACAATTCGAACGAGATATTTTTTTTATAAATAAATACTGGTGGACAATTTACACACAATACCATCTGACCCCAAACTAAGCAAAGCTTGTGTGATGGCGGCCAGATAGCTGATATAATACTTATATAGTTTGAAATACATTTTTATTATACATAGAAACACCCAGACTCAGTGCAAACATTTGAATTCATCACACAAATATTTGCACTGGGTGGGAATCGAACCCACGACCCTCGGCTTCGCAGGTAGAGCTACTACCAACTAAGCCACGAGGCCAGTCTTATTTAATTATTGTTAAAAATAAAAGGAACGTTTTCACATAAGGAAACATCTAAATTACTTTTCTTCTAGTGTTACATTCTTCTCCGAACTCAAATGCTTTGCCTTTCCTTTTTTTACGTGGGGGAAATAAATGTACGTATGCCCGCCATATTCTTATTATGAAATGAGAGGAAATCTCCATCTACCCTCATTTGGGCTTCAAAAATTGCACGGTGACTAACACTACACACAAAACTAACCATATCACCAGGTTTCTCCAAACTAAGTGCGCTATGCACACATTTATTTATTAGAGGATTTCGCGACGCCGATAACCGTAAACTGGTTAGTTTTCGGTTATTGACATCGTGGTCATCGCGTCGTAGTTGAAATATATACCTATGTTTTTTATTTTCCAATGCTTCCCGAACCATTCTTGCGTAGTAATGACATTCGGTAGATAGAACCTTCGGGTCGTGGATCTCGATCCAATGACCAGTTTTAGCATCAATCAAATGTTCAGCAATTGCAGATTCTTGTGCCTGACGATTTTTTACAGCGGCAATGTGTTGATTGTTCCAAGTCCCAGCAGCAGTGGGAACATTTATTTGGGTGTTTATGATATGCATACATATATATTTAGCCTTTTTATGCGGCGAAAATTTAAAAGGGCAAGCAATGAAAGGTACCACAAACTATCTTGTACAACAATGGTTGAGAAATGCTGGTCTGTCATATTTTGAGTGACATCGATTTGTTTACCTTTTATTCACAGAGAATTGGAATGAGGTATAATTGAAATTTATATTGAAATTGTTGCAGTTAGTGAAGCTTAATGCCAATGGCGTCTGCAATTTTCACATGTTCTTTTTTCAAATTGTTTAACACCATCCAACACACAGCTAGTGGCCAGTGTCATTTTGCGAACTTGGAGATAAAAACTCACTGTAAAAACTTTTTGGCTTTTGATATTTAGGTTACCAGCGCATAGTCTTACCCAAAATTAAAAAAGAAAAACCACGTACGAAATGGATTTTCATACACTTTTCTCTCCCGCTCAGATGCGTTTTCTCGCCGCATATTTGTTCGATATGCAATGACGTACTTTCTACCGTAAATTTGATAAAGTATCAAGGTACTTTCCGAGCAGGTGTAGTATAAAATACATTGGTTTTGAAATCAAAGTAAAATAATATGTATTAAATGTCAATGAACACTAAATTTAAAATAAGTCAATGAATAATAAAATCACTAAATAATGTCAACGAAAATACAATGTCAAGATTGAGTACAAATTCATAATTATTATTAAAAATCCATTATTAAAAGTCCATCATGATGTCAAATAATATATTATGCATAAAGCCCAATAGGTGGCTTTATGCGAGAATTAAACATTTTTGACTATCCTATGTATTGGGTAAATTTTCCATAGACGGCAAAAAGATCTATCACTGAATATAATCACAGAAGTCAAATTTCCTTCCTAAATCACTTTTATTTAAATTAAAAATCTCACTCAATAAAGTTAAAACTAAAACGAAATTGGACAGTGAAGAGAATCTTAATCCCGTCTTAATAAAAGGTATTCATTTTCCGATCGGATCCGGCAGGCGGCGCCGGGAGCGCGAATTTAATTATTAGTTACGGCCGGTTGAAACTGGTTAAAACTGAATCGATTCCGGATTACTGCGGTCCACGGGGATCTGAGATTTTTGCTTCGAAATGACATTTAATAAAAGAACGTTGGTATTTTTTTCTACTTATATTATGTAAGTACTTATTCTACCGCCAAGCAGCAATGTCCAAACATTACTGTGTTGCGGTTTGAAGGGCAATGTTTCCAGAGAAATTACAGGGCTTAGAGATATAACAACTTAGATCTCTGAGTGACGAGCGCAGTACAGTTCTAGGTAATGATTTGGACTCTTCATGTTCCAATAGCTGTGTGTCACTGTGCTGTTATGTGGCAGGCATGTTGCTTACCATCAGGCACATGTCCTGCTCGTCTCGTCACTCTTTATTTAAAAAAAAGTGTACTGCGAATGTAATAAACGTCAAAGTTTGGATGTTTGTTACTTAAATGCAGACTAATTTTTACCCAGAAGTCATACTGAAATCGGAATCTTCATGGCCAACACCACGGGACGCTGCAAGTGCATAATAAAACACAACCAGACTACTGTATTGCTACCACTTCTGGATCAAAGACCCTGTTTACACTAGGAAAAGCTCAAGGAGAAAAAGAGAGGCATTAACATGAACAAATTCCACTTATAAAAGATTTATTACTGTCAGTGGGTACCTTGGACATTAATTAAGGGTTTTCCAATAGGGACTTTCTTACTTTGACATTGGATAACAGTGACTTTGTTGAGGCTACATCTGTGAAATTAGTTGTCATAATCTACAAGGGCATAATCTGCAAGGCTATAATATACAAGGCCATAATATAAATGGTCATAACCTACTACGCTCACGTAAGACACTGCCAAAATTGCTGTCACGATGCATACCTACAAAGATAAAAGTTGAAGTTATTACACTTAAACTTAACTAACCAAATGCGGGTTGCCGAATACCGCATATCCTTGAAAGATGGCTTTCTTGTAACATACCAGTGATGATGAAAGACACATTTTAATTGGAAAAATATACAAGAGATTTGAACCTACGGCAACAAGGCTGTGAGTCGGGTGTTCTCACCATTACTCCACCACGGGTTTACTAAAATTTTCTTTTTTAATAGTATAGGGTGACGAGACGAGTAGGACACGCGCCTGGTGGTAAGCAACATGCCTGCCACATAACAGCATAGTGATTGGAGTATGAAGAGTCCAAATCATTACCTAGCACTGCACTGCACTCGTCACCCAGAGATATAAGATATTTTATCTCTGACTATGACCTGTAATTTCACTGGAAATTTTGCCCGTCAAACCGGAACACATTAATGTTAGCACGATACTGCTTCGCGGTAGAATAACTGGCAAAGGTGTGGTACTTCCCCAGATTAACTCTGCAAAGAGTTCTACCTCTACAACAATGTAAAACAAATTAAACACTGAAATTTAATGTACATAAATGTAACTAAATTCGATTACAGAATCGAATGATAAAATCATCAATACTGTGTAAACACTAGTAGCGGTTGAATGGCAGTAGCGTTACCCAAATAAAACCTCGTAATTGTCTGTTATCTATGCACCGAAACCCATCAATTATCGTCTATTTTCGCCGCCTCCATTAAACCAAATTAACATTACAAAAGACGACTTCCGAGAGCTTACCATTATGCCGATCGAGAAATTTCCTATTCCCAATTGGGGAATTTCCCACTTAACGCCGCGGCGGTGTTGACTGAGCCAATATGCGAATCGAGAAGTTAAGGAAAATGCTATTTAGTAGATAAAGTTATTTACTGTTCGTGAAGCAGCTTGATTGATCAACGCATAATTTTTAGGACACTCGACCAATAAAACATTAACGAAAGTTCTATTATTGTACCTACTTCTGAAAAAAAAAAAGTTTTGATATGTGAGAAAGAACTTTTGGCCTTAGAATGTACCGTATGACTATGAGACTATGAGTATGACTATGAGAACAAAACTGAAAAATAACATGTGTCCGCTTAAGACCGCACGGCAAAAGTGAAAACTAAAATAAGAAACTACTGAATTATTTTTAAAATGAAAAATAAAAACGATTACATAATTATGGGATATACATAAGTTACATATCTAAGTTACGGCTGGTCTAGTCGAGAGAACGGCGGCTCCCGATCCGGAGACCCCGGGTTCAAACCCCACACGCACCACTGTCTTTTCAAAGTCATGTGCGTAATGCCGCTTACTTAAAACGGTGAAGGAAAACATCGTGAGGAAACCGACATGTACCTAAAATCTTTCGAAGTCATGTGTCATCCACCAACCCGCACTTGCGAGAGAAGACCCCGAGTTCCAGCAGTGGGAACGTTTAGTGGGCCGTTTATGATGATTGATGACATAATTATGAATAAGATAGTTAGATATACTAAGACCAACTATTGAAAGTTAGACATAGCAAACACTTTGAGTATTTACCATGTTGGTCTGAGAGTACCTAAACATAGCGATATGAGACAGTAATATGCGGCTGAATAACTAGTATCCATAGCCAATAATAAAAAAAAAACTTTTTTTAACGCTGATCGCAAATGGCGTTTGATTCGCAAATTATTATTAACGGGTTTTGCTATTTATTTATTTTGAATGCATTTCGCTAAAATGCATAATTATGTGTTATAGTATCTGTATAAGTACTGTGGCAAAAATATAATTGGATGTGTTTGCATGGTATAATTGCTGTGATAAAACAGTAACAATATTTATATAACAACTATAACTTTTTTAAAGGGTGTGAAACGCAAATTAAATATTTCATGACAGGTTCCAGTAAATTGGTAAGTACCTACCTAGAGGTTAATGGCACAATAATAACTAAGAATTTGATAACTCACTTTGGAAACTAAGCGGGTGAAACCAAAGGGCATGACCATGGCCAGTTAGATCGTCCGGGTTTACCTACCCGAAGATTTCTTTCATTTACGAACGTGACGCTTGAGGTCAAAGTGAAAACTTCTTTTGTCGCGCCACAGACAGATTTTCGTGGGCTGTGAATTCTCGGGACCATGGCCATTGGCCATCTATAAATGCGTCAGCATTTCCCATTGGCCATTGGCATGCTGACGCATTTCTAGATGGACATGCTTGTGGCTACGCCCTCCGGTTTCACCCGCGTAGTTTCCAAAGTAAGCTATCAAATTCCGAGTTAAAAGGTTTCACTTCTATCGGGAGTTACAATGACTGAAGTTTTTTTTTTGTGTTTTAAATTATATGCAACTAAACTGTCGTACTTAAGTACTGGAACAAGAACTACGCGGGTAAAATGTTCAATGCAAATGTGGCCGACTCTAGTGACACAATGTTTGTTTTAGCGAGACTACGTCCAACTTTTTTATACGTCCATGGTTCAATGGTATAAAATTCTTGTGTGTAAATTGCTGCGTGCTCCTAACTATTAGCTGTTTAGCTTCCACAATACAAGATGGCCATTTATATTTCGAAGCCGTGAGCAAAGATCGGATAGGCGGCGTCTAGTTTCCGTTCCTAACGTTGGTTTTTTATTTTTTCTTACTAACATTAACGCGACGTATGGAATTCGATAATGTGTAAACACATTACCAATCTTGACACACCGATATTGGGTCTTATTTCAAAATTTTTGCGTCTTTAGATCACAATCGTGTCTGAATTTTACGATAATCTTAATCGTGATAAATCCTAATATCCTGAAAATTGTATGTCATCAAACGGTTTTCAGGATTGATTATTTTACAAAAAATGCTTAGTAGAAACGTATGATTTGATTTAATTTTGCAAATTAAATGATTCCTCAGTTAAAAACGGCGTGATTGTTTTGAAAGGAGATATTATATTATAGCAATTATTATATATTATGTACGAAGGTACTATTTTAAAAATATGTTATTTCAACAGTTTTGTACGTAAAATAGTGTATTTGCAATGTGAGGTTTCATTTTTGTACAAGTAATGTGATTATTGATGCAATTATATAAATGTAAATAAAACTAAATGGGCTCTATAATTTATTTGCACATGCAAGAAATTTTTCAACGGCTCTAACTAAAACGAGGGATTTGGTTTGAAAGTTAAAGAGTTACATTTCTGCATACGTCTAAATAATACATCTATTAACTGTTAGTATTTCTTATTTTGTTTACTTAATATGTCACCGTATATTCAAAAACCACCGCGCCGATATCAATAAAATTTAAATGGGGTCACCTCAGAACTATATAATCTACTAAACAAAAAAAAAATGGCAGTCATAGGAACTGCCGATAGAAGTGAAAACTTATGCATGACTCAGAATTTGGTAGCTTACTTTGGACACTACACGGGTGCAATCAGAGGACGTGGCCTAGCCATCATGGCATGGTCATCTAGAATTGCGCCAGCATTTCCCATTGGCTCACGCATTTCTAGATGGCCATGCCATGATGGCTAGGCCACGTCCTCTGGTTGCACCCGTGTAGTGTCCAAAGTAAGCTACCAAATTCTGAGTGAATGCTGAAAGGGCGTGGCCCTTTCAGCATTTCCCATTGGCTGACGCATTTTTAGATGCCCAATGGTCACGGTCCCGAGTTTACCCGAAGACTTCTTATCATACCCGAGCGTGACGCTAGAATTCAATTCACAGCCCACGAAAAATCTATCTAGGCGCGCCAAAAGAAGTTTTCACTTCAAAATGATGTGGTGTCATGGGATACCAGGTAGCAACAAAATTCTTTCAGATAGTCTAGAAGCACCACAATTTGCAAAAAAAAGATAGCTTCATTTTATTGCTTATGACGCTACGATTACCTAAAAAAATAATTTAGTAAAACTATTCCCGAGCAATTTTTACATGTTACTTCCGTTTCTATGTTTTTTAATTACGGTTTTAGTTTCACATTATTTTCAGTTTGGTCACGTGGCAAAATCCCTGTCCTTCCGAGCATGCCGTTGAAAAAGAGAAAAAAAAAATTGGCAGTCATAGGAACTGCCGATAGAAGTGAAAACTTATAACTAAGAATTTGATAGCTTACTATGGAAACTACGCGGGCGAACACGTGGGGCGTGGCCAGGGCCATGGCCATCTAGAAATGTGTCGGCTTTTCCCATTGGCTGACGCATCTCTAGATGGCCAATGGACATGGTTCCGAGTTTAGCCAAAGATCTCTTATCATACTCGAGCGTGACGCTAGAATTCAATTCACACCCCACGAAAAATCTGTCTAGGCGCGCCAAAAGAACTTTTCACTTCAGAAATGTTTTTATCATAGTCAAATAAAATAAAGAAAATATCAATTCCCTACACCGATATTGTAAAAGCAGAATCCTATATCCCCGACGCGTGATACCCGAGTTAACATGCGAACACTTGCGAAAACTTAGCTTAGCGCTTGAACTCAATTTGTGAGTTGCCTCACTTGTTCGAACTCTCTCCCATGGGTTTGGTGTCTCGACTCAATTTTCCTCCTCACTTTCTTGCTCCAGCTAACTTAAAGTCAGCGATGCGATGCTTTTCTTTTCATTAAATGACAAAAAATCTCTAAATAGTACTAAAAACAGTAAAAATAACATTTAAATATTTTAACAGCTTTATGCAACGTTTAAAGTTTTTCTTTCAATCAGCAGCTTATACACGTATGTACGTTGCTAAACAAAGTCGTAGCTTTTTTCCTTGATAGTTGATTTCAGAAAGATTCCTTGATAGTTGATTTTGTAAATATTTTTACACCAAGGGGCTTATATCCCAACTAATGATATCTATGTGCTAACATGCGAACACTTGCAAAACTTAGCTTAGCGCTTGAACTCAATTTGTGAGTTGCCTCACTTGTTCGAACTTTCCTTGGCTTAGTTAATGCGATGTGATGCATTTTTTCCTTGAACGACACATTTTTTTCCCGTCGTAGTATATGCAGTAAAAATAAAAAGGTTAAATGTTAAAGAAATCTTTAAGTAGGTACCGTTGTAACATGTGATTTCAGTCTGCGATTAAATGTTGTTAGGTATTTATTCCAGACTATAATTTATGTGTTTCTATTATATATTTAATCACACTAAACTTAACTATATTCAAATATGTACATGTAAAAATAATTTCGTTCGCTTAAATTTTACGTAACTTTGTTATTTTATATTGCATTAAATCAAAATCACGTCCAATTTCATACGTAGTTTTGCATCGCGTCGCTACCTGTCTCGTACCATTACTCACGTGGGGCTACGAGATATCTTCCACCGTTTTGTTTTTTCATTTTCCCTGAGTTTATCCTGTAACGTATGAAAAATTCCAATTTTGTACACAAATAATACACCTGCTTAGATTTGAGTATTTTGTTTTCTGGTAATTTTATTTAGTGAAAGGAAAAAAAGAAACGTTTTATGGCTTTGGAGCCGTAGAAAAAATAATGAATACAGAAAAGAATTTGACATTCACATTCATACCTAAGGTTTCTACTTAATAAGAGGAAATTGTGTGGTTTTGTTTGCTATGTGTGTCAGAGCTGTGGAATAGGGTACCGGACTGGGTCAAAATACACCATCGTAATTAGTACGTTAGCTAGATCATGGAAAAATATAGGACACGTATTTTTTGTTTTTCCAAAATACTAAAAATCGACAAAGATATAGAACATCAAACTTCGAGAGTGGGGGTCGCGACGTCACTCGTGAGTAAAAATCGTAGGCACGAGTGACGTCACGCGTAACTTCGAAGCGTTGTATCTTCGTCATTTTTTGTTTGTGAAACAAAAGAAAAAATACGTGTACAATATTTTTTAGCAATCTAACTGACGGACTAATTAGTTTTTTTGAGGATTGTACCCTATTCTCAGTAGTTAAATAAATGTTTATTTCTCAATCATCAGACAGTAAATAAAAAAGAAAAGCCGAGTATCAGGCTGAGTGTCGTAATCCTCAGAGTGGCCTAAGTCCTGTTGCTTAGTGTATCCTACAAATATTATAACAGCGAAAGTTTGGATGTTTGTTACTCAGTCACGTCGCGTCGGACCGTTTGAACGAATCGAGTTTAAATTTGGAACACAGTCTCTACGATTGAGATTTTTTTGACCGACTTCAAGAGGTCTAAATTCGATAGTTTAAAAATTTATTTTTATGTGTTCGCGGATAACTTCATCATTTATGATTGTTCAGAGGTAGTCTCACATACATTTTAGTGAAATCGCTGGAGTTTTTTTTGTAATATGAACAATATAAACATAGGGACATCGATGAAGTCCATTGTTTTAGTTTTTCTAACTTGAAAAACGAAACAAGTTATTCAGAGTAAAATATTTTTTAAACTATTTTTTTTTATGATTCAATCACAGTTCAGTTTGCTGTTTTCAGAAGTAGTTTAGTATTCAGTAGCTCTAGAGAATATTCGTTACTTTTTTTTTCAGTAGTAGTTTGGTATTCAGTAGCTCTAGAGATAATTTTTACCTCTTTTTTTTCACCTAGTAGTTTAGTATTCAGTAGCACTAGAGATTTTTTTTCCTTTTTTTTTCGATAGTAGTTTGGTATCCAGTAGCTTTAGCTCTAGAGAACGTTTTTTTCTTTTTTTTTCGTCCATTTTATGGCATTATTCATTCAGGTATAAAGTTTGTTCAGTAAACAGGCGACGTAGTACTAATGTAGACAGACAGGCTTTTAAGCGCAGGCTTTTAGCTGCGTCTTCGAACTATCTTCAGTACGCTCCGTGTTTTATAATAAAGTTTCATAATTTATCGGAAAACTTATGAATTGTATTAATTGAGAATGTGAACTTTTATTTTATTAGTGTAAAATTACTCAACTTTTATGAGCAAAACTTAAACATTGAGATGCAGTTTTACGAATTTGTAGGGCATGGAGATAAGTTATCTGATGATTTAGACTCTTCTTGTTCCAATAGCTGTATACCACTGTGATATTATGGTCAGGCATATTTGTGACCATCAGAGACATGTACTGTTAATCTCGTAACTATACTTAAAAAAAATACAGTAGCGCGCAGCTATTGGAACAAAAAGAGTACAAATCAATTATTACCAGAGAAATAAGATGAGAGAGACGAGACGTACTTCTTAGCATTCCATGGATTCACCGTGCGGGTGCCGGGTCCATCGTGTGGCAGAGAGAGAAATCTCGAATAGACCCCAAGACTTGTGACTCGGGCTGTAGGTTTAAAAGGGGCCCCTTACATTGACGTACGTCAACACTCACCTTCACTACTCGTATTTCTCTCCCTGCCCAGCCAAATCCGATATGATCCTACTAGTGCAGCTTTAGATACTCGTTCTAGTATAGAACTTACTGCACTTCTGGACAATCCAAGGTCTTTAAGCAGGTTATAGAGAGATTTTGCTGGTATACCTCTCGCTCCTACTTCTACAGCGTATAAATTAACTACATAGCCATTTTTTGTTAATTCATTTTGTAGGTCGTAATACTTATTTTGTTTCATCACGTGGTCTTTAGGTATATTAGTTTCCCACGGTACGGTAAGTTCTACCAGGACTATGCGTTTCGTAGCCCTAGAAAAAAGGAAAATGTCCGGTCTGGATGACGAAACACCCACATCCTCTGGGATTTTGTAGTGCTTTTCATACGTGTCCATTAAAATTGTCCAATCAGGTGCTGAACCCAGGATTGAGTAAGGCTTGTTCTTGGAGTTTGAAGTTGAGCCCTCTTTTACAAAGTTAATTTGTCTTTTGTTCATCGTCAATCCCTTTTGGGCTCTAGCTACCGAAAGGCTTACGGCTTCACGTATGATTTCAAGTACTCTGTCATGGCGCTGTGAGTAATGACCCCTATTAAGGAGCACCTTGCATCCCACCAATATGTGCCTTGCTGTACATATCGCCTCACCACAAGTATAGCAACATTTTTCAGAGGCTTTTCCCCACCTTACCAAGTTACTCTGGTCAGGGAGGGTCATTTGGAAAGCGTTCAGATAAAATTTTAATAAGGCAGGAGACCAGTCATATAGCAAGGTGCGCCACTTTAGAGCTAATGGGATACAAAACTCACCTATGGTTAACCACTCACTTTGCATTTCTAAATTCATAGCGTGCACCTTGTAACTATCATTTTCGTCTTGTTGTAGAAAGGTTTTTACCATGTCTCGGTCTTCCCTTTTCTTTCTCGCACCCAACCCAGCTGTATTTACTTGCGCACCTGCCATAAATTGTTTGTGGAATTGAAGTCTAGATTCAAGGTCCGAAGCGCTTTTGTCTTTTGGGAGAGATGCGATTAATTCGTCTTTCGACTTTCCCAAAACATGCGTTTTTGTAACTCTTAGGTGTTTGTAGAGTTCGGATGGTTTTTTTAGTTTCAGGCCAAAACTATTGTGATCCCTAAATAGAGTAGAAGGATCAGCCGGATGTGCCAATCCAAACCATGACTTCAATATCTTTATGACATTAGCATCTAATTTTGCGAGGAGGGTTTTACCGATGTCATATACTAGGAAAGGCCAAGTGAGACGTGATGTGAGATAGTTGTCATATATCCATGCTTTTTTGATATTGCTGATAGGCTGTTGGTCTACCTTACTGAGGTCATTCATGAAATTTCCAACAACTACCTCTAATGATGGTGTACGTCCTTTGTAGTCTATCTTTCTACCAAGAAATTTGAAAGGCACTGCCTCTGCTATTGTGGCAACTCTTTGGCCACTTATGGAGAGTCCCGGATCGTAAGAAGTATATTTGGTATCTCGTCTACCCAGACATAAACAATGACATTTACTTGGTTTTGCCCTCATTCCCTCCGTCCATGTACAGAACTCATCAACATCATTCAACAATTGTTGACACTGTTTGGGATTTCGTGTAAGTATTGCAAGGTCGTCCGCAAAGGCTAAAATTGACTCAGTGTACTTATTGTTGATTTTAAACCGGTAGCCCCATTTCTTCTCACGGGATATTAATTTATCTACTAGAATATTTATAACTATATTAAATACTATTGGTGATAAGCAGCACCCTTGGAATAGTCCCACATTATATTTAAGTGGTTTTGAGTATTCTTTGTTTACTGCTATAACAAATTTTAAGTGATTATAATATGAATTAATTATGTCAATAATTACAGCAGGAAAGTTAGCAGGATATTATCTCTATAATCAGTAATTTCGTTGAAAACATCGCCGTTCAAACCAGAACACAGTGATGTTTGCACATTACTGCTTAACAACTGGCAAAGGTGTGATACTTTCTCAGGCGGACTCTGCAAAGGGTATGTATATTTGCATCGGCTGTACAAATTTGAATAAAATTTGATACATGCATAATAAATAAAAAACTACCCGGGTTATATAGGTTACTTTTTTAATACGCTAAAGTCAGTTATTGTTATACCGCAAACTAAAACGTTGTTAAAATATTCTATCTGTAATCCAATCACAAAGCAATCGAAGCTTTAACAAGCTCATAAGCATAATAGTATCAGAATCACGTATAGAAAATCCCATGGAAATCCGACGGGTGCGGGTTTGGGCTGATACGTGACTTGTAGATAATGTATGGAGATATTTGCATTAAGGCTGTGGTATATCGATTTGTTTCTTTATACAATTTGATTATTTTGTTGTCTGGTAATTTTACTTAGTACATGAAAAAGAAATATTTCATTTCCTGAAAAATTTTAGGATACTTCTTGTGTGCAATTGCATCATCACTTTCTTGTTTATTTTCTTCTCAAAATATTGAAAAATTCTTAAATACGCCGTTATAAAACATTTGTTTATTGGAAAAAAAACTGATTTTATTTTTCGTTTACGTTTAATAGGCAATAGACTACAGGAACAAAATGTATGGGTCAAATGACCCCCCCACTTCAACTGAACTCAGTTGGACAGCTAACAAGTGACGGCATAGTGCTGAATCCTATTACTTTATACCCTTCTATCATCCTACATAGGTCTCCTGGTGGTTCATTTGACCCATACATTTTGTTCACGGGCCTGTCGTCTACAACATTATCTGCTCTCATTGTATCTCTTTGTATAAATAACACCTCCGGATTCGTTTGATTTACTGACCTAATATTCAGATCAGATGGCTGGTCTATGGCCGGTGACTTTATCACGTGATATGACAGGTGATTTTCAAATGTTATGGATGAATTTAACCGGCTTTGCTGCTATTCTCTGCATTGAAATTGTAGCATGAATAGCATAAGCAGGTCACTACATGTTCCCACAGTTGAGATTCAAAGCCTTCTCTCGCACGAAGAGAGCTATGTAAGGTAAGAGTTACGTAATCTTTGATTATTTACTGTTAAATAATCAAAGGCCTTAATCTACTACGTTGACCCTATGCAGGTTAGTGGATTATTTATTTATTTTCACAACTAAAACGATTTACAAAATCAATTACATTAGTTGACAGCTTTTCATAGGAAAACATATTACCAAAAATTATTATAACATGTTATCAAAGAAGGTTTAACAATATTGAAAATATTGAAAAGTCCAACAAGTTATCATTAATAAGCGTCAAGTCTTGCACTTATAATTATTGGACCTCAAGGTCATGTCATATTACAGCAAAAATTAAAATAAATTAAATTTACATGTCAAAAATATACAAAAATGTAAAAAATAAAATAGTTAAACAATGTCAACATTTATAAAACATTCAAATATAGCTCATCATTCTCAGTAATCCTGCAAGCCCTCGCCTCACAGTACTTCAAACACTCCGACAATATATTCTTCCAATCATCCGCAAACACGTCACAATCATGTGCCTTGACCAGGAGACCATTAAAGCTAGTAAGAGTGCAATGAATGGGGGGCTGGCCGTGCGCTATGGTTCTTGCAGGAGGGACAGAGAATAGCGGGTGCCGCCCGCGGCGAGGAAAACTACCCGGATCCGGAACGAATAGCCGGGAAAACTTATTCAGCATGTTCGGTGCATCAATCCTGCTATGAAGAATCTTACACATCATGACCATTTGATTACATTGCCGTCGGACTTCCAAGGAGTTGTACCCCAAACAGCCTAAGAGAAAGCCAGTTGGGTACATATAGGGGTAGTAACCAAATCTCTGCTTGTACAAAAAACGAAGGAATGCTTTTTGCACTTTATCTATCATACTTGTGTAAGATTCCTCATGCGGACTCCATACACTAGAACCAGCTTCCAGCTTACTCCGGACAAGAGCTTCGAATAGTAATTGAGTTACGCGGGTTCCTTTAAAGTCTTTACAATTTCTCAAGATAAATCCAAGTCTTTTATATATTATGATTCCGCTGCAACTGTAGCTATATGTTCGTTAAAAGTTAACTTACGATCAAAGACGATACCCAAATCCTTAACACTTGTAGACCGATCTATTTCGTGAGATTCCAAGAAGTATTTATGTTCAATTGGGTTGCGTTTTCTCCCATACGTCATAGCGTGACATTTTTGTGGATTGAACTCCATTTCACTTAGATCACTCCAATTATGAACCGCGTTTACGTCCTCCTGCAAGAGCAGGCAGTCGTTTTGAGACTTTATTTCGATGGCAAGTTTCAAATTGTCAGCATATAATAAACATTTTGAGTGCTTAACTACTGTAGGGAGATCATTTATCAAAAAGATAAATAGAAGAGGCCCAAAAATGGATCCCTGACTCACTCCTGAGCGCGTGTAATAAGGAGGCGAATCATACATACCCAACCTAACGAACTGCTTTCGGTCTTTCAGGTAATTAGCGATGAACTTAAGCAATCCTGGGGCGAATCCCAATTCATTTAATTTTAGAAGTAGTACGTCGTTATTGACTTTGTCAAAAGCTTTGCGGAAATCAAAATAAAGTACATCTACTTGATTGCCTCTATCTAAACATTCCGCTATAAAGTCTGTCATCTCTAATAAATTTGTCTCGACAGACCGTTTTTTCCTGAAACCATGTTGCTCGTTGGCTAAGTACTGCTCAACCTGTCTGTATACTTCCTGATGTAAAATTCTTTCGAAAACTTTTGCCGGTGTTGACAAGATTGCAATGGGTCTATAGTCTTCAACAGATTGTCTACTTGATGTTTTAGGAATGGGCGTAACTCTTGACAGCTTCCATTGTGCCGGATAGATTGCTTTAGTTAAGGTCAGGTTGTAAATATAGCAAAGTGGCTGAGCTAAAAATTTGATGCCAAGTTTCAAGAACCACGAAGGTATGCAATCTGGTCCAATCGAGCAGCCGGACTTTAAAAGTCTTACGCTGGAGACAACCTCCCCAGGCAATATTTTAGACAAACTCACGCTTTTGCTGTTCAGAGTCCCCTCAGTCTGAGCTATCCGCTCTGCATCTAATTTGGGAACCTCTGGCAAGAAAACACTAGCAAAATACTGAGCAAAAGCTTCAGAGGCCAGAGGAACTCCACTAACAGTTTCGCCATTATAATTAAAGTTAGATTCAAAACCACCCTTAGAGCGCAAGCTTTTAACGTGCTCCCAAAATCTCTTGGGGTTTTTAGATAGATTCTGTTCAATGGTTTTAAGGTGAGATTCATGGGCAGACACGATTCGTACCCTCAATGATGCCCTGAGATCAGAGAAAGCTTTATAAATATGGTTCTGGTGTACCATGAAGTTTCCAGAATCGATGCAGCTTTAATTTATGTTTAATGTCCTGAAATATCCCGCCTGTAAACCAAACGGGATATCGGTAAACTGTCTTTTTCCGCCGTTTTTTAGGCACGCAAGTATCAAACAACTTATAAATTATGCTATAGAATTTATCCGTGCAGAGTTGCACATCGTCACATTGAAGTACGTCTTCCCAAGATGTTTCAGATAGTAGATGAAACAGGAGATTTAAGTCAGCTTTATTGAAATTCCAGTCTTTACTGGAATCGATATTACTGGGATCAATTGAGTGAGAATCGCGACTCGCCTCCATCATTATTCCCACGTCAAGAGGAGGGTGGTATCGATCAGCCAACACAAACCCATCAACACACTGAACACGCACCTCACGCACCTCAGTGCTCTCCCGTACCAAGACAACATCCAACATTCCTCCATACGAATTCATCACATCATTTCTTTCAGACAGGTTACAAAAGGACTTAAAATAACCGTAATAATTACGTATAGTGTTGGATGCACTATTAAGGTTAAGATCACCTAGAATGACAACATGTCCTTTGAGCGTATTAACAACACTCTCCACTTTGCAAAACCAACACATGTAGTCACTATCTTTAGCTCGAGGATGGATGTACACAACACAAACAAAAATAGTCCGTCCATTCCATGAAAAACTTGACCACAGATCCTCACCAGCAGCCGTTTCCAATGGAGTATGTCAACGCAGTGCTATAGGCGCACGGGCAGCAAGAAGCACCCCACCACACGGCGTCTGCCGGTCACGTCGCAAAATGGTCCACCCTTCATTCACAACTTCGGCGTCTACCACTGACTGATCAAGAAAAGTTTCTGTGGCCGCCACAATATGATGTTCTGCGAGAGTCAAACCATTTCTCCAAGTTTTAAGCTTAGACTTTAGTCCCCTCACATTTTGATAGTAAATACTAAAGCAGCTGAGATCAGTTTTTCCGTTTTGACTTATCCGCTCCGATTCCAGGATTCCGAAAGGGCTGCGGATTCAAGGATACCCGAGCTGCCAAGCTTGGTGACGCATGCAAATGTTGAAAGGAATCCAGATTTTTAGCTGATGCCTTCGGTTTTAGGTTGACCCAGGACTTAATTCTCGCATTAAGAGGCCAGACATCGACCGATAGGCATTTCTCGTAGTACTCCAAAGGGACTCTTATCTTATAAGATTTGTAGCTTCCCTTTGGCTTGAGCTCCTCCACAGTCATGAAGCCGACGGACATAGTAGCTGTAGGTAATCGCGCACTTCCTCAACGCCAGATGCCATGTTCCACAGATGAATACATTTTCTCACTTCTATTGCTCTGAGAGCAGTCACTGTGGAATTAGCCGTACCACGCTTTGAGATGCGAAGGCGATTCTTCTTGGCGACAACAGTCCAGTCACGTTCCTGGTGATCCAATTGCAGGTCCCCGATGGTATCAACATCATCAGCAACGTTAAGGTTGCTCAAGTTTTTGTTTTCGATTCTTGCGCTTGCTTGTGCATCCTCAGGTGCGCGCACACGAGGTGTCAAGGTTACAACAGGCACCGGTGGCCGGAACTGTGGGGAAGTCAGTATTACAGACTGTGCTGACGTTTGCTGGGTCCCTAGTTCCAGATCAGCAGACTGCTTATCTGGAACTGTGGATGATGAATGATCTCGATTTTTAGTCGTCTATTTTCGTTGGCTTGTTTTAACCGACTTCCAATAATAAGGAGGAGGTCATCAGTTCGACCACCTTTTTTAGGGTTCCGTAAAACGTAAAAACGGAACCCTTATAGATTCGTCATGTCTGTCTGTCTGTCTGTCCGACAGACAGACAGACCGCATTAAGATTTGAACAAAACAAATTAAAAAAAAGAATAATTAGGGTTGCCCCCCATACTGAGAACTGAAACTCAAAAATTTTTTTTTCATCAAATCTGCACGTGTGGGGTGTCTATCGATAGGTCTTCAAAAATGATGTTGAGCTTTCTAAAATCATTTTCGTCTACACTGAATAATTTGCGCGAGACACACTTCCAAAGTGGTAAAATTTGTGTCCCCCCCCCCCTTTAACTTCTAAAGTAAGAGAATTAAAAATCTAAAAAAAATATATGATGTACATTACCATGTAAACTACCAACGAAAATTAGTTTGAACTCGATCTGATGAGTAGTTTTTTTTAGGACGTCATAAACACACTATTATTAAAACTTCGATCAAAGTTACAAGGAACTACAAGAACTATGTGTACTATGTATATTATGTTACTTGCTGCAACGGAACCCTTCATGGGCGAGTCCAACTCGCACTTGGCCACTTTATTTATGTATGTTACCTGATTTCTCGAATACGCCCGAACCGATTTTAAATTTTATTTTTATGATCGGATGCTTTACGAATAGCCCCATATAAATTTTGACAAAATCGGTGTAGTGGTTTTTGAAATATGAACTAAATTTGCCTACAATTTTGTCTGGATGACATTGTTGTAGCTTTCAAAGAAGTTATGAAATTCGATCCTGTCAACACGAAATTGTGTAAATCCGTGTTATGAAAAGTTGTTTTGCACTAAAAAGGGTAAAATACACTATTTTTACACAAAAATTAAACCGACTTCAAAACCACAAATAAACACTTAAAATCAAAAAAATCAGTTAATTTCATTATTATAAGCGATACTCATTAATCTATTTGAAGTCGGTGGCAGCCAAGCCTTACAGGTATTAGATACTACTTACATATGCCTACTTACTACGTAGTACGTACATAGTATCTATCTACTAGCGTTTTGACTTGACTGGCGCCGACTTCAATTAGATGAATGAGTATCGCTTATAATAATGAAATTGACTTATTGTTTGCTTTTGAGTGTCTTATTTGTAGTTTTGATGTCGTGTTTAATTAATAAATCGTATGATAGACCAATAATATAACCATTTGTAACGGAATCCAAAGAGTACAAGTACAGACTGTGCCATAACATGCTTGGTACATACGCATGGCATAAATCCAGCCATTCAGTGGCACTTACGCCGCGGCCGACCATGCATAATGTCATGCATAATACAACTTACGCTTAACTGCCGGTCATTTAGGACCGAGGTCCACGCGACACACGGTCCAGTTAAATAACTAACTTATGAATAACTAAAAGCGCTTCGTGATGTACCTGTTCCCGTAACTTTGTCGATGTAAATAGTATTAGGGCGCCTTCACATTAGGTCGTAAGCAGCGCGGTAGTAGCAGCGCGACAGTCGCGCTGTTCACAGGCGGCAAGCTTCTATACTAAATAGAGCTGCGTGACAGCCACGCGGCAGCCGCGCAACACGTAATCACAAGCAAGTTGCGTGGCTGTATTTGCTGCATTGTAAGTTACGGCTGGTCTAGTCGGGAGAACGGCGCCTGCCGATCCGGAGACCCCGGGTTCAAACCCCACACGCACCACTGTCTTTTCGAAGTCATGTGCGTAACGCCGCTAACTTAAAACGGTGAAGGAAAACATCGTGAGGAAACCGACATGTACCTAGAATCTTTCGAAGTCATGTGTCATCCGCCAACCCGCACTGGGCCAGCGTGGTGGATTATGGCCTTGGTTCTCTCCTTGCGAGATAAGGCCCCGAGTCCCAGCAGTGGGAACGTTTAGTGTGCTGTTGATGATGATGATTTGTAATGAGAAGGTATCAGCTGCATGCTGTCGCGCTGCTTGCGACCTAATGTGAAGGTGCCCTTAGCTGTGTGAGGATAACCTGTTTCAAATTTCAACCCGATCCTTTTAGATACACTTTTGAGAGTGCAGCTGACCTGCATGAGCTAATACCACCTTGCCCTTATTTCTATCGGACTGTTGGTAGCTAGAAAAAACTACATCGTTTCATGGTTGATTTTTCAAATACACAAGCGAATACTTGTTACAAAAGTATGGCCAAACCTCTTCGTCCGAGTCTTTGAAACCCCAACCTAGAAACGTTGGGCTTCTTCTTCAAACTACAAGCAGCCCGAGAGAAAAAAGGCCAAGGTAGTATTAGATCATGCAGATCAGTCGCACACTCACCGAACCGTATCCTATAAAAACCGAAAACCAGCAATTTTGGGGCGATGTTCCAGACATTGGTTTATCAACACCTGCAACATCAGAGCTTTAGACGATGTTTTGTTGACTTGGAAATTTTCCATGTTCTAATCCCAAGCGAAAGCCCAAAAGCTATCTGCAAAAAGTCTTATCACTACGAAATGCTTGGCACTACGCCTGTTTTCCCCAGACCCTGTTTTTTTCTATCGGAATGCTCGTAGCTCGAAAAAACAACAGCGTTTCATGGTTGATGTTCCAAAGACACGAACGAAGAGATTTGACTCTACCTTTGTGATAAGAACGTCTAGGCTGTGGAATGGGTTGCCTGAGTGGGTTTTCCCTGTTGGTTACAATCTTTGTGTCTTCAAATCGAGAGTGAATCGGTTTCTTCTAGGTAAACACGCCCCATCGTAGACCGCATCGTCGCTTAACATCAGGCGAGATGGCGGTCAAGTGTAAGCCTATAAAAGTAAAAAAAAAAAAAAGACCCGTGTGTTCGATGCCATCGACAAAAGACAAGACTAGAATGTTCCAACACTGCGTGTACCGATGGAAGTTACCCTGAACATTTAACTTTGACTAAATAAAGGTAAAGTTGGATTTTGGCATAAATTAAAACTTATGAAGATTGCCCTTTGGGGTGCTGTAGTTAAATGGAACGCGTTACAGTTTGAAGCACTTTTGTAGGTGTAATTATGTTTAGTGCGCCCTAGGTTTGCCTAGTTTAGTTTTTAACCGACTTCAAAAAAGGAGGGGGTACTTAATTCGGTTGTATGTTTTTGAAGTGAAAACATTTTTTAGACAGACAGATTTTTCGTGGGCTGTGAATTGAATTCTGGCGTCACGCTCGGGAATGAAAAGAAATTTTCAGGTGAACTCGGGACCATGGCCATTGGGTGACGCATGCGAGACGATACGAATTGCTGACGCAGTTTTAGATAGCCATGGTCATAGCCACGCCCTCCGATCACCCGAGTAGTTTCCAAAGTGAACTATCAAATTCTGAGTTATAAGTTTTCACTTCTCTACACAACCAAAAATTGTCAGTCAGTTCCAACGACCGCAAATTTTCGAAGTGACAACTTCTTTAGGCGCGCCTAGACAAATTTTTCGTGGGCTGTGAATTGAATTCATTCGTCACGCTCGGGTATGATAATAAAGCTTCGGGTTAACTCGGGACCATGGCTATAGGCCATCTAAAAATACCTCAGCCAATGGGAAATGCTGAAAGGGCGTGGATAGGCCATCATGGCATGGCCATCTAGAAACGCATCAGCCAATGGGAAATGCTGACGCATTTCTAGATGGCCACGCCAAGATGGCGAGGCCATGCCCTCCGGTTACACCCGTGTAGTTTCCAAGGTAAGCTATCAAATTCTGAGTTATAAGTTTTCACTTCTATCGGCAGTTCCTATGACTGCCAATTTTTTTTTGTACTTCTATTTTACGTGATAGCGCCGCCAATTATGAATAGTTCAGAGATATCACAATTATATTTTTTTTATTAAAACCGGTGTAGTAGGTTTTGAAACATCAACGAAAAATGAACAAAATTGCGTATGGAAAACGTTTGAAATTTAGTTGAGTTAATTAAAGTTCAGATTGAAATCTGTATTTATTTTTTGCGGAGAAAATAAATTATTGTCTAAAGTGTTCTAAAGATAAAACAAGCATGTATGTATGTATATAAGCAGTCTACTTACTGTATATTCCGCTACTGGGACTCAGGGCCTTCTCTTGCAAGGATAGTCAAGACCATAATCCACCACGCTGCCCCAGTGTGGATTAGTGAATGACGCATGACTTCGAAAGATTCTAGGTACATTTCAGTTTTCTTCACCATTTTAAAGGTACCGGTATTTTTTATTTTTTTTATTTGGCTTTGTATTGATAATTTACAATAATACATTGCTTCTTAAATTAATTATTCTTAATCTAATAGGTATAGTTAAATGTATTTATCATTAAAACAAAAACACAATATGCAATTTACTTTTAAAATATTTTGTTTTGCTTAACCATGTGTAGGGGTATTATTAATAACGTAACTACAATAATTTAATTGAAAACGAGAGTCAGGTACGCTCGGTATCTCCATTAATAATTTTATTTTGCTTAACTTTGAAGTTAATGAGATTGTGACCAAATATGTCTATTTCCGAACAACTCTGAAACTCGTTCACGAGTCTACTTAACCTAGGTGGGTGAGGTGAGAAACAGGTGAGTTTGCACCAAGTACTGTTCTTCTAAATATAGGTGCGAACGGAGTAATTGGCATTCTTGGATATGTATATGGAACTCTAAGTTTGAATTTAGAAAGGAGGTATTACGCACATGACGTCAAAAATACAGTGGTTCGGATTCGAACCAACATCTCGGGATTGACAGTCGCCGTTCTTCCGACTATACCAGCTGTAACTTATTACTAAACTACAGCTTACTAATAATAATAAAAACGTTTATTTGAACAAATGCTTTTGATAAAATACCGAGAATAGGCTAAAAGCTAGAAACAGGTTTGTTTTTAGTCGGTAATCAATTCATTGCACAATGAGAATGTCGATGTGAATGGTGACTATAATGATAGTTGTCCAATACATAATAAGTTAATAATAAGATATTATTACAACGTAACAAATATTATAAGTGTGTTAATATTTGATTTTTTGGATATCATGAACAATGTTTGATGAGGCGAAATAATTAGACATTACCTATGTACTTAGGTTGGTAGCACTGTTACGAAACAATGGAAGTAATATAATATTATACTTAAACTAGCGGCCCGTTCCGGCTTTGCTCGGATCATAACCTAGACACTGTCTGCAGCGCCATCTGCCGGGCTTATTTGTGAATCTAAACCATCCTCGAATCCACTTGTAGACTCACAAAAAAACATTCAAATCGGTCCCGCCGTTTAGGAGGAGTTCACTGTCACATGATTAAATTACTAAAAAGGGTTTTAAAAAATAGGGGTTGGTGATAAAAGAGTAAAAATTTAGCGTTGTTTGTATTTTTTAATGCTACAAAGAAAAACAAAAAAAAATGTTCAAAAAGTTAAAAAAAAAATTAAGGGATGAACAACCCTTATCACTTACGGGTATGAAAAATATATAGTAGCCGATTCTCAGACCTACTGAATATGCATTTAAAATTTGGTAAAAAACAGTAAAGCCGTTTCGGAGGAGTAAGGTAACCAACACTGTGACACGAGAATTGTATAATATATAAGATTACTACGTGAATAATACCAATGACATAATATAACAAAGGTGCCGATCAAAATACATTGTGCAGGTACTTTTCATGTATGTAGGGACTTTGTGTCTGTTTTTCTGCATATTACTTGAACTGCTGGCGATAAAAATTCAATTTGACGCCAGCAATGAATTTTATTGACGCGACCGTATTAATTAAATTGGAGCCAAATTTGTAACGAAATTGAATATTATTTAAGACTATGCTTTACGGGCGGTTTTGGTCACAAAATCAGTTAACTTTTGTGTAAGGGACCTACATATATTCCAATAAACGTTGCATGTTTTTTTTTCTTGATATTATTTATTATTATTTTTCGTATTAAGAGTATTTATAACACATTTGCTCGTAAAGGTTCTCTTATTGCACCAATTTCTGTATCATAATGTATCTCATTACGTACTTGTGCGGTAATGTATAATGTAATAGAGTAAGATCCCAGAGCTCCCAGACGTCACCTATTTTCTGATGAATGAAATGTGGACGATTGAGTAGAGTTAGTAAGTACTAAGAACACATGCTTACTCGCTAACTTGCTTAGATGGGCAATTTTAAGATATGGGGTAATGAAGATACACACAAACATTACTTACTTCACGTATTTTATAATGTGTGATTTTCACGTATGTTGTAGGCAATATGCTTAAAAACAAGGTCCCAATACTCCCAGACACTTTCCGTCGGCCGTTTTGCTTAACAACTCCAAAATAATAATTTAACTTCACTTAAGTTCTCATGCTCCATTTGTAAATATGTTCGTCAGACAACTATTTTAAAGCTTTTTCCAATAAGACAGATCAATCTAAGGGGCCAATCATCCCCTAAACTTGCTACATTGCTAAATTTGCTTGCTACATTTGCTACAATATCTACATAAACAAACACACATGCAGATTTTGTTATTCGTAATGTCAAAGAGAATAATGCAACCCGATTTTATGAAGTTTTTATTGAAAATATTAAAACAAGGCGGTAACTGAGTTTTATGTTTATTTTATTATTGATCACAAAGAAGAGATAACTTTGAAGGTGTAATCGCTATGCGAAATTTCAGTACTAATAAATGTTTAATTAATATTTAAGGGAAGATACGACTGTGCTGCCTTGTAAACAACTGTACTATATAGGGGAGTATTCAACAAACTTTTGTACAACTGTATGATTCGAAATTTCCGATTAACTGTCCATATTTGTGTTGAAAAAAAAAACAATGGAAAAAGTTAGTTTGTTGTGAGTTTTTTTTTCATTTAATTAACAAAGTAGGTACTTACAATTATTGTTTTACGCGACGCGTGATCAATATGCGGGCGTTTATTTTGTCCAACGTACAAGCATTTCCATTCAGCGTGGCAATGTCGCCAGCATGCTAGACACGCTTCCGAATGATAATTGGCTTAAGCATCTTGATTGTCTTTAAGCTTTCATTGGTCTATGGATGATTCGGATGTGCTCAATTTAAGTAGTAAGGAATGTAGCGTAGTGTGGTTTTCATTGTATTTTAGTTTTGTCAATAAAAAAGGCCCAATTTTCACGGAGCGGTTTCCAACCGCGCCCGCGGTGGGCGACGGTTTTGTTTCAATACTCACGAGACCGCAGGTTGTACACCGCGTCGTGAGTTTTGAATTCAATTTTACAAACAAATCTGCCGCGCCCGCGCGCGGACGCGGTTGGCAACCGCGCCGTGAAAACCGGCTCTTTTGAGACGGTTTTAAAAAAAAAGGTTTTTAATAATTATTTGCAGTTTTTAATTGTAAGGAATACAATAATTATTATCTTAGATTTTCTATGTGTGCGTTTTTAACAATGCCTTGAAACTCAGTACATTGTTTTCTTTTAAAGAGTTATAATTATATAGTACCATTTTTCGATTAAATTTTAAATGGGAAATTAGTGTAAGCATTTATGTATGAACAAACACCTTCCTAACCTACCTACCCTGCGGTTTAACCCGTTCCCGTTCCCGTCTCTTTTCGGGATAAAAAGTAATAGGCTACTTTCAGACGTGTTCTTCCAGACTATAATCTTTCTATGTTTCGAATTTCAGCCCGATCCGTTCATACGTTGCGACGTGAAAGAGTAACCCATCCATCAATGCATACCTACAAACTTTCACGTTTATAAAATTAGTAGATATTTAATAATGTTAGTACCTATAAGGATATAAATAAATAAATAAATAATAAATAAATATTGGTATGAAAACTAACGTGGTTATTACACATTTTCAAACTAGTGCTAATCGAGCTGCGAACATGCGCGCGCACTCGCCTTGAAGAAGATCGCCAGACGCGATCGAAACTCGAGTCGGACTGTTCTGACTATTTTATACGTGAGTTACCCGTGTATTTGTTTTAAAATAAATATTGGTGGACATCACACACAACACCATCTGACCCCAAACTAAGCCAAGCTTGTACTATAGGGGCCAGATACCTGATATAATACTTATATAATTTTAAATACATACGTATTATACATAGAAACACCCAGACACAGTGCAAACTTTTGGATTCATCACACAAATATTTGCACAGGGTGAGAATCGAACCCACGACCCTCGGCTTCGCAGGCAGAGCTACTACCCACTAAGCAACGATGCCAGCAAAATTATCGTATCAACAGAAGTAGGTAAATTATAATGAAAATGAAAACTACATTACATACTAATTCAATACTCATTTAGATTCAGTTTATGGGAAACCACGAAACATTATTATTTATAATATAAATTAGTAAATTACCTATTTTATAGTGATAGTAGCGTTTAGTTACACAATCGTGAGGTGTTAGGTTCAGATCCCGCCTGCACCTCGGAGATTTTCTAAATACAGAAGTAGTTAGAAGTTTATATTCACCACTGGATGTAACGGTGCAGGAAAACATCGTGAGGAAACCGGCGTGGTACAAAGAAAAACATCTTTCGAGAGCATTGTGTCATCCACCTATCTGATTTTGATCACCTTGGTGAATTATGGCCTCTGTTTATGTTAGAGAAAGAAATGATGGCCTCTGTTTATGTGAGAGACAGCTCCAAGTCCCAGCCGTAGGAATGTGTGTTGTGAGTATTGGAATCACAGAAATCTAAATAATACCTTATTATTTAGAGTTCTCTAATTGGAATGCTACTGTTTATGCTATGCTTTATGATATTTAAATTTAGTATGATAATTTAATTACTCACACAGAGGTAATTAAATTACTTACCTATAATGTCGGTCACAACTAACAATTAATCAATGTGCAATTACGAGTAAATTAGTCATTTTAATTAAATAACGATATCAATTATAGCCACTATACAGCTTTAAATATTTTATATTAACTGTCAGCATAAATATGCGTAATAATCAGCCCACTGAATATTCCCGCTGCCAATAATGAGAGCATGCCAAGAATGGAAGAAGAATGAGTATTCTCGCATAGAGCGATAACTAAGGCGATAAACATGACGCTGGTCCAGTGCGGGTTGGTAAATGACGCGTAACATCGATGTTTTTTTTACGTTTATGGTGGTTTCCTCACGATCTTTTCACTTGAACAGAAGCTTGCAGGGTACCGGACTGGGTCAAAAACACACCATCCTAATTAGTCCGTCAGCTAGATCATGGAAAAATATTGGACACGTATTTTTTGTTTTTCATTATATTAAAAATCGTCAAAGATATAGACCATCAAACTTCGAGAGTGTGGGGTCGCGACGTCACTCGTGAGTAAAAATCGTACTCACAAGTGACGTCACACGAAACTTCGAAGCGCTGTATCTTCGTCATTGTTTGTTTGTGAAACAAACGAAAAAATACGTGTACAATATTTTTTGGCAATCTAACTAACGGGCTACTTAGTTTTTTTGAGGATTGTACCCTATTTGTTTTTTCAACAAACCAGTAAACAAAATGTAAACTAAATTTACAAGGAACCGCACAAAAAGTTTTTTTACCATTAATCTTATAAAGAACTGGATATGAAACATATTATGTTTTAGGTTCATCCCGGCTTGCCCGTAGTACACAATGTAGCCTATAGCACTCAGGGATGCGTACATATCCAACGGTGTTTTTTTTAAATCGGCATAAATCAGTTCTTTTTTTTTACATAACGAGTGATGAGACGATTAGGACATGTGCCTGATGGTAAGTAACATGCCTGCCACATAACAGCGCAGTGACACGCAGCTGTTGGAACATGAAAGTCCAAATCATTACCTAGCACTGCACTGCGCTCGTCACCCAGAGATCTAAGATATTATAATATGTCTAAGCCCTGTAATTTCTCTGGAAACATTGCCCTTCAAACTGAAACACAGTAACGCTTACACATTACAGCTTGGCGGTAGAATAACTGGCAAAGGTGTGGTACTTCCCAAGGTGGACTCTGCCAAGAGTCCTACCTCTACAAAAGTATCTGAAGTTCAAACAAAGAGCTCTTCAGCTTTCTAATTTGAGTATAGATAAAAATTATAATTATAATAAAAGGGTATCAAATGCTTATTAGGGTTCCGTAAAACGTACAAATGTCCGTCCGTATTTCACAGCCACTTTTTTCCGAAACTATAAGTAATCTCAACTAAACAAACTGTTGATCTCGATCTAGTAAGTAGTTTTTTTTAGTACGTCACAAACATACTATTATTAAAACATCGATCAAAGTTACAACGAACTACAAGAACTTATGTATTATTTTACTTGCTGCTTCGGAACCCTTCATGGGTGAGTTTGACTCGCACTTGGCCGCTTTAATTTTTTTGCGTAACTCTAAAAAATCTGTTTGTATATATTCAAACCATTCAATTGTACATTAAGTGGATCATTTTATTTTATTAGCTCCCAAAAAGAGAATCGAATCGCAGCTAGCCATTCGGTTCGTTCTCTCAAGTAGATTTTAATTCAGAATACGTCTCTGGCGGGAGATGGACGAATCAGAATAGTTGAGATTCGTTTTCAATCTGGACTAATTTTCGCTGAGGGAGCCATTGGCTTCGCGGACTGCGTAAATAAATGTACTGACACGTTTCTATTGGGGATACAACTTACTGTATTCGATTTAAAAAATACTATAAAATCAAGGTAAGCTAAACATAAGCTCACAAAATATAAAACGTCCGTTTTGACATTTGTTGAGAAATACCATAGAATTTGACTTAATTTGGAAAAGTATTGAAAGAAACATTTTTTTGCCGAGTTAATCCATATAGTAAGTAATTTCTGGTCAATTACACCCATATCTTAATATAAGTATTAGCAACCTACTTGATGTTTACTGCTGAGTGCTGAGGCTTAATCATTTCCTTTACAAGGAGAGTCAAGGTCATAATCCACCACACTAGCGAAGTTCGGATTGGCAGATGACTATTTTTGGTTCCTCTCGACGTTTTCCTTCACTTTTAAGGTCAGTGGTGACGATAGAATTGTACATTTGCACTTTTAAAATACTTAGAGCTGTAAAAGGGGGTCGAACCTTGGGCTTCACGATAACGGATCGGACGTTACAGGCACTAGGCTACCACCGCCTTTGTTGCTACAAATCTTACGAACATTTATTACTAAATAATTTCTTTTAAAAATGGAAATAAAAATAAAATCAAACAAGTATGTATACTGTCCAAGTAACAAATAGCCAATACATCTGTACTAATATTATAAAGCTGAAGAGTTTGTTTGAACGCAAGAATCTTGGGAACTACTGTCCATTTATCGAGGAAGGCTATAGGCTATTGAACGTTACACTGCCATCAACAGGAGCGGAGCATGAATAAAAAATGTAAAAAAACGGCAAAAATATTGCTTTTTGAGAGCTTTCTATCGTTTATCTTTTGGTTGCGTCTTAGGGCCTAAAGTGTTCCGTAGGTAACCCAATGTGTACAAAATTTTAATTAGTACGACCAATTTTTGAAAGATGGCGTAGCAACGCGCGCATGGTTCAGTGAGTACTAATAAAAGCATGTTGGTGACGTAAAATCTTCCCCTAACCGTTTAGTAAGCAAAGCCGTTTTCACTTCAATAATCGTGAACGCGCCTGAACGAGTGAGTAGAACAGCACAAAAGAGAGTTTTCCTTTTTGCTTGTCCGAGATTCTAATCTGCGACATTTGCGATTGTCGTTTGCATCGGAAAGGTTGTCCGATGTGTTTGTTTGCCTTATCTCTGTCAGTGCAATACAAGAGAAATGGCTTCGATTAGAAGAAACTATTTTGCCGTTTTAGTCACTTTGGTTTGTGTTGTAACGGTTGAATTGATTTGCTTTGCTCGATTTAAAATTTTCATCTCGACTTATACTAGGCGACCATAGGCTCTACAATAGACCGTACCTACTTACCTCTAAGAAACCGATTCACCCCGTCTTGAACACACCATGATTCTAACCACCAACAAATACCCACAGGCCACATTCTACAGTCAAGACTATTAACAAAAAGTGGAGTCAAACTTCTGCAATGCCAAAGTTTAAATTTAAAATGTATTAATGGTATAATCTTTCGAATAGTATATAAGTATTGTCTAGCCATCGAGCTGTTGTAAGGCTTCAGTTTGATTCCCATCCGTATAAATTATCATCTGATGAAAAATAAATAAATAAATATTTTTGAATACATTTTTCTTGTCAATACTTTTTTTTTTTTTTTTTTTTTTTACCGTTATACGTTATCACTTGACCGCCATCTCGCCTTATATTAAGCAACGATCCGGTCCACGATGAAGCGCGCTTACTCAAAATTAATCGAGTCACACAATACTTAAACATTGTAATCATCTTGTAAATCCTGACCAGGCATTCCACTGCATTAATGTTCTTATTACGAAATGCTTCTTTATTTATCCTTACTTTTATTATTTTACTAAATTTGTGCCACTAGGTATATAAGTAGGCAAATCCAGAGTCCGTAAACAAGTATACTGGACGCTGGCTCAACTCTATTATAACAATAGCCTACGCTATTTGACCCACTCTGGAATTCATACATGACGCCGTAAAACATAGAATAAACTCAGGAAAGCTTATTCTCGACAATTTTGAATTAAGTTTCGTTTTATTTAAATTTTAAGAAACTAAAAAGAAAAGCAGAAGTGCTCAGTTTGGTTGTATGTTTTTAGGGTTCCGTACCCAAAGGGTAAAAACAGGACCCTATCACTGGACTTCGCTGTCCGTACGTCCGTCCGTCCGCCCGTCTGTCACCAGGCTGTATCTCAAGGATGGTGATAGCTAGGACATTTTGTGTAAAAAAATTGATATATTTACATTGTCGCTTTAGCAACAAATACTAAAAATAAAACAAAAATTTAAGAGGGGCTCCGCCAATTTTATTGTGAATTGATT
The DNA here is from genome assembly GCA_963693475.1 of Ectropis crepuscularia. NCBI lineage: Eukaryota > Metazoa > Arthropoda > Insecta > Lepidoptera > Geometridae > Ectropis > Ectropis crepuscularia. Next base: position 25,988,466 of record OY856349.1, on the reverse strand, counting down.
TTGATGTTTTTTTTGTTTGGTAGAAAATACTTCAGAGTGGACATTATAAGTTTTATCGAAATGAGTGCGGTGGTTTTTGAAATTTGTTTAACAAATTAAAATTTGGTTAATTATTAAAATGTATATCGACGACGCGACGTGTCGCGGTGATAGCTTCTTATGAAATAAATAATAATAATAAGTTAACTGTGTAAGTTAAATACTGGTGTAGTTAACGAATGAAGCTATGATAGCTGATGATTTAAAAAAAAAATATCAAGAAAACTATTTGGCAGCTATAGGGACTGCAGATATAAATTAAAACTAACACTTATAATTATTGTATTTGACAACACTAATTTTGCACAATAATATTTTGGTCACCTTAAGGCCCTGGCCACACATGCTACTTTTTGAAGCGGGATGCAGCGACTAGACGTCAAGCGCAGCTACTTTTTGAAGCGTGACGCAACGTATGTCGCCTGTCGCCGCTGCTAAAAGTAGCTAGTGTGGTTTGGCTGTTACAGCTACATACATATATTGTTATTATGCATGTCAATGAAACTAACTCACAAGATTTCTTCCATCCAAAGAGCAACAGAACTTACGTTCACATTTCGCTCCACTGCTCCAGAGTCACTCCAACGCTACACCACTACTACATTACATTAGAATATCGATGACGGAAACCTATAAGTCGATTATACGAGATAAGAAGTTCAGTTGAGTCGACAAGTGACTTGAATGATTTCTCTTCAAAAAAACTCTCAAAACATTTTTATCGACAGACTGAGAATAGCCCCTACAAGGTCGACGAGCGCACCTAATAAATCGCGCGTGCAAAGGGCCTCAAAGTTGGACGCCCCTAAAGTTAAATCGAGTGGGATTACCTCGGCTTCATATTGTTTTAGTTTTTGGTACCTAATGGTATGAGTTGGATAGTGGATCGTTAGTGAGTTAGGGACCGCTCCAAAAATGTGGGTTTTCGTTGTTCTATATGTAGAACTCTGCTGATTAGTGTTTTAACTCCTAACGTCCAATCCTATTCATTTTTTTTAATTTAATTTAATTTATAATAATGATAAATATTGGTGGACAATTCACACACAACACCATATGACCCCAAACTAAGCAAAGCTTATACGATGGCGGCTAGATAGCTGATATAGTTTTAAATACGTACTTATTATACATAGAAACACCCAGAAACAGTGCAAATATTTGAATTCATCACACAAATATTTGCACTGGATGGGAATCGAAACCACGACCCTTGGCTTCGCAGGCAGAGCTACTACCCACTAAGCCACGAGGCCAGTCGTTAGTTAATTCAATCGTTAATTTCTATAACTGTTTAAAATCTTTAGCACTATCAATCACTATTCCTAGTAGAACCTTCCACTTACTTATACTGTAAATGCGAAACTAACTCTGTATGTGTGAATACGTTTAACAAGTAAGCTATTAAAGTAGTAGTAAGCGATTTATATGAAATGAGGCACATCAATATTTTATGTATAACCTGACAAAGACAAAATTTTGTAGTGGCAGGACTCTTAGCAGAGTCCGCCTGGGGAAGTACCACACCTTTGCCAGTTATTCTACCGCCAAGCAGTAATGTGCTAACATTACTACTGTGTTTCGGTTTGAAGGGCAACGTTTCCAGATAAATTACAGGGCTTAGAGATATAACAACTTAGATCTCTGGGTGACGAGCGCAGTGCAGTGCTAGGTAATGATTTGAACTCTTCATGATCCAATAGCTGCGTGTCACTGTGCTGTTATGTGGCAGGCATGTTGCTTACCATCAGGCACATGTCCTACTCGTCTCGTCACTCTATATTTAAAAAAAAAAAGTTTTTTTTAATTCAAAAAGGGATTCGCAAGAGTAAACGCTTTTTGGATGTATGAAATCTTGAGAGTTTGCCTAGCCGACATGAGTACATACGCTATACCTATTATTTGTAACTGTACAGGCGATGCTTTGTGCAATATTAGTGATGTTTAACTTTAAAATTATAAGTTATAAGTTTTCGCTTATTTATCGGTAGACCGTAGTCCCTATGACTGTCTTTTTAGGGTTCCGTAAAACGTAAAAACGGAACCCTTATAGATTCGTCATGTCTGTCTGTCTGTCTGTCTGTCCGTCCGTATGTTACATCCACTTTTTGCCGAAACTATGAGAACTACACTGTTGAAACTTGGTAAGTAGATGTATTCTGTGAACCGCATTAAGATTTTTACAAAAGTTTTTAAAAAAAACAAAAATTAGGGGTGCTCCCCATACTGAGAACTGAAGCTCAAATTTTTTTTTTTCATCAAACCTACACGTGTGGGATGTCTATCAATAGGTCTTAAAAAATGATGCTGAGGTTTCTAATATAATTTTTGTCTACACTGAATAACTTGCGCGAGAGACGCTTCCAAAGTGGTAAAATGTGTGTCCCCCCCCCCCTCGTAACTTCTAAAGTAAGAGAATGAAAAAACTAAAAAAAATATATGATGTACATTACCATGAAAACTACCAACGAAAATTAGTTTGAACTCGATCTGATGAGTAGGTTTTTTTTAGTACGTCATAAATACACTATTATTAAAACTTCGATCAAAGTTACAACGAACTACAAGAACTATGTGTACTATGTATATTATGTTACTTGCTGGAACGGAACCCTTCATGGGCGAGTCCAACTCGCACTTGGCTACTTTATTAATTAATTTGGCTTCACTCAAACATCTCAGCTATTTGCCCCAAGGAAGCTTTTTGTAAATGTTTAAAATATGGCGGTAACCATAAATAAGAATAAATCAGTGACAAACAAAACTATTTTCAGCATTAAATATTCAAATGACTACCGTAGTAAATCCATAATTAATCTTCGTTTTTTTTAAATTTAGCTCTTTTTAGGAATCTCTACTGTATCGCCATAGTCAAAGCTTCCACACTTCAAAACTACATCCATTTTCCGTAACGTGGTGTCCCAAAAGATACGAACCAGAACGCGTAGCGTCCGCAACATCACTCTTAACCATCGACGGGGGGCGACACCATCGCTTTATTATCATGAAATCAAAATTCACTTCAAAAAAGTATTGAAATCGATCGAGAGACGTGCCATAAGGCTCATAAGCAACGACACTCTTGTGCGAAAAAAACTCCAAAGTCTTGAACATCGCCGAAAAATTGCTAGCCTATCGGGTTTTTATCGGATACACTTCGGATAGTGTGCAACTGATTTACATGATCTAATACCACCTTGCCCTTTTTCTATCGGAATGCTCGCAGCTGGAAAAAGCGACATCGTTTCATGGTTGATGTTCCAAAGACACAAACGAAGAGATTTGACTCTACTTTTGTGATAAGAACGTCTAGGCTGTGGAATGCGTTGCCCGAGTGGGTTTTTCCTTTTGGTTACAATCTTTACGTCTTCAAATCGTGTGTGAACCGGTTTCTTCTAGGTGAACACGCTCCATCGTAGACCGCATTGTCGCTTAACATCAGGCGACGATAAGTACGTTTCTACGAAAGTAAAAAAAAAACGTAGTTCAATTTTTTTGGCACAGTACACGAGTTGCGCGGACTTTGGTACCATCGTCCATTCGACTGATAGCTCCCATTTTCCCGCCATCGAGTTTGATGAAAAAAATAACCTTCTTTTGTTTCGAATGCCTCGAGCTGATCGAAAAATTTTAAATTTCGAACGCAGGTGGGCCGTTTTTATTAATCTCTCATAACGCTTGATTGCATTGATGCCATATCTGATGACGAAGCAGTTTCACTTTTTCAGTGAAGTATGTAACTAACAACTATGTATGTAAGAAAATCTTGGAATCTTAATTTGACCCACTTCCCGGTCTTCGATCAGGATGAAATTTTGCACGCGCTCTGAGTTCTGATGACAATACATGACTAGCTAAGAAACGTCGTTACAAATCCAATATGGCAGCCTCCCCAAGATGGTGGACTGGCTGTTTGAAATCCACCCCCATGATATGGTTATTTTTTGAAAATAGATTTTGAAATATATTTTGGGAAAGGATTTTCTGTCAGGAATACGAAAAAAATTGTCTCATTAAATATAATATTATGATCCATTCAGACTTTCCGACGTGCTTGAGCAATAAAAATGCAAACTTTAGCATTTATAACACTACTATAGTGCTCGCAGTATAAGTCTGCGCGCGACTGGTGGCGTACTTAATGTTGCCAGGTCAAGCTAATAGGTTCCCTTTCCGTTCATTGGGAACGTACAACTTCATAAAACAGGAACGGAAAGGGATTTTTCAGGGAAGCAATTTAAGTAACTACACGACAACTGAGACTCAAGAACGAATGTCTCGAAGTAATTAACGCCTTTGCAGTGCTGGTTTGGTTCAGTATGTGACCAAGTATCATTGGTAATTGGTACAGGCTGTCTGAGTCTCTTACCACCAGGAAAACTTTATTATAGTTTATTACATTATAAAAAATCTGTCATTTTCAACCTACACCAACATCGAAATAACAAGAATTTAATTGAAACTTGTAAATCTTTTACTGAGACCATAAATAACACTATTTTAAAATTTGGCGCATGAGCGTTCTTTTAATGAGTCATTAGCTTCCATAGAGTCATCTTCTTTTTTCAATAGGGTTAAAATCACAGCGGTAACCGCAAAACTTCCTGTTCATGTTCCTTTAACAGTTATTCTACTTGGTATTGTGGGTCTTCTTTGTGCCTCTTTATTCGAGTAACTGCGGATTTGTCCTACAATCGTCGAAATTTATTTAATTTTTCTTAAGCCACTTTTGACTTTCTTCTTTTACATTGCCCATTGTACCAGCTTTATTTATCTGAGTGCAGTGGTATAATGCGTTGTCCATTGACAGTGCGTTCTGAAACGCCTATAATAAAAATACAGTAATTAATACAGAGTTAGGATCAAAGAGCATCCAAGCTAACGTTGAAAAACAAATTAAGTAAAATTTATTTTGGCCCACAGATTTTCCCTTAAGAGGTAAATGAAGCTGACGCCGTTAGGTGAAAGGTTCGATCGGGTGAACATGGAACCGCCGAGTGTACCCGAGCGAGAAAGATACAATCAGCTGATCTTCACTGCTGTGTCACTGTGTTTTCTATTTTGATTTGTATATTATGAAAAAAAAAACATTTATAACTAGTTTCTCACATTCGGTCTTAAGCACTCACATTTTTTCCCACGGGTAAATTGGCGATAAAACAATCAAACCCAAAGCCGCACCTCAACCTAAAGCCTCAGCTTTAAAATATGCCGATAATATGTGGAGATTTGATTGCTATGGTATCCCTACATGTTAGTTGTCAAATAGCTCTGCGTTTGGAAAACTGCACTTTTGGCCCGTTATTGTATCGTTCTTCTTCACAACCACGATTGATTTTCAAGAACCAGCCACGGCCAGCACTTTTAATCACTTTCGGCATAATAAAAGCTATTAATTATTTTGAAAATTAATAAATACACCAAACGTAAACAAACTTTTGTCAACTGACGTAAATAAGAAGTTGACGGCCTGTCAATTAGTTCCATATTTTGCTACGCGCAGAGTTATATTGCGAGCACTCTAGTACGACGACAAAGTCTCAGACATCATAGATAACTTTCAGAAATTGTCATAGACAACCTAATATTTGCATGCCGTAAGGTTGATTATGGAGTTCTCAATGTAAACATTTAAGATCTTATTGCATCCCCACCCATTTTCGCAAATAAAGAAATTTATTTATTTATAATGTCTATCTTGTATTCTAACCTATTGTTAAACGAAGTTTGAAAATCGGTTTAATATATCCAGAGTTCCAGAGATATCCCTACAATCTCACAAACTTTATTTATTCGTAATTTTAGTATATCAAGAAATAATTCTGTCTGTGGCGGACTTACCGCTATTTGCTAATTTCTTTCTTTCTTTACGGCTGGTCTTGGATGTGTTCTTCCAGACTCTAATCTAACTTTTTTACAAATGTCCGCCCGCAGACGTTACGACGTGAATTTGCTCATTTACACAAGCATCGTTCAACAAGTATCCAAATATCCATACACTGACATTTTTGAAGTGAAAACTTCTTTAGGCGCGCTAAAGACACATTTTTCGTGGGCTGTGAATTGAATTCTACCGTCACGATCGGGTATGTTAAGAAATTTTCGGGTAAACTCGGCAATCATGGCATGACCAGGCCACACCCTCCGGTTACACACGTGTAGTTTCCAAAGTAAGCTATCAAATTCTGATTAATACGAGTAAGTTTTCAGTTCTTTCGGCAGTTCTGTTCAAATGGCAGTCGTAGCTGCCATTTTTTATAATCTTAGTTCCTTACATATGAAATTGGCATTTTGTTGTACTGGCTGATCTTAAATATCTCCTCTCTGATTAGGAATTCCAATATCAAATTTATACAGCTAGTATTTACTCATGCTTTTGTGTTTTGAAAACCGTAATTCATTTGTTTAACCGTAAATCTTGGTTAGGATTATGATAGAACGTTTTATTTTCTATAATTTAAACTAAAAAAGACAGCAAAATGTCCCCAACATTGAATTCTTGAAAAATCCAAAGTATGAAGGTAATATGAGACTTTAAAAGTGCCACACTTTCTAAGACGGAGGCTCAATTTTCCCCCACTGCGGAATTAGGTATTTTTCTGCTAAATGTCTCTCAAAGTGAAAGCTGAGTTTTGAGGGAACTTGCTTTTGTTTTTTGTGGGATACAACGACTCCAAAGAGATCGCTTTATACTTTTTTTTTGTGTAGGTAAGTGTTTTTTATAGTTTATAGAGACGAGATGAGCAGGAAATGTGATTTATGCTAAGTAACATGACTGCCCATAACAGCTCTGTGATACGCCGCTATTAGAACGTAAAGAGTCCAAATAATTACCTAGCACTGCACTGCGCTTGTCTCCCAGATATATAAGGTGTTTTATCTCTATGCCCAGTAAACACTGGAAACATTGCTCTTCAAGCTGGAACACGGTTATGTTTCCACATTACTGCTTAGCGGTAATTATATTTAACAATCGTGGCCGTGGCTTAGTATCTAGGACGTGAGATTCACAAACGTAAAGTTGTAGGTAAGTTGGAATTCCGGTTGTACCTCCGAGGACTTTTCACTAATACATAGTGAGGTTTTAATATTATGTTTCACATATTATGAACATCTAGGCTGTGGAATACATTGCCCGTTTTTCTCAAAAGTTCAAATTGAGAGTGATCAGCTGGAGGCCTTGGAATCGATCGAGAGACGTGCCAAAAGGCTCATAGGCAACGATACTCTTGTGCGAAAAAGACTACAAAGTCTTGAACATCGCCGAAAAGTTGCTAGCCTTTCGGGTTTTTATCGAATACACTTCGGAGAGTGTGCGACTGATTAACATGATCTAATACCACCTTGCCCTTTTTTCTATCGGAATGCTCGTAGCTCGAAAAAGCGACATCGTTTCATGGTTGATGTTCCAAAGACACGAACGAAGAGATTTTACTCTACTTTTGTGATAAGAACTTCTAGGCTTTGGAATCCGTTGACTGAGTGGGTTTTCCCTGTTGGTTACAATCTTTGTGTCTTCAAATCGAGAGTGAATCGGTTTCTTCTAGGTACCTAAACACGTTCCATCGTAGACCGCATCGTCGCTTAACATCAGGCGAGATGGCGGTCAAACATAAGCCTATAAAAGTTAAAAAAAAAACACGAATTGAATCATGGACACCCTGACTGCAAGTGTCTCTCATTTCACGACGCGTTACATCGTAAACGGCATTTACTGTGAAACACGGTCTTTCTTCCCTACGTAAGAATTCTTAGAAAAATGCTTTTAAAAATATTTGGCGTCACTTGGGGACGTACGAAAAATTGTTTGTATCAAGTATTTTACTTAATTTGTCAAAATATTAAATACCTTACACCGAGCAACCTTTACGAAAAATAGACTACATCATTAGAACGAAAAGAATACTAAACAAGTATCCATATTGAGAGAGTAGTGAAAAAAGAAATGTATTTCGCCATTTTGTGGTGGTGGTGATCCTGGATTTGCAATTTGTCATACTGCATAGGATTTTTCTAGTCAAGCCCTTTCATTTGATACCCATATTGAGGAAGTAGTGAAAAAATTATGTAATTCGCCATTTTGTGGTGGCAGCCATCTAGGATTTGAAATTTGTCATAATGTATAGTATTCTACTAGTCAAGTCCTTTCATTTGGTACCCATATTGAGGTAGGTTGTGAAGAAATATTTTGTCCGCCATTTTGTGGAGGCGGCCATCTTGAATCGATATTAATCAAACATAGATGCTAAGAATCACCACACGGAAATCAACCTTCAAATAAAAAACGGATCGAAATCGGCCCGGCCCACCCGTTTGAGCTCTAGGATGCCACAAACAGACAAACACACAGACAGACAGACATCGACGTCAAACTTACACCACTCCTTTTTTTTGGTCATGGGTTAAAAAATGTCCTGAATCCTTGTTGCCTGAATGAGTATTCTCTGATAAATATAGTCTGGGTCTTTTAGTTTAGGCCTACAGTCCACGCACGCGTCTTTTGTCGAATGCATGCATCCTACAAACAAACGCAAGACGTGCGGCTGTCGTGTCGTTGTCGCTTCGTGGACACAGACTTCATTATTTGTACGCAAGATGCAAGCATTCGTCTTGCATCCGACAATTGTCAAAATCGTGCGGATGTCGTGCAGCTACGTGGACAATTGGCCTTAGTTTTCAAGTATTTGCTTTCTGCTAGGTAGGTGATTTCATCGCATACCGTATGAGCGTATATTTATAAAAGTATGATGGCGCTCAAGTGCAAACCTTCACCTAGAAGAAACCAATCTACTGCCGATTTGGAAACACCCAAATTGTATTCCTACAAAAATAGTATGCACGCGCGTATAGGCAAAGCATTGCACAGTATTACATTTCCACTGCGAAAGTAGGTATGACTCTACGTTTAATTCGAGTATTTGAAACGTAAACTATTAAACGATGTCGTTTCTTTCAACTATGAGCTCTCCGTTTGGAAAACATCGTTTTTCATATAGATAAACCATAATGAATTTTAATTTAATGAAAAATCCAGTGATCAAAAAAAAGTTTATTCTACAAAATGCTATTATAAATCGTCATTTAGAATTTAGAATTAATTGTTGACACCTATTATTAGTGTCAACTCTATAGTGAGTTGCTTCGACAAGCAATTCACATTTGCAACGGTCAGTTTCAGCTTCTGGACGCCGTATTTCAAACTACAAGATAAACTTCGATTAAACCAAAGCACTGGATTGAAACTCACTTGGGTTGTACGTTACGATGTTTCGGTTTGCATATATTCTTATTAATATTCGGTTTTGCTGGTATAGACCAGAGGTTCCCGCACTTATTTTGTCTGCACCCACTTTGAGAATAAATCATTTTTAGAGCCCTTTTTTGTCACATAAGTAGGTTCCTAAAAATCAATAAAACTGTAAATTAAATTAACTAATGATTGTGAGCTATATTAACGGAGATTAAACAATCATTCTTAACGCGACTTGTACCCGTATACCCGTACCCGTACCATAACCCGTTAACCCGCAAGAGTTAACTTGAGACCTGAGCCCAGTTAGTAGGTATTACACAACGGACTCAAATGCTCAATGTGTCCCGGGAAAATAACGGGAATAAAACCTACGCAGGTAAAACCGTGGGGCGCTACTTGTTATATTTATTACTAGCTGTGCCCCGCGGTTTCACCCGCGTCTACTTGAGGAAAATCCATACTAAAATATCCATTGCTGGCCACTTTATTACGTTTTACGGAACCCTAAAAATACGTAAATAAGCAACAATGCATTGTTGTAGAACAAATTTGATTACTTCAAATGACACAAACTTCAAATGTAGACACGCGCCGTCACAGACTTCAACGACCAAAGAGAATTTAAATTCACGGAACTAAAGCTCTCGAAGAGAAATATTTTTCCCCGTTTTCTTTACATTCTTCACTGATACTCCGTACCTATTGATAGTAGCGTAATGTTATATACCCTATAACTGGCCTTCCTCGATAAATGGAGTATCCAACAAAAAAGGAATCTTTCCTATCGGTCCAGTAGTTTCCGAGATTCTAGCGTTCAAACAAACAAACAAACTCTTCAGCTTTATAATATTAGTATAGATATAAGATTGAGGTGTCTGCTTGTAATTACAAATTAACAGCTTTTCACCGATGCATTTTAAAAGTATACTTATAATACGTAACTTATATCAAAATATTTTTAAATTTATATTCCCTTGTTTTTTTGTATTTGTTCTGGCTACTACTGAAACAGTTAGACTGATTTTAAGAAGTCTTTTACTGGAAAATATTTGATGTAGGTAATAAAGAACGGTAGGAGTACTAAAACAACATATATTATTTTGTATCGGATGATGTAAGGCTGGTTACAGTCATTCGTCCGTAACAGTTGATGTAAGAGCTCTACTCGGAACTGTCCCACGACGGTAATGAGATTGCCCACTTGTGGGCTCTTCATTAAGTCACTAAGCTCATGACGTTTGCTGTCATTATAATTACAACTAATCTTCAAAGTGAGTAGCTGGTCCTCATAAAGCAATTTCTCGCCAGATATTTGATATTTTAAATAAGCTAAAAGTTTGTCAGCGCATACTCCCAACACAGGTAGGAACGACGGATCATTATGAAGTTTGGGTCATCCTGGCTCTGGCGGATAAACGGTAGCTTGTAACAGCGACATTGTTTCACGATTGTCATTCTAAAGACTGAAATTAAAAGATTTGACTCAACGTAAAAGTAAAAACGTAAAACTGTTTATACTGTTTAGTGGATAGTGGTAGGACTCTTAGCAGAGTCCGCCTGGGGAAGTACCACACCTTTGCCAGTTACTCTACCGCCAAGCAGTAATGTGCAAACATTGCTGTGTTCCGGTTTGAAGGGCAATGTTTCCAGAGAAATTACAGGGCTTAGAGATATAATAACTTAGATCTCTGGGTGACGATCGCAGTGCGGTGATAGGTAATGATTTGGGCTCTTCATGTTCCAATAGCTGCGTGTCACTGTGATGTTATGTGGCAGGCATATTGCTTACCATCAGGCACATGTCATGCTCGTATTGTCACTCTTTATTTAAAAAAAAAAACTTGATTGCCATCTCATATCGTCACTCTTTATTTAAAAAAAAGTTGACCGCCATCTCAGGTAACGTTAAGTGGGGATGCGTTCTAGGATGAAACGTGCAATTTCACATTTCCTATAATACCTATGAAACTTCACAATATTAAACAATTTTTGGTCATAATTCAATTTCCAGTCTTCGTCTCGTGCCTCCAATCTATTAGAAACACAACTGATATAAATACTGATATTATGCAAACTAGCCTCCTTACTATTCAGATCATGACATCTGATACTTATTATTGCTGGATCTAAACCAATTATACTAGTGAGTTTGAATAATTAGTAATCCTTACTAATGGTAGAAACATGTAACTGTAGATTGCTGCTCAATCGTATATTGTAAAAGCTGAACTGAACACACTGAAATCTGATACTTAGGTTACCTACATTAGTTCAATCAAGGTCAGCTGGAATTCAATTCGTATGTACGTACGAATACGTGCCTATTTTGGTCATTGATATAAACCACGGAATTATGTCATCGTTGGGAAGAGTGAGCTCACTTTTTCCGTTCTAGCTATCCTATCTATATATATACCTATCACTGTTCGTTGCCAACAACCAAAATAAGTGAAAAAACACAGCAGATCTCGCCGCTAGCGATTCTAGGGGTCAAGTAGATTGGTGGTGTATTGATGCTGTAAACCTTTTATGCTACACACACAGACGCAGTTTATTGCCCATTTCAAGGTGCTCAGGGCACATCAAATGATTTATATCCAAAAAATATGCCAAAAAAAATTTGAAAAAGTTCTCAATTGCGACAATGCTTACGTTGATGTTTCATTTTTATCAACTGACTACAAAAAATGAGGATCTACAATCAATTCGGTTTTGTTTTTTTTAAATGAATGTTACTCGATAGTTCCGCTTATTCTGAATCGATTTTTATGGTTTTTTATTTATTTGGTAGAAAATACTAAAAAGGTGAATACAAATTTTACTGAAATCTGTGAGGCGGGTTTTTAAATATCAACAAAATACCAAAATTTACTTAAACATTTATCTTGATGACGTAGCCATAGCTTCCTATAAATTTAGACGAGTGTCTGTGCTTAATTATAAATTGAAGTCGGTTTTTTGGGAGAAAAAAAATATGTTACAGAAATTTGGTAAGGATTGACGTGTACATTTTATTGTACATTTAAAAATAAAGAACTTTGACTTTGCATACTAGTCCAGTAACTTTATACATCACCGTATGCGTTAAATCCGGTATCCGTTAATCCGGTTTTATAAACGTCCTGAGACAGTTTTTTCAAAAACTAGTCGTTCAGGGTTACAATGGCCAAAATTTGAAAAATAAACGATTTATTCGCGATGTTTTCGATTTTTGACAAAGTTGTGTCCGGCGCTCGAGGTCACAAACTAGGATTAATCATTAGGGAAACATCATAAACAAATCTGCAAAAATTAATACCTACCGGATTTAACGCATACTACTCCATACTTTCAGGCGACAAAGTAGTAACTTTGTCGCCTGAAAGTACTAAAGACTATACATGATTGCCAATAATTTGGCGTATTTTTTTTACTAACATCACCTCATTGCAGCGAAATAGGTACCAGGAACTCATAACAACCTAAGTATTCACATATTCAGACTAAAAATGCTGCCAAGACAGCAAACTGTCGTCACAGTTCATTCATTAACCCTGTAATTCAACTCTGTGCACCATTAAACTGCAAAGCTCAAGTTCAAGAGAGCACAAAACCTCGACTTAATTACGAAACCAGTTCGAGCCAGTTCAAACCGGCTCACGCCAGAAATACGCCGTATAACAACGTTAAAATTTAGGCAAACATTTACAGTATTACTTGCTTATAACAGAATTAAAATTTAGAATACAAATGCTAACTTGGCCATTTATTTACGAAATTAAATTTCGTTTCTATTCGGTTGTTTATACTTTAATTAAAGTGTTCTGTATTGTCGCGTAACATCCCGGAATTAGGGAAGATTTTAATTCGTTAAAGGGTTCATGATTATTTCAAACGACAAAAACTCTTAGAACTTCTTCATTGGCTGGTTTACGTCAGTTATGGCTCTGCGTTTTCTATACAAGCGCAAATTTTTTCATTTTTCAGGCAAGTAATCAAGTTAATTAGATATCTGAAAGCAACAACCATAGGTTGCTATTAAAAAAAATCTACTTATTTTCCTAGATTTTTTGTTAAAATTCTACATAATTTGTTTAAAGTTGCTTATACGCTTTGACCATTTTTTATGATTTGATAAAGGTTCGACCCGCGATACTTAGTTACAACGTCGTTGTTACATAATATACCAGAAATTTTCGAGACAAAAACCATTAATTTTATTTATAACACATTTGCTCGTAAAGGGTCTCCTATTGCACCAATTTCTGTATCGTAATGTATCTCATTACGCACTTGTGCGGTAATGGAATGTAAAACGCACGATCATGGAATGAAAATCAAAATGCTCCATCCAAAACCAATGGCACTTTTTTAAATCTTAGTAAAGAGTTTTTACGTCAGAAAAGTGGTCAACAATTTATGAATAAAATTAACTTTGAGCGGTAAAATGTAGTAAAGAATTATTTAATTCGTTTATTTAATTAATTTTGACCATAAATTACAACAATTTATCTATAACAAAATACAAAAATATTAATTTACTTTATTACTAATGACATACTGACTGGTTTTGTGCCTTTGCTTTAAAAAAAAGCGATGATGCGCGCGCATTGCAAATCTGTAAACAACTAAAAATAATTCCGCGCTCTTTTTTTTTGCTGTGTTGTTTTTATTTGAAAATGTCGTGAGAGTTTCATTTATTTCCTCACAAACATGTTATTAAACGTATGACATACGTGCGCTTTGATAATTACAGCCTCTGCTAATTATAGCTCTCGCCTTCGGCTCGAGCTAGCAATATCGCCTCAGCTGTAATTATCAACATAGCGCACTTATACCATAATGTACTATTAGATACCCATATTTTTGAGCAAAAAACAATCGGTAGAGAAATCTTCGGAATTTGTGACAGTTAAACAAGTCAAGAAGATAAAATTGAGCTGAGTTTTCTATGGGTTATTTATATTTGTAAGTTTTTAAGCTATAATCAGTTATTTTCTCCAAAAAAAAAACAACGACTTCAATTTCACAAGAAATTATCATTACATCGCGTCGCGTCGGTCAGATAAATGAATCTAAAATTTATTTTGTTCATATTTCATAAATTGCCACATCGATTTCGATGCAATTTATAAAATATGGGACCAACTCTAAACTATGATCTAGCAAACAAAAAAGAACCATCAAAATCAATTCACAATTGGTGGTTTTACCTAACGCGTAACGTACTCGTACAAAAAAAATCATATAGCCGCATTGAGAACCTACTCTTTTTTTAAAGTCAGTTAAAAAGTAGGGACATTTTTAACAAAGGCATTTTAGAGAGTTTGTCATCCGATACTTTGCCAACTTTTCTATCAGATCACTTCTAGCTTCAAAAACGACATTGTTTTATGGTTGAAATTCCATAAACTCGAACGACGAAGTTTTATTTCACTTTGTTAATAGCAAGAACATCTAAAGTTAGGATATATTTTTGAGTATGCTCTCACAGTTTAAATTTATCTCGTATTATTGTTATTGTATCAATGGTCTTTGTTGGTCACCACATTATGAGTTTTTCCATCATTTTTGTCTCTCCAAGGTTGCCTGAAAGAAATCGCTTTCATCGATAATATCGCCAGTTGTTTCGCTTTTCTTACTGTTTCTCTATATTGCATGATTTAAAGGTTTTCGATAATTCATTAATCAAATCAAGTGACTAAAAAGGGACTTTAAAATCATTAGTTCTGCATTTACGATTTATTCTTTCAGAGACTTTCTCAGCCAATAAAACAAGTGGGCACAGAGCGGCCGGCTAAAGAATTCCATGCATTATTCAATACAGTTCATTCGCACTTTGCCAAATGAAATAAATTACCATGGATACTGTTTTCATTTAACAAGAGGTTGGTTTTAAGTTAACATTGTGTTTTACAATGTTTCAGTGTTGACATATTAATAATCGCATATAAATTGAAGTAATAATAACATTTGAAGTTTTTACTCGATGTAAACACAGTTTAACTGTTGTGACTGTTACTCATTTACTCGACGTTACAGATCAGTTCTGTTGTAGTCATGAGTACGAGGTGACAGTTAGTCGGTATATTGACAGTTGTAACTAGACGGTGTCGTCGAGTTACATTTTAAAACGTTGTAATTTAACGAATATTTTGTGAGTTTGTTTAAATAAGCTACAACAAAACGCTGATAGATGTTATAATCTGTTGTTTTTCTCCGTTGATCAACGTAGATATTCTACTGCTCGCGACAAAGTATTATTATTTATTTTTTCATCTATACAGCTTTGAATAGTACCTAGGCTACGTTTCATTGCAAGAAAATCAAGAGAACATGAATTATGCAGGTAAAACTACGTTGCTTAAAACGGCGTTGCTAGTCATTACTAGAGTTTAAATACTTTTTTTTTTTTTTTAATAAAGAGTGACGAGACGAGCATGTCATGTGCCTGATGGTAAGCAAGATGCCTGCCACATAACAGCACAGTAACACGCAGCTATTGGAACATGAAGAGTCCAAATCATTACCTAGCACTGCACTGCGCTCGTCACCCAGAGATCTAAGATGTTTTATCTCTAAGCCCTGTAATTTCTCTGGAAACATTGCCCTTCAAACCGGAACACAGTAATGTTTGCACATTACTGCTTGGCGGTAGAATAATTGGCAAAGGTGTGGTACTTCCCCAGGCGGACTTTGCCAAGAGTCCTACCACTACTTTCTCAACTGTAGGTACTACATTCGGTTACGTAACTTTGTAAACAGTATCCATTTATTCATTTCGCCTATTTTTCATTCCATCTATTAAATACGAGAGAAAAAAAAACTGAAAAGGTTATCGCAAAAAAGGGTCCCGATTTTCCGATCTCGATTTTCGACTGATTAAACAAATCCCCTTGTTGACTTGGCCCTAAGCTTATGTGGATTAGAAAACTGACGTAACGGGCTTTGTTGTACTTTAATTTTGGGAAAATGCCTTCTTATTTACATATATAATGATGTATGTTTTTAGCAAGATATATTGAAAAAAAACATTTTGGACAGATTTGGACGTTCTCGAGTTACTTATCAAAAGGCATGTAGTTCCCGTTAATGTTATTTTTCCCGGGATAAAATGTAGCTTATATGTTCTTCCTGGCTTTAATTTACCTGCGTTCTAAATTTCAACCAGGTCCGTTCAGATGTTCCGACTTGATTGCGCAACAAACATCCAAACATTCGCATTTATAATATTAGTAGAATTGTTATTTGATTGATGAATTAAGATGATAATTAACTAGCATTTCGCTTCGGCTCGCTCGTGGTACGTATATTATGTACCTACATAGTCTTTAGCACTCAGGGATCACGTGGACACCCAAGGGTGAAATATTTTTTTTAATAAAAAAATCAAATTCATATTTGTATTAAATAGATTAGTGATTAGTTAGTATTTTAACATAGATTTTAGACCTTTAATGCAAATCTACGAACTACGAACCTAGCAACATAACATGACTGATTAGTGACTTGTAACAAAATGTTATTAATAATAATGATTATCTCTAGTGGCTGCTTTAAATAGAAGAAAGACAAGATAGAGCTTATTAATTACCGCAACAATCTAATGGTTTTCCTACAGTAAAATTATCAATATTTTATAATTTATCAACACTTAAATGTTTAAAATTGCTCTCCTGTAAAGTTGTGGTTTTAGAAATATCACATTGTTCTTGTAAAGAGGCGATATGTACTGTTCCACAACTTACCTCTACTATTTTAGCAGTACAGCAAACACTGTCAGTTTAGACCGTAATTACGGTTGAGTAATAAAAAACGGTTATTTGAACAGAAATCACGTAACTGTAATAACAGTACGATACAATGAAGTGGGAATTGGATGAAGGGCAAAAGGTTGCCTATAATTGGTGATACTCTCCGTTCGGGTCAATATTGGATTGTTTAATGTTACGTTTGTTAAATTTTGTTTGAATTGAAAGTGGTATTTTAATTGTACTGTATTGATTGATCTTTCATTTTTTTAAGTAAAAATTTTGTTGAAGTGAAAACTCTTCATGTTCCAATAGCTGCGTGTCACTGTGCTGTTATGTGGCAGGCATCTTACTTACCATCAGGCACATGACCTGCTCGTCTCGTCACTCTTTATTTAAAAAAAAACTTCTTTAGGCGCTTTCTTCTTTTTTCGTGGGGTGTAAATTGAATTCTACCGTCACGCTCGGATATGATAAGAAATCTTCGGGTAAACTCGGGACCTTGGCGATTGGGCATCTAGAAATGCGTCAGCCAATGGGAAAAAATGCTGAAAGGCCCCCCCCCCGGTTACACCCGTGTAGTTTCCAAGGCAAGCTATCAAATTCTGAGTTATTAGTTTTCACTTCCATCGGCAGTTCCTATGACTGCCAATTTTTGCCGTGGGTGTTTTTTGACATGAGAAAAATAAACAATTAAACTCGACACAAAGTAACCGTTACTTTAATGTATCTGTATGTGCAAATTATGTACATAAATACCATGTCTTTACGACCTCGCTCATAATTGGGATGATGAATAGATCAAAAATATAGGTATCAATCCAGTTTGTCCGACCGGTAGATGATATTTACATACATAAATATGTAGAAAAATAAGTGATACGTATTTTTTGTTTTATCAAATTATTAAGAATGGACAAAGATATAGATCATTAAACTTCCGGAGTGGGGTGTTGTGACGTCACGTTTTCATATATCGTATATCGACACGACGTCATTCGAAAATTTTAAGCACTATATCTACTACTATATTTGTGAAACGAAAGAAAAAATACGTACCTACAATGTTTTTAATCTAACTGACGAACCAATTAGTATTTTTAGTCAACATGCATTATGCCAATCAGGACGTTCGACGGCTAGTATACCACCACGACTTACTAATCCATCTCGAATTTCAAGCCTTGCGTAAATGTTGAAAAAAACGGTAGTTATTTAAACAATACCGCTTTTGTATCATCTTGAAATCTGGAAATAAACAAAAGAACATGAGACGCTGCAAAAACGGCTCAAGACTCTTTGACATCGCAAATTGAAAAATATTTTCTAAAAAGTTCGACACAGAAAATTACTCGGGCTTTGTCTAGTACAAACAATGAGTAGCCTAGACACGCCACTGTTGCTAAAGAGTTGCATCCGTTTTAGATTCGACTGCACTCTTTAGAAAAGCGCTTTGAGCTTGGTTCCACAACCGTGAGTTTGGACTTGGAGTTTTGTCACATTGTTTTAATACTACTTACTGTTTAAATGTACAGAGTGATAGTTACTGAGCTATCACTTTGTTTATGTTATGTTTTATTTAAAATTTTAGGTTCTAAAGACGTAAAGAGTTCGGTTTATTATCAGAATTTTAAACTAATGGTTGCTAAAAGGGCGTTTTACTATAAACCAATATTAAATCCATTCTCAATTTGACCATCTATTTAACAATAAACAATAGATTGTTAACCGAGGGTCGAAAGAATCAATTACCGAGGTATTTAGACTAAGTATTTATTATATCTTCTATAGAAATTAGTATCCCGCCAATTTATGTCAACTTTTTAAATTTTAAATATGGAACTCAACTCGTAATTGTTGAGGCTTATTCCGCTCCAAGAAGTTTGCGCTAAGAGTTTGCACTGGCTGTTTAGAAACTCTTTGGCTGCAGCATTTTTTTTTTAATATTTTTTTTCACAGCTGACAGTAGTTCTATTTTTTAAGTTCGTTCCGGCCCTTAGGTGGAAAGTAATTTGTATGAGTTTTTCCCTCTTTAGGGAGGGAAGCAGCATTTTCCACCCAATAATCAGATTAAAACAACACTACTTTCCGAGTATGACAAATGAAAAAGTGTTTATGCGTGTGTATCAAATACATGGTAGTGTGTTAATGTTTTTTATCGATTTTGATGGATTTTGGATGTTTGTTGTTCAATCATGTCGAGATCCGATCTGTATGATCGGATCTAGTTGAAATATGGAACATAGGTAGATTATAGTTTGGAGGAACACAAAGATCAAAGTTTTTTTATCCTGGGAAAATAACGGGAGCGGAAACTACGCAGATAAAACCGCGGGGCGGGGCTAGTAAACTATAAGTGTGTAAAATTTCATACTCCTCCGTCCGCGAAATAGTCTTCAAAAAGTGATGAAATGATTGATTTACGTATTAATATGGATTAGCGTCTACGAGTACGTACGTATACGACTTTATTTATGTAGAATTTATAAAAACGCAAATTTTTAAGTAACCCTACATTTTTGGGCTAAAAAGTAGCATATTTCCTATTCACTGCTACAATTTAAGGTTAATTATTTAAGGCTAATAATTTTTCTCAGTTCCAAAACTTTTGATTTAGGTAATTTAAATAGTTCGCATTGACAACAAGATTCGAGTCCGTAGGCATTGACATCAACCAAAACACTTGTGCAATGCATAGGTGCTCTTTTAAAAACGAAACTACTTTTCTTAACACAAAGTATTATATCACTAAAACACCAAAACACTCAAAATGTCCCAGATCCTAAGTCTGCTCAGTCACACCTTACTATCTTCAGCGCCGTTCCTTTTACCTCACAAGTTAGATTTTATTGAACTCCCTGAGAACCTAAAGGCAAAGCTTTACCTACCTACAACTAGCTGTAAGTAAAGGTTAAGCTACACTACGCCGTATGATTTCACAAAATGCATTCTGGTGGCTGGCCTGGTGGCTTAGCTGGCAGTAAGTTAGCGTGCTAAGCCGTGGGTCGTGCGTGGGTTCGATCCCCACCCAGTGCAAATATTTGTGTGGTTACAAATAAATATAATATATGTACATTGTGTACTGTAGCTGAATGTCTTTTATGTTTAATATGTATGTACCTAAAAATATTTCAATTCTAGCAGCGCCCCGTAGTTTAACTCGCATTATTTTTGACGTGATAACGTCTTATAATTCGATGAAGCCGGCTGCACGCCCTCAAAACTGTAACGTTCCGCCGTTACCGTTAGTTCGTCTTCCGTGCCATGCGGACGAAGCTGAGCGCTGAGGGCGCCACCCGCCGAGTCGAGCGGTATCACTACTCGTGCTATCAGCGTACTGATTTCTTAAGACGTTGTCACGTTCTATCGTCAGTAAACCGACTTTACAGACAACCATTTTTTCGGGTTAAAAAGTAGAAGTAGTATGTGTTCTTCCAGACTATTTATAGAATATCTACGAGCTTGTTTAAAATTTCAGCCCGATAAAATTGATATTAATTATGTCATAAATTAATAATAAGACTGTTTAAATCAGCTACCTGGCTTCCATAGTACAAGCTTTGCTTAGTTTGAGGCTAGGTGTTAGGGTGAAATGTAAACCAATATTGTATTAATTCACTACTTTGTAGCGAAACGTAACAGCTAAAACGCAGTGTCGAGCCAAATAGGTTTTAATCAAGAACAAAATAGAGCAAAGTTACGATCAAAACTTACTTATAAACGAATGCAAGATATTAAATAGCTTTTAAACGCTTAAATACTAGTGTTCCAGTTTTGATTGTGTTTTGCAATGTTGAAGTGACAAGATTAATTTTGAAACTTGGTGGAACAGACAGACACAAACATAAAGTGTACGATTTACACGTCAATTAGTGAGGAAAAAATAAGAAAAGAGCATACAAATACTAAATAGACTAGAGGCCCGTAAACAAAATTTATGGGTCATATGAACCACCAGGAGACCTATGACGGATGATAGAAGGGTATAAAATAATAAGATTCAGCACTATGGCGTCACTAGTTTGCAGTCCAACTGAGTGCTGGTTTAGATAGGGGGTTGCAAGCCTCGATCGTTTCTTCTTGGCGCATGATTTTTGTACGGCGTTGCAGAATAATCAATAGATTAGAAGAGATATTGAAACTATAAAAATTGTAAATTTCAATAAAAAATTTAGTATTTTTATCGGGAAAATTCATGATTTTCCGACAATTTTCGGAGTAAATTTGGTCATTTGATTATGTACGGCATTGGTTCCATAGAGTTTCGATACATCTTCTAATCCATTATTTCGCAATCCCGTACAAAACTCATGCAACAAGGAGAAAATATCGAGGGTTGCAACCCCCCGCTTCACCTGCACTCAGTCGGACAGCTTACAAGTGACGGCATAGTGCTGGATCTTATTATTTTATACCCTACTATCATTCTGCATAAGTCTCCTGGTAGTTCATATGACCCACAAATTTTGTTTACGGGCCTGCAGTCTACTAGGTATACATCTTCAATGTTTAAAATTAACATTTATTTTCACTGTACGATTCATTATCCTCATCAAAAAAAAAGACAATGGAATCGTTGCAGAAAATGATTTAGATTTAGTGCCATAAATGGCGGCCTTATCGCTTACAACAATTTCTCCCAGACAACCATTGTTAGTAGGAAACGGGAGAAAAAGCAACAAACAGACGATATTTTCAGACAACTTCCTTTAGCATGAGTTAAGACTTATGTCAAAATAATAATTAGCTTAGTTCACGGACTATTGTAAAATAGTTTAGAATGGTTATCTAGGAAATGTTTTTGCCCTTTTTAGAAAAAATCCAAAGCAATCTATACCAATATTATAGAGCTGCAGAGTATTTTTTTTTTTGAACGCGCTAATCTCAGGAACCGCTGTACTGATTTTAAAAACTCTCTCACGTTGGATATGGACGTAGGTAATCCCCGAGTGCTATAGGCTAATAGGTTATATACATATGTACAACGGACGAAGGCGGGTGAAGCGCTAGTATTTATATATATAAAAACAGCCTGGTTGAAATGTCTAAAAATAGATTGATAGAAAAAAAGATGGCAGTCATAAGAATTGCCGATAGAAGTGAAAACTTATAGCTCAGAATGTGATGGAACTTTGGAAACTACGCGAAGGAAACCGGAGGGCACGGCCATGAGCATGGCCAACTAAAATGTTATCTAAAAAATCTAAAAACATTCCCTCCCACTGCGGGGGACTCGTGGCTTTTTCGCGCAGGGAGAGAATCCAGGCCATAATCCACCACGCTGGCCCAGTGCGGGTTGGTGGTTGACACATGACTTCGAAAGATTGTGGGAATATGTTGGTTTCTTCACGATGTTTTCTTTCACCGTTTTTAAGTTAGCCATGTTACAAACATACTCGTAACTTTGAAAAGATAATGGTACGGTTCGAACTAGGTGTTCCGGATCTGTAATGGCCGTTCTCCCTACTAGACTAGCCGTAACTTCTCTTTCTAATGGAATACCTATGTTTTTCTTTGGACTCCACACAAAATAAATATTCGGGTAGATAGATGAATGTATCCTGACAACACTAGATATCCTCAAACTTATCATAACCTATACTATTACAGCTAGATAGCTGATATTTTACTTAAGTAGATATAGAATTGTCAATACATACATACCTCAGTAAATACATAGATACTTGTACATATAAGACAATAGCAACACCAATATAGAACAAATATTAGTATTCATCGCACAAATAAATATAATAAACTAGCGGCCAGTTCCGGCTTCGCTCGGATTTCGTCATATAAGGACTATTAATCGAAAAAAAAACTATCCTATCTCTCAAGTTGGACCAGACTGCTCACGGTGTGCCAATTTAATTAAAAATCGGTTAAGTAGTTTAGGGATCCATCGCGGACAAACATCGTGACAGGAGATTTATATATATTAAGATAATTCTCGGTGGGATTCAAACTCAAGACCTATAGTTTTTCAGGCAATCTTACTGAGTAACTAGAGTACTTACTAAGACACTAAGCCAGTCAAATGTTTAAGTCTAATTACAAAAAACTGTCATTTGATGTTCAAGATTAGATCTTAATCGAAAAAGATATTTTAATCATGTCAAAGAATTCCTCTTAGTGGATTTTTATCCTACACGAAAGTAAACATGAAAAGCCAGCAGCCAGATGCAAAGAAAGTCGAGCAAAAACTTTAAAAATCTACTGAGTAAATGTTGCAAAAGACTTTTAAATAAACTACAATATTTCTGTACGTACTAGTTTGCAGCTGATTAAGGGGATGTAGTTAAGGGGGCGCCTAAAGCCAGAAAACGAAAAAAGGACATTTTCGACGCCGCTCACTGAAGTTAAGAAACTAAAAACTATGACAAAAAAAATATTGACGTGTGGGTACAATCAAGAAGAAGCACAATAACCGAATAGAATTTTAAAAATTGATCAGAGTTTTTACAATAAAAAAATAAAAATGACACCGAAAAAACCCGTTTTAATTCGAGTACTCGAAATTATCAGCGATGACCCCACATTATTTTTTGGTAATAAAATTCCTATTTGTACGTTCTAGTAAAGTAACCGAACACTTTTTAAAATTTATGTTTAGTTATTGAGTAATTAAATAAAACTTGGTCAAAAATGGACTCCTGATTAAATATTGATTTTTCCTCCAAACTGTGTCATGCTATTCTCGACTTTATGTACATCACATTAAGAAACGCATCGCGCGGGTGAAACCTGATTATTTCCTGGCTTTAGGCGCACTCTTAACAAATTTTATTTACTAAATATTTTCTGATATTATTAAAGTATAGAAAGATAATTCAGGTATACGTGAATGAGTAAGTAAAGTTATTAAGGAGGATTGTATGTCGCTTCTCTTTCTAGGCTATCCTAAATATATATTTTTTTATTACTACTTTCGGTTGCCTGGAAGAGATCGCTTTTAGCGATAAGGTCGCCACTTGATTCACTTGTTCTGGGCTAAGTCTCTTTGTTTTGTAAGTTTTATATTGTGGACAATAAAGCGTTTCTATCTATCTACTTGCCCAGTTCTCTTCTTCTTTCATCATCTTTCTTAATAGACTACAGGCCCGTGAACAAAATATACGGGTCAAATGAACCACCAGGAGACCTATGTAGGATTATAGAGGGGTATAAAGTAATAAGATTCAGCACTATGCCGTCACTTGTAACCTGTCAAACTGGGTGCAATTGAAGAGGGGGGGTTGCAATCCTCGATCATTTCTCCTTGTCGCATGATTTTTGTACGGCGGCGGCGTTGCGAAATAATGGATTAGAAGAGGTATTGAAATCAATTTATATCATGAAATAAGAATAAATGTAAAATAATAAATAGTCAGCTGATTAAAGACTTCTTATTCTTCGTCTTCTTTTCATATCTGGATTTTATTTGGTTGTGTTATTTTTTGTAATCTGATTCTTCATCGTAGGTATATTAATTTTTGGCTTGGATTCGGTTGTGAAATATATTTGGTTAGCACAATTACGCTGTTGTCTTGTGTGCAGTCAGCTGCTACCTATTGCACGTTTTATCTAAGTTATCTCAACCAAATACCTTAACCTTCTTTGGCATTAGTTTATTTCCTGAACCACTTAATAATGGTGATCAATTTGGCAGCGCATCATGGCATTATAACAGTTTGAGTCGGTTTTTAGAGTCTATCTGGAATTAGTGCAATTTGAACGTATAATAATCAATTTAACACAAATTTACCTACTTAACCGATTCAAGAAAATCAAAGATTCATCCATCCATCCGATCCATTTCGATTTCCTCACCATGTTTTTCTTCACCGTTTTAAGTTAGCGACATTACGCATTTGACTTCGAAACAACAGTGGGTGTGTCTGGGTTTTGAACCAGGGGCTCCGGATTGGCAGTCGCCGTTCTTCCGACTAGACTAGCCGTAACTTCTAGACCAGTCGTGGCTTACTATAGTGCTGGCCGCAACATTCTGTAATGGTCGATCGTAATAGGTATAACACACCTAAATTTTTATATTGAAACGAAACATATAATGAAAATAATTGCTTCTTGATATTAATTTTAACTTATTTGATTTAAAAGACTAATTGACATTGTGGTGCTACAGAAAGACACACTTTGCGTTTCTTTTTATCGTTGGTATCGTGCTAGTTTAAATAACTCTTCCGAGATTTGACTGGCCTTGTGGCTTAGTGGGTAGTAGCTCTGCCTGCGAAGCCGAGGGTCGTGGGTTCGATCCCCACCCAGTGCAAATATTTGTGTGATGAATTCAAATGTTTGTACTGTGTCTGGGTGTTTCTATGTATAACAAGTATGTATTTAAAACTATATAAGTATTATATCAGCTATCTGGCCGCCATCACACAAGCTTTGCTTAATTTGGGGTCAGATGGTGTTGTGTGTGAATTGTCCACCAATATATATTTATTTATTTATTTCGGAACGCCAATCACGAACCAAAGTTTATTTCCAAAATAATATTAAAATGTTCCAAAATAAGTTTATTCTCAATGAAGGCCTGCGTCCGTTTTAGTCTCGTATCGCAAACTGAAATCGTGCGAATGCAAAATCCGCGGACCCTCCTACACGAGCGGAGCCGGATTTGTGCGATTTTAAAGTGCTTGCTCGCTACAGATGCCTATCAAGATAGAATGGTGTTATTTATATTAATATACAAAAAATACAACGATTTTGCCTATTCTCGATTTGGAAACTCATTGTCCCTAGCGTTAAGATTAATACAGCGTTGAAAATTTGCAATAGTTATAGGACTCTTTGCGGAGTCAACCAGGAGTAATACTCCACCTTTTCCAGTTTTTCTACCAGCAAGCAGTAATGTGCTGACATCTCGGTGTTTCGATTTGAAGGGTCATGTTTCCAGAGAAATTACAACACAGAGATAAATCTACTTTTAACTCTGAGGGAAAACCGCAATGCAGTTTACAGTAATGATTTGGACCCTTCAAGTTCATATAGCTATATGACAATGGGCAGGTGTTGCTTGTTATCAATGTTCTGCTCTCTGTTGTTTCTTACTATTTTAAGCAAAAGCCAACGAATCGGGATCGGGAGAACTTTGCAAAATATAGATCATAGATCAACGGTAACAACTACGGGGGTAATACTGCGGGAAATTGCCAGTAAAATATTAGATAGATAGATAATTCTTTATTGTGACACAAAAACAGAAATATTACAGTAAAACACTTACGAACTAGCACCACAAATAGCGGCTTTATTGCTTAGAGCAATCTCTTCCAGGCAACCAGCATATTAATATTCATTATTATTATAGCATTTATTGTGCTGGTAGATTGGTCCCAGCGACAAGCTTTGTGCATTGGTATCACCATACCTCATAATTAGAACCTCGAACAAGAGCTGTAAGTGTCTTGACTTGGCTCACAAGATTACCGGCATGTGGACGATTCAATGACTATAGCCTCCATAGTCGTGTCGATGAACAGACTTGTATCCAAACACCTCGTCTTAATAGATTTTCACTTGACGGGCTAGACGCAGAAAACAGTTGTCCTACACATAGCGCGTATCGTCAGGTAGTTCCTCACTTTGTAACCCTAACCCTTACCATAGTTTGCGAGCCCCACTGCCGTCAGCGACCTAGCGTCATCATGGACCGTATCATTGCTTAACATCAAGCAAGATGGCGGCCAAGTAACGGAAAGAGGAGCTTAAGCATAGAATAGATAATATGCTTAAGTTTACTTATTTGTAGGTATGGACGTCCTTGTAACAAT
The DNA here is from genome assembly GCA_963693475.1 of Ectropis crepuscularia. Taxonomy (NCBI): domain Eukaryota; kingdom Metazoa; phylum Arthropoda; class Insecta; order Lepidoptera; family Geometridae; genus Ectropis; species Ectropis crepuscularia. The sequence continues at coordinate 25,961,671 of OY856349.1, read as the reverse complement.
TTTTTGTGATGATATTATCAGAGAAAGATTGCAATAGCTGCGTGCCACTGTACCACACCCCGGACACTCGGCCTAAAATCTATACAGACGGTGCAGTTGACATACCTACACTCACACATCTCGCATATGTCGTTCGAACGCATTTACGCATGTGTGCGTGTCATCTATGTCGTGTCCACAGAAATCTAAATAATAAGGTAATAGAAATGGCATAACTCTCAAATTACTTGCAAAACGCTTGTCGCCACATTTCCCCTACCCCCGCGATCACTACTACATGCGCGTAGTATTCAAATAGAGCTCCACTCACACACCAATAGCTGCACATTATCAACCTGGGTCTGTGATTGCACCACACACATCCATAAACGCTTATCAGTGAACCTACTAATACATTGAAAAATAAACAATTTTTCACATATACGCTAGTGCTTGACAAAAATTAAAACATATCGATCTTTCAAAGTACGGTCCAATTTTAACATTCGATAAAGGTTATTATTGATTTCATTAATTAGGTACTACAACAAAGTAAATATGCCTACCTATAAAATAAGTGAGTCACACGGGGTATACTATTGTTTCGAAAACTGAACTATGTAATTCTGACACTACATGGGCTTAGGTATAGTTGAAGAACAAAGGTTGTTGTATATTTTGTACATCGAGCAACTCGATCTTCCGCGCAAGCACGGAAGGGAAGTAGCCTTTGCTAAAAAATATTGTTCAAATCTTTCTGTCATTTCTTGCGGGAGGGGAAAGTTGCACACTAGCGTAAAGCCGCACTATTACATACAAAACATACCTGTACCGATCCATTGCCGACCATACTCACACAGCCAAATCACTAACACATAAAAAATAAAGCACCATTCACAAATCTAGCCCCGCCCTCAGTGTATTCCACGCCACAGTATATTATCAAACTCCATGGTCCACGCGGACTTGTACTTTGACAGAGGGGAAACGCTGTGTATGCCTACTCCCTTCCGTGTTGCTCGCTGATTTTGTATGAAAACTAATAAAGTCTTAAAAATAAAAGCTTACAATAGATAAATACTGTCTCAGTTATCCTAATATTTATTTTGCACGGACGAACAATCGCGCGTTATAGCCAGTATGTATATACTTTTGTTAATAATTAATGAATTATGAAGTAATGTTTACCGCGAATTAAAAGATTGTACGTACGGGTGTAATGTTAATTGCGTACAATTTTTTTTATCGATTTATTATGTTACTTTATCGATAAAACTATGTAAAATTTAAAATAAAATTTTCATCGTTTATTTTTGGGAAAGTAAAATTGGACCGTCACAGCACTAACTCACAATCGCTACCTGCGGTTGTACCATGGAAGATTAGAGGTAATGACGATATCTTTAATTTTACATTACATTGCTGTTTAAGCTTGTACCACTTTAGATGTTAATTAATGTATGCAGCAATGGTATGCAAAATGACGATCACACCAAAAATTTATAACTATCATAGTGAATCATTGGGCTCCGTTTATTTTAGTAAAAAATACAATTAAAATAAAATAAAATACCTATCGGTGAAATGTGATATAATAAAAGTCCGTTATTCGTTTTCCTTGTGTCATTTATTTCCATATAGGTACTTAGGTACATAGGTACAACAATTATATTTTAACAATGCTATAAATTATTACTGCCGACCATCTTTCGGCTCTGATGAGAAAAATGAGAATGAATCCTTGTATGCCAACTACCAGACTATTTATGTTAATTTTACTAAACTTTGTAGGTTGGTACACTGTAAAATAACTGCTTGTAAAGGTGGTGATTAAGAAACCAATAGTTGGTAGGTTGGCACGACCGGAATTCAACGCAAGAGTTACCATGCATAATAATGTGGTAATAAATGTGAAATAACAAAATTCGACTAAATTATGAATAAAGACTAAAAATCATAACATTCGGCCATCCGACCACGTGTTGCCTCCCGGCATACACTAATTAATCTCATAAATTATAATAGTAGTGAATAATACAATTTCAAATATACAAACTAGAGAAAGTACCTACCAAAATTATATAACTAAGTTTAACGTAGGTAGTACATTAAATAACATTATGTAGATACATACCTACATATAATAACAACAAGTAGATCAACAAGTAGATAACAATGAATTAATGTTCAACTGTTAGGCAAGTAAGTACATGAACTTTTTAATTATATACAATTAAGATTTTTATCCAAAACTTATTTTATGTCTTATCAATACCATAAATAACAAATTTCTGTATTAACACAGTAATGTACAACAAATACGAATTGTATAAATTATTTGACCATTATCTAAATAATATATTGGTTATATATTAACAAATGCAAGTCTTATTTCACGTGAGACAATTGCACATACAGTAAGTATAGTACTAGACAAACAAACTAAAAATCATATACATGTAGAGATTTTGTGATTGTTTTATTTATATTTACTTGTCAAACATCTGACTATTTACAGAAAACCTATTTACATTACACTGTAAAACAGTTTACATTAGACTGTATAAAATTCTAATAAGTCAATTTCACTAAATTGTGTCAAAAGAGCCATTAAAATAAATAAATTATGTACAATAATTCCGAGAATTTAGACATTAACTAAGTTCCAGAGGAATCGGTTTACTTATAGGTCAAAATAATAAATGTCTTTGTTAGCGGAAATGGGTATTTGCTAGGAGATCTTATACCTCATTCCAAATCTACGTGAATAAAATGTATACAAATCAATGTCACCACAATATGACAGACCAGCATTTCTCAACCTTTGTTTTACAAGGTTCTAGGATAGGTTCTAGGATATTCGAGGCGAATCAATAATTTGATGAAAAGAAGTCTTGAATGCAAAATCGAGAGTTTGAGAAACACAGATCAAATTGCTAGTACTTAAAATCATATATCTATATATCATCCTACCATTACTATCTATAACTTTTAAAATAAGATAGTATTTAATTATTTGATCAATACAAATCCAAGTATATTGTATTTAAGATAGCAATAAAGTCGAATCATATTTGTGAAAAATATTATAAGACAATTCATAAAAATACTAAGATTGAATGTACTATAAATGATTACATTTAAAACTTTATATTCAATCTTACGGCATAAAAATATTAAGTTCTCTATGACAATTTGATGACAAACTTCATTTTTCAGTACTTTAAAGCTGTCAGTATTTACATTCTCTTTGCTGGCTTTTGAAGGACTACCATCAGAACTGTTTATCATCTACTACTCTAATCCCAGGGTCAGACATGTTTTAAATAAATTGCGAAAAAGTTTGGTTTGATTGTTTTGGATACCAATGCTTATTTAGTCTATAGTTTCTTGTAAACCTGAACTTGTTGCATTTTGAGGAATATTAAATATCTTAAATAGTCGGGCATTTCAAACCAAAACATAGTTACTGTCGCAATTGTTTCAGTGCGCTCTATCGCGCTATTATTTATTCTCATTGAATCTTGCTCAAGCACTTGTTCCAACCGCGCTCATGACTAACCACTATTTTGCCCAGAAAAGGTTTGAAATAGTTTGATTGAACCTTTCTCCTTGACAGTTTTCTTGTTTTATTATCAAAATCTGGCTAACAAAATAAGATTTTGATTCTTGAATAATATCGTTATTGCGTTGTTACAGGTTTTAACCTATTCCCGTTCGGCGGGAAAAATATTACTGCTGATTTTATTTTTAAAGTCTGTTCTACTTAGAGAGGCTCTAGTTGATCTGGGTATTTATTAATAATTATGCTATTTACGTAACTCACTTTTTGTTCGGTTTCCAGTAAAACATTAGTTATCTTTCAAAACAGTAAGTACTTAACACAAGGCAATTTCTAAAAATTTTGGCCAATTAGCAAAAGTGTTCGAAGAACCATCTAAACCGAAATTGATTATTTAATCGATTTCAACACTTAGTACCCGAATGCCCGAGATGTGCTCGGTTTAAACACTAAGGTCATCGATATAAATCAATAGATGTGCACTGAGCATCTTGAAATTAGTAATAAACTGCGTCTCTGTGTGTATCGTAAGTGGTTTACAAACAACCAATATACCTACTTGACCCCATAATCGCTAGCGGTGAGATTTGCTGTGGTTTTACTTATTTTGGTTGTTGACAACGAATAATGATAGGTAAAAACGTCCGGCGTCCACCGCGTCTTGCAAGCGACTAGAACGGAAAGAGTGAGCTCACTCTTCCCAACGTTGACATAATTGGGTGCGCCCTGAAGTTTGGGAGGGCCTATCTTGGGTTCTACGATCTATGACTGAGGTCACTGAGTATACTTACGCTACCTACAGATAAGGCTTACCTACAGCTCATAGTAATAGATTTTCTAAAAAAAAAAAAACAAGAAAAAGAGAAAGTCTTGTTTCGAACCCGGGTCTACTATTTCGTGACCGCCCAACTTTCCACCTGAGGTACTATACTGTCGCGCTATGTGGCGCAATTTACCGTCGCATTCTAATGTTAATGTAACAATGTTTAATTGTCTAAAACCGTGCATAAAATGCGTTTTTTTTTTTATGAAACCTAGTTAGATCGAGTTATCGTCTCTGAAACCTTACTTATATCTTCATATATATAAATCTCCTGTCACGATGTTTGTCTGCGGTGGATTCCTAAACTACTTAACTGTTTTTAAATTAAATTGGCACACTGTGAGCAGTCTGGTCCAACTTGAGAGATAGGATAGTTTTTATTTCGATTAAAATAGTCTTTAAATAACAATATCCGAGCGCAGCCGGAATGGGCCGCTAGTAATTTAAATGAAAATAAATCGTTCGAACCATTTCCGAGATTCAGATTCTATAATATAGTTATATAGATATATACAAGACTCGCTTCGTTTAAAGGTGTATTTTATGATATAATATGTATGTCCGACGCGGTAGTAACGATTGCATTTCATTATTGGTATAGAACATTCGAAGTAAGAGTGGCCTTTGGAACGGCAACGATAGCACTCGATTTTGTTAAACCTAGAGTGAATTATACTAAGACTAGGATCTGTTTATTTTCTTGATAATGGTTTAGTGTTTATTATTTGAATAAGTTTGTGGTTTTTGAGATTAAAGAAAACAGATCAGGTGTTCCGGCTCTAAATAATTAAGGGCCTGTGCTCCATTCCTAATTGTTCGATTCCGTAATCCATAAATTACATTTTAATGCACCGCCTTTATGCCAGTAATCTCATGTTTGTGTACCAGTCTTCAGTTTGGCATAAAAATACCCATTCGTGAAAATTCAATCATTGCTTGAAGTTCGATTTATCATTTAATTATTTATTTTTTTGCAAAAGTTGACCATATATTTTTTTTTTTATACTTTGGAAAATTTTCAGCAGTTTATTCTGCCATTCTTCGCAAGTGAAAACAACTGTTGGCAAGGACTCAAATGATTTTCTTGCTAGCCCATCTAATTTTCATAACATGTTTTGACGAGAAATGTATTAGTTTCGTTATTGGTCATCTCGACCGTATATAATGGCACACTTGTCGACTTTTCTTAAGCCAAAGTCAAAGTTATCTAATTGACGTGTAATGTACAATTTTGCTGGCTAACTACACTATCACACTATGTACAAACTAACTTAATGTTATCCAGCAATCAATGGTTTGATCTCTAATCTTCGGGACAAATTGTGATGAAACGCGATTACAATTAACACAGACTTAACATTTTAACATTCACAGCTTACTTGTTTCCTTCCGGGTCTTTAAGAGGTTCATTACTAGGTCGAGTTTCTGAAGAATATTATCAGAGATGACATCAGAATCCGCACCTTTTTACTTTTCTTTGTCCATCGCCACCCAGGTGGTGGACCCGGGGTGTACCCACATCGTCTTCGGCATATTTGTATTCTCTGAAATTTAAACATAAATCCCGACAGTATCTGTTTACGTACTAACAGTAACACAGTCTAAGATATCTAGTTGTGCGATTCAATTTCCTTTTTTTTTTTACACGAACTTCGAGAATTGCCTTAAAATTGTGTTTTGTCACGAGGTAAACGTTTTGATGCAAATAATCGAAAATTACAGTTTATATACCAATAATAATAACATAGCCTTAGACACCCAGCTGTATGATTTAGGATTTTCCAATGTTACATGAATATTATTCATACCATAAATTATTATTAAATCATTCATAAACAAAAATAGAACTAGCTGTCTAATCAGTCGGTTCAGTCAGTTATCAAGTACTAGCGGTATGCTCTTGCTTTGGTATACAGAATATTCAAGCTCAGACGTTTACGCAACTCTGCGGTACGTTAGACCACGTTATTTGAGAAACGAAATATTATTTCAATAAACAAGCAAATCTTTTCCCCTTGTAATATTTGTCACCAGCATAGAAAATACTTTAATTCAAAAACACAATTACAATTCAATAACATAATGACATGTTTGTATGACTGTATTTTAAATTATTGCAATTGAAAAATACTTTTGTAAAAACATTGTGACATTTTAATTCTATGAGTCATGTAACTTGCAATTAATATTTTTGATTTGATTTTTGATAAATTAATAGATTAAATAATCAGAAGATCTGTAATAATGAAGTTCTACTATCGGACTCATTACATTTGTAAATTTGTTTTAAAACTTCAGCCACATTAAGCGTATATTTTTCTCTGTTACACAGTGAGGTATTTATTATCAATCCGTTTTCCACCGGAACATACTGGCTCACATGTTATCCATCACATACTCGCTCATAATCAGTCCATTATCCAGCGAGACAAAATACTCGCTCATAGTTCATTATCCAGCGAGACACATACTCGCTCATAGTCCATTATCCAGCGAGACACATACTCGCTCATAGTCCATTATCCAGCGAGATACATACTCGCTCATAGTCAATTATCAAGCGAGAAACATACTCGCTCATAGTCCATTATCAAGCGAGAAACATACTCGCTTATAATCAGCTATCGAGTGAATCAGCTATCGAGCGAATCAGCTATCGAGTGAATCAGCTATCGAGCGAATCAGTTATCGAGCGAATCAGTTATCGAGCGAATCAGTCATCGAGCGAATCAGTCATCGAGCGAATCAGTTATCGAGCGAATCAGTTATCGAACGAGAAACATTCTAGCTTATAATCAGTTACCGAGCGAGAAACATACTCGCTCATAGTCAGATATTCAGCGAGATACATACTCGCTCAACGGAAATATAAAACAATCGTAATTTAAATAGACATTACAACGATAGTGGATCCTGGTTTTGAAACGAAAGATTAACATACATTTTTGTTATAGAAAAAGTTATCCACAGTCTCGACAAAAATAATACCGCTTCTTTAAAATAGCGTTTGAAATAATTTGTAACTTCAACAAAATCTTAAGTGGGTCACTCATACCTAGTTATCGAGCAAAAACATACTCGCTCAGTTTTATCCAGCGGAAAAAAAACAATTTCAATTACCAAAAACAAACATTAATAGTCGCGTAAAAAGATATTGAACGAAATAGTTGTGACTTCAAAACAATCATAAATGGGGGTAGTCATAAAATATTGATGTGCTGATAAAAACAAGCTTTTGCTAAAATAAGCGAGGTAGTTAAACATTAATAATCGAGATTTTCAATTGACCAGCGCAAACAACAGTACATGTCACACATGCCAACGCTATCAGAGAGTAGCCCCGATCGAGCAATGAAATGTCCGATTTTAAAACGCATGCGAGTGTACAATGAACGCTGCCAAAGAGGCTACTCTTTGGCCAAGGATCAATGCACATCAAACATACATTAACACAATCATGATTGCGCGCATCATTATCAAATCTCGATTAAATTAAAGCCAATTAAATACTCGTAATTAAACTATGTGGTCGCGAGATCATTGAAAGAAAAATGATTAGCATAGTACAGTACACATCAAACATTTCAATGCTATCAGAGAGTAGCCCCGATCGAGCAATGAAATGTCCAACTTACTTAAACGCGTGCGAGTATACGATGAATACTGCCAAAGAGTTGCCTTGGCCGAGGATCAACACACATCACACACGCATTAATTTGCACATTATATTACGCGTATCATTATTCAATCCAAATTTAAAATAAAGTATAAAAAAACTTCGTGAGCGTTACATCAATACTTCAACATTTGAAAAATAACTTTTCAACATACCTTCGTTTCTGGTTTTGTTCCCTCTTCTGAGATATAATAAAAGTCCGTTATTCGTTCTCCTTGTGTCATTTATTTCCATATAGGTACTTAGGTACATAGGTACAACAATTATATTTTAACAATGCTATAAATTATTACTGCCGACCATCTTTCGGCTCTGATGAGAAAAATGAGAATGAATCCTTGTATGCCAACTACCAGACTATTTATGTTAATTTTACTAAACTTTGTAGGTTGGTACACTGTAAAATAACTGCTTGTAAAGGTGGTGATTAAGAAACCAATAGTTGGTAGGTTGGCACGACCGGAATTCAACGCAAGAGTTACCATGCATAATAATGTGGTAATAAATGTGAAATAACAAAATTCGACTAAATTATGAATAAAGACTAAAAATCATAACAGTAATCTCATTATTGGTATAATTGCAAGTTGTGGAAGAAATTCCACAGTTGTTTATGCTGCATAACACAAGTTTTTAAAGATAATTCACGCCTGCCGGTTCGAACAAGACTAAACTACAATTCGAGCACTGGTGGCCTACAAGTCACCTGTGCGGCGACAATGTCACGCGGTCATGCGACTTCTAGTACCTTATTATTTAGATTTCTGTGGTCGTGTCGCTGAGTGCTTCTCGCGTTCTTGCGGGGTAGGAAGCTTGAAACTGGCGGGGGGTGGGGAGTGTCCGTTCTATCTGTATTATCTATTCTATGACTGTACTGTTATAGGCATATATTTTGCTTACCATCAGACTTAATTATGACCATAATATAAATATCGTCACTTTATATTTAAAAAAAAAACATAATACGTTTCCTCATTTATAAAAGTCTGTGTTTTAAAACTAGTTCTATCTGGTAAATACTGGACAAAACCGGCGCCGGATCCAATTCTGCCGCCATTTTGTTCCGGATTAGACGCCGTGGGTCGTCGGAGTTGTCACGGTAACGTTCGCAAAGTTGAAATTATAATTCTCTAGCAAATTTTGTTGTAATAATGTTTTATTTACTGCTAGCTTCGTGGGTTTACCCACCGTTTAAATAAAACAGAGCTTGACCGCCGTTAAATATAAAACTATAAGTTTAGTATTTAATCTCAATTATGTTTATTCAAAGATTAGGTATATGGTATAGGTAGGTACGTCTTGCATAATAAAGAATGTAAGTAGATTTCTAAACGAATTTAGTTATGCTAAAAACATATTAGTTTCCGATTTTTGTTGGAAATATGGTGAATGAATGGGTGAATAGGTTTATTTTATAAGCGCGATCCATCAAAGAACGCGTTCTTTGATGGATGGTAACGACGCGTCGTTACAACACATCAGGCAATATGGTAGTCAAGATTAAAATAATTATTGTATAAAAAAAAATGGTTTTCTGTAAAGTCGGTTTACTGACGATAGTTGAACGTGACAACTTCAACTACGCCTTAGAGCGAGGTAACGCCGCATGACGTCATGCGGCGAGGTAACGGCGGTAACGGTGCATGACGTCATGCGGCGAGGTAACGGCGGTAACGGCGCATGACGTCATCTTTTTTCGTGCGTGCAGCCGGCTTCATCGAATTATAAGACGTTGTCACGTCAAAAAAATTGGCACTCACTTTGGAAACTGCGCGTGCGTGGCCATGACCATGGCAATCTAGAAATGGCCATGGTCTCGAGTTTACCCGAAAATTTCTTATTCATCCCGAGCGTGACGCTACAATTCAATTCACAGCCCACGAAAAATTTGTCTGGGGCGCGCCAAAAGAAGTTTCACTTCAAAAATGGTCAGAATCGTAAGTGTTTTTTTTGTTGATCAAAAATATATCTTCTGCTTTCTCGTCTTGATTTTAATAAACCACGTGGTCAATAGTTATGAATATTGATTATTAGAGGAAAGTCACCAAATATGGAATACCATTTTGTTTTTGGGATGTAAAAAAAACTTTATAAAATTAAATCAGTTTAATGTTTTTACTAATCAGTCATACATTTATATGTAGTATTAAAATTAACGTGGTTGTTACACATATTGATTAGGTAAACCTAATCAATATAAATATATGTAGTAGTTAACAGCCTTTAATCAAATATATTAGTTATCAAATTAAAATCTAACACAAAATCACAAATGAGTAACCAAATATGGACTAGGTATATATATATGGAATATAAGCATAAATCAACATAACAATAACAAAATTGGACATTAATATCTTTGAGATCAATTAAATGAATATAATATATTATGATAAATGAAAAAAGTTACATAATTACTTGCAAAAGTCACAGATCCAAGCCACGCCAAGTATCCAACTCCATAGTGTCCAAATTTGGATTTTTATACTAGTTCAAACTCTTTTAAATATTTTTTAAAGTCACAATATTTTAATGACAAAAGATCACAAAATGGTGAAATAAACATAATACCGATATACTAAACAGACTATACACTTATGTAAACAAACATAACAGCTGGTAATACTCGTTTATTACTTCTACTTTTAAAATTTTCTGCACGACAACAAAACGAAACACGCATGCCACACGTGAAGCATTCTCACAACTGACTCGATGGTGTGGGTGCGATAATTAGTAGACCTAATGAAACAGAAGATGGTCGAGTCTTTTTAGAGGCGTTTCTTACTTATAGTCTTAGAGAAATGAAGGGATTCCATATTAGGGTACTATTCCATATTTGGTGACTTTCCTCTACATAGTGCATAACATGCAAGCTTTGCTTTAGTGTGGAGTGAAAAATGTAAACCCGGATACTACTTTATTAATTTTTAGCGGTTATTAATCAACCTTATACAAGAATTTATGTTCAACAGTTTACAACAGAAAATAGAATAAGTACTCAATAAAATCAGAACACACGTACGGTGCGGCGCCACAATTGCAAGTTTAATAATAAGGCCGTTAATAAAGGTAGAATAGATCTAATTTCTCATCACAGAATTTAGGTGAAGATAATCGTGCGTCTGACATCCAATCTCGGCATGGCAACACCTAAAAGACTAAAGACTAAACCACTTTTATTATCCAGAAAATCTATGTACCGTGCTCACACAAATATACAGTTACTGGAATAATAAATATTTAGTGAAAAAAAATGTTTTTTCAAGAAATATAAATAAATTGTTTGTTAAGTCAGCATATTAACGATCATTTAACGTGATTATAATAAATTATAAATATACGTGAGACACTCAGAAAGTTTTGAGAAACTAAAAAACTAACTTGTATGAAAAAAATATTGTTACTAAATCTTTTCAAATAACTTTCCACCAGCCTCTATACAAAGTTTCATGCGTCTGAACCAATTTTCAAAACATTTTTTCCAGTCCTCCGCAGACACCTCTTCCACAGCCTTCTCAAACGCTGTTAGCGCGTCTTCCGGCGATGAAAACTGTATCCCTTTGAGCTGATTTTAATTTTAGGGAATAAAAAGAAGTCACACGGAGCCAAATCAGGACTGTAAGGAAGGTGACCCAAGACTCTGACTGGTGTGGAGTCCATGAAGTCCCTCGTTTTGATCGCAGAGTGCGCGGGCGCGTTGTCGTGGTGAAGAAGGACTCCGTGGAGCCCGGTGTTTGGTCGCTTGTTTCTGATTGCAGGAAACACTTCTGGCAAGCATTTTATGCTGTACCATTCGGCGTTGATACTGCATTGGTCTTGAAGTGGAATTGAAATTAGGTACCCCGTCAAAGTGAAGAAACGAGTGATTATCCTTGCGCTCCTCGATCGCTTCACTTTCGCAGGTGTTGGTTCATTTTGAAACAGCCAAACTGTCGACTGACGCTTTTTTTCTGTATCGTATTGATAAATCCAGGATTCGTCACCTGTCACAATGCCGTAAACGCGCCGTGACGAGCTTGCATCAAATTATTGTATCATATCACGGCACCAACCCACACGGGCCTGCTTCTGAGCTTCGGTGAGGTTGTGCGGCATCCAGCGGGAAACTATCCTCCTTACGCGAAGGTGCTCGGGCAAAATCTTGTGAACACTTCCTGAACCAATCTGCAGAGTATGCTAAATCTCTTCGTACGTAATGCGTCTGTTTTCTTGAATTAAATATATTACTGCCAGCACACTTTCTTCAGTAACAGCCGTCGAAGGACGACCACTCCTTTGTTCCAAAGCAAAACGACCGTGCTTGAACTCGCTATACCAGCGGTGGATGATTGCTTTTGAAGGTCCTTCATCCATAAAACCAATTCGAAGTCGATCAAATGACTCGTCAAGTTTTAAGCCACATTTGAAATCGTTAAAAATCATAGCACGAAAATGTCCTCGACGCAGATCCATGTTTTAATGAAACAAAAAAAATTGAATTGACTCTCAAAAAAATGCGGAGAAAAATTTGTATATCAAACAGATGTATTTATACTTTTAAATAATCGACGTTTTCAAAGTAATGACAAGTGGCCAGTGTCTTTTATATAAAAACTTATTTTCGCAAAACTTTCTGAGTCAGGTAGCTTGTATGCATCACAAGCTAAACGATTAGGTCGACCGTGCCTCGCTATCGTTTGTTCCACAATCTCAGGAGGAAAGTAACACTTTTTCGTGCCTGCGGCCGGTATTCATTGAATTATTAAAGGTTATTACGTCAAAAATATAATTTTCACAGTATTGCCAGTACTTACTTCATTTGCAGGAACTGAATTGTTGTTATTCAATCCAAATTGTTGGCCTCAGGCTGATCTCAACCATAGGCCGTATCGCCGTTTAATATCAGTAAAGTTATTAAAACTTTTATTATTTGGAATATGGCATTAAGGTGGTGACAAAGTGTTTATTTGCAAAAAGTAGTGTCAAAATTATGTCACTAAAACAAACCTTACTAAAGTTCTAAAGTTTAAATTACTACAATTTCTAAAAGTACGGCACGCCAAACAATGTGAGCGTAGAAATTACCTCCCGCGTCAGCCAAATTACCTATTGTCTGTGTAATTGACGGTTTCTTACTCCAATTAGGGGTTGTCAATCTAATATAAGATTTTCGTTCGGTTCGTTATTTTGTAGTTACCTGAGTATTTTGCTCCCAATACGGCGAAAATAGAGAGAGAAAATTACCTACACCTGAACATTTGCAATAGGTAATGTATCTCACTGTTTTATAAGCAAAAGCAGTAAAGCAGGCATATTATTCCCACTCCTGGAATTCAGGGTTTCAACGAGAGTTTAGAATATAGTTCACGATGCTGGTCAAGTGAAAGTTGGCAAATAATGCATAGTTTCGAAATATGTCGTTCTTGAAACATGCCGGTTTCGTGCCGATGCTCTCCTTCGTCTTTAAAGCCAGTGGCGACGAAAAACATGTATATCTGCAATTACCAAAAATACTCAAAGGTGCAGACGGTGTGTAATGTATGTGAAGTGCAATATAGATCTAAAATTTAAAACTAGATAATTAATTGTGTTTAATTTAGTATAAAATGAATCACATTATATTCTTGAAATTTTCGTTTAATGTATAAACATTCATCTATAAAGATTAATAATTTAATATTTATGTAAAACCAAATTGTAGATTTGATATTGGTACGCATAATTCGAGTATAAATAATACTATGCTGTACATTTGTTTCCACAGTGGTAAAGCAATTTAACAACAAATAGCCAAAATAAAAATTCACCATGCTGGTCAAGTGCCCGTTGGCAGATTTCACAATTTTTGAAAACATTTCTGATTGAGAATATTTTGGTTTCTTAGCAATTTTGTCCTACACCGTTAAATCCTGTGGTAATACATAAATTGGGCATGAATTCACACTAAGGCCTACTGTCCACGCACGCGTCTTTTGTCGAATGCATGCATCCTACGAACAAACGCAAGACGTGCGGCTGTCGTGTCGTTGTCGTTTCGTGGACACAGACTTCATTATTTGTACGCAAGATGCAAGCATTCGTCTTGCATCCGACAATTGTCGAAATCGTGCGGATGTCGTGCAGCTACGTGGACAATTGGCCTTAATCTCAATCTTAATCGAAGTTGTAATAATACAAAAGTGGAGCAAACCTCTTCGTTAAATTCTTTGGAACATAAAATTAAACATTCGATTAAATCATTAAATTTAATAACATTTACAAAGTTTAAACATGTCAACACGCGTATTTTCCTACAATAACGAACGACACATTAAAATTTAAAACAACGAGCGAAGGAAACCCTTCCCTAACGAATCCTTCTCGCACGTAGACGCAAAATATATGCCCGAATTAGAGAGGACGTGATTTTCCCATATAAAAAGAAAAGTGTTTGCAGAAAGGATGATATGAACCGAAAGCAGTGCGTTTTACTCATCATCCAGCCTATCGAATTATTTATCATAGGTCGTAGGTTCGATTCCCACCCAGTGCAAATATTTGTGTGATGAATTCAAATGTTTGCACTATGTCTGGGTGTTTCTATGTAAAATAAGTATGTATTTAAAATTATGTAAGTATTATATCAGCTATCTGGCCGCCATCACACAAGCTTTGCTTAGTTTGGGGTCAGATGGTGTTGTGTGTGAATTGTCCACCAATATTTATTATTATTTATTATCTCAGAGTTGGACAGCAATAGGCTTCTCACTTAGCAAACTCTCTCAGCCTCAACCATATTCGCAAAACAATTAAATTGGTTATTATGATTGGTGGTTTGATTCCCATTTAGTACAAATAATTGTGTGTAAAATACTATTACAAAAAAATAGTTGTCTGTAAAGTTGGTTTACTGACTATAGTTGAACGTGACAACTTCAACTACGCCTTAGAGCGAGGTAACGCCGGCGGCGAGGTAACGGCGTTAACGGCACATGACGTTATGTTTTGCGGGCGTGCAGCCGGCTTCATCGAATTATAAGACGTTGTGACGTCAAAAACTTTGTTGCTATTTGCAGGTAAGATAAAATGTAACAAAACATTTTAAAAGTTGATCCGTACAAACTGGCATCTTCGAGAGGCATGCAACATGCTTGGCAAAACAATTTGTTTTAGTTTTAATTTATATAATGAAAAAAAATATGTCAGCTAATTAAAATCTTCTGCTTCTTTTCATACATATTATTATGATAAACACAAATCATAATTTTCGTATATCTCGGTGTTTCTAAGTATTACCTATAAGTATGCATTATATATAGTAAAGAGTGTCGGGACGAGCAGGACAAGTGCTTGATGGTAAGCAACACACCTGCTCATAGCAGCACAGTCTCATGCAGCTAATGGAACACGAAAATTCTAAATCACTACATAATAGTGCACTGCGGTTGTCACCCAGAGAAATATCTTTTTTTTTTATTATTTAATTTAGCCACTCCGTAGACTCCGGGGTTCGTGACCTTTGTCATTACAATTATCTATTTTTACATATTTCTTGGATTAGGTAAATAGGGCGAAACTTGTAAACCCTTTAAACCTTATTCTATTACTACTCCGATTTCGTCTGTTGAGCCGATCACTACTGTGATTCCGCGACTCGACATCGTCATTTGCCTAAACTGCCTCCTCCCGTCCCAGACCCTCCCAGACCAGAACAACCAGAACCCAGAGAAATATCTAGTAATTATGTTAGTCTTATCAAGTGAAACTTGTGGTTGTTTAAAGTCTGTAACGTTATGGAATCCAAAGTTTTTACCATTTGTGTGTGTTCCGGTATTAACGAGTAATTGGTACAAAATACGAATTTGTTTACAAAACGAAGCGCTAATCAGACGTAGCCAACCAGCCACAGGCCAGCATTTTTTTGAAATTTGTATATGGGCCTCGCTTTTTTGCCGTATTATGTTTACTTGTATTTCTATATAGAACTGAAAACTTCTATAACCACGTTGGGTACTTACTGTTTGGGATTGGAACATTTTATGGGTTTGGGTCACAGACATTCTAATGTAGCGGCGTAGCGTTGGAGCACAGAATAAATATTAGTACAGAAGCCACACTTACCAAAAACAATTATATAAATAGCGACTCTTGCTGGGACACAACAAAGTTCAATTCAGCTCGCAATACCTGTCACGATTTTCAAATAAACATTTGCGCTCTTTCTAACGCGTAACTCTGTCCCTGTCTAGCGCGGAGGGTTTACGACATATCTAATAACAATATGCGCGGGAAACGTTTTGCGCGAGCGCTCAGCCGTGCGTCCGACAACCGACTGTCACTTGTTTCCTGGAAGGAACGGTCTAGCGGTAGGCTAAAACCGCGCGACCTTGAGCGATTGAGGGTGCACTGGTTGGAGTGCGGGCGGAGCAGTGGAGCGAGGTGTGCGTGTTGGACTCTCTTTGGATGGGTGAAATCCTAAGAATAGTTGATCTGAGGTGATATCCAATAAGTTCGTGTCAGCAACATGCGTAATAGCATACATAATATATTTTGTTCCTATACAGATTGCTAGTTGATGGATAAAAACTCTTTGCAGAGTCCACCCGGAGAAGTACCACACCTTAGCCAAGTATTATACGGCCAAGCAGTAACGGGAAAATATTACTATGTTCCTGTTTGACGGGCAATGTATCCAGTCAATTTTATAGTCCATACAGATAAATTTGCTCGGCTGATTGGTAGGTATGTGCAATAGCTGCGTGTCTCTGTGCTGTTATGGGCAGGCAAGTTGCTTACCATTAGGCACATGCCCAGCTCGTGTAATCACTCTATACTATAAAAAAAAAAAAAAAAAAAAGAAACAAATTCAAAATCTTCAATAATTAATGTGCTTTAATTTTTCTGAAATTGTGTTTATCAATAAAAGTTACAGATCTGAATAAAATATCCTATATTGGAGCAACCCCTAAGTTCAGGTAGTCTTTTAGTAAATGTGTGGTTCAACAAAGGAAACGCTCCACGAATTTCTAAAAGAATTCCGTCCAATGTCCCGGTATATATTGTGTCCGCCACATTTCTTGCGATCATAACTAGCTAGCGCAAGGTTTCTCAAACTGTGAGACAATTCGGGGCAACGCAGTGTTTTCACGAAATTAAATGAAATTTGGTTATAGATACTATCAGAAACATATTATATAATACAACATAATAGTCTGGAATTACCAATAGGAATATAATTTTACCCCGAGAAAATAACCGGACCGGAAACTACGTCGGTGGAACCGGGCGCTGATTGTAGCCTAAAACATATACATTACAAAAATATATATGGTGGTCGAATTGATACTTTTTTTAGGATTCCGTATGTGTAACGTAAAAACGGTTTATAAAAATTATAGATTCGTCATGTTTGTCTGTCTGTCCGTCCGTATGTCACAGCCACTTTTTTCCGAAACCATAAGAACTATACAGTTGAAACTTGGTAAGTAGTTGTATTCTGGGGACCGCATTAAGATTTAAACACAAAAAAATATAAAAAAAATACAATAGGTAAAGGGGTTTGGGTAAAGTTGGCGTCGTTTTTTTTTTAGCGGCCAGAGATATGTTATCACTTTCTTGTAACAATAAAATACCCTGATGCTATCTGTGCAATCGGATTTGCTCTAAGTCATATCGGAGCTGAGTTATAGCCTGTCAAAAATATTTATTTTTTGGATTTTTTGTATGGGCAAGTGGCGTCGTTTTTTCATTTTAGCGGCCAGATATCTGTTATCACTTTCTTGTAACAATAAAATACCCTGATGCTATCTGTGCAATCGGATTTGCTCTAAGTCATATCGGAGCTGAGTTATAGCCTGTCAAAGTTATTTATTTTTTGGATTTTTTGTATGGGCAAGTGGCGTCGTTTTTTCATTTTAGCGGCCATCGATCTGTTATAACTTTCTTGTAACAATAAAATACCCTGATGCTATATGTGCAATCAGATTTGCTGTAAGTAATATCGGAGCTGAGTTATGACCCCTCAAAGTTTTTTTTTTTGGTTTTCTTTGTATGTACTAGTGGCGCCATTTCCTATAGCGGCCAAACATCCGTTAGCACTTTTGTGAAACATTATTTTTACCTTAAGGTACCTGTGTAATCAGATTTGTTGCAAACTATATCGGAGCTGAGTTATGGCCACTTAAAGTTTTTTTTTTGGTTTTCTTTGTATGTACTAGTGGCGCCATTTCCTACAGCGGCCAAACATCCATTAGCACTTTTATGAAACATTATTTTTACCTTAAGGTACCTGTGTAATCAGATTTGTTGCAAACTATATCGGAGCTGAGTTATGGCCACTCAAAATTTTTTTTTTTTTTGGTTTTCTTTGTATGTACTAGTGACGCCATTTCCTACAGTGGCCAAACATCCGTTAGCACTTTTATGAAACATTATTTTTACCTTAAGGTACCTGTGTAATCAGATTTGTTGCAAACTATATCGGAGCTGAGTTATGGCCACTCAAAGTTTTTTTTTTGGTTTTCTTTGTATGTACTAGTGGCGCCATTTCCTACAGCGGCCAAACATCCGTTAGCACTTTTATGAAACATTATTTTTACCTTAAGGTACCTGTGTAATCAGATTTGCTGCAAACTATATCGGAGCTGAGTTATGGCCACTCAAAGTTTTTTTTTTGGTTTTCTTTGTATGTACTAGTGGCGCCATTTCCTACAGCGGCCAAACATCCATTAGCACTTTTATGAAACATTATTTTTACCTTAAGGTACCTGTGTAATCAGATTTGCTGCAAACTATATCGGAGCTGAGTTATGGCCCCTCAAAGTTTTTTTTTTGGTTTTCTTTGTATGTACTAGTGGCGCCATTTCCTATAGCGGCCAAACATCCGTTAGCTTTTTTGTAAAACATTATTTTTACCTTAAGGTACCTGTGTAATCAGATTTGTTGCAAACTATATCGGAGCTGAGTTATGGCCACTCAAAGTTTTTTTTTTGGTTTTCTTTGTATGTACTAGTGGCGCCATTTCCTACAGCGGCCAAACATTCGTTAGCACTTTTATGAAACATTATTTTTACCTAAAGGTACCTGTGTAATCAGATTTGCTGCAAACTATATCGGAGCTGAGTTATAGCCCCTCAAAGTTTTTTGTTTTGGTTTTCTTTGTATGTACTAGTGGCGCCATTTCCTACAGCGGCCAAACATCCATTAGCACTTTTATGAAACATTATTTTTACCTTAAGGTACCTGTGTAATCAGATTTGCTGCAAACTATATCGGAGCTAAGTTATGGCCCCTCAAAGTTTTTTTTTTGTTTTTTTTTGTATGTACTAGTGGCGCCATTTCCTATAGCGGCCAAACATCCGTTAGCTTTTTTGTGAAACATGACAATTTGTAACTCTCAGCTTCTAAAAATCCTAAGATTTGTTGCAAACTATATCGGAGCTGAGTTATGGCCACTTAAAGTTTTTTTTTTGGTTTTCTTTGTATGTACTAGTGGCGCCATTTCCTACAGCGGCCAAACATCCGTTAGCACTTTTATGAAACATTATTTTTACCTTAAGGTACCTGTGTAATCAGATTTGCTGCAAACTATATCGGAGCTGAGTTATGGCCACTCAAAGTTTTTTTTTTGGTTTTCTTTGTATGTACTAGTGGCGCCATTTCCTACAGCGGCCAAACATCCATTTGCACTTTTATGAAACATTATTTTTACCTTAAGGTACCTGTGTAATCAGATTTGCTGCAAACTATATCGGAGCTGATACCGCTATAGAAAATGGCGCCACTAGTACATACAAAGAAAACCAAAAAAAAAAACTTTGAGGGGCCATAACTCAGCTCCGATATTACTTACAGCAAATCTGATTGCACATATAGCATCAGGGTATTTTATTGTTACAAGAAAGTTATAACAGATCGATGGCCGCTAAAATGAAAAAACGACGCCACTTGCCCATACAAAAAATCCAAAAAATAAATAACTTTGACAGGCTATAACTCAGCTCCGATATGACTTAGAGCAAATCCGATTGCACAGATAGCATCAGGGTATTTTATTGTTACAAGAAAGTGATAACAGATCTCTGGCCGCTAAAAAAAAAAACGACGCCACGGGCCCATACAAAAGTACCCAAACCCCTTTTGGGAGTGCTCCATATTTAAAACTGGAACTCGATTTTTTTTTCATCAAACCCGTTCGTTGTGGTGTCTATCTCTTCAAAAATAATGTTGAGGTTTTAAATATCATTTTTTCTTATACTGAATAACTCCTCCCCTGTAACTTGTGAAATAAGATAATGATAAAACTAAACAAAATATTTTATAGTTTTTTTAAGTAGGGGCAGAGCCTTTATTAACAAAACTAAAATACAATGAGAACTACACTACGCTACATACCTAACAAATACTTACACTAAGCACACCTGAATTATCCATAGACCAATGAAGGTCTACAGATAATCAAGATGTTCAAGCCCACTACCAATCGGAAGCGTACCCAGCATGCTGGCGGCATTACCACGCTGAATGGCAATGCTTATGCGTTGGGCCAAATAAACGCCAGCATTTTGGTCACGCGTCGCATCGACCAAGCGTTCGGAAAGGCTTTTGAAGATGAGGTGAGCTCCCGGCCGTACATTAAATATTAATGTCAATATTTAATGTACATTATCATACAAACTTCCACCGAAAATTGGTTTGAACTCGATCTAGATCTAGTTTTTTTAACGTCAAAAATGAAGGTGCGGAGCGGAAGTGGCACCTAAAAATAGCAGATTTGCCAGGGCGTTGCAGTAAAAATAAGTTTGAGAAGCTCTAAACTGGCGTCATTGCATACACTACATTGCTCTCAGAATTTCACCTCCACCGCACCAATGCAAACAGGTGTGGGAACGAGTGTTGAATACTCAATTTTAGAAATAAGACTTTTCCGCGTTATTCGAATAACTTTATTATGGTACATTTATAACATTGTTTTAAAATAAACTGCTTTAAAAATTATCCGTGCTCATCAGGCATTCGTCATCATGTAACATTTTCAAAAAATACATTTTGTTAAATTTGATAAAACTGTCGATTTGTGTCTCAATCCATCTTTACTGCAAGTACCTATAGTATTTGATATTATGATTATTAGGTGTTCAATCATATGTATTAGTGTACTATATTTATTCATATTTGTATTTTGTAGTGGTAGGACTCTTGGCAGAGTCCGCCTGGGGAAGTACCACACCTTGGCCGGTTATTCTACCGCCAAGCAGTAATGTGCAAACATTACTGTATTCCGGTTTGAAGGGCAATGTTTCCGTTGAAATTACAGGGCTTAGAGATATAATATCTTAGTTCTCGGGGTGACGCGCGCAGTGCAGTGCTAGGTAATGATTGGGACTCTTCATGTTCCACTAGCTGCGTGTCACTGTGCTGTTATGTGGCAGGCATGTTGTTTACCATCAGGCACATGTCCTGCTTGTCTCATCACTCTTTATTTAAAAAAATATATATTAGATTAATATCTAAGTTATTTTTTTCTTTGGGTTTTATTGTAACAAATAAAATAAATACAAAAAAAAAATCTTAATAACAACACAATCTGATCTTAAAGTAAGAAAAGCTTTGAGACCAAAAGGCTGATGAAATACGCAAAGGTACATTATTTATATTTCATTAAAAAGTGGAAATAAATGATTTAAGTTATAGGAACACAAAGCTTACAAACTTATCTTCCCGGCTTATCTGTTCGATTGTTCGAATATTTTAAATACGAAGCTGTTCGCACCTCTATCAATTTGTATTTGCACTGGTTACACTCTATTTCGGCAATCTTGGCGAGTTTTGGCGTGATGCTTTGAATATTTTAAGAAAATTGCGCCGAACATGTTTTGGCAATCAAATAATGCTGTTGCATATTTTTTTAATAAATTAAATCTTGGATAATCTACCTTACAATCTTTCCTTATTTTAGGGGTTTCGTCGTAATGAGATAATCCATCAGAGAACTAAGGTCACCGATATAGTTTAGTGCATTAGCGAGCATAAGTAGCACTTAGCCCAGTTGAGTTAGTAATCAAACAAAGGAAGTATGCCAAAAAAAGATTTGACCTTCAAATCATTAAGGTTTCGGTCGGATTTGATCGAAGTTTTAAATTTAAACTATTTATGAATCAAAATTTCTTTAAAAAATAAACCTTTTAAAAAAATACTAGATTTATTCCAGGTTAAAGTCTAACCCGACTGGGCTAAGTGGGCCGGTCATATCTGTCGCAGACCCGAAAACTATTCGGGACTTTGAGGTAGACGGGTTCTAGAGTAAGCACTGCAAAGAAATAAGATACAAGTGATATCGTTCTTTTTCATAGGCCAGAGTAGAAAAAATATACAAATATGAAAAATTTGATAAATTCACGAGATGGAATTTTGTCACTAGTTGTCATGTGATAAGGCGCTGCGGAAGCGGTGCCACTTAGGTATATGTAGTTTCCAGTTACAGACACAAACACTTTTTAATCGTTAATGAGTAATTTATGCATCCAGTTAGGGACACAAAAAAAATATCAGTTTGCGCAGGGATTAGATGATATTTAAATCATCTTGGTTTTATAGAAAACAACTATTCATCGGTAGATTGTATCTGACACAGGACACAAAAAGTGCTCACGCTTGCACCCGGCCTAAGTGTCTAAATTTTACTGCCTACTAATTTCAATATCAATAAATTTTCACCAAAAACCGCTGACCACATTTATTTATGGAGGACTAGATACGTCGTAATGTTTTGGTTTGAAGAGTAACATATATATTGATATGCGGGTAAACTAAACGGGATTGCGTAAAGTTGGCGTCGTTTTTTAGTGGCCACAGATCTGTTATCCCTTGCTTGTAACAAAAAATTACTTTGATGTTATTTGTGGAATCAGATTTGCTCTAAGTCATATCGGAGCTGAGTTATGGCCAATTAAAGTTTTTTTTTGGGTTTTTCTTATATGGACTAGCACCATTTTCTATAGCGGCCAAATATCCGTTATCACTTTTATGAAACATTACCTTACCTTACCTCAAGGGTACTTGTGCAGTCATATTTGCTGTAAGTAATGTCGGAGCTGAGTTACGGCCTTTCAAAGTTTTTTTTGTATTTTTATAATATGAACTAGTGGCGCCCATTTTTTTTTAGCGGCCAAAGATCTGTTTTTACTTTTTTGAAACGCTACCTTACCTCAGGGGTATTTGTGCAATCAGATTTGCTGTAAATCATATCGGAGCTGAATTATGGATGACATGATCCACCAACCCGGACTGGGCCAGCGTGGTAGATTATGGCGTTGACTCTTTCCTTGCTAGAGAAGACCCCGAGTGGTAGCAGTGGGAACAAAACTGTTCTTTGAACTCAGCTAATAAATTGCTAAAGGTTCGGGAAATTCCCAAATAAAATATCCAGTTCATTGTGTGACGAACGTGAACTGAATAACTAAAATGGTTCTGTTAAAATGCCCCGGAGTTTTCAGGGTTTCCCCGATTTTCAGCGCTTTTTATTTTCGCACTAACGGTCCGTTGCGGCTTAGCTTGAATATGGTCATGTTCACCAAAAACATAAATGTAAAAAAGAAGAGCTAAGTTCAATACAAAAAATATGCTTGGCTGTGGGCTTCGCCGCAAAAAGAATGGAGATCTAAATCAGTGCCAAGTTCTATGTAAAATACAAATATCTATGTATTAATGGAACAAAATAATACTATTAACAAGTATACAACTTTATTTATTTGCTTAATTGGACACTAATAACAATTGCTGTTTTTTTAAAAAATATGAGATCTTAAAGTAGGTTAGATTCGACTTGGCCGTGTGATATTACACTCGGCACTGGCTAGCCAGTTCTTTTGCTTGAACTTGGCTTGACACGCTGCCCCGTGTTTTGATAAAGCCCAAACCATCTGTATCGTTCTCACATGCGTTTTGTTATTATTTTTATTTATTATTTAAATAAAGAGTGATGAAACGAGCAGGATATGTGTTTGATGGTAAGCAACATGCCTGACACATAACAGCACAGGTTCACGCAGTTATTGGCACATGAAGAGTCCAAATCATTACCTAGCACTGCACTGCGCTCGTCACCCAGAGATCTAAGATGTTATGTTTTTAACCACTATAATTTCTCTGGCAACATTGCCTTTCAAACAGGAACACAGTAATGTTTGCACATTACTGCTTGGCGGTAGAATAACTGGCAAAGGTGTGGTACTTCCCCAGGTGGACTGCTAAGAGTCCTACCACTACTAAATTAATTATTAATTTTGCGATGGCCTAACATGAGAGTAGCTCTAAGACTCAGCTCTATACAGCTGTCAAGTATTACGTACCTACTCGTAATTTGGTAGTTCAACTCGATTCAACTCCTGCTTGGCAGAAACGATCCTCATAAAATATATTCGTGTACCCCTTTTTGTTCATGTTAAAATGTATGTCATCTACCATCAAGAAAACAAACAAGGAATACTTATGTATCGTGTGTGCGATCTGAAAGTAAGCATAACGATTCGAGGAAACTGCATCGTATAGACGAGCAGTCCCAGGTACGTGGTGATTAGTGGTACTGTCTCTTTTGTTTATAGACATTTTAACTTTAATTAAAAGATAGTATATACAGAAAGCCACCTATTGGTGCGACGGTACAGTATTCTATCTCTGAAGTTGGACCAAGTTACATTACTGCAAACTTTTGTGAATATTTCGGTTGACTTGGTGAAAATTTAATTTAATGTATGATAATTACGATTTTGATTTTCTTCTGGCGGCTTTACTCGCCCAGTTCCCGTTTTTGAAACTTTCTCGGTTTTTTTTAATTACTCAAATGGTCTAAAGTGGATCACTTTAGACCATTTGGCATTTGGCGGCTTTTATGAAGGAGAATACACGCAGGTGACCGCTACTCGTTCGGAGCTATTTATTTTGTCACTATTCTTATTGGAACTATTTTAAAATGTGTTACACCACGTTACTTTTTATACTAAACTAGGTACCCACCTTTTCTATTACAAAAATACCATTTTTTTATTTGTGAGCGAATAATAAGCCAAATTTATAATAAGCATATATAATAATGATAAATTTATAATAATTAATGATAAGCCAAATAAGCCAAGTTTAAGTAAACCTTCGTACAAGCGGTTTTGTTTATCTAAAAATAATCATTACACGTGGCTGTTAGTTCAATGCTCATCGATTTTGCGGTCTCATTTGCCAGATGCATGTGGTTTACCGATTCACTGCAGCATTGATTAATTCCTGGCGACAGCTCATTTGGATACCTGTACTATAGGTGATTTAGAACCAGGTATACTGTGAGTTGTCTGTGTTATTAGAATAATTCTGAACCAAGCGTTACTTTAATTACTAACATTCTTGAAGTGTTGGGCTCGGGGTAATTTCAATGTACAGATTAATTCAATGCAATGAAATACAATGCAACATAATTAAATGCAAGCGGAGAAGAAAAATCAGGAAGGCTAACCCCACCACCATATATAGCCAGGACGAGAGAGAGAGAGTAATGAATGCAATGTGATGCCATACAAGACAAGACGACGAAATTCAAAGCAATACAATGCAAAACACTTTATTGTACCACAAAACAAAACATTAAACTTCCCATCCTACTAATATTATAAATGTCATTGTATGAACTACGGGAACTACGCGGGTAACACCGCGGGGCGCTGCGAGTAAGACATATAAACTTTAACAAGACATCAGTCTATGTGTTAATTTAGGTTAATATACATAAATGTTCGTGGAAAACTATATATATGAGAATAAACAAAAAACACTTTGTTAGAAATAACTCCAAATTTTAGCGTTTGATTTTACAATGTCTATTCAACGCGAAATTTAATGGCAACACTAACGATAAGTATCGTTACAAAAAACATTAAAATTAGTTCCAGTTTTTGTGAAGTAAAAAAAACCAGCGACGCATTTCATAATAACGTTTGTTTAATAAGTAGCGCAATAAAAGTTTTTGGCATCGCCACAAAAATACCAGCATCCTTCCTATGCGCTGCACTCCGCCTTCGCTAACATTTGTCTACCATAAATCTAAAAACACCAAACACTTCGTCAATTAAAATGGGCTAAAAATACGTTCCTATTTACGTAAAACGTGTTTATAATGCTGGAAATTTGTGCAAAACCACTAAAGTCTGGCGGCGAAAATATTTAACTACGCATTTATAAACAAAAGTGTTTTTGATATCAGATAGGATTAAGACAGTAACGCCACGTGGGAACTGACATTAAATAATAGTGGGAATTTGAGGTATCACAAAAATATCGCGAACGGTCACAGAGGTGGAACTAAAATAGGAGGGAAAAATGAGCGGTATTCCAGTTGCTGTATTTATTCACGCACCTTGTTTGGAAAGGCTGTTTATTTTTACACCTGTCCTACTATTATCTTACTAATATTATAAATGCGAAATTTCGGATGTTTAGATGGTCGTTGCTCAATCACGTCCAAATATCTGAACAGATCAAGTTGATATTTGGAACACAGACAGATAATTGTCCGGAATTACACACATTATATTCATCGTGAGAAATTTATGGCACTCACTGCTAGTAGGTTTTTTTTTAAATATAAAGAGTGACGAGACGAGCAGGACATTTGCCTGTTGGTAAGCAACATGCCTGCCACATAACAGCACAGTGACACGCAGCTATTGGAACATGAAGAATCCAAATCATTACCTAGCACGGCACTGCGCTCCTCACCCAGAGATCTAAGTTGTTGTATCTCTAAGCACTGTAATTTCTCTGGAAACATTGCCCTTCAAACCGGAACACAGTAATGTTTGCACAGTACTGCTTGGCGGTAGAATAACTGGCAAAAGTGTGGTACCTCCCCAGGCGGACTCTGCCAAGAGTCCTACCACAACTAAAACTATATTAACATAAACATTACCTAGCAAATCTCATGGTATGAGGCTCGACGGGATGACTTTGGTGCACTGAAAGAGCAACATGTATCTGGCGTGAGATTCCACTTGCTTTAGCACTGTGACTCCATGTCACCTTGGTCTTTCCATCTTGACACCGACGGCTGCTGCAAAGGAAGCCGCAAGGAACAAGTGGCTGAAATATGCTGTGTTGGAGCTTAACTTTCACTTTGTTCTATTTTCAGTGGAGACTTCGAACAGTAAACCGAAGAAGTTTGGTGAGTGAGGTGGGACTCAAAATATGAGAAAATTCAGGCGACTCCCGCTCCTGATTTTATTAGGTGCAAATGCTGGCTATAATAGGAAGCATTGCAAACATCTAGCTTTGAACTTTTGTGACTTAATGAAATCATTTAAGTTATGGCAGATATTAGATACTCAAAGTCATTAGATAACGTACAATTCGTACAATTTTGTATGTTAAATTTAAATTAATGTAGTTGAAACTATTTTATTTCAAAATAACTTCTACGTAGTTAACTAATGTGGTCACGCTTGTACTGGCCCGTTTCTGAAACAAAAGATATCATGTAATCATCGGCATTAGTAAGGCAACGAAGCCATCGTTTTGAGCGGCTTTGTGACCGTTCCGATAACAAGTACAAAGGTAATAATATCTGGTAAAGGTGTAGTATTTCTCCAGACTGCTTCTGCAAAGTCTTGCCACTACAAAACCTACCCGCAGCGTGAACGTAAACCCATTTATAAGACCGCAAATTTAACCCACAGCGATTTTTG
Source organism: Ectropis crepuscularia (assembly GCA_963693475.1). Taxonomy (NCBI): domain Eukaryota; kingdom Metazoa; phylum Arthropoda; class Insecta; order Lepidoptera; family Geometridae; genus Ectropis; species Ectropis crepuscularia. Next base: position 25,933,949 of record OY856349.1, on the reverse strand, counting down.
TCCAAAGTAGTCAAAGATTACAGCCATTAAATCGCTTTACAGCGTACTAAGGAGTCAAAAGTAAGCGCTTTGCTGGTGCGCTTTCAACAGGAATTTCCTTTGTAAATTCGCTGACTCTAAAGAAGGTTGTGTAATACTCGTTCGTGTTTAATTTCGAGAGAAAATTAAAGTTTGTGTTGTTTCTGGCTTATCTAATTTAAGTCTTTGTTCGTTTTCGCTTGTTATTATAACAGTGGTTGTTATTGCATAACAAGACTTAAAGATTTGCGGTTTGAGTCCACTTTCGTAATGAGAACGTCTAGGCTGTGGGATGGAAAACCTGGGTAGGTTTTCGTGGATGGGTCAATAGTGGTTTCTTCAAATCGAGAATGAATCAATTTTTCTTAGGTACGAACGCTCCATCGTAGACTGTATCATCGCCTAACATCAGACGATTTGGTAGTGGTCAAGTGAAAATCTATCGTAGTTTAAAACAAATTGGCAGTAAATGGGACTGTCGATAGAAGTGAAAACTTGGAATTTCATTATTGAATGGCACTAATGTTGCACTACACGTCATTATTGTATTTTTAGATAGTGTACAATTATCTATCCTATTGAAGCGTCGATAAACTAACAATTGCCAGAGAAGTCAGTGCAAGCGCCTAACAACGTATTGGTCAACGCTTGTCTGACTTGTTTGGCAGGCCTCCTCTCGATGGCCTGCTCTGGATGTGGTGGTGGTGCGAAGTCCGGTGCTAGTCCGACCGGACCCTTGCTGCAGTACAGTAAGAGGACGTGTCTAGTATGGAAGCGTCCGAGCGGCGGTCACCAGGTTGACCAACCGCGAGTTTGAACCGCACGTCCTCAGTACGGGGCATTCGGGGTGGTGATGGTGCAGAGTCCGGTGCTAGTCCGACCGAACCCGTGCTGCTCGACAGTAAGACGACGTCTCCAGTGTAGGAGTGTCCGAGCGGTGGTCACCAGGTTGACCAACAGCGAGTGTGAGCCGAACGTCCATAGTACGGAGCGTTCGGGGGGGTGGTCACCGAGTTGGCTCACTACGGGCGGAGGTGCCGGATCGTCCCGAGTAGCGGGGACTAACGGATGGTGGTCGCCAAGTTGACCTGCCGCTGGTGGTGGTGAGGTACTGGTAATGTTGCTGCTAGTCTCGAGGCTGCCTGGTTAGCCTGTCTTCTCGGAGGTGTAGGTGTTGTGATCCAAACACAAGTTGAGTGATGAATATTTTATTCAATAAATTAATGCTTTTTATATACATCTGACTTAAGAGAGTTGTGAAATAGCTTATGTGGTATTTTGTTAGTGGAAATGTAAATATGTAAAATGTACAAGGTTAGTAAAATTCTTATAAAATAAACAATTTATCGATCGAGATGCTGACTCGACTCAGCGTTTTATCCTATTGGTGTCACACGTGTACGTTACCGTACCACCAGTAAGGGCAAGCTCCAAACAGTATGGACAATTTGGGCAGATAGGTATACTAATAATACGCATGTTGGTGATACGAATTTACTAAATTTCATCCATCCATACATTATAGTATTTTATTTATTTATTCGTGACAGTTTAAAACAATGTTATTATCTGTCACAGAGCACAATTATGTAATATATCATACACATGTATGAGTATGAGTTTGCTTTCCATAGAATATTCCAGAAATACAAGCGTCCGCCGACGGAAAGAAGTAGAAAATTCGTTTGATTTAAACGACCCTGTTTAACCCCCGCCAGATAGTACCACAAATTTATTAGGCTAATATCAGCCCTGCTTTACGGTTTCAATACAAATCGTGAGTGGAATGTGGAATATATTTGTACCTGAAGATTTTTTTATCGTGTGTAAAAATACTCGTTTTTTACTTTTTTTGTGTAGAAAGATCAAGAAAGGAGAAATGTTATAGCATTTGTAATTGAAAAAAAGTTGTCGTGTCCTAGTGATTAGTGCGTGCCATTATGCCATTCTGATTTGTATGATTGTAGGTTCTAATAACGTCTGCATCTTTTGAGTTATTTTCTAAGTACAGATGTACAAGTTTGTTATCATCACTATTTTAAACAGTCAAGGAAGTTGTGAGGAAACTGGCATGTTCCAAGAATCTTCTGAAGTTGTTCGACATTTGCCAATCTGCACTGAGTTAGCGTGGTCATTTGGCTTGTTTTGTACGTAGAGGAAAAGCACTTACGCATACGCATGCGCTTAGGGGAGACGGTAAGGTTTTGTTGGACTCGACATTATGGACAGACATGGTGTCGCTACCGACTAAAACCTTCATGGATTTCCACTTTTGTTGCTCACGGCAGGAACACGGGGATGCTCACGCATTCTTCCACGAACCCGCTATGGCTTGCCCATCTCCGGGTCCTCTTTTAGGCCACTATCTCGTCACCCGTGCACTTGAAGCCCAAAACACAACCAATTGGTATATTTGGCCGTGACTGTCCCCTTGCAAGAGAAAGCCCTGAGTGGGAACCCGTAGGTAGTCGGCTGCTTTAGCGCATGATGCGTCTCTGACAAGACAATAAATTAAATTAAAAACAATGGCATCTGTCTGACATCTAACAAAATAATTTGAGATGATTTAACCTATCAAAATTTCAATCTTTGTCATTTTAGGCCAACTGACTTTTCTTTTGAAAAAATATATTTATTAAGTTTTTTTTGTTTGGTGGTAAAAAAGCTAGCATAGCTAGCTAGATATTTTTAGTACTACAGTAAACTGTTACTAATAACTACATAAACAAGCCAAAACTAAAACATAATATGGTACAATACAATAAATTATTTATTGTTCACGGACATTTATGTATTTGTACGTAAATGACATAATTTATCATTGATAATGGGAATGTGGTATTAAAAACAAAAACCTACAAGCGTCTAGCATGTGAATTGAAACATGTTTTTTCTTCTGAAAATGCCAGTAAATTGATACCATTAACATAAAAACACACTGAAACAATAGTCAACATAGTTAACTGTATTTTGGTCAATTGAAAATGAAAATAAAGACCATACTTTATACTCATCATGTATTAATCAGATCACTGATATAATAGTTATATAGGTAGTGGTACATAGTACATACATAATATAACTGTGTGTGTGTGTGTATAGTAGGTGCATTTCACAAATATTTGCGCTGGGTGGGAATCGAACCAACAGCCCACGTCTTCGCAGGTAAACTACCAACTACGCGAGGCCAAATAAAGATTTGAAGATTTTGGCACTTTTTACTTTTATTCGAAAATTGAAGATTTTCGAATAAAAGTAAAAAGTGTACGTTATGAAGTAGTTAACATGAACCATTAAATTTTGGTTCATGTTAACTAACAAGTTAAGTGTAAGTTGGGGTGTAAGGGGGAAGCGCTTAACATCTAGTTTCCCCAAATGTCAACCTCTCCTGCGCGCGGTACACCCTGCTGCCGACTAACGAGGCTCTGACGACCGAACCAATGGCGGTATATCCATTTAAAAGCCAGTCCTAAATTGACCTGGCCGGTGACGGGCAGCGGCGTCATCGGTGCAAAGGACTGGCTCCGCGGTCACCAACCCGCCTGCCAAGCGTGGTGACTATGGCAAATACCCCCCCATATGATGGTCACAACAAAGAAACGGCCCCTAGTCCCCGGCGGCTCCGTTATTCCAGGCGCTGGTGGCAGCCTTGGTTCCGGCGGAGCATGGGGTGCTAAGAATCCCCGGCAGACGCCCCGCCACCAAACCCAACGACTCGACCTGGCAACGTACAACGCACGGACGCTGAGGGCTGACGAAAAGGTTGTGGAGCTGGAAGAAGAAGTGGACAAGTTGCGCTGGGATATCATAGGGTTATCCGAAGTCCGTAGACAGGGCGAGGACAGAATAACCCTCGAATCCGGCAACTTGTTCTACTACCGGGAGGGAGATCAACAATCCCAAGGGGGTGTCGGGTTTATCATCCGCAAGTCTCTCGTCAACAACGTGTTAATGATCGAGAGTGTGTCGAGCAGGGTTGTATACCTTGTACTTAAAATAACCGACCGGTATTCATTGAAGGTCATACAGGTATACGCACCGACCTCGACACATCCCGACGAAGAGGTTGAGACCATGTATGAGGACATCTCCAAAGCCATACATGTCTCGCCAACACATTTCACAGTTGTGATGGGAGACTTCAACGCGAAACTAGGCAAACGTAGCGGTGATGAGTTGAGAGTGGGACAATTCGGATATGGGCAGCGGAACCCAAGAGGGCAACGTCTAGCTGATTTCTTAGAAAGGGAGAGCCTCTTTATGATGAACTCCTTTTTCAAGAAACAGCCACAACGAAAATGGACCTGGATTAGCCCAGATGGTTCCACAAAAAATGAGATCGACTTCATTATGACGACTAAACGGCAAATATTCAGCGATGTCTCTGTGATCAGTAGGGTTAAAACCGGCAGCGATCACCGTATTGTAAGAGGCACGCTGAATCTAAACATTAAGTTCGAAAGATCACGTCTAATGAAGTCCACGCTCCGACCAAATTATGCTCAAATCGAAGATCCCGACAACTTTCAACTCGAACTTCAAAATCGCTTCGAAGCCTTAGATGAATGCGTAACGGCGGATGAAATAAACGACAGGCTGGTGGAAACTGTTCAAGCAGTTGGCAGGGAATTTTATAAGAGCCGACGCCAGAATAGAACCCAAAAGCTCTCCGATCATACTCTGAATCTCATGGCGGTTAGGCGAGATATGCGATTGCAGTCTTCGGTCGACATGACGGTATACAGACGGCTCAATAAACAGATTTCTACTTGTGTGCGACGCGACATACGCTGCTTCAATACTTCGTGTATTGAAGAAGCGATCAAGCGGAATAAAGGCTCGAAAGTGTTCGCAAGAAATCTGTCTCTTGGGCAAAGTCAATTGACCAAATTGAAGACCGACAGTGGTAACGTCGTCTCGTCGAGGGCCGAGATTTTGGAGGAGATTGAGAGGTTCTATGAACAGTTATACACCTCTACTCAAACACGACCTGTCGTTAGCATGGCAAAAGACCCAAGAGCCAAGCTGACCCGACACTTTACCGAAGACATCCCGGAAGTCAGCCTGTATGAGATTAGGATGGCCCTCAAACAACTTAAGAACAACAAGGCACCTGGCGACGACGGAATTACGACTGAGCTTCTGAGAGCGGGTGGAAAACCGGTACTTAAAGTCCTCCAGAAGCTGTTCGACTCCGTCATACTTGACGGTAATACGCCAGAAGCGTGGAGCAGAAGTGTGGTGGTGCTCTTCTTCAAAAAAGGTGACAACACCTTGTTGAAGAACTACAGACCCATCTCACTTCTGAGCCACGTTTATAAGTTGTTTTCGAGGGTAATCACGAATCGTCTCGCACGCAGGTTTGACGACTTCCAGCCACCCGAACAAGCCGGTTTCCGAAAAGGCTATAGTACCGTAGACCACATACATACGCTTCGGCAGATTATACAGAAAACCGAGGAGTATAATCGGCCACTATGTATAGCGTATGTGGACTATGAGAAAGCCTTCGATTCCATCGAGACCTGGGCAGTGCTTCAGTCTCTCCAGCGATGCCGCATGGACTATCGCTATATCGAAGTGTTGAGGTGCATCTACAGCAAAGCCACAATGTCTGTCCGATTACAGGACCAGTGCACAAAACATATCCGGCTACAGAAAGGCGTGAGACAGGGAGATGTCATATCTCCGAAACTGTTCACTGCCGCGCTGGAAGATGTTTTCAAGCTACTGGACTGGAACGGACATGGCATCAATATCAACGGCGAATGCATCACTCACCTTCGGTTTGCCGACGATATAGTCATTGTGGCGGAGTCGATGGAGGACCTCGGTGCTATGCTCAGGGACCTCAGTAGAGTATCCCAACAGGTAGGTTTGAGGATGAATATGGACAAGACGAAGGTCATGTCAAATGTTCATGTCTCACCTGTACCGGTTATTGTTGGGAATACCACACTCGAAGTTGTTGACGAATACGTCTACCTTGGTCAAAAGATCCGATTGGGTAGATCCAACTTCGACAAAGAGGTCCAGCGAAGGATCCAACTCGGATGGGCAGTGTTCGGGAAACTACGGCACATCTTGGAGTCCAAAATACCCCAATGCTTGAAGACGAAAGTCTTCAATCAGTGCGTGTTGCCAGTGATGACTTATGGAACTGAGACGTGGTCCTTAACTGTGGGCCTCATAACAAAGCTCAAAGTCACACAGCGAGCTATGGAGCGAGCTATGCTCGGAGTCTCTTTGCGCGACAGAATCCGTAATGAGGATATTCGCAAAAGAACGAAAGTAGCCGACGTAGCTCGAAGAGTAGCTAAGCTGAAGTGGCAATGGGCAGGCCACATCGCTCGCAGAACTGACAACCGATGGGGAAGAAAGGTTCTCGAGTGGCGACCACGAACCGGAAGACGCAGTGTTGGACGGCCTCCCACTAGATGGACAGATGACCTCACGAAGGTCGCTGGAAACCGCTGGTTGCAGGTTGCGCAGGACCGTTCGTTGTGGAAATCTAGGGGGGAGGCCTATGTCCAGCAGTGGACGTCTTACGGCTGATGATGATGATGATGATGATGATTAAATTTTGGTTACAAAAAAGTCAGATTAAATCGTTCTAAGCTCTTGATGTTCAAATAGCTGCGTGGTATTATTGTTATTATGGGCAGGCGTGCTACGAGTAGCATCATGAATATGTCTTGTTAATTTCGTCTTCTTTATTATTTTCCTTTTTGAATTTCGAAGCTATAAGCTAAATTGATATTTCAAACACAACTTGAAAAGTCTCTTACCTTACTATCTTTTGTATGTTACCATTTTGATCTTGACACATTTCTGCCACTTTAAACCTACATTTCCACTGTTTCAAGCATAGAACCATTACTAACATCAATACCATCCAAGTTTCCACCTTTTTGACAACCAATTTCTCAGCCAGCTATAACATAAGACCTTATCTCGACTGAGTAAAGTTTATTTTAAATGTGGTACACGATGTGTGGATAAGGCAAACACATTACCTATTTGGTAGAGGCTCCTTTATGGAAATTCGAGGCTGGGTTAATGTATAAATTTTGTGTCTACAATGTTTTTGTTAGTCTGTGAAGTTTGGAGACCAGAATCGGAATTAATTCTGGGTTTTGATTGGTACAAATGTTGTTCGTGCCTGGTCGGAATATCTCAATCAATGGGTAAATTAAATCGAGATTGGGATTAACATTTTGTGTGTTGGGATTTTTAATTTAGAGTTTGATAAATGTATGCTTTGACATTTGTTTTTATGGTACACAATATAAAACACCTTATTGGCAAATTTTAAACAAATACACGGGTAACTCACGTATAAAATAGTCGGAACAGTCCGACTCGAGTACCAGTGTATTTGTTTAAAATGTGTAATAACCACGTTAGTTTTCATACCTTATTGGCACCACAAAAATATAAGTGACAGGACGAGCAGGAAGTGTATCTGATGGTAAGAAAAATGCCTGCCCATAACATCACAGTGTCACGCAGCTATTGGAATATTAGGAGTCCAAATTATTGCCTAGCACTGCACTGCGCTCGTCAGATAGAACGTCTAGGTTGTAGAATGCGGTGCCTGAGTGGGTTTTTTGGGTCTATATGTGGCAGCATAACAATTTTTGTACTAATTTAAGTAGGCATAATGGTTTTAGGACTAATCATAATTTACCATAACAACTAAACGCATAACTGTTTTCGCATAAGCTTAACTAGCATAACCATATATAGCATAACGATAACTTAGCATAATGTTAAAACGCATAACCATATAAACCATAAAGAAAACTTAGTATAAGGTTTCGATGCATAACCATAAATAGCATAATGTTTAAAGGCACACATTGAGAAAAGCATACTAATACTTAAACGTAATGATCAACGGTATAAACTTTAAATAAATAAATAAAATAAATAAATATTGGTGGACAATTCACACACAACACCATCTGACCCCAAACTAAGCAAAGCTTGTGATATGGCGGCCAAATAGCTGATATAATACTTATATAGTTCTAAATACATACTTATGATACATAGAAACACCCAGACACAGTGCAAACATTTGAATTGATCACACAAATATTTGCACTGGGTGGGAATCGAACCCACGACCCTCGGCTTCGCAGGCAGAGCTACTACCCACTAAGCCACGAGGCCAGTCTAACTGAAAAGCAAGCGCAAAGAGCGGACTGTAGCAGCATTATTGTTATACGTTGTTATGTATGTTGTTATGCTTAAAGCACATAACGCCAAAAAATAATTATGCGAAAGTTGCATTATGGCACTATACATTATGCTACATTCATTATGATAAAGTAAATTAGGAACAAAAAATTATGCGTTTTAATAGGCACCCGGTTTTCCCCGATAGATGCAATCTTGGTTTTTTCAAATCCAAAGTGAATCGTTTTTTTTTCTAGGTAAGCACGCTCCATCGTCGTCGCATCGCGTTTAACATCAGGCGAGATGGTGGTCAAGGGCAAACCTATAATAATAAACAAAAAGATGATCAATCTCTATGTCTAAGACGTGAAAACTTCTTTTGGCGCATTGCATCATGCTAATCGACATACCACTTCTTCTTTCTTCTAAACTTCGACATGACAGCCTATTTTTAACTTTTTTTCTCTCACAAATATCGCCACTTCATGAAATTTCAAGGCGTCTCATGCAACGCTTAACAATTTGCAATCACCGCTCAAAATACCTATATCAGAATGAAAAAGCCAAAATATATTTCTGAAAATTCACGTCCATTTTTTTCTACAAAGCACCCTAATCGCAAAAGCAACCAAAATCGGACAAAAAACTGCTACACGAGAGATAAATTTCTAGGACCCTTAAAATTTAATTCAGACGATAACTGGGCCCTTTTTAAATGCGACTACTTTACACTCGACCTATTTTCGTGGCTCTACAAATGACGGTTGTCCCTTGACCCTTGATAAAAAGGTGTTGTCCCTTTTTGATCTTCAACGTCGCCTGTCGCTTGGCAAACTCTGTCAAATGGCGTCGAATCGTTTGAATAATATAGTATTGGAATTCGGGAGTTTAGGGATCTCATCATTTGCACGGCGAAATGTATGAGTGAATGTTAATAAGTAATAGTTAGAATGTTTTCTATTTTATCGTCTGTACTTGGACCTCATTTTAAATAGCAAAAGTTCTGAACATTGTCACAAAGTTGCAAGTCTATCGATGTTTGATCTGAAACATTTTAGAGAGATCTGCATGGTTGTATGATACAACAGAGCGTCACGGATTTTCCCAAAACCGTGATCGGCTTAGCCGATTAGTTGGCCTTCTTACAACCAACTAATCGGCTAGTCGGCCAAAGTGATAATCGGCACATCTCTATTCTTGATGTATTTTTCTCAAATAACGAAAAAACTGCCTTATATTACAACAAACCTACTCTTCGCACATTTATTCGTCTATTAATTTTAAAGTCGGTTTAATACTTTGTGAAACCATGAAAAGAAAACGAAGACTGTCGCTCATCAAGTTTACAATTATGAAATAAAATAAGTTGGTTGTTATTTTTGTAATCTAGAGCTGCTTTATGGGTTTTATTCATGAATTTAGTTTTTTATTCGGTAGTACCGAATACCGCTATCCATGCCCTAGAGTTGCATCTATTTGTTTTGTTTTGGGCCTGATTTGAAGTTCTAACAATATTATGTCACTAACATATTTCATAGGTCAGAAGTTTGTACTACGTTTAACACCGACCATGTATCGATAAGGCTTATTCAAGCTGTGAGCAGTCTAATAGAAAAAATAAGACGATAGGATTAGATGATGCAGATTAGTTGCACGTTCCCCAAAAGGCATCTGATAAGAAACCGACAATCTAGCAAGTTTGTAACGATGTTCAAGACTGGAGTTTATTTCATACAAGGGTATCAAATCTTATGAACCTTTTGGCACCTTATTCAATCGATTCTAGAGCCTCTAACTGGTACTTCATCATGAGTATATGTACATCCTTTGCTGGACATAGGCCTCTCCCATAATACGCCAATCTATTAACATTTCCAATCGCCATCAGCTGGTGCTTACCCAATCCTTATGACAATGACAATAATGTATTGTGACAAAAACTTAATATAATATTAAAAAGAGTATTACAGAAAAAGTCAACGTAGGTGACCAACACTTCAACATGTTTTTAAATCACACAACAGCACGCACAGAATAAATAATACACTTCACAAAGCTAGCCTGCTACCGCACGGCCATCGCGGGTGTCATGGGGGCACCGACGTGGCCGAAGTGCTGATCTGCGACTAGCAAATCTTCGTGGAGCACGTGTAGATTGTGATGCATGGAGAGGAGCAACCGCCGCATCCACCGCCGCATCCACCACACTCAGGCGTATAATTAACTGTCAGGTGCGTGTCTTGCTCATTCTATGTCAGATGAGAATTAAGAGATGTAAAAAAGTGTACTACCAGAGCAGTCGTTTTTCAAAAGATGCCACGGATTTTTGAAGTGAAAACTTCTTTTAGCGTGCCACAGACAGATTTTTCGTGGGCTGTAAATTGAATTGAAGCGTCACGTTCGGGAATGATAAAAAATCTTCGGGTAAACTCGGGACTATGACCATTGACCATCTAGAAATACGACAGCATATCCCATTGGCCATGCTTACGCATTTCTAGATGGCCATGCTCATGGCCACACTCTCCGCTTTCACCCGCGTAGTTCCAAAGTAAGCTATCATAAAGTATACATCCAAACATCCATACATTGACATTTATAATAATATTATTATATATTATACTAGCAGTACCCCGCGGTTTTACCCGTGTAGTTCCCGTTCCCCTTATTTTACCGGGATAAAAAGTAACCTATGTGTTTTTCCAGACTATAATCTAGCTCTATTCCAAGTTTTAGTCTGATCCGTTCATACGTTACGGCGTGATTGAGCAACAAACAACCAAACATCCATACTTCGACATTTATAATATTAGTGGGATAGTATGATGACTGCCTTTTTTATTAATAATTTTTCAAGGTCCTCCTTGTGTGTGTTCCGCGCCCCGAGTCGCGTCGACGCACCACACGATCGAGGACTACCGTCGCCTGCCCCGTGTTCCTCTGTCGGCCGTGGTCGTAGTCCACCCTCGGGTGTTGACTCCCCGCCGCAGAGCGCGCCGCCTTAGGCGACACAAGCCTGCGTTCTAATCCGTCCCGTCGAGCTCCGCCGCGCGCGTAGAAGCTCCGGGCGGATTCCCCGCATCGTGCTCCTGCACAACCGGCGCCTCCGCTTACCTGAACCCGCTTCGTGTAGAAGCGGTGGACAGATAGCGGCCCGCCCGTACTACCTCCCCTCCAGCACCCCGCGCCCCTCCCTCGTCGTCGGGTCCGCGCTCCGTTCCCGCGTCCCGAGCGTGTTCCGTCTGAGCCGATCGGCTTAGCTGGGCTTCCCGTACGGGTTCCACCTGGCTGGGTCTGGATCGCCGACGGAACCTATACGCTCGGACGCAGAGCAGCGGCCGACTTGTACGAGGTGCGAGGGAGATAGCTGCGACGCTGGGATTGGTCCACACCGCCTCAAGCAAGAACACTGCCTGCGTCGACGAGCTACTGCTTGCCGACGCATATCCAACATGCCCTCAAGTCACATTCCACAATCGACGCCCGCCAGGCCGATGACCCCCATCAGGCCGGCGAGGCGTCGCCGTGTAAAAGATGACAACATTCCAGCCGCGCCGGCGACCGCGCTTGAGCGCGCGCCCGCGGCTTCACCTGCGCCAGTCGCTGAGAGCGAACCCGCCGCCGTACCGGCGCCTGCCGCCGTACAGGCAACTTCACAACCCGAGTACGACGCGCTTGGCTCAGGGATGGCGCCTATCGGTGAAGACGATGGTCTGCCGACGTCGCCGTCACCCGCCCCATCTCGAGCCCCGTCGTACTCGGAGATGGCGTCTAGAACGTCATCTCCCCCGCACCCCCCGCCGCAGCCCCCCGCGCATACCGCCGGGATGAAGGCCGGCCAAAGACGTAACACGCCTAACACCCGCCAATGCCGTGTCTGTCGGAGTGAGGCGCGCCGCAGGAATATTATTCCTGGCGTGCGCCCTCCAATCCTGACCGGGACACGGGCACAGGTGGCGTATAAGAAAAACTCGAACCAAGGTTCCCCGGCGGCTCCGGCCTCGCGGCCGTGTGGGCCGTCCCTGGGACCCGCGCCGAAGCGTGGCAATGAGTTGCCGCGCACTCGGGCCGTCACCGCGCCGCGCAATATTATAGCGCTTGGCACGCGGTCGGCCCTCCAACCCGGACCGCGCCGTCCGCCCCTACGACCCCGGCTAGCTCAGGCCAGGGACGTCGTAGGCGCAGGCGGAAAAGACGGCGCGGCTCACGAAGAAGAAAGCTCCCTCCTGCGGTGGCCTACAAGGTCCCACCGCGGTCCGAGGGGGCCCCACAATCCCCCCCGAAACCGGGGAGCGCAGCCATCCCGATATCGCCGGAACCGCTGGGTGCGGCCTACGCCCGCCCGCGTTACCCGCGACCCGAGGCGCGCAATGCGCGCCCAATGCAAGCTGAGCGTATGAGCGCGCTCGCTTGCACGCCCAATCCACCACGAGTAAGGGCCCCTCGACCGCGCCCGACACCCAGGCTTCGTCTCGAGCTGGGAATCGGGCAGCGGGAGGGACCCCCACCGATAGTGCCACCGAGCGCCGTGACCCCGCCGCAGTCCGCGGAACGTCCTACGTTCCCGGTACCGCGGCCGGCCGGTCCGGCGCCGATTACAGCGCCACCGGGCTTTGCCCCGCGCCTCCTCCGCCAGCCGGCGGACTATTCAGCGGGCGCCTTGCTCGGGTCTCCTAGTTTTATAATCTGGGAGGCCCTGAGCGGCGCCTGCACAGCCGTAGCGACCGGGCTGAGCCCGGACATCGCAGCGGCACGGGCTATGTCCGCGGTCCTACAGCGACTGTTTGGATAGCGGACAAGCCAACACAATTCCATTGTCCCTGACGCGGGCTGCCACCGCGAAAGGGACGAAGAGGCCTGCCCTGTGAGGGGGCGGGCCCCGCAAATTCCCGGGTCCCCGTGAGTTCCCGAGCCCTTCCCCGGTAAGGAGGTTCGCCTCGAGGCCGGTACCTATCTTCCCCCCTAGGGGAGAAAGATGAAAATACGAACGATAATGATTTTTTCATCTCGTAAAATGCTCTATTACCGAAGTATCGTGGTTACACGGTTTCAGTACGCAGCTAACTATATCATGACAATAAATTTACCATAACTTAGCATAACACGAGACTCAGATAACGATTACGTCACAGCGTGCATTAGGCACGGCACATTAACTGCGATTAGCTCACAAGTTTATTATCATGACGGATGGATGTCGCGCCCGATCCCAGGGTTAAATAGGAAAAGTTGAAAACATAGTTGATACGAAAAAAATACATAAATATTTTCCGAAAAGTGTTTATCAGATTTGACACAATAATAAGGTTGTTTTAACGAAAATTTTGTAATGGTAGGACTCTTAGCAGAGTCCGCCTGGGGAAGTACCACACCTTTGTCAATTATTCTACCGCCAAGCAGTAATATGCAAACACTAGCTGTTACCCGCGACTTCGTCCGTGCGAAATAAATACTACGGTGAATCTGAAAGCGTAAGAGACATTCGACCCTCATTTCAACTGCAATTTCACCCCCCTACAGTTCGAAATTACAAAATTGCAACAACACACATTCGTTTGTTTCGTGTCAAGTGTCTACAAAGAGATTCATGGTTTTATCTTCAACGGTTGAGAACTTCCAAAATGACATTCATACCCCATTTCAACCCCAATTTCAACCCCATACAGCGTGAAATTACAAAATTGCTAGAACAAACATTTGTTTGCTGCGTGTCAAGTGTCTATACACAGAGTTTCATGGTTTTATCTTCAACGGTTGGGAACGTCCATAATTACATTCATCCCCCATTTCAACCCCAGGTTCACCCCCGTACAGTTTGAAATTACAAAATTGATAGAACAAACATTTAATTGCTTAGTGTCAAGTGTCTAGATACAAAATTTGATAACTTTTAAAATGACGAATTTTCATACAACCGTTCATCCCTTGTTTCACCCTCTTAGGGGTTGAATTTCGCAAAACCCCGTCTTAGCGAGCGCCTACGTGCTAAAAGGGACCTCCATGCAAAATTTCAGATTCCTAGCATATGTACTTTCTGAGATTCCTTGATGAGTGACCTTTCGCTTTTATATATATAGATTACTGTGTTCCGGTCTGAAGGGAAATGTTTCCAGATAAATTACACGGCTGAGAGATATAACAACTTAGATCTCTGGGTGACGAGCGCAGTGCGGTGCTAGGTAATGATTTGGGCTCTTCATGTTCCAATAGCTGCGTGTCACTGTGCTGTTATGTGGCAGGCATGTTGCTTACCATCAGGCATATGTCCTGCTCGTCTCGTCACTGATTTATTAAAAAAAAAAAAAAGCAAATGCAGCATTATCACTAGCACTATGCTACCAGTGACTACATAGTACGTCGTATTGCACAGTCGTAGAATCCAGTTTGCTTCTTTTTTTTCCTAAAAATATAGTGTCCAAGTGCGAGTTGGACTCGCCCATGAAGGGTTCCGTTGCAGCAAGTAACATAATATACATATTACACATAGTTTTTGTAGTTCGTTGTAACTTTGATCGAAGTTTTAATAATAGTGTATTTATGACGTACTAAAAAAAACTACTCATCAGATCGAGCTCAAACCAATTTTCGTTGGTAGTTTGCATGGTAATGTACATCATATATTTTTTAGTTTTTTCATTCTCTTACTTTAGAAGTTAGAGGGGGGGGGGGACACATTTTATACCACTTTGGAAGTGTCTCTCGCGCAAATTATTCAGTGTAGACAAAAATGATATTAGAAACCGCAACATCATTTTTAAAGACTTATCGATAGACACCCCACACGTGTAGGTTTGATGAAATAAAAATGTTGAGTTTCAGTTCTCAGTATGGGGGGCAACCCTCATTTTTATTTTTTTTGTACAAATCTTAAAGCGGTTCACAGAATACATCTACTTACTAAGTTTCAATAGTGTAGTTCTCATAGTTTCGGCAAAAAGTGGCTGTGACATACGGACGGACAGACAGACATGACGAATCTATAAGGGTTCCGTTTTTACGTTTTACGGAACCCTAAAAATGATTGACGTTTTGACGACCATAAGCTTTAATGGTGAATGAAAAGACCGTGAAGGAACCGACTTGTGTCAATAGAAACATCTTTCGAGTTAACGTGTCATCCACCACCCAACGCTTGGTCTAGTTAGTGTGTACGACGTGGCCTTGGCACTTTACTGCTGAAAAAATCCCTGAACCCAAGAAATGCTGGGAGCGTTGAGAAATAGAGTAGGTTGATTATCTTTAGGCAATGTGTATTTTTGGGGTCTAAGGTTTTTTATCACAAACAAGAATAAGACTCACGCATCATCATGCGTGAGTCTTATTCTTGTTCTCTTTCTTGTTTCTTGTAAACAGCACGCTTCTCCATAATAGCGCAATGGCTATTTTAACATGAATACGCCAAAACCCTACCTTGCACTATAGCGTACAAAGATATACGATGATTTATGTATATCATTGTCTTGTAATTTCTTTAAAAACATTACCCTTCAAACTGGAACACAGCAATATTTATACATTAGTACTTGGCGGTAGATTAACTGGCATTTTTATAATATAATAGTGAAAGTCAGCTATTTGCTTTTTCGGAGAATTAAAACATTTTCCTGAGCACATATGTATATAATGCAACACTACAAATCCGCAAATAATTATGACGAGGTGTAGACTTCATGATAGCTCGCCCTTAACCTGAGTTACAGAAATAGCAGCTGGAATGAGAAGCTGCCAACTTTTACAAACTATAAATGTCACGAATTTGGTAGAGGGCGTCGATGAATGCAATCATAAACGCTTTTAAAACTACATCAAAATAGTACGAATCTATTTTTATGTATCAGGAATCTGCGTCTCACGATCCTTTGGAGAATAACAAACATCTCATTTTTTTAATAAGATTTTATTGCCATGTCTTTTTTAGTTTAGACTTGGTTTATTTTTGGTTTTGTGTAATATGGACTCTTTTAAAAAAAAAAATGTTTTGAAAACTAATTTACACAGAGAGACAGTAGTTATTGTAGCATGATTTATTATAAATCACACGACTCTATACAGAATTTATGACCCATTTTTTTGTCAATTATAGATTTTTATGGTTCCGATTGACGTAACAAGCAGAACATTATTTTGTGCCTCATGGTAAGCAATACTAGGCCCATTTCTTGTCAACGCCTAACAGCACGGTGCAGTTCTAGAGGTATATTTTTATTATATACTAGCTTTTACCCGCGACTTCGTCCACCCAAAATAAATAATAAGGTAACTGAGGCACTACTTGTACACAAATTCAAATTACGTTTACAAAAAACAGCTAACATTAAAACATTTTTACACAATTTCATCAAAATCGGTTCAGTGGTTTAAGGTGCGTCCCCCAGCAAAACCAGTTTTTTGTCCAGTTTTCAGAGCTATTTAACTATTTAAATTTATTTTGTTGCTCAATCACGTCCTAACGTATGTACGGAACGGGCTGAAATTTGGAACACAGATAGATTATAGTCTGAAAGAACACATAGGCTACTTTTTATCTCGGAAAAACAACGGGAACAACTGGAACGGGAACTTCGCGGGTAACACCGCGGGGGGCTGCTAGAAATAAATAAATATTGGTGGACAATTCACAGATTCACACACAACACCATCTGACCCCAAACTAAGCAAAGCTTATATGATGGCGGCCAGATAGCTGATATAATACTTATATAGTTTTAAATAATGCATAGAAACACCCAAACTTAGTGCAAACATTTGAATTCATCACACAATTGTTTGCACTGGGTGGCACTGGCTTCGAAGGCAGAGCTCCTACCAACTAAGTCATGAGGCCAGTCAATCCATCAACACTTAGTGCGTATTGTTCTACTGCACTCCCAGACAGGATCCTCGTATAACCACCGGAAGATCAACAAAAAACCTCACACAAACTATTCTTATTACTCAAAGACAAAAAACGCAACTATTGATTATTTTGTTTTTTTTTTTCGGCTGTGTTTCTCAGACGTTGCGTCGTTTTGGTTGACGAAATCCACGCGTCAATTTTCAATTAAGAAAACTACTCGGCATAGCGGCACCAACTTGTCTGTGGAGAACGATTTAAAAATAGAACGAAAACTTGTCAATTGTTTCATAAGATTCGAACTGTAATGAAGAAACCATATTTTTTAGATTTTATAACAAAACTAGCTGAATCGCGCGCGCGTTTCTACGCCATCTATCTAAAATTCATCGTACCAATTCAAATTTTGAAAAAATTCGGTTACCTTAGGTTCTAATGACTTTGACGAATGACACATGCTGTCACGCAACGAAAACTCTCAAAAAGCAAAATTATTTCCCGTTTTTGTTACATTTTTCATTCATGCTTCGTTCCTGTTGATAGTAACGTAATGTTAAATTGCCTATTATAGCCTTCCTCGATAAATGGACTATCCAACAGAGAAAGAACCTTTCAATTCGGACTAGTAATTTCCGAGATCCTTGTGTTCAAACAAACTATTCAGCTTTATAATATTAGTATAGATGTTATTTTTTAGATATTTGAGTAGGCACTGTGCTGTTATAGGCAGGTATATAATAGCTTGCTATCAGGCGCACGATTTACTCATCCATGATGAGAATTATATTAATATTATTAAAAATAGGTACCTATAGGAATTTTAATTTTAATTTTGACTAGCGGTCAACTCCGAGTTAAATCCAAAGTTGTGTTTAGACTACTTGTATGCGTTGATTACAAAATTTGGTAATTTGGAAAATTTTAAACCTCACAATTATATCAAAAAACAGCCAGAACCGAACAGAAAAGGGACCGGGAACGTAAAGGTGGAGGTTTTTAGTTTTGTTGGTCGGCAATAGTCCAAATATGAAGGCAACACCACACACAAGTTACTGTTCGTAGCAAACATAATAATCAGCGTGAAGAATATACTAGTATTAGCCGAATCACGGGGTGAACAATAAAGGTAATAAATTACCTTTATTGTTCACCCCTTTTTATTTACCTATTTTATTTTTCTCTTGTGTGATGAGGGAGGAAAACGATTGACGGTATGAAAAAAGAACTGAAGTGTTGCTCATAAAATTCTACTAATCCTACTATTAATATAAATGCAAGAGTTAAGTGTTTGGATGTTAGTAGTTCAATCTATTGAAACGGTTGTACGGATCGGGTTGAAATTTGGAATTAAGTTGAGTTCATTAATCAGGAATAAAACATAGAATTCTTATCACATAAACTATGTGTGAGAGAGGGGATTTTGATGAATTTTGATGACATTTGGTTATTTTTTATCTCGTTGTTTTATCTCGTCTTATTCTATTCTATTCTTTATTTATTTATCCCGAAAAAAAATAACGGGATCGGGAATTACGCGGGTAAAACCGCGGGCGCTGCTAATATTAAATATCTATTGATTTTGTCACAGAATTCTACTATATAGTCTAAAAGTAAGCAAACTTCAAATTGACGGTCCAGACTGATGTGAGTAGTATATTCAGACGAAGTTCACTGCCAGGATTCAATATCAAAATAAAATAGCATTGCACCATTTCTTCGTGAACCATTAACCTATTTGCGATGGCATCCCAAGTAAACGAGTGTCTGGTTATAGAAATGAGAAAGCTAGACTCAATGACAGCTAAAAAACTAGTGACGCGCCGAATTGTGCTCACCTACTAGCGACTCTTGCGAGCCACTCGGATGAGTGTCTCAGCTTTTTTTAGAATTCAGCGAACTAATAATGACTACTGGATGAATAGATTCAGTATCGTTTAGTTAGGCGCGCGCACAACTGTAAGTTTCTTATTAAAAAGTACCAAATTACGGCTTTCGCGATCCCTAGCCCTTTAAAAGAAAAAATATGTAAATGATACGTAAACGTCAAGAGTAATTATTTTTAAAATTTTGAATATCGAATGCGGCGGGTTTCGCGAGTGCCTATTTTCTTAAGTGATTCTTGATGGCCAGTGACAAGTGATACCTATTAGTGAAGGATTCGCTTAGTGTGTTTTGAGTGAAATCGGAGAAAGCCCAGGCGCAGTGGCTATTTCTGGATGGAGTTTTTTTTCTTTTTTATTTCTAACTGGTTGATTGTATTTTTAACTCGCTTTGACAAACTGATTTAACATTCTTGTGCTCTATTTTTAAAAGTAGCAGTAAAAGTGGACGTCACGCGGGATTTGCTATTGGGTTATAGCCACAGAATTCCTATAAAAAAAAGTTTTTAAAACACAAAATTAATTGTAGACTATTTGTTTCAAACTAACACAAACATACATTTTCATTTTATATACTTTCATGAAAATCGCTGGAGCCGTTTTCAAGATACTCGTATATTTTCTTTTATTTATTTCGATACAGATAAATTCAAGAATTTTTTGTTGAAAGGGTATTAGGTAAAATGTCCATACTTGTATACAGAGGTGTCGGTAACGGTAACTACAGTGTTGCGAGTTTAATTTTGTAGTTCCCGTTTCAAAAAATGCACAACGTGCCAAAAACAGTTTTCAATAATTTACCTTAACCTATAGCAAATTTATTTTCTCAGCAAATATCTTGGCATCTTAGCAAGTCTATCTATATAATACGGACACCAGGTTTTCTGTTGCACCGACCTTCACTGCACCTAAAATACACATTAACACTAGATAGCAAGTCTCAAGGTTAGGTATTACTAGGTATCTCTCTGAAAACGATGTATCTTATGTACTGTAACCTATAGATTTAGTATTTTATCTCTTTCATATTTACCAACTTTGCGGCGTGGACTAGAATATACTTAAAAATACATAGATACTGTAAATCGGTAAATTTAGTGTAGCTATGATAATAGATAGAGTGACGATATACAAAAGGAAGCTAATGGCGGCTGGAAACGTTAAACCAAGGCTTTCAGGTTAAAAGGCTTTTGGGACGTTCGTTAGTCATCAGAAGACGAATACAGGCTGATGATGATGATTACTACTTCGTGGTGCCCAGGACAAACACTTTTGTGATACGGATTTTGGTTCTGTGGGTGTTTCCGAGTAGGTGTCGTAAGAATAATTTTATCATTATTTGAGGATTATATGGGTTCTCAAGATTCTGTAATACAAGTTGTGCATAATTTGTCGCTAGATGGTGTTGTTTAAAATTTACATCACGGAAATCACTGGTAATTTATAGTGCTCAGACAAACGTTGCTATCGGAATCAGATAGCTAATGCAATAATTAAATAATTTGGAGATCTAGTGACAATTATTGTAAATATATCCCTATGGTATATAGATACAGATAAAAAACCGAAATCTGTCCAACACACACGTTATTCTGGGTCAACCAACAATGTACAATTATGTTATCTATACTAATATTATAAAGCTGAAGATTTTGTTTGTTTGAACGCTAAGATCTCGGAAACAAGTGGTCCGAATTGAAATATTATTTTTCTATTCGATAATCCATTTATCGGCGAAGGCTATAGGTTTTTATAACATTACGCTACTATCAATAGGAGCGGAGCATGAATGAAGCATGTAACAAAAACGGGGAAAATATTCCTCTTTTTAACCGACTTTAAAAAAAAAGTAGGTTTCTCAATTCGACCGTATATATATATATATATTTTAGACCTTTCGTACTGTGCGTTGACATGATAGCATGTGTCTGAGATTGCGTCATTGTAAACCTTTGTTAATCAATTTTGTTCTAAATCTGAGTTAGTACGAACAATTTTCTACAGATGGCATAGTCGGTACTTGAAGCGGTTTTGTTTGAACGCGATATAATCAGGAATTACTGAAATATATGTACCACGGGCGAAGCCGGGGTAGTCTAGAATAGAATAGAATAGAATAATATTTATTGTACAAACTGTGTACATAACATAGGTGATACAATTGAGGTAGTTTCAACAGTTCTATCCATCACGAACATACAATATATTTTTTACAAGACACTTAGGTACTAATCACTTATTAATCATATCAAGTACCTAACGAAAAATAAAGGCTTTGAAAATAGCTAACAATTAAATAACATTACATAACACTAGACTTACATTAAAGTACAAACCTATAGAATTATACAAAAAATTTAGAGAATGTATTAAATTATACTGTCTAAACTAAAGTATCTAGTATCTTATTTTATACAACCTGGATGTCGAACTCTCGTCTGACGTCTCAATGTTCAGCTGGTGTACCTACTTACCACCAAAGATTGTAGATTGTAGAAGGGGTCTACGATCTATGCTTACCAGTAACAGGATTACTAGACCCGTAATAAATGACTTGTCAAATTTTTTATTCCAATTTCAGCAATATGAGCCCGCAAAAGTTTTGAATAATAGTTCAAAGCAAACATCTCAATGTAATTAGTTCCCATATTTCTCCGGCGTAAGTAAACACGCAAGTTCTACGCACAACAACGATTACTGCGTTTAATTGAATCAACAAACACACGAGAAATGGCTTCAAAATGTTACGAGTAATAAATTGAGAAAGGTGACGGTACTATGTTTGTGGACTTAGGGCAAATTTCTTTCTTTTAACCAATGATATAATTCCCGCCATCTTGTCTGATGTTAAGCGACCATGCGGTGTACGATGCAGGACGTTTACTAGAAAAAAATAATCGTGTAGCCACTTGACTGTCCGCGCTAGCAAACTTTTTTCCGGTCAACTGTCCAACGTTGCCGCTCGATAGAGGCGTATAAAAAACCGCGCGACCTCTCCTGATAAAAACGTTCATTAAAATAGAATTATAGAATCGATTTGAAAAAAAAAAAAATATTTTAATAGATAATGAAACAAGGCATCACTTAAGTTTAAAACATGAACTTTAAACTCACAACTTCTTACCAATAAACCAAATTCAAACTTAAATTTGTAATTTTTCTACTGATTTCCCGCCAATTTTGTATTATGTTATTACAAAAAACTTATGCTATATTTTATAGTTTTATAAACTCATTGAAAAAGTAAATTATATTTCCTTTCAAATAATGATAACATATAAACAGAGGATACATGAGAAGTCTACTAAATTAAATGATTAAAATGATTCCTCAAAACGCGGCCATTGTTCCCGACGCGACGGCGAAAAGAAAAAAAATGCAATGGCTGAATAACTTAAAAGTAATTGATTATACGCCATCTATGATTATTTCTGCAGATTATAAACCACAGTCAATACATATTTGCGCTACAGATTATCAATAAAAACGTGTTTCCGAGCGCTTCGTGGTTGTGGCTCTGTAGTACCAGTAACAGTTAACCGAAAAAAAATATATGGTACTGTAGTGACCAGGGACATGCAAGTGGGTAGTTGATGTTTATTTGTTGACATAGAAATTAAATCTCGCTTTTGAGAAAAGTACACCTACAAGAACAAGTAAAAGAGAAGCAAACAAAATCACATGATTTACATATTGGCTACAAGTCGACAAGTGCTATATCCTTCCCGGGCATTTCAAGTCGTTCTTTGATCCTTATCTTTACTTTACTCCTTATTTCCTTGTTTTCTACTAAGAATAAGAAGAAGTCTAAGCTGAATTAGCACCATCTGAAGTGCCCTTGTGCTAGTCTTCGTCTGAAATGTTAGTAGGTACTGTACTCTTCGAGCACGCTAAGTAAGTTAGGTAAATATAGAGAAAAGCTTCAGGGATACTCTACGTATGTGCATACTCGTATTAACGTCAGTTAATATTGGATTAGTAGGGTTAGTTGCGCCCTTTGCGAGACCAATCGATCCGTTTGCGGCCAAATGCCGTGACGTCACTGAAAAAAAAAAACAATAAACAACGACGTTAAACTATAAAGCTTGCCTTGAAATGATAGAAAATCAAACAATTGTTCACAATCAAATCAAATTATTCAAATCATGTATTTATTCAAAATTTGTACCTTCATAGTGTCACACTACTCTAATCACCAAACTGGGTGTTAAAACCCCATGTCTTGGAAACATGGACAATACACCGAAATTCGTTATTAATCATTGATACATTTTTGTATGGTTTTTATTTGTCTCATAAGTCGCTGTCCCATGAAAATGGGATAGACTTCCCTAGACTAACTTAGCATAGAGGCCATATAGCTTACCATATCACCTCATCCTTGCTATTAGGTTATGCTCCAAGCAATGCAGAAATCTTACATTGCTTTCGATCCCGTAGGGCACAATTATTAACCCCAAGTCCCAAGCTACAGTGGTGAGACTAGCTTTCGTATAAACCGACTTACGCTAATCTATCTCACTCGTAAGCTATTAGTTATACCTATAATTTCCCCTGATGCCGGCTCTGTAGGCTTAAATTAATTTTATGGGACAATATATTCGCGGTATTTCAAGGTATTTTGGCTTGTTTAGTAAAGGTGCTTTAGGCAATAGATAACAGGCTGTTAACTTAGTATAAAATTAATTGAATCGTGTAAACAATTATATCATTAATTATGATTTAATCATAAATTGTTATTAATGGTTAACTTAAAATAGTAGTAATCCAACAAGTTTTTGCAATCTTCACAATTCGTAACATATTGTTCATAATGAAAACATATATACACAGGACTTAATCGGGATTTATCTTTTATCTATGTACATAAAAATGAATGTTTGTCTGTATAACCTTTATGGAGTCGTAAACTATGCAGTCATGACTGTGATGATCTTTGGCAAAGTTGTTGTGCATAAACCAAAGAAGTTTTCTGAGTTGGTACGACCAATTTTCAACAGGTGGCGCATCTCTCTCTCTCTCTCTCTTTTTTTCTTCTTGGCTTCCATTTGGTAATATTACCGCAATTTCGCCAGCGTCCAACGTTCGAACATTGAGAGTGTCTTTGTTCTATGTTTGCTCTCAGCTTCAGAGAATTTTGAGCTTGATTGTCAGAAAACACGTAAAATCGAGATAGTAGGGTTCTTGCTTCAAATATTTCCAAGCAACGCGCCTCAGCGTATAGCTACTTATTATGATAAATATGACGCAGTTAGTGTTGTGTCATGGTGACGCCCTTGCGATATTAAAGACCCTATGAAGGTATTTGGTGATCTTGTCGTCTTCATATGAGCTGACCCGCATATTCTTTAGTCTTATTGTGACGGCAACCGTTATAACGCGACCGAAACATCGGAAAGTAAGGGCCTGAAATGTCTTCAAAGTGGGCAAAGGCTTCCCTAATCTCCTTCCTCTTGTCTCTACCTCAGCGCAGAGCGAGGTATATACTGACTCAGGCCAGTATATACCAATGATTAAGATGTTTATTGAGGTCATCCCGCTATCGCTTAGTTGGTATACCGCGACGTCGTTAGCGATCTCGCTTCTATTGTGTGGCGATCTTCGTCC
This sequence comes from Ectropis crepuscularia, assembly GCA_963693475.1. Classification (NCBI taxonomy): domain Eukaryota; kingdom Metazoa; phylum Arthropoda; class Insecta; order Lepidoptera; family Geometridae; genus Ectropis; species Ectropis crepuscularia. The sequence goes on along the minus strand of OY856349.1, from coordinate 25,909,427 downwards.
AAAGATCTTCCGAGTTACGGCAAACGTGTGGTGTAATTAAATAAATAACGATTCTTTCCTATATAATCTTTTCTAAGTGAGTTCAAATCGTTTGAATGTTTAAAAAAAGTAGAACATGTGTTATTACAAACTCAAACATTCCGACGTGATTGAGAAACAAAGATGCAAACTCTCACATTTACAATAGGAGTAGGATGCAGATTTGTACTTGAAAAAATATCTAAAAGTGCACCAGAGTTTGAACCTACGACCTGACGCATCTGAAATTGGGAAATTTTAGCCACTGAACTGCCACGTACCTATTCTTCTTCTTCTTCTCAGTCGTTGTTTTCATTGCTGAAGGTTTAGGTCGCGTCTAGTCTGAGGTATTGATCACTCGAAACCGATGCACTATGCTCTTTCATGTCTTTCTGTCCTCGGCGGTCCTAAGAGCTTCGGCTATTGGAATCCAGTGAGTGTCTTTACCAGATCTGAGCAAAGGGTAGGTGATCGACCACGTGATCTTTTATCATGGACCTTACTACCACAAGCTTCTCAAAGCTTTTAGTGTCCCTACGAGCGACACGAAAATATTTGAGGATTCGCTGGAAACAAATAGTGGACCGCTTTTTAGTACTGCGTAGCTCCTCAATAATAGACACGTTGGTTCGGCGTGCAGTCCATGAAATTTGCAACATTCTTATTAAGTCATGGCATATCGAATAATAACGTTTCATGCAGCGTCACAAAAAACATCCAATTTAACAGACAACCTTCAGACAAACCCAACGGGGAAACTTTGCTACAAATAAATATGTAAAGAATCAATAATAATTTATTAAAATTTTAGTGGAAGGTTAAGAGGAAGATGATCGCACGAGTATGAGTGTGAATAGTCGTCGCAGAATACGGGGTAATCTCCAGTTGCAGCGCTTAGCGCACAGATATGTGCTGTGGCTTAGCGCGACGTCTTTAGCGCCTCTAATCAACGCTGCACAGAAAACCGCTGAGCTATGAGCTTGACATTATATACATTTATGTATACTAGAGCCTCGTCAATTGACTTTGTATGGCTGAATAGTAACAATCATATTAATTAATTTATACTTGTGTACTAATATTATAAAGCTAAAGAGGTTTTCTGTTTGAGCGCGCTTATCTCAGGATTTACTAAAATTTTGACGTGATAACGTCTTATAATTCGATGAAGCCGGCTGCACGCCCACAAAACATGACGTCATGTACCGTTACCGCGTTACCGTCGGTCGTTACCTCGCCGCATGTTTGTTACAGTTGTATTTATAAATTCGACCAGTAGTTCAAGTGGGGATGTAGCTCAGTGAGTGGTAGAGCGGTCGCTTTGCATGTGAAATGCCCCGGGTTCGATCCCCGGCATCTAAAAGCTTTTTGGCATTGTTTTTTGCATTGTTTTGATTGAAAAAGACTAAATTCTACTGATTACTTTTTACATACAAATCTATTAAACAAATGAAATTGAAATTTTCTTTTGAAAATTACTACCATTCCATCAGTATTTTCTTAAGACGTTGTCACGTTCTATCGTCAGTAAACCGACTTTACAGACAAACATTTTTTGGAATGGTGCACGTTTTCACTAATTCTTTCACCCTTGGATATGTACCTACGTGATTCTCAAGTGCTATATGTGTATTATATGCCACAGGGATACCCGGGACAGAGTGGTAGTAGTATTCGTAAATTAGTTTTCTTGTAAGTAAAGTTACCGGGATGAATAAAGCCTTTGTTATTCTAGATCAAAATCTAATAGTGTTCCAAATCACTACCTGATTCGTTCCATTTATTTTCACATTTGAATTTTTAATTAGGATTACTTCTACTAGATATTTTAACACAACCAGTTCTTTAATTTTATTTTTTTTAATTTGTCGTGATAGTTCACAATGGAAAGGAAATAAATGCAGCATCGACCCCTTTAGTTTTAGAAAATTATAATATAGGTCAATTCGAGCATCTAAAGGTCAGCCACGAGTAAATATAGAACAAACCTTGCTTCAACTAAATCGCTCTTATTAAAAAACGCTTACAAATAAGATAGAAAGTCCATAAAACTGTAATTAACGAAAAGAGTAAAACTTCTTTCGACAAAAAACTAGAGTCGCTTCCACTAATCGCACGCAAAGATATTTGGAACGTATACAAAGCTACACGTTCGTACACAAGTCCATCTGTTTTATTAATACACTAAAATCATAAATGAAATGGTTAGGTTTTTTTTTTAGATCTCTATCTATTACATTTCTAGAACTGAATTGATTTGGCTGAAATTCAGAATGTTTATAGGTGTTAGCCTGGAATGTCTATTTTATTATTTTGTAGCTTAGTGCAAATACTAGTGTAATAAATAGTAGCTGCTTGAATAGTCACTTTTCTTAGTATAGGTTGGTGCTCTGTGAAAAATTGAATATTATTTACATTGTTTTATTACAAAACATAATTGTAGTATCTTAATAATAAAAATACTTCTAACAGTAAAATAAACTAACTATGCGTGAAAGGTTAATGAGTATGTCAAAGTTTGCATATCTGAATCTTTGTTGCTTTAACTAAATAGGAAAAACTAAGCCGATTAGCTTAGTCTAGTTTAACGTAGGCTCCCATCTTTTTCGTTACTTAATTCGTATTTTATCGCCGCAAATTTACATTTAAATCTCATATAGTTGTCACGTGTACGAACGACTAACAGATTACTGAAAACATTTTCTCAACCAAACTTTTTCTCCCAACAGGTGCGCGGCCGAAAAAGAAAACATAGACAAGGACGCGAGAATTAGGAAGATGCTTCCTTATTTCGTTTAAAGGTAAGATTTATTTATCCTTTGTTCTCTTTTGTTTGCGAAGTCTCATTACACCCTTTGTGTTAGGTTTATGAAGTGTAAATTGTGACGACGCAAGGTGTCGATTGCAAGGCCTCTGTTCTGGCGCGATCGGTGATACCCGTATTCGTTTACGGGAAACAAACATTTTCAAACGTTTGGAACCTCAAACTCAAGTGTTGTTCCCGATTTAGTAAAAAAACAACACAGTGATACACTTTTGTTTTTTTTTTCTAACTGCTTTGATTGTTGGAAACATTATCTTAACCGAGGAAGATGACATACCAGCAATGAACTCGAAATCTGGGAACGATGATGATAATAAAAAGCCTCTAATAAATATAAAATATGATAATGATATTATGATAATAAAAATGATGATAAAAAAAACTTTAATGAAAAAAATAAGCTAAGAACAAATACTGGTGGCACTTTTGTCCCAATAAATATTGGCGTCCACACTCTCCTTCTACTTATCCTATAGTCTATGTCTAAAACAAACTTAGTCAAGTATTTCCGATAGTCGTCAAGGTCGTCGTCGTTTTTTGGTCTGCCGTTACTCTTTAAAGCAAAAAAATCTCGATTCTCTAAGAGAGATTGCCACAACTGCGTCATCGATATCCCAGAATAAGGCCCCAAATGCCAGTGGTGGAAAATGCCGATAAAGGGTACAGCTGAAGAGATTAGTCGGCGGATTCTATCGCTTGGAAAGCGGGACGATTTTCGGTTTGAGTTTCGCAAGAAAAGTAAATTAAGTTTGTTTCGTTTGTTTTTTGAAAGTATGAAAGTGTAAGCGTAGTGTGTGAAGAAATAACCACAATTTTATTCGTTTCGAGTTCTTTTGAAGGCACGTAATTCGTAAATTTCTGTAGGTACCTACTGATTTGACTTCACTCAAAAATGTAACTGTTTTTTTAACTCGAGTTAACGTAACAACTCACTGTTTGTTTCACTGCTGGTAGAATTCGTCCTAAGAGATTTGTACATTACAATTTGTGGAACACTAATCTTTTGGCTCAGTACCTACCGTAGCTTTGCAAAATCTCGTATAAATTCTATTTTTTTTTTCTTGAGGTTTTCTTTCCTTTCTAATCTCCAACCTCTCTGTAATTTCTAATCTTTCGAATTTATTTAAAAAGAAAATTCTAGAATTTAGAATTTTCTTAATTGTATTCTTCAACTAACAACTGTGAATCGTGATCCAAATGAATCATTCCACGCTGCTTCCGTATCACTAAAACGCAATCTAAATAACACTCTATCACCACTTGACAAGGTTTATAATCTTGTTGACGGTGTACGCGTTCACCTGTGAAGTATTTATCTGACGTGCAAAAAGTTATTTCGGTACAATTACGCTGAAAGCAATGATATAACGCGGCCTTTTGAAATGTTGAGTTTTATTAATAGCGTATTGGAAATGACTAATGCTACTAGTTCGATGCGATTTTTTGGCTGAGATTTAGGTTCATATACTGCACTTTATCATTTAAATACCTAATCATAAAAAAATCATTTAGAAAATTGTTATGTTTTTGCATGCTGAAAAGCAGAATATGAAGCTCTGTTTTATTGTGATATACGTATCTACGTCTGTTAATACCCATATACGCGAATAAAGAATTGAACTGTTTTGGTAGGTACCTAAAATGGTAAACTGTGCAAGTGACTCAAAATAAATTACACATTCTTTCAAAATATTTATAAGGCTTTGTACAAATAAGGTCTTTATCGTTAAAATTTTTGGGGCTCCAATCAAACTAAAGCCCAAAAATCTTGGTAATGACAGATATGAAACAAAAAAACGTATCAAAATCAGTATTTTAGTTTTTTATTCTAAGTGAGCGCGTCATAGACCGTATTGTTCCATGAGGCATGACGTCAATCTAAACTTAAATTATTATGCTGAAGGGTTTGTTTTCTTATTTGAACTATATCCTAGATATCAAGAACTACTGGTCCGAATGGAAAGATATTTTTTTTTTGTTGGATAGTCCATTAATCGAGACAAGCAAGATAACATTACACTGCTATGAAGAAACGCTGAGCATGGATGGAAAACGTTACAGAAACAGGAAACAATATTGTTTTTTGAGAGCTTTCGTTGCGCGCGCTATTGTGCGCCGAAGTCTGAGACAGCATGTGTCTATATTTTAAGGTTGCGTCATTACAACCTAAGCTAACCAACTTTGTTCTAAATCTGAGTTGGTTCCAACAATTTTCGATCGGTGATGTAGCAACGCACGCAGGGTTCAGCTAGTCTATGGCTAGTATGTATGTATTTTGTTTACGATCACTTCATCTAGTCCCAAACCTTACACTATGTTTACGTTACATGATCTCCACTTCAGAACTCGTTTCACCCAACATGTCAGATACAAATGCCTTAAACTCGACAAATTCACAACAAATTGTTATTATACCATTTAAAATGAACACAATAAAAAACATTCAATTGTCAGTGATCTAAAGCCAGATCCGTATTAAGGCAAACAACAAACTAGGTCTCTTAATCAAGCCGACTTAGGCCTCCATTGTTGCGTGAACTCTCGAATCGGGCGGCCTCAGGACAAAGTGCCGAACTTACCCCATTTCAACTGATTCTCGAGTGTCAATTCATATGCACTTGGCACAGCCAGCGGAGTTTAGAGTTTCCGGGACAAAGGCCTTCAAGAAGAGTTAAGCTGTCTCCCTCGCACATTTCAATACCTACTTCACCTGTAGTAGAAAATATACTAATAGCCTATAATAAGTAAATTATAGATAGATAATTCATATAGTGAACTATTTATTGTTCACATCAAAATAAAGTAACAGATATTCAGACAAAAAAATCCATAAAAAGCTAGTGCCACAACAGGCGGCCTTATTGCAGTAAGAGATTTTTTCCAGGTGATCTTTGAGTGCACATGAGTTTTGATTTTTTTTTAAAGCAGGGTGGTCAATTGCAATCACTATGTTATTTATACGATTCCTTTTGCGTCCGTTTAGGGCACTATTCCAATTAATTTAAACCATTTGGTTTTTTGTAGTATAGAGTCACGGGACCAGCGGGATATAATTATGCCTGATGGCAAGCAACATGCATGCGCACATTATCACAGTACGTAGATATAAAGAACCATACATACATTTAATCTGAAAGCTGTAATCCTATTAATATTATAAACTCTAAAGTTTGTTAGTATGGATGGATGTTTGATACTCTTTCACGTAAAAAGTACAAAAGGCATGAAACCGCAGGGGGCTGCAAGTACGAACATGTAATAAAAATAGCCGATCTAAGCCCACATACTTCACCGTACAAAGCCCAAATCATCGTAAACCCGTAACAATTATTCCAATCCTTCAAACTCGCATCAAACTGATCCCTTTCGAGAGACGTCAAACTTTTTACAGCTTTCAATCAATGCACTTGTAAACTCAATCCTACAATCAGCAACAAATAGGGCGAATCAAACTGCCTTCCAACTTTTCAACTTTGTAACTTGGGGACGTATCTTTGCTTTAAATTGCATTATCCGATTGTAGAGTTACATAAAAGCCGTGATGGCAAAGTAGGTAGGTACGTTGAATTTTGTAATCTTGGGGTAGTAGATTCGAATCTGACCCGATTTCTGAGTGTTTTGGTGCAGATATACAAGTCTGTTATCACCAGTAGCTTTAGCGTAAGCATAAAGGTTCGCCGCCCACTAGTAGAATAGGCTGGCCATTTACGATAGGCTGCTTAAGGTCTAAGCCGATTTATACGACTCCGCTCCCAACCGACAAATAAAATCTACTCAAATATGGGCTTTATGTCATCCCTTTAACATATAGATTATATTGCCAACATAAATTAGCAGACGGCTGTAAGCAAGCCGCCTGCTAATTTGTGTTGCCAATGTAATCTGTATCCTAACGTTATGACATAAAGCCCATATTTGAGTGAATGTATTTTATTTGTCGGGTAGTAGCCGAGTCGTATAAGTCGGCGCAGACCTTACGCAGCCTATCCTATATGGCCAGCCTATTCTACTGCTGGGATTTGTTTTACTTCATAGTTTTAAGTGGCATTACGAAGACGACTTCGAAAAGACAGAAACGCGCGTGGAATTTGAGCCAGGAATCTGAATAGGTATTTGCCATTTTCCTAACTAGACCACCCGTAAATTCCAGATTTAAAAGTGATAGAAAACACCGTAAGATAACTGGTATGTAAGAAAACTATCTTTCGAATTCGCATTTTGCAAGCATTGTGGATGGCTTTTACTGTCTTGAGTAAAAAGATTCCGAGTCCCAGCAGTGGGAACATGAAGTTAGTAGCTTAGGCTTATGCTGAAATTCACATTATTTTAGAACCCCGTTGAATAGCAGTTGTTAGTATTTTGGTCGGTTGGCGAATGGAATTAACGGCTGGAAAATGATACTCTATTGTTATTAAGCGCCCATTGTGTTCGAATGATGAGCAACATTCTGAATCAGGGTACTGATTTGTGCATTTATAATATTAGTTGGATTGTCAAAAATTAACAATACGTAATATATAACCATGTATGTGTTTTGCAAATAATATCAACTCATTGACATGGAAGGCCTTTTTACAGCCGCAGATTGTTTTTTTAGCAGTTTATTTACATGTTAGTGTTTCCACTAAAACAGAGGAATTGTGTATTTTTTTGGTCAACATTTTTTTTTACTCGTGTTTTTTTTTGTACCAAGTGTTTCAAAATGAATCCTACGAAAAAAAAAATGTGTGACTATGACTAAGGAAACATAAATAAATTCGTGAGTAAAAATAAACCAAGCAATCATTTTGCCTCTATCCAACGTGGCTATGATAAGAAATAATACCTTCCAATTATAATTCCACAGCTACCACCTCCAAAGCAATATAACACAGTCTTTTAACTGCCGAGTTTAACGATCCTCAGTGAAAACTTCTTGATAAGGCATGATTGTTCTCTATTATTTATCCTTACTTTACGAACGCTGATTAGATCTTTCTGTTAGAAAGTTGGACAGGCGGAGATGTCGGCCTCATCAAAAATGCATCAAGAGCCTTTTACTTCAGAAAGGATGTCGAAAGTATTGGGAAAATAAGATTTTTGCTGTAAGACTTCAGCATCTAGTTTGATGCCGTACAAAAATGAATGCCTATAACTATAGTTCAAGTGCTTGTCTCCATGACATTTTTGTTCAACATTTGTAATGATAACTGCTTTTGCCATGTTAACCATTTTTGGTAGTGGAAACTCTTATGGGTAACCTATATTATGTTAATGTAGTGGTGTAGCGTCGGAGCAGCAGTGGAGCAGCGTAGTGGAATGCACGCGCTAGTTGTTTTTGGTTTGAATGGAATCTTAAAAGGTCATATCATGTCATCCACATGCTTAATAGTGGTATAACTACTACTACTATATACATGACGTATTATGCAATACAATATAATACAATTCTAAGTTTTTACTTCTGTCGAAAGTCCCGACGAGTATGACCGTCATTTTTTTTTCATAGTTAAGCTTGATCTGATAAGAGCAACGTTATGTTAACAATTATGTAATGAATCTGGGCTTAATTGGCTTCAGCTCGAGCCAGATGGCTAAATAAAAGAAGGGGTATATCGAGAAGTGCCTATGGATGGCAATAATTATTTGTAACAGCTAACAGCGTTTTACTTAAACGATCAATTTAAATTCTTTTTTTCCTAAATTTTTATTCCTAAATTACATTTAGATAATATCTAAATTTCTGTACAAAAAATTGTATTTGACTTCTTTAAGATATGACTTTTTAAAAATGTTCCTTACGATTTGAGCTTAAAATAAACATACCTTGATTTATACCTAGTAGGGTTGAAAAGATTTCTTGCATAGTACATGTGGGAAAGTAGGAAAGTACGACATTTTTTAAACAGCACTTGCTGTCTTTCATCAATCGTCACTCCATCTTTCTAGTCTATGGACGTCCTTTATAACCTTTACCGATTCGCGGTCTTCGATACACCAACCATCTCTGAGTAATGAACACAGTTCAGTGTAAGGCAGCAAATTAAACTAATGTGAAAATTATTTTCTGGTACTGCATTTAGGTACTATTAGGTATAAGAAGGTCGCGTATATTGTACCATCAAGCGGTCGACCTGTTTGTTTCATCAATTATACTAACAAATCGTGCTATTTTTAATACAAAGATCCCTCAAATTTTGGTTTTATCTAAATGAAAATAATATATTTATTGCATAGCATAACAAATTAACAAATATAATGAAGTACAATGGACCCCAAACTAGGCAAAGCCTGTATTTTGGGCGCTCTATGACGGTTTCTTTGTACACATAGTTATAATGCAGTGCTGTAACAACAAACTTTTGAAACAGTAAAACGAACAGCAAAACTATCCACATTTCAATTTAACCTTTATATTGTCCCTCAGTCAATGAGTCACAGTAAAGTCATTCTATATAATACAGATAGCCGTTTAAGGGTGGAGTCGCTTCATAAAGTAGTTAACAAAAGTGTCAAGCGGATAGCCGTTAGGCGTAACTACGGCCCGGAACTGAAGTTTCCTAACGAGGTACGTCACTTCCTGCCTCCTACTCACAGAGCCATCGGATAGAGAGATTCTAACATTATGTAGTGGCAAAAATATCACAGCGTATACTTTCGTCATAATATTTTGATTACTTTTAGACTCGTGTTCCAATTTTATCCAATGATACTCAATGAGACTTTAATAGTTTATGAAAAGTCTCAAATCATTTATTTATCTAAAAATAGTACCTACATTCATAGTGTCATGTTACTCTAACCACCAAACTAAGTGTTAAATCTGATTAGTTCCTCCCTATGGAAATTATATTGTACAATAATTGCATAGTAGTAATTATTTTGAGTTTAGTTAACTAGGTCTAGTTACAGATGTTTCAGGGTACATTTTGGTCTCACTAGTACCAACCGTGGATGGATACAGATCTCTTTGATTCTGTCATCGAGGATAGTCCCGCAATAACAGAAACAAAGCGAAGAATTTCATTCAATAGTTTCTCGGACAGTTTTAAACTTGAATAATTGTCACCTTTTAATGACTTACATTTCAAAAAAATTAAATGTACTTAGCTGATCAATGCACTTTCGTTATACGTAAGCAGTGGTCTAGTGAATTCGTAGGTTCAAATCCCGCTTGCGCTTTTAATTATTTTTTCCAAATGTAAAAGCACGAGTTTCTGTGCAAGAAAAACTGTGATGACACCGACATACTCTAAGGCCAATTATCCACGTAGCTGCACGACATCCGCACGATTTCGACAATTGTCGGATGCAAGACGAATGCTTGCATCTTGCGTACAAATAATGAAGTCTGCGTCCACGAAACGACAACGACACGACAGCCGCACGTCTTGCGTTTGTTCGTAGGATGCATGCATTCGACAAAAGACGCGTGCGTGGACAGTAGGCCTAACAAATAAGATCTATCATATTTCGAGAATATAGGTACCTATATCGTCCACAAATCCATTTTTTGGTGAGTGTTGATATATGGTTTTGACTCTTTTCTTATGATAAATACAGTACCTGGGTGACCGAGCTTTGCTCGGTTTAAATACTATATATACTTAGATACCTACAGATAAAAGACTCCAAGAAATAGATTTTCTTAAAAAAAACGAATTGAAAAAAAAAGAGAACCCGTCTGGATTCGAACCCGGAGCTACTAATTCGTGACCGCTATGAGCGCCCGACTTCCCGTCTGAGCTAATTATGCTGTCGCGTCACGCGGCGAAATTTACCTTCACATTCTAATGTCTAATGTGACAGCTTTTCATTGTCTAAAAACGCGCATAATATGCGTTTTTTTTTAATAAGACCTAGTTAGATCGATTTATCGTCCCCGAAATCCCCTGCATACATAATTTCATGAAAATCCGTCGAGCCGTTTCCGAGATTCAGATTCTATATATAATATATACATATTTATATAGGTACAAGAATTGCTCGTTTAAAGGTATAAGATTATCGTCCCCGAAATCCCCTGCATACATAATTTCATGAAAATCCGTCGAGCCGTTTCCGAGATTCAGATTCTATATATAATATATACATATTTATATAGGTACAAGAATTGCTCGTTTAAAGGTATAAGATAAATATATATATTGGTGGACAATTCACACACAACACCATCTGGCCCCAAACTAACCAAAGCTTGTATGATGGCGGCCAGATAGCTGATATAATACTTTTATAGTTTTAAATACATACTTATTATACATAGAAACACCCAGATACAGTGCAAACAATTGAATTCAACACACAAATATTTGCACTGGGTGGGAATCGAACCCACGACCCTCGGCTTCGCAGGCAGAGCTACTACCAACTAAAACCCGAGTCCCAACAGTGGTTACACAAAATGGGTTGCTTGTAAACTTATAGTACATACAAATACGGTGGAATTATTCCTAGTTAAGTTTAAATTTCACAACTCTCTTAATTACAAAAAATACTAACCTTTAATTCATAGTTTACTAATTTTATTTCGCTAGATGTCCGTTCTCTGAACAAAATGTAAACTTTCGTGTGAACAGGACGGTGTCCAAACTTTTTTCTTCTACAGGGTAAGTTTGAACAACAGCTGCTTTCAACTCCAATTAAGCACACTACCTAATTTTATACTCTCGCCTTGAGAGAGATTTTATGCGACTGCGAAAAAGTTTCCTTTAACAATCAATTAGACAGTTTCACGTTGAGCTCTCGCCGCTTGAGTAGTTTTCTAAACTAGAAGCAAACAGTTAAAAAGTAAAACTTTCGTAACTACACGTAGTTCCAAATTTTCAATTTATTATCGGGCCAGAAACGAAAACGATCGCAAGCGCACAAATGAAACTTACGTCAGGTTTGACCGATCAAATAACAAGTGAGTAATGACCGATTATATAACATGTGAACAATGACCGAAGAAAGCATACCTACTACCTAATTGTATACTCTCGCCTTGAGAGAGATTTTATGCGACTACGAAAAAAAATCATATAACAATCAATTAGACGGTTTCACGTTGATCTCGGCACTTGAGTAGTTTTCTAAACTAGAGCCAAACAGAGAAAAAATAAAACTTTAAAATTGACATGGTACGAGTAGATTCGAGTTTTTTAATTTATTATCGGGTCAGAAAAGGCGACAATCGCAAATGCGCTGATGAAACTTAAGTCAGGTTTGACCGATTAAGTAACTGATCATAGAACATTTGTGATCAATGGCCGATCATATAACGTGTGAGCAATGACCGACCAATTTTTTTGATTGAATTAACTTAACTAAACAAAATTTAAATGGATAAAAACTACAGAGAGTAACAAATTTACACAAAAGCTTTTCATATTAGCTCAATAATATCAAACATTTTAGTTTAGTATATTTCGGAATAAATAAATAATTATAAACAAATAATACTTTTAGGAGTATCTTACAACAAAATTAAAAGTACTTAGTCGGTTGAAGTGGGTCACGCTTCATACCCATGCTAAAACGTAAATAACGTACTTAGAAACTCACCTCTCAAACTTGCCTACGTAATCACCCGGAAACCAGATTTCTTTTAACCGTTTTCTTCAAAATGTTATCAAAATTAGTATGTACTAAAATCTTAATATATAACCGTTACTTAATTGAAAACCCATCACAACCATTTTCCTTTGTTTTACTGTAGAACTAGACTCTCCTATTTCTAGTAAACACAAACATTTTCAACACTAGCGATAAAATCAGAAAACTAAAAGTTTCCCAAGAGCCTAATGAGCAGGTGCGTTAGTGGCTCCGTCATTCAACTGTTGGGATAGTTGGTTTTACAGTTCATTGTAGACGACATCAATACATGATTTGGGATCCTTGAGTCAATAAGATAACATATCTCTGTTAGGATAGGCCTTCTATGTCCGAAACGAACTAGGGTACAATCGAAAGCAGTACTGCTAGTGATAGTGCCTATATCACTATACGTATTATTATCCTAAGAACGTTATAATGTAGAAGTTTGTTGCTCAATCACGTTAGAACAACTGGCCGGATGGGGTTAAAATTTGCAACTGTAATCGTTATAGTCAAAAATAGCGCATATATACTTTTTATCGTGGCAAAATAACGTAAAAGGGAATAGGGTACAATCCTCAAAAAAACTAATTAGTCCGTCAGTTAGATTGCAAAAAAATATTTTGTACACGTATTTTTTCTTTTGTTTCACAAACAAAAAATTACAAAGATACAGCGCTTAGAAGTTTCGCGTGACGTGCCTACGATTTTTACTCACGAGTGACGTCGCGACCCCACTCTCGAAGTTTGATGTTCTATATCTTTGCCGATTTTTAATATTTTGAAAAAACAAAAAATACGTGTCCCATATTTTTCCATGATCTAGCTGACGGACTAATTAGAATAGTGTATTTTTGACCCAGTCCGGTACCCTATTGTGCTGGTAAAACTACTAGGCGTGATGCTAGTACATGTATAGGAGGAAATTGCCATGTACCAAGAACCATTCGAGCTCATGCGTTATCCACCAACTCGCACTGGGCTTACGTAGTGGGCCACGAGCCTTTATTCGAGAGAAAACTTCGAGTCCCACCCAGCAGTAGGTTGGTGTTTTAGTAGTGGTAGGACTCTTGGCAGAGTCCGCCTGGGGAAGTACCACACGTTTGGCAGTTATTCTACCGCCAAGCAGTAATGTGCTAACGTTACTGTATTCCAATTTGAAGGGCAGTATTTACAGCGAAATTACAGAGCTTAGAAATATAATATCATACATCTCTGGGTGACGAGCGCAGTGAAGTGCTAGGTAATGATTTGGGCTCATCGTATTCCAATTACTGCGTGTCACTGTACTGTTATGTGGCACGTATGTTGCTTACCATCAGGCAAATGTCCTGCTCGTCTCGTCACTCTATACTATAAAAAAAAAGTAGGAGCATTTGATGGGCTGCTTAAGCATCACATGATTATATTAAGATACTTCTAATAGCTGAACAATTTTTGGATTCAACTGTACCTTTCGTAAAACAATAGTTGTATTGAAATCAATACTCAATGAATGTCAGACCCTGTTCAAAATTGGTACTCCAAGGACCCACCTAATATACAAGTGTGGGAATGTACGTACCCGATACGAAATGCTTAGTTAAATTCTTAGGAATTGTTTTACTAGCAATATTGTGTGATTTATATATTATTTACTAGCTGTTACCCGCGACTTCGTCCGCGCGAAATAAATACTAAGGTAACTCAGGCAGTGCCTATTTTTATACCCAGACACATTTACGGTCACTAAAAACAGCTTACCTATAATAAAACAATTTCATCAAAATCGGTTCAGTTGTTTAGGTGTGAAAGCGTAAGAGATATTCGTCCCCCATTTTAACTCTAATTTCATCCCCAAACAGTTCGAAATTACAAAATATCTAGAACAAACATTTATTGGCTTCGTGCCAAGTGCCTACATAAAGAGTTTGATAGTTTTATCTTCAACAATGGGAACTTCCATATTGACATTCATCCCCCATTTCAACCACGATTTCATCCTGTACAGTTCGAAATTACAAAATTGCATAGAACAAACAAACATAGTCAAGTGCCTATAAGTATACAGAGTTTAATGGTTCTATCTTCAACGATTGGAAGCATCCATGTATACTTTCATCCCCCATTTCAATCCCATTTTCATCCCCATACAGGTCGAAATTATAAAATTGCTAGAACAAATATTCGTTTGCTTCGTGTCAAGTGTCTATATTCAGAGTTTCATGGTTTTATCTTCAACGGTTGCGATCTTCCATGTTGACATTCATCCCCAATTTCACCCCCGTACAGTTCGAAATTACAAAATTGCTAGAACAAACATTCGTTCGCTTCGTGTCAAGTGTCTATATACAGAGTTTCATGGTTTTATCTTCAACGGTTGGGAACTTCCATATTGACATTCATCCCCTTTTTCAACCCTAATTCCACTTCCGTACAGTTCGAAATTACAAAATTGATAGAACAAACATTTAATTGCTTCGTGTCAGGTGTCTAGATACAAAATTTGATAACTTTGAAAATCACGAATTTTCATAGACAATCGTTCATTCCTCGTTTCACCCTCTTAGGGGTTGAATTTCGCAAAACCCCGTCTTAGCGGGTACCTACGTGCTAAAAGGAACCTCCATGCAAAATTTCAGATTCAGCATTCTAGCATTTGTAGTTTCTGAGATTCCTTGATGAGTGACCTTTCGCTTTTATACATATTTGTAGATAAAAACGTTGTTGAAAAAACCGTTTTTGGTATACTACATCTTATGTCTCTGGGTGACGAGCATAGTACAGTGTTAGGTTATTAGGCCCTTTATGTTCCAATAGCTGCGTGACACTGTGTTGTTATGGGCAGGCGTGTTGCTTACCATCAGACACATGTCCTGACAGCGATAAGATCGCCTTTTGTGCCCAGAATGTTTTTGTCTTATCTTTAATCATTGTTTTTTTGTAATGTTTTGTGGTATAATAAAGTGTTTTTGTATTGTATTGTATTGTCCTGCTCGTCCTGTCACTTTAAACCTACTTATTATATGTTTGTATAACTACCTATTACCTATCTATTTAATAAACTTTACCTCTTATAAAAACACATCATATCAGATTATAATCTTACGAGTGAGATTAAAATCTTGTAGTAGGTTATATTACGTTGAAGTACATATATGTATACTGATAGAGTAAGATCCCAGAGCTGCTAGACGTCACCTATTTCCTGATGAATGAAATGTGGACGATTTAGTAGAGTTAGTAAGTACTAAGAACACATGTTTACTCGCTAACTTGCTTAGACGGCCAATTTTGAGACATGAGGTAATGAAAGTACATAGAAACATTACTTACTTCACGTAATTTCTAATAAGTGATTTTCACGTATGTTGTAACCAATATCCTTAAAAACAAGGGCCCAATAGGTACTCCCAGACACTTTCCGTCGGCCGTTTTGCTCAACAACTCCAAAATAATTACTTAATTTCACTTAAGCTCTCATACTCCATTTGTAAATGTGTTCGTCAGACAATTAAAACTATTTTGAAGCTTTTTCCAATAAGATATACCAATCTAAGGGGCCAATCATCCCCTAAACTAAATTTTAAGTCAATATTTCCTAATAAATGACTCACTCAGTCTCGCGCTCTTACCCATAAAGGCATAGTTGAGTGCAGGGGATGATTGACCCCTTAGGTTGGTCTATCTTATTGGAAAAAGCTTCAAAATAGTTGTCTGACGAACATATTTACAAATGGAGTATGAGAATTTAAGTGACGTTAAATTATTGTTTTGGAGTTGTTAAGCAAAACGGCCAATGGAAAGTGTCTGGGAGTATTGGGACCTTGTTTTTAAGGATATTGCCCACAACATACGTGAAAATCACTTATTAGAAAATACGTGAAGTAAGGAATGTTTGTATGTACCTTCATTACCCCATATCTCAAAATTGGCCGTCAAAGCAAGTCAGCGGGTAAGCATGTTTTCTTAGTACTTACTAACTCTACTCAATCGTCCACATTTAATTCATCAGAAAATAGGTGACGTCTGGCAGGTCTGGGATCTTGGACTATGACGTTGTTACATTGTATTCCGACGGTATTTTCAATGTACAGTGACTTAAATGACAGCACAAAATACACTGGGTCCACGCTCCAATGTTATTTTCGGATATTTTGCATGCACAAAACTTTATTACTTGTGAAAAGAAATGTCACTCGTTTGGGATTGATTAGAAACGAGAATGAAAACAAAAGTTTACGTACACTGATTTTATCTATCAGAAGAGACAGACGATTTTATTATCTGATATTATTTTCTATGGTACTATTTTGTACATAAATCTAAACTATAGATTTTAGTAAAATTGAAAGCTAATGCTTTCAAGTAGTTCGTAGGATTTTTTTTAACTAAATTCAATTAAATTGCCAATATATCTGGGTGTATATTTAACTAGTATTAAAAAAGTTAAAATTTCGATGTTTCTTACTCAATCACGTTGCACGAACTGTCGGTATGAAGTCAAAATGTTGAATTTAAAATAAATGTAGTCAGGATTAGCAGGATACTTTTAATCTCAATTTAAAATATATTTTTTATGAGAAAACGTTTTGTTTTCATGCTATTAGAATCAATGCTGGATACGTTATGGATAAGTATTAGGCTTAATCACCTTGATTGTATGATTGTCCTTTTCAAATGTCTATGTAGAATTCAGATGATATTAATTTAAATGGTAGGTCAGGCATATAGCGTAGGGTAATTTCTATTTTATTTAGGTTTTGTTAAAATCTCGCTTTAAGTAACTGACTGACAGCAAAATGTAAGTTATATGTGTGTAGGTACCACAGAGTACTACAATCAAGAAAACCAGTTGTGTGGTCAAGTTGTTTTAAATATTAAATTATAATTTTATTTTTTAAGAGAGAGTAACAGAATGACTAAGGCATCTGCTTAATGATAACGAACACACTATTTATTTATTTAGCTATTTAAACATAAATAGCCCATATCATGGCCTAATACTTCACTGAGTTCGACAGATTTAAGATTATTTATCTGTCATAATGTATCGTATGGAATCATAGGAATCGTGTGGAAATATTGCCAGAGAAATTACAATATTTAGAAATCATTTCCTTCGAACCAGAACATGTATTTACAAAGTGATGTTTGACATTGTATTAACATAGTGATGTTCGTACATCACTACATGGTAGAAGAACAGTTCGCAAAAAATGATAATCCAGGCTGGCTCTGCAAATATTCCTCCTACTGAAAATTTCGAAATATTTCGAAACACTCGTCCAAAACTTAAAAGGCTTAGTAAAGTAAGTAGAAGTTTCATATCATTTCTAATTCCACAGATCCTAACTAAATTTCGTCGAGATTTAGGGGTTTGTATAGTTGTCTAAAACAAGCTTTCAAACATGGCTACAAGTAAGAGGAGCTTAAGTAATTTAAATGAATTTCTCTTCGTTTAGCCCAAAACTCATAAAGTAGGTACTGTAGGTAGTTTATGTAAATCAAAGTAATATACCTAACTAACTATTCTTCAGACCTTCAAAGTGTTTTTTTACAGTACTTTTATCTCACGACGCGACGCTTTGCTTGTAATTATCTATTCTATGTTTATGGTAACAATGTTCACAAACATGATGTGCATGTGTGCGTGACAGCGGAAGCTCGCAGTATTACCCGAGACAAGCACAAGCCATCTTGCCAGCTAGAATACAATAATAAATAAATAGATTTATACATATCGACGACAAACTCAGTGTCATATACATAGAAGTGATTTGTACTAATTTTGTTCATGTGCTGTTGTAGCCAGGCGTGTTACTTGCTATCAGGTGTAAATCTTGCTTCTCCCGTCGCTTTAAGTTAAAAAAACATTTACAGTAGTACACATATATTTGTAGTTTTAGACAATAAGTGAAAAAGAAAGCATTAACGTAACATAGAACTAAATATATATGCCTATTATTTCTGTTTATTGAAAATTGTAATTTTGCCACAATGAAAACACACTAAGCCAACCCGCATTCTCCACAAAGAAGGTCTTGCCAGGACGCTATTCCAATAATCTCCCCGCCTCAATACATTCGATATATTGCCCGCGAAAGGTCTGCGAGGGGCGAATACGATTAGGTACTCCTATGAAAATGCCATTGGTTTGCCTTATCACAACCTCCAGATACCTATTTAGCTGGTTTTAGGGTGAAAAAGGAGGTATAGTGACACGAATGTAGGTTTGTAAAACTGTATTTTAACCCCCGTCCAAAAAAGGGCTGTTATAAGTTTGACGTCGATGTATGTCTGTCTGTCTGTGGAACCGTAGAGCTCAAACGGATGGACCGATTTCGATGAGTTTTTTTTTGGTTGTTAATAATGTGCTATGTTTGGTTAGTATCAAGATGGCCGCTTCCACAAAATGGCGGACAAAATATTTCTTCACAATCTACCTCAATATGGGTATCAAATGAAAGTGTTTGACTGATAGAATATAATGTGATTACAAATCCGAGGTGGTCGAGGATAAATCATTTTTTTAAACATTTTATAAGACTTTAAGCCTTTTACATGGCCGCAAAATTGGTAACTTATCGGTTTTCACATTTGGCGAGTATGCAATATCTGCATGATCTGATTTACCGTTTTGAACTGCTCGTAGCTAAATATTGACATTGTTTCATAGTGGACGTTCCGGAGACTTGGACGAAGAGATTTGACTCTACTTTTGTGGTATCGTCTAGGGCGTCTAGGCTGTGAAATGCGTTACCTGGTTGAGTTTTTCCCGAGAGTTACAATCGTGGTGTCTTCAAATCAAGAGTTCAA
Source organism: Ectropis crepuscularia (assembly GCA_963693475.1). NCBI lineage: Eukaryota > Metazoa > Arthropoda > Insecta > Lepidoptera > Geometridae > Ectropis > Ectropis crepuscularia. The sequence continues at coordinate 25,890,229 of OY856349.1, read as the reverse complement.
ATGCGATCAAATGTTAACCTATATCTAACTCATAAATAATAAGTATATTAAAACACAAAAAAAAAGTCTTAAAAATAATTCCGATTGTTCTTTTTTTTTTCTAACTATAAAGTTCAATGAAACTTCTAGGTTTTAAATCAGATTACGTTAGAAAAAAAACGTCTTTACAAAAATAGGTATTTTCGCGTTGTCAACTCGTTACGATCAAGCCGAATTCGATTGTCACCTCTAATGAAATAAAGAAATGCTGAAATCGACGAAAATTCGGCAGGATTTGAATGTTCACTTCTTCAGATTTTTCCGTTCCTTGTTTTGGGATACGGGTTCTTAGAAGGTACGCGTTTATCACAATCTGATTTATCAAATAACGTGTTTTCGAAGTTGTAAATTAGGTTGAGTGGCATAGCAAGTGAAGGTATATAGAAATAACGTTGTGAAATGAAGCAATTTTGTTGTAGTAGCGCTCTTTGCAGAGTCCACTACAGCCTTCCAGTAGCATGCCTTTCAAGGGCAGATCCAGGGAAGGGATATGTCACAAAACTGTACGATAAGTACATGCATGCGTTTTAATTAGTGGTCCACCTAGGTACTCGTCCTGGCCCAGAGGGGGTCATAACAAAGTGATCCGCGCTTGACGCCTTTGTGCCAGTTATTCTACCGCCAAGCAGTAATGTGAAAACATCACCGTGTTCCTGTTTGAAGGGCAATGTTTCCAGTGAAATAACAGGGTAATATAGTATTTCTTATATCTATGGATGACGAATGCAGTGCTAGGTAATGCTAAAATTTGGAATCTTCATGATCCAATAGCTGACGAGCTGACCGTGTTTGTACTAATTTTGTGCACGTGCTAATAAAAATTAAGTTGAGTGGCATAACAAGTAAAGGATAATAGCGTTCTGCAGAAAATAAAAGTAGAGTTAAAAATGTTTTTATAATTTTATTTATCGGTTACACTTCGGAGAGTGTGCGACTGATCTGCATGATCTAATACCACCTTGCCCTTTTTTCTATCGGACTTCTCGTTGCTTGAAGAAGCGGCACCGTTTCATGGTTGATATGCCAAAGACACGGACAAAGAGGTTTGACTCTACTTTTGTGATAAGACGTCTAGACTGTGGAATGAGTTGCCAGAGTGTGGTATAATCTTGGTGTCTGCAAATCGAGAGTGAATCGGTTTCTTCTACCTAACACGCTTCATCGTAGACCGCATCATCGCTTAACATCAGGCGAGATGGCGGTCAAGTGTAAACCTTTAACAGTTACAAAAAAATTGCTCTTGCAAAATTAAAAAGCTGAGTTGCAAAGAAATGCTATGAAAGCAGCGAGCAACAGATAACTGGAAGGTTTACCACCTAACTAAAATTGTCTTGGCTTTGATATGTGCTCACTCTTTTCTTAACGCTTGAAATTATAGAGACAACAATAGCAAAGGCAAAGCTGCTTTAGTTAAGCGATAGCCAAACTAACTGACAAAATATCGGATATTCCACACTATATATTATGTCTACACCATATAGAATGAACGTGGAGAGCCGAGGACCGGACTTGGTGCTTATGTCCAGCAGTGGACGACAACGGGCTGGTGATGATGATGATGAAATAGAATGTCTACGAATCCAAATTTTACCTTCCTCTTAACTGAAACCAAGAAGCCACCATTTAAACTTCCTTCTTTCCTCTTTTTCCTTCATTTTCCGCAAACCATCGTACAGCGCAGCATTCCCTGGCTATTGTATCGTTACTGCGTATACCTGTTTATTAATATCATGGTTAGAAGTTAAAGGGTAATGCATAATTAAATTAAGCGCAGTTAACAAACAAACTCGGGTTAACTTCACAAATAAATCATAGTTTTAAAAGCGTAGAATGGTAGTGGTTTTACAAAAAGTTTGTCGTCGTTTGAAAAATGAAGTGGTAAAGTTTGCACTACCATTGCATTACTTTTTTGCCTTTTACACGTATAATAATTTTATTTTAATCACGATTGGTTTTCCAGTCAATTGTGACTGATTATGTTATGTAAGTTCTACCGTATGTGCATATACCATATTTATATCTATACTAATATGATGAATCTAAAGAGGTTTTTCGTTGCAGTAAAAAATTATTTCGACGCGACACAGACGGATTTTTCGTGGGCTGTGAATTGAATTCTAGCGTCACGCTCGGGAACGATAAGATATCTTCGGGGAAACTCGGGACCATGGCCATGCTCATGGCCACGCCCTCTGGTTTCACCCGCGTAGTTTCAAAAGTAACCTATCAAATTCTGAGATATAAGTTTTCACTTCTATCGGCAGTTCCTATGACTGCCATTTTTTTTTAACGCTATAATCTCAGAAACTACATCACCGAATTCAAAAATTCTTTCACTGTTGGAAATGTGTACGTGGTTCTTGAGTGCTATAAGCGATATATTATAAGCCGGTGTGAACAGCTAGTCTGCTTATAAGACAAGATGAAATGTGAAGAGATGAGATGATAACGGCTTGGCGGTGGTGGAACAACTCACTGATAGTTTGGTATGATAGGTCTCCAATATAAAACCACTACGTCAAGGTGTCAATAATCAGCAATATAAGTCAATAAATAAGCAATAATCAAACAAAAAAAAAATGTTTGTCTGTAAAGTCGGTTTACTGACGATAGAACGTGACAACGTCTTAAGAAAATACTGATGGAATGGTAGCATTTTTCAAAAGAAAATTTTAATTTCATTTGTTTAATAGATTTGTATGTAAAAAGTAATCAGTAGAATTTAGTCATTTTCAATCAAAACAATGCAAAAAACTATGCAAAAAAGCTTTTAGATGCCGGGGATCGAACCCGGGGCATTTCACATGCAAAGCGAACGCTCTACCACTGAGCTACATCCCCGCTTGAACTACTGGTCGAAATAATTAATACAACTGTAACAAACATGCGGCGAGGTAACGACCGACGGTAACGGTACATGACGTCATGTTTTGTGGGCGTGCAGCCGGCTTCATCGAATTAAAAGACGTTATCACGTCAAAAAAAATCGACTTGACATCTATTTTACGGTTTATTTGTGTCATTTTACTACGAGTATATTATCAATACGCATTTTGGCAATGCTTCTTTGTAGGCAGCCACTATTTTTCAATTAGAATAATTTTTCATTACTTTTGAATTTTTGTCAAATTTAGTAAATGTAAATACAATTTTATAACTATAAATGTATTCATTTAATTGGTATTTAAAGTCTGAAAACTGAACCTAGAGCTAAAACATAAAGATACGGAAGATTTGTTACAAATTATTATTTACGCTTCTTTCCTTTCCCACAAACGTGAAAGCAAAAATTAGACAAAAAGTAATTTCGCACTTATCCATTCTCGTTTGTGATTTATACTCCGAGTTTTATTTTTATGCTTTAGTGAGCTTAATCTAAGCTGGGGAGCTTAAATTACGTTCCGTGTTAACTTGGGCAAAATATGGAAATTAGACTTTTAACTTTTTTTATGTGAGCTCTACTTTTCCTTTGAGTTAATATTAACATCCTATTAAGATGTTGATGTGGAGCTGAGATGATGTTTTTAGCTGTAGGTATGTGAAACAATTAAGAAAGTAAAAAAAAAACAGAAATAGGCTGTGTAATATTTATTTAAGACAGGTTTAAAAGAACTCTGTGAGTGCTGCATTTTTGCGATAAAAATGCCTACTCAAAACTATTTTAGTTTGAAATCTCATCCTAATATATCCAGTTCTTGCGACGTCATTCAGAAACTGACAGCCAACTTTCTAATATAATATAATACTTGGTAGGTATCAATTCCGTTCGTACCAAGATTTTACCAAAGTACTGCGTTCGAGTTCTTCAATAGGTTGTTAATAAAATACCCTATATTACATTACACATACTTTCAATTAGGTATTTCCTGAACGCATGATGAACTAGCGATCCACCCCAGCTTTGCCTGTGGTACATTATATATAACCTATGGGACTCAGTAATCACGTACCTATATTATATATTTAAAGTCATGTGCGTAATGCCGCTAACTTAAAACGGTGAAGGAAAACATCGTGAGGAAACCGACATGTACCTAGAATCTTTCGAAGTCATGTGTCATCCACCAACCCGCACTGGGCCAGCGTGGTGGATTATGGCCTTAACTCTCTCCTTGCGAGAGAAGGCCCCGAGTCCCAGCAGTGGGAACGTTTAGTGGCCTGTTGATGATGATGATGATGATTACATATTTAACGGTGAAAGAGTTTTTAAAATCGTTCCAATCGTTCCTAAGAATAGCGCGTTCAAACACAAAACCTCTTTAACTTTATAATATTCGTATGGAGTATAGATTAACTAGCAGCGCCTCGCGGTGTTACCCGCGTAGTTCCCGGTTCCGTTGTTTTTTCGGAATAAAAAGTAGCCTATGTGTTCTTCCAGACTATAATCTATCCGTGTTCCAAATTTCAGCTCGATCCGTTCATCCGTTAGGACGTGATTGAGCAACAAACATCCATACATTGACTGGCCTCGTGGCTTAGTTGGTAGTAGCTCTGCCTGCGAAGCCGAGGGTCGTGGGTTCGATTCCCACCCAGTGCAAATATTTGTGTGATGAATTCAAATGTTTGCACTATGTCTGGGTGTTTCTATGTATAATAAGTATGTATTTAAAACTATTTATGTATGACATTAGCTATCTGGCCGCCATCATACAAGCTTTGCTTAGTTTGGGGTCAGATGGTGTTGTGTGTGAATTGTCCACCAACATTTATTTATTTATTTATAATATTAGTAGGATTATTATTTCTTACCACGTTGGTTAAAAAATCAACGTAAGTGATAACTTAAAAAAGTAATTAATATTTTCATTAACAATTTAAACTGAACAATTTACATAAGAGAGGTAGTAATGTGTCTGAACAACGTGGCAATTTGTAACACTTAACTGAAATCAAACCAGAAGAGTAACTTACCCAATATGTCCGTATCCAAAGACATTGCACATGTGTCTCAAACCTCAGTAAAAACTGTACTGAATTTCCTTTTTTGTCCTCCCCAAGGGAAATATGAGGATAAGACAAATAGTAGGAAGGGAGGGTCAGATTTCCGAGTGTTTAGATGAAATATGGTCGACTTGATAAAGATACCGGACAGAACGCGCGTGTGATTTTTTTTATAGTGGACGTGATGGGGATAGGACTAAATTGGTTTAAGAGAGGAGCCGGGTTTTAAACTGCTCATTCGATAATAATAATTTTCACAATTATCAAGATTTATTTTTTTATTTTATCTCACATAAATAGATACTCTTTACTTCTACATCTATTTAAAATCATACTGATATAATATACGGCTAGCCATTTGGCTTAGTGGGTGGCAACTTTGCCTGCGAATTCGAGGGTCGTGGGTTCGATTCCCACCCAGTGCAAATATTTGCGTGATGAATTCAAATATTTCTACTGTGTCTGGGTGTTTCTATGTATAATAAGTATGTATTTAAAACTATATAAGTATTATATCAGCTATCTACCCACCATCATAGTATAAGCTTTGATTAGGCTGGGGTCAGATTTGTGTGTGAATTGTCCACCAATATTTATTTATTAAATGTTAATGTTTAGATGTTTTTTACTCAATAACGTCGAAATATCAGGATGGATCGTCTTGACATTTGGAATACAGGCTGTAGTCTGCAATATCACGTTGGCTACTGTTGATCATGTTAAAGTTAGTGTTTACCATGTAATATTTAACATATTGATTGATCTGTGTAAATCGTATTTAGTAAATGTCAGTGCTAATTGCTATAATATTGTTAGAATATTTAGTCGCGGTGCTCCATGGCTTCCCTGTTAGATTATTAGAGATTTTATCCCTTTAATTAAAATAAAACAGGTCAATTTTATTCAATTGTTAACAACTAAAGCATTAAAATAAGTTTCAAACTATTAGTTTCAAAAATTGTGAAACTTGCATGTCAAGATTTGTCCCATTTTTCACACCCCTTTTTTCATTTATAAGTAGTATGTCCTTTTTTAGGTTACCTACTCTATACTAGAATTATTTCGGTTCAGTAGGTTCTGCTACGCTTTTACGCCTAAAGCGTAAAAGCGTAGTAGAGTTTCTTTCGCATTCATAATATTGAATAAAAATAAAAATGGAATGAAAAATTCCAGTTCGTCGATGCATTTCTTTCGGTTTTATAGTGAAAAGGGTTATGAATAAAACATTGGAAATTCAGGAGTATCGATGCGTTCCTTTCCTCTCGACTGGTCGGTCCTTCCAGCGCAACGCTGAGTGACATCTGTTCCCAGTGACGCGAGACGCCCCTGAGGAAATCATACAGGCAAGTGATTCTGACCGACACTATGCCTTTTCCTTCTAGCTGAATAAAAATAACACAAATTCAGTAACAAAATACTACTTTTTGAAGTGACTTCTTTTGGCGCGCCATAGACAGATTTTTCGTAGGCTGCGAATTGAATTCTGGCGTCACGATCAGGAATGATAAGAAATCTTCGGGTAAACTTGGGACCATGGCCATTCTAGACCATCCTAGGACATCTAGAAATGCATCAGCATTTCCTATTGAATATTTGAATTCATCACACAAATATTTGCATTGGGTGGGAATCGAATCCACGACTTCGTAGGTAGAGTTACCCACTTAGCCACGACGCCAGTCTATATTACAGTATTTGTAATTAGTGTATTACAAAAAAAAAATTGGCAGTCATAGGAACTGCCGATAGAAGTGAAAATTTATTACTCAGAATTTGGTAGCTTACTTTGGAAACTACACGGGTGTAATCGGAGGGTATGGGCTGGTCATCGTGGCATGACCATCTAGAAATGCACCAGCATTTCCCATTGGCTGACGCATTTCTAGATGAACATGCCATAATGGGCAGGCTACGCCCTTTTAGCATATCCCATTGGATGACGCATTTCTAGATAGCCAATGGCTATGGTCCCGAGTTTACCCTAAGATTCCTATTATATCCGAGCGTGACGCTAGAATTCATTTCACAGCCCACGAAAAATCTGTCTAGGCGCGCCAAAAGAAGTTTTCACTTCAAAAAAAATATTACAACATCCCGAAAACATTTGTGGGATTCTCGCTAAGTAGTCACGTCTTCTGTGTAATTGTATAAACAAGAGAATAGTGCAGAGCTGTTTAATTCGGTAATTCCCGACCGCCTTGTTACTGCATTGTCGTGGCGCTAACGAGAAGTACTACTAAGGTATTAATGTTAGTTAACAAGCATCGTCCCACAATTTTACCTGCGAAGTTTTTGAAGTGAAAACTTCTTTAGGCGCGCTATAGACAGAATTTTCGTGGGCTGTGAAATGGATTCATCAATCGTCACGCTTGGATATGATAATGGATCGGATCGAATATGAAATCTTCGGGTAAACTCGGTAAAAACGGCCAGGTAGGTACCAAGGCAACAGAAACAGTAAAGAGTTTCTATTACCTACGTCCAACAGCCCAGCGTTTATCTCCAGATACCAGGACAACAGAAATGTAAAAGAATTGCGTTTGCCCCTAGGTACCAGCACCAGGGCAACAGCAAGTTTTCACTTCTATCGGCAGTTCCTATTACTGCCAATTTTATTTTTTTGTATAAAGAGTGACGCGACTAACGGGACATGCGCCTGATGGTTAGCAACATGCCTGCCATATAACAGAACAGTAACACGCAGCTATTGGAACATGAAGAGTCCAAATCATTACCTAGCACTGCACTGCGCTCGTCACCCAGAGATCTAAGATGTTATATATCTAAGCCCTGTAATTTCTCTGGAAACATTGCCCTTCGAACCGGAACACAGTAATGTTTGCACACTATAACTGGTCGGCGGTAGAATAACTGGCAAAGGTGTGGTACTTCCCCAGGCGGACTCTGCTAAGAGTACTAACACTACAAAAGTTATTATTTCTGTTAATTTTTCGTGATAAAAAGTAGCCTGTGTCTATTCCAGACTGGAATCCGCGTTTCAAATTTTAATCCATGACATGCTGATAGTACGACGTGATGGAGCAACAAATTTTCAAACCTCTAAACTTTGAAATTTTTAATATTATTAGTACCTACTAGGATAATCTATTCTTAGGCCAATTGTCCACGTAGCTGCACGACATCCGTACGATTTCGACAATTGTCGGATGCAAGACGAATGCTTGCAACTTGCGTACAAATAATGAAGTCTGTGTCCACGAAACGACAACGACACGACAGCCGCACGTGTTGCGTTTGTTCGTAGGATGCATGCATTCGACAAAAGACGCGTGCGTGGACAGTAGGCCTTAGTGAAAAATTATCACTAAGAATTAAATATCCTTAATACATTTTAAATAAAAATTGATAGTAAAATTAAAAATTAAAATTAAAAATTAAAATTAAAAAAAATAAAAAATTAAAATTAATTAAAATTATTATCACTGATATTTTTATGTAAACATTTTTTTTAAATAAATAAATACTCTTTTATATATTCCAGTACATATTTCGAAGATATGTGTCATTTTGCGACCCGCAGCTTTGGCCAGCGTGGTGGTGGCCTTGACTCGGCCTTTGTGAGAGAAAACCTGTGATTTTATGAACGATGAGTATGGATTTAAAACTATACTTTTAAGAGGAGGTTCCCAATTCCGTTGTATGTCAGAGTCCCAGAGTCCGCCTGGGGAAGTACCACATCTTTGCTAGTTATTCTACCGCCAAGCAGTAATGTGCAAACATTACCGTGTTCCGGTTTGAAGGGCAATGTTTCCAGAGAAATTACAGGGCTTAGAGATATAACAACTTAGATCTCTGGATGACGAGCGCAGTACGGTGCTAGTTAATGATTTGGACTCTTCATGTTCTAATAGCTGCGTGTTACTGTTCTGTTATATGGCAGGCATGTATATGGCGTCACTTTTTATATAAAAAAAAAACTTCGGAGGTAAAATTGTGGGGCGATGCTTGCTAGCTAACATTAATACCTTAGTAGTAGGCAGGCATGTTGCTTACCATCAGACACATGTAATGATCGTCTCGTCACTCTATATTTAAAAAAAAATATAAGTTACGCGATAGTGCCGCCACTTGTGAATCGGTTTTTAATAGTACTTTTTTGTTTGGTAGTTCAGAGATAGTCTGATATAATTTTTATTGAAATCGGTGTAGTGGTTTTTCAAATATGAACAAAAACCTAAAATTAACTTTCATATACCTCGATGACTTAGTGATTCTTATGAATTTTGTCTGAATTTTATTTCAAATTAAAATCTGTTTTAGTTTTTTCAGAGAAGCTGATTTTCTGATGTATTTAATACATATTCAACAGCTTTTCTGTGAAATTATTAAACTTTCCGCCTATTTATATTTTTCCTGGAAAATTTGTCATAAGCGTATTTTTAAATCTAGCGCAAAAATTGCGTTATACATTTTTGAGTTGAGTGAAAATAGTTTGAGTCCACATTCCTTATACGTACAGTCTAAGAATGGAATAAGTTGCCGGCTTCGTAAGATTTAATGTAGAACTTATAAAGGTCAGATTGAATAGCTAATTTCTAGGTCAGCATGCGTCATCTTCGACCACACCGTCGCTTACATTCGGGCAAGTTGGCGGTCTACCGCGGACCTATGAGCGATATAAAAAAGTATGTTCTAAGTAAACATGACATTGTAAACCTGCGTTATTATTGTAAGGGTTAAACTCTTTAGAGCTTTTTCATGTTATCTTACCGTATTTATAATCCGTGTGATATTCATTTGATTATCTATGCCCCGTTATGTTGTTATGTCAAAATGAATATCTAGTACTTTTTTGAATATAAGTAATGAAATGTATTTGAAGTTACAAGCGATTTGTATAACATCTAATTAAAAAGCATTACAAATTGAAGCAAACGCTTTTAATTTTCTGAGATAAGGACCTGATCCTTCATTATTTCACAAATGTAAATTTTTAGTTAAATGCAAACATATAAAAAAAAGAATTGAGAAATTTCGTTTCAACTCAGATAATATAGAGTTCTTAGTAACCCCTAGTTCTTTGTTAGCAGTTCGATTCGGATCACGTATCTACAACAGACAGTTCTACTATATTATTTGCTATCATAGACCTTATCCAGTTGTAGTAAAGTTCATAACTGTATTAACGGAAAAAAATATTAGCTAATACATTGCGAAATTTGGGAAACCTAAACTCTGTAATTACAAAAAGTGTGAATCATGTATCAAGGGAAGTACCATACCTTTGCCAAATATTCTACCGCCAAGCAGTAATGTGCAAACATTACTGTGTTCCGGTTTGAAGGGCAATGATTCCAGAGAAATTACAGGGCTTAGAGACATAATATCTTAGATCTCTGGTTGACGAGCGCAGTGCAGTGCTAGGTAACGATTTGGACTATCATGTTCCAATAGCTGCGTGTTACTGTGCTGCTATGTGGCAGGCATGTTGCTTACCATCAGGCACATGGTCTGCTCGTCTCGTAACTCTATGCTATAAAAAAAAACATTTATCCTACATGATGCACACTCACGGATGAACGAGCGGTAAAGGTAACCATCGCGAAGAAACCTTAAAAATATATTTAGTGTAAATATTTAGTGGTAGGACTCTTGGCAGAGTCCGCCTGGGGAAGTACCACACCTTTGCCAGTTATTCTACCGCCAAGCAGTAATATGAAAATGTTGCTGTGTTCCGGTTTGAAAGGTAATGTTTCCAGATAAATTAATCGGGCTTAGAGTTATAATATCTTAGATGTCGGGGTGACGAGCGCAGTGCAGCGCTCGGTAATGATTAATTGGACTTTCATGTTTCAATAGTTGCGTGTCACTGTGCTGTTATGTGGCAGATATGTTGCTTACCATGCGGCGCATGTCCTGCTCATCTCGTCACTCTATGCTTTAAAAAAAATCATTCTTTTGTATTTTAACGCCTTAGCTTCGTAATGTTACCGCCAAAACTTTAAAACGATGTTACAAAGTTTGCAACCTGCTAATTTTCCGTCCATCCGAACGGAGGCAAATGCGCCAATTCTCGAATGCTCTCAACGTGAGTAGCTTAATTGAAAATTCCTCCAAAAGAATGCCTTTTTTCTCAGAAATAGGCTTTTAGGTCATTGCAGACGTGAGGAAAATTTATCGTCTGTTTAATTAAACTTACTTAAAGTTGAGTTTACAACGAGAAACTTATTCATTTATTGAAGCAATTATTATATGCAGCGCTGTTAGAACTGGAACTAAAAAACAAATACTATCTGCCTTTTACTAATCATGTATCAGTTTTCACAAATCCAAATAATGCATTGCATGCAATTTGATGTATTAAAAATATAAAAAATGGTACATAAGTAATAATAAGTAATATAATAGGTAATGGTAAGTAATATATGAGAAAATTGTGTTTTCAATAGGAATACAATTTGTAATATTTCGTTAAAAAGTATTTCCAAAAACTTACAAATAAAAATTAAGTTTCAGTTAAACAAAAATATTGTTATTAAACTTTCGCGATTTCAACACATAACACAAAAATATTTTCAACACATAACACAAAAATATTTTCAACACATAACACAAAAATATTTTCAACACATAACACAAAAATATTTTCAACACATAACACAAAAATATTTTCAACACATAACACAAAAATATTTTCAACACATAACACAAAAATATTTTGAATATTTTACATTTACAAATTTTTACTAATATAGGTACATAATATGTATGGATAATATGGACATTTCAAAAGTATGGATATTTGTTGATCAACGGTCGTATTACCCAGGTTAGGCGTTTTTATCACAAAAGTAGAGTCAAAATATCTTCGTTTGAGTATTTTCAACATCAACCATGAAACGAGGTCACTTTTATTGAATATTGTTCTTGAATCGCCTATACTTCTCCAGGTTTGGAGGCTTATCTAGAAAAAGATCAGATAATATAATAACATTTTCTCAAAGAACAAAAACCGACTTCAATATAAAATTAAACTCAGACACTAAATATTATATTTTTCTTAAACCTACGAATAAGTCGTCAAGGTAAAGGAAAGCAAATTTTAGAGTTTTGTTAATATAAAAAAAATAATTTCAAACATCGATTTGGATAAAATTTAATAAATTAATTTAATATAATAAAACTAATCATTAAAATCGATTTACAGTTGGCGGAGCTATCGCGTAAAGGCCGATTTAAACTGAACGAACATAGAGCTAGAGCTGGAACATGAGCATTCTTTCTCGATCTTTTAGTGTAAACGAAAGATCGTTCTTAGCGTTTTCCATATTATATTTTCAATAGAATCTTTGCGAACGCAAACAAAACAACGAAATAATGCTCTACGTTTGTTTACACCAAATGAATTTGATACACTGGGGATAGAATGAGCATTCGCTCGTCTGATGTAAATCAGCCTTAACAAATATACAAATGAATTGAGAATTGAAATGTGTTAAAATAATGACTTTCTCTATTCATAAAAAAATATTAATCAGTAAAATTAACTGACCCGGCGAACTTCGTACCACCATACTTTTTTTTCATCATCCTGCTCAAAATTTTCTCCTTTACAAACCTTGTCCCGACAATAACAAATACATTAACAAGAAATCGTTCAATATGTTTTTTTTAATAAAGTGTAACTAGACGAGCAGGACATGTGCCTGATGGTAAGCAACATCACTGCCACACAACAGCACAGTGACACGCAGGTATTGGAACATGAAGAGTCCAAATCGTTACCTAGCACTGCACTGCGCTCGTCACCCAGAGATCTAAGTTGTTATATCTCTAAGCCCTGTAATTTCTCTGGAAACATTGCCCTTCAAACCGGAACACAGTAAGGTTTGCGGACATTACTGCTTGGCGGTAGAATAACTGGCAAAGGTGTGGTACTTCCGCAGGCGGACTCTGCTAAGAGTCCTACCACTACACACATTTACATATACATACATTTCGAAGATCCATTTTCATGTACCTCTAAATATATCAATTTAATCTCAAAGACGAGCGTATGAGTTACTTAATTGACTAATTCCCAGGCATCTCAACACTAAACTATGTACCACTATAAAATTCTTGCGACAATTAACTTTAACTATTAAAACAATTTGGTATATAAAATAATCCGATAGCGGCGACATTTCAAATGGGATGTGGATGCGGTCTACGCACTCCATTAACCTCTGGGGCTGGTGACGAAAATAAAACAAAATAATAAAAGTTTTCGAGGGACGATTTGTCGTCCCACCGAACACTAAATCTACCGAAACTGGGGATTTAGCAGCGAGCATAGAATTGTCTATTTACGCTTTTATTTCTGTGAAAAAAGCAAAAGTAAAATATGAGCTGGAGGACTTTTTTTCAACGCCATTGCTCATAACAGCATAGTTCAAAATGCAATTTTATTACTTACGATGTACATGTATTACAGCTGAAACTGATGACACACAGTATTTATTTTCAACCAAAAACAACTAGACACTTAAATCCCAAAAGTTTCAAACGAAAATAATATTTACCACTGATGTTTTTCTCCATTCTCTACTCTACTTCTGGGTGAATAATAATACTGAATTGCAATGTACTGAATAAATGTTTTTTCACCATGAAATCAAAACAGCACGTACTTAAACCGTAAATTTGAACAGAAAATGCTCTCAAAGTATCCAAGTGCTCCAAAGTGGTGTGAATTCGTGGACAGAAATGCGCGTTCAATACTTTTAACAGACAGTGACAGGCAGTTTCACGAGTGAAGAAAATAATAAAATTTGTTTCGTTTGAGTAATTAAAATTAACATGGCTTATCTTCTTAAATATATGTTTTTTTTTTGGGCAAGCATATTCTTTTATTATTTATAATGTGGTATTAAAAATACCTACAACCTTAAATTTTTACCGTTTTATCACCAACCCCTATTTTTTAATAGCCATTTTAGTAATTTAATAATTTTTCATCCCGCTCGAAACTGATTTGACTGGTTGTCTTTTTTGCTAATGTTTTTCACTCGTATTTCGATTAAAATTTCCCGGAGCTTATGGCAAATCTAAAATTGTTTTATAAAATAAACATTTATTATTTAAGTTTAGGTTTGCCATGGATGGTTTATATTCACAAACCAGCCCGGCAGATGGCGTTGCAGTTGGTATCTAGGTAATTATCCGAGCAAAGCCGGAACGGGCCGCTAGTCCAATTGTATGATAGATTAATTAAATTTATCTATTCAAAGTCCCGCAATCAATCTTACTGTAAGATAACGGTTAATGGTTTAACATTAATAAACACAATTTTAAAATAAATCGATTTTGTTTTTTTTTTCCTATTTAGTTACAGAAAGTTTTGGAATAACATTCCAAATTCAATTTAGAAGCTAACAACAAAATGAAGATACAATGAACAAAATAAAACCTATTAGAGATCGAAAAAAGAAAATAAATATAATACTTGAACAGTAAAAAAGAGAGAAAACAGGATAATTATAATATTTTGTTTTAAATGAAAATTAAATCGATCATCAATTGTTCTTTTCTTATTTACTTACTTCTAGAAAAATCAGAAAAATGTTCCGAATTTAAACTGAAAAAACAAAAGAAGGTCAAGATAGCTACTAACGCGGGGGTGAGACCGAGATCTCTTTTCATCTTTATTTCGACATATTTGACAGCTTATACAAATCCATTACTGAATCTTCAACTTAACTGATGGCATGAGTTAGAGCGGCTCATGCCAACACCGGCTTACGTAGTAGCTACGGACCTCCCAACTAACTTACTCAACTTGGTATACACCATCTAAACGCGAGAACAACTGTACTTGCGCGATTCAGAACAGATACTTACACAATTTATTTCGGATCCACTTAGCTTATATTAATACCTACAAAAAATACACCTAAGTCATCATCTTGTTAAATTTTTTATAGAATTTTTTCAGTAAACAAATATATTGTGATTAAATTTATACAAAACAATGTAAGATTTTTCCGTTTCATACGTCGTTGTCTGTAGAGGAAAAAGGATGGAAAATGGCGCTCCGGCTGAATGTTGCAGTGCGCATGTCCAAGACAGCGATTGTGTGAGCCCCTGACCCAAACATAGGGAAGTTGAAATTGATTACTAAACTAACTTTGCGGTTTCGTGAAAACACGTAATTGTAAGATATGTAAAACCATGCAATCAGATACAGAGTTATGAAGGTTGGCTGTACTAAGCCGATGGCGATACGTTTTACTCAATCTGAATAATTTTGACTTCAAGGTTAACCCTGATATTGACCAATAAGAAATTGTGTACTCTATACAAAAAATTGTTAAAATGCGATGGATGTAAAGTTAGACATGACCGTTGAACTAAGCAAAAAGGAGCATGGCTATTGTAATATTTTTCTGTGTAGCTAACCATCTTCACGCATAACATAAAACTATGAGAATAGTGTCTTCTCTTTAGCAGTTGTTTTCGTATAATTTCTTTTCAAATCGGGTATTAAAATCATGCGAGGACGCATCAAATAATATAGTGTACGCAAATCAGTAACAATAAGTGAAACTGGCTTGGAATACATCATCTTCATCAAATTTTACTTATAATTTGGTAATACTTGTGCTTGTGTACTTGTGCTTCATAGATTTCGTCACGTTTACGGAGTAATTTTGATTTCGAGCCCGCACACGCCCTCACTTAGTTACTTCCTGTAGAGTCATTGTAGCGAAACTATGAAAGAATACAAAATATAATAGACCATCGACTCGGCTAAGAAGAAAAAAATATTGCAAATTACACATACACCAGATAGATAGATAAACTATTTATTGCACTAAACAGCCAAGCAGTAATGTGCAAACATTACTGTCGTCCGGTTTGAAGGGCAATGTTTCCAGAGAAATTACTGTGCTTAGAGATATAACAACTTAGATCTCTGGGTGACGAGCGCAGTGCAGTGCTAGCTAATGATTTGGACTCCGTGTTCCAATAGCTGCGTGTCACTGTGCTTTTATGTGGCAGGCATGTTGCTTACCATCAGGCACATGTCCTGTTCGTCGCGTCACTCTTTATTGCGGCACTAGTGTAATGTATGGTTACTTACACTCGTACTAAGTACAGTGCCTTAGTAGTGATTTACCCCATCAGTGTAGGTACTCGTAAATCAATCCCCTACACAGAATTGGAATCATACGCTACTCCAAGTAAAATATACCTATTAAATTATTATCTTACCGTCAAATTAGAAACCTGACTACAGCAAAAACTAATTTAGCAATAACTTGAAAACTTTCTTTACTAATGTTGTTTTACTTATTAAAAAGGTTTTTGCCCCGCGTAAGCCTCATACAAATGTTTGAAATACGGCTGATGTTTCTGCGTTATTTAATTAGATTTTACATGTACTTAATGTGTTTTAAGCCTACCATTTCGTTTCCAAATTATCCCCTTTAAGTAACCCTTACTAAGCCTTGTCTCGCAAAACTATCCTCTTAAAATCTAAGTTATCTCATCCCCAACTTAACGTCAAACCAATTAACCGTAATCCACTTTGGCCTTTAACTTAACCGTAACTTAAAATATATACTTAACTGGCGTTCAGCCAACAGCCTCAGCGTGCTTGCTGAGCTACAAAACAAGAAGAAATACTACTATGTAATTGCAGGTCCAACGCACACTTTACAAAATATTGGATAAAATAACAATAATCATAACAATTTCACACTATTTTAAACGGTGAAAAAAGTGTTTATATATATATTAAAATGTTAATATTATATTATATTTACCACACAAAACCGTAAAAATAATGATTAAAATTAGAATTTTCGACGAAAATACAAAATAAGTTTTCACTGTAAAAACCATTTCCTACTAATGTTTATACGCTCATCTAGACTAATATTATAAAGCTGAAGAGTTTGTTTGTATGTTTGTTTGTTTGTTTGAACGCAAGGATCTCTGGAACTACTGGTCCGAATTGAACGATTCTTTCTTTGTAGGATAGTCCATTTATCGAGGAAGGCTATAGGCTATTTAACATTACGCTACTATCAACAGGAGCCGAGCAGGAATGAAAAAAGTAACAAAAACGGAAAAAAAAATTGCTCTTTGAGAGCTTTCGTTGCGTGACAGCATTTGTCATATTTTAAAGGTTGCGTCATTAGAACCTAAAGTAACCAAATTTGTTCAAAATTTGAATTTGTACGATCGTTTTTCGATAGATGGCGTAGCAACTCGCGCGCGCGTTCAGCTAGTGTATGTATATTTTATATTCATTCTTTAATATTAGAGTAAGGATAAAATAAATTGCTAGTTATTTTACTCATATCATAAATCATAAATGTGCCATCGACCACAGAGTAACTAAATATCCTTAGAGTACATTATACCTACTCGTACTTATATAGTGGCAGATGACTTGGTATTATTTTTTTCAAATTCAATACTAACCACAATACTTTAGAATTTAAACCTATTATAATAACGCTCATAAAATATTTGATTATTATAACAATACTAACAGCGCCTTGTGGTTTCACCCACGTAGTTGCCAATCCCGTCATTTTCTCGGGATAATAACATAGGCGTTATTTCAGACCATTATCTAAATATGTACCAAGTTTCATCAAATCCCTTTTGTAGTTTTTACGTGAAAAACACCCATCCATCCTAAACTATAAATACTAACAAACTCTGGCAATTGTTAGTAGGATAAATTACTTAGAGTGAAAAAAACGTAACATTTAGCAAAACTAGCATATGTCGAAAATGTTAACCAATGGAATAGCTTTGCAAAAAAAAAGGAACACAGCGTTCTAGATTAGGCTTAGAAATGTACTTTCATAACCAACTGTTATCCTCCACTTTAGCTGTATTAATGTTGTTCTGACGTCCCAAAAGCTCGTTCTACGCCGTATCTATCTATCGTCGTCGTACATCAAACATAACCTTTTTGTTTATTGTCAAACATGAAACTTTCCATACAAATTATTAAAAGATTTGGTGAAAGTTTTTTTTTACAATTGCAACAAAGTTGCCGTTAGTTGCAGTGAAGCAGCGAGTGTGCGACAGTATCTTAGCCAGCTATTCAGTCGTACAGCCGCGTGCTACAAGCAATGTTTACTGGAATTTAGACTAAACTGTTATGTTGTTCTTTTGGTGGCTGCACTCGTTCCCAACTTTTATTTTTCTTTCTTCTTCAATTCTTGTGTTTATCAGAAAAGTTGAAGATAGAGAGTATATTTTAAGACAGATTAAAATTACTTATAATTGATATAATTAGGTAGATAGATAAACTCTTTATTGCACTTACATTTAGTGTGTACTTTCAGTAGTGGTAGGACTCTTGGCAGAGTCCGCCTGGGGAAGTACCACACCTTTGCCAGTTATTCTACCACCAAGCAGTAATGTGCAAACATTACTGTGTTCCAGTTTGAAGGGCAATGTTTTCAGAGTAATTACAGGGCTTAGAGATATAACAACTAAGATCTCTGGGTGACTAGCGCGGTGCAGTGGTAGGTAATGATTTGGACTTTTCATGTTCCAATAGCCGCGTGTCACTGTGCTGTTATGTGGCAGGCATGTTGCTTACCATCAGGCACATGCACTGCTCGTCTCTTCACTATTTATTAAAAAATTAAAAAAATATATATGAATGAGATACAAAAAAACCGTAGAATAAAGTAGTATTGACTTGTGGCTCCCGGTTGAGATTGCATAGTCCCTGATCCTGTTATTTTCCTTGGATAAAATGTAGGCTATGTGTTATTCCAGACCATTATTTATCTTTAAATAGTAACAAATACCCAGACATACATACAAACTCTCACATTTATAATATGACTAGCAGCGCTCAGCGGTATTACCCGCGTAGTTCCCGTTTACAATATTTTTCCTAGGATAAAAAGGCCTTTGTGCTAGCACGAAGACCTTACAGACTTTAATCTAATTGTCCCTGTTCCAAATTTCAACCGGATCCGTCCAAAATTTCCGACGTGATTAAGCAACAAACATCCAAACTCTGATATATATAAATTAGTAAGAAAACAGTACCTACAAACCTACATATTATAATAATATTATAATAAAAATAATAAAGTATTATAATAAAATGAATCGAAAAAAACTAAAAGCCAGGAAAGTTGTGATAGTAAGCAGAGGAGAAGACAGAGGAATTAGTTAGTTGATCCTAAATTATTAGTCTCACTGGCTTAGGTCTGGTAAGTTTAAATTCGAGACGCGATACCTAAAGTTTCTTCATCTAATTTTCGTAGCTGTGTTTCGTTCGGAGCAAACAGAATGCAACTGTATGGTTCACAGTTTCAGTGTTTGTTTTTGTGTGGGATTCAAACTTGGCGAAAAGTCTGGCTTTGGTTAAATTAGAAAGAAAGTTATGGCAAAGCGTGTTGTTTTTACATCTTGGAACTTCGTACTACTAAATATCATAAATAGGAAAGTTTGATTGTTTGTTGTTCAATCATATAGGAACAACTGAATGGGTCGGATTTGAATTTGGAATACAGTTACGTTATAATTTGGAATACAATATTATTACGGAACAAATACGAGAACAGCAACTACGTGGATAAAACCATGGAGCTGATAAAACAATAAATTAAAAAAAAATCTTAATTTACCTTCATGTAGCTGGTGTACTCACTACAAAATTATTTTCTGATAATAATGATGTGGCCAAACAAATCAAAATTTGTATTTATAACATAAATCTCTTACAAAGCAAATCTTATTAAAAAGCAAAACCGAATTCATATAAAAAAACTCAGACACAATGCAGTCGACTGCATTGTAACAACTTTCTACGAGTAGTACTCGTTACGTGTCGGCGTCGAGGCAAAATTGCAGTTCAAAAAAAATTATAAACTTTGAAAGACTTACTCTCAGAAACTATTGGGTGTACAGAGACAATTCTAGTATCATATTGTAGCAAATTTAGTCTACTTTAAAAATGCCCAAGAATTTTTTTTCAAAATCTAGTCGTTTAGGGTTATAATCGCCAAAACTTGAAAAATAAACGATTTTTTCGCGGTTTTTTCGATTTTTGACAAAGTTGCGTTCGTCGCTCGAGGTCACAAACTTGGGACAATCATTAGGCCAACATCATAAACAAGTCTGCAAAAAATCAGATCTACCGGATTTAACGCATCCTACTCCATACCTTTGGCGACAAAGTTACTGGATAATTTGATTTTATTCGGATATTTTAGTAAAAATAATTGTCAAACGTGTGATTCGCATTTGTTTTCAGAATTCAAACAATGCTGTGGCTTTGTCCAGTTTACACGGATGTTCGAATAAATGCTTGTTGAATTTTGCTGAAACATTATAAATATTGTAATTTTAAGTGATTTTTGCTTGATAATATATGTTATTTTCATTTGTAAGTTGTGACTGACGAATTTAATAACGGTTTTAAGAGTATTTATGAGGAGGGGCAAAGATTTTAAATTCTTAAGGGTAATTTTAAGATAAAAAACTTAAAATGATTGTACTATGAATGTGGCGTTGTACCGTTTTAATGCAACTAAATTATTGGGAGGCGATTAAAAATATTTAATATATTACAACTAAGTCTTTTGTATAATTTTCAATACAAGTACAAAAGTTACAAAAAAAGGTTGTCTAATGAAGTTTTAACTTTTTTATCCACCAACATCTCTAGTTCTGTTTTTTTTATTTATTGTAGAAATAAATGACTCTAATAATAATAAAAAAAATCACAGTAAAAATTATTTCACTTACAAAACAATAGAGGTAGACTTTAGATAAAGCCATCTATTCACAACCGTCCAACGAGTCGTAGGAATTTAACCATCTGACATGCTCCAGCAGCAAGTAACGAATAAGATACCGGAGATGGAACCTATAAAATACGTTTATTGAAACGCTGGCATTTATTTGACACAACGTATAAGCATTGCCATTCAGCGTGGTGATGCCGCCAGCACGCTGGGCACCCTTCCGACTAGTAGGCTTAAACATCTTGATTATATTATGTAGACCTTCATTGGTCTACGGATAATTCAGGTGTGCTTAGTGTAAGTAGTTAGTTAGGTATGTAGCGTAGTGTTCTCATTGAATTTTAGTTTTGTTAATAAAGACTCTGTCTGCCTTTTAAAACACATAAAATATGGGACATCTAAAAAACCGATGTTTTTAAATCAGCATGATTTTGAAATACAAAGTCCCTGAAGAACCTCCTGACGATGCGCGCTGCCGACGATGATCCCGAGTCCAAGCAATGGAAACATAAAATTGGCTGCTTATGACCAACTTTCAAATTTGTAAAATATTTCAACACTTTCACGTCCACCAAGTAATTTCATCCTCGCATCCATTGGTCGAGATTAGTTTGAATTGTCCTGCTCGGTCCACTGTGCTCGGACTAGTGGAAGAATGTCCGCGATGCGCCAGATTTATGTACCGCTATATTGTGTTGCATGTATTCTTGTACAGGAATTTCTTAATTTTATCATATTATGCTATCTCAGAGATTTATCAAACACTTTTTTTTTTAAATAAAGTAATGAAACGAACAAAACATCCATCTAATAATAAGCTAATTACCTGTTTATTACAGTGAAAGCGTAGTTCCCAACGAACAACAATTTTATTGGTACATACATAAATGTAAAACTTTGTAAGTGCCTTCTTTGCGACGACCCCGACAAATTTTCTCATGCGAAAACTTTCGGCGCTGCAGCGTTATTGAATGACGTCATTTATAAAAAAAATTTTTTTTGAAAAAAAATAATTATATAGGGCCTAAATGTTATCAAAATCAGTAGGGTTGTTTTACAATTTTAAACTAAAGTTAGCTGTTTCGTTTTTAGTAGAGAAACAATAATTATACATAGATGTATAATTTGGTTACTGGATACTTTGTAGCGCTTTAAAATGACTATCCATTGAGCTTTGTAAAATTAATTTATGACTTGTGTGAATTCCAGGAGACAAAACCAGCCGCTGAGGAGGGAGGGCCCCCCGCGCGCCCGTGCGGGCCCGCTAAGGCCGGGCCCGCCACGCTCTACTCAACGTTATTTGTAAGTTTTTTTATTAAAAACTAGCGGTCCGTTCCGCCTTCGCTCGGATAATAATCTAGATACCAAATGCAGCGCCATCTACCGGGCTGGTTTGTGAATCTAAACTATCCATGGCAAACCCTAAATTTTAATAATAAAAATAAATGTTTATTTTTATAAAACAATTTTAGATTTGCCATAAGCTCCGGGAATTTTTTATCGAATTAGAGTGAAAAACATTTACAAAAAATACGATAATTGATCAGTTATCGAGCGGGATGAAAAATGATTAAATAACTAAAATGGTTTCTAAAAAATAAGGGTTGGTGATAAAATGATACGGTACGTATTTTTTATGCCACATTATAAAAAAATTAAAACAACAAATGTAGTCCAAAAATTTAAAAATAATTAAATTTTTGGACAACATTTGTTGTTTTAATTTTTTTATAATGTGGCATAAAAAATACGTACCGTATCATTTTATCACCAACCCCTATTTTTTAGAAACCATTTTAGTTATTTAATCATTTTTCATTTGATTGAGGGGTGAACAACCCTTATTACTTAGGGATATGAAAAATAAATAGTAGCCGATTTTTAGACCTACTGAATATGCATATAAAATTTGGTAAAAAACAAAAAAGCCGTTTCGGAGGAGTAAGGTAACTAACATTGTGACACGAGAATTTTATTTATAAGAAATATGATTTTCATATAATATCTATGGCTGTTAGCCCCAAGTAGCCTTTGCTATCTATATAACCCTGTCTTACCAAAGAAGACATGTTTTAATTTAGGCAACAAATTAATTTAATTATTGTCTAAATAACAAATATTGTTAGCAGGGTATGTATAAGTATGTACTATATAAAACAGGATATATGCTTCCTGGTTACTAATATTGTAAACAGAAAGGATTCGTATTTTCGCAAATTATCATTTACCTAAATTTAATCAAAACCCATTTTAACGGTTTTCAAACAAAATATATTTATATTAATGTTATATAATCCTATATTGATTAGTGGTTTCTACTAAATTTACAATTATAAATCAAGAAATACATTGCGAAATTTTACATTGCATCGAGTTAAAGTGACGTCGTTTCATGGTTGACGTTCCGAAGACTTGAACGAAGAGGTTTTACCCTACTTTTGTGATGAGAACGGCTAGGCTGCCAAATGGGGTTTTCCCGGTGATTACGATCTTGGTTACTTCATATCGAGAGTGAATCAGTTTTTTCTAGGTAAGCACGCTCTATCATAGACCACATTGTCACTTAATATGAGACAAGATGGCGGTTAAAATAACCTAAAAAGGCTTAAAATAAGTGTGATTGTGTTACGTGGGCGAATAATGGACAAGTGACCAGTTAATAAAATAATCAACTAGTAGTTTGACAGCATAAAGTTTCTCGTTAGTTCTTAAATAAATTATTGTCAGAAAAGCACTAAATGGTGTGATATTTGAACCGACGAGACACAGCCACTAGACTGCTACGGCTTCCAAGTATTGGAATTTCTCTTATATCACACAATTTCACAAATAGTTTGTACTTAAAGCTATACTCAGTACTGAGATCCCTCACTTTGTCCTACAATTTGCTACAAATTCACCATATCCTAATGTCGGCCATAAAACAAATCTACCAGTTAGCTACTTTTAAACCGTAGCCAATTTGCCTTTTTGTACGGAAAGCTAAACGTAGGTCAGCTTCACATAAACGCATTGCTATTGTGCTCTCACTCTTTTATGAGTAAATAATAGAGACAGAGTTAGCAATAGTTAAAGCGATTGTGTTAGTCGGTTACCCCTCGGGCTGGAGTCGTAAAATTCCCTTTTCCATCACAAATCTGGAAACGTTAGAAACAGGCGTACGTAATAAAATTTCGCTTAGGTTTTACTAGTTTTTGCTGAATTCAATCTCTACAATGTTGCTGACAAGGTTTGTGAGGAAAACATTTTTTATTTTATTTATGGCAGTTTTGTGATTTGTTTTATTGCTTTATATCAGGTTGAAATCACTCAATGTTAGGGTTTAAGTTTCAATATTCTACACAAATTTTGAAAAGTAAACCCTAACATTACTAAGCTTACAAAAAATTTGTGCACGCTCTACACCAATAGTTTTTGTTTTGTAAAAATCTATTCTACTTTCTATTGATATAATTTTTTTTTAAATATATATATACATTTACATATATTTGTGGACAATTCACACACTACACCACCTGACCCCAAACTAAGCAAAGCTTGTATGATGGGGGCCAGATAGCTGATATAATACTTCATCAACATCATCAACAGCCCACTAAACGTTCCCACTGCTGGGACTCGGGCCCTTCTCTCGCAAGGAGAGAGTCAAGGCCATAATCCACCACGCTGGCCCATTGCGGGTTGGCGGATGACAAATGACTTCGAAAGATTCTAGGTACATGTCGGTTTCCTCACTATGTCTATACCTTCACCTTTTTAAGTTAGCGGCATTCCGCACATGACTTCGAAAAGGGAGTGGTGCGTGTGGGGTTTGAACCCGGGGTCTCCGGATCGGCAGTCGCCGTTTTTCCCGACTAGACCAGCCATAACTTATAACTAGTAACTAAAACTAGGTAGTAACTCTGTCTGCGAAGCCGAGGGTCCTGAGTTCGATTCTCACCCAGAGCAAATATTTGTGTGATAAATTCAAATATTTGCACTGTGTCTGGGTGTTTCTTTGTATAATAAGAATGAATTTAAAACTATATAAGTATTGTATCAGCTATCTGGCCGCCATCACACAAGTTGTTCAGTATTTTATCCAGAAATTACCGTCCTGGGGCCCATAAGCAGGATTAAACAAATTAAATGCCGTTATACCGATTTTAACATTTACTTCCCTGATTGCAAACCGAGTAGTGCAAAGAAATGACTTACCTGGGGTTCCCGGCGTCGTCCAAAATCCAGTTTGGTGGTAGGAAGAAGGAACGGGACCAGAGGGAATCGGAATACCAAACCAGAAACTTCCAGACGATCTCGCAAATTCCTAGAACGATCCTGCGTTCTAGAAACGGCCAATCCAGTAGCCCCTTCACACACAAATAGTCCAGCACTAATCCCGTAGCGTCACAATTAATATTCCCGTTAATACGTATTCCCGCACAATATTAACGATTTAAACCAGATTATATAGATCAAAGTAAAAAACGCTTCTTTTTCGTTCCAGCGAAAAACAGACAACGTCACTTCACAGCCGGCTGTCAAAACCATAGATCCGCTATGATTTTTAATGTTGCCCGATTATACGGAACAAAACCCCCGACCAATTGAACTCCTGTTCAATTTTAGAAAACCAGTATTTAGTAACTAGTATTTAGTAACTAGTATTTAGCAGTATCCGGACCCCAAATAAAACGAAATTCCCAACTTTGACCCGAAAGTGGAAATCAAACCAAAAAAAAAACTTTACCAAAAATAGCAATAAAATTAAATAAAATTTTAACCATGAAAAATACGTATATCTAATAAAGGGGCAAGCGTGCCAGAGAGGACACCGCGCGCTGAAGTCTGGAACCAGAAACCAGAATCTCCGCCACGCGGGGTGTGCCATCAGTACCAGATATCAATTTTAAAATACGTCCCCTACGCCAGAGTAGGGGGGCCAAATTTGCCTCTTTTAATAATACTAAGTCCCCTTCCCGAGGGGCCTCCGTCCTATCTGTCCATTTTACCCGTTGTTGCAACAGATGCAAGTACTCGGCCGACCAGCGCCTCCAGAAGTCTTGACTTATTTGCTGCAATAACTGAAAACGGGACAGGCGTCCGGGCCGCTCATCCTTCCAGGGATACTCCGGCAACGCGGTTAAGGGCTGACCGATCAAGAAGTGACCCGGCGTCAAGACTTCTAGATCGTTAGGGTCAGGCGAGATTGGACAGAGAGGACGGGAATTAAGCACTGCCTCCACGCGGCATAGTACCGTGACTAACTCTTCCCAAGTTAACACGGTCTCCCCGATGACACGGCGGAGATGGGTTTTAGCAGACTTCACCGCAGCCTCAAAAATTCCTCCCCAGTGAGGACAGGCCGGCACACTAAATTGCCAGCTGATTCCCCGCTGGGCGAGAGCCAGACTTAAACTATTATTACCAGAATTTAAAAAATTATTAACTTCGCGTAAATAATTCGCCGCCCCTCGATAATTTGTGCCATTGTCCGAACGTATTAAAGAGGGTACTCCTCTTCGCGCTACAAAGCGATCCAGCGCCGCGACAAAGGCCTCCGTAGACAGCGCAGAGACCAGCTCCAGGTGGACTGCTTTGGTGGCCAAACACACAAAGACGCACAGGTAGGCTTTAACGACCTTGGCGTTACGCAACGTCGATGACTTGACCGAGAAGGGCCCAGCGAAGTCCGTTCCGACCCCGTCGAACGGCCTCGAGGGAGAAATCCTATCCGGAGGAAGATCTCCCATCATGGGCTGCATGGTAGACGCCTTGAGCCTATAACAAGGGACACATCTAAACAGCACCTTTCGGACCGCCCTGCGAGCCGACAAGATCCAGAATTCACGCTGCAACACAGCGAGAAGCGCGCCACATCCAGCGTGCGCGTTACCGATATGCCGATCGGTGATCAGCAGGTCCACCAGAGGACCTCCTTTCGGTAGCAACAGGGGGTGCCTGCTGCCGTACGGCAGGTTGGCTTTCCGGAGCCGACCTCCTACGCGCAGAAGACCATCCTGATCTGTGAAAGGGTTCAACTTGGCGACCGCACCCTTCAAGCGAGCGCGTCCGCAGCGCAGCGCCTCAAGTTCCGTCGGAAACCTCTCACCCTGCACCAGCCGAATGAGGTGCAGCAAGGAACTCCGACGCTCCTCCACAGTGGCGATCTGGTCACTCCTCCTCTGACGAGGGTGACGACAGTTGTGGATGAAGCGTTTAATCCAGCTCGACCCGTCAACCAGTCAGGGTCTGGGGGCACTTCCGCCACAATCGCATGCACGCGGACTCCGGGCAGCTCCGCTCGCTCCGAGTCCGCGCCGAGAGCTGGCCAGGAAGCTTCTGGCTCCCGCAGCCAGTCCGGACCCCACCATAAGGGGTGATCAACTAGCTCCGGCGCGGAACAGCCGCGCGAAGCACAGTCAGCGGGGTTCAACTCACCCGGGACATGTCTCCAAACCATGTCCAGTCCAATGTTTTGGACTTGGGAAACCCGATTTCCCACAAAGGTCTCCAAGGTGTGAGGGGCTGCTCTTAACCAGGCAAGCACGACCTGACTGTCAGACCACGCATAGACATTCCGGATGTCTATCGAGGTGGACAGTTCCTGATATACATGCTTGAGCAGCCGAGCAAGTAATGTGGCTCCGCTCAATTCCAGTTTCGGAATGGTGAGTCGTGTCCTGATAGGAGCTACCTTGCTCTTCCCCAATAAGAGCGCGACATTGACGTGGCCTCCAGCGTCAACTGTACGCAAGTACACAGATGCGGCATAGCCCAGCTCGGACGCATCACAGAACCCGTGCAGGCTGATCCGGCTACAGCCTGGTGGCAGAATGCGACGGGGCAACGCCACTCGATTGACCGTTTCGAGGTCAGATATTAAACGAAGCCAAGTGTTAAGCGAGTCTCCGACCAGGGGGTCGTCCCAGGAGACCTTCAGAGTCCAAAGTCGCTGTAACAGACACTTGGCTGCGAACAGAACCGGACTGATCCAACCGTTTGGATCAAACATCCTGGCGATGGTGGACAAAACCGTCCGTTTTGTCCACGCGCGTGTGGCTTCCAGTGCCACCCGAAAGGTGAAGATGTCAGCAACCGGTTGATACTGCATGCCCAGAACCGCAATCCCGTGCGGATCGTCACCTTCCTCGAAGAGCCCCGGATCCTGCTGGTGATCGTCCGGGATACCAGCCAGGACGTTGGGGTCGTTAGAGAGCCATTTCCGAAGCTCATAGCCTCCAGATGCGAGAAGCTCTGTAAGCTCATCCCGGAGCAACAGAGCTTCCTCCACCGTCTGCGCGCCAGTGCAAACGTCGTCCACGTACAGGTCGCGCTCCAGAACTGCGGCTGCACGTGGGTACCGAGCCCGTTCTTGCTCCGCCAACTCCAGCAGTGAGCGGATCGCAATGAAGGGGCTTGATCTCAACCCATAGGTGTTGGTGTTCAACTCATACACCATCATAGGGTCCTGAGGACTTTCCCGCCAGAGGATCAACTGGAACCTCCTGTCCTCGGGGTGTATGACCGTTTGTCGGAACATCATACGGATGTCCGCTCCCAACACCACCTGATGCCTACGGAAATTCAGGATGATGTCTACAATATCCCGATGTAACTTCGGTCCAGCGTGGAGGCACTGGTTCAGTGACACTCCTGTCGAAGTCGGAGCGGATCCATCGAACACCGTCCTGAGTTTGCCCGTCGACGCCTTCAAAACGGCGTGATGAGGCAAAAAGTAGTGGTCCATGGTCGACCAGTCGTCGCGAGCCGGAGACATGTGGCCCAGTGCCTCATACTCCCTCATGAACTCGATGTACTTTTCCCGAAGTACAGGATCTCGAGCCATGCGTCGCTCCATGGACCTGAGCCTTTTCTCGGCCAATGATCGAGACTGGCCCAGACGCGGGGGGTTATCCCGGAAAGGCAGCCTAGTCTCCAATCGCCCAGAAACCATTCTCCGAGTGTGAGCCTGATAAAAATTCTCACACTCCACGTGCTCGGGATCCAGCCGAGACACGGTAGGCGGCTCTTCGATCTCCCAGAACCTCTGCATGATCTGAGCGAGGGCCGTTCCCGTAAAGGAAGCCTGATTCGACTGCTGCCACTCATCCACCATTCCCAAAATGGCGTTCCCGTAGATGGTGGGCAGCGCCATAAGCGAAGACTGATCCAGCAGTCTAGGCTTGCCGTTCATGATGTAACCCAGTACATCAGAACCCAACAAAAGGTCTACCGGACCCGCCATCCCGAAGCGGGGATCCGCCAACCTGAGACCCTTAGTACAGGACAAAAGATCCGGATCTATGTCCGCCTGAGGAAGCCAACCGACAACCGAATCCATGACGGTAGCCCTGACCGCAATCCTTTCCGAATAGGAATGTACGGACGAGAAGGAGAGGCGGGTCTGTCCAGCCGACCGCACCTCTGTGTTCCCGACTCCCCGCAACGGAGTCGGTGACGGAAACCTAGCCAGGCCCAGGCGATGAGCAACCCGGGTTGTCAAAATGCACCCCTGGGACCCTGTGTCCAAGAGCGCTCGTATCCGGACGTAGTCGCCTCTTGGACCCCAAACCCTTAACCAGAGGGTGGGCAGCAGGACCACCGGTTGATCCTGTGCCAAGGGAACGGAGGCTAGTCATTCCCTCCGAGGCTCGTCCGAACCCGTCGGACTACAGGGCCCAGCCCAATATGGCTGCCGAGTGCAAAGGGCCATCGGAGGGGGGGCATATCCAGCTGCCCTGCCGTACCTAAAGTAGGGCGGGTGATAATCCAGCCTCGGGTGCTCATGGAGGGGAGGCGTGTACGCCCTCCATTCTATGGGTCGCGGATCCAGCGGCGGAGAAGGATAACGCTGGGGAGGTGGCCCCCGTGGTGACTCCGGTATCACCCTTCCACCTCTCCAGTTCGCCCGCGTCCGCGCGGGCTGTGAGGTCGGTGACCGAGCCGCGTGCAGGACGCCCCTTGTTGGGCTGCCCGGTGCTGCCGTGGGTTGGGGTGGAGGGGGTGTGCTCCACGCTGTAGCCACTTCATGGTTGTACAAGGCGTGGCTCTGCGTGGGAGCGCCCCCGCCCGTGGAGGGCCCCCTCCCTGAGGGCTGTCGACCAGCACCATCGCTCCTGACGCACAAGAGCTGATGGTGTGGTCCCCCACACCCAGGACACGGCCGTGCCGTGGGGCAGTCATTGTACAGATGACCCCCCAGGCACCCGTAGCACCGACGCAACCGCCGAACGATCCCTCGTCGTTCGGAGGTCGTCCGCGCAAGCAGGGCCGGACACTGCACCAGCGCGTGAAGCTGGCCACAGTTCGGGCACTCCTGCTCCGACGCACTCGTCACCGTCGCAGTCCGCTTCACCGCACCCTGAGTGCGGGGATTGGTAGGTCGCGGTCCTGTTCCGGCAGGGCCACGAGCTGACGCGGCGGGCTGTGCCTCCTGAGGCGCCGACTCTGCCATCCTCGCCTCCCACTCCAGGACCCGAAGCAGCTCCTCAAACGTTGGGAAGACCTTCGGGTCGCCGTGAAGGCCCCTTTCCCGCTCGAACCGGGCGCGCAACTCCAGCGGCACCTTGCCCAGCAGGATGTGGACCAGCAGGAACGACCAGTGTTCTACTGGCAGTCCCAAGCTGCGCAAGGCGTTGTACGCCACCTTCACGGGCGTGAGGATTAGCGGCCGCAACTGAGACCTCTCAGTCACCTTCGGCAGCCCCAGTATTTGGGACACGTGAGCGTCGGCGAGGAGCCGAGGGTTTTGAAACCTCGTTTCCAGCAACTCCATCGCCGTGCCGAAGTTGTCGTCGTCCAGCTCCAGATGCTGGACCAGGGAGAGTGCCTCACCCTCCAGTGACGTGCGGAGATAGGCCAGTTTCTCCGCCTTCGTCAGATCCGTGCGTGAATCCACGAGAGAGGCGAACATACTCCGGAAGCCGCTCCACTCTCGCAGGTTCCCTGTGAACCTGGGCAAGTCCAGGGTGGGAAGGCGTCCCACTACACCCGAACCCGCATTCCTGATGACGGGTCCCGAGTTCGCCCTTCCCTGACGAGACCTCTCCAGCTGGCGAACCCCTTCGGAGACCTCGTCGTAGACATCCAGGATGCGCCGCATGTCCGCCTCGATCCTCTCCATCTGCTCCTCAGGTGGAGACGGCCTTGCATCCCGCAGCGATCCTGCACTCCTCTCAGCGACCTCCAGGCGCCTGTCGAGCTGTTCTGCCCTATTTAACAGCGCCTCCTCCCGGTCTCTCCGGCCGACCAATCCTTGTAAGGATTCGAACCACCGGAGCTGGTTGGCCAAATCCGAAGCCATTTTTAAATTTAAATTTAAACTTTAAATTAACCTAAGTTCGGACAATGTCACAACAAATATCGAATACAACAATATATCCGCAACCCAAACAACCGGATACCACTTAATACTAATTTCCCGACAGTTTGGGGAGAAATTATACGCTGGTATTACAATATTTAATCTTGGCTGAATGACTCGGTAACCAAGTTCGTGAACTACCAACCTAAGCACACAAAACAATATCTGAACTACTCACTTTTTTTCCAGAAAAATGAAAAGTACTAAATATATTATGGGGGTATATTCACGACAACCACGCTCTGCTACCAAAAAATGTTCAGTATTTTATCCAGAAATTACCGTCCTGGGGCCCATAAGCAGGATTAAACAAATTAAATGCCGTTATACCGATTTTAACATTTACTTCCCTGATTGCAAACCGAGTAGTGCAAAGAAATGACTTACCTGGGGTTCCCGGCGTCGTCCAAAATCCAGTTTGGTGGTAGGAAGAAGGAACGGGACCAGAGGGAATCGGAATACCAAACCAGAAACTTCCAGACGATCTCGCAAATTCCTAGAACGATCCTGCGTTCTAGAAACGGCCAATCCAGTAGCCCCTTCACACACAAATAGTCCAGCACTAATCCCGTAGCGTCACAATTAATATTCCCGTTAATACGTATTCCCGCACAATATTAACGATTTAAACCAGATTATATAGATCAAAGTAAAAAACGCTTCTTTTTCGTTCCAGCGAAAAACAGACAACGTCACTTCACAGCCGGCTGTCAAAACCATAGATCCGCTATGATTTTTAATGTTGCCCGATTATACGGAACACAAGTTTTGCTTAGTTTGGGGTCAGATGATGTTGTATGTGAATTGTCGACCAATATTTATTTTATTTATTATTTATTTTATTTCGAGCGTTTTATTGTACACAAATTTTTCGTGCATTGTACTTAAATTTATACAAGGTGGTCCTTTGCCACTGGTTTTAACTGTGAAAGAAATCATTGAGAATTCTAGCTAATTCTGTTACTTGGCAGTCATGTTCTAATATTACTGTGGATAAAAGTTTTAAAATAAATCATTGTCAAATCGCGGAGACGAACAACACAGTATTGCTCGATATAACTTTCAACGATAATTTATAAATTATTATTGTTTATTTAAATGCAATAAATAATATAGTTTATCGTATACGTTTTAGTATACAACATTTTATCACGTAATATGAAACAGACCTTTTATTATTATTGCGGTATTTTCATACACTAGTATTATTATTTCGGGACTTTTAGCGTTGTTAATAAGTATATCCTTGAAAAGGGTGCATAAAACTGCTTTGACACCTCGAGAACTCATTCCT
Source organism: Ectropis crepuscularia (assembly GCA_963693475.1). NCBI lineage: Eukaryota > Metazoa > Arthropoda > Insecta > Lepidoptera > Geometridae > Ectropis > Ectropis crepuscularia. The sequence goes on along the minus strand of OY856349.1, from coordinate 25,857,867 downwards.
AAAACGAAATCCAAATAAATATATACCCACTGCCATTTAAGTATGGGCAAATATAACTGTGTTCCGTTTTGAGGGCAATATTTCCAGGTAAAACATCATATATCTCTGGGTGACGAGCGCAGTGCAGTGCTAGGTAATGATTTGGACGCTTTATGTTATAATAGCTGCGTGTCGCTGTGCTGTTATTATATGCAGGAATGTTGCTTACTATCAGGTAATTGACCTGCTTGTCTGGTCCACTCTACATTATAAAAAAAAGTATCTTGAAATTATTAAAAAATCATGAGTGACGAAAATTTCAATAATGTCCACCTCAATTTAAGTAGATTTAATGTTCATATCTTAATCTTTCTATATGATCTACCTATGACCTTTTTGAAGTAAAAACTTCTTTAGGCGCGCCTAGACAGATATTTCGTGGGTTGTGAATTGGATTCTAGTGTCACGTTCGGGTATGATAAGAAATCTTCGGGTAAATATAGCCATAGTCCCGAGGGACTATGGCTATAGCCCATTTAGAAATGCGTCAGCCAATGGGAAATGCTGAAAGGGCGTGACCTCGGCATCATGCCATGGCCATCTAGAAATGCATCAGCCAATAGGAAATGCTCACGCATTTCTAGATGGCCATGCCATGATGGCGAGGGCACGCCCTCCGGTTACACCCGCATAGTTTCCAAAGTGAGCTATCAAATTCTGAGTTATAAGTTTTCACTTCTATTGGCAGCTCCTATAACTGCCATTTTTTTTTATGGTATAGAGTGACCAGATGAGCAGGACATGTGGTTGTTGGTAAGCAAAATGCCTGCCACATAATATCACAGAAACGTGCAGCTATTAGAATGTGAAGAGTCCTAAGAAGTACTTAAGAAGTACTTAAACGTATCTTAAAAAAACATATTACTTCCTATCTCTTCTGTAAAACTAATATCATATCCCAATTGAAAATAAAACTAATTTTCAGCAAACAGACACAAACAAGCCAGTTATCACAAAACTGTAAACTAACTGTAGGTAGGTATGGATGGCATTGATCGTTGGACGGAAAACATGTTTTCGACAGCCTTCCGCGTGGCTATACATTCGTTCCTCTTTTATTAATCCGATTGAACGCATGCCAGATGAAATTAGAATTACATAGGATTAAAATTGTTCGTTAACTTATACTAAATAATTATTAAAAAAAAAAAGGTGTGTGCTTAAGACCACACGGCAGAAGTGAAAACTTCATTAGCTGATTTTTGTATTAGATAGGTATGTCGTATTATAATAAAATGTTATGGATCGTATTAGTTGAATAAACGAGTAAAACAAGCCAGAAATTAAAGTAAATAGGTATTTATTGAAATTTTATTTATATACAAAGTAGCTGTTACCCGCGACTTAGTCCGCTCGAAATAAATACTATGGTTACTCAGGCAGTACTTATTTGTATACCCAGATTGTATACACATTTATGGTTAGTAAAAAAAGTGTCCATGTTCAAAAAGATGTTGACCGGGGCCGGCTTATTAAAAGTTACTCCAACTTTGTATGCATTCACACGGTGCACCCCTATGATGCCCCTAACATTGTCCGCAAAAAGGTTGGTGAGTGTAATAGGATTTTTGTTACCGACTTTCTCCTGTTCCGTCGATTCCACATACACTACACAGTCTCCACTACGATTTTCTGGGAATAGTCTCTTTCTCTTATAAAGGGGTTTTCTAAATAGTTTGTAAGAAACATTTTCACTTGGATTTGGCTTCAATAGTTTTCTTTTTCTTGTCTGTTCGACGGGGTCACCCCCGTCGCTAGCGACGCTCATATTTATTTATACTATTGACTATATACAAAACTAAATATTTACACGAAAGAAACGAAATATTTACACAGCAAAACTAATTAATTTGATTGTGAAAATTTTAAAGCACCCGTCGTGTTTTCCCGCCCAAAGAAAAGTCTTTTAGAGTTGGTAGCCGTCAGTGTTGCCACTATGATTTTGAGCTTGTCGCCAAATAGTTATGAAACAAAGTCGTCGGTTTTGATTGAATTATTAAGGGAATAACAGTCTGGAAGAATACATAAGCTATTTTTATCCCGGAAATATAGCTGCTAGTAAGAATGTAAAATGGCACTGGTCTTAGTACCTACAATGTTAAGCAATTTAAATTAAAAGGAAAAAAGGGAAAAGGATTAACTTAAGGCAATAATTTACATTATTATCATGTAAGATTCAAACGAAAATACAAATGATTGAATAAAATGTTAATAATATAATTGGGAAAGTTCCTGCTATAATGTGCGTATATTTATCTGTATGTATAGAAATTGGAAGTAGAGTTTATGGTCGACTTCCATGTTGTTTATGTTTGAGAGAATGAGTTAATTTCCTTATAAATATGATCTGACTCCCAATGACCTTGTGTTTTTCCTTCTCCAACCTTCTACACTACACTAGTATATTCCCCTTTGTCGGTAACACGTCGTCTAAATCCGCTAAAAGGTTTTAAAAATTCGCCAGTTTCAGCGACAAAGTCGCTAAGGTGTCAATACTGGTAGCCGGTAGCGAGCAGCGAGAGAGAGAGAGAGAGTATCTATTGTCCCATGCCCTCCTCTAACAATTATCTTTCTCGGTCTGGCACGTTTGTTGACCACATTATCTTTCTCGCTCTAGCATCCCGAGTTTACCCGAAATTTCTTATCATATCCGAGCGTGATGATCACGTGATCATGAATCCATTTCACAGCCCACGAAAATTCTGTCCATAACGCGCCTACAGAAGTTTTCACTTCAACAAATCTAAAGAAAATGTAAAAATATTGATTGAAGTGAAAACTTCTTTAGGCGCGCCTAGAAAGATTTTTCGTGGGCTGTGAATAGGGTACCGGACTGGGTCAAAAATACACTATTCTAATTACTCCGTCAGCTAGATCATTGAAAAATATGGGACACGTATTTTTTGATTTTTCAAAATGTTAAAAATCGACAAAGATATTTATAGAACATCAAACTTCGAGAGTGGGGGGTCGCGACGTCACTCGTGAGTAAAAATCGTAGGCACGCGTGACGTCACGCGAAACTTCTAAGCGCTGTATCTTCGTAATTTTTTGTTTGTGAAACAAAAGAAAAAATACGTGTACAATATTTTTTTGCAATCTAACTGACGGACTAATTAGTTTTTAGATTGTACCCTATTGAATTCATTCGTCACGCTTGGGTATGATAAGAGAGCTTCGGGTAAACTCGGGACCATGGCTATTGGCCATCAAGAAATACGTCAGCCAATGGGAAATGCTGACGCATTTCTAGATGGCCATGCCAAGTTGGCGAGGCCACGCCCTCCGGTTACACCCGTGTAGTTTCCAAGGTAAGCTACAAAATTGTGAGTTTTAAGTTTTCACTTCTATCGGCAGTTCGTTTGACTGCCAATATTTTATTTTTATTTAAAGCATATTTTAATGAGTGTGTAAGTATGTACATATTCTGTTATTTATATGGCATTGTATAATAAGTTACGGTGGTCTAGTCGGGAGAACGGCGGCTGCCGATCCGGAGACCCCGGGTTCAAACCCCACACGCACCACTGTCTTTTCGAAGTCATGTGCGTAATGCCGCTAACTTAAAACGGTGAAGGAAAACATCGTGAGGAATCCGACATTTACCTAGAAACTTTCGAAGTCATGTGTCATCCGTCAACCCGCACTGGGCCAGCGTGGTGGATTATGGCCTTAACTCTCTCCTTGCGAGAGAAGGCCCCGAGTCCCAGCAGTGGGAACGTTTAGTGGGCTGTTGATGTTGATGTTGTTGTATAATAACATTTTGTAGTGGTAGGACTCTTTGCAGAGTCCGCCTGGGGAAATACCACACCTTTGCCAGTTATTCTACTGCCAAATAATAACGTGCAACCATTACTGTGTTCTAGTTTAAAGGGCAATATTTCCAGTGAAATTACAGGACATGGAGATAAAACATCTTACATCTCTGGGTGTCGAGCGCAGTGCAGTGCTAGGTTAAAATATGGACTCTTCATGTTCCAATAGCTGCGTGTCACTGTGTTGTTATGAGCAGGCATGTTTCTTACCATCAAGCACATGTACAGCTCGTCTCGTCACTCTATATTATAAAAAAAATACATTGCACATTGGAAGTTACAAATAGTATGAAGCATATATACGACGCTGTCAAAATACATGGATCGGGAACTTTGCGGTGAAACCGCGGGCCACTGCTAGTATACAGCGATAGTAAGCAACATCGTAAAACGCAGTCAATTAATAAAAATAATGTGGCCAAGTGCGAGTTGGACTCGCCCATGTAGGGTTCCGTTGCAGCAAGTAACATAATATACATAGTACACATAGTTCTTGTAGTTCGTTGTAACTTTGATCGAAGTTTCAGTAATAGTGTATTTATGACGTACTAAAAAAAAACTACTCATTGGATCGAGTTCAAACTAATTTTCGTTGGTAGTTTACATGGTAATGTACATCATATATTTTTTTTAGATTTTTCATTTTCTTACTTTAGAAGTTAGAGGGGGGGGGGGGGCACACATTTTACGACTTTGGAAGTGTCTATCGCGCAAATTATTCAATGTAGACGAAAATGATTTTAGAAACCTCGATATCATTTTTGAAGACCTATCGATAGACATCCCACACGTGTAGGTTTGATGGAAAAAAAAAATTTGAGTTTCAGTTCTCAGTATGGGGGGCAACCCTAATTTTTCTTTTTTTTTAATTTTTCTGTTCAAACCGTAATGCGGTTTACAGAATACAGCTACTTACCAAGTTTCAACAGTGTAGTTCTCATAGTTTCGGCAAAAAGTGGCTGTGACATACGGACGGACAGACAGACAGACAGACAGACATGACGAATCTATAAGGGTTCCGTTTTTACGTTTTACGGAACCCTAAAAACTCATCACGCAAACAAAATTAAGAAAATGAGCTCAAAGGTGCAGTAATAACCATTAAATAAAACACTTTAATTTTCTAAAAAAATGTTTCTTAGAAAAGAAAAACCTTTGCACCGAAAATATCCAATTACTAAGGTCCATTAGACCTAACGAGTCCTTTCTAAGGTCTAAGCTATCCCTTCACATGATCTTGATACTACAGTCTTGTGAAAATGTAAATTTCTTGGAACTGAATTAAAATAGGTTGCCTAAAAGCTGATTTAAAACGTTGAATTGTGAAAATGAGCTTTTTGAGCTGATACCTAGTTGTTTATTTCATAAAAGGTGTTTTATCGAATTATTTTTTATAGTAGATTTAAAAAAAAAAAATAGCAGTCATAGGAACTGCCGATAGAAGTGAAAACTTATAACTCAGAATTTGATAGCTTACCTTGGAAACTACACGGGTGTAACCGGAGGGCGTGGCCTCGCCATTTTGGCAGAGCCATCTAGAAATGCGTCAGCATTTCCCATTGGCTGATGTTTTTCTAGATGGCCATGCCATGATGGCCTATCCACGCCCTTTCAGCATTTCCCATTGGCTGACGTATTTCCAGATGGCCAATAGCCATAGTCCCGAGTTTACCCGAAGCTTTCTTATCATACCTGGGCGTGACGAATGAATTCAATTCACAGCCCACGAAAAATCTGTTTAGGCGCGCCTAAAGAAGTTTTCACGTCAAAAATAACAATACTCCTGAAGCAAAAGTAGAGTTGATTCTCGCTGTGGTATATGCTAGGTCCAAATTTAAAGGTAACTTAATCTAACCTATTGTGAGTTTATACTCGTAACTTTAAACGTTTATTATAAACTGACGGCATTTACAATTTTACGGTGAAATATATGTATATTATACTAGTGGCCCGGTCCAGCTTCGCTCGGATAATAACCTAGATTCCGACTGCAGCGCCATCTGTCAGACTTATTTGTGAATCTATACCATCCAGTACGCCACCCAAATATTACAAAAAAAAACATTTAAATCGGTCCAGCCGTTTAGGAAGACTTCATTGTCAACACACGTACAGAAGAATTATATTTATAAAGATATTCGTCCAAGTAAAGCATGTTATTTCAAAGAGAAACTGCATTTTATAGTATAAAGTGACGAACAAAACCGGACATGTGAATGATAGTAACCAACACATCTGCCCAAAACTTGGAACTTGGAAAATCACTCAGAGATCTTATGATTTATCGGTATGCTTTGTATTTTTTCTAGCAACTTTGCTTATAAAGCAACACAGTGATGTGTAAACATCACTGTGTTGCTTTATAAGCAGTAAAAGTAAAAAGTAGTAAGCAGCTTAGCTGTAAAATAACTGGCAAAGGTGTGGTACTTACCCAGGCGAACTCTGCAAAGGTCCTACCACTACACTGATGACGTGTTAAATCTTTATTGCCCTATGAAAGAGTGAGCACGTTTCAAGGATTATTCCAAACCCCCAATGCTATAAAATAGTTGAATGGGCGTGATGCCAAACGCTAAACGGCCAGGTGTAGAGGTTTCCGGCTGTGTATGCTAAACCTTTAATTTATAGGTTTAGTTGTAATAAACGCGAGAGGGAAATATAAATCATCGTGACATATAGCGTACAGCTGAATATAAGTTTTATTGTGATATCCGTAAACAATGAAATCAAGGTAAATAGACCCTGAGATGAGTAGACGCGTCGTTGGAGTGATATTTTTCAGTAAATACAAAGGTAACATACAAAAATCCTACTTTCTACTATCAATCCTATTCCTACTCTCCTACTAATATTATAAAAAACAATGGCAGACTTTCATACTTTAAAATAGTTGAGACAAAATGATAGCGTCTATACATCAAAAACATCTTAAAATGTTGAACGTCAGTCCCTGAGTAAGATATGGAAATATTTTTGTCTTCAAAGGGCTTTGTTTGGATGTTTGTTGCTCAATCAAGTCGTAACGCATGAACGGATCGGGCTTAAATTGGAACACGATTAGATTATTGTCTGAAAGAAGACCCGTAAAAGCGCAGAACGCTGCTATTTCTATAAAGGTGCTTAGTTTTTTTGTTTGCTTAATCGCGTTATTATTGCAAACTACTCATATTTTAAAGTCTTAAACCCAAGTTCCTAGATTATCGGGTTTTCTCGGAGATAGCAGTATACTGTTGTATTTAAAACATTACAACGTGGCGGTAGGGCGGATGGGGTACTTTTTACAGACTTGTAGCAGAAGGACTGCAATTAATGGCACCAAATTCAGATTCTATCAAATTAATGTGGCGGTCAAAGTGTACACCTATAAAAGTTTACAAAAATCCTGTTTCTTCAGCTTCAAGTCATTTTGGACCACACCAACGCTTACCATTAGGCTACTTAGTGGTTAAGCCCAGAATTATACGCGATAAGAATTCTTTTACAAAATAGCAAATTTATCTTACAAAATAATACAAATAAATTCGAAAATAATAAAGCACGTTTTAGCTCCTGTATGTAACGTTCTGTGAAGCTGCTATCAAAACTAATCGTTATTACCTTGAATGTTTGTAGGGTACATTACATAATGCTTGTACGTAGCTACATTAGAAAATACTTTGGTATATTAGAGTGCGCTCGTGGGTACTTTAGAGAAATCTTCTTTAGTGATAGAGATACGATTTTTTTCATATTGCTGAGCTGTACTGTTGTAAACAATCGTGTTGCATGTTTCATCCCTTTACTCTTATCTTAGTTATATTATTAAAATATCTAAAGATGTTTAGATGTCTTAATGTTTGTTGCTCAATCACTTTAGAAGAACTGAACATATTAGACTGAAATTTGGTACATAGAAATATTTTATTAACTTAGGAAATTTATAATAATAGTCGATTTTACGCTATATTTGTAGAGTTGCATTCCTATCTACAAAACAAAATGGTATTGCAGAGTTTACGAAATAAAATGATGAAATCAATCATTTTAGTTAGTGTTGTGTGTTTTATTACTTACAACAAATGTATGTGAGACGTAAAACTACAGAGTTAATCATTTATAACACTCTAAATGTACCAAAACACTGACTTTCGGAAAAAATCCGGTGAGCAAGTAATTTTTCACATGGTTATTCTTTAACCTGTTTGTGGATTCGGGAAGAAGGCCCAGTAAAGCAAGTTTATACTCAATCAACAGGAATTTAGATTTAAATCAACAGGAACGCGGCCTTCCACCGGTGGGCCCATGCCACGTAAGAGGTTAAACAGAACATTGAACGCTAATAAATTCATTATTATGGTAGATAAATAATAATAAAAAAAATGGTTGTCTCTAAAGTCGGGATACTGACGTTAGTTGAACGTGACAACTTCAACTACGCCTTAGAGCGAGCGAGGTAACGCCGGCGGCGAGGTAACGGCGTTAACGGCACATGACGTCATGTTTTGCGGGCGTGCAGCCGGCTTCATCGAATTATAAGACGTTGTCACGTCAAAAGAAATAATTTTGTAATTTGTAAAAAAGTTAAAAAATCCATCATACAAAACATTTTATCGTATCGATGTCGTCAATTGTAAGTTAGCTCTAAGTGTGCGTGGTTAACTGTTGGGCTGTAAGCATTTTCGCCTATTTTATATCATTTAGGGAAATATCCCGGCAAATGGTATGACACGAAAATAACTGTTATTACATAGGGCTTAAGCGTGAGAACTGCAGATTTTGTTTCAATGAGATGTTATATATAATTTTGATCTCTGAATCGTGTGCCCTTTCGTTTATTTTCTGTGGTTTTATGGCGTAACCTGCGATCTAAGTACAGATAGATATATCGCTTGAAAGTATTTATAATGCAAACCTTCCAAATGTACCTATGTATTGGCAAAACTAGGATCAAGCTTCAAATATTTATGTCATCATTTTTTTAGTTTTTTTCTATTCAAAACATTTGTATGCCACTGCCTAATGTTTTGCATTTTAATGAAAATTTTTGATGCTAAGATATTTTGATATTTATTGCACAATCACGTAGGAAGGGCTAAACGGATCGGGTTGACATTTTGAAAGGATTTAAAATATAGGCTGGAATAGCACAAATGCTATTTTTTATTACGGGAAAATAAAATAAACAGGAACTACGCTGCTAAAATTGCGGAGTGTTGCCATCAGGTCATGAAGGTATACAATGCCATCGGCAGTGGAACAGAGGCCAGACTACTAGTGGTTAGGAGAGTGAACAATACCGCAAGTAAAAATAATCACTGTAATATTATCAAATCGAAAGTTTGTGACTGTGTTAATAATGGCAGTAGTACTTACCTTCATAGAATAGAATAGAATAGAATAGAATAGTTTTTATTAACATATATAAACATTCCATTAACATTATTCACTCCAATGTATTGTTAAATAATGAGTAATAGTGCTTATAATATGTCTCGTCGCGTACAAAAATTAATACAATTTAAAAAATAATATGATAAGTTTGCTGTAAAGGGGCAATACAATTAGCGTCTAAGCATAAATATAATAAATTATTAATTAATCATTTTATATAAATATCAGCATTATTAGAAATTATTAATGGAAGGCAAAGTAATTTCAAAACATTAAGTTAGAATGTCATAATCTTCATAATTACAATTTAAATACTCTTTTATGCTGTACAGTGTTTTCTCTAATAGAAGTTGCTTCACTTTATTAATAAAAGCTGTGTCATTGATGATAGCTTTAAAGCTTTCGGGCAGTTTATTATATAAGACGCGTCCCATCTGTAAAGGCGACTTTCTTGCTGCGGCCAGTCTGCATGGTATTGGTAGCAATACAGTCTTCTTCAGGCCTGATCTTCTGTTTCGTGTTTCACCTCTATCAAATTTTTCCAGATTATGCCTAGTATATTTAACAACTTCTAATATGTAAAGTGCTACCGAAGTCAGAATGTTAAACTTTTTAAAATGATCTCTACAAGTTTCTCGAAACTTAGCATTGGCTAATACCCTTATAGCTCTCTTTTGCATTTTAAGGACTCTTTGATAGTCTGTAGAGCAACCCCAAAAGATGATGCCGTAGGTCATTATAGAATGGACATAAGAATAATAGATATCCTTCAAATGTTCTGTAGATGTGACATGTTTGAGTTGCTTGAGAGCATATACGCCTTTTGCCATTTTTCGTGAAGTTGCATCTATATGATTCTTCCATGATAGAGTTACATCAAGTTCAAACCCTAATAGCTTTACTTTATTGGTAGTCAAAAGGTCTGTTCCATCTGATAATTTGACAGAACTTGCAGGTTGATTTGATGATTTTGTATTAAAGAACATTATATTCGTTTTTTCACTGTTTAAGTTAAGTCCATTATTACTAAACCAAGCGTTGAATTTAGACATTGCTATCTTTATTTTCTCGTGTAACTCTGCTTGAGTTGGTGCCGATAGTACTATAGATGTGTCATCCGCATATTGGACAATCTTGCCTTCTATTTCCAGCATTGACAAATCATTTATAAAATAAAGAAAAAGTGTATTTCCCAATGAGGATCCTTGGGGAATTCCTGTACTTATACATGTAGAGCTTGATCGTAGACGTTTGTCATCAATTTTGATTTCCACTGTTTGTTCTCTATTGATCAAAAATGACTTTAAGAGCTTTAAACTCCCACTTTGGATTCCGTAAATCATAAGCTTTTTAATTAAAAGCTCATGATTAACGGAATCAAAAGCTTTCGATAAGTCTAGGAAAATAGCAGCTACTTTTTGCTTGTCATCCAAACCGCTAATGATGTTTTCCGTGAAATCGTTAATAGCTGATATTGTAGACCGACCACTTCTGTATGCATGCTGAGCTTCTGACAGGATCTTGTTACAATTTAAGTGTGCCATAAGGTTTTCTGACATTGCTGACTCAATAAGCTTTGAAAACGTAGGTACGATAGTTATGGGCCTATAGTTTTTGACACAAGACGTTTCTCCTTTACCTTTATACAGGGGAGTGAGTCTCGATTTCTTTAAAAAATCAGGATAGTGTTCTGATTGAAGTATGTTATTAATTAAGTAAGTAAAATGATCACACAAGTAATCCAACATACGAAATAAAACTCTACCTGACATATCATATAAGTCTTTTGTGTCTGATTTTTGTATTTTTTGCTTAGCTAATTTTATCACTTGTGCGGGAGATATGGTTTGAAACTGAAATATGGATGGTATTTTGTCATTTATTTTTTCTTCTAAGTATTGTAGGGCTTTTAAAATATTAGGTCGCGAATCTAAACTAATGGTGTTCGCTATGGACTCAAAGTGATTGCTTATATATTCTGCTATTTTATCTTTTGGTACAATTGTATTATCCTGGCTATCCATGAGATTCCAGTTCCATTTTTTAAAGTTTTTATTTGTTTCCTCCTTAATCACAGTCCACGCTTCTTTTTTTGGGTTTTTAGAATTAATTATTCTATTTTGTATGTAATCTTCCTTTTTTCTTTTAGTTTTCTCATCTCTAATACATACTTTTTTTTTAATAATTGTCTCAGACAATTGTGGAAACTGACGCTGTATAAAATACAAATCGTGAATTTCTTGTTGTAGTTTAATTATTTCACTGGATATCCATGGACATCGTTTTCGAGGTTCAAATTTAGTTTTTAACAACGGAAAAAACACGTCAAAGTTCCAAAGAATATTTTTAATAAAAATGCTGAAGGTATTGGAATCATATACCCGAAATATGTCATCCCAGTCATAGGATAACATTGCATTGCCAAATTCCATTAGTTTAGTGTCACTAAAAATGCGCCTTTCGACGTAACTATATTTTTTTTCTGTGTAATTTTGACATTTAGTGTTCACGAGTTGTGCATCGTGATCTGACACACCAGTCGCTAAAGGGACAACGTTTAACTCCGCACCTAGCACATTTGTGACCACACAATCTATTGATGTTGCACTATTATCTTGATATCGCGTGGGGAAATCAACAGCATTACGATACCCGCACGGTTGTATGATATCGTTCAGTTTTGATTTTTGAGATGAATCAACAAGAAAATCTATGTTCCAGTCGCCGATCAAGATTGCACTTCTATTAGAGAGACTGCCCAGCAAGTCAAATAATTTCTTAAAAACATTATAAAATATTTTAAAACTACCATTACCTGTCCGGTACATACCTATTATCAAAATCTTGTGAGAACAAATATTTACTTCGACAGATACAAGTTCACAATGAAATTCAACTGATAGGTCATCAACTTTATGGTTTGGAGTATAAGTTAATTTGTCACTTACAAATATTGAAACGCCACCATGGAGACGTTTTTTTCTAATGAAAAAATTTGCATGGTTGTACCCTTGAATCACCACATTGTAAGCGGTACTTTCATTAAGCCATGTCTCAGACAAAACTAAAACATGTGGTCTATATGATTCCGTAATTCCTTGTAAAATTAAAGCTTTTCTGATATTTAATGACCTGATGTTCTGATGAATGATCTTAATATTATCAGTCATCAAATGACACAGATTGTTTCTATGTCTCTGTCTAAAAAATAATAAATCATAAACTAGATTATAACAGGTTTTGTTTCCCTTAAGGTACAAGTTCGAGCTGAGACCGCGACAGGCCTTTGGCACTATTGAATAGGGTACAATCCTCAAAAATACTAAGTAGCCCGTTAGTTAGATTGCCAATAAATATTGTACACGTATTTTTTCTTTTGTTTCACAAACAAAAAATGACGAAGATACAGCGCTTCGAAGTTTCGTGTGACGTCACTTGTGAGTACGATTTTTACTCACGAGTGACGTCGCGACCTCCCACTCTGAAGTTTGATGGTCTATATCTATATCTTTATATATATCTTTGACGATTTTAAAAATATTATGAAAAAACAAAAAATACGTGTCCAATATTTTTCCATGATCTAGCTGAAGGACTAATTAGGATGGTGTATTTTTGACCCAGTCCGGTACCCTATTGTATGGGCGCCAGTTCGCGCCGAGACCGCGACAGGAGACCGAGACACACTTATGTCGCGGTCTCGGCACGAACTGGCACCCATACAATTCCATAATGTTAAGTTTGAGCTGAGACCACGACAGGCAGTCGGTCTCAGCGCAAACTTGTACCTTTATGTAGTGTTCACACAGAGGCGATCCGAAAGCGATAGCGAGACGATATTTTTTGTAATGTTCGAATTTGTATGCAACCTGACACACAGCAAGCGGGCGCGATCCCATACTCGGTATCGGATCGCTCTCGCTATCGGATCGCTATCGCTACCGGATCGCCTCTGTGTGACCCGGCCTTTACAGTTTCTTTCTTGTTTGTTTGTTTGTTTCTTCAGAAGCTGGTTACACGGAGGGGCGTAGCTAACATTTTAAAAAAGTTTTACCAACTGGATTGTATTCCAAATTCAAATTTCGAATTAATATATTCTGCAATTCCTTGACACCAGAAGTCCCAATTTTATCAAACCAAACACGTTGTCCCGACGCGGCACGCAAAATTGAGTTCCCCCGATACAAGCCAGAAGAAAAAAACGCGAGACAGCCGAAATTTGCGTTCTAATAGAAAATACGAAAACAATTTTGCCGTCGCTGAATAAGATAAACGCCACGTGCATATACAAAAGAAATAAGAAAGGTTCCGTAGATTATTTTTTGCTTTTATATTAGCGCTGCAGTATAAGATAATAATTTTGACATAAATACTAGCAGTGCTTCGTGCTTTCGCTCGCCTAGTTCCCGATCCCGTTAATTTGCTAAAATAAAAAATTCAAATATATTTGGTTATTGTCTATTTATGTACCCAATTTCATCCAGATTCCTAAAGTAGGTTTTGCATGAAAAAGTAACAGCCTGTTTTCATTTTGATTAGTACGAGTGCGAGTGAGTAGTGCAGGTGTTGAGTGATTAGTAGCAAACACGTGTGGACACCGATTGATTATTGCGACTGCATAGTAATCAGTCACGATTACTCACTCGTACTCGCAACTGTACTCGCACTCGGACTCGCACTAATCAAAATGCAAACCGGTCTTAACACACATCCGTACATATTAAAAACTCGCATATATAGCATTTCATAAAATTAACTTATTGAGTAAGAATTATAAAACGTGTTTTATCATTTTTTGATAAAAACAAAATATGTTTGATCGTAAGCATGGCTGTCTATAACAGCGCAGTGTTACCCACCCGTTTGAACATGAAGAGTTTTACTCAGAGAGCAAAAGACTAGAACAAATTACTGTCTTGCACCGCACGGCACTCGTTACCTAGAGAACGAAAACATTTCCCTTCATGACGGAACACAGTCAAATTTTCAGATTACTACTTGTTCGTAGAATAACTTACAAAGGTGTGATGTGATAGTTCCTTTGGGGATTCTGCAAATATTTATTACGGTGGTTTTATAATGAAGCTAGTTCCCTATAATGCGATGCAGTTTCAAGCATCATTATATACCCTTGGGCATATTTAATGTACTGTTCTGCAAGTAGAACTATAGTAGTGAAAAACCTTGATAGCTTAAACAATGTCAGCTTTAAGATCAAAATTTTAACCTTTTGAAGCGTTCTAAATTTAAAATTTTAAGCATACAAAAAAGGAAAATACAACATATTATGTATTTTCCTGAAATGTGGTTTAAAATTTTAATTAAAGTACTGTCGTATAGCAAAGACGAAAATAATATACAAAAATACTTTTCAGTTGTACCTAAAAAAACATTATAATAATACAACAATAATACATTTCCATGTGTTTTACGTTTTTTTTTAATTTGTCTGCATCTAATACTATTAACTATGTATTTAATTATGCTCACATAATTTTTTTTTTTTCAATACAAAAGCTATCGTTGAGATATCCTATAACGAAGGCCTAGTTTTTCCCAGAAAATATATTCCAATGAATTGTGTTACAAATTTGAATTCTATCTGATAAGCCCAAGGGACCCCAAAAACACTCTACCAGATAGCTATTACAATACACTCCCAAGTGGTAACTTGAGAAAATTACACGGGAGATGTTTTTACCAATTACAGGGATCTTTTGAGTGTGGGGAGATGGTCGAGGAACAATCTGTAGTAACTCTAGATCGTGGTTACTTGATATTGGTTCATTAATTTCGTTGTTGCAGAGCTTGTTTTGTTGCTTAGAAGTAAACGCGCTTTTTTTTTTTAAATAAACAGTGACGAGACGGTCTGGACATGTGCCTGATGGCAAGCAACATGCCTGCCACATAACAGCACAGTGACACGCAGCTATTGGAACATGAAGAGTCCAAATGATTACCTGGCACTGCACTGCGCTCGTCACCCAGAGATCTAAGTTGTTCTATCTCTAAGCCCTGTAATTTCTCTGGAAACATTGCCTTTCAAACCGGAACACAGTAAAGTTTGCACTGTACTGTGTGGCGGTAGAATAACTGGCAAAGGTGTGGCACTTCCCCAGGCGGACTCTGCTAAGAGTCCTACCACTACAAGTGTTGCTTAGAAGTAAACGCGCCTGGTTGAAATAGGCGAGATGACAACGAAATAATCATTACTCCACCAGTTACATTATTATTTAATTTTGTTCACGATTTTTTTCTGTTGTTTCACAAATAAAACATTACGAAGCGCTTAAACATTTTCTAGTGACGTCACTTGATGACTTTTGCGAACGTGACGGCAGAGCCCAAACTATTTTGGCGTTTTTGTTCACAATTTTTGGCGAATAAATTACTTTGACTTTAAATTTCCTTGAATTTGATCTACATCTTTGTCGATTTTAAATAATTCAAAATAATAATAATTACATTTTAATTTAATTTTAATATTTTTGAATAAAAAAAATAATTTTAAATAATAGTTAAGAAACTACGTTTAAGAAAAATGTCTTCGAAACCACAAATGAGCACTCGAAGGCGAAAAATAAATTAATGTAATTGTTGTAAGCGCTATCCGCTAATCTTTTTGAAAGTGTTTAAACGGCGAAGTAGATGACTTACCAAAATTTGTATCTGTAAGGAGCAGGGTAAATTTTCGCAATTGATACGAGTATAACAATAGTGGCGTAGCAATGTGTACAGGGTACATCATCATCATCATCAACAGCCCACTAAACGTTCCCACTGCTGGGTCTCGGGGCCTTTTCTCGCAAGGAGAGAGTTAAGGCCATAATCCACCACGCTGGCCCAGTGCGGCTTGGTGGATGACACATGACTTCGAAAGATTTTAGGTACATGTCGGTTTCCTCACGATGTTTTCCTTCACCGTTTTAAGTTAGCGGCATTACGCACATGACTGCGAAAAGACAGTGGTGCGTGTGGGGTTTGAACCCGGGGTCTCCGGATCGGCAGTCGCCGTTCTCCCGACTAGACCAGCCTTAACTTCAGTACAGGGTACAGCTAGTACCTAATTACAATGTTATTTCCATTTCAAACTTATAATAAAACAAAAAATAACTTTAATTTTCTATGTTTACTGATACCTACACCTTTATTTATCAGATCTGTCTATTATTCTACAGTGCAGTTATTTTACGGGCAAGCTGAAGCCTGGAGCGTGTTTAAAATTTAGACTTCATGTTTCATCATTACCGCTTAGAGGTAGAACGAGATGAACGAAAAATACTTTATGGGCATCGGAATAGAGCTTAAAATAGAACGAGTTCAATTATAGTAACTTTTGCATTGTTTATTGTGTTATGTGTTTCAGTATCTTAGTTTATTCTCTAGCGTTGAGAATGGATTTGACGGGTGCAGCTACGAAATCAAATTGAATAAAACATGAATCGGGGTAGAGTGTAATATTCTTAACGAGATCTGAATTTTTGAAGCAACAACTTTAAGTGCATTGAGCACTTTTTAGTTATGTAACATCTTGTGAAATTGCGTTACCAACATTCTAATGTAGAGTGCGTTGCGGTGTAGCGTTGGACTATGCTTTGTAGATGAGTGAAATCTTGTGAGTATTTTTTTTTTAAATAAAGAGTGCCGAGTCGAGCAAGACATGTGCCTGATGGTAAGCAACATGCCTGCCACATAACAGCACAGTGACACGCAGCTGTTGGAACATGAAGAGTTAAAATCATTACCTAGCACTGCACTGCGCTCGTCACCCAGAGATCTAAGTTTTTATATCTCCAAGCCCTGTAATTTCTCTAGAAACATTGCCCTAACACATTAATGTTTTGCACATTGCTGCTTGGCGGTAGAATAACTGGCAAAGGTGTGGTCCTTCCCCAGGGGGACTCTACCAAGAGTCCTACCACTACAGAATGATGAACTTGATTTGATAGCTTTTTCTCTGTTAGGGAAGAAACTGAGTCATCAGGAGTCAAGTGAAAACAATACTTTGTTTAACACTAATATTATAAAACTAAAGAGGTTATCTGCTTGAACGCGCTAATCTCAGGAACTACTGGATCGATTTCAAAAATCATTTTACCGTTGGATATACATATGTCGGATAAGACAAGTGTCGTGGTGGTTCTTGTAGTAAAGTACAATAAACATTTTACTTTCTCTTAAAAATCTTAATTTAATGTTATTGAATTTGTTACACCTTTCTACGATTTAACTTAACTTATAAAAGTCATGAATACTATAACTGAATTGACCAATCGGAGCAGACTACACAAGTCTCGAGCGTGGTCGAGCCGCCATCTTTACTTTTAGGCAGGCGGGCAGTTTCGTGTGATTGATCGAAGAGCTAGCGACCGATTGAGTTGGATCGTTGTGTTGTCTATGTGAAAGTATTTCAAAATTTTGGTTAAAGTGAGATCGGTACCCTGAACTTAATTATTGAGATACTGTGCAATGTACGTCAAACAGTGTAAAAACCGTGATCATTGTGCTTTGTCCTCACATCTCACCCTGATTACGCACACAAAACCAGTAACCACTAAAAATGGTGTCGACGAGAACTTCGTTACAGTGATTCTCCGACACATATAATATCTCTGAAACATAAAATAATTAAACCTTTCTAACTCACTCTTTCTTTACTATTAAAAAGTCTGAAAATAAAATCTGTGACCCAGTTGTGGAAAGCACCTACTTCTCATATATGTTATATTTTTTTTTAGATAGCCTGTTTTGTTTTAAAGACGGGTATCTGTTATTATATTTTTTTTTACCTAACCTTGATTAGTTTTTATGTATTTTTGATTTGTTTTGTATTTTATATGTATCTATGTAAAGTATGTGACGACGAAAATGTAAATGGTTATTTAGGTTATTTTTATCATGTAAGCGACATAAATGTCTTAAGTGATAAACAACATTCGTTGAACAGATTTCTACAGGATCCTTGAGTGCTAACGACTATTGAGTTTATTAGAGTTTACATATACTACGTATAGAGTTAGAACAAACGCTTTACACCGAAAGCACGGGTCTGATCGCTTTTGTGTTGTCGCTCTTGTCTTGTATTGTCTTGTATGAAGTGACATACTTTTGTCGCGGCACATCACTATGTCGCCATAGCTAACATACACCTCATATTCTTACGATTGGTTTAAAGGCACCGTGCGGAAAAACTTGGTCTTACTTATTCTTTATCTAAGTTTGAAACACACACAGATTATAGTCTGGAATAACAAATAGGCTACTTTTGAGCCCAGGATAATAACAGAAACGGAAGCAAAACGGGTGAGACCGCAAAGTGCTGCTAGTGATACATAAAATACTCGGAGTATTTGTTTTTATCCCGTAAATATTTGCACTGGGTAGAAATCAAACTCACGATCTTATGACTTTCAGTCAGATGCACTACCAACTAAGCTTCTAGGCTAGCTAATTAGAATGTTTATATATACTAGATGATAGATAAAACAAATAGTTGCGCAGTTCAGTACAATAAACCGTGGACTGTCTACGTCAATAGTTTGAATCGTGCAAGTCTCCAGAGATCTCGCTGATATTAAACACAGAGCTTAAAACCTCCGTGCCACAACTCTACCTCTAGGTATTAACGAACGAAATGCACCGAGATAATAAATATACAAACAAAGAGAATAACGTTGCGGTTCTACCATTCTGAGAGCTGGCAGAAAATTTTGGGTAGGTATTTAACAACATCAACATCAACAGCCCACTAAACGTTCCCACTGCTGGGACTCGGGGCCTTCTCTCGCAAGGAGAGAGTTAAGGCCATAATCCACCACGCTGGCCCAGTGCGGGTTGGCGGATGACACATGACTTCGAAAGATTCTAGGTACATGTCGGTTTCCTCACGATGTTTTCCTTCACCGTTTTAAGTTAGCGGCATTACGCACATGACTTCGAAAAGACAATGGTGCGTGTGGGGTTTGAAGCCGGGGTCTCCGGATCGGCAGCCGCCGTTCTCCCGACTAGACCACCGTAACTTATACTAGACCACCGTAACTTATACTAGACCACCGTAACTTATTTAAGGTAACTTAGGTATTTAAGGCAAAGTGAAAACTTGTCACATACCTTTCCTATTATACCCCAACACAAAAGTACCTGGTTAGTAGTAAGTAGCAAGGTAAAATGAATCCCTTAATTTAGATCAAGGATTCCCAAACTTATTTGTTTACTGCCAACTTTGAAAATAAATATTTTTTTAGCCCCCACTCTCCATATTTTCACCTTATTAATATTAGTTGATGGTGTTGTAGTCGAGAGTCGAGAGCTCGATTAAATTACAAAATCGCCCTCCAAGCGTCTACACAAACCCTTAATTTTTTTCTGGGTCTCTTAGGCCCTTTAGGCCTGTATCGCCCACTTTGGGAAAGGCTGAGTTAGAACATCTGGCAGGTAGAAAGTCGTTCCCGAAATGATTTGCCTTTTTGAGAATTCCTATTTCTTAGTCATATATAAATAATACACAGCTAAAATTTTAAATGACCTCATATACTCTTTTATATTTTTTGCTAAACATTTTTGCACGCGTCTGGCAATGTTTTAATCCTAGCTAAATCGTCTGGTCGTATTATTTTGTTATTTACTTAAAAACGTACAATATACATGTATGTACATAAAAATTGCGTTTTCCCTCAACAAACATATTTATTGAAGAAAAAAAATGCATAGATTAATTTTGCCCTGCTTCTCACCAGGTCGTACAGCTTCGTGTTGGGGTATAGTAGTAGAGCTATGTGACAAAGTTTTCAGTTTCCCTGAAATACCTGCCCAAAATTTGCCGTCAGCTCTCGTAATAATCTGTTATTCTCTGAATGTGTTTTAAATGTAGTTAATTGTGTTCTGTTTTTGTAAATGACCTTTTGACCGCCGTAGTTGCTTGCATGTGGGAAAGAGGATTAGTTATTATTATTATTTTGTGAGGGAAATGCATTGACGCACCGTCCGCCGTGTAGGGACACGGCAGGTGTGTCGGACTCGACACCACTTAAAAGTGGTGCCCCTA
Source organism: Ectropis crepuscularia (assembly GCA_963693475.1). Taxonomy (NCBI): domain Eukaryota; kingdom Metazoa; phylum Arthropoda; class Insecta; order Lepidoptera; family Geometridae; genus Ectropis; species Ectropis crepuscularia. Next base: position 25,837,599 of record OY856349.1, on the reverse strand, counting down.
CCGACTAAAACCCCCAACAGGTTTCTCCGGCATAGCAGTGGGTCAAATTCGCGGGGTCACTCTTCGCACTCGTTCTACGAAGTTATTTCCTTGCGTCAACCACGTTATTTGGTGAAAGACAGCAAAGAAAATTGTATGGTGGTTGAAGAATATTTAATACTAGCTGAACGCGCGCGCGTTGCTACGCCATCTATCGAAAATTGGTCATACCAATTCAAATTTTGAACAAATTCGGTTACTTTAGGTTCTAATGACGCCACCATTAACATATTATGACAAATGCTGTCACGCAACGAAAGCTCTTTAAAAGCAATATTTTTTTCCCGTTTTTGTTACACTTTTCATTCATGCTCGGCTCCTGTTGATAGTAGCGTAATGTTAAATACCCTATACTCGTAGCCTTTCTCGATAAATGGACTATCTAACAAAGAAATAATCTTTCAATTCGGACCAGTAGTTCCAGAGATCCTTGAGTTCAAACAAACATACAAACAAACTCTTCAGCTTTATATTATTAGCGTATAGCGTATATAATTATTTTTAATTTAATTATTATGTAAAATTTTGGATGCCAGAATGTTTAGAATAATTACAGAGATATATGTATATCTCTGTACTATACTGTGCATAGGTTGAAATAATAAAAGTTACTTTTATAGCGGGGAAATTATGAAAATGGAAAACATAATATAGACAAAACAGTTGAATGTTGCTAGTGTTTTCAGAAATACGTTCATCTTCTTCGTATTAAAAAGGATATGCCGTTAAGATCCCATTGTCAAGTGCTCGTGTTACTAGGTTATTAGAAACACTTAAGCTGTTTATGGCCCAATAAAGCGTGCCCTAAAGTTTTATTATCTCAAGTAATTGTCCAGATCGTAAATCTAAACGATAATACCTCCCACTCGATTATGATTATGATCGAGTCGCGAATCGATTTTGTTGGATTCGATTGTTTGTGATTTATTTTTAGATTTGATTTTATGTTTGTAGTTCTATTTTTGAGATGTATTTAACGTCACGTGATTCTTGATTCGATTTGACTTTTTAAATAAATCATGTGAATTTAGAATTTATTCGTACTATTAAATAACTTTGCCTTCTTGTAACAAAAGTGAAGTCAAACCTTTTTGTTAAAACATTGGATCGTCAACTGTGAAATGATGTCGCATTTTCAAGCTACGAGCATTACGGCAAACAAAAGATCAAGATTGTGTTAGATTTTGTAGAACAACTGCACTCTTTCCGACATAAATACATATATCTGACACCGTTGAATTGTAAAACCCGTCAGATTACAAAACTACTGTGAGATTATAATATCACGAGTTAGATTACAATCTGACAGTGTTGACTTTACGGTGACATAGTTATTACAAAACAAATAATGTAGGTACCAACTTTGTTGCGCAATTTAAAGTCATTTTCGAACAACGGTGCCGGTGCTTTTGACGCTTATGGCCCTTTTCAATCGAATCTAGGGTCTACAGGTGGTAATAAATGCCAATAATATTGAATAACTATGATCGTTTATAAACAATGTTTACCCAAGAATTAAAATTAAATTAGCTAACACGAAAATAAACCTAGCTACGCTTAGCTAGGTTTATTTTCGTGTAAAAATTCTGAAGGTTTGGTTTATAACTTATTCTTTTTCCAATATTAACTGTGCCAAAATAGACTGACATACGACCTTTTCTTTTATTAAAATATATTTATTTGGGTTGTTTTGTCAAGCAAATGCGTAAGGTGGGATGTAGTACGACTAGGTAGAAAGAGCTAGAAAAAATAATAAGTAGTTTTACAAAAAACATAACGCATATTATATCAACTAAACCGATTTTTTTTTATCTATTGTATTCTGTGCTATGAAATATCTGAAATAAATATATCTGAAATCGCGAATCAAACAAATTATACACTTTTTGCGTGTCTCAAGTACTGTTTAGCCCTGAAACAAGCGAATCTTTTATATAAGCAACTCCATTAAAAATTTACTATGTTAAAAATTGTCCACTTTTAGTTGGCTTAGTACATAATATGCGTAAATCACTGATAGATTTACCCGTTTACGGGCAAATAAATATAAATAATATCACGTACTAGATAATACTATTAGTATATTAAACAAGCTTGGTAGTTTAAAACAAAGTTTACAGGGTCAGCTAGTCACCAATTCAATATTTTATTTTTTATAATATAGAGTGACGAGACGAGCAGGACTTGTGCCTGATGGTAAGCAACATACCTGCCACATAACAGCACAGAGTTTTATTAGATAATTCATAATTTATAATAAAACCTGATAAATGTAATATGTTCCGTATAATCGGGCAACATTAAAATCATAGCGGATCTATGGTTTGACAGCGGCTGTCAAGTGACGTCTCGTTACGCCGGTATCGTTCGAGTGACTCGTTGTTTTTTCTAACTGGTGTTTTTTCGGGTTTAAAGCGTTAATATTGTGCGGGAATGCGTATTGACGGGAACATATCGCTACGGGATTAGTGCTGGACTATTTACTCGTGAAGGGGCTACTGGATTGGCCGTTTCCAGAACGCAGGATCGTTCTGGGAATTCTGGACCGGAGTTCGCCTGGAGATCGTCCGGTTTGGGTTCCACATTCCTTTTTTGTCCACTTCCCTTATTCCTTCGACCAAACTGGACTTTGGACGACGACGGGAACAATAGGTAAGTGGTTAACTTGGTTTGCAATTAGGAAGTAACGTTAAAATCGGTATTCGGCATTTATTAATGTTTGAAAGACTTGCTAATGGGCCCCAGGTCGGTATTTCTGGTATAATACTACCAATTTTTTGGTAAGCAGAGTGTAGTTGGCCGTAATTACTCCCTTTTTGTTTTTATTTTCTGGCAAAAAATACCGGGTAAGCCGAATATTTGGGGGTTCCCAGTTTATAATTTCTCCCCAAACTGTCGGGAAATTTAGTATTAAGTGGTATCCGGTTTTTTAGGTTGCGGATATATTGTTGTTTTTGATATTTGTTGTGACATTGTCCGAACTTAGGTTAATTTAAAGTTTAAATTTAAATTTAAAAATGGCTTCGGATTTGGCCAACCAGCTCCGGTGGTTCGAATCCTTGCAAGGATTGGTCGGCCGGAGAGACCGGGAGGAGGCGCTGCTAAACAGGGCAGAACAGCTCGACAGGCGCCTGGAGGTCGCTGAGAGGAGCGCAGGATCGCTGCGGGATGCAAGGCCGTCTCCACCTGAGGAGCAGATGGAGAGGATCGAGGCGGACATGCGGCGCATCCTGGATGTCTACGACGAGGTCTCCGAAAGGGTTCGCCAGCTGGAGAGGTCTCGTCAGGGAAGGGCGAGCTCGGGACCCGTCATCAGGGATGCGGGCTCGGGTGTAGTGGGACGCCTTCCCACTCTGGACTTGCCCAGGTTTACAGGGAACCTGCGGGAGTGGAGCGGCTTCCGGAGCATGTTCGCCTCTCTCGTGGACTCACGCAAGGACTTGACGAGGGCGGAGAAGCTGGCCTATCTCCGCACGTCACTGGAGGGTGAGGCACTCTCCCTGGTCCAGCACCTGGAGCTGGACGACGACAACTTCGGCACGGCGATGGAGTTGCTGGAAACGAGGTTTCAAAACCCTCGGCTCCTCGCCGACGCTCACGTGTCCCAAATACTGGCTGCCGAAGGTGACTGAGAGGTCTCAGTTGCGGCCGCTAATCCTCACGCCCGTGAAGGTGGCGTACAACGCCTTGCGCAGCTTGGGACTGCCAGTAGAACACTGGTCGTTCCTGCTGGTCCACATCCTGCTGGGCAAGGTGCCGCTGGAGTTGCGCGCCCGGTTCGAGCGGGAAAGGGGCCTTCACGGCGACCCGAAGGTCTTCCCCACGTTTGAGGAGCTACTTCGGGTCCTGGAGTGGGAGGCGAGGATGGCAGAGTCGGCGCCTCAGGAGGCACCGCCCGTCGCGTCAGCTCGTGGCCCTGCCGGAACAGGACCGCGACCTACCAATTCCCGCACTCAGGGTGCGGTGAAGCGGACGGCGACGGTGACGAGTGCGTCGGAGCAGGAGTGCCCGAACTGTGGCCAGCTCCACGCGCTGGTGCAGTGTCCGGCCCTGCTTGCGCGGACGACCTCCGAACGACGAGGGATCGTTCGGCGGTTGCGTCGGTGCTACGGGTGCCTGGGGGGTCATCTGTACAATGACTGCCCCACGGCACGGCCGTGTCCTGGGTGTGGGGGACCACACCATCAGCTCTTGTGCGTCAGGAGCGATGGTGCTGGTCGACAGCCCTCAGGGAGGGGGCCCTCCACGGGCGGGGGCGCTCCCACGCAGAGCCACGCATTGTACAACCATGAAGTGGCTACAGCGTGGAGCACACCCCCTCCACCCCAACCCACGGCAGCACCGGGCAGCCCAACAAGGGGCGTCCTGCACGCGGCTCGGTCACCGACCTCACAGCCCGCGCGGACGCGGGCGAACTGGAGAGGTGGAAGGGTGATACAGGAGTCACCACGGGGGCCACCTCCCCAGCGTTATCCTTCTCCGCCTCCGGATCCGCGACCAATAGAATGGAGGGCGTACACGCCTCCCCTCCATGAGCACCCGAGGCTGGATTATCACCCGCCCTACTTTAGGTACGGCAGGGCAGCTGGATATGCCCCCCCTCCGATGGCCCTTTGCACTCGGCAGCCATATTGGGCTGGGCCCTGTAGTCCGACGGGTTCGGACGAGCCTCGGAGGGAATGACTAGCCTCCGTTCCCTTGGCACAGGATCAACCGGTGGTCCTGCTGCCCACCCTCTGGTTAAGGGTTTGGGGTCCAAGAGGCGACTACGTCCGGATACGAGCGCTCTTGGACACAGGGTCCCAGGGGTGCATTTTGACAACCCGGGTTGCTCATCGCCTGGGCCTGGCTAGGTTTCCGTCACCGACTCCGTTGCGGGGAGTCGGGAACACAGAGGTGCGGTCGGCTGGACAGACCCGCCTCTCCTTCTCGTCCGTACATTCCTATTCGGAAAGGATTGCGGTCAGGGCTACCGTCATGGATTCGGTTGTCGGTTGGCTTCCTCAGGCGGACATAGATCCGGATCTTTTGTCCTGTACTAAGGGTCTCAGGTTGGCGGATCCCCGCTTCGGGATGGCGGGTCCGGTAGACCTTTTGTTGGGTTCTGATGTACTGGGTTACATCATGAACGGCAAGCCTAGACTGCTGGATCAGTCTTCGCTTATGGCGCTGCCCACCATCTACGGGAACGCCATTTTGGGAATGGTGGATGAGTGGCAGCAGTCGAATCAGGCTTCCTTTACGGGAACGGCCCTCGCTCAGATCATGCAGAGGTTCTGGGAGATCGAAGAGCCGCCTACCGTGTCTCGGCTGGATCCCGAGCACGTGGAGTGTGAGAATTTTTATCAGGCTCACACTCGGAGAATGGTCTCTGGGCGATTGGAGACTAGGCTGCCCTTCCGGGATAACCCCCCGCGTCTGGGCCAGTCTCGGTCATTGGCCGAGAAAAGGCTCAGGTCCATGGAGCGACGCATGGCTCGAGATCCGGTACTTCGGGAAAAGTACATCGAGTTCATGAGGGAGTATGAGGCACTGGGCCACATGTCTCCGGCTCGCGACGACTGGTCGACCATGGACCACTACTTTTTGCCTCATCACGCCGTTTTGAAGGCGTCGACGGGCAAACTCAGGACGGTGTTCGATGGATCCGCTCCGACTTCGACAGGAGTGTCACTGAACCAGTGCCTCCACGCTGGACCGAAGCTACATCGGGATATTGTAGACATCATCCTGAATTTCCGTAGGCATCAGGTGGTGTTGGGAGCGGACATCCGTATGATGTTCCGACAAACGGTCATACACCCCGAGGACAGGAGGTTCCAGTTGATCCTCTGGCGGGAAAGTCCTCAGGACCCTATGATGGTGTATGAGTTGAACACCAACACCTATGGGTTGAGATCAAGCCCCTTCATTGCGATCCGCTCACTGCTGGAGTTGGCGGAGCAAGAACGGGCTCGGTACCCACGTGCAGCCGCAGTTCTGGAGCGCGACCTGTACGTGGACGACGTTTGCACTGGCGCGCAGACGGTGGAGGAAGCTCTGTTGCTCCGGGATGAGCTTACAGAGCTTCTCGCATCTGGAGGCTATGAGCTTCGGAAATGGCTCTCTAACGACCCCAACGTCCTGGCTGGTATCCCGGACGATCACCAGCAGGATCCGGGGCTCTTCGAGGAAGGTGACGATCCGCACGGGATTGCGGTTCTGGGCATGCAGTATCAACCGGTTGCTGACATCTTCACCTTTCGGGTGGCGCTGGAGGCCACACGCGCGTGGACAAAACGGACGGTTTTGTCCACCATCGCCAGGATGTTTGATCCAAACGGTTGGATCAGTCCGGTTCTGTTCGCAGCCAAGTGTCTGTTACAGCGACTTTGGACTCTGAAGGTCTCCTGGGACGACCCCCTGGTCGGAGACTCGCTTAACACTTGGCTTCGTTTAATATCTGACCTCGAAACGGTCAATCGAGTGGCGTTGCCCCGTCGCATTCTGCCACCAGGCTGTAGCCGGATCAGCCTGCACGGGTTCTGTGATGCGTCCGAGCTGGGCTATGCCGCATCTGTGTACTTGCGTACAGTTGACGCTGGAGGCCACGTCAATGTCACGCTCTTATTGGGGAAGAGCAAGGTAGCTCCTATCAGGACACGACTCACCATTCCGAAACTGGAATTGAGCGGAGCCACATTACTTGCTCGGCTGCTCAAGCATGTATATCAGGAACTGTCCACCTCGATAGACATCCGGAATGTCTATGCGTGGTCTGACAGTCAGGTCGTGCTTGCCTGGTTAAGAGCAGCCCCTCACACCTTGGAGACCTTTGTGGGAAATCGGGTTTCCCAAGTCCAAAACATTGGACTGGACATGGTTTGGAGACATGTCCCGGGTGAGTTGAACCCCGCTGACTGTGCTTCGCGCGGCTGTTCCGCGCCGGAGCTAGTTGATCACCCCTTATGGTGGGGTCCGGACTGGCTGCGGGAGCCAGAAGCTTCCTGGCCAGTTCTCGGCGCGGACTCGGAGCGAGCGGAACTGCCCGGAGTCCGCGTGCATGCGATTGTGGCGGAAGTGCCCCCAGACCCTGACTGGTTGACGGGTCGTTACAGCAAGCTGGATAAGTTGTTGGGGGTAACTAGCTGGATTAAACGCTTCATCCACAACTGTCGTCACCCTCGTCAGAGGAGGAGTGACCAGATCGCCACTGTGGAGGAGCGTCGGAGTTCCTTGCTGCACCTCATTCGGCTGGTGCAGGGTGAGAGGTTTCCGACGGAACTTGAGGCGCTGCGCTGCGGACGCGCTCGCTTGAAGGGTGCGGTCGCCAAGTTGAACCCTTTCACAGATGAGGATGGTCTTCTGCGCGTAGGAGGTCGGCTCCGGAAAGCCAACCTGCCGTACGGCAGCAGGCACCCCCTGTTGCTACCGAAAGGAGGTCCTCTGGTGGACCTGCTGATCACCGATCGGCATATCGGTAACGCGCACGCTGGATGTGGCGCGCTTCTCGCTGTGTTGCAGCGTGAATTCTGGATCTTGTCGGCTCGCAGGGCGGTCCGAAAGGTGCTGTTTAGATGTGTCCCTTGTTATAGGCTCAAGGCTTCTACCATGCAGCCCATGATGGGAGATCTTCCTCCGGATAGGATTTCTCCCTCGAGGCCGTTCGACGGGGTCGGAACGGACTTCGCTGGGCCCTTCTCGGTCAAGTCATCGACGTTGCGTAACGCCAAGGTCGTTAAAGCCTACCTGTGCGTCTTTGTGTGTTTGGCCACCAAAGCAGTCCACCTGGAGCTGGTCTCTGCGCTGTCTACGGAGGCCTTTGTCGCGGCGCTGGATCGCTTTGTAGCGCGAAGAGGAGTACCCTCTTTAATACGTTCGGACAATGGCACAAATTATCGAGGGGCGGCGAATTATTTACGCGAAGTTAATAATTTCTTAAATTCTGGTAATAATAGTTTAAGTCTGGCTCTCGCCCAGCGGGGAATCAGCTGGCAATTTAGTGTGCCGGCCTGTCCTCACTGGGGAGGAATTTTTGAAGCTGCGGTGAAGTCTGCTAAAACTCATCTCCGCCGTGTCATCGGGGAGACCGTGTTAACTTGGGAAGAGTTAGTCACGGTACTATGCCGCGTGGAGGCAGTGCTTAATTCCCGTCCTCTCTGTCCAATCTCGCCTGACCCTAACGATCTAGAAGTCTTGACGCCGGGTCACTTCTTGATCGGTCAGCCCTTAACCGCGTTGCCGGAGTATCCCTGGAAGGATGAGCGGCCCGGACGCCTGTCCCGTTTTCAGTTATTGCAGCAAATAAGTCAAGACTTCTGGAGGCGCTGGTCGGCCGAGTACTTGCATCTGTTGCAACAACGGGTAAAATGGACAGATAGGACGGAGGCCCCTCGGGAAGGGGACTTAGTATTATTATGTAGTATGTAGTATTAGTATGGCGGAGATTCTGGTTTCTGGTTCCAGACTTCAGCGCGCGGTGTCCTCTCTGGCACGCTTGCCTCTTTATTAGATATACGTATTTTTCATGGTTAAAATTTAATTTAATTTTATTACTATTTTCGGTAAAGTTTTTTTTGGTTTGATTTCCACTTTCGGGTCAAAGTGGGAATTTCGTTTTATTTGAGGTCCGGATACTGCTAAATACTAGTTATTAAGTACTAGTTGCTAAATACTGGTTTTCTAAAATTGACCTGGAGTTCAATTGGTCGGGGGTTTTGTTCCGTATAATCGGGCAACATTAAAATCATAGCGGATCTATGGTTTGACAGCGGCTGTCAAGTGACGTCTCGTTACGCCGGTATCGTTCGAGTGACTCGTTGTTTTTTCTAACTGGTGTTTTTTCGGGTTTAAAGCGTTAATATTGTGCGGGAATGCGTATTGACGGGAACATATCGCTACGGGATTAGTGCTGGACTATTTACTCGTGAAGGGGCTACTGGATTGGCCGTTTCCAGAACGCGATAGACCTCCGATAGACATCCGGAATGTCTATGCGTGGTCTGACAGTCAGGTCGTGCTTGCCTGGTTAAGAGCAGCCCCTCACACCTTGGAGACCTTTGTGGGAAATCGGGTTTCCCAAGTCCAAAACATTGGACTGGACATGGTTTGGAGACATGTCCCGGGTGAGTTGAACCCCGCTGACTGTGCTTCGCGCGGCTGTTCCGCGCCGGAGCTAGTTGATCACCCCTTATGGTGGGGTCCGGACTGGCTGCGGGAGCCAGAAGCTTCCTGGCCAGTTCTCGGCGCGGACTCGGAGCGAGCGGAACTGCCCGGAGTCCGCGTGCATGCGATTGTGGCGGAAGTGCCCCCAGACCCTGACTGGTTGACGGGTCGTTACAGCAAGCTGGATAAGTTGTTGGGGGTAACTAGCTGGATTAAACGCTTCATCCACAACTGTCGTCACCCTCGTCAGAGGAGGAGTGACCAGATCGCCACTGTGGAGGAGCGTCGGAGTTCCTTGCTGCACCTCATTCGGCTGGTGCAGGGTGAGAGGTTTCCGACGGAACTTGAGGCGCTGCGCTGCGGACGCGCTCGCTTGAAGGGTGCGGTCGCCAAGTTGAACCCTTTCACAGATGAGGATGGTCTTCTGCGCGTAGGAGGTCGGCTCCGGAAAGCCAACCTGCCGTACGGCAGCAGGCACCCCCTGTTGCTACCGAAAGGAGGTCCTCTGGTGGACCTGCTGATCACCGATCGGCATATCGGTAACGCGCACGCTGGATGTGGCGCGCTTCTCGCTGTGTTGCAGCGTGAATTCTGGATCTTGTCGGCTCGCAGGGCGGTCCGAAAGGTGCTGTTTAGATGTGTCCCTTGTTATAGGCTCAAGGCTTCTACCATGCAGCCCATGATGGGAGATCTTCCTCCGGATAGGATTTCTCCCTCGAGGCCGTTCGACGGGGTCGGAACGGACTTCGCTGGGCCCTTCTCGGTCAAGTCATCGACGTTGCGTAACGCCAAGGTCGTTAAAGCCTACCTGTGCGTCTTTGTGTGTTTGGCCACCAAAGCAGTCCACCTGGAGCTGGTCTCTGCGCTGTCTACGGAGGCCTTTGTCGCGGCGCTGGATCGCTTTGTAGCGCGAAGAGGAGTACCCTCTTTAATACGTTCGGACAATGGCACAAATTATCGAGGGGCGGCGAATTATTTACGCGAAGTTAATAATTTCTTAAATTCTGGTAATAATAGTTTAAGTCTGGCTCTCGCCCAGCGGGGAATCAGCTGGCAATTTAGTGTGCCGGCCTGTCCTCACTGGGGAGGAATTTTTGAAGCTGCGGTGAAGTCTGCTAAAACTCATCTCCGCCGTGTCATCGGGGAGACCGTGTTAACTTGGGAAGAGTTAGTCACGGTACTATGCCGCGTGGAGGCAGTGCTTAATTCCCGTCCTCTCTGTCCAATCTCGCCTGACCCTAACGATCTAGAAGTCTTGACGCCGGGTCACTTCTTGATCGGTCAGCCCTTAACCGCGTTGCCGGAGTATCCCTGGAAGGATGAGCGGCCCGGACGCCTGTCCCGTTTTCAGTTATTGCAGCAAATAAGTCAAGACTTCTGGAGGCGCTGGTCGGCCGAGTACTTGCATCTGTTGCAACAACGGGTAAAATGGACAGATAGGACGGAGGCCCCTCGGGAAGGGGACTTAGTATTATTATGTAGTATGTAGTATTAGTATGGCGGAGATTCTGGTTTCTGGTTCCAGACTTCAGCGCGCGGTGTCCTCTCTGGCACGCTTGCCTCTTTATTAGATATACGTATTTTTCATGGTTAAAATTTAATTTAATTTTATTACTATTTTCGGTAAAGTTTTTTTTGGTTTGATTTCCACTTTCGGGTCAAAGTGGGAATTTCGTTTTATTTGAGGTCCGGATACTGCTAAATACTAGTTATTAAGTACTAGTTGCTAAATACTGGTTTTCTAAAATTGACCTGGAGTTCAATTGGTCGGGGGTTTTGTTCCGTATAATCGGGCAACATTAAAATCATAGCGGATCTATGGTTTGACAGCGGCTGTCAAGTGACGTCTCGTTACGCCGGTATCGTTCGAGTGACTCGTTGTTTTTTCTAACTGGTGTTTTTTCGGGTTTAAAGCGTTAATATTGTGCGGGAATGCGTATTGACGGGAACATATCGCTACGGGATTAGTGCTGGACTATTTACTCGTGAAGGGGCTACTGGATTGGCCGTTTCCAGAACGCAGGATCGTTCTGGGAATTCTGGACCGGAGTTCGCCTGGAGATCGTCCGGTTTGGGTTCCACATTCCTTTTTTGTCCACTTCCCTTATTCCTTCGACCAAACTGGACTTTGGACGACGACGGGAACAATAGGTAAGTGGTTAACTTGGTTTGCAATTAGGAAGTAACGTTAAAATCGGTATTCGGCATTTATGAATGTTTGAAAGACTTGCTAATGGGCCCCAGGTCGGTATTTCTGGTATAATACTAAACATAATAAATGAGCAAATTTTGTAAATAAATATTTTATGGATAGGTACAATATAAAATCTGACTCTTGGAAATGGCTACGACAATTTTCGTAAAATTTGATTAGCAAAGAGTTTTGTGAGAGATAAATTAATCTAGTTAGGTAGTTTTCAATGTGAGGAAACATCGTTTTGTCCGTGTTGAAACTGAGCAATCCTTATTATTTACGTGGAACGATTGTTCGAAATAAATAATTATTCGTAGCGTGTATCTAATAAAAACTCTTGCTCCTCCGAAAGTCTAAAGTTTTAATGTGACAAAGACTTTGTTTCGTGAATGTTTTATCTTTGTTTCACGTGAGTTAATGACTAAGTAGATCGGGGAACACTCTTTGTTTACTTCATAAATAGAAACAAACAGAATTTTAACAGCTTATTCTTGAATTTGAAGATAAACAGTCATTTGTTTGAAAATTGTTTAGTTATTTGTTGAAAAAGATCTCTAATAACTTTTTATACTAAGTTACAGAGGACAATAAAGGAGTCCCGTACTAAGTCTAACCAGTTTATTTTTGTTATTAAAACGGAAAAAATGTTTTAGTATACTAAGTAAGTAATATTAAATTGAACGCCTATGTATGTTTCTTTCCAAACGTGTAGGTTTATTTGTATTTATACGAAAAAAGGGCTACAGAAATGTCGTACTAAGTCCAAGAGGTATTCTAATATTATTTTGATCAGTCGTAACTATGCAAGCTCTAGGTAGGCATGCTCCACCGTAGATCGCATTGTCGCTTAACATCAGGCGAGCTGGTGGTCAAGTGCAAACCTATTATATTTAAAAAAAACTCACTATGTATCATGAAACAAATCAGTAACGATATTGGTCAATGGTTACTATCCTTGGTGTCTTCAAATCGAGAGTGAATCGGTTTTTTCTAGGTAAGCACGCTCCATCGTAGACCGCATCGTCGCTTAATACTCGTATCAAGAGATACATGGTGGTCAACTACATGAATGAAAAAAGTTATTTTATAATCGAGCCCTTACACGGAACCCTTGTGCTTAGTTCAGGGTTGGTAAACAATAAAATTATCACTGTTTGCACTTTATAAACTAAATCTTGTTCCAAAATATAACATATTCAAATAGCGTATACTTGTTTCTTAAGTTTAAAACATTTTGTAAAACTTGACCAAACACTTTCATAAAAAAAACTATTAAAATCGCAATCGGGTAAAACACATACAAAAAAAATATTGGCTGTCATAGGAACTGCCGATAGAAGTGAAAACTTATTACTCACAATTTTATAGCTTACTTTGGAAACGACACGGGTGTAACCGGAGGGTGTGGCCTGATCATCATGGCATGACCATCTAAAAATGCACCAGCATTTCCCATTGGCTGACGCATTTCTAGATGGCCATGTCACGATGGGCAGGCCACGCCCTTTAAGCATTTCCCATTGGATGACGCATTTAGATAGCCAATGGCTATGGTCCCGAGTTTACCCGAAGATTTCTTATCATATCCGAGCGTGACGGTAGAATTCATTTCTCAGCCCACGAAAAATCTGTCTAGGCGCACCAAAATAAGTTTTCAAAATATGGTATTCGAATCGATATTAACCTCCTTAGTTTAAAAGAACGTCTAGGCTGTGGAATGCGTTATCTAAGTGTACTTTACACGAAGGTTCCTTCTGTGTAAGCACACTCCATCGTAGACTGCATCGTTGTTTAACGTCCAACGAGATGGCGGCTAGGTGCAACCCTAAAATAAAAAAAAAGTAAAATAAAGCTACAAAAACAAAACATTCTCACTAACAAAATGTTTGTTATCTAAAAAGACACAAATGAAAACGAGTGGAGTGAAGTACATACATTTAAGCATTAACTTATAATAAAATATATCATTCCTTATCGTCAGATGCTGAAACACGACTGTCGAAATTGCTAAAAGGGGAGCCCTTCTAATGTAATATGTATGAACGTTTCACCTCTAATATTAGGTGTAATATACCGTGAACATCACTTCTCAACGAATGTTTTTTTGAAAACAAGTTTTTTTACTTCGAAAACCCAAGAAATAAACAGTAATTTATCATTAACTACCAAAATCGACATTGATGGAATAAGGTTGATCTAATTGTACCCATGTCTTTTAGTTAAAAACTGTTGTTAAAATATTTTCCAAATCCATGTGAAATTATAAATGTTTAAGTTTGTTATTATATACTAGCAGCGCCCCGCGGTGCTACCCGCAAAGTTCCCGTTCCCTTTGTTCCCGTTGTTTTACCGGGATTAAAAGTAGCTTATGTGTTCTTCCAGACTATAATCTATCTGTGTTCCAAATTTCAGCCCGATCCGTTCATACGTTAGGACGTGATTGAGCAACAAACAAAAACATCCAAACATTGACATTTATAATATTAGTAGGATAATCAGATAGATAGTGAAACAAAACATGGGTCACTTTATCATAAATATTTTTATGTTTGATATTTTATCAAAGAGAAACAAAAACACACATAGATTATAGAGAGAAAGAACACATAACATACTTTTTATCAGAGAAAAATAATAGGAACGTCAACTACACGAGTGGAACCGTGGGATGGTACCAGGAGGACATAAAAGCAGTAATAATAATGTGGTGCATAATATCAAACCAGACATGTATGAGATTACGCAAAGAGGAAGGATGCTGACGACTCACAATTAGTGAGGCTCGAGTGGCCGCAAGACATTGCAAACAAGCTGTTTTGCGATAGAAAATAAAAAACTCGTTTTAAATTTTCAGAAAACCCTGCAATGAATCCTACTGATCTTCTTAATTTATATACATATCCAGTCTTTCAAATTGGATCTAACTACACACGGTGTTTTTTGACGTGATAACGTCTTATCTATATATATAAAACTCAAAGGTGACTGACTTAGTGATCTATCAACGCACAGCTCAAACCACTAGAGGGATCGAGCTGAAATTTGGCATGCAGGTAGATGTTATGACGTAGGCACCCGCTAAGAAAGGATTTTGATAAATTCGTACCCCAAGAGGGTTAAATAGGGGATGAACGATTGTATGAAACTTTTTATTCCTTTGAGATATTTGCATGAAATTTCGTACACAATAAGTTCAAGTAAAATCATGAAGGACGTATGAAAGCGTTTTTCAAATTTCAGTCTCCAAGGGGGTGAATTAAATTTTTTATATCTCTTGGACATATTTGCACGAAACTTCGTAAACATTTAGGAAACCCGTTCAATTACCCCACCGGTCACATTCGGTAACTTAAAAACTCAAAAACTACGATCGATTTTACTTCTTCTATCTATATATATAAAACTCAAAGGTGACTGACTTAGTGATCTATCAACGCACAGCTCAAACCACTAGAGGGATCGAGCTGAAATTTGGCATGCAGGTAGATGTTATGACGTAGGCACCCGCTAAGAAAGGATTTTGATAAATTCGTACCCCAAGAGGGTTAAATAGGGGATGAACGATTGTATGAAACTTTTTATTCCTTTGAGATATTTGCATGAAATTTCGTACACAATAAGTTCAAGTAAAATCATGAAGGACGTATGAAAGCGTTTTTCAAATTTCAGTCTCCAAGGGGGTGAATTAAGGGATGAAAGTTTGTGTGAATTTTTTATATCTCTTGGACATATTTGCACGAAACTTCGTAAACATTTAGGAAACCCGTTCAATTACCCCACCGGTCACATTCGGTAACTTAAAAACTCAAAAACTACGATCGATTTACTTCTTCTATCTATAATATATATAAAACTCAAAGGTGACTGACTTAGTGATCTATCAACGCACAGCTCTAACCACTAGAGGGATCGAGCTGAAATTTGGCATGCAGGTAGATGTTATGACGTAGGCACCCGCTAAGAAAGGATTTTGATAAATTCGTACCCCAAGAGGGTTAAATAGGGGATGAACGATTGTATGAAACTTTTTATTCCTTTGAGATATTTGCATGAAATTTCGTACACAATAAGTTCAAGTAAAATCATGAAGGACGTATGAAAGCGTTTTTCAAATTTCAGTCTCCAAGGGGGTGAATTAAGGGATGAAAGTTTGTGTGAATTTTTTATATCTCTTGGACATATTTGCATGAAACTTCGTAAACATTTAGGAAACCCGTTCAATTACCCCACCGGTCACATTCGGTAACTTAAAAACTCAAAAACTACGATCGATTTACTTCTTCTATCTATATATATAAAACTCAAAGGTGACTGACTTAGTGATCTATCAACGCACAGCTCAAACCACTAGAGGGATCGAGCTGAAATTTGGCATGCAGGTAGATGTTATGACGTAGGAACCCGCTAAGAAAGAATTTTGATAAATTCGTACCCCAAGAGGGTTAAATAGGGGATGAACGATTGTATGAAACTTTTTATTCCTTTGAGATATTTGCATGAAATTTACATCTTGAAAACTTGAAACTCGACTTAGTTAATAATTACGCTTAACGCGAGCGAAGCCGCGGGCAAAAGCTAGTAATTCTATAAAGTCGGCTGCACGCCCGCAAAACATGACGTCATGTAACGTTATCGCCATAGATTAGATAATATTTACCGCCGTTACCTCGCCTTATTACTTTTCGCACCATCTAGTAAGTGAAATGTGTATTACGTTCAAGGAGTCTGTCCATGTTTTAGAAAAGCGACGATATGAAGTTAAGAACTTGTGCTAGTACAATGATGTACCCAGAGATGGCGTTTTGAACAGCTTTTCAAAAAGCTTCAGAATGTTTTACCTAGATGGCGCTTAACACAAATACTAGACGTTGTCACGTTCAACTATCGTCAGTAAACCGACTTTACAGACAACCATTTTATTTTTACATTTAAATGTTTACGAACTTGCATAGAAGTGAGAAGTTAAATAGAGCTGAGGGCTAGAGGTACTGGTTTACTGTCTAGAAACAGACCACCGGCACCGGCACCGCTGCATATCGTGTGCGACTTTGATTGATAATATAAATTACGCGTCACGTTATTTGGCCGCGATGGACTTCTAAACTACTTGATGTTTACACATGATGTAACACGCTTCCCAAAATAATTATATCTGCCCCAAGTTTCGGCAGCTTCAAAAACAAATTAAAGTACTGGCTTATCGATCAAACTTTTTATAGCTACACCGAATTTTTAGAGAGTGATGGCAAAGTCCTATAAAAATGTGTACAAACATTTGACATGGAACATATTATACTCGTATAATGCTGGACAGTTTTCTGTACAACAATTATTATAATACAGTAAAGTAGTAATTTCAAACTTTGAAAATGTATACAATTTGTATGCTCTTTCTTTTGTTTTTATTATTTTATCAATTGACGTGTAAATTGTACATTTATGAATACAGAACTTTGACTTTAATTAGACCGATATAATCAAATTCTTACACCGTGTCTTGTTTAATCCAACTTGAAAGTTAAGATAGTTTTTATTTCAATATATGTATAGTCTTTATGTGACAATATCTGAGCTGGAACGTGCCGCTAGTATTATAAATGCAAATGTTTGTGATGATGGATTGGTGTTTATTGCTCGTTCACACAAAAACTACTAACGGAATATGTAGATAAAAGTCTGAAATCCTTGATCTTCCCTACCGGCGCGGCAGCCAAAACCTTACCGTAGGTCTTACTGTCAGAGGAGGTGGTTTTGTTGTAATAAGTACGGTAAATACTCGTATGTGGAAAGATTTCTAGTTTGCTCTATATATAAGTAGAGGGCTCTTTGCAGAGTCTTTCTGGGGAAATACCACACCTTTGCTATTTATTCCGCCATCAAACAGTAGAGTGCAAACATTACGGTGTTTCGGTTTGAAGAAATATTGATTTCTAGATAAATTACTGAGCTAAGATTTAAAACACCATATCTCCGAGTGGCGACCGCAGTGCGGTGCTAGGTAAAGATTTTGGACTCTTCGCCTGCGTGTTGCTTACCATCAGGCACATGTCCTGATCGTCTTGTCACTCTATAGCTCTATACTATAATATATATGTGTGTGTGTGTAAGTTAGTAACATTAAGCTTGATAGGCCTCGGATAGATCATCTGATAAAATAAAAACAATTTTTTTTGCTGTGTTATTCTCTAGAAACATCGACATTAAAACCGGAACACAGTTTAGTTTGCATATTATCACTTGCCGGTAGACTTTCGTGCAAAGGAGTGGTACTATTTTGAACTATTGTAGGTATACAATTGATAGCCATCTCGCCTGATGTTAAGCGACGATGCGGTTTACGATAAAGCTAAAAGAAACCGATTGACTCTCAATTTGAGGACGCCAAGATTTAACAACAGATATCTGCAACTGTTTGCCTCGACGATGGATCTGGACTGGCCAAGCATGCAACACTGGACGAAGCTGCATGTTGAGTATTTCGGATCCATGCCTCAATTTAGACTCAGATAATTTTAAATTTTTATTATTTAATTTCGTTCTCTATTTATACTTTTTATTAATTTGAAAAGTTTCACATAGTTAAGTGACTTTGCTGTAGATAATTGTATTTATATGAACTGGTTCTGAAATAAATGATTCATTATTGGTTAATACCATCGGGAAGAACTAACTCAGTTAACGGATTCTACAGGTTAAACGTTCTTACCACGAAGGTAAAATTAAACCTCTTCCCCAAGCAAATAATTAAATACCACCTATAAAGATTTAAAGCACGTTTTGAAATAACTTTTAACCGTTACAAGCATAATAACGTTCTACACGCCCGTTTACCGCCCACAACGTTATAACGACATAATTAGGTATGATGCGTTAATTTATACGCGTTGAGAAATTCACTTGATTTTCATATTTCAGTACTTCTTAGCTTATTACTGCGTCGTTAAATATGCATGGTAACCGTATAATGCTGTACTTAATTTACGAGGAAGCTATCTCGCTTGCAAATGGAAGGATGAATTGGGAGAGACTACTTCTGTGGGAATAGATAACATGTTTTGATGTGTGCCTTTATATTACTTTATATATATTTACGACAAAGGAAGTTAACACATTTTTTTGTTAATTTTGAATCTTTAATGTAATTTTATTGATCTTAAATTAGGTTTACTAACAATTTTATTATTACCAACAAATATTACAAATCTATTTCTTAATAATTAAAAATGTATATGAAGGAGATAACTTTTATGGATAAGATCACTTTTTGTACGTACGTTTCGTGTACGTTTTTTGTGTGTTTGGTGTTGTTAATTTTATTGTCTAGTGCAATAAGTATTCCTGAAACATCTTGAAAGAAGTTATTTGAAATTGTTTTTATAAACGCATATAAAATTAATTAAATGTTTTTGGTATGGTCATGATTCGACTCTTTTTTTATAGAACGCCGTTTAGTCTTAAAGAAAATAAACCTTGTAAAAGAAGCCAAGTTTTTTTTGTTAAAATCAAAGTAAAATTCGGTGTACAACTTAATCAATATTTTTATCCCTTGTATAAACAAGTAACAACAAAACGTCGTAATTACCAAATTACCACGATTCTCAAAATAAACTTTTTGCATTCACAATTAGGGTAGCAATTCCCCTACGTTATGCAATAACCCGGCACAAACGCACAGTTAGTATTATTCAATCTCTACTAGGCGGTAACTTATCCACTAAGTGCGTCATAACACGAGCCATTGCGGAGGCGAGGCACCGGAGCTTTCCCATGTACTGTTCTAATACTCACCATATATTATATCAATCTACCGGAAACGGTTTCCTTATGAAGGGAAATTAGTGTACAATGTAAATTTATTAAGACGATTTCATTTTTTTTTTCCTGAAAACCCCAAAAACCGACTCTAATTTAAAATTAAATTCACTAGACCAAATTTCATAAGAAACAATAACTTAGTCGTACATAAGTAAATTTTAGTTTTTTAATCACATTTTCAAAATCCGTGCTTCAAATACAATGTATACGGGACTATTTCTTAACTATTATCTACTAATCATAAAAATAACCATCAAAATCGATTCACAATTGGCGGAGCTATTGCGTAACATACAATCAAATAAAGTAGCCAAGTGCGAGTTGAACTCGCCCATGAAAGGTTCCGTTCCAGCAAGTAACATAATATACATAGTACACATAGTTCTTGTAGTTCGTTGTAACTTTGATCGAAGTTTTAATAATAGTGTATTCATGACGTACTAAAAAAAAACTACTCATCAGATCGAGTTCAAACTAATTTTCGTTGGTAGTTTTTATGGTAATGTACATCATATATATTTTTTAGTTTTTTCATTCTCTTACTTTAGAAGTTAGAGGGGGGGGACACACATTTTACCACTTTGGAAGCGTCTCTCGCGCAAGTTATTCAGTGTAGACAAAAATTATATTAAAAACCTCAACATCATTTTTTAAGACCTATCGATAGACATCACACACGTGTAGGGTTGATGAAAAAAAAAATGTTGAGCTTCAGTTCTCAGTATGGGGGGCACCCCTAACTTTTGTTTTTTTAAAAAACTTTTGTAAAAATCTTAATGCGGTTCACAGAATACATCTACTTACCAAGTTTCAACAGTGTAGTTCTCATAGTTTCGGCAAAAAGTGGCTGTGACATACGGACGGACAGACAGACATGACGAATCTATAAGGGTTCCGTTTTTACGTTTTACGGAACCCTAAAAAACATTCAACCGAATTGATAATCAAAATCAAAAAGTTTTATTTCAGTAACAATACCTATACAAAAGTAACTTATAATATATAACCAGAAATTCTCTTTAAGCAAAAAAGCCTGTTTTAAGAATTCCTGCTCTTCTACATCTGATAATACAATGTAAAATCATCTTGCGGGTGTGAGAAAGTGAGTGTGTGCGTGCACGAGGGTGTAAGGGTGTGTGTGTGTGTGTGTGTGTGAGAGGGAGTGTGTGTGAGAGAGTGTGTATGTGAAAGGGTGAGTGTGAGTGTGTGAGGGTGTATAAGGGTGTGTGTGTGACTATGTTGTTATTGATAACCTCCTTTTCTTTTGAAACTGGTTAACAATGAAATTAAATTCTACTAATATTATACATTTCAAAGTTGGCAAATACTTTGACATTTGGAACACAATAATATTATACGAGTAGTCTCCAATAACATATACGATATTTTTTAACGTAGGATAACAACGAGCGTTAAACAACACAGCGTTATTAGTACAAGAATGTATCGCAAGTACCTACGAGTATATATTTATATTATTATACGAATAATACCTATTTATTTGTTTAGACTATAGAAAATATAAAAAATAGGAACCATGTTTTTACACATTTTCTGTTCGTTTACGAAGACACCTAATTCTTAGATAAAAAAGCAACAATATTAAAAGCCGTAGGAAACGGGAACAACATTGGATTAGCATTTATCTTGCCACTGTAGTTAGTTAATCCGTGATAGCAGCCACAAGACAAATTGGGTTCCGTTCATGCGACGGGAATAAATTTCGGAGATATGAGAAAATGAGAAAATTCGCATCTTTTCTTAACAAAGTGTCCGGAAATTTGGTGAGCTTCTTTAAAACGACGCCTTGGGGCAGTTGAATAATGAGAGTAGGGATGGATGGACGCCATATTGTGTTACACACTACCCTCCGTTTTCCAAATATTGATGCAGTATAATAATTTATTTTCCCGAATAAAAACAAGAACCGGCTTCAGTTAAAAGCTAAATTCAGATACTCGGATAAATTTCATTAGAAACTATCAGTAAGTCATCCGCATACATGTAAGAGAATTTTAGTTTTATGTCGAAATTTCAAAATCCACACCACCGATTTCAATAACATTTATATGGGAATCTGAAATATTTTCTACCAAAAAAAATTCAATATTATCAACTGGCCTCGTGGCTTGGTGGGTAGTACTCTGCCTGCGAAGCCGAGGGTCGTGGGTTCGATTCCCACCCAGTGCAAAAAATTGTGTGATGAATTCAAATGTTTGCACTGTGTCTGGGTCTATGTATAATAAGTATGTATTTAAAACTATATAAGTATTATACCAACTATCTGGCCGCCATCTTACAAGCTTTGCTTAGTTTAGGGTCATATGGTGTTGTGTGTAAATTGTCCACCAATATTTCAAAAACCGTTCCACCGATTTCGATATAATTTAGGTCCTATTGAAGTTGGATATCCGAAATGCTTTCAATAGCGTAGACAGGGTACCATTGCTTTCGGAGGTCAAAGATCTCACTCCCTCTATCTTCCCTTTCCTGTACCAATGCTACTCAGCCCCGAGCAACCTTGCCTTTAATGGAGAGTATATCCTGTCCCAAACAGGAGCTCAGCAGGGCGATCCCTTGGGGTCACTCATATTTAGTTTGGCAATCCACAAGGCAATAAAGTCTCTGGAGTCACCCTTGAACATCTGGTACTTGGATGACGGGACTTTGGGCGGTGAACCGGATATGGTGAAAAGAGACGTGGGGTTGCTTTTTCCTGCATTGCGTGCACTGGGTTTGGAAGTTAACACATCTAAGTGTGAATTTTACCCGTGCTCCGCGGTAGCTGCAGAATCAAGCACTGAATTTGCGTCTCTCATACCCGGTCTCCGGATAATGGACCGAAGATCCTTGCAATTGTTGGGTGCTCCAATTTTCGCGGACGGTACCGGAGACGCCATTGTGTCTAAAACTCAGTCACTGGCATCGCTCGCGAGTCATTTTCAGCATCTTCCCGCACACGTTTCATTGCTTCTTTTGCGGGCTTGCTTCGCATTGCCCAAAATGACTTACATCATTCGGACAGCCCCGACGTGGAGTTTTAGTAATGAAGTGAAAATGTTTGACGACACTTTAAAAAGGATCGCGGAAGAAATGTTGAATGTCAACATGAGTGAGACGCAGTGGTGCCAGGCTAGTCTGCCAGTCCGTTTTGGCGGTTTGGGGCTGCGGCGGTTGCACGAAACTGGCCCCATCGCTTTCCTTGCTTCTTCGCATGGGGCTGCCGGATTGGTTGCCACTATGCTGCCGAGCTTCGGAGACGCAATGTGCGTACCTTTTCAAGAAGATGCTCTCACCGCGTGGTCCTCGTTGTATCCCGAGGGTGTTCTCCCTGAAAAGCCTGAGATACAGAGAAACTGGGATAACCTGTTAGGAGCACACATTCTGGCACAGTTACGAAGCGAAACATCGGGAGTCGGATTGGCTCGACTCAATGCTGCCTCTCAGCCGGAGTCCGGTGCTTGGTTGCATGCCCTACCTTCCCCACAATTAGGCACGCTCCTTGACGACGACTCTATTAGGGTAGCGACGGGTTTCCGGCTCGGCTGCGCTATATGCGAAACACATGTTTGCATTTGCGGTGCGATGGTGGACGCAACTGGACTGCATAGTCTCAGCTGTTCTCGCTGTGCAGGACGAAGACCGCGACACCACGCCTTAAACGATATTATCCGCAGAGCGCTCGTTTCAGCCGACATACCCTGTGTCCTCGAGCCTCCCGGCCTCTCCCGGTCGGACGGAAAACGACCGGACGGACTCACGTTAATCCCTTGGCAACGTGGTCGCTGCCTTGTTTGGGACGCCACGTGCGTAAGCACTTTTGCGTCTTGCCATCTCCCTGCAACTCAGCGAGTTGCAGGTGCGGGTGCAGAAGCGGCCGCTAGAGGTAAACACCTGAAGTATTCCGCATTGGAGTCTGCATATGAGTTTGTTCCGTTCGCGGTGGAAACGGCGGGCCCATGGGGTGCGGAGGCCAAGGATTTTGTGTATGCGTTGGGTCGACTCCTGAGAGATAAGGGGTGTGATCCCCGGTCCGGTCGTTTTCTGGTTCAGAATGTCTCCCTGGCGATCCAGCGTGGGAACGCCGCAAGTTTAAGAGTGCGCCTAAACCCAGGAAAAAAACAGATTTCACCCGCGCGACGCGTTTCTTAATGTGATGTCCATAAAGTCGAGAATAGCATGACACAGTTTGGAGGAAAAATCAATATTTAATTAGGAGTCCATTTTTGACCAAGTTTTATTTAATTACTCAATAACTAAACATAAATTTAAAAAAGTGTTCGGTTACTTTACTAGAACGTACAAATAGGAATTTTATTACCAAAAAATAATGTGGGGTCATCGCTGATAATTTCGAGTACTCGAATTAAAACGGGTTTTTTCAGTGTCAATTTTATTTTTTTATTGTAAAAAACTCGGATCTATTTTTAAAATTCTATTCGGTTATTGTGCTTCTTCTTGATTGTACCCACACGTCAATATTTTTTTTGTCCTAGTTTTTAGTTTCTTAACTTCAGTGAGCGGCGTCGAAAATGTCCTTTTTTCGTTTTCTGGCTTTAGGCGCCCCCTTAATGGGTACTTTTGGGCGGGGATCTGACGATCGCGGGACTGTTTAAATTTTTTTTTTTTGACTTGTATAATTAGAATAATAACATTAACTGAAATATATAACTATAAATATAAAAAAAAAAATTTAGGTATATGGGACTCTGAAGTATTTTTTACCAAAAAAAAAAATCAACACCACTGTTTTCTTGATGTTACCTTTTCTGACCATATTACATTGTGTTATAATAAAGAGTGACTGAATCAGCATCATAATATATTATGTACCTGATGGTAATCAAAATACCTGCACATTACAGAACAGAGCAACGTAACTATTTTGGTATAAAAAAACAAATTACTGCCCAGAATTGCATCGCGCTCGTCAGCCAGATACTGATTTAAGAGGATTTATGTGTTTGTTCTGTGATTTTTCCTGTGATAATATCAGATTCACAAGAAACAGTATGTGATCAAGCTCCCCGCTGAGTCAATTGGTCTACATTTAAACTTGTTGGAGTTGTGACTTATGGTTTCTTCCTCGTACATAAATATTTGGTTTTACAGGGAAATAGTAGTGTTTAGTTTATTAAAGACAAAATTGCAGTCGTACAATAGACTGTTAAAGATAACTAAAAATAGTACTTTTAAAATGAATACTTGTTATGGATGGTATGAAAAAGCCTAAACATACCTACCAGTAATTCTTTACAATTATGAATTAACAAACTTTTCTTACACTAGCTGTCATATGGCTTTACTAGTTGATGAGAATTGATTTATTTATTGACTGGCCTTGTGGCTAAGTGGTTAGTAGCTCTGCCTGCGAAGCCGAGGGCCGTGGGTTCGATCCCCACCCAGTGCAAATATTTGTGTGATGAATTCAAATGTTTGCACTGATTTGATATAATAAGTATGTATTTAAAAAAAAAACTATATAATTATTATATCAGCTATCTGGCCGCCATCACACAAGCTATGCTTAGTTTGGGGTCAGATGGTGTTGTGTGTGAATTGTCCACCAATATTATTTATAAGATGCGAAATCATTTTTTAGAATTCAATGAGTAGCCAATACTTAACTAAATATAATACGTACAACAAGAACTTCTGAACTACGTAATGCTAACGTCTATATCCATTATATCCATAAGCATTGCTATGTACACATTAAGATATATGATGAATAGTAAATAATACGAATAGTTTTAAAGCTTAATAAATGTATGGATTTAACATGAAATGTTATTTAGATAGTTTTATTACATTGAGATTGAGTGAGATTATTTCAAATAGTATATTTAGATAACAATAGGATAATATCATTTAGTTCTGCTATCGGTGGAAATTTGTTTTTTGGAAACATAACTTGGTCCCTTTTCTTAATTCTGTACATTAATATTGTACCTATGCCACGCGATAGCTCTACCAATAGGGTACCGGACTGGGTTAAAAATACACCATCCTAATTAGTCCGTCAGCTAGATCATGGAAAAATATTGGACACGTATTTTTTGATTTTTCATAACATTAAAAATCGTCAAAGATATAGACCATCAAACTTCGAGAGTGGGGGGTCGCGACGTCACTCGAGAGTAAAAATCGTACTCACAAGTGACGTCACACGAAACTTCAAAGCGCTGTATCTTCGTAATTTTTTGTTTGTGAAACAAAAGAAAAAATATGTGTACAATATTTTTTGGCAATCTAACTAACGGCGGCTACTTAGTTTTTTTGAGGATTGTACCCTATTGTGACGATGCATCTTTTTTTTTTGGTACGTTGTACTTTAGAATTAGTCTATACTAATATTATAAAGAGGAAATATTTGTTTGTTTGTTTGTAATGAATAGGCTCCGAAACTACTGGACCGATTTCAAAAATTCTTTCACCTTTGGAAAGCTACATTATTCCCGAGTAACATAGGCTACGGCAGATGGCGCTGCAGTTGATATCTAGGTTATTATTCGAGCGAAGCCGGAGCGGGCCGCTAGTCTCATATAAATTTTATCAAAATCTATGTACGGGATTGTTGAAATATCAACAAAAATGCGAAATTTGTTTAGTCGATTTGACTCTACGACGTAATTGTACTAACTATCTATTTCATCAGAACACAGTAAGTTTTGTTTATTTTACAACAAATTAGAAATTTTGTAGATGTGTTGAGTTTAATTTTAAATTTAAGTCAGTTTTTGTTTTTTCGTAGCAATTATTTCTCTTTTATAAGAAAAGTTAATTATTTCATAGCAAAAAGAAACAAATCTTTATAAAGGTTCTTAAAATACATAAGTATTTTTACCTTTTCAAGAAGAAAAACCCAAATTCACGGGTTGATGGTCGCCGTCATAAGCGCAGAAGGGCGGAAGTGCGGAGGCCATTCAGACAAACATCTGCAGCTGTACTTCCGGTCTGTGGACGTACTTATTTACGTATTCCCCTGACGAAATTCTTCTTCCGGATATACTAATATTAGCTTTCAGATTTTTACACACCGCCTTGAAACATATTTTTATATTTTTTGGGATTAAAATCTGATTTTGTATTTCGTTCTTTATGTGGATTTTTCTCGATAGTTACAATCGTAACGTCTTCATGTCGCGAGCGATATAGTTTTTTCTTGATAAATCATGGAGTGCCACGGTAGATCGTATTGTCACTAAGCATAAGGCGAGTTTATTTCCACCTAATAACACCTAAATATTTGGTTGAATAAAATATGGTTTATACTCGTTTTATAAACTACATACCTAACCGTTTTTCGCTACAAATTAAGTCTTAAAATCCATAACCTAGTGTTTAATCCGTTGAGCCACAACCAGAAAATTAATTTGCCATTATTTTATTGAGGTCCGCCTTCGTCTTTACTTGGTTCTTTTATGACCACAGTATCCCAGAATCCTCGCATAGAAACAGTATGGACGCAAAAAATTCTTACGTAATAAAAATATCTGCAAACTAAATTCTGTGGAAAAAAAAACTTTGTTTATTTTTTTAATGTGCCTTCAGCAATGATTAATGTGACCTTCCGTACATTACCAAGTGTAATATTATTAATTGTATTATCGGGTTTACAATTGTCTCGGTGGAAAGGTTCTGTTGCCCTGGGCTGGTCATTCACGGTTAAGCAAAAGAAACCGAGGTGTGGCAGACGGCCATGTGTGTTGCATGGTATGTGTGCACTGTGCACAGTGTGTGCATGTCGCAACTGAAGTGGGGCGCAATGTTCATGGCATCATGGCTGTGGGATTAAGGCCACGATGGGAGAAGACTGCCGAACGTTTTACGATGCATAGCTCTCCCTGCCCGTCACGGAGTTGGCAAGAATGTCTTCTTGATTGATAATTATATAATTGAAGAACAAAAACACAATTGGGAATTACGCCTTTTTAAATTTAATCCCTTCTCCACACCTCTTTAATTTCTGAAATCAGTCAATAAATAAAAGAAAACAAACGCAGAATGTGTTATAATAGTTTTTTTGCCCTTACTGCTAATAGTGACGGGTACTTATATAGCCGTACCATTTCTTAAAGAATCGTAAAATGCAGCCATTACAGGCAGTGCAGCATTTTATGGATCCAAAGCAAAGCGAAAACGGTGTTACGTAGAATGCTTTATTGTTCTGAAACGACAGTATTTTTCTCAAACTGTCAGTGAATCTGTCTTTTTTTGTCGGGAATACAATATTACACAGTTTTTCGTTGGGTCCTAGTTATGTTCTACTAAACCTTTGGGTAACACAAGTCTAAGGTTCAACAAAAAATAAATTTTGGTGGGCATTTCATACACAATACTCTCTAACACTACCTTTTATGTGGTGGTATTTCTTTGCAGAGTCCATCTGATTTACCACACCTTTGCCAGTTATTTTGTCGCCAAGGAGTAGTGGGCAAACATTACTGTATTCCGCTTAGAAGGGCAATGTTTCCAGTGAAATTACTGGGCTCTAAGAGATGAAACACCTCATACATTTCTGCGTGTGACGAGCGTGTTTCAATAGCTGCGTGTCACTGTACTGTTGCAGGCAAACATGTTACTTACTATCTGGAACATGTCTTGCTCGTCATGTCACTCTATACAATAAAAATAAAAGCCTATTGATAAGCAACGATACAGTCAACGATGGAGCGTTCTCTAAAGAAAACCGATTCACTCTCGATTTGAAGACATCAAGATAGTAACCATCGAGAAAAACCCATAAAGGCAACGCATTCCACAGCCTAGATGTTCTTATCACAAATTTAGAGTCAAATGATAGATGTTTGTTAATGTCCCGAAAAAAAAATGCTAGCGGCAACAAGACAGACAGTTGTTTCGATGATTTTATTATTTTTCTTTTTTTTTTTTTTTTTTTTTAACTTTTATAGGTTCACACTTGACCGCCATCTCGCCTGATGTTAAGCGACGATGCGGTCTACGATGGAGCGTGTTTACCTAGAAAAAAACCGATTCACTCTCGATTTGAAGACACAAAGATTGTAACTATCGGGGAAAACCCACTCAGGCAACGTATTCCATAGCCTAGACGTTCTTATCACAAAAGTAGAGTCGAATCTCTTCGTTCGTGTCTTTGGAACATCAACCATGAAACGGTGTCGCTTTTTCGAGCTACGAGCATTCCGATAGAAAAAAGGACAAGGTGGTATCAGATCATGCAGATCAGCCGCACACTCTCCGAAGTGTATCCGATAAAAAACCGACAGGCTAGCAATTTTTCGGCGATGTTCAAGACTTTGGAGTCTTTTTCGCACAAGAGTGTCGTTGCCTATGAGCCTTTTGGCACGTCTCTCGATCGATTCCAGAGCTTCCAGCTGATACTTAGCCGATCCATCCCAAAGGTGCGAACAGTACTCCATACAGGAGCGAATCTGTGCTTGATATAATGTAAGCAACTGTTCAGACTTGAAGTACCTTCGCACTTTTGAGAGGACACCTAGTTTTTTGGCAGCTAGTTTAGCCTAGATGTCAAAGTAACGCCCAAAAGCTCAAGACGGTCAGAAACCGGCACGGATACACCTCTAAAAGTAGGAGTCAGTTCGAAAGGACTCCTTTTAGCGGAGAACAGACACGCCTGCGTCTTATTCTCGTTGAACTTGACCAGATTGGCATCGCCCCATTTGGACACCGCCTCAAGGGTCAAGCTCAAACGCTCGATCAGACTCTCTCTCAGTAACTGAGTTTGCTGCCCGCTGGCTCTCGCGCTAGATATGTAACTCTCTACAACGGTGCTATCATCTGCGTACCCAAAGATACCGGGCTTCAACAGATCGTTGATATGTAGCAGGAAGAGCGTCGCAGAGAGTACCGACCCTTGAGGGACTCCGCAATTAATAGCCATTTGATCCGACGAGCAGCCATCAATGACGACTCGTATGGATCGATCCCTCAAGAAGTCCGATATCCACGCAATGAACCCAGGAGACAAACCATAACTAGAAAGCTTGCTTACAAGGCCATCATGCCAAACCCTGTCGAAAGCCTTCGAGATATCCAGGGAGACTGCAAGTGCTTCCCCGTGTTTCTCAATAGCTTCACTCCAGATGTGAGTGACGTACGCTAGAATATCCCCGGTGGACCGGTTTCGGCGAAACCCGTATTGCTGGTCTCTGAGGAGGTCGTTCGATTCTAGGTACGTCAGGAGCCTGTGGTTTAAGACACGTTCCATAGTCTTGCAGAGTATGGACGTGACCGAGATGGGCCTGTAGTTGGCAGGGTCAGCACGACTACCCTTTTTGGGCACTGGTTGCACATTGGCAAGCTTCCAAGACTTCGGTACTAGCCCAGTTTGGAGAGAGAGTCTAAATAGGCGCGTCAGAATCGGTGACAACTCAGGCGCACAAGCCTTCAATATCAGAGCAGGAATACCATCTGGGCCACTGGCTTTGTTCACGTCCAGATTGCGTAGCACTTTGCGAACCTCCATTTGGCGAATACGTATCTCTGACATACAAGTCGAACAGCCAGGTGGAGTGGGAGGTGTCGCGCTACCAGCATTTAGACGCGAAGATTCCGCAAACTGAGATGCAAACAAGTTTGCTTTCTCCGTTGCAGTGTGAGCCAGTGTCCCATCAGGTTTTAGCATTGGAGGCAGTGAGGGGCGGCAGAAGTTCGATTCGACCGATTTAGCTAGGGACCAAAACGCTTTGCTGCCCGCAGGGTACGAAGCTAGTTTGTTCCCTATTCGACTAATGTGGTCAAAACGAGCCCTCTGAAGAACCTTTTTGCTTGCCTTAGCAGCCTTGTTGAACGCTTTCTTCTTCTGATGTATGTCCCTTGCCTTACGCTGTCGAGCATCAACCCAGGCTAGGTATGTCTCATGCTTAAGTGCTTCAGCACTTTTGCATTGAGAACCAAACCAAGGGCGAGCTTTGCTGGATAATGGGACGTCGGAATATGGAATAAAATATTCCATAGCCGTTCGTATTACATTAGTCACAGCATCTGCGCAGACTGAGGGATCACCAGAAGCGAAGCACAATGACTGCCATGGGTAAGACGCAAAGAAAGAGCGCATCTCGTCCCAATCTGCTGACTTGTATCGCCACATCCGCCGGTTGCCTCTAGGGCTGGGATCAGGCGGATGGTAGACAGATACAGATTTCACCAGACAGTGGTCGGAGCTGCCTAACGGCGAAGATACCGCCACGGAATAACGGTCTGGATCAGTTGTCAGCAGAAGGTCTAAGCAATAAGGTGTATGCGACTCAACGTCAGGTACTCTTGTGGCCTCTTGGACCAGCTGGGTTAGGTCTAACGATAAAGCAAGCTTTCTCGTTTCCTGCCCAGCGTGGTCAGTGTCCCGGTATGGGTACAGCCATTCCTTATGATGGCCGTTGAAATCCCCCAGTAACACTAATTGAGCCGAAGGGTACTTCTGTTGAGCCGCGTCCGCCGCCTCACTTAAATAATCCGTGAGCCTAGTCGTCTCCAGATCTCCGCTGTGCGACCGATACACACAGGCGTAGATAATTTTGTCTATGCCTGTGTCTATTAGTGCCCAAAGGACAGAAAATCTAGTGTCCTCAAGGTTACGGAGACGCCGACAGCAGATGTCGTCACGGGCGTACAGGCACACTCCAGCACGAGGCCGGAATTTGTGCTCCAGGGTATAGCCTGGATACGTTAGGTACGCCACGTCCGACGGACAACCTATCTGCGTCTCCGTTAGAAACAAGAGTGTCGGCTGCTCAGTCTCGAGGTGATGGTGGACTGCAGTGAGATTTGAGTGCAGACCTCGAATGTTAGTGAGGTGCACTTTAACCGACAAGGCGTGCGGCCGCTTTTTAAACTTGTTTCTATAATGTATTTTTTTCATATTGGTTTTGAGAGGGGATCGGTGGGAAAACGGCAGTAGAACGAGGCCGCACACTACTGACCATTGGTCACAACACACAACACGAATACACCAGTGGGGAGCTAGTCTGGAGACTGCGGGGACGCCCGAGCCCCCCCGGGGATGTCTATCTGGCCTTGTCATCCGGTCGCCAACCGGCAGGATAGCGCATCCCGGGATTTTTCGCTAGATGGCGGGGCAGCCTTTCATGAGTGGCTAGCTCACTACTTGGGCCCCCAACTATCTGCGGTCGGTCGCGGCAGCCGTGCCTCGGATCCCGCTACCCTCCATGACTAGCTTCCCGATGTACAGTATTGGTGTGTGACAGACCGGACTTGCAGTTATGCAGCAGCTGTTCTGACCCGTTTTCCCTTAATGGTGTCACTAGACAACACGACGGAACACGGCTAGGCCGCTTGGCGTCGTGACTTAGTCTAGTGGGTGGTCACCAACCACGGCCGAAGCCTACCACCGGTAGTTTGTCACCCGATTAGCACCACCCAGGGACCACGTGTGGGGTTTCAATTTATAGGTGCTTCCCCACGGACGGAGGTGACTCAGTCCAAAAAAGTTTTCTGTATTGTATTTATCATCAAATGGTGTGTGTCGTAATAAATTATTAGCATTCCAGTAGTCCTCGCAATGCTCAGGTTTCTCACTCAGCTTAGATCAACGCTCAGCTTTAGTCTCATTTTATTTTGTTTTCCTCATTCAAAGTCCATTTGGAAAACGAAGTGCTTAATTCAGTATGCTGGTGCAAACGATTTTTGGGAACTAATTCTCTTTGTTTCAAAGGTTCTTTCGTAATGCAACTACAGAAAGTTAGCATTTTAATTGACCTATGGTAGTAGTCATAGTAATAATGTTCAAACATTACTGTGTTCCGGTTTGAAGGGCAATGATTCCAGATAAATTACAGGGCTTAGAGACATAATATCTTAGATCTCTGGCTGACGAGCGCAGAGTGCTAGGTAATGATTTGGACTATCATGTTCTAATAGCTGCGTGTTACTGTGCTGTTATGTGGGAGGCATGTTGCTTACCATCAGGCACATGAACTGCTCGTCTCGTCACTATATGCTATAAAATAAAAACTTATATTGATTAGATTAAACAATTAAAATAAGTATCTGCTTAACATATTTCAAACCGGACGAGGTTTTCGATTCGGTCGGTATTTTTAAAACCTTGTATTTAATATTTTATGTATTTGTTTTACATCGTACCATTTCGAAAAGGATATATCGACTTTATTGCCATGATTTTTATTTTTTGTTTTTCTCATCTGCTAGTTATATTATTGAAAACACTGCTTTTAGCTGTAGAACCGCCATTTGAGGCACTTATTTGATTATATTCATATCTGTAGTTATATTTTAGTGTATCACATGTAATGTATCTTTATCCATCCATCCATCGATTCATAATATTTTATAATACCTTTTAAGAATATTTAATCAATAAAAATTAAAAACGGCTACATCGAGCCTTTGCCTTCGTAGCTGAATGCGCTACAGCGTAGCAATCTTCAAAGTAACGTAGCAATTTGCTACGATCCAAAGGCGTAGCTCGCGTAGGCTTTGACGTAGCGTTCACACTACCTTTGCGAAGATTTCAGTGGAATTGCATTCGTTATTAAGTCTGTTTATTTTGTTTACACTAATCTTGGAAAGGTGTGTGTGTGTGTGTGTTAGAGCTTATACATGTTTGCGTGTAAACAGAAAAAAAGTAAACTTTTAAAACGAAAGACTAGGTAAAGTGAAGTCATTTTGGAGACAACCGTCAAATCTGGAGAAAAATGTACAAAAAAAACACTTAAAACCTGGTTTATTTTGCTATACAATACAAATCATATATGGGAATGAAAGTAACAAGTAACAAGAATATTAACAGTGAGTTTCTGTGACAATGAAATATAGAGGTATTAAATTTTCTTCATTATTCAGAAAAACATTCAAATAACAGAATACCGCACAAAGAACTTTTGTGTAAACACAATTTTTCACAACAAGAAGTAGTCCAGACGTACCGAATGTCCAATCAAAGCTGCATCTGAGTCACAAACAAAACACGACCAATAAAATATGAAAAACAAGACAGCGGGCAGACCGCCAGACTATCATCAAAAGGAAGCGAGAAATAAAGATGGACGCAGATTCAATGATTAAAACGAAAATATTTTGCTTTTCATTTTGGGACTTGGGACAATTCGGATTCTAAAGACATTTTTGGGTCTTAAAGCTAATTTTACGAAAAACACTATACGGTAGTATTGGCAGTTGACACCATTTTTTTTATGTTAGAATGAATATAATATTTTATGGTAAGCCTACACGCGACGCCGTAGCTTGTGGGTTCGATTTCCACACAAGGCCAATAGGGTACAATCCTCAAAAAAACTAAGTAGCCCGTTAGTTAGATACCCAAAAAATATTGTACACGTATTTTTTCTTTTGTTTCACAAACAAAAAATGACGAAAATAGAGCGCTTCGAAGTTTCGTGTGACGTCACTTGTGAGTACGATTTTTACTCACGAGTGACGTTGCGACCCCCCACTCTCGAAGTTTGATGGTCTATATCTTTGACGAATTTTAATATTATGAAAAAACAAAAAATACGTGTCCAATATTATTTCATGATCTAACTGATGGACTAATTAGGATGGTGCATTTTTAACCCAGTCCGGTACCCTATTTGCGTGTGATAAATACAAATACTTGTTATATATCTGCGTTGTTCTTTATTTAGTAAATATATATATATGTTTTAGAAGGCCATATATATATTTTGTGTCTCACAGGAGAAGATAAGCAGGCCATTAAATGTTCTCACTGCTGGGACTCGGGGCCTTCTCTCGCAAGGAGAGAGCCAAGTCCATAATGCGCTGGCCCAGTGCCGGTTGGTAGATTACACATTACCTTGAAAGATTTTAGGTACATGTTGGGTTTCTCGCGATGTTTTCCATCACCGTTGTTAAGTTAACGGCATTAGGCAAACGACTTCGAAAAGACAGTGGTGCGCGTGGGATTGGAACCCCGGGTCTCCGGATCGGCAGGTGCCATTCTCTCGACTAGACCAGCCGTAACTTTATTATATGTATTTAGTGTCTTGATTATAACAATTGTTGAAAAGAAATTAATGTTTTTTTTGTAATGAGTCTAATGGAGTATTTTCTAATCTTTAGATTAAAAATAAAAATAGTTCTCCAATACAGTTAATAAGCAGCATTCATTGTTTTTTTTTATATATTGGGTAAATACTTAATTTTAAGTTGTCTTAAAAAGAAACGATGTTTTCTGTTAATTAGTAATGAAGTAGTAAATATGAACAAGTGACAAAACATACATCTATTTCTATAGCTTTGACAGTTATTCTATCGCTAGACAATGTGAAAATATTAAAACTCAACGTCCGGTATTATTTTTTAGTCAATGGAAGTTCTATTTAGACGGGTTCTGAACTGCGGCGGTGAAACGGAACATACTCGTAAAACAAAATTTACTTGTTTGTAACAATTTTGTGGTTTCGTGGGATTCAATATTTGTAGTCAAAATAAGTTATGATTTTTTTTTTTTATGGGGCAAAGTTGCTAAAGTAAATGTTGGACTATTCGTGCTTGATAATGAAGTATATGATTTACTTTGAAAATTTATCCCATTTTACATAGAGATATGTCATAAAACTACTAATATTTGAAAGAATTGGATAGTAAAATGTTTTTTTTTTTATGAATAATTGTTATATACACAAAATAGCTAAAATAGATGTTGTTCACAAAACTCGTATTCCTGCAGTACGGTTGATTGTTTGTCTATTCGTGCTAATAAATACAACTTTGTTTTTTTTAAAGAAAATGTCTTTTTTAATAGACACATGATTTCAAAAAAACGAGCGACACAAAATTAATCTATGGTTAAATAATTTGCATAAAACTAGATTTACCTACTACAATACGTTTGGAACTTCATTTAGTGGATGTTTATTTAATCTAATGATGTATGTAAAAATACTTTCGAAAAATTCGAATCAATCCGTTAGTCATGACAGGAACATAAATTTAACCTACACATCATAATAACAACTAGCATAACATAAACAGCCCAATAAATATTCCGACTGCTAGGATTCGGGCCTTCACCCGCAAGGAGAGAGTCAGGGACATAATCCACCACAGTAGCCCAGTGGTGCGGGTTGGTGGATGTCGCATGACTTCGAAATGGTCCAGGTACATGTCGGTTTCCTCACGATGTTTTCCTTCACCGTTTTAATTTAGCAGCATTTCGCACATGACTTCAAAAAGACAGTGGTCCGCGTGGGGTTTGAACCCGGGGTCTCCGGATCGGCAGTCCAGTCCGACCAGCCGTAACGTATAAATAATAACGTCTACTTTCGTTAAAAATAAAACACAGAAAAATAGCACAATAACTCACGTATTTGAGGAAACACTCCAACAAGAAGGCCACTTGAAGTATACGTAGGTATCCTAAAAATACGGACCGTGATTTGACACTAAAGCGCAGAGTTTCTGTATAGTACTGGACTTTCTAAGGTTAGAATAACAATGATAATATTCGACTTCCGGTACGCCAGCCTTTCTCTTGAATCCCGCATCAAAATTTGTTTGGTAGTTTTAAAGATCCAGACGGACGCGGGAAATGACTTTGTTATACTATGAAGATAGATAGATAGAAACACTTTAATGTGACACAAAAAAAATATTACATAGAGTTACTTATTAACTGGAGCTACAAGTGGCGGCCTTATTGCTGAGAACAATCTCTTCCAGACATCCAGCCTGGTATGTAGTGATTTTTAAACATTATTATTTTCTTTTTATTTTTTTTTTGTTTTTTTTTTGTTTACTTCCTCTTCTTTCACGTCAAATTTCAAGAAGCAGTGGACCGTATAACGCGCAAAAGCGATTCGAGTTCGCCATTCTCACGTGAAAGCAAATTTTCCGTCACTTAATTCGACAAGCTCGAGTGCTTACGTCTTGCTGTTGACTCTACAAGAATAATTAAAAAGCAATTACCTTATTTTACTTTTACACCGTCACTTCAATCGTTTGCGGTTCGAAAAGCGAAATGTAATCAATCTTGAATCTTATGCTTCCGTAATTAGGTATTGTGGAAGTTCTGTGAAGGATTTCATGAAAGATGTAGGCCTGTGAGAACGTGGCGGACCATAGGTAAAAGAAAAGCAGTGGGGAAAATCTTGTAAAATATGGATAAGCAATTTATCTGTCAGAAACATACTCGCCACTGTGAACAAATTTTGTTTTTATCATCATCATCACAGATATCAGCATAATATCAGCCCACACTTGTCTACTGCTGAACTTAGAGCTCTTCAACAATACGCACCTGTTGCTTTTCGTAAATCGTCACTTCATTAAGTCTCGGGCCGTCCTAAGCTACATTTGGAGATTCGCGGTATCCACTCCAAAATCCGTGAATCCCAACGCCTATCGGTTATCGATTTGTTTTTGTACTAATACTAAAATTGTCAAATAAATTTTTGAATCGACCATCTCTTTACACTAGACAAAATATAATTACATACAGTATATACATATATATTTATATACATATAGTAGTAGATATGTCGCAATTACCATCAGTGTAGAATGCGATCCTATTTTGTTTGCAGCTTTACTGTCTTGCTATCAAATACTAAAATAACAATATTGCTTGTGCTATAAAAATTGTGCTCAATATAAAATTTAGAATTGGGAATACCAAAATTAAATGCTACCTAGATTTTTTAGTTTTAAGGGCCTGTATGACTGTATCATACATTTTTCGATTGTCAACTACAACTACAACTCTAATTAAATACCACCTTTCTATATTACTTCCATAAGCTTGGTGTCTTCGAGTCGAAAGTGCGTCAATTTTTTCTACGTGTGCACGTTTTTCGTAGAGCACATCGTCGCTTAACTTCAGGCTTAGACAGCAGTCAAGTGCAAATCCATCATTAGTAAAAAATTGTTCTTCTATAATTTGGATGATGACTCAGTCAAAAATATAGCGTTCTAATTAGTCATAATCATATTAATCATAATCATAACCTTCATTGGTCTGTGAAATTAGGTGATATGTACATATTAGATATACATAGATGGTACAATTGTACATAAGTTTGCTAATTTCTACCACAAATGGTATACAGACAATTTAGGTTTAGTCCGTCAGGTATATTATGGAAAAATATGGCACACGTATTTGTTGTATCAACAAAATATTAGAATAAGATATAGATTAAAAAGCTTACGGAATGTGAGGATGTGACATCACCTCTACATAAAAATCGTACATAGACGTGACGTCACCCGAAACTTTTAAGCATAAATATCTTCGTCGTTTTTGTTTCTGAAACAAAATCAAAAACACATGTACAATATTTTGTTGTAATTTATTTTGTTATGTAATAATTTAACTGACATACACGTTCGTTTCTTTTTTTGGTCACGTAATGCGAGATATTTACTGTATAGTCTCGTATGGTCAAGCAAAACAAGTAAAGTAATTAAAAATAAGAACAATTATTAAATTGAAATTATGCTACTGTAATGTATTTTTGCTGCGTTATTTTAGTAATTAGCATACATTCCGTGGCTCTTTGTGCTCCGAACAAAACTGAGTTCTCGCAAGTTCTGAAATTCGCAACTTTTGCATCGTCAATAAGTTACCTTACTTATTTATTAATTTCACGCATACTTCCGTAGCGTGAGGAAACTTGAAGTTACTTATGTGAGTACTTATGTCTCGACTTTGATGTTTGAAGTGGTTTTATATTTAAAGAAATATATGTATGTATGTGACACTGCGGATGTAGAGCATCTTGTGAATTATGTTAAATTGTGGATACATAATACCTACTTAGTTTTAAAATAAATTAATCAAATGTATTCCATATTAAACATTCTACAGCGTTAGGACTGCTTGTTGTATCGCTAGTTTTTAACCGACTTCTATAACGAAAACGGAGGAGTTATCAATTTGACAACCATACATTGTTAATGATTGTATGTCATTTTTAGCGAAACTTTTTTTATTTCCGTAACAGGCACATTTTTTTCGTTTGGCACATTATTTTGTTAAAATTTATTTTCACCTAATGCAATTGTCATCTCCTGTAAAGCTGCATTTTGAAAAAAATATACGGGTGGTATCCAAACCCATGACTCGAATCACGAATTTGAATGGAAAGTTCTAACCACAAAGCCAACACAGCTTGCAGAAAGAATTTCTCAAGCAGAGGCCTAATTACTGTTAAACTGATTAAACAAACTTAAACCATTTTGATTCTATAATAATTTAGATCGTGTTTATCGCCTGTATAGTGTCTACATTATGGATCTATTATTGTGTTTCATTCGTTTATAGCTTCCATCGCTCGTACCTGTTTTCACTATATGAAAAGACATTGGCTCCTAGTTCCTCAAGTCCGGGTCGCGGTAAATATTTGAACATTCCTCACTTTACAGGCCGTATTTACTTTTTATTTCCGACCCGGTGTTTATTTTACAAACGTGTGATGTGGCCTTAAATACGTTGAGGGCAATGATCGCGTTGGGTTTTTTCATCTCCTTTACGTTTTCTTGAAGGTTTTTGCCTTTTTATTTGGTTTTTTTATAAGACTACGTGGTGAGAATATCTGGTGCTAAACGAATGTAATGAACGGGTTTACCTGGTATAGGGTTTTATGGACAATTATATTTTTATTTAATCTTATTGTCGTAAATTTATTTACGGCTTACGTGAGTGATATGCTTGTCTAATTTATATTTTCAGTCAAATTAGCATTTGTACGAGCAGTACTAACTTTTATTACTAGACTTGTCACTCATTTTTTTATTTTCATTTATTTTTTTCAGAAAAAAAACCGACGTCATTTTAAAATTAAACTTTGACACTCGACCAAATTTCATAAGAAACTATCACTAAGTCGCCCAGATAAATAAAAGTATTTTTTATTCATATTTCAAAAATCACTTAACCGAATTCAATCAAATTTTAATGGACTACCTCTAAACTATGACCCACCAAACAAAATCAGAACCAGTAAAATTGATTCACTGTTGTTGGAGCTATCGCGTAACGTAGGTACCTACATGCAAAAACAAACATATAGCCAAATTGAGTACCCCGTCCTTTTTTGAAGTCTCCAAAAAATCTTGTATTATTCAAGTATAAAGAGCAACAGTTAAACAATCACTGTAATTTTTATTATTATCAAGGTAATTTGTAACTTCATTTATGCCCCATGTACTTACTGGAATAAGTATTATTATAATACAGAGCTAATAGTATAAATTTCTCAGCTCACTGTATTTTCTTAACTTTAGAATGAGCATATCTATTTACCACTCTGATTCGACGCTAACAATTAGGTTGCTCGCACGAACAATCTGATGTAAAAGATACCAAGTTGTTTCAACCAACGACCGATGCGGGAGTACTTTCCTCACACTCTCTTAACAACTTACCAGTTTTTTTGGGATCCGTATAAAAAATAAGACTCCAGTCTGTTGTATGCTAAAAGTTACGGCTGGTCTAGTCGGGCGATCGGTGATTGCCGATCCGGAGACCCTGGGTTCAAACCCCACGCGCATCATTATCTTTTCGAACTGATATGCGTAGGTAATGCCGCTAACTTAAAACGATGAAGGAAAACATCGTGAGGAGACTGACATGTACCTAAAACCTTTCGAAGTCATGTGTCATCCACCAACCCGCACTGAGCCTGCGTGGTGGATTATGGCCATGAGAGTGGGCCACGAGTTCCAGCAATGAACAGTAATAGTTGAACGTGCTAATCTCAGGAACTACTGGACCGATTTCAAAAAATCTTTTCGTGTAGGATATACATAAATATGCGTGATCCCTGAGTGATATAATAGGCTATATATATACCACAGATAGAGCCGAGACGGACCACTAATTTTAAAATGTTTTTTTTCTCACTGTAATTGATAAGTTGAAAAGAAGATGAAATTGTCACAGGATGATAATATTACTAACTACAATATTGTTGTCATAGGGAAATTAAATGAACGGGTACAGCGCGGGTAATACCGCAGAACACTGCAGGCTAGTTTATAATGTCAGTAGAAGAGGAGGATTAGTGGTATTGTATGTATATATGTATAATAAAGAAATAAAAGTGACCAAATGCCAGTAAGACTCCCGCACGAAGGGTTCCGTACCATTTGCGAATAAACGGCGAAAACCTCTTTGGCTTTATTTCAATTCCGTATATACAAATTATAGCAGTTTCCACAGACAGGCTGTCATCCAAAAGGTTCTACTAAAATTTTGATTTTACCTTACGATTTTAACGACGAGGTTGAATGAGTGTTTTAGTGAACAGTGCCATCTAGTTTGCGTTAAACGAACTAATCGAGCAAGAAACGGTAAAAATCAAGTTTGTTGTATGGGAGCCTCCCTTAAATATTTATTTTATTTTATTATTAGTATTTTTTGTTATAGCCGCAATAGAAATACATCATCTGTGAAAATTCCACAGTGATTGTGATACAGCCTGGTGACGGACGGACGGACAGCCAAGTCAATATTAGGGTCAGTAATAGGGTTCCGTTTTGTACGGAACCCTAAAAAAACGATATATATAAAAGATATACCTATGTAAGGTATATCTTTGGACGTAGACCTACAGAACCACTTGTGTGTGATTTCAATACTCTTTTGGCCGTTTTTTGCTATCTTGAAAATTGTAATCAACTCGTGGCAACATTTCCAAGAGGAAGCAGTCGTAAAAAGTTAAAATGTACGACGAAGATTGTGGTCTCTCTTCGCGTTTCACAAAATGGTGTCTTGTTTGGGTCGTAGTGGTATGGAAATGGGGTGATTAGATTAAATTTATATTAACCTAACTGCGCTTTACATATTTATTTATTTTTGAAATAAAGATTGACGAGACGCCTGATTGACATGTGCCTGATGGTAAGCAACATGCCTGCCAAATAACAGCACAGTGACACGCAGCTATTGGAACATGAAGAGTCCAAATCATTACCTAGCACACCACTGCGCTCGTCACCCAGAGATCTAAGATGTTGTATCTCTAAGCCCTGTAATTTCTCTGGTAACATTGCCCTTCAAACCGGAACACAGGTATGTTTGCACATTACTGGTAGAATAACTGGCAAAGGTGTGGTACTTCCCCAGGCAGACTTCCTCAAGAGTCCTACCAATACTAATCTAACTGCGATTTACGTTGCTGTTAGATGGATTATACCCTTGTCTGTAGTAGCCTGATTGCAAGAACCCCCGATTTTCCAGCTTAAGGTTGCAGGTTTGATTTATGTCTGCACTCTAATTAGAACCAACTTTAATAAAGGAGGAAAATCTCAATTCGTTTTTTTTACCGATTGCCAAAAAAATTTGGAGGTTCGGTTGTATGTTGTTTTTTTGTATTTATATATATATATATATTGCTCGATAGCGCCGCCAATTGTAAATCGATTTTGATGTTTTTTTTTTGTAAGTCGTAGTTTAGAGGTGGGACCACCCATATAGATTTTGTCGAAATCGGTTTGGCGGTTTTGGAAATATGAACAAAAAACCACTAAAATTTACTCTCGTTACCTCGAAGATTGCTTCCTATTGTATTTGGTGGTATGCCTGAATTTGATTTTAAATTGAAGTCGGTTTTTGCTTTTCCGGAGAGAATAAATTACTATTTCTAAATATATACCTTATAAGTTTGTCTTTATCACTGCAGCAGTGCAGCAGCATGCAATCAGCATTAAATTATCTAAATAGGTACGTGTGTTTGTTGTTGTTATCAATCATTAACCACTTTATCATACTATTACCTATTACCTATACAGGGTTACTGGTAATCAGCCTGCATCCGTTTAAGGGCATGTTTTGTATATTTAAACAAACAACTTTTGTTTTACAACTTTCGTTAAAACTCAATAGAAAACCCAAAAAAAAAAGTGTTTGTTGCTCTTTTTTGTACTGTTTAGTGACTTTTCAGTGTTTATTCACTTCAGCACATAATTTTTTGCGCGTTAAAGAGCGTACGCACTCTTGTTACGAATTGTTACGGAGAGTTCGATGGTTTTAGACCGTGCAAATACATTTAAAAAAAAACATAAATTTTTAAAAACTGTAGAACAAAAGTTGACGTATTGAATGTACCTAACATCCCCTTAAAAGGATGCAGGCTGATTACCAATAACCCTGTATATTAAGACTAGCTGACCCGGCAAACGTTGTTTTGCCATATAAATTATTTCTAAGTAATTTCTAGTGATTTCTAGTGATAAACGATACTTGATCAGTTATCGAGCGGGATGAAACATGATTAAACTACTAAAATGAATATTAAAAAAATAGGGGTAGGTGATAAAAGGAAAAAAATGTAGGGTTGTATGTATTTTTAATGCCACTTTATAAAAAATAAAAACATTTTTTTTTGTCCAAAAAAAAATAAATATTTAGGGGTGAACAACCCTTGAACAAACTACTGAATATGCATATACAGTTTGGTAAAAATCAGTAAAGCCGTTTCGGTGGAGTAAGGTAAATAACACTGTGACATTATTTATAAGATTTATATATATTACTAGCTGACCCCGCAAACGTTGTTTTGCCTTAGTGAACAACCCTTGTCACTTAGGGGTATGAAAAATAGCTAGTAGCCGATTCTCATACCTACAGAATATGCATATAAAATTTGGTTAAAATCAGTAAAGCCGTTTCGGAGGAGTAAGGAAACAAACACTGTGACACGAGAATTTTATATATAAGATTTAACCACGGATTAACGGACGAGCAACACAACACCATGTAGCACAAAACAAACACATGTTATGGGAGCCATATAGTTGATGTAATACTTACCTTTATACTTTTAAATATAAGAACAAACCTGGGGAAGTACCACATATTTGCTAGTTATTTTACCGCCAAACAGGTAATGTGAAAAATTACTGTGTTCCGTGTTGAATGGCAATGATTTCAGCGAAATTACAGGGCATTGAGATAAAACATATTTATATTATATCTATGAGTCACAAGTGCAGTGCTAGGTAATGATTTGGACTATTCATGTTCCAATAGCTCCGTGTCACTGTGCTGTTATGGGAAGGCATGCCTGCTCTTCCCGTCACTCTATTTCATTAAAATAGATACTAAATCTACAGCGATACACTATTACATTTATGTATGTTGTATATACATAGCTGGGAATTAACTCGTTAATCCATTAATCGTTAATTAACGAAGCTAACATTTTGATTAACGGATTAACTTTCAAGTTAACTTTTAAAAATGTTAACGGACATGTTAACTTCCGTTAATTCTGCAGAAGTCCGTTAATCGTTAATCCAATGCTTACTATTTACCGCACGGCACCTCGGCGCGGCGCAAAAAACAGGTTCAGACAAGTATGAAACGAAAAGTGCTGGGCGCAGTGTGACCATAATATGTGGCGGGTTCCTGCAATTTTGGCAGGATTGAGGCGTCATTTTAGCCTGTGGCATGATCGGTTGACGTTATATGAAAACAAATAAATATAATTTTGTTATCATAAGTCAAATTTCCAATAATCTCGAGTTCTTTTTGGCTGAAAATTTGAGCATAGACATACTCGAATTTGACTGACGTTTACAGTTTAGTTGAATATTTCACACATCCCTAGTAAACCAAGTAGATTATAGTAATCCATAGATAGTGGGGAACCCCCCGATAAATTCAATCATACTTTTTCGATCGTTTATCTGTATTGTAACTTTCTTTTAATAAAATCGGTGGTAGTTCATTTCAACTAACTAAAGAAAAGTTAAATAAAATGAACCAATCAATGTATAAGAATGAAGAAATGGAGTTATACAATAAAAATTCCAGTGTTTAACATCTTACTAATATTATAAATGGCAATTTTTGGATGTTGTAATGTTTGTTGTTTCATCACGTCAGAACGTCTGGGAACGGGAAAGGATTGGGTTGAAATTTGGAAAACAGCCCTCAAACGCTGCAGTTGAACGTCTGCTATCCACGGGTAAAGACATTTTAACACCAAAGCTAGCCTCGCTTTCAGACGAGAACTTTGACATGTTAATGTTCATGAGGGGAAATAGATACTTATGCGCATTATGCCCGACGATTAAATTACACATTAAATTAAATTAAATAAAAAAAATTGGCAGTC
Source organism: Ectropis crepuscularia (assembly GCA_963693475.1). Classification (NCBI taxonomy): domain Eukaryota; kingdom Metazoa; phylum Arthropoda; class Insecta; order Lepidoptera; family Geometridae; genus Ectropis; species Ectropis crepuscularia. Next base: position 25,793,337 of record OY856349.1, on the reverse strand, counting down.
ATAGAAACTGCCGATAGAAGTGAAAACTTATAACTTAGAATTTGATAGCTTACCTTGGAAACTACACGGGTGTAACAGGAGGGCGTGGCCTGGTCATCATGGCATGGCCATCTAGAAAAGCAGCAGCATTTCCTATTGGCTGATGTATTTCTAGTTGGCCATGCCATGATGGCCAGGCCACGCCCTTTCAGCATTTCCCATTGGCTGACGCATTTCTAGATGGCCAATAGCCATGGTCCCGAGTTTACCCGTAGATTTCTTAGCATACCCGAGCGTGACGATAGAATTCAATTCACAGCCCACGAAAAATCTGTCTCGGTGCGCCTAAAGAAGTTATCACTTCAATAATAAAATTAAACTCTACAAGTATTTGGTTTTTTTCCTAACCTGTTAACTTCCAGAACCTAAACCAACAGGTTTTATAAGTTCACTAACGCAACTATATAAAATCGAATAGGTACGCATATTAACGGATTAACGATTAACATTAACTTCCGTTAATTCTTACGAAATGTAACGCTTTAACGTTTAACGAAGTTAACTTTTTTTGTAACGTATTAACGATTAACGAAGTTAATTATTTGATTAACGGTGCCCAGCTATGTGTATATACCTTTATTTTATTTTTATATATCTTTATTTATGTATTAATGTATTTTTACAATGTCTTCTGAACAAGAACAACTAAAAAACAAAATATTATGTATTGTGTATTCGCGAAAAATCTACGCAGATCAAAGAGCGCGTGCCAGCCACAGATAATAGTAACAGTTGGTATGAACATGTCACAGTTGCATTTATAGTTGATGTAGTACGTGCCAGAGCATAGCTTCATCAATAGTTAGTAGCTGATTTTGAATATACGCAACATCATACTAGCAGTATGGATGAATTAGCAAATTTCGTCTCAACTCCGCCCAAATTTTGTTGGAATGAAAAATTAAATTTATAATTGTTTTGTGAAGTGATGATTATAACATCTATTTAAAATTACACTCATGTGATATATAAATCACAGTAATTCCTTTTATCTGACTTCAGCTTCAAAATTCTCGATTGAGTTGTACGTATGTTTTTTTTGTGTATGTTACGCTATAGTTTATTTATTTATTTATAACATACAGTCGCATATTAATGAGTAGGTAAGTATAATACTTTACAACACACATAACACATAAGACTGGCCTCGTGGCTTAGTGGGTAGTAGCTCTACCTGCGAAGTCAAGGGTTGTGGGTTCGATTCCCACCCAGTACAATTATTTGTGTGATGAATGCAAATGTTTGCACTGTGTCTGGATGTTTCTATCTATAATAAGTATGTATTTAAAAACTATAAAAGTATTATATCAGCTATCTGGCCGCCATCGTACAAGCTTTGCTTAGTTTGGGGTCAGATGGTGTTGTGTGTGAATTGTCCACCAATGTTTAAGACCCTGTGCATAGGGTGTTGCCAATAGTATAATGTAGTAAGCATACAAATTATGTAAGTTGTATCTTAAAACCTTCGATTATTTACTTGTCTAGATAGACCGATCGAGCGAGGAAACACAAAAAAAAATATCAGCCAACTGTTGGATAAGCTCGCCATGTCGGTTTGGTTTAGTTCTTGTGAATAGATTTTGATATTTTGGTTTTGTAAAACTTTCTTTACAAAATACAGATTATAAATGCGGCACAGTTGCAATAACCAAATACGCATTCAAACCAAAACGACTGAAATGTATTTTGGTAAGGAGCCCATACTTCTTAAACATCATCACACAGAATACCAAACAGTTAGTACGAGATTATTTTAGCGCTCATCACTATTTATAAAGAAGTCAGTGGCTTGCGCCGTAAGGACAGACGGATCATTGATCATTTATATATAGTAGTGAAAGTACTCACTTTGTACTTACTAAGATTTATGTGAAGTTTGCTTCGATGTTGGTTTCGGGGTTAATTTTGTAAATGGAATTCGACATTGCATCGAAATCGAATGCTCGCCTGTTTTTGAAGGTCAGGTGCTAAATGATGAAAATGGATGGCCAATAATATAATGAAATGGGATGAATTGCGTTTTAGTTTTCGAGCAAAAATAATTCTCGAATCTTTTCTCTATTGAAAGTGTGATAATAAATTAGTACTTAACAATAATTACATTACAAGTGATTTTATTTTGAAAAAACACAAACTTTTCTTTAATAAAAGTGCAGCTTTATTAATATAAAAACAATATTCCACGTTAAACTCAGATACTGTGCTCTAAACAATATTTAAAAGCAGTACCTACCTAGAACTATAATATTAATTATTTTTATATGGAAAGTTAAATATTTCGCTCCAATTATATCACACGACGTTGTACTGTAGTACCACACCTTACGTAGCTACCTAAGCTCGATTTAGTCTATTTTTTTTATTATCACATTCATCAAGAACTTCTGAGCGCATTGTCTCAAAAAACGACAACGTTTTGGATCGCATAACCTTTGAATAATTATCCAGCATTTAGTATGATGATTAGAGGGCGAAAATTTTACTAATATTTGTTTGACATATTTTTAAAAACAAACCCTAAAATGATAGTTAAGTAAATTATGTACAGGACGTAAAACTACTTTTCATTCGGGCACCACATAACCATCCTATTCGCAGAAACCAATGTAGTAAGGTTTAAAATTAAGATACATTTTCATTACTCCATTTTGACGTCATTCCAACGGATATCCCGCAAATATTATCCTAGCTATCCATCTCTACGTCATCGCCAGGCGTGGGCACGTTGTGATTTAATTCCAAACTTTTCATTCATTTTCAAGAGTTGTTTACAGTTTTATTTCAAGACAAAGCATCTTTGTTTGAATACAGAGTAATAAACGGTGGCCGTGACTTCAAGACTCGGAGTCTTGAAGTCTTGAAACGTCTGTCGCGAACGGGACAAGGTTCTTGATGTATATTTTATACCGCTCCGACACTTGTGCCTGTCTGTAAAAAGTTGCTAAGTTTTTATCTATAGCCTGGTTGTTGAAAGAGGCTGTATTTAATAGTACTTACTTTGAGACGGTCTCAAGTTGTTATTAGTCTTTTCGGTACAGTTTCTTGACTAAGTCCGTTTGCAGGCTTTTCTTAACTACCACGTAATGAGAAGGGTATTGTATTGTCGATATGTCTGTAGTGGTAGGACTCTTAGCAGAGTTCGCCTGGGGAAGTACCACACCTTTGCCAGTTATTCCACCGCCAAACAGTAATGTGCAAACATTACTGTGTTCCGGTTTGAAGGGTAATGTTTCCAGAGAAATCACAGGGCTTAGAGATACAACATCTTAGATCTCTGGGTGACGAGCGCAGTGCAGTGCTAGGTAATGATTTGAACTCTTCATGTTCCAATAGCTGCATGTCACTGTGCTGTTATGTGGCAGGCATGTTGCTTATCATCAGGCACATGACCTGCTCGTCTCGTCACTTTTTATTTAAAAAAAAAAAGGTGTAATGTTACTGTGTTTAGTTATATTTTAAGCAAGTGAACCGATTATGATGTAACCAGCGATCTAATTGATTTATATCGATATATGTAATGACTAGATCGAAATTCAAAATGGTTCCTTCTGTTTTTTTTTTGTTTTGATTGATAAGTTTATCTGCCTGTGTTAATATTTAACAATTTTTTTTTGTAGTGATGACAATAGTTACATCTTTAGAACCTTTTCAAAATCATATTGTATCATAGTACACATTGATGTCGTGTTATTATTTATAGTAGATATATATTTGAATGGATACAAATAAATATTGAGTTAAAACGGGCATTGGATTTTCATATAAAGTATCATTGACTTGAGGTGTTACAATATTGGGCTTAAATGTAATTAATCCAAAGCTTAGGTAAACCTGTCGTCAAACTTCTATGTTGATGTCTTAGTGAAGTATGTATGTGTCTGGCTCTCAGTCGTCGAGACGTCAGTGTCTGGTTGATTGTTTTACATTTAAATACTACGTCTTTGTGTTCTTGAACTGTTTATTTGCTGAAACCTAACAAAATTCGTAAACAAAAATATAAATCATTAATTAAGTGTTTTATATAATTACATACCAGATGGTGTTGTTTGTGATGTCCACCAGTATTTATTATTATTATTCAGTCATTTATTTGTCTTCTTGGTTTTTAATTTTTTTACAATACATAAATAAAATAAACATTATAAAAAACTTAAAAACTATGGTGTCGCCAGCAGCGGGGCAGGGTCCAAGCTACCGGTGGTTAAGGATGCAGAGAGAGGAACCTCCTGACAATGCGCGCTGTGTCTAAGATGACTGCCTTCTGTATCTGACCCTTGACCCAACCGTCTAGCGAAAGCCTCTTGAGATGTTGGTCGAGGCATTTCGCTATAATTATTATTATTATTATACCTACATAGTGTTTACCTGCGTAGTTCCCTTTCCCGTTATATTCCCAAGATAAAAAAATGTATGCCTATGTGTTAATCTAGAGCATAATCTAGAGTGTTCATAGCATTCTAAATTTCAAGCAACAAATTTCAAATTTTCTGTAAATAACTAATGGCTTCATTGTTTTTTGTGATAAATTATTATCTGGGTCAAAGTGATCTAGTATCTTTTGGGTCAGGTGCATTACCTTCAAACACACCCGTCTTTTATTATCAATCGAATTGGTGGTCAAACGCGGACCAAGATTTGATTTCAAATGAAATAAAGTGGTCAAGTGCAAGTTGGACTCGCCCATGAAGGGTTCCGTTGCAGCAAGTAACATTATATACATAGTACACATAGTTCTTGTAGTTCGTTGTAACTTTGATCGAAATTTCAATAATAGTGTATTTATGACGTACTTAAAAAAAAACTACTCATCAGATCGAGTTCAAACTAATTTTCGTTGGTAGTTTATATGGTAATGTACATCATATATTTTTTTTAGATTTTTCATTTTCTTACTTTAGAAGTTAGAGGGGGGGTGGCACACATTTTACCACTTTGGAAGTGTCTCTCGCGCAAATTATTCAGTGTAGACGAAAATGATTTTAGAAACCTCAACATCATTTTTGAAGACCTATCGATAGACACCCCACACGTGTAGGTTTGACGAAAAAAACATTTTTGAGTTTCAGTTCTCAGTATGGGGAGCACCCCAAATTTTTTTTTTTTTAAAAACTTTTGTAAAAATCTTAATGCGGTTCACAGAATACATCTACTTACCAAGTTTCAATAGTGTAGTTCTCATAGTTTCGGCAAAAAGTGGCTGTGACATACGGACGGACAGACAGACAGACAGACAGACAGACAGACATGACGAATCTATAAGGGTTCCGTTTTTACGTTTTACACGGAACCCTAATAAAAGTAAGCGAAGCTGGTGCTGGTTTTAACTTCTTATAAGTCCCAAATGCCAATTTCTCAGAAATAATAAACATTGAAGCTTTCCAAAAACTTTGAAATAAACTTTATATAGGTTTTTTTGATATCCCAGATAGTTCTATATTCTATCGCGTGTTCACTGATTTTATTAACAGAGAAACAGTACTTTAAAACTTTTTTGTTAAATAAATACTATACGATTAGTACTCATGAAGTTATAACATGATAATTTAAATGTTTAGTAAATTTACTATTGACCAAATTGGCTCTTCCTACGTAAATGTTAATGCGGTCAGCCAATGAAAGCAAATCGGTCAAGTGCGTGCTGCATACCTTGTATCGAATGCCAAAAATAATTCCTGTAAACCAATGGAATGGGTGGGTAACTCACGTGACTCTAAATTCGTTCAGAAAGTTGCTTTTCGACGAATTTATTTGAAACTAGCTGACCTAACGAACTTCGTTATACCTAAGAGGTAATAAATGATTAGATTTAGAATTTTCACGACTTGACTGATGTTTTAATATCATAACAATAATACAATAATACTTTATTTGCCTGTGAAACTAGGTACTAATTACAGATGTTGCGAATGGGTACTAAATATTGGTTTATCTAGTCTTAACCGTGGATGGCAAACATACTTTTTGCCACTTTTTTGTGGACAGCTCCACAAAAAACAACAGGCAAAATAATGTGTATATTATTTAAACTTGTAGCAGGTATTGGATTGTACAATGCATATGTATTTCAAAGCTCTAAACCTTATTCTGGACGAAGACAAATCCTAAAACACATATAATCAATAATAATGAATACAACAAATAGTAATCCTGTTTCGCAAATACGGAGCGCGAGTGCGACTCGCAGTTCACCAGTTTTTCATATTCACTTACCTTTTAAACCTTTCTCAGACTTCCACAAACAATTCAAAACCAAAATTGGCCAAATCATATCTGCTGTTCTCGAGTTTTAGGGGAGACTAACGAACAACAATTGATTTTTATAATGTAAATAATGTTTTTGTTCTTTGGGACCAAAGACAAAGAATTTTACGTGTCTTTGTGGAACGGCGCATGGAAGAGAATGTCGTCGTAAAAATCATTTTGTTCCTGAAACGTGACGTATAACCGTAAACTTTAGCAGCAGAGTTTTCAAGAGTAAAAAGTATTACCGTTTACGGACGTATTCGGATGAACAATGCGAGATGTGGGCTAGAGACAGGAAAGTATTTTTGAACAAACGTTTTTTTATATATACTTGAATTACATAAATTATATATTTATTACTTTTAATGATTAAACTGTACTGTACTTACTTGCAAGTTTGTTTGATCATAATTAATATAGTTGTCACGATTTCGAAAATCAACTCCGAGTTATAGATAAATAGATACTCTTTATCGTCACAGAAAAAAAGACACAGTAAAAATTAACAGTACATTGCAATGTGCAACATTATTCATCGCTAAGCAGCCAAATGTTACATTAAATGAAGCATGTATAGGTAAACGTTTTTTGGTACCAAATAGATATTGACAGACACTTGCTACGCTACAACACTTGCTAAGTGTTGACGTGAATAATTATACGTTTAACAATGTGCAACGATTTCAAGCAAAATACACATTTTTATGTTTTGGTCTACCCCAACTTGCCTGACGTGGTGAATTATGACCTTGGCTCTTTCCATATGAAAGGAAGACCCAAGTCTCAGCAATGAAAACATTGGGGCTGCTACTAACTGACTTTCGACACAAGATTTCTCTGTTTTCGTATTAGTAAGACCAGTTTTGGTAAGGTCAAGAGCAAATAATTTTTAACAGACAACGTTCTGCCTAAATGCCTCATTCGATATTCGAAATTTTTCTCCACCCTTGCTTCATTTGCGAACGTGGATAACGCCGTTGTGGCTATAAGTTCGTTTACTACACACAGCAATTGCCAGCTTTATATTGTCGTCATAATGACATTTGCACCTAATATCAGTAGTCCAGGAAGCGGCGCCGGCACGCAAACTGCAAACCTGTGCAACGACCTTTCCGTCCAAAACTGTGACAGGCAGAAAATAAATCAAACGAAAGAGCGACGCAGGAACGGCCGTCCCAGAAATAGACTCCCGCGCACAGTATCGTGTTCCCGTCAGTGTCTTCCCCGGTGTACCGCCGAGCACACCACTGTGATACCAATCTAGTCTTATTAGTGCTGCGTCAACAATGACAAGTAATATAGTGCTCTAACCCTGCTTTGTGTGGATTGGACCCTTTACCTTTGTTTGATGTGTGTGTAAGTACAGCTTTTGTTCGGCATGGACAAAGATTCTGGTCGGTGACCCTGGCGGGCTTTCACGATGTTCTGATTTGCTAAATGTAAATATTGTTTATTTTAGGTTATTTCGGAGTTTTCTTGTATCAACAATCCTTGTTGACGCGAGTATTAAATTCAGTTTTCGTAACGTTCGGGATTTTCTGACATAATTATTCTCCTGTTAATATAAATAAAATATCTGACGACTAATACAGTGTATATCATTAATTTCCTGACAAGATATTGAGTTAACAAAAACGTTTTGATTAACTGAAACTAACGATGCTATACTTAAAGATATCCGGAACTAACAACAATTCTTCAATTGAACTTACTAAATACGACACACATTATCACCAGTACAACAAATGTATTTCTCACAATTTGCTTTAGTATCTTGTTTCGTTACGCAAGATAAACTGAGCAAAAACCAAAATAATACAAAAAAAATACCTTGACACAAATACCAACGACCACTTCGACTTCTATACAAAAAAAAAATGGACACGAATTTATACCAACTCTAAGTACATGAACAATTGACGATAAACATTACCTTAAATAAATGATTAAAACTTTAGCTATCAGATTAGTAGCGTAAGAAATAATTGCAATTAAATCTTACAGTTTCATTGATGAAAGTTCAGATCATTAGAAAAGTTTATTATTATAATATGAAAGTACATTTCAAAATGACTTAGAGTTGAATTTTTAAGACGGAGCGTCTAACGATTTAGATTATACTTATATATACATGATTAACTACCATACAACAAAGCTTAAGTCAAATTGGAACATACGCATACTTAACGACTTATCAGACCTTAAGCATGGTCCTTTAATGATGAGAGTACATTTTAGCGATACGGACCGTCATGAAATACCGACATCCTGAAGTCAGCTAGTCAACAAATTTCTAATTATCGGAACTAACTTCAAGTTAATAGTTCTTGCGCTGAAGATAATATCTATTCTATATTTCAAGTAACACTTCTTAGTTCGAGGAACAAAGAGTTAAAGCTTAAGTCAAATTGGAACATACGCATACTTAACGACTTATCAGACCTTAAGCATGGTCCTTTAATGATGAGAGTACATTTTAGCGATACGGACCGTCATGAAATACCGACATCCTGAAGTCAGCTAGTCAACAAATTTCTAATTATCGGAACTAACTTCAAGTTAATAGTTCTTGCGCTGAAGATAATATCTATTCTATATTTCAAGTAACACTTCTTAGTTCGAGGAACAAAGAGTTAATACTAAAGAAAGAAGTTAATACGATGCTTACATAAGTACACACACTTTTTTTCACGTGTTTTAAACGAATATTTCCTGTCAACAAAACGTATTCTTTTTTGTATTTAATTAATTGTTTGGGAATGCGGTACTGTTTGCACGAAATCAGCAAAAATAAATATAATTAAGAATCGCTTCCCGGAAAACAAATGGAAATCACAAAAGACTGAATATCTTCCTGTGAAGTCGTTGTTAAAAATACGCGTGACGCGAAGGAACGTAGCGACGTAGTTCCACGTGGCGAACGTCACACTGGACACTTTATTGTTATCTTGTTATTGTTTGCATTGTCTCATATAATAAGACGCATTATTGCTTTTGGTAACCCAGTCTAGTATGCGAATCGGACCCTTACGCTAAGCTTTCCGTGCTATAGTTATAAATTAATGTAATACATAACAATATTGCAACGTTATAAGTGTTTTTTATAGAATATTGTTACAAAATGTTTGTATAAAATCCGGGTCACACAGAGGCGAACCGAGAGCGATAGCGATACCGATAGCGATCCGAGACGGGATCTTTTGTAATGTTCGGCGGGCGAGCGGGCGCGTTCTCATACTCTGATACGATCCGGATCGCTATCGGATTGCTATCGCTATCGGATCGCCTCTATGTGATTCGGCTTTTAATGATTACATTAAAACAATTGTTTTTCAACAGCATTGTGGGTTCTACTTAAAAAAAACCTTTTAATGTGACGCAACGGAACGCAGCGACGTAGTTTCACGTCACAAACGTCACGCTGGACAATTTATTGTTATATTGTCATTGTTTGCATTGTCACTCTCAATATGAGGCATTATTGCTTTTTAAAACCAATGAAGTACGAGTCAGAATCCTCGCACCGAGCCTTGTGTACTACAACAATCAATATTGCTTTAATTTTTCTTCACATAGTTCGCAATATGTAGAATGCTCACGACTTGCAATTGGCTAGTTTTTGGTAATTATATTATTCTATCAAGTTTATCAATCTCTAAGATAAGGACGATGATTCTCTTAGAGTTTCAGGTCTTACTATGTGCCATCAAAAGTATGATCTGCCAATACTATAATATAGGCAATAGTTTTTTTTATTCCTAGTTTTGGATTAAAAAAAAAGGGTTGTTTATTATTTTTTATAATAAACCTTTTATCAATAATTAACTAGTTAACTTAAGAGACCCATCAAAACAATAATAAACTAACTCAAATCGCAGAAGGCTTACAATCCCCAAAATCCGGTAATATTGTTCGCTTCTTGTGATTTCTAACTTAGTACCGACTTGTTCCGAATTACAAGTTAGGAAGAGAACGGTGTCTATTCAATATTTATCTACTAGAGATGTGCGTTTTGCTACCATTTTTGGAAATGTCGATATCGATTTGTTTTTTTTATGTTTGCATGAGTTTGACTACAATTCGCCTAACTACAAACAATAATTTGGTCTGAGATAGAATACTTGCCATAAAGTGAAAATCCTTGAAAAAACATAGGGTGTAATTTTTACTAACACACTTTCATCAACACTAAAGCTGTGTAACAGCATTCCGGTATATTAGTTGTACTAAATAGGATTTTGTAGTGGTAGGACTCTTAGCAGAGTCCGCCTGGGGAAGTACCACACCTTTGCCAGTTATTCTACCGCCAAGCAGTAATGTGCAAACATTACTGTGTTCCGGTTTGAAGGGCAATGTTTCCAGAGAAATTACAGGGCTTAGAGATATAACAACTTAGATCTCTGGGTGACGAGCGCAGTGCAGTGCTAGGTAATGATTTTGACTCTTCGTGTTCTAATAGCTGCGTGTCACTGTGCTGTTATGTGGCAGGCATGTTGATAATCTCGTCACTCTTTATTTAAAATAAAAAAGTAGGGACTTTAAACTTTCGCATTTTCAACTCATATTGAAACCACTATTCATAACAGAAGACATAACTGTCATGATCTAAGTTGTTATTTAGACTAAGTCGAATTGATAAAAAAATATCATCACACTCGTATTCACTTTAATGCTAAGTTGAATAGTGGTCACTATTCTACATTTTTATCAACGCTGTGGAGAATAATTTTAACGACAATATCTTATAAAATATCAGTATAAAGTTTACCTTAAAACTATAGTTCAATATTTCCACATTCTTCTTAGGTGGCAAAATAACAAACAAAAATACGGTTCTTCACGTATTCTGCGAAAGAGAGTCATAACACTCTAAATTTTAAACCTATACTAACAGATTCGATAAAAAAATTCATCAACAATGGGTTATTCATTGATTCCTCTCTTACGTTTTACTACGATGCAGAAGCATCTACATTCATTTGTTTTAAGTATAGTCGCATCTCTATTGTCTACCTTGTAAATATTGTACCAGTCAATACAACAGGCTTCTGTAGGAACGCGAGTGAAATAGAAAGTTTCTGTTTGATCTTAATATCGGGCTATTTGCTTGTGACGTGGAATTCTTTAGATGGAATACTTGCTAACTAGATTAACTGCTTAGCGTGCGTATTTAGGAGTTGTGGATCAACTGGGGCGTTCCAAATCTTGATGGAACGATCTCCACCTGGGAGGTCATGGTTACAATTAGCTCAAAGCTGAAAAATTTGACGTATTTTCCGGTCTTCAGTCAGAAGTCACATGGCTTATGGAGCCAAATTAGTTAAAGTGACTGTAATGCGAATTTTATTTTTACATATTTTTCAAGATATATAGTTTATAACCTGGTTTCGCAGTTTTAAATACTATTACGTTAGTGTTTTTTTGTAAATGTGCCTATAGCCTATGTGTTTAGTCTCAAGTGGATATAGATTGATCTGATCTTATTGCATATTTTAAAAGATAAAAATTGATTAAATGCGTAATATTTCGAGAAAATTAAAAACTTCACTGTATTCCAAATATTAGTACTGACATGTTTTGGAGTACAGATTGACCAACTTATCAGTACAATGTAGCGATGGCGCCTCGATCGAAAAGTATCGCCAACTATTATTGTAAAATGAGACAAATTTGATGTTTTTAAGTACTCGTAGCTCAGTAGTTTCGCTTTCGGCTGTTCCACAGATAATTTGGTGGCACTTTACAATAAGATTGGTACAAAAATTTTCAAAGTTTGCAACGTCAAACAAAATCAAGGAGACAAAAATTGATCTTAAATTATGTTTTGGAACACGAAAGTATATAAAAACATTTGGTACAGCTTGGACGTGAGGAGGTCACGTCCAAGCTGTACCAAATGTTTTCATTACGCTCAGGCTTGTCCACTGTTTTCCCGAGTTATTTTTTTTTTCAATTTCCTGTCTGTTGCTACGCTACATCGTGCGGATTATCCTTGACACACTTTCAGCTTTATTTTGTTCAGTCTAGAACTGAATTTTCTTTGAAGGCTGTTATTTTGTTACAATCGCCGTAACTATTAATAGATTGTCAACCGCCTTATTGTCGACTTGCAGCGTCCTGTGGTTTCACCCGCGTATTTCCCAATCCCATTGTTTCATACAAAATACCATATGTGTTATTCCAGACCATTATTTATCTATGTAGCAAATTTCATCCAAATCTGTTCAACACTTTTTTGTGCAAAAGAACAACAACATACATCCAATACATACATACATACATACAACCAACTTACAGAGTTTTGTAATATATGTCTATATTCTTATAATTTTCTAACTAACTTCTGCCGCATTTTAGGGAAATTTAATTTAGAACCTTACGAAAGCAAACCAAAACACATTACGGCGATTAACAAAAAAACAAACATTCTCGCGAAACATCTAAATATACCCGTGACGGTCTCCCGTCGGGCTTACGTAGTGGATCCCACGCACTGGAAATTCATTGAAGCTAAAACAATTTTTGGTACTGATCTTATCATGGAACGAATATAGATTTAACAGTCTTTTCAGTTTACGAGTTGAACGCTATTACAAGGTCATAGGGGTTGTTTTCACCTTGGGTATTTTATCGTTTTCTATTCTTTAACTGTAAAATGATTGTTTGTTTTAGTACTTGGGACGAAAAATGATCCCAAATATGATAAAGCCAAGCGAATCTTTTAACGAAAGTTAAGGTTTTAAAGTATATTAAAAATTGAACTTTACCCCACTTTTTCATCTTTTGACAATGACAAGTAACGTATTGGCCAAAATCGTAAAGTAAAAATAGATCGTAAAATCGATTTAAGCATAATTTTAAACTCTCGTTTATTTCAGTGTTATAATCAGTGGTTCTTCATTCTCATAGGAATTTAATAACAATATTCAGAATTTTACTTATAGTCTATTATATTTGTAAATGTTGAATCGTATTAATTTTTTATCTTTACAGAGTCTTTGGTAACAAAATTAAGACAAATAAAATGTGACTCTACTACACTACATTCAAAATTTAGAATAAAGGAAGATTTTAATCTAGCGGGGAACCTGGATCCCACAACACAGGTAGCCCTAGTGTGGGATTTCAGTGCACGCTGGCAAAACATTGTCCACCGGTCCTTGCCGTGTCCCGGTGCCTGCTTAGGCGGTGCTTGGGTGGGAGCTTGGACCCGGCAACGGCTGGAACCTACTCAAGTATAATCTGGGAATCGGTACTTAATAAGTGCTAATGTCTAGATCCTAAGATTTTAAAAAAATTTTGAAATTTGTCAGTCAACCTATGTAAACTCAGTATTTGTCCAAATAAACGATTTTTCATTTTTCAATCTGGAAAAACAAATCCATAAATCTTGTACTTCGAAAAAAACTAGATATCATTATGCGGTAGTTAGTTTTGAAATTTACAAAATTTAAACCAAACAAAATCACGACCAAATAAATTACAGTACCTATTTCATTTATTCCAGAGATTAACTTTGGAATACTTCTTAACTGCAAGCAAAGATCAATCCATCATCGACACGATTCTTCAAACTGCTCAAAACTTCCATTTGAACTCTCCAAGTTAAATACAAGTTGAAATTTAAAGCAGCAAAATGAAACCATTCTAAAATTAATTATTAATTTTAAAGTCATTAAATATTCATGCTCTTCCGTCATCTGCTTATGTCAATACTACGGAACTGGTCTGGTTTATTAAAATATATAAAACTAGCTGACCCGAAAATGTTTTTCTTTCATTTGTATAATCAACTGAATGAAATGTTAAAATGGTGCATCACTTCGTACATATTAAAAACTGTTAAATTACTTGGATATTCAACTTCATCATAATCATCCCACATTCGTTCACTGTCGGACATAGGCATCTCCAATAATGCGCCGCTCAGCCCGATCCTCTTTTACTTTACGTTTGCAACCTCCACGAGCTGCCATTCGTAAATCGTCACTCCATCTAGTTTTAGGGCGTCTTACACCCCGTTTGCTGATTCGCGGTCTCCACTCCAGAGCTCGGCTACCCCAACGGTTATCGGTTATGCAACAGATATGACCAGCCCATTGCCACTTTAGCTTGTTGATGCACTGAGCTATGTCAGTGACTTTGTTTCTCTGACGGTTCGGATATTGTTCATATATGTACGTATGAATAGTAAAATTGCTATTAAATTCAGAGTGGGGAAAAGAGTAAAAAACGACCTAAAGTTGTACTTCTCTAGGTGCGCTTGGAAAATAATGGGAGTAAATTTATAAGATGCGCCGCACACCATCACGAAAAACTGACAACCTGAAATCCTATTCAAGATTTTAGTACACATTGTAACTAACGTCAAATTAATACTTCTTGCGTTGAAGATAATATTACCTAGTCTATGGTTGAAGTTAGACTTTTTAGCTCGAGGAATAATGAGAAGAAGAATCTAACTTCTTGTGAGCGTACATATGTAGGTACATACACATTTTTCATGGTTTTAAATCGATCAATCCGTTTAGGCGTTGTTTGAGTAGAAACGTCTTAAATACAGGGCAGCTCACAAACTGGGAGTCCAGCCCAAAATCAACCACGCTATACAATGTGGAGATTTTTATATTTAAAACCAAGTTACTGAATTAATTTAAAATTTCTATAAATATTTATATGAGTAACAGTCGCAAGTTATCGTAAATTTAGGAAGAAAATTTTGTGTGAGACCATATTTAAAAAATAATAATTATGTTCTGGAAAAACTAAATAAAAGTTTTTATCGGTCACTGAGTTTTAACTATGATGTTATTTGATTTTAAAAACATCTGACTCACAACCAGAACTAGTCTAAGTTTGGCTGTGAGTCAGTTGTTTTTTCGAAATTGTTCATATTATCTAAGATTCAGAATGTTACTGATTTCTGATTCTGACGCCTATTTCTTTTTTAAATCATCTTTTTGCGCGAATAATACACTTTTATTATAATTATCATCATTAAATTTGATTCATGATGTCTGTTTATATTAAGGCGTGAAAAACAATTATCGATAATTTTCAACTTCAATCAATGTTAAACGTTAAACACACAACAGTAGTGCAATTATACTGTATTAACAAAATGTCGAAAGGTTCAAATTTTATTGAATTCCTACCCTCGATTTATTTTGGTCAAACCAAAGTTTTAATTGGGAATTCGATTTTCCGTCAATGCGATTATGTTGAAATGTGGTTGGTTCAACTTTCATGTCATTCCGATATTCAGACAAAATTAGAGGATTGTTGAATGAAAAAGTATTTTATGCTGGAAAATGGTTAGTCGAAAGTTTTTTGTTAGTAAAGCTATTTAATAAGTATTTTAATTTATTTTACTAAAATTGCTATCAATCTCTACAGGATAGGTTGGTACATATGATAAGTCGACCATGCCAAAATGGCCGCTCAGAAGTTAGACCAGTGCATCATCACTCGCTCAAGGTCGCGCGGTTTTAACCTACAGCTAGACCGTGCCTCCCAGGGAACAAGTGCCAGTCGGTTGTCGGACGCACGGCTGAGCGCTCGCGCAACACGCTTTTTGCGCATATTGTTATTAGATATGTCGACAACCCTCCGCGCTAGACAGGGACAGAGTTACGCGTTAGAAAGAGCGCAAATGTTTATTTGAAAATCGCGACAGGTATTGCGAGCTGAATTGAACTTTGTTGTGTCCCAGCAAGAGTCGCTATTTATAAAATGGTTTTCGGTAAGTGAGGCTTCTGTACTTGTACTAATATTTATTCTGTGGTTAGACCTCGGATATACATGCGTTTATAGCCTATACTTTGTAACGTATATAATTTGGATATTTTTGTCGGTTGAGTAAAGCTTTATATTATCGTATATTATTATGAATTCAAATGTAACTCACGCGTGACATGCACATCCAATCCGACTTAAGTTTGTGCCAATCGACAGGCTACGCGCATACAATTTTTTTAAAAGCCACTGGACACGGCTAAAACTTAAGTCTTACTGAAGTGAGTATTTTGGCACATATGAGTTTCCTGTATATTATTTTGAGAAAAGTTTGATCTTCCAAAGACACGAACAAAGAAATTTGACTCTGCTTTTGTGATAAGAACGTCAAGGCTGTGGAATACGTTACCTGAGTGGGTTTTTCCCGATAGTTACAATGTTTGTGTCTTCAAATCGAGATTGAATCGGTTTGTTCTAGGTATACACGCTCTATCGTAGACCGCATCATCGCTAACATCAGGCGAGATGGCGGTCAAGTGTAAATCTATCAAAGTAAAAAAAAAAGTATGTAACAATCATATGTTATCCTCCGTCGGCTGTCAACAAGGTGATCCCTTCGGCCCTGCGACCTTCGCCTTGGCCATTCACCCTATCATTCAACGTCTCCAGTCCAAACTAAACGTTTGGTACTTGGACGACGGAACTTTGGGGGGCGATGTGAATACTGTTCTAACTGATTTACAAAAACTCATAGACGGTTTTCGTCTGATTGCTTTAGAACAAAATTTTTCAAAATGCGAACTTTTCGTTTGCGACACATGTCCAGATAAAGATTCGATAATACAGAAATTTAATGATCTGGCCCCCAACATCAAATCAGTTGACAAATGTTCCCTGCGCCTCCTGGGTTCACCGATTTTAGAAGAGTCGTTACCATCTTTTGTCGAAGAAAAAAATCAAAATTTCACGAGAGCCTCCGATAGGCTACTCAAAGTAAACGCCCATATGGCGTTTACAATTATTCGGCAATGTTTATTTGTTCCGAAATTTATGTACGCTTTACGGTGTAGTCCACTGTGGAAACATGGTGAGCTCCTTGGGAGCTTAGACAATGTCGTAAAGGAATCTCTAATATCGGTGTTGAATGTGGATCTGAGTGGGAGGGCCTGGTCACAAGCCTCACTACCCATACGGTTGGGAGGCCTAGGGGTCCGCCAAATTTCAAGTGTAGCTTTACCGGCATTCTTGTCCTCAGTTCATAGTACTCAAAATCTAATAGACAAAATTCTCGCACCCTCTTTAGGCCATTCGGAATATTCTGATGTAGTAGTAGCTAATTTGTGCGAGGCTAAGAATGCTTGGAGGCTGGCTTGTCCAAACAACGATTTCCCCAGATGTCTGTCATCTCAGAGACAGTGGGATCGACCGATCTGCGATCTAGCACGGAACTCTCTTCTCGATACGTGTCCTAGTATCGCGGATCGTGCTCGTATCCTTGCTGTGTCTGTGTGGGAATCGGGCCTTTGGTTACAAGCTTTGCCATCTTTCAATACCGGTAGCCTATTAGATCCAACTGCATTTCGTCTAGCTGTTAGCTTGCGCTTGGGTGCGAGGTGCTATGAAGCCCATCGCTGCCATTGTGGTACTGCCGTCGACCAACTCGGTCACCACGGTCTCTCTTGCTCGAAAAGCGCAGGTCGTATTGGCCGCCACGCCAGCCTGAACGACATCATACGCCGGGCTTTTTCCACCGCCAATGTCCCAGCCATACTCGAACCGAGTGGGCTTGCGCGTGACGATGGCAAAAGACCTGACGGCATGACTGTTGTGCCTTGGAAGTTGGGTCGGCCCCTAGTGTGGGACGCAACTTGCGTCGATACTCTGGCACCATCACATCTTCCAGAGACACATTGTAAGGCTGGTGCAGCGGCTAATTCAGCTGAGCGACTCAAACGGCGCAAATATGCAACCCTCGGAAGAGGTTACATATTTGAGCCCTTTGGGGTTGAGACATTGGGTCCGTGGGGGCCGGGAGCTCACTTCATCTTCAAAAGCCTTTCCGAACGCTTGGTCGATGCGACGCGTGACCAAAATGCTGGCGTTTATTTGGCCCAACGCATAAGCATTGCCATTCAGCGTGGTAATGCCGCCAGCATGCTGGGTACGCTTCCGATTGGTAGTGGGCTTGAACATCTTGATTATCTGTAGACCTTCATTGGTCTATGGATAATTCAGGTGTGCTTAGTGTAAGTAGTTGTTAGGTATGTAGCGTAGTTAAGTGTAGTTCTCATTGTATTTTAGTTTTGTTAATAAAGGCTCTGCCCTATTAAAAAAAATTGTAAAAATAGAAAAAAAAAAATTAAAACAATTACGTTCGTTTTCTCAACAAAAACTCAGTTTTGTTTACTCTGAAAACAATCACAGACACACAAATATTGCGAGAACAACATTTATAACTTGCAGTTAGAATTTTATAGATACAACCCATCCATAAAACATTCATGCGTTGTATGCATTTCCATAAACTTTTCACCAATACTGCTGCAATATTTATGGTGACAGAATTTTGCTATTCTTTATGGACGCTGATGTCGGAATACTCAATGCAACGGATTTGATTTTTGAAACTATCGATGTCCATCCATAGAATGTAAATAAAAGTTTGACTAACTTTTTTTTAAATAAATAAAGCTACAAGCCTTCAATGGAATTGTACGGTTTTTTTTTGTGAATCCCATAATATTATTTATGTCAATGTTAGAATATTAGAATCCTTTTATCTTCCTTGGATCTTTTTAAATCGGAAAAACAACGACAACGGAAACTGGGCGGCTTAAACCGGGAGCCGCTGCTAGTTAATTTGTATTATAAACTAGCAGCAGTCAATGTTTGGTGCTCAATCACGTCGTAACGTCCGAAAGAATGGGGAAAGAAAGAAACACAGTTATATTATAGTCTGGAAAAACAAATAGGCTAATTTTCATCTCGAAAGTTCTACTCTCTAGCTAGACGACTAGTTGAATAGTCCACCTGGTAGGTACCACACCAATGTCAGCTACAACATCACTAAGCAGTATTTTTTTTTAATTAAAGAGTGACGAGACAAGCAGTACATGTTCCCGATGGTAAGCAACATGCCTGGCACATAACAGCACAGTGACACGCAGCTATTGGAACATGAAAGTCTAAATCGTTACCTAGGAGAGCAGTGCAGTGGCACTGCACTCGTCACCCAGAAATCTAAGATATTATATCTCTAAGCCCTGTAATTTATATGGAAACATTGCCCTTCAAACCGGAGCACATTAACGCACTGTAATATGCAAACATTACGGTGTTTCAGACAAATTAGAGGGAAAATACGTAGGACAGTTTTTTTAATTGTATATAGGTTTACACTTGATCACCATTTGATCTAATTCTAAGCGATCATATAACCGATTCACTCTCGACTTGAAGACACCATGATTGTCCATCTTATATCTCTCAGTGACGAGCACAGTGCAAAATGAACAAATGCTTCATGTTTAAGTAGTTACAGTTTTCCCATTAAATTTTTTTAACATACGAAACAAAGAAACCAACAAATTACACAACTAAAAGAAATAAGTTACTGAGTCATACGTTTCAGAAAAATCGTGACTAGTCCAGATACACACTAAAACTATTGCCAAGTTTTTACTTCTGTAACTCATTAGCAGCCTGCAAAAAATATTGGCACATAATATACTTAAAATAGAAATGTGGTCAATAATTTTACACAAAATAACCATCAATTTAGGTCGTTCCGCTAACCAGAGCATTTTTAGGGTTCCGTAAAACATAGAAACGGAGCCCTTATAGATTCGTCATGTCTGTCTGTCTGTCTGTCTGTCTGTCCGTCCGTATGTCACAGCCACTTTTTGCCGAAACTATGAGAATTACACTGTTGAAACTTGGTAAGTAGATGTATTTTGTGAACCGCATTAAGATTTTTACAAAAAAAAGATAAATTAGGGTTGCCCCCCATACTGAGAACTAAAACTCAATTTTTTTTTTCATCAAACCTTCACGTCTTTCGATACCTAGGTCTTCAAAAATGGTGTTGAGGTTTTTAACATAGTTTTTGTCTACACTGAATAATTTGCGCGAGAGACACTTCCAAAGTGGTAAAATATGTGTCCCCCCCCCCCCTCTAACTTCTAAAGTAAGATAATTAAAAAACTAAAAAAAATTATATGATGTACATTACCACATAACGAAAATTGGTTTGAACTCGATCTGATGAGTAGTTTTTTTTAGTACGTCATTATTATTAAAACTTCGATCAAAGTTACAATGAACTACAATAACTATGTGTACTATTTATATTATGTTACTTATTGCCTATACTCCTATAGTCTTATTCTCTATAAAAAGGTGTATATATCGATGAAACTCCGTCAAGTTTAATTTGGTGTTCACGGCAGCCATCGTCAAAGATAGCTGGTATTTATAAATAGAGCGTCTGGTATTTCACACGATACACGCAAACTTTTCGACTATCAGCTCCATTCAATTTTGAACTATGAAACCTTACAGATAAAGTTGTTTATTGTATAACGGCAACATCTAGTTAAATGTCTGAAGGAGAGTAGACTAGTTGAAGTGAGATATTAATGGAGTGTGTGTTACTAAGTTGGGTGTAGCTTTACGTTTCATACGATTAAGGGTCTGTGGTGACATTACTTTAATTACAGACATAAGCATTAATTTAATTGCTTTTTAGGGTTCCGTAAAATGTAAAAACGGAACCCTTATAGATTCGTCATGTCTGTCTGTCTGTCTGTCTGTCTGTCTGTCTGTCTGTCTGTCTGTCTGTCCGTCCGTATGTCACAGCCACTTTTTGCCGAAACTATGAGAACTACACTGTTGAAACTTGGTGAGTAGATGTATTCTGTGAACCGCATTAGGGTTTGAACAAAAAAATTAAAAAAAAAGAAAAATTAGGGTTGCCCCCCATACTGAGAACTGAAACTCAAATTTTTTTTTTTCATCAAACCTACACATGTGGGGTGTCTATCGATAGGTCTTCAAAAATGATGTTAAGGTTTCTAAAATCATTTTCCTCTACACTGAATAGTTCGCGCGAGAGACACTTCCAAAGTGGTAAAATGTGTGTCCCCCCCCCTCTAACTTCTAAAGTACATGAATGAAAAATTTAAAAAAAATATATGATGTACATTACCATGTAAACTACCAACGAAAATTAGTTTGAGCTCGATCTGATGAGTACTTTTTTTTTAGTACGTCATAAATACACTATTATTGAAACTTCGATCAAAGTTACAACGAACTACAAGAACTATGTATATTATGTTACTTGCTGCAACGGAACCCTTCATGGGCGAGTCCAACTCGCACTTGGCTACTTTATTTTTACTTTTATAGGTAAAAACTTACTTTTTTTACTTTTATACACTTGACCGCCACCTCGCCTGATGTTAAGCGACGATGCGGCCTACGATTTAGCGTGTTTACCTAGAAAAAAAACCGATTCACTCTCGATATGAAGACACAAAGGTTGTAACCATCGGGGAAAACCCACTCAGGCAACGTATTTCACAGACGTTCTTATCACAAAAGTAGAGTCAAATCTCTTCGTTCGTCTTTGGAACATCAACCATGAAATGATGTCGCTTTTTCGAGCTACGAGCATTCCGATAGAAAAAAGGACAAGGTGGTATTAGATCATGCAAACCAGTTGCACACTCTCCGAAGTGTATCCGATAAAAAACCGATAGACTAGCAATTTTAGGGCTATCCTTACTAATATTATAAATGCGAAAGTAACTCTGTCTGTCTGTCTGCTACGCTTTCCCGTCTAAACCAGTGAACCGATTTTGATGAAATTTGGTATACAGATAGACTAGACTCCGAGAAACAGCATAGGCTACTTTTTATTGCGGAGAAAGGGTTGAGGTTGAACAATGTAACGAAAACGGGGAAAAATATTTCTCTTTGAGAGCTTTAGCTGCGTGTGCCATTCTCCATGGTGTGGGTTGAAGTCTGTGACAGCATTGCCAGATTGCCACAGACTTTTGAAGACACGTGTCACAGATTTAAAGGTTGTGTCATTTTATGTAAACAAATTTGCAAACATGCATTGTTACATTTTTACGTGTAAATTAAAAATATCTCTATTACATATAATACATATATCCTTACTAATATTATAAATGCGAAAGTAACTCTGTCTGTCTGTCTGCTACGCTTTCCCGTCTAAACCAGTGAACCGATTTTGATGAAATTTGGTATACAGATAGACTAGACTCCGAGAAACAGCATAGGCTACTTTTTATTGCGGAGAAAGGGTTGGGGTTGAACAATGTAACGAAAACGGGGAAAAATATTTCTCTTTGAGAGCTTTAGCTGCGTGTGCCATTCTCCATGGTGTGGGTTGAAGTCTGTGACAGCATTGCCAGATTGCCACAGACTTTTGAAGACACGTGTCACAGATTTAAAGGTTGTGTCATTTTATGTAAACAAATTTGCAAACATGCATTGTTACATTTTTACGTGTAAATTAAAAATATCTCTATTACATATAATACATATATGTAATATAAATATTGTGTAATATTGTTAATATTAAATTCTCTACACCAACATAACTATTCACATACAATCGTACATTAGAAGTACTTGAAGAAAGAAATATGCTGCCTCGATTTTACACCAAAGCGGTTTTCGATAATCAAGCCCACAGATTACAGACTGTAATCTGTGATCAAGCCCAAGATTATCTAAAGAAGACTGATCACCTGAATGAAGAATCATATTCCAATGAGTAGCATATAGACACAGATTACAGAAATAAAACCAGATGGAACGCGCAGAACAGAGAACCTGAAGCAGACAAAGCAAATACAAACGCCGAAGCAAATACAAACTCCAGTCAGTACTAAATGGACTTCCGTGTTGTACGGGCGTCCCATGTGATTTTAAGTTTTGTTTTAAAAATATGCCGTTTTATTTCTATAATCTGTGCATATAGAATAATGCTCTCAATGTTCAAACGCTGGACGTTGGCAAAATTGCGGTGATACGTACCTTCTATTCCCGAATGGAAGCCATAAGAAAAAGAAGAGAGAGAAGAATGCATTGTTGGAGGAGGTTATTTTATAAACATGATGTTAATATATATCTGAACAAATACATTATTTATCACAAATATATATTTTGAACAAAATTGCTCTTGATGTTTTTTGATTTTAATGAATATTTTAGGAAATATCGTAGTTTTAAACAACTCCATAACAAAATAATAGTCCACTTTATTGTGGACACGTGGCAATGTAAATTTTAGTAGGGATTTTCCTCAAATAGACGCGGGTGAAACCGCGGGTTTCAGCTAGTGTTCAATACTTTGAAGTCGTTTTCGCACAAGAGTGTCGTTGCCTATCCGCTTGATACACCGGTGTGTAATATAGTACCCAAAACTTGATTGATGACGAAAATATACAAACTTAAATCTGCGGTCGGGTTTTTGGCGGGAAAAAAAATTTTTCGTGTTTTTATTTGGGAAGGTATACCGATAAATTTGTGTTTAATGGCGTCTACTTGAACTGGCCTTTATTTTGATATAATCCACATTAAAATTAGAGTTCATTTACATAGAAAAATCGTAAAATTAAAAAAAAACAAAAATTAAATTTTTTGGCGGGAAAATGGTCCCGAAGTATTGAAAAAAATTTAAAAAATATATTTGTGGTATCGAATGCAGTTTTTTTTGGTTTTTCGAGTTTGTTATTTCGTATACAACACATTTAAGCCATAAAACCACTGTTTCCTTTATAAATTATTAATGTAATAGCTGATCGACTACTTCAGAAATCGCAATAAAAAATCTCAAGTGTCAAAAATGTTAGTTTACATTTTAAGTACATTAATTATAAACAAACGATACCGCTAGAAGCGTCTTGAAACGCTCTTGAGAATGAATGGGCTCAAACGGATACAAGTAAGGCGGCACTTCATATGCCGAAGCACAAACACCGCACTTATGTAACCTGACACCCATTTTCCCGCCAAAATTGTAAACGCGAAGAACAGGCGGTGTAGCAAGCGGCTAAGAGCCTTTTGGCACGTCTTTCGAACGAATCCAGAGCTTCCAGCTGATACTTAGCCGAATTATCTTTTAACTTGTAATGCATTGTTGTTTCAATCGCGTAGTCATCGTTTCCGTGATTTTTTCGCTATAAAAGTATCCTATATGCTATTTCAGACTACGATCTAACTGCACTTCAAATTTGAACCCGGTATGTTTTGTCGTTTTGATGTGATTGAGCAACAAATAACAGAAACTTTATCTATATGTATAAAAATCAATGCCACTTTTCGTTGTTATTGAATCCTCCTAAACGGCTAGACCGATTTGAATGATTTTTTTTGTATACGTTTGGGTAGGGCCCTGGAAGGTTTAGATTCACAAATCAGCCCGGCAGATGGCGCTGCAGTTGATATCTAGGTTATTATTCGAGCGAAGCCGGAGCAGGCCGCTAGTGTTTGTATAATTTATCTGAAAACTTTTTCATACCAACCAGCATTTGTTTGCACATTACTACTTGATGGTAGAATAGGTACGGTATTTCACCAGGTAGACTCTACAAAGAGTCCTATCGTCACAAAAACGTTGTATAAAGGTAATTAAAAAAAAACAATGCACAAAGTTACGGCTGGTCTGAAGTTACGGCTAGTCTTGTCGGGAGAACGGCGACTGCCGATCCGGAGACCCCGAGACATGTGTCATCCACCAACCCACACTGCCCAGCGTGGATTATGCCCTTGACTGAGCCTTGCGAGAGAAGGCCTCGAGTCCCAGTAGTGGGAACATTTAGTGAGCTGTTCATGCTAAAATAATCCATGATTCCCACTGCGTGTCGTAACATTAACATAGTTTGAATCCGTGTAATAGGGTATAATCCTCAAAAAAACTAAGTAGCCCGTTAGATTGCCAAAAAATATTGTACACGTATTTTTTCTTTTGTTTCACAAACAAAAAATGACGAAGATACAGCGCTTCGAAGTTTCGTGTGACGTCACTTGTGAGTACGATTTTTACTCACGAGCGACGTCGCGACCCCCCACTCTCGAAGTTTGATGGTCTATATCTTTGACGATTTTTAATATTATGAAAAAACAAAAAAATACGTATCCAATATTTTTCCATGATCTAGTTGACGGACTAATTAGGATGGTATATTTTTGACCCAGTCCGGTACCCTATCAATCGACACATTTTCAAGGATTTCGACAAAATGAATAAAAACAAATTTGGGTAATTTCGTATCACCGCTGAACCAATGCAATGCCGTGCAAGCATTGCATGTTTCAGCGGCGACGGAAAACATTGCATGGTAATTAGCATATTCCAAGAAAGCTCTCAGGACATGCGTCAAACGCCAACTCACCCTTGGCTAGGATGGCGGATTGTATTCTTGACGATCTCATTGATAGATAACTAAGTACACTTATCAAACACACCAAATATCCCAAAGTCCCGAGCCATAGCGTTAAAAGAATAAACTTTAGCTCAAGAAGCTAAAGAAACAATTAAAAAAAAAGCAAACGTCTTTCTTTTATATTAAAGAGATAGTTTTCCTAACTGCTAGAGAAAGTCCCGCGAAATTGAGCGAATAATTAAGGTTAGTGTTATTATCGGAATCCTGTTACCTTCAGAGCTATTTGCAACAAGGTCGCCCTGTCCTGGGGATGTTTACACAAGACCAGCTAGTAATAAAACAATTCGTTGTTTTATTATACATTCGGCTTCGTTTTAGAGATATAACTACCGTATTATAAGTTTAAGTGCAGTAAACTTGTCTTTTTGAGGTTTGTTGTCGTCGGAAACGTTGGAAATATTTAAATCCATTTGAGTTTATTGAAAAATTTGATAGCTCATTGACTAGCATAGCCGTGAGTAAAAATTCAACATACAGTTAGAGGTATGACATGGGAACGCGGAAGGCTTATTTTGATGATGAAATGTAGTCCCACCCAGTTTAGTCTACGGTATATCCCACTAATATTATAAATGTCAAAGTATGGAGGTTTGGATATTTGGATGTTTGTTGCTCAATCACGCCGTAACGTATGAACGGATCAGGTTGAAATTTGGAATACAGTTAGATTATAGTCTGGAGGAGCACATAGGCTACTTTTTATCCCGGGAAAATAACGGGAACGACGGGAACGGGAACTATGCGGGTGAAACCGCGGGGCACTGCTAGTATTAGATACGTAAACAGTATTCACATAAAATATTAATCAATTTTAATTACTTCAATGTTATAGATTTTGATCAGATGTTTCGTTTTTTACTTTCATTATTTTAGTCACATTACATTAAATTACGTTTTACACATAATGACAATTTAAAAAAAAAACAGTGTTTTTCTAAAACAAATAAGGCTTGCTTGTGTTTAATGGCTATTTGAGTAAAACAACTCATGTCCTTATCGCTAAAAACTCTCTTCCTGATTACCGTAAGATAAAACAAGCTTATAAAACGGAGATAAAGATTAATAAGTGTGTTTAAAAGTATTCCCTCAAAGCACAAACAAGCTGTAAACGTATTTTACTAGTTTTACCACAAAATATAGCCAGTTTATGAACTATACAAATGTTAAAACCGCAATTCGCATGTGGTTTTCAGTTTTAACTGCAGTTAAAATTTTCTATTCATCTTAAAATAAACAAAATGGGAAATATAACAGTACAATATTTTAATGTAAAGCTAGAAAATTGTATGCATAATGTGAGTTCTTTAAAACTAGCCAGTGGACCACTGGATATTTTACTAGACATTTCTTTGTGTGTTTGAAATGAAAAATCAGAACTTTTTTAGTACATGCTGGATTTCTCATGACGTTTCCTGAACTGTTTAAGCCAGTGGTACTAAATAAGTATCTTTAGTGATAACGCCGCCGCTTGTTAAACTAATATTATTGTTATTTCATATCCTACTAGCATCATAAATGCGAAAGTTTGGATGTTTGATGTTTGTTGCTCAATCATGTCGCAACATCTGAGCGGATAGGTTGAAATTTGGAATTCAAATTATGGTCTGGAATAACATAACATTATGTATGTTTTATCACGGAAACTACGCGGGTGAAACCGTGGGCGCTGATAATCTGTGATAAATGTTTTTGTATTTGGTGTCTAAAACAAAGAGTATATATCATATATTTTAGTATGTCGGGACATAGAAACTTACTCAGAGGTGTAAGTGGTTGAACCTACAACTTCACAATTGTGAAATCTATCTTATCGCTTTCTCGTGTCAGGGTCTTCACGGCTCAAGCGACCATCATACTTAGCGTTTTAAATCAGCTCGTAAATTACCTCTACAAAAATTCTAACTTCTTTTTCTCTTCCCCACAGATACGTAACAGAATAACTGACAACAATGGAGCAGTTTGAATCGCTGCTGACGTGCTGCGTCTGTCTGGACCGGTACCGGAATCCCAAGCTGCTGCCATGCCAGCACAGCTTCTGCATGGAGCCGTGCATGGACGGCCTCGTCGACTACGTGAGGCGACAGGTATGCCGTCAAATCTTGGATTAATCCATATTATACGTCTACAATCCCTTCGTCAGGACTCCAAAATAGGCCTAGAATCTTTCGAGTTCATGTGTTATTCACCAACGTCCACAAGGCCTGTGTGGTGGATAATGGCCTTGGCTCTCTTCTTGCGAGAGAAGTCTTTGACTCCCAGCAATGGAAACATTTAGTGGGCTGCTTATGCTATATACAACTCCTTCGAGTTGAGTCGTCTCCTTATTTATAGAATAGAGTGACGAGACGTGTATAACATGTGTCTGATATAAGGAACACGCCTGCCTATGACACCACAGTGTCACGCAGCCATGAAACTAAAACACAGTGATGTTTGTGTATTACTGCATGGCAGTAGAACCACTGGCAAAGGTGTGGTACTGCAAGCGGACTCTGCAAAGAGTTCTACTTCTACATAGTGTCTAGTATCTTCTTATTGGTATGGAGTAAATCAGTTGTTTGATTTGTTTAATTGACTACGAAATGAAACGTTACAACATTATGTTAATTTTATATCCGTTGATGTTTGGCATATCCGCCTCAACTTTTGATTTTTGGTTTGATTTGCCTTAAATAACAACCCATAAATTGTTGCCAGCTTATGAAAAATTAGTTTTGGAATAGTTTTTAATTTATTGTGACCATTTACTTATTTTTTACAGGTCAAATGTCCAGAATGTCGTGCAGAGCATCGGATTCCATACCAGGGAGTACAAGGATTCCCCACAAACGTAACTTTGCAACGGTTCTTAGAACTCCACGCAAACATTGCAGGAGAACTCCCGGACCCCACAGCCGGTCAAATCATGGAACGATGCAACGTCTGCTCGGAGAAGGCTTACTGCGCGCTGTGCGCTCATTGCGACAAGAAAGTCTGTGAAGACTGCAAGTCTGCACACATGGAGGTCTTGCGTAGAGAAATCTCTAGGATTAATAATCAAATACGCCGGGGAATGAACAGACTTCAAGATATTCTCGGTATTGTCGAACGCAACACTACTAATCTCCAAACGAATTGCGCAGCAGTAGGTGGAGAAGTTGACGAAATCCACAAGAGGCTTTCTAAAGCTTTGAAAGATAGAACAGATTTCTTAAGAAACGAAGTAGATCGCTATCTTGCCACTGAACTTAGGAATCTAACGAATCTAAAAGATAATTTAGAGTTAGAATTAGCAAATATACAAAGTAATTGTGATCTCGCCGATAAGTATATAAACGATGACGTCGAATGGGAGGATACGGAATTGGTCGACACGAAAGAAATTTTCTTGAAGACGGTCGAGTTCTTGAGAAACTTTGATTATGAGGCTGGAGACTATAACCGTAGGGTTCGGTTTATCATGACTCATGATCCAAATCAACTCGTCATGCACGTTGCCAGTTACGGTGAGCTGAATATAACTCAGCCCAACGCGTATTCTGGTGGGATGCCACAAAGCCAAAGTTCTTTGGGTCTTACAAGATCTAAGAGTGATCATCGTCTTGCGACTCAATTCCGTCAACAAGAAGAAGCAAAAAGTTATATGGATAATGAAGAACCGTTACTTGGTGGAAGAAAGTTTGGTGAGAAACGTCCTCCACCACCGGAAAGACAAACAAGAGACTACGGTGCTGTTGACGATTACAGCGGATATGAATCTGAACATAGACCGTCTCGTAGATTCCGCTCAAGGTTTGTCAGGAGTCACCAAAACGATGACTCCGATACAGAAACTGCAACTCAAGTTGCTGCTAAAGCTGAACAAAAGCAAAAAGAAAAAGAAAAAGTCGCTGACACTGAAGACGCTACTCGTGGCCCACTTAGTGGTATATTCAGATTGGGTGACTGCCCAAGAGTTATGCAGAGGATATTAGATGTTGACAGCGGTAAGAAGAAAGAAAAAAAAGAACCAGCACCACCGCCTCCTAAACCAGTTCAACCTACTCCTCCTCAACCTAGAACTCGACCACCAACACAGAGACAGCAGAGTGAAGACGAAATCTCTAGGCTAAAGAGACAGAACAAAGAAGCTGCTTCATCTCAGGAACCTGACCGTGTCCCTCCACGTGCGGCAGAAGAAGAAAGAACCGCAGTAAATCGCAAACCACCCACACCAGCTCGGGAGGTGAGTTGGGAAGAAGAAAGAGAGTGAAAGTACAGCATCAGAACAACGTAGAACTTAGGGAAATCATCGACACTAACAAGAAAATTTCGACACACTAACGGCAAAATACACTATACATACACGATAATTCATTTACACATATTTTCACACATTTACACGGTACAATTTAGCGTTTTGGTGTCCAAATCGAATTTGAATATATTCCTCAGGCGTCCAGTGACGGTGAATCTGATGAATCTGTTGGAACTCTGCAAAGAACTCAGCAGCGTAAGACTGCTCCCGTTCCTCCAAAGCCTGCTGTGCAAAACAGAAGACCGTCTGCCACTGAAGCAGCCACACCACACCGTCCCGCCGCTCGCGCGCCTAGCACAGAATCAAGCGCTTCGACTGAAAGCTCCGGCTCGGCGGTAAAACACACAGGTGCAATACTTACCATCGCAGAATTAAAAGCAAAATATAGCACGCCAACAACAACTGGAACTCGTTTATTTTCCGCAGGAAATGAGAGAACAGCACCGGTGACCACTAATGGTTCAGCCGGAGGTGCGCAACGAGTGCAGAGTCGTTTCATTGGCTCTCAGCGCCCTACACCCGCGCCGGCACCCGCCGAGCCGGCTCACGAGTCCGACTCTAGCTCCGAAGAAGAAACGGATTCGTCGGAGGAGAGTGAAGAGGAGCCTGCTCCGCCACCAAGGAAGCCCGAGAGCCAAGCGATGGCACGCAGTGATATAGGGCCGCTACTCGCACGCAGCAATAACGCTCGCAATGACGCCCACGAAAAACCAAAAGAAGCCCCCGCAACCAATCGAAGCCGCACGAGGCAACCGTCTCAAACTGAAGAAGAGCCCACTCCGAGATATGGATCGTCATCCAGCAGTTCTACTCAGCCAAACAGATACGGAACAAAACCAAAAGAAGAAGAAACGACCTCGTCTTTCGATGACGATTCAAAGTACCCCACAGCTCGTTCTAGATACCTTGCTATGAAAGAGCGTCGCAACCGTCTCGCAAGAAGCAAGAGTAGCCACACCGGATTCGGTGCAGGAGACGACGATGATCTAGATGAGCCAGTGTCACCAACAACAGCATCACCATCAGCGTACCTAGCGTCTCGATACGGCTCCGGCACTGGAGGCACGGAGTTGTCTCGCAGCCGATCTTCACACGCGCTGAAATCTAGAGAACCCTCGCCTGAGCGGCCTGTAACAAGCAGCACTGATAAAGATGGAGCTGCGCTCAGTTCCTGGGCTAGATACTTGAAGAGCAAATATGGATCGCGGGGTAAAGAGCGAGATACGAGTGGCAGTTCATCGAGCGCGTCACGTCGTCTGTCTCTCGGGCTGCCCTTGCGCTCGGCTAACGAGCTTGCCAGTTCTGATGACGATTCAAAAAACGCGGCAGGCTCCCCCATCTCCCCTACGGCGGCTACAGCAGCGGTAGCAGGTTAGAACAACGAGTGGCGTGTATATAGGTTTGGCGCTTAGGCTTCTACTGACCTCTAATCATTTTGTGATACTAATATCTTCTTTCTTGTGTCAGGTTTCGCAGCAGCAGGTTCCTCCCCTAGGAGCCAGTATCTGCAGAAACGCCGTTTACAATTCAGCGTGGGGAGTCGGGGGAGCGAACCCGGTAGCTTTACATGGCCTCGTGGCATCGCTGTAGGTCCCGACAATACTATGGTCGTGGCCGATTCATCCAACCACAGAGTCCAGGTAAAATCCCATCCACAACTTTTTATAACAATAAGTAATAAGCACTAATCAAAATCTATCTATATCTATGTATAATATATCTATATATATAAAATATATATCTATGTATAATAAGTATGTATTTAAAACTATACAAGTATTATATCAGCTATCTGGCCGCCATCACACAAGCTTTGCTTAGTTTGGGGTCATATGGTGTTGTGTGTGAATTTTCCACCAATATTTATTTATTTTATTTAAAATCGTCTGGTAAAAGTACTTTTTAAGCGAAAATTTAATTTATAGTTCTCAGAACATACGTAGACACGAAATAGCAGTAAATTATTGCACAGATTACTTTTTGTCATTTCACACACTACACCATCTGACCCCAAACTAAGCAAATCTTGTACTATGGCGGTTAGATCGCTGGTTTAAATACTTATATAGTTGTAAATACATACTTATCATACATAGAAACACCCAGACACAGATATTAAGCATTGAATAGCCTTGTTGTGATAAGTGTAGATAGATAAGTGTAGTCTAAAGTAACGACTAGCATAGTGACCCAGTTAACATTATCCAAATTTAGTTATTACAGACTGAGCTTATTGAGCAAAATTGCTATTTAAATAAGGTGTACGATCATAATGTTTCGTCATTGAATTTATTTAAATGAAGATTTGAATACTAAACTCAAACAAATAAACAAAAGTGAAAATGTGTATTCCTTCTATAAAATTTTCTTGAGATTATTATAGACCACAACATCGGAAATTCCAAAGGTATGCACAAGCCCGTTACCAGCTAATTTTACACAGTTTTACAACGCAAATGTCGCTCATAGCTTACATTCATAAACAAGTGCTCGGAGTTTTTACTTGACCTTGTGCCAAAAGACTGATTTCATCGCTCTATCCGGAACGGACGGTATGCAAGCATCATAAAACGATATTATATGCTCCTAATGGACAGTTAAAAGTAACTCTGAACTTTCCTCATAGGGGTCAGCTTTGACATACAGATTATTAATGAACATTTACTTCAAGTTATCACAAATGAAACCCCAAAAACTAAGAACGTTGCATTTTTATACGAAGAAGAGTATTTTCAATTAAGCAGCATTCGTAACCTTCGACAATAGTACCTATGCTTACCATCAGGCTAGTTTGTGAATAAACGCGTACCTTTACGCTATAAAAATGAAAAAGGCGAAATAAGATTAATTCTCACCCAGTGCAAATATTTGTCTGATGTATTGAAATATTTGCACTGTGTCTGGGTGTTTCTTTGTATAATAAGTATGCATTTAAAACTATTTAAGTATTATATATCAGCTGTCTGGGCGCCACAGTACAAGCTTTGCTTAGTTTGTGGTCAGATGGTGTTGTGTGTGGATTGTCCACCAATATTTATTTATTTAATTTTGCAACAGTTAACAAAAACTCGTGAATATTTCCATAAAGCTCAAATTTTAGAATTATTGTTATATGATATCATAAGTTACAATTTCGTTTTAATTCCAGGTATTTGATTCCAACGGTATCTTCGTGAAGGAGTTTGGTCAGTACGGCAGCGGCGAGGGAGAATTCGACTGTCTCGCCGGCGTGGCCGTCAACCGCATCGGACAGTACATCATAGCCGATAGATATAATCATCGTATTCAGGTCAGATATATTGCACATTACTATATATTTTAAAGTTACGGCTGGTCTAGTCGGGAGAACGGCGACTGCCGATCCGGAGACCCCGGGTTCAAACCCCACACCCACCACTGTCTTTTCGAAGTCATGTGCGTAATGCCGCTAACTTAAAACGGTGAAGGAAAACATCGTGAGGAAACCGACATGTACCTAGAATCTTTTGAAGTCATGTGTCATCCACCAACCCGCACTGGGCCAGCGTGGTGGATTATGGCATTAACTCTCTCCTTGCGAGAGAAGGCCCGAGTCCCAGCAGTGGGAACGTTTAGTGGGCTGTTGATGATGATGATGATATATTTTATAGGTGAAATCACAGCAAAAATCAACACATCTACTCTCTTTCTACGAAAAACGTATTAGAGTAGGCTTAGAACATTTAAACGGACGAAACGAAAGTCGCGAGTTAATTTCGAAAAAACGTTTTTTGTTAAAATGGAGTAGACGTCCAAAAATAATAATGAAATCCTACCAATACTATGCAAAAGTTTGAATGTTTGTTGCTCAATGATGTCGCAACGGCTGTTGAAAATTGGAACAAAAAAAGTTTATAGTATGAAATTGCACATAATATATGGTACTTACCATTGCGCGAGAACTACAGAAACCGGAACTACGCGGGTAATACCGCCAAGCGCTGCTGGTAGTTTTATAATTGAAATAGTTTTATTCCAGCAAAGTGACATAATACCCCGTTTACATGATTCCAGTCCAGCGAACGAATCCAGCGCTGGATTGCTTACTGGAATAATGTAAGCCGGCACTGGAATGCACTGGCACTGGATTGATGCATTCCAGTGCCGGTTTCCATTATTCCAGTAAGGAATCCAGCGCTGGATTCGGTCGCTGGACTGGAATAATGTAAACGGGGTATTATGTACGTATTTCAAACAAACTAAAGGCCGGGCGGGTCACACAGAGGCGATCTGGTAGCGATAGCGATCCGATAGCGAGACGATATTTTTTGTAATGTTCGAATTTGTATGCAACCTGACACACAGCAATCGGGCGCGATCCCATACTCGGTATCGGATCGCTATCGCTATCGCTACCGGATCGCCTCTGTGTGACCCGGCCTTTAAGCACAATAATTTTGTTTTGAGTTTCTTGAAGCCCTGGTAAGACTGTAGATTCGAATCCCACCTCCACTTCTAAGTGTATTACCAAGTAGGTACAGATTCACAAGGTTGTTATTTCCACTGGGTTGACACAACGCATCGTGAAAAAATCTGTTGCATATTTTTTTTTTTAAATAAAGAGTGACAAGACTTGTAGGACATGTGCCTGATGGTAAGCAACATACCTGCCACATGACAGCACAGTGACACGCATATATTGCAAGCAAGATTTATTTCGGAGACACTTACTTTTTCAAGAAAAAGTAAGCAAGTGTTTTGTGTCAGCGTGGTCATACATCTCTTTTTGTAGCAGTAGTAGCTCTCTTTGTTCTCAAAATAATACTGCTATTACTACCTACTGTTACTACTATTTTTAAACGACTGCTGCACTGGGAACATAAAATGCACAATTAATGTTATTTGTAGTCATTTGACTTTACTCAAAACTTGACGACCACATCTTTCGGACTCAATTTTCGTCAGATTTTTTCTTGAGTTAAATTTGCAATCAGGTGGTAGCGAAACTAAAGTGCACGTTTTATTTTACCGATCATCAATGCTACATATTTCAATAACAAGCAGGTTCTTTCTCCATCTGTAAAAGAGCACAAGATACATGGAGTCTTATTTAGGAAACACACGTCTGACTTTTGACGTGAGAACGTCTTATAAACAAATTAACGCTGAAAGCACGAAAAAGTGTCACGTTCCGCTTGAGCTGAGCGTGCAAGAGAGAGCGCGGAACAAGCAGTAGAGAGACACGATCATCGTAAGCGTTTCGCTTGTGACGCATCTATAACATATAATGACGTTATGAAGTAAAATTATCTGCCGTTAACCGATTTAACAAACATTTTTTTTTATCTTTTCGACCAAGTAGGAAATTAGAATTTTAAATTTAGTAGGATATTGGAATTGCCTACCATCGTATACTGCATCGTTGCTTAACATCAGATAAGGTCAAGCGAAAACCCCCAAAAAATTAAAATCCTAGCAGACCCATGACGTTTAGTATTATTTAGGGAAATACCGCCACCAGACCACCAAACAATTTGGACTGGTAACAATTTGGACACGTAAAACCTAGGATCAGAATGAGTGGCGTATTATGGGAGAGGCCTAGGGTCCATTAGTAGACGAATACACACTTATGATGATGATAAAAGAAAATCAGAAGTATTATATTATATCAATATCGCAATGGTAATTCAACAAGTAAGCAAGTAAGTAAACAACAAACCAACTGTTAATCATCGTCGTCAACAAACATACGCAAAACCACGTGATTTCACAACGTTCCTGCAATTTTGCACAAACAATTCCGACGCGTGATTCCAAAATGGAGGTCCTGGAGCGAGTGACAAATGGAATCATTTATCCCATTGCTTAGACCCTTTCAGCCAGATCCAGTTTCTTTTGAGACATCGCGTTGAAACTCTTTTTCAGTCTGTTATGAAATCCGCCCTAAGTAACGTATGTAGTGCAAAATCTTGTTGCTGGCAAAATAAAGTTAGAATGAAATGGAGAAAGGCTCTTTTGATGTGATGAAAAGTGCGTTCCAAGATTTTGGCTAAGAAATTGTATAAATGAATGCATTTTGTCTTGATCAATTTGAAGGACGGCTATGTAGGAAGTTGTTGAGGCTTTTTATGTGACTACTTTCCTCAAGAAAAACTATGGATATAATAATTTAGTTGACACTTTTCTTATTTTAATTTCTTATTTTCTCAATTTCAGACATTTTGAAATAGTTACGTGTATGAAATTGCGTAGATGTTTAACTTTAAGAAATATTTTGTAATAATACACATATAAAAATAAAAAGTTCTACAGTTTTTGATTATTGCGTGCTCAAAAAGATATCATCAGACATTTGAATAAACTATTTGAATGATTTTGACTCGAATAAAATAAATTTAAACTCAGAAACAAAATAATACAACGTTAGTATCATTAATTTAGGAACATTTCGTTAATTTAGTCAAAAAGACCCCGATTAGTAGTCCCCGATGGTAGATCGAAATGTCTTACCTCAATCAAAAAGTTTTGTCATGACTCATACAACTATCGAGATAAATTATCAGGGACTTGCTTTAAAATGTAAACATAATAAATATCCCTCGATTAATGACATGACAACGATAATTAAATAATGTTGACCACTCCAATCGCCATAGGTACCTAAAAAAAAAGTGCCAGTTTTAGGGACTGGTGATAGAAGTCTAAACATATTTTTTACAGTAGATATGTACCTATATGTCGTATATACACAGTATACATAATATACATACCTATAACTCACGGGAAACGTGCGGTGACAATCACGTGAGTTTCATGAAACAAACTTTTTTTTTAAAACCTAAGGATATAGGTATTAAAAAAAATAAGCTTTTGCCTTAATCTGCACAATTTCACTTACATAGTTTCAGTAGTTTACGCGTGAGAGCGTTGTACAGATACAGACTTACTTTCGCATTAAGAATATTAGTGGAAAATAGTAGAGATTTTGCGTAGATCTTGAAAACCGACAAAAACTTGGGTTTTTGTACGTTTATTTACCGAAGAAGTAGAGACAACTGACTGACACTAATGAATTACGGCCAAGACAAGCGGCCAGAATACAAATACTGTCCGCTGGGACTAGCCTACCGGGAAAACGGGATGCGGACCGTTGCAGATGTATGACTTTTCAAGGTCTTAAAATAAAAAAAAATGAACATTACAATTGCGTGGAGATGAATATAAACTCTAGGCAATACTACTAATATATGTATAATTTTGAATGTTTATTACTCAATCACCTCGAAACTTCTGAACGAATGGGGTTGCAGTTGAAAGTTGAAAAAGCTATGCTTAGGGTTTCTCACAGGGATTACATCCGCAATAAAGTATGTCACATGAGAGAACTAAAATGACTGACATAGCTCAGCGTATGCGCTAACTGAAGTGGCAGTGAGCCGGTCACATCTGTCGCAGACCTGATAACCGTTGGGGTAGACGGACGGGTTCTGGAGTGGAGGTCGCGAATTGGTAAACGTAGTGTAGGACGCCCTGGCACTAGAAAGATGGATGTAACAATATACGAAAGACGGTGGCGGCTGGAGACGTACAAGGATCAGGTTAACTGGAGTACAATGGGAGAAACCTATGCCCAGCAGTGGACGAACACAGGCTGATGATGATGCCACAGTTGGTGAAATTGAAAACTACCTTTGAAAGGTCTATTAATTAGCATATTGTAATCGGATCACTGTGAATTACCTACATTTGACAAGTACAGACATGTTAACGTGGTTTTCCGCGGGATACTGCTGTTATACTAAAGTCCGTTCTCATTTTTTTTCATGTAATAATAAGTAGCCTATTTGTTATTCCAAACTTGTATTCCAAATTTCAAGCCAATTCATTCAGACGTTTCAACAGCATTGAGCGACATTTATAATGTTAGTGAAATTTGTGTTTTGTAAACTCCTCATTCAGCCATTGCAAAAATTTCATTCAGAGTTGTGTCTCTGTAATATTCTTATAAGACACTAGCAAATACCTATCGAGAAGGTTCTGTGACAGACTATAGTTAGAAGTTACGGAACTATAAAGCATTGGGTACGATTGTATTGTGACAGGACTGCAATCGGGTAATATCATCAGATTGGAATTCCTTTTGTTACGGGAAATTGGCTTTTATTTAAGCACGTGAATAAAGGCTGGTGTGATTTATTTTTGGGCAATTTGAGATAGTTTTCAGGCGTGGCTTTTAATATTCACAATATTATGGAACTACAGGTTCACATAATAAGTAACGGTCTCACGATGGCATGATTGTACAAACTATACATTTAAATTGTATTTTTAATTAAGGGATATTTACCATAGATTGTGGTGGAACTGTATTAACCCGTCAATATGGTGTTGAAACTGCAACGAAATATCGGGAACTAGTCGTATCCTATGAATGGCCACGGTTAATGCCCCGTAGTGAAGTGAACAGCCGTGTTAGCATAAAACAATTTTGAGAGTATTTGCTTCAGAAAACATAATAATTTTTTTTGGTAAACTGTCATAATTTGTTTGCAATATTCATTGATATAATTTATTGAATATACTACAAATTCATACTTTATATTTTCCCATGCACACCGTCTTTTTGAATGCCGCTGACTTGAAAACGGTGAAGGAAAATATTGCGAGGAACCCGACATGTACCTAGAATCTTTATTCCCCGCACTATGCCACCGTGGTGGATAATAGCATTGACCCTTTCATTTCAGCTCGATCCGTTCATTCGTTACGACGTGGTAGAGCAACAAACATCCAAACATCGAAATATCCAAACAGCCAAACATCCCATACATTGCCATTTATGTTAAAATATTAATATTAATTTTGTATTTGTTTGTGCAGGTGTTCGACCCAGCAGGTCGCTTCCTCCGTGCCTTCGGAAGCCAGGGCACGGGAGATGGCAAGTTCAACTACCCGTGGGGCATCACCACAGACGCGCTCGGATTCATATATGTGTGTGACAAGGAAAACCATAGAGTACAGGTACGTCAATATAAAACACACCATAGTAAACATCACCACTTTATAGATACACTAGCTGTTACCCGCGACTTCGTCCGCGCGAAATAAATACTAAAGTAACTCAGGCAGTACCTATTTTTGTACGCAGACACATTTACGATTACTAAAAACAGCTTATAAAAAAACCATTTCATACAATTTCATCACAATCGGTTGAGTTGTTTAGGTGTGAAAGCGTAAGAGACATTCGTCCCCTATTTCAACTCCAATTTCATCCCCATCCAGTCCGAAATTACAAAATTGCTAGAACAAACATTTATTGGCTTCCTGTCAAGTGCCACACACAGTTTCATAGTTTTATCTTCAACGGTTGGGAACTTCCATATTGACATTCATCCCCCATTTCACCCCCGCACAGTTCGAAATTATAAAATTGATAGAACAAACATTTAATTGCTTCGTGTCAAGTGTCTAGATACAAAATTTGATAACTTTGAAAATCACGAATTATCATACAACGGTTCATCCCTTGTTTCACCCTCTTAGGGGTTGAATTTCGCAAAACCCCGTCTTAGCGAGCGCCTACATGCTAAAAGGTACCTCCATGCAAAATTTCAGATTCCTAGCATTTGTAGTTTCTGAGATTCCTTGGTGAGTGACCTTTCGCTTTTATATATATAGATTAAAAAAAAATGTTTAGCGAGGACGTTTTTTGTCTTCACCTGTGAACGTGCCTAATTCGAAATGAATTCTGCATCTTTAAATTTTTTCAGGCAAATTAATATAAAGTAACGATAAATCAAAAGTAAAATAAACGAAATTGTTCCTTTTTTAGTCTGTACAAGGTTGTACGCACAGAAATAATAAAAAAAATAGCAAAATAACTGTAAACCATTGAGTTTAAAAAAGTTGTTGAATTAAGTTTAATGAATATTTTCCTAAGAATAAATACTTATGTAAGTATGCTCACTAGGATCTGATGCCGCAATTTGTGGTAGTGAAAAAAAAGTTACAGTATCAAACAATGTAAGTTGGTTTCTCTGATAGTTAGAACCTTGGTGTCTTCAATTTGAGACTGAATCAGTTTTTTCTCGGCAAGTACCTACGCTCCATCGTAGATCGCATCGTCGCTTAACATCAGGCGAGATGGTGGCCAAGTGAGAACCTAAGTTAGGTAAAAATATACCAATTTAAAACTGAGACTTTTCTTCGTGTACCATTTTAGAATAATTTATGATTTCCGTGTTGTTTAACGTCCTAATAACAATGTGTTATTCATAGTCCATAAAATTTTATGATTTATTCTCAGTCGTAACGAACTTGGAGTTTTGAAGAATTAACGTAGATTTCGACGGTTATGAGATTTACCTTTAAAGTTGGGAGAATAGCCAAAGTTTTGCGTATACGGTATAACAAATAGTACTATTTTATTTTAAAACTTTCGGAATATCTTATTCAAGGTAAAATATTCAATATTCGTAAACTAGATTCGATGTAAGTTAAAACCCGCAACTTCAAACTACACATAAAATAATCACTGTGTTAATCCAAATAAATACTGGTGAACACTCCAAGAATACTTATATCGAGCCGCAAACCGTACTGAACCAGCTTGTTGGGTTAGAGCGTCCAGTCTCTCCTTGTGAGAGAAGTCAGCAATGAGAACTTTTACTTGATCCTAAGAAAGATCCTCAGAAATAGACATCTATATATATCTATCACATTCATGCTTACCCTAGACCTCAATGGTACTCACGAGTAACAGCTCAATGGATAGACATAGTACCATATACATATAAATATGTAGGTATATAAATGTTGTCACTATGTAACGATTAATATTGGAATGTATTAGACTAAACAAGATTGTGGGGTAGTCGAGCAGCGAATATAAGTTACAGTTGGTCTAGTCGGGAGAACGGCGACTGCCGATCCAGAGCCCTGGGTTCAAATCCCACGCGCACCACTGTCTTTTCGAAGTCATATGCGTAATGCCGCTAACTTAAAAACGGTGAAGGAAAACATAAGGAAACCGACATGTACCTAGAATCTGTCAAAGTTTCGTATCATCCATCAAGCCGCACTGGGCCAGAGCTAAATATTCAAAGGGCTAGAGTGACGGATTATGGTCTTGACTTTTTGCTTGTGAAAGAAGGCCACTAGTCTCAGCAATGGGAACTTATAGTGGGCTGCTTATGAGGAGCAAATGTAGAATGAATACGTCAGTGCTAAATAATACTCAAAAGGCAGAGTGACGAATTATGGCCTTGACTTTCTTCTTGCGAGAGAAGACCTCTATTCTCAGCAATGGGAACTTTTAGTGGATTGCTTATGAGGAGCAAATGAAGAATGTATATATATTTCAGGTGTTCCAATCCGACGGCACGTTTGTGGGTAAATTCGGGTCTTTCGGCTCGAAGCTGGGCCAGTTGGAGCATCCGCACTACATCGCCGTGTCCAGCACCAACCGAGTCCTGGTCTCCGACTCCAACAACCACAGGATCCAGGTCTTCGACGTCAACGGACGCGTGCTGTCTTCCTTTGGAGAGGAGGGCTCGGAGGATGGACAGTTCAAGTTCCCGAGGTTTGTACATAGAACATTTCTAATAGCATATCTTTATACCTAGGTTGATAAAAAACCTTTAACGTCTATTAACCCTTCACGCGTGTGACGAAAACTCGCGGAACGGTCCGTACGTCCCGGCTAGATCATTATCACATATTATTATTATATATTAAGTATAATATACCTACATTTATATATTACCAGAAAGCCCTTGAAATGTAGTTTACTATTATATTAAATTCTAACTATTTACAACATTAATTAATCCTGTCACGAAATGCAAAGTTTACATTTTACGCCCGTTGTAAAAAAGTTTTGGATTTCACAGCATTTCAATGTCATTATGCTTTTTCACTAATAAAAGAACACAACACACAAATAATATTAGCTTTAGCACGTTCACCATAGTTTTTTTAGTAGATTACAATACAATACAAACCGTTTTCACATTTTCTGGTTTATAAAAAAAAAATCTTTGTCGTGGGGCAAAATGGCGTCGGACAATCGCGACAAAAAAATGGCGGAGTAGAATCCGTATTTTTTATTTTTTTAGGCCAAATGAAGCTTTATTTCTATTGTGTTACCGGTAAATTTTACGGAATTGAAATTCCGAATAGACTAGTACCAACATTATAACGTGTTAAGACGTATACATGTCACAATCCGTCTTCCAATAGAGAGCTTTCCTTACGCAACTATGCGTTGCGTAAAGCACGTGAAGGGTTAAACAATAAAAAAAACGAAAATACCTGTACTAAAACTTGTGCGAATCATTACAAAAATACTATAATTTCAATGTTTCTTTCAGTTTCGTTCCTAGTTCTTAGTCTAAGGCCTTTCTTAAATGTAAAAATGTGCATAAGTATTATTTTTTGAAATTACAATATGGGTAAGCACGCTCTATTATAGAGAGTAGATTGTCGCTATGGTGGTCGAGTGCAAACCTATCATTGTTTTAAAAATCATCAGCTCTTCACTTTTCATCTTGTAAATAATTTCTAGCCTACGAAAACCTAGTTAATCCTTATAAAAGCCGGTTGCAAGCAATGTTACTCTGAGGGCCTTTCAGTCAGGATTGCAAATTTTGTCTACAACATTTTTACGATACCCTCAGCCCTTTCTAATTTTACGCTCTCAAAATAATATAACAGGACAACTTCCAAAAATCATTTTGAAATTGCATTTCTTCCCATTCGCATGAAAATTTCCACCATAAAAACTTAAGAGTGGCTTTACAAGATTGTACATTAAAATCTATATAATTTACACGTTAGAACCATACCACACTAACGAAAATCAAACTTTCAAGCTGTTATCTACAGAATCATAGGCTAATTTTACTGTGACATAGGTCTAAAATCCACAGATACTCGTACAAACTTAGCTCTGGCCGTAACTTTATAACCGATGGCTCCATAAACTGTGGTCTCGTCGAATATCGCTTAACTGCCTCTTAAGCTGGGAACTTAGACCAGATATTTACGTAGTGGTCGGTCCAAGAATGGTTTGTCTCGGACCATGTTGTAATGACTTTGACATGGGTTTCTCGATAAAGACTATCAACGAGTAATTCAAATGGTTTTGGGCTTATTGTGACACAGCTCTAATAGAAGTTAAACTTCAGTTGAGTTGAGTTTTGTGTCCAAGTTTGTAAAACACATCAGAAAAATTTAAATTGAAACAAATGGGGTGACGTACGATTTAAAATATTTTAAGAGGCAGATTAGGTCTGGGGAAGTACACACATTATCAGATATTTAACCGTCCTGCAGAAATGTGCAAACATTACTGTGTTCCGGGTTGAAGAGTAAATTACAGGGCTAAGAAATTCAGTGGAGTGGTCATGCACAGGTAGCCAGTGATTTGGACACTACATCCTACTAGTACCTACTTATATTATAAACGTGAATGTTTGGATGTTCGGAAATCTGCATGCTTACTGCTCAATCACGTCGTAACTTTTGAACGGATCGGGCTGAAATTTACAACATAATTAACTTATAGTCCATAATTTTTATCCCAGAAAAATAACGGAATCGAGAGCTACGTGGGCGAAACCGCGGGATGCTTCTAATGTTGACTATCAATAAACGATACTAGCTAGTGTTATTAATGATACTTCTGTCACATTGTGCAGTCATAGGCAAGCCTAAGCATGTCTCGCAATACTATAAAAAAGACGTGCTTTGCCATCACAATTACTACTGAATACGTTGTTTTCTGTCTGTGAAAGTGTTCTTGTCTTTGTCTCTGTTTCTCATTTGATACCGAGACTTAATAAAAGTAACGGGAAACCCCAGCAAAAACTACTTTTTACGCACAACCTCACAATACAACATATTATTTATGAAAATGCCAGACGCAATGCATAATTTAAACGTGCCTTGGCCGAATTCCCGCCGTAAAAATTGTTTTCCATCTGACCTGAATTCAACTCAGTACCGATACTTTTATAACGGTGTACCTTTTGAAGTAAATTACAAATGTGTTGCCTTAAATGTACTTTAATACGTTCTTTGTTTCGAATGTTTTTGATATTGAACAAGTTCTGCAGAGATTTTGTTTGGAGTTTCAAAAACAAACCTTAAGTTCTGGTTGTTTTGTTTCATTTAAGCTATTGTTTACGAAGTAACTATTTTCTGATCTGTCCTATTGTTTAGTTTTTATTATAGT
This sequence comes from Ectropis crepuscularia, assembly GCA_963693475.1. NCBI lineage: Eukaryota > Metazoa > Arthropoda > Insecta > Lepidoptera > Geometridae > Ectropis > Ectropis crepuscularia. Next base: position 25,749,362 of record OY856349.1, on the reverse strand, counting down.
TCTTGCTGTTATGACAAAGCCTTTTACAGCTGCATCTAGTTGACAAAATATCTGGTAACTGCTCAACAACATCATAAAAAATGGTTGTCTGTAAAATCGGTTTACTGACGATAGTTGAACGTGACAACGTCTTAAGAAAATACTGATTGTGTTAAGCGCCATCTAGGTAAAACATTCTGAAGCTTTTTGAAAAGGTGTTCAAAGCACCATCTCTGGGTACATCATTGTACTAGCACAAGTTCTTAACTTCATATCGTCGCTTTTCTAAAACATGGACAGACTCCTTGAACGTAATACACATTTTACTCACTAGATGGTGCGAAAAGTAATAAGGCAAGGTAACGGTGGTAAATATTATCTATTCTATGGCGGTAACGTTACATGACCTCATGTTTTGCGGGCGTGCAGCCGGCTTCATCGAATTATAAGACGTTATCACGTCAAAAATATAAAATAACTGAACCGATCCGGTTGAAATTTGGAACACAGATTGTAATCTGGGATAGCACATTTCGGGAATGGAAACTGTGCAAATAAAATCGCGGATCGCTGTTAGTACACATACCTAATTTGTATATTTTTACAGTATAAAGTGAAGAGACGAACAGTACATTATCTTGATGGTAAGCTTCACTCCTGCCCATAACAGCACAGAGATACGCAGCTATTGGAAGTTGAAGAGTCCAAATCATTACCTAGCACTATCACTGCTCTCGTAACTCAGAGATAGGAGATGTTTTATCTCGATGCCCAGTAATTTCTCTAGAAATATTGACCTTTAAAACGGAACAGTGATATTTTCACATTACTGTTTGGCAGTAGAATAGCTGGCAAAAGTATGATATTTTCTCAGGCGGATTCTGCAAAGACTTACCACTACATTTAAATAGATATTGATGATACATATTTTCCTTTCCAGGGGTGTGGCCGTAGACGACCAAGGCTACATAGTCGTGGCTGATTCTGGCAACAATCGCATCCAGATCTTCCACCCTGACGGCAACTTCCTCCGCGCCTTCGGATCCTGGGGGTCTGGCGACGGGGAGTTCAAGGGCCTCGAGGGTATTGCGGTCATGTCGGGGGGCAACATCATCGTGTGCGACAGAGAGAACCATAGAGTCCAGGTGTTCTAAGGTAATATTATAAATATATTATTAGTAATTTGAAAGAGTTTTAAGCTTGGCTGCCATCTTGCCAGATGGCAAGCAACAATAAGATTTAAGTAAATTATACTTTAACTTATTTATACAAATATACGCAAAACACTCGTATTAAGGTGCGTCCCCCAGCAAAACGAGTTTTTTGTCCAGTTTTAAGAGCTATCTACTCATTAGCCAAAACAAATATCAACTGGTAAAAAATACATTAAATTTCTACAACTTCTTGGCTTCAAAATGGTAGTTTTATTTTTTTGTTAATGAACTTATTGTTTAAATAATCGCCTCACAACGAAACCATGAAAATTACTGTAGTTATCATGCATCTCCTCGAAAATCGTCCATTATTTTGATTTTGTACTTACACCAACGGATAGACAATTCCATTACGAACATTTTGGTAGTTTTATTTTTTTCAAAAGACTAAAATCTGATTTTATAAAGAGTTTATTCTAAAATTTGAGCGTAAAACAGCGACAAATCCTACTGTTTCTCTCTTGCTCTTTCTTGCGGTGTGCGATAAGGTAAGAAATACTCAAGGTCGTTTGCTCGGGGTACGCCCTTAAGGCAAAATGCGGACCCTATTTGTGACAAACTCTAAGCTACGAACAAAAAAACGGTGAAAAAAATGTTTTAATTTGTTTATTAATTAATCATACTCTGGATTATAATTTGTTAGGCAACCCATATGCTATATATCTATTGACCTATAAACTTTAATATAAAATACGTTTTATCAAATAAGCGTCTCGGTGAAGGTCGTTGTATAGCGGGATCTTAGACCATTGGAGACAGTTCAAGCACAGCTCATTCCATATCTCCCAGTGCGACTTTGAAGTTGTGTACCGCCTTTACTTCGGTATCAACGTTTCGGCTTCGTAGGTTCTTTGTTAAAAATAACGATAGATAATAATATACTTATATGTTTTTCGCATTTTCAGAAATTCGTCTCAAATCTTCGGAAGTCACCTGAAACGATGAATTTTCATACCAAAGCTAACGCCAAATTAATATATAACATTGTCTATTAATAAAATATAGAATCTTTTTTTGTACATTATGTTATTCATTTTTACATCTGATCAGTTGTAAATTCACATTTTTTATTAAATAAACTGTTTGCAAAATTTACAATGTTGTTATTATTTTCCCTATTTACATTAGATAAAGGTATAAAACAAGGTCACATAAAAATGCTATACCTACGTGAGCTGCGCACTGTACTTACCTATCATACCACAGTATAAAGAAATACTACTTAATAGGCTGTGTCATATCTGAGAGTCTCTCACCAAACTGTCTTATCTTTGATTTTTTTTTTAATAAAGAGTGATGAGACGAGCAGGACATATGCCTGATGGTAAGTAACATGCCTGCCACATAACATCACAGTGACACGCAGCTGTTGGAACACGAAGAGTCCAAGCACTGTACTGCGCTCGTCACCCAGATATCTAAGTTGTTATATCTCTAAGCCCTGTAATTTCTCTGGAAACATTGCCTTTCAAACCGGAACACAGTAATGTTTTCACATTACTGCTTGGCGGTAGAATAACTGCCAAAGGTGTGGTACTTCCCCAGGCGGACTCTGCTAAGAGTCCTACCACTACAAACCACTATCACTATCTACACTATCTTTGATATTACTCTCTCTTTTCTTTTCGCTTGAAATGATAGAGACAACAACAGCAAGGCCAAAGCAGATTTAGTTAGGCGGTGGACCAGTTAGAACTGTAATGGATCGATCGGTAACTTAAATTTATACTCACAAGGGTAAACCTCTATTCCTATTTCACAAATAAAATTCCACTATTAACAAGTTATTACGTTTAATTTTCGCTTTTCTTTTTACTATGACAGACTTGCACTTGACTCACGATACGGTTTGATACAATGCATAAATTGCATACGTAGAAGAAATCGATTTACTCTCGATTTGAAATACATACATAAAAATTAAAACTTTTGCTATTATAATATTAGTAAGAGATTTATAATAAATATGTATATTAATAAATAATAATCTTTATTTATTCAAAAATATATGAAACATAAATGAAGTTACACATTATCTTAGTTACAATAAAACAATAACAGTGAACGGCATAGTTAACTTCATTTAGGAGGTGGGCCCTGTATCCCACACTAGGGATGTCCTGTGTTGTGGGATTCAGTGTTTTACTCCATATGGGTAGGTGATGTTGTAGTAACATTAGACAAGATGGTACATTCTCGTTCCAGAAATAATGAGAGAAAAAAAAAAGATAAGGCCAGTTTCGACTAACACAAATCTGTGAAAGCCAATATCAATTATACAAACAAAAAAAACCTAAATACCTAATTATTAAACAAAAATACTATAAATATAAATATCTCAAATTCATGGCTTCCGTTTCATGGCTACGTATTGTGTGTTTGTGAGTGTGTGTGTGTGTGTATGAGAGTGTGGGATTATGTTTGTGGTCTGCTAACACTTCCAACTCAAATTTAGGGACCACACTGCTGGAGAGTTTATTTTTATAATAATAATAATAATAAGCCCCCTAAAGGCCAACCACACGTCCTGATCGACCATCTGATCACGTGGGGGGCGGACACGCAATTAAGATACTACTGGTGCGGCTAACGTGGCTCTGGGACGAAGGAAAAGAGTAGGTAGGAGTAGGAGTAAGTAAGGAGTAGGATAAGAAATGAATAAGCTATTTAGAGCTCTTAGACGTGTATGGCTTGTTGAGGTTTAAGTAGAACAGGCAACATCAGCGCGGGATGTTGACTTTGGATTGGCGGCGGAAGAGTGTTGTCTTTGTAAGCACACCAACGGCGGCAACCATAGGCTTAGTCAGAGAGCAAGAAGCTATCATACATCATTACATTTATAAACTCAGTAGTTTTGCCAAAATACATTGCACAGGATTATAGTTTTATAACCACTTATACCCTTATATATTGCGCAGCATACACAACGGCTACTTGTAACGGCTCAAAAATAACACAACTTACAAACGATAACACACAAACTGAAAGAGTATCAAGAAAACCATTATGGCAGATTAGGTTAGAAAATAAAATTAGAAAACTAAGACAGGCTATAGGAAGAATGACGCAATACATAAAAGGAAATAGGAGTGACAGATTAATAGCACATGTACATAAAATAAAAGAAAAATTTAAGGTACGTTCACGACATGAGAGTCCTAATAAAACTGACGAAGAATATCTTGACAGTCTCAAACAAAATTTAAATGCAACTTGTAGTAGGCTCCGACGATATACTGCCTGTACTAAAAGAAAGAATCAAAATGCCCAATTTTACAATAGCGAAAAACAATTTTATAGGAATCTTTCAAAAAACTCAGAACATACTACGCGTAACAGCAATCACCCACAAACACCAACTGCAGACGAACTACATACATTCTGGTCTAGCATATGGTCTAAGCCAGTTAATCACAATCAAGAAGCGTCGTGGATCTCAGAAGATGCTCAAAAATTAGAAGCAGTCCCTCAAATGGATTTTGAAATTATCCCGGCAGAAGTATTCATTACAATATTGAATAAAATCCACAATTGGAAAACACCAGGCACTGATCATGTACACAACTACTTCTACAAAAAGCTTAAAATAATGCATCCAATCCTACACAATCATATCAACGACTTCATACAGTCCCCTGAAATGTTACCTACATTCCTGACACAAGGTATTACTTATATGATACCCAAAGATAACAACTCAACAGATCCCGCAAAGTACAGACCTATCACTTGCCTCCAAACTATTTATAAAATAATTACTGCTTGTATTACAGAGTTAGTTTACAGACATGTAACTGCGCACAACATCTTAGCGGAGGAACAGAAGGGTTGTCGTAAAGGAAGTCAAGGTTGCAAAGAACAGTTAATCATAGATAGCATTGCCATGACACAAACAATCAAAAACAAAAGACAGTTGCATACCATGTACATTGATTATCGGAAGGCTTTTGACTCAGTTCCACACACTTGGTTAAAATATATATTACACCATTATAAGATACACCCGACCTTGATTACTTTCTTATCACATACAATGAACAACTGGAAGACAAAAGTAAAAGTTAAGAACACAGAAATCACAACAGAGACTGATATAATACCGATTAGACGAGGTATTCTTCAGGGAGAGGCTTTTAGTCCTCTTTGGTTTTGCCTCGCTCTAAACCCTCTTTCCAATATGCTTAACAGCTTGGGAAATGGTCTTAAAATCACAAACCCAACTTCAAGTGAATCAATAACACATCTAATGTACATGGATGATATCAAACTATACAGTAACGATACCCCATCCCTATACTCTTTAGCAGATATTACTCAGGATTTTTCTAACGACATTCAGATGCAGTTTGGTATCGAAAAATGGAAATTTTTTGCATTTTGCGATGGCCAAATAGTGGCTGGAAATTATGAACTGCACACAGGAGAGCAGATAGATCCGCTGAACTATAATGAGACTTACAAATATCTTGGTTTCCAACAATCACGTCTTATACCTCAAAAGGAAACGAAATCCGAATACTTAAAAAATTCAGACACAGACTCAACATTCTTACAAAAACCCAGTTATACTCGCGAAATTTAATCCATGCAATAAACACATTTGCCATTCCTATTCTTACATATTCTTTTGGGATTCTAAACTGGACAAAGACAGATTTAAAAAAGGTTCAATCTTTAGTTAACACCACACTAACAACCCAACGCAAGCATCATCCACGATCCTGTGTTCAGCGAATGAGACTCCCAAGAAGCGAAGGTGGTCGAGGAATTATCGATATTAGTAACTTACACAATAAACAAATCACAAATTTGAGAATGTATTTCCACAGTAAGGCTGAACAATCACAACTGCATAAAGCAATAGTACATTCAGATAGACGAATAACTCCTCTCAACCTTTACAATAATAACAAACAGCGCAACGAACACATCACAACTAAAGAAGACAAAATAGCAGCATGGAAACAGAAGTCTCTACACGGTAGGCATCGCCATGACCTCGAACAGCAACACGTTGATAAGAACGCGTCAAACGCATGGTTGCGGCGTGGCGAGCTTTTTCCAGAGACCGAAGGGTTCATGCTGGCTATACAAGACCAGGTGATTGATACTGGCAACTACCAGCGCCATATCATCCGGCGCTCAAATTATAACGACAAGTGTAGACAGTGTCATGTAGCCTCTGAAACAATCCAACATAATTACAGGTGCTTGTAAATCAATAGCTCAAACAGATTACAAACATAGACACGACCAAGTAGCAGCAATAATACACCAATCATTAGCGTTTAAATACAAATTAGTTGATAAAAAGGTACCCTATTACAAATATAATCCCCAAACTGTATTGGAAAATTCAGACTACAAATTGTATTGGGATAGAACAATTGTTACCGATAAAACCATACATTTTAATAGGCCCGACATAACAATTTTAGATAAACAAAACAAATCCGTTTTTCTAGTGGATATTGCTGTTTGTAATACTCATAATCTTACCTCTACTCACTCTGACAAAATTGCAAAGTATGTTGACCTCTCCTCAGAAATAAAAACACAATGGCGTGTAAATACCACAAGAACAGTACCAATAGTTGTATCCACCACAGGAGTGATACCAAAATCGTTACACACTAGTTTACACACCCTAGGGCTGCCATCGACTACATATATTCTTTTACAAAAGGCTTCAATACTTAACACATGCAGAATTGTCCGCAAATTTCTTAACTGTTAAAAACTTAACTTAACCTTTAACTGGTGACAAGCGGTCTCACAGGCCGAGCGGTGTCAGTGAAATGTCATTTCACCCCCTTTCTCGCGCTTCCTTTGTTTCAACGTCTGAGTAGCTGCAAGTTTAGTTGCGTCCACGCCGCAGATAGTGACAGTTGCGTCGTATTGTCCTATATTGGTTTTTTTTTTTTTTTTTTTTTTTTAACATTTATAGGTTTACACTTGACCACCATCTCGCCTGATGTTAAGCGACGATGCGGTCTAAGATGGAGCGTGCTTACCTAGAAGAAACCGATTCACTCTCGATTTGAAGACACCAAGATTATAACCATCGGGAAAAACCCACTCAGGCAACTCATTCCACAGTCGAGACGTTCTTATCACAAAAGTAGAGTCAAACCTCTTTGTTCGTGTCTTTGGAACATCAACCATGAAACGATGCCGCTTCTTCGAGTTACGAGAAGTCCGATAGAAAAAAGGGCTAGGTGGTATTAGATCATGCAGATCAGATGCACACTCTCCGAAGTGTATCCGATAATAAACCGATAAGCTAGCAATTTTCGATTTTGGTAAATTACAACAACATAAAATTCGGCAGCGGTCTCTCAGACCGTACGTCACCACTGACGTAACTTTTTAACGTAATTTTGCTATATTGTTTTTTCGTGTTTTTACGGTAATAACTAAAAATGAGTAATTCTGCACCTCCAAAAAAGAACCGTAGGGAGTCGGGTTGGAAATGTACTGTCAAATAGTCAAATTGAATAGTGTCTGGCACACGAAGATTCAAGTGGGTCGGAAGCAGAAAATGTTCCTGAAAATTTCATCCCTGAACCACAAAACTTAAAGGATAGGCCAAAAACACGGAAACCCTGTGCCAGTTGTCCACCTAAATTAAATCGCAAATCAAATTACCAATGTAATACATGTAAAAAACATGATTGTGTGCTTGCAATGTGCCAAACAATTATGCCCCGACTGTCAATAAAAATAACCAAAGTTTGACTAATGCCAGTTTTTTTAAATGATACCTGTGATTAAAAGAATATTTTTGTTTGTTGATTAGAGTATCGTAACTATAAGGAAAAAAAGGATTTTTGTTATAATTATGATGATTTAATTTTTTTTTGTGTGATTATTGATCTCATCTTTAGATTTTTGATTTTTGTTCCTACTTACATTATAATAGCATGTTAATAATTAAAAATTACATTCAGAGTCTATTGGGTGGTTTTATTTTATCTTTTTATACATTAATCGACTGTTTTTAAAAACTGAGGTAAGCTAGCATAAATACTTTCGATGCTATGGACCATTTAACAGCAGCGGCTTCTCAGGCCGCGCGTCACCAGTTACGTTACACAAAAACCATGTCACCAGTCAAAGGTTAAAAAAAAAAAAAAAAAAATGCACTTAACAAATATAATTTGAGGAAAAATTGCACTTGGCTTCGGCCCGTGCCAAAAATTACCTCCATGCAAGGAGAGATCACGAAAGTTTAGAAAATGAATAATAATAATAATAATAAATATTGGTGGACAATTCACACACAACACCATCTGACCCCAAACTAAGCAAAGCTTGTATGATGGCGGCCAGATAGCTGATATAATACTTATATAGTTTTAAATACATACTTATTATACATAGAAACACCCAGACACAGTGCAAACATTTGAATTCATTACACAAATATTTGCATTGGGTGGGAATCGAACCCACGACCCTCGGCTTCGCAGGCAGAGTTACTACCAACTAAGCCACGAGGCCAGTCATGATAGTCATATTATATATATATTATATTGAACCGATGGGGAAGAAAAGTTCTCGAGTAGCGATCACGAACCGGAAGACGCAGTGTTGGACGGCCTCCCACTAGATGGACAGATGACCTAACAAAGGTCGCTGGAAACCGCTGGTTGCAGGTTGTGCGGGACCGTTCGTTGTGGAAATCTAGGGGGGAGGCCTATGTTCAGCAGTGGACGTCTTGCGGCTGATGTGATGATGATGATTAGATTTTTATTTATAATAGAAGGAGAATACATAACTGTAGAAAATTGTATTATCATTTATTTACATCATCAAATTTAGGTTTAAGTTAGGCTTAGTTTATTACAAGAAGAACATTATTGAATCATTTTCCTATATCCTAATATATTATACAATAAATAATGTGAAAGTTTGGATTTTCGTTCTAATGAACTAAGACTTAAAAGTCGAGAGTAAGTCGACAGCCAGTCGACTAAATAGTCCGTAAACCCGTTTTGTCTACCCTGTATTTTAATTTAAATATTCATGGACTAATAAATACAAGGTTTTAAATACCAAAAACACTAAACTACTTGGTAGGTACAAGGAGTCTGTAAGCCTTAATTAAAACATCAATTTGTGATAAGTTAAGTGGCTGTTAGTGTCGTGAATTTGTAGCCTACGTCTTCAAGGGTAACAATTATTACGAAACTAAAATAGTTATACTAGATTTCTATCTTAGATAATTTGAAATAGATTACATGGCAACGAGATTCTGTAGAATTGGAGGTAATACAGTCAAAAATATTGTTAAATTCTAGTCTTTTTTAACAATGATAGGTTCTTACTTAACCGTCAACTCGTATGATTTAATATTTATTATTTTTATATTTAATAAAGTTAATTATTTCGTACTTACGTAGTGTAATAGATTAAATAATGTTGGCTGATTTAAATAGGATTTGTTTGTGTTTATGCTTACACACTAATGCAATTGAAAGCTAATATCGTTGTACTAATTTCCATATGATTTGAATAGCTTCCTTTTTTAATAAATTTATTCATCTTTGACCCTAAGTAAGCTTCCACCTCTACAACTCCACAACACCAAACGATTCCAATATGTAACCACTTCTGGACGTCTACTCTATTTCTACGAGAACGTAATGACGAAAAAAAACTCGCGACTGTCCTGCTCTCGTTCTACTTCGTTTAATCCGATACAACATTGTTTGACGTTTAAATGTTCTAAGCATACTCTAATTAGAGTAGGCTTAGAACATTTAGACGGACAAAACGACGGATCGAAGTAGAATCGGAGTTGGAAAGTCGCGAGTTTATTTCGAAATTACGTTTTCGTAGAAAGAGAGTAGACGTCCGTCCTGAGGTTTGCATATTTTCGCTGTTTGAGATGCTAGGCAGAATTAGCCGTTGCACCTGCCCCAGTGTATGTCTCTAGGAGAAGTAATGGCGTTATAGTATCGACACAAGTTGTTCTCTATACTAGGCCTGACCAATTCATGGCGCAAGAGCCGTACCGTCAGGTATGGCTCTTGCGCCATGAACGTACATTACAACGTTAATTCATTATATACAAACAAGACTACTCGGTGCGAGTATGTCTTAGACATTAGCGGCAGAAAAAAACCCGATGTATAAACATTGCATTTCAAACCTGAAACTTGAATCAGTGCATAATAATAATTATTGCTTGGTGGTAGAACAATAAGAGTGGTGTTTGCCCAAGCGGACTCTAGAAACATCCCACCTTCAAGTTAGCGTAGCGCAATTGCTAGCAGAAAAGGGATAGGCAAAAGCTCAAAGCATACTCGCAGCATACCCGCACCAAACTCGAAGAATACCTGAAACCATTCCGTATACTTTGGTACCGTATTCAACACGTACGAGGATTCATTCGTCTAGGAGCTATAATGCAATAGGCGTATTCAATTCACTGATTAACAAAAATGGAACATAAATATGTAGATGTGTAAAAATATACAACTATGTCAAATTAAAAAGACCCCTACCCTTAAATTCGGGATGAAAAAGATAACATATTTCTATCGATGAAGCGGAAAAATGTACACCATCTCATCAGATCTCTCTAGAGAATCACTGCATTGGCTCATCTGTCTCGAGCTGATAACGATTGACAAAGATTGAACAGCGTGCGCTGACTGCTCATCAGTTTTTTCTTATTCGGAAATTGGGCTAGAGTGAGTTTTTGAGTCTGATGCTAAACATAAGAAATGAAGTTGCATTTTGTTCTAAGCAACTTAATTGATTTAATCATTGAAGTGTAATGTTTGCACTGTGTCTCGGTGTTTCCATGCATAATAAGTATGTATTTAAAACTATGTAAGTATTATATCAGCTATCTAGCTGCCATCATACAAGCTTTGCTTAGTTTGGGGTCAGATGGTGTTGTGTGAGAATTGTCCACCAATATTTTTTTGTCCACCAATAATGTCTTTTTTCCTGGTTGTTGGTTATTTTTTTGTAAATTTGACTCTATTTTCGTGATAACGGTGTTTAAACTTCAGCTTCCCTGGCTGTAATTTCTATTTCCTTTTGAATATGATCTGAATGTCTTCAAGTAATCGTCTTCTATTACCAGACCTATCGTCGTTTAACCGCGACAACCGTCTGCACAATCTACATCAACTGCACGGGTATAGTCGTGGGGCACTGCTAGTATTATAAATGCGAAAGTTTGGATATTTGTTGCTCAATCACGTCGTAGTAACTGAAATGATCGAGCTAAAATTTAGAACTCAAATATATTACAGTTTTAAATAGCACATGGGGCCACACATACAGTACATTGCGAAAAATGTAGATTATCTTAGGCATCATTTAAATTGTAAGTACATGGACGAAGTCGCAGATTGATGCTATAAAATAGTCGATAATAAAAACAAAATGACCACTGTAATTTTACATTGATCGTGGAATAAACAACGACTTTGCAATTGATAAATTATATAACTTTTCTGCAAACGTCTGGCGTCTATTATTATACACTGCACGTATAAATTGCGATTGGCGGCCATCTTAGTGACGTAGCCAAACTGTCAGTGCAGTTCACAATGTCAGCCAGCGCTTACGCGTACTGAGTAGATTTTTTTTTAATGCAGAGTGACGAGACGATCTTAACCTGCGCCTAATGGTAAACAACATGCCTGCCCATACCAACACAGTGACACACAGCTATTGGAACATGAACGAGTCCAAATTATAACCTAGCACTGCACCGCGCTCGTCACCCACCGATATAAGATCTTTTATCTCTATGCCTTGTAATTTCACTGGAAACATTCACATTTCTGCTTGGCGGTAGAGTAACTAGCAAAGGTATGATACTTCCCCAGCCGGACTCTATAAACAGCACTAGATACTAAGTAGGTGTCTTTATTGTTATGTCTCTTCTTATGTATTTTCTTAGTTGCCATGTATTTTTTATTTTAGTTGTTATGTTTTGTAATTGTTATTATAATTATTATGTTAAAAAGAGTAAGAAAGTAATTAAAAGCCGTGCTCATGATAATAGGTTGTAAATTGTTTATAACAGATAAAGCGGATGCTATGTTATTGGTTTAATATACAAACCGTGCTACAGTAATGTACATATTCAAGTTACTGTTTGGCTGTAGAATAACTTGTAAAGGTGTGGTACATCCCAGGCGGACTCAGCAAGGAGTCCTACTACTACAAAACCATCCAATAGCCACCAGTTCCTTTCTTATTTCGACTATGTGGTTTCTGTACCTCGCCCATATTGACTGGCCACGTGGCTTAGTGGGCAATAACTCTGCCTGCGAAGCCGAGGGTCGTGGGTTCGATTCCCACCCCATGCAAATATTTGTGTGATGAATTCAAATATTTGCACTCTGACCGGGTGTTTCTATGTATAATTAGTATGTAGGGCTTAGAGACATAATATCTTAGATCTCTGGGTGACGAGCGCAGTGCAGTGCTAGGTAATGATTTGGACTATCATGTTTCAATAGCTGCGTGTTACTGTGCTGTTATGTGGCAGGCATGTTGCTTACCATCAGGCACATGACCTGCTCGTCTCGTCACTCTATGCTATAAAAAAAAAATGTATTTATAACTATATAAGTATTATATCAGCTATCTGGCCGCCATCATACAAGCTTTGCTTAGTTTGGGGTCAGATGGTGTTGTGTGTGAATTGTCCACCAATATTTATTTATTTAGAACTATATAAGTATTATATCAGCTATCTGGGTAGCGATTCTAAATCCATTCGGTTGCATCCGACACGGAATTTCATCTCTCGGTCTTTGTCTTATCTGTTAAGTATGAAAGAGACAGGGATTGTCATTCCGATTCCGAACCGTTCGGAATGGCATTTAGAATCGCTACCCTGGCCGCCATAGCACAAGCTTTGCTTAGATCAGATGGTGTTGTGTGTGAATTGTCTACCGATATGTATTATTCATTTATTTATTTATAATTAAAAGGCAGGAATAAAAACATTTTATGTGTAAAAATTTAGTGGACACCAATACACAGAATAAATAATGTTTTAATTATTTAAAATAAAAAGTAAATCCTTCTATTATTTGAGACATTTTTACTTCGCCAGGTGCGCCACAATGTTGACAGCCTTATTAAAATAAATCACATGCTTTACCATTTTATTTTCCCTAATGTTGCCATAATTCTCAACATTTGAATATTTTATAAATTAATCATCACGTTTCAACACATCGCATGACAAATTCCAGATTTTTTACTGGCAATCTCTTTTATGACCTAATAAATCTTTGTGGATGTAGTTTTCGCTTGTATGAATATTAAGATTTAAGATATAAAAGAGGGTTGTGAAGTACAATAAAAGTGCAATAAAGTAATTTCAGATTGAACTAATTTTATGTATTTGTAAAGTTATTATTAAACACAATAAGAAAAATCAACAAAAAAATCGTTGATATAAAGAAAGAATAATGAAAAAAACCCGGATGGGGTTGATAAAGCATCAATCGTCTCTGATGTTGCAAAATCATACTACCTATAAACGAAATTAAAACATAGTAATCGGATGCGATTACATAATTTTCTCATTATTATAAGATGTTTGGACTAATTTTTAGGCTTGTTTTAGCCTTGTTTTCTTGTGAAAGAACAGCAAGTGAAGTGTGGAGATATTTTTGGTCTACAGTTTTATTTTATTATATTAGGTAAGCAACGGGACGAATAATATACATAAATATGCGCTTAATGGTAAAAATATACACGACAATGATGCAACGTCAGTTTTTTAAAGGTAAGCACGCTGGTAGGCTATGTTGTCGCTTAACATTAGGCGGTCCAGTGCTAAACTATGTTAAAAATGCAGCTATTTGAAAATGAAGAATTCAAATTTCTTCCTAGCTCTACGTTCGTCACTCCAATAAGTATGTTAGTTAATATGATTTCTTGTACCATCATTTCTTTGAAAAAAATCCCCTTAAAACTAAATTCAATAGGTACCTAATCCTTGCCAGTAACGGTAGGACTCTTCGCACAGTCCGCCTGGGAAACTACCACACTTTTGCTAGTCATTCTACCGCCGAGCAGTAATATGAAAACATCAGTGTTCCAGTTTGAAGGCAATGTTTGATTTGAATTAGCAATAAAATTACAGAGCATAGAAATAAAACATCTTCTATCTTTGAGTGACGAGAGCAGTGCCGTACTAGGTAATGATTTGGACTCTTCAAAATTGAAATGTATTTATTATTAGACACAAAACGTTAAATAAACATGAATATGAATTCATAAATAATAAATAAAATGTCAGGTTACATTAGGCTCATACAGCCTAACCCGGTTTCAGTTTTTTCTACACAAAACTCATCGATTGAGTAAAACGTTTTTTGAACGTTCACGTTTCTCGCTTCAATAGCTACGTGTCACTGTGCTGTTATGGGCAGGCATGTTGCTTACCATCAGGTACATTGACTGGCCTCGTGGCTTAGTTGGTAGTAACTCTGCCTGCGAAGCCGAGGGTCGTGGGGTCGATTCCCACCCAGTGCAAATATTTGTGTGATGAATTCAAATGTTTGCACTGTGTCTGGGTGTTTCTATGTATAATAAGTATGTATTTAAAACTATATAAGTATTATATCAGCTATCTGGCCGCCATCATACAAGCTTTGCTTAGTTTGGGGTCAGAATAGATGGTGTTGTGTGTGTGAATTGTCCACCACCACCACCAATACATGTCCTGCTTGTCTCGTCACTCTATACAATTAAAAAAACTCATTTATAAGTAGTCTCCAGCAGAATTCTCTAGGTAGACTCAGCAGAAAGTTAAACTACAACAAAACCGCACACTGCACCCTGTGGTACAGAAATGCTGGAAAAATAACAATAATTATATTTGTATCAAACATAATGGCTTTTATCTGCAACAGAATAATCGGAGAGTAAATCGGACCCTGGTGTGAGACTATTAATCTTATTGATGATTAATATACTTAGCCGCCGCAGGGCGCATCCTCTCGTTTCCCGCTTGACCGACTCTGTTTAATGTAGCGAAGTGGACGTTTGTATCATAGAGTGTGAATTATCACGTATTTTATCACCCTACTCCAAACGTGTACTCAAAGCTGACTCGAGTTAAAAAAAGAAATTTCTAGAATCTCGCTCAAAGCAATTTGAACTCTTTGGCACTGAGAATTAAGAATCAATAAACTTAACTTTACGGACTTTTGTCGGATTTTTTTATTCTCAGTTTACATTTTAAGTATAATATTTTTTTGGGTTCTGTACCCAAAATGTAAAAACGGAACCCTATTACTGAGACTTGGCTGTCCGTCCGTCCGTCCATCCGTATGTCACCAGGCTGTATCGCAATAACGGTGATAGACAGACGAAATGTTCACAGATGATGTATTTCTATTGCCGCTATAACAAATACTAAAAATAAAATAAAAACATTATTTAAGGGGGGCTCCCATACAACAAACTTAATTTTTGCTCGATTAGTCCGTCCCAAATAAACCAGATGGCGCCACTATTAAAAATAGAACACGATATCGAATTCATCGTCAGAATCATGAGCCAAAAATCAGTATAAACGACTGACGTTTATAACATTAAAAAAATCAATGAGAATAATTGAGCCACATTTTGTAATTAGCAACGTTTAAAGTTTCACCAAAATTAATCCGATTCATGGTTTTACTGCAGTGATCCAGAGTTTTCTTTTGTTTAGAAAAAAAAAAGTAATTTCCGACAAAGAAAATCCCGCCAGTAGATTCCAGTGTTTTTTCAACCGTAGATGTATAAGTTTTGAGCAGCCGACAAGAGAGCAAGAGACATTCGTGGATCTACGTCATCTGCCAACTAGCACTTGCCAGACATGATGGATTATGATCTTAATTCTTTCCTTGTTCTGACCCCATAACCCCAAGTCTCAGCTGTGCCAACGTAACATCGGCTGCTTATTATATTTTATTTACATTCATTGCAATTTGTTGAAAATTGTTTCTACTTACCCAAATCTAGAGGTATCTTCTAACATCTATACCTACTTATGTTTTAGAGAGGAACAATTTTTACAATCTTGGATTTTACCAGGTATAGGTAAGGTTTTTTATTCTGTATTTTTGATAGTTTTCTTTTTAATTGAAGTGCAATAAAGAGTTTATCTATCTATCTATTTTCTAAGTTGCATCATCTTCAACTACACCATCGCTACTTATCAGGTGACTTGGTTGTCAAACATGCACCTATGAACATACAGAACAAAAAGGTTCCGTAGAATTTAAAGCTTCCACAACTGAAGTTAGTTAAAAATGGTAAAAATTCGTGTCTATTATCTACATGAATTCTTTGTAAAGTATTTACGTCTGTTGGTCACGGGTCAACGTGATAGCTCTATATTATACAGGCGTCTGATAGTGTCGTTAACGTACATTATTTCGTGATATACGCTTCGTCGCGTTACTACTCGAGATGAAGAGTCAGTGACTCATCTTTTGAACTTTTTGAAGTGAAAACTTCTTTTGGCGCACCAAATACAGATTTATTCGTGAACAGTGAATGAAGCTCAGCGACACTCGCAAATGAAAGAAACGTTCGGGTAAACTCGGGACCCCCGAGTGTGCCAGAGAGAGAGAAAGATAGTCAGCTGCAGCTACCTGCCTGTTGTCGCTGGTTTTTTTTAATTTATTCTTGGCTTTGGATACCTAGTCTTTCAGCTGCATCTGTCACTGTCGTGTCACTGTTTACTATTTTCAATTTATATGTAATCGTTTTTAGTTTTAAGTATTTAATTATTCAATAGTTTTTAATAGCTATTTCTTTTTTAAGTTTTCACTTCTGCGTAGAGTGAGGAGACCTCCTGGTCTCGTCAGGCTGGTCAGGCAGAATAGTAGACCATACGCCTCCCTGTAACAGCACAGTAAGAGGCAGCTATTAGTGGAGTCCAAATCATTACCTAGAGCACTGCACTGCGTTCGTCACTCACAGATTGAATTGAGTAAAGTCATATTAATTTAAACATTTTGGACGTTTAACATATCAAACTAACTCAAATAAAAGTCAGGTTAAGTCAGCTTGAGAGTTTGTACTATGTGGTTAAAGATTATTTATTAATCTCAATTGAATAATAATAAATTATCTTACTGAGACTTTATTATCAAACATATATTATCTGTATTCAAAACTCGTTTGTTCTATAGAGCACAGCCAACAGTTTTTAAATTCCGTAGTAAAACAACAGTAATTAGATTCCACACGTGTATGTTCAAGAATTAGATAGTTTCAAGATTTGAGTGATGTAGGTCTGTATTTCACTAAAGAGTATTCCACCGAGCTAGGTGCTCCGGGATAGTTGAATGACTGTTTGCCGTTGGAACTTGGACATTTCCAAGAAACTTTGATTCGATTCAGGACTGCGCATATTGGTTATGATGCTGCCATACCTATAGGTATAGGTAGGTATATGTACCGACAATTCAATACTAAGTTGTAGTACATTAACAGTTTTTTAATATTATTGATGAGCTTATATTTAATCCCCATCTTGCCTTGTATTACGCGGACATGCA
The DNA here is from genome assembly GCA_963693475.1 of Ectropis crepuscularia. Taxonomy (NCBI): domain Eukaryota; kingdom Metazoa; phylum Arthropoda; class Insecta; order Lepidoptera; family Geometridae; genus Ectropis; species Ectropis crepuscularia. The sequence goes on along the minus strand of OY856349.1, from coordinate 25,731,616 downwards.
GTTTACAATAATAGAGTCCGTTTATGTAAAAGTCATCGATTATTTTTTTCTTAAATTTTTAAGTGCCAGTACAATTTTCACTACTACAAAATTACCAAAGTCTACAATACAAAAAGGTGAATAATTTTAAATTCAAATCCAATTTGAGTTTAAAAATTTAGTAAGCAAATATTAAAATATAGTGGCATCCGTTGGTTTTCCACTAGAACCTGTAGGTATCAGGAAGCCCAAAATCCAGAAGAAACAATTACCTACACTTAATGTTTTAAATGTAATTTTAGTGACTAGATATTTTATTGTATTGTTTTATAGTATAGTAAATTGAATTGTATTGTAACACTTTGACTAAGCTATGCATTCAAGATTTCGACTCTGTTAGAAATTCCAGAGTCGCCAGTAACCCAGTACCTCCTGATCGTTAATATCCCCTAACTCGACGGGTGAGGTCAAACTTTTATCTAATAGTTGAATAGGTTCAACATAGCGTGGAAACTATTTAGGGTACGGACCTGACTCTGAATTCTGCAATTACTGCAAACAAAACACAAAACTTTTCTAGTATAATTAGGCCCTACGATTGTTTACAATTTTACGTAATCGCAGAGGCAAACTTAACACAATTAAAATTATAAATGTCAAAAGAAAAAAAAAATTGTGTTCACGCAAAATATAATTTAATTCTTACCACGTTTTTACCAATATACTATGTATATTGTGGAAATCTAAGTCACCAAACACAGTGCGGTGAGAACACCGAATTCGCAATCGTACAGCTTGAATCAGTTCACCAGTGTAAAGCCCAACAGCAGACGGCCTGTGACGGGTTTGCGGAAGAATGCGTGGTGGTAGTAGTGGCAGGAGGCTTTGCAGAGTCCACCTGGGGTCATACCTGGGGGTACACATTTGCTAGTTATTCTACTGCCAAACATTAATGAGAAAACATCACTGTTTTTCTGTTTGAAGAGAAATATTTTCAGTGCCTTGTGATTTGACAAGACAAAGAGATAAATGAAACATCTAATGTATCTGGATGAAGAGAGTGTAGTGCAGTGCAGTGTAAGACAATGATTTAGACTCTTCATAGCTGCATGTCACTGTGCTGGTACGGGGAGGCATGCTGCTTTCTGTCGGGTACATGTCCTGCTCGTCTCGTCACTCATTATTTACTAGAAACAATGTAAGTTTGTCACTGTGTTTATGACGAATGAAGGGGCAACATTCGTGATGACGAGTTCGACATAATCCGACCGTCGCATTATGCGACAGGTATCCTTAAATGCATTTTTCTTCAACTTAAAAAGTAAATTGGTGAACATCGTCAGTCCCTAGTCTAAGTGGGTGTTCCTTATGGATGCAATATGGGTGTTTTCAAGTCTAAACTGAATCGGTTTTTATTCTTCTAAGCTAGCATCCATCATAGGCCGAACACTGGAAAGTTTAATAGGGACAGAAATACTAAAATAAAAAATTTTGTACATTTTTTCATATTTCCATAAAGTATATATCTATTTTATGAACTAAATATGGTCTTGTACCTTAATAAATTACACAAAAACACAGTCTAAAATAGTTGATATTAAATCCTTGATACGTATTAGTACTCTATGACCTGTTTTTGTTTATACTTAATTTGTCCCCAAATCAAGTTTTTCTAGACCAGTTCTTTGTTTTGAGTCTCCTCTTACGGAATGCAGGTCCTGAGGTATTCTTGTGAAATCGCTAAGCAAACCAAGTGGATGTTGAACCGGGAAACTTTGGTTACTAAGTCAAATATCTAGCCTGGATACTTAGTTCGTAATTACCTACATCACTGGTGTAGGTTTCGTAAAGTTGTTATATAATACATACATATATTTTATTAGACCCATGTGTTGAACACTCCTTTGTTAAGTTCGCTTTGAAAAGTGCTGTGAAGTTAGTAATGTAGCATTTTACAGTTTCGTGATTAGAACTCATAAATATGGATAACACAGCACATGACTTAATCAGGGTATATATACATTGTAATATTTAATTACGTTTCGGCAGCGTTCATATGGCCGTAGTCACGAGATGACAGACAGCGAGTATTTGCGTTACAACGGCAGTTGTAAAGAGTTTAATACACTTGGCTAAATTTAGACGACTGAATTTAGTCGCATTGTATTCAGTGCAGTGTAATTGCTTTCAGTTAGCTTGCATACTAAATTCAGAATCGAGGATTGCTCGCTTATAACTTGCTTTTTAACTTACCTATCTAGTACCTACTTTTGTATTCGGCAGACTGACCTTGTTTCTATAGTACGAGATCCGGCTGCAGAATCTACTAGATTTGCTTCTCAATTGAATCACTAAGATTTTTTATTTTGATGATTTAGACAAGTGTAATTAGCCACGCTGTCAAAACGTAATAATTGATATATTTTTTTATGAATTTACGCGTTCTAACAAAACACCTCTTCAGTTTTGTAATATTAGTATAGACGAACTTATTTTTGTTTATAATGTTCTGCTTATTCAAACATTAAATTTGCCAAGCTTTTGGTTTCAGTTACTTCGGAACAAATAATATTGGAAATTAAATGGTATGTTGTACTCATTTGTAAGATGGTGACGTTTTGGTTTTCACACTAATATTACTTTCCAGGACCTCTCCTATTCAGTTTGGTATCCCAGACCTCCCTCGGGAAGTAATAGAGAGGCCTCATAAATAACGTCGGATGGCATTCCGCGGTGTTGCCTGTCGCGCGGGTATTTGTTTTAATTTACCACTAATTACGGAAGAGAAATATGACCTGGCAACACCTGGAGATATGCAGGGTTATACTGTAAAGCTGTACTGACCTACCCGTTATGACCCACGGTGCTGAAATGTTGACTATTTCTCAGATTTAAAACTAAAACATTGCTCTTCAGAACACTGTGAAGACATTGTACAACAATGTTGGATGCCACCTATGGGATGGATCGGCGAAGTACCAGCTCGAAGCTCTTGACTCGGTAGAACGGCACGCTGTTCGGCTAACAAGTGATAGAGACTTAGTAGCGAAAAAGCTGCTAAGCCTAGAACGTCGTCGAAAAGTGGCTAGTCTGACAGTGTTTACAGAATGCATTCTGGAGAGTGTGCTGCGATTTTACACGACCTAATATTGCCTTCCCTTTTCCACTACAGGACAAGTTGTAAGTCAGCCCACTACCACCCATACACTGTGGATTTTCCCAAAATCCGTACAAAACGGTTTGAATCCGCTTTTCTCGTACGTACAGCTTTAGAGTGGAATAAGTTGCCGGCCTCCTTGTTGAACAAAAATTAGAGTAGTACTACCCCCAAAGGAATCTGAAAAGAGTTTTCTGGTAGTAGGACTAGGTACTACAAAACTATTATTGGAAGAATATGAGTCGTCTGTATCTATTTACAAAAAGATGATTCACTTCACTTAAGTGAGATGTACAGCCCATTATCTCTAGTAAAAAAGTAAAAACCTCTTACATTCATCCACGTACCAAAAAATAAACTTAAAAAACACAATTTCATACTATAACTTTAAATTAGTCAAAGAAAACGGCCGAAATTACCCCTAAACAAGCATCAAGAAAAATACAGTCTACAGAAAACTGAACTCTACGATATTATTATAAAGTCGAAAGTGTGTGTTATTTTATTACTTCTCAAGTTTTTTCGTAAAGACGGTGTGGAGATTCAGTAAATAATAATTTGGACTGAAAGTGAAAATATGGGCCTGAAGTGCGAGGGTCCTTAAGAAAAAGGCCAGAAAGTTAATTAGCAAGGATTTTGGAATCCCCGATTGGGTGTTTGGTCCGGACGGTCTCGGAGGGTTATTGAGACAGATGATTTGATTTCAGGGGCCTTGATGTTGAAGTAAATTTTGTATTAAGTTCTACGATTTTTTTTTGTAGGGGCCTTTGATGTTCTTATAGATATTTATAGCAGGGTTTTTCTGTTTAACGTCACAAAAAAAATACATAACTGAATATATAAAACATACCTAATGCTGTATTATGTTTCAATGAGTTTAAATTATGATTTAATTTTCTTTGAAAAAACACAACCCGACATCAATTTAAAATTAAACTCGGACAAACGTACTGTTCCAAAGAAACAGCGAAGTAGGTCATCGATGTAAGTAAATTTTGGATTTATGATGAAATTTAAAAAACCGCTACTCGGAGTTTGATAAAATTTACACCGGGCCATCTCTAAAGTATGATCAATATGCATTACTTAAATATTTATAAATATATCAAAAGTGATGTGATTCATATTTCATAGTGGAAACATCAAAACTGCATAAGCAGCCCACTAAATGTTCCCACTGCTGGGACTCGGGGCATTCTCTCGCAAGGAGAGATTCAAGGCCACCAGTGGCTGGCCCAGTGCGGGTTGGTGGATGACACATGACTTCGAAAGCTTCTAGGTACATGTCAGTTTCCTCACGATGTTTTCCTTCACCGTTTTAAGTTGGCGGCATTACGCACATGAATTCGAAAAGACAGTGGTGCGCGTGGTTTTGACCCCGGGGTCTCAGAATCGGCAGTCGCTGTTCTCCTGAATAGATCAGCCGTAACTTTCTGATGATGAAAACATCAAAATTGAGTCAGCTGAACTTTTCTTTTCATACTGTTAGAAATAGTCGTAAGTGCATGTGCATAAATTAAATACTATGAACCATTTTAATGTCTTAGCATTTAAGATTAATCAGTTTGAGTTTATTTTTACACTTGCACTTAGAAAAATACATAGAGGTGCAAGGCAGGGTTTGAACCTACTACTTACTTCATGCCTGTGTCAGTAAGTAACTATAGTATTCTACTTTTTATTTCATACTACGTGCGTTAACAAAATGTTACCAGTAACACCTTGAAATACTTGACAGATTCATATCATAATGTCTGTCGGGTTCTACGCAAGATTACAGTACAGTAAACAGTATTTCGTACTTGTTAGTAATACGCGTCACTTTCGACTGGATAAACCTTTTTTGCCAAACTTCGTACACGAGACAAGCTTTGTGAAGATTCACTGGTGTAATCTAAAAACTCTCTCAAGGCTCACGTGTAGATCAAGTATCTTTGAAATGTTTTAGTTTTATAAATTGTCAAAACAAATTAAGGTGAAAATAACTTCAATTTTTCTAAGAGGAATGCGTCTTCCATATATATTTTTAAAACTTGTAGGTGTAAACCAGCAAAATAATAAAATCGAGTAAGCCTCTTTTGAGCGAGTCAGTCAAGTCGTTTTAAGATAAAATGGCAATATTAGAGATAAAATAAACGACTGAGCAATGGCTCCCTTCAGGGTCTCTGTCGGATGTGTGATGGGACAAGGGAATAGAACATAGCGATAACACAACACAACAAATAAAGAACCTTGGATTCATTCATTATTCATTAATTTTTGATTAAAAATATATCGATAAGTTATTTGATTATTTTTATAACAGTAACAGTTTGTGAATTTGTGTATTTATTTAAATATAAAATGAGTGAAGATGAATGAAATGAAATACTATTGGGAAAATTAGATGGATATGGCGTTAGAGGTACTTACTGCCAATATACTGATAAGATCATATCTGAGTAATCGAATACAAATTACACACGTAAACAGAATCTGTTCAACTAGTAAAATTTAAAAAGTTTTCTCATCAGACCCACGAACAGTTAACTCAGGTGTTCCACAAGGCCCATTTCTGTTCATAGGTTATATAAATGATTTTCCTACAATTACTAATCATACAATGTTCGCTGATGATGCTACCATTCTAATCACGGGAGATAATCAAAATTTTGACATTTGACATTTTTAACACACTGACATCTGTTATTTATTATTTGAATATGAGACAGAGGACCACTAAACCGATCATCTGAAGCAAGACTCCTACCTCTTCAGTGAATAAAAGTTCAGAAGATTATCTCAATGAGGAAACGCTAGACACTGGCGAAATTTCGGCAAAATTGCCGAATGGAAGCCATAAGAAGTTGAAGTTGAGGACCACTAAAACAAATAACCAAAAAATTTAGATTACATTCCAGGAACATAATTTAGAAAAATTAGAAACAAATACATTTATAGGTCTTAGTATTGACAACAAAATTAATTGGAAGCATCATGTGCAAACTGTTTTAAAACGAGTGAGGTAATTTGCATATGCCTTAGATAAAGTAGGGAAAATTTCTAATTTGGAAGCAACATTGACAGCGTATCGATATGGCCAAGTCGCATAAATATTAAGATATGGCTTAATGTTTTGGGGTAACTCGGCTTTCAAAGCGCAAAAGCGGTGCACACCTGTGTGGACTAAAACAGAAACAATCGTGTAAAAAACATTTCCAAGAACTTAAAATCTTAACATGGCAATGTTAAGATTTTAAGTTTAAGTTCATTAGTACCTGGGTGACCGAGCTTTGCTCGGCTTAAATACTAAATAGACTTAGATACCTACAGATAAAAGACTCCAAGAAATAGATTTTCTTAAAAAAACGAATTGAAAAAAAAAGAGAACCCGTCTGGATTCGAACCCGGAGCTACTAATTCGTGACCGCTATGAGTGCCCGACTTTCCGTCTGAGCTAATTATGCTGTCGCGTCACGCGGCGAAATTTACCTTCACATTCTAATGTCTAATGTGACAGTTTTTCATTGTCTAAAAACGCGCATAATATGTGTTTTTTTTTTAAATAAAACCTAGTTAGATCGATTTATCGTCCCCGAAATCCCCTGCATACATAATTTCATCCAAATCCGTCGAGCCATTTCCGAGATTCATTTATATAGGTACAAGAATTGCTCGTTTAAAGGTATAAGATATTTATCTTAGTGAAATTGCTCTTTTTGTAAAGAAGAACCCAAACCGTTTTGAAATGTGTGATCCCACTGGAAGACGTGGGAAGAACTTAAAATATCCCAGTCGTGTAAGGACGACATCAATGGCCAAAGTGTGTCGTACAGATACGACACCGCTTGTTTACAATAAACTACCCCTGCCTATACGGGATGGAACTGATGTCAACAGTTTTAAAAAACTCTTGCATAATTTACTGATTTCCAAGGGATACTATTCCCTTGAAGAATACTTAAATAACAAAACCATATGACGTCATAAATGTTGCGGATTTGTTTGTTGCGAGTGTGTGTTAATTATTTTAATGTATAAACTGGCGTAAACCCATTTGATAAATAAATACTATATTGACATACAATAAACGACTTGACAGCAAAATGGATCATGATGCTATAAGTGCTATTTTATTGAAGTTTTGACTTGTCCTTGTGATCTCCTGCCTTTTACCTCACATGTTGGTCCTTGAATAAATCTCGTCAGCTTATGCTTTGCGCCACCATCGTATAAATAGGTATGTGCGAATACGCGTTACGAACAGGGCGCGTCTAACAAATGGGCTCCGTTCCGTTGCGATCCGAGATTGTGATTGTCTTTGCAGGTATTAGGATGCTCGATAAAATGTTTTATCGCGCTGTTATCCATCTTTCTGGGGTTTGCGTGCGGTTATTGGTTTCCTCGGGAGTATTTATTATATCTACTTAGTTTGAGGTTGTTTACTGCTGTATCCCAGAGGTTTTGCGATTCAAATTTAGAACCTTTATTTAAAGTGAAAGTGTCTTTTTGGTACGGAAAAGTCTAAACAATTCGTATTATCGAAATGCTATTAATAATTTAAACACTTTGACTGGACTCGTGGCTTAGTTGGTAGTAAGTATCCCTGTGAAGCCGTCGTGGGTTCGATTCCGACCGTGTAATATTTGTGTGACGAATACAAATATTTGTACTGTGTCTGGGTGTTTCTATGTATAATAAGTGTGTATTTACAATGATATAAGTATTATATCAGCTTCCATAATACAAGCTTTGCTTAGTTTGGGGTCAGATGGGGTTGTGTGTGAGATGTCCACCAATATTTATTTTATTTATTTACTTCATAGGACTAAATCACGATCAAAACCACCATTTCATTTCCTCGACGTTTCAGCAGCTTTACAATCGTGGTCACGAGAAGACGCCAATTCCTGTAAAGTGTTTAAATTATACGTTAAAATCACAAAAGCTTAAAAATTAAATGCTATTGTCGAGCGGCAGCGATGGCAAAGCTGCTGTGGAGCGAGATATGAGCGTTACACATTTAAGGATAAGCAAAATCTTTGAGTTCGAGTCACTGAAATGGGTAATAGCAACATATTTGTAGATATATAGGCAACGTTCTGTGCAACATTAATTCTGTTTAATACTAAAATCTAAGTCGTACAATTGACTTACATGGGCAGCCCCTATGACTGCCAATTTTTATTACGAAAACGGAGTGACGAGATGATCAAGACATGTTCCTGTTGTTAAACAATATACATGCCCATTATATCACATTATATTGAGCAGATTTAAAATTACAATAAATTATGTGACTCAGACCATCATCATCTTGTATTTGCCCAACACTGGACGAATCCTCGGTTTTACGTTCCCAACCGTCATATACCTAAGGATAATACCTAAGAAACACATAAGGGATATAATAAGTGGAAATCATTGTCCAGCACTATACTGTGATTATCATTAATTTAAGAATAAGCTGAGATTTAAGGTAGATATTTATCCTTGGTTTCTATAATGTTAATAAATAAATAATAACCCGATACGTATCCTAATGGTACGTATCGGGCTATTATTAGTTGAACGAAATTGAATAGATAAAACAAAATACAGGAATAACAAAAAAAAATGATGTGCTCCCGACTACCTCGGATTTGTAATGTGTACAACATTCTACTAGTCAAGCCCTTTCATTTGATACCGTGTGCGAGTAGCGAAAATAGAAATGTATTTCGCCATATTGTGGTGGCGGACATATTGCATTTGAAATTTGTCATAGTGTATTTTACTTCATAGTGTTTCATGGTGTTCTAGTAAAGCCATTTCGTTTATCCACCATTTTGTGGAGGCGACCATCTTGAATCGATATTAACTAAACGTAGCTAAGAACCACCTCACGGCAAATTAACCTTCACATAAAAAACGTATCGAAATCGGTTCATCTCTCCGGAGCCACTGACTGACACACACACAGACATAGACATCAAACTTATAACACCCTTTTTTTGGCCGAAGGTTAAAGACCCGCGAGTCAAACCATCAAACACAGCTAGGCTAATATAATCTGGTAAAAATGGAACGAACCGCTGTGTCACGGCTATCTAAAGAATTCTCAAACTTGTCGCCAAGTTATGACAATGCTTTCCGCTTATCAGTTCTACATTTTGAAACTTTGAGATTTCAAGTTGCTGCCACAAAACTTGACGAGATGATCCACTGCCTTTGTTTTCAGCTATCATACGGTTATTTTTGAATTGATCAAAATAAATTATCATCTATACTAACATTATAAAGCAGAAGAGTTTGTTTGTTTGTTTGAACGCTAGGATCTCGGAAACTACTGGACCGATAGGAAATATTATTTTTTTGTTGGATACTCCATTTATCGAGGAAGGCTATAGGGTATATAACATTACGCTACTATCAATAGGTACGGAGTATGAGTGAAGAATGTTAAGAAAACGGGGAAAAATATTTCTCATCGAGAGCTTTAGTTCCGTGAATTTAAATTCTCTTTGGTCGTTGAAGTCTGTGACGGCGCGTGTCTACATTTGAAGTTTGTGTCATTTGAAGTAATTTCAAAGTTCTACAACAATGCATTGTTGCTTATTTACGTATTTTTAGGGTTCCGTAAAACGTAATAAAGTGGCCAGCAATGGATATTTTAGTATGGATTTTCCTCAAATAGACGCGGGTGAAACCGCGGGGCACAGCTAGTCTAAGATAAAATGTATTTACTCCGCAAAAATATAGGTAAACCGAATTAAATTAAGACACTCAACAAAATTTCATAAGGATCTATCATTACGTCGCATTGTCTAAATACTTGAAATCAAATTTTAATTTTTTGTTCAAATCTCAAAAACTGCCACACCACTTGCGATAAAATATGTGTAAACTCTAAAATATGAATGAACGATTTTTTTATTGTTCACACCTTAAAATAATACATAAATAAAGGAAAACAGTAAAAATTGTGAAACAACTGGCGCCTTTATCGTGATTTCTTCCAAGCAACCTTGGCGTGGGCACAAAGCTAAGAAAACTTAAATCGTGGTGCGCAATAAAGACTATTAGGTACCTCATAACACCGTTGAATATTTTTTCAGGTGCAAAAGTATGGGCTTGTTATTACTATTTTAATTAACGAATACCATAAAAACATATTTGCGGATATGAGTCATCAACTAGATCTCACTTGGCCAGCGGCAACGTGGTGAATTCATTCACATTCACTATGTCTTGTAAAAGATGGGCCCAAATTTAAAGGAACATAAAATGGGCTGTTTTTGCGTTACTAGCGGTCCAACCCGGCTTCGCCCGTGATACATAGTACTATAGTACTCAGGAATCACGTAAATAACTAATGGTGAAAGAATTTTTGAAATCCAGTAGTTTCAGGGACAAAAAAAAATGACAGTCATAGGAACTGCCGATAGAAGTAAAAACTTATAACTCAGAATTTGATAGCTTTCTTTGGAAATTACACGGGTGTAACCGGAGGGCGTGGCCTGGGCATCATGGCATGGCCATCTACAAATGCGTCAGCATTTCTCATTGGCTTACGCATTTCTAAATGGCCATGCCATGATGACCAGGCCACGCCCTTTGAGCATTACCTATTGGCTGACGCATTTCTAGATGGCCAATGGCCATGGTCCCGAGTTCACCCGAAGATTTCTTATCATACCCGAGCGTGACGCTAGAATTCAATTCACACCCCACGAAAAATCAGTCTAGGCGCGCCAAAAGAAGTTTTCACTTCAAAAACCTCTACAGCTTTATAATATTAGTATAGATAGATGCGTCAATCCAAAAGTCAGGAGTTAGTAAAATATAAGGACGAGAAAGGACCTTCTAATTTCCTGCCAGCCCTTGAATGTGATTCCCCGCGATCCCGCCAGAGGCGGTGTTTGCTTATCTCGCTTTATTAACTCACTTAATAGATGCGCCCTAATGCCAGAGAGGCCCTTTGTTTGTCGGAGCACTTGATGGAAAAAACGCTCTCCCGTATAGATAATTCCGGGAGCGGTGTGATGGATACGTGGATTATATTTTGTTGTGCATCTTAATTAAGTTTTTTTTAATCCTCGACACAAAAAGAGGGGTTTTATATGTTAGACGTGTCTGTCTGTCGGTCCGTCTGTCTGTTTGTGGCGTCATAGCTCAGGAACGGATGAAGCGATTTCAATTTTGTTATTTTTTGTATAAAATGTGACTTATATGCTAGTATTCTTAGACATGTTTGGTGAACGGAAGAATGACCGATGGTCTGCAAAATGCAAAAAAAAAATGTACTCGAGAGGGATGTCAAATGAAAATGCATCACGTGCACATTTGTGTCGGGGCTTTTTTTAATTTAAATTTATTTTATTTATTTATTACTAGCAGCGTCCCGCGGTGTTACCCGCGAAGTTCCCGTTCCCGTTGTTTTTCCGGGTTAAAAAGTATTGTATGAGTATAAAAGGCCTATGTGTTCTTCTAGACTATAATCTAGCTGTGTTCCAAATTTCAGCCCGATCCGTTCATACGTTGGGACGTGATTGAGCAACAAACATCCAAACATCCAAACATTCATACATTCACATTTATAATATTAGTAGGATGGAGTGACGGAAAGAGTAGGACATGTACCTGGTGGCAAATAATAGTCACGCACGCAGTTATTGGAACATGAAGAGTCAAAGTCTAGCACTGCACTGCGCTCGTCACCCAGAGATTTAAGATGATATATCACTATGTCCTGTAATTTATCTAGAAACATTGCTCTTTAAACCAGAACCAAAGATTTCTCTGGAAACACCTTTCTCTTCAAACCCTAGTAAAGTGCAAACAGTAATGTTTGCGCTTTACTGCTTGGCTGTAGAATAACTGGCATTATGCATTCTAAATGTTTATTATTTTTTCAAGCAAAATTTTGGTACATACCAATATTAAGGTATGAAATAAGTTTTAGCTCGCGAATACGATGAGATCGGAATTCGGATTGATTGATGGCTGGGTCAAAAATATACCATTCTAATCATTACGCCAGCTAGATAAGGGGAAAAATTTGGCATACGTGTTTTTTATTTCATTAAATAAAGCCGCCAAGTGCGAGTTGGACCCGCCTATGAAGAGTTCCGTAGCAGCAAGTAACATAATACATAAGTTTTTGTAGTTCGTTGTAGCTTTGATTGATGTTTTAATAATAGTATTTTAATGATAATGATTTTTATTATAAATTGTGCGGAATTAATTTGACATCATAATGGACTTTTAATGATGGATTTTTTATAATAATTATGAATTTGTACTCAATCTTGACATTGTATTTTCGTTGACATTATTATTTATTGATTTCATTATTCTTTGACTTATTTGAAATTTAGTGTTCATTGACATTTAATACATATTATTTTACTTTGATTTTTTTTTTTTTTTTTTTTATTCATATTTATTTAGAGGAATTTGGTCGATATTCGACTATGTCATTCCCATAGTATCTATTGCTAAGTTAAACCAAAGAACAAATCCAACAACCAAAAACAGTTAAACCTAAATAAAAATAAATAAGCTTAGGAACCCCCTCCAAAGAGGAACAAGTAAAGTCGCAGCAGCTTTTTGGCTTCCTCTGATGATGGTGAAGCCAACATACCATTACATTCTCCGATATTGGTGTTATGTACAAAAAGACTCTGACGGAGCACTTCATTTCGGACGCACTCCGTCAAAATATGTTGGACATCCTCTATCATATCACATTCTGAACACTTAGGGGTTTCTGATAGTCCCATTAAATATTTAAACGAATTTGACGGAATGTGTCCGGAGCGCAGTCTCATCATTGTCACTACATGTTTTCTGCACATGGATTCCGTATCAAACCATGGACGACGAGGAAGATCACATTGGATTGTTCTGTACCAAATTCCGCTACACAGCGAGCGTTCATCGAAGTGTTCGCGCCATTGACGCCTACATTCTCTTTTTACTTCACCGATCATTTCACTGTATAGCGGTGGATGGTGACATGGAATGCCATCGTTAATTGCTTGTTTTGCTGCCTGATCAGCTTCCTCGTTACCCATGATGCCGACATGAGATGGTACCCATTGTAGCACAAGTTCCTTATTTAGATTAATAAGCTTAAAAATAGAGTCCAAAATGCTGTAGGCTATAGGGTGACCTCGAAAATTCGAAGTTAACTTAGCCAGATGTAGAAGCGCACTTTTTGAATCTGATAGTATTACAATTCTAGTACTATCAATGGTTGATACATAATTTAATGCCTCAGATATTGCTATAAGCTCACTATGCATAATTGAGATGTTGGATTCTATTTTAAATCTAGCAGTTAATCCTGTTTGTCTATCAACAAAAGCTGCCCCGGACATTATACCTTCCTTGGACCCGTCAGTAAATAACTTATAGTGTGAATCATACTTATTTTGCAAGTAATTATTAGAAATGGATAAAAGCTCTAGAGGGCTAATCGATCTTTTGGCAGAATTTATACCTTCTATACTGACTTTAATAATATTCGACATATCAAATCTGCTCACCCAAGTATCTAAAGAATGAATTTCTAGCTTTCTCGATGACCAGATGGTAAATTCTTCAAGTATTCTGCCAATATATATTAATTTAGGAATTTTCTTTCTTTGCCAGTAATGAAAGTGAATCATAGAACTGAGCCGTTCTACAGCCTTTAGACTGAGATTTCCTTCGATAGATTTGCACTTTAACCAAAATTTACCAGCTAAATATGATCTACGAGTATGTAAAGGCTCTAAGCATAGCTCACTTTCCATGACATGGATGGGAGTACTCTTAATAAAGCCACCTATGATCCTCATAGCCTGATTCTGTACTCTATTGAGCTTATCAAGGTGGCATTTAGCACTAGTATCATATAGAAAACTACAATAGTCAATTCTGCTTCGTATGATTGCTATGTATAGCTGTCTAAGATGTTTTGGGTGCACACCCCATTTAGCTCCCGCTAAGACTTTAAATACATTCAGAAATCCGAGTGTTTCATTGCGCGTTTCTTCGACATGCGCACCCCATCGTAAGCCTGAATCGAGCCTCACACCTAAATATTTAACTGAATGTACTTCCTCTATTCTTTGATTGGCTATAGCAATCTTAATACTGTGCTTAGATCTCCCTCTTCTAAACATGCAAACTTTAGTTTTTCTATGAGATATATTAAGACCAATTTCATGTATTAATCTACAAAAAACATTTAAAGCCTCTTGTAAGCTAGATGTTGCAGAGTTTATATTTTTATGAGTGCAATAGAGTACAAAATCATCAGCATATTGAGATATATAAACCTGTGTAATGTTTCGACAAATTTTGGCTGTGACAGCATTAAACAAAATAGGGGAAAGTGGATCTCCTTGAGCTAAACCAACACCCGTTGTTCGGCTTAATGTGACATCGTCATCTATCGGAATCAACAAGACTCTTTCATGAAGAAATTGCCATAAATATTTACATAAATCCGATCCCACTTCCAAACCATCCAACACTTGCAAGAGACTTGTTATATTGACGTTGTTGTAAGCGCTTTCTATATCTACAAAACAACCTATAGTTGGATAACTTTCTGTGAGACCAATCTGAATGTGAGTTATAAGCCTAGCTAAATTATCAAGGCATGATCTAGACCGCCTAAAACCGACAGTTTCCTCTGGAAAGTAGTTATTTTTCTCAAGAAACCAATCAAGTCTACGAGTAAGTATAGTATGTAAAATTTTACAAGGACACGATATCAGGGCAATAGGACGGACAGCTGACGTTGGCCGGTTTTCATTTCCTGTTTTCGGTATAGGAACTATCTTAACTTTCTTCCATTGTTTGGGAACAAAACTGGTACTTAAAAATCGATTGTATAAGGAAACTAGAACATATTTACCAATATCTGGAAGGTTATTAATCATGGAGTATGAAATATTGTCAATGCCGGGAGCTGTATCAGATCGTTTTATGCAGTTTGATAGTTCCTCTACCGAAATTGGAATGGATAAAGTCTGATTATGTGACATAAATTGGGGCATTTCTGGCGATACAAAATCTGGTGTTAAGCTATTTAGTAGTATCTCGGCTTGTGCACGATTCACTGGAGTCCTAGTGACTTTGTATCCTTTCAACCATCTCATACGCACCCACATTTCTCTTGTCGACGTTACACTACTAATCTTATCACACATCACTTGCCATGATTTAGTTTTAGCTCGCCTGATATCTCGTTGAGCGTTAGCGCTTTTTTCTTGTAAAGTTTGAAGATTTGCAGGAGTGGGGTTTCTTCTGAATTCTGCAAGGGCTTTACGGCGGATAGCAACAGCACGAGACAGTTCTGGAGACCAATAAGGCTTAGGTTTAAATCTTTCAGATCTGGAAGGGTTCCCGTAGATTTTAGTGACGGGTATATGCTCATCCGCAGCCTTGTCTATTATTTCAATAAACTTGTTATATGCAATCTGACAGTCAGCCGGCATAGTGATACTGTGTAATGACTCTTCAATTGACTTTCGATAACTATCCCATCTAGCTTTTTTGTAGATTCTTCGTTTCTGGAAGGTCCTGGAAGGTACTATGTCTATAGTCATTTTTATGATGAGGTGGTCGCTCTGTAAATTTTCATTCATCACCTTCCAATCAAACTTGAGCGCAACATCGACCGTCGCCAAGGACAAGTCCGGTGAAGTTTTTTGAAGTCTTCCATTTACAAGCTTGACACGAGTATCACTACCGTCATTGAGGATGACATAATCGTTTTCCAGTGCCGCATCCATAATTCTGAGGCCTCTAGTATTAGTGATAGTAGACCAATTCGGGTGATGGCCATTGAAATCTCCGGCAATTAAAGTCTTTACAGTTAAGTGTGAAAATATATGGCTGTATTCTTGCTCGGTGGGCGTAACCGATGGAGAACAATATATCGACATAACATTTCGTATATGTTCACAGTTATGTATCTCTATATGAACTATTTCCAGTCCAGATTTTGTAAATGAGACGTCACATTGTTGAGCCTTTATGGACCGATGTGTCAGTATAGCCGACCCACCCCAGCCATCGTCTCGATCACATCTGAAAATGTTATATCCGTTAATACGGAACGGGCTATTTGGGTCTAGCCATGTTTCACTCAAGATGGCGATGTGGATTTTTTCTTGTTGTAGGAGAATCTCAAAATCAACCATTTTTGGTCGTAAACTTTGCGCATTCCATTGCAATATATTTATAGTAGTAGAATGCGTTAAATGTCCATCTGTTATTCGAACTGCTGTACTAGCCATACTTGGTCAAAAAACTTAAACAGGGCCACTCAGGTAGAAATTGTATAATCAATGAGATTGCATGCTCGAAAATTATTTTTAAACAACTTTTAAATTTCTCATCCCAAGGCAAGTCTATTTCCATTATTTTCTCTCTCAGTTTATCTAGTAGTGTTTTCCATGTTTTTCTGTTTTTCTCACCTCTTGCTTCTCTTTCTCCATTCTCAAATCTTGACTGTCCATGATCATTCATCCGACTTCTACTCGTGTTGCCCGTAAATTCCTCGCTATATATTTTCCTGGGCTTATCTCGAAATTTCTTCCCGGATCCGCTTGAGTTTTCAACTTTTTTACTTACTTTCTTTGCGTAAGACTCATTTGGTCTAGCTTGTAAATTATCTACCTGGAAAGATGGGGATGGGTCTTCAGGATTATTCTTCCCATTTGCCCCAAGTGGTGGAAAGCATTCAGGTGAAGGTGGTGCTGATATTGATGATGAGCGAGTTGGTGGGTCTGGTTTATACAACATGAGTGCATATTTGTAGGAGCAGTTGTGTTCAGCCATTAGTTCTCGTACAAGTTTTTCCTTTTTAAATAAAGGACAGATTTTTGCCAACGTCATGTGATTCCCACCGCAGTTATTACATGTAAAGCGAGTTGTTTCACAGTTGGTGTGACTACCTCCACATTTTGGGCATACTGGTTTATTTGATGCACACAATCTGTAAGTATGACCATAACGCCAACATCTGGAACACTGAGTCACGGGATGGACATAAGGGCTAACGTTAATTTTTATGTCAAAGATGTTTACATATGTAGGTAATGACTTTCCTCTGAAACATACCCTAATCGACTCGCTTTGTTCCCATCGGCCATCAAGACTATTTTTGCGTTTTAACCGTTTAATATTTATAATTGTGATGTCACTTTTTAGACTTTCATATATCTCTTCCTCGGTAAGTCCCAAGTCCACACCTTTTATGACACCATACGATTGATCGATATCTAACGATTTTACGCATTTATAACCATTTTCATTAAAAGATTTCGCACACAATATTTTTTCAGCACTTTCCTCATTGTCAAACCTGATAGCTACTTTAAATGCATTGATATATTTAATTCGGATAATGTTTCCAATTCTACCCTCTTTTAGTTTTTTCGCAAGCATAAATTGTTTTGGCAATTTTTCCGAACAAGTTAAAAAAACTTCCACATATTCTTCGGAAATCCGAGTCACCTCATCTGTATTTACGGCTCGTGCGAACTTTTTTCCCTTTCTACCCACTGTATTCCACAACTCATCTTCATCTAAGGTTCGATTTCGCTTTGGTAACTTTCTTTCTTCTATCACGTTAGCACTATTTTCTAATTCTTGACGGACATTATCCAAGGCTTTATGTAAAGGCAGATTCGCGTCTTGCTCAGATATATCACTGTCATCATCTTCGTCCATGATAGTTAAAACGGGCGGCTGTACACGGGCGGGACGAATAAAATACGCGTCCGGCGGGGACAAGCGACCGCGCGCAACTGTACTTTGATTTCAAACACAATGTATTTAGAAATGTTTTTATATTTAAATTAACATTAATGTTAATTAGATCACATTTTACTTATTTTTATTTATCTATAGAGAGATAATTTGTGCTGTTTTCGGTATATTGTAAAATTTCAATAATCGATTTCAATTAATCCTGTATATAATATCTGTTTTTAGTGCTGATTATTCCTGTATCCATGACGTACCTTATATGATTAACATGTTGTAATGGTGAATAAATGATCTGAATCTGAATCTGAATGACGTACTAAAAAAACTATTTACTAGATTGAGTGCAAACCAACTTTTACCACTTTGGAAGTGTCGCGCAAATTATTCGGTATAGGAAAAATGATATTAGAAATCTCAACTTTATTTTTATAGACCTATCCATAGACAGCCCACACGTATGCGTATGATGAAAAAAAAATTTTGGTTTAGTTGTAAGTAGAAGGTACCCACCCTCAAAACTAGGTTTCATGACAAAACAAACGACATTTCAAGCCCATTTTCAGCCAATGAGGAATTATTATAATTAATATCAATAGAATACGAAAGTATATTTCGTACATGTGTTAAGTATCATAATACGTACATCTTCGTTCCATCCGGGTGTCCCTTGACACCTTTCAAGGCTTTTTAAATATTTTTGTGTAAAAATCTTAATGCGGTTCACAGAACACATCATCTACTTGGCAAGTTCAACAGTACAGTTCTCATAGTTTCGGAAATAAGTGGCTACGACGTGCGGACGGACGGACAGACAGACATGATGAATCTATAAGGGTTCCTTTTTTACGTTTCACGGAACCCTAAAAACGATAAATATATATGTAGATTATCTAACTTCCGGACTGATTACGCGTCTTCGTAAAAATCGTACAATGAAGTGACGTCACTACAAACTTCAAAGCTTCTTCATTTTGTTTGTGAAACAAAAGAAAAAACACTCAGACAATATTTTTTCACAATGTGACTGACGGACTTATCAGTCTTTTTTTCATTAGAATGCAATTCTGTGCGCCACTTTTAAATAATAATAATAATGGTATAATTCATGACTTTCGATTTTTAACCACGTTATTACAAAATATTATTAAAATTCACCTTGTCTTTTTAGATTTCAAATAATGTCAATAATAACCGTTGTGGCTCAAAAGTACGAAACACCATACACAATCGTGATGTAGGTTCAAATCTATGAATCGGTGTCGCATGAAGAAGAATCGAATAAATATTTTAAATCTACTACGAAGGTCGAGGTTGCAGTACGGCCAGCGAAGAGTGAACGTGAGTAATCGAGACGTCGATACCTGCTCACAATACGACTAATGACGCTACACGTCAGTACGGATAGCAAAATAAGCAAAATAAATAAAATAAATATTGGTGGACAATGCACACACAACACCATCTCACCCCAAACTAAGCAAAGCTTGTATGATGGCGGCCAGATAGCTGATATCATACTTATAGTTTTAAATACATACTTATTATACATAGAAACACCCAGACATAGTGCAAACATTGGAATTCATCACACAAGCCATAGCCATATCTCCTTTATTTTAAATATTTTAACAACAACTTTAGTCTTATTAATTAATTCCAGGTTACCCCTTTAGTCGTGCCAACTCAACTGGGCTAGTCCGTCGAAAATAATACTAAGAGGTGTACGCGTGTTTCAATCTACGACACTTTCAGAGATAAAATTTTGGTGATTTAACAAAATGTAATCACCAAAATGTACCTAATCACCAAAATCATAAGACCACGCTTTACAGAAAATTAAAACAAAACAGATTCGTGCTTATAGACTACAGGCCCGTGAACAAAATTTACGGGTCAAATGAACCACCAGGAGACCTATGTAGGATTATAGAAGGGTGTAAAGTATTAAGATTCAGCACTATGCCGTCACTTGTAAGCTGTCCAACTGAGTGTGATTGAAGAGGGGGGGTTGCAACCCTCTACTATTTCTCCTTGTCGCATGATTTTTGTACGCCGTTGCGAAATAATGGATTAGAAGAGGTATTGAAACTGTATGGAACCAATGCCGTACTTAATCAAATGACCAAATTTGCTCTGTAAATTACTCGTACTCTGTAAATTTTTCCAGCAAACTAATAATTAAAAAGTTAAAATTTATAATTTGTATAGTTTCAATACGTCTTTTAATCTATTATTCCGCAACGCCGTACAAAAATCATGCGACAAGGAGAAATGATCGAGAATTGCAACCCCCCCTCTTCAATTGCACTCAGTTGGACAGCTTCATCTTAGCAATCTTATTACTTTTTACCCTTCTATCATCCTACATAGGTCTCCTTGTGGTTCATTTGACCCGTAAATTTTGTTCACGGGCCTGTAGTCTATTACATGCAGTTGCGCAACACGAGTGAGTAGATACTTCACGAAATATAATCGAATTAATTAATTCAAAATATTTATTTTAAATCTTAAAGCTAACATTGGGTTGACTACGGTTATGACGTAAGATGAGTCGTGAACCGCGACCCAGATGTTCCCGTCGGTGTCGATGGTCATCCCATCCGGAACACCCTCGAAGCCATGCTCGCGGATGTCAAATATGTAAGTTTTGTTAGATAATATATGTTGCCGGTTTCTACATTATAGTCGTATCTTCGGATGCTGTACTCCAAAGAGTCGATGTAGTAAAACGCGCGCTCCTTCAGGTCCCAGGCCAGTCCGTTGGCGACGGTGATCTGATCATTCACGGCTTGCATGGAGGTTCCTCCGCCAGCGACGGAACTGATGCGGTTTAAAGAACCTTCATTTAATTCTATAGACTCTAAACTAGTACCCCACTGCAGAGTTCCTGTAAACAGTCTGCCCCTGGGGTCGACCTTCCCATCGTTCATCCTGTTCCGAGACTTGTCTTCGTCGACCTCTCCCAGCTCACGCACCACCTCCACAGAGCTGCTTTCTCCCCCATTCCACCGAATGAGGAGCACCTTCCTCCCGGCGCCTACCACGAACTGGTCACGCGAGCCTTCCACGGGGATTAAGAAGCTCGCGGCTTCGTCTAATTTGACGTGGCGTGTAACAAATATTTAAACTGGGTGGGAATCGAACCCACGACCCTCGGCTTCGCAGGCAGAGCTACTACCCACTAAGCCACGAGGCCAGTCAAAATTCTACTAATGTTACGAGTATAGACGTGAAAGTTTGGAATTTGTAACTATGGATGGATGTTTGTTACTCCTTCACGTAAAAACTACTGAACGGATTTGGGTGAAATTTGGTACATAGATAGATAATGGTCTGGAATAACGCATAGGCCTACTTTATATCCCGGGGAAATAACGGAATCGGAAACTACGCAGGTGAAACCGTGGGGCGCAGCTAGTAATAACGATAAAAATAACAAGGTTGTGCGCAAATATAGATAGATAGATAGATTAACTCTTTATTGCACTTAATATAAAAATAAAATAAAACTTACTTATAATAGAACCAAATAAAGTAGCAATTGGCGACCTTATTACTAAAAGCGATCTCTTCCAGGCAACCATAGGATGGAAAGAGAGATTTGAGAATAAGGAGGAGGGAAGTACAAAAGGAGTGGTTAATACTACTACAATTATTAAACAATAAAATCGAAAACTAAAAATTAAAAACTAGAATACTAAATAATAAATTGACACTAAATACAAATCAAATTGAATACATAAGTCTACCTGTCAAAGTTATAATAATTATAGAGACATTTCCATATTATTTGGCGATGAAGCAAGTTCACCTAGAATACATCGATTACTTTTCCACTTAAAGACACCAAGATTGTATCCATCGAGAAAAACTCAGGCAGAGCGTTCCACATACATAAACAAATACACAAGAACATGACAGTTCGAAAAAAACAACGTAAATATATATCTGTCAAACACGACATTGACATATAAACCGCGCGAAAACGCCTACAGCCATGAAAAAGACCGAAAAGTTTGTTTTGTAGCGCGAGAAACGAATAAATGAATAAATGCGGTCGAAAAGTAAACATTTCATGGAAAGGAAAGGGCAATGACGTCATTGGGGAACAATTTGAGTGATTAAACGGTTATTTTTGTCTGTAATAGCTACTTTTCTTTAAATACAATGTCGTTAATGGTCTATTACAACGAAAGAAATGCTCTAAGGTGGGTAGAAAAATAAACATTAAGAAAAAATTTAAACAACACAATTATTATTGTCAAAGCTAACTTTCTCTTTACGCATTTTAATTCAGTGACGAGATAATATCGTGTATATTACCTATGTATAAAGTCATAGAGTAAGATCCCAGAGCTCCCAGACGTCACCTATTTTCTGATTAATGAAATGTGGACGATTGAGTAGAGTTAGTAAGTACTAAGAACACATGCTTACTCGCTAACTTGCTAGGACGGCCAATTTTGAGATATGGGGTAATGAAGGTACACACAAACATTACTTACTTTTTCACGTATGTTGTAGGCAATATCCTTAAAAACAAGGTTCCAAAACTCCCAGACACTTTCCGTCGGCCGTTTTGCTTAACAACTCCAAAATAAATTTAACTTCACTTAAATTCTCAAGCTCTATTTGTTAATATGTTCGTCAGACAACTAAGACTGGCCTCGTGGCTTAGTGGGTAGTAGCTCTGCCTGCGAAGCCGAGGGTCGTGGGTTCGATTCCCACCCAGTGCAAATGTCTGTGTAATGGAATTCAAATATTCGTACTGTGTCTTGTGTTAGCTTTGTTTTGTTATAAGTAACCTTTGTGTATTTTCAAATTAAGTTTAGTGCAATAAAGAGTTAATCTAACTACGAGTATTTATATGTTACGTGAGTAATCCTTTACTGACGCTTAGGCTGAATTAGGTTAAGTTAGTTTTTGATTTGAGTGGATTTTCACGATGGTAATAATTCTTTAAATCGAGAGTGAATTGGATTTTTCTAGGTAAGCATGCTCCATCGTAGATCGCATCGTAACTTAACATGAGACTAGTTGGCGATTAAGTATATTATATAAGCTGCCAAAAAACTGTTATTGACAATGAAATGATAATATAAGATGATTATAAATATTATGATGATAATATTGTAAGAAATTAACATCATAATATAATCATTTATTTCTACTTATATGTGTATTATACATACACACTCTCCCATCGCAACTGACGCTGGAGATTTAAAATTTCAAAAACAAGATTTTCTCTTTTTTTTTTTTCAAACTCATTTTGAATACCATAGTGTGTACCTGAAATAGTAAAAACTATTGAAACCCCTCAAGTGCAAAGTCCCAAAAGTGCCAGAGTCCTCTACTCAAGCATTCCGCCCGTGTAATGGGAATTGACAATGGTGAAGAAGAGACGTCAAAGTTTTTGGTCCAACCCACTCCTGGGACCCGATTGTTCGGAAGTTAATAACGACGGGGCGAGCTTCCTTTGCACGCGATATTACTCTGTAGTATTACTAGTATGGGCGTTTGAAGGATAATTTTTGTTTAACATAATTAAATGTCGTTTGTTTTAGGCC
Organism: Ectropis crepuscularia; assembly: GCA_963693475.1. Classification (NCBI taxonomy): domain Eukaryota; kingdom Metazoa; phylum Arthropoda; class Insecta; order Lepidoptera; family Geometridae; genus Ectropis; species Ectropis crepuscularia. Next base: position 25,708,174 of record OY856349.1, on the reverse strand, counting down.
ATTCGTGCCCGTGAAACCAACACATTCCAACTAGTGTAAGGGCTAACCTTAAAGTAAAAAGAAATATTTATGGACATTCACATAATACTAAGTAGCCTCAAATTTAGCAAACCTTGTATTATGGGAGCAAGATGGATATGTAATACTTTGACGGGAACGGGAACTACGCGGGTATCCACTCGAATTGCGCTGGCTACTTTGGAGACCACTATTTATTTATTTTGTGGTCAGGTTATTGGTGCGAACATTTTTTTACATTTAGGACCCATATTTTTTTTACCTACTTGAACTGGTCTCTATTTTCAGACGTCACAGTTTTTGTATATTAGTATTATTATTGTTTTCTGATATTTTTTGGAGTCAGTTCGGAGAACCTTGGTGATACGGTTAGTGTGGTGTGTCTTCTCGTGACCACGGCGGTTGTTACTCTGCCGAAACCTCGAGGTAATGAGGATCAGTAAAGTTATAGCAAATTCAATAGATCTATCATCCACGTTATTCTTTATGACATAAGGATCATATATCTTTTTGAATTATCCAAATCGGACCATTACTTACGAAGATATTAAATAATAAACATATACCGTTCCTGTCGCTAAAAGTCAATGCACGCGGGAGCGTGTGACGTCACTGTGACGGAACCGAGCGCGGCCGGCCCGTCGGCCGGCACATTCGACGAAGCAGCGGCGACGCGCGACTCGGTTGGTCCCTAATATTTGGCAATTTATTTACATAAAGTGTTGTTGGAGGTTGGAGTGTAATTTTGTAATACTTAAGTATAAAACGTACATAAGTAATATGAGAACTTTAGGTTTTGTGCAAGCTCAGTCAGATAATCTTCCAAAAGTGGATTCTTTTATGGTAATTGATTATCTAGGTAATCATTCCAAGTTCACCAGCGTTAAAATCCGTGGTTGGAAACTACAAAGGTAAGGATGCTGCTTATTTATCTACGTAGGTACTTATTAGTAATCTTTAATTTGTTAGTTAGTGGTTAAAAAATAATTCGCGAAATGATCTACATATGGATGAACGAAAACAACTATTTCATTTACATTCGATAGTATAAACACTACTCTTAAGCTCTGAATATGTCCCTGTACCTACACTTTACATTCATTTTATTACACCTGCCTATGTAATAAAGAGAATGTAAAGTGTAGGTACAGGGACATATTCAGAACTTAAGAGTAGTATTTATACAATCGAATGTAAATGAAATAATTGTTTTCGTTCATTCATATGTAGATCATTTCGTGAATGATTTTTTAACCTACTTGCGCTTTATTTAGTGCATGGTTCTCTCACTTGCTGATCTAGGTATGACAGAATCCAATATAAGATGTCATGGCTGTTTTTTTTGTCATCTCGCGTTTTGTTACAAATCGTTCGTTCAGTATGTACTTAGGTAGGATGACTTGAATATAAAGCAAAAACATTTTTTATGCATATATTTTATTTCTGTTTTATTTTTATTAACCACGACCCACGACGCAACGCAGACGGTCTATGCGTTTGGGGGGGGGGGGGGGGGAGGATGTTTGTTTGTGAAATTCATGTCGCCATTTTTCTCCAAGACTACTTGTCTGATTTTGTTGCAGTTTTCAGTTATGGGTTTGGGTTTGATTGGTGCATGTTCTTAGATAGGTGTTACGGTGACAAATAACCAGGAGCCGCTGAAGCAAACATTGTTTGTTCTATGTTGCCATTTTTCTCCAAAACTACTAGTTCCATATCTTGTCTTTTCTTATAACCTGGTCGGTCAATTTTCTTTTTTTGAGGCTTTTGACATTCAAACTTATGAGGCAAAACTCCTTTCTTTAGTTTAAGCTTTTCTCCAACCAACTTAAACTCTACGTAATTTTCCATATCTTCTTCCAACTGAAATATAAAAATACTAGTTAAGCCCCGCTGATGATGATGATTGAAACCTTGGTAATCGGTTATGTTTGACCAAGCGGACTGCGCTACGTGTGTTACAATTTATGCGAGTGTTATATTAGTAGGATATATTAATGTATTTTAGTATTAAAATTAACGTGGTTGTTACACATATTGATTAGGTAAACGGGTTACACGTGAGTTACCCGTTTACCTAATCAATATATATTAATGTAGTTGCTTCTAACAGTAAGGCATAGCTGAGGCAGATACATAAATGCACCGCTGTTGTGTAGATGATTAAAAAATAAATAATATATCATTCACTCTTTGATTTTTACCTAAGTACGTTTCTGTGCTTTAACCGTGGAATATTACATAGAAATGAGAACGGGCAAATAGGTAGGTAGGTAGGTACGTAGGTTTATACACAATACTCAGAAAAAGTAAGAAGGTATGTTTCTATTAATACAGCAGCTTAAAATAAGATAAATAGAAAGGTACACTGCACTTAATACCTAGTAGGTACCACCTTATTTTAATAAATATCAACCAAATAATAGGTATAGTTATGTAGGTACTCACAACAGCAATGTCTTGTAGCCTGGGCAGAGGGTGGAGTTTTATGATCTCTTTTTACAACCGAATACCAATTTTTACGAAGTTTTGGGTATTTCGGCACGTTAAAAAATAGTTTTTCTGGCGTTTTAATAGAAGTGTTTATACATTTTGGCAATATACAATATTTATACATAGTTTAAAAAGTGAATTACACACAAATCGGACACTTAATTTGTTTTAAAGTCACAATTAAAGAAACAAAACACTGCGCGCCTTATCGCTGCCAACGGCTAACTGGCGGCGACCGTCACAGTGACGTCACAGCTATCGCGACGGCCACTCTATAAACTTCGCTAGTAATTCGGTCATAACTTCGTCAATTTTTGTTGTAGAACAAAAATTTTTACACTGTTTGTTAAGGATTTCTTAGCTCTATAAATCTGCATACTCAACTAAAAACGTTACGGATCCTCATTAAACAATGATTTATATCGTGATTATGCCCCGTACAATATAAACAGTACCTGGGTGACCGAGCTTTGCTCGGTTTACATACTAAAAATAAATATATTGAATAAATAAATATTGGTGGACAATTCACACACAACACCATCTGACCCCAAACTAAGCAAAGCTTGTATGATGGCGGCCAGATAGCTGATATAATACTTATATAGTTTTAAATACATACTTATTATACATAGAAAACACCCAAACACAGTGCAAACATTTGAATTCATCACACAAATATTTGCACTGGGTGGGAATCGAACCCACGACCCTCGGCTTCGCAGGCAGAGCTACTACCCACTAAGCCATGAGGCCAGTCACTAAATACTTACACAAAATACTTACATAGTTACAGATAAAAGACTCCAAGAAATAGATTTTCTTAAAAAAAAACGAATTGAAAAAAAAGAGAACCCGTCTGGGTTCGAGCCCGGAGCTACTGATTCGTGACCGCTATTATGAGCGCCCGACTTCCCGTCTGAGCTAATTATGCTGTCGCGTCACGCGGCGAAATTTACCTTCGCATTCTAATGTCTAATGTGACAGTTTCTCATTGTCTCAAAACGCGCATAATATGCGTTTTTTTTAAATAAAACCTAGTTAGATCGATTTATCGTCCCCGAAATCCCCTGCGTACATAATTTCATGAAAATCCGTCGAGCCGTTTTCGAGATTCAGATTCTATATATTTATACATATTTATAAACAAGAATTGCTCGTTTAAAGGTATAAGATTCATGAAAATCCGTCGAGCCGTTTCCGAGATTCAGATTCTATATATATATACATATTTATATACAAGAATTGCTCGTTTAAAGGTGTATAAGATTATGGTCTCTATTTTGAGATAAACCATATTAAAATTAAAGTTAATTTACATTTGCGGGAAAATGGTCGCGAAGTTTTGAAAATAAAAAAAAGTTCAATGCATACAATATATTGCAGTTTTTTTATTTTGTCATGTTTGTTCTAACAGACACAATTAATTTAAAACATAAAATCACTAGGTCTTCCATATAATCCATGTAAAGTATTTATAAAGTAAATATCCATTAAAAATATATTCCATTTAAAAGTCCTGGAGCATAATACCCGGTTTACATTATTCCAGTCCAGCGACCGAATCCAGCGAGCGCTGGATTGCTTACCGGAATAATGTAAACCGGCTGGAATGCATTGGCACTGGATTGATGTATTCCAGTGCCGGTTTCCATTATTCCAGTAAGCAATCCAGCGCTGGATTCGGTCGCTGGACTGGAATAATGTAAACGGGGTATTACTCGAAAAAACTTCAACTCAAGTGTCAAAAATGTTAGTTAGTTAAAAACATTTCAAGTACATTAATTGTAAACAAATGATACCGCTAGAAGCGTCCTGAAAGGATAGAATAGAAATGGTACCCCGTTTACATTATTCCAGTCCAGCGACCGAATCCAGCGCTGGATTGCTTACTAGAATAATGTAAACCGGCACTGGAAGGCATCAATTCAGTGCCAATGCATTCCAGTGCCGGTTTACATTATTGCAGTAAGCAATCCAGCGCTGGATTCGGTCGCTGGACTGGAATCATGTAAACGGGGTATGATGGCCTCAAACACATACAAGTAGCGCGTCACTTTATATGCCGAAACGTAAATAACGCGCTTAGGTAACCTGACACCCGTTTTCCCGCCAAAATTGTACATGCAAGTATCCGCCGGTGTATCGAGTGGTTCTGGTTCCCATAGCTGCATATGCTTAGTTTGTGCAAAATAATGTTTGCACATCTTTGCTTGGCGATAGAATTATTGGCGAAGATTAATCACTTCCCAGTTTGTAATGCAAAACCCCATTATTGCCTTTTATTTCAACAACCCATACTGTAATTTTAAAGTTATGACGGGTGGTACTAACTGACAGTATTACATATTAAATGATAATTAAATTTCCAGCGACCCTAACGCCAGCTGGACCTAACGAAGCTCGCAATCGCTCCTTTCATTTGCCAAACAAAAGACTTCATTTTCATATGACGTTAACGTTTTATGACAATACTAATAGCAGCCCCCGGTTTTGCCCGCGTAGTTGCCGTTCCTGTTATTTTACCGGGATATAAATGCATATGTGTTCTTACAGATTATAACCAAATTTCAGCTGCTTATACGTTGCGACGTGATCGAGCAAAAAACACCCAAACATTAATATTTAGTAGGGTATCTACCTAGATTAGGTTTATTTCATTCGCATTTCTGACGTCAAAGAGGACGGCAAAGTTAAAATAAAATTGTAAAATATCGATTTTAGAAAATTATTTTTGTTTTACGTGTAGGTTAAAAGCTAAGGTGGCCTGTTGGCGAGAATATCGAATTTCACAATGGCAAGATCGTAGGTTCGAACCCCGCAACGTTTATGTGTATGTTACCAAGTCAAAAGTATAAATAAGTTTGTTATTACCACTAGCTTGAATGATACAGGAAATTATTGTGAGAAAACTGGGAAATATTAATAAAGTCATGTTCATCATTCGAGAATATGCGGGATACACCAACCTGCACTTAGCTGGCGTGGTGGATTATAGCCTGAACTGTATCCTTGCGAGAGGGCTCAAGTTCCAGCAGTGGAAACATTTAGTGGGTGGTTTATTTATGCTCAGAACAGCCGCCTTGTTCTACAATTAGACTAGTCGTAAGCCGCAGTTAGAGTCTAATTTGCAAAACTCCTAAAAAAATACCTTAAGTACGATTTATACGAGCTTAATTTCTTAATTTAATACGAGCCATTTAATATATTACTTAGCCGACCCAAAGCAGTCGTTGATACATTATAATAACTAGCCTTCGCAGTTTTCTTCAATATTCCACAAAAAAAGCTAGTTTTTGAGATAAAATGTAGTTTATATGCTAATCTGAAACTCAAGCAATTTCCATATATATACAGTGTTGTACAAATTCATTCAACCATATTTTGGAGGTGAAGTAACCTTATTAAGTTTATTGGTAGTGGTAGGACTCTTACCAGAGTCCGCCTGGGGAAGTACCACACCTTTGCCAGTTATTCTACCGCCAAGCAGTAATGTGCAAACATTACTGTGTTCCGGTTTGAAGGGCAATGTTTCCAGAGAAATTACAGGGCTTAGAGATATAACAACTTAGATCTCTGGGTGACGAGCGCAGTCCAGTGCTAGGTAATGATTTGGACTGTTCATATTCCAATAGCTGCATGTGACTGCGCTGTTATGTGGCAGGCATGTTGCTTACCATCAGGCACATGTCATGCTCGTCTCATCACTCTTTATTTAAAAAAGATAGGTTTTATGGAGTAATTCAAAAACTATCAAAATGTTAGACTGTTCATTTAAATGACTATTGTAATTAAGCTTTACTAACAGCTGGTAATTGAGCTGTATTTTAAAATTTTAAGATCATAATGTTAATCAATTTATAAGCATTTAAGTATGTTTTAAAAGACAAAAAGAGGATAGTTAATTTGTTACTTTTCTTTGAGATGTTGTGCCCATGTGATATAACGTCATTTATTATTAGTAAATTTGTTTGTTGGTTTTGCTGTCGGTACTGGAGGTGGTAAGATATCTCAGGTCAGACGCAGCCAGTCGCGGCTTTTAGCACGATTGCTCGCTACAACCGCCGAGACTAACAGAACTACTAGCCGTGAGCGTATATACCCGCCATTACAGTCTAGTGTGAAAAGTTTGTATGAAACTTCTGTTTTTGAATTTTCTGTCACTCACTAAACGCGTTTGGTTATTTTCTTACTTTAAATGTTAAAAATGTCAAAACTATTAACACAAATTTGACTTTACGGATTAGGTACTTCAAAGATTTGGTGTTCGCTGATACAAAATTTTATATATAACAGGTATACGAGAACAGCAGCAAGACATAAGCCTGAGGGTATGCAACATGCCTGCTACATAACAACACAGTGACACGCAGCTATTAGAATATGAAAAGTCCAAATCATTAACCACCCAGAGAAATATGTTTTAAATGTAATTTCACTAAAAATATTGCCATACAAACCGCAAAACAGTAATGTTTGCACATTACTGCCTCACGGTAGAATAACTGGCAAAAGTTTGGTATTTCCCCAGACGGACTCTACATAGAGTCCTACCAATACAAATTAGTTGCATAAATAATCACAGAATAAAAGTAAATGACAACTTTAAAAATATATTTTCAAACATTTATTTTAATCTTTCTTTAATAACAGATACGGTACAACAATGAAGAGACATCACATGTTATTTTGGTAAATTAAAATCTACACGAAACTTGGCTACAAATTTAATTAAAATGTGTAATATTGGACTGTACATTTTGCTGTCCAATTTTATACTACAAGAGCATACAAGCGTTACTTAACTCCAACATTTCATGAGCAATAATATTTTCAACAAAGCAGTGAATAGAAACATTTGGAATCAAAATTAATATCAAAATGAAAAATTCCTTAGTGGAAGTGAATATTCCACTGAAATTGTGCCTTCAAAATATGTGTAAGGTCAAAATCAAGAACATTCTTTGCTACAAAAGTGAGGGCATAGTTTCAAAATAAATATTTCTGAGTATTTTTCCAAATGCAGACGATCAAGTAGTTATAATAATCCATGTATTTTTTGTGATATTAATTTATTTCAAATAATTATTACTTAATTAATAACATTACAATATTTACAAATAATACATTTGTAAATATTGTAATGTTTTTTAACATGTTTCAAATTTTATATTTTTTGCAAATAAGTGACATCTTTTACTTGCGCATAGGTAGACCTTGACTTAACCTTGTGAGAGATGGTCCCAAGTCCCAGCAACAGCCCTCACTCCTATGGGATCACTAAGTAGGTAATCTGTTTTAATGTATGCACAAGTTGACGTTTATGGCGAAACCACAGCAACAATTACGATACTCATGGTCGCCGAAAGAGTAAAATTCCTTTTTTATTTCGCATTACAAACGCCATATTTTATATACATTAACGTTATTCCCACCGAAATCCCAAAAACATTGTCTAACGAACCCTTTTCACTCATCCCATTCTTTTACAATTTAATCTTTGCATTGTCGCATTTTTCTCCATATTGGGGGACCAGACGGGGGCTTAACTTCGGACCCTTATAAATGTAACACTCTCTATATTAAATTCAAAACAATGCCGACTAGGTGTCAGCAATATCCTACGTGAGGCTTAGTCAGGGCATGTATGATGTAAACTCGGGGAGTTGATCACGATAAGTGAAACTTGTTTAAATCATCTTCATCAGCTTTTTATCGTCATCTCAACTAAAAATGGCAGTTTTTATGTTCACTCTAATATGTCCTTCTTAATTATGTATACCTGCTGATCCCAAAACATGTTATTTGTTTTACTTGTACAAGAGCATAAAGTTGCTTTTTGACCGCGTGCTCAATTTTCATAACCTATCCCAGCAACGGTTTCTAAACTTGAACTCAAAATTCATTCACTGCGCTCGTGATAAAAAAGTACAGAATACTGAGCGTTAGCGAGGGAATTAAAAGAGCACGTGGTGAAAAATCTTTGCACTCGAGTGCAACACGTAACTTTTCATCTCACCTCAGCGAGGAAATGACAATATATGTTTTGCGCATTATTAACAGTTTCGATCAATTCCGTTGGCGTATAAATAAATGTATATATCAATAAATTTATAAATGTACTAGCGGCCCGTCCCGGCTTCGCACGGGGTCAACATTTTTTGTTAAGTAGGTATGCTAAATGAAATGTACATGACCAAATTTTTCCAAAAGATCAAAATTAAAAACCAAAACTTTAAAGTTCAAAAACATTAAACTGCCTGGCCTGGTGGCTTAGTTGGTTAAAGGCCGTTTTGTAAAGCGGCGGTTTAACGATCAGCCGGATTGAATACAGCTGATTTAAAAACCACTGGAATGTATTCAACGCCATACGTTATTCAACACGGCTAGCCGTAATGTAATAAAGCGAGAGATTAGCCGCTTCTTTGACAATTTTTAGTTCCGATTCTTAACACTCATGGCGCTGCCTGACATAACAACAACCATGGCGTTGAATACTGTGTGTTCCTAAATTGCTAACACGGCTAGTCGTAATAATGTAATAAAGCGAGAGATTAACCGCCTCTTTGACAATTTTTAGTTCCGATTCTTAACACTCATGGCGCTGCCTGATATAACAACAACTATGGCGTTGAATACTGTGTGTTCCTAAATTGCTAAAGTGACAGTGGATTCTGGAGTTTGGAGGAATCGTACACAATATTATTAGGGTGGCACTTATCACCCTGGGCGTTACTTGGATACTATTTCGTTTCCACCGTCCACCTTGTTAAGACTTAATCGGACCGGGTAAGTTACATGAGACCCAGATCCGACCCGGAGCACCCCGACTCCACCTAGTCTTGGCGCTACTACCCCTAGAGTGTATTTAAAAGAATGCGGGAGCCAGAAGCTCAAGGGAGGTCCTGAGTGGAGCGAGCCATGCAAGTAGTTTTAAAACTATAATAGGTTCGCACTTGACCACCATCTCACCTGATGTTAAGCGACGATGCTATCTACGATGGAACATGTTTCGATAATAGACTCTTGTCTATGGAAGTTCACCATGTTTCTTAGGTGTACCGTCACCGATATCAAGTTATGGGCTTTCAAACTTTATGTGAGAGGTAAAATGTTGTAAAAAAAATAGTACGGAATATCGTACGAAATAATCGATCAATTTATTCAGATAAATGAAATTAATTTAGATTTTGTGTTGTTATTTTTTTAAATATGGTCTCCCTACAACATAAGCAGTAATACAATGCGGGTGAACGTGGAGCGCCTTATTGAAGAACGTACATATTGCAATGACAATGCGGCTAATCGTTGAACCGCAGCATTACAAAACGGCCCCGTTTTTCAAAACGGCTAGCCGTAATGTAATACGGCGAACTATACAATCCGGCTGCGACATATACATCATAATCCGGATCTCGTTGTTGGGCTGTATGTTTGATGTCTTGACACAAATTGTCTTCAAAAATGTGCCATAATTCCGAGGGAAAACAAAATAATAATATTACCACAAACAACTCTCTCAGCCTCAACGGACACCGAGAAATTGAAGCTTCTCTCAAAGTGATTTCTTTGATTTTGAGTAGTCTTGGAACGATGTACCTACGTGGTACATGATAAAGAAGTATTCTGAGATAAAATCACTCTGACTGGGATGAACGCTGTACTGTATGTACACTCTTCATAATTCTGCCGGCCGTCGCGTCGTTGCAAATGTTTAGGATGGATATTTTTAATTTCGTAATATATTTTGAATGGAATGTCCGATTTTAATAATTCAAAAAGGAATCAATAGGTAATAAAGCAGTCTTGATTGAGAAATAATTTATTTTGATAAGAATTAAAACAAATGTATGAATAGCATGGTCTTAAGTTGATCGGCATTTTTATCTTCTTTTAAAATGTAAAAAAGCAGTTGTAGCGACGTAATTACTGTAGTTAGACATATGCTCTCGCGAGGTTTTTTGTAGATTTTAATACGTTCTATAATATTGTAGAACATTGTTTGGTTCTATCATTGGTACTTTCCGCAGCGTATGCGTTGAAAGCCATTTTATGGCTGTTTTTTTTATACCTTGCGTTGGTTTTAGTAAAAAAATCCAAAGATCACTATTTTTTTCTTGTAATAAAAATAGCCTATGTTACTCAGTGATAATGTAGCTTTCTCTTGGCAAAAGAATTTTTGAAATCGGTTCAGTAGTTTTTGAGTTTATTACATACATACAAAAATACAAAAATACAAATCTTTCCTCTTTATAATATTAGTATAGAATATTAGTATAGATATAGATATAGATATGTCAAAATAAATGTTTTCGTCGCTGGAATTATTCATTTTAGGGTTTTCACTTGTTTGCAAGTTTCTTGTTTATAACCTTAGGTTCTAACAATAAAATTACGATGTGAAAATATGGATGGTTGATTGTCATATGTGTACGTGACAAAGTGTCGGTCTAAAATTCGTGTGAAATTAATAAATGCTGCCTGCACATTTGCTCATAAAAGTAACTATTTATGGTGAGTTTTTTTTTCTAAAATTATTCACCAAGTCACCTTTGATCTTAATACATATTACAATCTAGCCTAATTTATTAAGTCTAGGCTAATGAGTAATTTATATCTAACTTAAAGTGCTACATAGTTTATACACAAGAAGGTGCCATCAGTACTTTTCTTATTGACGAGAGGAAGTTACTCCTTTCACTTGACTTAGCCTATTTAATTGTTTATAGTGTATTGGACTACCACTGCACTATACTAACTCAAAAGGTTTTGTTCTTTTAAGTCTACTCACTGTGTCCGTGTTATCGAGGAGCTGGATAGCCTCGACATTCACATAATAATGAAGCCTGCGTTCATGTGCTTCTTGCGTACTTCTTTATCACGTTGCTGACAAGATTTATGGTGAGATTCACTACACTATTTTGTATTACCCGATTAGTTGAAATTTTCTATAAGTAACTAATTTTAGTCAACACTAATATTAATTAACTTGGCATACTTCAATCCGTGTACGACTGCTACATTAATTCCATTTGTGTTTGTCTACACACCAGCACCAGCAATTTTTAAAAGCTATTTATAACATAGAGCTGGGCACTTTTTGAATTTTCTACCACATGAGATAACACTCCTTACCTCTATCCTCTATAGGTACGTGAAAATAAAATTGAGGCAAAGATAGAAATAAAGAGCAAGGCAAATTTAAAAAAAATATACCAAGGAGGTTCTGGGTCTGAGTTATTAACAAATTTAAAAAAGTTATATGATAAATTTTACTTTTTTACACTTGACCGTTATCTCACTTTATGTTAAGCGACGATGCGTTCTACGATGGAGCATGTTTACCTATAAGATATTAATTCACTTTTGAGTTCAAGGCACCAAAATTGTAACTATTGGGAAAAACCCACTAAAGCAACGAACTCCACATCATAAATGTTATTATCACAAAAGTAGAGTCAAACTTCTTCATTCCAGTCTTTGGAACACCAAATATGAAACTATTTCATTATCCTAGTCAAGCTGTAAAGAGTAGTAAACATGTCTAGTACGTGAGTGTTAATAATTGAAGCGTTTATTAAAGATGCCTGGGCCTGGGCTGGGCTTGTGGCCCTACTATACGCTATACAGTACTTGCCTTCTCTAATAGTTAAATTATGCTCTATGACAAATAATACTCCAGACGTGACATGTGAATATTTATTGAACAAAACTTGAATTAGTGGCGTACATGCTGCTGGTATGTCACCTCAACATTTTATTTGCTTACTTACGATTGCGCTTTTCGCTATCCGTTCTTGACTTGATTTACTTGATATTTTTATTTGTTCGAATTTCATGTATGTTAATCGTGTTGTAACTTTTTGTACTGTATTGTTGATTTTTTTTTTAATTTAGATCAACATGACTACTTTTCAGTTGGAGTACTTACAGTTACAGCACATTTCTGACTTTCTGAGAAGTAGGTGGTATTTAGGAGTCCAGGACGAGTAGGTACTACAAATACAGTGTCAGCTCCCAGACCACAATTTAAGTAGCATTTCGCCTCGTTTAGTTTGTCTTGATATCACAAATGTTAGTATTTCCTACACTTCAATTTATTATGGAAAAAAGTTACTTACGTCTAATTTTTTTACGTTTTTTTTGGACAGTATTCATTGATTTTTTTAGATTTTTTTATTTCACAAAAACATGTTTTGTTCAGGAATTCGTTTATTTTCAGTAACACTTGCTGTAATATTATATTACCACTGTAAATCGCTCGTAACTATTCAATCCAATTTATACGGCGGTTAACGTTTCATATCTCAGTGCTTATTAGTCAAAGTGTAGGTATGTGTAAATTTACTCGCTCCTCGATATAATTCAAACGTTGCTGAAATAACTTGGGTATTAGAGAAATGTTTGACTGCCAGGGAATTTATATTACCATAGTACGGTTCGATAAATATACGCCGGCAGCAAAGGATGTTACGTGGCTTCCAGATAGTACTGTGAGTTGAACGGAAGCCGGAAGTTAACGTGTCACTGACAGTTCAAATGATATTGTACGGAACCCAATAAGAGATTTTGGGATTTATTCGAGCGTGTCAAATTAACTATTTCGATCTCACACATTGTTGAGGGCTATTGCCATGGATATAGGTTATGCACAACATATTTATAAAGCAATCATATTATAATAATATTATGTACTTGACATAACGCGTTTTAAGTAACTTTATATATTCGCTATTTAAACTTCTGTAACTACATCGAGCATTTTTTTGTATTCGAAAATCTTATGAAATTACGTCACCGATATGCTAATAGCTGCGTGGTGCCCAAACGTCGGAGAGGCAGTGGAGCAGCGGAGAAGTACCCGAAGACTTTTTCTGGATAGGTGAAATCTTGTGCGCTCACATTATCGACGTGGAAGTTTTTATTTTGTATCAATACAGGACAGGTCTGGTGAGGTATTGCGGAACAAAACCAAGTTTTTAATTGACGAAGTTTTCACTTCTATTGTTAGTCCCTATGACTGTCACTTTTTTTAACTACGTAGGCTATAGTTAGACCGTGAATTACCTGATGATAATAATTAAAATGAACTACTTTTTAAACTAAAAAGAGCGGGTGAGCTACTACGGGGTGAACAAGACATACGCCTGATGGTAATCACGCCTACCTATAATATCACAGTGTCATAAGTTGGCTAAGTTGCTATTTGAACACGAACAGTCGAAATCACTGCCCACCACTGCAAGACACTCTTCACATAGAGACATAAATGATTAATTTATTTCTCATGTAATTTCTCTGAACACATTACTCTTCAAACAGTAACACAATAGTTTTTGCACATTACTATTTGGTGATAGATTAAATGAGAAATGTATCTTTTGCTACGGAACCTCGAACTCAAAAATAGAGGTTACAAAGGCCCCGCTATTTTGAGACACGCTTGAAATTCAACTTATTCATCATGGATTTAAAAGTCGATAATCTAAAGTTAAACATTATTTAGCTGTTTCATTCAAAAATATACTTTAAAATCGACAAAATAAGAAAAAAAAAATCTGCTGTGCTAGTTTCATAGAAAACGTTCGTAATAGAAAGTATGATCCGTTCGTTTCTATGTACGTCACATAAAAGCTCAATATATACCTATAAATACCTACACCACAATGCACTTACATTGTGGTACGGATGCGATATATTTTCATTGGGGGAAATTGTTTGTATAATGTGCTTTGACCATATCTTCAGACGCTTCAGCCAAAAATAGACCTTACCATACTTTTATCTCTAAGTGTGGTAACCCAACTAACTAACATTACAGACTAACAGCGCCGCACGGTGTTACCCGTGTAAGCTTTATAGATTACTAGCAGTGCCTCGCGGTGTTACCCGCGAAGTTCCCGTTCCCGTTGTTCCCATTGTTTTTTCCGGGGTAAAAAGTAGCCTATGTGTTTTTCCAGACGATAATCTATCTGTGTTCCAAATTTCAATCCGAACCGTTCATACGTTAGGACGTGATTGAGCAACAAACATCCAAACATCCATACATTCACATTTATAATATTAGTAGGCTAGGATTACCCCGCGGTGTTACCCGCTTAGTTCCCGTTCCCGTTGTTTTTTTGGAATAAAAAGTAGCCCATGTGTTCTTCCAGACTATAATCTATCTGTGTTCCAAATTTCAGCCCGATCCTTTCATACGTTCGGACGTGATTGAGCAACAAACATTCAAACATCCATACATTAACATTTATAATATTAGTAGAACTAGCAGCGCCCCGCGGTGTTACACGCGGAGTTCCCGTTCTCGTTGTTTTTCCGGGATAAAAAGTAGCCTATGTATTTTTCCAGACTATAATCTATCTGTGTTCCCAATTTCAGCTTGATCCTTTCATACGTTCGGACGTGATTGAGCAACAAACATACAAACATCCATACATTAACATTTATAATATTAGTAGAACTAGCAGCGCCCCGCGGTGTTACCCGCAGAGTTCCCGTTCTCGTTGTTTTTCCGGGATAAAAAGTAGCCTATGTATTTTTCCAGACTATAATCTATCTGTGTTCCTAATTTCAGCCCGATCCTTTCATACGTTAGGACGTGATTGAGCAACGAACATCCAAACATCCATACATTGACATTTACTTATAATATTAATAGGATAGTCTGGTAAACCACATATGTAGATATGAAGAGTTAGAGTACACTACTGGAATGACACATTATATTATGAAGCTCCAAACCATAATCTATAAAACTGCCACGGGCAATGTGAACAGTAACTGTGTAAGAACAACAGAACTGTGCTTCTTTCGACCAAATAAGTTCAGCCATTCCGACGTGATTGAGTAACAACCATCTACACTTTGACAACCTACTATTCTATACTAATATTCTATACTTCTATACTAATATTATAAAGCTGAAGAGTTTGTTTGTTTGAACGCAAGGACCTCGGGTACTACTGATCCGAATTGAAAGATTCTTTCTCTGTTGGATAGTTCATTTATCGAGAAAGGCTATATAGGCTATTTAACATTACGCTACTATCAACAGGAACGAAGCATGAATGAAAAATGTAACAAAAACGGGAAAAAATATAGCTTTTTGAGAGCTTTCGTTGCGTGACAGCATGTGTCTATCTCTTAAAAGGTTGCGTCATTAGAATCTAAAGGTAGGTACAAGTTCGCGCTGAGACCGCGACGCGAGACCGCGACAGGAGACCGCGACCGGAGACCAAGACAGGCACTTGCCACTATGGAATTGTATGGGCACCAGTTCGCGCCGAGACCGCGACAGGAGACCGAGACAGGTCGCGGTCGCGGTCGCGGCGCCAACTGGCGCCCATACAATTCTATAGTGTCAAGTGCCTGTCGCGGTCTCCGGTCGCGGTCTCGCGTCGCGGTCTCAGCGCCAACTTGTACCTTTAGGTAACCAAATTTGTTCTAAATTTGAATTGGTACGACCAATGTTCGATAGATGGATAGGTTGTAGCAACGCGCGCACAGATCAGCTAGTTAGATATATGTAAATGCGAAAAATTTTACGTCTGGAAGTAAGTACACGTTTACAGTTGCGAATGTCTCACAGAAGCAGGCAAAGCATTCCAATGGTAATGTCTTCAAAAGAAGCATGTACACTGTTGATACAAGCTGAACATAATGATGATCTTAGCAATGTAGATGTTGCCGAAATAACATTTAATTTTCTTTTATATAAGATGCACTTAAGTAGAACCCTAAAACGAATTCATTTATTGCAGAAGGCACTTTCGCAAAAGATAGGAGAGCTTAGAAACCTCGTTCAAAGATATGAACGTAGCCGAATACTCAACTAAGAAAATAAATTACTCCTCCCTTATCGTTATCGGTTTGCTTAGGAATTTAAAAAATAAAAACAAAATACAGTTTGGAAAAATAAAACAGAAACACTAAAAGTTTTATTGGGACTGTTATCTTAATAATGCGTTTCTGTTTTTGAAGAAAATTGTTTGGAATTGCTGAGATAAAGATAGCTATCGGAATGTTTGCAATTTATAGATACGATAGTAACGAAAAATTTCAATGTTACTCACAAATATGGTTTTATTTGGAATAATAATTGAATTTTCTTTGAAAAAACAAGCACGGGTTTAAATATAAAATTTAAGTCCGAGATAATTTTTTTATTGAAAATGAAAAAAGGAGGAGGTTCTAAAATCAGTAGTTTTATTCTGTATGTGTTACGCGAGTGCGCCACCACATGAATCGATTTTGATGGTTATTTTTTTGTTTGATATACTATCATTCTTTTCATATTTTTTTGTAACATCATAGTTTAGAGGTGTTTCCTTAAACATTGTATCGTAATCAGTGTGGTGGTTTTTGAAATATAATCAAAAAGCTAAAAGTTTAGACGACGTGTGTTTAGTGATAGACTCTTATGAAATTTGGTAAGTACTTAATAATATGTCTAATTAATTTAATTTGATTTTTCGTTGAAAATAAATTACTGAGAAAAAATCTATAAATATTTGCCTCAGAGAATCTTTCGAGAATTATTTCGGCACTTCGTTTTAATGTATTAAATTCAAACACAACGCTTCTATTTTAAATGGCGACCTCTATAATAGTTGGTCTGAGATGGCGACCGACACAGTCCGATTTCACCAGTTCCAATCTCTAAATTAACAAGAAACAAACCGGTTCAGTCCAGTGTAATTTTCCTAGTCCAGTCCTATTCTCTAACTCTGTTTTAGCCGCATTGTACACGCTCCCGGTGTAATGACACAAGAGTTTACAAACAGCGACTAGTAAATACGTTGGCTAAATGCCTACTCAACAACGGTATTAAGGGTAGATTTAATTTCAGTACCGCATGGTTGGTGAAAGTTGTAGGCGGTAGCAATATTTCATAAGGTTTTTTTTAGTTTACAAGTTCTGAAATACGCGGCAACATACACGGTAGTGTAAACACAGACGCATACCCTTTCTTTCATTTGATACGTATATTAAGGCATTAGTGAAAAAAGAAATTATGTAGTTCGCCATTTTGTGATTTGAAATTTGCTATACTGTATAGTACTCTACTAGTCAAGCCCTTTTATTTGATCCCACATTGAGGTAGATTGTGATGAAATATTTGATCCGGCATTTGGTGGAGGCGGCCATCTTGAATTGATATTAACCAAAAATAGCTCAAAACATCAACACAAAAATTTATCTTCAAATAAAAAAAGCCGCATCGAAATCGGCCCATCTGTTTGAGCTCTACGGTGCCATAGACAGATACACACACAGACAGATACACAGGGAGACAGACCTGTATGTGTGTCTGTCTGACAGACAAACAGACTTCGACGTCAAACTTTTTTTGTTTTCTACATGATAATTTTCATTTATTTGAGATTTTTTGTTGTTTACTTGTTTTGTTTTGCAATTGCTTTAAGTTGGTCATTAGGTTTGATTTTGTTATTTAATTTTGGCTTTTAACAGTATTATTTATTTGTTACTAAATTATAATAAGTTTGTTTTTTTTTCTCTAATTTTTCTATTATAAACGTAAAGTTAACAGGTTGTTGAACATTGTATATAGTTAAGCGAAATTATGGAAGACGCTGCCTTTTGCACCACAGTGTTTACACTAATGCAGAAGGCAGAGCCCCAAAAAAAAATGTTTGTATCTCAATATCTGTTCAATAAATTATCTTTATCTTTAAACTTATTAAACATTTTTTTTTGGTCGGGGGTTAAAAACCGCAGTAACTGTGCCAAAAAGTGGTCAAGTAGGAGGTAAAATATTGCAAAATATTGCGAAGTTCGAAAAAAATTATAAACTTTGAAAGGCATTAATAAAAATAGCATTATTCATGTTCATCTTCAATTTGATTCGTGGAATGAGGAGGCTTTATTATGTGCAATCATCAATTGGTGTTCCAGTTTAAACGGCTATATTTTCGAAGAAATTTCGGACCTAAGAGATAAAACGACTTATGTGATAAGAACGTCAAGGCTGTGAAATGAATTGCCCAAGTGAGTTTTTCCCGATAGTGTGTCTTCAAATCGAGAACTAATCGGTTTCTTCTAGGTAAACACGCTCCATCGTAGACCGCGTCGTTGCTTAACATTAGATGGCAGTCAAGTGTTAACCTATGAAGGTTGGAAAAATAAAAAATGTATCTCTTATATTTCAGGGTGACAAGCACAGTGCAGTGCTAGACAGTATGCTAGAGAGTCTAATCCTTAATTTGAATCCTCAGGTTTCTTCCCGATGTTTTTTTTTTCAGTCTTAAAGCCAACGATAACAAACTTTTACACCTGCACTTGAACAAAAATGCTCAGAGGTGCAGACAAGATTTGAACCTCCAATTTCACAATTGTCGATACACATTTTAACCACTACGCCACCATGGTGACCTCAAAAATTTAACCTCTGTTAACTAGAGCCTTAATCCACCGGCTAAAGGGCAGGTTTCACTGTACACTCGTCTAAGGGCTGTGAATTATTCATTCCGAACTCGCTCTTTGCTGAATAAACATTAACCATTGAGTACAGTACTTAAACAGGGAGTTATTTTTACCTTTTAGTTTGAAATCACACGACTTATTACTATTAATTATTACAAATACATTTTCGTAGCAGAGCTAGTCTAGTCGGAAGAAAAATGACTGCCGATCCGAAGCCTCTGTTTTGAATCCCACGTGCACTGGTTTCTTTTCGAAGTCATGTGCGTAATGACGGTAACTTAAAAACTGTGAAGGAAAACATCGAGAGGAAAGGCGTGTTCCTAGAATCTTTCAGTGTCATGACACCAACCGCGCTAGGGGCAGCTAGGTGGATTATGGTCTTGATTCGCTCCTTATGAGAGAAGACCCCCCGAGTCCCAGCTGTGGGATCATTTAGTGGACTGTTTTACCCTAGGGCCCAAAATTTTTAAAGCCTTTTGAAGTATAGTCACGATTGATTTGTTACAGTTATTTTATGTTATTTGTTAGTAACAGCTTTTTGTTGTTCATGGACCCAAACTTTTTCAACTTGAATTTTATATTAAGATAGGATAAGGTATGTATTTCCAGAAAAAACGGCATCCAAATATCAAATTCTACCACTCCTATTTTTATTCGCAAAAAAAGTGTTCAGTTTATGTATTGTTCATTTAAAATCAGGGGAGTTAAACATGTTCAACCCCTAAAAAGGATGGTGGCTAATTAATTTTGTTCGATTGATTTTAGACTTGGATTTGAAAGCCATATTCAATAAAAAGATCGTGGTGCTAACGAGGTTGTAGAGATACTTTTGTAAATATATTTATGTCCTTACAGTTGCTTTGTGTATTTTTTCCCGAGGCAAATCTATCACGGATATGACGAGCCCCTGAGGGAGCCAGTCGTTGTGTCGGCCTCTCCATCACTGAAGTCATGGTCTACCCACTAAAACCCTGGGCTGTTCCACCAACAAGGAAAGTAATCTGGGCTATGGCCATGATTCCGCACTTTACCACGGCCTCAACTGCGTTAGCCCTATCCACTCTCGAAGGGCAAGTCCTGTCCCGGTCCTCTCAATGAGCCAATGTATGTGGGATATGGGTACATCACCCATCTTCTGGAGACTCTGGTCTGGTCGGGCTACTGACTTATCCGAGCCTGTCGTCCAGAGCACCGTAGTATTTTTAGTAATTACCTAACCTATACTAACCTGGAAAGGTTAGATACCCGTTTAATCCAGAACAATTTTTACTATGAAACAGATATGAAATTTGGACAAAACAGGGTTCCATGTAAAAATGCTTATATGCTCTTCAAACATGTATAAATAGAGTAAATGTAGAAAAACAAACAATTTTCTTTTTCAACGTCAGGGTGAATATGTAATGAGGAAAAGAGCGGGACCTTTTTGAAATTGTACACTATGCTGTGAGAACCATATATGTACATGGTAACTTTATAATCTAGCATCATTAGGTGTATTACAAACTGATGATATTTACAAATTAAATACGAAACAAATTGTACAATAAATACTCTTCGATTTACATAAACCAAAAAAAAGTTTATTACCAAAGCATAAAGCTTTCTTGTTAGCCAAGTCCCTTAAGTAATATTTCCAGAAAAAAATGATCACCCCATGCTTTATGGGACCATAAATCGAATCCATTGTGGCGAGAGTCTTCTATAAAATCATTATACGATGCGTTCGATCATCCGAGACGCCGCGTGAATATGAACTTGATGCTTATCATAAACCCATTCCGAGAACTGGTTACTGAACGCCTATAAAATCATTATAGCTGAAATAATTCGGAATATAAAACTCTGTTTATTTCACCGCGCAGTTTGCAGCTTTTTAAAGATATATAGATACATTTTATGATTTTCATGTTCCATTACCTGTGTGTGTGTGCTATTTTGGGCAGGCATGTTGATGCTCATAATCGAAAAAAAATCAGTAAAATTGATTCATAATTGGCAAAACTATTGCGTAACATATATACAAAAAAAAATGGCAGTCATAGGAACTGCCGATAGAAGGCCTACCCATCATGGCATGGCCATCTAGAAATGCGTCAGCATTTCCCATTGGTAGGCCACGCCCTTTTAGCATTTCCCATTGGCGGACGCATTTCCAGATGGCCAATGGCTATGGTCCCGAGTTTACCCGAAAATGTATTATCATACCCGAGCGTGACGGCAGAATTCAATTCACAGTCCACGAAGTCTCCACGAAGCGCCAAAAGAAGTTTTTACTTCAAAAATATGCAAGTACAACTGAGTTCAAGACATCGTTCTTCTTTGAAGTCGGTTATAAAATGTTTTCTTTTTACCTTACTTACCTTTTTTTCTCTCATAATCTTAGACATATTGTGAGTTGACCCTGAAGCCCGTAATCCTAGAGTGGTTAATTCAAATAAGAATCCGTTTTGACTTTATTTTTCAGGCACCACAAATATTGGGGTAAAAATAAATTTAAAGAAAATTACTTTGAAATGTCTTTGAAAAACGGTATACTTGAGGACTCATTGTTATATTTGTTACATTGTTATATTTGTTCTTAATCTCGAGTCAAAATACGATTGAATAATTTTATGTATGAGAAAGTTTTCAATGGAAATTGCCAAATGCATGAACGTATTTTAATATGGTGCCATTCATTTGAGTTTACTAGAATCGTAAACTGTAAATATACTTTGAAAGCAGTAAATCTGAGAAGTTTGAAGTTCTTGGACGTTGGAAAGGTCTTTGGCAATTGTAATCGCACTAACTATTGTAGTTAAATGTTATTGTGAGAAAATATGTTGTACAAAAACAATTCTTAACGATTCTTGTTAAGGTAAATTCAAACTTTTTGCAACACTGGACGTTTCAATTCGCGTTGTACTGTTTTATACCAATGTGAAACCGTGGCAGTCTAGTCACCATAACATAGCTTTAAATAAACAAAACATTTTGACATGTGTGAGAAACAGTCTATTATATTATTTAGTGTGTCAATGTTAGACAGACAGACAGTCGGAAATACTTTTTTGTGCGTACTAGAAAAACTACAAACAATAAAACAATATGAATAATAACTTATATCTATCTATCTATTATATCTATCTAATATGCAATTTATAACATGTATTGGGCATGGTGTCGAGCCCAGTGCAGTGGTAGGTTATAGTGGCGAACCAATCTAAACCTACTAACCAGCCGTATAAACATACATACAAGGGGTGCACCTAAAATCACTAACAAACTTCAAGAACAAGTGCTTTAAGTCTTATCCATCTATATCTATACTTATGTATAAAAGCGAAAGGTCACTCATCAAGGAATCTCAGAAACTACAAATGCTAGGAATCTGAAATGTTGCATGGAAGTCTCTTTTAGCACGTAGGTGCTCGCTAAGACGGGGTTTTGCGAAATTCAACCCCTAAGAGGGTGAAACAAGGGGTGAACGGTTGTATGAAAATTCACGATTTTCAAAGTTATCAAATTATGTATCTAGACACTTGACACGAAGCAGTTCAATGTTTGTTGTATCAATTTTGTAATTTCGAACCATGCGGGGTGAAATTGGGGTTGAAATGGGGGGTGGAAATCAATATGGAAGAAGATAAAACCATGAAACTCTGAATATAAACACTTGACACGAAGCAAACGAATGTTTGTTTGATCAATCTTGTAATTTCGAACTATACGGGGTGAAATTGGGATTGAAATGGGAGATAAATGTCAATATGGAAGTTCCTAATCGTTGAAGATAGAACTATGAAACTCTTTATACAGGCACTTGGAACGAAGCCAATAAATGTTTGTTCTAGCAATTTTGTAATTTCGAACTGTATGGGGATGAAATAGGGGACGAATGTCTCTTACGTTTTCACGCCTAAACAACTGAACCGATTTTGATGTTTTTTTTTATTATAAGCTGTTTTTAGTAACCGTAAATGTGTCTGAGTATAAAATAGGTACTGCCTGAGTTACTTTAGTATTTATTTCGCGCGGACGAAGTCGCGGGTAACAGCTAGTAAATTAGAAGTTGTTCATGGTTTACCGATATCCGCGGTGGTGTATTTCCCACCAAGCACAGATTCACTCTTTAATGGAATACTACCTACTACTGTTCTCACTTTTAGGACTAGATTTGATCTAGAGACGTGTCAAAAACCTCCATAGATAACAGCATCTTCGTTTAAATAAAAATTCAAAATCTTAAATATCGCCGCAAAACTGTTACCTTATTGATTTTTTTTCGGATATATTTCAGCCAATCTATACGGTCTAAAACAATCTTGTCCTTTTTTTAACGCATTACTCGTAGTTCGAGAAAGCAAATCTATCTAGCAAAAGGCCGACATCCCAAAGATACAAACGAGGAGGTTTGTCACTACTTTGTAATAATAACATCTAAGCTATGGAATGCGTTGCCTAAATGGGGTTTTCCCGATAATTACAACCTTGAAATGATTTAGTCGAGAGTGCATTCGCATCGTCGCATAAAGATGAGATAGCTATCAAACGTAAACATATAATTAATTCTTAACGAAAAAAAAAATGGTTGTCTGTAAAGTCGGTTTACTGACGATAGTTAAACGTACGTCTTAAGAAATCAGTACGCTGATAGCGCGAGTAGTGATACCGCTCGACTCGGCGGGTGGCGCCCTCAGCGCTCAGCTTCGTCCGCATGGCACTGACGACGAACTAACGGTAACGTTACATGACGTCATATTTTGCGGGCGTGCAGCCGGCTTCACCGAATTATAAGACGTTATCACGTCAAAAAAATGTGTGTGCTTAGCGTACACGGCAGAAGTGAAAACTTAGTCGGCTATTGTAATTTATTTGATAATTGTTAATAAGATGATGTAGCAGTAATATGTATCGTATCAGTAGGATTGATGAGAAACAAGTAAGAGCATGTTTTTTTAATTGTACAGGAATTTGTGATACCTAAACAACGTAACTAATGTACAACGGGTTTATGATAACTAAAATAGGAAAAAACTATTCAATAATTGATAATAACAAATAGATATATACAAGGTGTTGCAGAAAGGTGCAACAATATTTATGGTAGTTCATCTACATTAAGTTAAGAATCATGTATGTGAAAATGACGCTTGAAAGCTCAACAATTTTTTTCCATAAAAAATTAAATTTTTTGATTGTTATTTCATTTGACATACTCCTAATGGCCAGATATCCGCACTGATTTTTGTACGATGTCGCAGCGTCGGCAGCAAGGTCGTTTGTCTGCTGTACATGCTTTAGGGTTGAAGCTGGTGATTTGGTGGAAATTTTACGTCAAACTTTGACTCGCATTATCTCGTGATCTACCGTGCTGAGAGGAAAGAGACCTTGGGTGATGAAGTCTACATCAGTGTTAGAATAGACTGTTAAAATTTTGTTGGGGGTAAATCCACCACGTTGTATATATATATTTAACAAAGTAAACACAGTAGTGAATAGTAGCTGACTATATCTTTCTCGCTCGGATGCACTCGTCGGTCCCGAGGTCACCCAATCGAACCTTTTACTTCGGAGCTTGACGACCAGCTTCATACACAGCCTAAAAAAGATTTTTTGTGCTATGAACAAACGAAGTTTTCACTTAAAAAAATGTAGCATTATAAAAGCTCACCCGCAATCATTCTAAACATTTATCATACTCACTTACCATACCTAAACGAATGGTACATTATGGCTTATTTTCAAAGTTAAATATATTGTAAGTGGATTCAGTCACCCGATAGTTTATTTTATATAAAATCTTTTCTAAAGCTGAATAAAAAGTTTTTGAATTAAGTTACCTAGAGTTGTGATTGCAACACTTGTCGAATTTTCGAAGCGTAAATCAAATAAAAGTTGCAGTGGTTCGTTGATTTATCTAATATATTTAAGTTGTTAGTTTTTGTGGTATTGTCATATGATAAACGATTAATATAATCAATCAATTAATAGACGCTATAGAAGCTAAAGATACATCGATTGACTTGCGATCGTACAGCAACTCAAACCAAAATACATACAAAAAAAAGAACCGAATCGAGAAAAAAAATCTCTTTTGAAGTCGGTAAAAAATTAGACTGAAACCAAATCTATACCAATATTATTAAGCTGAAGAGTTTGTTTGTTTGTTTGAACGCTAGGATCTAGGAAACTGCTGGACCGATATGAAATATTATTTTTCTATTGGATAGTCCATTTATCGAGGAAGGCTATAGGCTATTTAACATTACGCTACTATCAACAGGAGCTGAGCATGAATGAAAAGTGTAAAAAAAATGGGAAAAAATATTGCTTTTTGAGAGCTTTCGTTGCGTGACAGCATGTGTCTATCTTTTAAAAGGTTGCGTCATTAGAATAGTTATACATAAGGTAACCAAATTTGTTCTAGATTTTAATACGACCAATTTTCGATAGATGGCGTAGCAACGCGCCCACGGTTCAGCTAGTCTATACTAATATAACAAAGCTGAAAAGTTTGTTTGTTTGAATGCAAGGCTCGGGAACTACTAGTCCGAATTGAAGGATTATTCCTCTGTTGGACAGTTCATTTATCAAGGAAGGCTATAGACTATTAACATTACGCTACTATCAACAGGAGCTGAGGATGAATCAAAAATGTAACAAAAACTGGATAAAACATTGCTTTTTGAGAGCTTTCGTTGCGTGACAGCGTGTATCTATCTTTTAAAGGTTGCGTCTTTTAAAGGTCAATAGATAGCGTAGCAACGCGCGGACCGATCAGTTAGTCTAAAATAAATAGTAAATGTAGTAGAAGTTTACTGAGAAGTAATTGCGCCAAGTTGCAAGAACACTTGCAAATATAATACTTAACCAAACACAATTCAACTCCGCACAAAGACTGAAGCGGGATTTCAGTAAATCTGGGACTTCACTTGGCGTACCTATTTGTTTATTTGCAATTTCAATATATTTTGTGTGATACTTCAATTTCAATAAGGACAAATTTCTGCTTTTTATGTTTAAAAAAGGGACAGAAAGAAGAGGGATGAGTTCAAATTATTACTTAGCACTGAACTGTGCTCATTACAAACAGATAAGATAATCTATTTCTATATCCTACATTTTCTCTGGAAATGGAAACATAACCCTTCAAAGCGGAACGCAGTGACGTTGGCACGTTACTGCTTGGCGGTTGAAAAACTAGCAAAGGTGTAGTACTTCCCCGAAGTGGACTCTGCTAAGAGGTAGGACTCTTATATTCTATAACTTTCGAATTAATAGTATACATTACCAAGCGACACATGTTCAGCATGGTAATGACCTTGAATTTCTTCTGAGAAGAGGTCACGAGTCCCAGTAGTGAAAACATAAACTTGGCTATTTATCTTTACATGCTACTCAAATACACACCAAGTGAAGCGCCGGCACAATAGTGGTTGGCATACACAATATTAAACCAATAAGCAGTTGACTGTTGACTCTGTTGACACAAATATCATGAATACTAAACGGTACGTTTGTGAGCTGCGCTGAGTTTCCTGTGTTGTAAATAATGTAAATAAGTTATGCTTTGCGGTTATTCCGAGTTACATGGCAAAGGAGAACAAGACGAAATAAAGTGGCCAAGTGCGAGTTGGACTCGCCCATGAAGGGTTCCGTTGCAACAAGTAACATAATATACATAGTACACATAGTTCTTGTAGTTCGTTGTAACTTTGATCGAAGTTTCAATAATAGTGTATTTATGACGTACTAAAAAAAAACTGCTCATCAGATCGAGTTCAAACTAATTTTCGTTGGTAGTTTACATGGTAATGTACATCATATATTTTTTTTAGATTTTTCATTCTCTTACTTTAGAAGTTAGAGGGGGGGGGGGACACACATTTTACAACTTTGGAAGTGTCTCTCGCGCAAATTATTCAGTGTAGACGAAAATGATTTTAGAAACCTCAACATCATTTTTGAAGACCTATCGATAGACACGCCACAAGTGTAGGTTTGATGAAAAAAAAAATTTTGAGTTTCAGTTCTCAGTATGGGGGGCAACCCTAATTTTTCTTTTTTTTTAATTTTTTTGTTCAAATCTTAATGCCGTTCACAGAATACATCTACTTACCAAGTTTCAACAGTGTAGTTCTCATAGTTTCGGCAAAAAGTGGCTGTGACATACGGACGGACAGACAGACAGACAGACAGACAGACAGACAGACAGACATGACGAATCTATAAGGGTTCCGTTTTTACGTTTTACGGAACCCTAAAAATAGATGCGGTATTGTGAGGTACGAAGTTTCTTCGAAATACTCAGAGGTGTAGGTGAGATCAGAACACACGACCTCGCGATTGTAAATCACTTTTTTTCTTATATTGTCTTTTTAGCCACTAGTGAATTTTTAGCCATCCTAATAATATTATTGTAAATGTCGATGTAATGATGTTTGTTGTTCAATCACATTGTAACGTCTATATGGCTTGGGCAAAAATTTTGAACATTTACACACTTTTTATCCCGGGAAAATGACGGGAACGGGAACTACGCGAGTAAATCCGCGGGACCATGCTAGTAATACTATATCGTAGGACTAGTAAGGTTCGCTAATTTAACCCATAAATTTACAATTTCCGTTTTCTTTCTAGGTTAATAAGCTATTTCAGACTATAATCTAGCTCTATTCTAAATGTTATCCTGATCGCCTCATAATTTTCGAAGTGATTGAGCAACAAACACATTAAAAAAATAAGTGATTTATTTCCAAGAGAATAACAGTAATACATGAATATACAAATTGATTTAGCTAAAATAGTGTCAACAGGTCTCCGCAGTTTATGTGGTGGGTCCCAAACTAGGCTGTGCCTGTATTTTGGGCACCCGAGAGTATAGTCTATTGCAATACACTTTTCGCTGATCGGGTTGCAAGGAATTATTAATGACTTGATAATATGTAGCATATAATAATAAAATAAATGGATTCTAAGACAACGGATTAAATTTACACAATGAAATAGTTATTCAAGTGAAAATATTAGAAATAAATCATTATCAAATCAAGATCAAGTTTAAATGAAATTAAAACTAAATTAAAGTTAAATCAAAATCAAATTAAAATTAAATTATCTTAAGACTAAATCAAATTTAAAATCAATTCAAATCAAAATTAAAACAGAATTCAATCAAAATTAACACAAAATTAACTTTAACAGTTAAAAAATCTACTAAAACTAGAAATTCGAAAGCTTGGATAATTAAATGTTTGGATGTGTCTTGGTCAATCACTTGGCAACATCTGAACGGATTGGATTGAAATCTAGAACACAGTTAGATTATAGCCATCATCATCAGCCGCAAGACGTCCACTGCTAACCATGGGCTTCTCCCCTAGATTTCCACAACGAACGGTCCTGCTCAACCTGCAACCAGCGGTTTCCAGCGACCTTTGTGAGGTCATCTGTCCATCTAGTGGGAGGCCGTCCAACACTGCGTCTTCCGGTTCGTGGTCGCAACTCGAGAACCTTTCTTCCCCATCGGTTGTCAGTTCTTCGAGCGATGTGGCCTGCCCATTGCCACTTCAGCTTGCTTAGTCTTTGAGCTATGTCGGCCACTTTCGTTCTTTTGCGAATATCTTCATTACGGATTCTGTCGCGCAAAGAGACTCCGAGCATAGCTCTCTCCATAGCTCGCTGTGTGACTTTGAGCTTTGTTATGAGGCTCACAGAGGGGGTGTTCTTAGCTATTAATATTTTTAGGATACTAACGCACATACACAGAGCACAACTGAAAGCATTCCATATTATACTTACTGTACTCACTTATCGTAAAATCGTCTTAGTATACGTAGATGTCTATGTAACTCAATTTTTAAAACTCTTTATCCACTGTCTACATTATCCACCTACGTGAATCCCACTAAGCCTCATACTATGCCATCAGCGCAGCTCTCCTGCCGTAAGCTCTATCAAAAACTATTTTCCGTATAAAGAGACGATCTTTCTCCGAATTCTCTGATGCCATATTGATATGATGTTACGACGTTGAGTAGATAAATGGCAGAGATACATCTTATATGCTGTTTAATTTGTTGTTTTTGATATAATTTAACTGACATGTCAGAGCCCCGTTAACTACTGTGTATAGTATAAATAGTCCTATTCATGCTTGATTGTCTAGAAGATATCGTTTAAGTAATAAGAGTGCCAATTAAAATGTCTACCTATATGTAGATACAACTACTAGATATCTAGTTTTAAATTTTGTAATTTGAATTCTGTTTTAAACTTTGTACTAAATATCTAAATAGATAGTAATAGTAGATATAATATATCGTATCGTTTAATATCGTATAGGTAGTAAACGATACGTAGTTGTAATCTTAGTCACAGTTTTATTTGTGTTCATGTTGTAAAAATTAACATTTTTTAATATTCCTAATCGCTATTTATTTGTGAAATAAAAATTCTGAAGTAAAAAAAATGCCAAAAAATATGCTAATTTTCATAAATAAAATTCAACTTCGCAAAATGTTACATACAATATTTTTTTTTACATTAGACCAATTCTATGAAACTTAAAATTATTGCGATGTCAGTATGTATACACTTGTTTTTTTTTCAATCAATATGCCAACGACAGCGAATTTAGGCATGTACTGTAGAGTGACTTATTACCAAAAATTACGTCCTCCACTTCGAATGCAAAATAAGCATAATCCAAACCACAGAAACGTTGCCTAGATCGCTTTGTTTTTATAAAAGTGTTATGTCTATCTTCTGTGCATATTTTCCTCTGCGTTTATATCCCGTAGAATGGCCTAGAAGCTTTTTCGATGGCATATCAGCGACATAACAAATAATGTTTCCATGTGAGACATTGGACATGTGCTATTTATTTTTATCGCCTGTCCTCAGGGAGGTATCTGGCTATTTGGGAGGGATTCCACTATTTCTGGAGGAACTTTATATTTACTCGTGGGAATGTTTATTTTATAAGGGGCAAAGTCTTTATTAACAACCGACACTATATCCTGAACTAGCTTCTTAAGCTCATCTCGTATAAATGCTCGTAGCTCGAAAAAGCGACATCGTTTCATGTTTGATTTTCCAAAGACACGAACGAAGAGATTTGATTCTACTTTTGTGATAAAAACGTCTAGGCTTTGGAACGCGTTGCCTGAGTGGGTTTTCCCTGTTGGTTACAATCTTTGTGTCTTCAAATCGAGAGTGAATCAGTTTCTTCTAGGTAAACACGCTCCATCGTAGACCGCATCGTCGCCTAACATCAGGCGAGATGGCGGTCAAGTGTAAGCCTATAAAAGTTAAAAAAAAAACTGAATTATCCATAGACCAAACATATTTTTGCACCTACTTACTCGTATTTATCTATGTTAATCGTTTTAAAGAGTAATTTGCTCATCTAAATAATTTGTATGGCACGTACATTTGTTACTCTCTGAATAAAATACTACTGAAGGAATAGGGGTGAAATTAGGTACATACATAGATAGATAATAGTCTGAAATAATAAATAACTTACTTTTAATTTCGGTACAATAACGTTATCAGTAATTATCCAAGTGAAACTTCGAGATGTTACTAGTAAAATATTTAAAATGCAGAATCATGTTTTTCAAGGAACACAATTTTCAACAACATAAAAATTCCGTTATTGTTTAAGGATCAGCAATAAATATACGTTAATTATTATTTATTTATTAATTAGCGCGATAAAATAACCAATTATGAGTGGTTCTCGGTTTTCTCCCGGGAGCGGGTCCCACGATAAATTTCAATTTTGCAAAGGGTTTCGTTCCGCCACTAAGTATGATGAATTAATTGAGCTGAGAGATTCTTGTGGTTTAATACTGAGAAGATATTTGTATTTCCTTTACTTGAAATTGTAATTTTTATGACTCTTTCTCAATTTTTTCGTAGTATAGAGTGACGAGACCAGCAAGACAAACTGCAACATGCCTGTCCATAACAGTACAGTGACACGCAGCTATTGGAACACGAAGAGGCCAAATTTCTACCTAGCGCTGTACTGCGCTCGTTACTCAGATATAGGTCCTATATCTCTAAGCCCTGTAATTGCACTGAAAACATTGCCCTTCAAACCGGAACACAGTAATGTTTGTACATTCCTGCCTGACGGTAGAGTAAGAATATATTATTTCCACAACTGTTTAACCATTTACTCTTTAACAGAATCAAAAATAACTAGCAAACTACTTCCCGAGATTACAAAACTGTAAGGGCATAGTGACTGTAACACGCGATTTACTATCGTAAGGTTGTAAATTCAAATCCGGACTGAACCTCTGAGTATTCTTCTACGGTTACAAAATACAAATTCAAAAACACTTTATTTATATAATTATACCACAAAACAAAACACAGTGACACGCAGCTATTGGAACATGAAGAGCCAAATCATTACCTAGCACAGCACTGCGCTCGTCACCCAGAGATCTAAGTTGTTTTATCTCTAAGCCCTGTAATTTCTCTGGAAACATTGCCCTTCAAACCGGAACACAGTAATGTTTGCACATTACTGCTTGGCGGTAGAATAATTGACAAAGGTGTGGTACTTCCCCAGGCGGACTCTGCTAAGAGTCCTACCACTACAAAATTATCGGTTATCATCACTACTTTTTTCACGATGGTTTCTTTCACTGTTTAGGCCACTAAACAATGAAAGAAACCATCGTGAAAGAAGTAGTCTATGTTCCTGGAATCTGCTTATGTCATCCATCTATCTACACAGGATCTGCGTAAATCCCAACATCTGAGAGAAGATCAGAGTACCAGTAGTGGGAACATTAAGTGGGCTGCTTATCCAAATCAGATCGAGATCGAATTAAAAACTCTAATAACATGATAAAAAACACGTGGAAGATAATAAACAAAGAGACTGGGAGATCTAAAAGTCGTGAAAAGATAAACGCACTTCGGGTTGATGAAAGAGTAACGACAAAAAAATCGGACATAGTAGATGCTTTCAGGACTTATTTTGCTAATATTCCCTTGGAAACAACTAAACACCTAACATCGTCCCCCTTACTTGCTGAAGAAATGTTGAAGGAAAATGTTAAGTGCCCATCATCTACATTTGAATTTCACCAAGTGACTGCTATTACAATACTAAAAACGTTCAAAGACATTAAAGTAAAGAATACGGAGGACTTATGGGGATTATCAGTGAGAGTACTAGATGGAATTATAAATAGCATTGCTCCATACTTAGCAGAATTGTTCAACGAGTGCATTAGGGGTGGCACATTTCCTGACATGATGAAATATAGCAAAATTATACCACTGTTCAAATCTGGAGATAAAACCGAACCAGGCAACTACAGACCCATCTCTGTTTTGCCTTGTCTTAGTAAAATATTTGAGAAACTTATATTCAATCAACTTCTATCTTACTTTAATGTTAATAATCTATTACATAGCAACCAATTTGGATTCATAAAGGGACGTTCCACTATTGATGCAGGCGTTGAACTGACTAATTATATATTAAGTGCCTGGGAAGACCATTATGATGTTTTGGGTGTGTTTTGTGACTTGTCCAAGGCTTTCGACTGTGTTCATCATGATACTCTTTTGAAGAAACTTCAGTTCTATGGGCTGTCGAAGCCAGCTCTAAATTTTATTTCTTCTTATCTTAAAGATCGTGTACAGATAGTTGAAATTGACGGTGTGCAATCAAATGAGTCCCCTTTAAAAATGGGTGTACCTCAAGGTTCCATTCTTGGACCCTTATTGTTTCTTATATATGTTAATGATCTACCTTTTATGATAAAAAAACATAAGAACGTAGAAATAGTTATGTTCGCTGATGATACGTCACTTTTATTTAAGGTTAAAAGAGGAATAAATAATTTCACAGAAATAAACGCAATTTTGGGCATTACATACAAATGGTTCGATGCAAATAATCTAGTTCTAAATCCAAATAAAACTAAATGTATAAAGTTTACGCTCTGCAATGTACTTGGCTGTAAACTTGATATTAGACTGAAAGATGAAGTCATCGAATCCGTACAATCTACTCTTTTTCTGGGTATTTCTGTGGATTCAAAGCTACAGTGGGGTCCTCATATAGAGAGACTAGCTCAGAGACTCAGTTCAGCTGCCCATGCAGTTCGACAAATTAAGAAAATATCTGACGTTGCAACGGCTAGACTTGTTTATTTTGGTTACTTTCACAGCATTATGTCCTACGGGATTTTATTGTGGGGATCAGCCGCGGATAGAAATTCAATTTTTATATTACAAAAAAGAGCAATCCGTGCTCTGTACAATCTATCAGCTAGAAAATCATTACGGGAGATTTTTAAAACTATAAATATACTAACAGTCCCGTCATTATACATTTATGAAAGTATAATGTATGTGAGAAAAAATCGTACTCGACTGAAGAAAATGTCTGATTTGAATCCAAAAGCACATCATAAACATAAAATTGTATTTCCTAAATGCAGACTACACAAGACCATTAACTCTTTCAAATGTAATGGTATTCGCTTCTATAATTTAATCCCTGCACAAGTGGAAGGTCTTAATGAAACTAGGTTTAAAACTGAATTAAAAAACTACCTAATGAGCAAAGCATATTACACTGTAGATGATTTTGTAAAGGACAGCAATGTTTGGAAAAGAGATATGTCAAAACTAGAACTATTGAGTATGGTAAAATGATACTAAACATTAATGTAAATTTGTTTATGTACTGTATGTATTCATTATTTGGATAATTAGATTTTTCACAATGACAAAGCATTTTTACAGCTGCACCTAAATGACAAGGCCCCTTTACAGCTGATTATTTTTTATTTGACATTATTCTTTGGTATTATTTTATCATGTACACAGATTATTTATGTATAATTTTATTGTAAGTGACGTTACCAAGTGTTCTCTTGAATTAATGGTTCGAATAAATAAATTGAATTGAATTGAATTGAATTGAAATGCCGCATGTGGAAACGGGCCAGTGTTTGATCACAACTCGCCTTATGGAAAGCTAGTAGTCTTAGAATTCTTAGATAGGGCAATTAGAGTGAATAGCTTCCTTATGAGTAATCATCAAAAAGCTATTCAGTGTGAGTTTCAAGAAATCTGGATACCAAGAATGTTTGACTACAAACCGAGATCACGAGATAAGTCCGCTACTTTGCGGTAACCACCTAAAACAATTTTACCATAAACTCCGGGAAATTTTAATCAAAATAGAGTGAAAACATTTACAAAAAAGACGATAATTATTGTTCATTTATCGACCAGGATGTAAAATGATTAAATTACTAAAATGGCTATTAAAAATAGGGGTGGTGGTGGATGGTGATAAAAGCATACAAATTTAGGGTTGTATGTATTTTTTAATGCCACATTATAAAAAAATAAAAACAAAAACTTTTGTCCAAAACTTTAAAAAAAAATTTGGGGTGAACAACCCTTATCACTTAGGGGTATGAAAAATAGATAGTAGCCAATTCTGAGACCTACTAAATATGCATGTAAAATTTGGTAAAAATCGAGAATTTTATATATAAGATTAATAATTATTGCTACTTTTCACACATACTGTGGATAAGGTCTTCAGTTTCATCGTATGCATTGCATGTTCAAAATTATCAGGTCATAATATCCTGAGTACGTTTTGTTGTGGTAGGAAGAAGTCTTTGCAGAATCCGCCTGGGATAGAACCACACATTTGCCAGAAACACTACCACCAACCAAATAATATGCAAACGTCAATGTGATCTGGTTTGAAGCCCAATGTTTCCAGAGCAATTACTGGGCATAAAAATGAATCATCTTTTATCTCTGAGTGACGAACGTAGTGCTAGATCATAATTTGGGCTCTCTATGTTCCAATTCCAAAGTTACGGCTGGTCTAGTCGGGAGAACGGCGGCTGCTGATCCGGAGACTCCGGGTTCAAACCCCACACACACCACTGTCTTTTCGAAGTCATGTGCGTAATGCCGCTAACTTAAAACGGTGAAGGAAAACATCGTGAGGAAACCGACATGTACCTAGAATCTTTCGAAGTCATGTGTCATCCGCCAACCCGCACTGGGCCAGCGTGGTGGATTACGGTCTTAACTCTCTCCTTGCGAGAGAAGGCCCCGAGTCCCAGCAGTGGGAACGTTTAGTGGGCTGTTGATGATGTTCCAATAGCTGCGTGACACTGTGATGTGAACACATGCGTGTTGGATATCATCAGGAACATGCCCTACTCGTCTCTTCACTCTATACTATAAGAAAAATGCGTATAAGGT
The DNA here is from genome assembly GCA_963693475.1 of Ectropis crepuscularia. NCBI lineage: Eukaryota > Metazoa > Arthropoda > Insecta > Lepidoptera > Geometridae > Ectropis > Ectropis crepuscularia. Next base: position 25,672,948 of record OY856349.1, on the reverse strand, counting down.
CGATACCGTGGCGGATTACACGATGTTTTTTATATTACCTATAGAGTGACAAGACGAACAAGACATATGCCTAATGGTAAGCAACATGCCTGCCCATAACAGCACAGACACGCAGCTATTGGAACACGAAGAGTCCGAATCTTTACCTAGCACCGCACTGCGCTCGTCATCCTGATATTTAAGTTGTATCATCTCTTAGCACAGTACGTAGGTAATTGTATCATCCACCAACCTGCACTTGGTCAGTGTCTTAAACATGGTCTTGTTTCTACCTTTGCGGGAGAATGGTTCAAATCCTAGCTATATGAACACAAAGTTAGCAGCCTATACTAAAGAACAAAATAGCGAACACAAATTCGTTCAAGTTGGCAACGCATCAAACAAGCGTCCTACATTATTTATAGGACAACATTCAAACTCCCGTATCTCAAACAAACCAAAGTTTAGTCCAACAGGCCCTCAAAGGTAAGTTGTATAATCAACTCTAAATGGCTCAAACTTATGGGTCGGCCCATTCTGACATAAACAGGATATAATTGGTTTAAACTACTATTTTCCATTATAGTTCTCGACGGGGCTGATATTATCTTGGATGTTAATTAACTTATAATCTTCGGATTTTCCAGATAATTCAAGCTTTAAACGACGTAAGACAAACATTTGCTCAAAGCTTATGGAGATAAAATAAAAGCGACCAAGTGCAAGTCGGACTCGCCCATGAGGGGTTCCGAAGCAGCAAGTAACATCATACATACGAGTAAGTTCTTGTAGTTTGTTGTAACTTTGATCGATGTTTTAACAATAGTGTATTTATGACGTACGAGTTTGCAAGGTAATATTTATCATATATTTTTTTTAATTTTATCACTCTCTTATTTTAGAAGTAACAGGGGGCACACATTTTACCAATTTGGAAGTGTCCTCCGCGTAAATTATTCAGGATAGCAAAACAATTTATTAGAAACTTCAACATCATTTTCAAGACCTATCCTATATCCTATATAGAATGTGGGGTGTCTATACACCCCACACATATAGGTACCTATGATGATTTTATTTTTTGAGTTTCAGTTCTTTGTATAGCCCCAAATTATTATTTTTTCAATATTTTTGTATCAAAATCTGAATGTGGTTCACAGAATACATCTACTTGAGTCATGTATACGTACGGATTGTTTAGTTAATTGCTTCCAGAATAAATGGTTTTGTTAATTAAAAAGAAAAAAGCTTTTATTCTGATGTAATACATATTTGTAAAGAAAAACAAAACATACAATTTCAATTCTAACAATAATTATTAGTTATATTTAATAATTTAATCAACAAGAGAAACGCGGGTCAGTTGGAAAGTGTCCGCACACCTTCGGTTAAGTGTACACACATAAAGGTAATTTGGTTTTGGCACAAAGATCACATGTAAATATGCCGTTCTCATAACTGATACAGGTCTCGTGCCACAAAGAATTCTAAATCGAACACTGTATCCACAATTCAGCAGTATTGTGGTGGTAGGACTCTTAGCAGAGTTCGCCTGGGGAAGTACCACATCCCCAGGCGAACTCTGCTAAGAGTCCTTTGCCAGTTATTCTACCGCCAAGCAGTAATGTGCAAACATTACTGTGTTCCGGTTTAAAGGGCAATGTTTCCAGAGAAATAACAGGGCTTAGAGATATAACAACTTAGATCTCTGGATGACGAGCGCAGTGCAGTGCTAAGTAATGATTTGGACTCTTCACAATAGCTGCGTGTCACTATGCTGTTATGTGGCAGGCATGTTGCTTACCATGAGGCACATGTCCTGCTCGTCTCGTCACTCTTTATTTAAAAAAAAAAAAAGTATCTCCATACTTTTCTCAACATCACGGACAGTAGTTGTTTTGAAAATTTCATTTTGTCGATAATTTCATCTTTCCTAATGTTTTGCTTGCTTCTGGTGTCCATTTTTGGTTTAATAATTTATTTTAGTTAATATTGATTGAGGAAATGTGGGACTCGTGAGTATTTGAAATGTTTTGGAGAACAGCAGGCGAAACAATTTGTTCTTCATGAAATGTTTAAATTTTATACAGTCTTTCTGGTCTGAATATTTCTTTACATATTAGCAAGGCATTTCCAGTCTAGAAGGTAAAAAAAAATATGACGGGGTAAATATACGCATTTTAATTTGTGCGGACAGTTACCCCCGCACACTTACCCCATCCCATCAAAGAAAATAAAAATAGTAGAATTTATAAGAACAATAATTTATACATTAAACGAAATACGTAGATTCACCCAAAATACTGATTCATTTCTCTTGTTTCCAGTAACTTTGTTATTCAATCAGACTAGTAATATGCCTTCAGTTTGCAAATCAATTAAAAAAATAATAACAAATCCGTGTATAAGCGTTTTGTCGCGTAAGTTTCCATGGTATTATGCGGCAAACCTGTGACACAGTTCTTTCGTTCGGTGGTCAAATGCGAACTAAACGCAACAGGACTCCACCTGCTATCATCCGTGGCATTCGCAGGATATCCACTGCGGACACTTATTATTCGCCTGCGTACTTTTACCCCACGTGACTCTACCAAGTTTTAACTCTATAGTTCTTATAGTTTCGGAACAAAGTGGCTGTGACATACGGACGGACAGACAGACAGACATGACGAATCTATAAGGGTTCCGTTTTACGGAGCCCTAAATAAGAGAGTGCTTAAGACCGCACGACAGAAGTAAAAACTAAAATAAGAAATAGCTACTAAAACTATAGAACAATTTTTATGATTCCTAATAAAATGGTTGTGATTCACTTCCGAACGTGACGATGAGCCTCCTTCACAACCTACAAAAAATTCTGTGTTGGCACAAAAATAAGTTTTCACTTCAAAAATAACCAATGACCGGGTAATCAAAACTCTTCTAATCAAACGTGCATTACGTTTCTCTTTATCTTAATTGTTTATGGGTACCTACTCGTCCTTTTATCGTCGCTCCTAAGGCTTTGGACCTCAATTTACGATCACTTCAGAAGTTTCTCTATTATCGACTTATCTGCGCCGTTATTCATAAAGAACGGTTATTGGGACACCCGAGGTCCGTGAGATGGCCACAGTGTCTTATCAGCAAGAACTTGGGGGACGTGATGGAGGATAAAATGCCTACAGAGGAATGGAAGTGACTTTAGAAGGGAGTGACGATTGCATGAACGAATAAAATCGAATGAAATAGAGTGAAATATATCGGGCTGGAGTGGAAAATAAGTAGAATAGAGTGGAGTGGGGTGGGATGGATAGAATTAAGTAGAATGGAATCGAGGGGAAAAGGATGCAATAAGAGGGAGTGGGACTGGACTGAAAAAGCATGGAGTGGAATGGAGTTAGGTGTAGTGGAATGTAGTGAAATGGAGCAGAATGAACTACTCAATTCTGCTCCATTACTACTTATGCTACTTATTCCACTTGCTACTTATAACAAGGCTTAAGGCTTTTGAAGTTGTTTGCAATTCAATTCTAAAATAATTGAAAAGGTATTATAATAATCCAGTAAAGGCAATGGTGTCATGTGTGAATTGTCTACCAGTATTTTTTATAATAAGTAGTCTTAAGGCATATTTCTGTACTTTGTCTAATCGTTGGAAGAATTGTTGTCGGTTAAGGTATAATAATTTACGTAAAGGCGGTTGTTGATGGCCCGAAGTGTTTGTAATGATTATTAATGAAGATGATGGTGGTGATTATGATAATTTAGGGATGGTGTGGAGATAACGAGATTGTACAAATGTGGGAATTAAAGGTCGTGTTCTAATTATAAACGCACCATAACAAATTTGCGGAAATACACTTTAATTTCATTACTAAAATCTCATGATCACTTAGTTATGATTTATATGTATCAGTTCCGATTACATCTTGAGGTTTTAGCCGTTTTCTTAACATCTACGCTGAACATTCATTGGCTCTTGCATCGAGTTGAAGTTTTAATGAAGAGCAAAAAAACTAAGTGTGCGAGTCAAAGGTGCGAAGGTACTTCAGGTGTGAATAGTTTTTGTTGTATCTGGCACAGATTCGGTTTGGAATGAAGTAATGTTTTCACTTTTGGGATATGTCAGCTAAGCACCACCTGGTAAAACCTTATAGGAAACAACATCTTTCGTCATCAACAACTCTTCGAAAAATACTTCATAGTCTTGAACATCGTTGCAAAATTTCTAGCTTATCAGATTATTATCGGTTATATTTCGGTTAGTGCGCATTGATTGGAATTTTACGGACCTTGTGTATCATATTGCTCGTCGATTGTTGATTAGTTTAGAACAACGGGATGAACAGGACATGTGCCTGATGGTAAGCATCACGCCTTCTCATAACAGTGCAAAGTCACGCACCTATTAGAACATGAAGAGTGAATATTCCCTAGCACTGCATTGAACTCATCACCAGAGATATAAAATGATGTATCTTGGCTTTGGCTTTGGATTTTTCTGGATACATTGCTCTTCAAACCGGGAACATAACAAAAATATCTGGTGTCTTTATAAAACCAAACCAAGGGAAGCTAGTTTTTTTATAAAACCACCTTGATTTACAAAAGTTGAGTTGGATCTATAATTTCAATCCAAGATAACGTGGCCTGTAGGGGCCGAATGCCTCTGTGGTACCTGCCCCCAAACTTTCGACAGGTCTTTAATAGAATTCCAAATTGGGATGTCCTTTACTAAAGTTTAGTGTAACCGTTCCGTGGAATTAGGATAAACATGAAATTGATTCATTTGATAGACTAATGAATAAAAAACCAGTCAAGTGCGAGTCGGACTCGCGCAACGAGTGTTCTTTATAAACCTGTAAGTAGGTGTTTAAGTAAAAGTAATGGTAATATTTTTAGTTAAAAATTGTATTTTTACTATTTCAGTTTAATACCTCGATGCGTTTGTGAAAAAGGGCCTTGACAGACGGCCGATCGATCGATTTACCGCCCCCTACTCTCAAAATTTTATGAAAATCGTTGCAGCCTTTTCCCCCGCAGATTTATTTATAATCTTATTCAGTTATATCGGTGACATATTATACATTTAAGCGTTTAAGAGAGATCGGAACGGTTAACTGGTTTTAGTTGCCGTAACGATCAAGTTACGGCTGGTCTAGTCGGGAGAACGGCGGCTGCCGATCCGGAGACCCCGGGTTCAAAACCACGCGCACCACTGTCTTTTCGAAGTCATGTGCGTGATGCTACTAATAATAACGATTAAGGAAAACATCGTAAAGAAACCGACATGTACCTAGAATCATTTCAAGTCATGTCATAGAATAGATAATATAGAGTCATGTGTCATCCACCAAACCGCACTGGACCAGCGCGGTGGATTATTGGCCTTGACTCTTTCCTCTCTCCTTGCGAGAGAAGGCCCCGAGTCCCAGGAGTGAGAATACTTAGTGTATGCTCATATTTAATACGGAACGAGCGTACATAAAACTAAAATAATATTGGTTAGTCATTGCCTCAAAATAAACAGTTGAAATCGCGTTAAACTAATCACAAAACTAAAATACCTATCTGACAAAAGGTAATCAAGCTATGAAGCTATTCAAATTTTCCACAATATCTAAACAGTAGCTAAACAGAGTTTATTAAAGTTTTTAATCTGTGCACTAAATCTGTTAAAACGCCTTTGTCTTGGCGCATTTTGGGAGCTTAGACGCAAAACTGCAGAGCAGGGTGCAAATTAGCATAGAAATGGACTAACTTACTTGGGGTATTGTGTGCATATGAAATTAAATTTTAGCATACCCATGATACGGATATATTACTGAAACAGACAGGTGTTGCTTAAGATAGACGATATATTACCATTCTGAGAATCTAGATTATCAACCACCGAGGAGTAATTTAAATAAATTGGAACTAGCTTTTACCCGCGACTTCGTCCGCGCGAAATAAATATTAATGTAACTGAGGCAGTATTTGTACCCATACCAATGAACGTTTACTAAAAACAGCTTATATTGAAACAATTTTATACGATTTCATCAAAATCGCTTCAGTGGTTTAGGTGTCATAGGGTTACTTTCACATTTATAATTTTATACTTAACAGTACCTACGGATTTCAAGGCTCTGGTTGCAAAATTTTACGGTTTATCATTAATATTGACAAACTTCCATGTAGACTAATTCCTCATTTCCACCCCTTCAACTCTTTTTCTGTGATTAAAAGTCGGCCTTGTTTTTTCCTGCGTCTAGCCTATCTATGCACCAAATTTCATCAAAATCTGTTCAGTGGTTCAGGCGAAAAGCGTCAAAGCGTAATAGACAGAGTTACTTTCATAATTATAATATTAGTATGGATATCAAGTGTCTAGTTGCAAAACGATGACGAACTTTCATCCCCTATTTCATCCCCGTACAGTTCGAAATTACAAAGTTCCTAGAACAAATGTTTATTTGCTTCGTGTCTAGTGTCTAGATAAGAAGTTTCATGATTTTATCTTCAACAATTGCGAACTTCAATACAAACATTCATTTCCCATTTAAACCCCTATTTCACCCCCGTACAATAGGGTACCGGACTGGGTCGAAAATACACCATCCTAATTAGTCCGTCAGCTAGATCATGGAAAAATATTGGAAACGTATTTTTTGTTTTTTCATAATATTAAAAATCGTCAAAGATATAGACCATCAAACTTCGAGAGTGGGGGGTCGCGACGTCACTCGTGATTAAAAATCGTACTCACAAGTGACGTCACACGAAACTTCGAAGCGCTGTATCTTCGTAATTTTATGTTTGTGAAACAAAAGAAAAATAAGTGTACAATATTTTTTGGCAATCTAACGGGCTACTTAGTTTTTTTGAGGATTGTACCCTATTCGAAATTACATAATTTGCTAGAATAAACTTGAAGAAATCGTGTCAAGTTTAGTGTCTAGATACGAAGTTTCATGGTTTTATCTTTAACTTTTACGAACTTCCATTTAAACTTTCATCCCCCATTTCACCCCTTTTTTCGTAATAAAATGCAACCTATAACCTTTTTTGACATATAGTTTATATGTGTACCAAATTTCACCAAAATCTGTCTGGTAGTTTGATTGCTAGAATTGCTAATTCTCGATATTGTTATTGTATAAACACAAAATAGCACGGCAAAAGTGAATTTTCAAAGATTTACGCATAAATCGCACCGATCACCACTACCAACCTCACAATCTACAGAGTCCAGGAAAAAAAAGGAAACGAACCATTCGTCAAGGGCTTTTATAAGAATTTTGGCGTGTGTGGTCACGAAATGCAGGTAGTATTATAAAACTTCTCTAAAAATACCTATTCGTTGAGGCTACTAATGTGCAAAACTCACTTCCTACCTTCCTACTTATATAATTCCCACCTAGTGCAAATATTTTTGTGATGAATTCAAATATTAATTTATACTGTATGTATTTTAAACTATATAAGTATTATTTCAGCTATCTGGCTGGCACAGTACAAGCTTTGCTTAGTTTGGGGTAAGATGGTGTTGTGTGGGAATTGTCCACCATTATTTATAAAAAAAATATCATAGTTTGGATGTTTGGATATTTAGATGTTTGGTGTTTGTAATGTTGCTCAATAATTTTGGAACGGCTTAACAGATCGAGGTGAAATTTAAAATACAGTTAGATTACTTATAGTTTTAAATAGCAAATTAATTACTTTGTTTTGCAGGGAAATAACCCAATATCCGTGGAAATAACGATAAATAAATATTAAATATTGGTGGACAATTCACACACAACACCATCTGACCCCAAACTAAGCAAAGCTTGTGTGATGGCGGCCAGATAGCTGATATAATACTTGTATAGTTTTAAATACATAGGTACTTATTATACATAGAAACACCCAGACACAGTGCAAATATTTGAATTCATCACACAAATATTTTTACAGGGTGGGAATCGAACCCACGACCCTCGGCTTCGCAGGCAGAGCTACTACCAACTAAGCCACGAGGCCAACAAACGATAACGGGAATTACGCAGCTAAAACTGTGGGGCACTGTCAGTAACATATATATTTATACTCGTATGATTTTGATATTATTGACTATCTACTGTAGCTATATTCTGCAATTGATGATTGATTCATTTCACTAAATTACTTTTGATACCATAAAGCTGTATCCGTGAAATTATTAAACGTAGTTCCGAAATATATAAACGGAATGGTTTCGACTTAAATTACTTAAAATTCCAATTTCCCAACAAAAATAAACTGAAACTGAAAACAGGAAAATGAAATGTTTAAAGCGCTTTAAAACGATGAAACGTACAAGTTAGCACCGAAAATAACAGTAATTCAGCGATATCATAGCGCTGCAAAAACAACGTTTGCAGCAATGAAAACATGAAAAATGTATCAAACGAAACTGTATCTAGTGGAAATACAGCAGTCAAGTGCGATTAAAACTCACACACTGAAGATTTTGTACCACTTCAGCTAGAAATACTCACACAGTTTGAAATTCATACCGTGTCATAGAAACGAAATTCACGTGCTAGAGAATATGGGAACATTTGGTATAAACGTTATTACGACAGAGTACGAATACTTGGCGTCATTTTGGGTATTTTTGATGATTTAACACTTTCTAGTTCTTTGCTAATCAAATCTTGCAGAGGACTCAGATAGTCAATGTAGTCCTACTAATATTATAAGTGGCAATGTCTTTGTTGCTCAACCACGTCGTTGCGTATGAACAGATCGGGTTGAAATTTGGAACACAGTTAGATTATAGTGTTAAAGAACACATAGGCTTTTTTATACACTTTTTATCCTAAAAAAAATACGGGAACGGGAACAACGCGAGTGAAACCACGGGGAGCTGCTAGCACTTTTATAGGTGTGTTTGTCTTTTTTATCTTTTAATAGTTTACCTACACTTGATCACCATCTCGACTGGTGTTAAACGACGATGCGGTCTACGATGGAGCGTGTTTACTTTGAAGAAACCGATTCACTTTAGACTCGACTCTCGATGTCGTATATAGTACAGGCAGAGCCCATCTAGAGAAGAACCACACTTTTGTCAGTTACTCCTAGAGATAGATACCTTATAAACCTGGGTGACGAGTGCAGCATAGTACTAGGATGGTTCCAAAAGTTACCTGACACTGTGCTGTTATGAGTAGACGTGTTGTTTACCATCAGGCATATGTCCCGCTCGTCTTAGGACCCTATACTAAACAGGAATCGTATCTATGTATTCTAAGTACACTTGAGTTATTGCTAGCAGGATTAAGAAATAAATGGCTTATGAACGAATGAGAGACAGACAACGCATTTCAGCAAACCATGCAGTTCTTAAAAACTTCGTGATGAAGTTAAACTCAATGTCCAATTTACACAACGTTGTAACGAAATAACGAGAATAAATCGAGTCTGAATTTCTCGGAACCGAGCTGCATTCTCAACTCGTATTTCAATTATTTGAAATCGAGTGAAACTTTTGACAGATCTGCAAAAGTTGCAGTTGGAAACACCACGTACGGCTTTACGTGAGTAGTTTATCTGCAAGGTTAGAAATAGAGAGGATTTTGAGGTTACTACAACTAGCTGATATAATATTGACAAATATTAAAACCTGTTGGCTTCACTATTGATAGTTTTTTGAATATTATATTCCTGGTTCTTGAAGGAAGCATTAACAATTTGCGTAAAGCAGAACCCATTGCTTGATTAAAGTCAAAGTACTTTAATAATAAATGTACAATTTACACGTCGATTTCTGCTTTATTCTGACTGTGGTATGTTTCTGCTGATAAAACTCAGAATCTTCTTCCACAATAAAAAGTCAAGGTCAAAATCTACAACGCTAGTCAAGGAAGGATGGATTACACAGTCAACAATTTCGGGTGCGTCTACAACGCGTGCTTTCGGTAGGTATGTTTTTTGGATAATGTTGATTAAGTTACAATGCTTCCCTACTCCTTTAAAGCCAGGGTGATGATACAGTTGTACTAAGTGCACTTTTTTAACTATTGATTTAATTGACCAAGGTTGTAATCATAGGAAAAACTAACTCAGGCAACGTATTCCACGGCCTAGACGTGATGAAATACTCAAAATTACAGGCAGGATTCGCACCTACACCCTTACGAGTATGAAATTGGACGCTGTTGCCATTAGTCACCTAGGTTTCATTGATACTAATTTTGCTATCTTCAAGTTACGTAATCAACACACACGCTCGACCTATTTATTTTCTTTATTATGCTTTTTTTTAATAAAGAGTGACGAGACGAGTAGGACATGTGCCTGATGGTAAGCAACACGCCTGCCACATAACAGCACAGTGACACGCAGCTATTGGAACATGAAAAGTCCAAATCATTACCTAGCACTGCACTGCGCTTGTCACCCAGTCCAGCCCAGTAATTTCTCTGGAGACATTGCCCTTCAAACCGAAACACAGTAACACTTACAAGTAATGCTTGTAGGTATATAGGCTACCCATTATCTTTTATTGAGCCATTTAGTAAAAATGCAAATGATGAATGTCAAATGGCGCGTAATACTAAGTAGATGAGTCATTTTAAAATCTAATACACATTTTTTTTTATTTCATCAAAAATTAAATTTATTAATATATTTTATTATTTAATTTCATTTAAATGGTACAAACACAATGTGGATCCACCGTCCCCAAATTAGTTAATACTCGTACCGTATTTAACTGTGTGTGATGTGTCCACTATTATTTATTTATTTTATTTTGAAGTTTTGTGATCCTCCTTCTGAATGTGTATTATTCACAACAATTCACACCCAAAACTTTGGCTTTTTCCACCGACATTGTCCCAGCCATAGGTACTCAAACCGGAGTGGTCTTACGCGTGACGATGGCAAAAGACCTGACGGCATGAATTTATTGCCTTGGAAGTTGAGTCCTGTCCGCCCCAAGTGTGGAATGTGTGAATGAAGTGTGTATGTATGGCAGTTATGTTCAACATAATGCTAAATGAATTAACTTTTAGTATAACTTCATACATACAACTATGGAAAGATATAACATGTGTAGTAGAATGTTTAATCATTTCAAAACCATCGACGCATGCAAATGCAATGCAAAATCAAATACAAATAAAACGCCACAAGACTGCCTTCATCAATATCAGTGTGATTCCAAACCAACTAAAGCTAGAAAATTCCAAGCAGAGTTTCGAGTTGTTTTGGTTTCGCTAGCCTCTGGCGTGCATGCTCGGATAAACGTCAACAGCCGGGGTAAAGTCTGGCTTTATATTGCCTTCTCACTGAGTCGAGATACGCTAAGTTGTAGTCGACAAATGCAAAATTTTATTAACGCAAAAATATCTATACTAATATCTATACTTCTATACTTTTTTTTTTTTTTAAGCTATTGCATAGCTTTTATCGCGGGCCTGGAGACCGAATTTTTAGACATCGTAGAACATCGTGCATCTCTTTCTTGTCTTCACAAGAAAGAGGGATGGAAGACAAACTATTATCTATTCTATGCCGTAACGTCTGGCTTTCTGCCTCTCCGCCAGTGTGACCAGAGTTAGTAGATTTCTACTTTTGTGGTAGATTTTAGAGTCCGTCAGCTCATTGTGAGTAGAATTTAAAATGCAGTTTAATATTATAAAGTCCAAAATAAATGAATCAAGTGCTCATTACAAGGCTTGCATTGTGATATTACATTGAGGAGAGTTGCTTATTTTAAAGAATATAAATGTAGCCCCTTAAAGCATTCCAAAAACATAAAAAGGTTTTCAGGAACCAACTTTATATTTTCACTAGGGTTCCGCCCCGACTTGAAGTCGGTGATCGGCGATCCATGATATGTATAATATAGCCTTAGCATTTAGTGAAAGAATTTTTGAAATTGGTCTTGTAGTTCTTGAAATAAGCGCGGTGTTCAGATTTAAATAAAATATTTAGTTATTAAATTAGTACATATATATTGTTATATATTACATTTAATAAGTGTATAGAATTAAAATGCATTTTTATTTCACACATAGGCTTTTCCACTTACTTTTGGTTGTGAGTAGATATTTTAGTAGATTTCTGCATTTCGGTAAGTAGAATTCAGTAGATTTCGGCCTTACCGTGAGAAGATTTGTCAAACTAAATCTGGTCACACTGCTCTCCGCTTTGTCATTGGTCATTTGACTTCGTATAGTGACATATGCACTGTTGCCAGATTGGGAATTTTCCCCCCAAATTTGGGGGTTTTTAAAAGCCATGGGGGTAAATTTGGGGGGATTTACGGGGGGAAAATGGAGACCAAAACGTAGTGTAGGACGACCTGAGACTCGATGGAGTGACTATATACGAAAGATGGCTGGTGGCGGTTGGAGACCGAAGACCGAGGATCGAGCCGAGTGGCGTAATATGGGAGAGGCCTATGAACAGCAGTGGACGAATACAGGCTGATGACGATGTTAATGGGTAAGTATAAATGAATGAGGTTTATTACATTGTTTCCGAATGTGTGAAATCTCTGAATAATCATCTATTGTAAAATTGGTAGCGTAATAATGTATTATATTATTATTAGGTATGTATTTAAAAATTACTTCAATTAAAATATATGTTTAAAATATTTTATTGCATATCTTTTTAAAAAAATTAGTAACTGGCAAGTTTTTGGAATTGGAATAAATGAGTAAGATTAATTAATTGCCTTTTTTATGAATAAATTAAAGTTTCGATAAAATACTGTATTACAAAATTACCAACTTCAAATAAAAAAAAAAAATAGGAACATAACCTACTAGTTCTGCCTATTGTTTTAATGTGTTTTCAGAGTTAGGAGATTTAGGGGATTTTCAAGTAAATGTGTCGTTTAGGGATAATTATTTTTAGGAGTTGGTAACACTGGTTCAACTAGAATATGATAAATTAAAAAAAAAAAAAAAAATTTAGAATTAGGTTATATGGACTTGGATGTATTGGATTCTCTAAAATGCGTCCATGAGTTGAATATGAATAAACAAGCTATGAATAAACAAAGTGCGATTGTTAACGGAGAAAATCATGAAAATAATGTGACAGTTAATGAGTGAGTACTTTTTTTGAATTTCCTCTCGACTGGCACGAGGCCAAAGCCGGGCTTCGTGAAAAAAGTACCCGTCTGGCACGAGGCCCGAATCGGGCTTTCTAAGTGTTGTCGTATTTCGCGGGAATTTCTACAGACGCGTCTGTTCCTATCCCTTTTGCACCTATTATTTAATACTGCTATAAAAATAACCTACAGAACAATGCCCACGTCGCATTGTACATCGTACATTGAAAAACCAGTCGAACTTTTCTTAAGTTTTTGATACTTACTGAAAGTGTGTTGATGAATAATTTATAATTAGAATTGTCAATGATCTAAAAACGTCTGCTGTCGGTGTTTTTTAATTCCGAAATCCTAAAAATGGGTAAAGGAAGGTTATGTTTACTGTAAAAATACATTTGAATTATATTTTCTTTCGGATTATAAGTACCTTATGTACATCTACACACTGGCCTAACGCAAGCCAGGAGAATAGGACGCTACTCACTCGCCGAGCGCCTTTGTTTTGTGCACAAAAACCGACACCGGTCACGAGAGACAAGTCGAGACAAAACAGCTAGAGTGTACGAGACAAGCAGGACATGTGCCTGATGGTAAGCAACATGCCTGCTACATATCAGCACAGTAACACTCAGCTACTGGCACACAAAGAGTCTAAATAATTATTACCTAGCACTGCACTGCGCTTGTCACCCAGAGTTCTAAGATATTGTATCTCAGAGCGCTGGAATTTCTCTGGAAATATTGGCTTAAAACCGGAACACAGTAATGTTTGCACATTACTGCTTGGTGGTATAATAACAGGACATATGCCTGATGGTAAGCAACATGCCTGCTACATATCAGCACAGTAACACTCAGCTACTGGCACACAAAGAGTCTAAATAATTACCTAGCACTGCACTGCGCTTGTCACCCAGAGATCTAAGATATTGTATCTCAGAGCACTGAAATTTCTCTGGAAATATTGGCTTAAAACCGGAACACAGTAATGTTTGCACATTACTGCTTGGTGGTAAAATAACTGGCAATTATTTTAATCAAGTTTTTGGTTCTTATATTTGTGATTTTCAACTTGGTTAACCTTTTAAAGAAATAATCAATCTTTTCAGTGCAAAACAAATTTTAATAACAACAAGATATACAGTTATAGATTATACACATTTATATACAATATTGTGTAACAGCTCAGACACGTAGGTACTGCAGGTGTGATGAGACGAGCTGGACATGTGAATGATGGTAAGCAACATGCCTGCCACATGACAGCACAGTAACACGCAGCTATTGGAACATAAAGAGTCCAAATCATTACCTAGCACCGCACTGCGCTCGTCACCCAGAGATCTAAGTTCTTATATCTCTAAGCACTGTAATTTCTCTGGAAACATTGCCCTTCAAACCGGAACACAGTAATGTTTGCACATTACTGCTTGGCGGTAGAATAACTGGCAAAGGTATTGGTAAAGGTATATAGGTGGCCCTTCCCCAGGCGGACTCTGCCAAGAGTCCTACCACTACAAAATAATGTTTGCCTTGTTAAATCAAAAATAAATTGTGGTTAAATCGCTACACCTGACACTAATAAGTTGCAGTAGTTTGGTACATCCCTTGCACTCAAACTAATCAAAATGCATACAGGCCTTTAATGTTTTACCTATTCACTATTTATACCTACCTATTTTGATTTTATAGAGAAGAAAAACTTAATGAGTTAAAAAGAAAAAAAAGAAAATGTGAACGTCAAAGGGCCAAATACCAGCAGCAGAAAGATTTTAAGAAAACTAAAGAAGTAAAAAATGAAACGGTTTTACAGAATAATGAAAAGATAAAAAAATTCAAGGAGAGAAATGCTGAACGTCAAAGAAAATTTCGTCAACGTAATAATGCAGAAAAATCGTATGTGGATATGTAATTTGATTTAATAACATTTAAAAAACAAATTGTTACATACATATTTTATGCCTCAATATTACTTAACTTTACTATTTCCTAATTTTTTTCACAGGAAAAGACAAAAATTAGAAGTGACAAGAATTAAAATTAATGAAGAGAATATCGTGCAATTGGCTGTTGAAAATATAGCAAATGTAATGCAACAAGAAAATGAATTTCACGGGCCAATTATTTATCAATAGAAAAGGATTTTCTTTCATTAATATACAGGTTGTAAAATAATGTACTTTTGGTTTATGTTTGTGTTGTTCAAGTGTCGGTAAGAAGTAACACATTTGTTTGTGATGCAGATATGAAAATTATGGACATTGTGATGAGATAGCGTGGCAGTATACACGATTCCAGGATATTTCGAGAATGCTGATTAGAGCAAAGGTATAAAGCTGGACCATTCTCTGGAATATTACTGGGTGATAGTGGCTATCCATGCCTTCCATATTTATTTACCTACTCCGCTGCTGAACACCTGAAGAGAGATACATCAGGTGTCACATTCAAACTCGCAACAGAATTGAGAGATGTTTTGGCTTATTAAAAGAGAGATTCCGTTGCCTCTTAAAGATAATATTTGTGGATATAGAGGCTGTACTGTTTTTGTTCCACTTTTATCATTAAATTTAGTAATTAAGTTTGTTGTTAAGCTATTGCATAGCTTTTATCGCGGTATATATGATATAATATATATGACTTTGAAATTATCACTTACCTGTATTATTATCGTATCGTACAGAAAACTCAAGAATTATATGTTAAATTATTATTACAATGTAATCAATCGATGTCAAAGACAAACAACAACAAAAATGCAGGGATGGCTCTAAACAGCTATTTGCTACATCGCATTCACAACAAAGTCAAAGTTCTTGCTTTAATAAATGTATAATTTACACGTCAATTAATAAAAAATCTAAACAAAAGAAAGGGCATACAAATTGTATACATTTTCAAAGTTTGAAATTATCACTTAACTGTATTATTACAACAATTATTAATTATCGTACAGAAAACTGTCAAGAATTATACGTTAAATTATTAAACTAACTATCGTAAGTGGTTTACAAACAACCAATCTAGATGACAACAGGTGCACTTGATAACCGCTGATTGCTTGGTGACAGTGGCTATCTATCCATGTAACGTATTTGCTGACACCACTGTTTCACCCAAATATTCCGTCCGAGCACCAATATAATAATGCACATATTTCAACAAGAAATGTTATTATTGAAAGGTCACATTTAAATTGGATATCATTATTATTTTAAATTACAGACAAGATTGTTAATACTTATAAATACATATTACTGAATGAATATTGTAAATTATTTACTGTAAGAGATATTTATGATGTAATGATACAACATTTATCTTATTTCTTAAGCTCTTTGTCTTGTTATTATATTTTTTTCAATGTTTTTAGGTAAAAATTATGTGTAAAATTATTACTTAAAACTTAAAAATTAAGTGCTCTATGTAAAATAAAATGATTAAATTAGTAAACCTTTAACTAATGTTGTGTTATAATATAGCATTATCTACCTTTCCAGCATTATGATAAAAACAAATGTGACTCAGACTCAACATTATGCCAAAAGTACTGCATAAATAAAAACATATTATAATAGGGATGTTAACACTAATCACAAATTTATGTTTAGTGTTAATTTTATGAATTTTTGTATCATTAGAATATAGAAAATCACATTTCTATAATTTAATATTACGTAGTAAATTTATTAAAAATGATTTTAAATGCTACATTTATAATCTTTTGTCACGTGACTGGAAATACCAATATGACATATTATTAGGTCACTAACCGCAAAACAAGCTGTCAAAGACTGACTAGATTGTATACTTCTCTGCATTTTTTTTATGGTAAACAAATGTCACTCTTCAAAATAAAAGCAATTCCGAAAAATTGTTAACATCCCTATTGCTTATGTTGATAAAAATGCATGCAACATGCAATAGCTTTACCGCGGCAGTTCCCGAGTGCCACACATCTTTTTTTAATTTAAATGTCTACTCCACAGACTCCGGGGTCCGTGACCTTTGTCAATACAAAATATTTTTTTACAGATTTCTTGGATTAGGAGAAGAAAAGGAAAATAGGGAGGGAGTTGGGCACATTTCAAACCTAATTCTAGAGCTCGTCTGTAGAGCCGATCACTATCGGTTGGGATTCTACCGCTAGTAATCGACTCCACATCGAGTCTTTGCCTAAGCCGCCTCCTCCCGGCCCAGAGCCTCCACTAGGGCTGCATTTCGGTCCCTGATGGCCATCTGTAGGTTGAACTCTCGGATGGTCTTCGGTGATGCAGCCAACGCTCGCCGCACGAACCGACCGATGGCGTCGTCGGTGTCATCAGCGTAGTAAATGAAGGTCCCCGTGTGCCGTGAGATTGCAACAACCGCATGGGGCACGCTCTCGTGCAGCTTCATATTTGCCTTGGTTTTGATTGCGATTACCGACTCGTATGTTAGTCCTTGAGCTTCATGGATGGTAAGGATGCGTGACCCGGTGCCTGAACCATAACCCTGGTTTGTCAGGGTCTTCTATACTAGCATCATGGTCGTATAAAAAAGTCGGACGTGGTCTCGCTATAACAAAAACTGTGTCACTAGAGTCGACCACATTTGCACGTGTGCGTGTAATGATCCACTGACGTGTGCATGTGTGCGTGTCATACTGTATGTGACAGTGACACGTGAGTATTATGTGGCCGACTCTATAGACGAGATTACGTCAGATTTTTTTATACGTCCATGACTAGCATTGTAAAGCTTAAGAGTTTGTTTGTTTGGACACTAGGATCTCGGGAACTACTGGTCCGAATCCGAATTCAAAGACTCCTTTTCTGTTGGATAGTCCATTTATTGAGGAAAGTTGTACCTAAGCTATATAACATTACGCTACTATCAATAGGAGCGGAATATGAATGAAGAACGTAACAAAAATGGGCTTCAAAAACATATTCCTTTTTGAGAGCTTTCGTTGCGTACGTTGGAAGTCCGTGACAGCAGGTGTCTATTTTTTAAGGTTGCGTCAATGTAACTTTTAAGCTATTCAAATCGCGAATATAGATATTATCCGAGCGAAGCCGGAACGGGCCGCTAGTATATATTATAAAATTGAAGAGGTTTTTTATTTCAGATTAGCAAATCTTAAGAACTACCGATTTCAATTTTTTTTTCACCGTTCGATTTTTACGTAATATTTATTTGCAATATTTTATGTACCACGAGCAGAGCCGGGGCGGACCACTAGTTGATAATAAGCGTACGGTCTTATAGCGAAAAGTTTTGAAAAATATCTTAAGACGCTTACGCTAGATTGATTTTTAAGCCAATTGATTGATTGATAGATTCAGCCAATCAAAGTTCAGACGCAGAAAGGGTTTATCATTGACACGGTACGCATCATAATTTTTTCCTTCTACGGTCCTACCTATCAGTCGCTTGGGCCTATGAGTCCTTGCTCAAAAAATATTTGTGTACTTATTAATTTTTGAAATTGAATTTGGAACCTTCTCTCGTAAGGAACAAATCCTGGCCATAATTAACCACGCCACGCCAGTCCAATACAAATAGATAGATGACGCGTGACGTCCAAAGATTTGCCAGTTTTCTCACGGTGCTTACCTCCGCCGTTTTTTTTGACGTGATAACGTCTTATAACTCGGTGAAGCCGGCTGCACGCCCGCAAAACATGACGTCATGTAACGTTACCGTTAGTTCGTCGTCAGTGCCATGCCGACGAAGCTGAGCGCTGAGGGCGCCACCCGCCGAGTCGAGCGGTATCACTACTCGCGCTATCAGCGTACTGATTTCTTAAGACGTTGTCACGTTTAACTATCGTCAGTAAACCGACTTTACAGACAACCATTTTTTTAAGTTACCAGCATTGTGCCATTGTGTTACGATTTGAATATCTTCAAGTCTCGATTGAATTGGGTTCTTATAGGTTAGCATGCTCCATCGTGGAACGCATCGTTGCTTAACGTCAGGCAAGATCAAATGCAATTAATACTTTCGATTGAATTTGCTTCACCATTCAATCTTTCAAACCTAGCTTAGCGTCACTGGATAAAATGTTGCAGTAGAGTCTAACCCTAAATCCTTTATAAGCCATTCGTGACCAATGATCGGTTTATGGGAAATTTCTCGAACGTCGACAGTTCTCTTTTAACGGACGGCGGATTTGACCACAAACGACGAAAAATTAATCTTTTCACAGCTTTCATTCATTAGACTTACAGTTTAACAAAACTGGATTTAAGCTCAGACTAGATTAAGTAAGCTTCAAATTTTTTTTTTTACTTTTGTAGGTTTACACTTGATCGCCATCTGGCCTGATGTTAAGTTACAAAGCGACGATGTAGTCTACGATGGACCGCGCTTATCTAGAACCAGGACGTCTACACTCTTTCTACGAAAACGTAATTTCGAAATAAATTCGCTACTTTCCAACTCCGATTCTACTTTGATCCGTCATTTTGTCCGTTTAAATGTTCTAAGCCTACTCTAATTAGAGTATGCTAAGGACATTTAAACGTCAAACAGTGTTGTATCGGACGAAACGAAGTAGAACGAGAGTAGGAAATTCGCGAGTTTTTTTTTCGAAATAACGTTTTCTTAGAAAGAGAGTAGACGTCCTGATTGATTCACTCTTGATTCCAACACACCAAGATTGTAACTATCGGGAAAAACCCACTCAGACAACGCATTCTACAGCCTAGATTTTTTTAATAAGAACTAAAGAACTTCTTATGACGAAATTAAAGTCAAACACTCCTCGTTTGAATGACTAACAATATTGAACATTACAATATAATTCTAAACTCTGTACAGAGTTGCGCTAAATATAAATTTATCTTTACAACTTAATCATACTAATGTAACCTTTATCTTCTTTATCGTTTTGTAAACAGTACTGGTACAATGTATTCCACACATATTGTTAGCAAATATCTCTTTTATTCAAATTCCCCGTTCTATGGTCTATTTAAATTGGCGACATTTCCATAAAGAGCTTTTAACAATTCTGTACCGATGTCAATTGTATTGTTTCAAAACACTTCGCCGTTTTCGAAGCGGGTCCGATCCCAAAAGGCAAACATTAACGACTTTTCTTGACACGATGCGTTATATAACTTTATACAAGTATTGGATATTATTTTGCAAAGTTAAGGTACAAGTTCGCGCTGAGACCGCGACGCGAGACCGCGACACGAGACCGCGACCGGAGACCGCGACAGGCACTTGACACTATAGAATTGTATGGGTGCCAGTTCGCGCCGAGACCGCGACAGGAGACCGAGACAGGTCGCGGTCGCGGTCTCGGCGCGAACTGACGCCCATACAATTCCATAGTGTCAAGTGCCTGTCGCGGTCTCCGGTCGCGGTCTCCGGTCGCGGTCTCGTGTCGCGGTCTCCGCGCGAACTTGTACCTATACAGGTTTTTTAAATAAAACCTTCTTTAAGCTTAGTTGCGCACATTTTGTGGAGGGAAGTTTTTTGGGTTCGCTTCCTCGACGAACTTTTTTTTTTAACTTCTATAGGTTTACACTTGACCGCCTTCTCACCTGATGAAACGACGATGCGGTCTACGATGGAGCGTGTATACCTAGAAAAAACCGATTCACTCTCGATTTGAAGACACAAAGATTGTAAGCATCGGGGAAAACCCACTCAGGCAACGTATTCCACAGCCTAGACGTTCTTATCACAAAAGTAGAATCAAATCTCTTCGTTCGTGTCTTTGGAATATCAACCATGAAACGATGTCGCTTTTTAGAGCTACGAGCATTCCGATAGAAAAAAGGACAAGGTGGTATCAGATCATGCAAATCAGCCGCACACAAACTAATGTAGCGGTGTAGAGTTGGAGCGGATTCGTTGTTTGGATGGATGAAGTCTTGTAAATTCGCGTCCCGTTAAACACTTTACTATATTTTTACTAGAAATGTGAAAGTTACGATGTTTATTGCTCGGCTTCGTGTCGAGTTGAAATTTAGAACACGGTCCAAGTATGGTCTGGATTAGCATGTATAGATAGTGCAATCCACGAAGACGCGCCCTACCAATTTTTTTCTCCACCAATCGCGTTTGCTCCGAGCGTCAGTCGCGAACCATTCACCAGTCATTGTAGTGTGCGTGTGCATTCATAGGTAATTAGTGTGTACCGATAACACTCAAACATTGACGGAAGCTTGCACACATATACTATAAACGGTTAGGAGGAATAGTGGGGCGCGTCTTCGTGGATTGCACTATCTATAGGCTACTTTTTATTAAAGGAATGGAACGGGTACTACACGAGTAAAACCTAGGGGCAATGCTTGTACTTCTATAATTTAACAACATACATCGAAAACTTAATCGTTGCATAATCATCATCATAATAATCAACTCATCTTCTTCAATTTTAAACATAGGTCTCTCCTATTAATAATCCACCACTGAGCTCGATACTCGGTTTTACGTTTCCAACCGCCAATCCTTTCCTTATCCAATCCTTACCTTTCGTAAATCGTCACTCCATCTATCCAGAGCATCCCAGAGCATTTGCTAATTCGCGGTCTCCACTCAAGATCCCTTTTACTCCAACGGTTATCGGTTCTATAACAGATATGACCATCCACTTCATTTAGTTAATACCACAGTCTATTAAATCATACAGTCGTTCGACGAAGCCGACTAGACGGGACAACGTCTAGACGGGGCAATCCCCCAAAACGCGCTCCTGCATTACATTACAATGTTAGTATTGCAGGAGCGCAACTCAGGGCTGACGTCTTCCGTATATTAAAATTTTATTTTGGTGCCACATTTTTAAAATTGCGAAAACCCTACCCGTGTCTAGACATTATCGGCGCTTCTCCCAAGATCAAAGGCGATGAACTACTGGTAGTAGGTATTTCTTTATACTGTGCTAATACCCTGAACTATGTCATTGACATTGGTTGGTGGAAAACTGAAAGTCCAAACGGAGAATGGATTGAGTATCAACGAAGAAGATTGAAAAACCGTTTTTCCACTTTGGAGGGCAAAGCGCAGAGTAATTCGAATGAAAAATTCAGAGCAGCAGATATTAGAGTACCTTTATTCGTAAATAACGTCGATAAGCATACATCCGAAGCAGACATAATTGCTTATATTTTTGGTAAACCTAAAGTTCCTGTCACTATGCAGAAGATAAATGCGAAGGTACAGCGTCCGTTTAACGCGTACAAGATATTTGTACCTAGCGCAAAACTATCAACATTTTTGGCAGAGTCATTATGGCCTGAAGGAGTAACAGTGAGAAAGTTTGTTGAATTTAAACCTAGAAGATATGGATCGTCAACACAGGGCAATAAATAAATGTAGTTTTGTTAGCTTTAATTGTCATTCACTTAAGAGTGCTGTAGACTACGTGAGGACTTTGTGTAAAAAGGCTGATTTTTTGGCCCTTCAGGAGACATGGTTGCTCCCAGATGAGGTGCCCTTCCTGGGACATATTCATCCAGATTTTGCATATACTGGGAAGTCTTCTGTTATAGTATCGGAGGGTCCGCTAAAAGGGAGAGCTTACGGTGGACTAGGTATTTTGTGGCGAAAGAGCATATTTCAGTCAGTATCTGTTATCGAGTGTGAAAGCTCTCGCATAGCGGCAGTTAAAGTGACTCTGGGTGAACGCGAATTCTTGGTTTTCTCTGTATATATGCCTACGGACTGCGCAGGAAATCTAGATGCGTTCATAGACTGTCTTGGTGAGATTAACGCTGTTGTGGAAACCTGTGGTGTAGATTCGGCATATATATTGGGTGATTTTAACGCACACCCTGGCTCATTGTTCGGCACGGAACTCTTAAATTTCTGTGCAGAGCAGGAGTGGACCTGCGCAGATATAGATTATTTGGGGTTGTTTTCGAATTCATATACGTACTTAAGCGATGTTTGGGGTACTACGTCGTGGTTGGATCACGTGATCACGACGGAAGTGGCCAAAAAAACTGTCAGTAGTGTAAGCATAAGGTGCGAGATGTCGTGGTCGGATCATTTTGCACTTGAAGTGATGTGTGATTTGAACATTTTGGTTCCTAAAGTTAGGCAAAGGGGTTCCGCGCCGGACAGAGTGGTGTGGGGTGAGAGAGATAAGGCTCAAATTAATATCTATTCCCAATTGTGTTCAGTGAAATTGCGTACCGTTGACTTTCCCACGGAATTCCAAGAGTGCGGGGATGTATCATGTGATAGTACTAAGCATAAGATAATTATAGATAAAATGTATGATGAAATAGTCAATGTGCTTCGACAGTCAGCGATAGAATCTGCTAGAACTAGTAACTGTAAGATTAAGAAATTTAGATATGTCACTGGATGGAATAAGCATTGTAAAATGGCTCATGAGGAGGCTCGGCTTAGGTTTCAGCTTTGGTTAAATTATGGAAAACCCAAATCTGGCCCTGTATATCAGCAAATGCGGACGGCACGAAGTGCATTTAAAAAGAAATTGAAATGGTGTAAAAACAACGAAACCCAAATTAAAATGGATTTCCTTGCTAAGCAGCATTCCGCCAAAAATTTTTCAAAGTTTTGGAAGGAGACTAATAGGCTGAATCCGAAGCCGAGTGTTCCAGTGAGCGTCGAGGGAATTAGTGATGCTAGTCGGATTGCTAACATGTTTAAAGAGCAGTTTAGGGTAGAGTCTCCGCTCACACCTGGGACTACTGAGGCTAGCTATGCGCGCTCACGAGAAAAAGTTAAGCTTGTTACGGCGAGGCAAGTCACACAGGTTTTGATAGATATGAAGCGGGGAAGGTCTCCCGGTCACGATTCGCTTAATATTGAGCATCTGCTGAACGCAGGGGTTCATTTGCCGAGAGTTCTTGCCATGTTCTTCAATTTTTGTCTCAGTCATTCATATTTGCCTGACGAAATGATTAAAACAGTAGTGATTCCAATAGTGAAAAATAAAAATGGCGACGCATCTAGCTTAGGTAATTACAGGCCCATATCACTTGCTACCATTATTGCCAAAGTGCTGGATGGTGTGATTGATACTCAGTTACAGCAAGTTCTAACATTGCATGATGCACAGTTTGGCTTTAGACGTGGACTCTCTACTGAAACAGCTGTGCTGAGTCTCAAGCATACTGTCCAGTACTACACAGATCGAAAAACACCTGTCTACGCCTGCTTTTTGGATTTATCCAAAGCATTTGATCTGGTGGTATATGACAAGTTATGGCTGAAGTTGACAAATGACACTGACCTTCCCACTGAAACAATATCTTTGCTGAAGTATTGGTATGGAAATCAAAGTAACGTAGTGAAATGGGGAGCGGGGTCGCTGTCTGACGTGTATGGGCTGGATTGTGGCGTGAGGCAGGGAGGTTTGTCTTCGCCGACTCTTTTCAACCTATATATGGATTGCCTGATTCGTGAGCTCAGCAATACCAAGGTCGGATGCTCAATTGACGGAGTGATTGTAAACAATTTAAGTTACGCTGATGACATGGTGTTGCTGTGTCCATCGATCAGTTCACTCAGACAGCTCATTGCAATCTGTGAGCGTTATGCGGAGACTCATGGGCTTAAATACAACGCCTCTACAAGCGAGCTAATGGTGTTCAAATCCGGCACGAAGACTTACTGTACAGTTCCGTCGGTTACATTGAGTGGCAGTATTTTAAAACAAGTATCTCAATTTAAATATTTGGGTCATTGGGTTACTGAGACGCTTATGGATGATGTTGACATAGAAAGGGAACGCAGGGCTTTGTCGATTAGGGGGAATATGTTGGCGCGCAGGTTCGCACGGTGTACTGCAGAAGTTAAAAGGACTCTATTTAGAGCATACTGCCAGTCGTTCTACACATGTAGCCTGTGGATCAAATATACAAAGAAATCGTACAACACCCTGCGTGTTCAATATAATAACGCTTTCAGGGCATTGATGTGGCTGCCGCGACACTGCAGTGCATCGTGGATGTTTGCGGATGCTCATGTAGACGGTTTCGCAGCTATTATGCGCAAGCGAATTGCGTCCCTGATGCGCAGAGTGCGGGGCAGCCGCAACAGTTACCTGGAGCTTTTTGTCTCCCGGATGGACCTGGACTGCCCGATAATGCAGTACTGGACTGGTGTGCATGTTGGTCATTTCGGTTCCAAACCTATTATGTATCATTAAGTAATAATTTTTCCGATTTCTCTTTTATTAAATTTTTTAATGACATTTTATTTTATATGAGATATTAAGTAGGACATGCAGCAATTCATTTTAAGGTTTTTATTTTAAGTATTTTAAGACAATTTTCTTTTTTTTGTTAAATGTAATATGATATGGACTTTGTCTGAAATAAATAATTTTATTATTATTATTATTGACCTTAATTCTCTGACGGATTATGTCGTTAAGAGTGCAATCCCTCTGATACATTCTGGGCATAGCAGCTCCGTATCTCGATAAGCGACTTTGAACTTACAAACCACTTTTGCTATCTCATTTCAGCACCGTGAGTCACAACAGGTTAGACGTACTAAATGTATACTTCTAAGTTACGCCACTGAGGCTTAGAACGCGCCTTAGGCGTACGCAAGACTTGCTAACAATTGTTTTCACATTTTTTTGCGGGGCGCGTGGGGCGGGCGCATAATTATTAACATACATTTTTTTTAAATAAAAAATGACGAGACGAACAGGACATGTGCCTGATGATAACCAACATGCCTGCCACATAACAGCAAAGTGACTGCGCTCGTCACCCAGAGATCTAAGATGTTATATCTCTAAGCCCTGTAATTTCACTGGAAACATTGCCCTTCAAACCGGAACACAGCAATGTTTGCACATTACGGGTTGGCAGTAGAATAACTGCCAAAGATGTGGTACTTCCCCAAGCGGACTCTGCCAAGAGTCCTACCACTATTAAAGACCCGTCTCCCACCTCGCCAGCTAGCGAGACTGGTCCTGGTGCAAGGCCCACGGGTGTCGCCGCCGTCATTCCATACACAGATGATAATTATATGTTCTGTGGTTCCATATGCCCATCCAGCCTTATGTCATTCGACGTGTGGACAAACATCTCACCACGCCCGCTAGCGAGACTGTGTCCTGCATGCTGCGCAGCCCACCTTCGACATAAACCATTTGATGTGCCCTCCTAAACTTCAGGAGCACGGTTGACAATGATTGACGACAAGGATTGACAACAATCCTTTTTGGGCTCTAGCTACTGAAAGGCTTATGGCTTCACGTATGATTTCAAATACTCTGTCATGGCGCTGTGAGTAATAACCCCTATTGAGGACCACCTTGCATCCCACCAATATGTGCCTTGCTGTACATAATATATCGTCTCTCCACAAGTATAACAACATTTTTCAGAGGCTTTTCCCCACCTTACCAAAATACTCTGGTCAGGGAGGGTCATTTGGAAAGCATTTAAATAAAATTTTAATAAGGCAGGAGACCTGTCATAGAGTTAGGTGCGCCACTTCAGAGCTAATGGGATACAAAACTCACCTATGGTTAACCACTTTGCATTTCTAAATTCATAGCGTGCACTTTGTAACTGTCATTTTCGTTTTGTTGTAGAAAGGTTTTTACCTTGTAGACGTCGATACTGTGATGTATGTTTATAGAGGGTACTTGTGAAACTTATGTTGTTCCTATCTACATGTATGTAATATCAATAATTGACCAGTCTTGAGCCCACTGCAATGAAGTTTGATTCCCTTTTTTACATCAGACACCACAAACAGATACAAATTTAATGCGAAACCTTTTCTATTACTAAAAATAGCTACTCCACAGAATCTGAGGTGTGACCTTTGTAACTCATGTTATTTTTTTAACTTATATCTTAGATCAGTAGAATAAAAAAAAACTAGTTCAGGAATATCGTCAACCTAATTCTAGTGCTCTGTAGTCAGATTTTGTCTGTTGAGCCCATCGATTTCGATTTTTTTTCGACTTCTTTGGTTGAGCCAATCACTACTGGTTGGGACTCTGCTAGTAATCGATTCGACATCGGCTTTGGCTATTGTCTAAGTTGCCTTATCTACGTCCTCTATTGGACTTCTGTTCTTTGATTTTGACGTCAAACTTATACCTATCCATTTACTTTTAATCCCCATACCAGTTGCTGTGTAAAGGTTTCTACACTCCAAGCCCGCTGGCCGCCGCCTAACTCGGTGGGTTGGTGCCGGCCGCATTCATCTATCATAGGTAAGTACACAAAAAAATAGCAGTTATAGAGGCTGCCGATAGAAGTGAAAATGTATTATTGATGTATTTTGTACTATGTTTTATTTACGTATTTTTCAATAAACAGCACTAATGTTGTACATAAAGTTACCTGTCTAGCTACAGATATTTATAATAGTACTATAGTGTACGTCAGTGATACGAACTTACAAGATTTCACCCATCCGAAAAGTGCCTAACGCGTATTTTTAGCTCTGCTTGGTCTTCGACGCTACGTACTTCATAAGATCGAACACGTCGGTGTTCGTGTCACAGTCGCTGTCACGAAACCATAAGAAGATAATAATATGATGAATGATGATATGATAAGATGACAAAAAAAACTTACATTAATATCTGTAACAAATAAATATATTTATATAGTTAACATGTTCGGTAATTGTTATCGTACGGTGAAATATTAATTTTAAACTTTGAAAATGTATACTTTTTGTATGCTTTTTCCCTTGTTTTTTATTTCATTAATAGTTGACGTGTAAATTATACATTTATGAATAAAGAACTTTGACTTTTAAGCAATAAGGGCGGCCTAACACGCCAGGCAAAGTCGGCGGGGCTTAGGTGTGTAGAGGCTTTAATGATAGTTTTATCTGACGTCCCTAAAGGCGTTGTCAGCTCAATACAAAAATGCACCACAATAACGTCGCTTATAGAAATGCCAGTATTGTTATGTCGAAATGTATTGTATCCATTCAGCTTCTGAATGAATACGCTGTCGCTTTATTTACTGAAAGAAGTTCGAAGTGGGACACGATCTGAATGTATCGGTCATTTTATAGACACGTTGCCTTGTAACTTGTAACTGGGGAGTGGGGAGAGGGGATCGAAAGCTGTATATATTTATGTAAGCGACTGACGGCTATTTCTTGACAACATATGTTTTCTAAAATGATATTAATGTTAACATTAATCAGAGCGTGCCTTGGGAGATTACCCAGTTATTCTACTGCCAAGTAGTTATGTGAAAACATGACTAAGTTCAGGTTTGAAGGGAAACAAAGTCAAGTTCTAGTGAAATTACAGGATATATAGAGTAAACATCTTATATATCTTGGGTGACGAGCGCAGCGCTAGGTAGAGTTTGTTGTTGTTGGAGGTTGTTCTTCATACCAATAGCTATGTGTCACTATGCTGTTATGGGCAGGCATGTTGCTTACCATCAGACACAGGGCCTGCTCGTCGCATCACTCTATACTATAAAAACAAATGATTGCAGCTAGCAGCGCCCTGTGCTTTTACCCGTGAAGTTTCCAATCCATAATTTTCCTGTGAAATCATATTTTATGCGCTATTTTAGACTCTAATCTATCTAAACAATAAGACCATGATTTAGTTACAATTTGAGACAGATTCATTCAGATCTCACAATGTGATTGTGCAACGAACACCCAAACATCGAAACTTCCACATTTTTAGTATTAGTAGGAATAGTCAGATTATACAACGTGGTGGATTTACCCCCAACAATATTTTAACAGTCCATTCTAACACTGATGTAGACTTCTACATCCCATATTCTACATTCTACATTCTATATACCCAAGGTCTCTTTCCTCTCAGCACGGTAGATCACAAGATAATTCGAGTCAAAGTTTGACGTAAAATTTCCACCAAATCACCAGCTTCAACCCTAAAGCATGTACAGCAGACAAACGACCTTGCCGCCGACGCCGCGACGTCGTACAAAAATCAGTGCGGAGATCTGGCCATTAGGGGTATGTCAAATGAAATAACAATAAAAAAAAATATTTTTTTTATGGAAAAAAATGTTTGAGCTTTAATGCGTAATTTTCACATACATGATTCTAAACTTAAATGTAGATGAACTACCATAAATATTGTTGCACCTTTCTGCAACACCTTGTATAACAAGCTCAGTGTTGGTGTGTTATCTCCTGTTTGTTTTAGATAAACCATCTAACTCAGAACACATTATCAAACCACAATTTATAATACACATCCGTTTACGAAGCTATCGTGAAACGGATATTGGCAAAATAACAACAAAGTCATACAGACCACAAACCAAGAGCTGAATCTAACTTCGTCAACGAACAATGGTTCAGTTATTTGAATATTTTTCATGCCAAGGAATATCCATTTGAAAATACTAAAAATCACGATTTTAAGTGGTAAGTGGGACAAAAAATTGAAAACTACATGTCTGGACACGATTGGCCAAGCGACGAGTCTCATGTTTCCCACCGTTCACCCTTTCGTCTGTCACCTACTGTTAATTTATAAAAGTCTACAATTATTCTTTTTTTAATACATTGTTTGCTTTTAGTATGTAGGTATCAATTTACTCCTATTTTCCTATTTGCTCTTTTCAATTCAATTCAATTAAATTTTGCCTGGAAGAGATCGTTTCGCCGCCAATTGTTACAAAATTTTCTTTTTTAGGTTGTTGTTTCTTAAGATTTTTTTGTGTTGTTTTGTTTAGTTTAGTAAAGAGTTTATCTACCTATATATATCACCTACTACCATCCGGTATACTGGGGACAGGGTCGATTTAAAAGTACCACTCTTCTCCTGCAACTCCACCGTGTCCATCGTCATACGCTGGTCATCACGCAAGGCCAATATATTTATGTTGACCGAAACGTTTCTGGTGAGCGGTGTTAGCGACGCAGAGATATTCCCTGCCGGGTTCACCGTGCTGCGCCGGGACCGCACCGTGCGGCGCGGCGGCAGCGTCGTGGACGCCGGCTGGGGCGGCGTGCTGCTCGCCGTCCGCGGAACCTACCCCGTCAGGAAGATCGTAGACGTGGACGGCTGCGATGAGGATGTCGAGATTTTAATCGCTACCGTGTCACTTAAATATAAAACTGTTATTTGCTGTGCTGTGTACATTCCGCCTAATTCGGCTGACTCGAGGTATTTACAAACGTTTACCGTAATAGAAAACCTCATTTCTAGGTATCACAAAAGAAATGTACTAATATTAGGTGATTTCAACTTAAACTCTTGCAGTCTTAATGTTACGATGCATTACAGATATTTGTTAGAATTTTGCAAACTCAAACAACGTAATTGTATCCGTAACCAGTATAACAATACATTGGATCTGGTGTTGAGCGACCTGGGCGATGAGTGGATTGAAGTCAGCGGAGACGTAGATCCCGTAGTTAAAATCGACCCGTACCACCCACCGCTGGAGGTGAGCGTGCGGTGCGCGCGCGCGGAACGCCGCGTCGCGCCCGCGCCGCGCGCGCCCTCATGGGACTCGCCGCGGAACTGGTGCTTCCATAAGGCGAACTTTTTATCCTTATACGAAGAATTAAGTTACATTACATGGGACGACATCTATTTAACCACTGATGTGAATGAAGCGGTTGGGCTATTTTATGACAAATTATACAATTGTTTCGATCAAAGTGTCCCAAAGAAAAATGCTAAAATACCTAACAAATATCAATATCCGACTTGGTTTACATCAGAAATAATAACAACATTGAAAAATAAATATTTTCATTTAAAAAAATACAAATGCTTAAATTTAGAATTTAATCGTGAGCTATATAAATTTTATAGGCAGAGAGCTAAAGAACTCATCGATCGGACATACGGTGATTATATTCGGCGAACAGAGGCGGATATAAGAACGGACCCGAGATCATTCTGAAGATTTGTAAAGGAGCAGCAGGGTTCCAGGCAATCGTGCGATCAGTTCGACCATGATGGGGTGACTGTCACTGGACGAGAGGCTGCTAACGCGTTTGCCAATTACTTTAGCTCTGTATTTTTACCTCAACCTCCCAAGTTGTCTGCGGCGGATGCAGAGCGCCAAGCGGCAAACACGTTGTGTTCTCCGCGAATTGCTCTGGATGATATTTCCCCGGCTGATATTTCGGTGGCTATTCGGCGTTTGAAGCCCTACTCCTCTGCCGGGCCTGATAGTATTCCATCTTTCATTTTGAAAGACTGTGAATCAATACTTTTGGCGCCTCTTTTATTTATCTTTAATTTGGTTCTATCGACATCTACATACCCTGACATTTGGAAGGTTTCTCGGGTGACTCCATTACATAAAGGTGGCTCCGTATCAAATATTGAAAATTATAGACCTATCGCTGTTCTCTCGGCCCCGGGCAAAGTTTTGGAATCTATTCTTAATAAATATATTACCGGACAGATCAAAAGTCAATTGTCGGAAAACCAGCATGGCTTTAGAACGGGTAAATCCACATTGACTAATCAGATTAACTTTGTGGACTACGCCATCACTGAAATGGATCGTAAATGCCAGGTGGATGCTGCTTATTTTGATTTCAAGAAGGCCTTCGATCGTGTGAAAAATGATGTACTCTTGGCAAAATTTGCAGCAATAGGATTCACTCCAAAGCTGCTGGAGTTGTTTGCAAGTTACTTTTCGGATCGGTTTCAGTACGTGCAGTTGTCGGGTTTCCAGTCTGACCATTACTTAACCTGTTCCGGCGTAAGTCAGGGCAGTACTCTAGGTCCAACCCAATTTGCAATTATGATCAATGACCTTCCAAAACTAGTCAAGACGGCGAAATGTCAAATGTTTGCCGATGACCTAAAGTTATATTTGTCTATTAGTGATACGGATGACTGTGAGTTGCTTCAGGTGGATATCGATCGTGTAGTTCATTGGGGAGCGGAGAATGACTTGGATCTAAATCTCTCCAAATGTAAAACGATCTCATTTACCCGATCCCGGAATCCCATCTGTTATGATTACCCAGTAGCTGATGTCTCGTTGGAACGCGTTACCGAGATCGTAGACTTGGGAGTTACTTTAGACATGGAGCTGAAATTCAACACGCATGTTGAACTTCTGTGTAGAAAAGCTTTTAAGTCTCTCGGTTTCGTGATGCGGCAGACGGCTAGGTTTCAGGACAAGAACGCGATTCTAGTTTTATACTATTCCTTTGTTCGTAGTAAGCTGGAATACAATTCTGTCATTTGGGATCCGCACGAAAGTAAATATAAGCTTATGCTAGAAAAAGTCCAACGTAAATTTGCCCGTTATCTGTATAAAAAGTTATACGGATATTACCCGTTTCTCTATCCATCTTTGTTTGTAGCCGGTATGGTCGGTGTTAACACGCTAGAGGTGAGACGAAAGTGCGCAATAGTGATCCACTATTACCGGCTTTTGAACGGGTCTATTGATGATCCGGAAACCCTGGCTCGCTGCTCTCTGTCTGTCCCAGATCGTGTGCGCCAGTCTCGCGCCTGCGCCGTGCGGAATCTGTTCCAGGCGCCGCGCGCGCGCACCGACACGGCTCTGTTCGCTCCCACCTCACAAGCCCTTAATCTGCTCAACAACCTACTCGCTCATACACCTGATGCGGATTTATTTGTTGACAATTTCAATGTTTTTGTTAGAGTTGCCATTAAATTTCTATGTGAATTTACTGCATAGTTTGGTAATATATGTTTATAATAATTGATATTGAGTACATTACAGCAATTTTGAGATTATTTAATTAAATTGGTGATTGAGTAGGTACAGTATTATTCTGTTGTAATATATCGATGATGGTATCGATATGGTTTATATTGTAGAATTTGTGTTTGTGCATATTTGTGACTAATTTATATAATTTATTTTAACTTTAATTTATTTAATTTAAGATGTTTTGTAATTTATTTTTAATTGTGTTATAGTTTTTTCTGGCTTTCAGTGCGCTTTGGTTTATACTGTAAGCACTGAAGGCAACTGAATTTTAATAAATAAATAAATAAATAAATAAGGCCGTTGCGGGCAGAGAAAACGGCACAACGTAATACCGGTACTCCTCTCCTACCACAGCCTCACTTCCATGGTCGCAATGTCCACCACAAATATTATTCATGATTACAATATAACTAGCAACCCTCCTGCTGTTTAAGCCACGTAGTTCCCGTTCTCGTTATTTTAAAACTATCCTATGTGTTCTTCCAGAGCATAATCTGTGTTTCAAATATCCCGACCCGATAAAGCATTAAAAATACACATGTTATTATCTGGGCATCTTCAAGATTAAAGTGATGGTTTCTTTTGTCTTTGCACATTCTGTCGTGGACCGTATTGTTGCTAAACATCAGGCAAGATTACGATAAAAGCAATCTATTACATAATACATTTCCATTAAAATCTTTTCAAGATCATCCCTTTGAAGTTACTAAATCCGTGTGATATATTCTGTCCCAGACACAATTAAACGTCGTGGTCTGACTGGTGGCTTGACTCAAGTGCTAGCCAATTCATCCAAGCCTTACCTCACTGTCGCCACATCTTCCCAAGCCCTTCTCATGGCCCAATCCATAAACTAAGCAAACATGTCGGCACTCCCGTATTTGCATTATCGGGGTGACAAAACGATGGGCAGCTTCACAAAGGGCCAAGTACCCCGGTAATTTATTCAACGGCCGACCCTTCTCACTGCTCCTGGCACCTACATATGTACGAAAACGTAATTATGCACATATTTGATTATGATTCAATCTTGGGTAAATGGTTTTAAGGTTATGATGTCGACTTTTGAATTAAAAGTTTTGTTAATTATCGTGTTTTTTACGGAAAAGTTCGCTAACTTTGTTGCGGTAGGAGTCTTTGGAAAGTCCGCCTGTGGAATCACCGCAAGGTTATCAGTAGTCTACTACTGCCAAGCAGAAATGTGTTCCGGTTTGAAGGGTAATGTTTTCTTATTTTGGCCGCATCAGAGCTTAGTGATTATTCACTTCATATAACAGGACATAAAAGTAAATCACCTCTTTTTTTTCCGGATTTTTTCATTGAGTACCTAACATAGTCATATATATAACATAGTCACAGATTAACATTGTCAAAAACATAAATAATAGCATAATTTTGTCAACAAATAGGCTAATACATAAATTATATCTCTGGGTAACGAGCCTAGTGCAGTACTAGGTAATAATTTGCAGTCTTCGGGTTGCAATAACAACGTGCTGTTGTACACAGGCATATTGCTTACCATCTTTATTCTAGGTAAACACGCTCCATCGTAGACCGCATCGTCGCTTAACGTCAGGCGAGATGGCGGTCTAGTGTAAACCTATAAAAGTAAAAAAAAATACTTTATTTATTCCTAGCAGCGCCCCACGGTTTTACTCGCGTAGTTTCCCGTTGTTTTATCGAGATTAAAAGTAGCATATGTGTTCTTTCAGACTATAATCTAACTGTGTTCCAAATTACAGCCCAATCCGTTCATACGTTATGACGTGATTGAGCAACAAACATCCAAACATTGACATTTATAATATTAGTAGGATTTATCTCGGCATATTTATCTTCTGCTTGTCCCGTCACTCTGTATTATAAAAAAAGATACTTGGTCTGAAACCGCTCGTTATCCCGAAGAAAAAAAAAACAATTTTAAAGAGAATAGTTTTTGTTTTAATTCAACACATTCAAAATATTAGTAGTGGAACAAGTAAATAGGATAAATATAATATAAGTAGGTACAGTCCGCGAGGTATAAGCTGAGCTTTGCATTAGTGTGAGTGATCACATGCATACGCATCTATTACCAAAAGTACAGTCAGACAACAAACTCTTAAACAACAAGCTGACATTAACTATCCAGGATCAATATGGTCATTGCGAAAAGAAGTATCTCTTTTAGGATTCAAATGGTCAAGGACAGAGAATAACAGAAAAAATTTAATGGAAAAGCATGAGATCCGTCACCTACGTATAACTTATTTACTTAAAATTTCCGAATACCGTATTCAGGGCAGGCCTATCGTTTATACCAATATACAATTGATACTGCATAATAAACAACGATTTATTGAACATAAAATTGATACCTTATTAAGAGAACATGGTCACAGCGTCCTGCGTCTGACTGTACTTTTGGTGATCACTCACACTAATGCAAAGCTCAGCTTATACCTCGCGGACTGTACCCAAGACGCCGTTCGAGGACTTCACCCGTCCTTTATTGCTAAATATAGTTTTCCTTTGTGATTATTTCGTATCATATAATCTCCTATTTTTATCGTGTTATTCATGAGTGCCCTTTTCACTTTCGGGAACCGCTATATTTAGCAAACTACTCCAACTGATTTCCGAACCTCAAAGTGGAGCGACATTTATATTGAGGACAGGTCGCTTTGTCACAAAAATAATGAAACACGATTATTTTTGAAGATTCAAGTGATAAAAAGAAATCTCCTATAAAAAAGTTAATATTGCAAAAGTTTAGCTTTTTACGTGAAACGATTTTACTCGCCTCTCGAAGTTTTTTACGAAATGTCAAATTTGTATTCAGTTTAGGCACAAATGTATTTTACAAGATTAGACATGGGAATGTACTTTTTAATATGTTTGTATGGACATAGAATGACGGGGCGAGTAATATATAATTATTATGTGACTGATGAGATACAACACGCCAGGACATCTACTCTATTTCTGCGAAAACATAATTTCGAAAAAAACTCGCGACTTTCCTGATCTCGTTCTACTTCGTTTCGTCCGATACAACATTGTTTGAGGTTTAAATGTTCTAAGCATACTCTATATAGAGTACCTACAGTGCAGCATACTCTATATAGAGTATGCTTAGAACATTTAAACGTCAATAAATGTTGTATCGGGCGAAACGAAGTAGAACTAGACTAGGAAAGTCGTGAGTTTTTTTTTTCGAAATTACGTTTTCGTAGAAAGAGAGTAGACGTCCTGTTCATAGCAGTACTTACAGTGCAGCTATTTGAACCAGGTAAATTTAATATAATTTGTCTCTTATCTATGCACAGTTGCCTGGTAGAGATCACTAAGCGAAAAGGCCGCTAATTAAATTGCTTGGGCAATAGTATTGTTTTTTTTTGCATTTTGTGGCTCTTTAATTGAGAGTTGTTGTATGTTTTTGTTCTGCTATTTCTCTGGATAAAATAATATTGCCCTTCAAGCAAACATAGTAATGTTCACACATTACTGAAAGGCGGTGTAATTGAATGAATACATTGTTGTAAATTATTCTCACAACACTTAACTATCCCTTAACGTATATTTTTGTTTTTTGTGTTTTTATTAAGTGCAATAAAGAGTTTATCTATCGATTCCAAACTAAGAACTAAGAAAAGCATTCTATGAGTCTCAGTTCCCTTGGAAAGGTCTATGAGCGGATCTTAGTGAGACGTACCTATTTGGACTTTCGCAAGAGACAGTAACTTTCTTCCCGACAAAGCTGTTGCCTTTCAAATATCGGTTAGATCGTTTCAGTTTTAACAACATAATTGAGCAACAAAAATCAAAAGCTTCACGTTTATAATATTGACAGGAAATTATACCATAAGTACGTTTTTAAACGTATTAAGTGTTTTCAAAAACAGCAATCAATTTTCGCCTTTACGATCAATTAAGTAGGAATTAAAAACAACAAATCCCCTTGAATGTTTCATGTTTCGCCGCTGCTAAGGGCTCTCCATCAACGTATTGTTCCTCTCAGCCCTGATCCTGTACTTTGGAGTATTTATTTTAAGTGGCAATCGTTTTATGGGGCAATTCAGCAAGCAAAATTATTTGATATATCTTTTCAAAATTTACTTTCGTATTCCTATTTAAAACATTTACTGGATAGACTAGAATTTAAGACCAGTCTAGTAAGTTATGGACTGTTTTGCCCCTGGTATGAAGAATCCCACCACTGTCTTTTCAAGGTCATGTGCGTAGTTCTGCTAACTTAAAAACGGCAAAGAAAAACATCGTGATGTTTTGAGAATCTCTCAAGGTTATGCATCATCCATCAATCAACCTGCGCTGTGCCAACGCAGCGTGCTGCTTTATGACCTTCACTCTCTTCTTGCGAAAGAAGGCTCCGAGTCCCAGCATTGGGAACATTTAGTGCTTATGCTTTATACCGTTATGATCTAATGTACAGCGACCATGAATCTTATGATTGACTAGCGGCCCGCTCCGGCTTCGCTCGAATAATAACCTAGATATCAACTGCAGCGCCATCTGCCGTAGCCTATGTTACTCGGGAATAATGTAGCTTTCCAAAGGTGAAAGAATTTTTGAAATCGGTCCAGTAGTTTCGGAGCCTATTCATTACAAACAAACAAACAAACAAACAAACAAACAAACAAACAAATCTTTCCTCTTTATAATATTAGTATAGACAATTACGGTTCACAGTCACGCGGCAAAAACTGTTAAACTTCAAATTAATCTAATAATCTTCTCAATATAAGCTCTTGGTAGGGGCTCCGTATCTTGAATGGTTCCAACTCAATAGTCCTTGAAACCGCCAGCGAAAACGGAGTAATTACAGTGGATTAATTTTAAACGTTTATTTTCATGATGTGATGTGAAGAAAACAGGCTTCATTTTTAAAACAAGACTTTATTACTTGTGAATTTAAGAACCATAAAATTAATGACGACCTTTCAGCTCCAATGTCAGACTCTGGTGATGAAGCACCAAAATACACATCAAGACGAAGTAAACGAATCTGAGCTCTATGGGGCTATGTCGTTTAATTACTGAGTTCCTATGGCCATCAGACGCTGTTTACCATCTTGAACCACATTACTCGTCTAGACGATTCAAATGAGCCCAAACTCGATGAGGATGTGTCGATTCATTGTGCTATTCTTTTGGCTACCTTCCAGCTCCGTCATCAGAGTAGAACTTTGTCATCAAAATATTGCATTGTCACACAATTTATGTATGCAAATTGCAACTGCCTCGGTAACTAGGAAGTGGATGAAATTTAATTTGCTTGTTTGGATGACAAACATTGAGGTGAAACTAAAAAAAATAAAAGCTTGTTAAAATAAATGCTCTACAAAATTTTACTAAAATAGAGGGTACATTTTTGGTTACCAGCGCGAGAGTTGACCTTAATCTAAGTATACTATCTATACTAATATTATAAAGCTGAAGAGTTTGTTTGTTTGTTTGTATGTTTGTTTGTTTATTTGTTTGAACGCAAGGATCTCGGGAACTACTGGTTCGAATTGAAAGATTCTTGCTCTGTTGGATAGCCCAATTATCGAGGAAGGCTATAGGCT
This sequence comes from Ectropis crepuscularia, assembly GCA_963693475.1. Classification (NCBI taxonomy): domain Eukaryota; kingdom Metazoa; phylum Arthropoda; class Insecta; order Lepidoptera; family Geometridae; genus Ectropis; species Ectropis crepuscularia. The sequence continues at coordinate 25,634,693 of OY856349.1, read as the reverse complement.
ATTTAACATTACGCTACTATCAACAGGGACGGAGCATGAAACTATAACAAAAACACTAAAAAATATAACAAAAACGGGAAAAAATATTGCTTTTTGAGAGCTTTCGTTGCGTGACAGCATGGTGTGTCTTCCTTTTAAAGGTCGCGTCATTGTAACCGAATTTGTTCAAAATTTGAATTGGTATGACCAAGTTTCGCTAGATGGCGTAGCAACGCGCGCACGTTTCAGCTAGTAATATGATGAAGCTGAAGAGTTTGTTTGTTTGAACGCTACGATTTCTGAAACTACTGGTCCGAATTGATAGATTATTTTTTCTATTGCATATTCAATTTATCAAAAAAGGCTACAGGCTATATAACATTACGCTACTATCAATAGCAGCGGAGCATGAATGAACAATGTAACAAAAACGGTGAAAAAATATTCCTCTTTGGGAGCTTTCGTACCGTGCGTTGGTATGACAGCATGTGTCTAAGATTGCGTCACTATAAACCTTTGCTCTGAATCAAATCAAATTTGTTCTTAATCTGAGTTGGTACGACGAATTTTCGCCAGATGGCGTAGCAGGTACCTGAAGCGGTTTTTGTTTGAACGTGATATTCTCTGGAATTACTGAACCGATTTCAAAAATTCTTACACCGTTCCATATGTACGGAATCTTTGAGTGCTATAGGCTATATATGTACTACGGGCAAAGCCGGGGCGGACATCTAGTAAGGAATAACAGCATAAATTGTATCCAGTGTTACAAAAATATAAAATATTCGTGTCACAGTGTAATGTTTGTAACCAACCTTTTCTGAAGCTGCTTCACCGATTTTTATGATTTTTTCGTTTGTATTAATTATGTAATAATAGAAAATAGTTTTGTAAGTCAGCTCATAGTGATTGGTTGGGTGTTTCTATGTATAATAAGTATGTATTTAAAAGTATATAAGTATTATATCAGCTATCTGGCCGCTATCATACAAGCTTTGCTTAGTTTGGGGTCAGATGGTGTTGTGTGTGAATTGTCCACCAATATTTATTTATTTATTTATTGAATAATAATAAGTACGGCTACAATGCCAATTACACTTAAAATTCAGATTAAAAATAATTAGTTAAAACATTACAAATAACAATCAAAATGTCAAGTGAAATTATGTCACAAAATAATGAAGAATACATTAATTAATTAGTCATTAAACAAGATTGAAAATCAAACGGTATAACTTTCACAAAAATATTTTAAAAGTGTGCCAACCTGTGCCCCTTTATCACAAACTATAGCACATTCTGGGCATTGTTTAAGGAATGCGTTAAGACCACGGACGATGCGGCACATCGGGCTATAGTCTCTCGACTTGGTGCGGCTGCGTTCAATGGCAAAGAGTTCATGCTTACGTTTCGCCCGGCGGGGGCGGTGTACGTAGTTGTCGGGTACATGCAGGGTGCACATAATGTTGTGTAGGCTTGGAGAGTCGATATCACCTCTCAGTATCTTACAGCCAGTTCGGAGCTGCTCAAGTGACCGCCGAACCTTCAACGAGTTAAAACCCAATTGACCAAGTAAGAACTCAGTGGGGTACATATATTATGAATATACTAGCAGCATCCTGTGGTTTTATCTGCGCAGCCCCCGTTCCCGTTATTTTTCCGTAAAGCATGGGCCTTTTGGAAATGAATATTACCTATCACGTCACAACGACATAAAAAACACAGATGGTTTAGAGTCTGAAATATCACATAGACTTTTCATGATCCTAAAAAAATTAACAGTGTTATAAGGAACTTGTATTAGTTAATTAATTATCACATAGGACGGTTCCAACAGATTGAGTGGAAATATGTGACGCGAAATTTGAATAAAGCAGTTAATTTCACACTGTCCTCATTTAAACTTTTACGCCAACTAAATCGCAGGAAACAGCAAGTTAAAAATATAAATAATATTTCTTTATTATTAATATAAATGTATTCTCTTTTCACGTTCACGTTCTCATTCAAAGAAATAACGTTAAAATGAAGAAATCACCGTCAAGTCTTGAAGAAAACTTTAAATAAAATACCAGACGTGCTTCAATTGTAAAAGTTTAAGAACTACAGAAGTCAGGAATGGCTTGTTATTACATAAGTCACGAAAACTAGACTCTGAAGAACCGCCGCGTTTCGTGATACTAAAACACGAGTCTAAAAGTAAAAAAGTAAATCTAGCGAGGTGTGAAAAGAATTTAGGATTGAGAGTTCCGGATCAATCGAAAAATGTATCATAACATAATCCTACTAATATTATGATGTTTCAATGTTTGGATGTTTGTTGCTCAATCACGTCACACTCAACGTGGTCGTCTGAACGTAAGTATGTGGTTGAAATTTGGAACACAGATTGTAATTTGGAAGAACACAAATAGGCTACTTTTATCCCGGGACTATGACGGGAATGGGAACTACGCGGATAAAACAGCGGGACACTGTTAGTGATATTTTTTACCTTAACGTTGAGAAAAGGCATTTCTTTCAGTGGTTTCTATAGAGAGTTATTGTGAGCTAATCTTTATTTTAGACATTCAACTATTTTTTTCCATCCCATTCTGGGTCGACCTGGTGGCTGTTTACCGTCCGGGGCCCAGTCAGTGGTGTTTTTAGGTTAGGTAAAGGTTAAATTATGTTGGAAACATAAAGCGTGGGAGATAATTTCAGTTATTTGTATTTTGAAGTGAAAACTTCTTTAGGCGCGCCTAGACAGATTTTTCGTGGGCTGTGAATCAAATTCATTCGTCACGCTCGGGTATGACAAGAAAGCTTCGAGTAAACTCGGGACCATGGCTATTGGCCATCTAGAAATACGTCAGCCAATGGGAAATGCTGACGCATTTCTAGATGGCCATGCCAAGATGGCGAGGCCACGCCCTCCGGTTACACCCGTGTAGTTTCCAAGGTAAGCTATCAAATTCTGAGTTATAAGTTTTCACTTCTATCGGCAGTTCCTATGACTGACAATTTTTTTTTTTACAAAAAAACTTACCTACGTTAAAAACTTCTAGGGTTCTGTTCTTTACGTGACAGTGCCCGTAATGTGGATATTCTCAAAAGAACGGAAGTGGCCGACATAGTTCAAAGCAAGCTAGTAAGTGGCAATGGGCAGGCCACATCGCTCGCAGAACTCACAACCGATGGGGAAGAAAAGGTTCTCGAGTGGCGACCACGAACCGAAGGACGCAGTCTTGAACGACCTCCTACTAGATGGACAGATAACCTCACGAAGGTCGCTGGAAACCGCTGGTTGCAGGTTGCCCAGGACTGTTCGTTGTGGAAGTCTAGGGGGATTCCTGTTTTCGACGATCAGTTATGTTCAGTAGTGTGGACGTCTTGCGGCTGATGATGATGATGATGACATCATCATCATAAATATCATTCAAGCCTGCCACATAGCAGCACAGTTATGTGACAGGCATGTTGCTTACCATCAGGCATGACGTATGCCTGATGCTCGTATTCTATAAACAAATAATATATCGATGATTTAATTATACAAACATTACAGGAAATTAACATCACAACGTACGTACAGCCTCGAAAGCAAAAATATTGAACCCAGTGGTTTCGTTATCACAAGTTGACTTCAACCCTAAAACTGAGGCCGACTATAAAATCTACAGTCGAGAAAATTGCTCAACTTGAAACTAAATAAAAAATACTTGTTCCTCAGAACAGTTGCCAAAAAGCACAATTGGAGAAAATGCTTGACAGAAAATAGAATACGTTAACTACGCGATCTTCTTTAGTGAATACTAAAGGACTAGTTAAATTGTTTTAACTGTTTTTTTTTTTAACTATAATACGAATAGGTTCGCGCTTGACCGCCATCTCGCCTGATGTAAAGCGACGATGCGATCTACGATGGAACGTGGTTACCTAGAAGAAACCGATTCACTCTCGATTTGAAGACACCAAGATTGTAACTATCGGGAAAAACCCATTCAGGCAACGTATTCCACAATCTAGACGTTCTTTTCACAAACGTGGAGTCAAATCTAATATATTTAAAAATAATAGATTTAAATACTCCACATTATACATTATCACATTACACATAGTTCATTTGGTTTTTTTTTAGGTTATCTTAAAAATATTTAAAATGCTAAAATGTTTGAAAATTTAAGTATTTGGATATTTGTTGTTGTTAGATCTAAACGGTTGAATCACGTTGTTAGATCTAAACGGATCAGCCTGGAATCAGATGAGTTATTATAATAGGCTTGAATATCACTGAGTACTATTGGTCTAGAATAGCCTACTTTGAGTCTCGAGAAATTTAGTGTTTCTTAGGAAACTTATTTGTAAATTTTATGCGGAAAAACTTATGCACGCACAGGCTAGTATTTCATGCAGCAACGAATGAAGACATTATAACTTGTGGCACTAGTTCATAAGTGTATCATAATTATGTTTTTGTATAACAGTAAAGAGTTTTAAGAGTCCGCTGGGGAAAGTAAGACTCTTTTGCCAGTTATTATACCGCCAAGCAGTATTGTACAACCATCAATGTATTCCGGTTTAAAAGGCAATGCTTCTAGAGAGATTACAGGGAATTGAGAAAGAATATATTTCATCTTTGAGTGACGAGCACAAAACAGTGAGATAAAATGACTGTGTCATCTGCGATAAAATATGTACTTAGGTAATATTGACATTATTATGTTTTTAATAATTGTCATTTTTTTTTGCCATGTTGTCTTTGGTTTCATATAAATGTGCTCAAAAACGTTTTGGTACTAGCTGTAAGTTTTTGAGTGACTGTAATCAATAAATAAATGATTTGGACTCTTCATGTTTCAATAGCTGTGTGACAATGTGCCGTTGGGCAATCGTGTTACTTCCCATTACCTGTCCTGTTCGTTTCGTCACTGCACACTACAAAAAAGGCGACCATCAGCCCGTCTTATTCTAGGCCTGTCAATCTATCTTTCTAAATACACAATGTACCACCCAAAGACGTCATAAAAAAAAAATTGGCAGTCATAGGAACTGCCGATAGAAGTGAAAACTTGCTGTTGCCCTGGTACTGGTACTTAGGGGTAAACGCAACTCTTTTATATTTCTGTTGTCCTGGTATCTGGAGATAAACGCTGGGCTGTTGGAGGTAGGTAATGGAAACTCTTTACTGTTTCTGTTGCCCTGGTACCTACTTGGCCGTTTTTACCGAGTTTACCCGAAGATTTCATATCCGATCCGATCCATTATCATATCCAAGCGTGACGATTGATGAATCCATTTCACAGCCCACGAAAATTCTGTCTATAGCGCGCCTAAAGAAGTTTTCACTTCAAAAATTGAAATCTGTGGTACCACCAGAGTATAAGCTTATTACAGTTTTTGAAATGTCTGATTAAAAGTTATAACTGTCACTGACTCTATAACAATTACAACTTTAAGCCATTCCCTAACGGTTCAATTTCTATTTGAGTCACTTTTAATTAAAACTTGAGAAATAATTATTAGGATAATTGAAATCTTTTTCGCATTTTGGGTACTAAATTAATCTCATGAGAATTATATGAGCACTTATAGAGGCGTTAAGGGTCGACAGTTGACAGATCATCCCTTTCGAATAATAGAAGGTCGTTGCCTTAAGGGAATTCTGATAAATTTAAATTACTTACGGTAGCATGTATAATTGTATAATCCATTCTGTCTTTTACGTCACTTTTGTAATTACCAAACATAAAGGCAGGGAGCCTAAAATATTGTAACTGGTTTGTTGATTTTCAACTAAATTATGTTTTTTTTTTCGTACTAAGAAATCTATTCATTCAATTTAATATTGATTTACATATTTTTTTTAACGGACAGAGCCGTTATTGGCAAAATTAAATTACAGTGATAACTACACTATGCGGCATATCTAACCAACTACTCACACATTGCACATCTGAATTCTCCGTAGAATTATGAAGGTCTAAAGACAATCAAGATGACCTAGCCCATTACTACCAGTCGATAGTTTGATAGCGGCATTAGTACCATTTTTTTGTTTAAATTGTTGTTCCTGATAGATCAAAACTATCAAAAAAATCATATAAATGGCGTCAGGGCACTCCGTGTTGATATTTTTGTGTTATCACGCTTAATCTGCCAAATCCTAAAACGAATTAGTTTTAAAGTGACAAAGGTACGATTTATCACGAGCTCTGTAAAACGTCTAACGCAGAGGATTCTTTTTCATTTCATTTCTTGAACCCGGATATTAAAGCTGGCGGTTATACGTTTTGTCTTTGAAGATATCTTTAATCTTTGCTTGGATAATGTGGTTTTGTTATGAGAGTACAGGAGCGTTTTCGAATCGTATCTATGTTGACGGATCTGGGGGAAGATTGGTTGGCGCGGCAGATAAGTGCGATTTTTGAGGAGTCGATAAGCATCTTTATTTTGGGAAGGAAATTACTTGGGAGATGCGATCGTAAAGGTGGAACTCCACCATAATTGGGATGGTTTGTTTGAGTTTTTAATAGGAAGAGCAACAAATAAGCAAACAATCCGCCTGATAGTAATACGGTGTGATTTTTTTGTTAAGCCGGTGCTTTATTGTTTTCCGAACAAACAATTAATTTAGACTCGCGACATAATATTACAATGTTTGTGATATTCATGAATACAAAATATGGTGTCCAGGAAGAGATAAGCAAATTTTAGATTTGTTAATGTTTTAAAAACCACTACAACTTTACTCTTTCGATAAAATGTATGGGACCACTTCTTAAAGCATATTCAACCAGAGAAAATAAATTGTCAAAATTGATTCACAATTGGCGGCGGATCTATCTCGTAACATAAACATTTAAAAAAAACTTATATAACCAAACTAGCAGCGCCCCGCGGTGTTACCCGCGTAGTTCCCGTTCCCGTTATTTTTCCTGGATAAAAATGTAGCCTATGTGTTCTTCTATCTGTGTTCCACATTTCAGCCTGATCCGTTCATACGTTAGGACGTGATTGAGCAACAAACATCCATACATAGACATTTATAATATTAGTAGGATAGGATTGATTTGACATATTTGTGTACAAATATATAATTAGAATTTCTTTATTTCTATTTAAAACTGTTAAACTATATTTTGGGGTTGGATGTAATTAACCTATTTCAAAAAATGAGGAGGTTCTCAATTAAATTTGATGTTGTTGTTTTATTTTGTATGCATAGTAAGCGCTTAGATAAAGTATAGGTAAAGTTACGCGACAGCGCCGTCAATTGTGAATGTGCTTTTAATTGTTATTTTTTTGTTTGGTAGGTCATAGTTTAGAGGTGGTCCCATAATATGACCTGTCGTGTGTGTTGGCATGTCTGTAAGTACGACAGGTAATTCATGATAAATAAATAAATAATAAATACAAGTTTTATCGAAATCAGTATGGCAGTTTTTGAAAGAATGCACAAAAAACTTAAATGTTATTTCATATATTTAGACGATATAGTTATTCATTTGAAATTTGGTCGCGTGTCTGAATTTAATAATTTTAGTAAACTTTTTTTTTCGAGAAAATAGAATATAATTTAGTAATAAAATTATTATTTTAGTCAATATTTCTCTGCATTCTATGCATTCTCCCCATTCTGACATACGGGGCGCAAAGTTGCTGTTTGATTAAACATCCGAAATAAGACCCCGCGATTTACCAACGAGCTATGGAACCCAGAATTCTCAGCGCAATGCTCATAGGCGCAAATTAAAATAGTAAGATCATTTCACGACTTAAACAGACGACGTGGCCCAAAAGCAGCTAAATTTAAATTGGATGAGGTGAACGTGCCGAATGCCTATTGATATTGGGTCTAAAACTACCACTCTGAAGAATCCAAATCGGAAACAATTTTGAGACCCTGAAAGCGTTGGCGGGTAGACCTACACCAATATCTGCAGAACTGGCCTGCTATAGCACTAAATCGAGACAAAAGAAAGTAAAAAGCCTTTGTCCAAAATTGGGACGTATCAAGATTTTAACAATAATATTTTTTGTGAGATTATACTCCGGTGGACATCCACCTTGACGTGCGGTCGCATTGCAATTTACCTGTAGATCAGATAAGTGCCATCTCCAAATTCAGTGGGATTTGGGAGGTGATCTCTTTCTCAAACGTAGACTAATACACTCGTATCTCTTCGAATTTAGTGTGCATTAATATATCCTGACTGTGCAACAGAGACAAAATTGGTAAGAAGTACAGTTTTTGCTGCCTTATATGTTTGTGAATATTATTTAATTGATAAATGCTAACAATATGGTCGTAGTTTAATCGGTAGTAAGTCTGCTTACGAAACCGTAAATTGTGGGTTCGTTTTTCTTTTTTATATTATACTAGCTGACCCCGCAAACGTTGTTTTGCCTTAGTGAACAACCCTTGTCACTTAGGGGTATGAAAAATAGCTAGTAGCCGATTCTCATACCTACAGAATATGCATATAAAATTTGGTTAAAATCAGTAAAGCCGTTTCGGAGGAGTAAGGAAACAAACACTGTGACACGAGAATTTTATATATAAGATAGTGTTGAGACGAGCAGGGCATGTAACTGATGGTAAGCAACATGCCTGCCACATAACAGCACAGTGACACGCAGCTATTGGAACATGAAAGTCCAAATCTTTATCTAGCACTCCACTGCCCTCGCTACCCATAGATCTACGATATTATATTTCTAAGTCATGTAATTTATCTGCAAACATTACCCTTCAAACCGGCACACAGTAATATTTGCACATTACTGCTTGGCGGTAGAATAACTGGCAAAGGTATGGTACTTCCCCAGGCGGACTCTGTCAAGAGTCCTACCACTACAAAAAAAAAACTATTTGCGTAGTTTCCCACCCTATGCCAATAGTTGAGTAAAGAATACAAAGTTCTGTGTTTATGTGTTTGTATGTATAAAAACAAATATTGATAAATGGATAACACCATGAATTATTGAAGTGAAAACTTCTTTAGGCGCGCTTAGACAAATCTTTCGTGGGGTGTAAATTGAATTCTGGCATCACGCTCGGGTATGATAAGAAATCTTCGGGTAAACTCGGGACCTTGGCGATTGGGCATCTCGAAATGCGTCAGCCAATGGGAAATGCTGAAAGAGCGTGGCCTCGCCATCATGGCATGGCCATCTAGAAATGCGTGAGCCAATGGGAAATGATGATGCATTTCTAGATGACCATGCCATGATGGCGAGGCCACGCCCTCCGGTTACACCCGTGTAGTTTCCAAGGTAAGATATCAAATTCTGCCGATAGAAGTTAAAACTTATAACTATAAGTTTTATCTTCTATCGGCAGTTCCTATGACTGCCAATTTTTTATCTTCGTATTACAAAACTTTGTTTACCGATGGACTAAATTTTAAATACTTTTTGGCTGCATTAAATAATTTGGCAATATTTCTATACACGTGTGCCTTGAATAGATGTTTGAAATGCGACGGTTAATTTCAAATAGAAGTTGTTTTTCAACCTCAGCTTTTGTTTGAAACCCAAGTTTATTATCATAACTTTTATTCACAGCATTCTCTTTTCACTGTTGCATGTTTATAGATCTATCTTTTTCTTGATTTCAAAAGGAGCAGGTTCTCGATTTATGTATGTTTTTAGTTTATATGTTAAGGCCTGTTCACACCGGAGCGGTATTCGCTACCGCTGTGGGTAGCGGTAAATACCGCGCGGGATATGCGCGGGTTTCGCGCGGTATTTTGTACGTATAACCTGGGTAGGAGGTAGTTTTTGGTGTGAACAGTAATATTACCGCTTACCTACTCGGTTTTCTCTACCGCAGGCGGCAGCGAATACGGCTCCGGTGTGAACAAGCCTTTGCACGATAGCTCCGCCAATTGTGAATAGATTTTGATGGTTCTATTTTTGTTTGGTAGATCGTCATAGTTTAGAAGTTTATCAAGATTTTTGAAATATGACTACAAACAAAAAGTTAAACTTGCTTTCATTGATCTAGATGACTTAGCCTCTTTTGAAATGTGGTAGAGTGTTTGAATTTAATTTTAAATTGGAGTTTTTTTTTCGGAAAAAATAAATTATATCATGCCATCTTCGATCCTGTGCCAATACAGTCCAGGATCGACCCGCGATAAAAGAGATATTGTCGACCCGTTTTGTTCTATAATGTCATTCCATTATCTTAATTCTGTGAAATTAAAAAGTTCTAAAGCTTAACATTCACAAGACATTTCCTTTTTTTCCAGCGTCAAGGGTCAAGGGCTATCCTGCGTACCACTGCATTGCCTACATTTTTAGATTAGTACCTGGGTGACCGAGCTTTGCTCGGTTTAAATACTAAATATACTTAGATACCTACAGATAAAAGACTCCAAGAAATAGATTTTCTTAAAAATTCTGGATTCGAACCCGGAGCTACTAATTCGTGACCGCTATGAGCTCCCGACTTCCCGTCTGAGCTAATTATGCTGTCGCGTTACGCGACGAAATTTACCTTCACATTCTAATGTCTAATGTGACAATTTTTCATTGTCTAAAAACGCGCATAATATGCGTTTTTTTTAAATAAAACCTAGTTAGATCGATTTATCGTCCCCGAAATCCCCTGCATACATAATTTCATGGAAATCCGTCTAGCCGTTTCAGAGATTCAGATTCTATATATATATACATATTTATATAGGTACAAGAATTGCTCGTTTAAAGGTATAAGATTAACTCTTACTGTTAGGTATTTCACCAAAAATAAACATCTAATAATTTAATAAAAATATTTTGTTACTTCTTGTTAGATCTAAGTTTTCGGTATTAACCAAGACTCGAGGCGTTTTCTCAGAAAGATAGACTCAAGGTCATAATCCACAGCGCTGGTCAAATGTGAGTAAACTGACATGTAGACCTCGAAATATGTTTTTTATAAAACATGTAGGTATCAATGTTTTTTTTGTAAACATGTTTTTTTTTTTTATTGTACAACCGTTGAGTTCGGTAAACTTGTATATATCTACATTGAAAACTATGTATGTACTCAGAAGTGTAGTAGATTTCAAACAGACGACTCGGCAGCTTTTAAGCATACGTTCTCACTACAAGACCACCGCACCTTTTCAAGCTATTGTCATGGTTATTTAGCTCACTATAAGTTAAATAACAACAGATTTAAAACCAGCCATCCAGCCAAAAGACCATCTACGCTAGTATTCATATGCAAAGATAGAGTAATGCATTCATTTGTATGTAAATACGCGAATACCGCAGCATTGCATGACAAATCCTCTTGTAACCAAATTCAAGCGAATTTCTGTTTCATATACTTTGAGAATGATATTCAAGTTTTCATGTGGCTCTTATGTTAATAGTAGTGCTGTTTTCTTGTGACGTTATTGTACTAATGATACAAATCAGGCTTTCAAGCTATTTAGTACCTACTATAGGATTGACGTTTTAAATAATTGAGTACTTATAACAACAATAATCTAGCAAAATATATCGACCAATATCTTAAGAGGTATTCACTGGACGGTTGCATCAAACGTCAAATGCAAAAGACAGTTATCCTTGGTCAAGCATTCTTTGTCAAGAGGCACCTGTTTACGTGGAAAAATGCATTTACGAATTTATGATGTACTTGACGCTTGCGGCGGGAACGTGGGACTGCTATCGCATTCTTCTCCCGCTTGCCTGTCTCCGGACCCTCCTATGGAGCACACCCTTCTCACTGGTGCACCTGAGCCCAAGATACGCCGTCTCGGGGAACAATCAGTAAGTGGGTGGCATTTACCGTCGCGTTTAGGCACCCTTGGTCATTGACGGCTGAAGTCTGTGGTACAACAGCCTACCACTTTTGAGCTGCAGAAAGTAGGAAGAGCAGCGCACTGCAATACTGGCATTCACATTTGTAACGGTGGTGACCCCCGTCAAGCCGTGGTGGCTAGGAAGAGCGGCATACCATAATACCGGAGATCCTCTCCCGCCGTGGCCTTCACCCTACAGCCGCGAAGCCCAATCCCCAACAACGTGGTCCATCTCAGTAGCGCTAGTGCCGATAACATCGACACATCGACGTCGCCTGTAAATTGTACAGCAAGCAGCGGATGGAGTGACTATGGTAGCTTAAAGAAACGGCTAATAGTTAGTATGCTACTTGCATCAGCACTGTCACGGCAACGCATCTGTGTTCAATCGTCCATACACTACAAGCAGCGCTAATAAAGGTCACCAGCAATAAAAGCCACAAGTAAAGAATTGTTTTTTTTTCAAAGTCAATAGTCACAGCCAACAAATATTGTTTTTAAAGCTGATCTACAGCATTTAGCCTCAACTTTCCTCGACTATCTACTGGAACACGAGTGTAGTATATTTTGAATCGAGTCACCATGAAATCTTTATGCAGTTTTAAGAAGCCGATGCAAGGGACCTAGTCCGTGGAATACGAAAAAATACAACTTTTTTGAGCAGTCGTATATAATTTTATATTTCGGATATCACCTGTATGCCGATCACCGTTTTTATGTAAGCCATCTCACGCCTCAGTCAAACAAATAACATGACTTTTAACACAACCGAATTTCATTCCCCCATGGCAGGTAATAGGCATAAAGCACAATAATACATTTCAAAAATAAAACATTATAACAGAGAAAGAACGCAGAATTCTGGGGTCGCTTGCAAATTTGCCAAAAATACGCTTTCATTGTACGTGGTGTCGTGTAATATACGATGGAGGTTCACACGCAAGAGCGTCATCTGTGCCTCGTTTGAAATAAGGATAGTAGCTCACTCTACTACTACTATACCTAATCCCCAAATCTCTCATTGCATGCCATGATTGCCAAAAAGAGATCGGTTTTAGTAATAAGGTCGCCGATTGCTTTTTTTTTATAGCATAGAGTGACGAGACGAGCAGGTCATGCGCCTGATGGTAAGCAACATGCCTGCCACATAACAGCACAATAACACGCAGCTATTGAAACATGATAGTCCAAATCATTACCTAGCACTGCACTGCGCTCGTCACCCAGAGATCTAAGATATTATGTATTTAAGCCCTGTAATTTCTCTGGAATCATTGCTTCTTTATTTTGTTTTGTTTAAGTGGCTTGTTTATTTTTAAATTAAGTGCAATTAAGAGTAAATCTATCTACCTATACTAAGTTTGCATTCACAATGAAGTAATTTGTCAAAGAACTTGAGTCACCGACATAGATGAGTGTATCCGCTATTAATACTATTTCAGCCTAAATATTGTTACAAAGGCCTCACTCCGGGTCCTTCCAATTTTGCCATTCCAGAGCAACAGTCCTTCAATATTCCTTACATGTAGTTAACTCTGCCCACCATTTCTTCCTGGGTCGCTCGGCCTGTCCTACATATTGTGAGACCCAATTAGCTATTCCAGAGTTGTTCTGTCATTCGGCAAATACATAATATATGACCCGCACAGTCCCATTTGAGCATGGCCGCTTTTTAAGTGGCATTTATTATTTAAGTAATTTAGATTTTTGAAATGAAAACTTCTTTAGGCGCGCCTAGACAGATTTTTCGTGGGATGTAAATTGATTTCTAGCGTCACGATCGTGTATGATAAGAAATCTTCGGGTAAACTCGGGTCCTTCGGGTAAACTGGCGATTGGGCATCTAGAAATGCGTCAGCCAATGAGAAATGCTGAAAGGGCGTGGCCTCGACATCATGGCATGGCCATCTATAAATGCGTGAGCCAGTGGGAAATGCTGACGTATTTCTAGGTGGCCATGCCATGATGTCAAGGCCACGCCCTCCGGTTACACTCGTGTTGACAGTTTCCAAGGTGAGCTATCAAATTCTGAGTTATAAGTTTTCACTTGAATTGGCAGTTCCTATTGTAAGGTTATCCGGGGTGTTATGGTTGAGAACTCAATTGGTGAAAATTGAATTCTCAAACCTCCCCGGAAAAAAGTTAAAGTTTAAGTATAAAATAAAAAATTAAGACGTTTTCAAGCGTTTATTGATAGGACACAAAGGCATACATCAATACTAAAAAGGGTAAAAGGCCAGGGGTCGATCGTTGAGTTACTGTTCCTTCCAAAGACCAAAAAAAGGAATTTGAAGAATTCCTCGACAACCTCTAAATTAAAATTTGGTTATTCCCAGTACAGGGTCCTTTAGTAAAGATGGGTAAATTCCGAATACCACCCTAGGTTAGAGAGGGGTTCAGCAAAGGCAAAACTCCCCGGTTAGGTTAGATAAGTAATTGGGCAAAAATTAACCCCTCTTTACAGCCAGGAACCTATACTGTTACCTAGAACTGACAATATCAACCAAAATAAAAGGGGCAATAGGCCTTCATCAGTATGGTGTAAGACCATGGAATTTATAACTATAAATTTAGTAGATTAAGTAAGGTAAGAGAATAAAATTACCAATTACAAGTACAACGTCAGCTTCAACGCGCTAAGTGTTGAACGTTAAACTAACTTTAGAACACTCTAGATACAATAAGGTTTATCATATCCTATTGATAATATGATAACAACAGACAAGTACCAAGTCAGTTTCAACGCGCTAAGTGTTGAACGTTAAACTAACTTTAGTACACTCTAGATACAATAAGGTTTACAATAGCTCCTTAATGATATTCTATCCACGGACAAATACAACCTTCAAGTACGGAGGAAACAATCCGTCAGATTATGACTGACTCTCAGTCCCTTACAGGAAGTATGGTATCCACCGTATAGCCACCCCTGGAAAATTCTAGACTTGTGTCTCTCTGGATTAAACTTTATAGTGTTTACATGAGCGATAACCGAAAGTACACTAACTAGACACTAGCGGTGACCCAGGAAAATTATTAGGTAATTAACTACTGTAAGCTCCTATGAAAATAACGTTTAACAGCAACAGCAGGAAAAAGTATATGTTATAGAACATAGAAATTTATTTATTATCTAGGTCAGAAACCTGACTTTTATTAACCGACCACGGCCGGACACTTTCAGGACACTTAACTCCTCGGGGGGAATGGACCACTGTAATGTTATACCCTATAGCTTACTCGGCTTCCCAGATCCCGGTTTGCTCAAAGCATGGAAAACATGGTGAGTAAAACCATACACCTTCAGTTCGGTCAAGTCGGAGAGACTGACCTGGGATATTACCGTCCTGCCTCAGGGAGCTAATGCTCAGGAAAACATCCGGAGGTGACCCTTGGAAAATTCTAGACGGCGGGTATGGTATGATTACTACGGTAGTTCCTAACCTATAGCGGTCTCACATCCCCCCCTAAACAACCCTATTCAACCACGGCCCATGACCTGGCCTGACAAATAGGCCCCACTCTCCATTCCCCCACTATCCTCTTCCACTATCCACCAAACAAAACCTGTCGGGTTCAGGCGTGCGCGGTCACAGCCACGCGGCACGAGGAGCTCGGGGTCGACCGCCGAACTGGGCGCAGCCCGTGACAGGAAACCCGGCCAAAACCGCCAGACACCACCACAACCGGACGCCAACAAAACCGGTCGGCTCCCCCAAGCACCTCCTACAAAAGAACAAACGAAATAAACAACGTGTTCGTCAGACACCCGCCTGCCATGCGGCCTCTCGTTACATTTTATACATTCGACTTACCCCTTAGAGAGGAGGTTCACTCAAACGCTTAAGACAGGCCCCCCCACGCGCACGACGCGGATAGCCGCCGGGCGCGGACGCTGGCCGGCGTTAGCCTCGGGACACGTCACTATAAAAAAACACGTTTTCACTTTTCTGTGACACGAACAATCGATCGATTGACGATCGAACAAGCAAAATCACCGCACATAACTCACCAAAATCTTCCAACTCAACCACTCACGCACCAGAGAACGAAATCGACCACTCGCCACGCCGTCACGCCGGTCGGAAAAAAAGAACGCTTTCAAAACTTCCCGTAGGGACGCGGTAAGCGAACCGACTTTTTTTAGTGATGTCCGTTAATCGCTCGGCCGCATAGACAATCGATGCGTTCCGAATCACGGAGGAAAAAAAAAGGGTTACACTATGACTGCCAATTTTTTCTCACTTGCTAGATAAACTTACTAAACCAATACCAACGCAGCATAAACCAGATGGCTCGAATAATTTAATAATTCAGTTCTCTTGCCAGAGAAAATAATATCGGTATATTATATTAGGCTTTATCTCTTTGAGATTAGCGATTAGTTTGCTTTGAATCATTGCAAATGAATCGTTGTATAATACATTCTTATTGCAATTCGAGAATTTCTACATATTATATTATAAAGGAAATATAGATCTACAAGATCTACAAGAGAGTTTTGGCTTTGTACGGTGGAATTTCACACAAACGGTACCTATTTTGTTTCCATTTATAAAACCCTTTTTTAGGATTTCAAGTCCTGAATATTGTTGCAACATTGCTGAAAAATCAAGAATGTAATAAAATAAATATTAACTTTATAATGAAAACATTGAGTAGCATACTTATACAAGTATATGTATTTAATAACAATACATAGTATTGTCACAGATCAGAACATAGTTACCAGGGGAGCGGGAGAAACTGTTTTTATAGACTAATCTTCTTCTTATATATAAAATTCTCGTGTCACAGTGTTTGTTTCCTTACTCCTCCGAAACGGCTTTACTGATTTTTACCAAATTTTATACGCATATTTAGTAGGTCTGAGAATCGGCTACTAGCTATTTTTTATACCCCTAAGTGTTAGGGGTTGTTCACCCCAAACATTATTTTTTTTGTTTATATTTTTTTATAATTTGGCGTTAAAAAATACATACAACCCTAAATGTTTAACCTTTTATCGCCTAGCCCTGTTTTTTATAGCCATTTTAGTAATTTAATCATTTGACAGTGAACTCCTAAACGACGGGACCGATTTGAATGTTTTTTTTTTGTGTGTGTATGCGAAGATGGTTTAAATTCACAAATAAGCCTGGCAGATGGCGCTGCAGACAGTGTCTAGGTTATGTCCGAGCGAAGCCAGAACGGGCCGCTAGTTTAATATAAATTAAATATGTCTTAATGACCCGAACACATTATTCAGACTAAATTTGTTTAATACATTCTTATAATCTAACCCAGATGCAACTCTGCATTTCTGGGTGGCAAGGCGTTATGTTGCGTAATGCGTAGGCGCACACGCTAAGTCAGAGCAACTTACGAAGGATCGCGAGAACATAACGAGCTTGTTTCTAACTATTTTTTTGTGTACAATAAACATTTTTTAAACGTCTAAAATTGTTTCTTAAAATCGGCTTAGAAAGAAGAAATTCATTTTATTTCAGACCAGCAGTATCTCGTTGCTTTAGTTCCCGTTCTCGTATTTTTTCGCGATGATAAATATAATCTATGACACTCATAATAGATAAAATATGGTTTCTATTGGAAAAAAAAAATCAAAATCAGTTCAGTAGATCCAAAGATCACGTAGCGTTGATTAGTAGCTTTTTTTATATTTATAAAGAGTGACGAGACGAGCAGGACATGTGCCTGATGGTAAGCAACATGCCTGCCACATAACAGCACAGTGACACGCAGGTATTGGAACATGAAGAGCCCAAATCATTACCTAGCACTGCACTGCGCTCGTCACCCGGAGATCTAATAAATTATACCTCTAAGCCCTGTAATTTCTCTGGAGCTTATTATAAGATAACGTTTTGTTTTGTTCATAATTTTAGTTTTTCTAGGTTGATTTGGTTTTTAGTTTTACTTGCATTATTTTTTTTTACAAATATTTCTTATTATACATATTTTTTTACCCTTCAATTCATTTAGGGTCAGTAGAATATAACTGTTTAATTCGTTCATTTCTATCATTTATTCACATCTATTCACAGTTTTGAATCGGTCACTAGTATATATAATCTTTTTTTTTAATTTATAACTCTCCTAAATCTATTACACAAACTAAACAAACATCAATAACAACGAAATAATTATTGGAAATCGTATACAACTTAAATAAAGTGAATCGATCCAAATAAAAATCGAGAAGTCACTCTAAATATCCTTCCCTTTCACAAATGATTCAAATATTCTTTTGACCGAAATCCAATAAGAATAAAGCCATTGTCGTTTTCCCAGAATATAAATATTATGATATTTTAGCGGCTCTACAAAATCCACAAGCCCGTGGAATAAAAATGACTAGAATATATTAAAACGTGCCAAGAGAGAGAGAGCATTTGTTATTTTAACTTTCTAAAAATACAGCCTAGAAGCAATTTTCTTCGTTGATGTAGTTTTAGTTGTGTTAAACAATGGATTTTTGAATAAAATTAGCATGAATAAAATATTGCTGAAACAAAAAACGAGTATGACGTTGGATTCAACATAGCTTTAACAGATTTAGAGCCGCATGCTTACATATCAGTTTTAGGCCACCTAACTAAACCGTTTCAACCCAAAGATACCTAATTGCTAGGTCACAGGGTCTTCCTCTAACCTAGTGGTGAAATTGGCGCCATTATAGTCTAATGCGATGGTCAATTTAGCCGGTTGGCAGACTTCATTTGTCTTTTTAGGGTTAAATCTTCTCCTACAGGCAGGTTTTCTCACGATTTCTTTCAACATATTTAAGTCGGCAGCCTTACTAAACTGTCAGACAAAAAGAAACATACAACCGAATTGAGAAACTCCTTCTTTCTGGAAGTTGGTTAAAATGCGCTAAAATGTTTTCCTTATTGTGCTCCTTTACCCTTGCTTGCAACGATATCAAATCAGCGAAATCAAAAAAAAATCTAGGAAAACAATATGAAAATAATCTGTACCACCCATTGTACGTTATGAAAAACGGAAAAATATCGCACAAAAAGGGGTAAAATTTTGCACCAAATACACAATTCGCAACGCCAAATTCATCCAGCATTATCATTTATCCATCGGCTGTAAAAGCTACCCCGTTTTATGTAAATGCTGACCCGAAACAGAAGAATATAAACCAAAAGATAGCAAATAAAGCAAGGATTTTACGATGCTCGGAGGTTTTACTCATGAACGAGTGCCGGTGTACGGTAACAGAGTAACATATCTGTAAAGAAACAGCTCAGACGAACAGGTGAAGTGCTCGTGATGCGAAGATAGTGTTACAGTTTAGTAGTGGTAGGACTCTTAGCAGAGTCCGTCTGGGGAAGTACCTTTGCCAGTTTTTTTTTTTTAATATAGAGTGACTAGACGACCAGGTCATGTGCCTGATGGTAAGCAACATGTCTGCCACATAACAACACAGTGACACGCAGCTATTGGAACATGAAGATTCCAAATCATTACCTAGCACTGCACTGCACTGCGCTCGTCACCCAGAGATCTACGTTGTTATATCTCTAAGCCCTGTTTAGCCCTAATTTCTCTGGAAACATTGCCCTTCAGACCGGAACACAGTAATGTTTGCACATTACTGCTTGGCGGTAGAATATTTGGCAAAGGTGTGGTCCTTCCCCAGGTGGACTCTGCCAAGAGTCCTACCACTACAAAGTTATTCTACCGCCAAGCAGTAAAATGCAAACATTACTGTGTTCCGAATTCAAGGGCAATGTTTCCAGATAAATTTTGCTTTGATTGAAAATATTTTTAATCCATGGCGCAACAGTCAACTTAATGTTCTCACTGCAGATACAGGGTCAGAGTCAGGGTCTTCCCTCACAAGAAGAGAGACAAAATCATAATCCAAGACGCGTGCTATTACTTATACTTGTATTGATTTTCAATACTTGGTTAAAGCACAGTCTATTAAATCATACAGTCGTTCGACGAAGCCATCTAGCCGGAGCAATTGTGCGGGGCGTGCGGGGTGAGACGCGGGAAGCGCGCTCCATTACAAACATTGTCTACATTACAAATATTACAATGTTAGTATTGCAGGAGCACGGCTCAGGGCTGACATCTTCCGTGTGTTTTAATTTTATTTTGGTGACACGTTTTTAAAATTCCAAGAACCCTACCCGTGTCTCGAAATTATCGGCGTTTCGCCCAAGATCAAAGGCGATGAACTACTGGTAGTAATTCTTTATACTGTGGTTAAAGTATAGGATGTGGTTGGAGCTTGGAGCATGTCCTCATTGCTGTCGCTGTCTTTTTAAAACATTCCAGATTCTTCGTGCCGTTTTTCTGCCAGCGTCAAAACCAACTTGGTAAAAGCAAACTTGCACATCTCTGCTTGAATAAATTCTCCGAAGCACAAACATAAAACCAAAAAAAATCGCGAATTACAAAATTTATACTTACATACAGAAAATGTTCCCTCCAACTTTTTAAAGCAGCATCTGTTTACGAGTACTACGCGTCTAACAAACATAAAATAATAAAATTTAATAACATAACTGAATTAAACTCTATTAAACATTAAATTTATTGTACCTATTAAGTTTTATTTTTAATTTAATGATCGAATGAGCAATACATTCGCCTGCCTATAATACCTCAGTGTCACTCCATTTGAAACATCTAAATCACTACACTGCTTTCGTAGCCCAGTGACACATGTACGATTATATCTTTTAAGGAAACATTGCCCTTCAAACCGGATTAGAACAATGTCTTCACATTACCGCTTAGCGGTAAAATAACTGACTAAGTTGAGGTACAAACGGGCTTTGTAAAAAGTCCTAATATTATTTCAAAATAAACAACTTAGTCACCTTTTATTTGTAATATATTATTCTAAATATACTCTACTCACATTCACATAACCGCAAATAATTAATTAGAATTGTATACCTCGTTATTCGGTACAGAAACAGTTTCTCTATAAATTGTCCACTCAGCAATACAGTGGTCGAATCCGGTGCGTACCGCTTTTTTCCGGACACCTGTTTAACAATAACAATGCCGAATTTTGTGCCTAAAGAGCTGTGAAATAAGGTTGAAATTTCAACACTAATGTGGGGAGAGAATGAATTTGTGACTGTCAGTGAGAAGTCGTAAATAAATTCTTGTTTTAGTCAATTTGGGGCCGGTTTATGGCGTCACCTTTTACGGGTTAAAAGGCCTATGTAAGAACTAGGGTTGCTGTATAAATATTGTTTTCTATGCTTGATAAGTACTCGAAACGTTGATACATAACGAAAAACATTTTTTCACAAAATGTAACGCACAAATTTAAAGTAAATGGAGCGACGATATATTGAAGACCCAATTGACAATACATCTATACAAATATACCTAATAATATATACATCAAGCTGAAGAGTTTGTTTGGGAACGCTAGGGAACTACTAGTTAGAATTGAATGATTATTTTTCTGTTGGATAGCCCAGGAAGGCTACATAACATAACGTTACTATCAATAAGAGTGGAGCATGAATTAACAATGTAAAAAAAAATATAACATTATTTTTGAGAGCTTTCGTTCTGATCGCTGACGTGCGCCGAAGTCCGTGACAGCATGTGTCTATCTTTTAAGATTGCGTCATTATAACCTAACCTAGCCTAAGATTTATTGTAAATCTGAGTGGGTACGATCAATTTTTGATAGGTAGTGTAGCAACGCTGGGCGCGTTGCTAGTGTATTATAAGAATGTGTTAGCATTCATCCTCCGCTTCGTCTGTGGCACATAAATCTAGCACTTAGGGATCACGCATATATCCAACGATGAAATAATTTTAGAAATTAAAAATTCCATCCAGTCATCATCATCATCATAAAAAATTATAAATTTATTGTACAAGCTATCTAGCAGAGCTGCCATATTGCAATCCTTGCTTAGTTTGGGGTCAGAACAGAAATGGTGTTGAGTGTGAAATGTCAAAAAAAAGTACAACCGAACTGAGATGCAGCTCCTTTTATGAAGTCTGTTAAAAAAATTAACAAATTGTCGTCGAGTTTGTAGTTAGTGGTCGAGCACAGTGTCATTCTCAGCTTTTTTTATTAGCAACTGCCTCTCTCTCTCTATACCTTGTTACGTCTTAACCGCTAAAGTCCAAATTACTTATGGGTTATTTAATACAAAATTTGTCAGTCAGTCAGACAAAAGTCAAATCGGTATAGATATTTCCGGTATAAGTGTCGTCGAAAAAAATCAACTTGAAAAGGTTTAGATAAGTTTCGTGAAACGTTTGCGTATTGCTGAAATTACGGGTAAACCGTAGGGTGCTGTTAGTTCAACTAATTAATATTATAAATGTGAACATTTTTTAATGATTGGATGTTTAGTACTCTTTTACGCAATAACTACTGAAAAGGTTGGGCTGCAGTTTGGAAAACAGTTTTTTTTATTTTTTTATTTTATAGGTTTACACTTGACCGCCATCTCGCCTGATGTTAAACGACGATGCGGTCTACGATGGAGCATGTTTACCTAGAAGAAACCGATTCACTCTCGATTTGAAGACACAAAGATCGTAACCAACAGGGAAAGCCCACTCAGGCAACGCATTCCAAAGCCTAGACGTTCTTATCACAAAAGTGGAGTCAAATCTCTTCGTTCGTGTCTTTGGAACATCAACCATGAAACGATGTCACTTTTTCGAGCAACGAGCATTCCGATAGAAAAAAGGGCAAGGTGGTATTAGATCATGTAATTCAGTCGCACACTCTCCGACGTGTATTCGATAAAAAACCGAAAGGCTAGCAACTTTAGCAACTAGGAACTGGCGGTGTTCAAGACTATAAGCCATAATCTTAAATAGCACATAGGTTGATTTTTATCACCAGAATTAACTGGAACGGAACGTGGGCAAAACGGCGGCGCGTTGCAAGTAACGTTCGCATAAAAAAATGTCTATTCTAATAGTTCTAATAGTAACTATTAATTAAATTTTCGCCTAAGACTTAGAAAGCGCTCAAAATCTTATTTAAGCCGTGATGCGACGTGACATGGTTTTTAATAATCCTGGACATTATGCTCAATCCACATTTTAACCAATTAAACTAACTTTGAGAAATAGATTAAAATAAATTACAAGAAAACTTTTTGGTTTTCAAAATTTAATTTCGAATATCTTAGCATTATTTGAAGTGTAATTTATGACAGAAACGTCAGATAAACTTAAACTGTTTATTTTATTGTCTACTTTGAATGATAATACAGTTTTAACTTTTACTTTTTACCTAAACCAGTTAGAATGAGGCCTTTTTGTAATTGAAAAAAAAAATGGTTGTCTGTAAAGTCGGTTTACTGACGATAGTTGAACGTGACAACTTCAACTACGCCTTAGAGCGAGGTAACGACGCATGACGTCATGCGGCGAAGTAACGGCGTTAACGGCACATGACGTCATGTTTTGCGGGCGTGCAGCCGGCTTCATCGAATTATAAGACGTTGTCACGTCAATATGTTAATAGTTCTCAATTTTGTCCATATTTTATTTCGATTTTAGGTAATTTATATAATTTCACATTGTTGATAAAATTCTATTAATATTATAAATGTGAAAGTTTCAATGATGTTTTCGAAGATGTGCGTAATGTTGCTAACCTAAAAACGGTGAGGCAAAACAACGTGAGGTAACCGACATGAGCCTAGAAGTCATGCTGCAACCACAGACCGGTACGGAACCAACGTGGTGTATTATGACCCTAATTCTCTCCTTGCGAGAGATGGCCCCGAGTCGTAGCAGTGGGAACATTTTGTTGGCTGCTTTAAGCTTATTATGAAAATAATGTTATTTATTCTTTTCCAAACTCTATGTAGACGAAGTATCGGGCGTACATCTTTAGTTAATAAATACGTGAGTCTGGCCTAGAATTTGTAACAAAACCCTGTGCTTATTTATCTTGAGTATCTTTCATTCGTACGTCTGCGTACTACAGAGTATCCTATCCGACGGTAATCAAATCCGTTGAACCATTTGGTCGTGATTGAGTTACAAACTTGCTAGAAGCCAGGCTTTGAGTTTCCGTGTGATGTTCTCAGTAAAGCCGCATTCAAACTGACAATTACTGGTTTATGTTTGAGGTTTTTATGACATGCAAGGCCGATACATCATCATTATCTCGACTCATAGCTGGTATATCACGAGCTGTTTCTTGACAGATTGTACAGTTGTATGGTATTTACTGGTATATGGTTCAAATAATACTTATGTTATAAGTAATATTAATAATAAATAAATAAAAAATTGGTGGAAAATTCACAACATTATCTGACCCCAAACTAAGCAAAGCTTATGGCGGCCAAATAGCTGATACAATGCTTATATAGTTGTAAATATATACTTATAACACAAAATATGTAGATGTATGTACATAATTAGATGGTAAATTATTATTTATTTTATTAAGATAAGTATTAATATTCACATTTTGTGGTGTGCATTTTACTAGTATTTTAAAAAGTTTAATTGATATCTCAGACAAATTATTGCTAAAAGAATAGTAAATAATTATACATTTGCATATGCAAATGTATAATTATTATTTTCATTGTCTTGTTTTTAATAATTTATAACTTATTGAAGTGTATTTACGCTCACTCATCATACTAGCGTTTTTATAAATATCTATTAAAAAAAAATACGTGAGACATACATAGTTAATCAAAATTACATTAATAAGCTATTAAAAATGTCGGATTCATCTTATTTTTAAGATAGACAGTTAGTTGTCCAGAACAGTTAATTATTTCTACTATACACTTTTAAGTCCGAAAAAAAAGTTCAGTGGTCTTAACGTTAATTTATTTACAAAACAGTAATTAGTTTTAAATAACATTTATATAAGCAAAATATCCACGTCAACACAGCCTTAGTATTAAAATGAAACTCTATTGTGCCCCGAAACAGAGATTTCAGATTAACAAAAGCCCAAAAACGAAACTACGAAACTCCGAAAATGATAGTCAATACTCACGTGGGATTCCCTCTCATTAATTAAGGGGCAGGTGAGAAAACAAGCCGCCTTTTTTGAAAGTGCAGTAAATATTATTTCTTTTAAATACATTTGTTGTACACATTGAAAAATGTGATTGATGGTCGGATTGACCGACCATATAACACGTGAGTCATCTGTTTACCGAATAAATAAATTTGTATAACAAACACATTAATTTTCACTAATTTAGCTATTTTTGAACCATAATAAAATATAATACATGATACATGAACGCAATAATGATACTATGATAATAATAGTGATACACAATAAAAGCCGGGTCACACAAAGGCGATCCGGTAGCGATAGCGATCCGATAGCGATAGCGATCCGATACCGAGTATGGGATCGCGCCCGCTTGATGTGTGTCAAGTTGCATACAAATTCGAACATTACAAAAAATATCGTCTCGCTATCGCTATCGGATCGCCTCTGTGTGACCCGGCTTTTATTGTGTATTATTATCATAGTATCATTATTGTGTTCATGTATCATGTATTATATTTTATTATGATTCAAAAATAGCTAAATTAATGAAAATTTATGTGTTTGTTATACAAATTTATTTATTCGGTAAACAGATGATTCACATGTTATATGGTCGGTCAATCCGACTCGAGTTTCGGCCGCGTCTGGTGGCTTTTTTCAAAGAACTCTCCTTGAATTGCACGCGCGCAATGAATGCCCGTTTGGCACTGAAACTCGAGTTGGATTGACCGAACACATTACGAGTGAGTTACCCGTTTATCCAATAAATAAGCTAAATATGCTAGAAAACTTTGTGACACGTAGTACTTAACACTATATCAATTATATAAGTGATCAATCACTGCTATCTTCAGTATTTATGTAATACGTAATAGCAATTATTCTAATCAAAATTAATTTATTTCAGGTAACTTAACCCATATACAATACATATCACACAATACTAATAATGACAATCATCATAATTTTTCAGTCATAAAACAATAGTCTAGGAAGCTAAACATGTCAAAAAATACAATTCGTAATGTCAAAAAAGAAACAAGAAACTAAATTATAAATGAACAAAATTAATAATAAAAGTTAGAAAAAATTATAAAGTCCTGCAGTAAATTAGTCAGTACCTCCGCTCGGGCAACGGCACAGACACATGTCTGTTACAGCAATGACCGAGAATGCTATTGTACCTACCAAATAGCAGATAAAAAAATCAATATTTATAAATTAAAAAAAAACAACGAAAGTCCCAAAATTTCTTGAAAATTACAATAACGCAATTTTAAAAACTACGGCAGAATTGGGTGAAAGGGAGGAGAGAGGTTTTGATAATAAATTACAATTATTGATTACCTGCAGAAAGGGTTGTTTTGTTTGGGGAGGTTGATTGTAGGATTACTCTTTACTCGTAATATGCTTATTGGTTACTTTTATCACTTATTTTGATGATTCTATGAAAGGTTCCTTACATTTTTTTATGGGTAAGTAGTTGTTTATTGTGAAATAATGATTAAAGCATGTTTCAACATATTTTTCATGAAGATATTTAGTTTGATGAAACGATTCGGGTTTTTCACGTTGTTTTAATTGACTGGAATATTGGAAACTATGAACTTTTTCTTAACTTCTATAGGTTTACACATGATTACCATCTCGTCTGATGTTAACCGACGATGCGGTCTACTCTCCTCAAAAAAGGTCGCCGGACGCGGGCGAAACTTAAGTCGAACTGGACTGACTATTATATCGTGAGTTACCCGTGTATTTATTTAAACTGTGTAATTACCAAATTATTTAATTTATAAATTTTAATGTATATAAAAAATATAGCTATGTATTTAAATTTACGTTACTAAAGTTACGGCTGGTCTAGTCGGGAGAACAGCGCCTGCCGATCCGGAGACCCCGGGTTCCAACCCCACACGCACCACTGTCTTTTCGAAGTCATGTGCGTAATGCCGCTAACTTAAAACGGTCAAGCAAAACATCGTGAGGAAACCGACATGTACCTAGAATCTTTCGAACTCATGTGCCATCCACCAACCCGCACTGGGCTAGCGTGGTGGATTATGGCCTTAACTCTCTCCTTGCGAGAGAAGGCCCCGAGTACTAGCAGTGGGAACGTTTAGTGGGCTGTTGATAAATTAATATTTATTAGTTAATTAAGTTCATTCTTGTTTTATTTATGGAATTGTAAATATCTGGAATTAAATGATATTAAGCTTTCAATAACAGTTATAGTGATTAATTAGTTAATATACATAAATCATAGGACGTATAAAAGAAGTCGGATGCAGTCTCGCTAAAACAAAAGCTGTGTCACTTGAGTCGGCCATATTTGCACGTGTGCGTTGTCAGGTTGTCACTGATAGGCTGACCGCACGCTGATATACACAAGTTTGCGCGTCTAATCACCCACTGATGTGTGTACGTGTGAGTGTCAGCCTGTATGTGACAGCGCACACGTGTATATTATGTGGCTATGGAAACAGTTTTTTTCTTTAGCGAGACTATGTCCGACTTTTTTTATACGTCCACGACATAAATACACTAATTTAATAAATAATTACCAAGTTAGTTTTCACAATGTTTTCGTCACTAAACGGGTAAAAAGATTACATAGATTTCCAGTACTCGTGTAGTACAAATTATAACGTAATTTTGATACACTGGTAGTTCCATAAGTGGTCAATCTAATTTACTCGTCGGTTTCCTGATTGCCAAATAACATAACTAATTTAGTAAAGTTATACTACCTACGAGTAGTTAGTTGGTTTACTCATTATTTTCCCTAATCGACAGTTTTTCGTGGATCTGTGTATTATAGCCACGTATGCTGCTCACCAGTACCTCTACCATGAGTTTATGTAGATCCTACTCGCTAGCGACTGCGTAAAAGATTACTATGGCGAAATTAACAGCGCCCCTACCGTTCACTGGCAGAACTAAAATCGGCAGTATGAGTCACTAAGTAGAAAACCTATCGAGTTAGGACTCGCTATCGAATAAAGTTTTTTAGCAATTGTCATAGAAAACGGTACCATGCACAGAACAGATATCAAGAAGAAGTAGCAAGTAGGCGGGGCAATCGTAGTACTAAGTAAGCGCAATCTCCGCATACTTTGAGAGTACGCCCACTTCCGAATACTTAGTCGTGCTCTGCCACTACTGCAGTACTCCTGAACCCGCGATTTTGAATAAAAAGTAAGCAGTCATGCCATATTGTGCAGTTATTGAGTGTAAAAACGATAGCCCTGCCAAAACTTTATCCAAAGGAGGCATATCGTACCATCGGTAAGTCCTATTTAATTTAATTTTGATTTTATTGTGAAAATAAATTAATATTAGCTTAAAGAGAGAAATGATTTAAATGAAGTCTACTTTAAAGTCATTGTAATAAGGTCTATTTTCATTCAAACTATATGTGATATTCTCGATCATTCTATGCATGCGAGTAGCGCTACTCAGTAGCGCTACTCAGTGAAGGATGGGACGCAAGCTGTTGAAATTGCTAATATCGATATTTCTAACTTGGACAGTTGTGTGAACAAAATATATTATCTTTTATTATTTAGTATTTGAATAATTTAACGTTTTATTTGAAAAAAGTACATTTTATAATTTCAGTTTTCCTAAAAGTCCCGTTGTTAAGGAGAAATGGATAGAAGCTACAGGAAGGCAAAATTGGTTTCCTTCCAAAACAAGCACGATTTGCTCTGAGCACTTTTTAGACAGCGATTTTATAATTAAAAAAAAAGGAAATAGGTACATAGAAGAAACAGCAATACCGACAAAAATAATTATATGTTTTCGTGTATGCTAAAATCCTGTAATCATACCTTTAACCTCATATCATAGTTGTTTCCACATAAAATGTTATTATAATTTCCACATAAATTCAGCGGCTTCTACTCCTCGAAAAAAAGTTTCTATTCATGGTTATAAAACATCTTGAATTTTTACTGACAACAACTTAAATGACAAGGTCGTCCCTCAAAGAAAATAACTATTTCCTTACATTGTGTAACAGCTATCTGGCCGCCATATTACAAGCTTAGCTTAGTTTAGCGTCAGATGGTGTTGTGTGTAAATGTTTCACCTAGGTATATTTATTTATCTTTACCTCACTCAAGAAAAATATCATTCGACTAAAATACAAATTTTAGTGCTACTTGCCAAGACCAATTTCATAATTACTTTATTTACTTAAGATATTTATTTAGTTTCCTCCGAGTATTTTTGTAGTTTCTTCCTAGTAATTACGTTCTTTTACAACACTCTGTTACGCTACACTCTATAGTTAATAAAATTAAGATGGTACATGAACAAATTTAATCATAATATTATGATTAAATTATACAATAGGTACGTAAACTGAATAACGTAATATCGATAATTTAATGAAAATGTAACAGCAGTGTCTTATCACTATTAGCACAACCGGCTTATATTTACCAATCCCTTATTTTAAAGAAGGTAGCGTTCATAGTTGCATAAATTACATAAAGTGCCATCTAGTATGAAGTAGCAGAACTAGTGAGCACTAGATGTCACTAACCTTACAATTAGTGACATCTAGTGCGCACTAGTGAAAACAACTTACATTTTTGAAAGATGATAATAGTTACCACCTTATTGTATTCTACTAAGGTTGAGTTTAGAAAGTTCGTAGCACTGATGTATTCGATACGCCCTAAAAGTCCTGATAATGGTACAAAATAAGCGACTTAGTCACATTCAGGATACGGTACTTTTTTCTGTAACTAGATAAAATTGAGTTATCCAAGAAAGTCGTAACAACATTATGAATTGTTGAAAATAACAGATTTATTGTGTTTTGCAATAGGGTTCATTTTTGAGTACGTAACTAAATGCAATACATCATTTTAGGTTCGTCACTATGGGACAAATCACTTGCATTGTTTCAATGTGTTTAAAATATATCAAAACCACGTTTGTGTGCAAACGTGATACGGTGGTTTTCCTAGTGAGATTCAGCTACGAGCCTTCTACTTGATTTCTGTTCTGTGGTACCATGAGTTACAAATTTGACAGTCGCCTTCAAATAAAACTGTTTCGATAGCAGTAAAGTTATTCACTAGCCCATTGAAGCGTGAAAGTGTTGGTTAAAGTGCGTCGAGACAACAAATACATTAATTTTAACAATATTGTGTACCGAGGTAATGTCGGGGAGAAATTATTTAGCTTGGTATGTTAACGACGGCTGCTCATGAAGACGAACGACGCGATCAATGACATTTTTAAGCAAGCATGCGAACGAAACTTGCAAAACCACTGACACAGTCATATTAGTGAAAATAATTTAATTAAAGAATATAGGCTTAGTAAGGAAGCTTTCGAAGATTTATATGGATTACTAAAGGATCACTCGGACTTGAAATCCACACAAAGAGTTTCACTTGAATAAAAGGTAGGTGCACCTAGTTACTTGCATAAATTAAAAATATTCATAGTTTGTATAGGTTACTTAACAATGTATAACTCTTACATTATATATAATAAAGAGCACCATTTTTCCCAAGAGCCTATGAGTGTTATACACGTTCATAGTCATTTCATTCATGAAGTCACAACAACAAAATTGACATTGAAACTTAAAACATCGGCTGTCTATATAGTCATTCACACGAACTACAACCAAGACAAATTTAGAAACACCTATAAGCCATAGATTATCCGCTACTTTAAGACGCTTTCAACTGGTAGGATTATTGGAACAACCTGGCTTCTCTTTCCTTTTAATGTAGCTCGAAAGAGACAGCTTCATTATGTGTGAAGTCAGAAACAAACCAGATAAACAATCGAGTTGTCGCTAGCGAGTCCGTTTAGCTCATGGTACGTGATTTTTAGAAGTCTATTCGATGTACGGTTTGCTCGCTATCGACTACGGTAAGATAGTAAAATGTTTCGATAGCAACTCATGGTAGAGGTACTGTACCTAGTACCTACGTGATATAATTGGAATCCGATTCATCCAAAACTATTTATCGTGTACTCCACATTTTATTGTAGTGTAGTATAACACCCTTTGCAGAGTCCATCTCGAGAAGCACCACACCTTTGCCAGTTGTTCTACCGCCAAGTTGTAATGTGCAAACATTACTGTGTTCCGGTTTGAAGGGCAATATTTTAGGTGAAATTACAGATAAAACATATATCTCTGGGTGGTAATGACTTGGACTCCTAATATTGTAATAGCTACGTATCACAGTTTTGTTATGTAGCAGGCATGTTGCATTACATCAGATCACCAGCCTTGATACTGTTCTCGAATACCTATTTAAAAAGAAAGTGAAACCGGGCGATTGCGGGTGAAAAAGGTTACAAATTGTACTTAAATAAAATTTTAAAACCCAACACCACAATTCTTTACAATTGAGAGTAGAATTGACTATACAAACATATTTATGTTTATTCCCGTATTGCTTATGTTTATCTGTATAGTGTCATCTCATAACTCTTTTTAATAACCTCAGTTGTGTCCCTGCTAGAAACTTGATCTGGTCCGGAGCTTCCATCGTCCAATCTCTTTTAAACACTCCAAGCTCGTCTTTCCATCGCGTTGGAGGACGACTCTGAGATCGACTGACCGATGGCGTCTACATTACAGAAACCCTGACCCACCAATCGTGACCCGAGAGGTCACGGGGGTCCCCACTTCACTTCCATTGCTTAGGGGGAGGGGGGGAGTTAGCTTAGCTTAGCTTCCATTCAGATCCAGAATTTAGATAGACCGATCCTGGCGGCACACCAATGCCTGGCTGACCCAATGACGGGAGTGGTGCGAGCCCAGAACATTCCGTCGAGATAAAAAATCAGTTTAATATAATGGTACCTCAATGAGGGAACTTTCAAGCACTTCGTTGGGGCACTTCCAATGAAGCTTAGCAATAGTGGTGTTCTGCCACCTAAGTTTATCTCTAAACAATTCAATCATCAAATAAGAGGGTAGCCTCTGCATAGCTTTAAAGTTTAAAATGCAATCATATTGATGTTAGGTATTCCCGCCACAAAGTCTCAGCTTCTTTTACCTTTTCACAAAACTAGGATTTAATTACTTACTAAATCGACTTTAAAAAGTAATTTTTAAATTTGATTGCAGTAAGTCAATAAAGCTTAACATGATCAAAGAATATTGGAATGCTAACAAGTCCAAGGTAGGCGATATAACAAAGAATAAATTAATTAAGATTGACAAAGGACTTAATTGAAAAAATCTGGGGAAGAGGGAGGTAACCACGAAGGTTACTGGTTCCGTAAAGTTGTATACTTTTGATAAACTTAACGAAAATTATTATAGGTATATATTTTTATTCCATTATAAGAACTATTTTTTTTAAATAAAGAGTGACGAGACGAGCAGGACATGTGCCTGATGATAAGCAACATGCCTGCCACATAACAGCACAGTGACACGCAGCAGCTATTGGAACATGAAGAGTCCAAATCATTACCTAGCACTGCACTGCGCTCGTCACCCAGAGATCTAAGTTGTTATATCTCTAAGCCCTGTAATTTCACTGGAAACATTGCCCTTCAAACTGGAACACAGTAATGCTTGCACATTACTGGTTGGCTGTAGAACAACTGGCAAAGTTGTGGTACTTCCCCAGGTGGACTCTGCCAAGAGTCCTACCACTACTATTAGCATTACCAGGCCACTGTGTGTTCCTCCCACTGCTGAAATTGAAGACTTTTTCACAACTAGAGTCAAAAGCACTTGTGCGGGTTAATGAAGAGCGTTCGCTTCCGAAAAATATATTCGTATTAGGTTTTAGGAACATGCTGGTTTTATTGTGAATGTTTTCTTTTACTGATCATAAATTTATTAATCAAAACTTGCAAAATATTTTTTATTAGTCGTGGCATTATATTTTTTGCCTCATGTGTTTGCTTCATGTATCTATTATTTATTTTTATCTCAAAATCTAAGATTGATTTCTCCCAAATCATCCAACCGCTGGATTCACTGCCTCCAGATAGCCCCCGAACTTGGATTTGTTCGAGTAATCTTTGTTGTTTGATACAGTTCATTACCTCACTTTCGTCTGGGTCAGAGATTCTTTGTTGGACTTCAATATGTAGTGTTTTTAGCCCATCTTTCGCGTCTACAAATTTTAAAAAATATTTCACCTGACGCAGTCATTTATAACCGCTTTACTGAACCCTAAAAAGCGGGTGGTGTTGGAAAACGCCAATAAATTACAATTTCAGATTAGGCGCGGGCGGTATTGAACCCGAGTTATTTGCCGTTTGCTGGATTAATTGCTTCGCTATATTTTTATTTGTTTACAAAATTCTGGTAATTAACAGAACAGGGAAAACAACTAAGGTTCATTTATATTTGAACTATGTGATTGAACTCTGTACTTTTGTAAAAAAATTGGTTAAAAATTTGAAAATATTGGTATTGTTTTACACCACTTACACTCAAAACTGGGTCTAAAACCAGGCGAATGTTTGAGAAAAGGCAAAGAAGAATAGATAATTATTTTAGTGGTGTGTGATAGAGAACGTACTCAGGCATCCACTATCCACATCAGGCAATAGACGAGATCGTAGTCGATAGTAGTGGTGGGACTCTTAGCAGAGTCCGCCTGGGGAAGTACCACACTTTTGTCAGTTATTCTACCGCCAAGCAGCAACGTGCAAACATTACTGTGTTCCAGTTTGAAGGGCAATGTTTCCAGAGAAATTACAGGGCTTAGAGATATAACAACTTAGATCTCTGGGTGACGAGCGCAGTGCAGTGCTAGGTAATGATTTGGACTGTTCATGTTCCAATAGCTGCGTGTCACTGTGCTGTTATGTGGCAGGTATGTTACTTACCTTCAGGCACATATCCAGCTCGTCTCGTCACTCTTTATTTAAAAAAAAAAAAGGTCGCTTAACTGTAAAAAATAAACCCATAAATGTTAATGAAATGCTGAAATTTCACCGCTAATTAGTAGAACTTAAGTTTTATAAAACTCTAACTAAATTATTTAATCTTGTCGTGTGCCAAGCGCCGCATAAATTAGATGCTACGAAGTGCTACACCGTAGCGCACCTACAATTTGCTGTAGCAAATCCTACGAGACAGTTTACAACCTTGTAGAGCTTGATTTTGCATATTTAAACGTTTAGGAATAGACAATATTTTCAGATAACTCAAGTGTAATACTATAAAAGTGGTACAATGCCTATAGTATTGTTATTTTTTTTTTTACAGCATAGAGTGACGAGACGAGCAGGTCATGTGCCTGATGGTAAGCAACATGCCTGCCACATAACAGCACAGTAACACGCAGCTATTGGAACATGATAGTCCAAATCATTACCTAGCACTGCACTGCGCTCGTCACCCAGAGATCTAAGATATTATGTATCTAAGCCCTGTAATTTCTCTGGAATCATTGCCCTTCAAACCGGAACACAGTAATGTTTGCACATTACTGCTTGGCGGTAGAATATTTGGCAAAGGTGTGGTACTTCCCCAGGTGGACTCTGCTAAAAGTCCTACCACTACTAAAATTGGTACTAAATTGGTAAAATAAACAGCCCACTGAATGTGCCCACGGCTGAGACTCGGGTCCTTCTCTCGCAGGACGAGAGTAAAGGCCGTTAAGGCCATAACTAACCACGCTGGCCCAATGGCGGATGACACATGACCTCGAAAGAGTCAGTTTTCTGACGATGTTTTCCTTCACCGTTTTAAGTCAGCACCATTACGCGCATAACATCGAAGAGACAGTGGCGCTCGTAGGATTTGAATCCGGAACTCCAAATCGGCAGTCGCCGTTCTCCCGACTAGACCAGCAGTAACTTACATACTATTAATCAAGAATAATTGATTAACAACAAATGAAGTTACCAATAATTAATTATTATAAATAATGGAATGATAACATCATCTAGCTTTTTTGTCGTAATGAAATAAAGTGTTTCATTGAATTTACAATTATACCCTCCACCTGCCTTCTATGTAGTGAATATTATGTGTATTGTAGGCGTAGCGTAGTATTTTACCACTGAGTCACCATAATTTAAGGACCTGGGAAGTGTACTAACTATAGAATCGTTAATTAACAAAAACAGTTTCTGATTCGACCACGAATGCACCTATTAATAACAGAGTGACAGAACGAGCAAAATATGTGCCAGATGGTGACCCACACATATGCCAATCATAGATAATATAGTGCGACGCAAAAAAATTACATTGAAGAGCCCAAATTACTGCCTAGAAATTCACTACGCTCCTCGCCCAGAGATATGACAAAAAGTAACTCTGATGTCTCTAAATTTCTTCAAAAACTTTGCCTTCTAAACGAGAACTCAATTATGTTTGCGTGGGATTGTATGGCAGCAGAATAAATAATAACAAATACGTGGTGAAGTAACCACATCTTGCCACTTATTCTTGCAGGAAAATTTTGCAAAGACAAATATTTTACCAATAAAAAATATTGTCAATAATAGCATTGAATTTTAAAAAGGCTACACAATAAAGTAATTGTACAATCACAGCTGCAACTGAAAGCTTGGGAGATAGAAAGAGACCCGCTCCAATAATATAATGACACGTAAAATATAGACTCCCATTTTAAAATTTCAATTTTCCGACTCGATTCGTGACCATTGCGGCCGTATCCGGAGCTGCGGCTGACTCGAACGTGGTCTGGGATAAGGCATAAGCGATCTAACTAGAAATATTATTGACGTGACAACGTCTAATAATTCGATGAAGCCGGATGCACGCACGAAAAAACATGACGTCGGCGTTACCTCGCCGTATGACGTCATGCGGCGTTACCTCGCTCTGAGGCGTTCCATTTAAGGCTTGGAGTTGAAGTTGTCACGTTCCACTATCGTCAGTAACTTTACAGACAACCGATTTTTATTTTTACTATTGTAACCTTATAGTATTAACACATGCATTTCTTACCAATAGTATAAGCCTAATTAGCACATCCGGGCTGCCATTAAATAAACTAAAATTGGCAATTTCATAGTTACGAGAATAATAATTTGAGATTTTTAGTACTATAATTATAGTCTTAATGGGCAGGCCGTGCCTCTACAGAGGGATCTTGAGAAGTTAATGATGATACTTATTTGTACTTACGATGAGATTTATAAAAGTCATGGCAGCCTCCGACGGATAGTTTTGGGTTTTTATTGATCTTTACGTAAATTATCTCGCGCTACATTTATTTCAAAGTTGGAATTTCTTAAATTTTATCCCTTTTCGATTACTTTTTCGAATCGTCGCGTCGTGGGTTTAAAAAATCCGTTTTATTTTAAACATTTTAGTGAGCATGGATAATTTTCATTTTTTTAGTAGGTATTATTATCTATTATTATATATCTACTTACCTATCGAGTATCCTTAAGGCCGGGTCACACAGAGGCAATCCGGTAGCGATAGCGATCCGATAGCGATAGCGATCCGATACCGAGTATGGGATCGCGCCCGCTTGCTGTGTGTCAGGTTGCATACAAATTCAAACATTACAAAAAATATCGTCTCGCTATCGGATCGGCTTTTATTGTATAGTACCTACGATAAAACAAAAAAAATGTTATTGCAGTGCTCCCTATTACAGTGAGTATAGTGAGCTGGCTGCTGATGAAAGTCTTCTTCTTCAGTTCAGCTTAACAAAAAAAAAAAATAGTGTCACGACGTTAGCTCGCTAGTGTTGTGCGAGAAATACCCACCAATGTATGTTTAGTTATGTTGTTATAGTAATGAAAACATGGTTTAGTGGTGTGAATATCAATAATTGTTAATAAATTCAGTACAATATATGGCATGCAAAGTATAACTAAATCGAGCATCTAATTTTATTTCGATATTTTCAAAAGTAAGTTACTCCGGCATTTTATTTCATGATACAATGATACATTTTTTAAACTATTATAGGTTTACACTTGACCGCCATCTCACCTGGTATCAAGCGACGATGCGGTCAGTATAAACATAACAATGATACATTATTAACAAAATTAAAGAGTAGTCGCTCTTCTTATGTTTTGTACCACATTGAACTATGACAAGGCAATGCATCGAAGTCGATACTACTGCCTTTGACCGGACAGCAACGGTAATGGTCGCTGATAACCGTTTATAATTACTCTGCCTATACCGGCTTTTAAGTGGATGCCGTGAAATTGTACGGCCGGTATTCTACTGCAGGTAGCTTGGGCATAAACGGTCAATATCAAGAGAGCTAACAATCTGTACCAATTTCGGTTGAATATCTGCGTTTTAGGATTGAAATTGTTTGCCATAGATGAGTTTTAACCATAAACATAGAAACCTTACGAAATGTTTTCACTGCTGAGACTCGAAGCCTTCTCTCGCTAGGAGATAGTCAAGGCCATAATCTGGAACTAAATTAAAAACTAAAGTCTTAACATGCCGGTTTCCTCACGATGTTATTTCCTGTCTTTCACCGTTTTTAATTGAAAATGTCAAATAAAAACAAGAACATGTCAAATATAGTTCTAGATTGTGCCATAGTTTTTTAAAATAACAAACATGAGTAATGAAATATTTATGTTTGAGATAGATTTATAAAAATAAACTAAAGTTAGCCATTCAAAAAACAAAACTTAAGATAACTGGCGTTGGCCTGCACTGGCCCAGTGTGTATAGGCAGCTTAACAAATAACATGTATCAATTTCTCCGCTTTGTTTTTCTTATCGAGGGACTACCTATCCTAACCGAAGCAAAAAAGTGTCTGTATACCATCCACAGTGGAGACTAGTGAGAACAAATTATGCTCCCTGACATTGTCAACTGTTTTTAGACCTAGTTTCACAGACTATTAAAGTTTCAATGAAGATATGACCCAAACATTGAATACAAATTTCACGACAGCATAGAGTGCATTTTAGTAGGGAACAAACAAAGAAAGGAATGTCGTATTGGACACTTGTTTCATTAGCACTCCACTAAATGTTCCCACAGCTGGGATTCAACGCCTTCTCTCCCTAGGAGAGAGCCAGGGCCGTAATCCACCACGTTGGTCTATTCCGAGTTGGTGGATGATACATGACCTCGAAAGATCCTAGGAACCTGTCGGTTGGTTCAAGCTGTTTTCCGGCACAGTTTTTAAGTTAGCGGCATGACGCACATTACTGCTTGGCGGTAGAATAATTGTCAAAGGTGTGGTACTTCCCCAGGCGTACTCTGCAAAGACTTCAAAAAGACGGTGGTGCGCCTGGACTCCGACCCAGGGGCTCCGCATCGGCAGTCGCCGTTCTACTAACTAAACCAGCCGTTACTTATAACTACATCGTAGAAAACGTTATAATTTTATGAACGTACTCATTAATTTCATACCCTCTGTATATGTCAATCCTACTAATATTATAAACTAGCTGTTACCCGCGACTTCGTCCGCGTGAAATAAATACTAAGGTAACGCAGGCAGTACCTATTTATATACCCATACACATTTACGGTTATTAAAAACAGCTTATAATAAAACAATTTCATCAAAATCGGTTCAGTTGTTTTGGTGTGAAAGCGTAAGAGACATTCGTCCCCCATTTCAACTGCAATTTCATCCCCATATAGTTCGAAATTACAAAATTGCTAGAACAAACATTTATTGGCTTCGTGCCAAGTGCCTATATAAAGAGTTTCATAGTTTTATTTTCAACGATTGGAAGCTTCCATGTTTACTTTCATTCCCCATTTCAATCCCAATTTCATCCCTATACAGTTTGAAATTACAAAATTGCTAGAACAAATATTCGATTGCATCGTGTCAAGTTATATTTAGAGTTTCATG
The DNA here is from genome assembly GCA_963693475.1 of Ectropis crepuscularia. Taxonomy (NCBI): domain Eukaryota; kingdom Metazoa; phylum Arthropoda; class Insecta; order Lepidoptera; family Geometridae; genus Ectropis; species Ectropis crepuscularia. The sequence goes on along the minus strand of OY856349.1, from coordinate 25,596,125 downwards.
GTTTTATCTGCAACGGTTGGGATCTTCCATGTTGACATTCATCCCCTATTTCAACCCCAATGTCACCCCCTATTTCAACCCCAATGTCACCCCCGTACAGTTCGAAATTACAAAATTGCTAGAACAAACATTAGTTTGCTTCGTGTCAAGTGTCTAAATACAGAGTTTCATGGTTTTATCTTCAACGGTTAGGATCTTCCATGTTGACATTCATCTCCCAATTCAACCCCAATGTCACCCCCGTACAGTTCGAAATTACAAAATTGCTAGAACAAACATTAGTTTGCTTCGTGTCTAGTGTTTATATACAGAGTTTCACGGTTTTATCTGCAATGGTTGTGAACTTCCATATTGACATTCATCCCCCATTTCAACCCCAATTTCACCCCCGTACAGTTCGAAATTACAAAATGGATAGAACAAACATTCAATAGCTTCGTGTCAAGTGTCAAGGTACAAAATTTGATAACTTTGAAAATCACGAATTTTCATAAAACCGTTCATCCCTTGTTTCACCCTCTTACGGTTTGAATTTCGCAAAACCCCGTCTTAGCGAGCGCCTACGTGGTAAAAGAGACCTCCATGCAAAATTTCAGATTCCTAGCATTTGTAGTTTTTGAGATTCCTTGATGAGTGACCTTTCGCTTTTATATATATAGATGTCAATGTATGGATGTTTGGATGTTTTTTGTTCAATCACGTCCTAACGTATGAACGGATCGGGCTGAAATTTGGAACACATACAGATTATAGTCTGGAAAAACACATAGGCTTTTTATCCCGTAAAAAACAAAGGGAACTACGCGGGTAATACCGCGGGGCGCTGCTAGTAAGATAATAGTCGTTTCACACATTAACAAATATAGGTTATAATTTAAATTACAATTATAGAATTTCAATCTGGTTAAAAAAAACGAGGGAATATAATAAGAAACATGTAGGTATGTCTGATTAGTATAAAAGTGTAGCTATGTGCTATCATGAAATTTCTATTAACTACGTAAACTCATTTTCAACAAATGCTTTAAGTTTTTTCTACGTATGTGCATGAGTTTACTTGGTAATAAGTATATTATGTTAATAGCGCCCTGCGTTTTCTGACCTGGACTAAAATTTGGTTGGCTGTAGAAGACACCTGAAGACAACAGGCACAGATCCTTTTAAGGGTTCCGTACCCAAAGGGTAAAAACGGTACCCTATTACTGAAACTTCGCTGTCCGTCCATCTGTCACCAGGCTGTATCTCAAGAATGGTGATAGCTATACAGTTGAAATTTTCACAGATAATGTATTTCTATTGCCGCTATAACAACAGATATTAAAAATAAAATGAATATTTAAGATGGGCTCCCATACAACAAATTTTATTTTTACCGTTTCTTGCTCGATTAGTCTGTCCCAAGGAAACTAGATAGGGTCACTAGAAGAATAAAGCACGCTATCGAAATCGTCGTTAGAATCATAAGGTAAAATCAAAATGTAAGTAAAACTTTTTGGATGAAATCCTTTCTGCGGAAACTGTCATAGTCTATGCATACGGAATTCAGAATAAAACCAAAGAGGTTTTCGCCGTTTATTTGCTTATGGTACGGAAGCCTTCGTGCGGGAGGCCCACCCGCACTTGGCCGGTTTTATTTAAATAAAAACGATGTGGAAACCCCAAATTAGTATCAATTTTTTTCCTTAATTACATAAACAAATTCTATTCTAAGCGTTAAAACTTCGATTGTTCCTACAAAGAGCTCAAAGTAATATTTTACTGCTCTCTAGAAACAACAAAAGAAATTGACCATCAAAGGTAAAAATTCGCTACAAAGAATATTTTAGCCAACAATTACCTACCTTATTGACGTCAATTATTTTGAGGCTAGTCAAACGGAACCGAGATGCAAAGCTTCATTGAAGTGCCTACATTAGATCTTTGGTAAGATTTGAATGAAGACAGAATTCACTGGGCTTAATGTGTGACGATTTCACATTTTTTTAACAGATTTAAAAAAAGGAAAGGGTTCTCTATGGTATGTTTTTTGTATGTATATTACACGAACGCTCCGCCGATTGTTAATCGATTTTGATTGTTCTTCTTTTTTTCCATTTTTTTTTATTAAAGTTGCACCTCCACGTACTCCTAGGTCCATGCCTTTTTTAACGTATTATACATTATTTTCTTTTTTTCGTTATTTTTCTTTGTCTAATAATAAATTGTTCTTTGTTTGTATAAATTTAATTGAAAGCGGTGAGGTGGATTTTGATATAATGAAGAAAAAAATAAATTGTACTTTATTTATCTAGACGACTTACTGATATTTTTTTATGACATTTGGTCAAGTGTGTGAATTTAATTTTAAATTGAAGCCGGTTTTTATTTTCGCTCGGAGAAAATATATTATTTATTTCGATACTATTAACCAACATATAATAATTAATAATTAAATAGATATAATAATTATTATAAGTTAAACTAGCAACTTGCCGTGGTTTTATCCACGTAGCTCCCCTTCCCGCTTTTTTTTTTCAGGTAATAAGTAGCTCTCTGTTATTCTAGACTAAAATCCATCTTGTTCCAAAGTACAATCTGATTAATCCAGACGTGACGTAGCAACAAACATCCAAATTTAGAGATTTATAATATTAGAAGGATGAATTGAGTAGTATTTATAGCCATAATTTATTTTCGTTTATGGGCACGTTTAAAAGACGGGTCGCAATTTAGTTTGCTCCAAAAAGCTGTGTTCAAAATATTTATTTCCTGGAATATAATCATTTTATTTCATTTATTCAATCATTTATTACGATGATTTTGTTTGCGAATTATTTCTTCTTGACAATGATTTAAGTCTCTATAACTTGTTTATAGTCCAGTGCAATCACGGAAACAAATGGAAAAAAAAACATAAAATTATGTAGTTTGGGGATTATAAAGGATCGATAGGGGGGTGTATTCTGAGCAAATACTCCAATTTGAGGGATTCTGGCAAGGTCAGCTCGAGGTTATTTCGATGAAAACGCGTTTAATTCGATATCTCGAGAACGGTTAGTGTAAGGCAAAAAATTTTTGCGACCTTTTCTCTTCTAAATTAAATTTACTAACTTTTTTATCTAAAACTTTTTTTTTCATCAATATTTTTCAATTTATTGCTTCCGAAAGGCAAAAATTGTACTTTTGTACAATTTACTTACAGATTGTACAAAGTAAATGTGCATTGTACAAAAGTACAATGTACTTTTAAATTTAAATTTTACCTCGGGTTTTGCGGGTTTTCGTGTTTAATTTAGCGAAATTTATGACCTATTTTTTTTTTATCAGTAAATGTGTTAAACAGTTTTAATTATTAATTTACTTCTTTTTTGAATCCTTATTCACATTATTATTCCATTGAATGGAATAAAATATACCCAAATCGAAGAAGTATAATATTTTAATGATATTTCAATGATTACAATATTTAAATACAAGTTATAAATAGTTTAATCGATTCACCTTTTGATAAAAGAAAGTAAAGTTTTTGCCTTTCGGAAGCAATAAATTGAAAAACATTGATGAAAAATGTTTTTTAGATATATAAGGTAGTAAATTTAATGTAGAAGAGAAAAGGTCTCTACATTTTTTTGCCTAACACTAATCGTTCTCGAGATATCGAATTAAACGCGTTTTCATCGAAATTACCTCGAGCTGACCCCGCCAGAATCCCTCAAATTGGAATATATGCTCAAAATACACCCCCCTATTGATTTTTCATAATCCCTAAACTACATAATTTTATGTTTATTTATTTCCGTAATAGCACTGCACTTCAAACAATTGGAAAGGTGCAGATGGGATTAGAGTCCATGACGTCTCTTCACTTCTAATTTTCTTTTTATAATTAAATTAAATAAGTATTATGTTAGATATCTATCTTTAACAGGTAAATTAGTTTAGTTTGGGGATAGAATGTACTATGTGCGAATTGTCCATAACTATTCGTTTAATTATTCCTAAAATTCCGCATCCAAATTTTAGACTACATTAACATAAATTCAAACGTGATTGAAATGACTAGAATTACTATTATGGGTACATTATTTTGATTAGCGCGAGTGGAAATAACGAAGTATTGTGGGTTAGCAAATAATTGTGCGTATTGTCAAATATTTGCATGGAATCATTGCGTACTGATGCGTATTTTCTCGTTAGAGTAGATACGTTAGTTTGCGATTGAAACATATCTAATTTAAATTGCATTAATAATGTTATCAGTTTTAATTCAAATGGGTAATTTAAATGTGTTATAATCGGCTTAATTCAATTTAAGTTTTTGGGCGTGTTGTTGTGTTTGCCCTAGATATACTTCCGCCTAAGCCAAGTTGGTAAATTTAAAAATGTGTATTTATTATTTTTTTGTTAAAATCTTGATGCGGTTCCCAGAATACTAGATGTATTACCAAGTATCAACAGTGTAAGTTTCGGCAAAAAATGTCTGTGACATACGGACGGACAGACAGACATGACGAATCTATAAGGGTTCCGTTCTTACCCTAAAAATTGGTTGGCAAGTCTGCTTCCGAAGGTACTGTTCGTGGTTTTAATTCCTACTTAGTGCAAATATTTGTCTTATTAATACAAATTATTCTATTAGTGCTGCTGTGTATTATAACCTCCTAGGACCCAGGGCTAATTATTTTTTGTGCTCGTAGAGACACGTTGTACACAAAAGTGTACAAATTAAATATTCCTTCTCAGGCCCAGGAATATAAATGCTACATTTAAATGTTTTTTGGATTATTTATGTTAAAATGATATATATTTAGGTTAACTATGGATGTCTAGATGACTACTGTGGTATTTTTATGTGATTCTAATTTGTACATAAAAATGTATATTGGGTCTTAAAATCCTCCCATAGGCTGTTTCAAGAAAAATAAAATACAAGTGGATAAATTGTACTTGTTTAATATTATTTATATAAAAGGCAGCATCTTTCATAAAAATACAATTTTCAGACTTATTAATCAGACTCGTGTTTTTTTTTACTAAAACTATAAACCTCTTCTAAAAAAACTAAAATTATAAAACTTCTAAAAATTAAAAAAAAATAATACGATGTTCTGACTTCAGACTCATGAAAAAAAAACAGTAGCACTACTTCTAAAAAAACTAAAATTATTTCACTTCTTCTAAACAAAACTAAAATTATATAAATTCTTGTAACAAAAACTAAAATTATATCACTTCAAAAATTATAAATTCTTTGTGTTTAAAATTGAGATCAATTTTTTGGCTATTATCTCATTCTTCGTGAAATTCTTTGTAACAGTTACGAGCTGATGATAGACACAGAATAACATCGCACGTACTGCACTTTGCGGAAGATCTTTTATCACAGCCTTCTTTACGACATCGGTTCATCATGCCTGTAAATATTGGCATGTGTGATGCCCCGCGAAGCCTACTGCTTTTGGAAGGAATCACATTGACAGCTGGCCTGCCTCTTTTGCGAGCTGGTTCAGCTGTCTCTGCATATTCGTCATCCGAGGTTCCTTCGAACTCATTTGTTATTTCCATCAGAGACTCCGCTAGTGCCAGTTTCCATTGCCTCAATGAGTGAATTTTTTTTAGAGGCGTTCCCTTGTTTATCTCTGTTTTTTTATACTGAATCCATGCATTTGATGCGCTTAAATCAATCAAATGCGAAATAAAGCGGATTGTCCATTTCTTTGTCCGGGCCCTAGATGGACATACAGCAAGCATTCGATCAGCCATGTCAACTCCTCCCATCTTAGAGTTATACATTTTGACAACCATTGGTCGCTGTATTTTTATGTACTCTCGCCGAGTCTTGCACCAACGACGACATTCATCCTGGGGTTCGCTGGCATATATTGTGGAGAGCAAAACCACAGGCTTGTTGTCAAACCATTTGGTGCACGCTATGCTTTCATCGGCGTTTACGAAAACCGAACTCGCACCTCTTCCTCGTCTCTTCATTTCCGCATCGTCAGGAAGGACGCTTTTTAGGGTAGCGGGAATTCTATTTTTCATGATAGTTCCAGCACACTTGAATCCCCTAGCATTTAATTCTTTAGTTAATTTCACTGATGTGAAATACCGGTCGAAATAAATAATATGTCCTGGAACTAGAGAGCGTGTTAAACTTATAACAGCACTTTCTCCAAGCCCGAATCCAGCCGCATTTTCTTCAGGATATGTGGTACTCCCTTGGTAAACTGTAAAGTCGCAGACTGTTCCATCTGGGTTGGCTAGTACAAATGCTTTTAAACCTACAGGGTTGGGTTTATTCGGACAGTATTGCTTCATACCACAGCTTCCCGAAAAAGGCACTATCATTTCATCAATGGATATGTGTTGTTCCCTGACTTGTTTGTGACATCCTTGTAACACTCTGTTGATTAATGGCCGCACCTTCCACAGTTTGTCACTAGTTCTCTGTTCTTGCGTCACATCTTCATCAAAAACAATCTTAATCGATGATCTCAATTGGAAAAATCGATTTCGAGACATAGCTGTCGCAACCAAAGGTACTCGCCATCTTCGTTCCCAATACATTCGTATGTAAGGAAAATTCAAGCAAGACATTATCATGGTAATAGCAATAAACTTTTTGCACTCTCTTTCCGTTAGATTTAGAGATTTGCCAGTATTCGCTACGGATGTTTGGTTAGTTTTTTCGGTAATTAGTTGTATGAAGGAATCGTCTAAGTATTGCTCAAAATAATTGATACTGCTGAAGTTTTCAGTTTCAGTAGGCTGGTAACTGGGTTCCGAAAGATGTGGAGTTGGCGGGTTAAAATTTTTAGCCTGCCACTCCGCTGCCTGATCACTTTCTACCGTTGTGTCGGCATACTCGATGTGGCTTGATCTAGAACGTGGCCCACCGCGGCTTCGGCCTCTGCTATTACGTACAGGGGCTCTGCCTCGCCCACGCGTTGACATAGGCAGAAGAGGAGGTAAGGGAGATTCATCATCTTCACCCGTATCAGAAGAGTCCTCTTGATTCACGGGTGGATTATATTCATCATCTGTTGCATCATCTTCATAGTCCGATTGGTTGAGGAAGTCATAGATGTCCCTATCTGTTAGACCTGTGGATCAAAGTAATAATATATAAAAACATATTGCCAAACTACTATTAACTTTACGACCCACTGTACAGAAAAATGAACAAATTGAATTTTCCAAAATTTGAAGTTAAGTCCCAAAGTACAGAAAAATGTACTTAATTATTCGATGTGAAATAAATAAAGTTTGCAAAAACAAAACAGTATAACTAATGAAAAAAAATAGTATTATATTCATTATCGAAATAAATTAATAAATGTATAGCATAAAATCGATTGTGATCCTTAGGATAAATCAAGATTAATATTTACCTGCGCGGCCGGGCGGCGCCATCTTTTCGTAACCTCACACGTGTGTTTCACCAATGATCTTTAAACAGTTGGTAGTTTTGAAACCATAGACAATATGCACTAATACGTCAGGTGTCGTGTCAAAATATAGGCCGCGAGAATTCAAAACGAACAGAAGACCGCTTGAATAATATGTACAGAAAAGTGTACCATAGGTCTCTATGAGTACAAGTCTGAATTAGCCTTGGGACTGACTGCACTAAATTATTTTGTACAGGAATATGTACGAGGGGTCCTAGGAGGATAAAGTTGTATTTATAAGTGTATTGGCAGAGTCCACCTGGGGAAGTACCTTTGCCAGTTATTCTACCGCCAAGCAGTAATGTGCAAACATTTCTGTGTTGCAGTTTGAAGGGCAATGTTTCTAATGTAATTACAGGGCATAGAGAAAAAATATCTCAAATCTCTCTCTGGGTGTCGAGCGCAGCGCAATGCTGGGTGCTGTTATGGGCAGGCATGTTGCTTACCATCAGGTACAAGCCCTGCTCGTCTTGTCACTCAATACTATTAAAAAATGTATGCGTAAATGCGTTTGTGATTTTATTATTACTCAGTTCCCGTTCTTGTTATTTTCCCGAAATAAAAAGCCTGTGTTATTCCAAAATATAATCTGTGTTCCGAATATTCCATCCGTTCAGAGGTTACGACGCGATTGAGCAACAAACATCGAAAATTAAACATCCAAACTTTGCCATTTACAATATATGTAGGAATTAGAATGAAAGAAAGAGATTTGTAAGAGCCCATGTTAATCTTAATTGTAAAATGTTTTGAGGTTATGTGTTTCTGTGTTGTAATAGTATAACAGATTTTTGAAAATTTTCAAAGTAGAAATATAATGAAGTCTCTTACCCAGGTCTGCCAAGTGGTGCTGTTTTTTTTTTAACTTTAGTTTAATAGGTTTACACTTGTCCGCCATCTTGCCTGATGTTAAACGACGATGCTGTCTACGATGGAGCCTGACCATATTTTTTTTGATTACCTAGAAAAAAAAACCCGATTCACTCTCGATTTAAAGACACAATTATTGTAACCATCGGGGAAAACCCACTCAGGCAACGTATTACACAGCTAAGACGTTCTTATCACAAAAGTAGAATCAAATCTCTTCGTTCGTGTCTTTGGAACATCAATCATGAAACGATGTCGCTTTTTTGACCTACGAGCATTCCGATAAATCCGATCATTTCCGATGCTGTGCCATAAACACACGTATTCCTTACCATCAGGCACTTGTCTTATTAATTGTGTCACTCTTTCTTTTTTTTCTACTAGACCATGTCCCATTTACTTGGGGTCGGCCTTCCTAGTCCTTCTTCTCCATTTAGCACGATCTTGCGCTGCTTCGATTTGAGCATTTTTGAGGTCTTTTCCCTTCACTCGTTATTAAAAAAATGCCCTATAGCTTTATTATCGACGCGACCTCTAAGCGTGTCCTAGTAAATTACTACGCTCATCACCGGAAGGTACAGGACTGATAGACATACAGAAACACTTTATTATGGACACCAGAAAAAGAAATACAAAATATGAAATACTTATAACTAATGTCATAAATGGGAATCTTATCGTCAATAGCGATTTATTCCAGGCAACAATTCGTAGCAGGGAAACCCATAAAAAATAAGTAGAGTGAAGTTAGGGTGTGAAGAAATAACAGGAGGACAAAAATTAATAAGTCGTCACTTAAATGTATAAAAAATGTTGGTCTTATCCCGTACCTATTTAATTTTTTTTTTTAATAAAGAGTAAGGAGACGAGCAGGACATGAGCCTGATGGTAAGCAACATGCCTGTCATATAACAGCACAGTGATACGCAGCTATTGGAACATGAAGAGCCCAAATCATTACCTAACACCGCACTGCGCTCATCACCCAGATATCTAAGATGTTATATCTCTAAGCCCTGTAATTTCTCTGGAAACATTGCCCTTCAAACCGGAACACAGTAATGTTTGCACATCACTGCTTGGCGGTAGAATAACTGCCAAACGTGTGGTACTTCCCCAGGCGGACTCTGCCAAGAGTCCTACCACTACTAAAATAAGACTAAATAAAGAAGAACAATGATGATACTTGAACCCGTTCTATTCCATTCAAATCCTTGCAACAAACAATAGACAGTCTTAATTTAACTTAAGGGCTTTAACTTTGGTTTAATTAATTTGGACTACGAGTAATTGGCGTTGTACATCTACCCCGTTTTACCGTATTTTGCAGTATTTTGCCGTACTTTGCCTAATTCTGCCGTATTTTCCGCATTTCGCTTCATTTTATCCAACAAGCAAGTGTGAGCTATAGGCTATTCCGGGGTATAAACAACGGGTATAGTACGCTGGAAGGTTTATCTTTATACACAACTCTGGAAAGGAAAGGTCCGATTTTGCAGATATTTTTACGCGGTATTATTTTTGATTATAGACCAGACAATCGACTGAAATTTTAGAAAATTGGTGAAGAAGGAAACTAGTAGTTCAGTAGTGGTAGGACTCTTGGCAGAGTCCGCCTGGGGAAGGACCACACTTTTGCCAGTTATTCTACCGCCAAGCAGTAATTTGCAAACATTAGTGTGTTCCGGTTTGAAGGGCAATGTTTCCAGAGAAATTACAGGGCTCAGAGATTTAACAACTTAGATCTTTGGGTGGCGACCGAAGTGCAGCTAGGTAATGATTTGGACTCTTCGTGTTCCTATAGCTGCGTGTCACTGTGCTGTTATGTGGCAGGCATATTGCTTACCATCAGGCGCATGTCTTGCTCGTCACACTTTATTTAAAAAAAAAAACTACAAAGCGCATAATTTTTTGGACTTATACTTTGTTTTTGTTAATTTCTCTAAAAGTGGTAAAGCAATGTATTTAAAAATGTATAAATGCATTATATCAGCTATCTGGCTTCCATCATAGTACAAGCTTTGTATTATACTTTGCTAGATAGTGTTGGGTGTGAAATGTCCACCAATATTTATCCAATTATTTGATTGTCTATAAATTTATAGGATAAGATAAGATAATAATATTATTTATTATTACAAAATATACACAATTATCATTATAATACAATAATAAATGCTACATCTGTAACTCGTCAGTCTGAATACATTTTAAACTTAGGTAATATACAAACTCTGATCAACTTTGTACAAATTCTCAAATTATATAAATAATCAATTAATTAAAAGCTGTATGGGACCATTTCAGAAGTATGGTCTAGCAAAAAAAATAGTTTTCACAAGAAGTGGCGAAGCTACATACATGCAAAAAAACATACAGCCGAATTGAATACCTACTTATTTTTGAAGTCAATTAAAAAAACGACGTAGTTGATTCAACGACGGAGAAAACTGTATAACCAGACATATTTTATGTACCTATGTATATTATTGTGTACAGTTTTTTTTTTAAATAGTGAGTGACGAGACGAGCAGGACATGTGCCTGATGGTAAGCAACATGCCTGCCACATAAAAGCACAGTGACACGCAGCTATTGGAACATAAAGAGTCCAAATCATTGCCTAGCACTGCACTGCGCTCGTCACCCAGAGATCTAAGTTGTTATATCTCTAAGCCCTGTAATTTCTCTGGAAACGTTGCCCTTCAAACCGGAACACAGTAATGTTTGCTCATTACTGCTTCGCGGTAGAATAACTGACAAAGGTGTGGTACTCCCCGGGCGGACTCTGCTAAGAGTCCTACCACTACAAGCAAAATTAAAGAATTGAAAATAATATTTAACTAAATATGTCACTAGTTACAATCATGTCAATGACAAATAAAAATTAGAAAATCCTCACATTTTCAAAGGTATCGTTGAAATGTTAGTTCCATTACGATATAGTCATAATAGTTATTATTTATTGAGATATAAGAGGAATATTATACACAAAAAAAAATTATTATGATTAAGTGCAACGGCACATTTACTAGTTTCTATTTAATGACATATTTTGTAATTATTATTTTTTTGACATGTAAAATGATATTTTAATAATAAATTATGATTATGATTACTTCAGACAGAAAAAATAAGATTTTGGAAAAATGATTAGTTTATTTTTCGTATTACACAGACTTTCGGATGAATCATACCATTTCTGCCTAATTCAATACAGGAAGCAAAATTTGAATATTTAGGTAATAAACAGCGTTTTAAAAGTTGTTCCATTACGGTCCTCGAAGGAAGTTGGTTATTTTTTCCCTTAATAAGAGGCGGAATATTCAGTAGAGTGTGCTTGATAGCTGCTACGCACATCTGAGATCAAAGGTCAACGGTTTAAGGCTCTGTATTTTGAAAGCGGGACTATGGATAATGAGTTTTTTAACTGCCTCCTTCAAGAATAGTCTTTCAAAAAGGTTGCTAAATTTGACAGGTTTAAATATACTCCATCAGCCATCAGCTATAAATATTACTTTAAGGCTAGTAGTGAGAAAATTTAGTTGGGGCTTTTTGAAGTGAAAACTTCTTTAGGCGCGCTAAGACAAATTTTTCTTGGGGTGTAAATTGAATTCTACCGTCACGCTCGGGTATGATAAGAAATCTTCGGGTAAACTCGGGACCTTGACGATTGGGCATCTAGAAATGCGTCAGCCAATGGGAAATGCTGAAAGGGCGTGGCCTCGCCGTCATGGCATGGCCATCTAGAAATGCGTGAGCCAATGGGAAATGCTGACGTATTTCTAGATGGCCATGCCATGATGGCGAGGCCACGCCCTCTGGTTACACCCGTGTAGTTTCCAAGGTAAGCCATCAAATTCCTATGACGGCCAATTTTTTTTTGACAAATTTGATTGTTGTAAAAAAAGAAAGAAATTGTTGTTGTGAGTCGTTTGAAATTAAGCAACGATGTCTACGACGATGATGATGATGCTGATTTACTCTATCATAAGCAGCCTTCTTAATATTCCCACTGTTGGGACTCGGGGCCTTCTCTCGCAATGAGAGAGTCAAGGCCATAATCCACTGGCCTAGTGCGGGTTGGTGGATGACACATGACTTCGAAAGATTTTAGATACATGCCGGTTTCCTCACGATGTTTTCCTGCACCGTTTTAAGTTAGCGGCATTACGCACATGACTTCGAAATGACAGTCGTGCGCGCGGGGTTTGAACCCGGGGTCTTCGGATCGGCAGGCGCCGTTCTCCCGACTAGACCAGCCGTAACTTTACTCCATCAGGTGTAAATAATATACCAAATTTAGTACCTAGTGAAAGAATTTATGTTAGATTTTATTATAGTTAAATGATACCGCTTGATTTAAAGCGACGATGTCTACAAAGAAATGTTAAGAATGTGTTGCCATAGACCGCACAATTAAACTCTTATTTAGCATCAATCTAAACAGGACGTCTACTCTGTTTCTATGAAAACGAAATTTCGAAAAAAAACACGCGACTTTCCTTGTCTCGTTCTACTTCGTTTCGTCCGATACAACATTGTTTTACGTTTAAATGTTCTAAGCATACTCTAATTAGAGTAGGCTAACAACATTTTAACGGACAAAACGACGGATCGAAGTAGAATCGGAGTTGGAAAATCGCGAGTTTATTTCGACATTACGTTTTCCTTGAATTAGAGTAGACGTCAAGGATACGATGTGCCTACAATGCAGCGGGCTTTCCTAGACTAAATCAATTCACTCTCGGCTTGAAGACAATAATATTGTATCCATCGGAAAAAAACCCTCTGGCAACGCATTCCACAACCTAGACGTTTAACCAACCTAGACGAAAGTGGTATCAAACGAAACATTGACACTTCACTTCAAAACGACACAAATTTTGTTATTGGCACATGGCTTGAAGATAACATAGCTGAAAAAGATATTATAGTACTTTTCGAGGCAACTCTTAAATTATTTTCTCCAAAAAAAAACAAAATAATTTCAATATTATTTTTACATATTTTTTTTTAATTTATATTAATTTTATTAAAATTTAATTCAGAGACTCGAGCAAATTTTATAAGAAACAATCACTAAGTCATCGAGGTATATGAAAGTGTGTTTTAGTTTTTTTTTCATATTTCAAAAACCACTAAACCGATTTCAATAAAATTTACATGGCACTATCTCTGAACCTGAATGATCTACCTAACAAAAAACTTTTTATTCAGAATTTACAATGTCTTTAATTTATAGAATAGAAAAACTTAAGATTTAACATAAATCCAAAATAATAATAATAATAAATAACGATGACAATGATAATAATAATAAGTTTTTATAATGTTTTTATGTTCTTTTATATAAATATTGTAAAAACTTAGATTTAAGAAAAGAAATAAACACGTGAATAATAATAAATATAAAATTGTAAAAAAATTACATAGTTCATTATAATTGTAATAAATACATGTTATATTTTAATGGTTGACACTTATTTGTACGATACTAACTATCGTACAATAAAATGTTAAATTTAAACTTAAAAATGTATACACGTAGTATGCTCTTTTTTTGTTTTTTTAAAATTGACGTGTAAATTGTACATTTATGAATAAAAAACTTTGATTTTGACAATTAAATTGTATGTTACAAGTTATCACATAACCCGCCCTGCACTGTTCCTGGCGCACAGGAGCCCAAATTGCTGGCGGCATTGCCCCGCTGAAATGCAATTGAGAAGTCCTTTGCACCAGAAACGACCATCAACATTGATTCACAATCGGCCGAGCTATCTCGTTACATACATATAAATAAAACGATACAACTGAACTGAGGACCTCCTCATGTTTTGAAGTCGCAATTAAAGACTAGTGGACACTACACAAATCTCCAGTTACACACAGGCGTTAAAACATAATACACACAGTACAGTAAAACAAAGACCGTTTATCCGTATTGTTGGGAACAATTAGTGGAAATGTTCTCGACCAATGGGCATTGTCTGCTCGGTATCGATGTCGCGACCATTGTCTTTAGATGGAATAGAAAAATGTTGGTACGAGGATAATGAAACACTGGCGTAGAGGTCGGCACACCTATTTTTTACTTGCGATCCGTCTCGGCTTCGCCAGTCCTACATAATATATATCAGGCGAGATGGTGGTCAAGTGCGAACCTATTACAGTTAAAACAAAAGCCTACAGCACTCAGGGATCGAGTATATATCCAACGGTGAAAGAAGGACAGTATCCCAGTTTGAAGGGCAATGTTTCCAGTGAAATTACAGGGCATAGAGATAAAACATCCTTAGAGCCGGTTTTCACAACGCGGTTTCAAACCACGCCCGCGCACGGGCGCGGCGTCGCGCCGCGCGACGGTTTTGTTTCAATACTCACGAGACCGCAGGTTTTCGCGGTTTCGGCTCTGGAAAGCTACTGCGCAAGAATCGCGCGCAGCCACGCGGGCGCCGCGCGGCTGCCGCAGCCGCCGCGGCCGTAAACCGCGTCGTGTGTATTGAATTCAATTTTATATGGAAATCAGCCGCGCCCGCGCGCGGGCGCGGTTGGCAGCCGCGCCGCGAAAACCGGCTCTAAATGTATGGGTAACGAGCGCAGTGATGATTTGGATTATTCATGTTTTAATAGCTGCTTGTAACTGTGATGTTATGTGATGCTACGTTCACACGCGCGCGTTCAACTCGACATTCAACGTGCACATTCACATTCCCGAGCGTGTAAACGGTACGCCCGAGCCCGTAAACGCGCCTGTGAACGTGAATGCCGCGAACCGGGCAAGTGTCGGTTTTTTGGCAAAGTTCAAAGGATGAATGTGCGGGCGCCCGGTGACTGTTTACACGCGCGCGGGCAGTCAGTCTCTCTCGCGCTTTCGTGACGAGAGGATCTTCAACGTTGCTAAAAAAAGTCGCTACGATCGGAGATAACAACATGGTGGAATGGTCAAACGAGACAATTTTGACGTTCCTGGAATATTACCAGGAAGAAGAAATATTATGGAACCCCGAACATAAATTCCATGAGGACAAGAAAAAAAATCACGATGCTTGGACGAAAATTGGTAGAATACTAAATTTAATGTATCAAATAAGGATTTATAAACAAAAAAGGAGACCCTAATGGGAACATTTAGGCGCCATCTGAAGCATATGGCAGCAACAACACCGAGATCCTCGCTGCCCGCCATGCAGGCATTGACTGACACGACGGCGTGCGTGTGAACAGCTTGAATTTTCGCCGGCCTGGGACGGGCTGCATGCCGTGCAGCCCGCCAGGCAGCCCGCCGGGCTGCACGGCGTGCGTGTGAACTTACTATGACAGGCATATTGCTTTTTATCAGGCACATGTCCTACTCGTATCGTCACACTATACTATAAAAATAATAGTATTTAATCGGTAGTTCCTTAGATAAGCGTGTTCAAACAAAAAACTCTTAAGCTTTATCTTAAGTATAGATTAGAGCTTTGAGTCCTTAACTGTTGTGAGCCTCACAACAAAGCTCAAAGTCGTACAGCGAGGAGAGAGCTGTGCTAGGAATTTCTTTGCGCGACAGAATTCGTAATGAGGATATTCGCAAAAGAACGAAAGTAACCGACATAGACGGACATAGACGGCCAGTTAACTGGCATAATACTTATATAGTAAATCCGTACGTATTATACATAGAAACACCCAGACACAGTACAAATATTTGAATTTATCACACAAATATTTGCACTGGGTGAGAATCGAACCCACAACCTTCGGCTTTGCAAGCAGAGTTACTACGAGTACCCACTAAACCACCACTATATCACTATCATGTATTTGACACTCGCTCATAACTATTATTACCTAAATATTAATATTATACTTACATTAATTTCAGTATTTAAATTTTCCTATGAAAGCAGACTAGACATTTATGTCTCATCTATCATTTTTGTTGTTATAAATCAGCTATCTGGCTCCCGTAATACAAACTTTGTTTAGGTTTAGCTAGTTAGCTTTTATGAGGATTTATCAAATACATTAACGAATTTATTATTTAAATATGCTTTCTCGCCGTTCCCAAACAAACCTGTGACTTGGGATTCTTAAGATTTGTTTACAGTACAAGCGTTGTGCTAGTAAAATCATTTTGCTACAGAACCAAGAGTCAAAGCGCATAAGCAGATCGCTCTATGTGTTCACAGTAGTCGGGGCATACCCTTATAGAGAACTAGCGGCCCGCTCCGGCTTCGCTCGAATAATAACCTAGATATCAACTGCAGCGCCATCTGCCGTAGCCTATGTTACTCGGGAATAATGTAGCTTTCCAAAGGTGAAAGAATTTTTGAAATCGGTCCAGTAGTTTCGGAGCCTATTCATTACAAACAAACAAACAAACAAACAAATATTTCCTCTTTATAATATTAGTATAGAAGAGCCAAGGTCATAATCCATGAAGCTCGAAGCTTTCAAGACACACTGCACTCGTCACTCGGAGATATAATGTGACTAATATCTTTACCCTGTAATTTTATTCAGAAATTTCCCTTCAAACCGGAACACATTAATATTTCCACCTATGTGTCCACCACTGACAAATGTGTGCTATTTCCCTAGGTGGACTTACCAAAGTACCGCTACAAAAATAATAATAAAAAACTGAGCTTCATTTTGCGGGTATGTTTATTACATGTTATGTTCTTTATACCTATTTAATATTAATTTTGGTGGTAGATACTTAGTTTTTTTACCACATCTATTTCAAATAGATATGGTAAAAAGATACCCCTACAATTTCAAATAGTACGCGAGTTTAAAAAGCTTGAGAATCACTGCATTAAGGCCGATTTAAACTGAACGACCATAGAGCTAGAGCTGGAACAAGAGCATTCTTTCTCGATCTTTTAGTATAAACAAAAGATCGTTCTTAGCGTTTTCCATATTAAATATTCCATAGAATCTTTGCGAACCCAAACAAAACAACGAAAGAATGCTCTACGTTTGTTTACACCAAATGAATTTGATACAATGGGGATAGAATGAGCATTCGCTCGTCTGATGTATATCGGCCTTTAGATCATGTATTAGAATATGTAATTGTGAAAAGTCTAGCTCTATGTTCGTTCAGTTTAAATCGGCCTAAAGAGTACACATTCTGACGCATGCACACACATGCACTCTTGCAAACATACAAAACCTAAACACACAAATGTCTTTGTACATACACATGCTCGTATTCTCACCCGCACACACGCAAACAAACTCATTCGCGCAATTATGACACGTAATTTCATCGTTATCTATCCAAATACGAATCAACATTGCCCCCACCCCTGTCTGTCATCCGTAACGGGATCCGCAGCAATTCCACAGTCTATTAAATCATACAGTCGTTCGACGAAACCGTCTATACGGGGCAATCGTGCGGGGCGTGCGGGGTGAGACGCAGGAAAACGCGCTCCTGCATTGCCTACATTATTATGTTAGTATTGCAGGAGCGCGGCTCAGGGCTGACGTCTTCCATATGTTTAAATTTTATTGTGGAGCCACGTTTTTAAAATTGCGACAACCCTACCCGTCTCTAGACATTATCGGCGTTCTCCCAAGATCTACTGGTAGTATTTCTTAATACTGTGGAAATTCACTCGACGTTTTGTATCCATTTGTGTCAACAATTAAATGCCTTTAGACAGATGTTGCCGCGATATCAGTAGCTGCTTGGAGTGTTTACCATCACTCGTTACCGTTTACAATAAGCGCCACTGTAAATTTCCTATCAATCGAAAGCGTTTGTGTATGGTTTGTTTAGTTTACGTTTTTTGACGTGTGCCTTGAGTATAGTTGCTGGAGGTGGAGGTACAGCTGTTATTGATGGAGAGGATATGAAAATGTTGATTAGATGATGTTGTAATGAACTGTGTACACGTGACGATTAGTTTTGTAAATCGTGTGCGATAAAGGTAAGACTGTTTGTTTACATGTGTGTGTGCTGTGGTTAAAAGTGATAGGGCTCTGAGCGAGTAGTTTTTGGTGTTTGGAATTCTTGAACACTAAACTTATGACTTGTCTAGTTGAGAGAACGGCGACTGACAATCAGGAGCCCCGGGATTCAAACCCCACGGCCATCACTGTATTTTCGGAGTGATGTGCGTAATGCCGGTAACATAAAACGGCGAAGGAAAATACCGTGAGGAAACCGACATGTAGCTGTGAGAACATTTATTTAGTGGGCTGCTTTTGCTTTGGAATCCTTGATATTACTGTCAGCTACATCCAACTTGGATTGGTTTGGACGATCCAACCCTAAACCGTACCGTCCGTAGCGCAGTGGCTTCGTTAATGATCATACGACATCTCTAGTACTCTTTAAGTGCCAAAATATAGTATGCAACATTTCAGATTTCAGATACTCTAAACTAGCGTAGTAAGGTATTACTTTTAGTCTCTCCTTGCGAGAGTAAGCCAAGCAGTGGGAACATGAAGTTGGCTGTTTATGCATATACTGTGCTACCGTCTGCATAAATAAGGTCGACGAATGCAGTTTTTTTTCTTTTAAGAATAATATAGGGCCCTATTAGTCTAAGTTCAACATCTATACCAACGTACGTATGTTTGTAGAGTATGCTCTACGACTGTGCGTAGAGCATTTGCTACGAATATTCGTAGAGCATACTCTACGAAAGGATACTCTACGTAAAGCATACTCTACTGCAAAGGTTTTGTTAGTGGGCAGCATAAGTCTTCCAGACCTTAGGAGTGTCCACAAACCAAATTATTTCCGACTACTGCGCCACAGTCCTCTAAAATTCCATTTAAAAACAGCAAAACGCTTCCATTCGACAAACGAAACGATAAGTTTCAACTGTACAAAGAGTTAGCAAAGCGAACTTTATATAAGAGAAGTGAATTCGCCACCGGTTTCAGAGATCGTGTTACGGCTTGATTTGACTACTTACCGCTCTGTGGGTCGGCATTCTTCGTCTGTCTCTTTTCTTGTCGTTCGTTTCTGAAGAAAAATGTAGATTTTATATCTTGTACCTTAAATCATACTAATATTTTGTTAAAATTGTGAAATTTTGTGAGGACGAATGATTTGTCTTTCCTTAACGCGTGACATTACAGATTCGTAAAAAAATATTTTAATTGTATTTTTTTGGGAGGGAGGGCTTAGCTATGTTGTGCGACTATATAAGGCGGAGATAATAATATTAATATATTTTTCGTCCCACCACCTCGGAAAGAGTACTTTTGCTCCTCGATATCAGGGCGCAAAATCCGTTTTTACCCTCTAGAAGGTAAAGTAAATTTGAATTTAGAACATCGCGTGTACATAGGTTTTAAATCGAAAACATAATTTTACCTTTTTATTTCTTCCTCCTTGGTGCCGAATTCATCATACATTTTTTTTAATTCGTTAAAAACTCAGACTCGGAACCTCTTTAGTATACTTTTTTTTTTATCTTTTGCGCGCAATTTTCTTTTCACGTATGGAGGATAGAGGAGAGTATCTCTCTATCTAGCCTGTGGATACAGGTAAGGAATGTTATTTCAAATGTCAGAACATTTTAAAATGCTACGAATTAATCAATTGCAATCAAATTGAAGTATGCCGATTTAATAATTAAAGTACCTGGGTGACCGAGCTTTGCTCGGTTTAAATACTATATATACTTAGATACCTACAGATAAAAGACTCCAAGAAATTTCTTAAAAAAAAACGAATTGAAAAAAAAAGAGAACCCGTCTGGACTCGAACCCGGAGCTACTAATTCCTGCACGCTATGAGCGCCCGACTTCCCGTCTGAGCTAATTATGCTGGCGCGTTACGCGGCGAAATTTACCTTCACATTCTAATGTCTAATGTGACAGTTTTTCATTGTCTAAAAACGCGCATAATATGCGTTTTTTTTTAAATAAGACCTGGTTAAATCGATTTATCGTCCCCGAAATCCCCTGCATACATAATTTCATGAAAATCCGTCGAGCCGTTTCGAGATTATATATACATATTTATATAGGTACAAGAATTGCTCGTTTAAAGGTATAAGATATAATTATTAAATATTATTGACGACTAAAATATTAACTAATAAATAATTTCAACTACTTGTGCAGTACAAAATAATGTAGTAAATATAACATCAAATAATTAATTACTATTTTGAGAAAACATGTAGTTACAATATATTTTGAAGTGAAAACTTCTTTTGGCGCGCCAAAGACAGATTTTTCGTGGCCTGTCAATTGAATGCTAGTGTCAAGCTCGAGAACAATCATAAATCTTCGGGAAAACGCGGGACCATGGCCATTAGTAATCTAGAAATGCGTCAACCTTTCCCATTGCTCATAGCTACGCCTTCACCCGCGGTTTCACCCGCGTAGTTTCCAAAGTAAGCTACCAAATTCTGAGTTATAAGTTTTCACTTCTCTAGGCAGTACCTATGACTGCCAATTTTTTTTCATGAATTCTAAATGGTAATGTTTATTTATTTCCTTTATAATATACCCTGATGCTAACTTAGCGCTACTATAGTTTAATGCATTTGTCCGCCCAGACACCTTTTCATGTACACAGATGAAACTTCTTACCTCAATCGCTCAACTCTCCATATTTTCACGTCATATTGTTATTGTTAAAAGCATGGTTAAATAAACTCAAAGTTAAAAACTAAGGTTAAAAATAGGAAAATTGAATACCAGTCAAATTCGAAATACCTACCTTAGTGATTCTAGCGACCCAGAAGTTTATTTGACACCAAAAGAATTGACTGAAACTGAAAATGTGCAAAGCTTTTAAGTAAGTACCTAGTAATTTCCTCGCTAAGGTGGGATGAAAAATTACGTGTTGCACTCGAGTGCAAAGATTTTTCACCTTGTGCCCTTTTGATTCCCTTGATACGCTCATCCTTCGCTTGCTGGTCATCAAAATTGAGCACGCAGTTAAAAAGCCACTTTGCACTCTTGTACAACAAATAACTATTTATTACCTTGCGACTCAGTTGCTAGCCTCTCTACAGAGTCGTAGGTAGTGTGTTCGATTCCCACCAAGAATATGTATTTGTGACGTGAAAATGGACATATTATGTCCTAATATTTATATCCCTAATTGGCATGTATTTTCAATAATTATGTACGTATTATATCAGTTATCTGTGCATGAGAATCATAACGGCTTTCCTTAGTTTAAGGCTGGACAGTTCCTGAGTGAATTTTGCAATTAACATAACATAGCTTTGGTCTAAATTCAAAGTTAGGTTTAAAATCGGAAACTTTGATTAATTGTCTGTAGATCATTCTGATGTTCTAAGTATATGTAGTTAGCCAGGTAGATAGGTAGTTTTGTTGACAAAGTCTCTACCTGCTTAAAACAGAGTTAAAATAAATAACTACCCAACAGCCAAAAGCACATCGAAATTAATGAAAAGTTTTTAAAACAAAAAAATCTTTCACAATCTTATCACACTTTCACCAATAAATCAGTTATCAGCTCCATAGATCAGCTTCATATGACATGTTTGAATATTGCCATACTCAAATAGTTTTTATGAAAAACTATTAAATTTATTGTTAAGACCATGGATATTAATCAATGGATGTACCATTCTAAACATCAAGCGCACGGAATTATGTTATCGTTGGGAAAAGTGAGCGTACTTTTTCCATTTAAAGCAGTTGTAGGAAGCGGTGAATGCCTGACGTTTATACCTATCGCTATTCGTTGTCAATAACCAAAATAAGTATCACCGCAACATACCTCGCCGCTAGCGATTCCAGGGGTCAAGTAGATTGGTAGTTGTAAATCACTCACGCTACACACAAAGACGCAGTTTGTTTAGAATTTGGTGCTCAGGGCAAGACATTTGATTTATATCGATGATTAAGACAAAATAATGCTCCAAAAGATCCTACTAACATTTTAAAAACAATAAATTCGATGTTTTTTGCTCAATCCTGCCTAAAAGGCTGAAATATATAATAGCTGAAATATTGTAATTTGGAATATATTTATATATAAAACATTTTTTAATTTAGCAAAATAAGGGGAGCTATGAATACGCGGACAAACCGCGGAGGGTTTGCCGTTGGTAATACAATTATTGGGCATTGAGTAATCTGAGTAGTGTGCGCTGATCTTAATCTTCTCAATTATTCCAAGATCCTTTAATAGTTCAATTTATATTCCATCTTCTGTCTGTACGTAACGAAAATAGCTTAATAATAGTGACGTAATAACGTCTATCCACTTGACATAATAAACGTTGTTTATCTTTATTAAGGAAGTTGTAACAAACTGGAAGGTGTACGGTTATTTATTTATTTTATAACACATTTGCTCGTAAAGGGTCTCCTATTGCACCAATTTCTGCATCGTAATGTATCTCATTACGTACTTGTGCGGTAATGTAATGTAAAACGCACGGTTTCAAAATTCTCCGTCTAAAACAAACGGTACCTTTTCAAATCTTAGTAAAGAGTTTTTATGGCAGAAAAGTGGTCAACATTTTATGAATTAAATTTACTTTGATAGGTAAAATATAATAAAGAATTATTTAATTCGTTAATTTAATTAGTTTTCACCATAAATTACAACAATTTATCTCTTACAAAACACAAAAATATGAATTTACTTTATTACTATTGGCATAATGGCTGGTTATGTGCCTTTGCTTTAAAAAAAACGATGATGCGCGCACTTCGCTAATCTGTGAACAAGTAAATATAATTCGGCGCCCTTTTTTTTCGCTGTATTTTTTTTATTTGAAAATGTCGTCAGAGTTTTATTTATTTCCTCGGAAATCTATTTACATAAAAGCGAAAGGTCACTTGACGAAATCTCAGAAACTACAAATGCTAGGAGTCTGAAATTTTGCATGGATGTATCGTTTAGCACGCAGACAGGATTAAGACGGGCTAAGATGGGGCTAAGACGGGGTTTCGCGAAATTCATCCCCTAAGAGGGTGAAACAAAGGATGGACGGTTGTATAAAAAATCCGTAGTGTACAAAGTTACAATCATGAAATCCACATAACTGATTTTAATGAAATTTGGTACAAAGATAGACTTGATCCTTAAAAAGGACCTAGGCTATTTTTTATCGCGGGAAAAGGGTTGAAATGGGGGATAAAAATTTATTTGGAAGTTCCTAATTCTTCAAGATAAAACCATGAAACTTCGTATCTAGACACTTGATGTGGAGCCAATAAATGTTAGTTACAGCAACTTTGTAATTCCAAACTGTACGGGGATGAAATAAGGGTTAAAATGGGGATGACAATTTATATGGAATTCGTAACTGTTGAAGATAAAACCATGAAACTTCGTATCTAGACACTTGAGACAAAGCAAATAAATGGGTGTCCTAGCAATATTTTGATTTCGAATTGTAAGGGATGAAATAGGGGATGAAACTTTTATGTGAAAGTTCATCATTGTTGAAGATAAAACCATGAAACTTGGCACCTAGACACTAACTTGACGCGAAACAAATATAATATTTGATCTAGCAATTTTGTGAATTCGAATTATAAGAGGATGAAATGGGGGCTTAAATAAATGGGGGATGAAAGTTTTACGTGGAACTTCGTCATTGTTGAAGATAAAACCATATAATTTTGTATCTAGATACTTGACGCGAAGCAAATAAATGTTTGTTTTAGCAATTTTGTAATTTCGAGCCGTACAAAGATGAAATAGCGGTTGAAATGGGGGATAAAAGTTTATATGGAAATTCGTCATTGATGAAGACAAAAGTATGATTGTATGATTACAGCCTCTGCTAATTATAGATCTCGCCTTCGGCTCGAGCTAGCAATATCGCCTCAGCTGTAATTATCAATTTAGCGCACTTAAATCATAATGTACTATAACTATTGTAGTTCTACACTTGAAAGCTATCTCACCTGATGTTAAATAACGATGCGGTCTACGATGAAGCGTGCTAACCTAGATCGTACCTATGCACTCTCGACATGAAGACACAAGTATTGTTACCATTGGGAAAATTCCACTCTAGCAACGCATTTCACAGTGTGTTATTACAAAAGTAGAGTAGTACAGTTGTCAGTCTTTGGACCGTCAACCATGAAACAATGTCGTTTTATCCATTTACAAGTTAAATTTCAGTTGTCGTTTAAATTTCAGTTCGATATAAGATAAAGTAAATATTAGTGGAAATAATGTACCCTTAAAGCCTGTTTATTAATTACTTTTTTTCAACAACAAACGAAATCCTACTCTAATTTAACAAATACGCACAGATCTCGAATAAATTTAATTATTTCTGTGAAATCTACGATTACTTCGTCCAGGTAAGCAAATTGTAGACTTTTAAATATATTTCAAAAACTGTCATACCGCTTTTGGCAAATATTTTTTTATGGACCACCTTTGAAGCATTTATTATTATCTACCAAAGAAAAATATATCTAATCATGAAAATCGATTCACAATTAGCTATACCGCGTAACACGATTCGTCGGTTAGTTGGTTAGAAATCTTTCTACGAAATTTAGTCAAATGACATGTTTGTGGTTATGGTTAGGTTATTTTAACTCATCATCATCATCATCATCAGCCTGTGTTCGTCCACTTCTGGACATAGGCCTCTCCTATAATACGCCACTCAGCCATATTTGAACTAATGCATTCATATTTCTAGATTGATAAATAATAATTGCATGTCTAATTCAATATGCATGTTCGTTTTAGATCATCTATGAGTGCTACATATTCATTGATTCTGCTGCGTTCCGATTTCCATTAGAACAGTCATTAAAAATCTAGCTTGTTTATCTGAAAACTGTGTATTTTTTATTTGTGCATGATCTGTTCACTAACCTACTTCCAAAAAAGAGGAGGCTATCACTTTGGTTGTATGTTTTTTTATATATAATATAGGTTACGCGATAGCGCCAACAACTGTGAATCGATTTTGATGGTATTTTTTTTATTTGGTAGATCATGTTTAAAGATAATCCCAATAAATTTTTTCGAGATTAGTGTAACAGTTTTGGAAATTTTAACAAAAAACAACTAAAATTTACTTTCGTGACCTCGATGACTTAGTGATTGCTTCCTGTTAAATTTGGTACCTATGTATTTAATTTTAAATGTAGCCGGTTTTTTTTTATTTGAAATGAAGTTGTTTTTTGTTTTTTCGCAGAAACTAATTTATTTAGTTTTCAGGTTTTTGAAGTTTACCTCACGTATACTAATAAACGTATATAAATAGTCATAATATTATCGATCAATGTTTAACTGATAAAAACACATCCAAAAGTTATTTTTAAACGTGTTAGTAGATCTCTGCCATAAATAAAGACATTTTTAAATTGTATGCATATTTAGATTAAATAAAAAAATATTGATTCTCTTGTTTTTTGGAATAGTTTATACCCAGGATAATTTAGAACTAACTAGTGACTTGTAAATTCCATATTGTTCAAACTTAAACGGCACAAACAATATATCAAAATAGTACAGACAAGTGAAACAATTGGCAGTCTCATCGAAAACCTATCTCTTTCAGGCAAGCTTGGAATAGAAAAATAAAAATCTTAGAAAATGTCAGGGTTTGAGTGAATAAAAAAAAATTGGCAGTCATAGGAACTGCCGATAGAAGAGAAAACTTATAACTCTGAATCTGATAGCTTACCTTGGAAACTACACGGATATAACCGGGGGGCGTGGCCTGCCTAGCATGGCATGGCCATCTAGAAATGCGTCAGCATTTCCCATTGGCTCACGCATTTCTAGATGGCCTTGCCATGATGGCCAGGCCACGCCCTTTCAGCATTTCCCATTGGCTGACGCATTTCTAGATAGCCAATGGCCATTGTCGGGAACATGTTTACCCGAAGATTTATTATCATACCCGAGCGTGACGCTAGAATTCAATTCACATCTCACGAAAAGTCTAGGCGCGCCAAAAGAAGTTTTCACTTCAACAAATATTTATTCAGTTCAATAATATATTAGATTGTTCAGAGAAAAAATATATGAATACAAATTCCACGTATATAACGTTCCTGATCTTCATACGTATTCTTGTTGACACGAGTTAACTGTTTAACTTGTTTGCTTTTCATCTGTCTTTGTGTTTTAGTTGGCCTATTATAATAGTGGGGAGCCGAATAGAAGATTTTAGATGTTCCCGAGGACATCAGATTAAGACGTGGGAACACGCACTCTGTTACACAAATACAAATACAAATACAAAAATCTTTATTGCTGTTTGTAGGTAAGATAAGATAATACAAAACATTTTAAAAGTTGCCCCATACAAACTGGCCTCTGCGAGAGGCATGCAATATGTCTGGCAAGACAATTTGTTAGTCTTAATTTTTAAATAAAAACAAAAAAAAATTTTTTAAATAATAGTCAGCTGATTAAAGTCTTCTTCTTCCTCATCTTCTATTAATTTCTGGTTTTTATTTATGTCATCTGATTCTTCATCTTCGATTCATTACAGCTTTGATATATCCTTTGATACACATCCTATTATATTATAATTATAATATTATAATCCTACTAATATTATAAATGTCAATGTATGGATGTTTGGATATTTGGATGTTTGGATGTTTGTTGCTCAATCACGTCCTAACGTATGAACGGATCGGGCTGAAATTTAGAACAGAGATAGATTATAGTCTGGAATCGCACATACACTACTACTTTGATGTCTAGCATAAGTTATTTTTAAGTTTCTTTTAAGAATTTGTTTTTTGTATGTATGTGTGGCTTTTAATAAAGAGTTTTCTATCTATCTATTTACTTTTTATCGCTGAAAACTAACGAAAACGGGTATTTCGCGGGTAAAACCGCGGGGAGCTTCTAGTGTTAAATAGTTCCTTGACGTTTCTGGTGTCTGGTTGTCATGTCCGGCCAACTCAGTAAGTGCCCATTATGAGCTCTTAATTGACGCAAAATCAAATATAATTTTGATAGTTCCATTAAATGACGTACAGTGCAACAGACCTAAGTGTTATATGCGTAGATGTAGAAAGCTCCCGAAAGAGCCATTGCGGCGACCTCTCTGGGGACGTTCACCGTCTATCCTTCATACTCCCTGCGGGCGGCCTAAACCGTGCTCGTACCATCTGAGATGCCTTTACGCAAACTGTTTAAGATGTAGTACTCGGTAAGTTAAGTGAGTATGTATAACCTAGTACGAGTAACTACATTAAATGCTTTTAGAAAGGCTGTACGTATATTCGTAATTATAGTTGTTACATTTATGTTAGTAGGGTCCTGCGCCCGCTACGCTTGCCCAAAGCTGTAGTGAGTGTAGTGGTTATGTAAAGGTAGGGCTCTTAGCAGAGTCCGCCTGGGGAAGTACCATACATTTGCCAGTTACTCAACCGCCTAACAGTAACGTGTAAACATTACTACGTTCCGATTTGAAGGGCAATGTTTCCAGATAAATAACAAGGCTTGGAGATAAAATATAGAGTAAAGTAAAGATTTATTTGCGTAGTATGGGTACAATGGTAGATAGAATGGCCTTGGAAGTAGTTCGCTATACACTGCCTTTCGGCATGCAAAATATACAAAAACAATTTGAAGCTACATTACTTACACAATCAAAATTGATTTCACCATGCATTGCATTATAAGACAATATTCAAAACAAATTTAATTAAAATACAGAAAATAATAATAATGAACAATAAATAACAATTAATAGAACAATAGATATCGTATAAATATCGCTGGGTGATAAGCGCAGTGCAAGGCAATGATTTGGACTCTTGATGTTCCAATAGCTGCGTGACACTGTGCTGTTATGGGCAGGCGTGTTGCTTATCATCAGGCACATGTCCTGTTCGTCTCGTCATTCTCTACTTTAAAAAAAGCTCTGTAGATAATAGAAGCTACCGAGAGCCATTGCCATAGGTTTCTTTAAAAAGATGTTGGAAGGTTTTTGTGTATAAATGTGCTTAACTATAAATAAATATAAAAGTGCTTCAAGTACAAACAGCTATTTTATGTATCCACTGTTGCAATTTGGGGATTTTTATTCCACCACGCTAACCAAACGTGTCGGATAACACATGTCTTCACAGACGTCGCTTTCCTAATGATGTTTTTCTTCACTGTTAGAAGCAGTAGTAGCGACAAGGTTTGCAATTGAAAAAATATATTTAAATAATATTTTTTCAACTGAACCTGCAATCTTTACGATTATGAAATCGAACGTTCAATCGACAAGGTCACTACGGCTTTTCGTCAAGGAATAATAAACAATGTGTTAATTTCGAAGACGAAGTGCAAATACCTCATAACTAAAAGTTATCCAAAATTTAGGTACTTTTTTATATTTAATGCATTAAAGTTCAGTTTTGCATGTCCTGGGAAAATGTGAAAATGACCTAAACACCATTTGAAAATATAATTTATAATCTAAATTAAACGTTTTTGTCATCTCCTAGAAAATTTGTGTTATGTTAGATAATGTTATGTTATTCACACTTCACCGTCGATATGACACTTTAGTTCAAGAATTTTTCGTAATTGTGTATGGATAATTTTTTATAGACATAACCATTTTTCTAATAGTTGTGTACATGTCATTGTGTGAAACGGGTCAGCTGTTCTGCCGCCCGGGTCAAGGGGATTAATTCACTGAATCATATTTTCGGGCATTTTATAGTAAAGAGTGACGAGACGAACAGGACATGTGCCTAGTAGTAAGCATATGCCTGCTCATAATAGCACAGAGTCACACATCTATTGTAATATGAGGATCCAAATTATTACCTAGAAATGCACTAAGCTCGTCACTCAGAGACATTTTTATTTTATTTAATAACTAGCGGCCCGCTCCGGCTTCGCTCGAATAATAACCTAGATATCAACTGCAGCGCCATCTGCCGTAGCCTATGTTACTCGGGAATAATGTAGCTTTCCAAAGGTGAAAGAATTTTTGAAATCGGTCCAGTAGTTTCGGAGCCTATTCATTACAAACAAACAAACAAACAAATCTTTCCTCTTCACCGACTAACTTGGTGGCTAATATATATTTATTATAATCTAGCCTAATTTGGAAAGTCTAGGCTAGTGAGTATTTTTTATGGCTTAGTTTGCTAAATAATATTAAGTGTAAGATTGTGTCCATAAGCACTTTTCTTTTTGTCTCTATTAATGCGAAGTCACTTCGTTCATGTGTACTTTGTATATTATATTTCCAAATCTAAATTGCACTAACACTGCACTTTGAACACAGGCATTAATTTAATTTGCACTAAGTCAACTCAAATGGTTTGTCCGTTTAACCCTCCGCACTAACTCAGTGTTGTCAAGGAGCGGGATTGCCTCGACATTAATATGGTTTAGTCTTTGTTCGTGAGCTTCTGCATATGTTTGTAACTTTGTATTACTTCACTAACAGAATCCATCTTTAGGGCTCGATATATGTCAGCATTTCTTATATAACAGGGAGCGTTGACAATGTTCCTTGCCACTTTGTTCTAGAACCTCTGTACAATTTCAATATTGCTTGCTTTGGTACAGCCCCACAACTGTATACCAAATGTCCATACTGGCATTAGGACTTGTTTAAACAATAAAATCTTGTTATGTACTGACAACACAGAATTTCTTCCAAGTGGTCAATACATATTTTTGTAGCGTATCGCTAATTCCTCTCTTTTCTTCTTGACGTGAACCACCTTCCAGCGTAACTACGCGTCAAGAGTCATACCTAAGTATTTAGCTTTGTTTTCATAAGGTATGGGTTGATGGTTTATGAAAACTTGATATTGTACTTTTTTATTTGTAAAATCTATATGAACGCTTTTAGATTCATTCAACTTGATGCACCATTTTTTCGTCCAGTCGTATCCTTTTTAATTGCGGATTGCACTATCTCCGTAGCTTCTGCATGATTGTCACCTAGTGCTGAAATCGCAGTGTCATCTGCGAATGTCGCAATAGTGGTATTTTCTAGTGTTGGTAAATCACAAATATATAACAGGTATAAGATGGGACCTAATACACTCCCTTGTGGTACTCCAGCTTTGATATCTTTGAGTTCGGAATAGGCTTCATCTTGTTTCATTCTAAATACTCTATTTAATATATACGATTGTATTATATCTGAGGATTGCTTGGGTAACATTAATTTTAGTTTGTGTGCTAGCCCTTCATGCCACACTTAATTTATCAAAAGCCTGTGCCACGTCTAAAAATATTGTGGTACACACTTTCTTTTCTTCTAGGGCTCGTTTTATTATGTTAGTGATTCTATGGATCTGGTCTATCGTAGAATGCTTCTCTCTAAATCCAAACTGGCAGTTCGGTATGAGATTTTTACTTTCAATTATAGGTTTTAATCTTTTTAGTAATAATTTTTCAAACAATTTAGACATCACAGGGAGCAGAGAGATTGGCCTATAAGACATGGCTTCATTCGGAGGTTTCCCTGCCTTTTTTATCATTATGACTTCGGCAACTTTCCACAAATCAGGAACATACTTTAATCGCAAGGCGCCATTGATGAGTGTGGTAAGTTTAACAAATGGTTTACATGGGAGATATCGCAGGATCGTTCCTGTAATAAGATTATCCTGGAGACTTTTTCCAAACGAATTTTCAGTTTTATTTCTTTGTAAACTTCCTTTGGTGTAACTAACTTTATATATATACTAGCAGTGCCCCGCGGTTTTACCCGCGTAGTTCCCGTTCCCGTCGTCCCCGTTATTTTCCCGGGATAAAAAGTAGCCTATGTGTTCTTCCAGAATATAATCTAACAGTATTCTAAATTTCAGCCTGATCCGTTTATACGTTACGGCGTGATTGAGCGACAAACATCCAAACATCAATACTTTGACATTTATAATATTAGTGGGATTATCTTGTAAAATATTGTCCATATTATCTAAGTTACTTATCATAATGTTTTCTTCGTTGGGTTTGAAGATGGAACATTTAAGTTTATTACTTTATCTAAATTTTTTGGAAGCTTTCCCAGTATACTTGTCAATAACTAGACTCAGACTATTTTATCTGTACATGAATTTATCGCTAACAGTTAAAATTATAGGAGAATGATCTGAACTCAAACCAAAGCAATGTTCCGTATTGATGTAGTTTCTTGATAAATTATTGTATATGAAAAAAATTATCACATCAGGTTTTTTCTTTGGGTCAGTAGGCCAGTAAGTTGGATGGTCACTGGAAATGGTGTTACCATTAACTAGCTGTATTTCGGACAAGAGTTCTTTTCCTTTAGTATTCGTAAATCGAGACCCCCAATATAGATTTTTAGCATTGAAATCTCCTCCAATGATATATCAGTTATTAAAATGATAATATGTATTGCTCCTATTTTAAGGCATACTTTGGTGGACAGTTTATTGACGCTATTGTGAAGGTGTATAGCTTGGTTTTCACACAGACAGCTACGGATTGTATTTCTTTTTCTTCATGCCTGAATTCTTCATAATTAAATATTTTTTCTTTGATAATGACTGCGTCACCCAGAGACATGAAATGATTTATCTCTATCTCAATGTATATCGAAACATTATCCTTCAAACTGGAGCACTATATATATAGTGCTCCAGTTTGAAGGATAATGTTATGAAGGTAATATATATATATATATATATATATATATATATATACATCCTGTAACCTATTGTGCGTCCACTATGGTAATTTTTGCATCTAATCTGACGTCCACCTGCTTACGACGTCCATATATGGACGTAAAATGGGAGAGTGCGCGCAATGTTTGCGAAATGACACACTGATACTAGAAATATCAAAATATGAAATATGAGTTTGACGTCACTTTTCTTCCAATCTTGCTGAACTGTATGTTTACGTAGTTCCGTGCATTTTCGTAGCAAAACGCATGGCGCTGTTGTCAATTCGTGACTACTTTTATTGATGGCCCTATTTGACTTCCCCACAATATTTGGAGATGCGACGTTGCCATTCCGTGCGTGTTGTTTAAGTTTTAGCTAAATCAAACCATTTATCGAACATCGCCATTGTACGGGCGCCACGTTCTGAGTGTGCTCGGTTTCGTATGAATTTATTTGATGAGAAATGTGAGTCTTGGTTCCGCAGGAGCATGGGGGTGCTAAAGATCCTCGGTAGAAACACCAGTGACTTGAATTCTTCATATTCAACATTTTTACTTTTATAACATTCCAAAAAATAAAGTAATCATACATTAGTATAGATACTATACTTGAATCAATCGACAATAACAGAATTTTATCGTACAACACTATTGACATTTACCTCACCCTGTCGCAACAACCGAATTCCTAAATCGAAATTACAAATATAAATTATCCCATATTTTCCGTTCATTAATTAGACCTCACAAAGGTCACTGTAACCCGCTGGTTGCGCTTTGTTGATTCCCCACAACCGTTCGTTGTGGGGAATTCAGGAGGGAGGCCTACGTACAACAATGGATGTCTTGCGGCTGATGATGATGATGATTAAAGAAGCGATCAAGCGGAACAAAGGCTCGAAAGTGTTCTGTCTTTTGGGGCAAAATCAAATGAACAAATTGAAAACCGATAATGGCAACGTCATCTCATCGAAGGCCGAGATAGCTGATCCAACACTTTACCGAAGATATCCCGAAAGGTCAGCCTGTATGAGATTAGGATGGCCCTCAAACAACTTAAAAACAACAAGGCGCCTGGCGACGACGGAATTACGACTGAGCTTCTGAGTGCGGGCTGCAAACCGGTACTTAAAGTCCTCCAGAAGCTGTTCGACTCCGTCATACTTGACGGTAATACGCCAGAAGCGTGGAGCAGATGTCTGGTGGTGTTTTTCTTCAATAAAAGTGACAGCACCTTTTTGAAGAATTACAGATCCATCTGACTTCTGAGTCACGTTTATAAGTTGTTTTCGAGGATAATCACGAATCGTCTTGCATGCAGGTTTGACAACTTCCAGCTACCCGAACAAGCCGGTTTTTGAAAAGTCTATAGAACCAATAACTTTAACTTTAATAATAAAAAAAATAAAATACGGTTATTGTTGGAAATACCACACTAGAAGTAGTTGACGGATACGTCTACTTCTTTGAGTCCAAAATACCCCAATGCCTAAAGACAAAAGTCTTTAATCAGTTGGTGTTGCCAGTGATGGCTAATGGAACAGAGACGTAGTCATTAACTGTGGGCCTCATAACAAAAGCTCAAAGTCGCAGAGCGAGCTGTGAAGAGAGCTAAGCTAGGAGTCTCTTTGTGCGACAAAATCCGTAATAAGGATATTCGCAAAAGAACGAAAGTGACCGACATAGTTCAAAGAGTAAGCAAGCTGAATGGGAAGGCCACATCGCTCGCAGAACTGATGGGGAAGAAAGGTCTTCGAGTGGCGACCACGAACCGGAAGACGCAGCAATTGTCAGCCTCTCACTAGATGGACGGATCACTACTTCATACAGGTCGCTGGAAACCGCTGGTTGCATGTTGCCCAGGACCATTCAAAATTAAAGTTTAAAAGTTTTTCAGCAAACATACTAAAACCAAACAACCACCAAAGTGAGTGCGAGGAACTTCGTAGTCAGCATTCTGAAGTTCTGCACAACAAAGACTGGTTAAGAAAAAATAAATAGCCGTGTCTAATAGTTAACGCATTTCCGGACGTAATATTAACCTAAAATATTAACACTTACTATTGTTTTTTATTATTATTTAAAAATTGGAACTATACGGACTACTAGCAGCTAGGTCCATGATTTTTTTAAACATATACAGGGATACAAGTAATCACCCTACATCTGTTTAAGGGACTGTTTTGCATATTTAAACAAACAACTTTTGTTCTACAACTTTCGTTAAAACTCAATACATATCCCAAAAAAATGTCATTGTTGCCCTCTCTAGCACTTTTTAGTGTTTATTCTCTTCGGCACATCATTTATCTAGCGCGAGAGCCAGCGGTCAACAAACTAAGGTATTGAGAGAGAGTATGGTCGAGCGTTTGAACTTGGCCCTTGAGGCAGTCTCTGAATGGGGCGAAACCAATCTGGCCAAGTTTAATGAGTGAAAGACGCAGGCGTGTCTGTTCTCCGCAAAAAGGAGTCAATTTCTACAGACTCCTACTTTTCGAGGTGTATCCGTGCCGGTTACTGATCATCTTGAGCTTTTGGGCGTTACCCTGACATCTACGCTCAACTTTGGCTCATATATCGAGTCCAAGGCTAAATTAGCTGCCAAAAAACTAGGTGTCCTCTCAAAGGTGCGAAAGTACTTCAAGTCTGAACAATTGCTTTTATTATATAAAGCACAGATTCGCTCTTGTATGGAGTACTGTTCGCACCTTTGGGATGGATCGGCTAAGTATCAGCTTGAGGCTCTGGAATCGATCGAGAGGCGTGCTAAAAGGCTCATAGGCAATAATTCTCTTGTGCGAAAAAGACTGCAAACTCTTGAACATCGCCGAAAAATTGCTAGTTTATCGGTTTATTATCGGATACACTTCGGAGAGTATGCATCTGATCTGCATGATCTAATACCACCTAGCCCTTTTTTCTATCGGATTTCTCGTAACTCGAAGAAGCGGCATCGTTTCATGGTTGATGTTCCAAAGACACGAACAAAGAGGTTTGACTCTACTTTTGTGATAAGAACGTCTCGACTATGGAATGAGTTGCCTGAGTGGGTTTTTCCCGATGGTTATAATCTTGGTGTCTACAAATCGAGAGTGAATTGGTTTCTTCTAGGTAAGCACGCTCCATCTTAGACCGCATCGTCGCTTAACATCAGGCGAGATGGTGGTCAAGTGTAAACCTATAAAAGTTAAAAAAAAAAGTTAAAGTGTCCACGTGTTACGAATTGTTACAAAGAGTTCGATACTTTTAGAACGGGCAAATACACTTTTTTAGGTATGGAAAAAATACGAATTTTTAAAAACTGTAGAACAAAAGTTGACGTATTGTATGTACTTAACATCCCCTTTAATCCCCTTAAGCTGATAACCAGTAACCCTGTATATTATTTGCTTTTGGTTATTTTCTTTTGTCTAAATAATGCAGGAAAACTGAAATATTAGATTAGACTTCTAGAAAACTAAGCATCCACATTTTTATAACCTAAACTAGGTCGTGCGTCGCAGGCGCAGTGAGCCGACGTGTCCAAGTATTTACGTAAATTAAATTAAACACGCGTGGGCGCGAATTACAGTGCTATTTATCTTACGTTATTGTGCAACCTCTTCTGAAAAAATCACGTTTCAACCTATCATTAGTGCCACCCGAGTGAAAGAAACGCAGTGAGCGGTGAAATTCCGAATACTTCGCGCAACTAAAGGTGCGTACATACCGAGTGTTCTACGAAGTACCTAATAAGTTGAACGAGAAGTAAACATGAGTGTTTCTCACTCTCCGAAAAAGTTGGCCACAAATTTGAAATCGTTTGGTAGTGCCAGCAGCTCACAACCAGATCTGTCTAAAATTACTTAGGATTCGGAAACGTTCAAAAGTAACATTCCTACGAGAAAAGAACCTGAAAACGAATTTGCTTATCAATTTAATACTTTCAAGAAGGAAATTTTGGATATACTGAAGGAGTCAAATAAACAACACAACGTTAACATAGGCATCATCAGTCAAAATACGTCTACTATTAAAGATCAATTGAATGACATAAAATTAACTACTGAGTACCTGATCACAGAAAACAATAATCTAAAATCGGAAGTGACAACATTAAAAGGAGTTGTAAAAAGAAGAACGAAGAACAAATCAGTAAGCTACAGGATGAAATTACTCAATTAAAATCACAGCCCACACTGATGTTACAGCCACTTTCTTCAGCTGCATACGATGACATGGTCGTAGAATTACAAGAACGTTCAGAACGAAGTAAAAATATAATGGTCGTCGGTATTCCTGAAAAACATCTGGAAAGCCCTGAAGCCAGACAAGAAGCTGATACCAAGGAACTTTCTAAAATCATAACAACCATTTATCCAGATTATCCGAAAGAAAAGAGAGTTTTACGACTTGGCAAATACGATGGCAACAAAACACGACCTTTAAAAGTATTTTTTTGCTAAAAAAAAACAGCAAAAACAATACTGCGAAATCAAACAAGCTTAAAATCATCAATCAATCAGCAACAGAAGCATATCATGAACCTCAAACTTGAATTAAAAAGACGTCAAGCTAATGGAGCAAACGATTTGACAATCAAATATATTAAAGGAGTTCCAAAAATAATTAAGAGGAGACAAAAAACTAGAAAAAGAAAACACAACGTAAAAACAGAATAAAAACAAATAACCTATCAAGTAACACACAATTATGATAGCATAACCACAACTGACCTTAAATTTTTTGTATGCAAATGCTCGCAGTTTGGTGAAAAAAGGCAAACATGATGAACAAAAATAGCAATAAGATGTATTGTGGAAACTTTTCAAAAAACTTTGGATATTATAGTTATTACAGAAACATGGATCAAGAACAAAAATGATGCTAATAGACTTCACTTACAAAATTATAATCATTACTATAACTACAGAACAACATCTTTGGGAGGTGGTGTCTCAATATACGTGTACAACAACTTGAAGCATGAATATATCGAAGAACACTTGGAAGATTTCAACCATTTTCTATGGATTTATCTGATAAATCTTTCTCTGGATATTGAAGTTGTGTATAAACAACCCTCATCAAAATAAATGTTAAGAAGTTTTTAGAGGTTTTTGGTAACCAAGTATCAAACAAAAAACGGTCTATAATTTTTGGAGATATTAAATTTAAATCTACTTAGTAAAGAAACCACAATAAAGGATATAAGATGGTGTTAAAGGAGAATGATTTGAGAATACTAAATAAGATTGACAAGGAACATTGCACACGTATAACTGAAACCACTGCAACAATACTGGATCACGTTAGTACTTCCTTAAAAGATAACACTTTTCATATGGCCTTTATTGAAACGTCTTTTTCTGATCATAGACAAATATACCTAGAAGTGAAACGAGTTAAACGAGAACCACTAAAACAAATGCCGTACGAAGCAGTGAATTACAAAACCTATATGAAACCTTTAGGAAATCTACTGTGACTAACATACAAGCCGATTATACAATACTCGAAACTACTGTATTGAAAGCAATCTCGCAAAACAAGGTTAGAAAAATGAAATTTCAAACCCCGAAAACAAAAATCTACTTGATATGATTAACCGAAGAAATATGATGTGGCATGATCTGAAGAAATCACATGAAGACGATAAAAATCAGTACTACTATAATGCTTTTAAGAATTGCGATAAAAATCCTTAAATCAACAAATCAAAACAAAATATGTTCAGGCCCGGAATCGCTGCAATAAGGCGTGTAGGAATGCAATGCGCCGCCATATTCATACTTCAGTAAATGATGAAAATCCGGCTAGAGTCTGGAAATTTCTTAGATCAATGGAAGTTGGCAAGTCACGTTCTAGTTTCGCATCTAATAATATTGATTTTGACGCACTGAATCAACTTTTTTCTTCTGCTTCCACTATGTTTGCTGCAGATATAAATTCAAC
The DNA here is from genome assembly GCA_963693475.1 of Ectropis crepuscularia. Lineage (NCBI taxonomy): Eukaryota > Metazoa > Arthropoda > Insecta > Lepidoptera > Geometridae > Ectropis > Ectropis crepuscularia. The sequence goes on along the minus strand of OY856349.1, from coordinate 25,558,322 downwards.
GTTCAGTAATCTTTCTACCTTGCCAACACCCGATTTTGCATCCTTTCAAATTAATCGATTCACTGAGTGTGATGTTAAGAAGAGCTTTATGTCGATATCCTCCAATGCGGTTGGCAGTGACAGTATAAGTCGGAACATGCTTTTGCCCATCCTTGACATTATCCTTCCTATCCTTTGCTCCATTTTCAATAAATCTATAAATCAAGGATCTTTTCCTTTACTTTGGAAAGATGCTCATATTGTAATGTTGCCGAATAAATCTAACCCAAAATCTTTTTCCGAATTCCGTCGCATATCAATTCTTCCATTTCTTTCGATAATCCTTGAGCGTCTTGTCCACAACCAGCTTAGCTTATTCCTTAACAAGCATAATCTCCTCAATCCTCTTCAATCCGGTTTCCGTCCTGGGCATAGCACTGTGTCTGCTCTTGTTAAAGTCACTGATGACATCCGCTTGGGAAAGGATGACGGTAAGCTTACTGTTCTAGCCCTGTTAGATTTCAGTAATGCTTTCAACGCCGTCAACTTCGACATCTTACTAGCACTACTACGCTCTTTTAACATATCTCCACCGGTAATCGATTGGTTTCGTAGTTACCTACAAGGACGCCGGCAGCGGATTCGCCTGGAAGATACCTTTTCTTTCTGGTGTAATACAACAGCTGGTGTCCCTCAAGGCGGTGTGCTATCTCTTTTATTGTTTGCTATCTTTATAAATTCCATCTCTAATTATCTGACTTCTTCTTACCATCTTTATGCAGACGATCTCCAAATTTACACACAAGCTCCACTCCATCAACTTGGCGAAGCGATTGCAAAGACTAATATCAATCTAGACTGTATTTGCAAATGGAGCAAATCTTTTGGTTTGAACGTCAATCCCGAAAAGCTCAACTCATAGTGATAGGCAGCTCCTACTGGGTCTCGAGAATTGACTGGCTGGACGCTCATTCCTAACGTAACTTTTAATGGGGTTAGCATACCATTTAGCGATTCAGTCAAAAATCTTGGAGTTACATTTGACCAAACCTTTTCTTGGGACAATCACATTAAAACTATCAGTAGTAAACTCTTTTCATAAAGGGGTTATCTTAGACGACTTCGCAACTTTTTACTTACTGCCACTAAAACTGCTCTTGCACAGTCTCTGCTTCTACATATCCTGGACTACGCTAATGTCTGTTTCCCCGATCTTAGAGAAGACCAGATTCAAAAACTTGAGCGCCTCCAAAATTACTCTATTAGATTCATTTTCGGTTTACGTAAATATGACCACGTTTCTCATTTTCGCGCCAAGCTCAAGTGGTTACCCATTCGTCTGCGTCGTAATGCTCACATTATTTTCCTTTCATTCAATATTTTATTTAATCCCTCCACTCCATGCTACCTCAAAGAACGATTCACTTTATGGCGAGACTATCATGCTCGGCCGCTGAGGTCAAAAACTAACTTGACCCTGAATACCCCAACTGCACGGTCTGAGATGTATTATGGCAAATCCTTTGCTTTTCAGGCTGTCAAGTTATGGAGTGAGTTGCCTGTTTCTATACGAAAATCTCCATCACTGGATTCTTTTAAAAGTAACGTAAAAGAGTTTTATTTGTCAAAGCTGGAGTCACAGTAATCTAATTATATTTATTATCCACCTTTTCTGTCAAATCTACAAGTTTCTACTGCAATGTTATTTTTAAGAATATACATATGTTTCATGTATATCATTGCATAATATATTATTGTCTTTGTATATTCTATGTAGGTTTACTAATTTATTTTTCGTATTCATATTAGATATTAGTATATTTTACAAGTATCTTAAGTATTAGTATGTAATCTGTATTCGTATATAGGTAACTAGCATTTACCCGCGACTTCGTCTGCGCAAAATAATTCTCGAGGAGTTTAATTTATTCTGAGTTTGCAAAAAATACCCATACAAATTCATATTTACTAAAAAAAAGCTTATGTTAAAACATTCGCATACAATTTCATCAATATTGTTTCAGTTCTTTAGGTGTGAAAGCGTAACAGACAGAGTTAACTACTTTATTATTTGTATAGATAGCTTCATGTCAAACTTCTAGATACAAAGTTTCACGGTTTTATCTTCAACAACAACGAAATTCCAAATCCACTTTCAATTCCAGATAACTGCATTCAATATTTTTTTAGGAATAAAGGGTAGCTTTTGTCAATAAGTTAAGACTGGTCTAGTCGGGAGAACGGCGACGGCTGATCTAGAGTCTCCGGGTTCAAACCCCATTACGCGCACCAATGTCTTTTCGAACTCATGTGTGTAATGCCGCTTACTTAAAAACGGTGAAAGAAAACATCGCGAGGAAACCGACACGTACTCTTAGTTCATATAATCTTTCAAGGTCATATGTCATCCACCAACTCGTATTTGGCCAGCGTGGTGGCTTATGACCTTAGCTATATCCTTGCGAGAGAAGGCTCCGAGTCCCAGCAGTGGGAACATTTAGTGGGATGCTTATGTATTTTCAAAATTCGCGGAATTTATACTCATGTCCTTCATATCAACTATTTTGATACCTGTTTTTACCAGTATTTTGATAATCTTCAAAATAAAATAAAAATAAAATAAATTTAAATGAGAATGACTAATTCCCATTTAAATTTCCAAATATTCTCTCATTTATCACTTTTTGTGAGATAAAAAGTAGCCCATGTCTTTTCTTGTGGTCTAAATCAGTTTTTTGGTTCAGGTTTTAAAGCGTAATTGAGTTACTTTCATATTTATAGAATTTATAGTATTATGAATATCAAGTATCTAGTTTCAAAATTTAATGGTTCTATTTACAACAATGGCGAACTTCCATATGAACTTTCATCCCCTATTTGGCCCCCGTACAGTACTAAATTACATAATTGATGGAATAAACGTTTACGTGCTTTGTGTCAAGTACCTACCTAAGTAGTTGCAAAGTTTCATGGCTTTATCTTCAACAATGACGAATTTCCATATAGACTTTTACGTCCCATTTCAACCATAACTTCACCCCCGTACAGTTTGAAATTACAAAATTGTTAGAACAAACATTAATTGGCTTTGTTTCAAGGGTCTACAAACAAATTTTCAAGGTTTTATCTTCAACAATAATGAACTTCCAAATTGTCTTTCATTTCCCATTTCAACCTCGATTTCATCCCCGTTCAGTCAAAACTACAAAATTGCTAACACAAATATTTATTGGCTTCCAAGTATCTACACACAAAGTTTCATGGGTTTATCTTTAACAATGACGAATTTCCATAAAAACTTCCACCCCTCATTTCAACTCCGATTTCACCCCCGTACAGTTTGAAATTACAAACTTGCTAGATCAAACATTTATTGGTTCCGAATCAAAGATCTAGATACGAAATTTTATGGTTTTATCTTTAACAATAACGAACTTCCAAATAGGCTTTCATCCCCCATTTCAACCCCGATTTAATCCCCTTACTATTCAAAATTGCAAAATTGCTAGAACAAACATATTATATTGGATTCGTGTCAAATATCTAGACACAAAGTTTCATAGTTTAATCTTCAACAATGACAAATTTCCATATAGTCTTACATCTCTCATTTCAACCCCTATTTCATCCCCGTACAGTCAAAATTACAAACTTGCTAGAACAAATATTTATTGGCTTCGTGTCAAGTATCTGGACACCAAGTTTCATAGTTTCATCTTCAACAATGACGAATTTCCAAATTAAGATGCACGCCCAATTTCACCCCCGTTTAGATTGAAATTACCAACTTGCTAGATCAAACATATGTTGGCTCCTTTTCAAGAGTCTAGATACAAAATGACATGGTTTTATCTCCACCAACAACGAACTCCCAAATATACTTTCATCCCCATTTCTACCCCTTATTTTATCCGCGTACAGTCCAAAATTCCAAAGTTGCTAGAACAAACATTTATTGGCTTCCTTTTAAGAGTCTAGATACAAAGCTCCATGGTTGTATTTTCAACAATGATGAATTTCCATATAAACTTTCATCCCCCATTTCAACCCTTTCGACCCCCTTTTTTGTAATAAAAAGTAGCCTATGTCCTTTCTCGGGGTCTATTCTACCTATGTACCAAATTTCATTAAATTCCGTTCAGTGGTTTAGGCGGTAAAGACGGGCAGACAGACAGACAGAGTTACTTTCGCATTTATAATATTAGTATGGATTATGTTTCTTTTTAGTGTATGTAATTAAAATATTTTTGATACACACCCCGCTTTTAAAAGTATTCTTAGTAACCATTTCCATCGTAAGGTTGCCTGGAAGAGATCGCTTTTAGCGATAAGGCCGCCGCTTGTAACACTAGTCTTATTGTTATTCTCTCCTGTATAAGTGTTTTTTGTTTGTTTATGGTGTGTACAATAAAGAGTATCTATCTATCTATCTAAATCAATAAATCAATCAACACCTATAAAACTAAATACATCTAGTGGTCAGGTCTCAGATAAAAAACAAATATGTGAATGTTTCAATTCTTTTTCCTCTCAAATTGGGCCAATGTGCGTGGCTCATACTACCCTTTTACTCCAAGCATCCCAGGCTATCCCAGAAGGCAAGCAACCTATTCAGGTTGTTAAAGGCCTCCGGGACTGCTGCTGGGGAGTGGAGGAATTCTGCCCGTTGATCCGCCACGCTCCTGCATTCCACAATCACATGCTGTGGCATTTCTTCCTTCTCCATGCATCCTCTACGCGTATTTCCAATCTATACAAGGCCAGAACGCAAGGGTATGAAACTAATCACGTATAGATTGTAAATAAGTTTTTTTACTAAGATCTTCCAAACCATACAAGGCCAGTACCCAAATACTCGCGTATACTTTGTAGTAACGTAGAAGTATTATGCTGTTACAAAATATACAGCGCCAGTACGCATACGGACTAATCGTGTATGTTTTGGAATAAGCACGCGAAACTAACATTACAATTTGTACGTGAGCAGTTGCATTTTTTTGTTTATATAAAGAGTGACGAGACGAGCAGGACATTTGCCTGATGGTAAGCAACATACCTGCTACATAACAGTACAGTGACACGCAGCTATTGGAACATGAAGAGTCCAAATCATTACCTAGCACTGCACTGCGCTCGTCACCCAGAGATCTAAGATGTTTTATCAAGATGTTATACTGACTGATTTATTGTAGATGTTGGTTTCCCAGATCCGACTCGGAGCACCCCGACTCCACCTAGTCTTGTCGCTACTACCCCTAGAGTGTATATAAAAAATGCGGGAGCCAGAAGCTTAAGGGAGGTCCTGAGTGGAGCGAGCCATACGAGGCCTAGCGAAACGCAGGGGGGAGGTGGCGAGCGAAGCGAGCCGGCGACCTCCGTAGTGGAGCTCAGGCCGAGTATGGAGAAGCGACACTCAGGGCTGACCGCAGGGCTTCTGGCGGAAGCCCACCCAGAGTCCAATCTCAGCATCGGATCGACAACATAGACAATCAGTACGAAAATTTATTGTATGTATTGTAATAACAGATTTTAAAACAACATTACAATATATACTCTAGCAGTTTTCTATGGCTGCGTTCTGGCATTGTATAGTTTGGAAATACGCATCCTCTACACAGAGGGTTATCTGTCACACCTAAATTGAATAAGTGTTTTAAGGGGACAGTGGCCAGTCATAGTACCTATGACTTTACGGATCTTATCCCTGCTCAATCTGATAAGGTTGCGGGCAAGTTTTTTTGTTGCTACCGGAACAGCATTTTTCGTGATCCAGACCGATATTCCGTGATGGTATCTTCGCAGTTACGCAGCTCCGACCACTGTCTGGTGAAGTCAGTATCAATGTAGCATCTGCCCGACAGACGCGGTCCCAGCCTCGAATTTTGGGGGGGGTCACCAGTACACAGCCTCAGATTTTGGGGGGGGTCACGAGTAGAAATACAATAAATCGAGTAAAAAAGACTTTACAAGTATCGCCCCATGTATGATTTTGGGGGGTGGTCATGTCCCCCGTGACCCCCCCCCCCTGGTGCCGCGCATGCTGCCCGATCCAAGCCCTAGAGGCAACCGGCGGTTGTGGCGATACAAGTTAGCAGATTGGGATGCGATGCGTTCTTTTTTGTGTCTTACCCATGGCAGTCATTGTGCTTTTCTTCTGGTGATCCTTCAACGGATGCGCGGATGTTGTAACTGAAGTGATCCAAACGGCTATGGAATATTTTATACCATACTCTGACGTTCCAGTATCCAGCAAAGCTCGGCCTTGGTTTGGTCCTCAGTGTAAAAATGCTGAAGCATTTAAGCATGAGGCTTACCTAGCTTGGGTTGATGCTCGACAACGTAAGGCAAAGGCAACACACCAGAAGAAGAAAGCGTTTAACAAGGCTGCTAAGAGATGCAAAAAGGTTCTACAGAGGGTTCGATTTGACCATATTAGTCGAATATGGTATAACTAGTTTCTTACCCTACGGGCAGCAAAGCGCTTTGATCCCTAGTAGCTAAGTCAGTCGAATCGAACTTCTGCCGCCCCTCACTACCTCCAACGCTAAAACCAGATGGGACGCTGGCTCACACCGCTATAGAGAAGGCAAACTTTCTAGATGCTGGTAGTGCGATACCCCCAACTCCACCTGGCAGTCCGACTGTAATGTCTGAAATACATATTCGCCAGTAGGAGGTTCGTAAAGTGCCACGAAATCTATACGTGAATAAAGCCAGTGGCCCGGACGGAATTCCTACCATAGTACTGAGGATTTGTGCACCCGAGTTGTCTCCAGTACTAACGCGCCTGTTTAGACTTTCTCTCCAAACTGGGCAAGTGCCGAAGTCGTGGAAGGTTGCTAACATGCAACCTGTGCCCAAAAAAGCAGTCGTACACTGACCCTGTTAACTACAGGTCCATCTCAGTCGCGTCCATACTCTGTAAGACTATGGAACGTGTCTTAAACCACAGGCTCCTGGCATACCTAGAATCAAACGACCTCCTCAGTGACCGGGTATCGCCGAAACCAGTTCACCGGGGACATTCTAGCGTATGTCACCCATATCTGGAGTGAAGCTATCGAGAAACACGGGGAAGCACTTGCAGTCTGCCTGGATATTTCAAAGGCTTTCGACAGGGTTTGGCATGATGGCCTTATAAGCAGGCCTTTGGGCTATGGTTTGTTACCTGGGTTTATTGCGTGGATATCAGACTTCTTGAGGGATCGATCCATACGAGTCGTCATTGATGGTTGCTCGTCGGATCAAATGGCTCTCAATGCCGGAGTTCCTCAGGGGTCGGTACTCCCTGCGACGCTCTTCCAGCTACATATCAATGATCTGTTAAAGCCCGGTATCTTTGGGTACGCAGATAGCACCGTCGTTGTCGTCGTATATATTTAGCGCAAGAGCCAGTGGACAACAAACTCAGCTGCTGAGAAAAAGTATGATCGAGCGTTTGAACTTGGCCCTTGAGGTAGTCTCTAAATGGGGCGATGGCCAAGTATAACGAAGGAAAAACACAGGCGTGTTTATTCTCCGCTAAAAGGAGTCCATTCGAACTGACTCCTACTTTTCGATGTGTATCCGTGCCGGTTACTGACCATCTCGAGCTTTTGAGCGTTTCTTTGTCATCGACGCTCAACCTTTGGCACGTATAATGTGTATAATGTGTAACGTATAATGTTTGAGTCTAAGGCTAAAGCTAAATTAGCCGCCAAAAAACTGGGTGTCCTCTCAAAGGTGCGAAGATACTTCAATTCTGAGCAGTTGCTCATGTTATGCAAAGCACAGATTCGCTCCTGTATGGAGTATGGTTCGCACCTTTGGGATGGATCGGCTAAGTATCAGCTGGATACTCTGGAATCGATTGAGAGACGTGCCAAAAGGCTCATAGGCAATGACACTCTTGATCGTAAAAGACTTCAAAGTCTTGATCATCGCCGCAAGATTGCTAGATTATCGGGTTTTATCGGATACACTTCGGAGAGTGTGCAACTGATCTGCATGATTTAATACCACCTTGCCCTTTCTTCTATCAGAATTCTCGTATCTCAAAAAACCGACATCGTTTCATGGTTGATGTTCCAAAAACACGAACGAAGAGATTTGACTTCACGTTTGTGATAAGAACGTCTAGGTTGTGGAATGCGTTGCCTGAGTGGGTTTTTCCCGATGGTTACAATCTTGGTGTCTTCAAATCGAGAGTGAATCGGTTTCTTCTAGGTAAGCACGTTCTATCGTAGATCGCATCATCGCTTAACATCAGGCGAGATGGTGGTTAAGTGCGAACCTATTACAGTTAAAAAAAGTATTTGTTTTGTTCACCACGAGACCAATGTTGCCACTTTCAGTTTTAAGTCTGGAACAGCTGCCGATCTTTTCTTCCATAGATGTTGCCAGGAGGACGGTATCGTCAGCAAATTATTCATATCAGGTATAGTCAACAACATAACATAACAACGCCACCTTCAGATCACTCTTGTCTTTGGGTTGTAGGTACTTTCTTGATTTGTGTGTCTTGATGTTTTTATGACAAAATATGGACGTCAAATAATACTTAGTGTAAACATTTCTGGGTAATATTGCGTCCGTATAATGAAGACAAAGATACCTGTTTTTATTATACGGACGGCAGATTGTTGTGATATTGTCATATTATACCTACCTAATTGTTAACAGTTATTATCGTGTTTTGTTTATTTTAGTATTTTTTTATCATGTAATGTAGACGTCCAAATAACGTAAAATATTATTCAGAATAATTAATAATGTTTGACTTTGTTTACATTTTAGTCGTGTATATGTGGAAGTGAGATCCATTTAAATCACGTTACACGATATTGTAACACTTGATACTCTATAACTGCTCAAATCAGCATTAGCTGTTAATTTTGTGAGCAATCCATAATAATAATACTGTTTGTGCATACATTACATTCAAATGAAGTGTAATAAGATGGAGTCAATTGTTAACATTGACAGATTTTGAAATAGAAGTTTATTTTATTGTATTCTAACAACGTAACATGGCCTTGGTTAGAAACTCATTTCAATATAAGATTTTACTGCGTGAATTGCCAGTGCGCTGTTGATTTCTACAATAGATCATGGCATATTGTTACTGACATGAGTAACCCTGAAAATATATATTTTTTTACTTGATTGTGCTGAGTTTTGGTGCTCTAACTGCGAGTATAGTATTTATGATCACTATCCTGAAGATGAGTGCTACTATTGTAACTAATATGTTCAACATTATCTACTAACTACTGACTTAAATTATTTCGTGATAGGCTATTTTTTAGTTTCTGTTTCTCTGTGTTTTGGTGTTTTGTAAAAATCTGTTTTAAACTTTGTAGAAATATTATCATGGTTTTTAATTTAATTATGGACGCTGTATTACTAATAAATATGGACGCTATGCGTTATTCGCCGTCCGTATAAAAAAAAAAATACGCTTCTTTTTAATTGTATTTAACTTTTTTTAGTTAATTTTATAGCTAAGTAAAACTTTTGTAGCTAAGCATTTAGAATGGAGGTATTTTACGTCTGTTGGATATTTGCGATATACAGAAGCCAGATTATCCTAAAATATTAAGTCTTAGTATTATTTGACGTCCATATATTCGACATCTATCTGATATCGAAGATATGGACGTCAAATAATAGTTAGTGTGAAATTTTTTAAGCAATCTGGCGTCCGTATTATGAAAAACATGGATACATCTGGTTTCATAATACGGATGCGAAATTATCAATAAATATAATCACGTATTATTATTTAACGCCCATATCTGCGATACCTACCTGATATCGAAAATATACATTAACATGGTCGTCAAATAATAGTTAAGGATATTTTACGGTAATCTGGTATCTGTATTATGAAAATACAGTTCATAATACGTACGCTATTTTTTTTATTACTAACTGTCATTTGAAATAAGAAAATGTGTTAATTACTTTTCTTTAAATCTTAATTTCAGTTCAACATTATCTACTGTCTACTGACTTAAGTTATTTCGTGTGAGACTATTTTTGCAAAATTTTAATTGTTTTGACCTTTGTGTAAATATAATTATATAAATAAATATGGACGCTGTATCACTAAAAATATGTACGATGTGCGTTATTTGGAGTCCGTAGATGAAAAACTTTTTACGCTTCTTTTTGATTGTATGTAAATAATTTTTAGTTAAATTTTATAACTAAATATAACTCTTAAAGTTTATTAATGTTCATGACAAGCATTTAGGAAGGAGGTATTTTAACATTTGTTGGACATTTGCGATATACAGATGCCAGATTATCCTAAAATATTAACACTTAGTATTATTTGACGTCCATATGTTTGACACTTATCTGATATCAAAGATATGGACGTCAAATAATAGTTAATATGAATATTCCTGGGTAATCTGGCGTCCATATTTTGAAAAACACAGAGACACTTGGTTTCATAACACTATATTATGTAGTGGTAGGACTCGTAGCAGAGATCGCCTGGGGAAGTACCACACCTTTGCAAGTTATTCTACCGCCAAGCAGTAATGTGCAAACATTACTGTGTTCCGGTTTGAAGGGTAATGTTTCCAGAGAAATTACAGGGCTCAGAGGTATAACAAGTTAGATCTCTGGTTGACGAGCGCAGTGCGGTGCTAGGTAATTATTTGGACTCTTCATGTTCCAATAGCTGCGTGTCACTGTACTTTTATGTGGCAGGCATGTTGCTTACCATCAGGCACATGTCCTGCACGTCACGTCACTCATAAATTTAAAAAACATTATTCTAATGCTATTCTTGTTTGTTACTATCTGTCATTTGAAATAACAAACTGTGTTAATTATGTTTCTTTAAATCTTTATTACAGTTCAACACTATCTACTGTCTACTGACTTAAGTTATTTCCTAAGAGGCTATTTTTGTAAAAAAAAATTAAGTTCATTTGTTCTGAACTTTTTACAAATATAATTATTGTTTTTGATTTAAATATATAGCTAAATTACAAAAACTATGTATGACGAGCGTTATTTGGCGTCCGTATATGAAGAACTTTTTACGTTTCTTTTTGATTCTATTTAACTTTTTTTAGTTAAATGTTATGACTAAGTAAAACTGATAATATTTAATGTATATGACAAGGATTTGGAATGGATATATTCTTACACCTTTTGTACATTTAAGATATACGGATGCAAAATTATCCCAAAATATTAATAATTAGTACTATTTGACGTCTTTATAACCGACGTCTTTTTGATATCGAAGGTAAGGACGTCAAATAATAGTTAGTGTGAATATTTTTGGGTACTCTGGCGTCCGTATTATGAAAAACACAGATACACCTGGTTTCTTAGTAAGGAAGTTAGATTATGTTTTTTTTAATTTACTACTTATCATTTTAAATACCAAATTGCTTTAATTATGTAAACCTTTAATTTTTATTACATAATTATAAATGTGTACCTCACTGAATGAAGAATTAATAAAAGATGTAGGTACGTTTAATAAACGTTTAATTTGATTCAAAATTTGTTTTTTTACATCAATATTTTTTAATACTGCTTATGTGTAGTACAAGCTTTTACCCGCGACTTTGTTCTCGCGAAATAGGTATTTATTAACGTAACTGCAGTATTTGTATACCCATACAAATTTACTTTTACTAAAAGCAGCTTATATTAAATTATTTTTATACAGATTCATCAAAATCGGTACAGAGTTTTAGGCGTCAATGCGTAACAGACAGACAGAGTTACTTTAACATTTATAATACACCTTGCAGCGGCCCGCGGTTTCTTCCGCGGAATTCCCGTTCCCGTTATTTTCCCGGGATAAAAAGCACACGTGTTCTTCCAGACTACAATCTAATTGTATTCCAAATTTCAGCCCGATCTGGTCATACTTTACGACGTGATTGAGCAACAAACATCCAAATATTCAAACATCCATACATTGCCATTCATAATCTTAGTAGGATAGTATGGATTTGAAGTGTCTAGTTGCAAAATTATACGGTTTTATCTTTAACATTAACGAACTTCCATATAAGCTTGCATCCCCCCTCTCAACCCCAGTTTCATCTCCGTGCAATTCGAAATTACAAAATTGCTAGAATTCTAAATAAACTTTCATCCCCCATTTCAAACCCCTCAACCCTTTTTTCCGTAATAAAAAGTGGCCTATGTCCTTTGTTGCCATCTAGTCTATAATGTGTAAACTAACATTTAATTTAACAAAATTTAACTAATATCGGTTTAGTGGATTTCATGCTTATAACTTTGAAAGTGACGGTTTTTTCATACAATCGTCCACCCCTTGTTTCGCCCTCTTAGGAGTTGAATTTCGCAAAACCCCGTCTTAGCCAGCACCTACGTGCTAAAATACACCTCCATGAAAAAATTCAGACTACGTTTATAGTTTCTGAGATTTCGTGATGAGTGACCTTTCGATTTTATATATGTAGATATATCTATAGTATAGGACGTCTAGCCAATCTATGCCGTGGTGCCTTTTGAATCGCAAAATGTGCAGTTTTAGGGATTATTTCCGCAACTACGTGATGTAATATAATAGGAGATCAGAATGGCAACGTCGCATTCTACAAAGGAATTACAATAAGCAGTAGAATGAATTAAAAATCATGTATATCATAGGATTTCTGATAAGTGGTAACATGGATGGGAGTTCAGTTTGGTTACCATCCGTCTGGCAATATACGAATATTTGTATATCAACATATCGTAAATAGTTAAGAAAATAAGTTGTACATGCTTTTTGCAAATATTAAATGGACCAATATTCGCTTTCATAGTTTATAAAAATAAACTAGAAGTAGTGGACGTTACAATAATGCGAAATGAAAGGACGTAAGATAGGGCGCGTGATGTAAATATATATATATATATATATATATATTAATATACAAAGTCAAGTTACATCGGCGTGTTTGTGTTTTGCTTATAAAATATGTCAATTGTGAATACGGCCCCAGTGACAAGGCTAGGTCTATTACCTCTGGTAATTGTTACTCGTGGATCGGAGTTCTGGAAAAGTAATTATGGTTTTATGGTTTATTCAATTCAACTGTGTGTTTACTTTATTATTGACTGTCCTCTTTTTCAAATAAATGATTTATTGACACTAATGTTAACTAGGTGCATAGAAGTTTTATGACTCATGTTTTTTTAAGTATAAAGTGACGAGACGATTTCATCATGTGCCTGATGGTAAACATCATGCCTGCCATAAAACAGAATAGTGATACAAAGCTATTGGAACATGAAGAGTCCAAATAATTACCTAGGACTGAGGACTGTTACCCAGAGATGTAAGATGTTGCTCTGTGGCCTGTAATTTCACTGGAAACAATTCCCTTCAAATCGGAACACAGTAATGTTTGCACACTACTGCTTGGCGGTAAAATAACTGCCAAAGGTGAGGTACTTCCCCAAGCGGACTCTGTCAAGAGTTCTACCACTACAGAATATACTCATCTGTAGTGCCAAATCCGTCATAACCCTATCGTCTCCATCAGGTAGAAGGATATACGTAAATCCATTTCCTCGTTACAAAAATGAGTTTACAAGAACTAATACTACTATTGGAAGTACCGCTACTCTCCGGGGTTTCTAGGGGTTCCGTACTATTAGCAAATAAACGGCGAAATCAATTTTCGTTGTTTGGGAGCCCCCTTAATTATTAATTTTGTAGTGGGAATCTTCGGCGTGGGATGCAAAAAAGAGAACAACGTGAGAACTGGTAGTACCGACTTTATGACGAACTCCGTATACATATCGCAGTTTTTACAGATAGGCCTCCATCCTTATAGTTTCACTAAGGAATCTACCATAGTGCCACCTGACGGCTGTATAGTGTATCCTTGCCTTCAAGTATATTGTCCAATCGAGGTGGAAGAAACTACAGTGAAGCTACAAAATATCCTACAAAACGATACAGACACAAGTTTAGATTTTACCGAACGAACGAACCGATGACTCTAACGAACAAATTTTATTCTACTAGTGGCGCCACCTAGTTTGCTTGGGACTGTACTAATGGTTGGTAATCAAGTTTGCTGTATGGGATTAAATATTTATTTTATTTTATTTTCAGTATTTGTTGTTATAACGGCAATAGAATTACATCATCTATGAAAATTTTAACTGTCTAACTATCACCGTTCTTGAGATACAGCCAGGTGACAGACGGACGGACAGCAAAGTCTCAGTAATAGGGTACCGTTTTTATCCTTTGGTTACGGAACTCTAAAAACATGGTGGTTGAATTGATAACCTCCGCCTCCGCCCCTTTTTTTTTGGAAGTCGGTTGAGAATTAAAATCTTAAAGTCTAGCCACCAATCAGCTGTTTACCGACATTTTTGTATACCTAAGCCGGAGTCAGCGACTTGAATTTAAAATTAAATTCGGGCATTCCACCAAATCCAAAATGAAGCAATCACTGTGTCATCGAGGTGAGTTTTAGTTGTTTTTATTCATATTTCGAAAACCACTACACAGATTTCGATAAAATTTACTTATTTTTTTTTTATTAAGAGTGACGAGACGAGCAGTACATGTTCCAGATGGTAAGCAACATGCCTGCCACATCAGCAGCAGCACAGTGACACGCAGCTATTGGAACTTGAAAGTCCAAATCATTACCAAGCACTGCACTGCGTTCGTCACCCAGCGATCTAAGATATTACATATCTAAGCCCTGTAATTTCTCTGGAAACATTGCCCTTCAAACCGGAACACAGTACACATTACAGCTTGGCGGTGGAATATCTGGCAAAGGTGTGGTACTTCCCCAGGTGAACTCTACCAAGAGTCCTACCACTACCTACACTATATGTGACCATGACTGTGTCTGATTGTTTTTTTTTTTTAGTGTATTTTCCAAATAAGTGTACGAAGTACTGTCACTCAGAATTATGTTGAAAAATAAACGGTAAACAAGTAATTTAATCAAAACTTGACTAGATATAAACAACTCACGCATGCCTTTGTAATAGCCAGATGGTGTCCGCTGCTTAGGTATGTTTTTAATCCACTCTAGTGAAAAGGTTTTCAGTAAATCTATTATGAAGCGAATTTATTATTTTTAATCGATTACGAAGTTATTATTTTTACTGTATATTTGTTTGGTAATTTAAGTGCAATAAATCATCGATATAAATCAATAGATGTGCCCTGAGCACCTTAAAATTGGTTATAAACTGTGTGTGTATCGTAAGTGGTTTACAAACAACCAATCTACTTGACCCCTATAATCGCTATCGACGATATTTGGTGTGGTTCTACTTATTTTGGTTGTCGACAACGAATAATGATAGGTAAAAACGTCCGGCGTCCACCGCGTCCTGCAACCGACTAGAACGGAAAGAGTGAGCTCACTCTTCCCAAAGTTGACATGATTGCGTGTGCCCTGAAGTTTGGGAGAGCCCATCTTGGGTTCTACGATCTATCCAATAAAGAGTTTATCTATCTACGAAGCAACACAGTGTTTTAAATCATTTAATTCATTTCAACAATTTTATTAGTACAAGCTTAGGTCTAAATTCATCTCAATGTAGACCCAACTAAAACAAGGTAATGCAGTAAGCTCGTATTAGGTTTAAATATAGGTTTATATAGGTTAAATAAAGGTATTAGGCTTAAAACCAGGTATTAGGTTAAATTTTTTATTGTTTAGTGTGACGAGACGAGCAGGACATGTGCCCGATGGTAAGCAACATGCCTGCCACATAACAGACAGTGACACACAGCTATTGGAACACGAAGAGTCCAAATCATTACCTAGCACTGCACTGCGCTCGTCACCCAGATATCTAAGATGTTATATCTCTAAGCCCTGTAATTTCTCTGGAAACATTGCCCTTCAAACCGGAACACAGTAATGTTTGCACATTACTGCTTGGCGGTAGAATAACTGGCAAAGGTGTGGTACTTCCCAGGGCGGACTCTGCCAAGAGACCTACCACTACTACCTATGCCGAAATACGAAAGTGCATAATGACGCTTACTTTAAAACGGTCAAGAAAAATATCGCGAGGAAACCGACATGCACCTAGAATCTTTCGAAACTATGTGTCATCTACCAACTCGCACTGGGCCAGCGTGGTGGATTATGGCCTTGACTCTCTCCTTGCGAGGGAAGGCCCCATGTACTAGTGTACATTTACCATTATTAACATTTAGTGGGCTGCTTTTTCTAATACCTTTTTAATATTTGATCAACTTTCTGTTATTTGTAGTAATGAAAACCATTTTAACAAATATGATTATTGATAGATAAAATAAGTGTGGAAATATGTGTGAAACAGAATATGAATAATCCTATTCATGAGTAAACAGTGGTGAATGATAAATACTAATGGAGGAAGCCATGTTGTACCGACTCCACGTAAAGTAAAATGAGTGTAGGCGAATGATGTTAAACTATTTATCAGATTTGATGGCTTTCAGTTTGTTTGGAAATTTATTAAACACTAGCGGCCCATTCCGGCTGCGCTCGGATATTGTCATTTAAAGACTAAATCGAAATAAAAACTATCCTATCTCTCAAGTTGGACCAGACTGCTCACGGTGTGCCAATTTAATTTAAAATCGGTTAAGTAGTTTAGGAATCCATCGCGGACAAACATCGTGACAGGAGATTTATATATATTAAGACTAGCAACGCCCTCAGATTTCACTCGTGTAGTTGCCATTCCCATTATTTTCTCGTAATTAATAGAAACCTGTGTCCCACACTATAATCTACCTGTGTTTTAAATTTCAACTCGATTTGTGCAAGAGTTGTGTTGTGATTGAGTAACAAACATTCAAACCTTTACATTCATAATATTAGCTGTTTTTTTTAACTATAATAGGTTCGCACTTGACCACCATCTAGCCTGATTTTTAGTCCTACCCACGTCCTACCATAACAATAACACACAAAAATTTACCACCTTTCCCATTTATCTATCGGTCAGTTCGTAGCTCGTTAAAGCGACAGCGTTTCACGATTAACGTTTCAAAGACTCGTATGAAGAGGTATGAGTCTACTTTTGTGATAAGAACGTGTTGGCTGTGGAATGTGTTGCCTGAGTCGGTTTTGCCCGATGGTTAGAACCTTGATGTTTTCAAGCCGCTCTCGGCTTTCAATCGGTGTTTTCTAGATGCACGATCCATCGTAGACCGAATCTTCGCTTAACATCAGACGAGACGGCGCCGGCGGTCAAGTGTAAACCTAAAATAGAAAAAAATATATCTCAACTAAATTTAGTTTAATCTAACAAAGGCTAAGTAAGCGGCACTAAAGTAACGCGCCTTTTCGAGATCGCTAAGCGACATTTTTCCCGAGCACTGGTCCTGAGGCTTATAAGACTCGAGACTGAACAGTTTTGCGCGCGCCACAGACTTCGCTCCCACCCCCAAGCCCTGTCACTAATGTCAGTTTACATTGTACCCTAGCGCTGGGCGCACGCCTATTCACCCCAGACATGACATACACGCTATAAATTACAAATTTAAATCGAGAAATAAAACTTTTTCTTGCCAGTGGCCAGTGTTGTGATAGTAGGTTTAGAAGTAATGTGGAAGACAGAGGTGGGTTAGTGGATTTTTATGTCATCAAGTCGATGATAAGATGATTGAGCCGTGACGGTTTTGAACGAGCAACTGCCAGGTAATTTAGATTTTTATTTATATTTTAATGAAAAAAAAAAATGTCTGAAAAACGATCCTGTAGGTATTTTTGATCTGGTTAGTTACTGAAATATCAAAATTGTATGAAATTAATTGAAAATATTTTTGGTGTTTTGTTATTTACTCGCATGGTGGTTTTGGATAAATTGTATTGAAATTTCAATTCTTTTTTAACAATGAGAATTATGCATTTACGTCTAATTTCAGAAGTTTGTAAATTATTTATCTTTAAAAATCATAATGAATTTTAAAGGTATTAGGGTTTTGGAGTTTAGTCTATAACTGAAAATATAGCTAACATATTATTTGTTTATTCATTTAACAATGTGGATACAATTACTCTGAGTATTTAATTTGTATAAAACAACGTTTGATTCAGAAACAGTTTTCATAGATTCAATTAAATAAAAACATTGATTTATAAATAAAATCACCAAAATGATAATGATATAACATAACGTATATAACCTTTTAAATGGCTTTAAATATATTTTTCCTTAAACACAACGTCCGAAATATAATTTGTTTTAATGTTTTCTTCCAGCAAGTCTAAAACGTTATTCCTACATTCACTATCAGTCTTAATTACGTAAATACACAATTATTTTTAAGATATGGATTTTTTTTATTGGTGTAACGTATTTGTAAGTGTAAAGTATTTGTTTTAATGATTCTTGAGTTGTTTTTTATTTATAAAATGCCCATGAAGGTGCTGAAAAAGAAAAATCGTTGAAGTCAATTTATGTCGAAGGAAAATAACATCACAAACAACAAATTAAATACCTACGTTCAAAGATTGTTGAACCTTTGTAGTTAGGTCAGGTACATATTTAATTCGATTTAGCAATTACAATTCTACAAATAATAAGTGAATAAACTTGATTTACTTTAGACACCAAAACTTAGGGTATTACTCGGTAAGACAATCTCGTAAACCAATCGAACTCACGTAAGCTTCTCCACTAATAAATAAAACAGAAAATCTTAAATGTTTTAGCGCCCGTAACTTTCGATCACAATGTTGTTGACAATCAGCCGAGCAGTGGTCAATCGAGCAAGGCAATGAGTTATATTTTTTTTACTGAAACAAATAGCCAAACTTACGGAAACACTATAATATTGAAGAGACTCGTCAGAACTTTTGCTAACGTATCACTAAAACTAATCGAAAGGTTTCATCGTATCACACAACTCTTACCTAATATTTTTTTCTCTTGCTATGAATTAATCTGGGAATTGCTATTTATTTATCAACTACTTGCGACGAGTATTAGTACAAAGATAATTTGGACATTAATAAGCAACATATTTGTACACTGGAAAATAACTTAAACAAACATAAACAAACGCATACAATTTAATGATAAAAAATGTCAACTTCTGGATGCTGAGAGAGTAGAGCATTGAGTAGGGAGATGGCTATGAACTGTTATGAAGTGTATAGTTAATGGATAAATTTACGAAAGTTGTGAATGTGCTCTAGTGCTTACCAATACATATTACCTTTATCTAATAAAATACAGGGCATATAGATAAACATCTTAAATCTCTGGGTGACGAGCGAAGCGCAGTGCTATGTAATGATTTAGATTATTCATGCTCCAATAGCTGTGTGTCACTGCGCTGTTGTAAACAGGGTTGTTGCTTACCATTAAGCACATGTCCTATTCGTCTCGTCACTCTATAATATCTATAAAAAATAATATTTGTATTTATTTATTTAATTCAAGATATATTCAAGGTATTTATATTTCACCACGCTTTGCCTAAGCAATATCGCGACGATGTAACACGTTTACCTATAAAAATATCTGAATACTCTATATTTGAGGAGGTTTTTATCTATCGGGAAACATAGAATAGGGAAGAGTATGCCGCGATTTTGTAGCGTTTATAGTAAATATATATTCGAAGCGTTTGGTACGGTACTTTTGAATATAGGTATATTTTCAACCAATGATACTTGAGTGTAGCTGTATGTTAGATAATAACAAGTGGTATGGTTGCGGTCCGTTTGGACTGAATGCTATATTGTACTAAACCCGTAATGAACAAATCTCAAAATGACCTTAAACATTAATTTGTTCATAATGTATGAAATATATCAATGACATCAAGATCAAACTATTGCTGACCAATTAAGAAAACGTAATTCGGAAATTCGCGAAAGCTCTAAATAACTTGAATGGAAAACGCTTATCACTTACGCAAATCCTCAAACAAGCGAAGTCACGTTTGAAAAGCAAATTAAAATCTGAAAGAGGCCCATCAAAATACAACTTCAGAAGTAGACTGTCCACTAATTATTATAATTTAAGGGCGAAACTCTGCTGTTTAATTAAATTTGCACCAAATTAAGGGAAAAACTCGGTAACAGGATCATTTCTATATTTAAGGGAAAATGTTTCTGTGAAATCGTTATGTACATTTTAGCAATTTTGAGATCAATTTGCAGAAACAAATTTTCTTAAAAGTGTTGCCCTACTTTTTTGTATTTTCTTTTTCTGTATTTTTTCAATAAACGAAATGTTATCGTTCTAAATCTACACTCTTGATCTCTGTCTTGCTTGATGTTAATCGATCATTTTTTAAACAGATTGATGCGCTTACTTGACAGAAAGTCATTAGAATAGAAGAAAAATAGAAGAAGACATGAATCCCAATTTTCACTCAAATATGTACACAATTTATTGATGGTAGACCTTTTTCACACTACACTAGGTAACAAAAAAGAATTGGCAGTCCTAGGACTACCGATAGAAGTGAAAACTAATAACTTAGAATTTTATAGATCTTTAGAAACTACGCGGGTGAAACCAGAAGGCGTGGCTACGGCCATCTATATCATCCTTAGAGTTTACTAGAAGATTTCTTTCATTCACGAACGTGACGCTTGAGCTCAATTCGCAGCCCACGGAAAATCTGTATGTCTGACAAAGTGTTCACTTCAAAAAATTGAAAAACCCGAATCACGTTCACAGATTAGCAACGTAAGTTGGTAATGAAATTATGCCGCTATTTTGAACTTTATTTTCTTTGAAATGATCTATAATAATGAGACATGTTAGTATATCCTGCCCAATCTATTTAGGTTTATTTTTCTATCACCATAATAGGTTGTTATTCCACTAAACACGAAGTTTTGGACGGATTTAATATTTGCCGTTTGTACCAGTCTTCGACTAGATCCGTCTTATCATCGCTACTGAGTCGATCTCTCGGCCTTACAGCTTACAGCCTCGGCTGTACACTACCACAGGACCAGAGATTATTTTACAATTTATTTTAAATCGGAATATTTTATCTATCGGAATGCTCGTAGCTCGACAAAGTGACACCGTTTCATGGTTGATGTTCCAAAGACACGGACGAAGAGATTTGACTCTACTTTTGTGAAAAGAACGTCTAGGCTGTGGAGTACATTACCTGAGTGGGCTTACCCCGATGGTTACAATCTTTGTGTCTTCAAATCGAGAGTGTATTGGTTTCTTATAAGTAAACACGCTCCATCGTAGGCTGCATCGTCGCTTAACATCAAGCGAGATGGCGGTCAAGTGCGTAAACCTATAAAAAATATTAAAGTATCTTGATATCGTATACAAATCCGATGCCTATTCCCAATGTACTCTTCACATAGTCAATCAATATTCAAGAAACTATGCATTTATTTATTTATGCATATATTATTACATGCAATTTTGTCCAACTTTAGACTTAGTTAACAGCTCAATATGTCGTCGCAATTATTTTTATTTTTTTAATTCAAATTATTAGTTACGTTACAAATTATAAGTTATGTGTAAGGTCAAGGCGTATCTTGGGGTTAGGAGCGCCGGTCATTTTCTTCCCCAGGTGGAAAGTAATGTCAAGTAAAAACAACAGTAAGAATTATTCTCTAATATTTAGAACTATCGGGCTAGGTGCTGGACTCTTTGCTCGGTACGCCTGGGGAAGTACCACACCTTTGCCAGTTATTCTACCCCCAAGCAGTAATGTGCAAACATCATTGTGTTCCGGTTTGAAGGGCAATGTTTACAGTGAAATTACAGGCCGTAGAGATAAAACATCTTTCATCGCTGCACTGCGCTAAGTTATGATTTGGACTCTTCACGTTCCAATAGCTGCGTGTCACTGTGCTGTTATGGGCAAGCATGTTGTTTACCATTAGGCACATGACCTGCTCGTGTCGTCACGCTATACTATAAAATAGGAATACATTAATGATGAGCAAATTATAATGACCCTAACTTACTTTCTAATTAATTACGTTGGCAGCCAAGTGAAAACCTATATATAACAGTAAAAAATTGTTACGATATATAGAGTTATGAGGAGTAAAAAGTCCGTAATTCGCCAAAATAATAACTCACACCCAGACCTAAATTAGAATCGATTCCTATTCAGTTTTTTAAACCAACCATGGCAGTCTACGAAATTACTTTTCGTTTGGTGCAATATTTCTGAAAAATTGCGAGGCAGTTGAAACATTCACTTTTATATTGAAAAATTCGAGTATTCTGCTGGTACACTCGTAGCTGAAAAATAGTTATAGTCTATTGGCCATACAAAATAATTTAAAACTAAATATTGAAATGCAGATGCAATGTACTGAACGCAAATAAGGGATAGGAGACAGAAGTAGAACTTCAGAGAAAAATGTAACCCTAGTAGGGTAACTCTAGTAGGGTAACTCTATACTTCTATACTAATATTATAAAGCTGAAGAGTTTTTTTGTTTGTTTGTATGTTTGTTTGAACGCAAGGATCTCTGGAACTACTGGTCCGAATTGAAAGATTCTTTCTTTGTAGGATAGTCCATTTATCGAGAAAGGCTATAGAGTATTTAACATTACGCTACTATTAACAGGAGCGGAGCATGAATGAAAAATGTAACAAAAACGGGAATAAATATTGCTTTTTGAGAGCTTTCGTTGAGTGACAGCATGTGTCTATCTAATAAAAGGTTGCGTCATTAGAATCTAAGGTAACCAAATTTGTTCTAGATTTGAATTGGTGCGACCAATTTTCGATAGATGGCGTAGCAACACGCGCACGGTTCAGCTAGTATTATTATAAACTATCTGAACCGTGCGCGCGTTGCTACGCCATCTATAGAAAATTGGTCATACCAATAAAAATTTTGAACAAATTCGGTTTCCTTAGATGCTTATGACGCAACCTTTTTAAAAGATACGTCTAGACACATGCCGTCACGCAACGAATGCTCTCAAAAACCAATATTTTTCCCCGTTTTTTTTATTACATTTTTTATTCATGCTCCGCTCTTGTTGATAGTAGCGTAATGTTAAATAACCTATAGCCTTCGTTGATAAATGGACTAACCAACAAAGAAAGAATCTTTCAATGCGAACCTGTAGTTTCTGAGATCCTTGCGTTCAAACAAACTCTTCAGCTTTATAATATTAAGTATAGAAGATGTCGCGTGGTTATTAGGTGAATGTTATGCTCAATAACAACATTGAATTAAAAGTAATAGTATAATAATTTATTTTCAACAAAAAAACAAAAACCAATTTAAATCTAAATTAAACTCTGGCACTCAACTAAATTACATAAGAAGCTAAGACTATGTTGTCCAGATAAATGAATCTCTAGGCAAATTTTAGTCTTTGTTGAAATTGATAAAACGTATATTTATATAGGGCTACTGAAGTATTTTTTACCAAACAAAAAAGTATAATCAAAATGTATGTACAATTAGCGGAGCTATTGCGCAAAAAAGACATACGACCGAATAAAGAACCTCTTCCTTTTTTTTAGTCGAATTAAAATACAATATTTTCGACTGCAGGGCAGGGTCCAAGCTACTGTTGAGTAGTTAATTAGTCTGGGTTCTTTTTTATTTTATTTTTTAAATAAAGAATGACAAGACAAGCAAGACATGTGCCTGATGGTAAGCAACATGCCTGCCACAAAACAGCACAGTGACACGCAGCTATTGGAACATGAAGAGTCCATATCATTACCTAGCACTGCACTGCGCTCGTCACCCAGAGATCTAAGTTGTTCTATCTTTAGAGATAGAATGGCTTAGGCCATGTAATTTCTCTGGAAACATTGCCCTTCAAACCGGAACACAGTAACGTTTGCACATTACTGCTTGGCGGTAGAATAACTGGGTTCTTCCTATTCAAATGAATATGAAGCACTATGGCGTAAAAGGTATACGTGCTGTTTACCATCAGGCACATGTCATGCTCGTCTCGATACTTTATATTATAAAAGAAATACCTAGGAATTTTACTGGATTTCTTTTCTATACCCATTATACCAGAACTTAGAAAACAAATTTATATTTACTGTAACAAACTAAGTAACGACAGGCAAGATGTTTGGAGTTACCGATCTGTTAAGTTTCGTATTAATGCTTAAGTTGGAGCTAGGAAGTGAAACTTATTCGATTTCCATCCGAGCAGATAATTAAATAACGATGTTATTCATTTTATGTCTGTACTGTATCTGGGTTATTGTGTGTAGTGATATTGTTATTGTATAGTTCACAGAAAGGCTTGTAATATTGATATTATTTTGATTTTGTTTGATCTCAGCCAACGACGCTGCAGTTATAATAAACTAACGGTGTTTATCATTTTACAGCGATAAAAGGATATACCTACTTTAAGACTACATGCCCGTGAATAAAATGTATGGTTCAAATGAACCACCAGGAGACTTATGTAGGATGATAGAAGGGCATAAAATAATAACATTCAGCACTAAGCCGTCACTTATAAGCAGTCCAACTAAGTGCAGTTTAAGAGGGGGGGTTGCAACCCTCGATCATTTCTCCTTGTCGTATGATTATTGTACGACGTTTTGGAATAATGGTTTAGAAGAGGTATTGAAACTATAAAAATTGAATTTTTTTTTTTTTTTTGGAAAAAAAATCATGATTTTACGATGATTACTAGGGTAAATTTTGTCATTTGATTATGTACGCCATTGGTTTCATACAGTTTCAATCATCATCATCATCATCATCAGCCGCAAGACGTCCACTGCTCAATTTTGCTGCACAAATTTTGTTTTTTTAAACTGCACAGTTTCAATACCTCTTCTAAACTATTATTCCGCAATGCCGTATAAAAATCATGCAACAAGGAGAAATGATCGAGGGTTGCAACCCCCTATTTTCTCCTGCACTCAGTTGGACAGCTTATAAGTGATGGCTTAGTGCTGAATGATATAATTTTACACCTTTCTGGCATCCTACATAGAATGAGATCTCCTGGTGATTCATTTGATCCATAAATTTTGTTCACGGGCTTGTAGTCTATTTTACACACTCCGCACAATTTGTCGATTTCCAACATTAGAAATCCCGATATGAAGTTAAGCGCGTAACGTAATTCATATACAGTTATTGAGTAAAGAAAAGTCAAATTTGAATTTATGACATCATTATTATCTTTTCCTGAGTTCATTTTCTTTTTTCCAAGTCACATTTTATCAGAGAAGTGGCAAACAATCGCTCGTTTGCGAAACGAAAATTGTTTAAAAGGAAAACAAGAGTTTCTTCTATTTGTTTTGCTTTAAGGAGAATTGGGAACAAAGTTTTTACATGAATATCGCAAGTTTTTCTATCTGACGGACCGAAATTTTACAGCGTCTGAGAGACCTTTTAATTATTTTAATAGTATAATATTTTCGTTTCATTCTGTAAGGGGATTTGTCACAATTGTGTTTTTAGGGTTCCGTAAAACGTAAAAACGGAACCCTTATAGATTCGTCATGTCTGTCTGTCTGTCTGTTCGTCCGTATGTCACAGCCACTTTTTGCCGAAACTATGAGAACTACACTGTTGAAACTTGGTAAGTAGATGTATTCTGTGAACCGCATTAAGATTTTTACAAAAGTTTAAAAAAAAAAAAAATTAGGGTTGCCCCCCATACTGAGAACTGAAGCTCAAAATTTTTTTTTTCATCAAACCTACACCTGTGGGGTGTTTATCGATAGGTCTTAAAAAATGATGTTGAGGTTTCTAATATAATTTTTGTCTACACTGAATAACTTGCGCGAGAGACGCTTCCAAAGTGGTAAAATGTGTGTCCCCCCCCCCCTCTAACTTCTAAAGTAAGAGAATGAAAAAACTAAAAAAAATATATGATGTACATTACCATGAAAACTACCAACGAAAATTAGTTTGAACTCGATCTGATGCGTAGTTTTTTTTAGTACGTCATAAATACACTAACTAGTATTAAAACTTCGATCAAAGTTACAACGAACTACAAGAACTATGTGTACTATGTATATTATGTTACTTGCTGGAACGGAACCCTTCATGGGCGAGTCCAACTCGCACTTGGCTACTTTATTTAAGTTACGGCTGGTCTAGTCGGGAGAACGGCAACTGCCGATCCGGAGCCCCGAGTTCAAATCCCACGCGCACCACTGTCTTTTCAAAGTCATGTGCGTAATACTGTTAACTTAAAACTGTGAAAGAAAACACCATGAGGAAATCATCACGTAAATAGAAGTTTTCAACGTCATTCATCTACCATCCAGCACTGGGCCAGCGTGGTCGATGATGGCATTGACTCTCTCCTTGCGAGAGAAGGCCCCAAGTCCCAGCAGTGGTAACATTTAATGGGCTGCTTATGTGTGTGTGTTTTTTAAGAATTTTCGCTCTGCCTACATTTTGAATGTACTGGTCGCCAAGTAGTCAAATTTCGACCATAAATCAATATACATACTTTACCAACAAGATTTTCCCCTAACGAAAAGTACTCAACGAAGGTACAGAAGGTTTCACTTGTTAAAAAAAATATATTTGTAACCATAAATAAAATTGTAATCACCGTCAATTTTTAATTTAACACGTTATATTGTAATCTTACGGTTTGAGTTACGTTATTTTATTATCTCACGTAATTTGACGGCGTTTACAATTTTTAACGGGCACCACCTTTATTTGAACAACACTAAAATAGGTACAATGAGAACTACACTACGCTACATACCCAACTCACATTAAGCACATCTGAATTATCCATAGACCAATGAAGGTTCACAAGTCCCAAGATGCAAGATGTGGGTAGATTGAATCGCGTGAATTAAATCAGATCAATAGTGAATGATGAAGATTATCTCACCTTTACGCCCCTTCCCTAGTGCAGTAGGATGCACATGACCTTAGGCGCGGTAGAACGCCTCGGCCAAGACCTAGCCTATTCATAGGCACTTTCGCTCAAGCGTAACTAATAAATATGATAACAGTAGATGTTATACTATAAAATACTGCTAGTGGAGCCCCGCGGTTTTACTCGGTAAAAAGCTTGCAGCTTGCTTGCTTGCTATCAGAAACCATTGGAACGATTTTTTGATGATTGGACGAATTTAGACTCGTGGCTTAGTGGGTAGTAGCTCTGCCTGCGAAGCCGAGGGTCGTGGGTTCGATTCCCACCCAGTGCAAATATTTGTGTGATGAATTCAAAACTATTGTCTGGTACATGTTGTATGTTAAGTAAGTAGGTATATGCACTCTGTTTCCACTGCCGGTATTCAGGACCTTCTTTCATAAGGACAAAGTCAAAGCCATAATTCACCATCCTGGCCAAGAGAGGATACGCGGATCTGTCTTTACCTTCCACTCCACTCCTTCCACTGAGCACTCTGCTAATCGGAATGCTCGTGGAAGACTTAGGAATTTTACTTGGCCGATATATCAGCCGAATAACCTTCTCAAGTCTTCCAGTCCCCCTCCCCAACCTGCTACACGCACTGCTCAAGGTGGTGAGGAGCGCGAGTAGAAGTTCCCAGCCACGGCCGGGATTCGCCATCACACAAGATGCCACCGAGGCAAGTTGTTGTGTGATGCCCAGGGCGCACCACGTGGAGGTTCCCGAGCCACGCACCCCAGACAAGAATCAATCCTACGGCATCACGCTTTTAGAATCTGATGTTTACGCCACTGACACACAGCGGCTTTATTTTTTCTACACTAAATCTTAACTTTTATTTTTGTTTTATCGTACCCAGCATCTTGGATCAAATTAGTAGTGTACTCTTTGAAAGTCCGCCCGAAGAAGTACCACACCTTTGCTCAGTTAATAAACGAAGTTCCTTGTGTTCCGGTTGGAACGGCAAAAAAATACAGGGCATCGAGATAAATCATCTTAATTCTCTGGGTGACGAGCGCAGTACAGTGCTAGGTAATAATTTGGATTTAAGATTTGGACTCCTCATATTCTAATAGCTCCGTAACATTTTGATGTTATGGCATGCCTGCTTTTCCCGTAACGTTTTTTTTTCTATAAACAGCATAGAAAGCCAATAAATGTCAAACAATAAATACTCAAAAACACAGAGAGATCATTTTCGAATGTTTTCTCGCTCATCAGAGATTAATATCCAATAATTTTTGATAGCTCAGCCAACAGGCACTTTAATTAATTGCAAGCAAATATAAATTCCTGAGTCGTAAAGGAGGTACACTAAAGTCTAATGGAATTATTAATCAAGTATGTGAGCCTCAAAGCAATTGCTGCGAGGGCATGCGACGTCTTGGCTTGCTGTATTAATAATGCTCAGATCTTTGCTCACCTTCGACGAGACAGCCAATTTATGGAGGCTGGAAAACAAAATTTGTCAGAGAACTACTTGTAAGGTCACTGACATAGCTCAGCGTATTAGCAAACTGAAATGGCAATGGGCCGGTCACACTTGGGAAGACGGGTGTTGGGGTGGAGACTGCTAATCAGTAAACGTAGTGTAGGATGCCCTGAGGCTAGATAGAGCGACGATATACGAAAGACGGCTGGTGGCAGTTGGAAACGTAAGACCGAGGAGTAGTCTGAGTGACGTATTACATATATGAGACGCCCATGTCCAGCAGTGGACGAACACAGGCTGATGATGATGATAAGAAAACAAAACCTTGGGTAATCTATCCATTTTTTTTGTAATTTTTAAACAGGTAGGTTTAAACTTGATCGCCATTTTACCTAGTTCTAAGCAACGATGCGGTCTACGATGGAACGTACTTACTTAGAAGGAACCGATTTACTCTCGATTTGAAAACACCTACACTTTTGTTTCACGAAAGTGCAGCCAAACCTTCTCGTTGGAATCTTTGGAAGATCAATCATGAAACGACGTCGTTTTTTCGAATAACGAGCAGTCTGACGAAAAAAAATCTCAAGGCTCTGATTTATTTTGATGCATAAACATAAGCAGGAAAATCACGAGGTTGTTTGTATTTGATCGTTTAGATCAGCTACACACAAAATAAATTTATAAAAAACCGTTAAGTTTGCGGCGATGTTCAATAATTCGAAGTCTGTTTCGAAAAAGGCAGTCATTATCATGATCCTTCTGGTACGTCTGTCGATCGAATTTAAAGCTTCCTTTGCTGAAACATTCAAAAGATGCAAACAGAATTCAATACAAGAGCGAATCTGTGCAACTATTCAGACTTAAAACTTATGGAATTTTGAAAGGCCATTCAGTTTCTTGGCAGCTTGTATTGAGAAAGCATTTAAAATTTTCTTTCAAGACTTATGCTATTAAATAGATATTTTTTCTCATAGAATTAAGCTATTTTGTTAAATTCTTGGATCCAGCCTACGTTACGCTAACCAAATGTGTGCGGACATTTGGCAGGCATAGCTGCAGTTGCAGCCAATGCGAAAGAGGCCAAAAGGAATATTTTAGTTTTGAACTGAAAACCATAATGTAATTAATTAGTTGTTGAAAATACTGGAAATAAAATTTATTGTATTTTTTATCACAATATTGAGACAAACAAGACATGCTCTTGGTAGTAAGTAATATTAAAAACAAAAAGTCAGGCCAGCTATTTGAACATGAAATGCCCAAATGATTGCCAAGCACAGAACTTAGCTCGTTACCCAGAACGATTATATACAACGTGGTGGATTTACCCCCAATAATATTTTAACAGTCCATTCTAACACTGATGTACACTACATCACCCAAGGTCGCTTTCCCCTCAGCACGGTAGATCACGAGATAATTCGAGTCAAAGTTTGACGTAAAATTCCCACCAAATCACCAGCTTCAACCCTAAAGCATGTACAGTAGACAAACGACCTTGCCGCCGACGCCGTGACATCGTACGGAGATCTGGCCATTAGGGGTATGTCAAATGAAATAACAACCGAAAAAAAAAAATTTTTATGGAAAAAAAAAATTTGAGCTTTCATGCCTAATTTTCACATACATGATTCAAAACTTAATGTAGATGAACTACCATAAATATTGTTGCACCTTTCTGCAACACCTTGTATATATAACACGATTTATCCCTTTTTGTAATTTATTTTATAATATTGCCCTTGAAATATCACTAATACTATCACTAATATAAATATAACCTACTACATACTTACATTCATAGGTAGAACTTATATAGGAGTAGTACTTCCCCGGGCTGACTCTGCGATGAATACCATTACACAGAGTTAAAGAAAAACAATTTTGTTTATTTCCATCCTGCGTCATCCCAAACTTGATACAATTTGACGGCTAAACGCAAACCCACTTCTCGGAAAACGGACACAAAATACAATCTAATAAATTATCCCCTTCAGCTAGAAAGCTGAAAATTAATACAATTACTTTCACAATATCTGGCTGCCGCAATTTCATTCGAACGAACGAAAGAACGAAACCTTTGAGAGATAAAAAGTTATCTTAGGGCCACATCGACTGCATCGATGCTGCATCGCAATTTCGCGACTGCCTGGGTTCACACGCGCTCACTGTGTTTAGCTTTTAAAAAGTATGGAACTGTTGGTAACCGAATTTAGCTTCTAAAAAGCGACTAAGTGGCCGAACGTCAATGGTAAAACTAAGTAGTGTGATGTGGTCCTTAATAAAAACTCAAACAACGACATTTCATTGACATTATAAATCAGAAAGTTTGATGTTTGTTACACGTCACCATAAGTGAACGAATGGGGATGAAATTATGAATACAAATCGTTAATAGTCTACAATGGCATTCATAGAAAACTTTTCATTACGGAAAAATTGCGATAGCGGAAACTACCGTGAAACACTAGAAAAAGTTATAAAGTTCTAAAAGCTAGTTTAATCATAAATAAACAATGACGGGTAATATGGACAACGAAGTCTTCAGAGGATTTAAAAGTGATATAGGTGCAACTTTTATCTTATAACGAAACAAGGTATTTTATCACGATGTGCCTAATTTTAAACAATATCATAGCCTACGATGGGGCAGGCTTACCTAGAAAATACCTATTTACTGTAGACTGATAGATAACTAGATTGCATCCATTGGGACAGACAAAGTTAAAGTGCTCCACAGTTTTACAATGCGAATGATAGAAGTGGGCTCAAAGCAGAATTTTCGAATTTTCCACCATAAACCTACATGTAAGAATAAACATCCACAAGACATACATCATTGGGTTTTTTTATTTTTTTTTATTTAATTTAAACACTCCACAGACTCCGGGGTCCGTGACCTTTGTCATTACAATAATCTTTTTTTATTTACATAGATCTTGGATTAGGAGAAGCAGAGGAAAATAAAGGGGGGGAGTAGGGGGGGTACATCATTGGGTGACGCGCGCAGTGCAGTGCTAGGTAATGGTTTGGATTTTTCGTATTTTTTACTTTTTGAGTATTGGTAGGACTCTTTGTAAGTCTACCTGAGCAAATAACACATCTATGCCAGTAATTCTACCAAGCAGTAACGTACAAACGTTACTGTGTTCCGTTTTGAAGGGCAATGTTTCTAGTAAAAATACAGGGCATAGAGATAAAACATCGTATGTCTCTTGATGACGAACGCAGTGCAGTGCGAGGTTATGATTTGGACTCTTCATGTTACAAAAGCTGCTTGTCACTGCGCTGTTCTGAGCAGGCACATTGATTACCATCAGGCACATCTGCTGTTCATCCCGTTTCTCTATATTATAAGTAAAAATAACAAAAAAAAAAGAAATCCCCTCATAGGTATAAGTATCCTACGTGATCACTCGTTAATTAATCAAAAACGAGTAACAACCACGATAGTTTTCAAAGAAAAATGAAACATACTCACACAGCTATAGCGTCGCAAACTCAGCAACACCAAAAATACAATTTGTTCCATCACAAGACAAGATTATGACGTTCACACACCGCGGATTCGCTCGTCACGGCGTGACACAGACAAACGACTGTCGTGACGCGTATGGGGCACGTGACAGTATCGGACAGTTCTCCCGTGACAACTTATATGTAGAACGGCCAAAGGGGGAACTACTGACGTGCCAATCGGATCATGCCTCTATACAACGCCCTTGTGCGAAAAAGACTTCTTGAAGACTTCTTGAAGTCTTGAACGTCGCCGAAAAATTGCTAGCCTATCGGTTTTTTATCGGTTACATTTCGGAGACTGCGCGGCTGATCTGCGTGATCTAAAACTACCTTGCCCTTTTTCCTATCGGGCTACTTGTAGCTCGAAAAGTGACATCGTTTCATGGTTGATGTTCCAAAGACACAAGAGGTTTGACTCTACTTTTGTGATAAGGTCTTAGTTGTGGAATGCGTTGCTTGATTGGGTGTTTTCCAGTAGTAACAATCTCGGTATCTTCACGTCGCGTTGAGAATTAATTAACTTCTTCGTAAGCACGCTCCATCGTAGACCGTATCGTTGCTTAACAACAGGCGAGGTGGCGATCAAGTGTAAAGCTGTAAAAAACTACTAAGTAACGAGTATTAAAGAAAGCAGAACCACAGAATTTGTCTAATTTTACGATGGTAACGTTTTGCGATCGTAGCGCCATTGTTACATTCTCTAGTTAAGTCGGTCGTACTGTACGAACAGACTGGTTGATAACGAGCAGCATAGGGAGTAGCTCAGAGATAAATCATCTAACACTTGGAAAACTACGGTGTTAGAAGAAATGAAACAATAAGCGTAAGAAAGGCTGTGTATTATTTTTATACTACGTAGGTACGTTTGATTTTAGTACTAAGTGACTCAGACTTATTGGTCTATGATTCTATGATTGGTCTATGGTAATTGGTAATTCAGATATTCTTAGTGTGAGTAGTTAAGTATGTAGCATAGTGTAGTTGTTATTCGCACCTATAACTGTATTATAGTTAGGTCAAAAAAGGCTCTGCCCATTTCATTTTTTTGTAGTGGTAGGACTATTGGCAGAGTCCGCCTGGGGAAGTACCACACCTTTGCCAGTTATTCTACCGCCAAGCAGTAGAGTGCAAACATTACTGTGTTCCGGTTTGAAGGGCAATGTGTCCGGAGAAGTTACAGGGCTTAGAGATGTAACATCTTAGATCTTTGGGTGGCGAGCGCAGTGCAGTGCTAGGTAATGATTTGAACTATTCATGTTCCAATAGCTGAGTGTCACTGTGCTGTTATGTAGCAGGCATGTTGCTTACAATCAGGCACATGTCCTTCTCGTCTCGTCACCCTTTATTTAAAAAAAAAAGTGACTCATACTCATTGGTCTATGATTCTATGATTGGTCTATGGTCATTGGTAATTCAGATGTTCTTAGTGTGAGTAGTTTGGTATGTAGCGTAGTGCAGTTGTTATTCGCACCTATAAGTGTATTTTAGTTAGGTCAATAAAGGCTCTGCCCATTTCATATATAAAGTAGTTGAATAAGTGCGTTTAAAAAGTTTAAGTAAATAATGGTAGCAACATTCCCATGTTTGAAATAGATGTACTATGTTTATAGTGGTTGGAATATTTCCAGAGTTCGTCTGAGAAGTATCACGTCTTTCCCAGTGTCGCTATCGCTAAGCAAATATATTAAGAAAACATTTACCTTCAAACCGGAATACAGTATAACTTGCAAATTAGGATGGGTAGCAAAATAACTGGCAAATGTAGTACTTCCCCAGGTGGACTCTGCGAACGATCTTAATACCCCGATTTACATTATTCCAGTCCAGCGACCGAATCCAGCGGTCTTACTTACTTCTATCTTACTGGAATAATGGAAACCGGCACTGGAAAACATCAATCCATTGCCAATGCATTCCAGTACCGGTTTACATTATTCCAGTAAGCAATCCAGTGCTGGGTTTGGTCGCTGGACTGGAATAATGTAAACCGGTTATAACACTGCTAAATGTCTCAATGTTTATTTTTTTATTCTAAAAAAACTCTGATCTACTTTTAAAATTCTATTCGGTTATTGTGCTTCTTCTTGATTGTACCCACACGTCAATAATTTTTTTGTCATAGTTTTTAGTTTCTTAACTTCAGTGAGCGACGTCGAAAATGTCCTTTTTTCGTTTTCTGGCCTTAGGCGCCCCCTTAAGACGTTGTCACGTTCTATCGTCAGTAAACCGACTTTACAGACAACAATTTTTTTTTAACTTGAGTAGGTTTACAGTTGATCGCGCCATCTCGCCTGTCTCATGTATGGGGAATAGATGTATTTTATATAACGTCGAGATCATTACCATTAACACTATATCCTCTAAGGGTTGTCCTGAAACTGAAGGCCTAATATTCTGATGTAGCAGTACTTAAGTCAGTCGCCTTCCTCAATCCCCTAAGGGCATAAGTAACGCAAAGTAATTCTACGTAATACAGCCCTACGTGTCACCTTAACACTAACATAAAAACTTATTTACATCAAACAATGCTCATAGTCAATATTAGATGTGAAAAGTCATGTATTTTGTATGTAAATAAGATTGTAACGCGAGAAAACTGAGTTGGAATCGGGATTTTTGCTTGTCACGCCAGAATAGACAAATGCGTGACATATGAGACGTGACACGACAGTATTATCTGTGTTAGGTATAGTTATTAGCTTCTTGGAATTATTTTAATATAGTTTGTGGGATGCTGGGAAATTATAATTCTGAGAACGTTAATATTTGTTTTCGACCGAATTCAAAATAGGAAGAGGTTCTCGATTCGGTTGTATGTTTTTTGTATGTGTGTTTTACAATAACTCCGCTAATTACGAATCAGATTTGATTGTTCTTTTTTTTGTTTGATAGATTGTAGTTCAGAGGTAGTTTCATATAAATTTTATGGAAATCAGTGTGGCGGCTTTTGTTATTATGAACAAAAAATAGTTGTCTGTAAAGTCGGTTTACTGACGATAGTTGAACGTGACAACTTCAACTACGCCTTAAAGCGAGGTAACGCCGCATGACGTCATGCGGCGAAGTAACGGCGGTAACGGCGCATGACGTCATGTTTTTTCGTGCGTGCAGCCGGCTTCATCGAATTATAAGACGTTGTCACGTCAAAAACTAAAATTTACTTTCGTTTAACTAGATGACTTGTGATGGATTCTTTGAAAATTTAGTCGAGCGTCTGAATTTAATTTTAAATTGAAATCAGTTTTCGTTTTTTCTCAAAAAAATATTTTTGTTTATTCATTGTTTTATTTTGATATCCATAGTATATAACGTCCAATTTAACGATCGTGATATCGTAAAGTCGGATTTTGTCAGCACTACTAAGTATTTTTAAAAGAAAACTATCTTTATGAAATTTATGATGATGATGATGTGTTCAAAAACACATATTTTCAGCATACCTAACTGTTGTCAGCCAACCCACCAGCCAGCGAGCCAGCGAGGTGGGATTTGAATCTCTCCTTCTTAGACAAGACTCTCGAGTCTCGGCAGTGAGAAAACAAAGAATATTGTCATTTAAACTACACTTTAAATAAAAACTATATCTTTTGTAAAGTTAGCTAGAAAATATTTTTCAGGAAAACGTAATTATTAATGAAAACGTACTTCGTTGCGTCATAATAAAATTTAACCAATCAAATTTTACATCGCGCTATCTTACCAAAGTTTCATACCATCGTTATTACGCACGTCGAACGCTTTTCTCCGTCTCCATATGCTGTCAAAAACAGGGTAAGGCTGTCAAAGTCTTGCACGCTGTTCGGTTCATTTCCTCGCGAATATTAAAAAACTTTGGGCGATGAACCTTGAATACATCGTAAGTTAAATCATAAGTAACGTAACTTCGATTGAAGAACGATGTTAACGCAATTTGAGTTTTTTTTTACAAACACCTCTTGTTATGCCTATTATAGGCAACAATCATTTTTTTTTCCTGATAAATTGCATGGCATAGGGTATCTGATATCCCTGGATGGTGAGCGCAGTGCAGTGCTAGGTAATAATTTGGATTCTTCATGTTCCAATAGCTGTGCAACACTGAGGCGTTATGGAAAGGTGAGTTGGTTAACACTAAGGACTTGTCCTGCTCATTCTGTTACTCTATCTTTTTTTTAAATAGAAGTTTACGGTTTAAAAATAATGAGAATTAATGTTTCCTATTTAACAAAAAACGACACAATGGCGGGGCGAAAAAAAACAACACATTCATCCGAATTGAGAACGTCCTTCTTCTTTCTTTGAAATCGGTTATATACTAAGTTTGGTTTTGCGATCCATTTAAAAACTCACAGTACTTAGGAACTACGCAAATTCACACTTGTTAGATACCTTAATGA
This sequence comes from Ectropis crepuscularia, assembly GCA_963693475.1. Lineage (NCBI taxonomy): Eukaryota > Metazoa > Arthropoda > Insecta > Lepidoptera > Geometridae > Ectropis > Ectropis crepuscularia. The sequence goes on along the minus strand of OY856349.1, from coordinate 25,522,190 downwards.
GGACGATACACTAGTTAGTTGTTATGACATTACTACAATGACAAATAAACAAGGCAATTACCTACAAGACAGACAACTTTTCTTTTCTTGTCCCTTTCATTAACTTGTACGACTAATCGTCTCAATAAATCCTGCCGTTCCTATTTTCTGTAGTATATTGTCTTTTATACCTTTCTTATTCGTCTTTTATTTTTCTGATATTGTTTCGGGCAAATGTATATCTGTTATTTTTTTATGAAAAGACTAACGCCTTGCTCCCGCTTCATACGGGTTAAATATCATTATTTCTTTAACTCACATAGGTATATGGTTGACCGCCAACTCGTTTGATGGTAAGCGATGGTGCGGTCGAAGAAGATATTAAATTACAAACGTGAAAGCCAGATTAAAGGGGCAGCTTGGTGACTGAAGACTGTCTCCTTGCGAGAAAAGGCGTTCAGTTCCAGCAGTGGAAATATGTAGTGGGTGCTATTTGTAACTGTTTTTGAAGTGAAAACTTCTTCTGGCGCACAGCAAATAGATTTTTCGTGGGCTGTGAATTGAATTCTAGCGTCACGCTCGGGAATAGTAAGAAAACTTCGGGTAAACTTGGGACCATGCCAATTGGCCATTTAGAAACTCGTCAGCATTTCCCATTGGCTGACCCAATGCTGACGCATTTCTAGATGGCCATGCCCACGGTCACGCCCTCCGGTTCCAACCGCGTAGTTTCCAAGGTAAGCTATCAAATTCTGAGTTATAAGTTTTCACTTCTATCGGCAGTTCCTATGACTGCCAATCATTTGTTTTATTATGTAGTGGCAATACGAACAGGATATGTAAGTGTTGGTGAGCAACATAACAGCAGTAACAATTACACACAGCTGCTGAAACATGAAGAGTCCAAATCACCTAGCACTGCACTACGCTAGCGGGAACGGGATCTACGCGGGTTAAACCGGGGACCACTATTAGTTAACACTAAAGTTAAGTCAGCATTTATAGAAAACTCGAAAACATAATTTGTACGAGTTTGTGTCTCCACTATCTTAGCATTGAATTAAACATCGTGATGAAACAAGAATGTGTTATCCACCAACCTGAGGCTTGTCAGCGTGGTGGATTCTGACCTTGATTCTTTCCTTCTGAGAGAAAACCGGGACTCTCAGTAATGAGAACATAAAATTGGCAGCATGTACTTCTAAGATAATACCAGCTTCACATTTTGGTAATTTTTCTAAAAATAGAAATAAAAACTATCCTATCTCTCAAGTTGGACCAGACTGCTCACGTTGTGTCAATTTAATTTAAAATCGGTTAAGTAGTTTAGGAATCCATCGCGGACAAACATCGTGACAGGAGATTTAAATATACTAGATCTATGTATTCCGACATGACTGAACAACAAACACCCATTTTTTTACATTTATTATGTTAATAGGACAGTAGGAAATATCTGTAAGTAGGTCTAGTTTCACAGAATAATACAATGTCAACCAACAAACCAAGTCCTTATAAAACAGTATCCACAAATTGCAATACACAAGGGTATCATCATCATCATCAAAAGTAGAGAGACGAACTTCTTAGCATTCCATGGATTCACCGTGCGGGTGCCGGGTCCATCGTGTGGCAGAGAGAGAAATCTCGAATAGACCCCAAGACTTGTGACTCGAGCGTAGGTGTAAATATAAAATAATCACACCTACAAAAATGCTCTACACGAAAAATACTCAATGCAATTTTATCTTTTTTGTCTTATCAATACGAACTGATTTAGAACTAAATTTGTACTCACAAAAAGGTCAAAAATGTTCAAGGTCTCGGAACCAAATCAGAAAACTCCCTCCCTCAAAAGTTTCGAATCTTTACTAATAAACGTGATATACCGCAGATACCCTTAAAGAATTTTCTCCAATATTTTGAAGGGCACAGAACCAGTCTATATGTTAATTCAGCACATCATTTACGGGGTAAAAATCCAGTCAAATCTGTATCGAAACCTGACAATGTAATACATTATTTGGGCCTCCTCGACAAAAATGGTACCTTTTTGTACGTGGATTAGGTAACTCATTATTAAAAAACCACACTGAACTGTACTGAATATAAATCACAAAAAAAGAAAAGGACTCCCGATAAAAATAAAATCTTATAGCATAGAATTAAAGATAATTTAAGATAATTTTGTAGTGGTAGGCCTCTTAGCAGAGTCCGCCTGGGGAAGTACCACACCTTTGCCAGTTATTCTACCGCCAAGCAGTAATGTGCAAACATTACTGTGTTCCGGTTTGAAAGGCAATGTTTCCAGAGAAATTACAGGGCTTGGAGATATAACACCTTAAAGATCTCTGGGTGACGAGCGCAGTGCAGTGCTAGGTGATGATTTGGACTCTTCATGTTCCTATAGCTGCGTGTCACTGTGCTGTCATGTGGCAGGCATGTTGCTTACCATCAGACACATGTCCTGCTTGTCTCGTCACACTTTATTTAAAAAAAAAAGATCATTAACAGTAATATCGATAGACATCTCAGTATGGGGGGCAACCCTAATGATCCTTTTTTTAATTTTTTTTGTACAAATCTTAATGCGGTTCACAGAATACATCTACTTACCAAGTGTACGCTGTGACATACGGACGGACAGACAGACAGACAGACAGACATGACGAATCTACAAGGGTTCCGTTTTTACGTTCCACGGAACCCTAAAAAGATAATGTAATTAATTAATACACCCGTAAAAATAATTCGATCGCGTACCTTAAAATTCTGCTCTGAAAAATCTCATATAATTTGGGTAGTCGTACGACATGGAATGTAGCTATGCATAAGTACTTATTCATGGATACGCTTTCGAATTCTATGCACTCCGAACCCAAATTCGTTTTAGCAGAGCCTTACTACATGCAAGTGATAGCAAAACCGTATTCTATTACCCTGGTATTTGAAATATAGCATAAATTCCATCTTGAAATGTTTTATCTCAGCTCAGACATCGAGCTTTCAACTGCAAGATTTGAAAATATTTGAATTTCGGTCTACAATATTCTGAGTCGAAAGAATTTTTGAATATACTAAATACAGTAGTGGTGTGTGGTAATACCAGTGCAAAACTGGTAAGAATCGTTAGAAATAATAGTTTCAATGACAAAATGATAGGATAGAATAGAATAATATTTATTGTAAAAACTGTGTACATAACATAGGTGATACAATTGATGTAGTTTCAACAGTTCTGTCCATCACGAACATACAATATATTTTTTACAAGACACTTAGGTACTAATCACTTATTAATCATATCATGTACCTAACGAAAAATAAAGAGTTTGAAAATAGCTAACAATTAAATAACATTACATAACACTAGACTTACATTACATAACACTTACTTACTTACTTACTTACTTACATTACTTACATTACTTACATTACATAACACTAGAACAAACATATAGAATTAAATAAAAAATGTAGAGAATGACACAATGCTCGCTTCGTCTGTGAAGACTAGGTTAGGTACAGGTATTTGATTTTGCACGTATTTAGGATGCTACGGCAAAGGATAATGGATGATAAGCTGAATGAATGATAGAATGCTGGATAAGAATGTGGTTAGAATGCAGTAAGGCTTTTATTAAGGCAAATTAACAACATATTGAAATTGAAAGAAGTAATGCCTTACTTCTTTCAATTTCAATGTATGGTGTTAATTTGGATGTTAGCTTCATTGCTTAATATTAAGTAAATTGGTATTTTTTGATGGCCTAGTACATAGCTTTTATAAGTAAACAAAATTAAATTTAATTTCTCAAGCAATATTCCCAGGCGTTAATTTCCTAAAAAAAAATTACATCTTACACAGAGGTGATTAATCACAAGCTCATTTCAACCGTATCTCAGCACGCATTAAGTGTTAGTACGTCTGAGACTGAGCTCGAGCCTAATTAGCGGTTTCATGTACTATGTACTAGGTACGTGTGTCGGAGTGAACGCAAGTGGTGAGCATACGGACAGATTTGTAGAGGATAAGTTAATATAAATTATAGATGCAACGTTACATGTTTGACTTGTCAAAGACTCGAACGAAGAAGGCGGACTCTACTTTATGATAAGAACGTCTAGGATGTGCGTTGCTTGAGTGTTTTTTGAAGTGAAAACTTCTTTAGGCGCGCTATAGACAGAATTTTCGTGGGCTGTGAAATGGATTCATTAATCGTCACGCTTGGATATGATAATGGATCGGATCGGATATGAAATCTTTGGGTAAACTCGGTAAAAACAGCCAGGTAGGTACCAGGGCAACAGAAACAGTAAAGAGTTTCGATTACCTACCTCCAACAGCCCAGCGTTTATCTCCAGATACTAGGACAACAGAAATATAAAAGAGTTGCGTTTGCCCCTAGGTACCAGTACCAGGGCAACAACAAGTTTTCACTTCTATCGGCAGTTCCTATGACTGCCAATTTTTTTTCTAGATGGTTACGACCTCAGTGTTTTCAAATCAACAGTGACTCTTCTTGAGTGTAGAGAGTTCAGATTTCTTCTAGGTAATCACGCTCCTTCGTGGGCAGTAACGTCAATTAACTTCAGGTGAAAAGGCGGTTAAGAGTAAACCTATAAAATAAAATAAAAAGTATATGAGCAAGAAGAGCGGAGTGGTCACGCGAATTGTGTATTTTCTCTAAAGGGACAGCGTTTGGAACTTAATTCAGATGTCCGTGGCACCGACCATATATCTTACCCGTTAATTTATTAAAAGTATTGGGAATGATGTTGATACCAATTTTGTTAAGTAATGATACGATCTTTTTAAGTTAATGTTGTATGGACTTTATGGGTACTGCTTACACTGTCGTAATTTTCATTATGGCATAAAAACTGGAGTACGTGGAGTTGATATATATAACGTTTTCTTTTTCAATCGCAGTGTCTAGCCTTAAAGGCTCTACAGACGAACCCTTTTATCAGAGGAAGTGAAGTAGAAATGACGTAAAAGTGGGTTGGGCCCGATAAATTGCATCAATTCCACCCACTTTCTACGTCATTTCTACGTCAGTTCCTCTGATAAAAGGGTTCGTCTGTAGAGCCTTTTATGGTTTACAGTTTTTCCGAGGCATCTCCTAGTTCCCAGTATCAGTAACATAAAGTCCATTTCTGTCGAACGCGGGAAATACATTAAATCCACTGGTTAAACACATGGCCACCCCGTCTACGCGTGTCATTAGCTGTTGGGGCTATCACAATACGGTACGTTAAGCTCATTTGGCGCGTGATCAAATTTTAAATTATTATGCGCACTCGTTGCTAATGGTGGCGGCACACGGAGCGAGTTACAAACCTAAGTTGGGTAATTTCATAAATCTAGCTCATAAAGCTATGCGTTTTCTCTCTGGAGGTTTCTATGTGTAATAAGTATGTAATTACAACTATATAAGTATTATGTCAGCTGTCTGGCCGCCATATTACAAGCTTATTTGCTTAGTTTGGGGTCAAACGGAGTTGCGTGAACTTTCTACAAATATTTATTTATGTACTATATCTTATTTTATAAAAATATAGTTTCTCAATGTTTGTTCCCAGTGAACTCTTCGTCAAGGCAATCGATATTCACAAAATTTCGTAATCGAGTCTAATTTGGTTCAACTTCAGATATAATATGTGGGGTAGTTAATCTTTCAAAAACTGTGCCCATTAAAGCGCATTTTTATTGCAATTTATTTTTTTATAATATTTATTGCTTGATAATATATAATTATCATAATATCAAATAAAAGGAATTTACCCATGCGAAGCCGGAACGAGCCGTTAGTCTTATTACATAAAAATCCAGTATGTATAAATTCATTCCCAGGGAGCTTTTTACCAAATCAACTAATATTTACGAAAGTTGGCATTATACTTTTTTACAGCGGTCCAGCTTGATAGAAACGACAGTTTTTATTCAGATTAATGGTCTCAATAATATAAAATTAACAATCAGCTGATTAATAATGACGATTATTGTAATTGATATATTTTTTATTTAAAATTTTCCGCTCTACAGACACCGGGGTCCTTCTTTGTCTCTTATCATATAATTTAATTAAGGGTGTCTCTTTTAGATTTCATTTAACGTGTTTTGTTGGACTTGAAATGGGACGAACGTTTTACAACGTTGAACATTTTGTGAATATAAGAAATTGAATTTTATCACAATTTTAGTTTTGTACATCCTATTATTTAAGGACATACATTTTTTTGATCTTTCAAGCTCTACAAATTATACTTTTTCTGCCTCCAAATCATGTAGATTATGCTTTCAGCCTAAATTCAGTATGGGTAGGGGTTTATAACAAGGTTATTTTCTTTCTTAGATTAAATGTGATAGATTAAAATAATGACGAAGTACTGGCAGCGCCCTCGGTTTTATCCGTGCAGTACCCGTTTTATTTTTCCGTGATAAAAAAGTGGTCTATGTGTTATTGTAAATTGTAATGTAACTGTGTTCTAACTCAATCCGTTCAGAAGTTTCGACATCATTGAGCTTTAAACATCTAAACACCCAAACTTTCTCATTCATAGTATGAAAAAGGAAATTAGGATAATATAAGTTAGTCTATACTAATATTATAAAGAGGAAAGATTTGTTTGTTTGTTTGTTTGTAATGAATAGGCTCCGAAACTACTGGACCGATTTCAAAAATTCTTTCACCTTTGGAAAGCTACATTATTCCCGAGTAACATAAGCTATATTATATTTTAAAAAAATTAGGGATCCTTACTAAAACTCCAATAATTTTTTTACACCTTATGTTACATCATAAGGTGTAAAAAAATTACCTGAAAAATTCATTACGTCGCGTGCGCTGCGAAAACTATTGATGATAGAACAAAATCATTTACTACGACTTTGCAGAACTCATTATTATCTACTTTTTTTTTACTATTTACTTTTTTTTTGAAACCCGATGCAAAAAAAAGGGTGTATGTGTGTGTGTATGTACCCGTGCGAAGCCGGGGCGGGCCGCTAGTATTTAATAAAACGGTATTGTAGAAAATCAGTATATTTTAATTTAACTTAGTCATGAACAGATAAAACTGTTAGTTCAAGTTCTACACGTTATTTGCCCGACTTTAGCTCATGTGGAGTTACTACAGTCTGACAAAACAACACAACGCAGTCTATTTGTCAAATAGCATGAGACCTTCAGTATAGACTTGCGAATGTTTCCGCACAAATAAATTGCACGGTATCGCGTATGCAAATCTGACTGCCAAGTAATATGGCAGTAGCTCGCGCGAGCAACTTGCGTGGTGTGCGAGAGTTTTAACCCGACCTGATTTTCATGTGCTTTGTTTACATATTTGATTGTGATGAAAGAAACTGCGTTCTATTGTTTTCTCACTTTTGTTTTAAGTTTAATTGTAGTGCTGACTGTTTATTAAGATTTGAGTTGAGGAAAATCCTTTTCATGGAATAAATTATTAGAGCTGAAATTTCATCAGTCGTGTTGCGCGCTTTTAGGTAGGGTGAAATTTTATGGGTTGGCGTCACCGTTATGCTAATGTCTATAATAGTTGGAATAGTCTATAGTGTCGGAATATGCGAGTATATAATGTATATAATATGAAACGTGCGCGTGTTATTTTTGGGTGTTTTCCAAGTGAAAACTTCAGATGGCTCGTCACAGACAAATTTCTCATGGACTGTGAATTGAATTCTAGCATCACGCTCGGGAATGATAAGAAGTCTTCGGGTAAACTCGGGACCATCATGGCCATCTAAAGATACATCAGCATTCCCAGATGACCATGAACATGGCCCCGTCCGCCGGTCACCGCCTTCACCCGCGTAGTTTCCAAAGTAAGCAATCAAATTCTGCGTTATAAGTTTTCACCTCTATCGGCAGTTCCTAAGACTGTCCATTTTTTATTATTATTTCTTGTTATAGGTTTATACTAGACCACCATCTCGCCTGATGTTAGGCGATGATGCGGTCTACGATGGGGCGTGTTTATTTGGAAGAAACCGAATTAGTGCTGTTTCAAGGCCATAGAAATTACTGGGCTAAAAAGTAAAATATCTTACATCTCCAGGTGCCGAGCGCAGTGCGGTGGCAGGTAATGATTTGGACTATTCTCATGTTCTAATAGCTGTGTCACTGTGCTGTTATGGGCAGGCATGTTACTTACCATCAGGCACATGTCCAGCTGGTCTTGTCACTCTATACCATAAAAAAGTCCACTACCGTGTCTCATTGCGGGGTGGTGGACGAGGCATGACCTCGAAAGATTCAAGGCACATGTCAGTTTCCTCTTAATGTTATTCTTAACCGTTTTCAAGTTGGCGGCATTACACACATGATTTTCAAAGACCAGTGGTGCACGTGGCTTGAACCGGGGGCTCCGGATTGACAGTCGTTGTTCATGAAATTGAAACGGTGAAGGAAAACATCGTGAGGAAACCGACATGTACCTAGAATCTTTCGAAATCATGTATCATCCGCCAACCCGCACTGGGCCAGCGTGGTGGATTATGGCCTTAACTCTCTCCTTGCGAGAGAAGGCCCCGAGTCCCAGTAGTGGGAACGTTTAGTGGGGTGTTGATGATGATGATGATGTTCATAAAATTAATATATTATATCTTTACAGCCCGTATACCGGCGCCGTACCCAAATGGGTTCTGGCTACGTTCAAATTCTAATAGATAGAGTCTATATTTCTTTAACTTTTTGCGAGTTAGGTACTTAAAGTTCAAAGGCTAGATGCCCGTTTTATAAAATAGTAAAAAGTCCTCATGTAAAATAGGTGACACTGAATGCAGAGCTTACATAGTTCAATATACAGGGACAAATAAGGTTCAGTTACAGCGAGTAAGACGCTCGTAGCGTTACGTGGCAGACAATATTCTCACATGTACCTAAGTCAGTTTGCTAAGATTGGACGAGTTTCTGCGCTCAGCTAAACCGTTCCTGATGAGATACATTGTATGACTGTTTATGTATATGACAGTATTTATTGTTACGCTAGATGTATTCCTGAATTTTACTTAAAAATTAAAAAAAGTACATGACGTGCGATATTCTTATTACTAAATTCGATTCAAGTCTTTGCGATTGTGTCTTTGGAAAATCAACCATGAAACTATGTAGTTTTTTTAACTACAAGAAGGGTGCAAAAAAGATCCAGGTAGTGTTAGCTGATTGCAGAACTCGGATCAGCCGCACACTTTCTGAAATGTATCTGAAAGAAACCCGATGAATTGTAATTTTGAGAGTTTTTTTTTGTTAGAGTGACAAGACGAGCAGGACATGTACCTGATAGTAAGCAACACGCCTGCCCATAACAGCATAGCGACACGCAGTTATTGGAATATGATAAGTCGAAATCTCTAGCAGTGCACTGCGCTGGTCACCCAGGGATAGAAGATATCTTTTCTAACAAAAGCTTGCTTGCATTAAGGTGCAAGTTCGCGCGGAGACCGCGACAAGAGACCGCGACAGGAGACCGCGACCGGAGACCGCGACAAGCACTTGACAGTATGGAATTGTATGGGCGCCAGTTCGCGCCGAGACCGCGACAGGAGACCGAGACAGGTCGCGGTCGCGGTCTCGGCGCGAACTGGCGCCCATACAATTCCATAGTGTCAAGTGCTGTCGCGGTCTCAGCGCCAACTTGCACCTTAATTAAAGTATTTTGGCACGTCTCTCGATTTAATTCAAAGCCGCAATATCACACTTGACATGTACGACACCTTATTTAATACATATAAATCCAAACACTCTCACAAAACAGACAGACCAGCAAATTATTGTTTGCGCGGACGACATCTGTTTGCATGTAATGATAGTACTAGAGTATTCTCTCACGTCTTGAACAAAAACTGAAACGCCTTTGTTCAAACTGAAACTACTCGCTGGATACCGAAGCTGTTGTTTCATGTGACAAGCGATTGTGGCGATACGTATAAGTGATATCATTGTTTAGTTGTGAACCTATCCTAGGTATATTAATTATGTAGAGACTAAAAAAAGTTTTTGAAGTGAAAACTTCTTTAGGCGCGCTATAGACAGAATTTTCGTGGGCTGTGAAATGGATTCATCAATCGTCACGCTCGGATATGATAAGAAATCTTCGGGTAAACTCGGTAAAAACGGCCAGGTTACCTACCAAGGCAACAGAAACAGTAAAGAGTTTCGATTACCTACCTTCAACAGCCCAGTGTTAATCTCCAGATACCAGGACAACAGAAATCAAATCAAATTCTGAGTTATAAGTTTTCACTTCTATCGGCAGTTCCTATGACTGCCAATTTTTTTTTTACTATTGCACGTTTGACCACCAACTCGCCTGATGGTAAGCGACGGTGTGTTCGAAGATGACGCACGTTGACCTAGAAAGTACCTGTTCACACTGACCTTGAACAATTCTGAGATTGTATCTCTCAGGGAACAAGGAGGCCGGTAACTTATTCCACTCTAAAGCTGTACGAGAAAAGTGGACTCAAACCGCTTTGTTCGGATTTTGGGATTATCTACAGTGCATGGGTGTATGTTGTATGGTGCCACGACATACGTCTAACTGGTTTTTGGGGTATTTTGTTATGGCTGGATAAACATTTTGAATATAAAAAGTTGTGTTTTAATTTTTTAACCTCATTTCAAATACGAGTATAAGATTAACCTTAATTAAAAAATATACTCATATTTTTCTAAATGCAGACGGACAATGTTGGTGGGAGTTCCTCATACTAGACTAACTAGCTCCGAACTAAATAATGCTTATATTATGGCAACCAAAGAGGGCAGGGTACTCAAAACATTGTAACAACTTACTTGGTACCGAAATAAATTATGTTTATGTTATATAAAGAGCTGAAATAATTTGACAAATATTGTAAATGGTAAGGTTTCCAACTTGTTTCGTTGATTGATGCTCAATCACATGGTATCATCTGAATGGATCGGGTTAAAATTTCGAATACAGATATGTTATTGTCTGGAATAGTCATGGTTATTCCAGACAAAAACAAAAAGAAAAACCCGTGCATGGGCTTTTCTATCGCGAGGAAATAACGGGAACGGTTATTAAACCAGGGGGAACTGCTAGTGCTTATATAATTTTGTAAATATGTATTGATAATTAATAATTATAAACACCCAGACTCACCCTAAATATTAGCATTGTTACTTGCTTTAGCAATTAAAGAAATTAATGCAAAGATACAAATAGGTATGTGCCAAAAATAGCACCTTTTGAGAACATGTTGGCATTAACTCTTCCTTCCTTTTAGTGAGATAAAATCATGAGTCTTATCAATGGCAACATAAAGTAAATGATAAAAGTTTGTAGTGAACATTATAAAGATTTTGGTTTAAATTTCTCTGGAAACATTACCCTTCAAACTGGAACATGCTTAGAATGAAACGGAATTGAACTGAAATGTGGTACTTCCCTATGCAGACAACAAACAATCTTACCACTACAAAAACAATTGACATGAGCAATTGTTAATAAAACGGTATAATTTTAATACTGCAGTTACCTCAACAAAAATAACTCTACCTAAATACTCCAGAGTTCAAATTTAAACTCTATTACTTCTAATTACACGAATAGTTTTCGCAAACTCTGTCAATTACTATGTTCGCCGACTTCGGTCACATTTTGTGCATAAATTCGCTCCCAACTGTAGCCTATCCGCGGAGCGCAGACGGCATACTAATGATAGTAACCCGTGATTAAAAGCCGTAGCTCACTGGAATACTTATCGTTTAGAACTCTACTTACTCGTATTAGCTACTCTGTCTAATCAGTAGGAATTGATTAGTTTTTAGATTCTAAATAGTTAATAACTTACGGCTATACGGCTACGGTTATAAAGTTACGGCTGGTCTAGTCGGGAGAACGGCGGCTGCCGATCCGGAGACCCCGGGTTCAAACCCCACACGCACCACTGTCTTTTCGAAGTCATGTGCGTAATGCCACTAACTTAAAACGGTGAAGGAAAACATCGTGAGGAAACCGACATGTACCTAGAATCTTTCGAAGTCATGTGTCATCCGCCAACCCGCACTGGGCCAGCGTGGTGGATTATGGCCTTAACTCTCTCCTTGCGAGAGAAGGCCCTGAGTCCCAGCAGTGGGGGAACGTTTAGTAGGCTGTTGATGATTATGATGAAATAGTTAGTGGCATTTTTCATTTCTCAGTTCGCCTAGATAAGTATCGTTCTAAATGGTTAGTGGCATTATTCATTTGTTAGTTTGCCAGAAGTACCGAGACTAGTTTTTTTATAGTATAAAGTGACGAAACGAGCAGAAGATGCGCCTGATGGTAAGCAACATGCTTTCCGAGAACGGCACAGTAACACGCAGCTATTGGAACATAAAGAGTCCAAATCATTACCTAGCACCTCAATGCGCTCGTTATCCTGAGATGTAAGGTGTTTTATCTTATGGCCCTGTAATTTCTCTGGAAACATTGCCCTTCAAACCGGAACATAGTAATATTTGCACACTTGCGAGCTTGCTGCTTTGGCAAAAGTGTGATACTTCCCCTGGCGGATTCTGCCAAGAGCCCTATCACTGCCAGAGTGGCAGTGGTAGGGCTAATTGTCTTATCACTAAATAGTGCCACATTACTGTTCTGAAGGGCAATATTGCTGGTTGTCTTGCCGCGAAGCAGTGACACATTACTGGGTCTCGGTTAAAAACAAACGCAAGACGTGCGGTTGTCGTGTCGTTGTCGTTTCATGGACACAGACTTCATTATTTGTACGCAAGATGCAAGCATTCGTCTTGCATCCGACAATTGTCGAAATCGTGCGGATGTCGTGCAGCTACGTGGATAATTGGCCATGCAGTTATTAAACTTTCGCAATAAGAATTTTTGTTTTTTTATTTGATTATAAGTTACATTATAAGCATGATGATATGCGTCGCTACGGTCTACGGTAAAGCGTGTACGATTTACTCTAGAGTAAATCGTTTCTCCTATTTAAATACACCTAGATTATTATTGTTCTAAATGAAGAAATAATCAAGTTCAACACCAAACAAGAGAATTACAAAATTATTGAAATAGAATCTATCTATGCTAATATTATAATATGTAGTTACATCTGCCAAATTCAATGTAAAGCTGTAAATATTTTTCTGCGAAAGCCTCCGCTTTGAGCTTATTTTTCTATCTGTCAATAAGCTCGACGTGTTTGACCTTCAAACGCTTTTTCAACTGCAAATAAATCCCAAATAGAGTTTATTTTGTGTATAATTTGTAGCGTCAACAAAATTTAGAAAAGAAAACATAAAAAATATCGCCTTAACCCTCGGTGTACTAGGTGGGGTTTGACATACCCCAGTCCTGAAAAATTCGAAATTATTTGAAAACTATGAACCGCGGGAGTACGTTTTCCGAGTAGTTTGAGATACGGCATTGCCACGTCGATTGTCACCATTACTACTCTGGTCCGGTGACTGTTATGTGCTAGTAACTTGTGTGTTAAGTGCGCATAGGCGTCATCCACTCCACCAAGTTTGGCGCATTTTTATAAAAATAGGTAGCATAGTTGACGATTTCTTTGTCTTTTATTATTTGTTTAGTGTCCTATAATAACATTAAATTGATACAAATATCAATTTATAGAGAGAATGTCTCAACTGACAAAGTCAGATATATTTTATTCTTAAAACTCGAAATAGTTACGTTTCTATTCTTTTATTGATAAAAGGACAATGCCCACGTCCCATACATTGAAAAACCTGGCCAACTTTTTTTGATTCTGACAGTGTATAGAGATGAATAGTATCTAATTAGGAGAGATGAATAGTATTGTTAATGCTTCTATAAACGTCTACTGTTGGTGTTTTTCATTTCCTAAATACCAAAAATGAGTTACAGTTAAACGAAAAGTAAGGTTATGTTTACTGTCAAAATATTTTAGAATTATGTTTTCTTTTGGATTAGAACAGAAAAGAAAAGAAAGAACTATGGTATTGTCTTTCAAAACATATTTCTTATGAGAATAAATAGGAATAATAGTACTTCTAACTACCAACTGATAACCATAAAATAGATCTCGGATGGAATTATCATAGGCTACATAAGGCTACTAACTAAGCGCAGTGCATGTTCTAATAATTTATGACACTGTCTTGTTATATGTTAGGCACATGTCTCACTCATCCTATCATTGTTTACTTAAAAAAAATACTTAAATCAGTGTAGATAATACTGTTCACCGATATATTTCTACTGAATCTATGTTCAAACCAATGCAATAAAGGAGAGATGATAAATAAAATATATTGTTTGCGATTATATTATATATATTTCTCATTTGATAATAATGTTAAACAATATTTAATAGCCCAAAACTACTACATAGCCAAAATACCCTGCTCGTGGATTTATGTGGTCCTGCTGTCTGGCCATCCTAGAAATCTCACGAAGAACTCTGCAATGCAAGTACAGCAATACTGAAAGATGGCCTCTGCTGGCTGTCCTTATCATTTTCAATTAAAATATACATATTTATTATATATATTCTATTTGCTTCAGCAGTAGTCAGCTTGTGTCTGTCTTCTATAAGCAACTCAGGGTTTTAAAATTGGTAATTGCAAATGTTTTGTAGCAAGTTAGCGCTCTCCCCGAATTTCCTGTAGAGTATGAATACTTCATTTGCATAGAAATATTGTCACAGAAGGGAATATCTTCATTGTGATATAAATATTTCATTATTTTGGTATTCAAGACAGTGGCCTTAGAAGGTCCATAACAATCGAGCGTTTCCATCAGACAACACAAGGATATATATGGTTTTATGTAATTATTACCACAATTATGTAAGTAATAAGGAGCACTGAATCACATAATTCCCAGTTTTGTAAAAACCAATTTAAACAAGAAGAAAACCAAAGTTAGGAAGAAAACCATGCATTTTGCTTGTTTACTTTTTTTTGATTTGTCAATTTGACATTGATCTTTGACCAATTTGGATTTGGTGAAAATTGCATGCCACCTTTTTCCTCGTTTACATTACCAAAAAAAGCTTTCATAGTTTCTTTGTCGCCGTATTTATATATATCGTTATTTAAATATGTAAAAGTAGTAAATAAACGACATTGTGAAAGAAATTGATATACATAATATCCATTTTCAATTTAAATCTAACGCGGATCACTAAAACGAAACGCAGGTACCGTTTCGTTATTGCAATATTTTACAAGTCAGCTTTGTTGGTAAATGGTAGGTTTAATTTAAACAAATGCTAATTATTTTATTTTGGAATGTTAGAAAGTTATATAACTTCGCACACGAGTACAACAAAAAATCACCAATTTTTTAATATATAACTCATATGTCTACACGACAACTATTTTAGCGGGTCAAAAATGGGCATTGTCCTTTATAAAAATAAAGAATTACTTCGATTTGTTATTTAAACCTATTGATTACAATGTATAAATATTATTTCATAACTGAAACGCTCAAATAATTGAAACATTCTTGTTTTATGACATCTTTCGCAGGTGGGGTATGTCATACCACACCTCGTATGCGAAGGGCTTTTTAGTCACCTCGTACACCAAGGGTTAACAATCTGAGTTTTGTGATATCGTTTGCTATTACGGAGGAACTTTATTCATGGTTCCGAATTCTAGCTCAGTTTTTGAAGCGAAAAGTTTTTAGGCGCGTATGTTATTTGAGATGGGGAAAAAATTATTGAATTCGCTACATTTACGTTGCCGTTAACTGTTGCTTTCTGTTAGTGTGTACATAATTACATTGTGTATATATGTATACAAATACACATGCATGACTACATGTTGGTACAACTCACAATAAAATTGTAAAAAATTGACATTGTTCATTACAATTGTAATTAATACATGTCATATTTTAATGGTTGACACTTATTCACGTATGTCACATTTAAACTTTAAAAATGTATACTCGTTATATGCTCTTTTTTGTTTTTTTTTTTAAATTGTCGTGTAAATTGTACATTTATGAATAAAGAACTTTGACTTTGGCATTTTCAGAGATGAGCAAAAATCATTTATCTCGCGATACTATTACCCTTACTAACCTTACCTCTTTAAGTATGAATATTTATTGTGTTTTCACTTATGGCGGTACGCGCAGAGTTGTTGTTTTTCTTTTAAAATAAAATTACCGGACGTACATGATATTCCCTTGTATATTTTATATTTTACATATACTAGCACTAAACATTGCTTATCACCCGGATATCAGATGATTTACTCATTTTTCTAAATTCTCTAAACCCATTACTCGTCAAACTGGAACATGACGTTTGTGCATTACAGCTTGGCGATAGAATAATCGGTACAGATGTTGTACTTCCCCAGACAGACTCTGGAAGTCGTTCCACTGGAAAACTACAACTTATTATACGATTCATCTTTCGTAGGCTACCAGCTGGGTTTAGCCTCTCTCTCCTAGTAAACCAAGAAGATGTGTCTTGTATTTGGTTCTATGTCAATCGCGTCCAGGACGTCTACTCTTTTTCTACGGAAAACGTAATTTCGAAATAAACTCGCGATTTTCCAACTCCGATTCTACTTCGATCCGTCGTTTTGTCCGTTTAAATGTTTTAAGCCTACTCTAATTAGAGTATGCTTAGAACATTTAAACGTCAAATAATGTTGTATCGGACGAAACGAAGTAGAACGAGAGAAGGAAAGTCGCGAGTTTTTTTTCAAAATTTCGTTTTTGTAGAAACAGAGTAGACGTCCTGGTTAGTAGACTGGCATGATTAGGATGTTAGTATTTTACGAGTAATTTACTCTTACTATCTGGATACACTTGGCATCAGAATCAAAGAAAATAACTTACTAAGAGGATATTTATATGTTTGTTGCTCAATCACTTTGAAACGTCTGAACGGATAGGGTTAAAATTTGTAGATAGTATGTACCTAATAACACAAAAATAGGGTAATAGGGTACAATCCTCAAAAAAACTAAGTAGCCCGTTATTTAGATTACCAAAAAATATTGTACACGTATTTTTCTTTTGTTTCACAAACAAAAAATGACGAAGATACAGCGCTTCGAAGTTTCGTGTGACGTCACTTGTGAGTACAATTTTTACTCACGAGTGACGTCGCGACCCCCCACTCTCGAAGTTTGATGGTATATATCTTCGACGATTTTTAATATTATGAAAAATCAAAAAATACGTGTCCAATATTTTTCCATGATCTAGCTGACGGACTAATTAGGATGGTGTATTTTTGACCCAGTCCGGTACCCTATTGGTTATCACGGAAAAAAATATCATAAACCGAAACTGCGTGGGTAAATCCGTAGCGCGCTTCTAGTGTTATTATATTGGACCTGTAGAGTACTGGTCGCCCAGCAAGTATGCTCTATCCACAATCTACTAACTCTAGTAGCATGACTGACAGTAAGCCATGATGGCTTTGCAATATTAGTTTTCTAGATAAAACTGCTCGTTTCATATTCATACCGTAAATTGTTGCTGTGTCCTAGTGGCTAGAAAATATGATTTACAATTATGAATTTCAAATCCTGCCTAAGATTCTGCGCATAATTTTCAGATGTACAAGTTTGTCATGACTACTAGCTTTAAGGGGGCGCCTAAAGCCAGAAAACAAAAAAAGGACATTTTTGACGCCGCTCACTGAAGTTAAAAAACTAAAAACTATGACAAAAAAAATATTGACGTGTGGGTACAATCAAGAAGAAGCACAATAACCGAATAGAATTTTAAAAATAGATCAGAGTTTTTTACAATAAAAAAATAAAAATGACACCGAAAAAACCCGTTTTAATTCGAGTACCTATTCGAGTTATTTTGGGGACCGTGTCACCTCCGTCCGTGGGGAAGCACCTGTACACAGAAACCCCCCACACGTGGTCCCTGGGTGGTGCAAATCGGGTGACAAACATACCGGTGGTAGGCTTTGGCCGTGGCTGGTGACCACCCGCCAGACTGAGTCGTGCCGCCAAGCGGCCTAGCCGTGTTCCGGCATGTAGTCTGGTGACGCCGTTAGGGAAAACGGGTCAGAACAGTTGCTGCATAACTGCAAGACCAGATAGTTGCACACCAATACTTTACATCGGGAAGCTAGTCATGGAGGGTAGCGGGATCCTAGGCACGGTTTTTTGCCGCTACCGACCGCAGATAGTTGGGGGCCCAAGTAGTGAGCTAGCCACTCATGAAAGGCTGCCCCGCCATCTAGCGAAAAATCCCGGGATGCGCTATCCTGCCGGTTGGCGACCGGATGACAAGGCCAGATAGACATCCCCGGGGGGGCTCGGGCGTCCCCGCAGTCTCCAGACTAGTTTCCCATTGGTGTATTTGTGTTGTGTGCTGTGACCGTTGGTTGGCAGTGTGCAGCCTCGTTCTACTTCCGTTTTCCCACCGACAATCACTCTCAAAAAATAATATGAAAAGTAAAAACAGAAACATAGTGAAACAGCGGCTGCACTCCTTGTCTCTCAAAGTGCACCTCACTAATATTCGAGGTCTGCACTCTAATATCACCCCAGTCCACCATCACCTCGAGACTGAGCAGCCGTCACTCTTGTTTCTTACGGAGACGCAGATAAGATGTCCGTCGGACGTGGCGTACCTAACCTATCCAGGGTATACCTTGGAGCACAACTTCAAGCCGCGTGCTGGAGTGTGCCTGTACGCCCGTGACGATATCTGCTGTCGGCGTCTCCGTAATCTTGAGGACACCAGGTTCTCTGTTCTATGGGCGCTGATAGACACAGGCATCGACAAAATTGTCTATGCCTGTGTCTATCGGTCGCACAGTGGAGATCAGGAGACAACTCGGCTCACCGATTATTTGAGTGAGGCAGCGGACGCGGCTCAGCAGAAGTACCCATCAGCCCAATTAGTGTTACTGGGGGATTTCAACGGCCACCATAAGGATTGGCTGTACCCATACCGGGACACTGACCATGCTGGGCTGGAAACGAGAAAGCTGGCTTTGTCGTTAGACCTAACCCAGCTGGTCCAAGAGGCGACACGGGTACCAGACGTTGAGTCGCATACTCCCTATTGCTTAGACCTTCTGCTGACAACTGATCCAGACCGATACTCCGTGGCGGTATATTCGCCGTTAGGCAGCTCCGACCACTGTCTGGTGAAATCAGTATCCGTTTACCATCCGCCCGATCTCAGCCCCAGAGGCAACCGGCGGCTATGGAAATACAAGTCAGCAGATTGGGACGAAATGCGTTCTTTCTTTGCATCTTACCAATGGCAGCCACTGTGCTTCTCTTCTGGTGACCCGTCAGCCTGCGCGGATGCTGTGACTGATGTAATACGTACGGCTATGGAATATTTCATTCCATACTCTGACGTTTCATTATCCAGCAAAGCTCGCCCATGGTTCGGTTCTCAATGTAAAAGTGCTGAAGCATCTAAACATGAGGCCTACCTAGCCTGGGTTGATGCTCGACAACGTAAGGCAAGGGATACACACCGCAAAAAGAAAGTGTTTAACAGGGCTGCTAAGGCATGCAAAAGGGTTCTTCAGAGGGCTCGATTTGACCACATTAGTCGAATAGGGAAAAAACTAGCTTCGTATCCTGCGGGTAGCAAGGCGTTTTGGTCCCTAGCTAAATCGGTCGAATCGAACTTCTGCCGCTCTTCACTGCCTCCAATGCTGAAACCTGATGGGGCGCTGGCTCACACCGCAATGGAGAAGGCAAACTTGTTTGCATCTCAGTTTGCGGAATCTTCGCGTCTAGATGCTGGTAGTGCGATTCCTCCTACTCCACCTGGCAGTCCGACTTTGATGCCGGAAATGCATATTCGCCAAATGGAGGTTCGTAAAGTGCTACGTAATCTGGACGTGAATAAAGCCAGCGGCCCGGACGGAATTCCTGCCCTAGTGTTGAAGGCTTGTGCACCTGAGTTGTCTCCTGTACTAACGCGCCTGTATAGACTCTCTCTCCAAACTGGGCAAGTACCGAAATCGTGGAAGCTTGCTAACGTGCAATCTGTGCCCAAAAAGGGTAGTCGTGCTGACCCTGCCAACTACAGGCCCATCTCGGTCACGTCCATACTCTGCAAGACTATGGAACGTGTCTTAAACCGCAGGCTCCTGGCATACCTAGAATCTAACGACCTCCTCAGTGACCGGCAATACGGGTTTCGCCGAAACCGGTCGACTGGGGATATTCTGGCGTATGTCACTCACATCTGGAGTGAAGCTATCGAGAAACACGGGGAAGCACTTGCAGTCTCCCTGGATATCTCGAAGGCTTTTGACAGGGTTTGGCATGACGGCCTTATTAGCAAGCTTTCTAGTTATGGTTTGTCTCCAGGTTTTATTGCGTGGATATCGGACTTCTTGAGAGATCGGTCCATACGAGTTGTCATTGATGGCTGCTCGTCGGACCAAATGGGTATCAATGCCGGAGTCCCTCAAGGTTCGGTACTCTCTGCGACGCTTTTTCTGCTACATATCAACGATCTGCTGAAGCCCGGTATCTTTGGGTACGCAGATGATAGCACCGTTGTGGAGAGTTACATGTCTAGCGCGAGAGCCAGCGGTCAACAAACTAAGGTATTGAGAGAGAGTATGGGCGAGCGTTTGAACTTGGCCCTTGAGGCAGTCTCTGAATGGGGCGAAACCAATCTGGCCAAGTTTAATGAAGGAAAGACGCAGGCGTGTCTGTTCTCCGCAAAAAGGAGTCAATTTCTACAGACTCCTACTTTTCGAGGTGTATCCGTGCCGGTTACTGATCATCTTGAGCTTTTGGGTGTTACCCTGACATCTACACTCAACTTTGGCTCATATATCGAGTCCAAGGCTAAATTAGCTGCAAAAAAACTAGGTGTCCTCTCAAAGGTGCGAAAGTACTTCAAGTCTGAACAATTGCTTTTATTATATAAAGCACAGATTCGCTCTTGTATGGAGTACTGTTCGCACCTTTGGGATGGATCGGCTAAGTATCAGCTTGAGGCTCTGGAATCGATCGTAAGGCGGGCTAAAAGGCTCATAGGCAATAATTCTCTTGTGCGAAAAAGACTGCAAACTCTTGAACATCGCCGGAAAATTGCTAGCTTATCGGTTTATTATCGGATACACTTCGGAGAGTGTGCATCTGATCTGCATGATCTAATACCACCTAGCCCTTTTTTCTATCGGACTTCTCGTAACTCGAAGAAGCGGCATCGTTTCATGGTTGATGTTCCAAAGACACGAACAAAGAGGTTTGACTCTACTTTTGTGATAAGAACGTCTCGACTGTGGAATGAGTTGCCTGAGTGGGTTTTTCCCGATGGTTATAATCTTGGTGTCTTCAAATCGAGAGTGAATCGGTTTCTTCTAGGTAAGCACGCTCCATCTTAGACCGCATCGTCGCTTAACATCAGGCGAGATGGTGGTCAAGTGTAAACCTATAAATGTTAAAAAAAAAAAAAAAAAGAGTACTCGAAATTATCAGCGATGACCCCACATTATTTTTTGGTAATAAAATTTCTTATTGTACGTTCTAGTAAAGTAACCGAACACTTTTTTTAAATGTATGTTTAGTTATTGAGTAATTAAATAAAACTTGGTCAAAAATGGACTCCTGATTAAATATTGATTTTTCCTCCAAACTGTGTCATGCTATTCTCGACTTTATGTACATCACATTAAGAAACGCGTCGCGCGGGTGAAATCTAATTTTTTCCTGGCTTTAGGCGCACTCTTAACGTTGATTTTAAACATCGGGAGAAAACCGGCATACTTCAAGAGAGGAAGCCTCAAGTCTTAGAAGTGGGGGCATCTAGTGCCTTGCGCTGCTTATTTTAAGTCAAAAATTATTTTTATTCGCTGGTGTCAAATAGGTACTAGAAATTATTGTTCCAGACTATGGTTATATAGTGTCGCATTAAGGAATAAATGTGGTGTTGTAATTTTCTTTTTTTATATAACAATTCCTAAATCGTTTGATTTGTACATTCTCATCAATAAATGATTTGTAACTATATAGGATATTGAAAAACCGGACACGGCTACCTAATCTGAAGTTAAACTTTAGTGCTGTCTACGGTCGATCGAAAGGCATTTACTTACTCTCAATTTTCAAAACGGTAAGTAGCTAATAAGCTAGTCTTTTTACCGTGGCTAACCATCAGATAAGTCAGTGGTCAAATTTCTATATTTATGAACGTGGGACAAGGGTTGCGACCCCACAAACTTGGTTTTAGCTTTACACTGAACCCCCCTACACATCAAAAAAATCAAATTGCGTCCTCTAAAAAACGCAACCCCAAATGTAACTTTTCAATGGACTAACATTCAACATTACAGAACTTATTATCGAGAGGTTAACCAGAAATAATGGTTTTTGTAGGATTTGTAAAGGAGCTGTTTTTTTTTATAAGTGCAATAAATTCTTTATTTATCCTTCTAAATAAATCTTAATATCAAACAAAGTCTTACCGCACAATCTATACACAACAAACTAGGTCGGATTACTGTAAGAAAAGACGTAACGAGAACCTTTTTTCTTTCAAAAAAAATATACATTCATTTTATAAAAATAAAAAGAGACATTACGGACGTCCTCTCATTTCAACGGGGCCATTAAAAAAAGGAAGTTACGGTCGTGAAACCCCTTTTTTCGTTCCGCCGAGGGCCGTTACATATTTCATATTGAGTGTGAAGAACTAAATCTGGCTGCCGACGGGAGGAATTATGCAAATATGTAATGGTTTCATAGTTAGAGGATATGTGAAAACCTTTTTATATCCTTGGTTGAAGCTTTTGTTGTTTTATATCAACTGTAACAGAGTGGTTGCAAAACAGAATAGTTTTTGAATGAAACGAGTTGAGTGCTGCAGTGGTCCGAAACGTATTTGAGACAAAGCTTTGGACTGCTGAATCGTCCATACATATGAACATAATACATATGAACATAATACATAAAACTAGTATACCTAGATATACGACAAACCTTTTTATTTCCTCGGGAGAATCTTTTGTTGTTTTGTAACAGCGAGGTTGCAAAACAGAATAGATTTTGAATGAAACGAGTTGACTGCTGTTTCCGTACCAGTAATTTTTCCGTACTAAAAAGTAGCCTATGTGCTATTCAAAACTTGACAAGACGTTGGCGTAATTGTAAACATATAGCACAAGCGAGAATCAGATCACATAAAATATAAAGCACAACCAAATGTTATAAGCCAGAAATTAAAAGAAGACGAAAAAGAAGAAGACTTTCATTAGCTAACTATTATTTTTATCATTGTATAAATTCAGACATATACATATTGTTGTGCCGGACATTGCGTGCCTCTCGAATAGATCAATTTGTACGGATCAACTTTTAAAATGTTCAAATATTGAAATAAATATTAGTGGACAATTCACACACAACACCATCTGACCCCAAACTAAGCAAAGCTTGTACTATGGCGGCCAGATAGCTGGTATAATACTTATATAATGTTAAATATATACTTATTAGTTATTACACATAGAAACACCCAGAAACTGTTCAAATATTTGAATTCATCACACAAATATTTGGACTGAGTGGGAATTGAATCCACAACCCTCACGTTTTATAACATTTTAATTGCTGTTTGCAGGTACAAACAGCGATAATAAGATATTGTATTTGTTTTTTTTTTGTTTAACAATACTCTGTGTTCCAAATTTCACCTTGATCCATTGAGACGTAATGGAGTTATAAACTTCGAAACATCGAAAAATTTAAACTCTCTCATTAATAATATTAGTAGGAATAAACAATGTATGTATAATTGGGTAACAGTTGAAGTAGTGGGCTGATGGTAATCTATATAATACATGAGACAGACGTTCAACGCTTCAGAGCACAATTTCCAAATCCCACCTGATAGTTTCGTCGTTGTCAGATAATCATAACTAGTGAAGATCGCAACTTCGTCTATTAAGGGATATGGAGGTACTCGTACTACCCGCCCACGTAAATAACGAGGACGGGTACTACGGTAATACGGAACACGTTTCTGATAAACGCTTACGTATTTGTACTACTTTTAGGCTTATTTTGTCACAATATTCTTACTGTCTCTTTTTGGATTACGTGCACAAATTGCAAATAATGTGTTAGCAATATTAGTAATTTATATAAGTTCTTATTGAAAGAATAGTAAGAATACCGAAATGCACTCTATGGCAACTCTAAAATTTCGGGTTTGATTTGTATATAGTCTGTAGCTTGATTGTTTTGGCGGGAAACAATCAAGCTCTTGTTTTTGCTCGTAAAACAGGTGAATTAGAAAAATCATATACGGCAGCAAGTCCAAGTGAAAGGTTTAAATTAAACGTACTAGTAAACCGATAAATATCTAAGTAAAAGTGATGATTGTACATATGTTACTGAATTAAAGGTACTGTAAAGCGTTTTTGTGAATATATTAAACAAAATGTACTAGGTAATTCAGCTGCACAAGGCAACTTTACTGTGAATATGTTGGTATGATGAAAGATTGATTCCGAAATATAAAGCTGTAGACTGATCATAGCTGTTTTATTTATGGACTAATTGTGATCTTAATTTAGAATAAATTACGTACTTTTAAAGTTAGATTGATATTTTTTTTTTATTTTCTCCTAACTGAACTACGACTATACTTTGAACTGAAACTGATTTCAATTTAACATTTAAAATAAAATCCATACGTATTTTTTCATGCAATTATATTTCTATTAAAATGCATTATTTTCAATTGCTATTTTTGCTATCTTGTAAACATAATTTAAACATAAAAAATGAGGAACTCAAATCTAATGTGACGACAAAAGCAGGATTATTTCGTTGAAATCACAACATGGTAAACATTAACATTAACATTAACATAACATTAACACCATTGTATTTACGTTTAAAAGTTTCAATATCCAACTTGCTAAAGAAAAAAAAAACAATTAAAATTCGCAGTCATAGAGAGTGCCCATAGAAGTAAAAACTTATAACTCAGAATTGTCTAGCTCACTTTGGAAACTACGCGGGTGAAACCGGAGGGTACTGCTAGTCTGGAATAAATCTTGACGGCATTGTCATCTAAATAAGTTTTATAAGCATGACCATCTGGATTAGATATCCATGGACCCGAGCTCACCAGAAGATTTCTTTTATTAACGAGCGTGACGCTTGAGCCTCAATACACAGTCCACAAAAAATCTGTGTGTGGCCATAAAAAGTTTCCACTTCAAAAACTGGCAACGCTGAGCGGAATTGAAATTTAGTCGACTATCCAAAGAAATAAACATGAAATAAGTTTCACTAGGGGCTGCTAATCGCGCTGGTGAGACGGTGGGAGACATCACGTCGACATGTAGACGTTCCTCTGGGATCTAATAACACGCCCGACACGACTGTGCACGTATAGCGCCGCCAACTTATCTGTACAACGGACAAAAGTGGAACTACTCGGCTACATAATACCAAGCGAGCAATCTACATATACATAAAAGTCCTAACCATTCGCCTGTGGTACATAGTATTAAAGCCTAAATGACTCGGACAACACCTACACCTATATATTCAATGGCGAAAGAATATTCGAAATCAGTCCAGTAGTTCCTGAGATAAGCGCGTGCAAACAAAAAACCTGTTCTCCTTCATAATATAAGCACAGACTATCAAAGTATTTATTTATACTGCGATATTAGTTTAAAGTTTTTCTAGTACTGTGATATTAGGATAGATAAAAAAAGAAGCTGACTGACTTAATGGCTGACATTTAAACACAGGGCCTAAACTATAAAGGTTAGAAACTTTATTTTTTTTACAGGGGTTCTTTTTTCGATAAAGAAGAAAGGTTTTTTGAAAATGATTCCCTTGTGAGTGTAAAACGGGGATGTAAAGTTGGTAGACTTTGCTGTTTTTGAAGTTATTTGAATGAAATTGAATAAGAAGATTTTTCTTTGAAAGTCGTGAAACATTTATAATTTTTTTTTCGAAAATCATCCCTTAAGTAGGTAGAAAGGGGGTGAAAAGTTACTATAAACTCACTGATTTTTTAAGTTTTTTCAATAAGATGTTGTATTTGGGGTTATAATTTACTAATTATGGTTGTAAACAGCCTATTTCAAATGCCCGTTGCTGGAGGCTCGAGGCCTTCTCTCTATTTTAATTCATTAATGCAGAAGAACACTTGATAACGTCATTTAAAGAGACAAAGAATCTCTGTATATAAATACATCTTTGACATCCCACTAATATTATTATAAAGGGGCAGAGCCTTAACGAAACTAAAGTACAATGAGAACTACACTACGCTACATACCTAACTAACTACTTACACTAAGCACACCTGAATTATCCATAGACCAATGAAGGTCTACAGATAATCAAAATGTTCAAGCCCACTACCAATCAGAAGCGTACCCAGCTTGCTGGCGGCATTACCACGCTGAATGGCAATGCTTATGCGTTGGGCCAAATAAACGCCAGCATTTTGGTCACGCGTCGTGTCGACCAAGCGCTCGAAAAGGCTTTTGAAAATGAGGTGAGCTCCCGGCCCCCACCGGACCCAATGTCTAATATTATTATTATTAATAAACTAATATTATAAGTTTTGACATTCAGATGTTTGGCTGTTTGTTGCTCAATCACGTCGGATCGGCTGAACGCATCGAGATTGAAATTTGTAACACTGTTAAATTGTAGTCTGGAATAACACATATACTACTTTTTATTACGAGAAAATAACGAGAACGAGAACTACATGGGTAAAACCACAGGCTCTGCTTGTTCTTTTATTTACCTAGCAGTGCCCTGCGGTGTTACCCGCGTAGTACCCGTTCCCGTTGTTCCCGTTGTTTTTTCGGGATAAAAAGTAGCCTATGTGTTCTTCCAGACTATAATCTATATGTGTTTCAAATTTCAGCCCGATCCGTTCATACGTTAAGACGTGATTGAGCAACAAATATCCAAACATCCATACATTGATATTTATAATATTAGTAGGATGAATCTCAGACTCCAATGTTTTCATGAAATTTAGTCTGCAGGGGGTTTCGGGAGCTTTAACCGATTTATTTTTAGGTAACGTCGTTTTCTCCGCAAAACGAGCGCCATCTCTGTATTCTACAAATAAGTTGGTCCTCATACGGACATGTAGTTGTAACGAACTACTCTTTTTATTAAATACTAGTTGTCGTCAGATGGTCGAAAAACAATCATTGACCAATATTAATCTAGTCTAAAGAGACTTAAATAATAAACAAAAGAGTATTCAAGCGTGTGTGTCAAATATTTATGGGTATGTGTAATGTTTTTTTATAACATATTTGCTTATAAAGCTCTTATTACACCAATTTATGTATCGTAATGTATCTTATTACGTACTTGTGCGGTAATGTAACGTAAAACGCACGGTTTCAAAATGCTCCGTCTAAAACGAACGGTATCTTTTTAAATCTTAGTAAAGAGTTTTTATGTTAGAAAATTAAGTGGTAAAAATTTTATGAATAAAATTGGCTATGAAAGATAAAATATAATTAGAATTATTAAATTTGTTAATTTAATTAATTTTAACCGTATATTACAACAATGTATCTATAACAAAACACAAAAATATTAATTTACTTTATTACTAATGTCGTAATGTCATACTGGCTGGTTCTGTGCCGTTGCTTTAAAAAAAGCAAACAAGAAATACGTCAGCCAATGGGAAATGCTGAAAGGGCGTGGCCTAACCATCATGGCATGGGTATCTAGAAATGCGTGAGCCAATGGGAAATGCCAACGCATTTCTAGATGGCCATGCCACGATTGCCAGCCCACGCCCTCCAGTTACAGCCGTGTAGTTTTCAAAGTAAGCTATCAAATTCTGAGTAGTAAGTTTTCACTTCTATCGGTACTTCCTATGACTGCCAATTTTTTTTATTTGAAAATGTCATCAGAATTTTGATTTATTTCCTCGTTACAAAACGTCGTATGACATACGTGCACTTTGATAATTTCAGCCTCTGCTAATTATAGCAATATCGCCTCGGCTGTAATTATCAACTTAGCGCACTTATACCATAATGTACTATTATTGATTGAATGCCGATTAATTGTATTTTTACGCAAAAAAAAAAATAACACTCTGCACTCCTTTTCAGCGCCCCGCGGTGCTACCCGCATAGTTCCCTTTCTCGATATTTTGCCGGAATAAAAAGTAGCCCATGTCCTCTTCCAGACTATACCTGTATTTCAAGTTTCAGACCGCACCGTTCTTACAATACTACGTGATTGAGCAACAAACATCTACGGATGTTTGTTGGCATTTATAATATTAGTAGGATAGGATTAGTGTTTTGAATTTTACATTTCTTTGTCCATGCAATGTTCTAAAAAGGGGTACAAAGTTTTTGCTTCGCGTTTTCATACTACTTTCTCTTAAAGCTTCAATTCGGTAATAATACCGTAATTTCGCTAGTGTCCATTAACTTACCACTAACAACTTAGCTAGCGTTTCATACCTAATTAAGATGGCATTGCTAATTAAAAAATAAGTGTTAGATAGGTTTTCATCTCAAAAAATGCCCAACGATGCAAAAGAAGTTCATTAAAAAATCGAACTGATAATACCAGAAAACCATAGAAAACAATCTTTAACTTCTGAAAAACAAATGCTTAATTTAAAATCTGTTATCGTTCAGATATGACCTGCCATTTGCACCGCAAAGCTGTTAGCAGTCGGGAGCGGTGGCATCTCTGGCTATTATAAATTCCTACTTCAATGTAACAACCTCTGTGCATTTGAAGATTTTCAAGACAACCAAGCGATTTCTTTATTGGTTTAAATTTACTTTGGTCACCTTAATATTTTAATAACAATGGGTAACCCTAACAGGGTAACACATTGTTGTTAAAATATTGTACCTCTTTTGTAGTGGTAGGACTCCGTCTGAGGAAGTATCTTTTTTCTATCGGAATGCTCGTAGCTCGAAAAAGCGACATCGTTTCATGGTTGATGTTCCAAAGACACGAGCGAAGAGATTCGACTCTACTTTTGTGATAAGAACGTCTAAGCTGTGGAATACGTTGCCTGAGTGGGTTTTCCCCGATGGTTACAATCTTTATGTCTTCAAACCGAGAGTGAATCGGTTTTATCTAGGTAAACACGCTCCATCGTAGACCGCATCGTCGCTTAACATCAGGCGAGATGGCGGTCAAGTGTAAACCTATAGAAGTTATTAAAAAAAAAAAAACAAACCTTGCTCAGCCGCCAAGCAGTAATGTGCGAACATTACTGTGTTCCGGTTTGAAGGACAATGTTTTCAGTGAAATTACAGAGCATAGAGATAAAACACCTTATATCTTATGCTAGGTAATAAATTTGGAATATTCGTGTTCCAATAGCTGCGTGTCACTGTACTGTTTTGTCGCAGGCACATTGCTTACCATCAGGCACATGTCCTGCTCGTCTCGATCTTAAACAAAATACCTTAGTCTGCTCTTGTTTGTCAAGTAGTTCCATTAATGTCGATAGTAAGGATTTTATTCTCCGAAAATCTGCGTCAAATGTCCATATTGATTGTAGCCGAACATTCGGTAGAGTTAATATTCGAACGGAGTGTTCCCAAACAGTTTTACGGTCGTGCCAAGGTGCTAGAGATGAACTTCTGTTTCACTAATATCCGGCATATTTGTTCGCGGCGCGCTCTTGACGCAATTTCCCGAAGTTTCTGCCAAGGTTATTACATTCACGATAATAAAACAATGACATCTGACTTGAAATAATAATAGTCTTACTGCATCTCAATCGGTTTTTATCGGATACAGTTTGAAAAGTACCTACACTTACATATACAACTGATCTGCATGTAGTTATACTTTTTTTTTCTATCAGACTGTACGTGATATTTCGATAAAGCGATATCATTTTGTTATTTCTTCTAATCTTCACCATTTTAATGTGGATTTGACCCAAAATCATCAGCACGTATTCCATTTTCATTACATTTTTTTTATTACAATTTTTTTTTAATTTTTGATGTAGAAATTGCATTAATTTTTCCTATCATTAAATTATTTAAATTAGTCGATAAATTTTATAATTTGAATAAAAATTTGTTTTTTTATAAATTTTTTTTTATTCTTCAATTTCGATCAAATTTATACTGGACCAGCTCTATCTACTAAATGAACTACGATTAATGTAATGACATCTACCAAAACAAAAACATCAAAATCCATTCACATTAATTCGTGGAGGCCGAAATAATATTTGTAGAATAAAATAAATCGACCAAAACTTCACTACACGAGCCTTTAGCAAAAATTAGGAGACCTACATCGAACTAACCATCAAACCTAGTAACCGTAAAACTAACGCACGATACTCGTTAAAAGCTTATACTAACTTGCTCTCTCATAAAAGTAGATCACCTCAAGGATATTATTAATGGCGCCTTGAGACCATGTTAAGGTATGTCATAAAGTAGTGTAGGTATGCTAAAAAAGGGTCATCATTAACATCAATCGATGTATGAATCGATTCTGTAGTGGTAGGACCCTTAGCAGAGTCCGCCTGGGGAAGTACCACATCTTTGCCAGTTATTCTACCGCCAAGCAGTAACGTGCAAACATTACTGTGTTCCGGTTAGAAGGGCAATGTTTCCAGAGAAATTACAGGGCTTAGAGGTAGAGCAACTTAGATCTCTGGGTGACGAGCGCAGTGCAGTGCTAGGTAATGATTTGGGCTCTTCATGTTCCAATAGCTGCGTGTTACTGTGTTGTTATATGGCAGGCATGTTGGTTACCATCAGGCACATGTACTGCTAGTCTCGTCACTCTTTATTTAAAAAAAAAAGGTCATTATTATCATTCCGACCTCGTTCTTTGGACAATCATTAGACATTTCTCACACAAAACTTACCAGCACCACACTTAGCAAAGCCAGAATATTACAGAAGCCAGATAGCTTAAACATAGTAGGTTATGCTATTCTTAAGTGTGTAATGTTGGTGATTACCGCTGAGGTGACATTAAGGCACGAGCCGAAGGCGAGGGTCTTATTAATTTTTCGTTCAAATTTCACATTTATTATACATTGTACATTAAAAATATAGGTTGTATACCTATTTGTAATATTATGCTTAGACTAGTATTGTATAAATTACTTACATTTAATGTAGTACCTCTGAGGTACTTCGGATCCGTGAGAGCATTGATTGTATCAAATAGCAGCTTCCTCTCACAAATCCAGAGGCTCATTATTTCTAAGTCTGATAATAATAGAATAGATATAAGGAACTTTGTAAAACATTTTAGAATAATTAAAAGATTTAAAAAATAATAATTAAGAGATCCGAAGACGGTAATCATCAATACACGTGTATCATACGACGTTTTTCAACACACTTGAAAATAAAATAACAATAAAAAAAACATTTCAGCAGTGAAAAAGAACTATGATTTCCTTTCATTTTGGTGGGAAAAAATAATCAGTTCTCATATTACTCGTATATGCGCGCAACTAAGCCACAGAGTTGGCAAAGAAACGCTGAAAACAGAAAGAATTGGAAAACCTTAGGGGAGGCCTATGCCAAACGGCAAGCGGATAATGTTACCGATGTCGAGAAGAGTACAGTTAATTGTTATTAGATTGATATTATTTAATTTTATTGTTATTACTCAAGTTAATTTTTATTATTTATCGTAAAGAAAAACAAAATGAATTGTATTAATAATGTTGAAAATTATGAAGCATAATTAGTAGAAACACACTTGAAATGTATGTATATACGTAATAAAGGCTATTTGTATTTGTAAGCCACAGACTAAAAAATAAGTTTTTTTTTCTTTTTGTGGATAGCGTTTTGAGCCTACTTACAAAATGTGGAATTTATTTTTTCTTCATTACAAAAAACCAAAAGTTATATTTTAATTCATGTTTTATTCTATGACACGGTTAAGTTAAAATTATGTATTTGAAAAATTTATGTAGCAAGCAATATTATAGCTACATTAACTCATTTGTTTTATTGAATACAATATTTTTGTATCGAAACTTTTTTAAAACAAAGCATCAACCAATAACAATCTCTATACCTCACTTGTGAGTAATAGTAATGAAAAGTCACAGTTTGATAATAGGTGTCATAACATGCCTGATTGCGGTGAAATTAAAATCACTTTATGAGCAAGTGTGTTGAAAAATAAATGCACTAGCGGTCCGACCCGCTTGGGCCCATGATGGTAAAGAATAAATAACACTCAGGGATCACATACATATTCAACGGTTATAGAATGATTTGAATCGATTCAGTAGTACCTAAGACGAGCGTGTTCAAACAAAAAAACTTATTCAGCTTTATAATATGAGTATACTCGTAGATACTGATGACCCACTGACCCACAAGATTTTAAGTCTTTTAATAATAGGATCGTTGCCTACGAATCTTTTTGCGCCCCTGTCGATTTAAACGTCAAGACTCCAATTGGTACTCAACTGATCAAAAGCGCGGTCAGTATTTCAAATCACTGCCTAGCATTGCACGACCACAGTGCTATACTAGTCAGTGACCCTGAGATAAAAGAACATCTATCGGTTACGTAATTTTATTGCAAATCACTAAACTATTAGATATCGCTGCAGTTTTCTATTCGATAAAATCTAAATGAATTTCAACTTTTGTTCTATTTTTGAATCGAGCTCTGTGATTGGCGGCCGCCGGTTCAAAGCAGCATAAAAGTGTAATCATGGAATTGTGCATTCAGAACGTTGAATTGTGTGGAGATTTCTTTTTTTTATGTTTCGTATTGTACTAGAATGGATTCAGCGCTGTGTAGCCACATCGTTTTTATGACTTTATTTTATGGATTCACACATTCTTTTGTTTAGCTTAGAGTAAATACATCTTGAGTATTCTATATTTAACTATAATTATGTAAAAACAACAGAGGAAAATGCAGTAGCAAAATTAAAAAATAGTACTTGAGTACCTAAGATTCAAGCATCAAGCAGATCTCAAGATCATTAACTCGCTACATACGCCGATTTAACACCAAGTGTGTAGAAAAAACTATCGAGAAAAACAAAGACTCGAAAGTGTTCGCGAGAGATCTGTCTATTGGTCAAAGTCAAAACAGCTGAAACCCTGAAACAGCTCAAAAATAACAAGGCACCGGGTGATGACGGAATTACAGCTGAGTTCCTTAAAGCATGCTAAGGACTCTGCAAAAGCTTTTCAATTCCGTCACACTTGAAGGCAAAACGCCAAAAGCATGGCACAGAGGTATGGTTATACTCTTATTTAAGAAGGGTGACCAGACCTTGTTAAAGAACTACAGGCCCATCACGTTTAATAAGCTGTTCGTGTGCACGTGTGTAAGCATTCTGTGTCATGTTTATAAGCTGTTTTCGAGGGTTATTTCGAACCGTCTCGCTCGCAGGTTTGACGACTTTCAACCGCCCGAACAAGCCGGATTTCGTAAAGGCTTCAGCACCATAGATCACATACATACGCTGCGGCAAGTTAAACAGAAGACCGAGGAGTATAACCCGCCCTTATGTTTGGCGTTTGTGGACTATGAAAAAGCCTTTGATTTGATCGAGACCTGGGCTATGCTACAGTCGCTCCAGCGGTGCCAAATTGACCATCGGTACGTCAAAGTGTTAAGGTGTCTGTATGAAAACGCTACCATGTCAGTCCGTCTCCAGGACCAGAACTCGAAACCAATCCAACTTTTTTTTTTGTTTTTTTTTTTAACTTTTATAGGTTTACACTTGACCGCCATCTCACCTGATGTTAAGCGACGATGCGGTCTACGATGGAGCGTGTTAACCTAGAAAAAACCGATTCACTCTCGATTTGAAGACACAAAGATTATAATTAACGGGAAATACCCACTCAGGCAACGTATTCCACAGTCTTGACGTTCTTATCACAAAAGTTGAGTCAAATCTCTTCGTTCGTGTTTTTGGAACATCAACCATGAAACGATGTCGCTTTTTCGAGCTGCGAGCATTCCGATAGAAAAAAGGGCAAGGTGGTATCAGATCGTGCAAATCAGTCGCACACTCTCCGAAGTGTATCCGATAAAAAACCGATAAGCTAGCAATTTTTCGGCGATGTTCAAGACTTTGCAGTCTTTTTCGCACGAGGGTGTCATTGCCTATGAGTCTTTTGGCACGTCTCTCGATCGATTCCAGAGATTCCAGCTGATACTTAGCCGAACCATCCCAAAGGTGCGAACAGTACTCCATACAGGAGCGAATCTGTGCTTGATATAATGTAAGCAACTGTTCAGACTTGAAGTACCTTCGCACCTTTGAAAGGACACCCAGTTTTTTGGCAGCTAGTTTAGCCTTGGACTCGATATACGACCCAAAGTTGAGCGTAGATGACAAAGTAACGCCCAAAAGCTCGAGATGGTCGGATACCGGCACGGATACACCGCGAAAAGTAGGAGTCTGTTGGAATGGACTCTTTTTTGCGGAAAACAGACACGCCTGCGTCTTTCCTTCATTAAACCTGACCAAATTGGCATCACCCCATTTAGAGACTGCCTCAAGGGTCAAGTTTAAATGCTCGATCAAACTCTCTCTCAGTGCCTGAGTTTGCTGACTATTGGCCCTCGCGCTAGATATGTAGCTCTCTACAACAGTGCTATCATCTGCGTACCCAAAGATACCGGGCTTCAACAGATCGTTGATATGTAGCAGGAAGAGTGTCGCAGAGAGCACCGACCCTTGAGGAACTCCGGCATTGATAGCCATTTGATCCGACGAGCAACCATCAATGACCACTCGTATGGATCGATCCCCCAAAAAGTCCGATATCCACGCTATAAAGCCTGGAGACAAACCATAAGCTGAAAGCCTGCATAAAAGACCATCATGCCAAACCCTGTCGAAAGCCTTCGAGATATCCAGGGAGACTGCAAGTGCTTCCCCGTGCCTCTCGATAGCTTCACTCCAGATGTGAGTGACGTACGCTAGAATATCCCCGGTGGACCGGTTTCGGCGAAAGCCGTATTGTTGGTCACTGAGGAGGTCGTTCGATTCTAGGTACGTCAGGAGCCTGTGGTTTAAGACACGTTCCATAGTCTTGCAGAGTATGGACGTGACCGAGATTGGCCTG
The DNA here is from genome assembly GCA_963693475.1 of Ectropis crepuscularia. Taxonomy (NCBI): domain Eukaryota; kingdom Metazoa; phylum Arthropoda; class Insecta; order Lepidoptera; family Geometridae; genus Ectropis; species Ectropis crepuscularia. The sequence continues at coordinate 25,487,140 of OY856349.1, read as the reverse complement.
TAGTTGGCAGGGTCAGCACGACTACCCTTCTTGGGTACTGGTTGCACGTTGGCAAGCTTCCAAGACTTCGGTACTTGTCCAGTTTCGAGAGAAAGTTTATACAGGCGCGTCAGTATTGGAGACAACTCAGGCGCACAAGCCTTCAACACTACGGCAGGAATACCATCTGGGCCACTAGCTTTATTCACGTCCAGATTGCGTAGCACTTTGCGAACCTCTATTTGGCGAATATGTATGTTTGACATAGAAGTCGGACAACCAGGTGAAGTAGGAGGCGTCGCGCTACCAGCATCTAGACGCGAAGATTCCGCAAACTGAGATGCAAACAAGTTTGCCTTCTCCATTGCGGTGTGAGCCAGTGTCCCATCAGGTTTCAGCATTGGAGGTAGTGAGGGGCGGCAGAAGTTCGATTCGACTGATTTAGCTAGGGACCAAAACGCTTTGCTTTGCTTTGCTTTGCAAAACTGCAGCGAGGTGTGAGACAGGGGGATGTCATATCCCCGAAACTGTTCACCGCTGCGCTGGAAGACGTTTTCAAACTTATGGACTGGAACGGACTCGGCATCAACATCAATGGCGAGTACATCACCAACCTCCGATTTGCCGATGATATTGTAGTCATGGCTGAAACCCTGGATGACTTAAGTAGGATGCTGAATGACCTCAGTAGAGCCTCCGAAAAAGTGGGTCTAAAAATGAACATGGACAAGACGAAAATCATGTTGAATAACCATGTTATGCCCACGCCTTTAAAAGTTGTTGACGAATACGTCTACCTAGGACAAGCGGTCCAGTTGGGTAGATCCAACTTTGAGAAAGAGATCACTCGTCGGATCCAACTTGGTAGGGCAGCTTTCGGGAAGTTACGTAATATCTTCTCATCGAAACTACCGCAGTGTCGCAAGACGAAAGTCTTTGACCAGTGCGCGTTGCCAGTGATGACATATGGAACAGAGACGTGGTCGCTTACAACGTGTCTCGTAAAAAATCTCAAAGTTACCCAAAGGGTAAGGGTAAGGGGAAAGAGCCATGCTCGGAATTTCCCTGCGTGATAGAATCAGAAATGAGAAAATCTGCAGGAGAACCAAAGTAACCGACATAGCTCACCGAGTTGCCAAACTTAAATGGCAATGGGCGGGGCACATAGCTCGCAGAACTGACGGCCGTTGGGGCGGAAACGTTCTTGAGTGGCGACCACGTACCGGAAAACGCAGCGTTGGCAAGCCACCCACAAGATAGACCGAGTATCTGGCGAAAGTCGCCGGAAATCGTTGGATGCGGGCGGCGCAAGACCGGTCTTTGTTGAGATCCTTGGAGGAGGCTTTCGTCCAGCAGTGGACGTCCTTCGGCTGATATGATGATAATGATGATGAATTAAAAAAATAGCATTCTGCACTCTTTCTCTACACAAACTATCAGCAACGTCTTGCTATTTCACCTGGGCATTTATGTAATTTTAACGTTATCTACGTTTCAAATTTCAACTCAATCTGTTCAGACGTTTTGACGTGACTGAGCAACAAATACACCGTATTAGTTGGAAGTATGATTAGTATGTAAAATTACTTCTCCGTCACCCCAATTTTCATAAAAAGGGATACACAGTTTTTGCTTTACGTAATAATATCAGTACAACAAGAACATCAGTAGGTTTATGTGAAAATAAAAAAGTAGCCGTCATTCCTTCCTTTTGAATCTGCAGAGCTTGGTACAGTTTATGCAAAACGCTAAAAACATTCGCAAACATTTACCTACCAACACAAATTCGAAGTGCAAACCCATCCTCACATTGCATAATACTCCAAAGCTATTGAATGTTCTATGCAAACAAGCACACAAAACACACAAGTGCTTCTGTGTGTTTTAAACAAAAGAGTGAAGATTTTCTGATCACTGTATTTCAAACATTTACTCAAGAATTACGCGAGCTAAAAACTTATGTTTGATTCCTATTCATATCCTATTTATTTTGAATCTATTAAATTGAATCCTATTTACTTATATCAAAATTGAATGACATGTGACTGTTGGTAAGCAAGACGCTATGTATTTAAATATTGGTGGACAATTCACACACAACACCATCTGACCCCAAACTAAGCAAAGCTGTGTGATGGCGGCCAGATAGCTGATATAATACTTGTATAGTTTTAAATACATACTTATTATACATAGAAACACGCAGACACAGTGCAAACATTTGAATTCATCACACAAATATTTGCACTGGGTGGGAATCGAACCCACGACCCTCGGCTTCGCAGGCAGAGCTACTACCAACTAAGCCACGAGGTCAGTCAAATTTCAGTCAAAATGTATCTTATCTTATCTTATACCTTTAAACGAGCAATTCTTGTATATATATGTATATAGAATCTGAATCTCGGAAACGGCTGGAACGATTTTTATGAAATTATGTATGCAATGGGGTTTCGGAGATGATACATCGATCTATCTAGGTTTTATTTTTTTAAAACGTCATATAATGCGCGTTTTTAGACAATGAAAAACGTTTACATTAGACATTAGAATACGAATGTAAATTTCGCCGCGTGACGTATCAGTAAAATAGCTCAGGTGGGAAGTCAGGTGGTTACTAATTAGTAGGTCCGAGTTCGAATCCAGACGGCTTCGCTTTTTTTTCAATTTTCTTTTTTTTTGTAGAAATCTATTACTTGGAGCCTTTTATCTGTCGGTATCTAAGTATATTTAGTATATAAACCGAGCAAAGCTCGTTCACCCAGGTACTACAATTTAATAAGTAATGCATAGGTACATTTACAATTATATTCTTTACACTATGTTAAAGTTTTCGTTCATTTCATTCATTCCGAAAGGTATTCTAAGAAAGGTTCTCTACAAAAATATATTACAAAACATTACTATGAAAAAAATGAAAAATGAAAAAATGAAAAAAATTTATTTACCACAAAAATTCACCGAGATATACAAACAAAAGTAGAACAAACATATTTAAATTTGATTTTTTGTACACAATTAATAAAATAAAATAGTGATTTCCGTTGGTTTCCCACTAGGCAAGCCTGTATCGGGAAAACCAAAATCCAGAGAAAACAATTACACTTAAGCTGAGTCTCGTATTCAAGACAGTCAACAGTTGACAGGTAAAACTAAAAATGAATGTTATTTATTTACATTAAAATTAAAACTAAAACTACACTGAACAAGCAGATAGGTACGAATTGCGTAGGCACACAAAAACCAAAATACATTTAAAAAACTATTTTCAGTATAGCTTCGGTTTCACCATAATTTAATGTTTTGAGCCAACTCCGGACGATATGCTTGGATTCGTAAACTTTTCTATCTTTAATGTCACAGAACTTAGTAACGACGTTGTAGACGAAGACACTTACAAACTCACCAAACCTCTGCGCGAAGCTAGTGTTCACTGGTGGCAGAGGTATTCTACAAACTCTGCGAGCAGACAGAGACTCATAATTAGGAGAAGCTAAAAACGATTTGTGTGCCCTCAGCGTAGTGTTTAAAATAAATTGTTGGCGTACACTAAGCACGCCAGCTTCTTTGTACAGTCTAAAAGTCGGATATCGAAAAGGTTTCTGAAACATTACTTTTAGGACTGACCTCTGCGCTCGTTCAACTTGTAACAGGTGTGATTTAGCCGCACTACCCCAAGATGTTATACAATATGAGATAAGGGAATGGCACAACGCATAGTACACCTGGATTAAGGTCTCCTTTGTGGCTACTTTGCGTAGATTTCGCATTATATTTATTACCTTTCTGACTCGGGCTGATAAAATACTAATATGGGATTGAAACCTTAGATTTTCATCGATATTCACGCCAAGGTATCTTAAAGTTTTAGTGCGGTTTAGCAATTCACAGTCACACCCAGAGTGACGTGTGCATTTAGTTTGGTGGATTTGAATACTAGTGGTAGTCTTTGGTGCTGAGGATGCAGTTTTGTGGAAACAAATGTACATTGTTTTCTTCGTGTTCAATGTGAGGAGATTCTCTTGTAACCATTTCAAAATTAGTGCCATTCCCTGCTCAGTAGAGGAACTTACATCATCCCAAGTTATCCCACGGAATATAATCGCGGTGTCGTCCGCATAACACAGAATATCGGCGCCATTGATCGGTACTTCGTGTATGTCGTTGGTGTATAGGATGAAAAGTGTCGGCCCAAGTATGCTGCCTTGTGGAACTCCGTAATTGACAGGCTGTTCGCTACTCGTTAATTGGTTGATTTTTACACACTGTCTTCTGTCTATAAGATAGCTCCTGAACCAGTCTAATGCAACACCACGAATCCCCATGTATTCCAACTTCATCAAAAGCCTGGGTAAGGAAACTGTGTCGAAGGCCTTTGCGAGATCTAAAAAGACAGTAATACATCGGTGTTGTTGATCCAAAATAGAAGAAACGGCCGTTGTTAAATGCGTCACCGCATCATCTGTACTTATTCCCTTACGAAAACCGAATTGTCTAGGTGAAATAAGCTCATTGGCTTCGAGGTAACTAACCAGGCGCTTGTTAACCAGTTTCTCGAGTAGTTTTGAAAAAGAACTTAACAATGAAATGGGCCTGTAATTATCAAGTAAATATTTTGAACCACTTTTATGAATTGGACAAACAGATGCGATTTTCCAGTGATTCGGGAAAATTCCACTTTTCAAACTTAAGTTGAAAATATGTGTAAGTGGGATAATTATTTCAGTTTTGACAAATTTGATAAGAGAGTTAGAGAACTTGTCAATACCCGGTGCCTTGTCGTTTTGCATGTTTAACATCATGCTTTCTATCTCTTCGCGGTCTGTGGGTGCCATAAAAAAAGATTTTGAGGGAGATTTTCCAAAACGCTTTAATCTGTCCAAACTCATCTGCCCTCCAGAAGAAATTCTATCAGCTAACCTCTGACCAACAGAAGAAAAATGGAGATTCGTTCGATCTATTGATTGCTGGGGATTGTCGCTACCATCTAGAACAAGTAATTCTTTTGATTCGTTTTTGTGGTTAGTTAGGTAGCAAATATTTTTTATAGAACGCCAGAGCTTTTTAGGGTTTTTACTATTATTCTTCAACTCATTCTCTTCAAATTCTGCTTTAATTTTCCTTAACAAAGTGACAAAAAAATTTTGGTAACGTTTGTATGTAACTATCACCACAAATATACACTATTCTTGAAACTTCGTGTATGAAGTAATACATTTATTGCGTTTAAATCACATATAAGTTTATATTACGTTTAAGTAATACATTTATTATTGACTACATCACGTTAAAGCTTTCGCCTTCATTCACTTTCCCAGACGAACTCTAAGAATGGTTCTTTACAAAAATATTTAACAAAACACTTCCAAGATAATTCTGAGACCGATATCTCTAGATGTCTCGCATTCTCAACACAATATTCTCTAGAGAAATTGATATCTATTCCTTTAATTTGGAGTACTTGCGGACAATTATTTTGAGTGCTACAACCCAAGTCAACATAAATGGATAAACCTATTCACATCTACTTCTCGAGGGATTCGGGGAATATAGACGGAGACAGTAAATAAAACATTGGCATTGTGGAAATATATTTCAGTCGAATTTTTTATCAAGTTGATTTACATTACCCGGTTTACATTATTCCAGTCCAGCGGTCGTATCCAGCGCTGGATTGCTTACTGGAATAATGGAAACCGGCACTGGAAAGCATCAATCCAGTGCCAATGCATTCCAGTGCCGGTTTACATTATTCCAGTAAGCAATCCAGCGCTGGATTCGACCGCTGGACTGGAATAATGTAAACGGGGTATTATTCCAGTAAGCAATCCAGCGCTGGATTCGGTCGCTGGACTGGAATTATGTAAACGGGGTATAAAGACTGGTTTTTGTAACTGTAGAATCGTTTTAAAATACTACAACTCTGTATACACGTTTAAACGGTGATAATCCTTCAATTTCCCTTATAGAAATAATTAATTGCTTTTCTCTTAAAAGCGCAAAAGTTGACTTTGAAACCGCTCCAACCACGTTTCCGTAAAATTTATATGCAGCCATTTGGGAAGTACACACTTTCAAACACAAACTCTTTTTATGCAAAAAATTAAACCAACTTCAAAACCACAAATAGGCACTCAAAAGCGAAAACTAAACTAACTATAATTATTATAAAAAAAGTTATTAATTATTTTGAGTGCTACAACCCAAGTCAACATAAATGGATAAACCTATTCACATCTACTTCTCGAGGGATTCGGGGAATATAGACGGAGACAGTAAATAAAACATTGCCCCATTGTGCAAATACATTTCAGTAGAATTTTTAATCAAGTTGATATTTAGACTGGCTTTTGTAACTGTAGAATCGTTTTAAGTTGCTACAACTCTGTATACGTGGTTAAACGGTGATAATCCGTAAATTTCCTTTACACATTTATTTAATTGTTTTTCTCTTAAAAGCGAAAAAATATTTAACTTTTAAATCGCTCCAACCAGGTTTCTGTAAAATGTATATGCGGCCATTTGGGAAGTACACCCTTTCAAACAAAATAAGAATCATCAAATTCGGTTAACCCAGTGAAAAGTTCTGAGGTAGCAAAAAAAACCGAATTCAATTTAAAATTAAATTCAGATATTCGGGCAAATTTCATGAGAAGCTATCACTACGTCGCTTTCTTATATCGTCATTAGACAACTTCTGTGGCTGTGTTCTGTGGGCGTAAAGGCTGGTTTGCATTTTGATTAGTGCAAGTGCGAGTGCGAATGAGTAATCGCGACTGATTACTATGTACTCGCAATAATCAATCGGTGTCCAGACGTGTTTGCTACTAATCGCTCAACACCTGCACTACTCACTCGCACTCGTACTAATCAAAATAAAAACAGGCCTTTAGTAGTTCCAGTTTTGGCTGTTCTACAGATAAGTTAGTGGCACTATATAATATATATTTTATGTAGGTATGTCGCGGTTATGGATGTAATACTAAAATAAAATGTAATGTAAAATAAAAATAATGTGTAAACTCTTCTATCATACGAAATAGGTGTATGATAGACGTGTTTCAAGACAAGTCTACGAAGAAAGGCAGTGAAGAAAGGCTCAGCAGTGAGTAATAACGGACTAAAATGATGAATACAAATGAAATATGTAATTATTGCACTGGGTCAGCATAGTGAACTAAGACCTTGACTCTATCCTTGCGAATTCCAGTAGTGGGAGCATGTAGTGAGCTGATTATGCGAAATTCCGAAGCGAATATGAGTTTTCAAAGCATGGCGCAATATCCATTCAATTTTTTTTTTGCAAGCTTATCTACTGTACAGGTTTGTACACACTTGAAGTGCCTCTATTCTCCTGATTTTCTCCAATTTGGCAACAATTATTCTAAGTGTAGCTGTTTTCTTCGAGATATTCGCTTGTAATTGCGTAGGTATTTGGGGATTCTGAAGAATATAGACCGATAATTAAAATGTAGTTAAAGATAACAATGGAAATGTAGACGTAATTTGAATTTATATTAGATGGAATCGTTTTCCGAGAAATGTTGCGAGTATTTAAGCTGAGTTAAAAGTTTTGTATTTATGATATTTCATTGTCCTAATAGGAGATAGAGACTCTTTATTGTCGACAATCGTATTATTAATGTTAATGTTTGGATGTTTGTTGCTCATCATTCACTTCGTAACGTCTGAGCAGATCAGGCTGAAATTTAGAACTTAGATAGATTATAGTATGGGAAAACACATAGGTTTTTTTATCCCGTGCAAACAACGGGAACGCGAACAAAATAATATATAAACAAAATAACACACTCTACAGTTAGTGAAACAAATGATAATCTTATCGCTATGAGCTATCTCTTCCAGACACTCGAAGGAGTGAAAAAACGATAAAATAGGAGGAGGTTTTCAATTCTCATGTACGTTTTTTGTATGTATGTTCCACGATAGCTCCTCCAACTGTAATTCAATTGTCATGTTTTTTTATGTGGTAGATCATATTTTTTTTATTTTTTTTAAACACTCCACAGACTCCGGTGTCCGTGACTTTTGTCATTACAATAATCTTTTTTTATTTACATAGTTCTTGGATTAGGAGAAGCAGAAGAAAATAAGGGGGGAGTAGAGGGGGGGGGTGAACATTTCAAACCTAATTCTAGTACTAGTCAGTCCGATTTCGTCTGTTGAGCCGATCACTACCGGTTGGGATTCCGATAGTAATCGACTCGACAACGTGTTTTGCCTAAGCCGCCTCCCCCCGGCCCAGAGCCTCCACTACGGCCGCATTTCTGTCTCTAATTGCCATTTGTAGGTTGAAATCTCGAATGGTCTTTGGTGATGCAGCCAACGCTCGCCGCACGAACCGACCGATGGCGTCGTCGGTGTCGTCAGCGTAGAGGTAGATCATAATTCAGAGGTGGTCCCATATAAATTTGATCGACCCCGGTGTTTTGCTTATTGAAATTTGAACAAAAAATTTAAATTTACTTTCATATTCCTCGATGACTTAGTGATACATTCTTATGAAATTTGATCGAATGTCTGATTTGAATTTTAAATTGAAGTCGGTTTCTGTTTTTTCGTAGAAAATAAATAATTTACAATAATGATACGTTTACACTTGGCCGCCATTTCCTCTGATGTTGGTCTACGATGGAGGGTCCTCAGAAGGCACCATTTCACTTTCGACTTGACACCAAGGTTGTAACTACACTTAAAAATCTACTCGGGCAACTCATTTCACAACCTAGACATTATAACTGGCCTCGTGGCTTAGTTGGTAGTAGCTCTGCCTGCGAAGCCGAGGGTCGTGAGTTCGATTCCCACTCAGTGCAAAAATTTGTGTGATGAATTCAAATGTTTGCACTGTGTCTGGGTGTTTCTATGAATAATAAGTATGTATTTAAAAACTATATAAGTATTATATCAGCTCTCTAACCGCCACCACACAAGCTTTGCTTAGTTTGGGGTCAGATGGTGTTGTGTGTGAATTGTCCACCAATATTTATTTTTAAGAACATGCAGCCAAACATACTAATCTGAGTTTTCGGAACGTCAACCATGAATTAATGTCGCTTTGTCTTGGCGAGCAGTGCGATATAAAAAAGGGAAAGGCGCTAATATACTTATCATGCAAATTAGCGACATACTCTCTGAAATGTATGCCTTAATGTCTTAGTAATAGAACCCCATTTTTGCACGAAACTCCAACAATGCACTAAGATTCGATTAGCATGAAGAGCTCTACGGTTGTTATAAAAGTCGACTCACTTTTGGCTCGTTGCCCGCCAACTTACCGGCTTTTTAAGTTGCATTCCAAGCAATTGAGGCACGTTTTCCGGTTCAAGCTTAAAAAAAACTGAAGAAGTACTTTGGGAACTCTTTTATTGCAGTTAAAAAGGTTTGGTCATTTGCAGAATGACACAGGTATAATACCTACCCGTATGAGTGGTATATGGGTAAAAATATGCCAAATAAAACTTATGATTACCAAATTTCTCTTAACAAAAAAACTATATACTCAAAGTCACTCTGCAGCTCTTACCTTCACTACCTTTTTTTTTACTTTTATAGGTTTACACTTGACCGCCATCTCGTCTGATGTTAAGCGACGATGCGGTCTACGATGGAGCCTGTTTACCTAGAAAAAACCGATTCACTCTCGATTTGAAGACACAAAGATTGTAACCATCGGGGAAAACCCACTCAAGCAACGTATTCCACAGCCTCGACGTTCTTATCACAAAAATATAGTCAAATCTCTTCGTTCGTGTTTTTGGAACATCAACCATGAAACGATGTCGCTTTTTCGAGCTACGAGCATTCCGATAGAAAAAAGGACAAGGTGTTGGGCTCTGGTTGTAAGACAAACCTTAATTTAAGGTTGAAAGACTTTTAATCCACTACGCTGCCCCCAGAGTGAGTTGGTGGACGACGCATGACCTGGAAAGATTCTCTAGGTACATGTTTGTATTCTCACGATGTTTTCTTTCACCGTTTTTAAGTTAGCGACAATAAGGATATTAACACTAATCAGAAATTAATGTTTAATTAATTTTATGATCATCATCATCATCATCAGCCCGTGTTCGTCCACTGCTGGACATAGGCCTCTCCTATATTTCGCCACTCAGCCCGATCCTCAGTTTTGCGTTTCCAACCGCCACCAGCCGCCTTTCGTATATCGTCACTCCATCTAGTCTCAGGGCGTCCTACACTACGTTTACCGATTCGCGGTCTCCACTCCAGAACCCGTCTACCCCAACGGTTATCGGGTCTGCGACAGATGTGACCGGCCCATTGCCACTTCAGTCTGCTAATACGCTGAGCTATGTCGGTGACTTTAGTTCTCTGACGAATTACTTCATTGCGGATGCAATCCCTCAGAGAAACCCCAAGCATAGCCCTTTCCATAGCTCGCTGAGCGACCTTGAGCTTTCGGACCATTTTCACTGTCAGTGTCCACGTTTCAGCACCGTAGGTCATAACAGGTAGAACGCACTGGTTGAACATTTTTGTCTTAAGACTTTGTGGGATGGGTGACGAGAAGACTCGACGAAGTTTTCCAAATGCTGCCCAGCCCAACTGGATTCTTCTCATGGCCTCACTCTCAAAGCTACTCCTACCTAGTTCGAGCGTCTGCCCTAGGTAAATGTATTTCTGGACAATTTCAAGAGTGATTTCATTTACGACAATCGGCCCCGGTGCAACGAACTCGTTACACATGACCTTGGTTTTATCCAAATTCATCCGGAGGCCGATGCGTTGAGAAGCGTTAGCCAGGCCATCCAACATCCACTGCAAGCCCTCCAGCGACTCTGCCATAATGACGATGTCGTCTGCAAACCGTAGGTGAGAGATGTACTCGCCGTTGATATTTAGGCCACGTCCAACCCAATCCAGCGTCTTAAACATATCCTCTAGTGCGTTTGAGAACAATTTCGGGGAAATAACATCCCCTTGCCTCACGCCTCGATGCAGAGGAATTTGTTTAGTCTGCTGGTCTTGAATTTGAACCGCCATCGTAGCGGCGTCGTACAAACACCTCATCACCTCGATGTATCGCCAATCGACTTGGCATCGCTGTAAGGACTCCAGAACAGCCCAGGTTTCGACTGAGTCAAATGCCTTCTCATAGTCCACAAACGCTAAGCAAAGTGGCCGATTGTACTCCTTTGTCTTCTGTACAATCTGCCGTACCGTGTGAATGTGGTCTATGGTGCTGTACCCACTTCGAAACCCGGCCTGTTCAGGAGGTTGAAACTCGTCGAGTCTTCGGGCGAGACGATTTGTGATAACTCTTGAGAATAACTTATAGACATGGCTCAGAAGCGATATTGGTCTGTAGTTCTTTAAAAGGGTCTTATCTCCCTTTTTAAAGAAGAGCACGACCACACTTCTATGCCATGCCCGTGGAGTTCTCCCGGTGAAGAGGACGGCATTAAACAGTTCTTGGAGCTCTTTTATCAGTGAAGTTCCACCAGACTTTAAAAGCTCTGTTGTAATCCCGTCCTCGCCCGCGGCCTTTCCATTTTTCAGTTGTCCAAGAGCCATCACAATTTCGTCCAGACTGATCTCAGGCAGGTCTTCTGTGTAGTGGCGTGTTAGAGTGGCTCTTTTGTCCTGGTTTTGTGGGAGATGAGAAGCATGCGATGCGTACAGCTGGCCGTAAAATTCTTCCACTTCCGAGAGAATATCCGCTTTGGATACAACGACTCTCCCCGTCGAGGTGGTTAATTTCGTCAGGTGGCTTCTACCTAGTGACTTGACGAACACTTTTGACCCCCGATTTTGCTCAATTAATTTTTCAATCAAGAGCGTGTTAGCTAATCGGAGGTCACGTCGTACAAGTTTGGTAATCTTCTTGTTTAGAGCCCCTTGTTCTGACGAATTTAACGTGGGATTTCGTCGTTCCTCCATGAGATGCAGAGTTTCCGTCGAAAGCTTTGACTTTCTGCCTTTGCGCCGCATTTTGCAGAATTTTGTGCCCTCATCTCGTAGGACATCCACCACTCCGTCGAGCTTCTGGTCAACGCTGTCTGTGGTTTCCAAGGCAGCAAATCGGTTCTCCAGTTTTAGCTGGAATGTTTCAGACTCAAGTATGGTTTGGAGAATGTTCGGACGGAGCGTTGACCTCATCAAACGGACGCGCTCAAGCTTATAATTGATATTCAGGGTGCCTCGTACAAGCCTGTGATCGCTCCCGGTAGCAAACCTAGAGATCACTGAGACATTCTTGAATATACGTCGTTTATCCGCAATGATGAAGTCAATTTCATTTTTCGTCCGTCCGTCGGGGCTTCGCCAAGTCCACTTTCTCTGGGGCTGCTTCTTGTAGAAAGAGTTCATTAGAAACAGCCTTTCCTTCTCGAGAAAGTCGACCAGCATTTGGCCCCTGTCATTCCTACGTCCCAAACCATATGGTCCTACTACCGATTCACTACAAGTCCGTACTCCCACTTTGGCGTTAAAATCCCCCATAACAACGTTGAAGTGGGCTTTGGAGGTATGGTGCAGTGCCTTTGATATGTCCTCATACAAAGCCTCAACTTCTGAATCTGGGTATGCCTCCCAGGGTGCGTACGCCATGACTACTTTGAGAGTATACCTCTCGGTCAACTTCAGCACAAGGTACGCGACCCTCGGAGACACACTTGCAATTTCCAAAACGTTGTTACGGAGAGTCTTGTGAACCAGAAACCCGACACCACCGACAATTTTATGATAGTTTGTATCATTAGAATATAGAATAAATCACATTTAATATCACATTTATATAATTTAATTACGTAGTAAATTTATTTAAATTTATTTTAAATGCTACATTTCAAATCTGTTGTCACGTGACTGGAACAATGACGTGACGTAATATGACATATTACGTCACTAACCGCAAAACAAGCTGTCTAAGACTGACTAGATTGTATACTTCTCTGCATTTTTATTATAGTTTGCAATCTTAGCAACGACTATTTTAATTGTTTGTTATCAAGTAAATATCAGGAAACACATAGCCTACTGTATTCGAAGTGAAAACTTATTTTTCGACATTCACACAGATTTTTCGAGGGCTTCGAATGAAGCTCAGCTTCACGCTCAGGAATGAAAGAAATTTTCGGGTGAACCCAAGACCTTAGTTTTCTTTACCTATTTAAGACCCTAGTTTTTTCAAGTCTTAGTTTTCACTTCTCCCGTGCGGTCTTAATTTTTGGTACACAATTTTTTTTATTTACAATGGGATTTGTAGTCTGGATATTGTTTTTAAACGTCATGTGTACGTTAAAACAAAAGCATGATTCAAGGTATAGGCAAAAAAAATATTAACATCGATACGTTTTTCAAAAAAATAAAAGCAAAATTATAAGCACTATCATGGAACCTCCCTCCATCTATCACGTATAGTTATCATGTGTTATTTCCATTTCGAGCTGGAATTGACCTCACCACGATGCATTAGTATCCATTAAACGCACTTTACTATCATATCAGTGTTGAATATCTAATGCACATGTACCTACACTGCTCACCGTCCGATTATAGAGCAACCACTGTATTACCTACTAGCGGCCCATTCCGGCTGCGCTCGGATATTGTCATTTAAAGACTATTAATCGAAACAAAAACTATCCTATCTCTCAAGTTGGACCAGACTGCTCACGGTGTGCTAATTTAATTTAAAATCGGTTAAGTAGTTTAGGAATCCATCCCGGACAAACATCGTGACAGGAGATTTATATATATTAAGATTTATTTTGATGAGGATTAATACCAAGGTACAAATGAAGAGCCTTTTCAAGAGGCGGCATATATAAATTAATATTTTAGAATAAAAAACTGCTTACTGTGACATAACTATAATATTTAGACATATGCTGTTGCGACACTTTTTGTAGATAATAATAAGTTCTGCAAAGTCGTAGTAAATGATTTTGTTCTATCATCAATAGTTTTCGTAGCGCACGCGACGTAAGGAATTTTTCAGGTCATTTTTTTACACCTTATGTTACATTATTGGAGTTTTAGTAAGGATCCCTAATTATTTTTAAATATAATATAGCCTATGTTACTCGGGAATAATGTAGCTTTCCAAAGGTGAAAGAATTTTTGAAATCGGTCCAGTAGTTTCGGAGCCTATTCATTACAAACAAACAAACAAACAAATCTTTCCTCTTTATAATATTATAGTATAGATAATCTGTACGCCATCCCACACCTAGCGTGATGGATTAGGTATCCTACTTATATTATAAATGACAATGTATGGATGTTTGTTGCTCAATCACGTCCTAACGTATAAACGGATCGGGCTGTTGCCTCCAGGCCACGTGGTTCGACAGCGTAGTTTGATCAATATAATAGTTCGAACCACGTGAACTTTTTTTTCCTGTTAGTTCGACTTTAGAATCGCACCACGTAAACTACTGATACTTGGGACCGCGTGGTTCAACTTTAGAATCGCACCACGTGAACTACTAATACTTGGGAGATAGATTATAGTCTTGAAGAACACAGTCATAGGCTACTTTTTATCTCGGAAAACAACGGGAACGGGAACTTCGCGGGTAACACCGCGGGGCGCTGCTAGTGTATAATATATTTACGGACTAGCAGCGCCCCGCGGTGTTACCCGCGTAGTTCCCATTCCCGTTGTTCCCGTTGTTTTTTCGGGATAAAAAGTGGCCTATGTGTTCTTCCAGACTATAATCTATCTGTGTTCCAAATTTCAGCCCGATCCGTTCAAACGTTAAGACGTGATTGAGCAACAAGCATCAAAACATCCATACATTGACATTTATTATATTAGTAAGATGGGGATTACATACGTGCAACATTTTAAACAAATACACGGGTAACTCACGTATAAAATAGACTCTAGAGTCTCCAGCTGATACTTAGCCGATCCATCCCGAAGGTGCCAAATTCATCCGATCCGATCATCATCATCACATCAGTAGCACAGTGCTAATCGAGCTGCGAACTTGCGCGCGCACTCGCCTTGAAGAAGATCGCCGGACGCGATCGAAACTCGAGTAGGACTGTTCTGACTATTATATACGTGAGTTACCCGTGTATTTGTTTAAAATGTGTAATAACCACGTTAGTTTTCATACTAAAATACGTGCAACACTTGTGTTGTAGTTACAGTAACAATCAATTAATTTCACTTCATAATTATATTCTTAAATTTTTACTCTAAATAAATTTGGGATGGATCGGCTTGATCGGATGATCGGATCGGATGAATTTGGCACCTTCGGGATGGATCGGCTAAATATCAGCTGGAGACTCTAGAGTCGATTGAGAGACGTGCCAAAAGGCTCATAGGCAATGACACTCTTGTGCGAAAAAGACTTCAAAGTCTTGATCATCGCCGCAAAATAGCTAGCTTATCGGTTTTTTATCGGATACACTTCGGAGAGTGTGCAACTGATCTGCATGATCTAATACCACCTTGCCCTTTCTTCTATCGGAATTCTCGTATCTTAAAAAAGCGACATCGTTTCATTGTTGATGTTCCAAAAACACGAACGAAGAGATTTGACTCCACGTTTGTGATAAGAACGTCTAGTTTGTGGAATCCGTTGCCTGAGTGGGTTTTTCCCGATAGTTACAATCTTCGTGTCTTCAAATCGAGAGTGACTCGGTTACTAGGTAAGCACGTTCCATCGTAGATTGCATCGTCGCTAAACATCAGGCGAGATGGTGGTCAAGTGCGAACCTATTATAGTTAAACTTATTTTGCCCGCTTTCAATAACCGCTAAAAAATATAGATATAAACTCGAAAACTTGCAAACTAAGGAACGGTTATTTAATTTTAAATGTACTTTATGAGTCTCATAATCACAAGCCAGTATAATCCTTACTTAAACCCATCGAATCTACTGGAAAGTGCCATAAAAACGTCGTAACTTCCACGGCAACGCTTAAAATCTCATCCGAAACAATTTCAAAGCAATTTGTTTAAAAAACGCTTCTCATTTTTTTGAGTTGCTCAAAGTTATTGGACGCTATTTATTTTTAACTGAAGTGTAGAAGTGACGTCAGCTGAAAAAAAATCCTCTTTTTTATGCCGCCTATACATACTGGCCGTGTGGAGGCCAACGCCAGTGTGTGGAGAGTCGTTTTGTCATGACTTATGATCACTCGCCGGCGCTCGCCTAGCTGACCTATTGACGGCAAGTGGCCAGTGTGTATAGGACTCTTTTGCCTCGACTCATCTCACTCGAGACCGGTGTCTGTTTTGTGCACAGAACAAAGGCGCTCGTATTGGCCTGCGCTCGGCCAGTGTGTGGATGCTACCACTCGTCATGTCCCGTTTTGTCGGCGCTCGCGTTGGCCTGCGCTCGGCCAGTGTGTGGATGTTACCACTCGTCTTGAGCCGTTTTGTCGACGCCCGCGTTGGCCTCCACTCGGCCAGTGTGTATAGGCGGCTTTATAATTAAGATCTAAATTTTATTTTGAATTCCTACAGCTTTGCAGAATATTACAAAGACTCTTTATTTATTTTTCGTGGTATTCTGGATATTCATCTATACTTCCTACTAATATTACAAATTAAAAAGTTGCGAAATTGGGATGTTTTTGCTCAATCACGTCGTAACGGTTGAACGGATCGGACTAACAATTGGAATACAGTTAAATTATAGCCTTACCATAGAACATAAATATAACCTTAGTATAAAATAAATAGAGAATATATACAGGATACACCTGGGGAAGTATCTCATCTTTTTCACTGTTAAATCACCGGCAACTATTATGTTATAATCGATAACTAGCTGCTACCTGCGCGCGTTGCAAACGCCATCTGTCGAAAATTAGTCGCACCAGCTCAGAAACCTTCTTTGGCTTATGCTCAACAATTTTGCTAGAGATCACCACATGATCAGACGCATAGCTTACAATTCCATAAAGGACATATAGATACACATTCATTTTTATAGAAATACTAGCGGCCCGCTCCGGCTTTGCTCGAATAATAACCTAGATATCAACTGCAGCGCCATCTGCCGGGCTGATTTGTGAATCTAAACCTTTCAGGGCCCTACCCAAACGTATACAACAAAAATCATTCAAATCGGTCCAGCCGTTTAGGAGGAGTTCACTAACAACGAAAAGTGGCATTGATTTTTATATATATAGATATATCGATTTGTATTTGACCGCCATCTTATGTTAACTACGATGCACTCCATGACGGAACGCGCTAACTTAGAAGTAGGTAATTGATTTACTCTAAAGTTGACGACACCCAGATCATATTGAAAGCACGAGCGCTCTCTTTTCTTATAAATAAAACCGCTATTTGCGGTTGAAACTAAACTCGGACTAAAGTCAAAGTTCTTTATTGATAAATGTACAATTTACACGTCAACACACTATATACTATACACACATGAACCACATTTATATTAGTAATCAGGTTAGATTACTCATTTAAAACGTGGAACAACCTCGTTCGTGACACACCTAAGTAAAGTTGTTATATGTGTTGTAGATGAGACAAGCTCGGCACATGCCGTAAAGCCACTAAAATCTAATTTAATTAAAGCTAGCACACTGCAGTTTCTAATCTCTTAAAAGTATTGAAAGAGCTTAAACAACATTAACACAGTTAACGGCTTAAGACGCTCCATAAAGTATCAATAAACTCCAAGTCACCGAGATGAAGAGAACCCTATATCGATATCGATATTGAGTAATAAAAATACTGAACTAGGGGTTTATTTTATGCCTGGGGTTATGAACCAGTTTTATAACAGAGTACAGACATAACTAGCAACATACTAGTACTATGTTTTTTTTCTCATCCCTACATTTTTTAATCCTTAGAACAGTCAATATAGTCCGTATTTGTATACGCATAAGGTACTTTTAATCACGGGAAAACTACAAAAACTTAGTGGATAAAGTTTTGCGCTCACTTATACGACTCGGCTACCACCTGACAAATAAAATACACTCAAAAATGGACTTTATGCCATGCCTGTTAAGATATAGATAGCCTAGGCAACAAAAATTTGCAGGTCGCTCGCTGACAGCGGTCTGCTCATTTATGTGGCTAATGTAATCTATGTATATCTCAACACGCATGACATAAAGCTTAAATTCGAGTGTATTTTATTTGTCGGGTGTTAGGGGAGCCGTATGATTGAGCCAATTGTTTCTAAATTTTTAGGTTATGTTTTCTGTTTCATTTAAGTTTTGTTTTTAATTTAGTGTTTTAAAGAATTTATCTATCTATCTATATATGAGTGTGTGCAGACCTTAAGACTGCGAGGCGCTGATATGTGATATTGGTACTCATAGATAAAAAAATCTATTTGAGACGCAAACAATCAGTAAACTTTCCGTAAACCACTTACAAACTTGCGCACTAGTAGTGGTCTTATTGCTGAAAAAATGTCATCCAGACCACTAGTATCCTATTAGTATTATAAATGTCAATGTTTGGATGTGTGTTGTTCACTCACGTCGTAACATATGAACGGATCCGGTTGAAATTGGGAACACAGATAGGTTAAATAGTCTGGAAGAACGCATAGTTTGGAATAGCATATAGGCGGCTACTTTTTATCCCGGGAAAATAACGGGAACGGGAACTACGCGACTAAAACCTTAAAGCGCCTCTAGTTATATGCTAGTTTGATCTAATTCAAATCATGGACTTATTAAACAAGTCGGACGTAGTCTCGCTAACACAAAAACTGTGTCTATAGAGTCGGCCACATAATATTCACGTGTGCGCTGTCACATACAGGCTGACACGCACACATATACACCGAAGTGGGTATCACACGCGCAAACTTGTGTACAAAATATGTCTACGTGTCAGCCTATCAGTGACAAAGCACACGTGCATATGTGGCGGACTCTATTGACACCGTTTTTGTTTTAGCGAGACTAATGTAGTGTTCACACAGAGGCGATCCGAAAGCGATAGCGATCCGATAGCGAGACGATATTTTTTCTAATGTTCGAATTTGTATGCAACCTGACACACAGCAAGCGGGCGCGATCCCATACTCGGTATCGGATCGCTCTCGCTACCGGATTGCCTCTGTGTGACCCGGCCTTTAGTCCCACTTTTTTTACACGTCCATAATTCAAATATATACAAGATTAAGTTTCTACCCAAAATAGACATCAACAAGCCCATCACTTCTTTTTATCTCGATTCAAAATATTATTCTTCCTTATAAATAGATCAGAATATTTTCACAAATTCAGCTCGAACCACGTAACACTCATAAATCACGAAGCGGCAGACGTTCCCAACGATCTGAAATTTCACTATCATAACACATTCACCATCGATAACGAGTAACCGTTACACGATAAGTAGGCACTTGAACGTAATTATGTTAAGCAGCTGCACTTAATTATACAATTTGGCGGTCAAAGTTCACGGGGAGGTAAAAATGTAGATTTAAAAGAAATCAGGCGCTCGGCTGTTTGCCAAAACATAATATACTGTTTTTAATATAACAGTACGTTAACTCTTGAAATGAATACCTTTAAACGAGCAATTCTTGTTTACGTATATATCTATGTATAGAATCTGAATCTCGGAAACGGGTCGAACGGTTTTCATGTAATTATGTATGCGGGGGGTTTCGGGGACGATATATCGATCTAGCTAGATTGCATAATTAACAAAATTACATTTTATGTGCTTTTTCAGGCGATGAAAAATTCCTAAAATATCATTTGAATACGATAGCAAATTTCACCATGTAAGATATCGGTTGAGTAGCTCAGGCAGTAGAGGGCCGCCCTCGGTTTTGGGAGATCCCGGTTCGAATCCTTATGGTTTGAACTTTCGCGTTTTTTTTGTTTTTTTTTTAATGTAATATTGTATTGTATTTTACTATGTACTTAGTGATATTTTATCAGAACGTAATTAGTATCTGCCTAAATATTAAAAAAAAAAAACGAAACCGCAAAGCTCGGTCAACCAGGTAGGTACTAATGTTTATATATCGCTCAGGATAAGCTACTTTGAGTCTTCTGCATAAATAAGGTTAAGGTATTATTTAAACATCGTTCGATTTTCAAATAGTTAATTTCTTTAGAATAAGGCACCTTTACTTACCTAAGTTTACTAGTTATCTAAACCTAGACTGCCCTCCTGGCTTAGTTGGTAGTAGCTCTGCCTGCAAAGCCGAGGGTCGTTGGTTCGATCCCCACGCACACAATATTTGTGTGATGAATTCAAATGTTTGCACTTTATCTGGGTGTTTAAATGTATAATATAATATATTATTAATATATTTATTATACATACTAAGTATGTATTTAAAAACTATATACGTATTATATCAGCTATCTGGCCGCCATCATACAAGCTTTGCTTAGTTTGGGGTCAGATGGTGTTGTGTGTGAATTGTCCACCAATATTTATTTTATTTATATCTACCCGTTACGTAGAGTCTACGAATGCGTGTAAAGCATACTCTACCACCATCTAGCCCGACTGTGCTAACAAAATAAAAAGTATTATAATAGTAACTTCTCAACTTTGCTGTGTTTTAGGGTTCCGTAGCCAAATGGCAAAATACGGGAGTCTTATAGGTTCGTCATGTCTGTCTGTCCGTCCGTATGTCACAGCCACTTATCTCCGAAACTATAAAAACTATACTATTGAAACTTGGTAAGTAGATGTATTCTGTGAACCGCATTAAAATATTCATATATTTATATAAAAATAAATAAAAAGCCTTTTTTATTTCCATTTCATTAACAAATCTACAAAAAACTATGTTAAGCAAGTAAGTATTTCGGGTCGATAATATCGATCGATAATGTCATGGCCCCTACTACATGGCAAGATATTCATACACAACAAAAAACATTAAGTTTTGGGTGTGTCCCATACTTAGAACTGAAATTCAAAAATGTTTTGCCATCAAAACCATACGTGTAGGTTATCTATGGATAGCTCTTCAAGAATAATATTGAGGTTTCACTTTTTTTTTTTTCTAAACTGAATAGTTTACGCGATAGACTCTTCCAAAGTAGTTAAATGTGTGTCCTGTAACTTCTAAAATAAGAGAATGACAAAAATAAAAAAAAGGTGATGTAAAAATTGTTTTGAATGAGATTCAGTAAGTACTTATATTTTAATATGTCATAAATTCTCTTTTGTTAAAACACTGATTAAAGTAACAACGAACTACAAGAACTTTTACATTATGTTACTTGCTGCTACGGAAGCCTTCATGAGCGAGTCTGACTCGCACTTGGTCACTTTTATTCTGTATCTAACTTGGAACGCGTAATGTTAGACGTGTATTTTGAGCCAATATCGCTGGAAATAGCGTAATAAAGTGTTTGATATAAGACATGACAGCCAAAATTGGACGTTTAAAACATTTTTAGCTTATTTACTCAGTTGTAAATAACAGTTTTTTCGAATAAACGTCGCGCGCTACTTTCTATGTTGAGGTAAACCTTGGAGTATTTCTTTTTGCGAAAATACAATGTTATTAAAATTGCAAAACTTTTGAAGGTAAAATGTTTTAGATTTTTTGTTTTGAGTGACGAGACGAGCATGACATGTGCCTGATGGTAATTAACATGCCTGGTCATAACAGCACAGTGACACGCAGCTAATGGAACTGAAAAGTCATAATCATTACCTAGCACTGCGCTCGTCACCCAGAGATGTAAGTCGTTTTGTCTCTATGACCTGTAATTTCATTGAAAATTGCCCTTCAAACCTCTCCCTAGCGACTTTCCTACAATTATCATTTTAAAACCTATTAATTAATTAGTACCTTTCTACGTCCTTCTCTCGTAATTGTTCGTCTTTCAGTTGGCATGACTCGGTCATTATTAAACGTGCCAGTAGATTTCAGTCATAGGTCGTGTGGTAAATTTTTATCCAAATCAAACATTTGTTCTATTACTACGGATGCTACTTTTGTGTCCGATGTATCATACATAAGTATTATAATTATGTTTGAGCTGTCTGATTTCTACAGTAAAATGTTTTTTTTTTTGGCGCTAGGTGGTATGGTGTGCCAAAAATGTGGATCAATATTTAACTATTTTGCAGTTAGCTGTCTTTCATATTACTTTTCATTTCTTTATATTTCTTTATTTATTGTAGTAGTAAGACTCTTAGCAGAGTCCGCCTGGGGAAGTACCACACCTTTGCCAATTATTCTACCGCCAAGCAGTAATGTGCAAACATTACTGTGTTCCGGTTTGAAGGGCAATGTTTCCATAGAAATTACAGGGCTTAGAGATATAACAACTTAGATCTCTGGGTGACGAGCGCAGTGCTGTGCTAGGTAATGATTTGGACTCTTCATGTTCCAATAGCTGCGTGTCACTGTGCTGTTATGTGGCAGGCATGTTGCTTACCATCAGGCACATGTCCTGCTCGTCTCGTCACTCTTTATTTAAAAAAAAAAAAAAATCGATACTATATCTTTGTCTCCATTGACTCTCTGCCATCTCTCATCACTTTGAATTAAGAAAATAATATTTAAAATATGTACATCAATCCTATAACGTGCCTATTATAACATCAGGAGATAAAAATAGATTTATTTACTTCTTTTTAGACGGATTCTATTTGCATGGGCACAAAAGACGCGCTTTAAAAGAATGCACTCTTGCATAGTTGAGAGGGCTCAGCGAAAGCCGGACCGGGCCCTGAAAGCCTCCGCGTGTCAGCTAAGCCTTCGTGCTTTGTAGGTGTGAGCTTTCAAAGCTTTTAACTTACGTTATACGTGTCTTATGGATACGGATTGGATTACCGTTATGGGCAGGGAAAATGAAAACAAAATGGTTGAGACTGTTGTAGTTTCGCTTCTTCTTCCCGTTTCGTTAAAACATTCTAAAATATTTTAAAAAGCAGAGACAAAACTAAAAAGTTTTTTAGTCGATTTTTTAACTGAGTTTTGAATTTAGAAAATTATAGACAACTTAGTTTGTAACTATTTTGCTGTTCATGTACCTTTTTTTTTAAATAAAGAGTGACGAGACGAACAGGACATGACGTGCCTGATGGTAAGTAACATGTGTACCACATAACAGCACAGTAGCCCGCAGCTATTGGAACATGAAGAGTCCAAATCGTTACCTAGCACTGCACTGCGCTCGTCACCCAGATATAAAAGTTGTTATATCTCTAAGCCCTGTAATTTCTCTGTAAACATTGCCCTCCAAACCGGAACACAGTAATGTTTGCACATTACTGCTTGGTGGCAGAATAACTGGCAAAAGTGTTGTCCTTCCCCAGGCGGACTCTGCCAAGAGTCCTACCACTACAAGAGTAGGTACTACCTTATTAGAACAGTGTGTTTAATAGGCCTACCTAGGAATTAGTTAAAAAAACTTAGTAAAATAAGTTTTAGATGATTACTATTACTCTAGATACGAAAGTATTTTAACTTTTAAAAAAAAAGGCTTTATGAATGTTTGCATCCAGTCTTAGAAGTAACGTCAATTAACAAATGGCTTTTTTAATTTCAGAGTTGTAAAAGTCGTTTCTTTGACATATTATTACAATGTTTATTTTAATAAGCCCCTTTTCTACATATACCTTTTTCTCTTGAACATCTCGATGTGGAACGCTCGTCGCCTGATTGATTTTTCTCCGATGGTTAGAGTGAACCGGTTTACCGGTTTTTTTTTACAATTTGAACACACTCTATCTCAGGGGTCGGCAACGCGTGGCCTGCGACCTGTCTCCGTGTGGCCCGCGAGGGTGTTAATAGAAGATGTTTTTCTATAATTTATTCCCGGCTCACATTTTTATCCTATAGGTTTTACAAATTGCAGCTACATATACAACTAAAGAAATATATTAATTCGCTACATTTGTTATCGCCAACGGTGTTTTTTTCACAAAGGGGGTGGTTGAAATTTCAAAAGTGCGGCCTGCTTTTATCTACTTTAGATAAAAGCACTTACTTACTTTACTTTTTTTTTACCATGTGGCCCATGGCTCCCGAAATGTCGCCGACCCCTGCTCTATCTCTATCGCGCAAATCTGTCACTGTTAAAAAACTGTTTTCTTCTCAGTTGTCTGTACCCCATAGCAGTATCTGTTTGTAATGCGACAGCCCTATTCCCTTTCTAGGTGTCAACCGCTAGTGGCAGAGGCTTTTAAGTAATACGCACGGTTGACGGTTAAATAATGTAAGGTGAGGTAAGCTGGCTGTTTTAGGGTAAGCGATCACGAGATATAAGAGATATGCAAGGCAACTGCGCGATATGAAACCTATTCTAGAAGTGATCATTTTTGTGATCTATAAGGCAGATTTATAAGAAATAATTATGCTTAAACTGCGGAGCCAGCTAAGACAGTATCTCGTAAATATCATTAACTATTAATGTGCTATTATTGTTATGGAAAATGAATAACTTATTTATTTAATAAATAGACTACCCCTACCTACATTATTTTTTGAAC
Organism: Ectropis crepuscularia; assembly: GCA_963693475.1. NCBI lineage: Eukaryota > Metazoa > Arthropoda > Insecta > Lepidoptera > Geometridae > Ectropis > Ectropis crepuscularia. The sequence goes on along the minus strand of OY856349.1, from coordinate 25,462,730 downwards.
TCTTACTCTTACTATTTTAGTGCAATAGGCACTAAAATTTTAACATTTTTTTACATTATCGCTTGTATACTTATGTTTCTCATTTTATTTAACCACTAACAGTGTCCTGCGGTTCACCCGCGTACATCCCAATTCCGTTACTTTCCCAGATTGAAAAGTAAATTATTTTACTTCTAATACCTTCAAAAATGTGTGTACAAAGTTTCATGATGATCGGTTAAGTAACCTTACCCCGAGCAAATGACCTTGAGTATTTCTTACCTAATCGCACACCGCAAGAAAAAGCAAGAGAGAAACAGTAGGATTTGTCGCTGTTTTACGCTCAAATTTTAGAATAAACGCTTTATAAAATCAGATTTTGGTCTTTTGAAAAAAATATTTCTACCAAAATGTTCGTAAGGGAATTATCTATCCGTTGGTGTAAATACAAAATCAAAATAATTGAGGTTTTTCGAGGAGATGCATGATAATTACAATTTTTGTTTTTTTCATGGTTTCGTTATGAGGCGATTATTTAAACAATAAGTTCATTAACAAAAAATAAAACTACCATTTTGAAGCCAAGAAATTGTAGAAATTTAATGTAGTTTTTACCAGTTGATTTTTGTTTTGGCTAATGAGTAGATAGCTTTGAAAACTGGACAAAAAACTCGTTTTGCTGGGGGACGCACCTTAAGTGGTTTTTGCGTGAAAGCTTAACAAACAAACTTACTTTCGCCTTTGTAATACTCGAAGGAATGCTGCATTCCCATTGGTGTATATTACCTTAGTTGAATCGCTCTGCATTTTTTATCTGAAGTGTATATCCAGCTTTACTGAATATATGCCGCGGGGAAAAGCTGGCGCGGCCATGAGGCATTTCAGGCTAAAATTATAGACAGCAGCTATTTAAGAAGTAGAGAAGGAAAACAGCATAAATATGAAGGCTGACTTGTGCTAACAGTTGTAATAACAAGCCGGGTTTTAAGGTATTGCATAGCTTTTATCACGGATCACGGGCTTAGAGCACGGCGTCTGAATCAAGAAATTCGGTAACGAAAATAAAACCTAACACTCCAAATTGGTCATTTGACTTTAAATCTAATTTTTACTATGACTTACAGATTATATTTTCTGTATAAGAAGCTGTGTTACATACGTTTATATAGATATTACTTAATTTTTGAACGGAAAATAAAGATGCCTATTCGAATATTTGGAATTTCGATTTCAATTCGAAATTCGAATTCGGTTGTTGCGATAGGGAGCGGTAAATGTCGATAGTGGTATACGATAAAATTCTGTTATTGTCGATTGATTCAGGTAAATTGTATCTATACTAATATACTGTACATACTTTGTTTTTTGGATAAAAGTGTTTCGTTTGTAATAAAAGTGAAATTTTTGAACGTGAAGAATTCAAATCACTGCCAAGCTTGGGACAGTGCTTGTCACTCAGAGCAAAAGGCTAAACATTTTAATCTCACCTTCAGGCTTTTTACATGTACCTACATAATATCATTATAAAATGAGTGCCATGTGTTTTACTATGCTAGAGCAAACCAGGCGCATGATTGTAAGGCTAAGAACTCACGAAGCTATTTCAGCCGCGTCTATATGTATGTAAATATTGAAACCACAACTCACAACGCGTTTTAATCCCGCGGCACAAAAGTAGAAACAGCCATTACTGGGGCGTACAACTACTACAAGGCCATACTCCACCACGCTAACCCAGTGTAAGTTGGTGGATGACACATGACCTCGAAAGAGTTTAGATACGTGACTGTAACCCCACGATGTTTTCCTTCGCCGATTTAAGTTAACGTCATTACTCACGTGACTCCGAAAAGTCAGTGGCAGCCGTGGGATTTGAACCCGGGGCTCCGGACCGTCAGTCGCCGCTCTCCCGACTAGACCAGCCGTAACTTAACACTAGCCTAAACAAACATTATTATCCCAGTAATATAACCCACTTATCCCAAGCCGGTTCATTTTCCCGACAGACAGTGTGATTAACGAAACACGGAACGCTTATTGCTTGTCATTTTTCAAACGACATTAGAACACATTCGATAAATCGTTGGTCGCGCCATCAAACATCGGCGAATCGTAGGTACCGATCCATTTTGGAAAATTGATATTTTTATTTTTCCCGAGCAATTTATCACCCACCGTGACTGCCGCCATTATCTGTACGTTGTGTAGGTGTGTGGGGTTTTAACGCCTTGCGCTGCTGTGATATTATGGTGGAGATCGGTTACAAAAGTATACAATACTTGCAAGTATAAAGATTTAGTTAGAAATTTCGTCAGAGATTTTGTCAGAAATTAATCGTAGCTTAATCTTAACTTACGAACTACATATTACGTAGTCACTATGTCTTATAGAATGTAAAATTATTTAAACTTTCTTTTATCGAATGAGATGATCAGAAGAAATGTTTAAGTTTAGGTTGGAGGTTGTCTATGTATATTTTTGGTCGTGATGCTCTAGCGGGAAGAATGTCTGATTTCATAACTGTCAGGTAAAAGATTCAAATAGGTACTCTTGAGTCTGTACCTCTTCTGGATCTTATCTGAAGTTTTTACGTGAAATGAATATAAACGTAATATATTTATGTAGTGGTATGACTCTTTTTTTAGAATCTGCCTGGAGAAGCTCCCACACCTTTGCCAGTTATTCTGTCTGCGTATGTACAGTAGGTACTCCCGCCAGCAGTAATACGCAGACATTACTGTTTCCCGGTAAAAGAGCAATCTTTTGGGGATATTACTGGGAAAAGGAGATAAATCGTCTTATTTTTCCGGGTCACGAGCGCAGTGCTGTGCTTGGACTCTTCATGTTCAAATCGTTGTGTGGCTCTTGGCGTATGCGCTTTTCATCTCGTCAATCTACATTATTAACAAAAAAATCCAATCCTACAAACTTTTACTCGTATTTATTACATCAATAAGATTATGAAATGTAATCCAACATAAAATTTGTGAATTCTGATTTCGCGTGTGACGATTGCCGATTGTGTAAGATTGAGTCGATTCCCGCATCATAGTTTGCTATCAATAGAGAGCTCAGAGACGGTCCTCGATAAAAGCTATCCTCTATGATTTATAGGATTTATACGGTGGTGGCGAATAGTATTGCCAGTTTTCTCGGGGAAAACTGTTAACATATTGTACGGTAGGAGATTCTAGATAAAACAATATAAACGGCATATTCGTATGACTAGCTTATCTTTTAGTAGGTACTTATCGGAATGGAATGTTTTTATGAAGTCAATGTTTCTTTAGAAGTTAAGGACGAAAATGAAAATCGTATTATAGCTCCGGTAGATGACCACAGTGTTTTACTATGCGATTAAAATACATACGCACCTAGCAACAGCCCGTGGCTTAATCGGTAATTGACCTAAGCTATCGATTTTTTTTTCTGTCTGAGTCTGTTTATTCTTTTGATAGAGATTAGCGCTAACTAACAGACAGACAAACTGTAACAGAGAAAAAAAATTGGTTCCTACCTACTAATACAAGTTCCTACCTACTATAAACTATTAATAATACGTGCATTTAGTGAAAAACTATAAATTTGGAATTGCAAATAGACACTTCACTTTTATTTATTTGTATAAAGACGTAAATATAACGTATTTAATGTACTACCAGCTACTTATTATGTTAGAAAGAAATTCTGAGTAGAAAAATATTTTGACAAAACCTCATAAAATCGTTAAACAATACAGACTAATTCTAGAACTTCACAATAATACGAAAACCATGCTATAATAATAAATATGTTCAATTTACATATTCATTTTCTAATAGAAACTGTAGATCTACCGTTCAAACGGTAGAGTTGGCTACTGTGTCGATGAAAGCGGCTTAGCTTTGAGGTAAAGTGGTGTGGGATAGGCGTGATATTGGTGCATGCTTCGTTAGAGAATGTGCCGGGAACTCGGAACGATATTTGGAATTGCTGCGGTCCCGTTTTAACGTAAAAAAGAATGGTAGATACTCTATCTACTACTAACGATGGCATTTATTAGCTGACTTCTTCAATTTTGTCTCTTTTAGTTCATTTGAAATAATAATCGTTGAAAATTTTCATGTGGTTTAGTTTTAGTAATACTAATAGTAGACCAGTGCAGAAGTGTTTGAAATTGGCAAAAAACAAAAATAATGTATAGTAGGATGAAATCCATTGTAAATGGAAGAGAATATGACAAAAATTAAAAGAAAAATAATTTACGGGCGATCTGAGGTCGGGAAGTGGAAGGGTAAATATAATACTGAGCTTCCAATATAAACTCACAAGTTTGATACTATATACAGTGTATTTAAGATATAAAAAGGCAAGTTTTGACCAAATTTTTAGAGTAATTTTTGTGTGTTTACATGACAAAAAAATTAAAAACCAAAAACTCACTTATTTCATTCACTTTTTGATGCCATTAAAAAAAAGTTTATTATAAGCTTCGCCAAATGCCACAAAACCGAATCCCAATCTTCCCGTTACAGTATTCGATCGTGCAGTTTCGCTCTCAACTTTCGGCGATACAATAACGGGAACGTTCCCATAAACACCTCCCTACTATGTTTAGCCATCACTGCCGTCTTCCGACGTCTAATTAAACCTTAATCAGATCAAAGAAGGTCAGCAAAGGAAGACAGGACTCGAAGGCCTGTAATTCTTCCTTATAATTGATAGCACTGAACGCCTAAAAAGGTTCTTTTACATATTCATTGCGTAAAACTAAGGAAATCCAATTACTTAATCTCGTCTTCATTTGTAGGGACTTCATTCAATTAATTCAAAAGGCTGAGATCTTGGACGGGGATAAAAAAGGATCGGGAGGATGAAAACAACCTCCACCGGCGATTAAGAAAGGGTGTGAAATGAGGTTGAGATTTGACCTTCGATAACAGGATTACCTAAACTCGTTTAAGATTGGGTACTGGCGTTTGTGGATGCAAGAGCTTAATTAGGTCGATCTTTGGTCAGGTCTTTTGAGGACTGTGTAGCAATGTTTTGTGTAGCTGGATTGGGCTGGTGCAAAACAGCGTAAGAAGTCCACTTTATGTTCCCACTGTGCTGATTCCGGGATTTCTCTTATAAAGAGATATATAGTAGTAGTGGTAGGACTCTTAGCAGAGTCCGCCTGGCGAAGTACCACACCTTTTCCAGTTATTCTACCGCCAAGCAGTAATGTGCAAACATTACTGTGTTCCGGTTTGAAGGGCAATGTTTCCAGAGAAATTACTGGGCTTAGAGATATAACATCTTAGATCTCAGGGTGACGAGCGCAGTGCAGTGCTACGTAATGATTTGGACTCTTCATGTTCCAATAGCTGCGTGTCACTGTGCTGTCATGTGGCAGGCATGTGGCTTACCATCAGCCACATGTCATGCTCGTCTCGTCACTGTTTATTTAAAAAAAAAATTAAAGCCCTAATAATTTACCACGTCGGTTTGTTAATCATCACTCGTAGCTTCAAAGGTAAAAGAAAACATCGTGAGGAAAGGAAACCAGCATATTCCAAGAACCATCCGAGGTCATTCGTCATCTACCACCCCGCACGGAGCTAGCGTATTAGTTTCAGATGCTTCACGATGTTTTTCACCCTTAAAGCCTGAGATGATGACAAAGTCATCTTCAGCATTTTGGAAAAATAGAGGTGCAGAAAGAATTCGAATCTACGACCTCGCAATTATGAATTTCACGTTCAATCTACTAAGCCACTACGGATTTACTTGGCCACTAAGTGATGAAGCCGTTAAGTTAATCACATACTAATATTATAAAGCTAAAGAGATTATTTGTTTGCACGCGCTAATCTCAGGAACTACTAGACCGATTTCAAAAAAAAATTTACCTTTGTATATGTACGTGATCCCTAAGTGCTATTGGCTAAATATATACCACGTACCGTGGGCCATGGCATTGGCATGGCACCCATGGGCAAAGCTAAGGCAGATCGGTAGCAATAATAGAAGTTTAAATATGGTACAAAATGGCTGCGTTATTAGTAACTTTGTTACGCGGTATAGGTTACCCCTAGAGCTACATTAGTCCCGTCCAATAATAAGCCAAATAATGTAAGCTGAAACTGAAGTTAAACCACGTTAAATACCGACATAAACTGTGATTAAAAAGTTATGCCAATGTTGCATGGATAACGGTTTGCTATGTCGAACCAACGTTCCGTTATATATCGAAACACAACAAGAGCGAAGCAAAATAGATTTATAAAGGGTGAAAAAATCCTTTGACGGTCGTCAAAATTCGACAAATTCCTATGGTGATTGAAATGTTAGCTTCCTGTTAGTCAGCTGCAGAAAAGAATTGGAATTTATGTGCTGTTTCGTTGTTTCAGAGCTGCTATCTTTCAGCTGTACATTTTTCACTAGCCTTTGGGCTCGGGATTTGTTGTGTGGATGGACAGTGGATTCTGGCGTCAAGATATTTTTTTATCTGCGAGTATATTTTTTTACGAGGTTTAGGCGTCACCACCGCCTCGCCTAATGTTAAGTGACGATGTGTTCTACGGCAGAAGGTGCTTAAGAAAACATCAATGCACTCTTAATTTGAAGAATCCCTTATGGAGACCTACTACGCTAACGCATTCCACAGTTTGTAAGTTCTGAGTATGAAAGTAAAGCAAACATTTTCGTTCAAGCTTTTGGAAAATAAATCTTGTAACGATGTTCCTTTTTTAAGCTACAAAGCTAAGAAACAATGGAAGGGAGGTGAATTAGACAATGCAGATCAGATGCAACCTCTCCAAAAAATAAATTCAATAATATAAACCTTTAAAATAAATGTATGTCTATTTTAAGTTGAGATATTAAGTGTATATGATTAATTCGCAGAATGTATCTTATTTTAAACTGGCAGAGTATTTATAAACAAAACTAAATTAGAATGAGAACTACACCACGCTACATAATATATGAGTACGTAACTAACTACTTACAATATAATTATCCGAATGAAATGAATGACAAAATCAGTGATGTAATAATTGAAGAATTCTGATAGAGTGTATTCGTCCTGCATTTGGGATTGGCCAACATGCGTTGATATTCTTGGAGTCGTAGTAACAGATTGAATAAAAATACTTCGCTCTAAAACCTAAATTGAAGATGTACTTGTGAAAACGGGGCAGTTAAAATAGAATTGGGTGGGATACGTTTGCTGAATACTGAACATCCACTGGACAAATGTTACCATAAATTGGGGCCAAACATCTAAACGACCCCAGATTGACCCAAGGGAAGGTCACGGGAAAAATTAAAAGGTCAAGATAAAAAGAGAATTACCAAAGCCGCAGATCGGGATATCTGAAAGGAGGGGGGAGATATGCTTTTGCCCCGAAAAGTTGTCACAGTCTGGACTGATAATAATAATAATATATCCTAACTTGCAAAAAGATAGATAGAGAACTCTTTATTGTGATTCAGACAAATTAAGAAAAATAACAGTAAAATGCTTATGAAGTTGAAAAAGCACAAGTTGAAAAAAAAGAACGAGCTTACTTTTCTGAATTTGATTTTATAAATAAATTATATTTTGTCAACTAGTTAGCCACCGAAATCAACTAACCTTCGCTATGTACTCTAAAATCAGGCACGAAACCCATATAGCTTCGGCACCGGATATTTTGTTTGTAATTTTTTCACATCATGAGTATCATGTGAAAAAATTACAAAAATATCTACCCTCAAAAAATTTGAGGTTAGTTTTGACAAAACAAATCATAAGTGAAGGTTTATCAACTAAAATTTGTTCGTGGCAGCATAAAAAAAACTATGAACTAGTGAAATAAATAAATATAATTTGTCTTAAAATTACTTTTAAGTCATGAGTTAAAACTAATCTAAAAGTTAGCTACAAACAATTCAATATCACCATACCTAGTACTATCGTTCGATCAACCTTTCAACCAAGGCAACGTGGTTAAGGCACGTAACAAAACTTCCTCAAGTACAATATAATTAACTCTTTGCCAGTTCTTACTCAAGTTAAGTGCAAGGAAGTTAGCCGTTAAGTCGGCCCGATACTTTGTCAGTTTTACGACGCTATACAGCCACGACAATTTATGACGTCCCACTTTAACTTGAAGTGGAAAACGTCTATGACACTTTATTTTAACCATTATCAGCTACGATTGCGTATGTACAAAACAAATTGGGCGTTATTTCACTTCTGTCGTCAGTTAATAGAACTAATCTTGCACAATACGTTACCTGTAAAATGAATGAAAGAGAAAAAAATTGGCAGTCAAATGAACTGCCGATAGAAGTGAAAACTTAGTAGTCAGACCTTGATAGCTTAGTTTGGAAACTACGCGGGTGAAAGCGGAGGGCGTGGCCATGAGAATGGTCATGGTCCTGAGTTTACCCGGAGATTTCGTATCATTCCCGAACGTGCCGCTAGAATTCAATTCACAGCTAACGATAAATCTGTCTGTAGCGCGCCAAAAGAAGGTTTTACTTCAAAAACATTTATTTAGAACGTTTAGAGTTTAGATGAAACGTTCGGTGACGCGATCTCACAAGATTTCACTAATTCCGACGCTACGCCGTCGCCCGACATTAGAATATCGATGACGTACCTACACATAAGATTTTCGAAGATAAGTGGAAGGTGAAATTAATCTTCTTTATGACTTATTCTAGACATCTAGACCAATCAATAAAAAAAAAAACAGTATAATCGGTCGAAGCGTCAGCAAAGTGTTAAGACTACGACAACAAAGATGCATCTTGACACGAGATTTTAATAATAAATAAGAATTATCTTATGTACAAAATTTATCATCTTAAGGGCGTACCCCGAGCAAATGACCTTGAGTATTTCTTACCTTATCGCACACCGCAAGAAAGAGCAAGAGAGAAACAGTAGGATTTGTCGCAGTTTTACGCTCAAATTATAGAATAAACTCTTTATAAAATCAGATTTTGGACTTTTGAAAAAAATAAAACTACCAAAATGTTTATAATGGAATTGTCTATCCGTTAGTGTAAGTACAAATTCAAAATAATGGAGGTTTTCCGAGGAGATGCATGATAACTACAATTATTTAATTTTTGTTGTGAGGCGATTATTTAAACGACAAGTCAATTTAAAAAAAACTACCATTTTGAAGCCTAGAAGTTGTAGAAATTTAATGTATTTTTTACCAGTTGATATTTGTTTTGGCTAATGAGTAGATAGCTCTGAAAACTGGACAAAAAACTCGTTTTGCTGGGGGACGCACCTTAAATGCAAATGAACCGATATTGCTGTGTCTGCACTGTGTGCAATTTGATTCAATTTGAGAGATATAAAAATACTAGATAGGTACTAGTTTTAAGCACAATTTATAGTCGCAATATTTATACTGCAAAGTATTAACTCAGCTTTACCCAAGCGTAGCCGGACAGTTAATCGTTGATCAAATATTTTATTTAACACTAAAAGTAAACAGACCGACAGACAGAAACACTATAATTTTTCAAAGCAGACAAAATAAATATTATGCAATGACTTACATTTCGTACCATAAAAATGATGGCCTCATTTCTGATAGCGATTTGTTCTAAGTAAACAGACAGTACAAACACAGTATTCAAAACTATATGTTACTAGCGGTCCGTCTCGGCTTCGCTACATAATATAAACTATAAAACTCAGGGATCACGTACGTATTCAACGGTGAAATAATTTTTGAAATTGGTCGAGTAGTTCCATAGCTTAGCTAACCAAAAAACCTCTTTAGCTTCATAATATTAGTATATCCGCGTAATAATTAATGTATAGTGTTTATCAAAATCGGTTTAGTGGTTTTGGTAATTTGAACAAAAAACTAAAATTTGCTATCGTGTATTTAGACGACATAGTGATTTATTCTTAAGAAATTTGGTCGAGTGTTTGAATTTAATTATAAATTGAAGTCGATTTTTTTTTTGAAGAAAATATGTAGATGTTTGTGTACCTAGAAGATTTTTACGTATATTTCTAAAATTTTCATATCGCCTCGTAGCGCAGAAAGCTCCGGGCCGCGTGAGTCGTAATTCCTATATATTTTCACGTTTTATTGGTTTTCTTTCAACCCAATTTAGGATATAGAAGTCGTAAGGGCGTGCTGACGTTTTTATTAGCTGATGGATTCGTCTTGCCTTATGAAGATTTGGTTTCTCGTGCCAATCTTGTAGAAAATCTTACTCTTCCTTATAGATCTAATTTTACTACTACATACTAAATACTGACTAAACGCTGTATACGACTAACGCTGTCACATCATCCTACTATCCTACTAATATTATAAATCTCAATGTATAGATGTTTGGATGTTTGTTGCTCAATCACGTCCTAACGTATGAACGGATCGGGACGAAATTTGGAACACAAATAGATTATAGTCTGGAAGAACACATAGGCTTTTTATCCCGGAAAAACAACGAGAACAACGGGAACTTTACGGGTAACACCGCGGGGCGCTGCTAGTACAGCATATTTAATACATAATTAAATATGTATGTATTAAATTGTCCCTTCCAAAATATGTTTGTTATATTTGAAGTGAAAACTTATTTAGCCGCATTGAGCTAACTTCTTTGCTATTTTGGGTTAGCTGCACCGACATAGTAATATATCGGTGTACCGTCGGAGCGGCAGCGGAGCAGGGTAGTGGGATGTGCGCACTAGATAAACAAAAAATATTTGTCAACAATTTCATCTCAACACCATCTAACCCCAAGTAAGCAAAGCTGATATTAGGGGTGCCAAATAGCTGATCTAATCATTCGCTTACCTTTATCCCACTTTATGTGGAGTCGGTACAACGTGTACTTTTCTTCCATTCGTCTCTATCATTTGTCAAATCTGAGTTTACTCCTTTCCTATCCATGTCCTCTTTCGCACAATCCAGCCACACTTTTTTTTGGTCACCCTCTACCACAACATCCATCAACATTCATATTTAAAACTATTTGGGTTATGTGATCTTCATCCAATAGCTGATCTAATCCTCATAATATAGTAAATGCCAATGTTTGGATGTTTGATGTGTCATGCGTCACGTCGTAACGTATGAACGGATAGAGCTGAAATTTGGAATACAGATTATGTATAGGCTGGAATATCACATATATGTAACTTTTTTTCCTGGGAAAATAACGGGAACTACACGAGTTAAGCCGCGGGGCACCGCTAATACTTATATAATTGTAAATACATAGTTATAATACTTAAGAAAGCTCAGACACAGCACAAACATTTGTAATTCATGACACAAATATTTCCCCTGTGTGGGAATTGGCTCCAAAGGCAGACTTAAGGTGCGCTTATACGGGCAACTAAAATTGCTCAATTCCAGTCAACACTCGTCAACTATGACGTCACGACTACATCAAGCAATTTACAGCTACGGCAACAAGCATCAATACTGCGCAATACAATATTGAGCGATATGGCGCAACTTCATCAACTAGGCGCCACCCGACCTTTCGCTCTCCTCGCGGAAGCAAGACGGCAAGCCGCAAAAGAAACAAGTGCGCATGAGATATATACAAAAATTACTAGGAATGTCCAAGCCCATTGGATATTCGTCAATTCGTATCTGCGACATTGAGCGATATGATATATCTGGAGGAATTAGAAGCAATATCGCCGATATAATTGCCGCAATTTGTTGAAATTGCTCCATTAATTGCTCCAGATCGGTCCATTCGTGTCGCCGAGCAATTATTGCCCTCGTGTAAGCGCACCTTGGTGTTGCACAACCAACTAAGCTACTTTGTCAATATTAGAAGGATTATTTCATTTTAATTTTACGCTCGTACTCTTCTTTTTTACCTATAATAGGTTCGCACTTGGCCACCATCTCGCCTGATGTTAAGCGACGATACACCAATACAAACAAGAAAACAAAAACAAATAAGATAATACAAAGAAGAAAACCAATTCACTCTCGATTTGAAAACACCAAGATTGTAACTATCGGAAAAACCCCACTCAGGCAACGCATTCCACAACCTAGACGTTCTTATCACAAACGTGGACTCAAATCTTTTCGTTCGTGTTTTTGGAACATCAACCATGAATTGCTTTTTTGAGATACAATAATTCCGATAGAAGAAAGGGCGAGGTGGTATTAGATCATGCAGATCAGTTGCACACTCTCCGAAATGTATCCGATAAAACCCGATAAACTAGCAATTTTGCGGCGATGATCAAGACTTTGAAGTCTTTTACGCACAAGAGTGTCATTGCCTATGAGCCTTTTGGCACGACTCTCAATCGATTCCAGAGTCTCCAGCTGACACTTAGCCGATCCATCCCAAAGGTGCGAACAGTACTATTTGCAGAGTCTGCCTGGAGAAGTAAGTGCTCTTTACCGTACTAGATGCTAGTACTCGTACCAAAGAGTAAATTCCCCATCTCTCGTAGGTATTTCGTACCGGTATTCAGGTGGACAAAACCGTACAAGCGTGCATACCGATCGAACTTTGCAGTTTTGCGGTGCGATCCGATATAGCCACGGCACAGCTACAAAGGGAATACTGGCGAAACAATTCCGTTGGTAAAAGTTTTAGGTACGAATCTTCGTGTAACGATGCTGAAAAGGGTTTTTACTGTGGAAAATAAAATGTTAATGCGATGGTTGATTGGACAATTTTTGCTCAGTATGGAAGTAGGATTTAAAATAGCCAAGTCATTATTAATGAAACTGAGTCAGTATTAAGTAGTGGTACAACTTATTGAAAAGTGTCACACGTTTTCTAGTTAGGTATTCTATTGCTATATGTGCTAATTGGCAAAGATTGCTGTGTTCCGGTTTGAAGGGCAATCTTTTTAGAGAAATTTCAGGGCGTAGAGATAGAACATTTCATATCGTCGCGGGACGAGTGTAGTGCAGTGATAGTTAATGATTTGGACTCTTCATGTTCTTGGTTGTCGTGTTACTTATGGGCGTCCAGTCGCTCTTTGTCAAACGTTTGTATTCATCACACAAATGTTTGTCCTGCTTGGTATCCCGAACCCACTACCTTCAACTCCACAGGCATCCTTGCCAACTTATCCACAAAACCAGCCACAATATTCTTTGCTTTAAACAACCGTTTGCGATTCATCGGCAAATATAATTCAGTAGTTAAATTAAACCTTAAAACAAAACCTATTAAGCTGAATATCGGGTACACGACTACTGCGCCCGAGCGTCTAACCGGATTAAGAGTCAACACAGCGTTTTAAATGTAATTGCTGCGATGAAAACACCGTTTTATACTCAGCTGCGGCAAAACAACTGTAGCTGAGACATTGTGGAATATTTGATGTAACAGAAAATTGCATTTTGAGAAATAAATTCTCTCCATAAATAGTAGGATGTTGCGGTTTCTCGCGTAGATAATGCAGTAATTTTCTGGGGATACAAGTATATCCTACCAATATTAAGGATTGAAATCCGAGAGTTCGGATGTTGAGTTGTTTGGATGTTTGTCGACCAATGACTGGCCTCGTGGCTTAGTTGGTAGTAGCTCTGCCTGCGAAGCCGAGGGTCGTGGGTTCGATTCCCACCCAGTGCCAATATTTGTGTGATGAATTCAAATGTTTGCACGGTGTCTGGGTGTTTCTACGTATAATAAGTATGTATTTAAAACTATATAAGTATTATATCAGCAATCTGGCCGCCATAATACAAGCTTTGCTTAGTTTGGGGTCAGATGGTGTTGTGTGTGAATTGTCCACCAATATTTATTTATTTATAATCACGTCGGTACCTTGTAACGGCTTGGGTTGATATTTGTAACGCGATTATAATACAGTCGGGTATAGAGCATAGGTATTATATCGCGGGAAAATAATGGGAACGCTATCTATTTGGGTTAGTGAGGGTTCACACGGCGCGGCTGCCAACCGCGTCCGCGCGCGGGCGCTGCGGCAGCCGCGCGGCGCCCGCGTGGCTGCGCGCGATTCTTGCGCCTACTGCGCAGAAACCGCTTTCCGGAGCAGAAACCGCGAAAACCTGCGGTCTCGTGAGTATTGAAACAAAACCGTCGCGCTGTTAGCCGCGCCGTGTGAACCGGCTCTTAAACGGCGGGGCACTGCTACATGCTACTTTAACAATAAACGGTAGTCTATGTAAGGTGCCATTTAAAACGCATAATTTTTTTGTAGCCAGGAATTATTTTAATTTGGAAATTTACTTTGTCATAATGAATGTAGTATAATATATAGTGTCATAATGCAACTTTTGCATAATAGTTTTATGGCATAAAGTGTTTTATGCAAAACAATCTATTGTACCACATTCGATTTGACTATCGATGAGACGCATAATAGTCTTTGGGCACATTGATGAAACGCATCATAGTACTTGCGACTCATCAACAACGATGCATCAACTCTCTCCTTGCGAGAGAAGGCCCCGAGTCCCAGCAGTGGGAACGTTTAGTGGGCTGTTGATGATGATGATCATAGTACTTGGGCATTTTTTTATTTATTTGTTGTGCTACTAAATATAGACCCAGGTTACCGAAACACCCCAACTCTACCTAGACTTGTCGCTACTACCCCTAGTGTGTATATAAAAAATGCGGGAGCCAGAAGCTCAAGGAGGGCAGGCCGAGTATGGAGAAGCGACACTCAGGGCTGACCGCAGAGCTTCTGGCGGGAGCCCACCCGGAGTTAAAAAGTGCATATTTCTTAGGTGTACCGTCTACTTTTCTCAATGTGTGTTTTTAAACATTATGCCAAGTTATCTTTATGCTATGTATGGTTATGTATTTAAACATGATAGTAAGTTATCGTTATGCTGTGTATGGTTATGCTAGTAAACATTATGTGAAAACAGTTATGCGTTTAGTTGTTATGGCAAATAATTTTTAGTCCTAAAAACGTTATGGCTTCTTAAATTAGTACAAAAATTGTTATGCTACCATATATAGACCCGTCTATGTGTAATTCCACATTATTCTTTTCTATCTATCTATAGTGTAGATTAACGGTATGAGGAGGACATATCCCTGTTGGTAAGCAATACGCCTGACCAGAACATCACAGCTATTGGAACACAAAGAAACCAAATCATAACCTAACACTGCATTGCGCTCGAAACCCAGCGGCATAAGATGATTTATCTCCATTCCCTGCAATTTCACTGGAAACATTGCCCTTGAAACCGGACCACGGTGATGTTTACACATTACTACGTGGCGATAGAATAAGTATCAAAGGTGTGGCACTTCCCCAGTTGGACTCTGCAAAGAGTCCCACCACATTTTCCATTATACTGGTATTAACAGTAAAAAAAAATTGTTAATATTGGCTCTATTGGTGATAGCCTGATAACGTAAGGTTCTCGCCACCAGTCTTCTACAATTTATAGTACAATCATGAACAAAACGTTTTCCCTCGACAATAGACATGGTGACTAAGAAATAATAATTAGTCCCTAAGATTATTAAAAATATTGAACACGTATATTTTCTTTTGTTTCAAATTTTGTTTTTTATTTTGTAAAAAACTGCCGATAGAAGTGTTAACTTTTAACTCAGAATTTAATAGCTCACTTTGGAAACTAGGCGGATGAAACCGGAGGGTGCGGCTAGAATCTAAAAATTCTAACGCATTTCTAGATAGCTTATGGGAAATGCTGACGCATTTCTAGATGGCCAATGGGAAATGCTGACTCGGATTTTGAAGTTTTAACTTCAAAATGACGAAGATATAGTGCTTAGAAGCATCGAGTGACGTCACGTCTATAATAGTACATTATGATATAAGTGCGCTAAGTTGCTCTGCTAATTATAGCTCTCGCCTACGGCTCGAGCTAGCAATATCGCGTCGGCTGTAATTATCAAAGCGCACATATGTCATACGACGTCTTATAACATATTTGCGAGGAAATAAATCAAAATTCTGATGACATTTTCAAATTAAAAAATTGGCAGTCATATGAACTGCCGATAGAAGGGAAAACTTATTACTCGGAATTTGATCTATCTTGGCATGGCCATCTAGAAATGCGTCAGCATTTTCCATTGGCTCACGCATTTCAAGATGGCTATGCCATGATGGTTAGGCTACGCCCTTTCAGCCTTTTTCCATTGGCTGACGTATTTCTTGTTCACAGATTTACAATGCGCGCGCATCAGGCTTTTTTTTTAGGTAAGGGCACAGATTCAGCCGGTATGACATTACGACATTAGTAATAAAGTAAATTATTATGTATGTGTTTTGTTATAGATAAATCGTTGTAAGTTATGGTCAAAATTAATTAAATTAAATATCTCTCATAGTTAATTTTATTAATAAAATGTTTACAATTTTTCTGACATAAAAACTCTTTACTAAGATTTAAAAAGGTAACGTTCGTTTTAGACGGAGCATTTTGAAACCGTGCGTTTTACATTATATTACCGCACAAGTACGTAATAAGATACAGAAATTGGTGCAATAAGATACCCTTTACGAGCAAATATGTTATAAACGATTTTTACGTAGACCTGACATTACAACCCCCCACTCCGGAAGTTTGATGGTTATTCATACATATCTTTGTAATTTTTTTATAATTTTATAAAAGAATAAACACGTGTACCATATTTTTCTATAAACCTGACGGACTAAATAAAATGGTACATTTTTGAGCCAGTGACCATCCCCATAGTACAATCGTAAACAAAACGTTTTCCCTCGACAATTGTTCCACGGACAGGTTTCGTTGGAGCTGCGTACACCCAAACTAAGTTATTGAGTTTTTATGTGTTAAGTTTGAATGTCTGTTGTTACAGGAGGACGAGCGGCAGGATGAACGCCTCGCTACCCCCCGCGGGTGTCAACGATACCAGTCAGTATACTACTTATCATTTTCATCTTAAATAAGCTTTCTTAGGGTTCCGTACCGCGAAAGGAAAAACGGAACTCTTACAGGATCACTTTGTTGTACATCCGTCTCCCATAGATTTCGATTTTGTTTTGCTACGACAACTTGGCGTTAGCTTGTCTGTCAATACCCATGTTTGTCTGCTCTCTCAGGAACGCTTGAATATATCAAGCTGAAATGTATATCAAATGAAATGAAATGAAAATTTATTTTCGTTAACAAACGGTGCTTATCAATTCAATCAATATCTTAATCAGTAATTTCAATCCAGATGGAGAAGCATTGTCACCCAAGCTAGGAGTTAACCTGTGTGATGGCGTGACAATACCCTCCGCCGGAAGAGTAGAGATTTGTGTAATTGCTGCATTAGAGAAACAATGATGACAAAAGAAAAACAAAAATATAAAGATTTTTATAAATAACCAACGCTACCTATTTCCTGTTTACAGACAAATAAGTAAAGCAATCTGTTTGTGTGCGTAATGTGTGTGAGGGTGTGTGTGTGTGAGTGCGTGTGGAGTGTGTGTGTTTGGGTGACACCAACTGGTCTATCTACCATGGAGTTTTCAAAATATCCTCAGTTTCTTCATAGTTTTGCTGAAGCAACCAATGTTTTATGACAGTTTTGCAGTTATGGTGATTTAATTCATGAATCCTAATCATTTTATCTAGCTTGTTGTAGATATGAGCGGCACGTCCCATGCTTTGTCTTAGCGCGAACGTAGTATGACAACGTTGGATTTCCATTGTGTCTTTGTAAATTGCATAGCGTTCGGGGCGAAGTGAATGCCGTTCCACAAATTTCGAGTGCTTTCTAAAACCTAAAGTCAAACAGAGAATGTAAAGTTGTCGAACTGATAATATTTTACAATGTTTTAGGAGAGCGTGTGTGGGGTATATAGAAGGTTTCGATGTCATGACTTTTAGTATCAACCGCTGTGTTCTTTCTAGCTTTAATACCTTAGTTTTACATGCACCACCCCAAACAGAAATACAGTATCCCAAAACTGACTGGCAGATTGCGAAGTATACTGTTTTAATAAGGTCGAGAGATGTGATTTGCCTAAGGTTTTTGAAAATCCATATAAGTTTTCTGAGGCGGCATGATACTGATTCTATCTGAGGTGCCCACGACAACTGCTCATCAACAATCACACCAAGATACTTGAACGTTTTAACCCGATCAATGAACACGCAATCACAAGTGCTGCTAGGGAAATTCTGGCACCTATGAGCTTGTATATTGAACAAATTTTCAAGAGAGTTGTGTTTTTTCAAAATGCTGAAGCACATAAATTTGCTTTTAGTAAAATTTAATGTAAGAAAGTTATTGTCCAGCCAAGATATAACATCCCTAAAACCGAGTTCCGCGAAATGTCGGGTCTGTTCCCACGTATCACCCTCAAACACCAGCGCAGTGTCGTCGGCAAAAGCAAATATTTTGCCATGACGAGGGTTATATCGACAGAGGTCGTTTATAAAGATTAAAAATAGACTAGGGCCTAATATAGACCCTTGTGGAACTCCGTAGCTTACTATTTCGTCATCACTTGTAGTATTATCTATTGTTACCCGTTGAGTTCTATCTGACAAGTAATCCTCAAAAAGCTTCAGAGCGGTACCTCGAACTCCGATGTGTTCCATCTTGGTTAATAGTAAAGGCAAATTTACGCTATCAAAAGCTTTCGCTAGGTCTAAAAATATGGCTATGCATCTCTTCTTCTTATCAAGATTACTAACAATAAAATCAGACAAACCAGAAACAGCTAGTTCAGTGGATTTGTTAGATCTAAAACCAAATTGAGACTCTGACAGAAGGTTTTCATGCTCGAGATAGTGTATAAGCCGAGAATTAATTATTTTTTCGAAAATTTTAGATAGGGATGGCAGTATAGAGATAGGCCTATAGTTGTTAACTTCATTTTTTGGACCACTTTTGTGTATTGGATGAATTATTGAGATTTTGAATGGTTTCGGAAATTTGCCAGAAGAGATGCAAAGATTAATTAGATAAGTTAGTGGAGTGACTATAATATCTTTAGCCATTTTCAAAAAAGAGTTCGAAATATTGTCCCAACCGGTTGCACAATCATTTTTTAGTCCCATAATAAGCCTTTCAACTTCTTCTTTGTCAGTTTCTAGTAGAACAAGTGATCGGAGATGTGAACAAGTTTTAATGCTAGTGGTACAAATCCCCGCTGTATCAGAAATATTGTCCGCCAAGCGTTTGCCTACATTAGCGAAGAAGCTGTTTATTTTGTTCACTGCATTATGAGGATTCGGAACAGACTTTAAGAGATCGTCAGAAGAAGATTTGGGCTTAGAAAAGTTTGCGAGCCTCTTAATTACTTTCCAGGACTTTTTGGAGTTATTCCCTGCTTTTCTTATTTCAGAACTTTCATATTCAATTTTCAACTTTTTTAGAAGCCCATTGCAAAAGTTTCTATATCTAGTAAAGGTCTTAGAAAGGATTACGTCATTCGGGTTTTTCTGTAATTTGGCATGCATACTGTCCCTATGTCGTATACATCTCAGAAGACCCGGTGTTATCCACGGTTTGATAATTCGTTTTTTACATCGCAATGTCTTTGTAACTGTAAAACGTTGCACCGTATCCATTAGAATTTTTACAAACTCGTTTGCGGCTAAGTTAGGGTCTCTAGATTCCGTAACTACTGAAAAATTCTGTTTTTTTAAATATTCTAGAGCCTTGTCAACATTTATTTTTGTAAAAGTCGAATGTTTTGTTTGATTATGCGAAGGTGTACGATTTTCAAGACATGTTAAGACAGGTAAATGGTCCGTAACAGGAGCTTGGAGCACGAATGCCATAGCCGGTGAACGAGTCTTTAAAAGAATGTGATCCAAGCAAGATTTATTTCTAGTGGGATATGTAAAAGCCGGTAAAAGACCGTGCTCAGCAACAAGACTAAGATAAGGGTCACAATTTGGGTCATATTTATCTGGGTTAATGTTGATGTTTAAATCTCCCGTAACAACTATATTTTTGAAAGATTTCAGGTCATGAAGGGTTTTTTCGAGAGAGGCAATAAAGGATTTGATACAATGAAATGCCCAAGGACGGTACATGGCCAGTATTGCAGTGTGTTCAGCAATTTTGACAAGAATGCAATTTGCACCTTCAAAAGGAATTTCATCAACTGAGCAAGTTATGGATTTTTTAACATATACAACAACTCCATCATTTTGGTTGTAATGATGTGTAGATGCTATTGCATTGTAGTTAGGTAACTGGGGGAGAACTTTGTTTGTGGATAACCAGCATTCAGATAAGATCACAAAATCACAGTCAAAGTTCAACTCAGCGAGAGTTACACATAGCTTATCAAAATTTGCATTGACACTTCTAATGTTTTGAGCCAAGATCTTGATGTGTTTATGTGGGAAGAGAATTGTCTCGGAGCACATTTTAGGAGTACAAAGGAAGTGTTCTGCTACCGTGATATTGTCTACTTCATTGTTGATTCCACTATCCATTAATAAGATGAAAAGAAGTAACATGGGCTTCAGTACATTTGAAATAAGGGATTTTACTCGAGTCAAAACTATAAACAAATCCAGTCACTAAAGCAATCCACAGGTGTGTGGTAGTATGCGCTGTCAGGCAAGTTATGGTAGAAATACAACAATTGGGTTTGATGGATATGGTGTTTAAGGGAGGAGTGAATGGATATATGTGTGTGTATACAGGCGATGTAGAGTTTTGTTTGTAGATATTGTGTATTTTATGCAATTGGTTAACACAGTTAGCTATAAACAGGGCTATGGTACAAAAACAACAAATCAAAAGGTTACAAAAGTTTGCTAAAGCTAGTCAGCCATGCGACTTCAGTGAAGTAATTTGTTCCGCGCTCTTTACTATGATCATAGGCGCCCCATCGCCCTTCCTCAGGAATACTTTGCCATTCGTAGTCCAACAATACTTGAACTGGTTTGTTTTATTTAATTCCCTGGCTAAAAAGTAGAGATGGTTGGCCTTGCTCGTGAGATGTTCAGCCACAAAAACCGGAGAACTGTTTCCACGTAAGCCCAAATGTGTGGTATTAATTTTGTTCAATCGGTTTGCAGTGTTGTATGTCCTTATAGCTTTTAATATCTTGTTCTTCTGCATAGTAGAAGTGAGTTCAACAATGATGGGTTTGTTGCTTTCGGGCTTACCAGGGATCCGGAATACGTCTTTTATCTCGGGAGCAGACATTTTGACTTTGGTAGTTTCGCAGAGTTCCAGAACATATTTTGTGAGAACATCTTTGGTTTCGTCAGTGGTATGTGGGACATTTCTTATCTCAAGAGACGAGGCCCTAGCACTACGCATAAGGTTTTCTATATTATCCTCCAACAAAGACATTCTGACCTGGTTTTCCTTATATTCCTTTTGCAAGTTCACAACTTGCTGTTTTGTCTCCTTTATGTTGGATTCCATAAATTCCACTGTTTTTTCAAAATCACTTTTTATTTCCGACAAGCGTTTGTCCAGATTGTCGAGTTTTTTATTTATATCAGATTTCCATGAGGACAGCATTTTTGTTATTTTATCTTCAAACATCTTGAACTTTTGGTCGAGAAGTTCTGGTGATCGTAGACGTTTAATTGCCCGTTGTCGTCCATGATTCTCGCTTTTCTTTGATGTATCAGATTCCGAGCCAGTCGCTTCAGGTGTTCGAGGCATATTGGTATTGTGAAATTATAAATAAAAGTCAAACACCTACAATTATTTGTGTAGCAAAATACACAGCGACACCTTCAGGCACTTGCGGAGTTTGTGTGATGCGTGGTACAGTCGGGGTATGCAAGAGTGAGATAGCAATTAAGGGACAGGTATAAGTTCGTAAGCCAACTCACAAATTAGAAAGGATAGTCCAAAGTCCGATTCTAACAACATCCAATGCTTTGTATCACTTCTTGAACGTATTATTATTTTGAAATATTGTTTATTTAGACTTTGGTTAAAGTTCAGAAAAATAAACAAATAGTTCTTACTTGCCCACTATTTCAGAACTGTTGCAGAACTTTAGCAAATAGGTATATTACCAAAACAAAAAATGTAATTGCAAAATAAAAACTCGTATGCAAAGCAATATACGTCTACTCGCGTTGGAAGTCCGTGCGGAAGGGGCAAATAAAAAAAAAAAAATACTTATCTACAGTAGTTGTTTGGTATAAAATGACGTAACAACATGTTTTAGCTAACTTGTAGCAACGGTAATGGTAATTGTTAGCAATGATCGAAAATTAGATGTGGTAACGCCTTTTGCAGTCTAGTGTTCTGTTTGCCATAAGCGGTTGCGAGAACCCACGCGCGCGTTGATTTTGCACGCGAGGGTCGCGAGGAGCGCACGCTCCCCCTTTTTTTTATTCCAACTGTTTTTTGCTTCGCACGGTTCTGTTATCACCTGTATTTTATTTGCCGTGTATTTCACTATAGTATTATTTTTAATACTGGGATTTGAATCTAAATATGTGTCATTTAGTGTAGAGGGCGCCGGTGGGATACCATTCACTTCTACCCGCCATCTCAAAAGAGTTTTAGAGGGGTTGGCGCTATAAGTAGATGAAGCTAAGCCGTTGAAGGGCATTCCTTTGTGAAATTTTGTATGGGAAAGATCGAACAGTTGTCAATATAAATTCTTAGATTTACTCAATTGGTTTACTTTTACTCAATTGATAACAGTTGCGACAAGTGGACGCGAGTTTCTCAGCGCAGTTGCGAGAACGAACGTTGCGTTTGTGAAAAGGATTTCAGTTCATCGAAAGGAAGCCGACTACATAGCGAGGAGCAGCTGACAAGTATCGTACTATTATTATATAAGTATATTTATCATAAACAAAGGGTTAGTTCGTGGGAAGGTTTAGACATACACTTTTATACATACGCGGAACTCCATTTGCACAAGGTACCGTGCCATTATTCCTTTAGATTTTAAGATGACGTCCCAATCGTTTTTTTATGTTGGGTGGTAGCAGAGATTTTGTTAGTATTTAGTGTTTTTACGTCGCGCTAACCATTACAGGCCAGATAGTGGCGGAAACCCAGGCTGGTCACGTAATTTAGCTTACAGTAGTCTATTGTTCCTTGGAGCTATGAAATATCAAACTTATAAGCCAACGCAATCAATAGATACAGGCGTTTATGCCGCAAATTTTCAACACTCGCAAGGGAATCGCAACCTACAGGGACTTCCCGTGGATTCAGAATATTGATATTTTAGCGTTTATTTTTACTTGCGTCATATTTATAATAAAAATCAATGTAATAAACTTGCAAAATTTTAACACCGTAAATTTTACTTATATACCTACAGGTTTATACAAAACCCTCAAAAAAATATACGTAGGTAGGTGGATTGTCCCGTCCAAACAAAAAAAAACAATATCGAATCCCAATCAGCAGAGTTATCGCGTAACATACGTGCTTATAAACGGTTTGAGAACCTCGTCCTGTTTTAAAATAAAACGAAATGTTTTAATTATAACTTATTCGGTGGGCCAAAAATAAACCTCCCTAAAATTCAACCCTGAATCATTATTTGGTGGGTCAAAAATAAATCACCTTAAAATTCATCCCCCGAATCTTGACTTATTATTCGGTGGGGCAAAGAGGAATTACCCCCGAATTCAATAGTGAATCTGGGCGGACTCCGCGCACGTATTTACTTCGCAAAGAAGCATGTTCTGAATAACAAAGTAACGGTTTCCGGACCCACGGACCCGGAATACTCCGGACATCTCCGGGAATACGTTCCGTGACAATTGGCTGTAATAATGAATAGTAAACAACCTTTGGGGCCCTGTACCCTCAACGTGAGTCTTGATAGTTAGCGACACGAAATTTTGTATGAAATTTGCGCCGGTACTGCTTCTTAACTGACAGTAATGCGTTGAAACAAATGGAGTAGCTAAGATGATTTTGATTGCTTATAGACTACAGGCCCGTGAACAAAATGTACGTAGTAAATGAACCACCAGGAGACCTATGTAGGATGATAGAAGGGTATGAAGTAATAAGATTCAGCACTATGCCGTCACTTGTAAGCTGTCCAACTGAATACAGTCGAAGAGGGGGGGTTGCAACCCTCGATCATTTCTCATTGTCGCATGATTTTTGTACGGCATTGCGAAATAATGGATTAGGAGAGGTATTAGGTGAGAGACTCGGGCCTTCTCTCGCAAGGAGAGAGTTAAGGCCTTAAGGCCATAATCCACCACGCTGGCCCAGCGCGGGTTCGTGGATGACACATGACTTCTAAAGATTCTAGGTACATGTCGGTTTCCTCACAATGTTTTCCTTAACCGTTTTAAGTTAGCGGCATTACGCACATGACTTCGAAAAGACAGTGGTGCGTGTGGAGTTTGAACCCGGGGTCTCCGGATCGGCAAGCGCCGTTCTCCCGACTTAACCAGCCGTAACTTCATCATCATCATCATAGTCGTAACACATTAGCGTAAGTACTCGTAATACTTCTACAAAACTAAAGAATAATTTCTTGCCTAACGTAAGTACTGTTACTGCGAAGTTACGTCTGGTTCAGTCGGGAGGACTGCTGATCCAGAAGCCCAGGGCTAAAATCCCACATAATCCACTGTCTTTTCGAAGTCATGTATGTAATGCCGCCAACTTACAACGGTTAAGGAAAATATCGTGAGGATATCGACATGTACCTTGAGTATTTCGAGGTTATGTGTCTCCCAACTCGCACTTGTCCAGAGTGGTGTCGATTATGGCTTTGACTCTCTCCTCGCGAGAGGAGGCCCCGAGTCCCAGCAGTGGGTACATTTTAATGGGCTATTTATGCACAGCATAGGTACTTACAAACAAACACACAGACACTTTTTGAAGTGAAAACTTCTTAAGGCGCGCCTAGACAAATTTTTCGTGGGGTGTAAATTTGATTCTACCGTCACGCTCGGGTATGATAAGAAATCTTCGGGTAAACTCGGGAGCTTGGCGATTGGGCATCTAGAAATGCGTCAGCCAATGGGAAATGCTGAAAAGGCGTGGCCTCGCCATCATGGCATGACCATCTAGAAATGCGTGAGCCAATGGGAAATGCTGACTGATTTCTAGATGGGCATGCCATGATGGCGAGGCCACGCTCTCCGGTTACACCCATGTAGTTTCCAAGGTAAGCTATCAAATTCTGAGCTCTACGTTTTCACTTCTATCGGCAGTTCCTATGACTGCCAATTTTTTTATTACTAAAAACAAGCCTGTATTCTCTATTACTTGGTGCATTCTAAACCTAACAGTGATCTTGTTTCGTATACTATGTACTCGTATCTACCTAACAGAGCTGAAAATTAGAACAAAATACGTCTAGAATAAAAAACGAACCCATATGCATCAAACAAACGCCGTCTTCCTCATCTAAAACTTTCTTTGAATATATCATCGGAAAACTTCCGGACTTATGTGAAATTCCTCGAAAATTCTCGAACAAGATAGGAAACTCTGAATTTTCTCGTCGAGTTTTCGACAAATACGGAATTGGAAGAGTATTGAAAAAGGGTTGTAGACTCTGGCAACAAACTAACACGGAGCAAAGTCGATTAACTAACTTGTAAGGCGATTAATAGACCACTTCCAACCTAAGGGCTTAGAAGTATGCAAAGTTAACGTGAACAGATAGTAGGAGCAATAGAAATGGCGACTGACGGTTATGTAAAAATATGAGACACGTATATTTTTTTATCAAGTTACTACCTGACGTACTTTGTTTGCCTTAGAGACGATAAATGAGCAGACTTTTGATTTTATCAAAGTACATTTTTTATTTTGATAATTAATGTAAATTCAAAATAAGTATTTTAATGATTTTTTATCGGCCATGTATTTTGGTGCATGGATTCCGCTCTTTAGTGAAGCACGATCACTTGATGTTTGTCTGGAAGGCTGCAATTGAACAATTGATATATTATATAGATATACTAGCGGCCCGTTCCGACTTCGCTCGGATAATAACCTAGATACCAACTGCAGCGCCATCAGCCGGGCTGGTTTGTGAATCTAAACCATCCATGGCAACCCTAAACTTTAATAATAAAAATAAATGTTTATTTTCATAAAACAATTTTAGATTTGCCATAAGCTCCGGGAAATTTTAATCGAAATAGAGTGGAAAACATGTATAGTCCAAGATCCCAGAGCTGCCAGACGTCACCTATTTTCCGATGAATGAAAATTGGACGATTGAGTAGAGTTAGTGAGTACTAAGAACACATGCTTACTCGCTAACTTGCTTAGACGGCCAATTTTGAGATTTGGGGTAATGAAGTTACATACAAACATTACTTACTTCTATATACATATGTGTGTCTTTAAATTTAAAATTCAGCTCTACAGACACCGGGATCCGTGACTTTTTTTTTAAATAAAAAGTGACGAGACGAGCGATGACATGTGCCTGATGGTAAGCAACATGCCTGCCACATAACAGCACAGTGGCACTCAGCTATTGGAACATGAAGAGTTCAAATCATTACCTAGCACTGCATTACGCTCGTCACCCAGAGATCTAAGATGTTATATCTCTAAGCCCTGTAATTTCTCTGGACACCATTATCAATTGAGTTTTTTTTCACATTTATTTTGGACTAGTAGTACCCCGTGGTCTTACCCGCTTAGTTCTCGTTCCCGTTATTTTCCCAGGATAAAAAGTAGGCTATGTGTTCTTCCAGACCAAAATCTGTGTTCAAAATTTCAGATCGATCCGTTCATACGTTAAGACGTGATTGAGCAACAAACAACAAAACATTGACATTTATAATATTAGTAGAATTAGGGAAAGAAAAGGAAAATAGCCTATTTTCCTAGTATGGATCATTTTCAACTCCAACACTTTTTTTTCCGATTTTGCTATTTTCTAAGTCGCCACCTCCCGGCTCAGAGGCTCCATCGCGACCGTATTTTTGTCTAAATCCCAGTCCAAGCAGTAATACGCAAACATTACTATGTTACAGCATGTATTCTAATTTTCAATAGTTAGTTAAAAGTTACCCAATCCACTCAATAAACCAGCCGTGACAACAAGATCCAAGCCATAGAGTTGGACGACTTACAGACTGTCTTCCCTGAGATTCATTGCCTAGACCTAATAGGATTAAAGGGTAGACGAATCTTATATATACGCGCTTCAGTTACAGTCGTAGAGACGAAATTTATAAAAAGGTAGAGGACTCTATGCAAAGTACCCACGGTAAAGTGTAAACTATACCGTGTTTCAGTTTGAAGGATGTTTTTAAATGTTTTCGAAATAAAGTGGCCAAGTGCGAGTTGGACTCGCCCATGAAGGGTTCCGTTGCAGCAAGTAACATAATATACATAGTACGCATTGTTCTTGTAGTTCGTTGTAACTTTGATCGAAGTTTTAATAATAGTGTATTTATGACGTACTAAAAAAAAACTACTCATCAGATCGAGTTCAAACTAATTTTCGTTGGTAGTTTGCATGGTAATGTACATCATATATATTTTTTTGTTTATTCATTCTCTTACTTTAGAAGTTAGAGGGGGGGGGGGGGACACATTTTACCACTTTGGAAGTGTCTCTCGCGCAAATTACTCAGTGTAGACAAAAATGATACTAAAAACCTCAAGATCATTTTTTTTTTGGGTTTCAGTTCTCAGTATGGAGAGCAACCCTATTTTTTTTTTGTATAAATTTTAATGCGGTTCACAGAATACATCGCCATACCAAGTTTCAACAGTGTAGTTCTCATAGTTTCGGCAAAAAGTGGCTGTGACATAAGGACGGACAGACAGACATGACGAATCTATAAGGGTTCCGTTTTTACGTTTTACGGAACCCTAAAACTGACAGGGCGATGAGATAAATCACATTTTATCTCTGGATGAAAAGCGCAGTAATCGTTTGGACTTTTCATGTTCCAATAGCTACCCGACAAGGTATGAAGGGCAATGTTTCAAGGGACATTATAAGGTAAAGAGATAGATAAAGCAATCAGTGATGAGCACTGCCTTGGACTCTTCCATGTCATCTAATTATGTGGAGAAAGAGATTCGAAAATAGTAAGAAGTAGTATAAATATTTTATCATTAACTTCATTTTCAACATTCGTGTACCTCAATTTTCTCGATTCTGTTCTAGTCTCATCTATGCCTGACCCGCAACATTTCGCAAAAGGGACTGAACCTTAAATTAGTATAGATAAACACAAACGTAGTACACAATCTCATCCTCCCAGAAGAAGCCCATGTAAATTTTTAAACGTTAAATCTCATAACCTTAATGAATCCGCATAATGAACCGAGGCTGTCGTTAAAATATAAATTTTAAACTGTCCCAAAAAGGTGTCCCACCTTCCGACGGCGCCGGTAATTTTGGTCAAAATTGTGGTTAAAAATTAAAACATTGTAACAGGATTTAAAGTGGCTGAATTGGCTCGAAGGCCGACCCTTAATGGTACGTGAGGGAAATATGAAATGGGGTGAAAAATTGACAATTTAACCATTGGAACGCCATTGGAATCCCGCATTCCAGTCACGGTGTAGCTAAAAGTTACCAAAGCTTACCATGCCTTGGCTGGCCAACCCTTTTGGCATCTATCAAAGTACTGATTTTCCTCGGGTTGTTTTGGATTTGCATTAATAGCAGTGATTATTTTGATGGAGTTTCGAGTATGATTCTCAACAGGTTCTGTTACCGTTTCGAGTTGAGCTTTGTTTGACTTGTGGAGTTTGTAGTCTTGGGTTCGTGTTTGATAAGCGTTTGTTTACGAAATAATACGTTTTGGTGATTAGTTTTGAGTCATTACGTTCCTATTACATGTTTTGATGTTTATGTGATATATGTTTATGTTTGTCTCGGTGATAGTTTAGACAATAAATAAATATTGTTTGACATTTCTCACAGATTACAATTTTAAACGTAATATAACTTCCTTTAACTGCCATATAATTCATTATGTAAATTACTGATTTCATTAATTTGTTAGTCATTACTTGTTTCTGTACAACGCGGTCAGCTCTAAGACTATTGCAATCACAGAAATCTAAATACTTATTATTTTGATTTCTGTGATTGCAATAAACCGTTGCACTCTCTGGGTGCCCAAAATACAGGCGCTGCCTAGTTTGGGATCCACCGAAAAAATAGCGGAGCTAATTTGTCATCAGTAATGGTATTGTCTAATTTGTAATTTACGTGTACATTTCTGGAAATAAATTATTTTTTATTTTTATTTAATTATTGGCTAGTTTTAAACTAAGAAAGTATTCTGGAAACCAGTTAGCTGAACTGATACATATTTAAGTATAAAAACATCTAAACGCAGAACAAATGTTTGTATTCATCACGTAATTAATCACGTTAGTAGTGGTAGGACTCTTAGCAGAGTCCTCCTGGGGAAGTACCACACCTTTGCCAAATATTCTACCGCCAAACAGTAATGTGCAAACATTACTGTGTTCCGGTTTGAAGGGCAATGATTCCAGAGAAATTACAGGGCTTAGAGACATAATATCTTAGATCTCTGGGTGACGAGCGCAGTGCAGTGCTAGGTAATGATTTGAACTATCATGTTGCAATAGCTGCGTGTTACTGTGCTGTTATGTGGCAGGCATGTTGCTTACCATCAGGCACATGACCTGCTCGTCACTCGTCACTCTATGCTATAAAAAAAAAACGTAAGTATTCTCCTGGGTGAAAATCGACCTTACGACCCAACAAAGCCACAAGGCCAACCTGAAAAGGAAAGCTTTCTGTATTGTATTATATCTAGCAGTATTCTGGACACAGATACAGATTATTTACCAAATGTGGAAAATCACCATATTACACTCGATCACGTCGTAACGTCTGAACGGATCAGGCTAAAATTTGGAATGTAAATAGATAATAACACATAGGCTACTTTTGATACCGGAAAAATAATGGGAACTTCGCGGGTATAACCGCAGTGCGCTGCTAGTCACTACATACAATAAAACAAAGTCACTTCCCGCGTCTCTATGGTCCCTATGTATGCTTAGATCTTTAAAACTACCAAAAAGATTTTGATGCGGGTTTTTAATAGATAGAGTGATTCAAGAGGAAGGGTTATATATTATGTAGAATACGTGCATAGTACAATAGAGAGCCACTGGTAATATTAAAGATTTCTAGAACGATGTCATAAATAAACACAATTTTTGCGCTTAAGGCCAATTATCCACATAGCTGCACGACATCCGTACGATTTCGACAATTGTCGGATGCAAGACGAATGCTTGCATCTTGCGTACAAATAAGGAAGTCTGTGTCCACGAAACGACAACGACACGACAGCCGCACGTTTTGCGTTTGTTCGTAGGATGCATGCATTCGATAAAAGACGCATGCGTGGACAGTAGGCCCCAAATTGCAAACACTGGCTGCACCCTACTACTAGATAGACTAAATAATGTACATCAGTATTGTAGGTAAAACACCTTAAAAAGATCTACAAAAAAGCTCATTACGGTATTTGTTTATCTCTTAGGGATAGCCCACAATAACCATTTTTATTAGTATATTCAGTATCAGCATTGCACCCGTGCGAAGCCGGGGCGGGTCGCTAGTAACGTATATAGTGCAATTAGTGTATATAGTGGTGTTTGTGAACGCAAAACAATTAATCTCAAATATCTACTTTAAGCGAATGAAGATACAAATTACTCATAGGTGCAGATGAGATTTCAACCCACGACCTCACATAAAATCTGACTTTCTCGCCACTCAGCTGCTATTGCTTCAGCTGTTATATCTGTTTAATATCTGTTAATGACAAAAACATCTACAAAATATTTACGCCACTAACAGAATGTCAGCAATGAATCAATGGTCTCATTGGCCAGCGTCCAAACCCCTAGATAATTGACATTGATTATGACGGATCAACATTACATCCAGTGGTACAAAATGACGGAAGAACGCCCACTATAAGTTATGGATTCACTTTTATAAAGCCAAAAACAGATTTAAAAATCTAATCAACATTTTAAAAGTCGCAATAAATTTTATTATTATTTACATTATTAGTAAAATATTTTCACAATTCTTTCTAACCTATTACGTATTAAAAGTTATTTTAAATTTTTAGTTTGTTTTAATTTTGGTTTTGTATAAAATATATTATTGTGCGCTTTCTCCTACGATACAAGACCGACCTAGTGTGGGACTTCACACTTAACTGAATAGCTCGCAAATTTTTGTTACGTGTTAACTAGTGTAATACAATGGCATGTAAACTGTTGAAAAAAAGTTTTAAGTGAAAACTCCTTTTGACGCGCCACAGACCGATTTTCGTGGGCTGTGAATTAAGAGTGCGCCTAAAGCCAGGAAAAAATCAGATTTCACCCGCGCGAGGCCCTTCTTAATATGATATGCATAAAGTCGAGAATAGCATGACACAGTTTGGAGGGGAAATCAATTTTAAATCAGGAGTCAATTTTTCACCATGTTTTATTTCAATACTCAATAATTAAACATAAATTTAAAAAAGTGTTCGGTTACTTATTAGAGCATAAAATAAGGAATTTTATTAACAAAAAATAATGTGGGGTCATCGCTGATAATTTCGAGTACTCGAATTAAAATGGGTTTTTTTCGGTGTCATTTTTATTTTTTATTGTAAAAAATCTAGTCTATCTTTAAAATTCTATTCAGTTATTGTGCTTCTTCTTGATTGTACCCACACGTCAATTTTTTTTTTTGTTTTAGTTTTTAATTTCATAACATCAGTGAGCGACGTCGAAAATGACCTTTTTTCGTTTTCTGGCAATAGGCGCCCCCTTAAATTCTAGCGTCACGCTCGGGAACGACACATTTTCGGGTAAGCTCGGGAGTATGGTCATTGGGCATCTTGAAATGCTTCAGCAGGCCATGCTCATGGGCACGCCCTCCGATTTCACCAGCCTAGTTTCCAAAATAAGCTATCTAATTCTGAGTTATAATTTCACTTCTATCGGCAGATCCTATGATCTCCAATTCTTTTTTTTTTCATTTAAAATTACGAAAGTTGCTGATTCCAACTCACAAGATTTCACACATCCTCGCGTCTAATGCTTCGCTGCTCCACCGCCGCTCCGACAATACACTACTACGCCACTACATTAGCATATCAGTGACGTGAATCCATAAGATTTCCTCTACCAAAAAGTGCAACGCGGCTAATGAAGTTGTTAATTCAAAAAATATATATATTTACTCCAAGAAATATTTTTTCATTATACACGTATAATTTGACTTTGAGTCATTTTTTTTATTTTTCATCATCAAAAAACTACACAAATGGATGAATGTTGTTTAAAGGACCTAATGTTGTGATATTAATATTAGATACATATGTTGTTGTTGTCATGAATGTTTTTAATAATCAATTAAAATGAAGTAATAATAATTTGTGTGACATTTGACTCTATTGTAATTTTATTGTATATGGTGTTCATAGAAATAAATGATTTAATAATTACAAGAGTGCAATTCACTCAAATATTCATGCTGCTCTCGATAGTCGCTGAAAAAATACAACCTGGATATCAACAAGACAAGAGTAAATAGTTTGCTCTATTTTAAACCACATTACCACATCAGGCAAGTAGCCGTTAAATGCTGCCCCATGCCATCCCAAAATAAATAACGATTTTCTTTCATAAATAAAGAAATTCCATTTAAATTTAAAACATAAGCAAAGCCCACCAACAAAATATACGTGTATGCAAGGTATGCATAATTATGAGCTTTATCCAAGTCAAAAAGTAAGAAAAAACGAGTTTTTTTCTTCATAACACGACAAATAAATAATCTTCATTTCAACTTTCCACTGAGCCCCTTTCAGGCTCAAAGTCCAATTACGTACTAACTGAAATGCAAATAGAATTTCCACAAACGTTCGCATTAAGAATAAAAAATGGTCAAGACCGAGTGTTCCTTGCATTCCGTGGGGCCTGTTTATTAAAATTGAAATTAATAGGAATTTCGCATGCAATGGATTAGCATACAATTTTTAATAAAGACGCCGAAGATATTTTAATCTTGATATAATGGGATGTTTTTTTTTTAATACAGAGTCACGAGACGACCAGGACATTTGCCTGATGGTAAGCAACATGCCTGCCACATAACAGCACAGTGACACGCAGATATTGGAACATGAAGAATCCAAATCATTACCTAGCACTTAACTGCGCTCGTCACCCAGAGATCTAAGATGTTATATCTCTAAGCCCTGTAATATCACTGGAAACATTTCCCTTCAAACCGGAACACAGTAATGTTTGCACATTACTGCTTGGCGGTAGAATAACTGGCAAAGGTGTGGTACTTCCCCAGGCAGACTCTGCTAAGAGTCCTACCACTACAAAATGTCGCTAAATCATGTTGAAACGCCTAAACGGATCTGGTTGAAGTTTTAAACATAGTCAGATTGTAGTTAGGAATAGCACATAGGCTAGCATTATTATGGAAATATAAAAGGTACGGAAAATGAGTGGATACAACCGCGGGGTTCTGCTACTAAAGGTTTTTTCAAATATTTTTGACATGACACTGTTGCGCCCCAAACAAAGCAAAGCGTACAGCAGATGTTAGTACAAATAAGGACCTACATAGAATGTCAGTACCTCCATCAACACATAGGCTTTATATTACTGCAAACTTGTGTTTTGAAGTGAAAACTTCTTTAGGCGCGCTATAGACAGAATTTTCGTGGGCTGTGAAATGGATTCATCAATCGTCACGCTTGGATATGATAATGGATCGGATCGGATACGAAATCTTCGGGTAAACTCGGTAAAAACGGCCAGGTAGGTACCAGGGCAACAGAAACAGTAAAGAGTTTCGATTACCTACCTCCAACAGCCCAGCGTTTATCTCCAGATACCAGGACAACAGAAATATAAAAGAGTTGCGTTTGCCCCTAGGTACCAGTACCAGGGCAACAGCAAGTTTTCACTTCTATCGGCAGTTCCTATGACTGCCAATTTTTTTTTCATTTAGCATAAGCAGCCCACTAAACGTCCCACAGCTAGGACTCGGTGCCTTTTCTCGTAAGAAGAGAGCCAAGGCCATAAACCACCACGCTGGCCAAGTGCGGGTTGGTGGATGACACATGACTTCGAAAGATTTTAGGTACATGTCCGTTTCCTCACGATATTTTCCTTCACCGTTTTAAGTTAGCGGCATTACGCACATGACTTCGAAAAGACAGTGGTGCGCGTGGTTTTGAACCGGGGGTCTCCGGATCGGCAGGCGCCGTTCTCCCGACTAGACCGTAACTTACTTTTATTTATTTACTAACTGTGTAACTAACTACTATTACTAACTTTGCGCCACGGCGTTACCCACGGCTGTCCAACTATTAGAAGACATATTCATTTCCTTAAGGATAAAATAATTACTAACTTTGAATCTCAAATTTATTTAATAAAAAAAATTGGCAGTATAGGAACTGCCGATAAAAGTAAAAACTCATTACTTAGAACTTGTCAGCTTACTTTGGAAACTACGCGAGTGAAACCGGAGGGCGTGGCCAAGAGCATGGCTATCTAGAAATACTGAAGCATTTCTAGATGGCCAATGGCCATGTTCCCGAGTTTACCCAAAGATTTCTTATCATTCCCGAGCGTGACGCTAGAATTCAATTCAAAGCCCACAAAAAATCTGTCTATGGCGCGCCAAAAGAAGTCTTCACTTCAATAAATAATCTAGATGGTGTGTAAGTCCTGCGTAATGTTTTCAATATTTCACTTCTTAGTTTGTTTCTCAATCCACGGAACCCAAAAGTGGCAGAACAGAGAACTCATTACTCGTTTTTAAAAATAATAACGAAGTGTAGGCGTCGCCGTTGTGGCCACCGTCTCACCTTCTAATTGTCCCCGCTTCATTCAATTTAGAAAAGGCATGGCATGCATTCAAATGGAAATGGACTAATGAAAGCATCGGAACGCAGTGTAGGGATGAGCGTTGATACTCGTACAAATATTAAACGGATCTGGTTGAAATTTTAAACACAGTCAAATTATTATTCGGAATATCATATGGACTACTTCATGGCTGGAAAATAACGGGAAAGAGAAATAATCGGGTTCAATCGCGGGGGAGGGTCACATATGTCGCAGAGCCGACGGACGTTGGGGTAGACGGGTTCTGGAGTGGAGACCATGTTCGAGACGACCCGTGGGGCGGCCTCCCGTTCGGTGGACCGACGACCTGAAGAAGGTGGCAGGAAGCGGTTGGATGCGGAGAGCCGAGGACTGGATTTGGTGGCGCAACATTGGAAAGGCTTATATCCAGCAGTGGATGACAACGGGCTGGTGATATTGATGATTATGAAACGCGGGGTTCTGCTAATTAAAATATATTTTTGACTAGTCCCCACAGCATACTATTTAGCCCTAAATTAAGGAAAGCTTACAGCAGATGTTATCAAATTAAATACGTAACATTTCAGTACTTGCAATTAGCACATAGGCGTTTGATTTTAACTGTTAACTTGTGTTTTTCAATTTAGAAGTCCATTGAAATGGAAATGGACGAAAGAAAGATTCGGAACGCAGCATAAGGATGTACATAGATGTTCCTGCTGAAATAATAAATGACAAAATTTGTATATTTTTTGATCAATCACGTCGGAACGGGTTAACAAATCAGGTTGAAATTTTGGACACCGATAAATAATAATTATAGCCTGGAATAACACATATGTAGGTAGCATTTTATCGCAGAAAAATAGCGAGAACGGGAACTACGTGGGTAAAACGACTAACAATATTACGATATTAAGTATATGTATTATATAATACATTTATTCAAATATTTTTGTATAGATTATAGAAA
This sequence comes from Ectropis crepuscularia, assembly GCA_963693475.1. Lineage (NCBI taxonomy): Eukaryota > Metazoa > Arthropoda > Insecta > Lepidoptera > Geometridae > Ectropis > Ectropis crepuscularia. The sequence goes on along the minus strand of OY856349.1, from coordinate 25,427,050 downwards.
TAAACTTATTAACACATAAATGCACTAGCGATACGCCCCAGCTTCGCCCATAATACTTAGTGTTTATCGTATATCACTCAGGGATCACGTACATATCCTTAGGTGTAATAATTTTTGAAATCGGTCCAGTTTTTCCAGAGATTAGCGCGTTGCGCGTTTAAACAAAAAATCTTTACAACATTATAATATTGGTATACATTGATAGATTGAACAATCAAACAGCATTAGCTCTGCTTTTTTTTGTTTTACATTTATAGGTTTACACTTGACCGCCATCTCGCCTGATGTTAATAAGCGACGATGAGGACTAAGATGGAGCGTGTTTACCTAGAAGAAACCGATTCACTCTCGATTTGAAGACACCAAGATTGTAACCATCGGGAAAACCCACTCAGGCAACTCATTCCACACTCTAGACGTTCGTATCACAAAAATAAAGACAAACCTTTTCGTTCGTGTCTTTGGAACATTAACCATGAAACGATGCCGCTATATAGGTAGTAAATATGGTAGGTGGACTAAATATTTTAAAAAGAACATTTTTTGTCCGAATCATGGTCTAAAACTAAATCATTGAAATGGAAATGGGCTAATGAAAGCATCCCACAGTGTAGGAATGAGCTTAGGTAGTTCCGATATAAATTCTAGTTTAAAATAGTTTTGAAATGAACACTGCGATATTTGGCGTATTATTTCCGCTTTTGTGGCATCAGTTGTATAAATTAGCTAATTTACATATATAGACCCATTGTTTAAAAAGCTAATACCGTGTATATGACTATAATAGTTGGAATAGATTTTTTAAGGATATTTTTCTCAAGGATGGCCTAAAATGCCTAATCGTTGAAATGGAAATAGACTAAAAAAAGCATCGGAACGCAGTGTAGAGATGCGCTTATAGTTACGACTAGCTGAACCCGCTACTTCGTTCGCGTACGTTGATCTTGCGACCTTATTAATGTTACCTTTACTAATGTACTAAACATTAGTAGTACTTACCTAAAAATATTTGGATGGGTGGCCATTACACAAACCGAGTGAATTTGTTTTTCCACACAAAAATATATTTATTCGAGTTGAGCAACTTCATATTTTATATTTTTAGCAACATCAAACATACTCGTAGTAAGGAGGTTGTGGAGGATCGAACATAGCCGCAGTGTTAAGTTTGTAGGATTTTTATAGGATACATTACGAAGAGTATGTAGCTGATGTGCGTGATCTGATACTTACCTAATTGTTTAATAGGTTATTAGGACTTATTAGCCGATGTGATATTTTAGACTCTAAGGCTGTGTTTCAAATGTCAATATAATTGGTAATGTCGTTCTGTCGTTAATATTTGTTTCGTTAGGGCCCATGCTTTTTTCGATATTATAGGTAGTATATGAGACTATAAACTATATGTGTTTCAAATTTCAACCAAATCATACCTTTACAAAATATAGATATACTGCTTAGTAGTAAGATAACATGTTATTCAATTATAGAAAAACAACGGTCTGCTTTGGTCACTGAAGCTTGTTGAACACTAAATTTAGTATTGGGATTGAAATAATATCCGAAGGAACAAAAACTGACTTCAATTATTAAATTATCATTTCACGTCAATTAGGTAACTAACTTCTAGTCGAGTAAAAAGTTCACTTGACTAATTTAAGAAGCCAGAACTACGTCGTCCAGATAAATAGATACTGGTAGACAATTCACACCCAAAACTTTGGCTTTTTCCACCGCCATTGTCCCAGCCATAGGTACTCAAACCGGAGTGGTCTTACGCGTGACGATGGCAAAAGACCGTCAGGTCTTTTGCCATCGTCACGCGTAAAGGCATGACTTTATTGCCTTGGAAGTTGAGTCGGCCCCAAGTGTGGGACGCAGCTTGCGTCGATACTGTGGCACCATCACATCTTCCAGAGATACATAGTAGAGCCAGTACAGCGGCTAATTTAGCTGAGCGTCTCAAATGGCGGAAATATGCAACCCTCGGTATTGCTTTTATATTTTAGCCATTTGGGGTTGAGAAATCGTGCCTTTGGGGGCCGGGAGCTCACCTCATCTTCAAAAGCCTTTCCGAGCGCTTGGCCGACGCAACGCGTGACCAAAATGCTGGCGTTTATTTGGCCCAACGCATAAACATTGCCATTCAGCATGGTACTGCCGCCAGCATGTTGCGCACGCTTTGACTGGTAGGGGGGCTTGGGCTTGTCATCCAGTTTTTGTAAATATTCAAATAACCGCCTCCCTGTTTTCCATATAATATATGTACATGGTAAAAACGGGACCCTATTACTGTGACTTTGCTGTCCGTCCGTCCGTCCGTCTGTCACCAGTCTGTATCTCAAGAACGGTGATAGGTAGACAGTTGTTATTTTAACAGATGATGTATTTATATTGCCGCTACAACAACGAATACTATAAACAACATAAAATAAATATTTAAAGGGGGGCTCCCATAGAACAAATTTGTTTTTTTTACCGTTTCTTGCTCGATGCTAAAAATGGTGACAGGTAGACGCCTTAACTGTTCACACAATATTTCGTTTTATATTCTCTTTATATAATTAATTAAAATTAATGATTAAGGAGGCTCCCATACAATAAAAGAAGTTTTCATATATTATAGGAAGGTATTGTCATAATATGACCTGACAATATATGTCACCGATGTCACCGATGGCGGATTTGAGTGCGGTGTGTGTACCAGAGATGAGCTTCGACTCCGATAAGTCGGAACTTCCGATTACAATAATTACACCTTTGGTTCCGATTTCGGCTCCGAAATTTTTAAAACGGAGGTTACAATCGGAGGTAAGGTGTATAAATATTGCCTCAGATAATCCCTTATTGTGGTGGATAGTAAATGGAAATACAAAACCCCAACTTCCTAAATCAATTGCTCGTCAATGTTTACCGTGTGCACGTGTTTGGCAAAAAAAAATTTACCCAATAAAAATGTTTCTCCTGCAACCACTTCTGATCCTGCCTCTGTCTCCGACTTCGGTTCCGACTCCGATAAATCAAACTTAAAACCTCCGACCGCACCTTCGGTTCCGGTAAAATGACCTCCGTTACATCCCTAGTGTTTACAATGCCACAGAATACTTAGAAGTTAGTTTGTACCGAACTTATTATTACCGTTATTATTTAATTTCTATGGTACTTCCGAACCACACAACCAATATTATTAAAAATTTGATGAGACTGTACTAAAAATGTGTTCTTTCTAACAAAATAAGAATTAACGAAATTGAACAACGCAAACATGAGTTACAACCAAATAGACATTCTGAATTTCACCCTTTTCTGCAAGAAAACCGTGCAGAATTTGGGGATTAAAAGTAGACAGCTACCATCTACTTAGTATGATCTTAAATCATGTCAAGTTTCATTCGAATTGAATCAGTAGTTTCAGCGTGATGAGAGTTCCCTATACACAGACAGACAGACAGACAGACAGACATGAAAGAAAAAAAATGCAGTTTCGCCATCAGTATCGACTATGGAGTGCCCCCAAACATTTTTTTTCAAAATATCTTCAATGTACAGAATTCGACCCGCTACAGTTTTATTATAAGTATAGATATAAATTGTAGTTCACAATTTTTTTAAAACAAACTTTGCGATATTTGTTGTATTATTGCCGCTCTTATGAGGTCGATTGTAGATATTATTAGCTTATTAACGTGTAGATTTGTTTTATTTAGAAACCCTAGGCCCGAGACATTATTTTGTAGCATGACTTAAATCTGCGCTGCACATGGTGAGAGACAGGAAACATTAACCGCAAAACTGAACAGTTGTAATTTCAAAATTGATAGTTGGATGGGTTCAATAACAAACTTGTCCGGAGTTAGCTGAAATAATATTTAAAAAAAAATGTTGACATGAAAGTATTTTTTTAACAACATAAAAAATTTGAATGGCATAAAAATGGCATTGGACAAATTACTGTCTAAATTATTTTTAATGTTTCATATTTTTAGTACGTCTGTTCTTGACCTATCCCTATTATTAAGTGACGATGCCCCTCTTAATGTGCGTCCATACTTACTACGGCAAGGCTACCACCGCTACCGCGCATTCAGTGTGGACGCACACTTACAGTGCAATTACATACAAAAACTGATTCCATCTAGAGTTGAAGAAACTCAGATTAAATCCGTCGTAACACCCCTATGTATGTACATAGGCAACAAATTCTAAGGTTTATATTATCTTTTAACTGGGGAAGTGGAATTAAACCTCTTCGTTCGATTCTTTGGAACATCAATAATGAAACGATGTGCATTCCAGAGCTACAATAGTCCGTTAGAAACAATGACAAAGTGGTATTAGATTATGCACATCGGCTGCACACTCTCCGAAATGTATCCGGTAAAAAACTGATGAATTTACAATTTTACAGCGACGTATTATTATAGATTGCAAACACTGTGGATTCTTTTAATTTCTACTTGCTCTATTTCATTTAGGTGTCTGGCTATTCACTTGAAAGTGGATTAATGGAAGCATTGAAACGCGAAGGGTGGCGCTTAGTGGTGCATCGATGTAATCATCGCCTTTGTATTGCTTTTGTCTATTCAAATAACAATTTCTTTGAAAAAACAACAACTTACTTCAATTTACGGTTAAACTCGGACAATCGGCATAATTTCATATTTTTTACTGTGTGCGATAGTTAGGTACATCAGCGAGGCGAACAATTTTCGATTTTGAAGAAACTTGACATTTCACTAAAGTAAGGAAAAAAAAGCATTAGAGAAACAAAAGCATCAAATCTTATGAGAAATATTACATAAGTATTTATAGGCCCAATGTTGATAACTGAGATAATTGACATGCATTACAATAAATATGTCCTAATAGGAGATACGACGAAAAAAAACTAATTAGTCCGTCAGTTAGATTATTTATTAAAAAAAATGTTGTGCACGTATTTTGTAGTTGGACTCGCCCATGAAGGGCTCCGTTGCAGCAAGTAACATAATATACATAGTACATTTGTTTTTTTTTTTCAAATCTTAATGCGGTTCACAGAATACAGTCATCTACTTACCAAGTTTCAACAGTGTAGTTCTCATAGTTTCGGCAAAAAGTGGCTGTGACATACGGACGGACAGACAGACAGGCAGACCGACAGACATGACGAATCTATAAGGGTTCCGTTTTTACGTTTTACGGACCCCTAAAAATGACGAAGAGACAGTGCTTAGAAGTTTCGAGAGACGTCACTAACTTTATGGTACGATTTGAACTATAGAGTGACGTCACAACCCCCCACTCCGGAAGGTTGTTGATCTATTTCTTTGCAAATTTTTCATAATTTGTTAAAACAAAAAATACGTGTCCAATATTTTACCATAATCTACCTGACGATCTGATTAGAATGGTATATTTTTAACCCTGTCGTCATCTCAATCTTATTAAAATTTTTTGAAGTGAACATTTCTTTAGGCGCGCCTAGACAGATTTTTCGTGGGCTGTGAATTCAATTCTAGCGTCACGCTACGGGTATGATAAGAAATATTCGGGTAAACTCGGGACCATAGCCATTGGTTATCTAGAAATGCGTCAGCCAATGGGAAATGGTGACGCATTTATAGATGGTCATGCCATGATGCCCAGGCCACACCCTCCGGTTTCACCCGTGTATTTTCCAAAGTAAGCTATCAAATTCTAAGTTATAAGTTTTCACTTCTATCGGCAGTTCCTATGATTGCCAATTTTTTTATAAAACTGTTTAATGTTGAAAATACAAAACTAGTTCTATTTTGTTCCGAATGTTTCTACTAAAGTGTGTTTTTCGGCCATTTTGTCTGTAGCCTCACTGAATTCTGGCGTAGTCAAAGGAGGTTTTAAATTAAAATTCTCTCAAAACCAGACGCAATGGAAACTTTAACCTCTTCCTACTATCCCACTAATATTATATACTAGCAGAGCCCCGCAGTTTTACCCTCCTAGTTCTCTTTCCCGTTGTTTCCATTATTTTATCGCGAAAAAAATACCCTATCTGTTATTTCAGACTATAATCTAACTGTGTTCCATATTTCAGCCAGATCTGTTCAGATGTTATGTTGTAATTGAGCAACAAACATCTTTTATCCCGGGAAAATAACGGAAACAGGACCTACGCTGGTCGGGTCCCGTTTAAACAAATTAACCGGAACAAACGAACATAAAAAATAATAATTGGCAGTTATAGAAACTGCCGATAGAAGTAAAAACTTATGGTACCTAGGGGCAAACGCAACTCTTTTATATTTATGTTGTCCTGGTATCTGGAGATAAACGCTGGGCTGTTGGAGGTGGGTAATCGAAACTCTTTACTGTTTCTGTTGCCCTGGTACCTACCGTATTAGTCCGTGTCTTTGGAACATCAACCATGAAACGGTACCGCTTCTTTGAGTTACGAGGAGTCCGTTCTTATCATATTCAAGCGTGACGGTTGATGAATCCATTTCACAGCCCACGAAAATTCTGTCTATAGCGCGCCTAAAGAAGTTTTCACTTCAAAAAGTTTTTTTTTATATAGGCACATTTATGTGTTGTAAATATTTTCACATACATTTTGCGAAAAACTGTTAATTTAGAGTTGTTAACAGACGCTTCAATTTTATTTAGGTATACGTATTTAAAACCAGCTCCAGCTAAAAGTGCTGAACTTGAGAGTACTTTTAGTAGTCTACAAAAAAAAAAGCTTAAAACGTAAAGCACTATGAAAGTATCAAAAATCCTCATTTTTCAGAACATTCTCTGAAAAAACTCTCAAAACTTTAAAAACGCGCGAACGGCCGAGAACTGCAGAAGTATCTCCCCACTCGGAACTTTTCAGCAAAAAATCGTGAATAATGCAAAACATTTTTCAACTTCAAAAAGTTAATCTACCACTAAACCGCTTCCAACCGGTTCAAATGAAACGAACACTTTCCGGAATTTTTCCGGAATCTTGGAGTTTTCAAAGATTTAGGAGTAATGTTTCGGAAAGCTAGGCGGGTAAATATGAGGGGTTATTTAAATAAGGGAAATGGTAAGTGCTTAAAAGTTTCGGTTAAATTGGGAGGCGTCTCAATGTTGTGGCGAGAAAGAGCAAAGATAAATATATAAATATTTTCAAATTAGAGTTTGTGTAGAGTTTTCAAATTGGAGACAAAAAGTGTTTTTTTTTTTAACGCAGACGAAAAAAAAAACGAAGTGCAATAAATTTGACATATCTGTCTGTAGTATCGTAGCTGCCGGACGGATATTTTTGAAAGGTATACCTATTAGTCATGAATATATATATTATATAACCAGCGGCTCATTCCGGCTGCGCTCGGATATTGTCATTTAAAGACTATTAATCGAAATAAAAACTATCCTATCTCTCAAGGTGGACCAGACTGCTCACGGTGTGCCAATTTAATTTAAAATCGGTTAAGTAGTTTAGGAATTCATCGCGGACAAACATCGTGACAGGAGATTTATATGTATTAAGATTTACATTCTCTTTGGTCGTGAAATTTTATTCCTTAGTTATAATGTTTATTTAAATGTTGATTTGATGTCTTCAGGGTGTCGTCTCTTTTTCGTGACGGTGTGCGCGCGCAATGTAAAAATGTTTAATTTTTTATTAATTCAATTAATAAATATATAAATCCCTAACGCACCATAAGTAGTTTAACTTCAAAAAGTTTTTGATTACAAGTAGTAATATAGTATTTTATTTTGTTCAACAGATGACGTCACGTATCCACCGACGTCCGAATGGTTCGACAACTGCTCGTGGGTGGATGCGGTATCGTGGGGCTGCAATGCTACGCTCAACGGCACCGCTACCAACTCCACGTCGACCGACGCTTCGTCGCTCGTCCTCATGGCTGTGACGTCAGTCGTGCTCGCCGTCATCATTTTGGCTACTATTATCGGTGAGTTACTTATCCTATCGTGTTATAGATGTTAAAGTTTGGAAGTTTGTTTCTCAATCACGTCGTAATGTATTTTATTTTTAAATAAAGAATGACGAGGCGAGCAGGACATGTGCCTGATGATAAGCAACAGTTCTGCCACATGACAGCACAGCAACACGCAGCTATTGGAACATAAAGAGTCCAAATCATTACCTAGCACTGCACTGCGCTCGCCACCCAGAGATCTAAGTTGTTATATCTCTAAGCCCTGTAATTTCTCTGGAAACATTCCCCTTCAAACCGGAACACAGTAATGTTTCCACTTTACTGCTTGGCGGTAGAATAACTGGCAAAGGTGTGGTCCTTCCCCAGGAGGTATGAACGGATTGGGCTGAAATTCGGAACGCAGAGTATGGTCTGGAAAAACACGTAGGCTACTTTTTGTACCGGAAAAATAACGGAAACGTATGTTACGCTATAATAGCGCTGCCAAATGTGAATCGATATTGATGTTTTTTTTTAAATGAAATTTTTTTTAGGCGCGCCTAGACAGATTTTTCGTGGGCTGTAAATTGAACTCTCTCGTCACGCTCGGGTATGATAAGAAATGTTCGGGTAAACTCGGGATCACGGCCATTAGCCACCTAGAAATGCGCCATCCAATGGGAAATGCTGAAAGGGCGTGGCCTGGCATCAGGGCATGGCCATCTAGAAATGCATCAGCCAATGGGAAATGCTGACGCATTTCTAGATGGCCATGCCATGATGAACAGACCACACCCTCCGGTTACACCCGTGTAGTTTCCAAAGTAAGCTATCAAATTCTGAATTATAAGTTTTCACTTCTATCGGCAGTTCCTATGACTGTCAATTTTTTTGTTTGGGAAATCATTGTTCAAAGTCGGTCCCATTCAAATTTCATTGAAATCGATGTGGCAGTTTTGGATATATGAACAAAAAACTAAAATTTGCTTTCAAATAATAAGACGATATAGTGATAGATTCTTTTGAAATTTGTTCGAGTTCTGAATTTAAGTTTAAATTGAAGTCGGTTTTACTTTTTTTAGAGAAAATAGATTATTATTTCATTCTACAGTTGCCTGGAGGAGATCGCTTTTAGCAAAAGTGTTTCATATTTAAGATATTATCAGGTATTTTTAGATTGTTATCTCAGGTTTGTTTTAATTTTGGATGTAAAATTATAAATTTTGTCCGAAAAAAACAAAAACCAAATTCAATGTAAAATTTATTCAGACACTCGAAACACTCGACCAATTTTCATAAGAAGCCATCACTAAATCATCGAGGGATATGAAAGTAAATTTTGTTTAATGTCCACATATTGAAAAACCAACCCACCAATTTATATGGGACCATGATCTGCCAAACAAGAAAAAAAACATCAAAATTGTTTCACAAATGATGGAGCTACAGCGTAACATACAAAAACAACAAAAAAATTATACACCCGTATTAAGAACCTCTTTCTGGGTATATATGTGGTAGTATAACAATTTTTGTACTAATTAAAGTAGGCATAACGTTTTTAAGACTAACGATAATTTTCCATAACAACTAAACGCATAACTGTTTTCTCATAATTTTTACTATCATAACCATATATAGCATAAAGATAACTTAGCATAATAATTAAACACATACCCATATATAGCATAAAGATAGGTTAACATAAAGTTCAAAGGCACACATTGAGAAAAACGGAGAGTACGGTAAGAAAAATGGTCCACATTTTGACTCCGGGTAGGATCCCGCCAGAAGATCTACGGTTAGCCCTGAGTGTCGCTTCTTCACTCAGGACCTCCCTTGAGCTTTTGGCTCCCGCCCATTTCATAGACACTCTAGGGGTAGTAGCGACAAGACTAGGTGGAGTCAGGGTGCTCCGAGTCGAATCTGAGTCCTATGTAAGCTGGGTCTATATTTAGTAGCACAACAAATAAATAAAAAGTTCTTAAAGACTATTTATTTATGCATCTCATCAATAGTCGAATTGAATGTATTACATTAAATTGTTATGCTTAAAACACATTATGCCAAAAAACTATAATGCAAAAGTTACATTATGACACTATATAATATATTATTATGCTACATTCATAATAACAAAGTAAATTAGGAAAAAAAAGTTATGCGTTTTAAATGACACCCCTCCTCCTTTGGTGAAGTCAGTTAAAAAAGAGTTTATCTATCTTCTCGTTTACAATATTAGCTATAAAACCGTGTATTATTATCAAAATATCAGTAATCAAATTACAAAAATTACTTTGTTTAAACATCCCACGACTCCCATAAGTGTAATCGTGGCCTCATAATTATGATTGGCAGAAATGTTAAGTGGTTTTGGGCGTACCTTTTGGCACTAAAAGTTTTGTTAGTAGGCTGTTTAATATGTTTAGGGGCGCCATGTAAGTAATGATTCTAATCCAACTAATTAATAGCGTATGCATAATAACGCATTTTAAAGCTATTTTTGATGTGATTTTTGCAACGGTAATATTACCTATATTTTCAAATAGTGATAGTTTGATCGAGAGGTTGTTATTTCGATTCTCTTGCACGTTTTCGTAGTTAAGAGTCACGAGACGACCAGTACTAAACTTGCGCCTGATGCTTTTATGACTGACAAGCTGATCCGTGCGCGCGTTGCAACGCCATCTATCGACCTAAAAGACGCAACCTCTAAACGATAGACACACGCTGTCACGCAACGAAATCTTTTTAATATCCGAAATAATCGAATATAATAATCGAAATATTTTTTCCCGTTTTTGTTACATTTTTCATTCATGCTCTGCTCCTGTTGATAATACATTAATGTTAAATAACCTAAAGCCTTCCTCGATAAAGGGACTGTCCAACACAGTAATAATCCTTCAATTCGGACCAGTAGTTCCCGAGATCCTTGCGTTCAAACAAATAACCAAACTTCATAATTTCAGCTTTATAATATTAGTATAGATGAAATATGTGTGACATTTCTATCGCGACCGGAAATACGTTCCGTAAAATTAACTAAGTAGGTACGTTTGGTTGCAATGTTTAACATGTAAAGGAATTGCAATTTAATATAGGAAAGAATTTAAACCTCATGTTTTTGAGACGAAACAAAAATTTAAAAGAACTCATTGTCAGAGTAAATTTAAAACTTTATAAATGTATACAATTTTTACTAATTGACGTGTAAATTGTATGTATATTTATGAATAAAAAACTTTTTATTTAAACTTATCTCCGTCGTTTTTGTGTCGGGATTTAAAATAATTATTATTGAATAAATTCGTAGACTTATACCGAGAACATTGAGCACCAAATACGGAATACCAAAATGAGTTCCAATATTTTTCTAAATCATGTGCTGTCAGAACGATTATGAAGAAACTATCAAAGTAAGCCACGCGAATCCTTCACGCTCATCACCAGCAGACAGCAGTCAAATGCCAATTGGAATGTAAAAGAAAACATCTTATTTTCCCATTTCTGTTTGAGCAAATAAAATCGACAGGCCGAGCAGAATTACATCAAACGTAGGCGTATAAAAATTCCCGTCGGATCGAAATGCCCTTAATCCGTTTGGGTCTGATGAGCGGTCGGCAAGTTTTGGAAAGCAAGTCGAAATATAAATATGAGTACAGCTGGGTTTTATGTTGTCTGCTTAACGACAGGTCCATTATGTGAGTAGGTGCATTCTTCTGCGTAATTCTAATAAATGCGCAAACTACGTACTACATTGCTTTGTGTAGATCCATGTGTTATATACCTAGCATGAACATCTCACTAAAATATTTACTGTGACTAGATGTTCCCACTCAAAAACGACTGTGATTCGGGGCCTTCTACTAAACGATTCTTATGGTTAGACTCTTGGCAGAGTCAGCCTGGGGAAGTACCACACCTTTGCCAGTTATTCTACCGCCAAGCACAAGCAGTAATGTGCAAACATTACTGTGTTCCGGTTTGAAGGGCAATGTTTCCAGAGAAATTACAGGGCTTAGAGATATAACATCTTAGATCTCTGGGTGACGAGCGCAGTGCAGTGCTAGGTGATGATTTGTATTCTTCATGTTCCAATAGCTGCGTGTCACTGTGCTATCATGTGGCAGGCATGTTGCTTACCATCAGGCACATGTCCAGCTCGTCTCGTCACTCTTTATTTAAAAAAAAAAGTTCCATTATGTGAGTAGGTGCATTCTTCTACGTAATTCTAATATCTAATAAATGCTCAAACTACGTACTACATAGCTTTGTGTACATCCAGGGGTTATTATAGCATAAACATATCACAAATTTTTCCATTCACAAACGACTGTGACTCAGGGTCTTCTCTCGTAAGGAGAAAGTAAAGGTCATAATCCATCACGGGTACCTAACCAATCCAACCCAGTACGGGTTGGTAGATGGCACATGACCTCGAAAGATTTTTTTTGTATAGTAAAGAGTGACGAGACGAGCCGGACATGTGCCTGATGGTAAGCAACATGGCTGCCACATAACAGCACAGTGACAGGCAGCTATTGGAACAGGAAGAGTTCAAATCATTACCTAGCCCTGCACTGCGCTGGTCACCCAGAGAAGTAAGATGTTTTATCTCCATGCCCTGTAATTTCACTGGCAACATTGCCCTTCAAACCGGAACACAGTAGTGTTGGCACGTTACTGCTCGGCGGTAGAATAACTGGCAAAGGTGTGGTACTTCCCAGGCGGACTCTGCCAAGAGTCCTACCACTACAATTTATAAAGCTGAGTCCTGCAGAGTCCTGCAAAGAGTCCTACCACTACTAAACGATTCTAGTTACATGTCAGTTTCCTCACGATGTTTTCTTCCGCCGTTTTAAGTTAGCGGCATTACGCACTACGAAAAGACAGTGGTGCGCTTAGGATTTGAATCCGAGGCTCCGGATCGCCAGTCGCCGTTCTCCCGACTAGAACAGCCGCAACATATACATACGTACATGCCGGTTATATTAATGAAATATCAGTTCTGTTCTACATACATAAAGGTCTAATTTAGAAATGTTCTCATAGGTATAAAATTAATTTTCTTTGATAAAAGTATAAAGTATAATAATCTATTAAATCTTAAACGTTTTCTACTTCCTCTTATTACCGTCCCTACAATTTAATTAAAAATATACCATGAAAGGAAAAACTTTCCTCAAAGTAACAACCAAATATCTAAAAATATCCCTCAGAAACGGCGTCCGCTTCAAAACAGTTAATTAACAAGCCATAATAATTCAATAAACGATACCAAACCACAAAGAAATTAACGAAAAAGGCTAACAAAAGGGAATTAACTTCCGTGACGGTCCCAAAAGCAAACAAGTTCTCAAAATAATAATTAAGGCCCAATTTTCACGGCGGGCGCGGCACCGCGCCGCACTACGGTTTTGTTTCAATACTCACGAGACCGCAGGTTTTCGCGGTTTCTACTGCGCAAGAACCGCGCGCAGCCACGCGGACGCCGCGCGGCTGCCGCAGCCGCCGCGGCCGTAAACCGCGTCGTGAGTTTTGAATTCAATTTTATATGGAAATCTGCCGCGCCCGCGCCGTGAAAACCGGCTCTTAAGTGTTTTCTGAAAACATAAAATTTGCTACCATGTCCAGGACGGTATACTTATGATTTTGATTTGAATTTATTTATAATCCACATTCTATTTCTTATCGGCTTTACTGATTTTTACCGAATTTTATATGCATATTCAGTAGGACTGAGAATCGGCTACTATATATTTTTCATACCCCTAAGTGATAAGGGTTCTTCACACCTAAATTTTTTTTTATTTTTGTTCAAAGTTTTTTGTTTTCATTTTTTTATAGTGTGGTATTAAAAAATACAATACAACCCTAAATTTTTACCCTTTTATCACCAACCCCTATTTTTTCCTTCCTAAACGGCGGGACCTATTTGAATGTTTTTTTTTTTGTGTGTGTACTACAAGTGGATTCGAGGATGGTTTAGATTCACAAATAAGCCCGGCAGATGGCGCTGCAGACAGTGTCTAGGTTATGATCCGAGCGAAGCCGGAACGGGCGGCTAGTAAATGTATAAAATTTTTGATCGTTTTGCCTCAACAGAAAGTTTAGTATCTTTATTTCAACTAGATACTGTATAAATTGACTAGACATTGTGATCTAAGTTAAGTTTTTGGGTGTAAATATTTTTGCAGCCAAGACTATATACAGGGTTATTGGTAATCAGCCTGCATCCTTTTAAGGGGATGTTAGGTACATTCAATACGTCAACTTTTGTTATACAGTTTTTAAAAAAGAAAGTTTTTTTTCTTTTACAAAAAAAAAAAATAATATATTTGCACGGTCTAAAAGCATCGAACTCTTCGTAACAATTCGTAACAAGAGCGCGTACGCTCTTTAACGCGCAAAAAAATATGTGCCGAAGTGAATAAACACTAAAAAGTTGCTAAACAGTACAAAAAAGGGCAACAAACACTATTTTTTTTTGGGTTGTCTATTGAGTTTTAACGAAAGTTGTAGAACAAAAGTTGTTTGTTTAAATATACAGAACATGCCCTTAAACGGATGCAGGCTGATTACCAATAACCCTGTATAGTGAAAGTACGTTTTAATGTGTCATTAAATAATGATCTTATATTACTCTACTAAATGACACGAACAGTACAAAGAAAGGTAAAGCCTTTGTCTACACTAATATTAAGTAATAGTACATTATGATATAAGTGCGGTAAGTTGACAATTACAGCCGAGGCTTTATTGCTAGCTCGAGCCGAAGGCGAGAGCTATAATTAGTAGAGGCTGTAATTATCAAAGCGCACGTATGTCATACGACGTTTTATAACATATTTGCGAGGAAATAAACAAAACTGTGACGACATTTTCAAATAAAAACAATACAGCGAAAAAAAACGCGCGAAATAATATTTATTTGGTCACAGATCACAGCACAGAGTAAGTAATCACTATGGATCACAGATTAGCAATGCGCGCACATCGGCGCCTTTTTTTTTAAGCAACGGCACAACCAGCTGGTATGCCATTAATAATAAAATAAATTAATATTTTTGTGTTTTGTTACAAAAAAATTAAAGTAATTTATGGTCTAAATTAATTAAATTAACGACTTTAATAATTCTTTATTATATTAATTTTACCTCTCAAAGTTATAAAAGAATTTATAACATATTTGCTCGTAAAGGGTCTCTTATTGGACCAATTTCTGTATCGTAATGTATCTTATTACGCACTAGTGCTGTAATGTGTAATGTAAAACGCACGGTTTCAAAATGCTCCGTCCACAGACTAGGTAGAGAAATATGCTCCGTCTAAAACGAACGGTACCTTTTTAAATCTTAGTAAAGAGTTTTTATGTCAGAAAAGTGTGGTCAACATTTTATGAATAAAATTAACTTTGAGAGGTAAAATATAATACAGAATTATTAAATTCGTTAATTTAATTAATTTAGACCATAAATTACTTTAATTTTTCTGTAACAAAACACAAAAATATTAATTTACTTTATTATTAATGGCATACGGGCTGGTTCTGTGCCGTTGCTTAAAAAAAAGGCGCCGATGCGCGCGCATTGCTAATCTGTGATCCATAGTGATTACCTATTTACTCTGTGGTCTGTGCTGTGATCTGTGATCAAGTAAATATTATTCCGCGCGTTTTTTTTCGCTGTATTGTTTTTATTTGAAAATGTCGTCAGAGTTTCGTTTATTTCCTCGCAAATATGTTATAAAACGTCATATGACATACGTGCGCTTTGATAATTACAGCCTCTGCTAATTATAGCTCTCGCCTTCGGCTCGAGCTAGCAATAAAGCCTCGGCTGTAATTATCAACTTACCGCACTTATATCATAATGTACTATTATGGGATTCAACAACTAATTTATTAATTACGGAAAATACGTTCAGAGCAATGGCGATAGAAGGAAGGAAGTGACCATAGACAAAACGTCACTTTATAATGACATGGAGTTCCGTGTTGCAATTACATAATATTAACATACACTTTGAAAAGTAAACCTACATTACAAGTGTTAAAGTCCATAGTGCAGTGTTTGTCATCATCATTACAAGACAGGTCAACAACGAAAATTACCTTTACGCATCTAGCGTATGCGTGCGTATTCTCTTGTACACATTTTGGTAGCAAATTACGAATCATGCTTTGCCGTGTGTATTACTTAGCGAGCACTGTTGTGTGACTGAATGAAAACATCATGAGGAAACCGACACATTCCAAAAACCTTTCTTAGGCGAGCGTAATCCACCAAACCACACGGGGCTACCTTGGTGTACCTTGCTCTTGACTCTGTCCTTGTGAGAGAATCATAAACATTATTTTTTTTCTTTATTACGCCAAAAGAAGTATAACGTCAAAAACGAACTGTCAGAGTTTACCACATGTCACTGCCACTGTCAACTGACATCTCCGTAAGTCACAGACTCGCACCGTCGCTTGTCGTT
This sequence comes from Ectropis crepuscularia, assembly GCA_963693475.1. NCBI lineage: Eukaryota > Metazoa > Arthropoda > Insecta > Lepidoptera > Geometridae > Ectropis > Ectropis crepuscularia. The sequence continues at coordinate 25,410,692 of OY856349.1, read as the reverse complement.
ATTGGTTTCATTTGTGAATTTGTCTGCGGCTCTTTCTGTGTGCTCTTTCCTTCTTAATTACCACCAAAAATTAATTTCACTCAAATGAAAAATTATCTTTATTTCATCGTAATGAAATTCGTTTGAAGCCGCGCGGTGCTTTCGCAGGAAAAGAAGCAATTAAAATAAATTTATTATATGGCCACTGTTGCTGAATGTTTAGTTGCTATTTTTTAACTTTTAACTGAGAAAAAAGGCCTACGCTTTGAGTAGATCCGCTCGACATTTTTAACGTTTTGAGTTGTTAAGACTCGAGAGTTGCTTTCATACTAAAATTTAAAACGTGAAGTTTGTGAATATATTTGTAGTAAATACGGAAATTATTATTATAATAAAAATGACACTCCATCTAAACGATTGTACAGTTTTCTGAACAATAATTATTATAATACAGTAAAGTAGTCATTTCAAACTTTGAAAATGTAGGTATACAATTTGTATCCTATTTCTTTTCTTTTTATTTTTATCGATTGACGTGTAAATTGTACATTTATGAATAAATTACTTTGCTTTATTTGAATGATAAATAATGCCATATATTTCGACTAAAAACGAATACTGCTTTGCCAATTTTCTATCACACTGCTGGTAGCTCGAAAAAAGTGTCAGCGTTTCATGGTTGCCGTTCCATAGACTTGAAGAAGAGATTTGACTCTACATTTTACGATAAAAACGTCAAGGCTTTAGAATGCGTTGACTGAGTGGGGTTTTTCAATGCTTACAATATTTAGTGTCTTGAGATTGAGATTTTTTAAATAAATTGTGACGAGACGAGCAGGGCATGTGCCTGATGATAAGCAACATGCCTGCCACATAACAGCACAGTGACACGTAGCTATTAGAACATGAAGAGTCCAAATCATTACCTACCACTGCACTGCGCTCCTCACCCAGAGATCTAAAAGATGTTATACCTCTAAGCCCTGTAATTAATAATATAATAAATAATATCTCTGGACATATTGCCCTTCAAACCGGAACACAGTAATGTTTGCCCATTACGGCTTGGTGGTAGAATAACTGGCAAAGGTGTTGTACTTCCCCAGGCGGACTCTGCTAAGAGTCCTACCACTACTACTAACTACGTTTTTACTAGGTAAGCAATAAGCGTGCTCCATCGTAGATAGCATCGTCGCTTAACATTAGCCGAGATGGCGATCAAGTGTAAACAGACAATAGTAAAAAAATATTTCATACTCGTCACTTTTTATTAAAAAAAAAAAAAAACTTGAGTCCAAAAACTGTATTTTAACAGACTTCAAAGAAGGAGGTTCTCAGTTCGACTGCATGTTTTTTTTTTAATGTATGTTACCCCTATTGTGATTTTGATGGTTATTTGTTTGTATGGTAGATCAAAGTTCAGTGGTGGTTCCATGCTAGCAATTGAAATAGAAAATAAATAAATATAAGTTTTAATGAAATTGGTGCTGCGTGGGTGGTTTTTGAAATGTGAACAATAAACTAATGATATGCTTTCATGTATATTTAGATTTAGGCGATAGAGTTATGGATTTTTATGAAATTAGGTCGATTATCTACCCATATATACAACATATAAAATAAACGTGTATAATACTGAGGTCAATTTTTTTTTTTTGGAGGAAATAGATTATATTATTTGCAATAGGGTACTATCCTCAAAAAAAATAAGTACCCCGTTAGGTAGATTGGCAAAAAATATTGTACACGTATTTTTTCTTTTGTTTCACAAACAAAAAATAATGAAGATACAGCGCTTTGAAGTTTCGTGTGACGTCACTTGTGAGTACGATTTTTACTCACGAGTGACGTCGCGACCCCCCACTCTCGAAGTTTGATGGTCTATATAATTGACGATTTTTAATATTATGAAAAAACAAAACATACGTGTCCAATATTTTTCCATGATCTAGCTGACGGACTAATTAGGATGGTGTATTTTTGACCCAGTCTGGTACCCTATTAAAGCGAAATAAATCAATTCATGTGAAAGTACAATTTTAAATCAACTATTAACCCTACAAGTTTTACGCAGTGTTTGTAATTAAGATAGTCAAGTTTTAACTTCCTATTAAAACCAATTCGGTTCACAAACAACAATTTCGAATACATTTCGACACTATCAAAGTAAAGGAAATAAAATTAAAAGTTAAACCGGCCTTTCATCCCAAACACACAGAACTAACTCGCTAACGTAACAACATGCGGAAACTTTTTCGGAATTAAACTACTAGACTTTACGGCCAGAACAGACGAACTTTTTTAAACGGAGTATAAATTACGCTAAATTATTTAAATGTATGTTCTGCCTTCGTTATAGATTCCTATTTTAAAATGATAGTACGTAACGTTTAAAATAAAGTATTAGAACAAACTATTTTATGATTTAAAAACATTTCCATACATCTTATATCTCTGGGTGAAGAGCGCAGTGCAGAGCTAGGTAATTACTTGGACTCCGCATTACAATAGCTGCGTGTCACTGTGCTATGTTATGGGCAGGCATGTTACTCACTATCAGGCACATATGCAATTCGTCAGTTAACCGTGCATATGGTGCGTGAAACTTCAACGAAATGGCTTGACTTACCATTTAACCACCACGGTAAATGATCCGTAATTAATAGGTAATACTTGTACAGTTAACAACTAACTCATAACATAATAGTACATTATGATATAAGTGCGCTAAGTTGATAATTACAGCCGAGGCTTTATTGCTAGCTCGAGCCGAAGGCGAGAGCTATAATTAGCAGAGGCTGTAATTATCAAAGCGCACGTATGTCATACGACGTTTTATAACATATTTGCGAGGAAATAAATAAAACTCTAACGTCATTTCAAATAAAAACAATACAGCGAAAAAAAAGGCGCGGAATAATATTTACTTTTTCACAGATCACAGATTAGCAATGCGCGCGCATCGGCGCCTTTTTTTTAAGCAACGGCACAGAACCAGCCGGTATGCTATTAGTAATAAAGTAAATGAATATTTTTGTGTTTTGTTACAGAAAAATTAAAGTAATTTATGGTCAAAATTAATTAAATTTACGAATTAAATAATTCTTTATTATATCTAACCACTCAAAGTTAATTTTATTCATAAACTGTTGGCCACACTTTTCTGACATAAAAACTCTTTACTAAGATTTAAAAAAGTGCAGTTCGTTTTAGACGGACCATATCTATCTACCTAGTCTGTGGACGGAGCATTTTGAAACCGTGCGTTTTACATTATACATTACAGCACAAGTACGTAATAAGATACATTACGATACAGAAATTGGTCCAATAAGAGACCCTTTACGAGCAAATATGTTATAAAAGCTTTTACTATACACTATATAGTACTTGTAATAGTTCATGTTCTCAGAAAAAAAACAAAAACGACCTCAATTTAAAATTAAAACTCACATCCAGATTAAAATGTAATCTATTTTTTTTTGTTTATACTTCAAAAACTGCCATACCGATTTCGAAAATTTCGATTAATTTTATATGGGGCCACTTCTGAAGTATCTTCTACCAAATAAAATCATCAAAAACGATTCATAATTAATTAGCGGAACATACTCGTCCATCCAAAAAAATACACAACCAAATCGAAAGTTTCCTTTTTTTGACGTCAGTTAAAAATTTGGTTAGTAGCCTTTATATCTATGAGTTTAGTTTCCTGAATCGCACGTTTAATGAACGGTTAGAATGCGCTGGTCTGAAATAACTCTTACAAGTTTGGGCATTTTAACGACCCTCTTATAAAGGTCCCTAGCGGTTTTACCGGTCTCTAAATGATTCCACCGGAAGGGTAGTTTTATTTAAGAGTAAGTGAAATAAAACCGTCAAGTGCGAGATAAACTCTGAAACCCGAAGTCAAAGTCGGGAGTCTTAAGTCAAAGGAAATAGTGTCTCTAAAATGATGTCGAGGAAAACGATTATGGCACATGCGTCGTAGGTACGCGTTAATGGGTGTTAAGCAACAATAAATCTTCCCACAGCTGGGCTCAGGGCCTTTTCTTGCAAGGAGAGACTCAAGGGTATAGTCCACCACGCTGGCCCAGTGCCGATTGGTGGATGACACATGGCCTCGAAGGATTCTAGGTACATGTCGGTTTCCTCACGATGTTTTTCTTCACCGTTTTAAGTTAGCGGGATTACGCACGTGACTCCAAAATACAGTGGTACGCGTGGGATGTGAACCCGGGGCTCCGGATCGGCAGTCGCCGTTACCCGATACTCATCTGTACGACAAAACAATCGTACAAGTGAAAGAGACAGAATTTGCAAAAAATAATACATAAGATATAATTTTATACAAAAAAAATGGCAGTCATAGGAACTGCCGATAGAAGTGAAAACTTAAAACTCAGAATTTGATAGCTTACCTTGGAAACTACACAGGTGTAACCGGAGGGCGTGGCCTTGCCATCTTGCCATGGCCATCTAGAAATGCGTCAGCATTTCTCATTGGCTAATGCTTTTCTTAGATGGCCATGCCATGATGGCCTGTCCACGCCCTTTCAGCATTGCCCATTGGCTGACGTATTTCTAGATGGGCAATAACCATGGTCCCGAGTTTACCCGAAGCTTCCTTATCATACCCGAGCGTGACGAATGAATCAATTCACAGCCCACGAAAAATCTGTCTAGGCGCGCCTAAAGAAGTTTTCACTTCAAAATGCACAATCTACTACGTACCTATCTACAATGAAATTTTATAATTATAAGTTACTTTGAAAGTATAGGTATACCTACTATTTGTATGCTTCTTATTTTATTTTTATTTAGTAACTAGCGACCCGCCCCGGCTTCGCACGGGTGCAATGCTGATACTAAATATACTACTAACTGAACTAAAATAAACTATAACTAATAAATCATACCCGAGAGTGACGCTAGAATTCAATTCACAGCCCACGAAAAATCTGTCTAGGCGTGACAAAAGAAGTTTTCACTTCAAAAACTTACATACTCCTTGATTAAAACTCTCGAAGAAAATGTTTGATCGGTTTGTGTGGGGTTTGAACCCAGAGTCACTGGATCGGCAGGCGCCGTTCTCCCGACTATACCAGCCGTAAATCTAGGTATAGATAGCGTGAATCGACTCGGTGTACGTAAGCTCGCTTGGAGTGTGAAATGTGTTGTGTAGCTCAAGTTGATACTGACGTGAGCACTTAACTTAAGAGAAATTTAATTCTTTGTCTATTAATATATATGTGACGGCGCTGACCATCAACATATGTAAACAACGGGTGCCACGGGCATGACGTCATCGCTCACACCACTCTACCACCACTGACAACGATGTTATAAGAAGGCGGTGGTCGTGAGTCGAAAAAGGTTTCTTTAGCTAGTCGATGCTTGTCCGGTGCACACGTTGGAATGACGGCTGTCATGAGTGTCGATAAGTAGAAAGAAACAAAGGCTTGAACAATTTTACATGGATTCGGAGAAATACAGTTGTAAAAGGGATTAAAAGCACAGACTAAGTAGCGATTAAAAGTTGTATATTGAAGCATAAAGTGCCTTTTAATAACCATGCTAGCTCCTGACTCCTACATATGTATAACTAGCGGCCCGTTCCAGCTTCGCTCGGATAATAACCTAGATACCAACTGCAGCGCCATCTGCCGGGCTGATTTGTGAATCTAAACCATCGACGGCCCTGCCCAAACGCATACAGAAAAATTCATTCAAATCGGTTCAGCCGTTTAGGAGGAGTTCACTAACAACGAAAAGTGGCATTGATTTTTATATATATACATGTAATTTTCTTTAAAAAACAGAAAATGGTTTTAACTTTAAAATTGAACTCAGATAGTCAACTGAATTTCATTTTTTTTTGTGAAATCTACGACTGTGTTAAACAAATTTTAGTTATTTGTTGATATTTGAAAAACCACCGCAACGGTTTCGATACTATTTATGTAAGAAAACACCAAACTCTGATCTACGAAACTAAAACAGATACATCATATCACAATTAGCGGAGCTATCCTGTAACATACCTACATTCAAAAAAGTATAAAAAATACCATGGAATTGAGAACGTCCTGCTTTTTTAAAAGTGGTTAAGAAATGTGTTGATTACAATTAATTATTATTATATTCGACACATTTTTCAAAGTTTTTGTAATAAACTGGGGCCTGTTCCAACTTCACTCGGGTAATATCATAAAATAATTTATTTGAAATGTTTTGGAATAAATAAAAAATATGAACGTAAATTTAGCTATTATCTATCCTGTCTCTCAAGTTGGAACAAATCCTACTAATATTATAAATATCAATGTTTGTATGTTTGTTGCTCAAACACGTCGTAACGTATGAACGGATCGGGTTGAAATTTAAAATGAAGATTTTTTATGAAGAGTGACTAGACGAGCAGGACATGTGCCTGATGGTAAGCAATATGTATGCCACAGATCTGCCACATAACAGCACAGTGACACGCAGCTATTGGAACATGAAGAATCCAAATCATTACCTAGCACTGCACTGCGTTCGCCACCCAGAGATCTAAGTTGTTATATCTCCAAGCCCTGTAATTTCTCTGAAAACATTGCCCTTCAAACCGTTAGTTAAGTAGATAGTATAGTCTAGAAGAACACAAATTCTACTTTTTATCCCGGAATATAACGGCAACAGGAACTATGCGGGTAAAACCAAGGGGCGCTGCTAGTTCTACATAAATGAAAACTTTCGGGAATATTCCTTGGCTATAAGAAGAATTCAGGGGATTTTGATTCGACAAAGATTTACAACAAGACTTCAAAGTCATGGACATCGCCGTAAAATAGCCAGATTTTCGATTTTTTATCGAATGCACTTTGGAGACTTTTTTATCGAGTGCAACTGATCTGCATGATCTAATTTCTAATACGTTTTTTTATATCGAACTGCTCGTAGCTCGAAAAAGCCACATCGTTTCATGGTTGACATTCCAGAGACTCGAACGAAGAGATTTAACTCTACTTTTGTGATAAGAATGAACGTCTAGACTTCGGAATGCGTTACCTGGGTGGGTTTTTTGTAATGGTTTTAATCTTAGTGTCGTCAAATCGAACGTGAATCGGTTTCTTCTAGGTAAACACGCTCCATTGTGGACCGCATCGTCGCTTAACATCAAGCGAGATCGCAGTCAAATGTTAACTTACTTAAAAAAGATAAAAAAAAACTGTTTCTCCTAATATAAACTAAAACTCATACATTGCATTCAAAATATTTTTTATTCTTTTCTGAAGATCATAAAGCTCTGCTAAACTATAGTGGCATCGTATCTTCCATTTAGCCTCTCCTTGGTTCTCCCTCGCCCACCTTGATCAATGGGTTAATTGTGATCAACTTCAGGAGTCCCATTTTCAAAGTCACACGATCGCTTCTATCGCTGTCGTATGAAACATTAGTTATGCTTGCCTGTCGAGTTGTTGATGTCGTGAAATGCTTTTTAAGAAAAAACATCATAAACCACGTTGAGTAATATTTGGTAGGAGAAAAATCTTACGATTTCGCGTCACCGAAATTCTAATGTATATAATTAAGAATTTATAATTTAACTTTTATTATAAATGTTAATGTTTGGTTGATTCATTCGATGTGATTGATTTCACGTCGCAACGTGTGAACGGATAGGGTTGAAATTTTGAAACACAGTTAGATTATAGTTGAAAATAACACATAGGCTACTTTTTATCCCGGAAAAATAACGGGAACGGGAACTACGAGGGTAAAACCGGATGAACGCTGCTAGTAGTTAAATATGCGCATGAAAGGTTTAGAATTTCATTCGATTACTCAAACGTGATTTAATATTTTTATAGCATCGATTGCTGTTAAAAAAAAATAGCGCTGGCATAGCACTATGCTTCCCGCTCTACATTTGCTCTCGATAACGCGTGTTATAGCAGTATTACGTGGTTTCCCCGGCGCAGATCGTATTTTGATTAATTTCCCGTGACAAAAACTTTTTCAGACTTTGATCTATGTATCAAAATCTCAACCCCTATCCACTGAAATGTTCTGACGTGATTGAGCAACAAACATTTAAACTTTCGCATTAAAAATCAAAATATAAGCTTTCGCTTACAATTTTGAATTTTATAGGATTTTAATCGAATCACATGAAATCACAAGCGTACGAAATCATGAATCAGACCCCAGGGTTCTTATATCAGCGAAGGTATTTCAAGGGGCTCTGCGGTCGGTTTCAATGGCGTGTAGATTGTCTAAGTGCGTTCGAGTTGACTGGATGCATAGTTAGGATACAGCCTACGCTATCGAGTTTGCTAGTTTGGAATGTGGAGTAGTGGATCTGAATTGAGTGAATATAGGTTGGAATAATGGGTTCGAGGTGAGAAAACAATACAAAACGTGGGATTATTTTGAATTGTTATTGTTATTTTTATTTGAAAAGTCTAATTGACTCTTTGACAGTGATTGGGACTCTTGATAGCTGCATGGCATTGTTCGTTATGTGCAAACTTGTTGTTTACTATCAAAGGCAGGTGCTGCTCGTTTATTTGTTTAGTCTTGCACATATCCATACAATCTATAAGACCATCATCAGAAATCCTTTTTCATACCACGGTTGCCTGGAAGAGATTGCTTTGAGTGAGAAAATGGCTAAATTTTACAAAATTTTAGAACATTTTCTTCAGAATATTTTTGTTTTAATGTAAGTACGGGAAAATGACCTAATTATATTGGCCTCGTGGCTTAGTGGGAGTAACTCTGCCTGCGAAGTCGAGGTCGTGGGTTCGATTCCCATCTAGTGCAAATATTTTACTGTGTGTACTGTGTCTGGGTGTTTCTATGTATAATAAGTAAGTATTTAAAACTATGGAAGTATTATATCAGCTATATGGCCGCCACAGTAGGTACAAGCATTGCTTAGTTTGGAGTCAGATGGTGTTGTGTGTAAATTGTCCACCAATATTTTATTATGTATTATACTTATATATAAGTACTATAAGTATTATTTATGAATATATTGCCAATTACACAGAGGGCTCCTACATTTCGTGACGTCATATTTTAAATTAACATGGAGAAATTTGTATATACGTGAATAACAGTAATATATTGCGACGAAGTAAAAGTTCTTCCAGTTTGAGCTCAAATAGCGAAAGTTTAAAAGTTAATTTTGAATAACTCTCTACGCGGCCTTCGTCAGATGTCAAACGAAAGAAATGGAGGGAAAGAGATTCTAATAAAGTGGCCAAGTGCGAGTTGGACTCGCCCATGAAGGGTTCCGTTGCAGCAAGTAACATAATATACAAAGCACACATAGTTCTTGTAGTTCGTTGTAACTTTGATCGAAGTTTCAATAATAGTGTATTTATGACGTACTAAAAAAAAACTACTAATCAGATCGAGTTCAAACTAATTTTCGTTGGTAGTTTACATGGTAATGTACATCATATTTTTTTTTTAGATTTTTCATTGTCTTACTTTAGAAGTTAGAGGGGGGGGGACACACATTTTACCACTTTGGAAGTGTCTCTCGCGCAAATTATTCAGTGTAGACGAAAATGATTTCAGAAACCTCAACATCATTTTTGAAGACCTATCGATAAACACCCCACACGTGTAGGTTTGATGAAAAAAAATTTTTTGAGTTTCAGTTCTCAGTATGGGGGGCAACCCAAATTTTTATTATTTTGCATTTTTTTTGTTCGAATCTTAATGCGGTTTACAGAATACATCTACTTACCAAGTTTCAACAGTGTAGTTCTCATAGTTTCGGCAAAAAGTGGCTGTGACATACGGACGGACAGATAGACAGACAGACAGACATGACGAATCTATAAGGGTTTCGTTTTTACGTTTTACGGAACCCTAAAAACGAGCGATTTACTTACTAAGTATTAACTAGTACGTAAAATGCTTCTAGAATAATACGAATACCGAAGTTTTCGTTAAGGTAACGCTAGGAAACCTATAAAAAATCCAAATCGCAGAGCGGTCGCAGCTGGTAATCAAACGTTTCCAGAATGACATACCCTCGTGTTCCCAAAACAGGGTTTCGGGGTTTTGGGCCTTCATTCTCAAAGAGAAAGACAGACGAGGCTACGTGTTGATAGAAGAAGTTTATTCTAGAAAGAAGTATTTCTAGAAGCAGCTGGTTTTCTCACGATGTTTTAATATTTATGTTTTTAAAAAAAACTAGTGTGTGGGTGGATTACATTTAGAACTTACTCATGATGGTGACTGGACCAAAAATATCTACATTCTAATTAGTTTGTCTGGTAGATTATGAAAAAATATGGAACACGTGTTTTTAGTTTTATCATGTTATTGATAATAATCGACAAAGATATAGATCAGCAACCTTTCGGAGTAAGGGGTTATAAGCTGTGAAATCACATCTACATAAAAATCTATTTTTTATGTGACGTCATTCAAAACTTCCAAGCACTATTTTCGTCATTTTTTGTTTGTGAAGCAAAAGAATAGGGTACTCAAAAAAAAGAAGTAGCCCGTTAGTTAGATTGCTAAAAAATATTGTACACGTATTTTTTCTTTTGTTTCACAAACAAAAAATGACGATGATACAGCGCTTCGAAGTTTCGTGTGACATCACTTGTGAGTACGATTTTTACTCACGAGTGACGTCGTGCCCCCCCCCCCCCTCTCGAAGTTTGATGGTCTATATCTTTGACGATTTTTAATATTATGAAAAAACAAAAAATACGTGTCCAATATTTTTCCATGATCTAGCTGACGGACTAATTAGGATGGTGTATTTTTGACCCAGTCCGGTACCCTATTAATAAACCATTAGCATTTCCATTCAGCGTGGTAATGCCGCCAGCATGCTGGGTACGCTTCCGATTGGTAGTGGGCTTGAAAATCTTGATTATCTGTAGACTGATCTTCATTGGTCTATGGATAATTCAGGTGTGCTTAGTGTAAGTAGTTGTTAGGTATGTAGCGTAGTGTAGTTATCATTGTATTTTAGTTTATTAATAAAGGCTCTGCCCTCTAAAAAAAAGAATTAATCATGCCTATTCTCACGTGAAGTAATTTTCGCTTGCAAGTATTTGTTGATAAGTTATTGACAGTGATAGATTCTCGTGAAATGTGAGTCAAGTTGTGTCGAGTATCATCTGAACATAATTTTAAATTAAGGTCGGTTTTTTGTTTTTCGAAGCAAAATAAATTATTAGTTACAAACTCAATTTACTCTCTAGTCAGCTTCAGATATTATCTTCTCAAAACACAGACAGAGTTTAACAGCCCTCCAGGGTCCAATTTACTTCCCAATAATCTATTAAAACGCTCCAATAATTCACCATTACTACAGAGCACTAAAACCTTGATTTAATTTAAACATCGAAAAAGGTTAGCCCAAATTTTCGCAAAATGTATTTGCCATTGAAACCAGCTGACAAAAGAAACAATTCTTCTGATAGAAAAAAAAACTCTTTCGAAAGTTCTGGTAAAATTGAACTTTCCCACTATTATAATAAATGATTTATTACCTTGTCCGTGAAATTTCCTATAGGCACAGCTGATAGGCTCTTATCGTGAAATTAGGTCATCTACTTTGGGCACTTTGGCGGCTTTTTATGCTAAAATTGATCTAAAAGATCAGTTCGATCAATCCTGCTACAGTCATTACACAATTTGAAATAGGTGTTGAATTTGTATAGTAAGCTTTCAGGCTAGCCTAGTAAACTTGTAAGAGAAATTAGGTTGTATTTGTAAGGCGTATTTGGATGCAAATAATATGTTTTTTTTTGTAGGATATATTATTATGGAGCATAAAAAGTAGGTACATAATAGCTATTTTAATTTCTTTTTTAGTATTTAGTTAGGTAAAGTAAATTATTGTGATCAAATTTTCATAACCTTTGTTCTACGTCATACAGTATTACAAATCAAGTATTTTAAAATTGATGATGATGATGATGATGATGATGTCTTCCAGCCGATTTCGGCTACGGCGACTGCTTCTATAAATATATAAATTATTATTTTATTTCATTTTTAAAATTTTAAAATTAATGAATAACTAAGAATATTTTTGTCTAAGTACACTTAAAAATAAATTTCTACATTAAGAATTACAAATTTACATTATTTTTAGTAGATTATACCCTCACATATACATATTTTTATTTATTTATTTAAAAAGAGATTGATGGAGGCCCCGAAGTGGGAACATTTTGATCTGCTTAATGCTTGATGCTGCAGTAAACCATACTAATACAATAAATGTCAATGTTTGTTGCTGAATCACGTCGCAACGTATGATCGGATCAGGCTGAAAGTTGGAACGAGGTTAGATTAAGCTGTATCTTAAGGCCGATTTACATCAGACGAATGCTCATTCTATCCCCACTGTATCAAATTCATTTGGTGTAAACAAACGTAGAGCATTCTTTCGTTGTTTTGTTTGCGTTCGCAAAGATTCTATGGAATATATAATATGGAAAAAGCTAACAACGATAAATCGTTTACACTAAAAGATCGAGAAAGAATGCTCTTGTTCCAGCTCTAGCTCTGTGTTCGTTCAGTTTAAATCGGCCTTTAGGTATGCAGCGAGCGCTGACTGCGGCGGTTTGTATGGGCAAATTAGTTATCGAACCAATTTATCATTAAACCAAAACCCATACGGCTGTCTTAGGTGCGCGTGCGCTGACATCTACCTGTTATGTATATTGTGATAATGTTAAGTATTATGTCGACAGATGTTCACCTTTTTTGGTAAAATGCCGAGAACTATTTGTCGTAGACAAACCTTGTGCAGGTTTAAAGGGCGAATTTATTGATATTTGTAACAATTATAGTGTTTATGAAAAAAAAAACCACGGGGCTGGTCATACGTTACGACGTGATTGAGCAACAAACATCTAAAAATCAATACATTGACAATTATAATATTAGTAGCATATATGATATTATCATATCAAATGTATTATATATTATGTCATGTCAAATGTTCATGTCTCACTTGTACCGGTTAATGTTGGGAATACCACACTCGAAGTTGTTGACGAATACGTCTACCTGGGTCAAAAGATCCAATTAGGTAGATCCAACTTCGACAAAGAGGTCCAGCGAAGAATCCAACTCGGATGGGCAGCGTTCGGGAAACTTCGGCACATAAAGACAAAAGTCTTTAACCAATGCGTGTTGCCAGTGATGGTTTATGGAACTGAGACGTGGTCCTTAACTGTGGGCCTCATAACAAAGCTCAAAGTCACACAGCGAGCTATGGAGAGAGCTATGCTCGGAGTCTCTTTGCACGACAGAATCCGTAATGAGGATATTCGCAAAAGAACGAAAGTGGCCGACATAGCTCAAAGAGTAAGCAAGCTGAAGTGGCAATGGGCAGGCCACATCGCTCGCAGAACTGACAACCGATGGGGAAGAAAGGTTCTCGAGTGGCGACCACGAACCGGAAGACGCAGTGTTGGACGGCCTCCCACTAGATGGACAGATGACCTCACAAAGGTCGCTGGAAACCGCTGGTTGCAGGTTGCGCGGGACCGTTCGTTGTGGAAATCTAGGGGGGAGGCCTATGTTCAGCAGTGGACGTCTTGCGGGTGATGATGATGATGATATGATATTATTAGGGTAGGAATGTAAGGTCATTCTATATCCCAGACACACGGTACCATTGTATCGATTTATCAATGCAAGTCGATCTGAATCTAAATAGGTATGATACATTGTCGTCACGTCTGTGGCGCAGTTTTCCAATATTGCTCTTTTGCATATTCCTTGATACAATATATTTTACGAGTAAGCTGAAGTTTCCTTTCTATAGTAAGATGTAAGATAGGAAAAATGTTTGTTAAGCGATGACTCCGACAAATTTAAAAAAATCAAAATTACTAATAATATTATGACCCGGAGACCCCGGGTTTAAACCCCACACGCACCACTGTCTTTTCGAAGTCATGTGCGTAATGCCGCTAACTTAAAACGGTGAAGGAAAACATCGTGAGGAAACCGACATATACCTAGAATCTTTCGAAGTCATGTGTCATCCACCAACCCGCACTGGGCCAGCGTGGTGGATTATGACCTTAACTCTCTCTTTACGAGAGAAGGCCCCGAGTCCTAGCAGTGGGAACGTTTAGTGGGCTGTTGATGATGTTGAATAATATTATGACAAAAATATTTTTTTGAGTTGTCGCAATTTCATCTTATGTTGGAAACTTTACATAGTCGGGAAGTAACCAATAAGAAAATAGGTCGTGATACAGCAAATAGGTTTACACATGACCGCCATCTCGCCTGATGTTAAGCGACGATGCGGTCTACGATGGAGCGTGTTTACCTAGAAAAAACCGATTCACTCTCGATTTGAAGACACAATAGTAATAGTGTTAATGTATTGTACAGGTTCAGATAGACCATGCTTGCTTGATACTAAGCTCTCATGTAATATAGAGATGGTTGTACGCAATACCGTCCATGATAGTCTGGCTATCTCGCATCCTATTCGACCACCATATTTCCATAGCATCTATTTTTTCTGCGCCCCTTCGATATGTCCGCCTGGGGAAGTACCACACCTTTGCCAGTTATTCTACCGCCAAGCAGTAATGTGCAAACATTACTGTGTTCCGGTTTGAAGGGCAATGTTTCCAGAGAAATGACAGGGCTTAAAGATATACTCGTAACAACTTAGCGGTGCTAGGTAATGATTTGGGCTCTTCATGTTCCAATAACTGCGTGTCACTGTGCTGTTATGTGGCAGACATGTTGCTTACCATCAGGCACATATCCTGCTCGACTCGTCAGTCTTTATTTTTTTAAAAAAGTTCACGTTTTGGCAGAGTTAAAGAATTTGTGTAAACTAAACTAAATACTAACTTAGTCGCTAACTTAAACAATGGTGAAGGAAAACATTGTGAGTAAACAGACATGTTTCTAGAATCTATCGAGGTCATGTTTCTGTCATCCACCAACCCGCATTTGGCCAGCGTGGTGGATTATGGGTTAGATTCTCTCCTTGCAAGAGAAGACCCTTAGTCCCAGTAGTGGGAACATTTAGCAGGCTGTTATTGCTAAGATTAAGACTTTGACTTTGAAGCGTGTTCAGCATGCTGGCGGCAATACCACGCTGTATAGCAGCCTTTCCCAAAGTGGGCGATAACGCCCCCTTGTGGGCGCTGCAGGTCTATAAGGGGGCGGTAAGACCCAGGAAAAAAATGGAGTCCGTTGTGTCCTATCTTCTAGGCTCAGGTCTCAAGTTAACTCTTATGGGTTATAGTAAAAGCTTCGTTTGGAATGATTGTTTAATCTCCACCAATACAGCTCACAATAATTAATCAATCGAATTAATTTGAAGTTAGTAGTGACAAAATGGGGGCGCTAAAAAAATATTTGTTCTCAAAGTGGGCAACAGACAAAATAAGTTTGGGAACCCCTGCTGTATAGCAATGCTTAAGCGTTGGGCCAAGTATACAGCATTTATATTGTGTACCGTTTGTTTCAGGTAATGTGTTCGTGATAGCGGCGATAATAATCGAGAGGAATCTGCAGAACGTCGCCAACTACCTGGTGGCGTCACTCGCCGTGGCTGACCTCATGGTGGCGTGCCTCGTCATGCCGCTTGGAGCTGTCTACGAAGTGAGTCAACTTATGCTATCCTTGTATGATGTCGGAGATGTAGGTAGATCCCATCCGCAAGTCCGCCTGGGGAAGTACCACACCTTTGCCAGTTATTCAACCGCCAAGCAGTAATGTGCAAAGATTACTGTGTTCCGGTTTGAAGGGTAATGTTTCCAGAGAAATTACAGGGCTTTGAGATAAATATAACAACTTAGACCTCTGGGTGACGCGCGCAATGCAGTGCTAGGTAATGATTTGGACTCTTCATGTTTCAATAGCTGCGTGTCACTGTGCTGTTATGTGGCAGGCATGTTGCTTAACATCAGGCACATGTCCTGCTCGTCTTGTCAATCTTTATTTAAAAAAAACCTCATCTTCAACAGCCCACTAAATGTTCCCACTGATGGGACTCGGGGCTATTTTCTGAACTGTGCGCGGGAGTTTCTCTCGACAGAAGAGAGTTAATACCATAATCCACCACGCTGCACTATGGGACAGAACGGTGCGTTCCATCTCATAAATCAATAACTTTTTTGTTTCTTGATATTTTGAAATGAAATTTTGTGTATCTATTCTTGGATATCTAAGCTATTCGAAAATTAAAACATTTCTGCTATACTAACTATGTTTATTTAGTAAAAAAAAAAAAACAAAAAAAAAATACATTTTAATTTTAAATTAATTTAAAAACAGCTTATCATTAAAAATACACATAGGAAAGTAATATTTGTTTTTTTTTGCTGACGTTAGGTTAATTAAAATTATTAATAAGTTACAAAAAACAGATTAAACTACAAAAATACTTGTCATCACTTGTTATACTATAAGCTCTTTAGCTTTGTCAAGTAATTCTTTCGGTATCATAATACTTGATCTGTTTAGGCTAGATGTATACAGATCAGAAGTATATAACAATATGTGCAGAACATATTATTTCATTGTCGCTGACCTGGAACACTTCCGAGCGTGAAGCAGCCTATATTTCTTTTAGTCTTTATTTCGAGCTTCTTGAGCATATTCAGATAATGGACTTATTGGCAAAACTGCGAAATGGTCGATTATTTTGGAACCATGTACAAGAATTTTGTGGACTGAAGATGGCATATAGTATTATTACTATTTAATATTTTTATTTTTATTTTATATAGTATTATTACTATTTTATATATACTATTTTTACTAAGTAAGATGGAGAGTCCGTATTTAAATGCATCTTCATTCTCAACGCTTGCAGCTACTTTTGTTAGGTCATTCATCTGGCTCGGAGTTGATCCACAAACAGTGAATGAAGCACTCGAAAAAGTCACTTAAGCAACTTCAATGTAAAAAAATCTCACCTGATAATATTTGGTATCGACCTATGACTAACTTCCGTATGCTATTTTATGCCTACTCGTTAAATAACCATAACGGATTTCAATCGCGTACAAAATTCAAAAAGCGCGCTGGAAATGGTCCACAAATTTTTTGTTGTTATTTCAAAAACGATTCCGGCAATTTTTATAAAGTTAAATGGTTTAAATCTTTGAAATATCTAGGATCTTTTGAACAAAAAAAGAAACATTCAAACCGGTTTATTTTTAGCAGAGTAATCTAGTAACATACATACAAAAAAAAACAAAGAGATTAATGAAAAGGAGGTTATCACCTCCTTTTTTGAAATTGGTTAAAAAGTATGTTATTGCAATTAAGCCAATAAGTACTTTTTTGTATCCACAAAGGTCATAAATAAGTATAAATTACAAAAATGGATCCTTTTTTTTTGAGATGGAACGCACCATTTTTGAGATGGAACGCACCGTTCTGTCCCATAGTGCGCTGGCCCAGTGCGGGTTGGTGGATCTCATATGACTTCGAAAGATTCTAGGTACATGACGGTTTCCTCACGATGTTTTCCTTCTCCGTTTTATGTTAGCGGCATTACGCACATGACTTTAAAGAGACAGTGGTGCGTGTGGGGTGGTAAAAAATAAGTTTTATTAAAGAATTTACATACACCCCGTATAGAGTTAGAACAAATGCTTTACACCGAAAGCACGGGTCTGACCGCTCTTGTCTTGTTGCTCTTGTGGAAGTGCCATACTTTTGTCTTGGCACATCACTATGTCGCCATAGCTAACATACTCCTCATCTACTTACGATTGGTACAAAGGAACCGTGCGAAAAAAGCTGATCTATTTACTTATTTTTTATCTAGGAGACTTTGCAGAATGTAGAAGAAGGAGATACTTCTTTTTACTTCACTTCAGCACTATAAAACAATCTAAATTATTTTTGAAGTGAAAACTTCTTTGGCGCGCCTAGACAGATTTTTCGTGGGGTGTGAATTGAATTCTAGCGTCACGCTCGGGTATGATAAAAATCTTCGGGTAAACTCGGGAACATGGCCATTGGGCATCTAGAAATGCGTCAGCCAATGGGAAATGCTCAAAGGGCGTGGCCTAGCCATCATGGCATGGCCATCTAGAAATGCATGAGCCAATGGGAAATGCTGACGCATTTCTAGATGGCCATGCCATGATGGCTAGGCCACGCCCTCCGGTTTCACCCGCGTCGTTTCCAAAGTAAGCTATCAAATTCTGAGTTATAAGTGTTTGCTTCTATGGACAGTTCCTATGACTGCCAATTTTTTTATTCATAGCGTCACACAGGTTTTAAATAAATACAAATATTGCAATCTGCTAAACGTCGAAAGTTAAAATGAGTTTTACTCTTTAGTTAATTTACGTGCGATTTGCCGTTACTTACTCGTACAAACACATTTCACTATAAATTTAAGATGGGTTAGAACTTCGGGCCTAAATTTAAATAAGCTATCATAGACAATATGCTAATCTGCTCCTGTTTATAAGCATAAGAGAGTATGTATGGTTTTCATGACTTCGATAAATTACGGTGTTGATTAAATAACTCTCCCTCAGAAGATTATCTTAGACACTAGACGTAGTGGCAGGACTCTTTGAAGAGCCCGCCTGAGAAAGTATCACTGCTATACCAGTTATTCCACCGCTAAACGTCACTGTAGTCCGGTTTAAAGGGCACTTTTATATCACTGTAACGAGTTTATTGCAATGCTGATAGAAGTTAAAACTTTTCATGTTAAATAGCTACCTGATACTACTGTTGTGATCGGGCGTGATGCTTACTATCAGGCACATTTTTAATTATTTTTTTTTGTAGTGGTAGGACTCTTGACAGATTCCGCCTGGGGAAGTACCACACTTTTGCCAGTTATTCTATTGTGAAGCAGTAATGTACAAGCATTACTGTTTCCAGAGAAATTACAGGGCTTAGAGATATATCTCTTGGTGCTGAGCGTAGTGCAATGCTAGGTGATGATTTGGAGTCTTCATGTCCCTATAGCTGCGTGTCACTGTGCTGTCATGTGGCAGGCATGTTGCTTACCATCAGGCACATGTCATGCTCGTCTCGTCACTCTTTATTAAAAAAAAAACATGTCCTGCTTGCTTCGGCACTCTGTAGTCTATACTATAAAAAAAATGCAGAGTTACTGGGTATATACAAAGTCAGTTAGATTACAGTTTAAATACCTATCTACACATACAGTGTACATGTCAGAAGCCCTGTCTAGTATACCAAAACAGATTACGTCATTTGTAGTCTAAATACAAACCTAAGTCAAGATCTATACAATAAACTGACTAAACCCCACATAGTTAAATTTTGGCTATTCAACACAAAGAGTATTACAATATATTCTATGATTCAACATATTCGCCCAAAGTCACCTCAGACCTCTGATGAAGTGATACATGGATAGTGTACACCGAGAGCAAAGCGGTTCCAAGTGGGTAAACTTGCCAGTAACAAAAATAGAATTGCAAATGACGTGGATGTCCAAACAACAAACAAGCTATTTTTACTAATTTGCCTATTCGCATTATGGGAGGAACAGTAACACGAAAGTGGATAGCGTTATTTAGTATTTTTAATTGGTAATAGATTTACTCTTGACGACCATTTTGTCTGACGATGCGATCTATGCTAGAGCGTACTTTTGAAGTCGTGCGTGTGATGAAACCAATTCGATTTAAAGACATCAAAACTGTATCCAGCAAGGAAAACCCACACAGACAAAGTATTCCACGGCGTAGCTTGTTTTAATTTAAAACAATACAAAACAGGCGCTGCACATTCTTCTCCTACTGTCTATTCACAATTCAACCCGAGCTTGATTTACAAGAATCATACGTACACTTTTTGGTGCGATGAATAATATAAAATAATATATTGCGAGTATATCTCAAACGTCAAAATGTGTTTTCTATAATTATTTTCCATGCTTTTTTTACGTACACGTCGATAGGAAAGACCTGCGAGCATTTAGTCAGTTTATTTGCTACGATTTTAAGACCGATGCGCTCTCCATAAATATATCCTCTAAGCCACGGACTCCAAACTGGCTCAGTCGTACCATTTCTAAGTCTGACAGCAAACACATAAGTTGGCGTCAAAGGAAGCCTTAGGTGTGTATCGCCTGGAGCGAAGGTCTGGCCAAAGAGATATTACGTACAACTTGTATGTTTACACGGGGGATGTGATACAGACCTTCTTAGTGGCTCTGTTATCTGAGGCCAATATTTATGAGTTGTTTGCTACATTGTTTTGCAGTTTTTTTTGCTTGGTCCATATGATTGTATGTTTGTCACAACTAACTGATCTAACTGATCTGAATCCAAAAGCCTACCATAAACACAAAATTGTATTTCCTAAGTCCAGACTTCAGAACACAAATAACTCTTTTAAATGTTATGGTATTCGCTTATATAATGCAATCCCTGCACAAGTCGAAGGTCTCAATGAAACAAAGTTTAAAAATGAAATAAAAAGCTACCTATTGCGCAAGGCATACTATAATATAGATGATTTTGTTAAAGATAGTGTGGAAGAGAAATGTGTCGAAACTAGAGTCTTGTAATAAGGTAAAATAATAGATTTAAAAACCTTTTGTACTCATGTAGTATCTGTATACTGTATGTATTAAATATTGGTTATTTTGTCTTTGACAAAGCCTTTTTACAGCTGCATTTGATTGACTAGGCTCCTTTACAGCCGCTTTATTCATTTTGACATTGTTATTTTATCTTATTATGTACACAGATACTTTGCCTTTTTGTTAATGACGTTACCAAGTGTTCTTGTGAATTTATGGTTCGAATAAATGAATTGAATTGAATTGTCAGTATTGATATATGTGTATATGTGCACAATCACTAAAGTAAGGGACGATGTATTGAATTCTGTTACTTAGGTACTTTATACATAATAATATATACATAGGTATTTAATAAATATTAACACCTTTATATAATGTGTATATAAATTGCGCATCATGTTGTGTGTCCGCGATGTACTCTTAAACTACTTAATTGATTTTAATAAAAATCGTGTGCAGTTTTTTCAACATTTGAATGACCATATGCGAGCGAAGCCGGAATGGTCCGCTAGTCCTACTAATATTATAAATGTCAATGTATGGATGTTTAGATGTTTGGATATTTGGATGTTTGTTGCTCAATCTCGTCTCGCAACGTGTCAACATATCGGGCTGAAATTTGGAGCACAGATAGATTATAGTCTGGAAGGCTACTTTTTACCGAAAAAACAACGGGAACAACGGGAACGGGAACTTTGCGGGTAACACCGCGGGGCACTGCTAGTAAATTATATAAGTAACATTTTGGAATAACACGATATTTATAAAACTGTCCGTTGTTCCAATATTTTCACACATTACACTACTTTTTTGAAAAGTGTTTTATAATAAAATAAAAGTTTTTGTAGGTCTGTACAGTTCTGGTTTCAGTCAGTTTTAAACTCGAAAATAACGAACAATTAACCAAACAGATGTATGTAATTAAAATGAATATTGTTAGTCACTTCTCACACAATAATGTACAAAGTTGGAATGTTTTTGCGGACATGACGAGTTCATCACTGAACAACTTTTTATGGGCTTTGATGATTTATTGCGTCTAAATTGTGAAGTTGGGCGAAATTCATGTACATATACAGGGAAACGCAGAACAGGAGAACTCATATTAAGAACGAAACACATGATTTAATCACAATCTAGATTATTATTATTACATAGCTATTTTTATACATTTTTAAGCTTTCTGCTTTTTTTTGTCTATACGCCATTTTTTGATCCGCACAGAAATGTAATAATGGCTATTCCCTAAAAATCCCAGCACTTTTTCATAAAAAGTAGCCTTTAAGTCACTCGTATTCCAGTCGATAATCTATTTAAGCTTCAAATTTAAACTTTAAATTGATCCTTTCAGTTCTAACGGCACGACGCGGTTATGAAACAAATAATAGTTGTAAGACTCTTAGCAGAGTCCGCCTGGGGAAGTACCACACCTTTGCCAGTTATTCTACCGCCAACCAGTAAACGTTACTGTGTTCCGGTTTGAAGGGCAATGTTTCCAGAGAAGTTACATGGCTTAGAGATATAACATCTTAGATCTCTGGGTGACGAGCGCAGTGCAGTGCTAGGTAATGATTTGGGCCTTTCATGTTCCAATAGCTGCGTGTCACTGTTCTGTTATGAGGCAGGCATGTTGCTTACCATCAGGCATATATGTCATGTTAGTCTCGTCACTCTTTATTTAAAAAAAAAATGGTTGTCTGTAAAGTCGGGTTACTGACGTTAGTTGAACGTGACAACTTCAACTACGCCTTAGAGCGAGGTAACGCCGGCGGCGAGGTAACGGCGGTAACGTTACATGACGTCATGTTTTGCGGGCGTGCAGCCGGCTTCATCGAATTATAAGACGTTGTCACGTCAAAAACAATTGTTCAAACATCAAAACATTCAAAAGTCAAAATATCCTAACGTCGAAACTTACATACTTATTTACAAAATTAGTAGAAGGAAGGACAAGATTTTCACATCATATTAAAGACAAAAAAAATGTTTGTCTGTAAAGTCGGTTTACTGACGATAGAACGTGACAACGTCTTAAGAAAATACTGATGGAATGGTAGCATTTTTCAAAAGAAAATTTTAATTTCATTTGTTTAATAGATTTGTATGTAAAAAGTAATCAGTAGAATTTAGTCATTTTCAATCAAAACAATGCAAAAAAGCTTTAAGATGCCGGGGATCGAACCCGGGGCATTTCACATGCAAAGCGAACGCTCTACCACTGAGCTACATCCCCGCTTGAACTACTGGTCGAAATAATTAATACAACTGTAACAAACATGCGGCGAGGTAACGACCGACGGTAACGGTACATGACGTCATGTTTGACGTGTTATTGACGTGTAAATTGTACATTTATGAATAAAGTACTTTGACTTTGACTTTGTTTTGTGGGCGTGCAGCCGGCTTCATCGAATTATAAGACGTTATCACGTCAAAAATACCACAATATTTCGTATATCTTCTAGTAGCTACGTGACATAATCCACACTACTAAGTGTTCCACTTCCTCGGTTCCGCACAAGTGCCCTCGACGCACACGAGTGTTCTTTGAGCGAACAAACGGTCCTCGCCCGCATATGCATGTCTCTGATAGCGATAACGGCTGACTGACACTTGACGCCGAGAGCTCTGGAATCATTCTATTACGTTAACTATTAAAAGCCGTGTTGGTCTAGTCACAGACCATTTTACATCCTTTTGGTCGTAAGTTCGAATACAGCTTGCACCTTGAGTGAGAAACTTTTACTTTTTTTTTATGGTAAAGAGTGACGAGACGAGCAGGTCATGTGCCTGATGGTGACCAACATGCCCACCACATAACAGCACAGTGATACGCAGCTATTGGAACATATCATTACCTAGTACTGCACTGCTCTTGTCACCCAGAGATCTAAGATATTATTCTCTAAGCCCTGTAATTTATCTGGAAATATTGCCTTTCAAACCGGAACACAGTAATATTTATACATTACTGCTTGGCGATAAAATAACTGGCAAAGGTGTGGTACTTCCCCAGGCGGACTCTGCCAAGAGTCCTGCCACTACAATCTGCGCTTAACAAT
The DNA here is from genome assembly GCA_963693475.1 of Ectropis crepuscularia. NCBI lineage: Eukaryota > Metazoa > Arthropoda > Insecta > Lepidoptera > Geometridae > Ectropis > Ectropis crepuscularia. Next base: position 25,387,085 of record OY856349.1, on the reverse strand, counting down.
ATTTGCCTGATTTTGAAGATAAAGGAAAATATGTCGATTAAGCAATGATATAATACAATTTTTTATTGGTCTGTGAAGATTAGGTTGAGTACAGATTGTTTTTGCAGTTGTAGTTGCGATCTCTTGCTTCTGCCTTGCCAGTCATATCTTTTGGAGGAAACGCATTTACGCATACCCTTCTGCCTGGGGGTGAGGTTTGGGTTATATCGGACTTGACACCACAGACGGACATGGTGCCCCTACCAACTAAAACCTCTACAAGGTTCCACCTTTAGAACGCGGGACCTCCTCAGCTTTCTACTGCGAATTTGGCGCGGTTTGCTCGTCTCTGGACCCTCCTAATAGACACTCCTATAGAGCAAGCGGTGACCATTTCAGTAACCAACCAGAAAGTGCAGAAAATGGATGCTAGAAGCTTCTGCGCCTGGACACCCTCAGTCCTCCGTAATGCACTAGGACAGTCTGATGGATAACGTTCTTGACTCTTTCCTTGTGTGTGTGAGTTCCAGCGGTAGTTACATTTAGTACGCATAACATTGAAACTGTATACAATTTGTATGCTCTTTCTTTTGTTTTTTTTTTTTTAACTGACGTGTAAATTGTACATATTTCAATAAAGAACTTTGACTTTGACTTAGCATACGCAGTCCGTATGCTAATAGGTTACACACACTGATGTTTAATTAAAATCTCCCATTGCTTCTAAACTAGACAGACGTTTGCGTGTCGGAAACCGGTCTTATAATAACGTAATCCCGACATTATTGCTCGGAACAGCGCATACGTGACATATAACTATACTACATTCAAGTGGAATGTTTGTTTGTCTGTGATACCACTACAATAGTAATTAAGGTCGCACGAGCACAGCGATTAGTGCACCATTATTGCACATTAGCACTTAGAATACCACTTGTAGGGAAAATGAATTTCATGTTTGTGGTAATATCGCTTATAAGTACAATCCAACAACATTATTATAACCGAACCTAAATACCTACTAGAAATGTGAAAGTTAGACTACAACTTGGTTGTCTTTTGCTCAATTACTCTTACTGATGGGTGAAACAATCGCAAAGAGGTAACAAATTAATAATTTTCTTAGAAGTAGCAGACATGTAGTAATCCTTACTAATCCTACTAATACAATATTGTAAACGCGATAGTTTGTAAGTTTCAAATTTACAGATGTTTGTTAACTCTTTCGCGTAAAAACTACAGATGCAATTTAGATGAAAATTGGTACATAAATAGACAATAGCCTGAAATAGGCTAATTTACATGTTTATAGGAATAAAGGTATCGAAAATTACGCGGATGAAACCGCTAAACGGTTAAACTTGAAAGTTTGTGAGTATGTGTGCATGTATGTTACTCTTTCATACTACAACTACTTAAAGGTGCGCTTACACGAGGGCAATAATTGCTCGGCGACACGAATGGACCGATCTGGAGCAATTAATGGAGCAATTAAACGCAATTTCAATAAATTGCGGCAATTATTCGGCGATATTGCTTCTAATTGCTCCAGATATTTCACATTGCTCAATGTTGCCGATACGAATTGACGAATATCCAATGGGCTTGGAAATTCCTAGCAATTTTTGTATGTATTTCATTCGCGCTTGTTTGTTTTGCGGCTTGCCGTCTTGCTTCCGCGGGGAGAGCGAGAGGTCGGTTGGCGCTACAAGCCGCCGCCGCAGCAAGAACAATGTCGTCCATAGCGAGCGAATACTGAAATGCTCGTGTAGGACAGTATTGCCTAGTTGATGAAGTTGCGCGATATCGCTCAATATTGTAATGCGCAGTATTGATGCTTGTTGCCGTTGCCGTAAATTGCTTGATGTAGTCGTGACGTTATAGTTGACGAGTATTGACTGGAATTGAGCAATTTTAGTCGCCCGTATAAGCGCACCTTTAAGGTACATAGATAAATAATAGTCTGGTATTACGAGATCGGAAACTGAGTGGGTAAAACTGCTGGGCGCTGTTAGTTTGAAATAAATAAATGTATTTAAAAGGTCCTTTGCTATCAAATATAAAGGTTCAGAGCTGCGGTTGTAGAGATTTAGAGGTTAGGGTAATTATTTAGGGTAGGTCGTGGATTCGGTTTACACCGAGGATTATTTTGATAAATTCAGATATATTCTATTTGTTACAACTAATTAATTGTCTTTACGATTATATCAGCTTTCTGGCACCCGTAGTACAAGTTTTGCTTAGTTTGAGGCTAGATGGTGTTGTGTGAGAAACGGTCCCCATTTTTAACCGACCGACTTCCAAAAAGGAGGAGGTTATCAATTCGGGTGTATATTTCTTTTTTTTTTTTTTTACTTTTATAGGTTTACACTTGACCGCCATCTCACCTGATGTTAAGCGACGATGCGGTCTACGATGGAGCGTGTTTACCTAGAAAAAACCGATTCACTCTCGATTTGAAGACACAAAGATTATAACCAACGGGAAATACCCACTCAGGCAACGTATTCCACAGTCTTGACGTTCTTATCACAAAAGTAGAGTCAAATCTCTTCGTTCGTGTTTTTGGAACATCAACCATGAAACGATGTCGCTTTTTCTAGCTGTTATGCGATAGTGCCATCAATTGTGAATCGATTCTGATGAATATTTTTTTGTTTGGTAGATCCTAGCTACTAGGTGGTTCCATATGAATTTTATCGAAATCGGTGTACTGGTTTTAGAAAAATGAACAAAATACTAAAATTTACACATATTTAGACGATATAGCGATAGATTCTTATGGAATCTGGTCGAGTGTCTGATTTTAACTTGAAATTGAAGTCGGTGTTAGTTTTTTTTAAGAAAATAGATTATTTTTTTACTTGTATGGGCTTACACTTGACCGCCATCTCGGCTGATATTAAGCGACTATGCGGTCTACGAAGCGAGTGAGGTTACTAAAGGCCGGGTCACACAGAGGCGATCCGGTAGCGATAGCGATCCGATAGCGATAGCGATCCGATACCGAGTATGGGATCGCGCCCGCTTGCTGTGTGTCAGGTTGCATACCAATTCGAACATTACAAAAAATATCGTCTCGCTATCTGATCGCTATCGCTATCTGATCGCTATCGCTATCGGATCGCCTCTGTGTGACCCGGCTTTTAGAAAATACCAAAAAAAAATTACTTATTAATTAATTACTTATTTTTATTATTATATTTGTTTATATTAAAAAAAAAATGATGATGAAATGATGGCTTATGGAACTGAGACGTGGTCCTTAACTGTGGGCCTCATAGCAAAGCTCAAAGTCACACAGCGAGCTATGGAGAGAGCTATGCTCGGAGTCTCTTTGCGCAACAGAATCCGTAATGAGGATATTCGCAATAGAACGAAAGTGGCCGACATAGCTTAGAAGAAAGGTTCTCGAGTGGCAACCACGAACCGGAAGACGCAGTGTTGGACGGCCCCCCACTAGATGGGCAGATGACCTCACAAAGGTCGCTGGAAACCACTGGTTGCAGGTTGCGCAGGACCATTTGTTGTGGAAATCTAGGAGTTACGTTTCGCTTATTGGTCATCGTGAATAAAGCCCCTGGTTATTACGTTAGGTAAAGTTTCGAGTTACGAGCAAGCAAAAAATACTAAGCCCCAAGTCACAGCGTAGAGAGAAAACAATCATAGCACAGAAGTGAAGCTACATACAAATAGGCACTGAAGTAAAACACAAAATAAATAGACATGACTCACGGACGCAATATCTCGGATCGGTTGGGAACAATGCGAGTGCTAGCGCCATTTACTTCTGACAGTTGTCTTGTGATGTTTTAGGCAACAACGAAGCATCAAAAATAAATCTACTTTATTAAAAAAAAAAAAAAACAATTACCGATTTTAAGTTAAAGTTAAATTCAGGCACTCGACTAAATTTCATAAGAATCTATCACTACATACATATATTAAATCATCTAAATATTGTGTGAAAGCAAGTTTTGGTTTTATGTTCATATTTCCAAAACCGCTCCACCGATTTCGATAAAATTTGTATGGGACTGACTCTGAGCTATGAACTACCAAATAAAAAAAATCCATCAAAATCGATTCACAATTGGCGGCACTATCGCGTAACATAATATATGTACATTGTACATACAAAAAAAAACACCCGAATTGATAACCTCCGCTTTTTTGGAAGTCTGTTATAGGGTTACTCTTCTTCTTCTTCTTCTTCTGCTCCTCTTCCCAGTTCATCTGGGGTCGGGCCTCCTCGTTGCTCGGCGCCAAGACGCTCTGTCTTGGGTTGTCGTTACTGGCTGGGTAAGGCTCCTTATATCCTTTTCCACGTTTCCCCACCACGTAGCTAGGGGTCTACCTCTGCCTCTGGGTTTACTCGGGATGTTAATAGCCTTCTTTACAACATAACTGTCATCCCGCCTCATTTGTCCGCCTCTGTTATAGGGTTACTCTGTAAAACATATTTGACAAGGTTGAATTTTTTTTTTTTAAATATGGAGTGACGAGACGAGCAGTTTATGTGCCTGATGGTAAGCAACATGCCTGCCACATAACAGCACATATATTGGAACAAGAAGAGTCCAAATCATTTCCTAGCACTGCACGGCGCTCGTCACCCAGAGATCTAAGTTGTTATATCTCTAAGTCCTGTAATTTCTCTGGAAACATTGCCCTTCAAACCGGAACACAGTAATGTTTGCACATTACTGTTTGGCGGTAGAATAACTGGCAAAGGTCTTCTACTTCCCCAGGCGGACTCTGCTAAGAGCTCTACCACTACAGAGCTTATGGTCTGGAATACCACATAGACTAGGCATAGGAAATTGGTTTGGCCGAAGCATGAAATTCCCCAATAGCTAGCTTAAAATTTAATAATTATTCTGCCAACATCAATACCACTTTGCTCCAGAAAATTCCTGTTTCCTCAGGTACTATAAATAATCAGTTAAAATTCACATACAATTTTGGAACTACAGACTAAACATTATTATTTTTATATAGTTACTACTAATTTCTATCTCTCGATCAAAGTCTGGTTGCTGCCCGAAATCATGTTTAAGGTATGCGCGTAAATAAAGATAGTAAGATAGATAGATTAATAGTAGTCCATTTTAAAAATTATATGAACAATAAATTTAAAACTAAAAAGAAAGTAGCAATTGGCGACCTTTCTGATTTCGTCCTTGCAACCGTAGAATAGAAAAAAGTGGTCAAGTGCGAGTTGGACTCGCACATGAAGGGTTCCGTTGCAGCAAGTAACATAATACTCGTATACATAGTTCTTGTAGTTCGTTGTAACTTTGGTCGAAGTTTCAATAATAGTGTATTTATGATGTACTAAAAAAAACTACTCATCAGATCGAGTTCAAACTAATTTTCGTTGGTAGTTTACATGGTAACGTACATCATATATTTTTTTTAGATTTTTCATTCTCTTACTTTAGAAGTTAGAGGGGGGGGACACACATTTTACCACTTTGGAAGTGTCTCTTGCGCAAATTATTCAGTGTAGACGAAAATGATTTTAGAAACCTCAACATCATTTTTGAAGACCTATCGATAAACATCCCACGCGTGTGGGTATGATGAAAAAAAAATTTTGGAGTTTCAGTTCGCAGTATGGGGGGCAACCCTAATTTTTTTTTTTTTTTTTGTAAAAATCCTAATGCGGTTCACAGAATACATCTACTTACCAAGTTTCAACTGTGTAGTTCTCATAGTTTCGGCAAAAAATGGCTGTGACATACGGACGGACAGACAGACAGACAGACAGACATGACGAATCTATAAGGGTTCCGTTTTTACGTTTTACGGAACCCTAAAAAGATACGAAAATAATAAATAAATAAATATTGGTGGACAATTCACACACAACACCATCTGACCCCAAACTAAGGAAAGCTTGTATGATGGCGGCCAGATAGCTGATATAATACTTAATATAATTTTAAATACATACTTAACATAGAAACACCCAGATACAGTGCAAACATTTGAATTCATCAAACAAATATTTACAGTGGGTGGGAATCGAACCCACGATCCTCGGCTTCGCAGGCAGAGCTACTACCCACTAAGCCACAAGGCCAGCAAATACAAGGGAAGTAGTAATTAGAAGTAGAGATTACTTCTTTGAGTTTAATACCTTATACCTGCTGCACTAGCCTAAAATTTGGTAAATGGTAAGCAGTCGAAGCGTGCTATTTGAAAACAATTTCCATAGACTAGATATTTGACTGGCCTCGTGGCTTAGTTGGTAGCAGCTCTGCCTGCGAAGCCAAGGGTCGTGGGTTCGATTCCCACCCAGTGCAAACATTTGTGTGATGAATTCAAATGTTTGCACTGTGTCTGGGTGTTTCTATGTATAATAAGTATGTATTTAAAACTATACAAGTATTATATCAGCTATCTGGCCGCAATCACACAAGCTTTGCTTAGTTTGGGGTCAGATGGTGTTGTGTGTGAATTGTCCACCGATATTTATTTATTTATTATTATAGTCTGACCGTATTATGGTGAAGACTTCAGTAATCCTACTGTTTTCATCTGATTTTCTGTGAGCTGAGAGGTTTAATATAAGTTTCACCGTCAGGTCAAGTAGGCGAGCGACTCAAACGACTTGGGAACTATTCAAAACTGTTAAACAAATAGCTTTGCCTTCTTGTAATAACTCTACTATTCTGCTTTTTGCGACATTTTCCTTCCTAATTGCTTTCATGGATTTAAAAAATTAAGTATTTAAGTTTTGAAGTGGTTTTGAGATTTCAATTTGAGTTTTATCACACTGTTTATACTGTTACTGGCAGCGGCCCGCGGTTTCACTTGTGTAATTTTCGTTTCCGTCATTTTTTTGAAGTGAAAACTTCTTTAGGCGCGCTATAGACAGAATTTTCGTGGGCTGTGAAATGGATTCATCAATCGTCACGCTTGGATATGATAATGGATCGGATCGGATATGAAATCTTCGGGTAAACTCGGTAAAAACGGCCAGGTAGGTACCAGGGCAACAGAAACAGTAAAGAGTTTCGATTACCTACCTCCAACAGCCCAGCGTTTATCTCCAGATACCAGGACAACAGAAATATAAAAGAGTTGCGTTTGCCCCTAGGTACCAGTACTAGGGCAACAGCAAGTTTTCACTTCTATCGGCAGTTCCTATGACTGCCAATTTTTTTTTCTGATAAAAAATAGTTCCCTATGTGTTCTTTTAGCGTTTAGATAATAACCTAGCTGTGTTTTAAATTTCAGCCCGATCCGTTCATACGTTATGACGTTATTGAGCAACAAACATCCGAATTTACAAATAGTGGCATTTATAATATTAGTAGGATTAACGGCGTTACAGTAGAATACTTCTAAAGTATGTGTTTAAAATTATAAGTACCTGGGTTAGGGTGTCCCTTATATGGCAAAAAAAAATTTTTTTTTGAATTTCGAAACGCATACCCTCTACTTTTTTTATGAATGCTAAAATATACTTAAATACGAAATTTCGTATTTGTAGCATGATTGCAACCCGTGCCGACCGAGCTCTAAAGTTTATTAGAAAATGGTGTTTTGGCCTGACATCTTGGTTTGATCCAAAATAATTAAAATGCAACAAATAAAGTAAATATGAGTAATAACAAAATAAGATCAACACAAACTTTTATTTAAATACAAATTATAATAATAATTAATTAGGGTGACTTCTCTTTGGTGTAGTTTTTTTACAGTCTGGATACAGATTTCTATGTTCCTGAACACAACGCAACAAAAACTGTTTTTGTTCTTCTTCAGCCGTGATAAGTCCATTAAAATCTTGCATTCATTTAAAACAGCTCTTTCAGCAGTGTCATTACGACCTTTCAAACAACTTATTCGTCTTCTAGCTTCCAAAAAAGTAGTATTGTCACCCCAAGAAGATACATCCTCCCGAAGAAAACTGTCGTCGATCTGCAGTCGAGATAGAAATTGTTTGCTTCTTTGAGTCATAAAATCATCCATCATCATAATATCTGAAAGAAAGAAAAAACAGTCTAAAAAGCAAAAACTAAGCCACGAAAATTTGCTTTACCTTGGTTTCAAAAACAGCTTTGAAGACCAACATATAAAAATGATGACGACAAGCAAAAATCAGTAATTCCCTTTCTAAAGTCTGCTCCAAAATAGCACAAGCTCCACTGAAACGGCCAGTATTTTAAGCTGTTGTATCGCAGCACATTATCTGTACTTTATCATGTAGGTTCCAGTCAAAGAGTGCAGTTGAAATGGCTTTAGCTTGATGTTTTCCCGAAGAACTCTCTAATTTTGGCACTGCAAGAAGTTGTTCTCTATCGTCAAATGAAGCAAGACTTGGCAAGCGTTCTTCTTTTAAACTTCATACATTCAATCCAGGTAATAGTTTTCCATCGCAATGGACTGTGACTACGTCAGGCAAATTATTCTGGAAGTCAGTTTTTATTGCTTCTGCCCTGGATTTTCTCGCCTGAGTACGATTTCGCTGAATCGAAGATTTGTTAATAGGAAAATCATCGGTGTTCAGACCAAGCGCTTCTACAACCGCATGGAGAATGTAAACTGAGTCTCTTATGCTTAATTGGCATCAATCTAAAGCTGCTACCAGTTTAGGAGTAATTAAATTTTTCGTGGCTCTTTTAGAACTTTTTTCAGGGCAAGGAATCTGCGTACTAAGTACAGAATTCGAAATCTGTTCCTCATTCGAATTCTCCAGAGATTCCAAGCTATCTACCGAAGAAGTACATGCAATAGCCAATAGCTCTCTTTGTTTTACCTTTCTTTCCTTTTCTTGCAATCGTTTTTGCCTAACTCGTTCTTCTTTCTTCGCCAATGTTTTGTCAGTTCCACCTAAGCATCCCGGTCGACTTGGCTCTCTCTGTTTCCTTAAAAATCTTTGTCTTCCTCTATCTTCATTCTGTAGAAGGCATCAGCATGTGCAATATCAAACAAGTTATCAAGGTCTTTTACAAAATTATGTTCACGGTTCTCGAACGTCTCCTGAGTTTTCTTACAGTTTTTTTGCAGCTCATTCCAAACATGATATAAATCAACAAGTTTCTTCAAGCTGTTAGGAAATGCCTTTGTAGGAATTCTGGCTTTTCCCAAAATATAATGCACTCTCTTATAACAAGATTCGCACTTTCACTAACAGTCAGCTTGACCTCACGTATATTGTAACATAAAACGGTGAGAACTTGTCGATTAGATGGTAATTTTGCACCATTTATCTGGTGGCTTGGCAGTCCGATAAGGTAAATATTTTGTTTATCACTTCGTAATTCCACAGACATCTTCACACAATAAACAACAACACACTAATGATGTTAGAAATCACGTACGAAATGACAATTGAAACTCGCAGTAACAGGTCGCAGCGCTGCACCCGCGCAATTGTATGGACAAGTTAAAAACTCAAGTCGGCACGGGTTATCGTTTATAAATCGGGCTAATATTTATTTCTGTACTGTATTAGGTCCATATAAAAGTTTTTAGAAGGTATGCGTAAAAATATATTGACATTCAATTTTAAGGGACACCCTAACCTGGGTGACCGAGCTTTGCTCGGTTTAAATACTAAAAATACGTAGATACCTATAGATAAAAGGCTCCAAGTAATAGATTTCTTAAAAAAAAACTTGAAAAAAAAGAGAAGGCGTCTGGATTCGAAACCGGAGCTACTAATTCGTGACCGCCATGACCGCCAGACTTTCCGTCTGAGCTATTATACTGTCGCGTCACGCCGCAAAATTTGCCTTCGCTTTCCAATGTCTAATGAGTTTGTCTCACTGTTCTTCAAATTTCTCAAAATCTCAAAAATATGTGTTATTGCGGCGTATTAACTAACAAATACACTCGGAGGTAATAAGAGATATAAAGAAAATATTTAGATATAGACTACGCCAACATGAGTAGGTACTTTGACTAATTCTTTTTTATAGCCTATTAGAAAGAACGGTGATTCTCGGAAAGTCAAAACTTGATGGAATAAATAATCTCACTTCGATATACCTTCAGTAACAAATATCGAAACTTTGCCAAGCGTGAAAATAAGTGAAATTATATCAATACTAGCAGCGCGCCGCGGTTTTGTCCGCGTAGTATCCGTTATTGCTATTTTCCCGAGATAAGTGTATGTGTTTTTCCAAACTATAGTCTAACTGTGTTCCAAATTTCCACCCGATCCGTTCATACGTTACGACGTAATAGAGCAACAAACATCCAATCATCCAAACATTTACAATAACAATACTAATTTGTAGTGGTAGGACTCTTAGCAGAGTCCGCCTGGGGAAGTACCACACCTTTGGTGGACAATTCACACACAACACCATCTGACCCCAAACTAAGCAAAGCTTGTGTGATGGCGGCCAGATAGCTAATATAATACTTATGTAGTTTTAAATACATACTTATTATACATAGAAACACCCAGACACAGTGCAAACATTTGAATTCATCACACAAATATTTGCACTGGGTGGGGATCGAACCCACGACCCTCGGCTTCGCAGGCAGAGCTACTAAGCCACGAGGGCAGTCAGTTATTCTACCGCCAAGCAGTAATGTGCAAACATTACTGTGTTCCGGTTTGAAGAGCAATGTTTCCTGATAAAATACAAGGCTTAGAGATATAACATCTTAGATCTCTGGGTGACGAGCTCAGTACAGTGCTAGGTGATGATTTGGACTCTTCATGTATCCTATAGCTGCGTGTCACTGTGCTGTCATGTGGCAGGCATGTTGCTTACCATCAGGCGCATGTCCTGCTCGTCTCGTCACTCTATATTTTAAAAAAATAGGATTGTTACGGCAATACGAAACATACAAAGCAAGTGTCCAACTAGCTTTTGTCTGGTTTGTTATACAGCTCATTCTCGGAAATTTCGATAAATTTAATTTTAGATCCAAAACGGATTACGGTCTTAATTAAAAAGCCTCTACCACTCTAGTGGCTAACCCTTATCGATAATGACGGAGTGGCTCCTGATGATAGCCCGGAATATGATAGATTTTGTGAGTTGAGGCCTAAATTGCTACCTAAACGTAGCATCGATCGGGACGTTTCGCTGCGTCATTGATTTAATAACTAGAATTTTCCTGTCACTTTCCCTTCGATAAAAGTTGTAAGTCGAGGACTTTGTATTTATAGTCACGTTTTTAGAACGAAAGTGGTTTGATCAATGAGTTACGTCTACTTGTGTGATGGTATGTTTTTATTATCGTGTAAGGAGTTTTCATTTTTCGAACTTTAAATAGTATGTCTGTTGTTTGTATATTTTCATGCTCTTAAGGTCGATACACACATATCAGTGACGGCGCAGTGCCGAAACAGTACCGGCACAATGCGAAATATTCTTTCATACATTTTCTATGAACGCATCCACACTTGTCAGTTTCAGTGACGACACAGTGCTCTCAGTCTCAGTACCGACACCGGTAATCACGGACGGAAGGTTGATTCACACATATCAGTGAAGTCACAGTGCCGACACAGTACCGGCACAGTGCAAAATATTCTTTCATATTGTTTTCATACGGGTTTTGTATGATTTGTCTCATGCAAAGTACATGGATTCGACATACAAAACCAATTTGTGGAACAAAATAGGAGCGCAAGTAAAGTTAGATGGTAAATACCATCACATAGTTTTAATAGGTACTTTATTTATGTAGTATTTTATTATATTTATTATCTAGCTCCGCAGTATTGAACAGAGAGCCACAACAGCAATCACGATACTTCACGACGGACACATTTTCACTGATGCTCCTGAACTGAGTACTGACGTGTGAATTGAATCACTGACGCAACACTGAAGCACTGATACTGAACTGAGCGGATACTGAGCCGTCACTGATATGTGTGAATCGACCTTTACTTTGGTTTTTTTATTCATTGTATTCACTGATGACGTATAAATTTAACATTTTTGGGAAAAAGTATTAAGACTTTGTATACAAAGCGAGACAAACACGCAGTCAGATATTTTAACGTTGGTTATTTTACAGGGGTAGGACATTTCGCAGAGTCTACCTGTGTAACTTTGAGACCGTTACCAGTTTTTCTGCTAATGTGCCAACATTATTGTACTCTGATTTGAAATGCAATGATTTCGATAAATTATTGGGCTAACAAACAATTAATTATATATTTTCTGGTGGCAAGCGCAGTACAGTGCTAAGCAGTGACCTGAAAGCTTCCAATTTGAAAATAATTGTACTGTTACGGGCAAACGCCGAGCTCATTTAGTCTGTATAGTTAAAAAAAATAAGCAGACGGCCCATCTGATAGTAAACAAATAACTGTCTCTTATGAACACCTTCAACAGTAAGAGTCTACAAGTTGTCAACTCAAAAGGTTTTTTTGGAGTCCCATACTGAAACCATTCTTTTCATCCTTACCTTCCGGTTACTTCATTGAATGTGTATTCCAGTTTTTATCGATACGATTTCTTTCCGACACGTTTCAAGCGTTCCAACAAAGGGTACAAATATCAAACATTTGTTATCCTTTGAGCGTGTGGAGGCAGGAAGCGTGGATCGGCAGACGTCCGAGCCCTCGGCCTATCACTCGTGTAACAGCTGAACAGCTGCTTCCTGTAGATAAGGCGAAAAGGGCCTACTGCTAGAAACCGCCGACAAAGTGCTCTATACGAGGGTAGGCTGAGATAATTTTGATAGGTGAAAGAAAGTTCGATGTAGAAAAGTTTTTCCTATTGAATCGTTCGATACGTACTAACCTAATTCCGGAGTTTTTTGCTGCTATCAGACAACTGGGTGAAACACGAATGATATGGATACTTGGTGATTGCTTTGAAGATAGGTGTTTCCAGCACACATGGAACGTTGTCCTTTACCCCGTTTTTCTCTATTTAATATTTCTCTACATCCTTCGATTGCCTGCAAAGATTTTTTTGCATTAAATCGCTATTTGCTTAACTAATTCGGAGAATGTACCTTCTTTATTAACTATTTTTTGGGTTATGAACAATAAAGATGCTTAAAATGCGGTTGCCCGTTGTTGTAAAATGCCCACTAAATGTTCTACTGCTGGGACTCGAAGCTTTCTCTCGCAAGGAGAGAGTCAAGGTCACCATGCTGGCCCAATGCAGTTTGGTGGACGACGGACGCCCTCGAAAGATTTTAAGAACACGCCTTATTTTTTTAAACTTTTATAGGTTTACACTTGACCGCCATCTTGCCTGATATTAAGCGACAATGCGGTCTACGATGGAGCGTGGTTACCTAGAAAAAAACCAATTCACTCTCAATTTGAAGACACAAAGATTGTAACCATCGGAGAAAACCCACTCAGGCAACGTATTCCACAGCCTAGACGTTCTGATCACAAATCTAGAGTCAAATCTCTTCGTTCGTGTCTTTGGAACTTCAACCATGAAACGATGTCGCTTCATGGATACGAATGAGCTACGAGCATTCCGATAGAAAAAAGGGCAAGGGTGGTATTAGATCATGCAAATCAGTTGCACACTCTCCGAAGTGTATCCGATAAAAACCCGATAGGCTAGCAATTTTTCGGCAATATTCAAGACTTTGAAGTATTTTTCGCACAAAAATGTCGTTGCCTATGAGCCTTTTGTCGTCGGTTTTCTCACGATGTTTTTTTTCGCCGCTTTCAAGTTAGCGGCAGTACGCACATGACTTTGAAATGACAGTATCGCGTGTGGGATTTGAACCATGAGCTCCGGATTGCCAGCTGCCGTTTTTGCTGCTAGACCAGGCGTAACTTCAGACTTTAAAGATTTTCTTTCTATCTATAGGTGTTTTCAATCTAAAGTTATCAATTCCTCTTAGGTAATGTGCTGCATCGTAGGCTACATCTTTACTGCTTGAGGACGGACCATACCATCATACTGCAGCCTAGCACGTGCACTATTATGTCATCACATTGCTTTTCGTCAGACCTTCAAGCTACAAGTCTCGTCAATCTGCCTATGTATAGAAAAGCTTTTAATTTTTTGGCCCAATGCCAATTCACGTCCCACCAAAAGAGCAAAGTTGTTAGGATAGGTTCATCGTCCTCACAGCTTAATAAGGAAATAAACAAACACAGTGATTTAACATCGTAAACACATTGTCACAAAAAAGTGGATCAATACATTTTGAATTAGTTTTGACTGTGTTGTTTCATTGGTTCTTTGTCAATGGTCACTTGAATACAGTTTTAATTTTTTTGTGATTTGAACTCAAATTGCAAACATAACACAAAAAGTTATCTCAATCTAATGAATCATCGTGATCACTGCAGTTGTAAAGCTGCCGAAATGTTGAGGTTTTAATTTGTTTTATAGTTTAAAGTGATTAGACGAGCAGGTCATGTGGTTGATGGTAAGCAATATGCCTGCACAAACACAGTGACACGCAGCTATTGGAACATGGAGTGGACCTAGTCTACACGGCCAGAGATATAAGATGTTTCATCTCTATGCTCAGTTCATTGTAAACATTGTCTTTCAAACCAGAGCATAGTGATGTTTTCATATTACTGCTTGAAGGTAGAATAACTGGCAAAAGTGTGGTACTTCCCCAGGCAGACTCTGCAAACAACCCTAGCGCTACAAAAGTCCAGTGATGTTTACAATATGATGCTCACTTAAATATTTCAGGATATTCAATAGTAGCACCTATCACATCCACTAAGAATACCTTTTTGCAAACAGTTTTATTTAATTTGTTTCAGGTGAGCCAGGGTTGGATCCTGGGCCCGGAGTTGTGTGACATGTGGACATCTAGCGACGTGCTCTGCAGCTCCGCCTCAATCCTGCATCTCGTTGCTATCGCTACTGATAGGTACTATTTACACTCTGTTATTAATTTAAAAATTGTTTTTTGTCTCAAAATAATTGCTTAACTTGCCATTTTTCATTGTGGCCGAAATTATAAAACAAAATCATAAGCTTTTTTTATTTTACTGGAAGCTTATACTTGTATTAACAAAACTGAATTACAATGAGAACTACACTATTATACAAACTAAAGATACTCAAAATGATCTAGCTCACTGCCAGTCGAAAGCGTCGTCGGCATACTGATGGTATTACTACGCTAAATGGCAATATTGGGCCAAATAAACGCCAACAGTAAAGTTGTCACCATGCAATGATAACAAATATAGAGAGACAAATAGAGAGGGATAGCCATAACAGTGTCCTATTAGCTGTATAAAGAAACAAGAAATCATGTCATGATATTTTTTTCATGTAACTGCTTAAACTCAGGCCACAGTAGGTAACGAGGTAACGCGCTCATCCAACAAACTTGATCCCTCAAGTTTGACCTCAACCTTAGAGAAATCGCACATGAAGTGTACATTTTTTGTAAGGGCGCAGCTGATGCGTTCTTCTTAACTATTTTCTTTTTCGTCACATACACGCACACTATAATGGCCGACAGTACAACGTGATAGCACGTGCAAAATGGGTGCGCACTATCTCACAGCCATCTCTCAAACACAGCACATGGTCATTGGTCAAACACAATACCGCGCGCGTTCCCAATTTCCTATTTCCGTCCTTCACCAAATCCCTGCTACTAAAAATAAGGAACCGAGAAGAAAGATATTCGTAAACAAGCAACCTTGTTAGTCGGGACCTCTATTCATTTCCTCGCAAGAAAGTCAACATGAGTGATAGTGTAAAGCGTCGTCGCTTGTTAGTAAACTAATTTTAATACACTTTTCAGGTACTGGGCTGTGACTAACGTAGACTACATCCACATTCGCAACGAACGACGGATATTCACCATGATCGTGCTGGTGTGGACGACTTCCCTCGTGGTCTCTGTGGCCCCCCAACTCGGCTGGAAAGACCCCGACTACCACGCCAGGATCATCCAGCAACAGAAGTGCCTCGTCAGCCAAGATCTTGCCTATCAGATCTTCGCGACAATGTCCACATTCTACGTGCCCTTGACCGTTATCTTGATTCTCTACTGGAAGATCTTCCAAACTGCGCGAAGACGGATCAGAAGGAGGAGGGAACCGCCTCCTCCACGTCCTACGTCAGCTGAAGGTGCTGCTCCTGTTGGTAAACCAATCCAGCCAGCCAGAGACCGGCGATTCGTCAAGAAGCGGTTCCTCAACCTTAAGAAGTGCAACCAGCGAACGCGAGCCGAGACGTTGGCTGCAGCGCTATTACTCACAGAAGGCCAAAGCACTTCTACAGTAGACACTCTAGATGAAGAGCCCCGAACGACAGCGTTCACGATCAACGAAAAGGTCTCAGTGTCTCCAGAAAAGTCTTCCTCGACAGTCACAAATGGCTCAAAAACGGAACGGGCTATAGTCCCAGCTCCGACTCATAAAGAGAAGAAAGAGTCTCTCGAAGCGAAAAGAGAGAGGAAAGCAGCGAAGACGCTCGCAATAATCACTGGAGCGTTCGTCTTCTGCTGGCTGCCGTTCTTTATAATGGCGCTTGTGATGCCCATTTGCCAAACGTGTGTGATTAGTGATTACTTAGCTAGCTTCTTCCTCTGGCTCGGTTACTTCAACTCTACCCTCAATCCAGTGATCTACACGATATTCAGCCCGGACTTTCGCCAGGCCTTCGCCCGCATTCTTTTCGGCACTCACCGGCGCGGACGTAATAAAAAATTCTAACGAAGATGTTACTACTACATATACAATTAAGCCTCGAAACGAGGTTATGGACAATGAAATTCTCTTCTTGTACTATATTTCGCTTTCTGTATGTTATACATACTTAGTGTTTAGTGTAAATACGTTTAGTGAGAGAGATGTAAATATATAAAGATATATAACGGTATAGATGATGTTGAATTGTTTTTTTACGCGTTAAAGATAGTATATAAGGCCGCGGCGTGGTCGCTCGCGAGTCCAGAGGACTCCGCCGCTCGCTCTTACGTTGTTTCAAGTGACATTACGAAATAAATATTTAAATTATATCATACTTGTTGTTTTAATTTGTTACATTTAACCACAGACAACCATTTCGATGAATTGAGCCACTAAGAATATTTAAGAAGATACGTTGTAAATGGGAACACTGAATACTGAGAGAGCCGCTGCGTGCAACTGATTGCACCATAGCAAAACTTGAAGGCTGCAGTAAATTGCCTAGGATTTTACCGGGCGCGGCGTCTGAAATCATTAGTGATATAAATACTTTGTCACCATGGTTGTGATCGTAGGTACTGTTTCATATCGGATTGGCCGATTTTAATAAATTTCGTTTGCTATATTTGTGAGCTATGAGATCAATTTTTGAAGTACATTTGCCCATCTGCCCCTAAGCCCTACAAGCGAATCAAAAAAGTTGTAATTTTTTTTACTTTTGGGCGCCCAGAACTTAAGAATTTTTTATAAATAAATAAAATAAATATTGGCGGACAATTCACACACAACACCATCTAACCCCAAACTAAGCAAAGCTTGTACTATGGCGGCAAGATAGCCGATATAATACTTATATAGTTCTAAATAGATACATAGGTACATTTGTATTGCACTTGAATATACCTACTACGTTTTATTCGTATGTAAATGAAATGATATATAAAATTGTCAAACAAACTGTTATTATATATGATACTAGCCACTGCTAGCCCGCGGTGTTACCCGCGAAGTTCCCGTTCCCGTTGCTCCCGTTGTTTATTTTCGGGATAAAAAGCCTATGTGTTCTTCCAGACTATAATCTATCTGTGTTGTGAATTTCAACCCGATCCGTTCATACGTTAGAACGTGATTGAGCAACAAACATCCAAATATCCAAACATCCTTAGATTGACATTTATAATATTAGTAGGATTATCGATTGTCCAAACAATGTCCTAATAAAGCATATATACATACATATGTATGTTTTTAACCTTTTAAGAAGGTAATAACATATTTTCTAGGTAATCCATATTGTAGCTTGTCGGATATTAGCCCGTTTTTTCACATCGGTTCACGGCGAAAAGGTAAGAAAATATTTCTGCTCCATTGTTTGCATTGGTACTTTTTGTGACGCAGGAAAAATGCTCATAACTCCAACCGCTTCCTAGTGTATATGTTGTAGAATGATTTGATAAACTGATTTTTCGCAAAAACTCTACAAATTTAGCTCCAAAATAACAAATATTTTAAAATCAACGGTAAAAGGGTAGAAAAGGTAATACTAAGTGCTAAGAACCAATCTCGGGATAGACAGTAACTTGTTTGCTGTTCCAGCCTATAATCTATATTGTAAATTTCAACCCAATCCGTTGAACCGTAACCACGTGATTGAGTAACAAACATCCGACATCTAAACTTTTACAATTTTAACATTAATATGATGCACTTGATCTATGACTGAAGCTGTAAAGGCCGATTTACATCAGACTAGCGAATGCTCATTCTATCCCCACTGTATCAAATTAATTTGGTGTAAACAAACGTAGAGCTTTTTTTCGTTGTTTTGTTTGCGTTCGCAAAGATTCTGAAAAACGCGAAGAACGATCTTTCGTTTACACTAAAAGATCGAAAAAGAATGCTCATGTTCCAGCTCTAGCTCTATGTTCGTTCAGTTTAAATCGGCCTTAAGAAGAGTGCTTAGAGTGTTTTCCACCTTTGGAACTTGCTTACTTAGAAGAAACCGATTCACTCAAACTCTTCCCTGATGAGATACTTGAGGAAATATTCTTGTACATACGAGTATATCCATTATTACTCTTAATGTTCCCAATTAAATAATTTGTGGAAACAAACTTGTTCTCATTTCTCAATTATTACACGACTCGAACGTATTCAAATGAATTTTCATTTAATTACCTCCATGATCTGTTGCTTGCCTTACAACTTGTTTACGTATAGAAACAGTAACATAACTTTTACAATTTTAATCCCCAACGTAGACAGGCTTTATGGTCTAAGAGCCCGTGAACTCCAGACCTTCGTTATTTTAACAAAGGTGAAAGTTTGTCAGCGCTTTATCCTAAACGTAAGAATGATACCCCAATATGAACTTTGGATCATTTTAGTTTTGGCAAATGAGCGGTACTAAAGGTGTGTTGTGACAAATCATATACTCGTAGTATTCGCGCGTCTGTCAGTAGTATTAAATAATTTAAGAACGGTATAGATTTTCACGATGTTCACGATTTTATGTTACGGCTGGTCTAGTCGGGAAAACGGCGCCTGCCGATCCGGAGACCCCAGGTTCAAACCCCACACGCACCACTGTCTTTTCGAAGTCATGTGCGTAATGCCGCTAACTTAAAAACGGTGAAGGAAAACATCGTGAGGAAACCGACATGTACCTAGAATCTTTCGAAGTCATGTGTCATCCACCAACCCGCACTGGGACAGCGTGGTGGATTATGGCCTTAACTCTCTCCTTGCGAGAGAAGGACCCGAGTCCCAGCAGTGGGAACATTAGAGGGCTGTTGATGATGATGATGATAGATTTCAACTTTTCAACTTTTATGACATCAAACTATTTTAAAATAGTTTAGAATGATTAAACGAGCTGGATATGTGCCTGATGGTAAGCAACATGTCTTCCATATAACAGCACAGTGACACGCAACTATTGGAACCCAAGTCATTCAAGAGTCCAAATCATTACTGCTCGTCACCCAAAGATTCAAGATGTTTTATCTCTATGCCCTGTAATTTCACTGGAAACATTGCCTTTTAAATCGGTACATAGTAATATTTGCACATCACTGCTTGGCGGTAGTATAACTGGCAAAGGCGTGGTACTTCCCCCAGACGGACTCTGCAAAGAGTCCTACCACTACAAAAGAATGAGCTTAAGTCAAGTTTTGTAATAAGGCGTTGTTGTTTATTTCTGACATCATGGCTTCTAAATTGAACTGTGATTGACCGATTTTGATACGTTTTTTAGAAAATGATATAGATACATATTTCAGTATATCAACATCCAGTGCTGAAAATAAACTTGGTGCGATTTACGTACCACTTCCTGTCATATCTTGTATCGCCGCCATTTTAGGTAAATGTTTGTTTTACCTAACCGCAAAATCTAATTATGACGATCTAATCAATTTAAAAGTTGGATTTTGGCTCAAATTAGTAACCCGATATTCCTCAGTTAACCACAGTTGTCACTTGTCAGTAAAGCAATGAAGGCAAAATCGATGAGTTTATTTTTCAGAAATTGGTAACAAACCGAGATTATCGAGATAATTGTTGAGTAAATCCGAGTATCTGTCTCCGCGCGTTTGCGGTAAACGCCCATACTGTTTATACTACGGTTGTTCCCAACTTGAAGAAATTTGCCCAAGTTTCATTATTCATTCTTGATTTGGTGAATTTTTGAATACTTCCCCCATTGGAAGTGGTTCTCACGTTTTGAACTTGTCAGTATATTTTTGTTGGAAACTTTTGTAAAATCAGCGTATTTATTTTGACCTTCTTTGCTTGGGTCGTGAGTGTTTTTCGAAATCTTTCGAACATCAGATTTTAAATGTTATTCCTATTAATAAATAGAAAACTTATTATGCCGCTTTTTACCTATATTGTCGTACATACGAAAAAATAACAATACAGGAAAAAAAAGCTAAATTAATGTAAAAAATATGTATGTCTACAAAGTCATATTTACTAGAATTAAGTATTGCTCCGAACCGTTCCTAATAAATTGTTTTTTTGATATAGATATATACAGGAACTTAAAATCAATGTTTTAACTGGTTTTACAACAGGCTTCAATTCAATTCAATTTATTTATTCGAACCATTAATTCAAGAGAACACTTGGTAACGTCACTTACAAAAAAATTATACATAAATTATCTGTGTACATGATAAAATAATACCAAAGAATAATGTCAAATAAAAAATAATCTGCTGTAAAGGGGCCTTGTCATTTAGGTGCAGCTGTAAAAATGCTTTGTCATTGTGAAAAATCAAATTATCTAAATAATTAATACATACAGTACATAAACAAATTTACATTAATGTTTAGTATCATTTTACCTTACTCAATAGTTCTAATTTTGACATATTCCTTTTCCAAACATTGCTGTCCTTTACAAAAGCATCTACAGTGTAATATGCTTTGCTCATTAGGTAGTTTTTTATTTCAGTTTTAAATCTAGTTTCATTAAGACCTTCCACTTGTGTAGGGATTAAATTATAGAAGCGAATACCATTACATTTGAAAGAGTTAATGGTCTTGTGTAGTCTGCATTTAGGAAATACAATACTTCGTTATCGCGCGATGAAAAGAGAAGAATAATGAAAAGTACACAACCCTTGTCTATTGGCTAAGAAGAGATATTTATTACCCTGCATAAAACTGCACCTGACTGAGTTATCTATACTAATACATATTACAAAGCTGAAGAGTTTGTTTGTCTCAACGCGCTCACTAACTCACTAAATCGATTTCACAAAATCTTTCAGCGTTGGATTTGTACGTGATATCACTGTCAGAGCTCACTCGATTTCTTGAAGTGAATCGATTAGTTCTAGGTTTCTGTGGTCCATCATAGGCCTTATTTTTGCGAGATGGCGGTCAAATGCCAACTTAACGAAGCGGCACCCCCAAAATTCATGATGTAGTTGAATTGTAACAAATAGGTTTGAAAGAAGTGAATGATATGATTGAAGTGAAAGAGAAAAGTGTGCTATGACACCCAGTAGGACAAGGACATAAAGATAATACCTAGATATAGTGTTGACACATTCACAAGACAATCTCAATGTAAACAGCATCCTACATCATCTTTTACCGACTGCGTAACGTGGGAAAGGCAGCCCATATCCAATTTACGAGCCATCGCCCATATGCCTCATTCGTTCGTAAGTTTCATTCTGATCCCATCAGACGAAACTTCCTCGCTACACTATTGCGACAGAGCAGCAAATCTTCAGAGAGGAATATTTCTTACAGGTACTTAAGCAGGTACCTGCTTAAGTACCTGCAAAAATTAATAATCAGATCTATCCTACTTGTTTTTTATTACGCTATTAATATTGTAAGCGCAAAAGTTTGTTTTTGCTCAATCACCTCAAAATGGCTGAACGGGTTGAAATTTAGAATTGCACATGTCAGTTTTTGTCCCGGTAAAATAATGAGAAAAGGAACTAAGGTAGGTTAAGCCGCAGGGCGCTGTTAGTTTAAATATACATAATTGTAGTCGTCTTCATAAATTTACATGACGTCAGCCTTTTAACTTATATACCTCTAGAAAGCATAAGCAGCCCACTATAAGTTCCCTCTACTAGGAATCAGGGTCTTCTCTTTCAACGAGATAGTTATAACCACAATCCACCACGTCAGCCAAGTGCGGGTTGGTGGGTCGATTTTAACTATTAAGACATTTTTTTATTTATAAATAGCCTCCACGGATTCCAAGGTCCATGCCTTTTTAATATTACATATAACTGTCTTATTATGTTATCTTATACATTATCTTATAACAGTGCTTTTACAATGCTCTCAGACAAGAATAATTAACAACTTAGGTTTTTTACACAATTTCCTTCTTTAGAAAGCTTCTCTCGGCCCAGAGCCCCCATCACCGCCACGTTACGATCTTTTATTGCCATCTGGAAGTTATAGTGCCTGATGGCACTAGGTGGCGCAGCCGACGCATGCATCACATAGCGACTTATCATATCATGCTCGATGTCATCGGTGTAATAGATGAAGGTCCCAGTATGCCGAGACAGAGCGACAACCGCATGCGGGACACACTCATGCAGCTTCAACCCAGCTTTCGTCTTGATGACGACTACTGACTCGGACGTCAGTCCCTGAACCTCATGGATAGTAAGGATGCGGGACCCCACGCCTCCCCCGTAACCCTGGCTGGTTAGGGTCTCTTTCTCTTCTTCAGTATGAACTAAAAAGATAGTGTTCGGGAGAGTACGCGGTATGTCGGCTCCAGTATATCCCCACTGGACCAGGGATCTTATACGTAGTACCGAAGAAAATATACCAGAGTATACCTCCCTCAACGCATACGTGATGTCCATTGGGCACCGGTGTGTGCATAAAAACTCCTGGCTGATGTTTGTTACCAGGCTAGGGCGACAGTACCTCATAGTAAAGAGATTTTCTCTGTCAATATAAGGCAACTGGTTGACATCTCCAACAAGGACAAGTTCACCAGCTTTAGACAGCCGTGAAGCGATTATGATTGCTCCAAAGTGATTCATCAGGGCTTCGTCTACCAGAAGGCGGCGGAAGACCCTGTCGAAACCGTTAACAAGAACTGAGGCCATAGTACGCACCCTGGTTCTTACTAGATCACCGATGCGTCCAGATAGCCTTTCCCTCAGTTCCGCCGCTGCCTCTGTTGTAGTAGTGATGATAGCGTCCCTGTCCACATCAAAGTGACTGGTCACCCATGTTGTCTTGCCGCACCCCGGAACACCGTTGATCCACTGTATTCTATGTATCTCCCAGCTTTCCCAGTTTGGTACAGCGGCTGAACTCCCCCTCAACGGTTTTATTAAATACTAGCTGAACGCGCGCGCGTTGCTACGCCATCTATCGAAAATTGGTCGTACCAATTCAAATTTTGTTCAAATTCGGTTACTTTAGGTTCTAATGACGCAACCTTTAACATATGACAAATGCTGTCACGCAACGAAAGCTCTCTAAAAGCAATATTTTTTACCCGTTTTTGTTACATTTTTCATTCATGCTCGGCTCCTGTTGATAGTAGCGGAATGTTAAATACCCTATAGCTTTCCTCGATAAATGGACTATCCTACAAAGAAAGAATCTTTCAATTCGGACCAGTAGCTCCATAGATCCTTGCGTTCAAACAAACAAACAAACTCTTCAGCTTTATAATATTAGTATAGATATGTCTTAATAGGTTATAATATTATAACCTATTAAGACATATTAATTCCAGCATGGTTCGCTAAAACAACCTCGTTTCGAAGACTCGATCGAAATTATTTAGATTTTTTTTTACTTTTATAGGTTTACACTTGACCGCCATCTCGCAAGATGTTAAGCGACGATGCGGTCTACGATGGAGCGTGTTTACCTAGAAGAAACCGATTCACTCTCGATTTGAAGACACAAAGATTGTAACCAACGGGGAAAACCCACTCAGGCAACGCATTCCAAATCCTAGACGTTCTTTTCACAAAAGTAGAGTCAAATCTCTTCGTTTGTGTCTTTGGAACATCAACCATGAAACGATGTCCCTTTTTCGAGCTACGAGCATCCCGATAGAAAAAAGGGTAAAAAGTGGTATTAGATCATGTAAATCAGTCGCACACTCTCCGAAGTGTATTCGATAAAAACCCGAAAGGCTAGCAACTTTTCGGCGATGTTCAAGACTTTGTAGTCTTTTTCGCACAAGAGTAAATTTTAGTAGAATTAATTAACCAAAAGCATTTCAAGTTTATAGAGGTAGTATAGGGCTTGAAGTCTTACTTTCTGAACTTGGTATTTGTGGGCGAGATTCTCTAGGCAACTTTCCTCATGTCCTATGTATATAAAATATGGATAAATAACCAAGCCGTAAATTACAATTTAAACATTTTTGAAGTCGTAAATAAGAATTTGCTAAAGTTAAAGTTTGCAAAAATCTTGCATAATGTAACAGAAACCAGACTTGACGTGCTTTCATTGCCTTACCGGTCACTACTACAATACTTAGACAATGAAACCATTTAGCGCTGTTTTTGATCATAAAGATAAATATGAATCTAGATATATCTCTTCCTAAGTACAGGTAAGTAAGTAAGGTACGAAAGGAATAAACTTTGACTCTTCTTTTGTGATAAGAATGTCTAAGCTGTCAATTACGTTGCCTGAATGGGTGTTTCCCGATAGTTAGAATCTTTGTGCCTTCAACTCGAGAGTGAATCGGTTTCTTCTAGGTAAACACTTTCCATTGTAGACGGCATCGTCGCTTAACATCAGGCGAGATGGTGTTCAAGCCTATAAAAGTTAAAAAAAAAAACTTAAGGAATTATAACCTAGAACTTTTCAATGTTGTAAAGAATAGGTATTTTCTGCCCAGCGGTCATAACCATCGTCCGCACTGTCGCTTACCATGGGGCGAGTTGGTGGTCGATCGCAAAAACGGTGACAGCAAACAATATAGCCTTTAGATTTTATTTACGAAAGTAGTATATAAGACAGTTTTAATAAATTACAGGTTTATTTCTAAACAACAACTGCCTTACTTTAATCAATGTCGTGGTCATGACCTAATAAGTGGCGCACTTATCTAGAAAGAACTCACGAATAATTTGTAACAATTCAGAGATACGTTTGGGGCAAATGCTCCACAAAATTAAATTACCTCTATAATAAAAGTAAGCACTTCTTATAATTACTTATTAGCACCGTAGTAGAAAACTTGTTGACTGAAGCACAATTAAGTATTTTTAAGTTCACATGACGAGATACAGGCGTGTGTTTTACGACGTAAAAGATTATTTCTACGTAGATTTAACTTTACTATCTACTTGACAAGTTCATAGCTCGCGTAAAGTGACGGTGGCCAGACACAAAACAATATTAGTATTCATCAAACAAACATTTTTCCCGTGAATTATGGGCTACATACATATTATGTGAATAAAGGTAAAAATGCATAGAAGGATTCTGAAACTGAGATCATGATATCAGGCATGATAGAAATAAATAGACAAAACGTACTTATTCTAGTGATTAACAATCCCACATAAGTGGAGGAACGATAAAATACTTCGAAAAATTGAATATTCTATAAATGATAATTCTTTGTCTTAGCCATTTTTCTATCGGACTAACAGTAGCCGCAAAAAGCGACACCGTTTCACTGTTGATCAAGAGAAAGAATAGGAAGAGATCCAAGAAGAGTTTTGATATCATCTTCGGTCAAGAATGTACGTTCCTGATCGAAGGATATCATACAGTACCCGGCGATAAATATTGCACATCGACACCTGGAAAGAGACAATCGGCCAACTTCGGCTTCGTAGAGCGTCATCTCTGTAGCACGAAATACAAACAGTGCGGTATCTATTAGGAGCTGTTAAAACAATTTTAATTTGCTTCTTTTAATAATTCTTTTTATTCTTTGTATAAAATACACCAATAAGTGTTCTATAAGTGATGGCTTTAGGTTCGAGTAAAATAAAATAAAAAAGTAGCCAAGTGCGAGTTGGACTCGCCCATGAAGGATTCCGTTGCAGCAAGTAACATAATATACATAGTACACATAGTTCTTGTAGTTCGTTGTAACTTTGATCGAAGTTTTAATAATAGTGTGTTTATGACGTACTAAAAAAAAACTACTCATCAGATCGGGTTCAAACCAATTTTCGTTGGTAGTTTGCATGGTAATGTACATTATATATTTTTTTTAGTTTTTTCATTCTCTAACTTTAGAAGTTAGATGGGGGGGGGGGGACACAATTTACCACTTTGGAAGTGTCTCTCGCGCAAATTATTCAGTGTAGACAAAAATTATATTAGAAACCTCAACATCATTTTTGAAGACCTATCGATAGACACCCACACGTGTAGGTTTTATGGAAAAAAAAATGAGTTTCAGTTCTCAGTATGAGAGGCAACCCTAATTTTACTTTTTTTTTTGAAAAAATCGTAATGCGGTTCACAGAATACATCTACTTACAAAGTTTCAACAGTGTAGTTCTCATAGTTTCGGCAAAAAGTGGCTGTGACATACGGACGGACAGACAGACAGACACGACGAATCTATAAGGGTTCCGTTTTTACGTTTTACGGAACCCTAAAAATATGTTCACATTATGTTTACGTATTTAATTATTTTGGAAAATTACAGCTGTAGTGTACATAATAAACACCATTGTACCTATTGTTAAAGTGAGACATTGTAATAAAAATAATAATAATTCTCAATTACTTCCATTTCACTATCTGTGCTCTCAAAGAGGTCAATATCACTGTCACTATCAGCCGTATTTATCACTAGTCTATCAGTGTAATTGTCTAAACCGTGTTTAATGCTTTTATGTTCATTTTCACATTTGATTGTGTGATCGCAAACCTTTTTCCACTCTTCAGTCCCGATCATGTTTACTTTTTCAGTCAATAACGTTTTTACTGTAGTTAAATTCATACCCACATTTCTACAGGCTACATAGCCTTTTAGTTGAGACCATATATTTTCAATTGGACTAAAATCCGGATGATACGGTAGCAATCGCAACACAGTGTGCCCATGTCCGGCAAGTACTTTGTCCACGGAAAACTCTGTATACCTCTCCTTGTGCTGACATAATTATAATGGCATAAATCTGGGTTTTTGTTAATTTTGGATCAACTGGAATTTCGTGTATGTTTAACCAGTTGATCATTTCCTGTTTAATGATGTTTGAGTTGGGGGGTCTTTCAACATATTTATTGTTGTGATAGGGTGCGTTGTCGATAACTAGAACGGAATCACTGGGTATATTTGGGATTAATTGATTAACCAGCCATTTCTCGTAGTTATCGTTATTCATTTCATTGTGATAGTCACCTGTAGTATCCGTGGATTTATACGTTAAAAAGGCACCGGGTACATAGCATTTTTCATTTCCCGCATGAACTATTATCAAACGTTGCACTTTTGAAATTGGCTTTTTTACTCCTTTTTTCTTATTATCACTCCAAGATTTACCTTTAGTGTGGGATGTATGTATGTAAGACTCATCCATGTAGACGATATTTTTTTCCTCTTTCGCGAAATTTGCGCATTTTATCGATATATTCCATTCGTTTGAGACTTACATCGTGCTTTTCCATTAAAACTTTTCGATTGTCTTCCATTTTAGTGAACCGAAATCCCATCTCGTGAAGTATTTTTCTCAACGTCTTTTCAGACCCATTGTAATTAATAGCTTCACATAATTTAGCTTTTAATGACTTTATTGTTGGCAGTTCATTAAATCGTAAGTGAAAATCATACACCATTCTTCGAACAACATCATAATCAAAATCGTCCATATCCAAACGAAATTGCTTTTTTGGTCTCCCTTTTTTGGGAGTGCTTAACTTAATTTCAGTAGAATGTGTTTCAGTACTGACTTCGTTTAATATATTGTTCAAAGTTCTTCTTGAAATTCCAGTGGCATTTGCAACTCGCGCTTGAACCTTCTTAAAATAACAACTTACAGTTTTATCTTCATTTTTTTAAAATCTGTCAGCTTAAAAATATTAAAAGGTTAGAAAATATTTATAAACATTGTAGATAATTTGGCGTGACTGACCTCGTAAAGGTTTTCCTCTTTTTCCTAAAGATGCCATAGTACAACTTTAAATTATTTAAATTTGGGGGTGTTAACAACTCTATATTTTTTTTTTTAACTGGACGCGCCCGCACTCTATAACACTTGAACAACGACTGACAAAACGTCACATAGGTAGTGTGCGACAGAGATAATGCTCTACGAAGCCGAAATCAGCCGACTGTCTCCCTCCAAAGGCCGATGTGCAATACTTATCGCCTGGTACTGTACATAATATTATCCTTCTTCATACTAATATTATAAATGCGAAACTTTTTGGGCATGTATGGATGTTTGTTACACTTTGCCGCTAAAGTACTGAAGCGATCTGAGTGAAATTTGGGTCGTAATAGTCTGGAATAATATAGTCATTATAGTCTGATAAAATTGCCTATTTTTAATCCTAGGAAAGTAACGGCATTGGGAACCATAGATTTTGGATTTTTGCGTATCGAATTTTCTTTTAACTATGTCAGGATCTACCCTGCTGAACCTGCAACTACCTGCTAATTTTAAATACCTACATACTTATCTTACTCGTACAAGATTGTAAAATCACTAACATTGTCAAGAATCAGTTAGCGTGGCAAGTTTGGAACCAAACTAAAAAGCGTATGTGTACTTATGTACCCACGCAAGATGTTTATACCTATTTATTCCTTTTAGTCCTTTTGCTAAGAAGTATAACTTCAACCATAGAATAGATAATATCTTCAACGCGAGAAATAGTAACCTGAAGCTAGTCACAATGTTTACTAACCTTTTGACCGCCAGAGTCACCTATACTTGACAAGCGCTAGCGAGCACTGAGCACCGACGACGTCAATAGTTGACTAAAATTAAAATACGCACTAAACCAAAATATTTTATTTTATAAATATTTATAAGTACTGATTTTATTTTTTTTACTTAACTTGTCCTTATATAGAAAATCCCAGCAATACAACGTGTAAATGTACGAAACAAGTTGCTGAAAACCATGGGTGCTGTGATTTTTTCAATTTTGTGCAATGACGTACGCTTGGCGTACAGGGCACGGAAATGCAATTTAGTCCTGGCGGTCAAAAGGTTGAAATGTTGGCTACCTGACTTCAAGGTGTCGGTTTTAGTAACGGCGTGCGTGCGCATCGTTAAGGGCGTACCCCGAGCAAATGACCTTGAGTATTTCTTACCTTATCGCACACCGCAAGAAAGAGCAAGAGAAAAACAGTAGGATTTGCCGCTGTTTTACGCTCAATTTTTAGAATACACTCTTTATAAAATCAGATTTTGGTCTTTTGAAAAAAATAAAACTACCAACATGTTCGTAATGGAATCGTCTATCCGTTGGTGTAAGTACAAAATCAAAATAATGGAGGTTTTCCGAGGAGATGCATGATAACTACAATTATTTAATTTTTTCATGGTTTCGTTGTGAGGCGATTATTTAAACAATAAGTCCATTATCAAAAAAATAAAACTACCATTTTGAAGCCAAGAAGTTGTAAAAATTTAATGTATTTTTTACCAGTTGATATATGTTTTGGCTAATGAGTAGATAGATCTGAAAACTGGACAAAAAACTCGTTTTGCTGGGGGACGCACCTTAAAATTTACCCTCATAATTTATCCCTAACGCGCTTTGATGAAACTAAGTAAACGAAGATAAGGTACGCTCTAATATAAAGACAGCATAATGTAACGAAAATCTCACACAAGTATACCCAATGTGCACACAGCTTCACTTGCATCGTGAGAGACGTTTGAATGAATGACAAAGACATCATGACAAGTAGGCAGTAGGTGGAAATGAGATAGCTACATCACATTTGTTTAGATATTTTTTTCGACAAGAATAGAAAGACATACAAATGCACTGGCGTGAAAGAGACAAAATAGCCGCAACTAACATATCGCCGGTCGTGTTGCACTCTTACGCTGTATGTATATCTGTCTCTTTTTAGAAATGGCCAATTGTAAAATTGTTTCCAACAGAAAAATAATTTTAGATGTAATAATCATTGAACTGTTATGGAAATAATTAAAGATTTTGTGTACTTACGCATGAAAAGTGATACCATGGAACTTGTTCTTGGTCTTTGAACTGTTTGTGCACCTTGCAAAAGCAGAATAAGACATTATTACGGCTCATATCGGATTTTTTTTAATTGTTAGCGAACGTCCACTCAACTTGTGGCTCCTGTTGCGACTGAGACTCAATCAGGAGACGTCACCTGATTTTACATTGTGATCGTAGATGAGCGCGTGCCGCTTCTTAGTGTTTTAAGAGTTCAATGCTAATGCGCCAAAATAAAAGAAGTAAAACTTTATTTAAAACCTAAGTATTTGTAGAGTTATTTCTCTGCAGCTCCGACTGCGTGTTATCGTTGACGAATCCCGCTATAAAACGGAGAGATGCAATAAAGCGACTTGCCATTGATAGGACAAATAAAACAAGCCCTACGATAGACGGCTTACAAACAGCCAGCGAACTTGTTTGTGTGTGTGGGAATCCTTCTCTTGTATTCCAGTTTTATGTTTTGCTGCGGAAAATTGTATCAGAATCTGTCCCTCTATTTCAAACCTATACTTGATTTGACGAGACAAACATTCAAACCTAAGCATTTACAATATTAGTAGGATGAATTTCTTTGCTTTTTTTTGGTGTCACTTTCTTATTCCTTCCAATTTTCTAATCAAAACAGGGCTAAAGAACACTACAAAAATACCAGGGTGCAACATTATTGCATACAATTGGACGAGCTGTGATCAAGTTCAGCCATTTTGACATAACACATATGGAAATATAAATATGTAATAAATGTATGTATTCTATCTAATTCTTTGCTGGCTAAATATTCTGGAGTGGAATATGTTTGTCGGTTTTTAGTGAAGCTTTTTTTATCTTTCCGAATCTTCAAATCAAAACAGCACTAAAGAAATTTCACTCCAAAAATATCAGGCGACATCATTGCATACAATCCATACGAGTTGTGATCAAATTGGTCCATTTCGACGTCAAATATACTTATTCTATCTCGTTCTCTTGCTGACTAAATATTATAGAGGCGTATGTTTGATGTTTTTTTATTTCTTCGAATTTTCAAATCAGTACATCACTAAAGAAATTTCCCTCCAAAAATGTCGGGCCACATCATTGCATACAATCATACGAGTTGTGATCAAATTGGGCCATTTCGACGTAACAAATAGGCTCTGGTTCAGACAAAAGGCACCGGGCTCGTACATAAGTTTTCGAGGTACATAAGTCTCGGGAGACGTTTTTTCCATCAATGGTGACAGCCTTGAGAGATGGATGGCGCGGCCTCGGCCGTGAAGTGACAGAGGCCATAGATTAGATAAAGCTATGTTCCTGTACTTCGGTCCGGACTGGGGTCGCTTCGTAAAACTTTCAAGTTTTTTTTACTGTCGGTGAGTTTTACTACGCTTTAAAATTTCTTCAGTATGAAAAATTATTTTAGAATCGCCACTTTTTGATATGTCTGTTGGTGTCCCGCGACTTCATCCGCTTAAGGCCTGATTCCGTAATTTTTCCAGGTTAAAAAGTAACCTTTGTTACTTCTAATATCTCCAAATATATGTGTACAAAGTTATATGACGATAGATGTATTAGTTTTCACTTGAATATGTAGCAAATAAACTTTCTTTTGGTTTCGTCAGGTGGGTTTTTTATAAGATTTCATTTAGTTTCATCTGTCTTAAATCAAATCTTGTAAAATGGACTCTTCTAGTTATTTAAAGTAGACACTCATCTTTGACGAACCGATGATGGAACCAGAAGGTGGCCATAGGAACTCGGATAGCTATTTCGTTAAAGTATATTAAAGTTTCTTTCGCTTGAGCTCAATTATATCAACCCACGAAAAATCTGCATATTATGTTGCGCCAAAAGAAATTTTCACATAAAAAATTACAATCCTAGGCAATCACCTCAACACACACCTTAAAGACTGGGCTACTTTGACTCAAGACATACAAAAAATTGAACTATAGAGGGGGCTTTTGCTCAACGATGCAACACAGATTAGCCCATCAAGTTTGATCTCGTATCGTTTCGTCTTGACGAATACTTTGTGCTAGATGGTAACTAGGATCTGATGATAGAGCTGGAAGACACCTGTAGCATTTTTAGTTATTTTTTTACTAAGAATTACTACGAATAAAGTCGTGTTTTTAAAAAAAAGACAAGAGGGAGAAACGAATTAATCAAATAAAAAAAAAACTTTCATAAAACAGTACAATCGTAGTTACAACATCAAACGATACAAAAAACAGTAAAATCGTAGTTTCACCATCAATAGATACAAAACTGAAGAAGATTCATATATGCGATTCCCGCGTCAATCTAACCCTTACGCCATAGACCCCATATATTGTCCCTAATGTCGTAGAGGGAAAATAAATTGTAGATGGAACTTGGCCCACCATAAGTCTCCCTTAATAACAAGCGCGCACTGATAGCGTTGGATGTAGTTTCGGGGCTGATGTCTGACTCACATAATCGACGGGGTAATATGGAACGGGCGATTTTTCCTGTATTAACCCTTTATGTTTTTTAATATTACAAAACGGATAGATCATGTAGACGACACACGTCCGTAATAAATTAATGTTTTGCCGTCCTATAATGGTAATAATAAAGTCTAAAAAAAATATATATAAAAAATGAGATGCACCAGTAAAAAACACAAATTTTACTCGCACAGCACACGATCAGACGTCAGGACGTCTATCTTGCTTGATAATAATTTGATTTGATTTGATATGTACTTTGTACGTAAAGACTGTTGGTATAACACGTATTATGTACAAAATACGAGGACGTCTATTCTCTTTCTACGAAAAACATAAATTCGAAATAAACTCGCGACTTTCCTACTCTGGTTTTACTTCAATGCGTCGTTTCGTCTGTTTAAATATTCTACTCTAACTAGAGTAGGTTTAGAACATTTAAACGTCAAACCATGTGCGATCGGGCGAAACGAAGTAGAACTGGACGTCTACTCTAATTCAACGAAAACGTAATTTCGAAAAAAAACTCGCGACTTTCCTACTTAACTCTCGTTCTACTTCGTTTCGTTCCATACAACTTTGTTTGACGTTTAAACGTTCTAAGCATACTCTAAAGGCCGATTTAAACTGAACGAACATAGAGCTAGAGCTGAAACAAGAGCATTCTTTCTCGATCTTTTAGTGTAAACGAGAGATCGTTCTTAGCGTTTTCCATATTATATATTCCATAGAATCTTTGCAAACGTAAACAAAACAACGAAAGAATGCTCTACGTTTGTTTACACCAAATGAATTTGATACAGTGGGGATAGAATGAGCATTCTATCCCCACTCGTCTGATGTAAATCGGCCTTAATTAGAGTAGGCTTAGAACATTTAAACGGACAAAACGACGGATTGAAGTAGAATCGGAGTTAGAAAGTCACGAGTTTATTTCAAAATTACGTTTATCGTAGAAAGAGAATAGACGTCCACGTATTATGTACATAATACGTGTTATACCAACAGTCTTTACGTACAAAGTACTTATCAAATCAAATCTAATTATTATCAAGCAAGATCAATCGGAACACATTACAAAAAGTAATGTTTAATTTTATTTACATAAGATATTACATAAAAATGTTCCCAGACATAGCCTTTTCATTTTTTTAATAAAGAGTGACGTGCCGAACAAGACATGTACCTGATGGTAAGCTGCCACATAGCAGCACAGTGACACGCAGCTATTGGAACACGAAGAGTCCAAATCATTACCTAGCACTGCACTGCGCTCGTCACCCAGAGATCTAAGATGATAAATCTCTAAGCCCTGTGATTTCTTTGGTAACATTGTCCTTCAAACCACAGTCATATTTGCACATTACTGCTTGGCGGTAGAATAATTGTCAAAAGTGTGGTACTTCCCCAGGCGGACTCTGTTAAGAGTCCTACCACTACACCTTGCCTTTGGCCCTACACTAGCCTCGGTGGCCCGTGCTGTGGAAACCTAAAAATATAAATTATGTAATAATATTATTTTGATCTAACCCCAGTTATAAGTATATATATTTTATCTCTTCAGAATATCATAAATACAAATGACAAATGACAAATGACAAATGACAAAATATTTATTGAGACAAAAACTTTATCTAGTATTAAAATACAGTACACATATCAAAACAATATCAACAATATCATATCAGTAATGGTGACATAGTATCAGAATAATAGTACTTACCTGCTATAGATTTATGTACCTAATAATATATATAGATCTACAATTACCACCAACATGTTGGTGGTTCGATCCCATAAGATGTTGTTGTCCTATCAAAAGTGCTCAACACATCTAAAGGCGTTATTACACCACTCGTTGTTCAGACAGTCTTAGTCTAAGTAGCGTGGTGTAATAAGCGTCAGACTGTTAGACTCTGAATTCAGACAGCAAGATCGGGTTCGGCGAGTCTTATTGGCTTACAGTCTGAATAACGAGTAGTGTAATAAGACAAAGACTGTTAGACCGACAAATACATGACACTGTCATTGACATATAATCTTAAAATATAATTTCGTTGGTTCGTGATTGGTTCATTGGTATTCGCGGTAATTTCTATTTTTGCGTTTTGGGTATTCGGAGTTTGAATGCCACAGTTTGACTGGCCTCGTGGCTTAGTTGGTAGTAGCTCTGCCTGCGAAGCCGAGGGTCGTGGGTTCGATCCCCACCCAGTGCAAATATTTGTGTGATGGATTCAGATGTTTGCACTGTGTCTGGGTGTTTCTATGTATAATAAGTATGTATTTAAAACTATATAAGCATTATATCAGCTATCTGGCCGCCATCACACAAGCTTTGCTTAGTTTGGGGTCAGATAGTGTTGTGTGTGAATTGTTCACCAATATATTTAAAAAAAAAATAGTTTTGATCTCGCTGTTATTATGACTATCTTAAATGCTTAAAATTTTTTTTTATTCAAATTAATAAATACCATAATAGCGTGCAGTAGAGGAAAAAAAATGTATTAAAAGTCCTAGAGCGCGCGTTTTTCAGACTGGTGTAATAGTGAGCTGACAAGTTAGACTCTAAGACAGTCTGCATAACGAGTCCTGAACAACGCGTAGTCTAATAGGCGCTTTAAGAGGTTTTAATAGGTGTTCCAAAAATATTAAACCTCATTGTCATACATATTACTCGTACCACCTACAACTTACTGGATTTCATTATATAATTAATTTATCAGTATTCTCTAATTAACGAACTCAAATTCTTAGAACAGTGTGAATACTTGAATTAAAGTAATTTGCTTCCCAAGTAGAACTTTAATCCTATTTCTAATGGAACTTAATTCAGCTCTAAGTAAACCTTGAGATTGGCTCTAAAAAACAACAGACACAAACACTACAAAGACCAAAACAAGATTGACAAAATAAGGTATGTACAAAACATTACTACATAAAAAGCTGAAAGTCTAAGTTAAATATATTTCATTATGTTTGGTGGCAGGTGGGACCTATACATTTTCTAAAGAAAAAAAAATTACAAATGGATGCCGCCTGCCACCCAACATAATGTAATATATTTAACTTAAACTTTCAGCTTATGATGTAGTAATGTTTTGTACATACTTTATTTTGTCAATCTTGTTTTGGTCTTTGTAGTGTTTGTGTCTGTTGTTTTTTAGTCGGGTTTTATATTTTTTTTAATTATTTATTTTATTATTTTAGGAAAATAACGGCATTGGGAACCATAGATTTTGGATTTTTGCGTAGCGAAAAAATTCCAAATCTACGTATGTTAGGAACTACGATGCTGATTTTAAAAACACATGTACTTGTCATACAAAGATTGTAACATCACTAATATTGTCAAGAATCAGTTATCGTGGCAAGTTTGGAACCAAAATGAAGATGCGTATGTGTACTTATGTACCCACGCAAGATATTAATAGCTACTTCTTCTCTTAAGCCCTTGTGCTAACAGTATAACATCAACATTTTAAAATAAATACACGGGTAACTCACGTATAATCAAGTCAGAACAGTCCGACTCGAGTTTCGATCGCCACCGATCGACAACCGTTAAGCTTGCGTGCGCGCCGTGCGGCTGCCCGCAGTGCTAAATGAGCTGCTAACACGCGCGCGCACTCGCCTTGAAGAAGATCGCCGGACGTTCTGACTATATTATACGTGAGTTACGCGTGTATTTATTTTAAAATGTGTAATAACCACGTTAGTTTTCATACTAGTACCTGGGTGACCGAGCTTTGCTCGGTTTAAATACTAAATATACTTAGATACCTACAGATAAAAGACTCCAAGAAATATATTTTCTTAAAAAAAAACGAATTGAAAAAAAAGAGAACCCGTCTGGATTCGAACCCGGAGCTACTAATTCGTGACCGCTATGAGCGCCCGACTTTCCGTCTGAGCTAATTATGCTGTCGCGTCACGCGGCGAAATTTACCTTCACATTCTAATGTCTAATGTGACAGTTTTTCATTGTCTAAAAACGTGCATAAAATGCGTTTTTTTTTTAATAAGACCTAGTTAGATCGATTTATCGTCCCCGAAATCCCCTGCATACATAATTTCATGAAAATCCGTCGAGCCGTTTCCGAGATTCAGATTCTATATATATATACATATTTATATAGGTACAAGAATTGCTCGTTTAAAGGTATAAGATAACTTCAACCATAGAATAGACAATATCTTCAACGCGCGAAGTATTAACCTGAAGCTAGTCACAATGCTTATTAAAATGTTGACTACCTAACTTCAAGGTGTCGGTTTTAGTGACTGTGTGCGCGCGCAACATAAAAATTTACCCTCATAATTTTTCCCTTATCTATACTTTATATTATAAAACTGTAGAGTTTGTTTGTTTGAACGCTAGGATCTCGGGAACTACTGGTCCGAATTGAAAGATTATTTCTTTGTTGGATAGTCAATTTATCGAGGAAGGCTATATGCTATTTAACATTACGCTACTATAAACAGAAGCGGAGCATACATGACAATGTAACAAAAACGGGGAAAAATATTGCTTTTTGAGAGCTTTCGTTACGTGACAGCATGTGTCTATCTTTTAAAAGTTGTGTCATTAGAACTTAAGGTAACCGAATTTGTTCAAAATATGAATTGGTACGACCAATTTTCAATAGATGGCGTTGCAACGCGCACACGATTCAGCTAGTGCAAAATAAAAGAATTAAAACTGTATTTAAAAACTGAGTATTTTTAGAGTTATTTCTCTGCAGCTCCGACTGCGTGTTATCGTTGACGAATCCCGCTATAAAACGGAGAGATGCAATAAAGCGACTTGCCATTGATAGGACAAATAAAACAAGCCCTACGATAGACGGCTTACAAACAGCCAGCGAACTTGTTTGTGTGTGTGGGAATCCTTCTCTTGTATTCCAGTTTTATGTTTTGCTGCGGAAAATTGTATCAGAATCTGTCCCTGTATTTCAAATCTATACTTCATTGAGCAACAAACATTCCTAAAAATCTACATTTTCGCTTATATAATATTAGTAGGGTGAATACCTTTGTCTCTTTTTGGTGTTGTTTTCTTATTTCTTCGAATTTTCAAATTGAAACAGCACTAAATAAATTTTACTCCAAAAATGTCGGGCTACATCATTGCATATAATAATCAGACGAGTTCGGATCAAATTGGGCCATTTGGAAATAAATGTGTCTAATAAATGTATAATATATTCTATCTCAATCTAACCTGGCTAAATATTCTACAGTGGAATCTGTTTGTCGGTTTTTAGTGTAGCTTTATTTACCTTTCCGAATTTTCAAATCAAAACATCACTAAAGAAATTTCACTCCAAAAATGTCAGGCCACATCATTGCATACAATCATACGAGTTGTGATCAAATTGGGCCATTTCGACGTAACAAATAGGCTCTGGTTCAGACAAAAGGCACCGGGCCCGTACATAAGTTTTCGAGGTACATAAGTCTCGGGAGACGTTTTTTCCATCAATGGTGACAGCCTTGAGAGATGGATGGCGCGGCCTCGGCCGTGAAGTGACAGAGGCCATAGATTAGATAAAGCTATGTTCCTGTACTTCGGTCCGGACTGGGGTCGCTTCGTAAAACTTTCAAGTTTTTTTTACTGTCGGTAAGTTTTACTACGCTTTAAAATTTCTTCAGTATGAAAAATTATTTTAGAATCGCCACTTTTTGATATGTCTGTTGGTGTCCCGCGACTTCATCCGCTTAAGGCCTGATTCCGTCATTTTTCCGGGTATTAGTAAAAAAAAAGTAACCTTTGTTACTTCTAATATCTCCAAAAATATGTGCACAAAGTTATATGACGATAGGTGTATTAGTTTTCACTTGAATATGTAGCAAATAAACTTTCTTTTGGTTTCTTTAGGTGGTTTTTTACAATATTTCATTTAGTTTCATCTGTCTTAAATCAAATCTTGTAAAATGGACTCTTCTAGT
The DNA here is from genome assembly GCA_963693475.1 of Ectropis crepuscularia. NCBI lineage: Eukaryota > Metazoa > Arthropoda > Insecta > Lepidoptera > Geometridae > Ectropis > Ectropis crepuscularia. The sequence continues at coordinate 25,348,457 of OY856349.1, read as the reverse complement.
TATAAAGTAGAAACTCATCTTTGACGAACCGATGATGGAACCAGAAGGTGGCCACCTTCTGGTTCACCTCCTTCTTCATAGGAACTCGGATAGCTATTTCGTTAAAGTTTATTAAAGCTTCTTTCGCTTGAGCTCAATTATATCAACCCACGAAAAATCTGCATATGTTGCGCCAAAAGAAATTTTCACTTAAAAAAATTACAATCCTAGGCAATTACCTCAACACACACCTTAAAGACTGGGCTACTTTGACTCAAGACATACAAAAAATGGAACTATAGAAGGGGCTTTTGCTCAACAATGCAACACAGATTAGCCCATCAAGTTTGATCTCGTATCGTTTTGTCGTGACGAATACTTTGTGCTAGATGGTAACTAAGATCTGATGATGAGCTGGAAGACACCTGTAGCATTTTAAGTTATATTTTTACTAAGAATTACTACGAATAAAGTCGTGTTTTAAAAAAAAAGACAAGAGGGAGAAACGAATTAATCAAATTAAAAAAAAACTTTCATAAAACAGTACAATCGTAGTTTCACCATCAATAGATACAAAACTGAAGAAGATTCATATATGCGATTCCCGCGTCAATCTAACCCTTACGCCATAGACCCCATATATTGTCCCTAATGTCGTAGAGGGAAAATAAATTGTAGATGGAACTTGGCCCACCATAAGTCTCCCTTAATAACAAGCGCGCACTGATAGCGTTGGATGTAGTTTCGGGGCTGATGTCTGACTCACATAATCGACGGGGTAATATGGAACGGGCGATTTTTCCTGTATTAACCCTTTATGTTTTTTAATATTACAAAACGGATAGATCATGTAGACGACACACGTCCGAAATAAATAAATGTTTTGCCGTCCTTTAACGCTTATAGTAAAAACTGAAAAAAAAAAAAATTGAGATGCAAACTCACAAGATTATAGGTACTCATCCAAAAAAGTGAATTTTACTCGAACAGCACACGGTCAGGCGGTCAGGACGTCTACTTTCTTTCTACGAAAAACGTAATTTCGAAATTAACTCGCGGCATTCCTACTCCAGTTCTACTTCAATCCGTCGTTTCGTCTGTTTGAATCTTCTACTCTAACTAGAGTAGGCTTAGAACATTTAAACGCCAAACCATGTGCGATCGGACGAAACGAAGTAGAACTGGAGTAGGAAAGACACGAGTTAATTTCAAAATTACATTTATCGTAGAAAGAGAATAGACGTCCACGTATTATATACGTAATACATGTTATACCAACAGTCTTTACGTACAAAGTACATATCAAACCAAATAGCATGCAGTCAAGAAAAAGAAGTAAAATTAAAAGTCCTAGAGCGCGCGTTTTTCAGACTGGTAATAGTGAGCTGACAAGTTAGACTCTAAGACAGTCTGCATAACGAGTGCTGAACAACGCGTAGTCTAATAGGCGCTTTAAGAGGTTTAATAGCTGTTCCAAAAATATTAAACCTCATTGTCATACATTTTACTCGTACCACCTACAACTTACTGGATTTCATTATATAATTAATTTATCAGTATTCTCTAATTAACGAACGCAAATTCTTAGAACAGTGTGAATACTTGAATTAAAGTAATTTGCTTCCCAAGTAGAACTTTAATCCTATTTCTAATGGAACTTAATTCAGCTCTAAGTAAACCTTGAGATTGGCTCTAATGATAGGGCAGGGCCTATGTAAAGTTTGTATAGGACGGCTAGAGATAGGCAGATTTGATCTACATATATAACTGACTTACACAAAATATGGTAATGGATTTAACTCGCTTTTAGCACATACATATCATATTAAGACCGACAAACCTTTGGTGAGGGTAGTTGAAGTTTTTAGAAAACAAAGCTTTATTTTTTTAAATAAGTTCATTTTTATAGTTACTAACAAAATTAAATAACAATGAAAACTTAATTATACCTTCTACATACTCGTACGTAACTACTTACGCTTCTGAATAGTATACTTGTTTAAAATTCTCAGTTACAAGATTTCACTTCTATTGGCAGTCCCTATGACAGCCATTTTGTCTGTTATTAACTATGAAAGATTTGTACCCCATCTTGCTCGAACTAAGTGTCTCGAACTAGCGGCACACCCCGGCTCCGCTCGTGGTGCTCCTGGTGAAATGTCACATTTCAATTTAAAATTTCAAACATTTCACAATTAAAAAAACCACCGTCAAATAAAAAAAAATAACTAAAAAATTATTGTAGGTACTTGGTCAAACACAAACACTGAAAGAATAGATATGACAGCATTAAAATCTTGGTTCATGTTTTTTGCTCAATTCCAGTAGGTAGTTCCTCATTATATTTTTATCTAACTATTGCTCTATTGGTGAAGTTTTAAGGCGGCGCCTAGTACCAGAAAACGAAAAAAGGACATTTTCGACGCCGCTCACTGAAGTTAAGAAACTAAAAACTAGGACAAAAAAAATATTAACTGGTGGATACAATCAAGAAGAAGCACAATAACAGAATAAAATTTTAAAAATGGATCAGAGTTTTTTACAATAAAAAAATAAAAATGACACCGAAAAAACCCGTTTTAATTCGAGTACTCGAAATTATCAGCGAAGATCCTACATTATTTTTTGGTAATAAAATTCCTAATTGTACGTTCTAGTAAAGTAACCGAACACTTTTTTAAGTTTATGTTTAATTATTGAGTAATTTAATAAAACTTGGTCAAAAATGGACTCCTGATTTAAAATTGATTTTTCCTCCAAACTGTGTCATGCTATTCTCGACTTTATGTATATCTCATTAAGAAACGCGTCGCACGGATGAAAACTGATATTTCCCTGGCATTAGGTGCACTCTTAAATAACGCAAAAAGTGCAGGTTCATAACCAATCCAACTAACTATACCTAAAAGCAAGAGTGTTTCAAACTCAAAGTATAACTGAAAATACTCCACAAAATTATAGCAAACAATTCCGCCTGGGGAAGTATTCCTTTGCCTTTGCCGTATAATATTCTGCCGCCGAACAGTAGTGTGCAAATATTACTGTGTTCCGGTTTGAAGGGCAATGTTTCTAGAGACATTTCTGGGCTAAGAAAGGCTAGGCACTTTATACTATAAAAAAGCGCTCTAGCTTTACATCTCTCGTACGACGACTAGCAAAAGGCAGAGATGATACACGATTAACCCTTAAATACCCAAAGAAAAACAAAACAGACGAATCTTTAACAAAATACATCCATCTCAAGCTTGAGTAGAACCCTTAAAAACACCAAACCCTCACCTCAATAAAAAATATTTCCTCGGGTCTCTGAGACATTTCTGCCTTTGATCTATCGATCTTGAGGCGTGTAACCTTTTTCCTGGTATTTATATGCGCTTACTTTTATAAATAAATACGCGAAATATATTTTTATGCTATTTTCTTTTTTAGAGAAACGATTAGGTACCGATGAAAATCAAGACTTCTTGAAAAATAGTGCTATTTTATATCGGTTTTTCCACATTATCCACTTGAGGGTTACAATTAATGGTACTTTGAATATCTAGGTATTATCTGACAAAGACTGTTTTTTTTTAAAGTTTGCTTTTTGTAACAGAAAGTAATGATAGGCCTCTGCCTAGCAGTACTCTTACTGCTAGCTTGCTCCTCATGGTAATCAATACGACTACCTAAATCAGATTGCACGAACCTAAGTACATAGAGTCATAGATGATGAACTAAAACCAGTTGTCAGTACAAATAAACAACATTAGAACTAAAAAAAATAAAAAAAATACATATAACACACATGTAAACAAATCTTAGTAGTGTGTTCTTTTTTTCAAATCAGTAAATTCATATAAAGTAATCGTTATTTTGTGCCTACCATCCCAAATCCCATCAGATTTAAAAAAAATCTTCAGCTTTTCAATGAAAATTTCTTGGAACATCGTATTTTTATACGCTCACATTTTATAAAATAAAATCACAACTTTTAATGGAATGAAATTTTTACAACCAAAAAAGTTAGTCTAAAAAAATCAAACCACCACATCGATTGATAGTGTCAAATACAAAACGTTTTTCAAACAAAAAAAAACTTGTCATAGAAAATTCCAGTTTTTATACCATCTGTGAAACACAAGTATTTTAAGCGCTGTTATACACAACTAATTTTGTAAAATGCAAGTTACTTTTTTAGTTCTATTCACAAAAATGCACTCATTGAAACTATTCACAACTTAATAGTTTTAAAGCACAATTTACATCTCCCATTTCAAAATGGCCGACACGCTGTAAACAAGTTACAGCGTAGGGTCCCAAACAATAGTAGTTTGAACTTTGAGTGGAAATTAAACTGTTACTGGCGAATGTAACAGTTACAATCAAACGTTAAACTTAGTTCTCTTGTAACTCAATGACATAAAAAGTTTATTTAACTGAATCTTCGCGAGAACATTCGACTTGCGTTGATACTTTGACGTCATCATCGCCAGAGCTACATAGTAAGGCTGGTGCAACTGCTAATATGGCTATAATCTAAAAAAAACTAATTAGTCCGTCAGATCGTTAAAAAATATTATACACTATTTTTTATTTAATTTCACAAACAAAAATGACGACGATTCAGCTTAGAAGTTTCGAGTAACGTCACTTGTTTGTCCGATTTTTACCCACAAGTGACGTCACAACCAACTATAGAGAGAGATAGAGTGGGGACTCTAGAAATTCGATGATCTTTATATATGTCGATTTTTGATAAATTGGTAATAAAACCAAAAATACGTCTCTCATTTTTTCATATTTTACTAACGGCTTAATTCAAATGGTAAGTATACCAAATTCGAATGGTATTGGGTCCAAAACATATTTTGGACCCAATCCGCATTTCTATTCTACTGAGCGTTCAAACTTCGAAAATATGAATACCTACATGGGAAGCGGTTACATATTTGAGCCGTGTGGTGTGGACACATTGGGTCCTAGAGGGCCGCGAATCTATCTCATTTTCAAAAACCTTTCCGGACGCTTCGTCTAAGCGACCCTAGACCAAAATGCTGGCGTTTATTTGGCTTGACGTGTAAGTCTTGTCATTGAGCCTATCAACACTATCTTGGAGTCGTTTTAAACTCATATTGGGCTTTAAAATCTTGATGATTTTTAATTCCTTATCGATGTATGAATTCTTCTTCTTCTTCATGATCTATGAACAATTAAAATATTATAGATTTACACTTCACCGCGATCCAGCATGCGATGCATCAGGATTTTAAGCGACGATGCGGTTTACGATGGAGCGTGCTTACCTAGAAAAACAGATTCACTCTCGATTTGAAGATATCAAGATTGTAACCATCGGGAAACCCCACTGAGGCAACGCATTCCACAGCCTAGACGTTCCTATCACAAATGTAGAGTCTCTTTCTTCTCTCTTTCTCTTCTCTCTTCTCTCTTTCTTCGAATCCTCGGAACCACGAAAATAATTTGTCTAACTAGAGGTACTTTTTTTTTATTATTTGAATTTTGCAACTCCACAGACTCCGGGGTCCGTGACCTTTGTCATTTATTTTCTTTTTTTTACATGAATCTTGGATTAGGAGAAGAAAGGGAAATAGGGGGAAGTAGGGAACATTTGCTGCTAATTCTAGGACTATTTTATTTTCTGATTCGCCTCCTCCCGGCTCAGCGTCTCCACCACGACTGCATTTCTATCCTTGATGGCCATCTGCACTTTGAACTCTTGGATGGTCTTCGGTGTTGCAGACAACGCTCGCCGTAACAACCGACCGATGGCGTCGTCAGTGTCGTCAGCGTAGTATGTGAAGTTCTCTGTGTCCCGTGAGTTTGCGACAACCGTGTGGGGCACGCTCTCATGCAGCTTCATGTTTGCCTTAGTTTTTATTGCGATTACCGACTCGTATGTCAGTCCCTGAGCTTCATGGATGGTAAGGATGCGCGACCCGGTGCCTGAACCATAACCCTGGTTCTAACCCTGTCTCCTTCTCCTCTTGAGTGTGAACTAAAAAGAGGGTGTTTGGTTGGGTCTTGGGTATTTGCGCTCCCTTATACCTTCTCTGGTCTAGGGACTTTTTACGAGCCGCTGAGGAGTACATACATACCGGAGTGTACTATAGGTACTTACACTCACTAATCTAGCTTTTTAGTACAATGTACCTATGACTATCAAGCAGGTATGCCACTAAGTACATATCGGTACTAAGTATCTGAGTCAAATATTAGTATCTCTTATATTATCTCAAAAATATCGTTTTAACCTAATTTTCGGATCAAAGTCAGTATGTGTTCCTTTAATCTTGCCAAAGCTTGCAAATTGTTTGCGTACATGTTTTATTATATTTGTGATATTATAACTGTATTACGGAGACATGATGATATTTCAGACTGAATAATGTAATATTGAGGAGGCTGGCCTGGTGGCTTCGTTGTAAGTAAGTCTGTCTACTAAGGTGTAGTTTATGGGTGCGTATGGGTTTGATTCCCACCCAGTGCGAATATTTGTGCGATGAATACAAATGTTTGTTCTGTATATGGGTGTTTCTATGTACCTATAATGTTTTTTTTTTTTTATAAACTATGACGAGACGAGTAAGACATTTGCCTGATGGTAAGCAACATGCCTGCCACATAACAGCATAGTGACACGCAGCTATTGGAGCATGAAGAGTCCAAATCATTACCTAGCACTGCACTGCGCTCGTCACCCAGAGATCTAAGTTGTTATATCTCTAAGCCCTGTAATTTCTCTGGAAACATTGCCCTTCAAACCGGAACACAGTAATGTTTTCACATTACTGCTTGGCAGTAGAGTAACTGGCAAAGGTGTGGTACTTCCCCAGGCGGACTCTGCCAAGAGTCCTACCACTACTGAATGTAATAAATAATGTATGTATTTACAATTTACAACCATTTAAAGAGATATAAATGTAGATATTATTTTAGCTAACTGGCTCCCACACTACCAGCTTTACTTATTGGGGCTAGATGGTATTATGTGAGAAATGTCTACCAATATTTCATCATCATCATCATCATCATCATCAGCCGCAAGACGTCCACTGCTGAACATAGGCCTCCCCCCTAGATTTCCACATCGAACGGTCCTGCGCAACCTGCAACCAGCGGTTTCCAGCGACCTTTGTGAGGTCATCTGTCCATCTAGTGGGAGGCCGTCCAACACTGCGTCTTCCGGTTCGTGGTCGCCACTCGAGAACCTTTCTTCCCCATCGGTTGTCAGTTCTGCGAGCGATGTGGCTTGCCCATTGCCACTTCAGCTTAGCTACTCTTCGAGCTATGTCGGCTGCTTTCGTTCTTTTGCGAATATCCTCATTACGGATTCTGTCGCGCAAAGAGACTCCGAGCATAGCTCGCTCCATAGCTCGCTGTGTGACTTTGAGCTTTGTTATGAGGCCTATAGTTAAGGACCACGTCTCAGTTCCATAAGTCATCACTGGCAACACGCACTGATTGAAGACTTTTGTCTTCAAGCATTGAGGTATTTTGGACTCCAAGATGTGCCGTAGTTTCCCGAACGCTACCCATCCGAGTTGGATCCTTCGCTGGACCTCTTTGTCGAAGTTGGATCTACCCAATTGGATCTTTACCAATATTTAAATAACCTTAATTTAAAAACCCCGACTGCAAAAAATGAACCGGTAAAAAAACTTTATAATATACTATCCAAGGACACTTGGGTGATTAAGACAAATCTAACGGTATCTTAATTAACCTCTCATACGAGATATATACCATACGGTAGCACTACGGTTCCCTGGAAGAGAGCGTTCTACGCGACAAGGTCACCCATTGCTTCTTTCTATTTAGTTAAGTTTGTGTATCGCTCGCAGAACTGACAACCGATGGGGAAGAAAGGTTCTCGAGTGGCGACCACGAACCGGAAGACGCAGTGTTGGACGGGCTCCCACTAGATGAGCAGATGACCTCACAAAGGTCGCTGGAAACCGCCGATCGCAGGTTGCGCAGGACCGTTCGTTGGCAAAATCTATGGGGAGGCCTATGTTCAGCAGTGGACGTCTTACGGCTGATGATGATGATGAAGTTTGTGTATGTTTATTTGTAAAGTAGAGTGACAGGACATGTACCTGATGGTAAACAACATACCTTCTCATACCAGCACTGTATCACGCAGCTATTGGAACATGCAGAGTCCGAACCATTACCTTGCAGTGCACTCCGCTCGTGTATTTTTTTAAAATAAATAAGTACAAGAAAGAGTATACCTATTTACCTAATATTAACGCGAGAATATATTAAAACTTATTTATTAAAGTAATATATAGCTTCTGTCATTTTCTAATATGAAATTTAATGTCACTAGGCGAGTAAGAATCACTTAAGCAAAATTAGCACTTAGTAACACTTCCCCGTGGACCGTACAGTATTTGGTTACAAAGGTTGTTGAGGAGAGAATTACAGACAAGGAAATTTGGCTCAGAGGCACTTTAGGACAGTAATATACTTAGCTCAGACTATTACCGCCTTATATCATACATTTGTGTTGTGTGTGAATTGTCCACCAATATTTATTATTATTATTATTTATTCAAAGCAAACGCGAACCAAAGCCCTATTACACTTTAGGTTATTTATTAAATTAATAACCCATTAAAAATGTAGATAGGTTTAGAAATGTCCGATGTTTATGGCAACTAACGAAATGAAAGAGACAAAATCGTGTTCAAGTGTGTTTTGGAACAGAAATGTTGGAGCTTATTATGTTTGTTTTTTTATAAAGGTGCCTATTATAGCAGACAATTTGCTTCAAGTAGGGATGTTATGGATAGTACCTATATTTCAGATTCAGTTGCGAATATGTAATTTTTTTTTCATTAACTTTTATAGGCTTACACTTGACCGCCATCTCGCCTGATGTTAAGCGACGATGCGGTCTACGCTGGGGCGTGTTTACCTAGAAGAAACCGATTCACTCTCGTTTTGAAGACACAAAGATTGTAACCAACAGGGAAAACCCACTCAGGCAACGCATTCCACAGCCTAGACGTTCTTATCACAAAGGTAGTCAAATCTCTTCGTTCGTGTCTTTGGAACATCAACCATGAAACGATGCCGTTTTTTCGAGCTACGAGCATTCCGATAGAAAAAAGGGCAAGGTGGTATTAGATCATGTAAATCAGTCGCACACTCTCCGAAGTGTATCCGATAAAAACCGAAAGACTAGCAACTTTTCGGCGATGTTCAAAGCCTTGTAATCTTTTTCGCACAAGAGTGTCGTTGCCTATGAGCCTTTTGGCACGTCTCTCGATCGATTCCAAGGCTTCCAGCTAATACTTAGCCGAACCATCCCAAAGATGCGAACAGTACTCCATACAAGAACGAATTTGAGCTTGATATAATGTGAGCAACTGCTCAGACTTGAAGTACCTTCGCACCTTTGAGAGGACACCTAGCTTTTTGGCAGCTAATTTAGCCTTGGACTCGATATACGAACCAAAGTTGAGCGTAGATGTCAATGTAACGCCCAAAAGCTCAAGACGGTCAGAAATCGGCACTTAATCGGTAATTATTTCGGATTATACTTTACTTTCGGATAATAGCAGTTACGGTTATTATATTGAATATTGTATTTACCGTTTTTTTATAACCGCGATATCTACTGTCGTTACAGACAACATAAAGCTGAAACACAACCGAAAATCTGATGAAAAAATAAACTCACGGAAATTATCCTATTTATGATCACTGAGTGCATGCGTGCATGAGTTTACTAGTCACGACCACCCAACCGTGACTCCCGCTTACACTCAAGTTACTTGAAAAACAAAAGGAATAATCACTTGCATTTCTTAAGTTACGTGTTGATCGCTGGTGTCAAGGTCAGAGTTGATGATATCGTAGTGTATGCGGTAAAAATACTTGTGAAACGTTACAGGTGCGGTGATCTTTTTTTAAGAGTAAAATAAAAACACGTTATTTTTAACCCTATCTAGAGAGTAAAGGTTAAACTAACTAAACTAAACGTTATTGTGCCGGTCAAGGCCCATGAAGCTATGAAGGAAAAGTATAACATCATTTGAAATTATAAAAAGTAGGTAGTTTTGCAATGCAGGCGCGCACGGTTGTCGTAGTACCGGGCAAAAAAGCGTCGCAGGTAGGCCAGAACAGAGTGAGAGATGCAAATAGCTGTGCAAAAGAGAATACTGCTACGTTATTTCTCATTAATAATGACGTCGTAGTGTTTTGTTTACAAATATGACCAATTGACCATACTTTTAGGCAGGATTTTTGTAAATTTCAACTGGTCACAGATTCTTTAATATTGAGTTTAGGAGTCAACTTATTGTACAGTTACAGTGTGCTATACTATGTCGTCTACAAAGCCTGTTAAAATTTTGCTAATTCGAAAAAAATAACGGTCTATATTACTATGAGTTATTCGAGATTATTATCTGTCTATGTATTAATGTTCATCCAGATCCCTTCTGCGGAATTTACGTGAAAGAGCAACACAAACTTTCGCCATTATAATTTTAGTAAAATATTAGACCAAAATCGAAGAATTTGTATTTTTGGATATTCGTATAAAACATATCTAAATCTGGCTTCTTACTTTTGGTCAATGGATAACAGAGCTTTTATATATTTTGTATTGACCGTTCGCGAGTGTGACTTACTAGCGACTAGTTCGTTTCATCAATGATTTGTGTAAAAAAGCGTGTTAATTAAGCCAAAGCAATCGAGCGGACATCGTCCGGCTAGTATATCACAGTGTATTTTTAACTTATAGTTATACTTATAAAACAAGTACGTTACGTATGACATGTGTAATTATGTCCATAAGATCGGAATCATAGAAATAGTAGTTTTAGATCATCATCATCATCATCATCAACAGCCCACTAAACGTTCCCACTGCTGGGACTCGGGGCCTTCTCTCGCAAGGAGAGAGTTAAGGCCACAATCCACCACGCTGGCCCAGTGCGGGTTGGTGGATGAAGTGGAGTTTTAGATAGACAAATGTAAAATGTTGTCAGTTACCTACTTCTGTTCAGTGGATGACAGCACCCACATTTATATACAACTAGCAGCGCCCCGCGGTGTTACCCGCGAAGTTCCCGTTGTTCCCGTTGTTTTTCCGGGATAAAAAGTAGCCTATGTGTTCTTCCAGACTATAATCTATCTGTTCCAAATTTCAGCCCGATCCGTTCATACGTTTGGACGTGATTGAGCAACAAACATCCATACATCCAAATATACAATCATCCATACATTGACATTTATAATATTACTAGCGGCCCGTTCTGGCTTCGCTCGGATTTTGTCATATAAGGACTATTAATCGAAAAACAAACTATCCTATCTCTCAAGTTGGACCAGACTGCTCACGGTGTGCCAATTTAATTTAAAATTGGTTAAGTAGTTTAGGAATCCATCGCGGACAAACATCGTGACAGGAGATTTATATATATTAAGATAGTAGGAATTAGGATTGTCCATGTTTTTTTCTGTAACGTGTGGTGTGATTTACCATTAGACTAAAGACTCCTTTCATCAATGATTTGTGTAAAAATGATGCCAAAGCAATCGAGCGGAATATCATCTGTCTAGTATCTCACAGGTTATTGTGTATTTTCGACTTTAATCCTATAAAGTAGGTACGTACGCTGTATATAACATCTGTAATTATGTTCATAAGATCAGAATCATAGAAATCGCAGTTTTAAATACACAAATGTATTTATTTTTGTCGGTTTCTTACTTTTGTTCAGTGGGTGACAGCACCCACATTTATTTATTGTCCATGGATTTTCTGTGATATGTTGTGAGACTCAACATTAGTCAAACGACTCGTTTCATCAATGATTTGTGTAAAAATTATGCCAAACCAATCGAGCGGAATATCGTCGAATTAGTATCTCACAGGGTATTGTGTATTATCAACTTTAATACAAAATAAGTACTTACGCCACGAGTAACATCTGCAATTATGTCCATAAGATCAGAATCATAGAAATTATAGTTTTAGCTTAGAGTGGTAGGACTCTTAGCAGAGTCCGCCTGGGGAAGTACCACACCTTTTCCAGTTATTCTACCGCCAAGCAGTAATGTGCAAACATTACTGTGTTCCGGTTTGAAGGGCAATGTTTCCAGATAAATTACAGGTCTTAGAGATACAACATCTTAGATCTCTGGCTGACGAGCGCAGTGCAGTGCTAGGTAATGATTTGGACTGTTCATGTTCCAATAGCTGCATGTGACTGTGCTGTTATGTGGCAGGCATGTTGCTTACCATCAGGCACATGACCTGTTCGTCTCGTCATTCTTTACTTTAAAAAAAAAGTTTTAGATATACAAATGTAAAATAATACCGGTTTCCTACTTCCGATCAATAGTTAACAGAGCCTACATTTATGTATTGTCCAATAGCAAGAGAGGCTTTTTTTTTTTTTTTAAATATAGAGTGACGAGACGAGCAGGACTTGTGCCTGATGGTAAGCAACATGCCTGCCACATAACAGCACAGTGACACGCAGCTATTGGGACATGAAGAGCCAAATCATTACCTAGCACCGCACTGCGCTCGTCACCCAGAGATCTAAGTTGTTATATCTCTAAGCTCTGTAATTTCTCTGGAAACATTGCCCTTCAAACCGGAACACAGTATTGTTTGCACATTACTGCTTGGCGGTAGAATAATTGACAAAGGTGTGGTACTTCCCCAGGCGGACTCTGCTAAGAGTCCTACCACTACTAAAGACCATTACCATTTACTACCATTACTATTAGACTAACGACTCGTTTCATCAATGATTTGTGTAAAAATGATGCCAAACCAATCGAGCAGAATTTCGTCCGGTAGTATCTCACAGGGTGTTGTGTCACACGAACGCCGCACGGGACCGCTCGCTCTCTAGCTCGCGATTTTGGCACCATCCCAACTTAAATAGGTTAAGAGTACCTACTTCTAAAAGGTTTATCGGAAACTAATGACATGGTTTTAACCGTTGATTAGGTCAGTTTGCTAGTTATTACGTACCTAATAGACACATAATAATACGAGTACTGTTTTATTGGCCCAACGCATAAGCATTGACATTCAGCGTGGTAATGCCGCCAGCATGCTGGGTAGCTTCCGATTGATAGTGGGCTTGAACATCTTGATTATCTGTAGACCTTCATTGGTCTATAGATAATTCAGGTGTGCTTAGTGTAAGTAGTTAGTTAGGTATGTGGCGGAGTGTAGTTCTCATTGTATTTTAGTACTGTTTTATACTATCATACAAATACACTCACAAGCAACCCACTGCTGGGACCCGGGGGCCTTCTCTAGCAAAGAGAGAGTCAAGGTCATAATCCACCGCGCTGGCCCAGCGCGGGTTTTAGATGACGCATGACCGAATTCAAAAGATTCTAGGAACATGTCGGCTTCCTCACGAAGTTTTCCTTTGTCGTTTGTAAGGGCCTACCCCGAGGAATTGATCATGAGTATTTCTTACCTCTTCGCACACAGCAAGAAAGAGCAAGAGAGAAACAGTAGGGTTTGTCACTGTTTTACACTCAGATTTTAGAATAAACTCTTCATAAAATCAGATATTGTTCTTTTGAAAAAAGTATGTCTGCCATAATGTCCATAATCAAATTGCCTATCCGTTGGAGTAAGTACACAATCTAAATAATGGCGGCTTTCCGAGTAGATGCATTAAAATTATTTAGTCTGCTCCTGTGCTCCTGATTAGAAATTGTCTTGTCAATTTCAAGTTCATTCGTAAACATATTATAGTAGTAAATACACTGCAATGTGTCTGGGTGTTTCTATGTATAATAAGTATGTATTTAAAACTATATAAGTATTATATCAGCTATCTGGCCGCCATCACACAAGCTTTGCTTAGTTTGGGGTCAGATGGTGTTGTGTGTGAATTGTGCATCAATATTTATTATTATTATTATTAATAAATAAACAACCTACAAAATATTTCCACTGCTGAGACTCGCGGCTTTCTCTCGCAAGAAGAGAGCCAAGACCATAATCCACAACGGCGACCCAGTGCGGTTTGGTGTATCTGTGGTGTAATTTGGTCCTTCGTAAAAATACTGCACAATTGCTGCACAATTTCGCTTCAAAAATAAATAATTCCATCAATTTAATTTTTCATAAATCCGTAGCAAAGTTTGATGTCAGCGTCTGCAGAAAACTGTAGTCGTAAAATGATAGACGGATCCATTAACCTAGAACGAGGCGATGCTTCAGCCTGCACATAAAACTGTTGGCACGCATATTTGGCCAAAAAATATGATCTACCGCGCGACAGGCGCTAGTTAGTGGGTTTGTTTTGGAAATATACTGGTTTTGTAGTGGTAAGACTCTTTCCCGCCTACGTCCCCCTTTGAAATTTGCTAGCATTCTACCAGCAAATAGTAATGTGCAAACATCACTGTGTTCCGGTTTGAAAGGCAATGTTTCAAGAGAAATTATTGTAAATCTCTGGGTGAAGAACGCGGTGCAGTGATAGGTAATGATTTGGACGTTTCATGTTCCAATAGCTGCGTGGTACTGTGCTGTTATGGGCAGGCGTGTTGCTTACCATCAGGCGCATGTCCTGCTCGTCTCGTAAGTCTATGCTATAAAAAATCTATCTATCTTTTTAAACTTTGTCGAAATGAACTCTTATATATATATAACGTTACACAAGAATTTTGCGTAGTAAACATTATTATTATTTAATTATCTCGACATGTCTTGTAGTAGTCACGGCCGTTGTAACGCTGCTGAAAAGTTAATAAAAAAATATTGGTGGACAATTCACACACAACACCATCTAACCCAGTTCTGGGAACACAGCAGCCTTTATGTAGACTTCAGATATTCTGATGCTACGTTGGATAGGTGGAAGAGTAAATCGCTGATATTACGATGCTATTTCAAGATGTATTCTCACAGTATGCTTGTGTGGTGACTAGTGGTGACTAATGGTGTGGTGTTGATATCCCGTAACTAATAATAATATTATTCCGAAGTGCTAAAATAATAATAATAATAAATAATATTCGTGTCGGCAAACGGCCTTATAGCGAAAAGTCTCGACCAACACCTTAAGAGACTTTCGCTAGACGGTTGGATTAAGGGTCAGATGCAGAAGGCGGTCATCCTCGACACAGCGCGCATCGTCAGGAGGTTCCTCACTCTGCAGCCCTAACCACCGGTAGCTTGGGCCCTGCCCCGCTGCTGGCGGCTATCTAGATTTAAGTTTTTATAATGTTTTTATGTTGTTTTATTTAAATATTGTAAAAACTTAGATTTAAGAAAAGAAATAAATACGTGAATAATAATAATACCAGGAAGGGCTAAAATCACGACTACTACCATGTGTATTATAAAAATCCATATTTTTTACAAAATATACATTCGAACTTTTATAGGTTTACACTTGACCGCCACCTCGCCTGATGTAAAGCGACGATGTGGTATACAATGGAACGTGCTTACATAGCAGAAACCAATTCACTCTCGCTTGGAAGAAACCAAGATTGTAACCATAGGGAAAATCCTACTCAAGAAATGCATTCCAAAGCCTAGAGTCTAGGCGATAAGAAAGTATAGGCCCTAGACGTTCTTATCACAAAAGTAGAGGCAAACTTCCTCATTCCACATAGTTATCTTCAAATGAAACGTCGTATACGATTGCTATTATATGAAGGTTGACGAAATTGATACAAACTTAATGATGTCCTCACGACCCGGGCGAAAAGGTTAGAAATCATCCCATTCATGTTAATAATACTTACACCCTCAAAGCGTTCCTATAGAAATGTTTTCCGCAGTGAAATAATGACACGTGTGGGATCCGCGCCATAAGAGTGATCTACCGCTCGACGGGACCTTTAGACCCTTGTCCTACGAGCGAAACTAAGCGAGCGAAATAACTCCATTCTAATTAGTCCGTCAGGTAGATTATGGAAAAATATGGGACAGTTATTTTTTGTTTTGTCAAATTTAGGTTGCATAAATTCATCTTGTGTTTAATTTTAGATCTGTATTTTGAGCCATACTGCTTTTATTTTAACTGTAATTTTTAACTTAATATGACTTTTGTTTATTTTTGTATGAATCATAGTTATCAGAAGTTATCCGAAGTTTATTATTATTATTATTGTAGAAACGAGTATCGTTACTCTCTTGCAACAATACTTTTTATTTTATTATTATTAATAATCGACAAAGATCATCGAACTTACGGAGTGCCGTCACGTCTTCGTGAACATTGTAAATGAAACGTCACTTGAAACTTCTAAGCATACATCTAAGGCTGTATCTTTGTCATTGTTTATTTATGAAAAAAAAAATGCCGTGTTTTTTATTTCTAGATAAAAAGTAGCTTATGTTTTCTTCTAGACTATAAATAATCCATATATGTTTCAAATTTCAGCCCCATTTCAGTAGTTTTTACGTGAAAGGGTAAACGTGTCACTGCGCTGGTATGAGCAGGCATGTTGCTTACCATTTATAACTTTGAATAAAGAACTTTGTCTTTGATTTTAACTAATTAAACTTGAAGCACTCCGGTTCAGTAGTTCCTGAGATTAGCGCGTTCAAACAACCGAATTCATCGGTTTATAATATAAGTATAGATATTATAGCTTAGTTTATGCATGTGAGACGTGCTCCAAAAGTGATCTACCACGTGACAGGCCTTCAAGCGCCATTGCGAAGCTTATGAAACGCTCATTTGGGTTTTTGTAACACTACGAAATTGGGGTATTATGTCGGAGGCTTCGGGTTATCAGGGAGACCTATCTTTTTGTGCTTCCGGGTTATTGATGAGCGTGCGAGTCTTTCATTTGGTTTTTGCAGGTAGCTTCATGGTTATTAAAATTACGCTAGAACGGTTTGTTTTGGCTATCTAAGGTTTCACAGAAACGACGTAGTAAGTTGAAAGAGATGATAAGATATAAAAGTATTAACACTTTTATCAAGGTTAGTTCCAGTTCCGAGACAATAGTAGCATATTATGTGCTCTTCCAGACTATTATCTAGCTATGTTCCAAATTTCGGCTCGATCCATTTAGACGTCGTAACGTCTGATTGAGCAACAAACATCCATACATTGACATTTATAATATGAGTAGGATATTAACAGAATTAGTTCGGTGATGTGTACCTACAATATTTCATCCGCAAAAAAAACCTGATGCGAATGGCACAAGTTTGCACTTCAAATAAACCAAACTTAAATAAAGTGGCCAAGTGCAAGTTGGACTCGCCCATGAAGGGTTCCGTTGCAGCAAGTAACATTATATACATAGTACACATAGTTCTTGTAGTTCGTTGTAACTTTGATCGAAGTTTCAATAATAGTGTATTTATGACGTACTAAAAAAAACTACTCATCAGATCGAGTTCAAACTAATTTTCGTTGGTAGTTTACATGGTAATGTACATCATATATTTTTTTTTAGGATTTTTCATTCTCTTACTTTAGAAGTTAGAGAGGGGGGGGGACACATTTTACCACTTTGGAAGTGTCTCTCGCGCAAAGTATTCAGTGTAGACGAAAATGATTTTTGAAACCTTACCATCGTTTTTGAAGACCTATCGATAGACACCCCACACGTGTAGGTTTGATGAAAAAAAATATTTTGAGTTTCAGTTCTCAGTATGGGGGGCAACCCTAATTTTTTTAATTTTTTTTTTTTCTGTTCAAATCTTAATGCGGTTCACAGAATACATCTACTTACCAAGTTTCAATAGTGTAGTTCTCATAGTTTCGGCAAAAAGTGGCTGTGACATACGGACGGACAGACAGACAGACAGACAGACAGACATGACGAATTTATAAGGGTTCCGTTTTTACGTTTTACAGAACCCTAAAAATCCCGTAACTATTGTCGAAAGTTGACTTAACTAAATTTCAACCAATACGCCCCAAACATTTAGCGACGTATCCAAGGTACCCAAAACACCACCATCTTAATACAGTTAAAATGTACTTAAGAGCCTGTAGAACCCAATCGAAAATGACTTATGTTTATTTAGTGCGATTTGTTAAACAGATTACCCAATCCAGGCATTTTAAAAAGCCGAATTGGCGTACCTATATATGGCTCTTTATGTTTCTTTCATTTCTGGCTAACCTCGTTTTACGTTCTATGGTTTCGGGTACTCGTTTCCGT
This sequence comes from Ectropis crepuscularia, assembly GCA_963693475.1. NCBI lineage: Eukaryota > Metazoa > Arthropoda > Insecta > Lepidoptera > Geometridae > Ectropis > Ectropis crepuscularia. The sequence continues at coordinate 25,330,331 of OY856349.1, read as the reverse complement.
ATTTGCACTGCTTTTGCGAATGCAATTTTGTTTGATGTTATTGCCAACGAAATTTGTTTGAGTGTTTGCTGAAGCTTCGTCTCTGTAAAAATTGGTGGCTGTTTTGCAAATATCAATCAACGTTTTTTTAATTAAATGTGTGTTTGTTTTAAAAAACTCATAGGAAAGGATCGTAACATATTGCTTTGCTGTAAATACAGATACTAAGCAGAAAATCACTTGAATATTTCCGTATACTCCGAAACTTCACTGTACGTGGGGCACTCAGAAAGTTTTGAGAAACTAAAAAACTAACTTGTATGAAAAAAATATTTTTACTTAATCTTTTCAAAGAACTCTCCACCATCTCTATACAAAGTATCATGCGTCTGAACCAATTTTCAAAACATTTTTTCCAGTCGTCCGCAGACACTCTTCCACGGCCTTCTCAAACGCTGTTAGCGCGTCTTCCGGCGATGAAAACTGTATCCCTTTGAGCTGATTTTTTAATTTACGGAATAAAAAAAAGTCACACGGAGCCAAATCAGGACTGTAAGGAAAGTGCCCTAAGACTCTGATCGGTGGGGAGTCCAGGAAGTGCCTCGTTTTGATCCCAGAGTGCGCAGGCGTTGTCGTGGTGAAGAAGGACCCCGCGGAGCCCGGTGTTCGGTCACTTGTTGCTCATTGCAGAAAAAACTTCTGGCAAGCATTTTATGCTGTACTATTCGGCGTTGATACTGCTTTGGTCTCGAAGTGGAATTGAAATTAGGTACCCTACCCCGTCAAAGTGAAGAAACTAGCGATCAAAATTTGCCCTGCCCACACGGCCAAACTGTCGACTGACGCTTTGTTTCTGGATCGTATTGATAAATCCAAGATGCATCACCTGTCACAATGTCTTAAACGCGCCATGACGAGCCTGCATCAAATTTTTTTATCATATCACGGCACCAATCCACACGGGCCTGCTTCTGAGCTTCGGTGAGGTTGTGTGGCGCGCAGCGGGAAACTATCCTCCTTACGCGAAGATACTCGTGCAAAATCTTGTGTGAACACTTCCTGAACCAATTTGCAGAGTATGCTGAATCTCTTCGTACGTAATGCGTCTGTTTTCTTGAATTAAACTTTTTACTGCCAGCACACTTTCTTCGGTGACAGCCGTCGTAGGACGACCACTCCTTTGTTCATCCCCCAAAATAAAACGACCGTGTTTGAACTCGCTATACCAACGGTAGATGGTTGCTTTTGAAGGTCCTTCATCCATAAAACCAATTTGAAGTCGATCAAATGACTCGTCAGGATTTAAGCCATATTATTGAGGTATTTTTACTTTTAAGTAATCGAAGTTTTCAAAATAATTACAAAGTGGCCAGTGTCTCTTATACAAAAAACTTTTTTCGCAAAACTTTCTGAGTGACCTGGTATCATAGTAGCTATATTTGTGTCAGTATATTTCACGAGTAAACATGGTGTATAATATTGCATCAAAATATCGGGAACTTGCACCACCACGTAGTCATAGTAAACCGTAATTAATAATACGATCATAGATAAAAAAAAATACCAGGTAGGTTTAAAAATAGAGAAATAAGACGTAGATTATATTCCATATCACTCAACAGTTTATTGTTGTTCTATGCCACAGGTTTATTTAAAAAAAGGGTAAATATTAAAGTGTTTCAACTAATATGATAACCATAAATTGTGAGTGAAATTCATGCGCTGTCCATCACGTAACCTCCATGATTCAGCATATAAGCAGTTCAGTGTACATTCACCCTGTAGTGTTATAGCTTGACCATGTTAATCAATTATTTTTTATTCAAAACATTTATATTGTAGAGCTGGGACGGCGGTTGAACAAGCAGAAAACCTTAACAAAAAAACGCAATAGTAAAATATAAATTATTTTATATTATATTTAGTATAAAATTAATAATAAATATAAATTTTTAAAGCGGAAACATAGTTGAGCTCTTTGGGGTCGAAATTTGTAATATTTTTATTAATAACTCCATGATAACGTGGCGTTTCTATTACAATTGTAACCGATATCCCAACATTTCGAACAAATCATTTTTCTATTATATTTCAAACTATAGTAAATATTGTACCTATATTTATACGTCATCTCGTCAACAGTCAAACTGTCCCGCGATTGTCGGACCCCCGCTCAAACGTGTTCATAAAATATAATATTTCACATGTTATAAAATTAATACAGACGCAAAACTCACATTGTTCAAAATTTAATATGTTAATTCGGAGAGTAACAGAATGATTGTGTGATTTTTAGAAGCCCAAATTATCTTGCACATCCGTATCTATGCTTAATTATAGACGCATCGAATGTTTTTGTGCGAGTATGTTTCTCATCGGCGAATTAATAAACAAAATATTATTATCTCACCAACATAATAAATATGCAACATTCTGACGTTGATTATCGTGGTCCAGCTATACCAAATGCCGAGTGGCCGAGGACACGCTACGCTGGAAGTCATTAATTCGACAACCACCTGGAGCTGCGGATAAAAGCTATCATTTTATATAAGCTCGATTGAATTTACCTGATGACGTTTCATAACTTTCGCTCCAACTTTTTATAGGTAATTTTATAATTAAAATGAAACCGATACATACAGAAAGCTACGTAAAACAGTTGTGCTATACTTTACCTTTTTTTTTTTAACTTTTATAGGTTTACACTTGACCGCCATCTCGCCTGATGTTAAGCGACGATGCGGTCTACGATGAAGCGTGTTTACCTAGAAAAAAAACGATTCACTCTCGATCTGAAGACACAAAGATTGTAACCATCGGGGAAAACCCACTCAGGCAACGTATTCCACAGCCTAGACGTTCTTATCACAAAAGTAGAGTCAAATCTCTTCGTTCGTGTCTTGGGAACATCAACCATGAAACGATGTCGCTTTTTCGAGCTACGAGCAATCCGATAGAAAAAAGGACAAGGTGGTATTAGATCATCTAAATCAGTCGCACACTCTCCGAAGTGTCTATAATAGGTTGCACTTGACCGCCATGTCGCGTGACGGCATACGCGACAATTCGTTCCATGATGGACCGCGCTATCCTAGACAAACCGATTCATGTAACTATAGTGATTTAGTTTTTGGGATTTCATTATAACACACACATGAGGTCGCCAATTGCTACTTTGTTTTTTTAAAGTTTTATATATCTTTGTTTTTTTTTCTTCTAATTAAGTGCAATAAAGAGTTTATCTACCTATCTATACAACGTTATATTTTTCATTAACAAAATTTTAACAGCCTCTGTAGATAACGTAGCACAATAAAACTACAATAAGTTTATCCTTCAACTCAATATTACAGAATCTGTAACTAGTTGAAATTTACAAAAATCCTACCTAAAACTATGGTCAATTGGTCATGTTTGTAAATATATAAACCGGACGACTTCATTAATAATGAACGGTACCTACGACGGCCGGGGGCCGGGCGCACCTGCCTTGAAAAACTATCTACCTTTTTATCATTCGAATTATGTGCTACAAAATTCGTCCATATTATTTATCAACCTAAATAGAAATATCTACCTACCTACCCCGTTTTGTTTCATTCGTCATTATTGCTAACTTTTCTTTCATACTTTCTCGAGCTTACGACCGGAAAAATTACATCTAATTTAATTGTTTCAATCTTTATACGCTAGAATCTTGATAAAATAAAGTATTTTTGCGTATTCATAAAGTTGGAATCTGCTACTTACCATCCACTCTTACACACACACACACATTCCAACTTACTATCCACTTACACCATCATCATACACAGCCTTCTCTATCCCACTGCTGGGTATAGGCTCTCTTACTTTGACATCAGCCTCGGTCCTGTGCCAATCGAGTCCAGGTTCGACCCGCGATATTTACTATATCGTCGACCCATCTTGCTGGTGGACGTCCAACGCTCCGCATTCCCTGCCTCGGCCACCATTCTGTGACAGTTTTGGTCCACCTGTCGTCACACCGTCTAACAATATGCCCTGCCCAACTCCATTATTACTTTGTCACTGCTTTTCCGACGTCCTGAACTTTGGTTCTTCGTCGGATTTCAGTGTTTCGAACTCGATCTTGTAGTTTGATGCCGAGCATGGACCTTTCCATGGCTCTCTGTGCTACCCTGGTCTTATACATAGCTTCATGTGTGAGCGTCCACGTCTCACCAACATATGTCATGGTGGGCAAGATGCATTGATTAAAAAGACGTGTTTTCAGACACTGTGGTATATGTCACTAATTTATTAGTCGGGTCGGCAGAAGTGGTCAGACTCACGATGGTACTGGTGGTGTTGGTCCTCTTCAAAAAAACACATGATGTGTGGGTTTCGATCTAGTTCACGAACAAGAACAAATGCATAGAAACTTTACAAGTGAGTTAATACAAAGTACAGTCCGCGAGGTATAAGCTGAGCTTTGCATTAGTGTGAGTGATCACATGCATACGCATCTATTACCAAAAGTACAGTCAGACAACAAACTCTTAAACAACAAGCTGACATTAACTATCCAGGATCAATATGGTCATTGCGAAAAGAAGTATCTCTTTTAGGATTCAAATGGTCAAGGACAGAGAATAACAGAAAAATTTTAATGGAAAAGCATGAGATCCGTCACCTACGTATAACTTATTTACTTAAAATTTCCGAATACCGTATTCAGGGCAGGCCTATCGTTTATACCGATGAAACATATATTGACACCACTCACACTTCATCAAAATCATATTCAGATGGCAGCACTTCTGGTTTGAAGAAACACCTTATTAAGAGAACATGGTCACAGCGTCCTGCGTCTGACTGTACTTTTGGTGATCACTCACACTAATGCAAAGCTCAGCTTATACCTCGCAGACTGTACTACTCGGTGATTTTCTTATTAGAAAGTTATTATCGACGAGACGTGAGACAGTTCCGGAACAACGTGGGCGCACGACGGCTATCGAAGGAGGAGTGTACATCCTTCCGATATGTTTTCAAGCAGCCTCGCAAGACGTAAAAATCCGGACTCTGCCGAAGCGATGACAGCAGACTGCTTGCGGCTTGTATTGAAATCCAATACAGTTCGAATGACCTCTTGACACACTAAATAGTTTGTACTTACAGGTACTTGTTTTAAATATTGTTCGATACATACACAAGCCCTTTTAACTTTAGTGCAGCACACTGCTTCTCTGGCACCTCACTTCGTTTTAAAACTAGTGCAGTGTCTGTTTCACCAAAGCAAACACGGTGTTTTATTTCACTCCCAAAAAAAAGATTACTACACCCGTAACGTTTCACTAGTATGTTTACCGCACACGCACTACCGTCAACCGACCGTGACTGCGATCTAGACGTAACTAAAGAAATGCAAGTTTATTACATATGTTTTTTTAAGTAAATTGAGGGTAAGCGGGAGTCACAGTGAGTAGTCGTGACTTTGACAATGAATAACACGTACAATAGCACTGATACGAACACTACAAAACTCTTGCGTGTCGGTGACCATAAACTGCATGATTCACGTGATTTTTTTTTTCATCTGATTTTTTATTGTTCTTTAGCTTGTTGTGTTCAGTTACGCCAGTAGATACCGCTGTTAAAAACTTGTTAATGAAAAAAAATAACGATGTATTAATAACACATCACTGTGTTCCGATTTGAAGAGAAATGTGTCTAGTGAAATTACAGGGCAAAGAGACAAAACATTTTATATCTCTGGGTAAAGAGCTCAGTGCAACTTCATTGGTAATGCTGGTAGTGGCCATCCGAAGACTCAATTTCAGTAAGTGTAAGCAAAAAAAGTACCAAATATAACCTACCTACGCCGAACCGAACCTTTGACCGTACGTTTTTCATCCTCTCTTGCTCTTCAGCCGAAATCTAAGAAACTTAAAAAACTAATTATCAGATCAGTTAGATCATCAAAAAATATTGTACGGAAAATATTAAAAGTAAAATATTCCCTTCGCTGGGCATGTTTATACTTTTCAAAATTTGTTGTTACAAAATTTTAAACTGAATAGTTTGTCTGCACTTAGCAGGTTCATTGCCAAAAAGTCTTGTATTTTTCAAAGATGAGTCTATTTCAAATTTAAATATACTTTAAATTAAACGGTTAGTTTAAGATTATATTTAAACGTTTGCTTATATTTAAATTTAAAATAGACTCATCTTTGAAAAATATAAGACTTTTTGGCAATGAACCTGCTTCCATATTGACATTCATCCCCTATTTCAACCCCAATTTTACCCCCGTACACATATACATTTATATTTATTTACAAAATGTACACGAACTTAATCTAGAAGATCAGTGCCAGTGGGAGTCGTGCCCAAAATGCTGGCTCCGTTGCCGTTGCCACGTTGAATGGCGATACTTATTCGCTGAGCAAAACAAAGGCCTGCATATAAATAAGCAAACCTAATACAATTCCCCAAGCTTAGAAATAAGCTAGATTTTATATTCTGATCTCATCAAACTACGTAATGCGAAAATAAATGGCAATTGATTAAAATATAATTAAAGTTGGAATCGTTTCAGACTACGATCGCGTCAAAACGAAAATTAATTAGATCTAAGTCAAACGCAAAAGGATTAAATTTCGATATTAATTACAAAACATATTCTGCTGAATTAATTAAAACCTTTTTGATTGCTTATTATTATGTTGTGAATACATTTAAAAGGATTGAAATATTACGGTATTATATCGAAATTGGATTTGGAAATCACATTATAAAACTATATTTTCTACTGATACTTAACACTAGAAAAAATAGTTTGTAATTAATACACAGTTTAAAAAAAACCGCAACCATAGATGATATCCTACTAATATTTTAAACGTCAATATTTTGACGTTTGGATCACTCACGTCGTTATATTTGAACGGATCTGGTTGAAATTTGGACCACAGTTAGAATATAATCTGTAAGAACACATAGACTACTTTTTATTCAGGAAAAATGACGGAAACGGGATTAACGTAAGTAAAACCGCGAGACGCTGCTAATTATGGATGTATTTTGCATTTCTCCGTATTCAAAAAAATCCCTTTAGGCATACGAGAAGCAAATAGCGATTAAAAATTTTTGGCATGACAAACTCTAGTTTACGTTTTATGTCGCACAACACCATCTATCACCAAATTAATTACAGCTTGTATTATGAAAGCTAGATTTAATCTGATATAATACTCATTTAACTATAAATAAATACATCACCCAATTTATTTAAAGTCAATACTCACTGAACTTTTGCATCGTTAAAAACTATGAATTTAGCTTAGAACATTTATTATTTTCATCCCACCACCTCGGAAAGAGTACTTTTGCTCGTCGATATCAGGGCGCAAAAGTTGTTTTTACCCTCTAGAGAGTAAAGTAAATTTGAATTTAGAACATCGTGTGCATTTTTTAATTCAAAACATAATTAAACTTATTTATTTCTACCTCCTTGGTGCCGAATTCATAATTTTTTTTTATTTGTTAAAAACTCAGACTCGGAACCTCTTTGGTGTACTTTTTTTTTAAATTTTTTTGCGTGCAATTTTCTTTTATAGGAGAGGATAGAGGTAAGGAATGTTATCTCAAATGGCAGATTTAAAAATGCTATGAATGAATCAATTGTAAACAAATTAAAGTATGGCAATTTAAATAATTTAACATTATTGATTGTTGACGACTAAAATACTAACTAATAGAAAATTTAAACTACTTGCGTAGTACAAAATAATGAAGTAACTATAACATCAAATAATTACTATTTTGAGAAAACATAAGTATAACTAGATTTTTTTTTCATTAATTCTGCATAGTACATAATGTTTATATAATGGTTATTTAGTTATTACGGGGCTTAATCACGATATATATCATTATTTAATTAATTATTAAGTATATTAAACAATTACTTCTCTTATACAAAGCACAGATTCGGTCTTGTATGGAGTACTGTTCGCATCTTTGGGATGGATCGGCTAAGTATCAGCTTAAAGTCCCTAGAGCAGAAAAGGTATAAGGGAGCGCAAATACCCAACGCCCTACCAAACACCCTCTTTTTAGTTCACACTCAAGAAGAGAAGGAGACCCTGACAAACCAGGGTTATGGGTCAGGCACCGGGTCACGTATCCTTACCATCCATGAAGCTCAGGGACTAACATACGAGTCGGTAATCGCAATCAAAACCAAGGCAAACATGAAGCTGCACGAGAGCGTGCCCCATGCGGTTGTTGCAATCTCGCGGCACACAGAGACCTTCACATACTACGCTGACGACACCGACGACGCCATCGGCCGGTTCGTGCGGCGAGCGTCGGCTGCATCACCGAAGACCATCCGAGACTTCAACCTGCAGATGGCCATCAGGGACAGAAATGCGGCCGTTGTGGAGGCTCTGGGCCGGGAGAAGGCGGCTTGGGCAAATGACAGTTGGGCAAAGAATCGATGTTGAGTCGATTACTAGCGGAATCCCAACCGGTAGTGATCGGCTCAACAGACGAGCACTAGAATTAGGTGTAAAATGTTCCCAACTCCCCCCTATTTTCCTCTTCTTCTCCAAATCCAAGACACATGTAAAAAAAAAAAAAGAATTGTAATTAAAAAGATCACGGACCCCGGCGTCTGTGGAGTGGTTAATTTAAATAAAAAAAAAAAAAAAAGTATCAGCTTGAGGCTCTGGAATCGATCGAGAGGCGCGCCAAAAGGCTCATAGGCAAAGACACTCTAGTGCGAAAAAGACTTCAAAGTCTTGAACATCGCCGCAAAATTGCAGGCTTGTCGGGTTTTTATCGGATACACTTCGGAGTGTGTGAGACTGATCTGCATGATCTAATACCACCTTGCCCGTTTTTCTATCGGACTTCTCGTAACTCGAAGAAGCGGCACCGTTTCATGGCTGATGTTCCAAAGACACGGACGAAGAGGTTTAACTCTACTTTTGTGATCAGTACATCTAGGCTGTGGAATGAGTTGCCAGAGTGGGTTTTCCCTGATAGTTATAACCTTGGTGTCTTCAAATCGAGAGTGAATCGGTTTCTTCTAGGTAAACACACTCCATCGTAGACCGCATCGTCGCTTAACATCAGGTGAGATGGCGGTCAAATGTAAAGCTATAAAAGTTAAAAAAAAAAAAAATTATGTGTACAAATCGCGAAAGTTCAAAACCGATATTTCTGCATAGTACGTTTATTTATTTCCTGAAACTTTCTTTTACCCTAATTTAGCGATTTTTCATGTACACAGATGACACTCCTTACCTCAGCCGGTCAACTCTCCATACTTTTCCGTCATTTTGTTACTGTTAAAACCCGTGGTTAAAACCATGGCTAAATAAACTCAAAGTTAAAACCTTAGGTTCAAAACAGGAAAACTGTTTTTTTTTTTAATATAAAGTGACGAGACGAGCAGGTCATGTGCCTGATGGTAAGCGACATGCCTGCCACATAACAACAAAGTGACACGCAGCTATTGGAACAAGAAGATTCCAAATCATTACCTAGCACTGCACTGCGCTCGTCACCCAGAGATCTAAGTTGTTATATCTCTAAGCCCTGTAATTTCACTGAAAACATTGCCCTTCAGACCGGAACACAGTAATGTTTGCACATTATTGCTTGGCGGTAGAATATTTGGCAAAGGTGTGGTCCTTCCCCAGGCGGACTCTGCCAAGAGTCCTACCACTACAAATACAAGTGAAAACCCGAAATAAGTGATTCTAACGACAAAGAAGGTTATTTGACGCCAACCGAATCGACTGGAACCGCTAATAATGCACAAAACGTTTAGTCATTTCCTCGCTAAGGTAGGATGAAAAATTACATGTTGCACTCGAGTGTAAAGATTTTTCACCTTGTGCCTTTTTGATTCCCTTGGTACGCTCAGGATTCTAATTTTTTAATTCCTCGCTACGCTCGTGATTCAATTTTAGAATCCTTCGCTTGCTCGGTCATCAAAATTGAGCCCGCGGTTAAAAAGCAACTTTGCACTCTTTTACAACAAATAAATATTATTGTGTTACAATTTTTTGTGGACGTAGGATTTTGGAGAGTTTGCCTGCGGAAATATCACACCTATGTCAGCTATTTTACCACGCTAAGCTAGAAAAACCGATTCATGTAAATAAAGTGATTTCATTGTCAGGATTTCATTATATTAATATAACACATCGTTGTGTTCCGGTTTGAAGGGCAATGTTTCCAGTAAAATTACAGGTAATAGGGATAAAACCTCTTGTATCGCTGGGAGACAAGCGCAGTGCAGTGCTAGGTAATGATTATGATTATTCCTGTTCCTATAGCTGCGTGTCATTTTGCTGCTTTGTTGCTTACCGTCAAGCACATGTCCTGCTCGTCTCGTCACTCTACACTATAAAAAATCTGTATCATAAAATGTTCAAACCTCATTTTTCGGTCTCAATTAATAATATAGTAATTACAAGCTATGCCGGCGGAGTCACTTGCGGCTTAACAACCATAAACTTTGATAGCATTTAAATTAGCCCTATTTAATTTCACTCAAATAAGTTACAGAGATTTTATAATATTATATTTTACAAATACACACACACACAAACGTTCCGTTTATGATATTAGTGTGGTTAATACCAACTGATATTATGTTATTAACATATTCATAACTTTCTACAATTGCTTGGCAAAGGTTGCTCTTAGATCGCCAATTGCTTATTTGCTGTGTAGGTATTTTAGTTCTTTTGATAATTTAAGTGCAATAAATGGTCTATCAGACCGTGTAATATAGGTATGTACCTATATTGTTAAAGATGTCAGTAGTTCATTGAAAATGCCCGTTTTATCATCCGAACTGAAACCGAGCGTAGTGCTTATTGTGACGTAATTGCCAATTACTGAGAAAATAATAGCCAACGAGAAATGTATCCCTTTCGAGCTTTGTCACTATAAGTTTACCTTAAATTCCCTTTCGTACCGTATCCCGATATATCCAATATATTGCGCTGACACGGTTCTACAATGTCTAGAGGTTTAATGTATACTTTGTACTTTCTCTAGCGACCAAGGGTTCGTCAAAAACATATTATGTAGAGAATAGAGAAGTAAATGGAAAACTTTGATTAAGATCATTTAGTAGCTATTATGATACGTTATTAAGAGACGCGGCATAAATGCATAATAAAAGGAAAAAAATAACATCAATAATTGGTATTGAAAATGTGTATCATGTATAATACACATTTTCAATACCAATTAAATTATTGCGCCTGAAATACGCCTGTATTTCAGGCGCAATTAGCAGCCTAGTTTGGGACCCACCGGATAAATTTGCTGATCTACAGGTTTAAATTAGTAACGTACTTTGTTTATAACTAATAATGTAATACGTTGTGTTTTGGAAAATAAATGTTTTTTTTTTTTATATTGACATGACTTATCATGACTTAATCGCTATCTATATTTTTTATTTGATCCTTTTATTATTCAAACTGGAACACAGTATCCTTTTTGCCGCTTGGCGGTAAAATAACCGGCAAAGGTATAGTGCTTCCCCAGACCGGCGCTTCTACCGCCTAACTAAAAACGCTTTTACGCTTTGACGCTTTGGCATTGCCGTCTCTTTCATTTCAAGCGAGAAGAAAAGAGACAGCAATATCAAAGGGTAAAAGCGTCAAAGCGTTTTCCGTTAGGCGGTAGACCCCCGGCTCTGCATAGAGTAGTACTATTACTAGGACGGGTAGGAATTGGTACTTAGTAAGTGCTAATCTTAACTCTCTATGTCTCTTGCTAGAGAAGGCCCCGAGTCCCAGCAATGGGAACATTCAGTGGACCGCTTATGTGAGTGGTAATATCTGGATTTTACGTAACTTGTCATTGTCTACGTAAATTCAATATTAATAAGTAGGTACATATGTGTCCAAAGAAACGTATTTCATTTCATTTCGCACCACTGAAACACGCGTTTTGGTCATTGTAAATCACGGGGCAGAAGTCTCTGTATTTCCAGTTACTCTGAAAATGTATGAACGTTTCAAGGCCGTTAATTAGGTGTAATAGATAAGGCTGAACGCTTGCTAGAGGTACAAAGGAGGTGGCGAGACGATAAAGGACTCATATTTTAAAACCGCACGCTAGCAGTCACCATCCACCCATTTTATTCTTCCTTTGTTGATCTTGGGGAGGTAGAATTCTAGTTCAAAACAAACTTCTATACTAGGGGTGGATGCCTACAGACACGGTCATGATTTGGCATTAAAAATACATATTATAACTTATAACCCTTAATTTTGACCCTTCTGTCACCTTTCTCCCATTTTTAAAAGCGATAAATGTGATTAACTTCATGTATTATTGGACTTGGACTTCCAAAAAAGAGGAGGTAATCTATTCGGTTGTTTTTTATGTATGTTACGCGACAGCGCCGCCATTTTGTGAATCGATTTTGATGTTCTTTTTTTCTTTGGTTGATTATAGTTGGTCCCATTTACATTTTATCGAAATCGGTGTAAAGATTAAGATGTCGGGTTTGGAAAGATGAACAAAAACCTAAAATTTGTTACACATATTTAGAAGATATAGTGATGATAGGTCCTTATGAAATTTGGTCAAGTGTCTGAGTTTAATTTTAAATTGAAGTCGGTTTTTGTTTTTTTTTTTAAGAAAATAGATTATTTATTTCATATTATTGTTTGGCGTGTCACCTAGTTATCTATACTAATGAAGCTAAAGAGTTTTTTTTGAACGCGCTAATTTCATAAACTACAGGATCGATGACAAAAATTATTTTCACGTTAGATAAGCCGTGATCCTTGAGTGAAATAAGCTTTATATTACGTACAACATGCAAAGCAGAGTCGGACCACTGTTAAAGGTACTCAGTGCACATCTATTGGTTTATATCGATGAATATTACACGTTGCAGTGACATGATTTCCATTTACTCATACCTGGTGGTACTTCTATCACGTGTCTATTTTCCTCAAACACTATTTTCCTCATCCAAGCGGTTAATAAGACATTGAAAGGGCAATAATGAAAGAAAATGTAATTTGATCGCAAATAAATAGCCACTCATGCCCTTGGCCGCCAAAATCACATATTGAACGACGAAAATATTGATCAGCGACGACATCGTCCTATAGACGTGAAATGTTCAGATATTTTCTTTCACTAACATAGCTAAAAACTTGACCGCCATCTCGCCTGATGTTAAACGACGATGCGGTCTACGATGGAGCGTGCTAACCTAGAAAAAAACGATTTGAAAACGCCAAGATTGTAACCATCGGGAAAACCCCATTCAGGCAACGCTTTCTACAGCCGAGACGTTATTTTCACAACTTGAATCAAGCCTTCTAATTGGAGCCTTTGGAACGTCAAACTCGTCAACTACAGGACTCCAGGGTCCTCTGGGGAGGAGTGCAGAAGCGTGCCCGCTGCTCCGATCATTTTGGGCGCTGGCTCAATAGCCAAAGGTTTTTAGTGGGTATGTCATCACTTCGGTGACGAAGGGCCCCACATAACGACATAGCCCCCTGGGGCTGGTAGTATCCGTACCTAATGGATAACCCATGGGTTCCATCCCCACCCCTGGAAAAAAGGTCCCAGCGTACATGCATTTTGTAATTGATGTTTTTTATTAAAGAAAATTTTCAGAAATGAATTGTTGCTATTCTTATTTCTAAACGAACGACAATCATAATGCTTAGGTAAGTACACTTTTTTAAATAGTTTCCTCCGGCACAGAACCCTCATCACCGCCGCATTGAAATTGCTTTACTTTGATCTCAACATTAGTGATTTTGCACTGATATGAAACCGCGAAATTGTTCAGTAAATGGTTTCTCTCAGGCCTTTATGTTCTGTGTCATGTAATAACGCGTAGTAATGGTCTACAAGACTTGATTAGTGGTCACATTTAGAAAGAGGTTTAGCTACGTACTTAGTAACACGAATAATTGGGATAGAATATGTAGTAATTGGGCATTTGATGGTCAAAACATTGCTTAATTTATACTCTTAGGCAGAATACGTTTTAATATGGTTTTTGTAACATCGTTTCATAACTCTTGAAGTCTTGAAGACTCTGAAAAGAAGTAGAAGAAGAATTTCAAAGATTTCAAAGAATTTTAAATTTCGAACGAAGAGGTTAGTAGACCACGGTTTGACTGTACTTTTGTAAAGACCGATTTAGACTGAACGAACATAGAGCTAGACACAGAAATCCAAATAATTACCTTATTATTTAGATTTCTGTGGAACTAGAGCTAGAACAAGAGCATTCCTTCTCGATCTTTTAGTGTAAACGAAAGATTGTTCGTAGCGTTTACACCAAAATATCATCGAGCAAGAATGAGAACCAAGAACTAGAATTCTTGCACGATAGATATATAGATTAGCTGAGCGAATGCTCATTGCTCATCGATGAGATCCAGATCGCGCGAAAACAAGAACACTTTGAAGAGACCGCTCCGGGGAGCGAGCACGTCCGAACACGCAAGAACGCTCTAAGAATCTGTTCTGTTCGCACGCTCTAGTACCGTTTACATCAAGCGAGCGAGCATTCTTAGAATTATCCTTAGAATCTTTGCGAACGCAAACAAAACAACGAAAGAATGCTCTACATTTGTTTACATCAAATGAATTTGATACAGTGGGGATAGAATGAGCATTCGCTCGTCTGATGTAAATCGGCCTTAAAAAGAATACGTTTATACATACAGTGGTAGAACTCTATACAGAGTCCGCCTGGGGAAGTAACATACTTTTGTCGGATATTCTAACGCCAAATAATATTGTGCTATTATTATTCTGTTCCGGTTGAATGGACAAAATATATACGGAGAAATCACAAGGTGAAGAGATAAATCATCCTACATCTATGGGTGATGCAACACACGCAACAGTGCAGCAACGATTTGTAGCTGTGTGACACTGTATGACTGGCTTCGTGGCTTAGAGGGTAGTAGATCTGCCTGCGAAGCCGAGGGTCGTGGGTTCGATTCCCACCCAGTGCAAATATTTGTGTGATGAATTCAAATGTTTGCACTGTGTTTGGGTGTTTCTATGTATAATAAGTATGTATAAGTATTATATCAGCTATCTGGCCGCCATCATACAAACTTTGCTTAGTTTGGGGTCAGATGGTGTTGTGTGTGAATTGTCCACCAATATTCATTTATTATTTACTGTGCTGTTACGGGCAGGCGTGTTATTGATCATCAAGAGCGTATCTTATTTGTCGCGTATAAAGCCGGGGTGAACCACTGGTAATTTTGTAAAGGTATTTACTTCCTATTCAACGGTTTTAATGGTGAACGAAAGCATCTTGAGGAAAGCCACTGGTTCAAAGAACAACATCTTTTGAGGATACATGTCACACTTAGCCAGGTGGATTATGGCTTCGTCTCTCTCCTTTTGAGAGAAGGCCTACATTCCAGACAACGGAATCACGAAGTGAGCTGTTTCTGCTTATGTTGTCAGTAACTGTTAGTAAGTTACAGCAGGTCTAGTAAGTTACGGCTGGTCTAGTCGGGAGAACGGCGCCTGCCGAGCCAGAGACCCCGGGTTCAAACCCCACACGCAACACTGTCTTTTCGAAGACATGTGTGTAATGCCGCTAACTTAAACGGGTGAAGGAAAACATCCTGAGGAAATCGGCATGTACCAAGAGTCTTTCGAAATCATGTGTCATCCACCAACCCGCACTGGGCCAGCGTGGTGGATTATGGCCTTAACTTTCCTTGCGAGATAAGGTCCCGAGTCCCAGCAGTGGGAACATTTAGGGGGCTGTTGATGATGATGATGTCAATAACTGCCATTCTAATCAAAAAGCACTGTCAAATCATCGTCAGTATATCTTAGTTCACTGCTGCAAATAGGCCTCAACCATGGCTCACCCTACTTATCTTCAGATTCACGTCTCCATCCACTGCATGCTGTCTTCTGTATATCGTCACTCGATCTAGTCTCAGGGTGTCCTGTACGTTTGTGTGTACGTTTGCCGATTCGCGGTCTTCACTAAAGAGCACGTCTACACCACCGGTTTTCAAGTCTGCGACAGATGTGACCGGCCCACTGACGCTTTAGTTTGCTAATGCGCTGAGCTATGTCGCTTGTCGATGTGAGCTATGTTAGCTCTCTGACGAATTACTTGAAGTCATTGCGGATCCCTCAGAGAAACCCCAAGCATAGCCGTTTCTAGAGCTAGCTGAGCGACTTTGAAACTTACAGATCATTTACACTGTCAGCATCTCAGCACTGTAGGTCATAACGGGTAGAACGCATTAGTTGTTCAGTTTGCAAATATATTGACTGCCAAGTAGTTCCATGTAATACAACTACGATTACATTTCTCAGAAAGATCTAGAATCCTGTCAAGTGTTAGGACAGAATCGTAATAACTAATCCAGTGACCCAAAAACGAAATATCTCATAAATATTTATTGACAAAAACCAGCAAGCGTATAAATAAAAACATTGCCTCGACACCAAAGTTTGACAGCTTCGATGATGTATCTGTCTTGACCTCCGCCTTTATAGAGGCCAAGAAATACGGGGCTATTCAGAACTTACTAAGTCTACCACAGAAATTTTCAGCAGTGATAGGACTATAGACATATATGTAACTAACTGTAGGTAGGTAATGTGTAAACTCTTTGGATAGGACTCTCTGAAGAGTCCGCCTGGGGAAGTTCCACTCCTTTGCCAGTTATTCTACCTCCAAGCAGTAACGTGAAAACGTCAATGGGTTCCAGATTGAAGGGCAATGTTTCCAATGAAATTACTGTGTAGTGGTAAAACATCTTAGGTATATATCTGACTACCTTTTACCCGCGACTTCGTCCGCGCAAAAAAAAATTAAGGTAACTAAGGCAGTACCAAGTTACGGCTGGTCTAGTCGGGAGAACGGCGCCTGCCGATCCGGAGACCCCGGGTTCAAACCCCACACGCACCACTGTCTTTTCGAAGTCATGTGCGTAATGCCGCTAACTTAAAACGGTGAAGGAAAACATCGCGAAGAAACCGCCATGTACCTAGAATCTTTCGAAGTTATGTGTCATCCACCAACCCGCACTGGGCCAGCGTGGTGGATTATGGCCTTAACTCTCTCCTTGCGAGAGAAGGCCCCGAGTCCCAGCAGTGGGAACGTTTAGTGGGCTGTTGATGTTGATGTTGTTGATGTAAGGCAGTACCTACTTACTTGTACCTACACCCATACTAGTTTAAATTTTCGAAAATAGCTTATATTAAGATATTGTTTGCACATAGCGATTGTTAAATTAAATTAACTTAGTTTTGTATTAAAATAAATTAAATTGTAACCTGTTTTTGACGTTTTTCAAAGTGCATGTTAACTGAATAAAATTGTTCAGGGTTAAAGCGTTACAGGCAAACAGACAAAGCTAATCAAAGTAAAGTAATTGTGAATGTAAACAATGTATACTATTAAATACTGAGTTAGGTAAGTAGTATCATCTATTTGTATAGTATCATCTCATTGTAATTTAGTTTCTAACCGACTTCAAAAAGCGGGGTGGTTCTAATTAGGTTGTATGATTTTTTAACCGACTTTAAAACTTTTTTTTCGGATGGGTATGCTTTCTGAGTAGTGATAAATTTTGTCGAAAACACGTCAAGTGGTTTTCGAAATATTTATGACCAAAAAACTAAGATTTGCCTACAATTTTGTCTGGATGACGTTGTAGATTTCACAATAGTTATGAAATTCGTTTGAAAATGATAACTTGTTTTGCGCTAAAAAGTGTAAAATAAACTCTTTGTGTACAAAAAATTAAACCGACCTCAAACCCCCAATTAGGCACTAAAATGCGAAAAATAAATTAATTTAATAATTATTATGAGTGCTACTCACTCATCCATTTGAAGTCGGTGCCAGTCAAGTCTAACAGATAGTAGATAGATGATACTACCTTTTTTTTAAATAAAGAATGACGAGATGAGCAGGTCATGTGCCTGATGGTAAGCAACATGCCTGCCACATAACATGCAGCTATTGGAACATGAAGAGTCCATATCGTTACCTAGCACTGCACTGCGCTCGTCACCCAGAGATCTAAGATGTTGTATCTCTAAGCCCTGTAACTTCTCTGGAAACATTGCCCTTCAAACCGGAACACAGTAATGTTTGCACATTACTGCTTGACGGTA
Source organism: Ectropis crepuscularia (assembly GCA_963693475.1). Classification (NCBI taxonomy): domain Eukaryota; kingdom Metazoa; phylum Arthropoda; class Insecta; order Lepidoptera; family Geometridae; genus Ectropis; species Ectropis crepuscularia. The sequence goes on along the minus strand of OY856349.1, from coordinate 25,312,187 downwards.
GAATAACTGGCAAAGGTGTGGTACTTCCCCAAGCGAACCAACTTACTAACCTTATTACGTACAAAGTATCTACTAGATTTTTGACTTGACTGGCGTCGACTTCAAGTAGATGACATCGACTTAAATAATGATTGAATTAACTTATTTTACGAGTTTTAGTGTAGGTATATTTGTGGGTTTGAAGTCGATATTCATTTTATCCAAATCTGTGTGGCAGTTTTTTTAAATATGAACAATAAAACTAAAATTTTCTTTTATGCTTATAGACAACATACCTAGTGATAAATTGTTATAAAATTTGGTCGAGTGTTTGTTTTTTTTTTGTGAAAATATTTTATGTTAATAAAGTCTCTTGTCGTTTAAATCAAATCACAAACAAAGACATAAAATATACATAAAGAACATTTTGCAAAGATTTACCCATAAACAATATTACTAGGATTTCTGTTCTATTCCGAAAATATGGAGAAAATCGAAAAATTATTTAGGGCAAAAAACGCGCCAGCACAATGATGAATAGCATTTCTGGAGGTGCTATTAGATAAATATAGCGCGGTGGAGGAAGTAGTGACTCAATGTAAAACTTTTCCTGAATATTTTTCCCCATAGACTTTTTTACTAAATCTCACATACCTACTTATTAAGTACCTACGTAAAAAATTGTTTAAGTATCCAAAGGTAATTTGGAAGAGATTGCTCTTAGCTACAAGGTTGTCTTTTCTGACGATAATAGATTAAAATTTAACGTGTTTTTTGCAGTTATTACCGTAAATTTATATTGATCTTACAATAAAAAATTACAGGCGTAAAGTTGTAGAAAATCAATTTTGCAACCACTTTGATTCTAATATTTTTTGTAAAAATATTAAAAATAAAGGAGATATGGCAAAAAATTTTTAACCTTCAAACCAATATGGCAGCTAAGCACCGGTCGGATTTGTCGGTTCGAGTTTTTGGATTTAAGTTATTTATGACAGCTATTTACGAGTTAACAAAAAACATTAGTGCAAAAAAAAAGTCTGACTATAATTAATACCAGGTTACCCCTTTAATTGAGCTAACTCAACTGGGCTACAACCGACTTCATTAAATTTAGACAGTTAACCAAATTTCATAAGATCCCATTACTAAGTCATCGAGGTTCTAAGAAAGTAATTTTTAGATTTTTGTTCATATTTCGATAAATATATATAAAAAACTTCACCTAATAATAATTCAATAACCGGAAGAGGTTTTTGGTAGAGGTGGAGGTGAACCAAAATGTTTATGGGGCCACCTCTAAATGGTGATCTATCAAACAAACAAAAAACCAACAAAGTTGATTCACAATATGCGGAGCTATCGCATAACATACAGACAAAAAAACATCAAACTGAATTGAGAAACTCCTCCTATTGTGAAGTCGTAAATGAAAAAATAACGTAATTACGCTGTTACACGTTATTTAACGTATTTAGCGTTCAAGAACTCACGGTTATCGAAGTAATCCAGCAAATTCAATTTGATGTGATTACATCAAAAACTCATTGCAAATTTGTTTGACTTTTTGAAAGATTGTTATTTATTGAAAATGCTGATGTTTTCGAACGAAACTTTTTAATTTTTCATATGTGACGTTAATTCTAAAAAGTTTCGAGTGAAAGAGGGATGTAGATTGATTGTTCGCTCACACATTCTGACATGTCATCTACGAACAAAAATAATATAGAACATTGATTCCAAGCAAAATCGCGTAAAACCTTTGCAATTTCATTGTTTATTGATTTTATTTTTTACAATTATACGGTTGTTTGCAAAAAGCGCTCCTTTCCTTGGAAAGGAAGTACACATCTTTTTCAGTTATTCTATCACCAAACAGTATCGTGCAATTTTTTCTGCGTTACGGTATGAAGAGCAATATTTGCAGAGAGCAGAAACATACAAGTTTGAATAAGAGTGATTAATTGAAAAAAAAACACAGTTATAATAAGTACATATTATTATGTCACATAAAATAAAAAGGTCAATATAGAAATTAGGTAGGTAGATGTATAATGTATTTGCCTAGTGGCTAGTGGTAATATATATTTTCACCTAGAGGAGTTTATTTTGTTTCCAACACCTACATCATCACATAAAAGTGGACCTTTATGTTATTTTCTGTGATCGTTTTTTAATGTTTTAGTTATTGAACCACGGTGACAATTCTCTCATCATTTTTATGCACTCTTACATTTCTGTAGTTTCGTTGTTCGTCGCGTGTCATGTAAAAAAATATAACTTTTTAACCCTTGCTACAAAATCTAATTTTCAAGTAATATAACTGCGCCCCGCGGTTTTACTCGCTGTACCCATAAATTTATATTTTTTTGAGATTAAAAAGAGTATGTGTGCTATTTCACAATGTCTGTTATTAATTCTAGAGTGACGGATTATTTTAAGCGTGGTCCATCGTGGACCGCATTGTCGCCGTCTCTTAACATCAGGCGAGATGGCGGCCTAGTGTAAGCCTATATAGTTAAAATAAAATTACTAGTATGATTAATTGTGGGATATTGGTCGTAATTAAATTGCATTTGTCATTTAACCTGTGAATATGGAAATGAAACTCGAAATATGGACGATGGAGCGTGCTTACCTTTACACACACCAGCCAAACACTCACACACATACATAAACACACACACACACGCGCACCCACCCTTACACAGAACTCCTGAGCTCCAAATATTAGCTTACTATTTTTTTTTGACACAGATACTACATAAATTAAACATTTGTATTAATAAATTATCCATAAATTAATTTCTGTATATATAATTTCACCGTACAACACCCGGATTTTGTTTAAGCATAACCATAGAGGAATACCAAGATACCGGCTTGGCCGAGTTTGGGTTCCACTTCCTATTTGTTAAAATTTTATTGTCAAACATGTAAACTGAATAAAGATTTGTCTTGTCTTGTCTTACCTATTTTTATCATACTAATTGTTTTTTTTATGACGAGACATATTTTAGCCCCTATTACTCATTGTTTAACAATATTAACGAGTAAATAATGTTAATAATATGTTTAAATATGTGGATGAAAGTATTATATTCTATTCCTAGAAGAAAAAGATTCACTCTCGACTTGAAAACACAACCATTGGGAAAACCCACTCAGTCAAACAGTTACACGTGTCGGAAACGCCCGCAAATTTAGTCAGAACTCATGTCCTCGTGTAGTCTTTCAATATCAGTAATAGCAATTCTCACCATTCTCTCTGTGTTCATTCAAAACGACACAATGATACAATGCGACCCAAAATAGACACCGGCGGTATTGGAACACTTGTGTGGCTGACTGTCTCTGTCACTGAACATTGTGGCCTGTCGATTCCGGAATTCGTTAGGAGTAATAACGTGGTTTAGTGCATTTTTTGAAAGGTGAATACCTAAATAACACAAATTCCATTGTAAAGAAAACTAATCATATTATATAAATCATGTTTTATCTCTGGGTGACGAGCGCATTGGAGTGATAGGAATGATTTTGATTCTGCTTATTTCAATAGCTGCGTGTCAATTGTTATTTGGCAAGCATGTTGTTTACCATCAGGCACATGTCCAACGAAATGAAACGAGCAGGTGCTCGTTTCGTCACTTTATATCTACTATAAAAAAATAATTGGCAGTCATAGAAACTGCCGATAAAAGTGAAAACTTATTAACTTAGAATTTGATAGCTTACTTTGGAAACTACACGGTTGTAACCGGAGGGCGTGGCATCATGGCATCATGGCATGGCCATCTAGAAATGCGTCAGCATTTCCTATTGGCCGATGCATTTCTAGATGGCCATGGTATGATGCCGAGGCCACGCCCTTTCAGCATTTGCCATTGGCTGACGCATTTCTAAATGGCCAATAGCTGTGGTCCCGAGTTTACCCGAAGATTTCTTATCATACCCGAGCGTGACGCTAGAATCCAATTCACAGCCCACGAAATATCTGTATAGGCGCGCCTAAAGAAGTTTTCACTTGAAAAATTTGGTCAACTTGCCCGACAAAAATCATGTTGCGTTTGGAGTGTCCACCACCCCGAACATTTCGAATATTTCAATATGATGCCATTCGAACAACCCAGCAGCGCCGAAAGTTATCGAGTTTGAACGTTTTTCAGACTCGTCGCAAAAAAGGCATCACAAAGTTATACATTTGTATGTGTCAATAAAAATTTAGCTGTACAGTACAGTTTTAAACAGTAATCTTTGCACATTACTGCTTGGCGGTAGAATAACTGGCAAAGACGTGGTACCTACTTCCGCAGACGGACTCTGCAAAGCGTCCTACTACTCCTAAATAAATTGTCCTCAAAAGATCTTTTTTATTTGAAAGAAGAAGAAATTCACATTCACCATTAAAACCCTTAACAACAAACTGCGCTAAGAAAAATACTAATCATAATAAGTTCTAATTTTTTGAAGTGAAAACTTCTTTAGGCGCGCTATAGACAGAATTTTCGTGGGCTATGAAATGAATTCATCAATCGTCACGCTCTGATATGATAAGAAATCTTCGGGTAAACTCGGTAAAAACGGCCAGGTAGGTACCAGGGCAACAGAAACAGTAAAGAGTTGCAATATTTTGTACAACTTCGTTCCATCAGAATGTCCCTTGACACCTCCCAAGTATTTTGAAGTGAAAACTTCTTTTGGCGCGCAGGCGCGCTTTTAGACAGATTTTTCGTGGGGTGTGAATTGAATTCTAACGTCACGCTCGGGTATGGTAAGAAATCTTCGGGTAAACTCGGGGCCACGGTCAATGGCCATCTAGAAATGCGTCAGCCAATGGGAAATGCTGAAAGGGCGTGGCCTAACCATCACGGCATGACCATCTAGAAATGCGTGAGCCAATGGGAAATGCTAACGCATTTCTAGATGGCCATGCCATGATGGTCAGTCAGGCCACGCCTTCCGGAACACCCGTGTAGTTTCCAAAGTAAGCCATCAAATTCTGAGTTAAAAGTTTTCACCTCTATCGGCAGTTCCTATGACTGCCAATTATTTTTTTTAAGTTTCTCTCTATCTAAATCTAATTAATTTTTTATACAAGTTTTCGAATGTGTTACGAATAGGCAACATAAATGTACCCACATAAATTTAGCAGCAAATCTACTGGATGCCGGCTCGGATTGATTCATCTGGCTCGTACCAACTTACAATTGATATTTCCTGGGTATCGAGGGCATTGTACGAACTTTGAATAATGTGATGTGTTGGTTGATGTGATCTATTATATCCGAACTAATAATCATCTTGATTATCTTTAGACATCAATCTGTCTAGGGATAATTTTGATGTGCTAGTGTACGTAGTAATGTTCTCATGTTATTCTTGTTTTTATTTAGCTCTGCCCATATAAATCTAATATCTGTTGATCAATGTAGTTTTAAGCAAATAAAAGTTTCAAATTATCTTATTGAAGTGAACAGTTCCTTTGGCACGCTACAGACAGATTCGTGGTTTGTGAATTTAACACCCACATTTATATCTGCATTCTACAGAAGAGCCCGCAATCGCAGCGGCCGCAGCTGAAAATCGCTCCATGAGTTCTTAGCCTAAGAGTAACTATTTTCTGATCTGTGGCCTAAGTCAGACCGAACCGACCACATCACACGGAAGTCATCCGTGAATTATTAAAAATGTTTAACAACCGCGTTGGATTTCCATCAAAATTTCATTTCTGTTAAAAACTTGACTTAAAACTACAAAATAAAGCGAACGGGGATTCAAATCTTAATTAACGAGAACTGGTAATTATCATAAATGTCCTATCTATCCAGCGCTAACACAACAAAGCAATGTTCTATTTCCCTTTGGCGACAAGCAGAGCGGTAAGTTCGCAATTACCAAGCAATTAATTGCACGTCGCAGGTGTAACACAGCCGTTAGGCGCTATAATGGATATGTAGATAACAGATGTATCACTAGATTTATGGAAGCATTATCCAACTGATATTATAAATGTCAAAGTGTGCATGTTTGTGAGATTGTGACTCAATGACGTCAGAATATCTGAAACGATCGGGTTGAACATTTGAACACACCTGTAATGTTACTAACATTATAGTTTAGTGTAATAGATACTTAAGAGTGCGCCTAGTGCTAGAAAAAAAACAGAATTCATCCGCGCGAGGCCCTTCTTAATAATACGATATGCATAAAGTCGAGAATAGCATGACACAGTTTGGAGGGGAAATCAATATTAAATCGGGAGTAAGTTTTTGACCAAGTTTTATTTAATTACTCAATAATTAAACATAAATTTAAAAAAGTGTTCGGTTACTCGGTTACTTTAATAGAGCGTAAATAATGTGGGGTCATCGCTGATAATTTCGAGAATCCCAATTAAAATGGGTTTTTCGGTGCCATTTTAATTTTTTTTCTGTGAAAAAATGTGATTTATTTTTAAAATTCTATTCGGTTATTGTGCTTCTTCTTGATTGTACCCACACGTCAATATTTTTTTTGTTATAGTTTTTAACATCAGTGCCGCTCGCATTGGAAATGTCCTTTTTTCGTTTTCTGGCACTAGGCGCCCCCTTAAGTTACTTATTGCAGAGACGGGAAGAGTACATAAGCTACTTTTTAAAGCAGCTACGGCAACTGTACGAGTAAAATCACGCGGCGCTGGTAGTTTAAAATATGTATAATTAAGTACGGATACAGCACCTCATATTCAAAAGCGAATTTAATCCTGCCTAACAAATATGTTAAAAAAACTTTCCAATATGATATAGAATAACATGAAGAAGCGTAGACTCTGAGTCTGTCAAGTTATTTTTTTTTAACTGGCTGATAAATATATTTCCAAGGAAATATACTAATTTGTTAAAACCACAGGCTTTACCAATAAAGAAAAACTTTGTAAGAAAACTAGCATGTTCCAAGAAGTCTCTATCCACATTCCCATGTCGTCCACCAACCCGCACTTGGCCAGGCTCTCCTTGCAAGAGTAGGCTCTGAGTCCCAGCAGTGGAAACACTAAATGGAACGTTCTTAATGTCTTTTCTTTCGCGTTTTTTTAATGTAGCTGCAATTTCAAGAGAGATTTAAATGCAGGCCTCATTTTTTGCTCAGCCCATAAGTTTCCCTATAAGTGCCATTCATGGCATTCGTGGCAACGGGGTCAGCATTTTGGGCACGACTCCCACTGGCACCGGTCTTTTAATAATAGACAGGATGCTATGTAGATACATACATATGTAGATACATAGCATCCTGTCATCTATTACTATATACTATATATCATACCATCTATTACTATATATCTAGATAGGTTAACTTTTTATTGCACCTAACAAGTAAACAAAGTTACAAAAAATATACAACAACTTAATAAAGTAACTATTGGCGATCTTATCGCTAAGAGTGATTTATTTCGCCAATAGACCCTGTACACTAAATCAAAACGATTGAGTGGTTGGTTGGTCTGATGTCTCTCGCACAGAGATGTGATGTACGGCGCGGCACAGACGCCAGATACCCGGGTAAACGTAGCGGAACGTTCCCAGGCATGTATTCCCAATTTTCCAGTGTACTACACAGGCGTGTGTTTGTGTTTTAGTAGGCCGGCATCGGGAATATGAGTATGTTGGTTTGACTACATTTATAGTCTACTAGCGGCCCGTTCCGGCTTCGCTCGGATCATAACCTAGACACTGTCTGCAGCGCCATCTGCCGGGCTTATTTGTGAGTTTAAGCCACGAATCCACTTGTACACACACAAAAGAAATCATTGAAATCGGTCCCGCCGTTTAGGAGTTCACTGTCAAATGATTAAATTACTAAAATGGTTATAAAAAAATAGGGGTTGGTGATAAAAGGGTAAAAATATAGGGTTGTATGTATTTTTAATGCTACATTATAAAAAAATAAAAACAAAAATTTTTGTTCAAAAAAAAAAAAAATGTGCAGTCATAGGAACTGCCGATAGAAGTGAAAACTTATAACTCAGAATTTGATAGCTTACCTTGGAAACTACACGGGTGTAACCGAAGGGCGTGGCCTCGCCATCTTGTCATGACCATCTAGAAATGCGTCAGCATTTCCCATTGGCTGTTGCGTTTCTAGATGGCCATGACATGATGGCCTGTCCACGCCCTTTCAGCATTTCCCATTGGCTAACGTATTTCTAGATGGCCAATGGCCATGGTCCCGAGTTTACCCGAAGCTTTCTTATCATACCCGAGCGTGACGAAAAATCTGTCTAGGCGCGCCTAAAGAAGTTTTCACTTCAAAAATTAGGGGTGAACAACCGTTATCACTTAAGAGTATGAAAAATAGCTAGTAGTCGACTCTCAGACCTACTGAATATGCATATAACACTTAGTAAAAATCAGTAAAGCCGTTTCAGAGGAGTAAGGTAACTAACACTGTGACATGAGAATTTTATATGTAAGATTTATTCAGCAAATATAGGAAACGAGTACCGAAAACTTTGATTTCGTTGCTATTGGTCTACGTTATCAACATAAAGTCCGCTCTACAATTAATAATGACCATGATATCTATACTAATATTATAAAGCTGAAGAGTTTGTTTGTTTGTTTGTCTGTTTGTTTGTTTGTTTGAACGCAAGGATCTCTGGAATATACTATTATACTAATACTAATATTATAAAGCTAAAGAGTTTGTTTGTTTGTTTGTTTGAACGCAAGGATCTCTGGAACTACTAATCCGAATTGAACGATACTTTCTTTGTAGGATAGTCCATTTATCGAGGAAGGCTATAGGCTATTTAACATTACGCTACTATCAACAGAAGCCGAGCAGGAACGAAAAATGTAACAAAAACGGGAAAAATATTACTTTTTGAGAGCTTTCGGTGCGTGACGGCATATGTCATATTTCAAAGGTTGCGTCATTAGAAGCTAAAGTAACCGAATTTGTTCAAAATTTGAATTGGTACGATCGATTTTCGATAGATAGCGTAGCAACGCGCGCGTTCAGCTAGTTTTCTAATAAACGTGATTAAAACAAAAATGTATGGAGTCGACAGTTATGTAGCAAATACAGGTATTAGAGAAGTTTATTGTTTACGTATCTTCAGAAAGTCCGAAGGAAGTGATAACGATAGTTTTTAAGATTACTAGATTTGTATAATTATTATTTCATGTATAATTTGTTATTATGCACAATACAACACAAAATTACAGTATTGTCAGAATCATTTATTGCTTAACTGTGTACATAGGAGTAAGATTTGTTACTTAGTTAAGAAAATATCATACGAGAACAGAAAACGTTTTTCTGTGTTTGTTTTTCGTTCGAAAATACGAATTATATGAAAATTTTAGTCACATAATTTATTTTCTACGAAAAAACAAACAGGAGCTGTAATTTAAAATTAAATTCAGCTACTTCAAAAAGTTTATAAGACGTTACCACGAGTCGTCCAGGTAAATGAACACGAGTCGTCCAGATAAATGCAAGTATTTTTTAAGTTATTGTATATCAAAAACCGATTTCGATAAAATCATGGGACATCTATAAACAATGATCTACCAACCAACGAAATAGTAGGCTAGATTTGTTAATTGACAATATCACAGACACATTTATAATAAATGTTACAGAAAGTGACAGCGATAGTGATAGCGATGACGGCGACAATTTATAAAATAAATTATTACTATAATACATCTATCTGTTTTATTTGTCATGTTCCTTCATGATCACATTTTTTTATTTATTTCTCACACAATTATAAAATTAAATTATTAATAAATTAAATTCAGCCACTTCAAAAAGTTTATAAGACGTTACCACGAGTCGTCCAGGTAAATGAACACGAGTCGTCCAGATAAATGCAAGTATTTTTTAAGTTATTGTATATCAAAAACCGATTTCGATAAAATTATGGGACATCTATAAACAATGATCTACCAACCAACAAAATACGAGTAACCATCAAAATCGATTTATGTTCACAATTATTACGAAGTTATCGCGTAAAATACATACAAAAACATACAACAAAATTTTGGGGACCGAGTCACCTTCGTCCGTGGGGAAGCACCTATATATTGAAACCCCACACGTGGTCCCTGGGTGGTGCTAATCAGGTGACAAACTACCGGTGGTAGGCCTCGGCCGAGGTTGGTGACCACCCACTAGACTAAGTCACGTCGCCAAGCGGCCTAGCTGTGTTCCGGCGTGTTGTCTAGTGACACCATTAGGGGAAAACGGGTCAGAACAGTTGCTGCATGACTACAAGACCGGTCTGTCACACACCAATAATGTACATCGGGAAGCTAGTCATGGAGGGTAGCGGGATCCGAGGCACGGTTGCCGCGACCGACCGCAGATAGTTGGGGGCCCAAGTAGTGAGCTAGCCACTCATGAAAGGCTGCCCCGCCATCTAGCGAAAAATCCCGGGATGCGCTATCCTGCCGGTTGGCGACCGGATGACAAGGCCAGATAGACATCCCCGGGGGGGCTCGGGCGTCCCCGCAGTCTCCAGGCTAGCTCCCCAATGATGTATTTGCGTTGTGTGTTGTGACCAATGGTCAGTAGTGTGCGGCCTCGTTCTACTGCCGTTTTTCCCACCGATCCTCTCTCAACAAAAAAACCATGAAAAAAGTAAACAAAAAGAACAAAGTTAAAGAGCGGCTGCACGCCTTGTCGATTAAAGTGCACCTCACGAATATCCGAGGTCTGCACTCAAATCTCTCAGCAGTCCACCATCACCTCGAGACTGAGCAGCCGTCGCTCTTGTTTCTTACGGAGACGCAGATAGGTTGTCCGTCGGACGTGGCGCACTTAACTTATCCAGGTTACACTCTGGAGTGTGCTCCACGCCCCGTGCTGGTGTGTGCCTGTACGCCCGTGACGACATCTGCTGTCGGCGTCTCCGTAACCTTGAGGACACAAGATTCTCCGTACTTTGGGTATTGATGGACACAGGCATAGACAAAATTATCTACGCCTGTGTGTATCGGTCGCACAGCGGTGACCAGGAGACAACTAGGCTGACGGAATATTTAAGTGAGGCGGCGGACGCGGCGCAACAGAAGTACCCTTCAGCCCAATTAGTGTTACTGGGGGATTTTAACGGCCATCATAAGGAGTGGCTGTACCCATACCGGGACACTGACCACGCTGGGCAGGAAACGAGAAAGCTAGCTTTATCGTTAGACCTAACCCAGCTGGTCCAAGAGGCCACAAGGGTACCCGACGTTGAGTCGCATACACCTTATTGTTTAGACCTTATGCTGACAACAGATCCAGACCGTTATTCCGTGGTGGTATCTTCGCCGTTAGGCAGCTCCGACCACTGTCTGGTGAAATCTGTATCCGTCTACCATCCGCCTGATCCCAGCCCTAGAGGCAACCGGCGGTTGTGGCGATACAAGTCAGCAGATTGGGACGAGATGCGCTCATTTTTTGCATCTTACCCATGGCAGTCATTGTGCTTCACTTCTGGTGATCCTTCAACCTGCGCGGATGCTGTGACTAATGTAATTCTAACGGCTATGGAATATTTCATTCCATACTCCGACGTGGCATTATCCAGCAAAGCTCGCCCTTGGTTTGGTCCTCAATGTAAAAGTGCTGAAGCATTTAAACATGAGGCCTACCTAGCCTGGGTTGATGCTCGACAGCGTAAGGCAAGGGACATACACCAGAAGAAGAAAGCGTTCAACAAGGCTGCTAAGGCATGCAAAAAGGTTCTTCAGAGGGCTCGTTTTGACCACATTAGTCGAATAGGGAACAAACTAGCTTCGTACCCTGCGGGCAGCAAAGCGTTTTGGTCCCTAGCTAAATCGGTCGAATCGAACTTCTGCCGCCCCTCACTACCTCCAATGCTGAAACCTGATGGGACACTGGCTCACACCGCAATGGAGAAGGCAAACTTGTTTGCATCTCAGTTTGCGGAATCTTCGCGTCTAGATGCTGGTAGCGCGACGCCTTCTACTTCACCTGGTTGTCCGACTTCTATGTCAAACATACATATTCGCCAAATAGAGGTTCGCAAAGTGCTACGCAATCTGGACGTGAATAAAGCTAGTGGCCCAGATGGTATTCCTGCCGTAGTGTTGAAGGCTTGTGCGCCTGAGTTGTCTCCAATACTGACGCGCCTGTATAAACTTTCTCTCGAAACTGGACAAGTACCGAAGTCTTGGAAGCTTGCCAACGTGCAACCAGTACCCAAGAAGGGTAGTCGTGCTGACCCTGCCAACTACAGGCCAATCTCGGTCACGTCCATACTCTGCAAGACTATGGAACGTGTCTTAAACCACAGGCTCCTGACGTACCTAGAATCGAACGACCTCCTCAGTGACCAACAATACGGCTTTCGCCGAAACCACCACCACCGGGGATATTCTAGCGTACGTCACTCACATCTGGAGTGAAGCTATCGAGAGGCACGGGGAAGCACTTGCAGTCTCCCTGGATATCTCGAAAGCTTTCGACAGGGTTTGGCATGATGGTCTTTTATGCAAGCTTTCAGCTTATGGTTTGTCTCCAGGCTTTATAGCGTGGATATCGGACTTTTTGGGGGATCGATCCATACGAGTGGTCACTGATGGTTGCTCGTCGGATCAAATGGCTATCAATGCCGGAGTCCCTCAAGGGTCGGTGCTCTCTGCGACACTCTTCCTGCTACATATCAACGATCTGTTGAAGCCCGGTATCTTTGGGTACGCAGATGATAGCACTGTTGTAGAGAGCTACATATCTAGCGCGAGGGCCAATAGTCAGCAAACTCAGGCACTGAGAGAGAGTTTGATCGAGCGTTTAAACTTGACCCTTGAGGCAGTCTCTAAATGGGGTGATGCCAATTTGGTCAGGTTTAATGAAGGAAAGACGCAGGCGTGTCTGTTTTCCGCAAAAAAGAGTCCATTCCAACAGACTCCTACTTTTCGCGGTGTATCCGTGCCGGTATCCGACCATCTCGAGCTTTTGGGCGTTACTTTGTCGTCTACGCTCAACTTTGGGTCGTATATCGAGTCCAAGGCTAAACTAGCTGCCAAAAAACTGGGTGTCCTTTCAAAGGTGCGAAGGTACTTCAAGTCTGAACAGTTGCTTACATTATATCAAGCACAGATTCGCTCCTGTATGGAGTACTGTTCGCACCTTTGGGATGGTTTGGCTAAGTATCAGCTGGAAGCTCTGGAATCGATCGAGAGACGTGCCAAAAGGCTCATAGGCAATGACACCCTCGTGCGAAAAAGACTGCAAAGTCTTGAACATCGCCGAAAAATTGCTAGCTTATCGGTTTTTTATCGGATACACTTCGGAGAGTGTGCGACTGATTTGCACGATCTGATACCACCTTGCCCTTTTTTCTATCGGAATGCTCGCAGCTCGAAAAAGCGACATCGTTTCATGGTTGATGTTCCAAAAACACGAACGAAGAGATTTGACTCAACTTTTGTGATAAGAACGTCAAGACTGTGGAATACGTTGCCTGAGTGGGTATTTCCCGTTAATTATAATCTTTGTGTCTTCAAATCGAGAGTGAATCGGTTTTTTCTAGGTAAACACGCTCCATCGTAGACCGCATCGTCGCTTAACATCAGGTGAGATGGCGGTCAAGTGTAAACCTATAAAAGTTAAAAAAAAAAAAACAACCGAATTGAAAACCTCCTCTTTTTTTGAAGTCGGTTAAAATAATAATTTAATTTTACCCATCGTCAATTTAAGAAGTATCTATTCAATGTGAGTGGGCTTTAATAATTTAGAAATAAAAACAAACGGTTGACTCCTGAAAATGATGCATCTCACTCTATCAACATCAAATATGTGCGGGTCTAAGATGACGCACTTTGACCTAGTAAGTACCTATTCACTCTGACCTTGAAAAGTTCTAGATTGTATCTTTCAGGGAACAAGGAGGCCGGCAACTTATTCCACTCTAAAACTGTACGTACGTATTACGAGAAAAGTGAATTCAAACCGTTTAGTACGGATTTTGGGAATATCCACAGTGTATGGGTGGTAGTGGGCCGACTTACGACTTGTCCTGTAGTGGAAAGGGGAAGGCAATATTAGGTCGTGTAAATCTGCTGCTAGATACTCAGTGCTCGTATGTTAAAAATGTTAGATTGCATATACTGAATGGCGACTGCCGATCCGGAGCTCCCTGGTTCAAATCCCACGTGCACCACTATCTTTTCGAAGTCATGCACGTAATGCTGCTAGCTTAAAACGATGAAGGAAAACATCGTGAGGAAACCGAAATGCACCTAGAAACTTTCGAGGGCATGTTTCATCCACCAACCAACACGCACCGGGCCAGCGTGATGGATTATGGCCTTGACTCTCTCCTTGCGAGAGAAGGCCCGGAGTCACAGCAATGGGAATGTTTAGTGGGCTCCTTATGCTTTTGAGTATAGCAGGAGTCGGCAACGCGCGGCCCGCGACCTACCTCCGTGCAGCCCGCGGCAGTCATAAATAATTTATTCCCGCACAAATGTCCTTTATATTTTGTACTAGCTGAACCCGCTACTTCGTTCGCGTACGTTGATCTTGCGACCTTATTAGTACAATAGTAGTACTTAAGTAAAAATATTTGGATGGGTGGCCATTACATAAACAGACTAAATTTGTTTTTCCACACAATAATATATTTATTCGAGTTGAGCAACTTCATATTTTATATTTTTAGCAACATCAAACATACTCGTAGTAAGGTTGTGGAGTATCGAACATAGCCGCAGTGTTAAGTTTGTAGGATTGTTATGGGATACATTACGAAGAGTATGTAGCTGATGTGCGTGATCTGATACTACCTAATTATTTAATAGGTGATAGACTTATTAGCCGATATGATATTTTAGAAGCCATGTGTGTTTCAAATGTCAATCTAATTGGTAAAGTCGTTCAGTCGTTAATATTTGTTTCGTTAAGGCCCATGCTTTTTCCGAGATGATAGGTTTACAGGACTATAAACTATCTGTGTTTCAAATTTCAACCAAATCATACCTTTACATAATATACATATAATACTTAGTAGTAAGATAACATTTTAACCAATTTTTGAAAAACAACGGTCTGATTTGGTCGCTGAAGCTTGTTAAATAATAAATTTAGTACAGTATTTGGATTGAAATAATATTCGAACGAACAAAAACTGACTTCAATTATTATCATTTCACGTCAACTAACTAACTTCTAGTCAAGTAAAAAATTCACTCGACTAATTTAAGAAGCCATAACTACGTCGTCGAGATGAATAGATACCTACTGGTGGACAATTCATACACAAAACTTTGACTTTTTCCACCGCCAATGTCCCAGCCATAGGTACTCAAACCGGAGTGGTCTTACGCGTGACGATGGCAAAAGACCTGACGGCATGACTTTAGTGCCTTGGAAGTTGAGTCGGCCCCTAGTGCGGGACGCAGTATGCAACCCTCGGTAGTGGTTTTATATTTAAGCCTTTTGGGGTTGAGACATCGTGCCTGTGGGGCCGGGAGCTCACCTTACCTTCAAAAGCCTTTCCGAGCGCTTGGCCGACGCAACGCGTGGCCGAAATGCTGGCGTTTAATTAACCCAACGGATAAACATTGCCATTCACGTGGGACTGACGCCAGCACGCTGGGCACGCTTCGACTGGTAGTAGGCTTGAACATCCTGTCATCCAGTTTTTGTCAAGTCAAAGTCCAGTTAAAAACGGGACCCTATTACTGCGACTTCGCTGTCCGTCCGTCCGTCCGTCTGTCACCAGACTATATCTCAAGAACGGTGATAGCTAGACAGTTGTTATTTTCACAGATGACGTATTTATATTGCCGCTACAACAACAAATACTAAAAACAACATAAAATAAATATTTAAGGGGGCTCCCATAGAACAAATTTGATTTTTTTACCGTTTCTTGCTCGATACTAATAATGGTGACAGGTTAGACGCTTTAACTGTTCACACAATGTTTCGTTTTATGTTCTCTTTAAATAATTAATTAAAATTAATGATTAAGGAGGCTCCCATACAATAAAAGAAGTTTTGTACTGGTACGGAATCCTTCGTGCGCGAGTCCCACTCGCACTTGGCCGGTTTTTTAATACCTAATTTAGAATTGTTGTCACGTACCTAGGTTACTTACCAACATGATTTAATTCGCTACAAAATTCAGTAGGTAAAGTATAATAGCATTCAGTAACCTGGCATACTAAATTCAGAAGCAAGGATTGCATCCACAAACACCAACCGCTTAATTTTAAATGTAGTTCGACTTTGGTTGATAACATTACATTACCTGTATTCCTGTTTCTGAGACACATTTTCTAATAAATCTCAGATCGTGTTTCGTACCATGAGCTGCCATCTGTAGTTAATTTTGAAAAACATTAGAAAGTCTTATTGTCATAAATGACCTGACGATATATTATGTCACCTGACGATAGAGATGACGGATGGCGGATTTGATTGCGGTGTGAGTCGGAACTTCCGATTACTGTTACACCTTCGGTTCCGATTTCGGCTCCGAAATTTTTAAAACGGAGGTTACAATCGGAGGTAATGTGTATAAATATGGCAGATAATCCCATAAGATCCCATAAAGATATAGTAAATGGAAATATAAAATCCCAACTTCCTAAATCAATTGCTCGTCAATGTTTAGCGTGTCCGCGTGTTTGGCAAAAAAAATATACCCAATAAAAATGTTTCTCCTGCCGCCACTTCTGATCCTGCCTTTGTCTCCGACTTCGGTTCCGACTCCGATAAATCAAATTTAAAAACCCCGACCGCGCATTAGGTTCCGATAAAATGACCTTCGTTACATCCCTAGTGTTGACAATGCCACAGAATACTTAGAAGTTAGTATGTACCGAACGTCTTATTACCGTTATTATTTAATTTCTATGTAACTTCCGAACCACACGACAAATATTGTTAAACAATTGATGAGACCATTTTAAAAATGTGTTATTTTTAACAATATAAGAATTAACGAAATTGAACAACGCAAACATGAGTTACAACCTAATACACATTCTGACTTTCACCCCTTTCTGCAAGAAAACCGTGCAGAATTTGGGGATTAAAAGTAGACAGCTACCATCTACTTAGTATGATCTTAAATCATGTCAAGTTTCATTTGAATTGAATCAGTAGTTTCGGCGTGATGAGAGTTCCCTATACAGACAGACAGACAGACAGACATGAAAGAAAAAAAATGCAGTTTCGCTATCAGTATCGACTATGGAGTGCCCACAAATTTTTTTTTTTCAAAATATCTTCAATGTACAGAATTCGACCTCGATTTGTTTTATTATAAGTATAGGTTTTAAAAACTGTCAAATATTTATTTATCTAGCTACCTATATAACTAAAAAATGTCTTAATCTATTAATTGACTTAATCTATTAACTGTGATAGCATAAACGACTAAGAAATAGGACATCATTTTAACCAACACTGGTAGTAACATTTATCTGCAGATAAGCTTGTCAGTTATGAGTCCCGTTCTGTCACGACGGCTGTAGCTATCAGCCCTCGTTGTCGGAGCTTCCGCGATTGAATGCCTGTCATCTGTCGCAGTACAGATTAGCTGGGATCAAGCCTGCATTATACAATAGCACTTAGAACGCCGAATTGATTTCTGTTATGATTGAGGCTACGCTCGACTTCGGTGTATAAGCATAACATAATCAGCCCACTAAATGTTTCCAATACTCGGGGCCTTCTCTCGCAAGGCTCGTCAAGGACATAATCCATCACGCTGGCCTAGTGCGGGTTGGTAAATGACACAAGACCTCGAAAGATTCTAGGTACATGTCGGTTTCCTCACGATGTTTTCCTTCACCGTTTCAAGTTAGCGACATTACGCACAACCCACATGGCTTCGAGAAAACAGTGGTGCGCGTGGGATATGCACCCAGGGGCTCCAGTTCTCCTCACTAGACCAGCCGTAACCTTATGCCGTTTAGCTTTGGAGTATCCGTCGCATTACTTTTCAAAGTGAAACCTTCTTAACATAGCTACGTTGAATACTTTTTGTGGTAGGATCATTTTTATAGGTTGGTCATCCCAAAGGTATGAACAGTACCACAGAATAAATTTAATATTAGTACAAGTACAGAAGACTCACTTAGCGAAAAAAAATACATAAATAGCAATTCTTGCTGGGACATAACAAAGTGCAATTCAGCGCGCATTAGCGCTCAATGCCTATCGCGATATTCACCTAAACATTTGCGCTCTCTTCTAACACGTAACTCTGTCGCTGTCTGGCGCGGAATGATGCGCAAGGGTTGTCGACATATCTAATAAAAATTATGCGCGGGAAACGTGTTGCGTAAGTGCTCAGCCGTGCGTCCGACAACCGACTGTCACTTGTTCCGTGGGAGTAACGGTCTAGCTGTAGGCTAATAACGCGCGACCTTCAGAGAGTGGTGATGCCCTAACAGTACTCCATACTTATGCATATTGTAATGGAAGGACTCTTTGCAGAGTCTGTCTGGGGAAGTACCACACTTTTGCCAGTTTTTCTACCGGCAAGCAGTAGGTAATGTGAAAACATCAATGTTTCATCATCATCATCATCAATCATCCGAAACGGTTTGAAGGGCAATACTCTCAGAGAAATTACAGGGCATAAAGATTGATCATCTTATAACTCCGTGCAGTGATGGGTAATGATTTGGACTCATCATATTTCAATAGCTGCGTGTCACTATGCTGTTATGTGGCAGGCATTTTGCTTACCATCAGGCACATCGTCCTGCTCGTCTCGTCACTCTATATTAAAAAAATCTTATGGATCAGATAGAGACCTGAGCGGGGATCATGTCCCCTCTCCCTAAGAAAACAACAACAAAAGGCCTCGCCTTAGAACTTACTGCTTAACTTAGCACTGCACTGCGGTCGTCACCCAGAGATCTAAAATAATATACATATATCTAAGCCCTGTAATTTATCTGGAAACATTGCCCTTCAAACCAGAACACAGTAATGTTTGCGCATTACTGCTTGCGGTAGAATAACTGGCAAAGGTGTGGTACTTCCGCAGGCGGACTCTGCTAAGAGTCCTACCACTACAAAATTAAAATAAAATGTATCTGTCCACACAGCGTGGAAATGCTGCTAGTCTGATGGGCGCGCTTTTGGTCTGCGATTTAACAAGCGCAGTGACTAAACTAATGACTCCAAACTTGAGTTTGTTGTAAATTTTACATTTTAATTTTTTACTTCATCTATTAATTAATTAATATTAATTATTATTAATTTCTTGTAATCATTAATTTTGTTAATAAATAGAAAAATGGTAGTCATAGGGCTTGCCAATAGAAGTAAAAACTTTATACATACAATTTTCCCGCTTTTATAAGCTCCTTCGCTACGTCGCTACATTAGCGTGTTGGTGACGACGACCTATAACATTTCCCCATACCAAAAAGTGCTCTACGGCTAAAGAAGTTTTAAACTCAACAACAATATCTATTTCCATTTATAGATAACTAGCAGTGTTCTGCGGTTTTACGTGCCTAGTCCTCGTTTCCGTAACTTAATTGAGATATAAAATAACCTATATGTTCTTCCAGACTATAATCAAACTGTGTTCCAAATTTCAACCAGATCCGTACAAACGTAACGGCGTGATTGAGTAACAAACATCCACACTTAAACAAGTATAATATTAGTATGATACTAGGAAGTAGGATGTTCAATAAAGTGTATCCATCAACGTGTGGAAGTAGATCCAAAACAACGCACGGAACTATTTCCACAAGTTCCAAGGCTCCAATGCAAATAAGGAGCAATATTCGAAAATGCGACGTCGCGTGGGCAACGCATGCGGAATATGATATTAATGATATTATTATAATGTGATGATATTGTCGAGGACGAGGCATGAAGGGATTTGTTCTATTTTTGGATCACTTCAAAACGATAGATGTGCCAGGCTTTGTTGAGAAAATAATAGGAATTGAATAGAAAATCGTGTCAGGACTTTGATGGCTCAGCGGCGACAGTGTCCGATTTCCCAAGACTGTGATGCTAAATTTGAATCCCACTTGTACCTCTGAGTATTCATCAGTACAAGTTTTCATGACATACTTGAACGATGTAAAAAATATGCAAAACATTAGATATTTAGATATTTTTCAAGACAAACATGTTTGTGAAGAATTAGGTTTTTATTTGATTAACCCGTATTTGGTTAGTGTAGTGCATAAGCTTATCTCTAGTCTAAGTCAAGTCTAAGTTGCGGCTGGTCTAGTCGGGAGAACGGCGACTGCCGATCCGGAGACCCCGGGTTCAAACCCCACACGCACAAACTTAACACTTAACGCTAACACTAACTTTAACGCTAACTTAAAACGGTGAAGGAAAACATCGTGAGGAAACCGACATGTATATAGAATCTTTCGAAGTCATGTGTCATCCACCAACCCCCACTGGGCCAGCGTGGTGGATTATGGCCTTAACTGTCTCCTTGCGAGAGAAGGCCCGAGTCCCAGCAGTGGGAACGTTTAGTGGGCTGTTGATGATGTTGATGAAACATGGTTTTCCAGCAAGTCAAGTTTTACAAAGTAGGTATAGCTTATGTTTATGGGTGGCACAACATCATAGGATATACTGCAGCTGCCGCACTAGGCAATGCCTGTGACGCGGGAACCAAATACGAATTTCCAAAATGTTAACACCTCTAATTGTACAAAATATAAAATAAATTGAAAAATAAAGTAGCCAAGTGCGAGTTGGACTGGCCCATGAAGGGTTCCGTTCCAGCAAGTAACATAATATACATAGTACACATAGTTCTTGTAGTTCGTTGTAACTTTGGCCGAAGCTTTAATAATAGTGTATTTTATGACGTACTACAAAAAACTACTCATCAGATCGAGATCAAACTAATTTTCGTTGGTAATTTTCATGGTAATGTACATCATATATTTTTTTTAGTTTTTTCATTCTCTTACTTTAGAAGTTAGAGGGCACACATTTTACCACTTTGGAAGCGTCTCTCGCGCAAGTTATTCAGTGTAGACAAAAATTATATTAGAAACCTCAACATCATTTTTTAAGACCTATCGATAGACTTCTCACACGTGTAGGTTTGATAAAAAACAATTTTTGAGCTTCAGTTCTCAGTATGGGGGGCACCCCTAATTTTTGTTTTTTTTTTAAACTTTTGTAAAAATCTTAATGCGATTCACAGACAGACAGACAAACAGACAGACAGACATGACGAATCTATAAGGGTTCCGTTTTTACGTTTTACGGAACCCTAACAAGTTCAGGAACAGCCAAAATATATCAATTTAAGCTTATTTTGTGCGTACAACTACAAAAAAACTACAATATGCTTCACTTTTATTAAATAAAGTAAATAAAAATATGTTTTTAATAATAAATTTCTCATTTAAAAACAACTGGGCAATTACGCACAGTAAAATCTGAAATGGATACCATGTCCATTTCAGTTCTGCAAAAAAACTCACTAACATTTGATGAGCGTACTTCAATGCCATTACCACACAGACGACGGAACCATATTGTTAGAACCGCCGTATTTTGGAACAGTTACTAAGTTTTGTGTCAAAATATAAATAACTCGAGACTTCTAATTCTAAGCATTGTATCTTCGTCATTTTTTGTTTGTAAAACGAAAGAAATAATATGTGTATTTACAATATTTTTTATGATCTAACTGATGGATTATTTGGTGTTTTTTAAGTCACCATGCCTATTACAGTAGACGAACTCGCTATTATCATTTAAACAAACAAAAATATACACATTCGCAAAGTTTCCTTCGCGCAAAGACTTCCCAAAGTATCTAGATCTAAATTGGTACATGAGATACGAACTTCTCAGCGTTCCATGGATTCACCGTGCGGTTGCCGGGTCCATCGTGTGGCAAAGAGAGAAATCTCGAGTAGACCCCAAGACTTTTGACTTGGGCTTAGGTTTAAGGGGCCCCTTTGTGACGTACGTCAACACTCACCTTCACTACTCGTATTTCTCTCCCTGCCCAGTCAAATCCGATATGACCCTACTAGTGCAGCTTTAGCTACTCGTTCTAGTATAGAACTTACTGCACTTCTGGACAAGCCAAGGTCTTTCAGCAAATATATTAAAGCAAAAGACGTAAAAACTAGCCAACATAACAAATATTCTAACTTTACTGTAGTATACATACTATCACCCGTAGTTTCTAAACTTTCGTGTCAATAATATTACGAAGTAAGGATGCGCCATTTTGAAATGATTTTCACCTTATTTTTATTTTCTTCATCAAACAGTCCCAGTAGATAGATAACTGCACGCCACACCGCAACTTTACGACGGACATAGAACATGCACTGCATTGAAATCGTCACATAACAATCCACGGTTATGTCTGTATGTACAGAGATGCATATGCACTCGTAACCGCTGCAAATGAGTGGACGCTCCATAACTATTTCTGCTACGTTTTATGAAACATATTTTTTATAGCTCTCAGTGTTTTGTTATAGTCATTTCATTTTCTTACAACGTTATTGTGGTTTTAAGTTCACTAATGTTGTTAGTTACAATAGTTTTTTGTTATAAAAGAGTGCAAAGTTGCTTATTAACCGCGTGCTCAATATTGATGACCGAGCAAGCGAAGGATTCTAAAATTAGAATCCTGAAGTAAGGGAATCAAAAGAGCACAAGGTGAAAGATCTTTGCTCACGAGTGCAACACGTAACTTTTCATCCCACCTAAGCGAGGAAATTATTAAATGCTTTGCGCATTAATAACAGTTTCAATCAATGCTGTTGGCGTCAAATAAACTTCTTCGTCGGTAAAATCACTTATTGTCGGTTTTTCACTTGTCTTAAATTTTCCTGTTTTTAATCTTAGGTTTTAACTTTGAATTTGTGGAGTTTGAGTTGATTTAGCCACGGTTTTAACAATAACAATATAGCGTGAAATTATGGAGGGTTGAGGTTTTTTATCTCAATAAACGAGAAATAGACTTGATTTACAATATAGGCACAGCATCCTTGATCCCTACATACCTCTAACTGGCAATGATCCTCCCAGTTTTAGTCCAACCAAGATGGAAGCGCTCAGTTCAAGACTTAACTACAATTTCCTACTGAGTATCAATCACATGCCCACTCTAGGCATTGTCTTTCCCACACAAAGCACCAAACATCGCGTTGTTTGCGATACACTGACGTTTCACTGCGATACAAAAGGTTGTTGTTTCAAAGTGATGCGTCTATGGAAGTTGACACAAGCGATGTAGTAGAAATTAAAGTAAATGAGGGTAGGAGCAAGAAGAGGCTGTGATGAATGGTTCGTTCACGACTCGTTGGCTGTATTTGTTTTGTGCATTCTATAGGACGCTGCGGCATGACCTGAGACCTAGATTAAAGGCGTCTTGCTCGTGAAACGCGGTTTAATTAAAGTGGAAAGTTTTGATTTACCGACAACGGGATCACCTAATTGAAAATTGAATTTCAATCTGCACGCGAGATTAGATTTTAACTTTGGTAGTTTGGCTTGAAAACAGTTTTAGTAGCGGCGAAAATGTGGTAAAGAATAATAAGTAGTTTTCATAATACCGTTAAAGAGAAAAAGGTGTTTTTAAAAGAGCAATACATTTGCCTGAAGGCACTTGATGTGCCCTCTCAGACGTCAGGCGCACGGAGTTGTGTTATCGTTGGGAAGAGTGAGCTCACTCTGTCCGTTTTAGTCGATTGTAGGAAGTGATGAACGCCAGACGTTTACACCCATCGCTATTCGTTGTCAACAACCAAAATAAGCACAACCGTAACATACCTCGCCGCTAGCGATTCTAAGGGTCAAGTAGATTGGTAGTTGTGAACCACTCACGCCACACACAGAGATGCAGTTTGTTAACAAATTCAAGGTGCTCAGGGCACATCCATGGTTTATATCGATGCCTGATGGTAAACAACACGTCAGCCTATTACAACACAGTGCCACGTAGGCATGATCACCAATGAAGTATACAAATTACTGCCTATCATCACCCGGAAATTAAAGATGATGTAGCTCTTTGCCTTGTAGTTTCTCTGAAAACATTGCCCTTCAAACCGAAACAGCAATGTTTGTACGAGTATTATTGCTCGATGGTAAAATAACTGGCAAAGGTGTGGTACATTCGCTAGTAATTGGTATGTAATCTATATTCGTATATATGTTTATTTTTAAGTATATTTTTATAAACTCGTCCAGATTTTAATGTATAATATACCTATTCTTAAAAACTGTTATATCCTAAGGTTACCTGGAAGAGATCGGTTTTAGCAAAAGGCCACCGATTGTAACATCTTTTTTTTTCTAATTTCTTCTGAATGAGTATTTTCATTGTTGATGTGTAATATCTTTACATTAAACACTACACACGACTTAATCACGATCAACATTATTATTCTAGACTCTTCTCGTGACCACACGGCGGTTGTAACGCTGCCAAAACGTCGAGGTATGTAATTAAGAGGGCGCCTAGTGCCAGAAAACGAAAAAAGGACATTTTCGACGCCGCTCACTGAAGTAAAGAAACTAAAAACTATGACAAAAAAAATATCGACGTGTGGGTACAATCAAGAAAAAGCACAATAACCGAATAGAATTTTAAAAATAGATCAGAGTTTTTTTTACAATAAAAAAATAAAAATGACACCGAAAAAACCCGTTTTAATTCGAGTACTCGAAATTGTCATCGATTACCCCACATTATTTTTGGTAATAAAATTCCTAATTGTACGTTCTAGTAAAGTAACCGAACACTTTTTTAAATTTATGTTTAATTATTGAGTAATTTAATAAAACTTGGTCAAAAATGGACTCCTGATTTAATATAGATTTTTCCTCCAAACTGTGTCATGCTATTCTCGACTTTATGTATATCGTATTAAGAAACGCGTCGCGCGGGTGAAAACTGATTTTTCCCTGGCATTAGGCGCACTTTTAAATAATAATGTTAAACCTGATTAGGTCTTGTATAGTGTTTAAATTATCTGTACAAATCGCGAAAGTTTAAAAAACAAAACAAAATAAAACCGTCCAAGTGCGAGTGGGACTCCCGCACGAAGGGTTCCGTACCATTAGCCTATAAACGGCGAAAACCTCTGCCTTTATTCCGAACTCCGTATACATAGACTATCACAGTGTCCACAGTCAGGCTGTTATCCAATTATCCAAAAAGTATTATCAAAAGTTTGATTTTAGCTCGTGATTCTAACAACGACAACAAAAGGATGAGGGTAGAATTGTCCTCAAGATTCAAATTGCTCCCGTGTTTATTTACAAAAATAATTAGAAATTTGCATTATTTTAAGCTCAAAACTGTCACACTGTGAATAAAAAGTGTTGTTTTAGTGTGATAACTGAAAAAAGTGTAATTAAGTATTGTCGAAACTCGAAAAACTGTAAGTGATAACTTCCCGTTAACATTGTTCAAAAATATCTGATATCTAAAAAACAGTGCACTATTTAGTGTTAACTCTAGTGAAACAAGTGTGGTTTTATGTTTGGAGTGTAACATATTCATTGGAATTGCAAATAAACATTTTAGACGTAAATTTAAAGACAAAACTACCGGAAGCGCCATCTATCTGAGTTTGTTGATACTACTTCATACATGAGTTAAACTTCTAAAACCAGAACCAAATTCAAAGAAATCATCACCATTGAAGTACCATATACTATAAATAAATATTGAGAGTGTAGCATGGTCATTAAAATTACAAAATAAACATTTTAGTAGTAATCTTAAAGACAAAACTACCGGATGCGCCATCTATCGGAGTTTGTTGATACTACTTCATACATAAACTGAGCCACCAAAACTAAAACCAAATTTAATTGAATCACTATTGAAGCGCCACCTACTGAAACTATTTGACACGAATTTGTTACTATAATCTCCCAAAGTTGACACCATTTAAGCGCCATCTATTAGAACGGTTTTACACTACTTTGTCATCTACCGATATTCGAAACGTTTTGAAAGATTTGTTAACGATGCGCAACATGAGATTGAGGTAATGTTCAAAATGGTTCCAAGGAAATCGTAGGAACTGAGAGGGCGCCAGTTGTAGTGCAATAAATATTACAACTTTATTGAAAATTATTGAATAATTGGAGGACAAAAGTATTATTATCTAAAATGGCACAAACCAGAAGCCAAACATTGGTTGAAGCACAACGCCGCATAAAAACTTTGACGATGGATCTTGAAAAGACACAACAACTAAACATTAAGTTATTAACTGAACAAGAAGAATGCGCCGAAGAATACAAAATGATGACTAGTCAAATAGCTCAGTTGAAAGCACAACTTGCTGAAAAAGACGCTGAAATAATAGATATGACATTGGAAAATAACAATTTAAAAAATGTTACTGAGAGCAAAATTAATGATTTGAATGAATATGAAAATGCTCTGAAAATAATTCAGATGCACGAGAAGAATGCTTTGCTCTTTGAAAAACTCCAAAAAACTATAGAAATCGAAAATACCAATAAAATTGACTCCTTAAACGAGCAAATTCAGATATTAAAAAATGAAATTTTGACTCTACAAGAAGAAAATATACAGTTGAAAAGCAGAAACGTCTATAAAGAGAACTCTAAGATACATGCCAATTATGACGAACATTGTGATGCACATACATTTCCGACAACACCCCTTGAAAATATTTCAAAAAAAATATGTCCAAGTTCTGCGGTATTGAATAATGCGAACAAGAAAACGAAAGGGGAAGATTTGAAGGATGGTCAATGTCAAAACTTTTCCGTTTCCGTCACACAGCAAAACAAAGCGAGAAAGTCTACATTGGACAAGAAGAAAATACTCATTTTATGCGACAATTTAGGAAAATCTCTCGCTGAAAATCTTATTTATTCCAATTTTCACAGTGACGTTACATCCATTTGCAAACCTAACGCTACAATAGTAGAGTTGGTAAAAAATGTAAAAGAAACGACAAAAAATATGAGAGAGAATGACGAAATAATCGTTATTTGTTCTAGTCTCTTAGACTATAAATTAAAGAATATTACAGATCTGATAGATTTGTGTTTATGGAGAAATTTTAAACTTCAAATATCAACTTTCATCATCATCATCATCATCAGCCGCAAGACGTCCACTGCTGAACATAGGCCTCCCCCCTAGATTTCCACAACGAACGGTCCCACGCAACCTGCAACCAGCGGTTTCCAGCGACCTTTGTTAGGTCATCTGTCCATCTAGTGGGAGGCCGTCCAACACTGCGTCTTCCGGTTCGTGGTCGCCACTCGAGAACCTTTCTTCCCCATCGGTTGTCAGTTCTGCGAGCGATGTGGCCTGCCCATTGCCACTTCAGCTTGCTTACTCTTTGAGCTATGTCGGCCACTTTCGTTCTTTTGCGAATATCCTCATTACGGATTCTGTCGCGCAAAGAGACTCCGAGCATAGCTCTCTCCATAGCTCGCTGTGTGACTTTGAGCTTTGTTATGAGGCCCACAGTTAAGGACCACGTCTCAGTTCCATAAGCCATCACTGGCAACACGCATTGGTTAAAGACTTTTGTCTTTAGGCATTGGGGTATTTTGGACTCAAAGATGTGCCGAAGTTTCCCGAACGCTGCCCATCCGAGTTGGATTCTTCGCTGGACCTCTTTGTCGAAGTTGGATCTACCTAATCGGATCTTTTGACCCAGGTAGACGTATTCGTCAACAACTTCGAGCGTGGTATTCCCAACATTAACCGGTACAGGTGAGACATGAACATTTGACATGACCTTCGTCTTGTCCATATTCATCTTCAAACCTACCTGCTGGGATACTCTACTGAGGTCCCTGAGCATAGCACCGAGGTCCTCCAGCGACTCCGCCACAATGACTATGTCGTCGGCAAATCGAATGTGAGTGATGCATTCGCCGTTGATATTGATGCCGTATCCGTTCCAGTCCAGTAGCTTGAAAACATCTTCCAGCGCGGCAGTGAACAGTTTCGGAGATATAACATCTCCCTGTCTCACGCCTTTCTGTAGCTGGATGTGTTTTGTGCACTGGTCCTGTAATCGGACAGACATTGTGGCTTTGCTGTAGATACACTTCAACACTTCGATATAGCGATAGTCGATGCGGCATCGCTGAAGAGACTGAAGCACTGCCCAGGTCTCGATGGAATCGAAGGCTTTCTCATAGTCCACATACACTATACATAGTGGCCGATTATACTCCTCGGTTTTCTGTATAATCTGCCGAAGCGTATGGATGTGGTCTATGGTACTATAGCCTTTTCGGAAACCGGCTTGTTCGGGTGGCTGGAAGTCGTCAAACCTGCGTGCGAGACGATTCGTGATTACCCTCGAAAACAACTTATAAACGTGGCTCAGAAGTGAGATGGGTCTGTAGTTCTTCAACAAGGTGTTGTCACCTTTTTTGAAGAAGAGCACCACCACACTTCTGCTCCACGCTTCTGGCGTATTACCGTCAAGTATGACGGAGTCGAACAGCCTCTGGAGGACTTTAAGTACCGGTTTTCCACCCGCTCTCAGAAGCTCAGTCGTAATTCCGTCATCGCCAGGTGCCTTGTTGTTCTTAAGTTGTTTGAGGGCCATCCTAATCTCATACAGGCTGACTTCCGGGATGTCTTCGGTAAAGTGTAAAGTGTCATCAACTTTGCCATACAGATATTTGAACGTGAGTGATTATGTAAACAATGTAAAAAAATTCAATATTAATAAATACTTGTACAGACTCTCTAATCAGTCTAAATACATGTCAATAATTGATGTAAATTTATTTGAAAATTCGTTGTTTACGTTCAAAAATGTGCCGTCTAAGAGTTTTATAAGATTTACTTGTGACATTATAATTAATAATAATAATAATTCCGATATTTTTTGCAATAAGAATTTAATTTATTTAACTGAAAAATGTAACATTGACAATGAACAAAATCTGACATTCCAGGCAAGTAATTCACAAGACAACATTTTTTTAGACAAACACATAGAAACAATCTGTGTCATTTGATGAGTGATAATGTTAAGATAATTCATCAAAATACCAGATCATTAAATATCAGGAAAGCTCAGATTTTACAAGGAATTACAGAATCATATAGACCACATATTTTAGTATTATCTGAGACATGGCTTAATGAAAGTAATGCTAGCAATGTAGTGATTCACGGCTACAGCCATGCTAACTTTTTCATTAGAAAAAAACGTATCCATGGAGGCGTTTCGATATTTGTAAATGACAAATTAACTTATACTCCAAACCATAAAGTTGATGAACTATCTGTTGAATTTCATTGTGAACTTGTATCTGTCGAAATTAATATTTGTTCTCACAAGATTTTGATAATAGGTGTATACCGGACAGGTAATGGTAATTTCAAAATATTTTATAATGTGTTTAAGAAATTATTTGACTTGCTGGGTAGTCTCTCTAATAGAAGTACAATTTTGATCGGTGACTGGAACATAGATTTTCTGGTTGATTCATCCCAAAAAACAAAACTTTGCGATATTTTACAACCGCACGGGTATCGTAATGCCGTTGATTTCCCCACAAGATATCAAGAAAATTGTGAAACATCGATAGATTGTGTGGTCACAAATGTGTCAGGTACAGAGTTAAACGTTGTCCCTTTAGCGACTGGTGTTTCGGATCACGATGCACAACTCGTCAATATGAAATGTCAAAATCAATTAGTAGAAAAAAATAGTTACGTCGAAAAGCGTGTTTTTAGTGACAACAAATTAATGGAATTTGGCAACGCAATGTTATCCTATGACTGGGATAACATATTTAGGGTATATGATTCCAATACCTTCAGCATTTTCATAAAAAAAATTATTTGGAATTTTGATGTGTTTTTTCCGTTGTTAAAAACTAGAGTTGAGCATCGAACACGATGCCCATGGATATCTAGTGAAATAATTAATCTACAACAAGAAATTCACGATTTGTATCACATACAACGTCAGTTCCCACAATTGTCTGACACAATTATTACAAAGAAAAAAAATATTAGAGATGAAAAAACTAAAAAACAAAAAGCAGATTACATCCAACATAGAATAATTAACTCAAAAAACCCTAAAAAAGAAATGTGGAGTGTGATTAAAGAAGAAACATGTAGAAACTTAAAAAAATGGAACTGGAACCTTACGGATAGCCAGAATAATACCATTATACCTGAAGATAAAATAGCAGAATATATCAACAGTCATTTTGGGTCCATAGCCAGTTCCATAAGTTTAAATTCGTCTCCTAATAGTTTAAAAGCCTTACAATACTTAGAAGAACATATACATGGCAAAGTATCATTTGAATTTAAGTTTGAAACTGTATCTCCCGAACAAGTGATAAAATTAGCTAAACAAAAAATAAAAAACTCAGATACAAAAGACTTATATGACATGTCTGGAAGATTAATATTTCGTATGCTGGATTACTTGTGTGATCATTTTACTTACTTAATTAATAATATACTCCAATCTGAATACTATCCTGATTATCTAAAGAAATCGAGACTCACTCCACTTTACAAAGGCAAAGGAGAAACTTCTTGTGTCAAAAGCTATAGGCCCATAACGATTGTACCTACGTTTTCAAAGCTTATTGAGTCTGTAATGTCAGAAAACCTTATGGCACATTTAAATCGTAATAAAATCTTGTCAGAGGCCCAGCATGCGTATAGAAGTGGTAGGTCTACAATATCGGCTACCAACAATTTCATGGAAAACATAATTAGCGGTTTAGATGACAAACAAAAAGTAGCTGCTATTTTCCTAGACTTATCGAAAGCTTTCGATTCCGTTAATCACGAGCTTTTAATTAAAAAGCTCATGGTTTACGGAATCCATAAGGAGAGTTTAGAGCTCATAAAGTCTTTTTTGAGAAATAGAGAGCAAACAGTGGAAATTAAAATTAATGAAAAACGTCAACGATCAAGCTCTACATGTATAAACACAGGAGTTCCCCAAGGATCCTCTTTGGGAAATGCACTTTTTATTTATTTCATAAATGATTTGTCAATGCTGGAAACAGAGGGCAAGGTTATCCAATATGCGGATGACACATCTATAATATTATCGGCCCCAACGCAAGCAGAGTTACTTGATAAAATAAAAATAACTATGTATAAATTCAATACGTGGTTTAGTAATAATGGACTGAATTTGAACACTCAGAAAACAAATATAATGTTCTTTAATACAAAATCGTTAAATCAACCAGCCATATCTGTCAACTTACCAGATGGCACAAACCTCTTGTCTACTAATAAAGTTAAGCTATTGGGATTTGAACTCGATGTGACTCTGTCATGGAAGAGTCACATAGATGCAACTTCACGAAAGATGGCAAAAGGCGTATATGCCCTCAAGCAACTGAAACATGTCACATCTCAGGATCATTTGAAGGACATCTATTATTCCTATATACACTCAATAATGACCTACGGCATCATCTTCTGGGGTTGCTCTACTGACTGCCAAAGGGTCTTGAAAATGCAAAAGAGAGCTATAAGGGTATTGGCCAATGCTAAGTTTCGGGAAACTTGTAGAGACCATTTTAAAAGGTTGAATATCCTGACATCGGTCGCATTTTATATATTAGAAGTTGTTAAATATATTAGGCACAATCTGGAAAAATTTGATAAAGATGAAACTCGAAACAGAAGATCGGGCCTGAAGAAGACCGTCTTGCTACCAATACCATGCAGACTAGCCGTAGCAAGAAAATCCCCATTACAGATGGGACGTGTTTTATACAATAAACTGCCCGAATGCTTTAAGGCCATCACTAATGACACAGCTTTCATTAGGAAAGTGAAGCAACTTCTATTAGAGAGAACACTGTACAGCATAAAAGAGTATATGAATTGTAATTATGATGAATATGACATCCTAACGTAATGTTTTGAAGTGACTTTGCCTTCCTTTAATAATTCGGATACCTACTTTGTAAAATGATTAATTTATTGTTTATTATTCTTATGTTTAGAAGACGCTAATTGTATTGCCCCTTTACAGCAAATTTATCATAAGATTAATTTAAACTGTTTTAATTTGTACGTGACGAGACATATTTTAAGCGCTATTACTCATTGTTTAACAATTTTTTGGAGTGAATAATGTTAATAGAATGTTTAAATATGTTAATAAAAGTATTCTATTCTATTCTATTCTATTCTATTCAATAGCGGGTTTTATTTTTACTAGTGGCGCCATCTAGTTTGCTTGGTTCGGACTAATATAACAAGAAACGGAAAAAAATTAAGTTTGTTGTTAAATATTATTAAATATTTATTGTATTTTATTTTTAGTATTTGTTGTTATAGCGGCAATAGAAATACATAATCTGTGAAAATTTCAACTGTCTAGCTATCGCCGTTCTTGAGATAGAGCCTGGTGACAGACGGACGGACGTACGGACGGACAGGTCTCAGTAATAGGATTTCGTTTTTACCCTTTGAGTACGGAACCCTAAAAAGAATAAGTATCTACCTACTCGTATCTACTTCCGCAGGTACTTTTGATTGCGGAGAGTTACGGGAACAAGGTCTTTTTCCCGCGATACGCGGATAAACCATGGGACACTGCTAGCTAGCTTATTTATTTATTTCAATTTAAACGTGAACATCAGAGCCGGGTATCAAAATCAAGACTTGCTGGTTTGAAACAACAGTATGGGTTGCCGCATTGTCACACCATACGTCCCCGTTTCAAAATAAACATGGTTTATTTTAAACCTTACTCAAAACAAACCTTATTACGTTCTCCAAACAATCGAATGAAATCGATCCCATCCCTACAATACACTCAATCACTAATCTTACAAAGGGCCCGTGCGATTTTAATCGATCATTTCAATCTGCGGACGAAATTACTCCCGATATCTCATTCGATTGAAAGCAGGCGTCGTGGATAGTACTACAGTTATTCATGTAATTGCATTTCGAATTGTAGTACTAATTGCTGACTGCAGTTTTGGACGCTGTGCCATAAAGTCTGCGCACTTATGAGATTAATGAAGACCCTATAGGTATATATATAGGTATTTGCGGTTGGTCTAGTCGGGCGAACGGTGCCTGCCGATCCGGAGACCCCGGGTTCAAACCCCACACGCACTACTATCTTTTCCAAGTCATGTGCGTAATGCCGCTAACTTAAAACGGTGAAGGAAAACATCGTGAGGAAACCGATATGTACCTAGAATCTTTCGAGGTCATGTGACATCCACCAACCCGCACTGGGCCAGCGTGGTGGGTTATGTCCCTGACTCTCTACTTGCGAAAGAAGGCCCTGAGTCCCAGCAGTGGGAATATTTAATAGGCTACTTATGCTTAAGCTATAGGTATATTCATATCCATTTATTTCCACCAACCCACACTGAGCCAGCGTGGTGGCGTGGCGTTAAAACGGAAAACATCGTGAGGAAATTGACATATACCTAGAATCTTTCGAGGTAATGTGTCATCCACCAACCTGCACTGGGCCAGCGTCATGGATTATGGCCTTGACTCTCTCCTTGCGAGAGAAGGCCCAGTATCCCAGCAATGGGAATATTTAGTGGGCTGCTTATATGAGTACATTGTTTGCAAACAATCGTCATCAAAAAAAAAAATTGGCAGTCATAGGAACTGCCAATAGAAGTGAAAACTTATAACTCAGAATTTGATAGCTTACCTTGGAAACTACACGGGTGTGACCGGAGGGTGTGGCCTCGCCATCATAGCATGGCCATCTAGAAATGCGTCAGCATTTCCCATTGGCTCACGCATTTCTAGATGGCCATGCCATGATGTCGAGGCCACGCCCTTTCAGCATTTCCCATTAGCTGACGCATTTCTAGATGCCCAATCGCCAAGGTCCCGAGATTACCCGAATATTTTTTATCATACTCGAGCGTGACGCTAGAAATCAATTTACACCCCACGAAAAATCTGTCTATGCGCGCCTAAAGAAGTTTTCACTTCAAAAAATCATCCTACATCTTCAGTGTCATCTTCTTACCCCTGCCGCGATAGACTAGATCAGCAATTCACTTTTTTTGTAGTATAGAGTGACGAGACGAGCAAGTCATGTGCCTGATGGTAAGCACCATGCCTGCCAATAACAACACAGTGACACGTAGCTATTGGGACATGAATAGTCCTAATCATTGTCTAGCACTGCACTGCGCTCATCACCCAGAGATATAAGACGTTTTCTGTAATTTAACTTGAAACATTGCCCATCACATTTCAACAGTTGCTCTTCCACTTCTTTTCGGTGTGTGTGTTCCGGTAGCTCACTATCTTTGAGCTTTTTTATACTATTATAGGTTGACACTTGACCGCCATCTCAGCTGATGTTAAGCGACGATGCAGTCTACGATGGAGCATGCTTACTGATGCGTACGTGCGTGCTGATTTGAAGACACTAAGGTTGTAACCATTGGGATAAATCCACTCAGACAACGCATTCCATAGCCTAGACGTTCTTATCACAAAAGTACAGTCAAATATTATATCACCTATCTGGCTTCCATAGTACAGCTATCTGGCCGCCATAGTACAAGCTTTGCTTAGTTTGGGGTCAGATGGTGTTTTATGTGATTTGTCCAGCAATATTTTTTTTTCTTTATCTTTATTATTTTTTAAATTTACGGCTGGTCAAGTCGGGAGAACGGCGCCTGCCGATCCGGAGACCCCGGGTTCAAACCCCACACGCACCACTGTCTTTTCGAAGTCATCCGAGTAACGCCGCTAACTAAAAAACGGTGACGGAAAACAGCTTGAGGAAACCGACATGTACCTAGAATCTTTCGACGTCATGTGTCATCCACCAACCCGCACTGGGCCAGCGTGATGGATTTATGACTTTAACTATCTCTCCTTGCGAGAGAAGGCCCCGAGTCCCGGCAGTGGGAACGTTTAGTGGGCTGTTGATGATGATGATTATTTTTAAATCTCTATGTTCGAAGTGTCTTCTCAAAAGTCCAAAGGGATTTCAAGTCTGAACTGTTGCTCAGGTTACACCAATCACAGATTCGCTTTAATGTGAAGTATTGTTTGCACCTTTGAGATGGTTCATATTACATTTTTGCACTTAAGTAGATAACTGAAGTGCAAAATCTTGTGACATGTGTTAAATACCGATTTGGATTCGAAAAATCATTGACTATTGACTTTCATTTTCGCTCAAACTTTTTATCTTAACATTTTACGAATCTTAGCGAACACTTCGCTAAGAAAACAGGAAAACCGAAGGAGAGCTGTGGAGGCTGTTGTTGGGCAGTTTTCTTGAAGTTCCGAGAGACCCTTAACTCTTTTCTTGGATTTTCCTTAAAGATGAAAAGTTCTGAGTCTTGTAAAAACAACTTAAGAATTAATTAAGAAAGTATTTACTGTTCGAAAACATTTTGTGCGAAAATGAATGACAAGAGGGGTAAGCGTATAATTAAATCTATATCAGATTCAGATTCAGATTCAGATAATTTATTCACCATTACAACATGTTAGTCATATCTAGCTATCTATACTCATAATAAAACTGTAGCGGGTCGAATTCTGTACATTGAAGATATTGTGAAAATAAAATTTTGGGGGCACTCCATAGTCGATACTGATGGCGAAACTGCATAGTGCTGAATCTTATTACTTTATACCCTTCTATTATCCTACATTACTACTAGTGGTTCATTTGACCCGTAAATTTTGTTCACGGGCCTGTAGTCTATATGGATTGGAATGACAAATGTACCAAGCTAAGACTTATGTAGTGGTAGGACTCTTAGCAGAGTCCGCCTGGGGAAGTACCACACCTTTTCAAGTTATTCTAACGTCAAGCAGTAATGTGCAAACATTACTGAATTCCGGTTTGAAGGACAATGTTTCCAGTGAAATTACAGGGCTTAGGGGTATAACATCTTAGATCTCTGGCTGACGAGCGCAGTGCAGTGCTAGGTAATGATTTGTACTCTTCATGTTCCAATAGCTGCGTGTCACTGTGCTGTTATGTGGCAGGCATGTTGCTTACCATCAGGCACATGTCCTGTTTGTCTCGTCACTCTTTATTTAAAAAAAAACTACTTCCTTGTTCGCAAAAGTCTTAGATGACCACAAAGTGTCAACCTTCGTATTTGTTTGAATGGGTCAACTTGTTGTAGCGTTTTGTATCAAACAGCACTAAAGATTTTTGTATTAGTATTCTTTAGCTGCGTTGAGCACAGTTTGGTAGGGAAAATTCTTATAGGTTCGCGTCACCTGCATTCTAATGTCGGACGGTGGCGATGTGGAGATATTACCTAAGTAGTGTAGCGCCGCGCGCCGTAGCTTAGCGCCAAAGCGTCGGAGCGTGCACTTTAGACGAGTTTTTGGATGAGTGAAGTACCGTTGAAGTTGTGAGTTGGCGTCATGACCTTCGTAATAACTATATCCTATATCTGTAGTTACATATGTTTTTTTTTTTTTATAAATAATGTGTGATGATGCGAGCCGGACATGTGCCTGATGGTAAGCAACATGCCTGCCACATAACAGCACAATGACACACAGCTATTGGAACACGAAGAGTCCAAATCATTACCTAGAACTGCACTGCGCTCGTCACCCTATCTAAGATGTTATATCTCTAAGCCCTGTACTCTCTCTGGAAACATTGCCCTTCAAAACGGAACACAGTAATGTTTGCCCATTACTGCTTTGCGGTAGAATAACTGGCAAAGGTGTGATACTTCGCAGGCGGACTCTGCCGCGAGTCCTACCACTACATAGTTTGCAGCATATGTGCTAATTAATACTAATATTCTAAGTACTTAATAAGTTTTCAGTTCTATCGTCAGTCCCTATGATTGCCAATTTACCGATTTAATTTACTCAAATAACTACAAGAGTGTTGGGTAGCTCACCCGCTGAAAGTAAGTTTTGGATAACTTACCCTAAGAGTAAGTTCTGTTAGACTTAAAGTAAATTTTGCTTATATTGCTTATATTATTTTATAGCTTACGCTAAGAGTATTTGGAATTTAGTATTTAGAATACACTGATCAGTAAAAGGGGCCCGTTTTTTGCACAAAAAATAAGTTAATATATTTAAGTCTAGATATATTCATAGAAGATTGTCAGCAGTTTCACCTTACAGTAAGCAGGGTTGTCTCACGTTCCGAATCGCAGCCGTCTGTTACCGAATGAGCTCCGGAGCCGAGTGTAAATCGATTCCGTATCGATGTCAGAACACGGAAGCGACGGCTGAGTGAATGCTGACGTATCTTTTATAAGAACCTACACGATCTTGAGTCAAAAATAGTTTAGTCGTACGAGATGTAGTACGGTAAGTGAGTATGGTAAATATAGGGTTTAAGTGTTTTGGCTAGAGTTCTGGATATCTTATGCTAAGAGTAAGTTTTGTAAGGCTTCCGCTAAGGGTAAGTTTTGGATAGCTTTCGTTAAGAGTAACTTTGGATAGCTTACGCTAAGAGTTAGTATTTGGAATACACTGTTTAGTAAAAGGGGCCCGTTTTTTTAAAAATTACGAAAACATAATGATGAGTAAATATTTAAGTCTAGATATATTCATAGAAGATTCTCAGTTTCACCTTACAGTCAGCAGGGTTGTCTCACGTTCCGAATCGCAGCCGTCTGTTACCAATTGAGCTCCGGAGCCGAGTGTAAATCGATTCCGTATCGATGTCAGAACACGGAAGCGACGGCTGAGTGAATGCTGACGTGTCTTTTATAAGAACCTACACGATCTTGAGTCAAAATGGTATATTTGTAGGAGATGTAGTCCGGTAAGTATGGTAAATATAGGAGTTATGTGTTTTGGCTAGAGGTCTGGTTATCTTATGCTAAGAGTAAGTTTTGTAAAGCTTCCGCTAAGGACAAGTTTTGGATAGCTTACGCTAAGAGTTAGTATTTGGAATACACTGTCTAGTAAAAGGGGCCCGTTTTTTTGAAAATTACGAAAACATAAAGATAAGTAAATACAATTTAAGTCTAGATATATTCATAGAAGATTCTCAGTTTCACCTTACAGTAAGCAGGGTTGAGGGAAGTGACGGCTGAGTGAATGCTGACGTGTCTTTTATAACGACCTACAAGATTAGTCCAGTGCAATTACGGAAATAAATAAACATTCAATATAAGGGGCCCCTTTTAAACCTACTACCCGAGTCACAAGTCTTGGGGTCTATTCGATATTTCTCTCTCTGCCACACGATGGACCCGGCACCCGCACGGTGAATCCATGGAATGCTAAGAAGTACGTCTCAAACAAGAATGACAGCCCGGAGAGACGGGATGACGCTGGAAAGACAGATGGCTGGTGGAAAAGACATCTGACGGATGGAAAAACATCTGACTGCTGGAAAGACAGTCGAGGGTGAAGGCCTAGCAAGCCAAACCCGGGAAATGAATTCGCTAAAAGTCCAAAAAAGATAAATACCCCTGGGACAGTCCGAGAGGGGGGGCGGAAGATCTGTCCACCGGTTGATAATAACGACGACCCTGGCGCGAATACGGACTTGAGATGCCCTACGTGCGGGAAAATTTACAAGAGACGAGCCTGGTACCTAAAGCACTTAAAGACACATGATGGTGTTGAAGCACGACAGCCGTCGGTCAGTACTTTGACAAACACTATGGATAGAGTTGACCCTCATATATCCCAAGGTGAACCATCGAGTGAAAACTACCAGGAGTCCATTGTCATCAGGACACGTCTTGGCATACCCAGCCTAAAAAAATCCACCTGGAAAGTTCATGACGAAAACTTGGCTATATTGTTAGAACATCCTGGTACAAAACAAGACCCTAACAGCCAAGTAGAAACTTTTCAGGACACCATCTATACATACTTCTCTGAGCACTTTCCCCCATCGACTTATTATGCTCAAAATAACAAGGAAAATACGTTCAAAATGAAATTGCGGAGGAAGAAAAGAGAACTAATAAAACGTCTTCGTTTAGCTAAAACCATGGGCGACAACCATCTAAGTCACCAACTGTCCAGGGCTCTAAGATCAATCCTTAAATTAATACAAGGAATATCGCTACAAATCAGTAAAAATCGTGATAATCTAAACAGAGCTAAACACGAAGTAGACTTTGATAAAAACCCTTTTCAATACTCGAAAAGTATTTTCAGAGAACAAAATGGGAAGCTTATCTTGACTAATGAGCAAATTTACGATCACTTTAAAAGCACATACGAAGTGCCTAAACGCGGGAGCTCGTACGTAGTACCAAACATCCAAAGACCTAATGATCCTCTGACAGGCTTTCAAAGCACTCCACCTAGTGAAGAGGAAGTAAACTATCAAATTAAGAAGAAAACTACTAAATCAGCTCCAGGCCCTGACGGTATTCCCTACATAGTGTATAAAAAGTGTCCATCAGTTCGTAAACATATCTTAAATATATTCAGTAAGATCTGGTCAGGAAAGCAAATCCCAAAATCATTTGGAAGAGCAATTTTTGTCCTGATTCCTAAAATGCAAGAAGTAACTCATCCAAAAGACACAAGACCGATAGCCCTAACCAATACAATTTCTAAAATTTTTTTTCAGTATATTGCAAACAAAAATGACCACATTTATGGCTAGCAATAGGTATTTCAGGCCCAACCACCAGAAAGGCTTCTTGCCTGGTATTTCTGGATGCCTGGAACACAATACATTACTAGCGGAAAGTTTGAAAGATGCCAGAACACATGAGAGACAAATAACAGTCTGCTGGATAGACCTAGAGAACGCATTTGGTTCCGTGCAGCATGAACTTATGTTATTTGCCCTAAAATGGTATAACTTTCCTGCTGTAATTATTGACATAATTAATTCATATTATAATCACTTAAAATTCGTTATAGCAGTAAACAAGGAATACTCAAAACACTTAAATATAATGTGGGACTATTCCAAGGGTGCTGTTTATCACCAATAGTATTTAACATAGTAATAAATATTCTAGTAGATAAATTAATATCCCGTGAGAAGAAATGGGGCTACCGGTTTAAAATCAACAATAAGTACACTGAGTCAATTTTAGCCTTTGCGGACGA
Source organism: Ectropis crepuscularia (assembly GCA_963693475.1). Lineage (NCBI taxonomy): Eukaryota > Metazoa > Arthropoda > Insecta > Lepidoptera > Geometridae > Ectropis > Ectropis crepuscularia. Next base: position 25,272,202 of record OY856349.1, on the reverse strand, counting down.
CCTTGCAATACTTACACGAAATCCCAAACAGTGTCAAGAATTGTTGAATGATGTTGATGAGTTCTGTACATGGACGGAGGGAATGAGGACAAAACCAAGTAAATGTCATTGTTTATGTCTGGGTAGACGAGATACCAAATATACTTCGTACGATCCGGGACTCTCCATAAGTGGCCAAAGAGTTGCCACAATTGCAGAGGCAGTGCCTTTCAAATTTCTTGGTAGAAAGATAAACTACAAAGGACGTACACCATCATTAGAGGTAGTTGTTGGAAACTTCATGAACGACCTCAATAAGGTAGACCAACAGCCTATCAGCAATATCAAAAAAGCATGGATATATGACAACTATCTCATATCACGTCTCACTTGGCCTTTCCTAGTATATGACATCGGTAAAACCCTCCTGGCAAAACTAGATGCTAATGTCATAAAGATATTGAAGTCATGGTTTGGATTGGCACATCCGGCTGATCCCTCTACTCTCTTTAGGGATCACAATAGTTTTGGGCTGAAACTAAAAAAACCATCCGAACTCCACAAACACCTAAGAGTTACAAAAACGCATGTTTTGGGAAAGTCGAAAGATGAATTAATTGCATCTCTCCCAAAAGACAAAAGTGTTTCGGACCTGGAATCTAGACTTCAATTCCACAAACAATTTATGGCAGGTGCGCAAGTAAATACAGCTGGGTTGGGTGCGAGTAAGAAAAGGGAAGACCGAGACATGGTAAAAACCTTTCTACAACAAGACGAAAATGATAGTTACAAAGTGCACGCTATGAATTTAGAAATGCAAAGTGAGTGGTTAACCATAGGTGAGTTTTGTATCCCATTAGCTCTGAAGTGGCGCACCTTGCTATATGACTGGTCTCCTGCCTTATTAAAATTTTATCTGAACGCTTTCCAAATGACCCTCCCTGACCAGAGTAACTTGGTAAGGTGGGGAAAAGCCTCCGAAAAATGTTGCTATACTTGTGGTGAGGCGATATGTACAGCAAGGCACATATTGGTGGGATGCAAGGTGCTCCTTAATAGGGGTCATTACTCACAGCGCCATGACAGAGTACTTGAAATCATACGTGAAGCCGTAAGCCTTTCGGTAGCTAGAGCCCAAAAGGGATTGACGATAAACAAAAGACAAATTAACTTTGTAAAAGAGGGCTCAACTTCAAACTCCAAGAACAAGCCTTACTCAATCCTGGGTTCAGCACCTGATTGGACTATTTTAATGGACACGTATGAAAAGCACTACAAATTCCCAGAGGATGTGGGTGTTTCGTCATCCAGACCGGACATTTTCCTTTTTTCTAGGGCTACGAAACGCATAGTCCTGGTAGAACTTACCGTACCGTGGGAAACTAATATACCTAAAGACCACGCGATGAAACAAAATAAGTATTACGACCTTCAAAATGAATTAACAAAAAATGGCTATATAGTTAATTTATACGCTGTAGAAGTAGGAGCGAGAGGTATACCAGCAAAATCTCTCTATAACCTGCTTAAAGACCTTGGATTGTTCAGAAGTGCAGTAAGTTCTATACTAGAACGAGTATCTAAAGCTGCACTAGCAGGATCATATCGGATTTGGCTGGGCAGGGAGAGAAATACGAGTAGTGAAGGTGAGTGTTGACGTACGTCAATATAAGGGGCCCCTTTTAAACCTACTACCCGAGTCACAAGTCTTGGGGTCTATTCGATATTTCTCTCTCTGCCACACTATGGACCCGGCACCCGCACGGTGAATCCATGGAATGCTAAGAAGTACGTCTCTGTAGTTTAGGGACTATAAAGGATCGATAGGGGGGTGCATCCTGAGCATATATTCCAATATGAGGTATACTGGCGAGGTCAGCTCAAGGTCATTTCGATGAAAATGCGTTTAATTCGATATCTTGAGAACTGTTAGTATTAGGCAAAAAAATGTTGAGACTTTTTCTCTTCTAAATTAAATTTACTAACTTTTATTTCAATTATTTTTCTTTTTTTCAGCAATATTTTTCAAGTTATTGCTTCCGAAAGGCAAAAATTTTACTTTTTTCCTCCCTTTTTTTATGTTTCGCCATTTTCTCCCCAACCGTTCAATTTTATGAAACTTTACCAATTATCAAAAGTGTAGATCTTTTAATAATGAACAACTTTTCACTTGAATTTTTTTCTGTAATGACAATACTTTCAGAGTTATGTTAGTTTACCGAGCGAAATCCGTGCCACAGCGACACCTCCGCGACACTGCGACAAATCCGCGACACCTCCAGACTTAGGGCTGAACCCAAAATTCATTGTTGGTGTCGGTGGGTTTCTTTTACATAGGTTTATGTGGGACGGGTCTATATGGGATGGCATAACATTTTTTGTCCTATTTTAGGTAGGCATAACGTTTTTAGGACTAATGATAATTTACCATAACAACTAAACGCATAACTGTCGTCGCATAATGTTAACTAGCATAACCATATATGACATAACGATAACTTAGCATAATGTTTAAACGCATAGCCATATATAGCATACAGATAACTTAGTATAATGTTTCGACGCATAACTATAAATAGCATAATGTTTAAAGGCACACATTGAGAAAAGCATAACAATACTCAAACATAATGATTAACGGCATAAACTTTAAACGCTTAACTAAAAAAACAAGTGCAAAGAGCGGGCTGTAGCAACATTATTTAAATAAAATACGTGGGTGTGTGAAATGCGGGTGGGTACTTTGACAACAATATTTATTATTCGTAATGTAGGTATCTACTAATTTAATGGAATATCATTGTCAATAGTATCTGTCATTGTCGCAGTCGTGTTATCATACTGTTGCTGTGAAATTATATAGTATATTTTGAGGATTAAGAATTGTTGGTCTGAGAATAACACCATACTTTTTTTTTATGGTAAACACTGTTTTTATGGTAGGTACAATAAAAGGTCTTTAGTATAACAATTTTTGTACTAATTTATGTAGACAACGTTTTTAGGGCTTAAAAACCTACATACACCTAAGACATATGGTACACTTTTTGACTCCGGGTGGGCTCCCGCCAGAAGCTCTGCGGTCAGCCCTGAGTGTCGCTTCTCCATACTCAGGACCTCCCTTGAGCTTCTGGCTCCCGCATTTTTTAAATACACTCTAGGGGTAGTAGCGACAAGACTAGGTGGAGTCGAGGTGCTCCGAGTCGGATCTGGGTCCTATGTAACCTGGTTATATATTGCGTAGCACAACAAATAATTAAAAATTGCCTAAATGCGTCTGAGCAACAGTCAAATCGAATGTAGTACAATAGATTTTTATGATTAAAACACATTACGCCAAAAACGATTATGCAAAAGTTACATTATGACACTATATATTATGCTACATTCATTATGACAAAGTAAATTAGGGGAAAAATAATATGCGCTTTAAAAGGCACCTTAAAAAAAATTAGATCAAATAAAAAAATGCCTAAAAACTATTATGCGCCTCATCAATAGTCGAATTAAATGTAGTACAATAGATTGTTATGCTTAAAACACATAACGCCAAAAAAATATTATGCGAAAGTTGCATTATGACACTATACATTATGCTACATTCATTATGACAAAGTAAATTAGGAACAAAAAATTATGCGTTCTTATAGGCTCCCATGTGGGACAACAACGTTACCTACTCCGATATATGCCAGAAATACGTAACATACATAAAAAAACACTACGGTACAGACGTGACGTTTCATAAAATTGAACGGTTGGGGAGAAAATGGCGAAACATAAAAAATGGAGGAAAAAAAGTATTTTTTTTGCCTTTCGGAAGCAATAACTTGAAAAATATTGATGAAAAAAAGAAAAAATTGTTAGAATAAAAGTTAGTAAATTTAATTTAGAAGAGAAAAGGTCTCAGCAATTTTTTTCCTAATACTAACAGTTCTCAAGATATCGAATTAAACGCGTTTTCATCGAAATGACCTTGAGCTGACCTCGCCAGAATCCCTCAAATTGGAATATATGCTCAGAATGCACCTCCCTATCGATCCTTTATAGTCCCCAAACTACATAATTTAATGGGTTTTTTTTCAATTTTTTTGCGTAATTGGACTGGACTAGATTATGAGTAAAAAGTTGTCTAGTCGTACGAGAGTAGTTCGCTAAACCCCGCCATACACGCTACGGTCTGCCGGAGAGGTCTACCTGTGCAGTTATGCCTGCGCAAGTAGACCGGAGTGTGTGTGGGAAGCCTGCACAGGCGACCGGAGCAAGATCGAAAATCAATTCTGTTCGGTTGGACTGCGCAGGCATAACTGCACAGGTAGACCTCTCCGGCAGACCGTAGCGTGTATGGCGGGCATAAGTATGGTATATATAGGGTTTAAGTGTTTTGGCTAGCTTACCTCTGAAGACTTAGATCTGGTTAACTTATGCTAAGAGTAAGTTCTGAAAAGCTAAGAAAATTAAGCTAGTCGTTCGAGATGTAGTGCTAGTTGAGTACGATAAGTTAATTTCGTACTAATATTATAAATGCAAAAGTTTGTATATAAAGATGTTTGTCATTTTAGCAAGCTTTCTTTTTTCAAAAACTACTGGGATCTGGATAAAATTTGGCGCCTACATGGATTTCTGGAATTGGCTACGTTGTATCCCGGGAATATAATGGGATCGGGAACAAACCGCAGGATGGAATGTTTTCAGGAATGGTTTTTAAATGTTTTTAGGTATGCTTTGCGTAAGTTTAATTAGGAAATTTAGGTTAATAGAAACACGTGCTTTCTACACTAGCCCAACATTGAAGCCTTCGGAAGCCAACAGAAACTGCCATAGGAACCACACAAAAATAAATCATTAAAAACATTATTTTCGTTTGCTTTACAAATTTTAAATACATTTTGTCGCTACCTCTACCTACGTACTCTACCTGATTGTATAACAACATACTTCAAAACAGGAGTTTAAAATTTTTTTTCTCGTTTCCTATCTCCAAAGTCCCGTCTCTGGTGCACCTAAATACTCCAGGGTACCCGGGGACCGAACAGTAGATCCCCTCCGACAGCCCAGGTATTCGGTCCCTTCCCTAACCATCATCCTGTGGTAGAAGATAGAGAGAGCGGCGCTCCGATATACAAAGGCTTCTCCTCCTCTGTCCTATCTAAAAAAAATATGGAGTATTCAAGAAATATAAATTATTTAGTGAAAAAATAAAAAGTTCCGTGACTTCCTGCAAATATCGTATCGTGTGGTCTGAAGGCTCCGAACGGTCCGTATTCGTGCGGATATCGACGCTCGTTTGGCGTGAAAGCTTTTGTCGATGATTGCGTGAGAATACACAAGTTTTCTGCTAGAATGTGCTGATTGGGCGCTTTAAAGGGTTATCTCATTTTCAGGACAAGTGAGACAAATATACAAGACCTCGCAGGATACCTGTGCTACTCGTATGTCGAAGAGTTTGCGTTTTAGTCTGCTCACTATAGAGGTAGAATCAGTGCTGGAATTTGAAAACCAAGGTCATAATCTACCACGCTAGTCTTTTATATAAGCACAAACAGCCCACTAAATGTGAAATATTCCGATCTGTCCCCCTGTTCTGTCCCTATAGGGTGACAGAACGAACAAAAAAGTTTGATCTGTCCCCTCTTAGCGATAAAGGGGACAGATCGAACTTTATTCACCTCCTTAATGTTTTATCTGTCCCCCTATCGGCATTAGGGGGACAGATGAAACATTTTAATTCCTGTTTGTCCGCAATATAATTAAATAAAGATATAGGTCTATTCTTAATAGTAATGCAAACCTTTATTAAAATAAAAGGCTCAAAGAAAAGAAAAGAAGAACCACAGCTGGGACTCGCGGCCTATTCTCGCAAGGAGTCAGTCAAGGCCATAATCGCACGCTAGTCTAGTACAAGTGTATGTTTCAAAAAAATATCTTTCAATTGGACATGCTTGTTTCCTCACGATGTCTTCTTTCACCGTTGTAGCCAATTATGATGACAAACTTCTACATCTAGGAAAATACTCAGGGGTGACGGCGGAATCCGAACTGGTGTCTTGAAGTAATTGTTCGGAACTATCAGCCTTCTGATTTCCTAAAAATCATGCAATTTATGTAATCTAAACTAAAATACAATGAGAACTACGCTACGCTACATACCTAACTAACTACTTACACTAAGCACACCTGAATTATCCATAGACCAATGAAGGTCTACAGATAATCAAGATGTTCAAGCCCACTACCAATCGGAAGCGTACCCAGCATGCTGGCGGCATTACAATGTAATGTAGTAATCTTGCACCAACGAATGAAAGATAGTAATGAATATAGCATTAAATAGATAAGCATAAATATGGATATTTAGATTTACATTAACTGTTATTATTTTGCGTGGTTCATGTTAACATAGTTTTATTGTTTTAAATTGATTTGTTAGAATTATAATTCGGAACTTTGATCACAGTTTTCTGGATTGTATTTACAGAATAAGCTGACATAGTTTAGTTGGGAAAGTTTTTACATAAATGGTTTTGCTACTAAAATTGAAAAGCAGTTGGCACCTGACCTTTAGTTTGAGACTAGTTCAGAAGCCTTTCTATCACTGTTATTTTTAAGTATTTTTGTTATTATTATTATCAAATATCTCATTTGTAGGCCATTAAAAGAACCTTTTTGGTTTGTGTGTCTTAAAACATTGAAAATTACTTTAAACTGTGCGTAGTTTTAATGTTTTTGCACATTAACACGATTTCTCGAAGAAGATTTTACCAAATTAAAACATAGACAAGACAACAACAATACGTGCTTTTTGTAGACCTGTGCAATGTTTGTTCCAGAATCTCCCACAAAAAAACATTAGTGTATATTCAGGTGTCCTGAAAATCACCTCAAACGTTTTTTTATTTTTTATTTAATAAAGAGTGACGAGATCAGCAGGACATGTGCCTGGTGGAAAGCAACATGCCTGCCACATAACAGCACAGTGACACGCAGCTATTGGAACATGAAGAGTCCAAATCATTACCTAGCACTGGACTGCGCTCGTCACCCAGAGATCTAAGATGTTATATCTCTAAGCCCTGTAATTTCTCTGGAAACATTGCCCTTCAAACCGGAACATAGTAACGTTTTCACATTACTGCTTCGCGGTAGAATAACTGGTAAAGGTGTGGTGCTTCCCCAAGCGGACTCTGCCAAGAGTCCTACCACTACTAAAAAACATATTATAAACACACAAGCATGGTGTCTTCCTCTCAAGGGTGGATCCAGCTTTAACGCCAGAGGTTCACATAGTCGTGGGTAAGTCACAAGACCGTGCAATAAGCCTCAGTTATAAACTCAGTGGTGTCACTGCTGTACAAACATCTCTCCCACTTTTCTCCACTTAAACCGGTCCTGAACATTCATTGCCCAATCTTTTTTATCAAGGCTTCCCTTGCAACAAAAAGTCTAAAAATAGAGTATGTAACGGTGATCAAATAAACGTTTTATACCAGAATATAAATCGACTAATAGGTAAATTAGGAGAAATTGAAATGTACCTTGAGTCCGCACACCACCACGATATAATTTGTTTCACGGAGACATGAATGACCAAGTCCGAGCAAAAACATTTTTGTTTAAATAACTATGTTACTGGTAGTGTATTTTGCAGGAAAAACGCTTTGGGTGGAGGATGTGTAATCTTAGTGAAGAACAATGTTAAACATAAACCTCGTAAAGATGTTGAAAAACTAAGTATACAACATCATTGTGAATTAGCTTGTGTAGAATCAGGATCACATATCGTTGTGTGTGTCTACAAACCCCCTAGTGCCAAATTTGAGACTTTCTTAACGGCGATGGAAGATTTACTTTAGCGTTTTATTGACTTTTAGCAGATATTATACGCAAGGTGTATAATATCTGCTAAAAGTAAGCAAATTGTGGTATGTGGTGACTTTAACACTGACATTTTGAGAGAGTCTCCAACCAAAAATAAAATACTTGCGCTATTCAAATCGTTCGATCTTTTAGAAGTATTTGGCGTACCAACGAGAGTAGCGACCACAAAAAAAGGAACATCTTCAACTTGTATTGACAATATTTTTATTAATTGTAAATTTTTACAGTCTGAAATCCTAAACTTTCTACGTTCAGACCATAAAGGATTGAGCATCACTCTTCCTTCAGAGGTAAAAAAAGCAGAGGTAAGGGTTATTGTCAGACCTATAACAAAAACCCGTTTGGAACAATTTAATAATGTTATAATTAATTATTTTAATGATTTTCATGCTGACATATCTATTCTTAATAATTCTGACATATCAATTAGGAATCCGTTTGACATTGCAAACAATAATTCTTTTGACATAACAATAAATTATAGTAAAATTCGTGACATAACAAGTAATTTTTCTGACATGATAATTAATAATCCAAATCAGAGCTACAGCTTATTTTTTGACATGCTTAGTAATGAATTTAATAACATTTTTAAAACAAAAGAAATAAATTTAAATGCAAAAACTAAGTTTGCAGAGTGGGCTACGCCGGGCTTGTTCACAAGTAGGAACAAACTATATAATTTATATAAAATAAAAACATATTGTACTGACGAAGCAACAAAAACATATGTAAAAAAATATTCGATTACGTTTAAAAGAGCGTGTGAACAAGCAAAATCCATTTTTATACGTGATCAAATTAAAAATTCTGAAAATGTGAGCAAAACAGCTTGGAGAATTATTAACAAAGAGACTGGAAAATCTAAAACACGCGAAAAAATTTGTAAACTAAAATTTAACAATAAAACGGTAACGAATGCACCTGACATTGCAAATACCTTCGAAGACTATTTTTCTAGAATACCCATTGAAACAACAAAACACCTAGCATCTTCTACGTCACGAGCCGAAGCTCTGTTAAAAGAAAATATAAAGGCACCAACTTCTTCCTTTATATTTCATGAAGTAACTGCAGCTACAATCCTCAAGACATTCAAAGATATTAAGATGAAAACAACTGAGGATCTGTGGGGCATCTCTACAAAAGTTGTTGAGAGTATATTAGGAAACATTGCACCATATCTGGCAGCTTTGTTTAATTCCAGCGTTAGCAGGGGTATTTTCCCAGATTTAATGAAACATAGCAAAGTACTACCGTTATTTAAATCGGGTGAAAAATATGACCCCGGCAATTATAGGCCAATCTCTATTTTACCTTGTATAAGTAAAATATTTGAAAAATTAATACTAAATCAACTTCTACATTATTTCAACTCTAATAAATTATTACATAAACAACAATTTGGATTCACAAAGGGACGATCAACGACAGATGCAGGAGTGAGACTTACTAAGTACGTATTAAATGCATGGGAGAATTATCACGATGTAATTGGTGTTTTTTGCGATCTTTCGAAAGCATTCGATTGCGTAAGTCACGAAACTTTGTTAAAAAAATTAGCTTTTTATGGAATGTCACAAATGGCTTTAGCACTAATATCGTCGTACTTAAAAGATCGTCCTCAAATTGTAAATATTGATGGATCGCTTTCTCAAGGATCTTTTCTTAATATGGGGGTACCTCAGGGATCGATATTAGGGCCTTTTCTGTTCCTAATTTATATTAATGACTTGCCTTTTTTGACTGAGAAATTTATTGATTGTGACATAATAATGTTTGCTGATGACACATCGCTTTTATTTAGAATAAAGAGAGGTAACTCAGACGTCTCATTAATTAATGATATACTTAGCAAATTATGTGCGTGGTTTGATGCAAACAATTTAGTTCTAAACCCGAAAAAAACCAAATGCATCAGATTCTCCCTTCCAAATGTTAAAAAAGTAGAGTTTCATATCAAACTAAAGGACCAGATTATTCAGCCCACTGAAGAAACGTCATTCTTAGGGATCACAGTGGACTCTAAGCTGCAGTGGGGTACTCATGTGATTAAATTGACGGACAGGCTCAGCTCGGCAGCACATGCAGTTCGCCAAATAAGAAAGATAGCAAATATTGATACGGCTAGGTTGGTGTATTATGGCTACTTTCACAGCGTAATGTCCTACGGCATATTGCTCTGGGGATCAGCGGCAGACGTGGATGCTGTTTTTATCGTACAAAAAAGGGCAATTCGAGGACTATATAATGTACCAACGGGGGGTTCACTTCGGGAAATTTTTAAAACAATAAATATATTTACCCTACCGTCACTTTACATATTTGAGTGCATAATGTATGCAAGAAAAAATCGATACAGTCGAAAGAAAATGTCAGATGACAAACCCAACACGCGACATACCAACAAATTTGCGTTTCCACGCTGTAGACTACAGAAAACAATTGGTTCCTTTGTCGGAAATTGTGTGCGTTTCTATAATGTCATTCCTAAGCAGTTAGAGGGTCTCAATGAAACAAAATTTAAAACTGCTGTAAAACAATATTTACTTCAGAAAGCCTATTATTCAGTCAAAGATTATATTGATGATCGTAAAGAATGGGCAAAAACATGTGTACTGAAATGCAATTTTAATAAATGATAATTTTAAAATGATTTTTTGTTAGTTATAATTTCTTTATTGACATTTTTCATAGATTATTTTTGGATTTCATGACATACGTACTTTATACTTTTATTTATACACATTGAGATAATTTGACTGACAAAGCCTCTGTACAGCTGCATTTATTGACAAGGCCTCTTTACAGCCGCATGTATATTGTATGTAAACGGAATCACTACTCAATAATGATTGTTTTATGTGACGTTACCAAGTGATGTAATATCCTAAGGTTCGAAGTAATAAATTGAATTGAATTGAATTGAATAACCCGAGGTCAAAGTTTGTTTCCGAGTGGGACAATTGAGGTTATGTCGTTGGATGCTTCTGGAGTGCTCGAAACTGCCTGAGGAAAGAGGTAGCCTCGAATTGCCGGGGGTGAGGAGTGTCCATTTTATTTAATACTAGCTGACCCGGTGAACTTCGTACCACCATGTATTTTTCGTCTACATTTTCTAGACTTTCTGCTGTACAAATCTTGTCCCGACAATAACAAACAAAGAATCATCCTATTTGGTGCAGTCATTCAAAAGTTATGAGCGTACATACATTTTGAAGATCCATTTTTACGGTTCCGTAAAACTACTAACTGAACCTTTATGTCATGTCTGTCTGTCTGTCCATCCGTATGTCACAACCATTTTTTTCGAAACTATAAGAACTATACTGTTGAAACTTAATTACTTACTTATATACTGTTGAAACTTAAAACTTAGTTACTTCAACGTATATAAGCATTTAAAAGCAAGTAATCCCTTTATGCAGAATACAGAAGACCGCACCTTGTGGGGTTCATTAGGAGGGGCCTACGTCCAACAGTGGACGAATATTAAATAGGCTGATGATGATGATGAATCCCTTTATTGTTAATCAAGTTATTACCAAAAAACAGTTTTATTTTCATTATAGAGCTTTGTGATATACGATGTTTTTTGTTTGATTACCTGGCACATGGACAAACAAATCTGATGGTTTTCGAACACAGGAGGGAATATGCAACATACAATTGACCATGTGAGAATCATGGGTTTTCTAACACCACAAACACTATAACACGTCTGCATTATCTTCAGCGTACAATTTTCTCTCCAACTTTATTACTTATGAGATAACGTTTTCTATTAGACGGTCTTCTTGTCATAATAGAGGCTGATGGCATTTCATGTCCGACTAACTGAGCAGATCGTTTTAGTAAAACTACAATTATTTGTTCCCTGAATTGAGTGATAGTAAGTTTCTTGAGATACTATTTGGTTGAATAATAAATGTGCATTCAAGAGAGAAACACAGAGAAATAATATTACGAAATGTGTTTCTTTATTGATACATATGGCCTGGGGAATAGTTTATCTATATACCTTAAAGTATTTCCCAGGCCACGTGTATCAAAAAATATACACACCGGTAAAAAAAGGGATGACGGGGGAGGGGTTATGTTCTATACTATTTTAACACCTCACAACTCACACTAAAAAAACAAAAAATTAAAGTTGTCAAAATTTGGTAGTATTTCCAAATAGGGCTTGGCGCTGAGCGTGTTAAGGTTGCCCCTGGGACTTGCTTATGATCATAGCAAAAGCAAGCCGCACTGGAAACTGTAGTCGTTTAAACTCAAATGGTGCATCAGTCGGAATCATTGGGATGCGTGGTATCAAAACGTCTTCTCCTTTATACTTTCCTTTCAGTATAAATGCTTCTATCATGTTGTTCAGTATTTTTTGTAGCTAACCGTGTGCCGTTGCAAAGACGCGGTTCGTTCATATTTCACAACATTTTAACTACCGATCCAACTTGAAGATTAGATATGAGGTGGCAATCCTGGAAAATCCAGCGAGTTCAAAAATTCCGGTAGATAGGTTGAGTTAGTTTATTTGTTGACGACATCATCTTGAATCGAATCAACTGATTTATAAATCCTCAGTTTGCCTGTAATTTGTTCTTGAATTTTGAAATTTAATTCATTTCCATTCATTTACATAATAGGTATTAATATTTATTTATCATCTGGCTGTCTTGTCCCAATAGTGGACAACGGCTTCCATACCCTCCTTCCATTTTTCCCTTTCTGTGGCTAATACAGTCCAGTCTTTCCGATATTTGTGGAGGTTGTCTTGCCATCGTTTTTTTGGTCTGCCGCGTCGTCGTTTGCAATCTGGTTTCCTCCGCGTAGTAATTTTGGCCCAATAATCATCCGACATGCAGCAAACATGTCCAGCCCGATCCCACTTTCAAATTGGCTGCTTTTTGAGTCACATCGGCTATTCCGGTTTTGGAACACAGTATGGTGTTTCGTATTCTGTCCGTTAGTTTTAGTTTCAAAAAACTTGCTCTAGGTACAAAGGGTGCCAAGGTACAACAGGTTCCCCTACTCCAAAAATATTGCACTCCACAGCACAAACGTGTGTATTCAAACCATTTTGCACAGATAAGGATATTAAATCAATAATTCAAAATAATATAAAAAACTTTTTTTTAAATTAATGGCTCTATGTGGATTAGTCAATAAACACTTTTGGTAACGCGGTTTGTGTTTGACTGACACTTGATTGATATAATGACGTGAAAACTGACGCATTTTATATCGCGTGCCTAAACTAAATCAAAGTAAACAATATCGTGGAGCCGACCAAATTGAAAATCAGTACTAAGGAGTCTTACGTTTTGTGATTATTCAATTTAATTTGGTTCGCGATATTATCGCTTTTGTTGAGTTTCTTCTGAGTGGGTTTTGGAACATGACATTAGATCTTCCTATCCTTCAACTATTTGGATAGACATGATGGAATTTGAACTTTGTGCAGCGGGAATAAAGTGCAAATTGACTCCTTGACGTTAGGAACATATATATTGCTTAGACATAAGCGAGTGCCTGTTATTTAATATGAACTTTATTTCATAGCAATAAAGCTCAAAGTGCCTTAACATTTTTGTTAGAAAACGTTTGTATGGGAAATCACTTCATTTAATAAATATGAACTTTATTCAATAGCAATAAAGCTCAAATTGCCTTAACATTTTAGTTAGAAAACGTTTGTTATATAATAGGAAAAAGAAAAGGGCTGTTTTTAGAATTTTCCCGGCAATTATTCTTTTTTTTCTCGCCGTAAAAACTATTCTTGGACTTCAACGAACATTTAAAACAAAGCATTGTCCAAATTGATCCAGGCGTTGTTGAGTGCGACACACATTATTTGCGATTCATTTTAATATTATAGATCTTAGATTTGCCATAAGCTCCGGGAAACTTTAATCAAAATAGAGTGAAAATCATTTACAAATAAAAGCAGCCAAGTATTTATGACGTACTAAAAAAACTACTCATCAGATCGAGTTCAAACCAATTTTCGTTGGTAGTTTGCATGTACATCATATATTTTGTTTAATTTTATCATTCTCTTATTTTAGAAGTGAGAGGGGGGGTACACACATTTTACCACTTTGGAAGTGTCTGTTGCGCAAATTATTCAGTGTAGACAAAAATTATTGTAGAAAACTCAAAATCATTTTCGAAGAACTATCGATAGACACCACACACGTGTAGGTTTGATGAAAAAAAAATTTTTGAGTTTTAGTTCTAAGTATGGGGGGCACCCCTATTTTTTATTATTTTTTAATTTTTGTAAAAATCTTAATGCGGTTCACAGAATACATCTACTTACCAAGTTTTAACAGTGTAGTTCTAATAGTTTCGGCAAAAAGTGGCTGTGACATACGGACGGACAGACAGACAAACAGACAGACATGACGAATCTATAAAGGTTCCGTTTTTACGTTTTACGGAACCCTAAAAAGACTATAATGGATCAGTAAAGTTATCGAGCGGGATGAAAAATGATTAAATTACTAAAATGGCTATTAAAAAATAAGGGTTGGTGGTAAAAGGGTAAAAATTTAGGGTTGTATGTATTTTTTAACGCCATATTATAACAAAATAAAAACAAATTTTTTTGTCTGAAAATTAAAAAAAAAAATTTTGGGGTGAACAACCCTTGTCACTTAGCGTTATAAAAAATAGCTAGTAGCCGATTCTCAGACCTACTGAATATGCATATAAAATTTGGTTAAAATCAGTAAAGCCGTTTCGGAGGAGTAAGGAAACAAACACTGTGACACGAGAATTTGATATATAAGATTATCTATCTGGTCGTGATCACAAGGCCGTGCGATAAATGCATGCGTGCATTTTAATTAATGGTCCACTTAGGGTCTGAACCCAGGCCAAAGGAGGGTCATGACCCCCCACTCTTCTTGGATCTGCCTTGCTTTCTTTTCTAATAAAACTATAGATATCAAAACATTTAATATCCAAGTCCTAGAAAGCAGTAAACCCTGTCTCCAACAAGTTATATTTCGCAACTTCTGGTGGCTAGTGAAATTTACTGCGTCGCGAGATATATTCCCGCTTACCAGTGTAAATCTGCAAGTTTTATGGAACCCATATAGCATATTTCTTCCAGTTATGTGTGTTTCTTGAATTTATTATTTGTGCGTCGAATACCTTGTCTCTCATGATAAATGAGCTATCATAGCACAATGGCAAAAACGCCTGTTGTCACGACCGTAAAATTGTATGTTGTTTTAATAGATAGACATACACTTTATTATAATAATAAACGTACATTTACATTATGCACTTCATTTTTCTGAAATTTCCCGCCTCGACTCCTCGAATTTGACTGGTCGTGGCTTAGTAGTAGCTCTGCCTGCGAAGCCGAGGGTCGTGGGTTCGATTCCCACCCAGTGCTAATATTTGTGTGATGAATTCAAATGTTTGAACTGTGTCTGGGCGCGTCTATGTATAATAAGTATGTATTTAAAATTATATAAGTATTATATCAGCTATCTGGCCGCCATAGTACAAGCTTTGCTTAGTTTGGGGTCAGATGGTGTTGTGTGTGAATTGTCCACCAATATTTATTTATTTATTTAGAACAACGAGTCGAAAAAGGCATGCTTCCGTCGACAAACACCAAGCTTGGCGATAACAGCCAACTATAACGCATTTCAGCCAAGTGCCATTTGAGCACGTAATAGTACATTATCATATAAGTGCGGTAAGTTGATAATTACAGCCGAGGCTGTAATTAGGAGGCTATAATTAGCAGAGGCTGTAATTATCAAAGCGCACGTATGTCATACGACGTTTTATAACATATTTGCGAGGAAATAAACAAAACTCTGACGACATTTTCAAATAAAAACAATACAGCGAAAAAAAACGCGCGGAATAATATTTACTTGATCACAGATCACAGCACAGAGTAAGTAAAAGTAATCACTATGGATCACAGATTAGCAATGCGCGCGCATCGGCGCCTTTTTTTTTTAAGCAACGGCACAGAACTAGCCGGTATGCCATTAATAATAAAGTAAATTAATATTTTTGTGTTTTGTTACAGAAAAATTAAAGTAATTTATGGTCTAAATTAATTAAAATAACGAATTTAATCATTCTTTATAATATTTTACCTCTCAAAGTTAATTTTATTCATAAAATGTTGACCACACTTTTCTGACATAAAAACTCTTTACTAAGATTTAAAAAGGTACCGTTTGTTTTAGACGGAGCATATCTCTCTTAGCACGGTCGGGGCAGACATTGAAATAGAAAAAAAAATTGATTTTATTTCCGGGGAGCGATTTTTTTTTTATGAAACGTCGGGGAGGGTTGTTGGAAGTATAAATCTCGATTTTCTAACTAATCTCGGTAGAGGGTTCGCCGCCATCTTGTTTTAAAGTTTTTGTGAAATAACTCGTTCATTTTCAACTTTAGAGCAAAAATGATGGTTACCAAAATTGTTGGAAATTTAATTTTTAAAACAAGTTTGCTTCATATAGGTTTTACGCTAGGATCAATATTTGCAGAGTTATACTATCAAGTTTATCAAAAAAATCGTAATGGGTGGGATTTTATTTTCTTCAACTTGAGAAATTAAATTTCCAACAACTTTGGTGACCATCATTTTTGCTCTAAAGTTGAAAATTAACGAGTTATTTCACAAACACTTTAAAACAAGATGGTGGTGAACCCTCTACCGGGATTAGTTAGAAAATCGAGATTTATACTTCCAACAACCCTCCCCGACGTTTCATTAAAAAAAATCGCTCCCCGGATTTTTTTCTATTTCAGGCTAGTTTTATGTCTACCTCGACTGTACTATCTACCTAGTCTGTGGACGGAGCATTTTGAAACCGTGCGTTTTACATTACACATTACAGCACTAATGCATAATAAGATACATTACGATACAGAAATTGGTCCAATAAGAGACCCTTTACGAGCAAATATGTTATAAATAGTTTTTACAATATGCCTGAGGTTTTATTTTTAGGGCTATGGCCTATTAGTTATCTCTTGAGAGATAAAATCAGGGTGTCTCCAAAGCGAGAGAAAATCAGTTTCATCTAGGTAAGTGCGCTTCATTATTCGCATTGTCACATAATAACAGGCGCGATGGCGGTCATTTCCAATTGTGCAGGTCGATAAAAAAAACTACGACGCTATCTAGACACACGGTAGTATCAACCGAAGTTCAAGCAACTTGTATTAAAAAAGTCAACCACCATACCACCATATAGAGGTAGATAGATAGATACTCTTTATTGTACACACCAAAAACAAAAAACACTTATACCTACAAGAGAAAAATAAACAATAAAAAATATATATATAGACTTCCTCGCCGATTTCGGCTTCGGCGACCGCACGCGCGCATATGACTGGCGTAACCAATTTTTGCACGAAAAGTTCGTGCGCAGATAGGGCACGTCAAGTTGCCGTTGTTTAAATTATATTGTATGTTAGAAGGTGGTCTGGTTTTAAGTTGATCTCTCTTTTCATCAAGATCACACCTTCTTACATTCTCAAAAAAAAAAATGTTGCGTTATACCAGACGTCTCCATTCAGTCCTGTTTGACGCCAGATGATCCTCCCAGCGAGAAGGCTCTATGTTGCATCTCTTCATATGTCTTTTTTGGACATCTTTAAATCTCAGAAATTGACCACCCTGTTTTCGTTTGCCTTCTTGGAGTTCAGAAAAGAAAATACGCTTAGCTATCCTCTTTTCGGACATTCTAGAAATATGACCACACCACCGCAACTGTCGTCGCATCAAGTAAGACTCAATCCCCCCGACATTTGCTCGTCGTAAAACTTCGGTTTTCCTGATGCGATCCGACCACTTGATGTTCAGTATGTCTCTAAGACATTTGAGATGGAAACGGTCTAGTAGCCGTATATGCCTACGATACGGACACCATGTTTCCGAAAAGTAGAGAATGTTGGGAAGCACGATTGCCATATGACCTTTTACCTTTGTTTCCAGCTTTAAATCATGTGTCTGAAAAACAGTTTTGCGCAATTTTCCAAATGCAGCTGCAGCCGCACCAATTCTGCTATGCATGCATGTTCTTGCTTAGTGGTCAACTGAACCCCGTCGTTAGTCGTTACTCCCTATCTGTACGGTGCGTCGCTATGCGCATTGGAAAAAAAGGGCGGAGGATTAAGACCTATTGCTGTTGGCAGCGTTTTTCGCCGTCTCGCTGCTAAGCTGGCATGCCGCGCTGTTAGGGACGAGATAGCAGGATATTTGGTACCACATCAATTAGGGTTTGGGACGCGTCTGGGCTGTGACGCGGCTATTCACGCGACGCGTTCGTACGTAATGAACCCGAGCAATGCGGGTAATGTCGTGCTGAAAATTGATATTGCCAATGCCTTCAATACCTTGGAAAGGGACGTCCTGTTGAGGGAGGTAAAGGAAAAAGTTCCTTCTATCTACCCTTTCCTCCACCAAGTTTATAGAACTCCTTCCAAACTTTGTTTTAATGACCATTTCATGCTTTCACAAGTAGGAGCTCAGCAAGGAGATCCACTAGGACCACTTGTTTTTAGCTTGGCCATTCACAAGCTCATCGTTGAACTAAAATCCTCTCTTAACATATGGTATTTAGACGATGGCACTATTGGAGGTAAACCGGAAGAAGTATTTCAGGACCTTGGGATACTTATCCCACTCCTCAAGGATCTCGGCCTCGTGGTGAACCCTTCCAAATGCGAGTTTTTCCCCTGCAGTGTGGAAGCGCGCGGAAACTTTGCGCATTTCAGTTCTATGTTACCAGGACTTAAGGAAGTGTCAACTTCGGATTTCACTCTATTGGGGTCCCCGATTTTTGCTGATGCTGTTCCGGAGGCCATTACCTCTCGTACGAGGCTTCTTCTCAGCACTCGTGAACGCCTTAAAAACATTTCCGCGCACGTGGCGATAGTGTTATTGCGAATGTGCTTCGCCGTTCCTAAAATAACATACTTGTTGCGGACAGCCCCCACCTGGAAATATCCGGCTGAAGTGTCTGCGTTTGACGAGGCTCTGAAATCGGCGGTTGAGTCTATTCTTAACGTTGCCCTTGATGAACGTCAATGGTCACAGGCAGCTCTTCCAATTCGGTTTGGGGGTCTAGGGGTGCGTTGTGCGCGAGATGTCGGCCTGCCTGCTTTCCTTGCGTCGGTGCATGGGGTTGCTGATCTTGCCGCTACTATTCTAAATTCAAATGGTGGCGAGGAAAGGTTACCTTATGCTTCTGACTCTTTGATGGTCTGGAGTGCCCTCAACTCCGGGGAGTCGACTCCCGTAGAGTCTCAAAGCCAACGGGCGTGGGATGCTATTGGGGTCAAGCGGGTCCAAGCACAACTTTGGGCATGCGCCTCGGGAGCGGATATGGCCAGACTCCGGGCCGTCTCGCAGCCTGAATCTGGGGCTTGGTTGCAGGCGCTACCTTCTCCTCACCTAGGCACCTTATTGGATAACAACTTGTTGCGCGTTGCGGTGGCTCTTCGTCTGGGCTGCAAGGTGTGTGAACCCCACGTATGCACCTGCGGCTCCCTAGTAGAAGCCAATGGCCATCACGCTTTGAGTTGCCGACGGTGTGCAGGAAGGTTCTCGCGACACCATGCACTCAATGACATAGTTCGGAGAGCTTTAGTGTCGGCGGGAGTTCCATGCGTACTTGAGCCCCCGGGCCTATGCAGATCGGACGGCAAGAGACCAGATGGGTTGACTCTGGTGCTCTGGAAGAACGGGAAGTACTTAATTTGGGACGCCACTTGCGTCAGCACTGTCGCCGCCAGCCACCTAGGTCGCACTATCCACTCACCATCGGCCGCGGCAGAGGATGCCGCTGATAAGAAGAAGCGAAAGTATGGTATGTTGGTGTCGCAGTACGAATTTGTACCTGTTGCCGTGGAGACCTTGGGTTGTTGGGGCGCAGAGGCTAAAGGGTTCCTCTCAAAATTGGGACGCAGGCTCAGGGAGAATACGGGTGACTCCCGCTCTGGTGCGTTCCTGGAGCAAAGGTTGGCCATTGCCATTCAGCGTGGGAACGCGGCGAGCATCATGGGCACTTTTGCGCCGGGAGCAGTTAGAGGTGGGTTATTCGGAGATTAGTTTTTTAATTATTATTTTAGCTTCACAGTATTATAATTGGATTCTGCTATTAATCTCTGGGTCAAGATCACATTTAGATGTTAAAGCACTTCCCAAGTACTTAAATTTTTCGACCTGTTTTAATTTATGTTCACCTATATGTGTATTTAGTTGCACATTGTATTGTGAAAATTCATTGCCATCACCTCAGTTTTTGCAATGCTTATTTTTAATCCAAAGCGCTGGCATGATTCGTGAAAATTTGATACTAGTTCTTGAAGGCTGCTAGGAGATTCCGATACAAAACACAAGTCATCTGCATACATTAACTGTGTTATAATATCGTATGAGACTTTAGTTCGCGCTATGAATCTATCAAGATTAAAAAGTTTACCATCTGTACGGAAGCGAATGGTGATTCTATGGGTGCTGCTTTTCAAGGCATCATTTACAACAAAGGAAAAGTAAAGAGCGAACAAAGTTGGCGCTAATACGCAGCCCTGTTTAACTCCGCAAGATACAGAGAAAATCGACGGTCTATCTTTAACTGACACACAGCACATCATATTGTCATGAAATAATCTTATTAACCTAACAAACTTCTCGGTACATCCCAGTTTTAGTAAGATAGTCCAGAGAGCATTCCTAGGTATACTATCGAAAGCTTTCTCCAAGTCCACAAAACGTAAATACAAAGACTGATGCTGCTCTCGACTCTTTTCTTGAAGCTGGCGAACAGAAAATATTGCTTCACATGTTCCTCTATCTGGTCGAAATCCAAATTGAGTTTGTGGAAGTGAAGACTCTGATATTTCTAAGAAACGGTTTAAAAGAATTCTAGCAATTACTTTTCCAGGAACAGATAGAAGAGAAATAACCCTATAAGAGTTGCAATCTGACCGATCGCCTTTATTATTATACAATGCGCAAATTTCGGATGTACTAAAATCTGCAGGAACTAGCTCTTCTTGCCACATGCGACACATTAATTTAATAGTGCTACAATCGACGGCCTTATTGCTAAAATCAATCTCTTTCAGCCAACCTTAGGATGGAAATGGTTTGTAAGAATATTTTGAAAAGCGGGGTATATATCTTAATAAACTTAAGTAATTACATATAGCCTAAAATCAATCTCTTTCAGACAACCTAGGATAGAAATGATTTGTAAGAATATTTTGAAAAACGAGGTGTACATATTATATCTCAAAATATTAGAGCAATTACATAGGTACGCTGGAAATAGGTACATACCTAGATTTCCAGCGAAGACCGAGCAAAATTTAAATAAAACACGTACGTGATAATCTTCCTTAAACGCTATTTTCTCTTGGTTAACAGAAACAGCAAGGTTTTTCGTTTTATGTGTCACTAAAAACCTTTTCAAAGACGTTGAAAGAAGTTAAAATAAATAGCGGCGACTGCAGGACCCTTTCATGGGCCACCATCGGTCGGAAAGGAGTTGTCGATTTAACTGGAGATTAGTGCGGCGGGCGGTAATCCGGGGCCGGCACGTACGAGCCATTGCCATAGTTAGTTTGAAGGGAAATAGTTACACCACGTTAATAAGGAAGCTAGCGGTTTGTACCGACGTCGGTCAGATGGAATTATTGTCCCACTAATAATGTAAGCTAACAGTGGCAGTACTAACTAACTACATTATAAATGCGAAAGTTCGGATGTTTGGAGGTTTGTTGCTCAATCACGTCAAAACTTCTGAACGTACGAATGGTGTTAAAATTTGGAACACAGATTATTGTCTGGAAAAATATACCAAGAGTGCGGCGAAAACCAAATTTAAGCAATGTTGAACGGGTTAATCACTGTAAAACATAATTTAATATTCACAAAAAAAAAAGAAAAAGCATAAGTAAAAGAATTTTAGATTTTTGGTGATAAGTACTCCACAAATCGCTGCGCCGATTTCAATAAAATCTAGGTTTACCTACTGGGACTAGTATCTTCCAAAGAAAAAATAATCATAAAAATTGATTTACAAATGGCAGAGCTGTCATAACACACATAATAACAAATTAAAAAACATACAACCGAATTGGGAACCTTCTCCTTTTTTTAGAGTCGCTTAAAATATAGCAGCAGTACGAAGTTAGTAAATCCTATTAATATTTATTACAAATGTTAATGTTTGGTAATTTAGATGTTTGTTGTTCAATCACGTCGCAACGTCTCAACGGATCTGATTGAAATTTTTAACACAGTTAGATTATAATCTGGAAGAACTAACGAAGACTACTTTATATCGCGTAAAAATAATGGGAACGGTTACAATGCAGTTTAAAAATGCGGGGTGCTGCTATTAAATGAATAGATTGTAAATATGTAAATGTGTATGAGCGTGGTGAAGCTGTAAGTAAAAGGGCCCCGAGGGTAGAAGCGAACTCTGTCAGCTGCCGTCGGAATCGGCGGTGATTTTATCAGACGGCGGCGGACACTTCCCGAGGCACGGGATACATTTTTAATGCGAAACTAAAAGACAGCATGAAACTATTGTATTTATTTACAGACCAAACTTTGAAGAGCAAATGAGGCTAGATCGCCTTATATCCCAATGAGACAACCCGTAATGTTGGCAGCCCCTTTAATGAAACAAAAAAAAAATGGTTGTCTGTAAAGTCGGTTTACTGACGATAGTTTAACGTGACAACGTCTTAAAAAATCAGTACGCTGATAGCGCGAGTAGTGATACCGCTCGACTCGGCGGGTGGCGCCCTCAGCGCTCAGCTTCGTCCGCATGGCACGGACGACGAACTAACGGTAACGGCGGAACGTGACATGACGTCTTGTTTTGCGGGCGTGCAGCCGGCTTCATCGAATTATAAGACGTTATCACGTCAAAAAAGGTGCATGGAGTGGCAATATTGTGCGACGAAAACGAGATTCGGGCGGTGGGGCATAGCGACGAGAAAGACACTTGTGCTGTAGACTGCGGTCATGCCGTATATACATATGACGGCGCTGACCATCAACATATGTAAACAACGGGTGCAACGGGCATGACGTCATTGCTCACACTACTCTACCACCACCGACATCGATGTTATAAGAAGGCGGTGCTCCTGAGTCGGAAAAGGTTTCTTTAGCTAGTCGATGCTTACCCGGTGCACACGTTGGAATGACGGCTGTCATGAGTGTCGAAAAAGTAGAAAAGAAACAAATGGACTAAGGCCCTGACCACACATGCTACTTTTTGCAGCAAAATCGCGTGATTTAGCAGCTAACGCGGAAACGCGCGCTTTAGCAGCTGAAGCGGAAACGCGCGATTTAGCTGCAAAAAGAAGCTGCATCGCGATGCAGCGACTGTTTGCGGCTGTTTGCGTCTGTCGCGGCCGCCGAGCAATTGTGCCGTTCAGTGTTGCTAACTTGGATTTTTAAAAAGTGTAGACAGGTTTAAAAATACGTAGAGTAATATTAAATTATGTAAAGTTTATAGAACTGCGAATTTTTTTTTGAAGTAGTAAGTTAGTAAATGTAATGTACCAATGTAGTTAGGTGCAGGGTTTTTAACTTGTCTGTGTAGGATTTACGTCGAAGAGTATATGGCCATATTGTCGCTTTTCTTTGCAGACTTTCAAGTAAATCGATATCTTTTTTGAAGTAGTCCTCACATAATTATGTTTCATAAATTTTAAGAAACATTTCTACAGTTATAGATTGAAAAGATTAAGAAGGACGTAAAGAAAAGAGTTTGCTTTCTGTATAATTGCAGAAATGTGTTCTTCGCATTTTAAATTTAATTTTTTAAAAAGGGCAGAGCCTTTATTTTCAAAACTAAAATACAATGAGAACTACACTACGTTACATATCTAACTAACTTTACTTATACTAATCACACCTGAATTATCCATAGACCAATGAAGGTCTACAGATAATCAAGACGTTCAAGCCCACTACCAATCGAAAGCGTACCCAGCATGCTGGCGGCATCACCACGCTGAATGGCAATGCTTATGCGTTGGGCCAAATAAACGCCAGCATTTTGGTCACGCGTCGCGTCGACCAAGCGCTCGGAAAGGCTTTTGAAGATGAGGTGAGCTCCCGGCCCCCACGGGCCCAATGTCTCAACCCCAAGGGTTGAGCCCCTTATATGATATGTAACCACATCCGGAGGTTGCATATTTGCGCCGTTTTGCTCAGCTAAATTAGCCGCTGCACCAGCCCTACTATGTGTCTCTGGAAGATGTGATGATGCCAGAGTATCGACGCAAGTTGCGTCCCACACTAGGGGCCGACCCAACTTCCAAGGCACAACAGTCATGCCGTCAGGTCTTTTGCCATCGTCACGTGCAAGGCGACTCGGTTCGAGTATGTCTATTATAATTTAATATAATTATAACACCGAGGCCTTTATTACATATCTTTATAACTTTTAAGATTAACATAACTTCTTCATCTTTAGTTCACATAATATATACTTTTTACTACATAAGTAAGTACCTCTTTAGTATTTCAGACAGGTGGCATAGATAGACATTTCAAGAATTTAGACATTATCAGAATCAGAATCAGAATCAGAATCATTTATTGCAAAAACTGTGTACAAAGGTGATGTAATACATAAGGAATATGGAAACAACAGTTCTACCCTTTCCGGGCATGCAAAAATAACGCCATATAGGCATGAGGTTACAAAATAATCAGAATGATATATCTAATTAACACAACATATTATCAATTTGGAATTAATTGAGTAGGTACTTATTACGGTGTTAAATTAAACTGTTAAAACTTAACCTTGACTCTATATAAAAAAAAAAACAACTACGAAAATATTTTTAAGTAGGTAAATAATTACAGAATTATGCAACTTATACTTAATTAAAACAAAAAACTAACTTAAACGAAAAAAAGGCAATCAACCCGTCAACACTCATTGTGAAATTGATCTCGTAACATCTAAAATGCTTAAATTACGAGAAATCGATTTTACAAGAATAAGTAGTAAATAGATAACCTAACATTAAGAATATTTTACAATAGGTAAACATTGCATAAAGGATGTTATGTTTCATTAAAATATTCCTTGAGTTTGTAATAAGTCTTACTTACGAGCCAAGCCTTTAATTTATGTTTAAATTGTGGTAATTTCAGTGACTTTATGTCAATGGGTAAATGATTGTATATTTTAATTGCAGAGTGAAATGAACTTTTGTAGTTATATTAGTAGCTATTAGGCGGGTAAGTTGTAGGACTCTGTTTTAAAACCTAATATTTTGGAAATTAAATTGAATTTTATTTTAAAAGGAGGGTGTTACAACGTTTGCACCTCTCACCATGAATTTTGACACGGAACAATTTATCGTGGAAATAGAAAAGCGCCCTGCAGTATGGGATTCACGTTCAGTATGCTACAGCAATAAAATAGAAAAAAATAGGGCTTGGGATGAAATTTGTTGTCATTTTCATACTGATGAAAAAACAGTTAAGGATAAAAATGCAATTGGTTCGTAATTTATACAAAGTAACCTAACTTCGTATTTAATTTTATGGTTTATTAAATTTTCGAAAACTGCCACAAAACTGAACCTTCATTACTTATGAAATAATCAGTATATATGTTTCGTAGATCTGTTCCTGTGTTTGGTTTTTGTCGTGACAATGTGTCTGGTCCTTGTGTATCCTCGACTCCATAAACGTTAAGAGTATCTTCAAATGTAAATCCATCTCTCTTTCGTACAAAGTTGTGCAACAAACAACATGCCTTTACTATTTTCTCGCTAAAGTTTGTGGATACATTAAATGGGTGATGAAATATCCTCCATTTATTAGACAGTATCCCAAATGTACTTTCAATGTATCTCCTAGCACGAGTCAATCTATAGTTAAAAGCTTTTTTTTTATGGATAAATATCTACCAGCGAAAGGCCTCATTACGTGTTCAGATAACTGAAAGCCTTCATCGTTCAGAAAGCGTTCAGCCTGCCAATCAGTCAGTCATTGTTATATTCGGATCATGAACGTACGCTGGAAAATAAATACCACTAAAGTGCAAAGCAACTTTTAATTTATTCCCGAGAAAATATCCGTGTTAAGAACAGACATAAGTCGTAGAAATACGATTTTTTGGCTATGGTACGATATACGATCGAGTAATCGAAATTGTACACAAAATATTATTTTAATTACCCGACTGAATGAAGGGTTATGGTTTCTTATATGTTTGTAAATTTCTTTACTTATCTTCCAAACGGCTGGATGACAATTAAGGT
The DNA here is from genome assembly GCA_963693475.1 of Ectropis crepuscularia. Classification (NCBI taxonomy): domain Eukaryota; kingdom Metazoa; phylum Arthropoda; class Insecta; order Lepidoptera; family Geometridae; genus Ectropis; species Ectropis crepuscularia. Next base: position 25,246,033 of record OY856349.1, on the reverse strand, counting down.
ATCGTTAGATTTGTCTCAATCACTCAAGTGTCTCCTTAGATAGTACATTGTATTAAATAATGTTTTTGAAGCTGTTTTTGTTCAGTCGGGTTTTTTAAATTATAGTTATTTATTTATCTTGAAATGAATAACCACTTTTTTGTCATTAAACAATAATTAACAACATGGAGAAGACCTGAATGAGTATAATTATATTGTAAATACGTGTTGGTGTGTTTTGTTCCATGTGGGTTTAATTAAGGAGTATGGTAGGTAGCACGGCAGGAGGTATCTTTTTGTGTTAAGAAGACAGTGGTAAGACTTTTTGGGGAAGTAAGTACCTTCGTCGGTTATTCTACCGCTAAGCAGTAATGTGCAAACATTACTATGTTGCGGTTTGTAGGGCAATGTTTCCAGTAAAATTACCGGGCATAGAGATAAAACATCTCATATCTCTGGGTGACGAGCGCAGTGCAGTAGGTACTAGGTTTTTTTGGATTTTGACTCTTTATGTAGGTACCAATAGCTGTGTGTCACTGTGTTATTGGGCGTATTTTTATTTTCTTGTACTAAATATGAAACTTCATTTTAATACTATTTGAATGTTTTTTTATGATCATAAATATGTCTATTATCTGAATATTAATATGTTTTTTAGGTAAACACCATATCTTTTAAAATAAAACGTCTTTTAATCCGCTAGAACTGATAAAATGCTCCATTGAGTTACGAAACATTAATAGATTTTTCATAAATGAAATAGGCCGGTAGTTATGAAATAATATTTATTTGGAACATATTCAGTCATTTCTACACTTATCTATTAAAATGGAAACCTTTAAACACAACAAAAGCAATAATAGGTAATCTAGAAATACTCTCCTTTGAGTAACAGTTTGGTCATAGACCTACATCTTTGTTTGCTAACAACGTATCTGACGACAAATTAGTCAATAAAATATAAGAAAATTTAAAAGAAAAAACATACATATTTATTTATTTGGTATTAATGGCACGTTAATTGAGGAATTTAATGAAATATTTATAATTTATTATCACTAGATTTGGTAGACATCGCTCAATAGAATTACGAAATAACTAAATGGAACGAGTAAAGCTTTGTTCACAACAAACACTTTTACTTAATAATACTTGTTCTGCTGTACAGTTTTCTCCAACTAAAACCTATAAAAACATACTTGGACTAGTACGAGTAATAGCAGTATATTAAAATTATACAAAATAAAGAATTATGCAATTAACACAGTTTTAAACGTTAAAAAATAAAATAAAGTGGCCAAGTGCGAGTTGGACTCGCCCATGAAGGGTTCCGTTGCAGCAAGTAACATAATATACATAGTACACATAGTTCTTGTAGTTCGTTGTAACTTTGATCGAAGTTTTAATAATAGTGTATTTATGACGTACTAAAAAAAACTACTCGTCAGATCGAGTTCAAACTAATTTTCGTTGGTAGTTTTCATGGTAATGTACATCATATATTTTTGAAGTGAAAACTTCTTTAGGCGCGCTATAGACAGAATTTTCGTGGGCTGTGAAATGAATTCATGATCACGTGATCATCACGCTCGGATATGATAAGAAATTTCGGGTAAACTCGGGATGCTAGAGCGAGAAAGATAATGTGTTCAACAAACGTGCCAGACCGAGAAAGATAATTGTTAGAGGAGGACATGGGACAATAGATACTCTCTCTCTCTCTCTGTCGCTGCTCGCTACCGGCATAGAATAGATACTACCGGCAACCAGTGTTGACACCTTAGCGAATTAGTCGCTGAAACTGGCGAATTTTTAAAACCTTTTAGCGGATTTAGACGTGTTACCGACAAAGGGGAATATACTAGTGCAGTGTAGAAGGTTGGAGAAGGAAAAACACAAGGTCATTGGGAGTCAGATCATATTTATAAGGAAATTAAGTCATTCTCTCAAACATAAACAACATGGAAGTCTACAATAAACTCTACTTCCAATTTCTATACATACAGATAAACATACGCAATACGCACATTATAGGACTTTCCCAATTATATTATTAACATTTTATTCAATCATTTGTATTTTCGTTTGAATCTTACATGATAATAATGTTAATTATTGCCTTAAGTTATTCCTTTTCCCTTTTAATTTAAATTGCTTAACATTGTAGGTACTTAGACCAGTGGCATTTTATATTCTTACTAGCAGCTACATTTCCGGGATAAAAATAGCTTATCTATTCTTCCAGACTGTTATTCCCTTAATAATTCAATCAAAACCGGCGACTTTGTTTCATAACTATTTGGCGACAAGCTCAAAATCATAGTGGCAACACTGACGGCTAAGACTTTACTTTGGGCGGGAAAACACGACGGGTGCTTTAAAATTTTCACAATCAAATTAATTAGTTTTGCTGTGTAAATATTTCATTTCTTTCGTGTAAATATTTAGTTTTGTATATAGTCAATAGTATAAATAAATATGAGCGTCGCTAGCGACGGGGGTGACCCCGTCGAACAGACCAGAAAAAAAGTCGGTTAAAAAAGAAAACTATTGAAGCCAAATCCAAGTGAAAATGTTTCTTACAAACTATTTAAAAAAACCCTTTATAAGAGACTATTCCCAGAAAATCGTAGTGGAGACTGTGTAGTGTATGTGGAATCGACGGAACAGGAGAAAGTCTGTAACAAAAATCCTATTACACTCACCAACCTTTTTGCGGACAATGTTAGGGGCATCATAGGGATGCACCGTGTGAATGCAAACAAAGTTGGAGTAACTTTTAAAAAGCCGGCCCCGGCCAACAACTAATACAATAAAGTGGCCAAGTGCGAGTTGGACTCGCCCATGAAGGGTTCCGTTGCAGCAAGTAACATTATATACATAGTACACATAGTTCTTGTCGTTCGTTGTAACTTTGATCGAAGTTTCAATAATAGTGTATTTATGACGTACTAAAAAAAACTACTCATCAGATCGAGTTCAAACCAATTTTCGTTGGTAGTTTACATAGTAATGTACATCATATATTTTTTTTAGATTTTTCGTTCTCTTACTTTAGAAGTTAGAGGGGGGGGGGGACACACATTTTACCACTTTGGAAGAGTCTCTCGCGCAAATTATTCAGTGTAGACGAAAATGGTTTTAGAAACCTCAACATCATTTTTGAAGACCTATCGATAGAAACCACACACGTGTTGGTTTGATGAAAAAAAAAATTTTGAGTTTCAGTTCTCAGTATGGGAGGCAACCCTAATTTTTCTTTTTTTTTAATTTTTCTGTTCAAATCTTAATGCGGTTCACAGAATACATCTACTTACCAAGTTTCAAAAGTGTAGTTCTCATAGTTTCGGCAAAAAGTAGCTGTGACATACGGACGGACAGACAGACAGACAGACAGACAGACAGACATGACGAATCTATAAGGGTTCCGTTTTTACGTTTTACGGAACCCTAAAAATCAGCTAATGATGATAAAGCTAAAAAATGCTGGTTGCCTGGAAGAGCTGGTTGCCTGGAAGAGATTGCTCTCAGCAATAAGGCCGCCATTTGTGGCGCTAGTTAATAAGTGTGTCGCTGTAATATTTTAAGTTTTTTTTCGTGTCACAATAAAGAGTTTCTATCTATCTAATGAAGTTTTCACTTCTGCCGTGTGGTCTTAAGCACACACCTTTTTTTGTTTTTTCATTCTCCTACTTTAGAAGTTAGAGGGGGGGGGACACACATTTTACCACTTTGGAAGCGTCTCTCGCGCAAATTATTCAGTGTAGACAAAAATTATATTAGAAACCTCAACACCATTTTTTGAAGACCTATCGATAGACACCCCATACGTGTAGGTTTGATGAAAAAAAAATTTTTGAGTTTCAGTTCTCAGTATGGGGGGCACCCCTAATTTTTGTTTTTTTAAAAAACTTTTGTAAAAATCTTAATGCGGTTCACAGAATACATCTACTTACCAAGTTTCAACAGTGTAGTTCTCATAGTTTCGGCAAAAAGTGGTTGTGACATACGGACGGACAGACAGAAGACAGACAGACAGACATGACGAATCTATAAGGGTTCCGTTTTTACGTTTTACGGAACCCTAATTAACTGAACTTGAAAAACAATTGGCAGTCATAGGTACTGCCGATAGAAGTGAAAACTTATAACTCAGAATTTGATAGCTTACTTTGGAAACTACATGGGTGTAAACGGAGGGTGTGGCCTGGTCATCATGGCATGACCATCTAGAAATGCGTCAGCATTTCCCATTGGCTGACGCATTTCTAGATGGCCATGCCATGATGGGCAGTCCACGCCCTTTAACCATTTTCCATTGGCTGACGTACTTCTAGATGGCCAATGGCTATGGTCCCGAGTTTACCGAGTTTACGAAGACTTCTTATCATAGCGTGACGCTAGAATTCAATTCACAGCCCACGAAAAATCTGTCTAGGCGCGCCAAAAGAAGTTTTTACTTCAAAAACAGTTTAGTGATGAATGTTTAGGAGACTACTCTTCTAAACAAATTTCAACGTCAAAAAATTAACTGAATTAAAAAAAAACAGTTTTGTGAATGCTTAGGAGACTACTCTCCTAAACATTCGTCACAAATGTATTCATCGTAACCGTGATGTTTTGCTTCTGTCCCAGCACATTGTCTTACAGTACCAGGCTGAACATCACATATAAATATTTTCTACAAGATTGAAAAGGATTTTGTGCTGTTCATTTACAGCATGCTACAGAACGTGAGACCACTGTTCTAATAGACCGAAATTTTCCTTTTGCCGTTGAACTTGTGTAAAATTTTACTGTTTTTGCTAGCCTGCTATCACCGTCATTAATTTTCATTAAAATTAGTGTTCATTTTTTAAGACTATCTTTTTCATTCATATCCTCGCTTTCAACCTGGAATGAAATAAATAAAATGTTATTATAGATAAAATTAAATATTATATAAAGAAACTATAACTCAAAAAATTATAACTCTGAATTGCACCCGTACAAAGCTGGGGCGGGCCGCTTGTATATTTACAATTTATACTCGTCCTTACCTTTCCATTGAGTTACGAATTCATTCCAATGCGTGAAATGTTTCTCAACGGACGTAACGCTTCCATGTGAGATAACAATACAAAAATGAATTTATAGGTTATTGATGTTGCCTTTCCATAAATTTTGATTTAAATTAAGAGTATAAACCTTAATCTTCCATAAAAACAGAACAAATACACTACAGAAATCAGTTTTACCTTGAATTTGCCTTGAATTATACCGTAAATCAGTGGAAGATTTCGACTGCACCAAACTAACGACCGCACTTTTTGGCTTCTCGTCACGGTATACAAAATGGCTGATAGTTTTGACGCTTTAAGCTAGTGTTGTCACATTGAAAAATATACTTAGATCCAGTAGAAAAAATAAAATATTGCTAAAATTTACGTAACTCAATAGGAATTTTCCACTTAATCGATTTTGAGTTACAATAAATAAACTCTTATCTTGCATTAATTACGGTTTATATTTCTGTGTTAAGCGTTATAAATGTCAAGAAACATACCTCTGTCTTTGGATTCAGCAAAAATTTAAAGTTTTTGGCGGTAACAGTGATTTAAATATAAGGATTAAGCCCCTGTACTTAGCGAGTTACATAACATTTTCCTACCTTCGACTACTTTCAGAATATCTTAAAAAATAGAATATAAGGAAAACCTCATAATAAAAATCATATTTGGATACAAAGATACAGTCCGCGAGGTATAAGCTGAGCTTTGCATTAGTGTGAGTGATCACCAAAAGTACAGTCAGACGCAGGACGCTGTGACCATGTTCTCTTAATAAGGTGTCAATTTTATATTCAATAAATCGTTGTTTATTATGCAGTATCAATTGTATATTGGTATAAACGATAGGCCTGCCCTGAATACGGTATTCGGAAATTTTAAGTAAATAAGTTATACGTAGGTGACGGATCTCATGCTTTTCCATTAAAAATTTTCTGTAATTCTCTGTCCTTGACCATTTGAATCCTAAAAGAGATACTTCTTTTCGCAATGGCCATATTGATCCTGGATAGTTAATGTCAGCTTGTTGTTTAAGAGTTTGTTGTCTGACTGTACTTTTGGTAATAGATGCGTATGCATGTGATCACTCACACTAATGCAAAGCTCAGCTTATACCTCGCGGACTGTAAACACTTATCTTTATTTTTTATAGACATCATAATTATTGATAATGATCATCAAAAAACTAATAGCACAAGTGACGTACGTAACAGGTGAAAAAATGCAAGGTACAAAGAAAAAAAAATACGCCCTATTATGTGGCAGTCATGTGCTTACATGTCTTTCTCTTATTGTAACCCAATTCTGTAATAAAGGCGTAGGTATGTTTTATTTTTAATCGTTGAAATTTATTTAAGTTAGGTCTATTTTATTGTAGAAATTAAATCAAACCAGAGCGTACCGATTCTAAACTTTCGACACGGAATCTCACATCTCGTTCTTTGTTTTATCTGTTTAGAATGACAAAGGCAAGGATTATGCGCCGTTCGGATTGCGTTTAAATCACTACCCAGTACTACTTTTATCTGCAATATAAATTCGAGATCCATCACCATCGATGAATATCGATCATCCCTGATCCAGACGGTACTTAGTTCATCTTTATATTTCCTTCATTTCATTTACATTCACAGCCCATGAAAATGCTGTGCACGTGCGCTATAAGAAGTTTTCACTTCAAAAAACATCTCAAATGATTTCGTATGTAAGTTAATTAATTATGTCTTCAACCTTTTCTCAGAAGTAAGTCCCATGGCAACACCTATGTTTTTTGTTCTGAGTAGGGCGTAACTAGGGTATGTAATATCGGAAGATTATCAATTCCTGAACTGAGTCACGATTCTAAATATCCAATATCGGAATTCTGGAACAGCTCCGAAACTGGAAAAATATTTGGATAGTACAGAAAAGTAAAAATTGATTATCTTATACCATTAAACGAGCAATTCTTGTATATATATATATATAAGAATATATATATACAGAATCTGAATCTCGGAAACGGCTCGAATGATTTTCATGAAATTATGTATGCAGGGGGTTTCGGGGACGATAAATCGATCTAACTAGGTTTCATTTAAAAAAACGCATATTATGCGCGTTTTTAGACAATGAAAAACCGTCACATTAGACATTAGAATGCGAAGGTAAATTTCGCTGCGTGACGCGACAGCATAATTGGCTCAGACGGGAAGTCGGGCGTTCGTGGCGGTCTCGAATTAATAGCTGCGGGTACGAATCCAGACGGCTTCTCTTTTTTTTTCAAGTATTCTCTTTTTAAGAAAATCTTAGAGTATCTAAGTATTTTTAGTATTTATACCGAGCAAAGCTCGGTGACCCAGGTACTTATCTATTTCTATACATATATACTTTTTATTTTTAAAATTAATAAAACATTCTAAAGTTCTACAACAGTGGGCGGCAAATCATTACCTAGCACTGCACTGCGCTCGTCACTTTCAAGCCAAATGAATTACTCCACCGATTGATTTATTTATTGAATCTTTAATAACTTATTGTGTGTATGTATATCTATACATCATGGCTGTGTTTAAAAAAAAGTTAGTGGTCAAAATACCGACATTGGAGTAACGATATTAAAGTGTTTCAATTTCGAAATTGAGATTTCGAAAAAGTTTCTCCAAGATTTCGGAATTCCGGAATACATGCCCTAGTTTTGAAAGTTTTTAGTCTATTGAAACTGAAACTTACCAGTACTTAAATAAATGTATGAAATTTACCAGGTCCATGTCTTCTATCTCTTTCAATAATCTGTTAGGTTGGTACTCGTCTTGTTTTCACGAAGATAACCGTTTCCACAAAGTCGTTGCCATATGGTTGGTATTGAACAGACATGTTAACTGCTCTTGTTAGTTTGTACTGAGTGCCGACTTCTACGTAGTAATTATATTCTCTTTGCTCTGATCAACGACCGCTCCGTTGCACGGTCGGAATCGTACTGACCGATTTGTACGTGTGTAGAGTAATGCTGATTTCTATTCCCTACCGCTTCTACGTCACTTCCTTCTGATAATAGGGTACGTGTGTGGTCGTTTTTAGTACTACGTTTGCCTACTTGCTACTTCTTTCTGATATATGTTCTGTGGAACAGTTGATACCTCGCGCTCGCACTTTCAGCGGACTTTCGATGTGTCTGGCAAGATATAAAAACCATTAAAACTGTCCGGCTATTAAGGTAGCATCTTTTCATAGGTCCCCAAGTAACATATATAAAATTTAGCTTTTATACTATAACAAAAGTATAATTATAATTTATTAAAGTTTAGGGGTGTCTGGCAGGGGGTAGCAACTGTCATAAGTGTCTGGCAATGGATGACGAGATTTCTAAAGTTATCTTTAACAAAATATAAAAAAATTGAGCTTTATACTTTAACGATGTAAGGTACTATTTTGTACACCTTTACTACCGGTTATCTGCCCAAGTAACCAGAACCCAAACTTCATAGTCCCTGGTCGTTCTTACCTGTATAGGGGACATGCACAGATGAACTTTCAGCCTTTATAAAATAACGAAGGTCTGGCCCTCGTGGGCTTTTGCTCTAAAAGGCTTGAATAATTTTACATTCATTCGGAGAATACAGTTGTAAAAGGGATTAAAAGTTGTATATTGAAGCATAAAGTGCCTTTTAATAACCATGCTAGCTCCTGACTCCTACACATACATAAATATATACAGTGTTTGCCTTCGTGTTTTTGTTTGACTAACTGATTATTGCTGTTATTAAGGTTATATTAAATACAAGCAGCGTTTTCCTGTTCCCGTTGTTTTTTCGGGATAAAAAGTAGCCTATGTGTTCCTCCATACTATAATCTATCTGTGTTCCAAATTTCAGCCCGATCCGTTCATACGTTAGGACGTGATTGAGCAACAAACATCCAAACATCCATACATTGACATTTATAATATTAGTAGGATTTTAACGTTTATTTAAACACCGTTTGCTTCACTCTCCCAATCTTCTGATGTTGATTGCTTACAGTAATTTCTTCAGTCTTCTCGTGACCAATGAACCAATGACCGATATGAAACTTATAACGCTGCCGAAACGTCGCGATAATTAAATAACAATTTAGTTAGAGCCTGGCTATTTGTCCTGTATACTACATTGTTTTTTTTTTTTAATAAAGAGTGACGGGACGAGCAGGACATGCGCCTGATGGTAAGCAACATGCCTGCCACATGACAGCACAGTGACACGCAGCTATAAGAACATGAATGTTTCTACGCATGAACAATTACGCCTGACTTTAACTAGTCCCCAAATAGTTTTGAAGTCGCTCTTCGCCGAGTCTACTTGAGAAGGTACCGCACCTTTGCCAGTAATTCTACTGTCAAACGGTTCTGGTTTGAAAGACAATGTTGTCAGAGATATTGACTAGGCTAAGAGATAAATCATTTAATATATTCGGGTGACGAGTTAGGACCCGCGGCTTTCTCTCACAAAAAAAGAAACAAGGCCACTGCGCTGGCGGATGACATATGAAAAGAAAAGATCTCATGGAACATACCGATTTTGTCACGATTTTTTCATCATCACACTGGCTGTTGATGACTCACTAACACATATGCAATTGGAAAAATAACATAATTAAAAAAAAATTACGCGGAAATTGTACATTTTTGAACAAAGAACTTTAACTTTGGCTTAACTCAAGCGGTGTTGGCGAGACTCGAACCTAAGATCTCATAATTGCGAACCGAACGTTGTAGGCCCTAGGCCATCACGTCTATTCGGAGAACATTATAGTATAGCATAGCATAATCAGCCCACTAAATGTTCCCACTGCTGGGACTCGGGGCCTTCTCTCGCAAGGAGAGAGTCAGGGCCATAATCCACTAAAAAAGAAACAAGGCCACTGCGCTGGCGGATGACATATGAAAAGAAAAGATCTCATGGAACATACCGATTTTGTCACGATTTTTTCATCATCACACTGGCTGTTGATGACTCACTAACACATATGCAATTGGAAAAATAACATAATTAAAAAAAAATTACGCGGAAATTGTACATTTTTGAACAAAGAACTTTAACTTTGGCTTAACTCAAGCGGTGTTGGCGAGACTCGAACCTAAGATCTCATAATTGCGAACCGAACGTTGTAGGCCCTAGGCCATCACGTCTATTCGGAGAACATTATAGTATAGCATAGCATAATCAGCCCACTAAATGTTCCCACTGCTGGGACTCGGGGCCTTCTCTCGCAAGGAGAGAGTCAGGGCCATAATCCACCACGCTGGCCCAGTGCGGGTTGGTGGATGACACATGACTTCCAAAGATTCTAGGTACATGTCGGTTTCCTCGCGATGTTTTCCTTCACCGTTTTAAGTTAGCGGCATTACGTACATGACTTCGAAAAGACAGTGGTGCGTGTGGGGCTTGAACCCGGGGTCTCCGGATCGGCAGGCGCCGTTCTCCCGACTAGACCAGCCGTAACTTAGAACATTTTTCAACAGCTTTACTAAAACCATGTCTCCTCGGTATCTTGACGAAAAATATCTTTAGTTTTTCTGAGCTTTGACTTCAGTTTCGCAATAAGAAAGATCAAGCTGTGGAATGCGTTTCATGTAGGTTTTTCTCGGTGGTTCCAAATTGTTGTATTAAATTAGAGAGTGAATCGGTTTCTTCTAGGTAAGCTTGCTCCATCTTAAGCCGCATAGTCGTTTAACATCAGGTGATGGGAGTCAAATATATGCCTATAACAATTAAAAAAGTATTCATCACACAAAATGTTTGTTCTGGAGGTGTACTCTATGTCTATGAAAAGTTCACAAACGAACGAAAACAAAACGAAATTTCGAAAATGACTATTGTATATCGTTCTCGGGTCAGCATACGAAATTTCAGATCAATAGACAATTTTCGTGAACGATGTAATAGAACGAAGAACGAATGTCAAAAGTAGGTTCTGCTGTACTATCATTACGGTTAATTCTTAACTCCGAAAGTTATGGCTGGTCTAGTCGGGAGAACGGCGCCTGCCGATCCGGAGACCTAGGGTTCAAAACAACGCGCACCACTGTCTTTTCGAAGTCATGTGTGTAATGCCGTGAACTTAAAACGGTGACGGAAAACATCGTGAGGAAACCGACAAGTATCTAGAACCTTTCGAAGTCATGTGTAATCCACCAACCTGCACTGGGCTAGCGTGGTGGATTATGACCTTGACTCTCTCCTTGCGAGAGAAGGCCCCGAATCACAGCAGTGGGAACATTTAGTGGGCTGTTTATGCTTTAACTCCATAGGGTAGGATTCAAACCCGCGACAATCAATTGACTGGCCTCGTGGCTTAGTGGGTAATAACTCTGCCTGCGAAGCCGAGGGTCGTGGGTTCGATTCCCACCATGTGCAAATATTTGTGTGATGAATTCAAATATTTGTACTGTGTCTGGGTGGTTCTATGTATAACAAGTATACATATATTTAAAACTATGTAAGTATTATATCAGCTATCTGGCCGCCATAATACAAGCTTTGCTTAATTTGGGATCAGATGGTGTTGTGTGTTAATTGTCCACCAATATTTATTTATTTATTTATATTTAATCAGCAGACAGATTTACTACCTACTAAGCCACGAGGCCAGTCAAACTCTGCAGTACTATTTTTATATGTTCCAAAGAGTTAGTACAAAAGGCGGTGTATCTGTGCCCTCGTCTCATATTTCACTAATGTGTCGGGCGCACGGTGTCTCCTGTCTCGAGGGTCCAATAAACGAATTCTATTAATATCTCTTCTCGTCTATTATTGCGATAAAGATGTTACAGACGATTTATTATTATTTATTTATTTACTAGCTGACCTGGCGAGTTTCGTATGGACATCTGTTGCTCAATCACGTCGTAACGTATGAACGGATCGGGTTGAAATTTGGAATATAGATAGATAGATAGACAAACTCTTTATTGCACTAAATAAACAAAAAAAAAAACAAAATCTAAGAAACAACAACTTAAAAAAAAAGAACATTTAGTAACAATTATATATGTAGTAGTATGTATATAATAGTATATATGTAGATTATAGTCTGTAAGAACACATTGGCACACTTTTTATGCCGGCAAAATAAAGGGAACGGGAACTACGCGGGTAACACCGCGGGGCGCTGCTAGTAACATTATAATAGAATGAATGATTATTATCTATACTTTTTTTTTTTTTAAGTTTTTTTTGTTTGTTTGTTTGAATGCAAGGAGCTTGGAAACTACTGGTCCTAATTGAAAGATTCTTTCTCTGTTGGATAGTACATTTATCGAGGAAGGCTACAGGCTATTTAACATTACGCTACTGCGGAGCATGAATGAAAAATGAAATAAAAACGGGATAAAATATTGCTTTTTGAGAGCTTTCGTTGCGTGACAGCACGTGTCTATCTTTTAAAGGTTGCATCATTAGAACCTATAGTAACCGAATTTGTTCAAAATTTGAATCGACCATTTTTCGATAGATGGCGTAGCAACGCGCGCTTTTTCAGCTAGCCTTAATATATATAAATCTCCTGTCACGATGTTTGTCCGCGATGGATTCCTAAACTACTTAACCGATTTTAAATTAAATTGGCACACCGCGAGCAGTCTGGTCCAACTTGAGAGATAGGATAGTTTTTATTTCGATTAATAGTCTTTAAATGACAATATCCGGGCGCAGCCGGAATGGGCCGTTAGTATAATATATAATTATGTTGGTATATTATGTCGCCGTAAAATTATAAAAACCATTAGATTGTAAACTAACCAGCCGTAAGCCTATAATCTCACGCATTAAATTGTAAATTGATGATAATTCCAATTTTACGGTAACAGATAGACAAAACACTAAAAACATATTTATACACAAAATAATACTTCCAACTTCGGTAGTATTCTCTCGTGATAACACACGTTCTTACGCCCAGAAATATTCAAGAATTTGCGTGTCTAAATATTCATGCTGCGCCATTGTTCTCTAATTAGAACGTCAGTAAACACCGAATATTTTCGTAACGTATCATCTTTGATGTTCCAGAAAATAATGAACGAAACTTTTTTCGCAGCCACCTCTCGTTGGATACTGAACTTTATTTTTGAACGTATTAAAACGTTTTTACGATGACAACGTACCTCGATTATTATTTTCGCGAGTTGTCAACTCTCCCGATTGCTTCTCTATAGATTTCGGTGAACGACGTTTTTGATTTCGGAGTTTGGTTCCTTTTAAATTTGCGCCTTTTTAACTAACTTTTTTGTATATCCGTGTTCGGAGCAATCTTTGGCGGCTGAGATTTTTATATTATTTTGTTTGAAAGAGATACATAGCTTGGCTGTTTTTTTTAAAGGGCAGAACGCTTTTAATAAAACTAATATACAATGTGAACTACGCTACGCTACATACCTACCTAACTAACTACTTACACTTACTGAGACCAAAACACCATGTTTATTTTGCTTACCGATCAGCGTGGTAGATGGGAGCTAGAAGATAGAACGTGACATGAAAAAAAGAGAGACCTATACCCAGCAGTGGGATAAGAAAGGCTGTGGATGATGATGATGTGGTAATGCCGCTCGCATGCTGGGCGCGCTTCCGACTGGTAGTGGGCTTGAATATAGATAGATACTCTTTATTGACACAGTAAAAAATAATCCATATCAAAAATAAACAAAACATAGTAGAGTAGTGCGACAGTGGGCGACCTTATTGCTGAAAGCGATCTCATCCAGCATCCAGGCAACCTTAGGATGGAAAACAATGTGTGAACAAATCAGAAAATGTCTTGATTATCTGTAGACCTTAATTGGATAGATCAATGAAGGCCTACAGATAATCAAGACTCAAGTCTATTTACACTAAGCACATCTGAATCCATAGGGATAACTCAGATTTACTTAGTGTAAGTAGACTGCTTATTGCATATTATGAAATATACAAAAACGATGTCAGAGTTATGAGATATCAGAGCCAGCCTTCGCCAACAGTCGGAGAACGTAGGTGTCCCAAATTAGCGGAGAGCGACACAGCGATCCGTCTCGGTAACAAATCGCCCCGACAGATTGGATCACTACACAGCGATATATTATGGGATGCTGCCTATTTGTTGTCGGTTGAGTTGTTTCACCCGCTCTAATGTCTGTGTTGCCAGTGTACTGGGTAATGACCTATCGCTGAATTACAGCCTGTGGAACTTGGCCTGAAGCGAGTAACTTTCCACCGCGTTCGCTAGCTAACGATTTTAACCCCGTCAAGGCAGTGAGATGATAATAACCCCCCGTGGCGGGCAGGGAGATGATAAGCAGCCCTCTAAACGTTCCCACTACTGGGACACGGGGCCTTCTCTCGCAAGGAGAGATTCAACGCCTTAATCCACGACGCTGGCCCAATGCAGGTTGGTGGATGACATGACCTCGAAAGATACTCCCAACATTTGCAGTCCATCTCAGTTGTGCCGGTGCCCAAACAGATGTTCCTCTCAGCTTCCATTCGTTAACAACTTTCTTGGGTGCGTAATAATATTTGTTATTTCATTTTATTTGGAATGTTAGCTTTATAAACCATCTCTTCGCTTCGCATTCGCTTTATCTCGAGAACTCTTCGTTATAGGGAAATTTTGTTGAAATTCAAAAGGCCAAATTTATTTTTATTTTAACCACCAGTAGGTACTTGAAACTTTAGATGTTTGGATGTTTGCTCAATTACATCGAAACGGCTCAACAGATTAAGTTAAAATTGGGAACACAGTTAGATTATAGTTTGGAAATGCACATAGGCTACTTTTTATCACGGGCTAATTACAATTGGGAACTACGTGGGTAAAATCACGGGGCGCTGCTAGTCATGTAAACGTTTATGAACATGTTTTGTTATTTATTAATTTAATATCTACCGTGCCCAAAGCGCCAGTAATTAAGATACAGCAGCCAATACTGATATTCAGGTGTTGGTGATGTAATAAATGAGGGTTGCCAGACTGTAGGTACTGTAGCTTACGGCCTTTTGGCTCATTCATGTAGACGTGAGGACAAAGAATACGCACAATAAAAAAATAACAATACATCGTAAAGTAAGGCGACTGAGAGCTAGAAGCGATCTCTTCCAGTCAAAATTGGAATGGGAAAAAAAGAACGGAAAGAAAATCACAGTTATAGTAAAAACAGCACAGAATAATAGTGTTATTAATGTTAAAATGCAATAAGTCTCAAAATGCAACGCCACTGCGCAACAGGAGAGTGCTATTAACGTGTATAATTGTCATTACCATGGACAATTACCGTAGGTAATAAGGCAGTTAAATTTCACTGTCCAGGATACATATCAGAGACGTACTTCTTAGCATTCCATGGATTCACCGTGCGGGTGCCGGGTCCATCGTGTGGCAGAGAGAGAAATCTCGAATAGACCCCAAGACTTGTGACTCGGGCGTAGGTTTAAAAGGGGCCCCTTTTGGTGACGTACGTCAACACTCGCCTTCACTACTCGTATTTCTCTCCCTGCCCAGCCAAATCCGATATGATCCTACAAGTGCAGCTTTAGATACTCGTTCTAGCATAGAACTTACTGCACTTCTGGACAAGCCAGAGACAGAGAGTATCCTCTAAAACTGTATTCAAACCAAATTTTTCCTTACAGTCGGTCAAATAGAAAACACATGTCTTAACTTTAGTGATGATCTATTTTGTTCGGAAACTCGAGACTGTCGCCATCCTTTATCTACACAACCACATCATATTTCCACTATTACCGATTCTAAGCATCACAAACGGAATGCTTAATAAGAAGTTGACAAACCGCTTTGCAGATCAAATCACACAAGCGAATCTAAACCTTGCTTCAACGAGATAAAGTCGCTTTTCTGAGAAGTTGGCGTTGTCTAATTGACTACGCGATTTTCTACTGTTTGTTTTAGGATTGAGGAAAACTCGAGAAGTTTTGGAGAAGGTAAAGTGAATAGATGACAAATTGCGATTTGTTCGAAGTTTGATTTTGAATTTCATGAGTTTCGGGACTTAGGTAAAATATTTGGGTAAAGCTTCGAACAAATAACTTTAGAATCGTAACAGAATGTTTAAAACATTTAAACTTTCACTGCTCTTTATTACACCAGCACCTACCTATATTTTATTAGACTTGCTGCACTAATATACAATCACAATAAATATCGATAATAACTTTAACTTAAAAAACCTGACTGCAATAAATCAACAGATAAGAAAACATTACGTACTTAATACACTATAGGAAATATAGTTTATTGAAAATCCTATTTAAGGACACTTGGGTAAGATGAATCTAACGACATCTCAATTATTGTCAAGATCCATCCAGTCGTTTGAAAGATACCTTGTGAATAAAGAAATTTACAAACATACAAGATACGCGCGAAAAACAGTATCCTTCTTTCAGTCGGATAATAACCCATAAATTAATAATACAACGTCAAAATTCGAAACGGAATTGTGACCGCTAAACTATTGACGTATTCAGAAAAGCTTGAAAATAAAAGCGATATAGTCTATTTCCGTTTGACAATATCCGCTTGCTTCACTTTTTTTGGCGACTCGATTTTATAATTTTGGCGGAAAACTGGTGTCAGGTTACCTAAGTGCGTTTGTTTACGCTTCGGCATATGAAGTGCCGGGCTGTGCCGCGTTACTTGTACGTATTTAAGCCCATTATTCTCAAGAGCGTTTCAAGACGCTTCTAGTGGTATCGTTTGTTTATAATTAATGTACTTAAAATGTAAACTAAAATTTTTGACACTTGAGATTTTTTTTGCGATTTCTCAAGAAGTCGATCAGCTATTATATTAATCACTAGCTGACCCGGTGAACTTCGTACCACCATGTATTTTTTCGTCTACATTTTCTAAGCTTTCTGCTGCACAAATCTTGTCCTGACAATAACAAATACATAAAATAAATGGTAAATGAATATATTTAAACTTAAATGGTACATCAGTTGGAATCATTGGGATGCGTGGTATCAAAACGTCTTCTCCTTTATACTTTCCTTTCATAGTTGCTTCTATCACATTGTTCAGTATTTTGATAGCTAACCTTGTGCCGTAGCAAAGACGCGGTTCGTTGATATTTCGCAACATTTTAGCTACCGATTACCAGCGAGTTCAAAAATTCCGGTGGATAGCTGTTGACGACATTATCTTGATTAGTCACCGAATTAACTGATTTATAAATCCTCAGTTCGCCTGTAATTTGTTCTTGAATTTTGGAATTTAACTCATTTGCATCCATCTCATTTACGTAATATTAATATTTATTTATCATATAGCTGTCTTGTCCCAATGTTTGGCAACGGCTTCCATACCATCCTTCCACTTTTTCCTTTCTATGACTAATAAAGTCCAGTCTTTCCGATATTTGTGGAGGTTATCTTCGCCATCGTTTCTTTGGTCTGCCGCGTCGTCGTTTGGAGTCTGGCTTCCTCCGCGTGGTAATTTTGGCCCAATGATCATCCGACATGACAGGACATGTTTTCCGAAACATGTCCTGCCCAATCCCACTTCAAATTGGCTGCTTTTTGAGTCAATTTGGCTATTCCGCTTTTGGAATGCAGTATGGTGTTTCGTATTCTGTCCGTTAGTTTTACTTCAAAAATACTGCACGGAGCGCAGAGCCCGTTGGCAAACGTGTGTATTTAAATAATTTTGCAAAGATAGGGATATTAAATTAATAATTCAAAATAATAAAACACTTTTGGTAACGCGGTTTGTTTTTGACTGACACTTGATATAATGACGTGAAAATTGACGCATTTTACGTCGCGTCCCGAAACTAAATCAAAATAAATTATATAGTTAAGCCCACAGATTACAGAAATAAAACCAGATGGAGCGCGCAGAACAGAGCTATTGAAGCAGACAAAGGAAATACAAACGCCGAAGCAAATACAAACTCCAGTCAGTATGAAACGGACTTCCGTGTTGTACGGGAGTTCCGTGTGATTTTAAGTTTTGTTTTAAAATATGCCGTCTTGTGTCTTAAAACATTGCAAACAATGTTCCCAAAAACAAAAAAAAAGGAAAGACGAATATAATTTCATAGGAAAATTTGAATATTTTTACTGTTATTTATATAATTTAGGCGATTTCATTTTGGTGATGAATGGAACACAACACCTCAACGAAAATAGGTTAGTGTGGCGATACTAAATGGAAATTATTTTCCCTGAATTTAGGGTAAAATATAGATTATATATTTTTTTAGATACTCGTAGACCAAATTATTGATGGGCATTGTATTATTCAATTTAATATAATTTCAAATTTAATTTTGGTAAATGTTAAATTTGTAAAATGTGTAATTTATGACATAAAAATGTACAAAAAACAAAATCATTAATACATCATAAAATTTGTTTGTGTATTTATTTATTTCGTTAGTGGCACCACTGCCTAAAATAATACAAATTGTGTTTCCTCATGAATCAAAAGGTTATATGGAAGAGATCGCTTTTAGCGACAAGATCGCCTTTTGTGCCCATTTTGTTTTGTTATTATATTTGTTACTTCTTGTCAACTTTGTTTATGGTGCCAATAAAGTGTTTTGTATTGTATTGTAATTATGTCATTCGATATATTATCTAAGTGAAACGGTGGCAATATAATTGGTTATAAAATGATGGTTTATAAAATAAAACATTTGTTGAAGGAAGATATTTTTGAAGTTAATATTATGCATAACGTTGTTTGTAAAATTAAATATTTTTAACTTGTTAAGTTTTTTAATATTATACGGTTACTTGATTTTAAAGTCTTGTTTTGTCAAAAAAAGGTGAATAATAAGTGAACTGTTAAAATGATTATTTTGTTAGTTTTTTTTTGTTTGTTGTTTGGACCTATAACATACAGGTAGCCTAGTAAATATGGTTGTTTTAATTTTTGTTTAACCATCTAAGCGAGTAAATTACACTAATATTATTATTTGCGATTCAAGTTAATTTCTAGTTGCATGCAAAATCAAAATTCTTTTCTTCATAGAATGGAAATAGTAGTAACAAGAAATCCTTGCATAATCGGTGTAATAATATTAATATTTTAAAATATCAATTGATGTGTTTATTATACGTGAAGATTTCCCAAGCTAAGACAACAATAGTGGGACTTTTTTCTTAAGACTGACAACATTATACAAGTAATTTGGAACGTTGATTTGACAATTTTAAGTCAACATGACTAATTACGGGCTTCACAGTGTTGTTCACGAAGGTTCCATCTGTGTTTTATTTCTGTAATCTGTGGTTAAGCCGACCAAATTGAAAACCAGTACTAATGATGTATGAGTCTTACGTGTTGTGACTATTCAATTTGATCTGGTTCGCGATATTATCTCTTTTGTTGAGTTTTTTCTGAGTCAGTTTCGGAACACGACATTAGATCCTCCTCAAATCCTCCTATTCTCCAACGCACCACGCACCCTGTTTTGATAGATATGATGGAATTTGAACTTTGTGCAGCGGGAATAAAGTGCAAATTGACTCCTTGACCTTAGGAGCACCTATATATTGCTTAGACATAAGTGAGTGCTTGTTATTTAATATGAACTTTATTTCATAGCAATAAAGCTCAAATTTCCCTAATATTTTAGTTAGAAAACGTTTGTATGGGAAAGCACTTTATTTAATATGAACTTTATAACATAGCAATAAAGCTCAAATTACCTTAAAATTTTAGTTAGAAAACGTGTGTATGGGAAAAAGAAAAAGGCCTGTTTTCAGGGCTTTCCCGACAGTTATTGGTGTTTTTCTCGCCGTAAAAACCATCCTTGGGCTTCAACGAACATTTAAAAAAAGAAATGTCCAAATTGGTCCAGGCGTTGTTGAGTGATGCGCTTACCAACACATTTTGAGATTCATTTTTATATTATAGAAGATTTATAAAGGAGACAGTCGTTTTATGGGTTAAATGTGTTATATACGAAATAACAAACTCGAAAAACCAAAAATAAAGAAATTCGATAGCACAATTATTATTTTTTTTAATTTTTTCACTACTTCGGGGCCATTTTCCCGCCAAAATTTTTTTTTTTTTTTTTTTTTAATTTTACGATTTTTCTATGTAAATGAACTCTAATTTTAATGTTAATTATATAAAAATAAAGACCAGTTCAAGTAGACGCCATTAAACACAGATTTATCGGTATACTTTCCTAAGTGAAAACACGAAAATTTTTTTTCGTAAGATAGATCCGTCTTTTGACAACTGCAAACCACCACAGTAAAAGAAAACACAAGTACTACCTACTATTAATTATTTCGCAAGCATCGAACTGCTGTTATAACGCATTCAAAGTACGCATTTAAAACAATAATGTCCCTAATGTCTAATAAATATTATTATTATTAGGATATTTAAAGGCCCTTTAATATTTGTGTTTCTTTTGATGTAATGTTTATTTTCGAACTAAAAATGTTAGAGTAGGCCTAAGGTTTCTAAAACGCTTAATCTATTCTAATATTGTGAAATTAAAGAGGTTTTTTGTTGGAATGCGCTAATCGCAGGAACTACGGGCCCGATATCAAAAATTATTTCATCGTTGGATATATACGTGATTCCTGAGTGCTGTAAGTTATATATTATGTACCACAGACAAAGCCGGCACAGACCACTAGTATTAATATAAAAATGTTAATTCTTACAAAGCACACGTACCTTATTTATCTATGGTGGCTAAAGATTAAATAAAAATGACTTACCCTTGTCAACTTGTCGAAGCTAGGGGATTCTATAGCCTGCCGGTTTGGACGCATTTTCGGCTTTTGACCACCACGGCTTTTTGATACAAGTGCTACATATCCATAATCCTCTTCTGGGCTCCCTGTGCCGGCACAATGCGATTAAATAGGCTTTCCCTAAAGGTCAATACATCCAACCTCCGATTCTACGCGTATTAGCTTTCCTTTATCTTAATGCCTCTAATAAAGTTCTGAATGGCGTTTGAGGGTCAAACGCATTTACATCGTATTACGAATCTTTAAGCTTGCGAAAGCTAAAAAAGCTGTAAAATTTTTGAGAGTTTCATTCACGATATATTTATTTGATCATAATTTTGATTCTCCGATCGATTATTCTTTGATAATCGATCGATTCCCGATTATTCAATATCTGTGCATTTTGTGTGACGAACACAAATATTTGTTCTGTATCTGGGTGTTTCTTAGTCTGTACGTATTTATTTACAACCATGGACGTATAAAAAAAGTCGGACGTAGTCCCGCTAAAACACAAACTGTTTCACTAGAGTCGGCCACATTTGCACGTGTGCGTTGTCTAGTTGTCACTGATAGGCTGACACGCACACATATACACAAGTTTCCGCGTGTAATGACCCACTGATGTGTGCATGTTGCGTGTCAGCCTGTATGTGATAGCGCACACGTGCATATTATGTAGCCGACTCTATGGACACAGATTTTGTTTTAGCAAGACTACGTCCGTCTTTTTTTTTACGTCCAAGTTTTTTTTATTTTATTTTTTATTTAATTTAAACACTCCACAGACTCCGGGGTCCGTGACTTTTGTCATTACAATAATCTTTTTTTATTTACATAATTCTTGGATTAGGAGAAGAAGAGGAAAATTAGGGGGGGGAGTAGGGGGATGGTGAACATTTTAAACGTAATTCTAAAGCTAGTCAGTCCGATTTCGTCTGTTGAGCCGATCACTACCGGTTGGGATTCCGATAGTAATCGACTCGACATCGTCTTTTGCCTAAGCCGCCTCCTCCTGGCCCAGAGCCTCCACTACAGCCGCATTTCTGTCTCTAATGGCCATCTGCAGGTTGAAATCTTGAATGGTCTTTGGTGATGCAGCCAAAGCTCGCCGCACGAACCGACCGATGGCGTCGTCCATGTTTACAACTATATAAGTGTTATATCAGCTATCTGGCTTCCATAGTACAAGTTTTGCTTAGTTTGGGGCGGTATGGTGTTGTGTGAGAAGTGAGAATTGTCCACCAATATTTACTTAAATACAGCATTCCATTTTACTCTTTAACCCTTGATTTAAATGATCTCTTTCTCTCTCTCTCTTTGGTCTGTTATTTTTCTATAATTGTAAAATTATTACTTAATATAACTACAAAAAAACCCCCATTACACAGAACAAATATTTGTTTTCAATAAAATTGAAGTACATACTCGTATAGCACTGCACTGTGTTTTTTTTTTTCGAACTTATTATCTGTTGCTGGTGAGCCGTTTTCAGACAGGACATTCAAAACTTTCAATGTCACGAAAAAATAAAAGAATATAATTGAAGTGAAAACTTCTTTAGGAGCGCCTAGACAATTTTTTTGTGGGGTGTAAATTGATTTCTAGCGTCACGCTCGGGTATGATAAGAAATCTTTGGGTAAACTCGGGACCTTGGCGATTGGGCATCTAGAAATGCGTCAGCCAATGGGAAATGCTGAAAGGGCGTGGCCTCGCCATCATGGCATGGCCATCTAGAAATGCGTGAGCCAATGGGAAATGCAGACGCATTTCTAGATGGCCATTCCAAGATGGCGAGGCCACGCCCTCCGGTTACACCCGTGTAGTTTCCAAGGTAAGCTATCAAATTCTAAGTTATAAGTTTTCACTTCTATCGGCAGTTCCTATGACTGCCAATTTTTTACATAATGTAACGATCTAATCAGAGCAGTACCCACGTGAAACCGAGAAGGTAAGCAATAGTGGCCAGAGAACTTACCTCGCGTTCCTCGAACTCTCGATACAAAAGTATGAATAACTTCCCGATCCTTGATTAAGTGTCGAAGTATTTCACTCGGAGAAACTAGATATTGTTGGATAGGTATTCCCTTACAGTATCGTGTACATTAATTAAGATGCTTCATGAAAAGGCAGGTCTAACCTGGAAACCGGAAACTGCCTAGGCTACTGAAATAGTATAATATGTACTGATGTAATACGAGTAAGATAGATAGATAGACTGACAAGAAAGACAAAAAAATTGGCAGTCATAGGAACTGCCGATAGAAATGAAAACTTATAACTTAGAATTTGATAGCTCACTCTGGAAACTACGCGGGTGAAACCCGAGGGCGTGGGCATGGCCATGGCAATCTACAAATGCTGACGCATATCTAGAAGGCCAATGGCCGTGGTCCCAAGTTCACCCGAAAATGTCTTGTCGTTCCCGATCGTGACGCTAGAATTCAATTCACAGCCCACGAAAAATCAGTTTGCGGTGAGCCAAAAGAAATGTTCACTTTAAAAAAAAACAATAAAAAATTGGGACAACCGGCCTTTTCGCTAAAGACCATCTTTTCCGGGCAACTGATGTGTTCTAATACCACCTCACCCTTTATTTTTTTTTAATTTAACAACCTCATAGATTGCAAGTTCCGTTGGCTTTGTCATTTGTAGATAAACACCCTCCATCGTAGACAACATCGTCGCTTAACATCAAGCGAGATGGCGGTCAAGTGTAAACCTATAAAAGTTAAAAAAAAATGTTTTCTTTTTTTACTTGAATTTTGGATTAGGAGAAAAAAAGGAGATATGTAGGAAGGAGTATGGAACATTTTCATTCTAATTCTAGGGCTCTTTTATTCTCGTCGCATCCTCCCAGCTCAGCGAATCCACCACGACTGCATTTCTGTCCCTGATGGCCATCTGCAAATTGAACTCTCGTACTTACCCCATCTCACCCTTTCTTCTATCGGACTCCTTGTAGTTCGAAAGCGATTCCCAAGCCTCGAACGAAGAGGTTTAACTCTACTTTTGTGATAGGCTGTAGAATTCGTTGCCTGGATGGATTTTTCCCGATGGTTCCAATCTTGGTGTCATCAAGGTAAGCACGCTCCAACGTAGACCGCATCACAACCAACATGGTGGTCTAGTGCAAACCTCATAATATGATAGTTAAAAAAACCTGAAGATGGGAATGTTTTTAAGTTTGTTTTAGCTTGAGGCGAGTTTAATCGATCGAGAGGCGTGCCAAAAGGCTCATAGGCAAAGACACTAGTGCGTAAAAGACTACAAAATCTTGAACATTGCCGCAAAATTGCTAGCTTATCGGTTTTTTATCGGATACACTTCGGAGAGTGTGCAACTGATCTGCATGATGTAATACCACCTTGCCCGTTTTTCTATCGGACTTCTCGTAGCTCGAAGAAGCAGCACCGTTTAATGGTTGATATTCCTAAGACACGGGCAAAGAGGTGTGACTCTATTTTTGTGATAAGAACGTCTAGGCTGTGGAATGAGTTGCCCGAGTGGGTTTTTTCCGATAGGTATAACCTTGGTATCTTCAAATCAAGAGTGAATCGGTTTCATTTAGGTAAACACGCTCCATCTTAGACCGCATCGTCGCTTAACATCAGGCGAGATGGCGGTCAAGTGTAAACCTATAAAAGTAAAAAATACAGCTAAACAAAAGCTCACTTCAAAAATATGTATTTTACACAAGCAGTGCCCCGCGGTTTTACAAGCGAAGTTCTAATTTTTTTTTCGGGATTACAAGTAGTATTTATGTGTTTGTTTTATTATTGTATGTGTCACAGTGTTTGTTTCCTTACTCCTCCGAAACGGCTTTACTGATTTTAACCAAATTTTATATGCATATTCAGTAGGTCTGAGAATCGGCTACTAGCTATTTTTCATACCCCTAAGTGACAAGGGTTGTTCACTCCAAAAATTTTTTTTTTAATTTTCAGACCAAATTTTTTGTTTTTATTTCTTTATAATGTGGCGTTTCAAAATACATACAAGCCTAAATTTTTACTTTTATATCATCAACCCTTATTTTTTAATAGCCATTTTAGTAATTTTATCATTTTTCATCCCGCTCGATAACTGATCAATTATAGTCTTTTTAGGGTTCCGTAAAACGTAAAAACGGAACCCTTATAGATTCGTCATGTCTGTCTGTTTGTCTGTCTGTCCGTCCGTATGTCACAGCCACTTTTTGCCGAAACTACGAGAACTACACTGTTAAAACTTGGTAAGAAGATGTATTCTGTGAACCGCATTAAGATTTTTACAAGAATTTAAAAAATAATAAAAAATAGGGGTGCTCCCCATACTCAGAACTAAAACTCAAATATTTTTTTTCATCAAACCTACACGTGTGGTGTGTCTATCGATAGGTCTTCAAAAATGATGTTGAGTTTTCTAAAATCATTTTTGTCTAAACTGAATAATTTGCGCGACAGACACTTCCAAAGTGGTAAAATGTGTCCCCCCCCCCCCCTCTAACTTCTAAAATAGGAGAATGATAACACCAAACAAAATATATGATGTACATGCAAACTACCAACGAAAATTGGTTTGAACTCGATCTGATGAGTAGTTTTTTTTTAGTACGTCATAAATTCTTGGCTGCTTTTATTTGTAAATGTTTTTCACTCTATTTCGATTAAAATTTCCCGGTGCTTATGGCAAATCTAAAATCTATAATATTGAAATGAATCGCAAAATGTGTTGGTAAGCGCATCACTCAACAACGCCTGGATCAATTTGGACAATGCTTTGTTTTAAATATTCGTTGAAGTCCAAGAATGGCTTTTACGGCGAGAAAAAAAGAATAATTGCCGGGAAAACTCTAAAAACAGCCCATTTCTTTTTCCCATACAAACGTTTTCTAACTAAAATGTTAAGGCAATTTGAGCTTTATTGCTATTGAATAAAGTTCATATTAAATGAAGTGATTTCCCATACAAACGTTTTCTACCTAAAATGTTAAGGCAATTTGAACTTTATTGCTATGAAATAAAGTTCATATTAAATAACAGGCACTCGCTTATGTCTAAGCAATATATGTGTGTTCTTAACGTCAAGGAAATAATCACACCCCCTCCCCCGTCAACCCTTTTTTTTAGCGGTGTGTATATTTTTTGATACACGTGGCCTGGGAAATACTTTAAGGTATATAGATAAACTATTCCCCAGGCCATATGTATAAAAAAAGCAACACATTTCGTAATACTATTTCTCTGTGTTTCTCTCTTGAATGCACATTTATTATTCAACCAAATATTATCTCAAGAATCTTACTATCACTCAATTCAGGGAACAATAATTTTAGTTTTACTAAAACGATCTGCTCAGTTAGCCAGAGATGAAGTGACATCAGCCCCTATTATGACAAGAAGACCGTCTAATAGAAAACATTATCTCATAAGTAACAAAGTTGGAGAGAAAATTGTATGCTGAAGATGTGCAGAGGTGCTATAAAAAGTATGACAGGAAAGTTATTTGTGGCAAGAGTTTCAGAGCAGCTCAAACAACTACAAAAGGCTCTGTATGTGAAAGTTTTCTGTGTCAAAATGTTTCAATAATATTCACTGATTTATTTTGAACTTATTAAATTGATTATTTAGTTTCTAAGTAACTTTCTTTTTTTGAATAAAATTACTTCAAGGTGATTTTTATTTTTCTCTTAATATCTCCTTAACTGATTGTCCGATTCCCAACCCAAAACCACTGGGAAAATGTGTAGAAAGCGTGCGCCTTTCGGATACATACTGCTTTAATGCAATGGGGAGTGTGTATCATAAACTATACACACTCCTTATGACATTGTGTATCCTAAACGATATACAAGACGCTGAGCGTGTTAAAGTGTTTGTGGTATTAATCTAGAAAACCCATGATTCTCACATGGTCAATTGTATGTTGCATATTCCCTCCCGTGTTCGAAAACCTTTAGATTTGTTTGTTCATGTGCCAGGTAATCAAACAAAAAACATCGTATATCACAAAGCACTACAATGAAAATAAAACTGATTTTTGGTAATAACTTGATTAACAATAAAAGGATTCATCATCATCCTATTTATTTATAAGCCTATTTAATATTCGTCCACTGTTGGACGTAGGCCTCTCCTAATGAACGCCACAAGGTGCGATCTTCTGTATTCTGCATAAAGGGATTACTTGCTTTTAAATGCTTATATACGTTGAAGTAAAATGTTATTAACTGTATCAAGTTTCAACAGTATAGTTCTTAAGTTTCGAAAAAAATGGTTGTGACATACGGATGGACAGACAGACAAACATGACAAACCCATAAATGTCCAGTTAGTACGTTTTACGGAACCGTAAAAATGGATCTTCGAAATGTATGTGCGCTCATAACTTTTGAATGACTGCACCAAATAGGATGATTCTTTGTTTGTTATTGTCGGGACAAGATTTGTACAGCAGAAAGTCTAGAAAATGTAGACGAAAAAATACATGGTGATACGAAGTTCACCGGGTCAGCTAGTATAATATATAATTATATAATATATAATTATATAATATATAATTATATAATTATATATTATACTAGCTGACCCGGTATATACTACTAGATATATAATTATATAATATATAATTATATAATATTATATAAATTAAAAATTACAATAATTTTACAATTCAATTAATACAAGTAAAATTAAAAACATATTATGGTATTATTTATTAACATTCTGGCAGCTTCATTAGATCGTCAAGGGCATAAAATAGGTGCCCATGCAACTAAGCTTTTAACTTCCGTTTAAATCCCGCGGCGGAAGGTGCGTCCCGTACAACCGTCGGCAGGCGGTTGTATATCGCGGGCCCTCCAACATAGACCGACCTCTCAGACTTACTCAACCTGTGGGGGGGAGTGACTAGTTGGTGTCGTTTTTTGTTACTCCTTAAATCAACGTTAGGGTTAATACCCCTCCGCTGGAACGACTCTATGTTTTTCTGCACGAATATACACGTTTGAAAGATGTGTTCACAGGGAAGCGGGAAAATACGGAGTTCTTTGAAGAACTCAACACATGAAGTGTCACTAGTGGCGCCAACCATTGCTCGTATAGCTCTCTTTTGCATCACAAACACTCTTTTGTAGTCCGCAGCGCGGCCCCACAGCTCCAGCCCGTACGTGATGTTGGAGTGGACGGTCGCGAAGTAGCAGGAGCGCACGACGTCGCGGGTGGCGGTGGCCGCGAGCCGCCGGAGCGCGAAGCACGAGCGGCTCAGCTTCCCGCACAGCTCGTCGATGTGCTTCTCCCACGTCAACGCGCCGTCAATGTGGAAGCCTAGGAGTTTCGTGCTCCGGACTTGTTGGAGCGCGGTATTGCCTATAGCTACCGAGAAATGGTTGGCTGCTTTACCATTCAAGTTAAATGTTAGGAAGCATGTTTTTCCTAAGTTAAGGGCCATACCGTTCATGCTGAACCATCGGTTAAGGTCATTAGCTACTTGATTTAGTACTTCCTCCAATTCCAGGATTGTCGGTGCAGAGATCACCGCGGCGACATCGTCCGCGTACATATATATCTCTGCATTTTCAATTGCGCAAGGAAGGTCGTTTAGGAGGATACTAAACAGCGTGTTCGATAGACAGGAGCCCTGCGGGACGCCCAGGGTACTCGTTAACTCAGCGGAGATGGCACGACCCCGGTCCCCCACCAAGACCTGCGTCCTCTGTGACAATTGTCATCATAACTCAGAGCGTGTGCAAAATTTCATACTAATCGAAGACCGGGAAGTGAGTCAAATTAAAATTCCAAGATTTTCTTAATAGTTAGATACAAGTGAATCTAAAAGAAACAGAACCATCCCAAATCGATTCACAATTGTTGAAGCTATCGCGTAACATACGTACAAGCAAAAACATACAACCGAATTATCCTTCTTTTTTTGTAGTCTGTTAAATATCGGTACACTAGAAATGACGACCTCTTTCTTTTTAGCAGTCAATTAAAAATATGGCTGTTAACAAACACCGAACAGACATTTAAATCTCAAATAGCTTTCGTAACACCATTTACTTGACCATGTTGCTTACCATCAGGCACTTGACCTGCTCGTCTCGTCACTAAATGCTATAAAAAAAAAAAAAAAAAAACCTCTCCAAATCTCAATCCTCATTTAAATTTCATCACCATTCCAGGTCCCAGGGCCATAATAATGATTTCTATAATTTCTATTATCATGTCTGAATTTCAGGGAGGCATTTCTCAGATTATTAAAACAAGCCTGCCACCAAAGTTAACGGCTTTTGTGTTCATTGCCTTCCGCCATTGTTCACGATCTTATAAAATTAGAAGGCTTTTCAGGTCTTTATGGATAACGGCGCTGAGTTGTGAAGGTAAGTTGGGGGTCTTTGTGTACCTATTTTTGTTTGAAGACAAAAAGATTGGAAAAGTGTTGGCGGTATCGATCGTCGGTAAGCTTTGTTGGTTCTCATTATTTTTAATTTTTTCCGCCGAGAAAGTATTTTTGGTTTACCGTAACGATCTCTGATCTGTGTTGCTTTGTAGTGTGTTATGTATATTCATATTTATTAGATTCTTGCCAAAGTAGATATGTAGAATAGTGGATTGTGATCTTGAAAAACATTCATGAAAAATCTGATTTCGCTAAATCAGCTCGCAAGTTTTGTTTTATTATTTTTTGTAGTGACGTAGGTAGTTTATGAAGCTGCACTTAATGGAAAAGACACTAGTTTTATGAATTATGGGATCCTAGTAGCATCCTACGGTTTCACCCGCTTAAATCCCGACCCCGATATTTTTCCATAATAAAAATGTAATATTCTAGACATATATACCTATATTATCTATATCAAAAATATATTCTAGATCCCTTTAGTAGTTATTATCTTGAAATTTGGGTTACCTTAAAAGTTAACTAACATCCATCCTACAAATATTATAAAGCCGAAACTTAAAAATGTGGTCAAGTTGAAAATTCGGACTCTTCATGTTCCAATACCTGCGTGTCACTGTGCTGTTCTAGGCAGGCAAGTTGCTTACCATCAAGCACATGTCCTGCTCGTCTTGTCACTCTATACTATACAAAAAAAGTGTTCTTCCAGACTTATAAAAAAATTCTATAATACTATGTTTTCCAGTTATTATTGCTTCAAAGACTAACAAACATCCATCCTATTAATATTACGCCGCAAATGAAAACTGTGGTTAATTTGAGAAAATATTAATAGGTATTGCCTTACGGTCGAATTTCGTCTACTTTGCGACCACTAGTTCGTAGGTACAGATCTCAAACACCAGATGTTCTAACTGTAAACCATTTATAACTCTATTATCTAATAAATCACCAGCATAGGTAAGGAAACCACGTCTCGTGTTTATTAACTTGCCAATCATCAAGTTCCAAATTATACATAAGCACAGTGAGGTAAGTTAGACCGCGGTTTCGCTAACTTAGAATCACACGTAGTGACTGAGTCGCGTCACACCGGACCGTGCCGGGCTGGGCCCGTAACGTGATTTTTAACGTATCTACTAGCAGCGCGGTTTCACCTGCTTAGGGGCTGTCCATTAATCACGTGAGGTTCAAAAGGGGGGGGAGGGGTTCGGCAAAAATCACGAAATATCACAAGGGGGGAGGGGGGGTATAGTAAGATATCACGTGTATTTATTTTTTAAATCGAAAATCGACGTGTAGTGTACCCTTGACTCCCCGTTAAAGTAACGAACGAAGTCCTCGCGCGCCTAGAATAGGATTAGATTATACTTTATATCGGTATTTCAATAAAATATTATAAAAAAATTAAGATTCTTTGTAGGTACTAAAAATACACGTGATTTTGGTGGGGGGAGGGGGGGTTAGTTGTAAACCTCACCACGTATCACCAAGGGGGAGGGAGGGGTCAAAAAATGTAAAAAAAAACATCACGTGATTAATGGACAGCCCCTTAGTTACCGTTCCCGATATTTTTCCGGGATAAAAAATAGCCTTTGTGATATTCCAGACTACGATCAAACTATGTTCCAAATTTCAATTCGATCCGTGCAGACGTTCTGACGTGATTTAGCAATAAACATCCGAACATGTCATCATCATCATCATCGTCAACAGCCCACTAAATGTTCCCACTGCTGGGACTCAGGGTCTTCTCTCGCAAGGAAAGAGTTAAGGCCATAATCCACCACGCTGGCCTAGTACGGGTTAGTGGATGACACATGACTTCGAGAGATTCTAGGTACATGTCGGTTTCCTAACGATGTTTTCCTACACCGTTTCAAGTTAGCGGCATTACGCACGTGACTTCGAAAAGACAGTGGTGCGTGTGTGGGGTTTGAACCCGGGGTCTCCGGATCGGCAGGCGCCGTTCTCCCGACTAGACCAGCCGTTACTTTATGAACATGTATAGTATTATAATATTAGTAGTGTTAATACATGTACCTACCTATAGTATTAGATAGTAGGATAAGCCGCACCCCGCGGGTTTACTCTCGTAGTTCCCGTTCCAAAGGTTTTCCCGTGATAAAAAGCCTATGTGCTATTCCAAACTATCGTGCTGAGTTTCCGACGTTATTGAGCAATTCATATCCAAATCTCTAAACCTCCAAACATCCAAACTTCCGCGTTTAGTAGGATATAGGATAACAGGTAAGGCCTTCGCTCTTTTTTGTTAAATTTAACAGCGTTCCGATGTTTTACCTGGGTAATTTCTGCTATATTTCCCAGCTAAAATTACAGATACAGATCATTTATTGGTAAACATAATTTACAAGTCACAATTTTAAATTCACAAAAACAATCTAATAGTTATTGAATAGGTACTTAATAATAATAAAATATATCACAAAACATTTTTAGTAAAAAATAAAGTGGCCAAGTGCGAGTTGGACTCGCCCATGAAGGGTTCCGTTGCAGCAAGTAACATAATATACATAGTACACATAGTTCTTGTAGTTCGTTGTAACTTTGATCGAAGTTTCAATAAAAAAGTATTAATGACGTACTAAAAAAAAACTACTCATCAGATCGAGTTCAAACCAATTTTCGTTGGTAGTTTACATGGTAATGTACATCATATATTTTTTTTAGATTTTTCATTCTCTTACTTTAGAAGTTAGAGGGGGGGGACACACATTTTACCACTTTGGAAGTGTCTCTCGCGCAAATTATTCAGTGTAGACGAAACTGATTTTAGAAACCTCAACATCATTTTTGAAGACCTATCGATAAACACCCCACACGTGTAGGTTTGATGAAAAAAAATTTGAGTTTCAGTTCTCAGTATGGGGCAACCCTAATTTTTCTTTTTTTTTAATTTTTCTGTTCAAATCTTAATGCGGTTCACAGAATACATCTACTTACCAAGTTTTAACAGTGTAGTTCTCATAGTTTCGGCAAAAAATGGCTGTGACATACGGACGGACAGACAGACAGACAGACAGACATGACGAATCTATAAGGGTTCCGTTTTTACGTTTTACGGAACCCTAAAAAACTACGCTATACATTTGACCGTTGCGTTGTTTAAAACAATTGTTTGTACCTAGTAGGCTAGTAGGTAATTGTCACCAAAAAAACTCTTTCAACGAATAAGAGAGGGTTCACACGGCGCGGCTGCCAAACGCGCCCGCGCGCGGGCGCGGCAGATTTCCATATAAAATTGAATTCAATACACACGACGCGGTTTACGGCCGCGGCGGCTGCGGCAGCCGCGCGGCGCCCGCGTGGCTGCGCGCGATTCTTGCGCAGTAGCTTTCTGGAGCAGAAACCGCGAAAACCTGCGGTCTCGTCGGTATTGAAACAAAAGCGTCGCGCGGCGCGGCGGCGCGCCCGCGCGCGGGCGCGGTTGGCAGCCGCGCCGTGTGAACCGGCTCTTATAGGCGTTTCCTATCAAATAAGTCTTTAAACATTTTTTAAACAGTCTGACGGATAAAGCGATCTAAGATCTAAGTTTCATTTAAAAAAAACGCATATTATGCGCGTTTTTAAACGATGAAAAACTGTCACATTAGACATTAGAATGCGAAGGTAAATTTCGCCGCGTGGCGCGACAGCGTAATCAGACGGGAAGTCGGACGGTCATGACG
The DNA here is from genome assembly GCA_963693475.1 of Ectropis crepuscularia. Classification (NCBI taxonomy): domain Eukaryota; kingdom Metazoa; phylum Arthropoda; class Insecta; order Lepidoptera; family Geometridae; genus Ectropis; species Ectropis crepuscularia. Next base: position 25,213,212 of record OY856349.1, on the reverse strand, counting down.
GTCACGAATTAGTAGCTCCAGGTTCGAATCCAGACACGGCTCCTCTTTTTTTCAATTTTTCTTTTTTTTTAATTTTATCTGTGGGTATCTAAGTATTTTTAGTATTATACCGAGCACAGTTTGGTCAACCAGGTTTTTTTTATACATCATACTTATAACATCTCTTAATTTTTACGTCGGGTGTTAATAACACGATACACGACGCGAGGAAGGCGGTATCTCGTCACGGCAAACTGGTAAAGCGCTTTAACACAACTCGTGCTTACATTATTCAATTTGTATAACAATCGCCGGGGGATTCGTCAGAAGTAAGCTCCGTATGACTATATATATGTACCTACTGAGCAGGTGTGGCATCTATCTATACTAATATTATAAAACTGAAGAGTTTTTTTTCGTTTGAACGCGCTAGTCTCAGGAACATCTGGACCGATTTGAAAATTTATTTCACCGTTGGACATGAACGTGATCCCTAAAAGCCGGGTCACACAGAGGCGATCCGATAGCGATAGCGATCCGATAGCGAGACGATACTTTTTGTAATGTACGAATTTGTATGCAACCTGACACACAGCAAGCGGGCGCGATCCCATACTCGGTATCGGATCGCTATCGCTACCGGATCGCCTCTGTGTGACCTGGCCTTAAGTGCTATTAGGCACTATAGTATGTACCACGGGCGAAGCCGGAATGTTAAGGTTACAGATATCTGTATATTCTGTAATTCTGTAAATTAATATAGTTTTTTTGAAACAGCTGCGACCTTAACACTTAATTTTTGCTTAATTGCAAAATAACGACAATCAACCTACTAGGGAATAGCAACAACTCTATAAATACAGCCACTTTGTCCCGATTTGTATCTCGATGGGCTAACAATTGAAAACTTGCGTGACGCATTTGCCCTTGGCAGTCAGGCTGTTCGTACACAGGACGATGATTGAATACATAGGCAATATATTATTATTTTTGCAATAATAATATATTACATATTTTATGTATTATTAAATTTATTCATCGATACAAGCATTTCATGTTGAAAATCTATCTAATGTAATTCTTTTTATTACAAAATAAATTTATTTATTATTAATTAACAGCTGGCAATAAGTTTCCAAAGTCGGACCCAAGACCAACAAACCCAACAGACCATGAGAAAGTTTTCACCTACTTTTACGACTCCGCTACCAGCTACCACTCGACAAATAAAACACACTCAAATGTGGACTTTATGCCATGCCCGTTAAGATACAGATTACATTGGCTACACAAATTAGCAGATCGCTCGCTGACCGCTGTCTGCTTATTTATGTTGCCAGTGTTATCTAAATCTTAACGGGCATGACATAACATCCATATTTGAGTGTATTTTGATTATCTGGCGGGAGCGGAGTCGTAACAGTGGGCGCAGACCTACAATCTACCTTGTACCTATGTAAGTTGGCAGATATAGGTTCTTCCTTAGAAGATTTCTTTCTTAGTCGATGGTGGTTTGTTGTTGGTGATATTTCAATTGGAACGTTTCCAGAGATATTACAGGGCTTACAGATCGCTTATATACGAGTATTTGGGTGACGATCGTCTAGGTTATGATTTGGATTTGATTTGGATTCTTCATGTTCCAATATCTGCGTAACAATGTGCTGGTTATGGGTAAGCGTGTTGCTTTCCATTAGGTGCATGTTCTGCTTGATTAGTTACTCTATACCTACTAGGTAAATAATGTCAGCAGTCATAGGGACTGCCGACAGAAGTGGAAACTTATTACTCTTTAAGAATTTCATAGCACACTTTGGAAACTACACGGGTGAAACCGGAGGGCGCTGCTAGTCTGGAATAAATATTCCATCTAGACTAGATGGCCATACTTTAAAGGTTATTACAGATATTCTATCGCATTTCTAGATGGCCATAGTCCCGAGTTCACTCAAAGATTTATTTCGTTCACGAACGTGACGCTTGAGCTAAATTCACAGTTCACGAAAAATCTTCGTGTGGGGCGCCAAAAGCAGTTAACACTTCAAAAACATCAAATGTTTTAATCAATTTTTGTGTGTTTTATGAGTAGCGGTGTACGAACTGCTCTCATGCCCACTTACCTGCGTGAAGAGGGCGTTTCGCTTCCTGCTACCGCTACATCGCTAATCACTTATCGGAAAATAACTAAGAAACAGCGATTTCAACTTATGTAACTAGCTAATGACTGGCAGTAAATAAATCGATTGTGTTACAAATAAATCGATTACTCTCTTAGCTAATATCAAGGTTTGATATTTATGTATCTTGTACATTGAAATCCAACTGCAAAACTATTTGACTTTAACTTTGCCTGGCCTCGTGGCTTAGTGGGTAGTAACTCTGCCTGGGAAGCCGACGGTCGTGGATTCGATTCCCACCCAGTCCAAATATTTGTGTGATGAATTCAAATATTTGTACTGTGTCTGGGTGTTTCTATGTATAATAAGTATGTATGTATGTATGTAACTGTATAAGTATTATCAGCTATCTAGCCGCCATAGCACAAGCTTAGATTAGTTTGTGGTTAGATGGTGTTGTGTGTGAATTGTCCAGTAATATTTATATATTTATTTATTTATAACGGTAATTGCCCATATATTTTTGCACATTATACAGGGTTACTTGTGATCAGCTTGCATCCGTTTAGGGCATGTTCTGTATATAGAAACAAACAACTTTTGTTAAAAATCCAAACCCCAAAAAAACAGAGGTCATAGTCATTTCTAGCACTGTTCAGCGGATGTTTAGCGTTTATTCACTTCGGCACATAATTTATCGAGCATTAAAGAGCGCGCTCGCTTCTGTTACGAAGAGTTGGATTCTTTTAGACTGGACAATTTTTATTTTTTTTGATTTTTTATGGGAAAAAAAAATATTATACCTATTATATTTATATGTAAATTATAAGAAATTTTTATATACTGTAGAACAAAAGTTAACGCAATTAATGTAATTAAAATCCCCTTAAAAGGATGCAGGTCAGCCTGCATGCTTTTAAGGGGATGTTAAGTACAGGGTTATTGGTGATTACCAATAATCCTGTACTACGTTTTATAATTGTGGTAATGACAATTCATGGACAGTTAATGGGCAGATCACCACACAATGAACCGACTTCATTAAAACAGCCACACAATCTTCCATGTTAGAGTGTTGTGTAATATGAGGCATCGATCAAGGTGGAGAAGTATTGTGAGATCGGTGATAGGGATGCGGTGTGGGTAAAAAATTAATCATTCTTATTAGTTCGTCAGGTAGATCATAGAAGAATATGGGACACGTATTTTTAGTTTTATCCAATTATTAAAAAAACCAACCAGGCTTGAGTCGGACTCGGCCATGAAGGGTTCCGTAGTAGCAAGTTACATAATACATAAGTTCTTGTAGTTTGTTGTAATTTTGATCGATGTTTTAATAGCAGTAGTGTAATTATTAAAACTATTAAAACAATGTTATTATAATCCTACTTATATTATAGATATGCAAGTTTGGATATTTAGATGTTTGCTGCTCAATCCAATCAGAACGTCAACAGGTACAGATCTGGTTGAAATTAAGAACGCAATTAGATTTTAGTTTGGAATAGCATATTGTCGTGTCAAAACAAAAGAAACGCTGTAGTGGTAGGATTCTTTGCAGAGTCCGCCTATGGAAGTACCACACCTTTGCCAGTTATTCTACTGCCAAGCAGTAATGTGCAAACATTACTGTGTTCCGGTTTGAAGGGTAATGTTTCCAGTGAACTTACAGGGCATAGAGATAAAACATCTTGTCTCTGGGTGACGAGCGCAGTGCAGCGATGCAGGTAATGATTTGGACTCTTAATGTTCGAGTAGCTGCGTGTCACTGTGCTGTTATGTGGCAGGCATGTTGCTTACCATCAGGCACATGTCCTGCTCGTCTTGTTACTCTATACTATAAAAACACGGGAACTAAAGTCAAAGTTCTTTATTCATAAATGTACAATTTACACGTCAATTTTAAAAACAAAAAAAGAGCATACAAATAGTATACATTTTTACAGTTTAAATTTAACATTTTATTGTATGATAATGAGTATCGTACAAATAAGTGTCAACCATTAAAATATAATATGTATTTATTACAATTGTAATGAACAATGACATTTTTTTTTTACAATTTTATTGTGAGTTTACCATCACTCTTTAAAAAACCGCTGTAACTATAAAAAGTTTGATCGATAAGCCAGGTTTTTAATTGGTTCTTGAAGCTGCCCAAACTTGGGGCTGATTTAACTATTTTAGGAAGAGTGTTATAAACTTCCGGTCCCATAATGTGAGTCAGCTTTTCCGATCTTGTGAGGGAGTGTGGTATACTATCCAGCTTGTCAGCGTTGCGTATATTGCAAGAATGTCTCTCTCCTCGCGTGTTGTATGAGTCTAAGTTATTTCTGACATACACAGCCACTTGGTAGATCAAGATTGCAGACAACGTAAGTATGCCAAGCTCTTAATATGGTCGATTTTGGAAAGAAATATGGTCTAACGGATGTGCATTGCGACACGCCCACGATGGCACGTACGGCACGTTTTTGGGCGCGGAACGCACGTTCCCAGTCGGCAGCGCGCGCGTATAGTTCGGCGCCGTATTGTAACCGGGAATGCACCGTGGCGAAGTAACACGAACGAGACACATCCGAAGACACCACTCGGGACACCCGTCTTAGTGCAAACCACGCACTGCTTACTTTAGCACACATCTTGTCGATGTGGTGTTCCCAAGTCATGCAGCGGTCAATCTCGAACCCCAGAAATGTTGTATTTTGTACCTGCTCAATCCGGACACCATCACTACGCGGGTAAAACCGCGGAGCACTGCTAGTTCGTTACATTTAAGGCTACAGCAACAGCTTGACACCGACGTCAGAGGCACGGCATGAATTGTAATAGTCATCCGCGTTCCTTTTCACGGAGGCTTAACGTCATGCCACTCATACCGGCGGGAGGCGGCAAAAATACTAACTTTTTCAAAGGTCAAAATATGATAAATGAAAAGATTACGAAAGGGCGAACGGAGAGGCATGTGTAAGCATTTATATTGGTACAAGCTGCTTCTAACTTACGTTGATTTTTGTTATGTGAGAGCTGAACTTTAGATATTTTCAAGATATGCTAAAAATGACGGGACTTCGCTTGTGTTATTATATTTTTCAATAGCAGTGCTCCGTGGCTTACTGGCGCGGCTTAGCTCCCGCCATTTTCCATTTTTCCCGTTTTATACATTTATTACCGTTATATTTGGTGTTGTTTTTTTTTTTAAATAAAAAGTAGTGTGTTTAGTATAAATGTGTTCTTCCAGACTGTAATCTACCTGTGTTTCAAGTTTCAACCCGATCCGTTTATACGTTACGACGTAATTGAACAACAAATATCCAAACATTGATTTATATACTTTTGTAGCACTTCAGATATTTTCAAGGTAAGCTTAAAATGACGGGACTTAGCTTGTGTTTTTAGGGTTCCGTAAAACGTAAAAACGGAACCCTTATAGATTCGTCATGTCTGTCTGTCTGTCCGTCCGTATGTCACAGCCACTTTTTGCCGAAACTATGAGAACTACACTGTTGAAACTTGGTAAGTAGATGTATTCCGTGAAACGCATTAAGATTTGAACAAAAAAAATAAAAAAAAAAGATAAATTAGGGTTGCCCCCCATACTGAGAACTGAAACTTAAAAAATTTTTTTTCATCATACCTACACGTGTGGGGTGTCTATCGATAGGTATTCAAAAATGATGTTGAGGTTTCTAAAATCATTTTCGTCTACACTGAATAATTTGCGCAAGAGACACTTCCAAAGTGGTAAAATGTGTGTCCCCCCCCCCTCTAACTTCTAAAGTAAGAGAATGAAAAATCTAAAAAAAATATATTTAATAACATATAATTCAATAACATAATTAGTTTGAACTCGATCTGATGAGTAGTTTTTTTTAGTACGTCATAAATACACTATTATTGAAACTTCGATCAAAGTTACAACGAACTACAAGAACTATGTGTACTATGTATATTATGTTACATGCTGCAACGGAACCCTTCATGGGCGAATCCAACTCGCACTTGGCCACTTTATTATTTTTAATATCTTTTGTAGCAAATAGTGAGAACTCTTTGATTCTTTTGTAGCAGAACACGTGCTTGATGGTAAGCAACATACCTGCACATAACAGCACAGTGACACGCAGCTATTGGGACATGAAAAGTCAAAATCATTACATTTGTACAGCATTGCACTACGCTCGTCACCCAGAGATAAATGTAAGAATAGAGAATTTAGTCAAGTGTAATAAGCCTGTTTATTTCGTTAGTCCCTGTAGTCGTGACGTCAGATCTCTAGGGCAACAAAATTAGGTATTCCGTGAAATTCAAATCTGTTGGCTGCGCAACCCGTGTAGGTAATAGTGTTTCGTGGATTTGCACTGAGACGGGGGCGAGAAATGTGTTTAGCTGTGAGCTGTGAGACTGGGGATACCACTGCAACTCATATTGGAAATATAAAAAAAGACTAAATCGAGGAATGATTTTTGAAATGAAATCATCATTACTCCCTGGTTCCTTTGAGGACGTCTTTTGCAAACCAAACAAGCTTACCTTTTGCAATTGGGTTTTGTGCGCGAAAAAAAATCGTATTTTTAATTGGGAAGGTAAACCCATATTTTTTTGTTTAATGGCATCTCCTTGAACCGGTCTTTATTTTTACTTAAACTACATTAAAATTAAAGTTCGTTAACATAGAAACATCGTAAAATGAAAAAAAGTATTTTTGGCGGGAAAATGGTCCCAAAGTATTGTTTTTTTTTTTAAATCCAATTTATGCTATAGAATGTTTCGGTATAAACCAAGGGATGTGCTCTGGCCATCTTGAAATTGGTAATAAACTGCGTCTCTGTGTGTATCGTAAGTTTACAAACAACCAATCTACTTGACCCCTAGAATCGCCTGTAGCGAGATATGCTGTGGTATATTTTGGTTGTTGACAACGAATAGTGATAGGTAAAAACGTCCGGCGTCCACCGCTTCCTGCAACCGACTAGCACGGAAAGAGTGAGCTCACTCTTCCCAACGATGACATGATTCCGTGCGCCCTGAAGTTTGGGAGGGCATATCTGTGTATAGAGATCGTTGATAGTTTTTTTGTTGTTTCATGTTTGTTATATTTATCATAAACAACAAATTTTGAACATAAAATCACTACGTCTACTTTATAATTTAAAATCTTATAGCTTCAGAACACTTGAGAACTCAAAAAAAATTCGAGCCAAGTGTCAAAAAAGTTAGTTTACATTTCAAGTTATAATTATAAACAAAAGATACCGCTAGAAGCGTCTTGAAATATAAACAAAAGATACCGCTAGAAGCGTCTTGAAATATAAACAAAAGATACCGCTAGAAGCGTCTTGAAATATAAACAAAAGATACCGCTAGAAGCGTCTTGAAATATAAACAAAAGATACCGCTAGAAGCGTCTTAAAACGCTCTTGAGTATAAGGCTTAAACAACACACTTAGGTAATCTGACACCCGTTTTCCCGCCAAAATTGTAAAACGCAAATACCTACGGGACTAATGAGTGGCGTTGGGTTTTTTTTTTTTGAGATGAGGAAAACAATTGAACTTGCGACACTGTTACCGATACTGCATTAGTAGTCCACTAATTTAAGTCAATATTTCCTAAGACATGTCTCACTCAGTCTCGCGCACTTACCCATAGAGGCATAGTTGAGTTTGGAGGATGATTGGCCCCTTAGATTGGTCGGTCTAATTGTCTGACGAACATATATTATTTACAAATGGAGTATGAGAATTTAAGTGAAGTTAAGTTATATTTAGGAGTTTTAAAGCGCCTGTTTAGTAAAACGGCCGACGGAAAGTGTCTGGGAGTATAATATTGGGGCCTTATTTTTAAGGATATTGCCTACAACATACGTGAAAATCACTTATGAGAAAATACGTGAAGTAAGTAATATTTGTATGTACCTTCATAGCCCCATATCTCAAAATTGGCCGTCTAAGCAAGTTAGCGAGTAAGCATGTGTTCTTAGTACGTACTAACTCTACTCAATCGTCTACATTTCATTCATGAGAAATAACGTGACGTCTGGCAGCTCTGGGATCTTGGACTATATTATTTATGATACAACCAACTGAAAAATACATTTGAAAATACTGGTCACGGGCAGTTTTGTAGTGGTAGGACTCTTAGCAGAGTCCGCCTGGGGAAGTACCACACCTTTGCCAGTTATTCTACCGCCAAGCTGTAATGTGCAAACGTTACTGTATTCCGGTTTGAAGGGCAATGTTTCCAGTGAAATTACAGGTCTTAGAGATATAACATCTTAGATCTCTGGATGACGAGCGCAGTGCAGTGCTAGGTAATGATTTGGACTCTTCATGTTTCAATAGCTGCGTGTCACTGTGCTGTTATGTGGCATGCATGTTGCTTACCATCAGGCAAATGTCGTGCTCGTCTCGTCACTCTTTATTTAAAAAAAAAAAGTTTATACGCTTCACTTCAGCTTTATACTTTTCTAATTGTTTTAGTTTCATATTTATATTAGTTCGGCCGCGCAGCGAAATCCACATCTCTTCCAATCCAGCCGTAAGAAAGTTACAAAGAGAGTGTTTTTTTTTCTCAATAAGTACATTGCTTTGAATATTGGATTTTTTCACGATAACAGATTTATCATCATAAAAATTTATGAATATAAGTAAGGGTACAGAGCGTCCCTCACGGTCCCATCTGTGTTAATTAAAATGTTGTTTGATTGGACTCAGTTTTGTGCTAAAAATGATTTATTTGGTGAAAAGCTGTATACCTGACGGTACGCAACACATGTGTATCCCCATAACAACACAACGCCACACAAATATTTGAACTTGAAAAAAAAACAAATCTCTATATAGCACTGCACTGTGCTCGTCACTCAGGGATAATAAATATATTGATATAAGATGAGCCAGCTAGAGATAGTAAACATATTGATATAAGATGATTTATCTCTTAGCCCTATACTGTCTCTGGAGACGTTACCCTTCAAACCGGATCACATTGCTGCTTGGTAGAATAACTGGCAAAGGTGTGATACTTCCCCAAGCGGACTGTGCAAAGACTCCTACCACTTCAAAAACAGATTATTCTGTATAAACTGCTCTTTATTAGGTAACAAGTACCCTGTTACTCCAGAGCCATCTAGAGAGCCACTATAGCCTATTTCGAATTTGTTTGGGTGAAACTGTTAGTAACTCATGCGCGGGTGACCCCCCCCCCCCAAAATCTGCGGCTCTGTACTGGTGACCCCCTCCAAAATTTGACGCTGGGACTGCGCCTGTAGTAACTACTAACATTATAAATATAATACGAGTAGTTTGTATTTGTTTGCCTCGGTGCCAGGGATTTTCCCTAGTCCCCGGTCGTAGAACGTAGAATGTGGCATCGGCTTCCTTATCTGTGGTAAAAGCCCATAAATGAGGAACCGAGTGATAGCAACTAAACCATCCCAACTACGGCACAATTTAAATTCGTACCACTACTGCTACTGAGGCAACACACATAAAAAACGTGTGTGCTTAAGTACGTACGGCAGAAGCGAAAACTGAAATAAGAAATAATTTATAATAAAAACTATTGAACAATTTTAATCAAAGATTATTTTTAATGTTAGAAATAAAAATTAATAAAGAAATATTGATGGACAATTCACACACAACACCATCTGACCCCAAACTAAACAAAGCATGTATGATGGCGGCCAGATAGCTGATATAATACTTATATAGTTTTAATACATACTTATTATACATAGAAACACCCAGACACAGTGCAAACATTTGAATTCATCACACAAATATTTGCACTGGGTGGGAATCGACCCCACGACCCTCGGCTTTGCAGGCAGAGCTACTACCAACTAAGCCATAATGTATGCCTTTTTTTTAACTATAATAGGTTCGCACTTGACCACCATCTCACCTGATGTTAAGCGACGATGTGATCTACGATGGAGCGTGCTTACCTAGAAGAAACCGATTCACTCTCGATTTGAAGACACCAAGATTGTAACTATCGGGAAAACCCCACTCAGGCAACGCATTCCACAATCTAGACGTTCTTATCACAAACGTGGCGTCAAATCTCTTCGTTCATGTTTTTGGAACATCAACCATGAAACGATGTCACTTTTTTTGAGATACTAGAAGTCCGATAGAAGAAAGAATACATATAAATTGAATATAGTAACAACAGCGACACGACAGTTATTACCTACACCTGACAGACAGCACTATCTTGTAGTGTATATTTTGTAGTGGTAGGACTCTTGGCAGAGTCCGCCTGGGGAAGGACCACACCTTTGCCAGTTATTCTACCGCCGAACAGTGATGTGCAAACATTACTGTGTTCCGGTTTGAAGGGCAATGTTTCCAGAGAAATTACAGGGCTTTGAGAAAGAACTACTTAGATCTCTAGGTGACGAGCGCAGAGCAGTGCTAGGTAATGATTTGGACTCTTCATGTTTCAATAGCTGCGTGTCACTGTCCTGTTATGTGGCAGGCATGTTGCTTACCATCCGGCACATTTGTGACTCCACGTTTGTGATAAGAACGTCAAGGTTGTGGAATGCGTTGCCGGAGTGGGTTTTCCCCGATGGTTACAATCTGGGTGTCTTCAAATCGAGAGTGAATCGGTTTCTTCTAGGTAAGCACGTTCCATCGTAGATCGCATCGTCGCTTAACATCAGGCGAGATGGTGGTCAAGTGCGAACCTATCACAGTTAAAAAAAAAAAAAAAAAAAACATGTCCTAATCGTCTCGTCACTCTTTATTAAAAAAAAAACTATCTCTAGCTAAGTCTCCCTCAAGCAGAATCGACGGACAAATCTTTCACTTACGAACGTAACGATGAGCTTCATTCACAGCCTACATTATTATGTATTATTACCTACAAAATTATGTGTGTGGTAAGAAGTATCCACTTGAAAACCCCTCCTATTTCTGAATTCAGTTTAAAGCCCATAAGCCAAACAGCAACGAATCGTTCCGAAGCAGAAATTGCAGTATTTAATATTTGATCAGTCATTGTAACATCGCGGAGACCGTGAATTCCCCCGACTCCCTAGTACCGCAATATTTCATACTTTGTCCTGTAGAACGTAAGAAGTTGAGCTTTCTACCCGCGCTTTCAAATAGTGCCTTGCATTTATAGTGGCATCTTAACTTGGCACCGCTTGAGATCGGTTTTACGTAAAATGTACACTTTGTAATACAAAGTGTTGCTTAATTCTTCGTATATGGCAGTGTTTAATAGATTATTTTTTAATTCCCGACCAAAAAGAGGGGCGGTATAAGTTTGATGTCGATGACTGTGTGTGTACCTATGTCACAGAATAAATATTAGTAGAGAAGCCACACTTACCAAAAACAATTATTTAAATAGCGACTCTTGCTGGGACACAACAATGTTCAATTCAGCTCGCAATACCTGTCGCGATTTTCAAATAAACATTTGCGCTCTTTCTAACGCGTAACTCTGTCCCTGTCTAGCGCGGAGGATTTACGACATATCTAATAACAATATACGCGGGAAACGTTTTGCGCGAGCGCTCAGCCGTGCGTCCGACAACCGACTGTAACTTGTTTCCTGGAAGGAACGGTCTAGCGGTAGGCTAAAACCGCGCGACCTTGAGCGAGTGAGGGTGCACTGCTATGTGTGTTTGTATATGCTACCGTAGAGCTCAAACGGATCGACCGATTTCAATGTGTTTCAGTACCCAAAGGGTAAGAACGGATCCTATTACTGGGACTTGGCTGTCCGTTCGTCCGTCCGTCTGTCACCAGGCTGGATCTCAAGAAAGTGATAGCTAGACAGTGGACATTTTCACAGATTATGTATTTCTATTTTTATTTGAAAACTAGTTTCCTTGTGGTAGCTATTAGCTGTTTGGTTACTATTGCTTTCGAGATGGCGGCCTCCACAAAATGGCGGATGAAATATTTTTTCACAACGTCCCTCAAATGAAACTAGTAAATTATTAAACACCATGACATTTTTCTAATCCAAGATGATCACCACAAAATGGCGAATTGCATATTTTTTCAGTACTCTCGCAATATGGATTTTAAATGAAAGGGCTGGACAAATAGAAAACTGTATTCAACTTCAAGTTAGTCGGAAGTAAATCAACATGTTTAATTTATTTTCTTCTTTTTACCGATGTTAAGTTCTCAGATGACCACCTGATGTTAAGCGACGATGCAGTACATAATGAAGCGCGCTTACTTTTATATGTTTTTTTATTATTTGATTTAGCCACTCCACAGACTCCGGGGTCCGTGACCTTTGTCATTACATGAGCGCGCTTACTTAGAGGAAAACTTTACATTCTAGACTTGAAGACACTGAAATATTCATCAGGTATGTAATATCTAGGCAACGTATTCCAAACCTTTCATTTTCTAATTCTACTTTTCTAGTAAATTAAAAAGTTTGAATGTTTGTTGCTCAATCACGTCGCAACGGGTAAATGGATTGGGCTGTAATTTGAAACGCAGATAGTTTATAGTCTGGAATGCTACATTTCATCGCAGAAAATTTTTGCTTCTAAATTCGGTCCACTAACATTTCTTCTAAATTTGTTTCTGTCACTAAATTTAGCTAAATAATAATAAGTCTTTTAGCTTTGATATCGCTCTCTCTTTTCTTTTCCTTGGAAATTATAGAGACAGCGACAGCAAAGCCAAAGTCGATTTAATTACTCGGTAGAAAGTCGGGTTCGTGGTCAACTGCACGCTCGAACGCAGAACGCTTGAACGTGACCGCTCAGTTTGATAGAACCTTAGATAAAGAATTAGGCCTACTGTCCACGCACGCGTCTTTTGTCGAATGCATGCATCCTACAAACAAACGCAAGACGTGCGGCTGTCGTGTCGTTGTCGTTTCGTAGACACAGACTTCATTATTTGTACGCAAGATGCAAATATTCGTCTTGCATCCGACAATTGTCGAAATCGTGCGGATGTCGTGCAGCTACGTGGACAATTGGCCTAAGTAAATAGATCAGGACGTCTACTCTCTTTCTACGAAAACGTAGGTAATTTCGAAAAAAAACTCGTGACTTTACTGCTCTCGTTCTACTTCGTTTCGTCCAATACAACATTGTTTGACGTTTAAATATTCTAAGCATACTCTAATTAGAGTAGGCTTCGAACATTTAAACAGACAAAACGACGGATCGAAGTAGAATCGGAGTTGGAAAATCGCGAGTTTATTTCGAAGTTACGTTTTCGTAGAAAGAGAGTAGACGTCCAGGTTTTTCCGCCCGGTTCCTTTGTACCACTCGTAAGCAGATGAGGTGTATGTTAGCTATGGCGACATAGTGATGTGCCGCGACAAAAGTATGGCACTTCCACAAGAGCGACAAGACAAGAGCGATGAGACCCGTGCTTTCGGTATTAAGCGTTTGTTCTAACTATATACGTAGTATATGTAAACTCTTTGGATAGAACCCCAAAACAATAAAAAATCAATCTCAAACAAAGTCAAACAAAGTTGTCTTATTGTTCAAATAGGGCACAGAGGGTGGTCCCATAACACTGGCTAGTTCCGTTTATGACCACTCAAATAAATCACAAATAAAATACTGCTTCTTTATAGGATAACTAATTATGATCGATTTACTAAGAAACAATTATTAAAATCAAGCACATTCTGTTTACATCAATTTTATGTACCTATAAACGCGAATAAAGATTATGATTGTGATTATGATTACGTCATTTAAATAAAAAAATGCTGAAAAGTTGAAGTTAACTGAAATGTACCTACCTAATTACCATTTACCTATAAAATATAAACTATGAATAGCAAAGTTACTACAAATGTACAAACTTTGCCATTCATGGCAATAGGATGTTCCTTGGTTTTCACAGGAAGGGTTGGGGTTACAAGACTCAATTAAAACAAACACACTTGGCAATTGGGAATAGCGGTATTTTAATAACTTATCCTACTAATATTATAAATGTCAATGTATGGATGTTTGGATGTTTGTTGCTCAATCACGTCCTAACGTATCAACGGATCGGGCTGAAATTTGGAACACAGTTAGATTATAGTCTGGAAGAACACATAGGCTACTTTTTATCCCGGAAAAACAACGGGAACGGGAACTTTGCGGGTAACACCGCGGTTGGCACGTTAAGAAAAAAATATGAGAGTATTTTTTACGATGCGAGTGTACACTGCCTATAAACCGACACGCTGAAGTTAGCTACTCAACATTTTAGTATCTAAACATTGTAACTAACTGCAGGTATGTATATTATATTTATTTACTTCTATAACCGTATTTCATCATCATCAGCCGCAAGACGTCCACTGCTGAACATAGGCCTCCCCCCTAGATTTCGACAACGAACGGTCCCGCGCAACCTGCAACCAGCGGTTTCCAGCGACCTTTGTTAGGTCATCTGTCCATCTAGTGGGAGGCCGTCCAACACTACGTCTTCCGGTTCGTGGTCGCCACTCGAGAATCTTTCTTCCCCACCGGTTGTCAGTTCTGCGAGCGATGTGGCCTGCCCATTGCCACTTCAGCTTGCTTACTCTTTGAGCTATGTCGGCCACTTTCGTTCTTTTGCGAATATCCTCATTACGGATTCTGTCGCGCAAAGAGACTCCGAGCATAGCTCTCTCTATAGCTCGCTGTGTGACTTTGAGTTTTGTTATGAGGCCCACAGTTATGGACCACGTCTCAGTTCCATAAGCCATCACTGGCAACACGCATTGGTTAAAGACGCTGCCCATCCGAGTTGGATTCTTCGCTGGACTTCTTTGTCGACGGTATTTACTAGTCTAAAATGTGCAATATTATATCTCAGACTACTTCTGGCGATGAAGATATTATCTATTCTATGGTTGAGGTTAGACTTCTTTGCACAAGGAATCAATTAAAGAAGTATCGACTTCATGCGTACCGTAACGTAGGTAGTACACACCAGGATCGGTCGCAGCCTCTAATTTTGAGAGTCACCAATAATACGAAATGTCGAGTCATCATCAACAGCCCACTAAATGTTCCCACTGTTAGGACTCGGGGCCTTCTCTCGCAAGGAGAAAGTTAAGGCCGTAATCCACCACGCTGGCCCAGCGCGGGTTGGTGGATGACACATGACTTCGAAAGACTCTAGGTACACGTCGGTTTCCTCACGATGTTTTCCTTCGCTGTTTTAAGTTAGCGGCATTACGCACATGACTTCGAAAGACAGTGGTGCGTGTGGGGTTTGAACCCGGGGTCTCCGGATCGGCAGGCGCCGTTCTCCCGACTAGACCAGCCGTACTAAATCTCGAGTAAATAAGACTATATTAGTAGTGTTTAATATTTATCCCGAAATATCGACCTGGGGCCCATAAGCAGGCCTCAAAAACAAATTAAATGCCGAATACCGATTTTAACGTTACTTCCTAATTGCAAACCAAGTTAACCACTTACCTATTGTTCCCGTCGTCGTCCAAAGTCCAGTTTGGTCGAAGGAATAAGGGAAGTGGACAAAGAAGGAATGTGGAACCCAAACAGGACGATCTCCAGGCGAACTCCGGTCCAGAATTCCCAGAACGATCCTGCGTTCTAGCGTTGTCGAAGCGGCCAATCCAGTAGCACACTTCACACGAATAATAGTCCAGCACTAATCCCGTAGCGATTATTAAAGTAAATAACGTGTTCCCGCACAATACTAACACTTTTATCCAGAAAAGCAAACCAGATTATATTAAACGCGTCGTTTCGTTCCAGCGAAAAACAGACAACGGACTTCACAGCCGGCTGTCAAAACCATAGATCCGCTATGATTTTAATGTTGCCCGATTATACGGAACAAAACCCCCGACCAATTGAACTCCAGGTCAATTTTAGAAAACCAGTATTTAGCAACTAGTACTTAATAACTAGTATTTAGCAGTATCCGGACCTCAAATAAAACGAAATTCCCACTTTGACCCGAAAGTGGAAATCAAACCAAAAAAAACTTTACCAAAAATAGTAATAAAACTAAATTAAATTTTAACCATGAAAAAAAAACGTATATCTAATAAAGAGGCAAGCGTGCCAGAGAGGACACCGCGCGCTGAAGTCTGGAACCAGAAATCAGAATCTCCGCCACGCGGGGTGTGCCATCAGTACCAGATATCAATTTTAAAATACGTCCCCTACGCCAGAGTAGGGGGGCCAAATTTGCCTCTTTTAATAATACTAAGTCCCCTTCCCGAGGGGCCTCCGTCCTATCTATCCATTTTACCCGTTGTTGCAACAGATGCAAGTACTCGGCCGACCAGCGCCTCCAGAAGTCTTGACTTATTTGCTGCAATAACTGAAAACGGGACAGGCGTCCGGGGTGCTCATCCTTCCAGGGATACTCCGGCAACGCGGTTAAAGGCTGACCAATCAAGAAGTGACCCGGCGTCAAGACTTCTAGATCGTTAGGGTCAGGCGAGATTGGACAGAGAGGACGGGAATTAAGCACTGCCTCCACGCGGCATAGTACCGTGACTAACTCTTCCCAAGTTAACACGGTCTCCCCGATGACACGGCGGAGATGGGTTTTAGCAGACTTCACCGCAGCCTCAAAAATTCCTCCCCAGTGAGGACAGGCCGGCACACTAAATTGCCAGCCGATTCCCCGCTGGGCGAGAGCCAGACTTAAACTATTATTACCAGAATTTAAAAAATTATTAACTTCGCGTAAATAATTCGCCGCCCCTCGATAAGTTGTGCCATTGTCCGAACGTATTAAAGAGGGTACTCCTCTTCGCGCTACAAAGCGATCCAGCGCCGCGACAAAGGCCTCCGTAGACAGCGCAGAGACCAGCTCCAGGTGGACTGCTTTGGTGGCCAAACACACAAAGACGCACAGGTAGGCTTTAACGACCTTGGCGTTACGCAACGTCGATGACTTGACCGAGAAGGGCCCAGCGAAGTCCGTTCCGACCCCGTCGAACGGCCTCGAGGGAGAAATCCTATCCGGAGGAAGATCTCCCATCATGGGCTGCATGGTAGACGCCTTGAGCCTATAACAAGGGACACATCTAAACAGCACCTTTCGGACCGCCCTGCGAGCCGACAAGATCCAGAATTCACGCTGCAACACAGCGAGAAGCGCGCCACATCCAGCGTGCGCGTTACCGATATGCCGATCGGTGATCAGCAGGTCCACCAGAGGACCTCCTTTCGGTAGCAACAGGGGGTGCCTGCTGCCGTACGGCAGGTTGGCTTTCCGGAGCCGACCTCCTACGCGCAGAAGACCATCCTGATCTGTGAAAGGGTTCAACTTGGCGACCGCACCCTTCAAGCGAGCGCGTCCGCAGCGCAGCGCCTCAAGTTCCGTCGGAAACCTCTCACCCTGCACCAGCCGAATGAGGTGCAGCAAGGAACTCCGACGCTCCTCCACAGTGGCGATCTGGTCACTCCTCCTCTGACGAGGGTGACGACAGTTGTGGATGAAGCGTTTAATCCAGCTAGTTACCCCCAACAACTTATCCAGCTTGCTGTAACGACCCGTCAACCAGTAAGGGTCTGGGGGCACTTCCGCCACAATCGCATGCACGCGGACTCCGGGCAGCTCCGCTCGCTCCGAGTCCGCGCCGAGAGCTGGCCAGGAAGCTTCTGGCTCCCGCAGCCAGTCCGGACCCCACCATAAGGGGTGATCAACTAGCTCCGGCGCGGAACAGCCGCGCGAAGCACAGTCAGCGGGGTTCAACTCACCCGGGACATGTCTCCAAACCATGTCCAGTCCAATGTTTTGGATTTGGGAAACCCGATTTCCCACAAAAGTCTCCAAGGTGTGAGGGGCTGCTCGTAACCAGGCAAGTACGACCTGACTGTCTGACCACGCATAGACCTTCCGGATGTCTATCGAGGTGGACAGTTCCTGATATACGTGCTTAAGCAGCCGAGCAAGTAATGTGGCTCCGCTCAATTCCAGTTTCGGAATAGTGAGTCGTGTCCTGATAGGAGCTACCTTGCTCTTCCCGAATAAGAGCGTGACATTGACGTGGCCTCCAGCGTCAACTGTACGCAAGTACACAGATGCGGCATAGCCCAGCTCGGACGCATCACAGAACCCGTGCAGGCTGATCCGGCTACAGCCTGGTGGCAGAATGCGACGGGGCAACGCCACTCGATTGACCGTTTCGAGGTCAGATATTAAACGAAGCCAAATGTTAAGCGAGTCTCCAACCAGGGGGTCGTCCCATGAGACCTTCAGAGTCCAAAGTCGCTGTAACAGACACTTGGCTGCGAACAGAACCGGACTGATCCAACCGTTTGGATCAAACATCCTGGCGATGGTGGACAAAACCGTCCGTTTTGTCCACGCGCGTGTGGCTTCCAGTGCCACCCGAAAGGTGAAGATGTCAGCAACCGGTTGATACTGCATGCCCAGAACCGCAATCCCGTGCGGATCGTCACCTTCCTCGAAGAGCCCCGGATCCTGCTGGTGATCGTCCGGGATACCAGCCAGGACGTTGGGGTCGTTAGAGAGCCATTTCCGAAGCTCATAGCCTCCAGATGCGAGAAGCTCTGTAAGCTCATCCCGGAGCAACAGAGCTTCCTCCACCGTCTGCGCACCAGTGCAAACGTCGTCCACGTACAGGTCGCGTTCCAGAACTGCGGCTGCACGTGGGTACCGAGCCCGTTCTTGCTCCGCCAACTCCAGCAGTGAGCGGATTGCAATGAAGGGGCTTGACCTCAACCCATAGGTGTTGGTGTTCAACTCATACACCATCATAGGGTCCTGAGGACTTTCCCGCCAGAGGATCAACTGGAACCTCCTGTCCTCGGGGTGTATGACCGTTTGTCGGAACATCATACGGATGTCCGCTCCCAACACCACCTGATGCCTACGGAAATTCAGGATGATGTCTACAATATCCCGATGTAACTTCGGTCCAGCGTGGAGGCACTGGTTCAGTGACACTCCTGTCGAAGTCGGAGCGGATCCATCGAACACCGTCCTGAGTTTGCCTGTCGACGCTTTCAAAACAGCGTGATGAGGCAAAAAGTAGTGGTCCATGGTCGACCAGTCGTCGCGAGCCGGAGACATGTGGCCCAGTGCCTCATACTCCCTCATGAACTCGATGTACTTTTCCCGAAGTGCAGGATCTCGAGCCATGCGTCGCTCCATGGACCTGAGCCTTTTCTCGGCCAATGATCGAGACTGGCCCAGACGCGGGGGGTTATCCCGGAAAGGCAGCCTAGTCTCCAATCGCCCAGAAACCATTCTCCGAGTGTGAGCCTGATAAAAGTTCTCACACTCCACGTGCTCGGGATCCAGCCGAGACACGGTAGGCGGCTCTTCGATCTCCCAGAACCTCTGCATGATCTGAGCGAGGGCCGTTCCCGTAAAAGAAGCCTGATTCGACTGCTGCCACTCATCCACCATTCCCAAAATGGCGTTCCCGTAGATGGTGGGCAGCGCCATCAGCGAAGACTGATCCAGCAGTCTAAGCTTGCCGTTCATGATGTAACCCAGTACATCAGAACCCAACAAAAGGTCTACCGGACCCGCCATCCCGAAGCGGGGATCCGCCAACCTGAGACCCTTAGTACAGGACAAAAGATCCGGATCTATGTCCGCCTGAGGAAGCCAACCGACAACCGAATCCATGACGGTAGCCCTGACCGCAATCCTTTCCGAATAGGAATGTACGGACGAGAAGGAGAGGCGGGTCTGTCCAGCCGACCGCACCTCTGTGTTCCCGACTCAACGGAGTCGGTGACGGAAACCTAGCCAGGCCCAGGCGATGAGCAACCCGGGTTGTCAAAATGCACCCCTGGGACCCTGTGTCCAAGAGCGCTCGTATCCGGACGTAGTCGCCTCTTGGACCCCAAACCCTTAACCAGAGGGTGGGCAGCAGGACCACCGGTTGATCCTGTGCCAAGGGAACGGAGGCTAGTCATTCCCTCCGAGGCTCGTCCGAACCCGTCGGACTACAGGGCCCAGCCCAATATGGCTGCCGAGTGCAAAGGGCCATCGGAGGGGGGGCATATCCAGCTGCCCTGCCGTACCTAAAGTAGGGCGGGTGATAATCCAGCCTCGGATGTTCATGGAGGGGAGGCGTGTACGCCCTCCATTCCATCGGTCGCGGATCCAGCGGCGGAGAAGGATAACGCTGGGGAGGTGGCCCCCGTGGTGACTCCTGTATCACCCTTCCACCTCTCCAGTTCGCCCGCGTCCGCGCGGGCTGTGAGGTCGGTGACCGAGCCGCGTGTAGGACGCCCCTTGTTGGGCTGCCCGGTGCTGCCGTGGGTTGGGGTGGAGGGGGTGTGCTCCACGCTGTAGCCACTTCATTGTTGTAAAATGCGTGGCTCTGCGTGGGAGCGCCCCCGCCCGTGGAGGGCCCCCTCCCTGAGGGCTGTCGACCAGCACCATCTCTCCTGACGCACAAGAGCTGATGGTGTGGTCCCCCACACCCAGGACACGGCCGTGCCGTGGGGCAGTCATTGTACAAATGACCCCCCAGGCACCCGTAGCACCGACGCAACCGCCGAACGATCCCTCGTCGTTCGGAAGTCGTCCGCGCAAGCAGGGCCGGACACTGCACCAGCGCGTGAAGCTGGCCACAGTTCGGGCACTCCTGCTCCGACGCACTCGTCACCGTCGCCGTCCGCTTCACCGCACCCTGAGTGCGGGGATTGGTAGGTCGCGGTCCTGTTCCGGCAGGGCCACGAGCTGACGCGGCGGGCTGCGCCTCCTGAGGCGCCGACTCTGCCATCCTCGCCTCCCACTCCAGGACCCGAAGTAGCTCCTCAAACGTGGGGAAGACCTTCGGGTCGCCGTGAAGGCCCCTTTCCCGCTCGAACCGGGCGCGCAACTCCAGCGGCACCTTGCCCAGCAGGATGTGGACCAGCAGGAACGACCAGTGTTCTACTGGCAGTCCCAAGCTGCGCAAGGCGTTGTACGCCACCTTCACGGGCGTGAGGATTAGCGGCCGCAACTGAGACCTCTCAGTCACCTTCGGCAGCCCCAGTATTTGGGACACGTGAGCGTCGGCGAGGAGCCGAGGGTTTTGGAACCTCGTCTCCAGCAACTCCATCGCCGTGCCGAAGTTGTCGTCGTCCAGCTCCAGGTGCTGGATCAGGGAGAGTGCCTCACCCTCCAGTGACGTGCGGAGATAGGCCAGTTTCTCCGCCTTCGTCAGATCCGTGCGTGAATCCACGAGAGAGGCGAACATACTCCGGAAGCCGCTCCACTCTCGCAGGTTACCTGTGAACCTGGGCAAGTCCAGGGTGGGAAGGCGTCCCACTACACCCGAACCCGCATTCCTGATGACGGGTCCCGAGTTCGCCCTTCCCTGACGAGACCTCTCCAGCTGGCGAACCCCTTCGGAGACCTCGTCGTACAAATCCAGGATGCGCCGCATGTCCGCGTCGATCCTCTCCATCTGCTCCTCAGGTGGAGGTGGCCTTGCATCCCGCAGCAATCCTGTGCTCCTCTCAGCGATCTCCAGGCGCCTGTCGAGGTGTTCTGCCCTGTTTAATAGCGCCTCCTCCCGGTCTCTCCTGCCGACCAATCCTTGTAAGGATTCGAACCATCGGAGCTGGTTGGCCAAATCCGAAGCCATTTTTAAATTTAAATTTAAATTTTAAATTAACCTAAAGTTCGGACAATGTCACAACAATTATATCCGCAACCTATTAAGCCGGATACCACTTAATACTAATTTCCCGACAGTTTGGGGAGAAATTATAAACTGGGAACCCCCAAATATTCGGCTTACCCGGTATTTTTTGCCAGAAAATAAAAACAAAAAGGGAGTAATTACGGCTAACCGCGCTCTTGCTACCAAAAAATGTTTAATATTTATCCCGAAATATCGACCTGGGGCCCATAAGCAGGCCTCAAAAACAAATTAAATGCCGAATACCGATTTTAACGTTACTTCCTAATTGCAAACCAAGTTAACCACTTACCTATTGTTCCCGTCGTCGTCCAAAGTCCAGTTTGGTCGAAGGAATAAGGGAAGTGGACAAAGAAGGAATGTGGAACCCAAACAGGACGATCTCCAGGCGAACTCCGGTCCAGAATTCCCAGAACGATCCTGCGTTCTAGCGTTGTCGAAGCGGCCAATCCAGTAGCACACTTCACACGAATAATAGTCCAGCACTAATCCCGTAGCGATTATTAAAGTAAATAACGTGTTCCCGCACAATACTAACACTTTTATCCAGAAAAGCAAACCAGATTATATTAAACGCGTCGTTTCGTTCCAGCGAAAAACAGACAACGGACTTCACAGCCGGCTGTCAAAACCATAGATCCGCTATGATTTTAATGTTGCCCGATTATACGGAACAAGTAGAGCCCCGCGATTTTACTTGTAAAGTTATGTTCCCAGTAAAGTTCGTTCCAGTTGTTTTCCCGCGATAAAAAGTAGCCTATATCTTATTCGATATTTTGTAAATTTTTTCATTTTTCAATAGGGTACCGGACTGGGTCAAAAATACACCATTCTAATTAGTCCGTCAGATAGATCATGGAAAAATATTGGACACGTATTTCTTTGTTTTTTCATAATTTTAAAAATCGTCAAAGATATAGACCATCAAACTTCGAGAGTGGGGGGTCGCGACGTCACTCGTGAGTAAAAATCGTACTCACAAGTGACGTCACACGAAACTTCGAAGCGCTGTATCTTCGTCATTTTTTGTTTGTGAAACAAAAGAAAAAATACGTGTACAATATTGTCTGGCAATCTAACTAAGGGGCTACTTAGTTTTTTTTTTGAGGATTGTACCCTATTTAACGTGTACGACTTTGGGAGGGGGTCATGTCCCCTGTGTGTATGAAAATTCGGACCGCGCCTAGTATACAAACACTTCTTTTACAGTGGCAGTTGGCCTTAGTGTAGCGACACATCAATCTGCCGGAGGTTCGGAAAGCTCTGCCGCTAAAATTTCGTTCGTTATATTCCATTGAAATGACGAACTAAACGATCACAAGATTCACAAGGTGGTGTCTTGTTCAATGCGCTACAAGGCTACGTTTTTCCAAAAGCGAGCAAACACACTCTTCAAAATGCATCCGACAAAAAAAACTGGAAAACTCGCAACTTTGCGGCAATGTTCAAGTCTTTGAAGTAGGCAGGTACGTTTTCGAACAAGTGAGTTGTTCCCTATGAGCCTTTTGACACGTTTAAATCCTTTTATTTTCAAAGAATTCAATTTCTTTTCTTTCGCTTTATCTTATAACACACTACTCTACTAAATAGCTTGGTAAGAACAATATGAACGGAATATAAATGGCGAACGAACTATAAGACGCGCCCAATTTAGTCTATGTCTATTTAGGTAGCTACGTCTAGCAAAGGGATTGTCCAGTTGCAAAATATTTGCATTAAAAATCCTGCAAAGGTCTTTACCGAGCGTTCCCCAATAAACTTCGTCTATTTGCTAAAGAATAATCCCAATTTAGGAGCGTAAGTACACAAAATTGTTAGCCAATTCTGCGAAGTATCTTTGTAGATCTACGGTTTTATAAAAAAGTGCAAAAAACAGCAAAATCTTTATTCATACCAATATCGATCTACCTTTTTTACTATAAATCTACAATTAAACCTAAGTATCTATAAGTCCACAATTTATTTCAGTGTAAAATAGAATAAAGTCAATAATTTACATCTTGTAGAACTACTTACGTTCTTCATTCCTTTTTTTTGTGCGGGAAATACTTTTATGTATCCTCACCATGCAGGGACATGGTGAGGTATGTCGGGCTCGACACCATGGCGACCACAGACATGGTGCCCCCACCGACTAAAACCCCCACAGATTTCTCCTGCATGGTCAGGGGTCAGGGTCGCGGGGTCGCTTATCGCATTTCCGTCAACGACCCTGACCTTTGCTACCGTCCTTGTAGACCAGCCTCGCGAGGGGCGTTAGCACCCCCGCATTTAGCTGTAGTAACGCGCTGGAAATCAACGGCGCGTCACCTCCTCGAAGGTCTATCCCTAGGTAGGGTGCGGACGGCCCTAAACGTCCGACGACCCAGGCCTTCCGGTGGAGACAGGGTGCGAGCCCAGGGGGTCGACTCTTTGGGCTCGCCCCCGTGTCCACTTTCGCCTCAGTAGAGGAGCGAGAGGCTTCCAACTCTCGCTCCTCTAAGTCGCACGACCTCTCACTGGCAAGAATCACGAAGATGGTCTACAGCGAGAGGTCTATCCTCACCACCGCGGCTAGGGATAGCCGCGGTTTTGCCTCTATGACCGCACCACGGCTCTTGTCATTTCCACGGACCACTCTGCTAATCAGAATGGTCGTGGAGGACCTTCATCTGGAAGACTCTCATGTCTTCCAGTCCCTCTCCCCAACCTCTACACGCACTGCTCAAGGGGGTGAGGAGCACGTGTAGAAGTTCCCAGCCCCGGCTGGGATTCGCCATCACACAACAAGATGCCACCGAGGCTAGTTGTTGTGTTCCCGAGCCACGCACCCCACGTTCTTCATTCCTATGGAAGATAATGTTAACTCATTATTTATGAGATTTGCACCACGTAGTGCCAAACCGTGTCGTGCGTGTGTGTAGAAAAAAAAATGGAAAATGGAAAAGTAGACCAGTACATGTGATGCAAATGTTTCATTTTTACATCAAAATTAACATTGGCGTCCCTGACGAAATTGAGAACTAAGTATATTTGACAGGTACATATATTTGCGTTCTAAAGACGCCTCATTACAACGCCTACAGTGCAATACTGTTTTTACTAGTTTATACAATGTTTGGGTGGTTTGGCCAATAACATACCAGAATAATCGAACTGATATTCCTGGGCATTCATAGATTGTTATCTTTTGTAGAAAAAATTACAACTTCTCATGTCTCATAAAAAAAAAAGTTTTATGCATTTTTTCCAACCTGGGTTGGGCAATACCGAAACGTGGCTCAAGCGCACTTGAGCTTAAAATTTATGTTTAGAGCTCCAAGGCTTGAGGGAATCCTTTGGAGGATTTTTGTATTTGATGTGCCTGGTCTGGAGGATTTTGTCGAGTATTTTTGGCGTTTATTGTGTTTTGTTTGTGGTTATGATCCGCCATTTTGTTTATATCGCCCAGAAAACCAGCAATACTAAGCGGGTTTTATAAAAGGATTAGCAGCAGCGCCCCGCAGTTTTACTTGCGTAGTTCCCGTGCTCTTATTTGTATTGTGAAAATGTGCCTATGTATGTGTTATATTCCGAACTATAATCATCTGTACTTATTTGCTCCAAATCTTATTCCGAACCGTTCAGGTGGTCCGACGTTATTGACCAACAAACATCGAAACTTTCTAATTAATCATATTAGTATGATATCCTCCCAATATTATAATTGCGAAAGTTCGTGAGAATGTGTGGATGTTGCTTACTCTTTCACGAAAAAAATACCTACTGAAGGGATCTGAACTAACCTTAAAAGCCGGACTGGACTAACCATTATCACACGTGAGTTACTTACCCGTGAATTAAATAAATATAATGTGTCACAACCACGTTACTCTTCAATGTAAATTTGTCAAGTATAAAATATTTAAAAATATATTAAAATCCTACTAATATTCAACCTAAATGTTTGGATTTTGGGACGTTTGTTGCTCAATCACGTCGTAACTTCTGAAAGGTTCAAGTTGAAATTTGGAATACAGTTAGATTATAGTCTGGAAGAACACATAGGCCACTTTTTATCCCGGAAAAATAACGGGAACGGGATCTACGTGGGTGAAACCACGGGGCACTGCTAGTTACTTATGAATAGACGAAAGTGAGTGTATAGATATCTACTAGCAGCGCCCCGCGGTGTTAACCGCGAAGTTCCCGTTCCCGTTGTTTTTCCGGGATAAAAAGTAGCCTATGTGTTCTTCCAGAGTATAATCTATCTGTGTTCCAAATTTCAGCCCGGTCCGTTCATACGTTAGGACGTGATTGAGCAACAAACATCCAAACATCCATACATTCACATTTATAATATTATTAGTAGGATTATTACCTCTATAAGGCAACTGTCTCACCGGCAACGAGTAACGAGTAGAGCTAGAATTAGAAACGAGTTGGCGAGCCGCGGGATAGTTGTGTAGCTCGGCTATAAGCGAGTGTGCGAGTGAGATGAGCGATAACTCGCATCACTCGCATCTTTCAGATCCGGGGGTCTACCGCCGAACGAAAAATGTCATCGCTTTGATGTTTCTCTCTCTTTTATTTCCGCTTGAAATGATAGAGACAGCATTAGCAAAGCGATAGCCGATTTAGTTAGGCGGTAGAAGCGCCGCACTGTAGAGAAAAGACCGCTGGTTGCTCTCTCGGCATGTTCTAATCGCTTAGCGAGTATCGCTGAGCGAGTGTTATCTTTCATGGCTCTTGTCGGTCAGCGACAAACTAGTTAAGCGAGTGCTCGCCGGCAGTGTGTACAATCAACGATCAACTGCTTGTACTTAAATGCATCTCTTTTATTTACGTATTGTACCTACGTTTCTAAAGCGAGAAAATAGTTGATAGTTACTCGTTTTCTCGTCGGCGGTGGGACAACTGCCTAATGTGTGTGAAAGCAAACTATCTCGGACTTCCGATTGCCTTTCCTGACCAGTGACTCGGTCTGTTTCGTTCCTGTGTGGCTGTGGTGCAGAGGATAGCACACGCCATTCAGTGGCGTAAAGCTGCCAGTATTTTAGGCGCCTTTGGTCCAGAAGCGATATGAAGCTTCCAAATTTCAACATTTGTTTTTTAACCCTAAGGTTGCCGGGAAGAGATCACTGTTAATGATAAGACCGGCAATCGTCGCACCACCTTAAGTGTTTGAATTGTTTCAACTTGTAATTTTTTGAAGTGAAAACTTATTTTGGCGCGCCACAGCCAGATTTTGCGCGGGCAGTGAATTGAATTCTAGAGTCACGCTCGGGAATGATAAGAAATCTTCGGGTAAACTCCGGACCATAGCCATTGGCCACATTGGCTGACGCATATATATGCGTCAGCCAATGGGAAATGTTGACTGGGTGGTTGAATGGGTGAAAACGGATGGCGTGGCATGGTCATGGCCACGCCATCCGGTTTCACCCTCGTAGTTTCCAAAGTAAGCTATCGAATTCTGAGTACTACAAGTTAGAGTAGTACGAATACAAGTTTTCACTTCTATCGGCAGTTCCTATAACTGAAATTTTTTTTATGTGTTAAACATGGACGTATAATAAAGTCAGACGTAGTCTCGTTAAAACAAACAAAAACTGTGTCGCTAGAGTCAGCCACATTTGCACGTGTGGTTTGTCAGGTTGTCACTGATAGGCTGGCATGCACACATACCTACACAAGTTGCGCGTGTAATGAGTCATTACACGCACACATCAGTGGGTCATTACTATGATCCACTGATGTGTGCGTGTCAGCCTGTATGTGACAGCGCACAAGTGCATATTATGTGGCCGACTCGATGGACACAGTTTTTGTTTTAGCGAGATAACGTCCGACTTTATTTATACGTCCATGGTGTTAAATAAAGTTTACCTTTCTATCTAGGTAGGTACATATACCTAGTGCATTACCATAGAATAGATAATATAGATTGGCATTACCTATTGGATTTACAAATTGTTATAATAATTTTAACAATAAATTGAATAATGTAATTATGTGTTATTAATCAATACATTAAGAATAATTAATTTTTAATTGAATTTACATGGTATTTACCTACATTTGTCTCATCACAAGTATTTTAAATGACGGGAAAGATGACTTACCACATTTCAGTAAGTACGTTTCTGAAACTGATCAAAACAATGTAGGTATGTTATCGAAAACAGAATTACAGAATATAAATAAATATGTTAACTTGTTAATGTTGCACGCCGCCCGTCAAGGGTAGGTACATTGTTGTCATTTTTTTATAGTTTTAAAACCTAGTTTTACACAGTGCGTGCAATAAATAAATTCTTACTCTTATAATTTCTAAGTATTTAAGACCGTAAAAAATATGCAACTACATATTTTATACCCTTATTTCCAAAGTATGTAAGTAGGTTTCTGGACATGCGTTCCTAAAATAAAGCTGTTTAATTTTTGTACGAATACTCGACCCGCCTACGCAAATTTTTCCCGCGAACTTTCTCAAATATTTCTTCAACGTAAAAATCGTATCGCTGACGTTTCCCAGAACTGCGAGTGAAATTAGGGTCTACAAAAACAATAAAATCGCACACACAAGTGAGCTAAATTAAATTTTGAAGCCGTACCCCTTATAAAACATTTACGGAACTGGCACAAGGGAAGAACGACGAGCGATTTATCGAGACAGAGAGAAGTATGAATGCGTTACCATTTCTAGATGGCCATGGCGTGTTACCATGGTTATTATTACACATTTACACATGTAACCATGGCCATGCTTAGAGGACTTATTTATGACTTATTTATACGATAATGCTTTGAAGATTTATTCCAGACTAGCAGCGCCCTCCGGTTTCACCTGCCTAGTTTACAAACTGAGCTATGAAATTCTGAGTTTCACTTCTATCGGAATGCCAGTTTTTAGGGTTCCGTAAAAACAGAACCCTTATAGATTCGTCATGTCTGTCTGTCTGTCCGTCCGTATGTCACAGCCACTTTTTGCCGAAACTATGAGAACTACGCTGTTGAAACTTGGTCAGCGGACGTATTCTGTGAACCGCATTAAGATTTTAACAAAAAAATTAAAAACTTTTAAAAATTAGGGTTGCCCCCCCTGCTTAGAACTGAAACTCAAAAAATTTTTTTTCATCAAACCTAGACGTGTGGAGTAAGTATCTATCGATAACTAAACTTCAACTAAAATAAGAGAATTAAAAAACTAAAAAAAATATATGATGTACATTACCATGCAAACTACCAACGAAAATTGGTTTGTGCTCGATCTGATGAGTAGTTTTTGACGTGATAACGTCTTATAATTCGATGGAGCCGGCTGCACGCCCGCAAAACATGACGTCATGTAACGTTACCGCCATAGATTAGATAATAACTTACCGCCGTTACCTTTCGCACCATCTAGTGAGTGAAATGTGTATTACGTTCAAGGAGTCTGTCCATGTTTTAGAAAAGCGACGATATGAAGTTAAGAACTTGTGCTAGTACAATGATGTACCCAGAGATGGCGCTTTGAACAGCTTTTCAAAAAGCTTCAGAATGTTTTACCTAGATGGCGCTTAACAAGAGGAAATAATAAAAAAAGGAGGAGGTTATCGATTCGGTTGTATGTTTTTTCTATGTATGTTACGCGACAGCGCCACCAACTGAGAAACGATTGATGGTTATTTTTAATACGCTATTAGCTTCACTTGTAAAGCCCAATTTTCACGGAGCGGTTTCAAACCGCGCCGCGCGACCATTTTGTTTCAATACTCACGCCGCAGGTTTTTGCGGTTTCTACTGCGAAAAGCTACTGCGCAAGAACCGCGCGCAACCGCCGCGGCCGTAAACCGCGTTGTGAGTTTTGAATTCAATTTTATATGGAAATCTGCCGCACCCGCGCGCGGGCGCGGTTTGAAACCGCGCCGTGAAAATTGGGCCTAACTATGTAAGTAAGAAAATCTTGGAATCTTAATTTGACCCACTTCCCGGTCTTCGATTAGGATGAAATTTTCCACACGCTCTGATTTCTAATGACAATACATGACTAGTTAAGAAACGTCATTAAAACTCCAATATGGCGGCCTCCCCAAGATGGCGGACTGGCTGTTTGAAATCCACCCCCACGATATGGGTATCAAATGAAAGGGTTTGCTGTTAGAAATACGAAAAAAATAGTCACGTGATTTAAATCCAATACGGCGGACGTCCAAGATGGCGGACAGGCTATTTGAAATGTACCGCCATGATATGGGTATCAAATAAAAGGGTTTGATGTGAGGAATACGAAAAAAAATAGTCATTTGACTTAAATCCAACATGGCGGACATCCAAGGTGGCGGATTGGCTATTTGGAATGTACTCCCATGATATGGGTGTTAAACTATTAAATGAAAGGGTTTACTGTGTGTGCTAAAAGAGTGTATTTTAGTTTTTAAACTATTATTTAACACACTTTTATTAGCTTCACTTTTAACTATGTATGAAAGAAAATCTTGGAATCTTAATTTGATCCACTTCTCGGTCTTCGATTAGGATGAAATTTTGCACACGCTCTGAGTTGTGACGAATAGCTAAGAAGCGACGAGGGTAAGCAAACATTAGTAAAAACTTCCTAATTACTTTACTTCAATAATGACAAAAGTAAAACAAGCAATTTCTTCAAAAGCTTGCGTTGAAAGTTATATTTAATTTGAATTGTTTTTAAAAAAATTAAGAGACAGTGACATAGATAAGTATAATATGTAGGTATAAGTTAATTTCATGTAAGTTTTTTTCTTTTGTGAGAAATCTTTACCCATCGTAAGGACGCCCAAACCAATTCTTATACGGGCCCCGCCAAGGCACGCTACGCCACTGGTCGAGTGTGTGAGTTTAATTTTAAGCTGTAGTCGGTTTTTATTTTTTTTCGGAGAAAATAAATCACATTATTAATTCACAACTTGTCGAGTAAATTTTACATTTACGAACATAATATTGCTTTGACACTGTTTGACAATAAAATCGCTTACTCTCCCAATCAGACCCAACACCAAAACACCTTGTAAATCTCCATCTCCTTACCACAAGGGCTTAAGGTTCAAATTCACGTGCCGCACCTCTAACGACTATTTGATTCGCTCTGTATGTCCCGTCGATTCCACAATACATTAGGTACATTCATCATAGGAAAGCCAGTGATTTGTTGAATAAAATATTGGAGGTCTCGGCCTGTATTTTGCGATTAAACTAGGTTATTCAAGGACAAGGGTTCATCTAATATATACCTAACTGGGCAAGGTTACACGTAGCAGATGTGCGTGTACTGACTGACCCCGCAAGTTTTGGTCTGCTATACAGGGTTATAATTTTTTTTTAATAAAGAGTGACGAGACGTACAGGACATGTGCCTGATGGTAAGCAACATGCCTGCCACATAACAGCCCAGAGACACGCACACTGTTATGTGGCAGGCATGTTGCTTACCATCAGGCACATGACCTGCTGCTCGTCTCGTCACTCTATGCTATAAAAAAAAAATAGCTATTGGAACATGAAGAGTCGAAATCATTACCTAGCACTGCACTGCGCTCGTCACCCAGAGATCTAAGATGTTATATCTCTAAGCCCTGTAATTTCACTGGAAACATTGCCCTTCAAACCGGAACACAGTAATGTTTGCACATTACTGCTTGGCGGTAGAATAACTGGCAAAGGTGTGGTACTTCCCCAGGCGGACTCTGCTAAGAGTCCTACCACTACTAAAGGTTATTGGTAAGCAGCCCGCATCCTTTTAAACTTTTGACCGCCAGAGTCACCTATACTTGACAAGCGCTAGAGTGCCCTGTGCGCCAACGACGTTTATAGTTGACTAAAAAACGCACTATACCAAAATATTGCGTGTCATAAAATGGTGACAGCACATATTTTTTTTATATTATTGTTGTGCTATTTCGTACGCTTGGCGTACAGCGCACGAAAATGTAATTTAGTCCTGGCGGTCAAAAGGATATGTTAAGTACCTAGGTACCTACATTACCGTTTTTACCGCCAGGACAACATTGCGTTTCCATGCCCTGTACGCCAAGAAAACGCAATAGCAAAACATTTTTAAAAAATAGTGCTGTCACCAATTGTAGATATCAACATTTTGGTATAGTGCGTTTTTAGTCAACTATAGACGTCGTTGGAGCACAGGGCTCGATAGCACTTGTCTAGTTAGCAGATAAATATTTCCACTTTTAATCTATAGTTTTTAGAAATTCGTCTATTTTTTCCCATACAAAATATAAAAAGTGAATTTGCAAATCAAATTCTTCGTAACAAGAGACACTCTTTAACGTTCGATAAAAGAGGTAAACAGTGCTAGAGAGCACAAAAAAATTGCGGCATACGTATTGACTTTTAATAAAACTTGTAGAACAATTACAGTTTGTTTAAATATATAGGACATGCCCTTAGATTGATGCAGGCTGATTACCAGTAGCCTTGTATAAATTGAAACTATTTCATATCCGATGGGTCGGCTAAGTATCAGCTGGAAGCTCTGGAATCGATTGAGATACGTGCCAAAAGGCTATAGGCAATGACACCCTCGTGCGTAAAAGACTGCAGTCTTGAACACCGCCGTAAAATTGCTAGCTTATCGGATACACTTCGGATAGTGTGCGGCTGAATTGCACGATCTAATACCACCTTGCCCTTTTTTCTATCGGAATGCTCGCAGCTCGAAGAAGCGATTTCGTTTCATGGTTGATGTTCCAAAGACACGAACAAAGAGATTTGACTCGGCTTTTGTGATAAGAACGTCAAGACTGTGGAATACGTTGCCTGAGTGGGTAATTCCCGATAGTTACAATCTTTGTGTCTTCAATTCGAGTGTGAATCGGTTTTTCCTAGGTAAACGCGCTCCATCGTAGACGGCATCGTCGCTTAACATCAGACGAGATGGCGGTCAAGTGTAAACCTATAAAAGTTTTTAAAAAAACCCTATATGCAGTAAAAGCACGTAAAAGATCGAACAAAATCTACCGTCCAGAATAACAGTTATTAACACCAATATACCTCATAGTTGCATGGTCTCTCTCTACGTTACACTGGCGAAATCGTGAGGATAAACCACAATAAAACCCATAGGTAAATCACGAATTGCTATAAAAAAAAAACTGCTATAAGTCGCAGTGATATTTTCAAGCAACCGGTTGTTGAGAGGAAAAACAGACTTGTATTACTAACTTTAAATGTGATTTTATGTGTATTACTTTAACTGTCAGCTATGCCAGTTGTCCCCATAGTGTTTACCAAACTTTGAGCTAGCCCAAAAGGCGCAGAACCCTACTAACCTACGCTTACCAACTAATTATAGGTAGATACTTACTTACGTAGAAATATGTCAGCATACTTAAAAGCATACATAAAGCACACCTATTCCATTTTTTTTTTACTTTATTTGGTTCGCGCTTGACCACCATCACCTGATGTTGAACGACGATGCGTTCTAAAAGTGTTTCATGAGCTTACCCTTATTGTATACACGCTGTAGAATCCTCAAACCATGAAATCCTAATGACGACTCATGACTGGAAATTAATAAAACACTATGAAGATTTCATACAAAATATATTAATTAACACAATATAAAATTCTGATTTAAACCTAACACTTCATTATTTGTGATCTTAAAAATCTTAAAACTAAGCATATCACAGGATCACGTGACGGAAACATAGCGAAATAAGCCGACAAGAGAAAAGCAGATAATTTCAATTAATTTTATCATAAGTCTAAATATAAAAAAATCATGTCTTTTCACTCGCACAATAACATTTCTCTTCGACGTCACGAATTGTGCGTATTTATAACTAGGCGTTTTCAGAATGACAGTTAAACGTCAAAATTATGTCAAATCAACAAAATTGAGGCATGGTTGTCAAATTTCTCAAATAAAATGAAACTTCAACGCCATCTATGGCGAAATTGAAAACTATTTCGACAGGTTGTTGTATTATTGACATTTGAAAACGCCTAATTCGGATATCTGACTCTAACCAAATCCAACTTTATTACCGACTTAGGTAGTAATTTTACTCTTTAGAAAATTATCAACATTTTAATGAGACCTGTAACCATGAAAGTCTGCGCCGACTTATACGACTCGGCTACCACCCGACAAATAAAATACACTCAAATATGGGCTTTATGCCATGCCCGTTAAGATACAGATTACATTGCCATCATAAATTAGCAGACCGCTCGCTGACAGCCGTCTGCTAATTTATATTGCCAGTGTAATATATATCTTAAAACGTATGACATAAAGCTCATATTTGAGTGTATTTTATTTGTCGGGTGGTAAGCGGAGTCGTATAAGTCAGCGCAGACCTTAATTCGGATACCTGACTTTAATCAAGTTTAATTTTATTACCGAGTTTAATTTTATTACCTTAATTCACAACGCAATCGGATTGATATCGACACGGAATCAAACCTCTCGGTCTTTGTCTCATCCGCTTAGAATGACAGAGACAAGGATTGTAATTTAGAATTTGAATCATTCGGATTGCTTGTTGTTGTGAATGAGCACCCTGTTTTGAGCTGTCAGGGTTGCTTTATTTCAGTCCACAGCATACTCGTGGTAAATATCCCACACAATGATTGTTAAACTTGAATATTTTCTCAAAACATTACGGCGAGTATTTTTTTAAACTTTCACGATTTAAACACATAAATATAGAAACATTGAATAATAATTTTAGTTAGTGATTAGGTCGTGTATAATATTGATAATATTTTGGCGAATATCTGGAGTGTAAATACATTTATTATTTTTTTCCACGCCAACTTAAAACATTCTAACAAAAAATTAATCACCAAAATCCGATTCTCTTATCCAAGCAAAAGTTGTAGAAAAACCGCAAATAAAAAGAACGCAGTGCCTAAAAGTTGTTAAAACAAAAAAAAAGAGTTATTAGAGCGAGTGCACACGAGCCAACAAAACAACGAAAAAGTCGCATAAATTTTCATCAACGCCATTTAAAGCGGTCGAAACCAGTCTAAACTAGTTTTTTACAGCTCACTCCGACGGCTGAGCGTTGCCGACTCTACGTAGTTTGACGTAGATCTACGGTTTTAGACCTTTCTTGTAGACCTACGAACTTACTATATTAGCAATATAACATGACTTGCAACGCTGAAAAGCCATTATTTCCATTACGTAGGTTTAGTTTGCACAAAAAACACTTTAATATAGATATTGAGTATAGCAATTTAGATAGTCAATATTGTTACTTGAACTTTTCCAAAAAATAAACTGATAATATATGTATTAGGATACTATAATATATTAGTTTTGCGACCAATGTATCGAAAACTTAGTCTTAACTTAATAAATTCTTGATGATACTGGGTAGGTACTTTAATTTAAAAAGTGTTTTTCATACAAAATAACCAAACCTTTCTTCATTCTACATACTTTAAAAAAGAAAGTAAGTACGCAGATCTGCGATCGTCTACGCATTTTTGTAAATCCTGGCATTGGCAGCCCTGCAACTGGGCAACGAGTTTTTGTAGTTGTGGACGCAACTTTAGTTTTAAGCATTTTAATTCGAATTTATATTAAACTTCAGTTTGGTTGAAGTTTAAATTTAAATTTACTTTTGGCAAATGATGCGGTTTTATAAATGGTTTGAATATTAACGCTACAATAATTACAGTGCAGTTTTTCGTGATAATTTAAAAGCTATTTACATTTTTCTAGGGCTTTTCGTAAATATATACATTTTTTAAACGATAGCGATAGTAAAGAGGCTTGCTACGATTTACTTGTGGGTTTATGGAAATGTATATACATAAAAAAAAATTTAACGAAATCGGTATGACGATTTTTGGAATAGGGAAGTATAAACAAAATAAAAAAATCATTTTTTTTTCAAATATTTTTTTTAAAATTTCATGGTTGATCTTCCAAAAACACGAACGAAGAAATTTGACTCTACGTTTGTGATAAGAACATCTAGGTTGTGAAATGCGTTGCCTGAGTGGGTTTTTCCCGATACTTACAATCTTGGTGTCTTCAAATCGAGAGTGAATCGGTTTCTTCTAGGTAAGCACGCTCCATCGTAGATCGCATCGTCGCTTAACATCAGGCGAAACGGCGGTCAAGTGCGAACCTATTAGTTAAAATAAAAAGTTGCTTTCATGTATTTAGATGACGAAGTTAGAACGACTCTTATGAAATTTGATCAAGTGTCTGAATTTAATTTTATACTGAAGTCGGTTTTTGTTATTTTGGAGATTATAATTCATTATTATGTTTAGCCCTGCTCAATAGTAATTACAGTTAACTCGTATGCAC
Source organism: Ectropis crepuscularia (assembly GCA_963693475.1). Classification (NCBI taxonomy): domain Eukaryota; kingdom Metazoa; phylum Arthropoda; class Insecta; order Lepidoptera; family Geometridae; genus Ectropis; species Ectropis crepuscularia. Next base: position 25,177,233 of record OY856349.1, on the reverse strand, counting down.
TCGTTTCTACAACTAACCCTATCATCACAAGGCACAGATCTATAGACAGATACATTTTTATCGTCAAAAAAAAATGTTTGAAAATTTATTTTTTACATACATACATAGATATTCAAATAAACTCTCATTTTGTCATTTTTAATCGTATTTTTTATCAATTGGTCGAATTTTGCACTAATCTAAAATCTAGTTACAGATACTTCTAGTTGATTGCAATGAAACAAGGTCAGATTTTACTAAATAGAAGCTTAACTTTCTCACCCCTAATTTTTATGATCAGATGAAAAACCGCGGGTTAAAATAAAATTGTCAAAATAATCCTTACGTAATCATGAATAGTTCCTTAGGACGGGTATTTTTATAGAGATCTGAGTGTCCAAGTCTAGTTAAATACGCTATTTGACTAACTTTGTAAAACCATTTAAATGATTTTTATTTATCTACTATTTTAACCTCAAAAGCACTATTTTAACTAATAATAAAATTAAATGTTTTAAGTTTAAAAAGCTCGCCAAAAACGCTGTTTCTGGTCAAGTGAGGCGCGTGACGTCACACGCCAGTAGACAAACCATTGTTCTCAACGAAACCGTTTACTTTAGATGATAATTGATGAATATTTACTAGCGTGTGACGTCACCAGCGTTGCCATCCTTAAATGCGTTTACGTCGAAGATATTTTTTATTTTCATAGCGTATTTTACAAAAAAAATACACACAATACAGCATTATTGGTAATCAACATGCATAATTTTAAAGGGATGTTAAGTAAATTAAATACGTCAAATTTTGTTCTACAAAAATTTACGAAAATTCGTATATTTTTTACTATCCTAAATTTAAACAAAAAGTGTATTTGCCCGGTCTAAAAGCATCGAGCTCTTCGTAACAAGAGCGCGTGCGCTCTTTAACACTCGACAATTATGTGTCAAAGTCGAAAAAAAAACCCTAAAAAGCCGCTAAACAGTGTTTTTTGGGATATGTATTGAGTTTTACCAAAAGTTGTAGAACAAAAGTTGTTTGTTTAATTTTTTTTTATATATAGAGTGACGAGACGAGCAGGGCATGTGCCTGATGGTAAGCAACATGCCTGCCACATAACAGCACAGTGACACGCAGTTATTGGAACATAAAGAGTCCAAATCATTACCTAGCACTGCACTACGTTCGATCAGAGATCTAAGTTGTTATATCTCTAAGCCCTGTAATTTCTCTGGAAACATTGTCCTTCAAACCGGAACACAGTAATGTTTGCACATTACTGCTTGGCGGTAGAATAACTGGCAAAGGTGTGGTACTTCCCCAGGCGGACTCTGCTAAGAGTCCTACCATATATACATATATACGGATCCAGGCTGATTACCAGTAACCCCGTATAGTACAAAATAGAGTGATATATGTTTATTTAATTTATTATCTGATATGATGATCATAATAGGGTACAATCCTCAAAAAAACTAAGTAGCCCGTTAGTTAGATTGCCAAAAAATATTGTACACGTATTTTTCTTTTGTTTCACAAACAAAAAATGACGAAGATACAGCGCTTCGAAGTTTCGTGTGACGTCACTTGTGAGTACGATTTTTACTCACGAGTGACGTCGCGACCCCCCACTCTCGAAGTTTGATGGTCTATAACTTTGACGATTTTTAATATTATGAAAAAAACAAAAAATACGTGTCCAATATTTTTCCATGATCTAGCTGACGGACTAATTAGAATGGTGTATTTTTGACCCAGTCCGGTACCCCATTAATGTTATATTTTCAATCTTGTCAAATACCGTATCATAAACATAAATATCTTTGACAATAAAAACTAATCACATATCATAACCACAATTCATCGACTTTCCTTCTGACGACGCTTCGCTAGTTTCTCGCCTCGATCGCGAGAGGTGCCGTCGACTTCAGCGTGAGGAAAAATGGACCTTCCTGCGCCGGTAAGAAGGTCGAAACCGTTAGGGAATACTTCCCGGCCGGTAGCGACGGCAGCTCTAAGACCACGAATCCGGACCTGTTGTAGGAGATAAGGGACTTTGAATTAAAAAAAACAGTTTTTATGCGTGCGTGTCAAATACATGGTGTATTTATTTATTTATTTAGATAGATATATAAATAGATAGAAACTCTTTATTGTGACACCAAAAAAAAAACTTAAAATATTACATAGATATTTAATATTTATTGCACAAAAATAATGTACAAACAGAAAGCTTGATGCTAGGGCGCATTTTCTACCAGCTATATAGGACATACATACATGTTATGTAGGCAAATTTAAGCAGTAGAAACTAAAATAATGTTGAAACACAAAATAATGTGTGGTGGTGTATAAGTGTGGTGCAATACATACTAAATGTATGTATTTTTAGGCATAATTAAAAAAAATTGCATTCTGCACTCTCTCTCTCTCTCTCTCTCTCTCTCTAAATAAACTAAAACTAGTAGGTAGATTTTACCAGCGTAGTTTCCGTTCCCGTTATTTTTCCAAGACAAAAAATAGCCTATAGATGTAGAATAGCACATAGGCACATAGATTTTTTAATTACATTTCATAACCATTCTGTGTTCCAAATATCAATCCGATCCGTTCAGCTGTTTCAACGTGATTGAGCAACAAACATCCAAAATTTCACATTTATAATATTAGTAGGATAAGTGTTAAGACATTTCATACTTCCGTATACCTAAGCCTATCCCCACGAAACTAACCCCGTGTAGGAATTTTGTAATGAATAAATACTAGTACAATACTTGTCAGGTTCTCGCCGGGGTCGGCTTTGTTCCGACACTCCAGCACTTGAGTACAGCACGCACATGGCACTGAAATCCTATCTTTCACAACACAAGTTCGTTCTCGCGACCGCGCGTGTAACCAAAGTCAATTCGGGCGTCCGTTCCTCGGAAACGCCATTCAAACAGAAAACCAAATGCGACCGTCGCATATGTCCGTCCGGGACAGTTTTTATCAGCGAATTATAACGTGATCCTCGCGTACAAGACAAATCAACAAGTATTATTTAAATCAGAATCACATCGCGACCGCGCGGACATTTATTCTCTCAACGCCTCGTTGGAACCGTATGTTAGGTTTGGTTAGACTGCAAGTGTTGCCGCACCTCGGTATAATAATTACCATTACCTTTTTCTACAAGTTAGCTAACATATGTTGTTACGTCATTCTATTCTAAACATATAGGCTATATTTTATATGAAACGCGGGCGAAGCCGGGGCTGATCGTAAGTATTATATATTATAAACTCAAACTAAAAAATTGGCTAATCGAACGGGTATTTTACAAGTACTCTGATCTGACCGGTGTCAAAGTAAATTACAAAAAGGTGCCTAATGTTTTATTCTGTGACATTTCATTATATTATTTGTATTATATTTGTCCTGCTGGCTAATAAATGACTTATCTAAATAATATAAATTCACTTTTCGTTATAAGTGAACTACTCCTAAACGGCTGGACCGATTTTAATAATTTTTTTGTATACGTTTGGGTAGGGCCCTGGATGGTTTATCACAAATCAGCCCGGCAGATGGCACTGCAGTTGGTATCTAGGTTATTATCCGAGCGAAGCCGGGACGGGCCGCTAGTGACTTATAATACAATGCTGCATAAAAGTAATGAAACATAGTTCAAACTCACCGATGCGGTCCGGATGACTCTCTGAGGAATGGCGCAGTGACACTGGGGTCTTCCAAACTCTCCACCCTGGCGTCTATCCCCATTTGATACACCTGGGTACAATAAAAAATTTTTAAGGTAACAGGGTAAACAATAAATTATCCTACTTACTAGTATGTCTTGGAACAACTCCGCATAGTCGCAAGTTTATCGATTTTTTTTCTCGGATACATTTCGGAACGAGATGCAGATGGGCTGCACGATCTCTGTATATTTAATTATAATACATAAGTTAGTCTAAGTATTTTTTTTACTATACATCATCATCATCATCAACAGCCCACTAAACGTTCCCACTGCTGGGACTCGGGGCCTTCTCTCGCAAGGAGAGAGTTAAGGCCATAATCCACCACGCTGGCCCAGTGCGGGTTGGCGGATGACACATGACTTCGAAAGATTCTAGGTACATGTCGGTTTCCTCACGATGTTTTCCTTCACCGTTTTGAGTTAGCGGCAATACGCACATGACTTCGAAAAGACAGTGGTGCGTGTGGGGTTTGAACCCGGGGTCTCCGGATCGGCAGCCGCCGTTCTCCCGACTGGTCTAGTCGGGAGAACGGCGGCTGCCGATCCGTCCGAGCTGCCAGCGTGGTGGATTATGGCCTTAACTCTCTCCTTGCGAGAGAAGGCCCCGAGTCCCAGCAGTGGACCTAGAATCTTTCGAAGTCATGTGTCATCCGCCGTAACGGAACCGTAACTTTTTTTACTATACGCAACGTCCTAAATAAAGGGTATAATGTATATGGCGTTGTCACACTAATGTACCTACCAACTCATTGTAAAGCGTTGCAATCTTAACTAAATAAATATTGACTTTAATAAAAGAGTATGAAATACCTTGGGTCCTTTAAGTTCGACGACGACGTGGCAGCCGCCCCTAGCGTCAGGCACGGAGATGATGAACTTCGGGTTGTTGGGGTACGTCGCTCGGTGGTTCTCGCACCCGCCCGCCGTACGCCCTGACCATTCGCCTTTCAACTGTCAATGGAAAATAACTTTAACCAATTTGCCAGATCACTGATCCAGCGAGACTGTGCGGTTTGTATGAGAGTCATACAAATGTATGTATGAGTCTCATACATACGACACAATTTTACTTGGTATGGCTTGTATGCGTCATACAAATGTATGTATGACTCTTATACAAAGGACACAATCTCACTTGGTATGGTTTGCATGAGTTTTACAAATGTATGTATAACTCTCATACAAGGGGCAAAATCTCAGTCGGTATGGTTTGTATGAGTCTTACAAACGTATGCATAACTCTCATACAAACAGCACAATGTTACTTGGTATGGTTTGCATGAGTCATACATACAGAGTGATTCTCATACATAAGGCGCGCTCTGACTAGCTAATACAAGCTTTCCATACTACGTTCGCCTGGAAGAGATCGCTATTATAGTAGGTCCAACCGTTTATTTTCTTTTTGACAGATCTAATTTGTCAGTTATAGTGTTGTGACCATGAATCTGTATACTTCGTAACTGGATCGAGTACTGCCTCAGTACTGCCGATTTATCGTTCACACAAATTACACTGTAAGTACTAGTAATAAGATTCATTTTTCTGTTTCTCAAGTCAAAGTAGAAAATCGAGCCCGGTGAGATAGCGCGTTAGTAGTAGTTTGTCCTTGTCTAGCATGTTGCCATTGCATAATGAAATTCGCTTTGGTAGTAATTAGTAGATACTTACATTTTGAAATTAATTGTCTAAGTAGTACATTTTACTTAGATAATACGCTAATATCGTAACCTGTTTTTTTGACATAGATTAGACTTTCTTGACGAAAATTACAATGAACATAATACTACCAAGTGAAAAACGTTACGTAGGTAGTAGTATTAGCGTAGTCTATAAACGGCCACACTGTTGAGTAAACAAAATTAATATGGCTGCTTCATATTGTTTGTTGTAATCAGTTACTAGTGCACATTGCGTGTTTCCAGCTTATTTTTTCTAGAAAATAAGTTAATATGGTGTATTTTTGCTGCGTAAGTAGTTGCAAAAAGGAATGGAATCGCGGTTGCAGCTTAACTTTCCACAGGTGAGCAATTAAACAAGGTTTTAAAATTGTAGGGGAGTAGGGTGTCCATAAATACAGCGTTGTCGATTTTTCAGTTGTCAATCTGAGATTTATTTCTATGTGTGCTTAGCGAAAGATTTTTCTACAGATAGTAAACTAAGACAAGGTACCTTGGACAAGAGATAATGTCTTACCACTTATCATCCGCGGACCACGTATAGGGAATCGGGTAAGTATTCACTTACGGATGAGAGTGACTATCCAATAGGGTAATTTGTATAAAAACTCATTCAGATAATATCATCAGAATATGAGTTGTTTTTGCGAACATAAATAAGTACCTAATAATACATCTAATAATACAGTAGGTTTGGGTGCGTCTGTACAATGAAGCGAAAATAGTTCAGATAACAATTGAACAACAAAATTTAAGCAACCACTAACATTAATTTGTATTGTATTTTATGCTTCTAGGATACCTAAGGATGAACCAACCACCATGAATGAATACCAACACGGAGCGATCGTTCAATTTGTAAATAATTATACTTAAGAGATTATTATATCAATAAATATCTACTAATACATCATCATAATAGTTTTATTTCTTAATCGGTCAAAAATTAAATCTAGGTACCTTTATACTTAGTCAGATTACCATATAATATTCCTATATTTATAACTCGTACCTACTTATCTAACTCGTGCATAAAATATTTATCACCAATAACAACTGGCAATCACTCAGCAGTGGGTACTGCTGAGTGTTTGTAAGCATTTATTTCTCTTGCCCAATAAGGAAAGCTATTTAATCAAGGTTGTATTAGTGAACCAGGGTTATTGCGGATGCGAAAATTTAGACATCCACGGATGCGGCTGCGGATTATTTGAAGTTCAAATCTGCGGATGTGGATTTTGGGGCTTTAAAAGGATAATTATTTATATTTTAAGTGCATAAATAACTGAAAATCAATTAAATTTTACCCAACTTTTTATTTATTTAATCATATTTTAGAACTAAATTCCACAAGTTTTTAGTTTTACTTATGACACAACAACTTCGAGTTTCATAATAAACAATCTTTGTTTAATAATTAAACTGGAAAATTGGTAAATTATATGAAATAAATAGCAATGTTGCAGCCTTCTCAGCTTCCAACCTGTTTCTTAGTGGATTATAATTATATTAACCCAGCTCCACTAAATAATTGTTCGCTGGGAACTCTAGCTGGTGGATATGACAAATTTATATCTGGATGCTAATTTGGAGAGAATTTAAAATTCACAACGATTAAATCTCCACCAATTTCACCACTTCGTCGGTTGCCGAAAGAAGTTAGCAATTACCAAAACAAACACGAAGCTCATAGCTTACAAACATGTAGTTGCTTGTTGATGTAAATCCGTAAAAACTCGGGATTAACTGATGCGATGGATGTGCATGCGAATGCAGATGTCTTAATTAATGCGAATGTTCCGCATTTGCGAATGCGAATATTCGTAGCACCGCTGGTGTGGACACCCTATTAGAAAGGGATGTAGTACTACTTTGATGCCTTTCAGTTGGCTCGTTTTGATAGAACAGTGCACAGTCCAGTTATAGTATACGTTCATGGTTGTGACCAAGTGATTATAGTGGACACGATTTCGATTCATTTTTCTATCGAGTCTGTGCGGAAAGAGAATAGTCCTAGGAATGGCGCTGGTAAGTAGTAGAACATAATTCTATTAGTAGGAGATCCCGCTATACAACGACCTTCACCGAGACGCTTATTTGATGAAACGTATTTTATACTTACTTAAATTAATAGGTCAAAAAATATATTGCATATGGGTTGCCTAACAAATTTTAGTGCAGAGTATGATTAATTAGTCTTTAAAAAAGGTCTGATGCGTTTTATTGATTAATCTAATATTTCAAGAGTTATCAGGTGCAATAGAAAAACCGGTTCGTTAAATGGGCCTTAAATCGTAAACGGTACATGTGACAGAAAAGTTTTCCGGCCACAAAAGATGCAAAATACTATTTTCTACAATAACGACCACAATATTTTTTGCCCTAAAGTTTATAGTTTCCAATATATTGGCCAAGATCGCAGCAATGTTTTACTTTTACAAAATTCGGCAACCGGACTTCGGGACTGATTTTTCGCAGGCAAACCTATGTCATGTTCTTATTTGCCAAAATAATCTTTAATTTTATTTAATTTCAATTCAATAACCAGACCGTTGCAAAATGCTAGTATCGATGTACCTGTTTATACCTGGCAACCCGAGAGTTGTGACAGGAAAAGACCAGGCAACCTAACGAATGCATATTCTATGGGCTTCATCTTTTCGATTGGTATACAACGTGTTGCAAAAAGGTGCAACAATATTTATGGTAGTTCATCTACATTCAGTTTTGAATCATGTATGTGAAAATTAGGCATGAAAGCTCAAAAATTTTTTCCAAAAAAATAATTAAATTTTTTGGTTGTTATTTCATTTGACATACCCCTAATGGCCAGATCTCCGCACGGATTTTTGTACGATGTCGCGGCGTCGGTGGTAAGGTCGTTTGTCTGCTGTACAAGCTTTAGGGTTGAAGCTGGTGATTTGGTGGGAATTTTACGTCAAACTTTGACTCGAATTATCTCGTGATCTACCGTGCTGAGGGGAAAGAGACCTTGGGTGATGAAGTCTACATCTGTTGGCGATCAACACATGTACATATAGGCTAGTTTCAATTTGTTTTATAATGAGTACGGTAAAACTGTAATAATTATAAAAATATGTGTAACTGTTAGGTACATTTGGTTTATTTAGGTAGAAATAGGTAGGGCACTCCTAATAAATATCGTTTTGGTTTGGTTTATTCGGAAATATAGGTAGGATGTCCACTTATTTACCTAACTTCAGACAAATGTTGGTAAAATTAGGTAGTTTTTAGGTAATAGCTAAATTGTAAGCTAAGGTACCCCCCAGGAAGTTACGTTCATTTATAGACCTGGTCGTGGGCTACATTTCGAGTGGTCATTAGTTAGCCTACGACCAGGAATGGAAAAGTTATGGTTTAAAAAGTGTCTATTCCATAGAGAAAATGAACCGAAAAGAGGGCCCAGAATACGGGGCTCTCTTTAAGGTAAAGGTAAGGGGGTACCTTAGCGATCCTGATTTTGTTCGGAGCATGCTCTGCTCAGCGGCTCCAGTTAGAAGACTCAACAAGAAGGAAAATAAAAGGAAGACTCAAGCAACCAGCGTTTCACTACCCCGCTCCCTGCTCCCACTTCAAGGTCCGGCTAAGAAGATCTCGTCGAGCGAACGTCGGGATCACGTCGTGTCCGCACCGAGTCATCGCCGAGAGTACTTCGGCGGTTACAGCGAGGGCTCATCAGGGTCACGCCGACGTGTTACGTCGAGGGGTCACGGCGGGGGTCACACCGAGTGTCACGTCGTGTCAGCGCAGAGTCATCGCCAAGGGCACGTCGGGTGTCACGTCGAGTGTCACGTCGAGTGTCACGCCGGGGGTCACGCCGTGTGTCACGCCGAGTGTCACGCCGTGTGTCACGCCGAGTGTCACGCCGTGTGTCACGCCGGGGGTCACGCCAAGTGTCACGCCGAGGGTCACGCCGAGTGTCACGCCGGGGGGTCAAGTCAAGATCAAGGTCAAGTCAAGTTCACATCCAGGACGAGTTCGTGGATTGTCCCACAGCGGTCGCAAAGTGAACCCAGGGACGAGTCTACCAGCGCCCGTCGGAACGAGAGGGCACGTACCCAAGAGACCTACTTACAACAGGTCTCTCCCCCTCTCGCTGCCGGCAGACCAGGCTCGTCAACGCATAGCGGTCGGTCACATACGGCCGGTCCGCGACAGCTGGTCCTTCGAGCCGGATTCACGCCGTAGCGACCATCGTGGGACTTCGTCGAGGAAGTGAAGACTTGAAGACATCTGCGCTTGAAGACAACGGACGAGGTGATCATCGTGCGAGAGGAAACGAAGATCAAGATGCCCGTTACAAGAAGCCAGAAGGGAGGTGATCGACTGGAATGTACGCCGACTGAGAGAGCATCACGTGGCATCACAGTGGAGTCCGGTACGACATCCGGTACCAGAACAGAAAGTACCTTCCCGCCTGGGACGTCGTTCGAGACTACGATTAGGGCCACAACCGAGAAAGTCAGAACACTGGTGGAAAGCACAAGTTCGAAGATCTCGGAAAGGCTACAGAAAACGAAGGCACCGTCTGTAGCGTCAACAGCCAGAAGGAAAAAAGAGATGGAAGCACGTGTAGAGTTAGCTCGACGGAAGCTAGACCAGGCACGAGCTGCGGCTGAATTGGCAAAGGCAGAACTGGAAATGGTTCAACTGGAAGAAGACGATGACGACTCTGTGATCAGCGTGTCAGTAAACCGGAAAGAGATGGTGCAGAATTGGATCAGCGATTCGACGACGACGTTGCATATAATTACATGAAATATTAATTAAATTCACCCTCCAATTTTAATTGTAATTTGAAAACACAAGACAAACAGTGCGCAGACCGCAGACAGCAATTACTGTCAATGTATCAATGACATTGACGTAACATACTAGAAGTCGCAAAAAAGGGCAGTTATCACCGTTAATGCTTCAAGAACATTGTGCCGAGTTTTTTAGTCTTGCACTTTGACGCTCATCATAGTTTTCTTTTGAACCAATCATTATTATCAACGACTTTAGCGAATGACAGAATGACACTGATAAAAACGAACGACTTAGCGAAAGACGTGAGACATATTCCTTATTCTGAGATTGAGACGAAATGTTGAAATTGACATACGATTTGCGAACTGAGATTGATAATTCTATTATTGGCTGTTTTTATATTTAAGTATCTATTTATATTCGATACACATTTGCACCGCTGTGATTACAAGTCTACTGGTCAAGATAATTTCATAATAACTGCAATTAAAAAAAATTAAAACCAGACAGTCAAGTCTTCGCGAACTTGAACAAAAGTTAAAGGAGGCACTAATAGATTTGCAAAATACCAAAAAGGTAAACGATACCTTATTACAAGAAAGAGAGGAAGGAGAGATAGAAATAAAAAATATTCTTGATCAAAATAAACGTTTAAGAAATGAAATGCTTGAGCTCGAAAATAAGGTACATAACATAGGTTCGGAACGTGATGATTTGCTTGAGTTGATGATTATTCACAAAAATAGTAGAACCGAATGTGACGAAGCACACTTAAAAGTAAACTATCTCCAGAATAAACTTAAAAAAGCTGAAGCGCTCATAAATACCTTTACCATAGAGATAAATAAAAAAGAAAGTCAAAATATCTTAAACCTATTTGACAAAGTAATTTCAAATAACGAGCATACTCATACTACGACAAATATTATTGATCTGACAACAGAAAAAGACGACCCTATACTTATGAAAAAAGATGATTGTAATAAATACATGAGTAAAAATAGACTAAAAAAATATTTAAGGGTAAAAAGAATGATAGTGAAATGTAAGAAAAGCAAAAAATATTGTAACTACAGCAATGTAATGACAGTGAAGGAAAATATAAACATGAGAAAGATTATAAGAGATCATGAAAATACCATAGTGAACTACCAAGAGGATTTTAATGAAAACCTAAATAAAATAAAGAGATTAGAAGAAGAACTAAGAGATATTCAGGTCAAATATAATTTAGCGCAAATAGAAATCCAAGAACTTATTTCTGCAATATATACATTAGTGGGTTTAAGTCCACGTAAGCGAAGGGAATCAATTAACACTAACTCACTAGTACAATCAAATAAATCATCTGGAGATGCACTATCTGCGACTATCCCCAATAGCTACATATTGCTTGATGAAACTCTGGAAGCTCAAGAGGATTGTAATATTAAAAATGATTCCACGAAAATAAACATACCATGCCCACAACAGGAACAACAATACGAAGGAAAGGACGCAGGGAGACATTTAGAAATTTATTGTGATAGCATTGGGCTTGGAATTGGAACAAGTTTTAACAATTTTGTAAATCAGCAGGTGACTAACAATTGTCTGCCTAATGTACAATTTAAAACATTAATAGACAAAATTGTATCCCGTGATTTTAAACGTGAAACAAATGTAATAATAATGATGGGACAAACATATGGTGTAACAAAAAAAGTCCTTATTAACTGCATTGAATCGCTCATTGAGCTTCATAAAAAAGGGAATGTAAATAAAATTGTTATGTGCACATTTCCCTACCTGGACAAGTTGAACGAGGCTCAAAAGATGAGAGTACATTCACTAAATATTAATTTGTACAACCTTATCTCCAACAGACCTCGCGAATTTTTATTTTTTGATTTGAACAATGCGTCAAATGAAATTATCTACACAATGCAACCCATAAATAGAAATAAAAAAATACAATTAGCTAAGCTCATCTTTTCGGCCCTCTTAAATGATTTAGATGGACAAAATGTTAAAAGAGGTAATGTTATTACGTTACCTACTGAACATACTTTATGTAATAGTTTAAACTACCACACATGACAACAGGAAGAACTTACTATGTTACGTCAAAACGTAAACATATTCGAGCTCTTCCTTGCAATAAAAATAGTAATAAAAAACTTAGTAATAATTTAAATATATTGTACCAAAATATAAATAGATTGTCGGGAAAATTATTGGAATTGGAAATGTACTTAGAAAGCGCTAATCATGATGTACTATGCTTCACAGAAACTTGGCTGTCTAAATCTACATTAAATTTTAGTCTTCCTAACTATATTATAGGTAGTATTTTTTATAGAAGCAAAAGTAAAGGAGGAGGATGCATAATTTTTGTGAAAAATTCGGTCAAATTCAAAAAACGAAAAGACATAGAAAAGCTAAGTGAAGAATGTAATTGTGAAGTAGCATGCGTAGAGCTAGACCATCATGTAATTTTATGTGTATATAAACCGCCAAGCGCTGTCTTCGAAACATTCTTAACTGTCCTGGAGGAGGCTGTTTGTCGTATCACAAAAAAATGGAAGCCTATAGTAATGTGTGGAGATTTTAACATTGACTTATTTAAGGATTCAACATCTAAGAATAAATTAAAAATCTTATGTCAGTCATATAATCTCGTGGAGGTATTCTTTGAACCAACTAGAGTTGCCACAACAAAGATAAGTACAACTGCTACGTGTATTGACAATATCTACGTTAACTGTAAACACACAGACAGTAAAATCCTAGATCGCATAAGATCGGACCATAGAGGATTAAGTATCACCTTACCTACTAACACACAAAAAGATGAGGTGAAGATAATGACAAGACCTATCACACAGGATCGCATAGAATCGCTTAAAATCTCAATTGACAAATATTTTCTTAATTTTAATTCTGACATAATATTTAATAATCCTGATTATAGTTATAATGATTTCTTTAATATGCTACAAAATGAATATAATACTATATTTAAAACTAAAGTAATTAATGTTAACAGTAAACCCAAATTCGCCGATTGGGCTACTCCTGGACTGTTTATTAGTCGTAATGTCTTATACAGCCTGTACGAGCTAAAGACATTTTGTCTTGACATGGCTACTAAAAACTATATACAGCGGTATTCGAACATCTTTAAAAAGGCATGTGCTCATGCCAAATCCATATTTATCAGAGATAAGCTAAGAAATTCCGAAAATATTGTCAAATCTACTTGGAACATTATTAACACAGAGTCAGGTAGATCTCAAAAACAGGAAAAATGTACTAAACTGAAAGTATGCGATAAAGTAATAATAGACAAAACACAAATTTCTGACACTTTTGAGACATACTTTGCTGACATACCAATTGCGACAACCAAACATTTGACATGTACACCATCATTAGCGGAAGATATATTAAAAAATAATGTTGACGTTCCTACCGCTACGTTTTTATTTAATGATATTACGTCACATACTATTTTGAATGCTTTCAAAGAAGTTAAAGACAAAAAAACGGAAGACTTATGGGGACTATCAGTTAAAGTTATTCGAACTGTTATTGGCAAATTAGCCCCTTACCTTGCTACGTTGTTTAATTCTTGCATTAGGAAGGGTATTTTTCCAAATTTAATGAAACATAGTAGGGTAGTGCCACTTTTTAAGGCTGGTGCTAAAACTGAACCAGGCAATTATAGGCCTGTCTCGATACTACCCTGTATCAGTAAAATATTTGAAAAAATCATGTTAAGCCAACTTTCTTCATTTTTCCACAGGCATAAATTATTAGACAATCATCAGTTCGGTTTTATCAAAGGCAGGTCCACTACTGATGCAGGACTTTTACTGACTAAATATATTTTGGAAGCATGGGAAGATCGTCACGACGCAATTGGCGTGTTTTGTGATTTGTCTAAGGCCTTTGACTGTGTCCGTCATAAGACTCTCCTGAACAAATTGTCTTTTTATGGAGTTCAGGGCACTGCCTTGAAACTTATTGGTTCCTACTTAACAGAGCGCATGCAGGTAGTAGATGTAGATGGAACTAGATCTAAAGGAGCTCCACTATCCATCGGAGTGCCCCAAGGATCCATTCTTGGCCCTTTTCTATTCTTGGTCTACATAAATGATCTCCCAAGAACTATTATGAAACAATCAAACGCCAAAACTGTTTTGTTTGCTGATGACACTTCTATTATGTTCAAAATACAGAGGGGTGTCTCTGACGTTTTAGAAATAAACAAAATATTAAAAATTCTTTCTAACTGGTTTGATGTTAACAACTTGGTTTTGAATCCTAGTAAAACAAAGTGTATTAGGTTTGCTCTTCCAAACGTCTAAAATAATATTAAAATAAAGTTGAGGTTGAAAGAAGAATACATTGAGACAGTCGAATCAACAGTGTTTCTAGGTATCACTGTGGATTCTAAGCTACAGTGGGGGCAGCATATTCATAAGCTAGCTGATAAGCTTAGCTCGGCGGCTCATGCAATTCGACAGATTAGAAAGATATCAGATGTGGCGACTGCTAGGTTGGTATATTATGGATATTTTCACAGTGTAATGTCATATGGCATTATACTGTGGGGATCAGCAGCAGACAGAAATACCATCTTTGTGCTGCAGAAAAGGGCTATTCGCTCTATATATATGTTAGGCCCACAAAAATCATTAAGGGAGCTTTTTAAAAGCATAAAGATCTTAACCACTCCATCGCTATACATCTATGAGTGTATAATGTACGCTAGAAAAAATCTACGCAGCGATTTAAGGAAATCGGAGTCCTCACATTACAAACACAAACTGAACTACCCCAAATGCAGGCTTCATAAAACAGATGTCTCATTCATCAGAAACAGTGTGCGATATTATAATGCCGTTCCAGAGCAGGTATTGAATCTTAATGAAAGGAAATTTAAAAATGAAATAAAAAGATATCTAGTCAGTAAGGCTTATTATACTGACAAATTATTTCTTGATGACAGCAAAAATTGTCAAAAACAATTATCACATTTATAAAACAACGTGACCATAACCTTGCAGACTTGACATTTTTAATTCATTTTCATGACATTTTTACTAATTATTTTATATGCTATGTGACAAAGCCCCTTTACAGCCGCTATTTATTTACTGACAAGGCCTTTTTACAGCCGCTTAAATGTGATTTGATATAATTTATTTTAAAAGTAATTGTATATATTTGATATTTTGTAAAAGTATTAACGTTACCAAGTGTATCATAGATGCCTAAGGTTCGAAACAAATGAATTGAATTGAAAAAAAATTGAATTGACGGAAAGGCTGCCAGGGAAAGTGTCAGAACCGGAGAAGCCCGGCAAAACACAGGCAGCCACGAAAATCACTGAAGCTTCTGCTGACATCAAGGACATCGCTGACGCGCTACGGGACGTCGTCAAGTTGTCAACGAAGAATGTAGCAGCGCCTAGCTACATGTTCGATCTCCCACAGTTTGACGGGAACGCTAGCGAGTGGCTAGCCTTCAAGAGGGCATATGAAGATACGGCTGAGAACTTCTCTCCAATCCAGAATACGATAAGGCTGAGGAAGACCATCAGAGGTGCAGCGCAAGAGTCAGTCAAATGTCTATTGTATTCGGATAATACATCTGACGACATCATGGAAGCTCTGCGTCGGCAATATGGAAGACCAGATGGGCTAGTGCTGGCAGAGATGGAGAAACTGAAGAGGCTGCCAAAGATGACGGAGAGCGCTCAAGACGTGTGCGATTTTGCATGTCGAGTGAGCAACATCGTGGCAACAGTGAAGAGTTTGAAAAAGCCTCAGTATCTCCAGTCGCCAGAAATGTTGAAGTTGATAGTGGACAAAATGCCTGCGGTCATACGGTTCCGGTGGTTTGATTTTACGGCTGACACGGAAGATTCTGACTTGCTACAGCTGAGCAAGTTCCTGAACAGGGAGGCAGACCGGTGCAGTCAATATGCACTACAAGAAGCTGTAACCAAAAGCCAAGGATGGAAGAGAGAAGCCACACATGCCGCCGTGGAACAAAGGGAAGATAAGGAAAATTGTCCACACTGTCAAGGAAGCCATCGCCTGTATCAATGTAAGAAGTTCATGGATACATCGACCAAGGAACGCTGGAAAATTGCATCAAATTGCAAGCTATGCTTCAAATGCTTGCAAGGTCGACATCGAAAGCAAGACTGCCAGAAGCCAGGGTGCAGAGTATGCAGAAGATGGCACCATGAGCTTCTTCATGAAGATCGGCAACCTGAAGGATTGAAGAGGGAACCGGATGGCAAGGAAGTGACCAACAACGTGCTCCAGGTCAATACGGCGAAAACTAAGAAGGCATACTTGAAAATGGTACCAGTGGAAATTTACGGGCCAAAAGGAAGCACCAAGGTTTTGGCTCTGTTAGACGAAGGTTCAACGGTAACACTGGTGGACTCATCCGTAGCCGAACAACTGGGGCTACAGGGACCTCGAGAGCAACTTACCATAGAAACAGTCGGAGGGAAGTTGCTGTCGAACAAGAGATCCATGAAGCTCAATATGAAAGTTCGAGGAGTTCATCAAGTACGGAAAAGGACTATCACCGGGGCAAGAACCATGGACGAACTTCACCTGACACCTCAAGCAGTGGAGAAAGAGAAGGTCGAAGTGTACCCTCACTTGCAAAAGATGGCAGAGCAACTTTGTTACGAGGAAGAACGGCCGAAGGTTCTCATTGGGCAAGACAACTGGGAGTTGATTGTCTCCAGGGGAACACGCAAAGGGAAGAAGAATCAGCCCGTCGCATCACTCACCTATCTAGGATGGATACTACATGGATGCGACTCGGGGGCCACTGCAACATCGGTCAACTTCGTAACCTGCGCGCACGTCTTGGCCCGAGACAAAGAAACGTCAGAAAACTCCGAGTCTACGGCCAACCAGTTAAAAGGCAAAGAGAAGACGCTGTACAAAGCCACAGACTTCAAGAAGGAAGATTCTACGTGGAGAAAATCTTCAAGAAAAAAGAAGAAAAAGAAGTCTCAAGATAACTCGATGAAAGAAGTCACAGAGAAGGTTCTTCGAACAAAAGGCCAGAAAGAGTGCTACAGGGAAGATATCACTGCGCTCACGAAGGGGAGGACTCCTGAAACGTCCAAGTTGAAGAAGATCGACGCGATGACAGCAAAAGACCTACCAGAAGAGGTACATCGCTTCGGAGAACCGCCTTCATCGAGCGCGGTCGTGGACTACCCCACTGTTATCAAGGTGGGTCGACGGCGTAAGAAGCGAAGGAGATCCTTGTGTCGGCGAGAAGACTGCTTGCCGCGCCTACACTGTGGCGATGCAGTCCTCGCCGTGGGTTCCACGCTGCTTAGAGAGACATCGCCGAGAGGCAAAGAGGACCTACACCGGACCTGATGGCAGAACACGGGACATCGCGGTCCACACGAATGGCGGAATCCTGCGGCGGCCAACCTCTAAGACCGTGCTGTTGGTGCCTCCATGGGGCGGCGACGGCGGCGGTCCCAAACGTCGAGCATTCGAGCGACGGCAATGTCGAGACGATGAGCAACGGGCCTCCGACCAGTGAGATCGCCGAGCCAGAGGATGGTGCTAGCGCACGAAGGGGAGGATGTTGGCGATCAACACATGTACATATAGGCTAGTTTCAATTTGTTTTATAATGAGTACGGTAAAACTGTAATAATTATAAAAATATGTGTAACTGTTAGGTACATTTGGTTTATTTAGGTAGAAATAGGTAGGGCACTCCTAATAAATATCGTTTTGGTTTGGTTTATTCGGAAATATAGGTAGGATGTCCACTTATTTACCTAACTTCAGACAAATGTTGGTAAAATTAGGTAGTTTTTAGGTAATAGCTAAATTGTAAGCTAAGGTACCCCCCAGGAAGTTACGTTCATTTATAGACCTGGTCGTGGGCTACATTTCGAGTGGTCATTAGTTAGCCTACGACCAGGAATGGAAAAGTTATGGTTTAAAAAGTGTCTATTCCATAGTGAAAATGAACC
The DNA here is from genome assembly GCA_963693475.1 of Ectropis crepuscularia. Lineage (NCBI taxonomy): Eukaryota > Metazoa > Arthropoda > Insecta > Lepidoptera > Geometridae > Ectropis > Ectropis crepuscularia. Next base: position 25,159,037 of record OY856349.1, on the reverse strand, counting down.
GAAAAGAGGGCCCAGAATACGGGGCTCTCTTTAAGGTAAAGGTAAGGGGGTACCTTAGCGATCCTGATTTTGTTCGGAGCATGCTCTGCTCAGCGGCTCCAGTTAGAAGACTCAACAAGAAGGAAAATAAAAGGAAGACTCAAGCAACCAGCGTTTCACTACCCCGCTCCCTGCTACCACTTCAAGGTCCGGCTAAGATCTCGTCGAGCGAACGTCGGGATCACGTAGTGTCCGCACCGAGTCATCGCCGAGAGTACTTCGGCGGTTACAGCGAGGGCTCATCAGGGTCACGCCGACGTGTTACGTCGAGGGGTCACGGCGGGGGTCACACCGAGTGTCACGTCGTGTCAGCGCAGAGTCATCGCCAAGGGCACGTCGGGTGTCACGTCGAGTGTCACGTCGAGTGTCACGCCGGGGGTCACGCCGTGTGTCACGCCGAGTGTCACGCCGTGTGTCACGCCGAGTGTCACGCCGTGTGTCACGCCGGGGGTCACGCCAAGTGTCACGCCGAGGGTCACGCCGAGTGTCACGCCGGGGGTCACGCCAAGTGTCACGCCGAGGGTCACGCCGAGTGTCACGCCGGGGGGTCAAGTCAAGATCAAGGTCAAGTCAAGTTCACATCCAGGAAGAGTTCGTGGATTGTCCCACAGCGGTCGCAAAGTGAACCCAGGGACGAGTCTACCAGCGCCCGTCGGAACGAGAGGGCACGTACCCAAGAGACCTACTTACAACAGGTCTCTCCCCCTCTCGCTGCCGGCAGACCAGGCTCGTCAACGCATAGCGGTCGGTCACATACGGCCGGTCCGCGACAACATCAGTGTTAGAATGGACTGTTAAAATATTGTTGGGGGTAAATCCACCACGTTGTATAATTTGTCTAATAATCAAAACGGTGAAAAAAATGTTTTTGAAGTAAAAACTTCTTTAGGCGCGCCTAGACAGATTTTTCGTGGGCTGTGAATTGAATTCATTCGTCACGCTCGGGTATGAAAAGAAAGCTTCGGGTAAGCTCGGGACCATGGCTATTGGCCATCTAGAAATACGTCTGCCAATGGGAAATGTTGAAAGGGCGTGGACAGGCCGTCATTGCATGGCCATCTAGAAACGCATCAGCCAATGGGAAATGCTGACGCATTTCTAGATGGCCATGCCAAGATGGCGAGGCCACGCCCTCCGGTTACACCCGTGTAGTTTCCAAGGTAAGCTATCAAATTCTGAGTTACAAGTTTTCTCTTCTATCGGCAATTCCTATGACTGCCAATTTTTTTGTCTATGGGTAAGCAGTAGTATTTTTTCAAGGTAGCAAAACTCAATGGTCCACCGCAGTTTTGTATTTGTCACTGTCACTCGCAACAAGACGCCCGTGCTAGTAATTATTTGCTGAGTTTTATATTGGAACTATAAAATGCCGAAAGGATCAGTGCTGAAAGGACAGACGAGAGAAATGGTGATCAAGCTTCGTAATTACTTTGAAGCAGAGTATCAAAATGGCGGCCCGCTTTTACCATTGTCCCAAGTGCGAGAGCGCGTTGCGGCTGTCAAGTCAAGTTTACATCAGACATAAATAAACTTTGTTAATTTACCTAACTACAAAATGTTATTTAACACTTTATTTTAATAAGTATTCAAATGTTTCAGTCATCATAGCCTTGTTTTTTTTTGATATAGGTACACCAACAGATAACAAACACGACTTCAAATAATGCTGTATGTTTTCCTGAGGCACATCAATATATAACAGTTTCACATAAAAATAAATCGGATATTATGTGCCGAGAACGGAAAACACCCGTGTAAAAATAGTTCATAAACAATATCGATATCTCAATCGTAACATCACTATGTTGATAGCCATAGAAAGCAAATTTTTAAAAACGTTTGTTATTTTATGTAATTTATAAAAAAACTACTGCACTTATGGACTCAATTTGTGAAAGATGATTATTATACGGGATCAAGGAGCAAACTTAGGCAGTTGTCTTATTTTTAAAACCTCGCATTTAAAAGTGAACTTTTGCGTAACATGACGCAGTTACGTTCTATTGGTGCTGTCAAAAAGAAAATAAACGGTTGGATCTACTATAGTGCTAAGATCGCCAATAGGTACCATTTTTTTAGGTTTATTCTGTATATTATGTTTTATTATATCTACCTATTCTAAAAAGATTGGACGATGGCAGCTAAGATTGGAGGAGACCTTATAAAATGGGGGAAAAATAAAAAAGATTTTTGATTAAAATATAATAAGACCTTGACTATCTCCTTGTGAGAGAAATCCGCAAGTGAAAGCCCAGCAGTGGGAATCTAGTAAATAAAAGAATACTCACATTCCTGACGTGCGGGAAGTCCGGTATCTTGTTCATAGTGAAGGGACACGTCGCGTACGCTCGCAGCGTGTAGAATATCGTGCGAGTCTTCTCGTATTGCGACACTACGAGCGTGTATCTGAAACAACACATCACTATTACAACGAATATTGGTATCCCTCATACAATTACTAGCCTCAAATTTGTATTGAGCGAGATGGCGGCGAAGTCTTAAGCTATTGACGATTTTTTTTTTAAATGGCAGTCACAGGAGCTGCCGATAGAAGTGAAAAGTTTTAACTCAGAATTTGATAGCTTACTTTGGAAACTACGCGGGTGAAACCGGAGGGCGCTGCTAGTCTAGAATAAATCTTCAAAGCATCGTCGTCTAAATAAGTCTTCTAAACATGGCCATCTAGACTACATGGCCATGGTTAGATGTGTAAATGTATAATGGTACCATGCATGGTTACCGACATTCCTTCTAGGAATGTTACGGAGCTTCGACTCCGACTCCGATAAGTCGGAACTGTTTATTATTACACCTACGGTTCCGACTTCGGCTCCGAAACTTTTAAAACGGAAGTTTTAATCGGAGGTAAGGTGTATAAATATTTGAGATAATCCCTTTATTATGGTGAAAAGTAAATGAAAATACAATATCCCAACCCCTTAAATCAATTGCCCATCAATGTTTATCGTGTCCACGTGTTAGACAATTATTATTTTATTTATCCCCAATTAAAATGTCTCTCCTGATGTGACTTCTGATCCTGCCTATGCCTCCGACTTCGATTCCGACTCCGATAAATCAAATTTAAAAACTCCGACTCCGCCTTCGATAAAATGACCTCTGTAACATCCCTGATTTCTTCCATTCACGAGCGTGACGCTTGAGATCAATTCACAGCCCACGAAAAATTTATGTACCACCACACACAGTTTTTTTTATAGATCGCGCCAAAATTAGTTTTAGTTAATACCGTACCGGCCTCCAGTGCTCTCCGTAGTTATGATCTTGCACAGATAATGTGGACTGTTGATTCGTATGCCGTCAATATACGGCTCCGGATCGTCTGTGAGCAAAAATAAAATAGGGTACAATCCTCAAAAAAACTAAGTAACCCGTTAGTTAGATTGCCAAAAAATATTGTACACGTATTTTTTTCTTTTGTTTCACAAACAAAAAATGACAAAGATACAGCGCTTCAAAGTTTCGTGTGACGTCACTTGCGAGTACGATTTTTAATCACGAGTGACGTCGCGACCCCCCACTCTCGAAGTTTGATGGTCTATATCTTTGACGATTTTTAATATTATAAAAAAAAAACAAAAATACGTGTCCAATATTTTTCCATGATCTAGCTGACGGACTAATTAGGATGGTGTATTTTTGACCCAGTCCGGTACCCTATTGTCAAATTCACTGTTACTATAGGGTTTAATTAAAACATTACTGTGTATGTTTTTGGGTGTTATACAGAATTATATTATTACTAGTAGCGCACCACAGTTTTACACGTGTAGATCCCGTTCCTGTTATACACAACAATATGTATGTCCCCTATATGCTATTCTTTTAGCTATATTATACTATTTAATAACAGATTACTAATCATTCGTTCATCATCATTCGTTTACCATTATTTATTCATGATAATTAATTCAACATCATTCATTCATCGTCATCATAAAACATTCAGTCATCATTAATCATTCATTCGTCATCGTTCATTCATCAGAAAGACACTTGACGATCTAACATTACAATTAAGTTACCAGGATGACATGACGTTTGAACCGCGTTTAAGCCAAGCTTTGCTTGGTATAGCGCATAAAACGACGTTTGCTAAAAATTAAATTTAACTAAAGATGAAATTGAGCGATCTATCGCCCCCGATACAATACTTGCTAGTTTAAAGGTACCAGTTAAACTCACACGGATAGTAGACCCGCTTCCCGTTCTTGTAGACGAGCAGAGTGATGTACTCCTTGTTGTCGCGGAAGTCGTCGATCCTGGTGATGTGTCGCGTGAGCAGCAGCCACACGGCGCCGGCGCCGCGCAGCTGAAGAGAGAACTGGGGGTTCTCGCCGATGTTGTACGCGTCTTTGGCGGGACCGTTACCTGCGTCCCATTGCCTGAAGCAATGGAAGATTTAATCTACTGTGGGGCTAACAATAATCACAAAAAAAATTGAAGTGAAACATTTTTTTGGCGCACCAGACACAGATTTTTCGTTGGCTGTGAATGAAGCTCATCGTCACGGTAGGAAATGAATGAAATCTTCGGGGTAGCTCGGGACCATCGAGTGTGCTAGAGCGAGAAAGATACAGTCAGCTGCTGCTAATTTTTAACTACTGTCACTGTCTTTTTTAAATTTATTCTTGACCATGGACACTAGTATTTCATCGTCAAAGTTGTTTCTTATTTTAGTTTCCACTTCTGCTGTGCGGTCTTAAGCACACACATTTTTTTATAAAAGGACTGAAATGACAAATGACAGCAGAGTGTGCCCGGAGTGGCTAATTAAAATGAAAATGAGGGAAGGAAAGGAGAATATACAAATTTGGCGATATTTACTACATAGGTACTAAAAGTGTATTTTCATTCCCAATATTCCAATCTAGAATACCGTGATTCCAGAAGCAAAATCAAAAATCTTTATTCATAAATGTACAATTTACACATCAATGAATGTCAGTACGGGACGTCGGAAAATGTGAAATTCGTCTGGACTTGTTGCTAAACGAGATGAAACAAGTGGGAGGCGATGCGATGGCGAAAAGCAGATCATCCCTTAAACGGGCTCTTTACTAAGTACACTCGATGTACTAAGAAAATTCAGTAAAAACTAGTGTAATAACCCGCAGCCTTCCAACTCTAGGTCGCCTTAGGACGAAATTGGTTTTTGGTAATTATGAAAATACAAAAGAAAAATCTATAAGTACCAAGAAGCGAAATGAAGACGGCAGTAAACGATAACAACTTACTGGTGTATGCAGTAGGTAAACTGAAACAGCGCAGGGTTCCAATTCAGGTAGAAAACGTCGAAGAAGCTGAGTATGCTGTTGTAGTCGATCCAAAACACGCCGTTGTCGTACTGCGCCGCGCTGTCCGGCGAGTAGTGGAGCGTGGCTTGGAGTTCCGGGGTCCAGTGGTGCAAGTCCAGTTCTGAGTAGTTGCCGCGCCAACGGAGGTGAGACCATGGGTTTTTTAACTTGAACAGTTTGACGCCCTGCGGAAGAATTGGAGCTTTTATCGCTTATCAATGATGTATGTATGACGTGTTTTTGAAGTGAAAAGTTCTTTTGGCGCGCCTAGACCGATATTTCGTGGGATGTGAATTGAATTCTAGCGTCACGCTCGGGTATGATAAGAATTCTTCGGGTAAACTCGGGGCCATGGCCATTGGCTATCTAGAAATCCGTCAGCTAATGGGAAATGCTGAAAGGGCGTGGCCTGGCCAGCATGGCATGGCCAACTAGAAATGCGTGAGCCAATGGGAAATGCTGACGCATTTCTAGATGGCCATGCCATGATGGCCAGGCCACGCCTTCCGGTTTCACCCGCGTAGTTTCCAAAGTAAGCTATCAAATTCTGAGTTATAAGTTTTCACTTCTATCGGCAGTTCCTATGACTGCCAGTTTTTTTTTTTATACGGGGATCTACGTAAGATACTCAGGTCCATTGGGTGGTCCAACAGAGTTACGTGGGATAGCACCCACTAAAACCAGCATGGTGGCTTGTCTCTGAGCTTAACGAAAGTACGTGCTTACGATCTTGGGTTCTATATAAATAAGGCCTCAAAAATTTTGTCAAATTTCGGACGGAGTAAGTACCGCAGCGTCACTGAAGATACTTCTGCTTTGTTTTTAGCGTAGAATAAGCGTAATTGGTATACGTTACAACTACAGACTATTTCATGTATGAACAAAACAGTAGCAAGAATTTATTTTGAGACGAGCAAAGCTTTTGATTCTGTAAGTCAAGGTATAGTGGAACATGCAGATTTCTGTGTTAGTAGCCATCGTTACGCCTGGATTGGTAGCTATATTGGTAATACAACACAGCCCTTATGGAGTAGAAACATCGCTTACGGCTAATTTCTTCACTTAAAAAAATCGGTGTCCCTCAGGGAAGTATTTTGAGTCCTATGTTATGTTTGTTTTACATGAATTATTCGATAAACAGACCAATATAACATCAAAATAACAAACGAATTACTTAATATATCGAATATTTACCAGTTCCCTTCCGATTTGTTACATCAAGTTACATTTGTACTGTATATGTACAACGAGCTACAAACAACTAAAAACGTATAGATTGTACTAACATTAACGAGTCGCACGTCCAACACGGCGTACGCGTGCGTGGCGACGAGCCCGGTGCGCTCCGCCTCCGCGTCGGGCAGGCTACCGGTCGCCACGGTCGCTAGCAGGTCGCCCTTAGAGATCCGGTCACGAAGTTTGACAAACAATGTATCGGGTTTATTCTCCTAGTCGGTTCGAGACAACTTACATCATCATCAGGCCATCAGAGACAGAAATACAGCCAGAAGGCGACTTAAAAAAAACAAATGACGACGCCGAGTCGATTACTAGTGGAATCCCAACCAGTAATGATCGACCCAATAACAAATGACGACGCCTAATCGATTACCAGCGGAGTCCCAACCAGTAATGATCGACTCAACAGACGAAATCGAACTAGAGTACACTAGAATAAGGATGAAAATGATCCCTCTTCTCACTATTTTACTCTCCTTCTACTAAACCAAGCAAGAAGCTAAAAAAGGGAACAAATGTCAACATAAATGATGTCTCCGGAATCTGTGGAGTGGCTAATTTTTAAATAAAAATGTGTACATCAGACTAAAGAATCTGTGGAGTGGCTAACTTTAAAACAAAAATGTGTACATCAAGCTAAAGACAGAGATTACAGAACTCACATTAACGAGTCGCACGTCCAACACGGCGTACGCGTGCGTGGCGACGAGCCCGGTGCGCTCCGCCTCCGCGTCGGGCAGGTCACCGGTCGCCACGGTCGCTAGCAGGTCGCCCTTAGAGATCCGGTCGCGGAGTTTATCGAACAACGTATCGGCGTTAAAGTCTGTCTCGCCCGGACGGATCGCGCAACGTTCCGGGATCCAGCCCGTAAGAGCGTGCAAATCTATGTTCTGTAAAATAAAATATCTTAATATAAAAAAATCTTCTCAATTTAGTGAGATCACAATAATTAAAAACATTTATCTAAAACTTAATTTGCTAAAGAGAGTATTGGTGAAATATATGTGTCGCCAGTTCACTGTTAATGCATCTGATGTTTAGGTTCGGTTCATTTCTAACTTAATATTAATGGAAAAGTGAATAAATAAGAGCGAAGAGCGTTAATATCATAATCCACAAGCAGGTCACAAGCGCGGACTAGCTCCTCACAAAAATGTATTTTTGGGCTTTTTTTTTTAAGAGAAAATACTCACACTATTAGATCCTGGGAAGTCATACCCGCCCATGACCTTCATGTAAGCTTTCTCGAGCAGGGCCACCCAAAACTCGTTCTTATTGCTTGAGAACGAACACAACAGGCGTCCGTGCCGACTGTACGGCAGCCGGTCGTCGATTATTATCTACAAAACAATTTAAATACACAAATATTAATTACATTACATATTGGAGCTTATGGTAAAAGAAATAGAGATGTTGATTCTAAACCTCCGTATTCCACCTTTTGCGACATATACATATGTGTAAATGCACAATGACAACTGCTAAAGCTGGACAAGAATATATATTTTGTCGTGTCATTTGAAGTTATATTGGACAAATAATTCATGAAAAACAAACATAATAAAGGACTCAAATAACTTCCCTGAGGGACACTGATGCTTTTAAATGTGCGCGTGAGAATAAGTTAGTCATTTTTACTTTATAAAGGTTGTATCATATTACCGAAATAGCAACCAATCCAGATTCAATGATTATTACCAATACAGTCATCTTCAAGGTCCACTAAACCTTGACTCATAAAATCAAAAGCTTTGCTCATCTCAAAATAAATTATTAGTACTGTTTGATTTACATACAATGTTCTGTAGTTGTTACGTTTAACAAATATGGACAACAGAAAACCCCACTCAGGCAATGCTTTCCACAGGCTAGAAGTTGTTGAAGTGAAAACTTCTTTTGGCGCATCACAGACAGATTTTTCGCGGGCTGTGAATTGAATTCTAGCGCCACGCTCGGGAGTGATAAGACATTTTCGGGTAAACTCGGGACCATGGCCATTGGTCATCTAGAAATGCTAACGTATTGCTAGATGGCCATGGTCATGGCCTAGCCTGCTGATTTCACCCACGTAGTTACCAAAGTAAGTTATCAAATTCTGAGTTCTAAGTTTTCGCTTCTATCGGCATTTCTTATGACTGTCAATTTTTTTGTAGGGAATTGGTTAACGTCTGACCTTACCAAGTAATACAGGTATGCTACTAACCTTCCTCCTGACCCCATTAAGATGCAACTTAACCATGTATTTCCCGAAGGGGTTGTATATGGGGTTGTTACTTTTGTTCTTGGGGTAGATATTGGAAGTTATGATCTTCTTATTGAAACGCTTCTCGTAGAGCGCCGAGACGGCGAGCGATGCGACGAACGAACAGTCCGATACTATCTGGAATAATCAAAATCATTTTTTATAATCACTGTTACATTTTATGCAAGAATTTGCAACTCTGGTATATAAACATTTGGTACTAATGGACCTAAACACAACGCCATTCTGAGTGTCCGCAGAAGTAAAAACTTGAACAATATTACGTAAGTACATAAACAGTACATGGTCTTATTAGATTCGAGCGATCAGTACAGCGTTTCTCAACACACGATCGAACTGTCCAATCGTGCATGTGCTCTCAATACGTCTTGCGTGATGGCACCCGTCTCATCAAAACACAACAGAAATAAATCATCTGCGAAAAGTTCAACTTGGTGACAGACAGATAGATGATCAGCGGACTCATAGTATTAGGATCCCATCTTACCCATTTTTCATGCTTTATTTACACACACATAGTTTAACAATAACATTTACAACACATATACCATTTTACACGAAAACTTAGTAGGCGTTATTATCGCTTATAAGCCTCTGTCAGCAGACCCCAAGCTAGCTTGAGGTCTTTAAACCTAGCCTAGCCTAGACATGTATTGTATCTTGGGCATGTTCTCTGTATAATCACACCTTTGGGAAGGATCGGCTAAGCAGGAAGCTTTGGAGTCAATCGAGAAACTTGCCAAAAGACTCATAGGCAACAACACTCTTGTGCGAAAAAGTTCAAAGTCTTAAACATCGCCGCAAAATTCCTAGCGTATCGGTTTTTCGGATACACTTCGGAGAGTGCGTAAGTGAGTGAGTTCTTCTAGGTAGGTTCTTCGCTCCATTGTTGAATAAATCGTCGCTTAAAATAAGGCGAGATGGCGGTCAAGTGTAAACCTATAAAAGTTCTAAAAAAATTGGTTCTCTGTAGAGTCAGTTTACGGACGATAGTTTAACCTGACAACGTCATAACAAAACATTGCTGAAAAGATTGACAATGTGACGGGACAATTAGCATAATGGGACAATGTCCTCGTGGCTTAGTAGGTAGCAGCTCTGCCTGCGAAGCCGAGGGTCGTGGTTTCGATTCCCACCCAGTGCAAATATTTGTATGATGAATTCAAATGTTTGCACTGTGTCTGGGTGTTTCTTTGTATAATAAGTATGTATTTAAAACTATTTATGTATTGTATCAGCTATCTGGCCGCCATCGTACAAGCTTTGCTTAGTTTGGGGTCAGATGGTGTTTTGTGTGAATTGTCCTCCAATATTTATTTATTTATTTTAAAAAAAATGTGTCATCCTCTTTCGTGGATGCAGCCATCGTTCATCGATTTATTAGACGTTGTCACGTCAAAAATATGTTGGGTCTCTGAAACGCTAGGAAAAACGTGAAAATGTATGTTTTAAGTGAGTCTCACAGTTTGTTTGATGCTGAAACAGTCGACGTGGTCTCCGACGATCATCTTGGGGTCGGCGCAGATTTCGTGCGGACGGATCCAGCTGTGAAACTCCATCTGCTGCTTGTGAGACAGCTTCAGCTCACTCGCTCTGGAATAATATATTTATTTATTTACTAGCTGAACCCGCTACTTCGTTCGCGTACGTTGATCTTGCGACCTTATTAGTACATTAGTAGTACTTACGTAAAAATATTTGGATGGGTGGCCATTACACAAACCGTGTGAATTTGTTTTTCCACACAAAAATATATTTATTCGAGTTTAGCAACTTCATATTTTATATTTTAGCAACATCAAACATACTCGTAGTAAGGTTGTGGAGTATCGAACAAAGCCCTAGTATTACGTTTGTAGGATTTTTATAGGATACATTACGAAGAGTCTGTAGCTGTGTAGCTGATGTAAGTAATCTGATACTTACCCACTTATACATTTTTACAGGATGATAGCCTAAGTAGGTGATAGACTTATTAGCCGATGTGATATTTTAGACTCTAAGCCACTCTAAGACCATGTGTGTTTCAAATATCAATCTAATTGGTAATGTCGTTCTGTCGTTAATATTTGTGTTGGCGATCAACACATGTACATATAGGCTAGTTTCAATATGTTTTATAATGAGTACAGTAAAATTGTAATTCGATTTAAATTAATGGATGAATGTTAGGTAAGTATGGTTTATTTTGGTAGGAATAGGTAGGGCACACCTAATAAATATGATTGTTGTTTAGTTTTACTCGAATATTAGGCAGGGTGTCCATTCATTTCCTTTAAATTAGGCAAATATTGGAAAATTTGATAGTTTTTACGAAAATACTAAATTGTAAGCTAAGGTACCCCCCTGGATGTTATGTTTATTTATAGACCTGGTCGTGGGCTACATTTCGAGTGGTCATTTGTTAGCCTACGACCAGGAATGGCAAAGCTATGGTGAAAATAGTGTCCATAGCATAGTAAAAATGTACCGAAAAGTGAGCCCAAAATACGGGGCTCTCTTTTAGGTAAAGGTAAGGGGGTACCTTAGCGATCTCGATTTTGTTCGGAGCATGCTCTTCTCAGCGGCTCCAGTACAAGATAGTCGTGCGCCAAATGTGTCACTGAAATGAAAAGATATATTCATATCTTTTCAACTCACTGAAGTATATCTCTCATTTAGTTCATTCGTTCATTTGAAAGAGAACCAGTCGAACGCTTCATTTGAAGGAGAACCAGTCGAATGCATCATTTACGTCATTTAGTTCATTTGAAGTAGAATTAGACAAACGCATCATGTATCACTGAATTGAAAAGATGTGTTCAAATTTTCTGATCACCGTGAATTTTTTCGTTCAGTACCTAGTATCGTCTAGTTCGCCTATCATTGAAGTTAGACTCTTTCATTAGTTAGTTTACTTAACTAGAAATGAACTGTATTTGGCTGTAGTGTAATGTGTATTTTGGCTGTGGCTGTAATGGCTGTGTGATTGCTCTGAGTAAAATTTGTCGAGGCAATAATAATTGAAAATATAGCTTTTATTGAAATGTAACAATGCAAAAATTCTTGGTGTTATCACAAACAAATAATTTTGTTTAGTTCCGTTTTCTTTCACAGATGAGGCATTTTCAAGATGCGTTATAATATAGACTTTTCAAATATAGTTCTCAATTTTCACTGTTTTATTTTAGTGGCAAAAAGTAATCATTGGCGCCACTTAATTGTGTTACCTTGGAGGTAAAATATAAAAAAAAAATTGGCAGTCATAGGAACTGCCGATAGAAGTGAAAACTTATAACTCAGAATTTGATAGCTTACCTTGGAAACTACACGGGTGTAAACAGAGGGCGTGGCCTCGCCATCTTGGCATGGCCATCTAGAAATGTGTCAGCGTTTCCCATTGGCTAATGCGTTTCTATGATATGCATGATAGGCCATGATGGCCTGTCCACGCCCTTTCAGCATTTCTCATTGGCTGACGTATTTCTAGATCGCCAATAGCCATGATCCCGAGTTTACCCGAAGCTTTCTTATCATACCCGAGCGTGACGAATGAATTCAATTCACAGCCCACGAAAAATCTGTCTAGGTGCGCCTAAAGAAGTTTTCACTTCAAAAACTTGAACATCAACCAATAGTGTATACGGGCCACAAAATATTAGCAAGCACATAATACATAAATGAATTCATAATCAAATATGGTCATAACATATACCAAAATTTTGTATTTGAGTATTTAAGAAATACGTTAACGTTATCAAAATATCTATGACCTATGACTAACGAATGATTAGATAATCGATCATTGATTCATCGAGTTTTTTGTTACAAACATTTGTACATCTCTAACTCTCCGATACTCACTACTCAGAACAGAATGAAAATGAAAACAACAGAGCGCATTGTTATTCATATTCAAAATGAAACAAACATGTTTGTATGCTATACATCGCCATTTTAATATTGTTTGTTTAAATGTTACTCTTTGTATCACAAGCAATGTATATTAAACTGTTTGTTCATTCACAAACGAGTAACCAACTTAGTAGAGTTTGAGTGAAATAGACAATACATTATTTCAGTACTACAGAGCGAGACAGCAAATTATGAACTAAATGAACTAATTGAACTAAAGATATGGTTGCATTCAAAGTGAACTAGTGAAGGATGAACGAAACGCAGCTGAAGTACTTCATTTGAAGGATTCATTCAAGAACTACACACGTCTAGTACAAGAAAGAAAACGAAGAAAAATATAAGGAAGACTCAAGCAACCAGCGTTTCACTACCCCGCTCCCTACTCCCCTTCAAGGTCCGCCCAAGAGGATCTCTTCGAGCGAACGTCGGGATCACGTCGAGTTGTCGTCAGGCCCACGTCGTGTCAGCGCCGAGTCGTCGCCAAGGGCACGTCGGGTGTCACTTCGGTGGTCACGTCGGGGGGGTCACGTCGGTGGTCACGCCGGGGGTCACGTCGGTGGTCACGCCGGGGGTCACGCCGGGGGTCACGCCGGTGGTCACGCCGGTGGTCACGTTGGGGGTCACGCCGGGGGTCACGCCGGGGATCACACCAGAAGACAAGGTCAAGTCAAGATCACCCAAGGTCAAGTTCACATCCAGGACGAATTCGAGGATTGTCCCACAGCGGTCGCAAGTAAGTGAACCCAGGGACGAGTCTACCAGCGCCCGTCGGAACGAGAAGGCACGTACTCAAGAGACCTACTTACAACAGGTCTCTCCCCCTCTCGCTGCCGGCAGACCAGGCTCGTCAACGCATAGCGGTCGGTTACATACGGCCGGTCCGCGACAATTTGTTTCGTTAGGGCCCATGCTTTTTCCGAGATGATAGGTAGTATATGAGACTATAAACTATCTGTGTTTCAAATTATAACCAAATTAAACCTTTACATAATTTACATATGTCGGCGCAAACAACATTACGTCATCGCTACCTGCGCTCCGAACGGGAGCGGAGCGGACAGTCGCTTGCCTGCGCTCGGAGAGTGAACTAGACCTGTGTCAATCGATCATTTCTCGAGACCCGGGTCGATCACGACCCAATCGTATGGTGATCGGGTTATAAAGATTCGATCTTTCGATCATTTGGGTCGCGGTTCCATTGTACAACCTACGAACTGTGTCGCCGTGTCGCGCACAACCCCAAGGCGGAATGAGATCGACTGATCAACAATCGACATATGAGAACAAGAGAACAAGTCACACTTGAAGTAAAAGAAGGAGATAGAAAATAATATTTTCGTTGTTACGTCGATGTGATTGAATTAATGCACGATTCAATCGCTTTTATGAGCGAGCAAATAGGTAAATCAGATTAACATAAAGTTCAATTTGGTTTGTCTTGTCTAAACTGATAATAAACAGGTCGCGACTGAGTGGCTGCCGGTTCTCGAGTCGTGATCTGTGTCGCGCGCGACCCGCGACCCGCGACCCGTGACCCAAAGGCAGAGTGAGACCGACACAGGAAGGAGATAGAAAACATTTTCGTTGATACGTCAATGTCATCGAATATATGCACGATTCAATCGATTCCTCGAACAAGCAATTAGTTAGGTTATGGTAATTGCAATAAAGTTCAATTTGGTTTGTCTTGTAAATGATCATCGGGTTCCAAAAGATCGGGTGTTTTAGAAATCCGTGATTCGATCACACATGTACAGGTTGCGATCGAATCAAAAGGATTCGATCGATCACGATCGACACAGGTCTAGAGTGAACACCTAAGCTATTGGAAACTCGAGGAATCTATGCTAATTACAGCATGCATATGGCTGGGCAGGGAGAAAGATGCGAGTAGTGAAGGCGAGTGTTAGTGTACACTACAAAGGGGCCCCTTAAACCTACGCCCGAGTCACAAGTCTTGGGGTCTACTTGAGGTTTTTCTCTCTGCCACACGATGGACCCGGCACCCACACGGTGAATCCACGTGAAGCCAAGAAGTTCGTCTCATAAACTTTGACTTAAGTAAAGTTGAGAGGTGTTAATTATCCTTGAAATGGAATAACGTCGGCGCAGCCGACGTCACGCTGCCAAAAAGCAATAATAGGCCAACCTACTTTGTTACCTGTACTTACAATTAAATTGTAATTGTGAAATTACAGGGCTTAGAGATATAACAACTTAGATCTCTGGGTGACGAGCGCAGTGCGGTGCTAGGTAATGATTTTGGCTCTTCATGTTCCAATAGCTGCGTGTCACTGTGCTGTTATGTGGCAGGCATGTTGCTTACCATCAGGCACATGTCCTGCTCGTCTCGTCACTCTTTATTTAAAACAAAAAAAAACAAACTTAGTGAATCCTATTGTGTTTGCGAGTTTTCATCCAACACTACCCACCGACTACGCCCACAGCTGAAGAATGCGATTACTGATCATGATGGCGAGACTCTGTCCCCCGAAATCAGAAGTGGGATTCGTGATGGATGAGAACAAAGAAATAAATCGTGATATTTTGAAAAAAACATGGAAGATGCAGATTTTTTCGGAGAATCAACCCAGTGGCGATCGACCACAAGCAAGGCGTTTCGAGGTGAAGCATGATCGTGGTTAACTGAGATTGCCCTACGAGGGAATTTCGCGGAAACAAGGTGCTTTTTACGTTTCGACCGAAACGAAAGTGGGTGCTCTTATTCAAGTGGGTCGCGAAAACCCAAGTGATACCGCGGGTAGTTTTATGATAGTGATAGTGCGGATACCGGGTAGTTTTACCCGCATTTGTGCGCTGCGATTAACCACTTTGTTGACTAATTCTTGGAAAAACGTAAATGAAGATGAAATTACCGCATCGAAGGTTCACAACCCACGTCGATGTATCAATGAAGCTACTGTGAGAGGAGAGCAGATGGAATACGGAAGTCTACGCTCAGCGAGGAGCCTCGGATGTCAATCAGGTGTGTTCGTTTCTAGTTGTCATTAGTGTCTATACATTCAGTTTTAATTTAAAGATTGCAATCGCTGTAACTGCCCACCCTATGCCAAGCCGAGTCTATAAAGCAGTTGATCAAGTTTATCATTATAGCTACCTATTTACTTTATAAATCTGATTGGTTTTATTTTAAGAAAATTTCACTATTGAAGAAAATGAATTAGTTTTCACTCATTGGCATAGTGCGTTAACATTACTTGCTAGCTGGAGCAATAGCAATCTATTTTGACAGCAGGTACACGTACAAAATTGTCCCATTTGATAAATGTGAGTCAGTAAATATTTCGAGATTTTGTAGGTTTCTTAAAATGGTATCTGAAGGTAGTTTGAAAAATACGTCAGTTCATACGATCAAATAGAAACACTGCATTATTTTTGTTGGTTATCAACTATCTCGTAACTCTGAAGGTACCTACTCGTAAGTGATTAACGATCATCCTCTAAAGATTTTGTTACTTAGTTTGCTGGACAATTATTTCGAGAGTGACGTCATGTCAGGCTGTGAAGTTTTAAATCGGGGTTAGGCAGAAAACATGACATCGATGCAACTCATATTAACTAAAGTTCATTGTGTAAATTTGATTACACATGATAATAGTTTATTTCAATCGGATGTAACTTCTATCGTTGCAAGACTTTAGGGTGACGTTCAATTAGCGATAAATTGTACTATGGACCGAGTGACCGTGCCAAAGATGCCAGCAAGTCACATACCAGTCGAGGTTGATGTAAATGATGGTGAAGAGCAAGCTTTAGTTTTGGTGGAAACTTGAGTAAGGGGATTCTAGGTGCTATAGTGAGTTGTGGTCAACCGTGCCAGGAGCTATTCGTAGTCGTAACCCGGTCGAAATCGACTATCTTGAGGCAACTCGACTAGTCCGTGGGAGCGCGGTGGAAGATTAGCTCTGGTGGAGGTCGGGGTCTGTAAGGACCAGCGAGCAACACGGAAGGGAGTAGGCATACACAGCGTTTCCCCTCTGTCAAAGTACAAGTCCGCGTGGACCATGGAGTTTGATAATATACTGTGGCGTGAGGGCGGGGCTAGATTTGTGAATGGTGCTTTATTTTTTATGTGTTAGTGATTTGTTTGTGTGAGTATGATCGGCAATGGATCGGTACAGGTATGTTTTGTATGTAATAGTGCGGCTTTGCGCTAGTGTGCAACTTCCCCTCCCGCATGAAATGACAGAAAGATTTGAACAATATTTTTAGCTAAGGCTACTCCCTTCCGTGTTGCTCGCTGGTAAGGACCATGTACGTGGGGTCACCAGGGGGTGACACACGGGAGATCTTGAGGAGATCTGATCCTTGCGCAGGATGTGTGAGAGCAATGCGATTGCTAGTCGGCTGGATAGCCGGGGCTCTAGATGTCTTACTCAAGAGTTTTGAGAGTTTTATGTGATCTAAATTAAAGCCGTGCTTGGTTGTACTGAGTAAATTTGAGGTTTGATGAACGACTGTGGTATGCGGCTCTGGCTGTTGTATAGTGAATTTTGTATCTCCTGTTAGGTTTGGTTAAAATGTTAAAATAGTTGACTTTTTTACTTTGTCCGTAAACTGTAAAGTGTAGTCTGGAAAGAGCATCGTGTGTAGATTACGTCGGCTAGTGAGCCGTGGCGTTAGAGGTTTTACTAGAGTGCTTCTGTGAATTTGTCGAGTCACGGTAATGTAGAATTCGGAACTTGAACGACTACGGTACTCGACCTTGGTAACCGATTGTTGTATTACCCCCATATTTGATTACGTCAAAGTTTGACAGAACTAAGAATTGGAAGGTTTAAGATTTCCTTTGATTCTGCGATAAGTTGAAGATCAGGGTCAGGACTGACCGAGTGGAACAAATTTCTGTCGTGAATTATTTATTCGCAGGACAACCACCACACGTGGACGTGTGGAAGCAGGATGGCCGTGTCGGCGCAAACAACATTACGTCATCGCTACCTGCGCTCCGAACGGGAGCGGAGCGGACAGTCGCTTGCCTGCGCTCGGAGAGTGAACACCTAAGCTATTGGAAACTCGAGGAATCTATGCTAATTACAGCATGCATATGGCTGGGCAGGGAGAAAGATGCGAGTAGTGAAGGTGAGTGTTAGTGTACACTACAAAGGGGCCCCTTAAACCTACGCCCGAGTCACAAGTCTTGGGGTCTACTTGAGGTTTTTCTCTCTGCCACACGATGGACCCGGCACCCGCACGGTGAATCCACGTGAAGCCAAGAAGTTCGTCTCTAAACTTTGACTTAAGTAAAGTTGAGAGGTGTTAATTATCCTTGAAATGGAATAACGTCGGCGCAGCCGACGTCACGCTGCCAAAAAGCAATAATAGGCCAACCTACTTTGTTACCTGTACTTAGTGAATCCTATTGTGTTTGCGAGTTTTCATCCAACACTACCCACCGACTACGCCCACAGCTGAAGAATGCGATTACTGATGATGATGGCGAGACTATGTTCCGCCGAAACATATAATACTTAGTAGTAAGATAACATTTTATTCAATTTTAGAAAAACAACGGTCTGCATTGGTCACCAAAGCTTGTTGGACACTAAATTTAGTACAGTATTTGGATTGAAATAATATCCGAAAGAACAAAAACTGCCTTCAATTATTATCATTTCACGTCAACTAACTAACTTCTAGTCAAGTAAAAAATTCACTCGACTAATTTAAGAAGCTATGACTACGTCGTCCAGATAAATAGATACTGGTGGACAATTCACACACAAAACTTTGGCTTTTTCCACCGCCAATGTCCTAGCTATACTCAAACCGGAGTGGTCTTACGCGTGACGATGGCAAAAGACCTGAAGGCATGAGTTTTTAGCCTTGGAAGTTGAGTCGGATTTAGTGTGGGACGCACCTTGCGTCGATACTCTGGCACCATCACATCTTTCAGAGGCACATAGTAGGGCTAGTGCAGCGGCTAATTCAGCTGAGCGTCTCAAACGGCTGAAATATGCAACCCTCGGTAGTGGTTTTACATTTAAGCCTTTTGGGGTTGAGTGCCTGTGAAGGCCGGGAGCTCACCTCATCTTCAAAAGCCTTTCCAAGCGCTTGGCCGACGCAACGCGTGACCAAAATGCTGGCGTTTATTTGGCCCAACGCATAAACATTGCTCTTCTGCGTGGTACTGCCACCAGCATGCTGGGCACGCTTCCGACTGGTAGTGGGCTTGAACATCTTATCATCCAGTTTTTGTTAATATTAAAAAAAACCGCCTCCCTGTTTTCCATATAATATATGTACATGGTAAAAACGGGACCCTATTACTGAGACTTTGCTGTTCGTCCGTTCGTGCGTCCGTCTGTCACCAGACTGTATCTCAAGAACGGTGATAGCTAGACAGTTGTTATTTTCAAAGATGATGTATTTATATTGCCGCTACAACAACAAATACTACATTACACATTTTCTAATATATATCAGATCGTGTTTCGTACCTGAGCTGCCATCTATACTTAATGTGGAAAAAGAAAAAGAAAGAAATTAGAAAGGTATTGTCATATTGATGACGGATGACGGATGACGGATTTGAGCGCGGTGTACCAAGGATGAGCTTCGACTCCGACTCCGATAAGTCAGAACTTCCAATTACCATTAATCCTTCGATTCCGAGAGACTTCGGTTCCGAAAATTTTAAAACGGAGGTTATAATCGGAAGTAAGGTGTATAAATATTGCAGATAATCCTTTATTGTGGTGGATAGTAAATGGAAATACAAAATCCCAACTTCCTAAATCAATTGTTCGTCAATGTTTATCGTGTCCCCACGTTTGGCAAAAAAAATATACCCAATAAAAATATCTCTCCTGCCAACACTTCCTGCCTGCCTCCTGCCTAATCCTGCCTATGGCTCCGATTTCGGTTCCGACTCCGATTAATAAAATTTTAAAACTCCGACTACGAAATCGGTTCGGATAAAATGACCTCCATTACATCTCTAGTGTTTACAGTGTCACCGTATACTTAGAAGTTAGTATGTAACGAACTTATTATTACCGTTATTATTTAATTTCTATGTAATTTCCAAACCACACGACAATGTTAAAATTTTGATGGAAATATAATAAAAATGTGTTCTTTCTATCAAAATAAGAATTAACGAAATTGAACAACGCAAACATGAGTTACAACCAAATACACATTCTGACTTTCACCCCGTCCTGCAAGAAAACCGTGCAGAATTTGGGGATCAAAAGTAGACAGCTACCATCTACTTAGTATGATCTTAAATCATGTTAAGTTTCATTTGAATTGAATCAGTAGTTTCGGCGTGATGAGAGTTCCCTATACAGAAAGACAGACAGCCAGACAGACAGATAGACAGACATGAAAGAAAAAAATACAGTTTCGCCATCAGTGTCGACTATGGAGTGCCCCCAAAATTTTTTTTTCAAAATTTCTTCAATGTACAGAATTCGACCCGCTACAGTTTTATTATAAGTATAGATAGTAAAAACGGCGCCTTACCACAGAATAAATATTAGTACAGAAGCCTCACTTACCGAAAACAATTATATAAATAGCGACTCTTGTTGGAACACAACAAAGTTCAATTCAGCTCGCAATACCTGTCGCGATTTTCAAATAAACATTTGCGCTCTTTCTAACGCGTAACTCTGTCCCTGTCTAGCGCGGAGGGTTGTCGACATATCTAATAACAATATGCGCGGGAAACGTATTGCGCGAGCGCTCAGCCGTGCGTCCGACAACCGACTGGCACTTGTTCCCTGGGAGCAACGGTCTAGCTTTAGGCTAAAACCGCGCGACCTTGAGCGAGTGGTGATGCACTGGCCTTACGCCACCGCCATTACTCCATTCATTGAATGAAGCTCAGAAGTATTATTTAAAACTAGCATCTGCAAGCGATAATCTTGGTAAATAATGTGATAAATAATGTGCCTGATGGTAAGCAACATGCTTGTCCTTGCCATGCAACTATAGGAACACGAAAAGTCCAAGTCGTTACCTGGCACTGCACTGCGCTCGTCACCCAAAGATTTAAGATGCTATATAATATGCTCTGTAATTTCTCTGGAAATATTGCCCTTTGATCCGGAACATGGTGATGTTTGCAGTTTGCATATTACTGCTTGGTGATAGAAAACTGGCAAAGGTGTGAATACTTCCCCAGGCGGACTTTGCAAAGAATCCTACCAATACAAAACTAAGTAAGGAAACTCACCTGTCTTCAAATGGTATAGCATACTGGAACTTCTCCTGATAGTCTACGTTCATGAACGGTAGGAAGCAATTGTTGTTGATATTGGAAGTCTGTTTCAGTACTTGCTTCTCTTCCTCAGTGTACACAGTGTTTTTGCCGCTCACTGTTAAATGCACACTTTCACCTCTTTGTAATGGAGCTCTCTGATTGGGTGATACTGCTGCAAAAGTGAAAAAAAGGTATATAATTCTAGTTTGTTTTTTTTTTGTTGCAAACTAAAGTGTGAAGAAGTGAGGCATATGAATATTTGGCAATGACAATATATTTCCATAAATATATATTAAAAGTATAAAGATACTTTACTGTGCAAAGCTGCAAACATTAAATGTGTTCCAAAAATGGGCAATATTTCCAATAAAATTATAGAGCATAAAGGTATTACATATACAATAGAAACATCTTATATCCCCGAGAGATCAGTGTAATGCTAGGTAATAATATGGACTCTTGATGTTCCAAAAGCTGTGTGTCACTGTGTTGTTATGGGCAGGCATGTTGCTTCCCATCAAGCATGTGTCCCGTTACAACAAAACTTGAAATAAAAGTAAAAGTAGCCATGCACCATCATTGACAAACACTGCAAATCACATTCTCAGCAACAGAGTGGTTAAGAACTGGAACAGGTAGCCAGAGGGTGTTATTACAGCAAAATCATTGAACTCTTTCAAGAACAAACTGGTCAAATGAATATCGACAGACAACATCATTTTAACTGACAATTATTACTAGAGATGGGCCGAGTACTCGGTTGATACTCGGTACTCGGCATACTCGGCGGGTTTTTTGATACTCGTACTCGGCCTCGGTACTCGGTTTGAATGCCGAGTATACTCGGTTTAAGAAAAGCAATATATTTAGGTAGGGTTCTCTGCCTTTTCGCCGAAATTTATTTACAGGGATGCTCTTTTCATTTGGAACAAATATTATACAGGTTGATGGTATTATTGGAGTATTTTTTAGGGTTCCGTAAAACGTAAAAACGGAACCCTTATAGATTCGTACACTGTTGAAACTTGGTTAGTAGATGTATTCTGTGAACCCCAATAAGATTTGAACAAAAAAAATTAAAAAAAAGAAAAATTAGGGTTGCCCCCCATACTGAGAACTGAAACTCAAAATTTATTTTTTCATCAAACCTACACGTGTGGGGTGTCTATCGATAGGGCTTCAAAAATTATGTTGAGGTTGCTAATATAGTTTTTGTCTACACTGAATAATTTAATTTGCGCGAGAGACACTTCCAAAGTGGTAAAATGTGTCCCCCCCCCCTCTAACTTCTAAAGTTAGAGAATGAAAAATCTAAAAAATATATATGATGTACACCATGCAAACTACCAACGAAAATTGGTTTGAACTCGATCTAATGAGTAGTTTTTTTTTAGTACGTCATAAATACACTATTAGGTATTAAAACTTCGATCAAAGTTACAACGGGCTACAAGAACTATGTGTACTATGTATATTATGTTACTTGCTGCAACGGAACCCTTCATGGGCGAGTCCAACTCGCACTTGGCCACTTTTTTCATAATTATTTTTCTCATGTTTGTGCTCTGTGTACTGAAACAAAAGCGATTTGGTTCTGGCACTTCGCCGGCCGCTGCCGCGGAATGCTCGTTTCGCTCGCTTGGCTTGTGCCTTGTTGGTCACAGTTCTAACTTCTAACCTAACCAAACCGATTCTTTTCTATTTCACCTTAACTTCATTCCGAACTTTGAAATTTTGCAAATGTGTACATATGTTGGAGATTTCTGTGGTTATAATATTACACTAGCGGCCCGTTCCGGCTTCGCTCGGATTTCGTCATATAAGGACTATTAATCGAAAAAAAAACTATCCTATCTCTCAAGTTGGACCAGACTGCTCACGGTGTGCCAATTTAATTTAATATCGGTTATGTAGTTTAGGAATCCATCGCGGACAAACATCGTGACAGGAGATTTATATATATTAAGATGTAAAAATAATTTATTTTCTAATATAATATAATTAGCCGCCAGCTCCGAACGGAGAAGGAAAACTTAGAGAAAAAAAATTGAAAATTGAATAATGAAAGAGAGAGAGAGAGAGAGAGAGACCTAAATGTACAAAAGGGAACTGATTCACAGACGAAACTTTATTTGTCTAAAAGTTGTTTGGCGTAGTGAAAGATTTGACAAATGATAAGTGCCTTGAACGTATTGAGTCATTATAAAAATCTGTTTAACAAAAATTCTGCCAAATGAAACGTTGCCATACAAAAACTTGACAATCGTTAGTTGTCAAAGTGAAACATAGACGAACCGTTGGTTGGCCAGTGATAATCGGGCAATCACTTTTCGGCGAAAAGGCAGTATCCCATTTAGGTAGATATAATTAAGCCAACAGTTAATCAAAAAGTATTTTTTACTAATTTAGAAAAGCTTTGATAATCTCAATCAATAAAATCAAAATTATGCCAATGAATGAGTAGTAATAGTAACCTGTTTGTACTTGTTCACGCGCGCGAAATGGGAATTTGATTGAACCGAGTTACTCAGCCGAGTACTCGGTTGAAAAAAAATGGAACCGAGTAATACTCGGTACTCGTTACTCGGCAAAAGTCTTACTCGGTGCATCTCTAATTATTACCTATAATTGGTTAATTAACACTGAGACATAGGCATATCAGTTAATGCTGCTTGCCTATTATTCAATATTTAAAAATAAATCTATATATATAAAAGCAAATCTATATCTATATACAACGTGGTGGATTTACCCCCAACAATATTTTAACAGTCCATTCTAACACTGATGTAGACTTCATCACCCAAGGTCTCTTTCCTCTCAGCACGGTAGATCACGAGATAATGCGAGTCAAAGTTTGACGTAAAAATTCCACCAAATCACCAGCTTCAACCCTAAAGCATATACAGCAGACAAACGACCTTGCTGCCGACGCTGCGACATCGTACAAAAATCAGTGCGGATATCCATTGCGGTGCAGTGCGGCCATTAGGGGTATGTCAAATGAAATAACAATCAAAAAATTTTTTTTTTTTATGGAAAACATTTTTTGAGCTTTCAAGCGTAATTTTCACATACATGATTCTAAACTTAATGTAGATGAACTACCATAAATATTGTTGCACCTTTCTGCAACACCTTGTATATATATAATATATAATTATATATAAAAGCGAAAGGTCACTCATCAAGGAATCTCAGAAACTACAAATGCTAGGAATCTGAAATTTTGCATGGAGGTCCCTTTTAGCACGTAGGCGCTCGCTAAGACGGGGTTTTGCGAAATTCAACCCCTAAGCGGGTGAAACAAGGGATGAACGGTTTTATGAAAATTCGAAGTTATCAAATTTTGTATCTAGACCAGACACTTGACATAAAACAATTAAATATATGTTCTATCAATTTTGTAATTTCAAACTGTATGGGGGTGAAATTGGGGTTGAAATGGGGTATGAATGTCAATATGGAAGTTCCAAACCGTTGAAGATAAAACCATGAAACTCTGTATATAGACACTTGACACGAAGCAAACAAATGTTTGTTCTATCAATTTCGTAATTTTGAACTGTATGGGGATGAAATTGGAGTTGAAACGGAGGCCGAATGTATCTTACGCTTTCAGATCTAAACAACTGAGCCGATTTTGATGAAATTGTATACAGTTGTTTTATTATAAGCTGTTTTTAGTAATCGTAAATGTGTCTGGGTATACAAGTAGGTACTTCCTGGGTTACTGTAGTATTTATTTCGCGCGGATGAAGTCGCGGATAGCAGCTAGTACTTGGAATATGAGCAAGGGAAAGTTTTTTGATCTTAGAGGAAGCTGATAGTAATATAGGTTTCTAATAAGATACACAATTACCTGGTGGTTTATTCTCATTAATGGATAGTGAGCTCAGCTTTTTAATTCCTTTTAATTCTTCAGCTCTATCCAAAGCCTGCCCGGCGAGGTTTGTGATTTTAGCTTGGATTTCGGGGTCTGTGACTTTCTAAAACAAACCACACAGTCAAAATGTTTTGATGTTAAGTTTGATCATTGTTTTTTGTAATGTTTCTGTAATAGGTACTTATTTCTAAGTATTTTAGTAGCATTTTATTTAAATGTGTTAAAAGTACTGAATAAAATAAATTTATTCATAAATAACAATTAATTAAATGTGTTGTGGCTGGACAAGCTTATGTAGCACTCAGGCACTCAGGTACTCACTTTGTAAGGTCTGTAGACAGTATACGAATAGAAGAACTTGACTGCTCGAAGTTGACAGGAAAAGTTCCATGTAACGGTGAAGCATTACAATGTCTATGTGGTATAATAAAGTGTTTTGAATTGTATAGTCTATCTACAACCATATTTGCTTTAAAAAATTATGAAATTGATTCATATAGGTAATACAACTTACTTGTGTCCCTAGCGTACAGAGTTTTTGTGGTGTTAGAAGTGTAATCTCTAGGTCCTGTTGAGTTAGCATCATGTGTATGTATCTCTACATACCCTGAATATAGCAATTTAGAAATGTCAGACAGAATTTTCCGATATTTCAGTTCCGGAATTGAAACACTTCAACATAGTTATACGGATATTGATATTTTAACTACTAACTTCTTTTTAACACAATTATAAACACACAGACACACGAAACACAAACAAACTAATGTATGTGATTAGTCAGACCACTGTATAGGTTAAGTTGATTAAAGTATTGACAAATATTATGAAACTAGTTTGATGAATACATTTTTACTTTTTCTTAGATATTCGTGGGTTCTGGGGAACATTCCCAGAGGCAATTGCCCTATGCCACCCACCGCGTCGCAGGTTGCGGATAGCGAAACGGCCTTCAGATATGTAGGCTAGCTGCTTTTGCAGTCGCGGACAGCAGGGCGGTCCATCTGGAGGGGTGCTGGTAAATACTCATGGCGGAGATTTCTCTATAAAATAGCACTAAACCCAATGAAAGTGGATGACAGTGGCGAGTATGAGCCGCCACTCTAATAAAAGCTCGGACCCGGGGAGACCAGCCTCGTCAGCATTGGACAGCAACTGGACTAGGAGACACTTACTCCGAAATTAAAAGTAGCCGCTGCCTTGTGGTTAGATGTTGGATCATCAAAGGCTAGGGCATCAACCCAAAATCATGATGTGTGGTGCCTTGGGGAAGCGCTGCACTATTCACCCAACCATCGTAATGAAATGAGTGTTAATATTGAGAAAGTTTTGCCTTGCGATCCGGCTAGCCCCCGGCGCTTACAGGTTACCGGGCCTGTAAGTGAGAAATTGATTACCGAAGACTGTAAGAGGGTGGGTACCCAGGCCCCCTTACCAGTAAATGTTACTGGTCTTAAAGAAAGTAATAAAAAGCTGATGCAACAAGCCTTCCACCCAGGTCTATTTCTGGTTAGACCCAGAAGTGCTTCATTAAGCTCAGTAGCAGATACCAGAATTCAACATCTCCAGGACCCCAATACAATGAGTATAGACTTGGATAGTGCAACAGTCAATCCACCCGCTTGGCAGAGAGCACCTACACTTCGCAAAGCTAAAAGGAAGAAGCCGTCATCTCCATCCCCAGATAGAACCATGGCTACAAACCGATTCAGCGGACTCCCTGTTGATCAGGAAGAAGATACAATGAGAGATGATGCTCCTAAAAAAGTCCCTAAACCACCAGCTATATTCCTATATGGAGTGGAAGACATAACAAAGCTGACTGATATGCTTGTAACCGTTGTCGATGAAAGCGAATTCACATACAAAGTAGTAAATAAAACTCAACTGCGTATTAACTTTTCCAAGGTAGAATCGTATAAGACTGTCATGGAGACCATCAGGGAAAATGGACTTATTGGAAACACTTTTAACAGAAAGGATAAAAGGCCATACAGAGTAGTGATTAAAAATCTTCATTACTCAACTCCTATAAGCGAAATTAAACATGCCATTGAGGATACAGGAAATACAGTCATAGGGGAAATAATAAATGCAAAGTATGGCCCAGAAAAAAAACCCACATCTACATTCTTTGCAACAGTGCAACAAGGTCCCAACAATAAAAATGTGAAGGGCATCAGGTACATAAACCACCAATCAATCACCATAGAAGAACCAAGAAAGCGCAACTCCATTGTCCAATGCCAAAGGTGCCAGCAATATGGTCACTCTAAAAATTACTGCATGAGACCTTATCGCTGTGTGAAATGTGCTGAAGCTCACAAAACATCAGAGTGTCCAAAAACTGATCGGAGCACACCCGCCAAATGCGCATTGTGCCTTGGTGCCCATCCTGCGAACTTCAAAGGATGTGAAGTCTATAGAGAAATTGCGGCCAGAAAAAATAATAAAAAAACACACCTTAGAGGTAGAGGGAACACCAGAAAAGCTGCTGATAATAATGACCTTCAGATGCCACAACCGCTCAATATGGTAGTCGAAACAAAGGAGCAACCACCTCATAAGTCAACTACTGACAAAGAAAGACCAAACCAACGTAATAAAAAGAGAGCAGGATATGCTGATGTCACTAAAGGAAATGCAAACTCAGAAAATTCACAACTTCCAGGGCTAAATACAACAGCAGAAGATATGCTTCTCAAACAAGCTGAAAAGTTTGATTTAATATTACAACAAATGAGTATACTGATTAATCTCATAACAACCCTAGTTGCCAAAATGACAAAATGACTTCCCTTAAGATAGTGACGTGGAACCTAGACGGCCTATCACCCAATCTAGGAGAGGTAGAACTACTATTAAACACTCACAACATAGACATATTACTTGTGTCTGAATCTCATCTTACCGATAATAAAACTCTTACTATACGTAATTATAATATTTACACAGTCAACCACCCAGATGGCACTGCACATGCAGGTGCAGCCCTAATAATAAAGTCAAGTGTTAAACATTATGAACAGCCGCAGTTTAAGAAAGCCCACATACAAGCTGCAACTGTCGCAATAGAAGATCGGAATGGTATGTACAATGTATCCGCAATATACTGCCCTCCAAAGCACAATATAAAACAGGAACATTACGAAGAGCTATTTAATACACTCGGGAAGCGCTTTATAGTTGGGGGTGATTGGAACGCCAAACACGTCCACTGGGCTTCTAGACTAACCAACACAAGAGGAAGAGAGCTCAAGAAAGCCATCGACAGAAATAACCTCACTACTTTATCAACGACAGACCCGACCAACTGGCCTACGGACCCCAAGCGACTCCCGGACGTCATAGACTTCTTCATAACTAAGGGACTCTCCAGACTTTCGTATGACATACAAACATGTTTAGATTCGGACACTAACCACGTTCCAGTAATACTAACCATCGGTGCTACTGCTCTGAAAATGGAAAACAATTCCAAACTATACAATAAGCACACTGACTGGAACGCATATCGGGAACTAGTGCACGATAAAATTAACCTAAAGATTGGTCTCAAGACTGAGACAGACATCGATGATGCAGTACGGCATTTAACTTCAATCATCCAAGAAAGCTGCTGGATGACCACACCTGAAGCTATCAACCGTCCCCCACAAAGTAAAACGTATTCCGAAACCATACGTCAAAAAATATGTGAAAAAAGGAGACTCCGCAGAATTTGGCACACAAGTAGACACACTAGTGACAAGACGCTATTGAATAAGGCGGCTCGAGAACTGAAGGAACTCATCTCTGAAGCAAATAATACTGCCTTAGATACGTACCTGGAAGGATTAACAGCCACAAAGGCAACCAACTACTCACTGTGGAAAGCCTGTAAAAATTTTGATCGCCCCTTGTATCAAAAGCCGCCTCTGCGCACTTCTAACGGCAATTGGATAAGAACCAGTCAGGAAAAATCTGAGGCCTTTGCGAAACATCTAAGCCATGTGTTCAAACCAAATGAACCTGGACCAGATGCAGATGAATCGCAGATAGACACAAGACTCAATCAAGACCTTCAACTCGACCTACCTCTAAAACTTGTTAAGCCCAAAGAGATCCACAAATACATTAAAGGTTTGCAGAATAACAAAGCACCAGGGTATGATCTCATAGACAAGAAGGTACTTGAAGAGTCACCTCGGAAAGTGATTGTGCTTCTTACCATGATATTCAATGCTGTCCTAAGGGTTGGATACTTCCCCGATCTCTGGAAAGTATCACAAGTTATCATGATACACAAGCCTGGTAAATCCATACATGACATCACATCTTACAGACCTATAAGCCTTCTGCCGATAATGTCCAAGTTGCTAGAAAAAACTCTGCTGCACAGAATGTTGCACGCATTAAATGAAGAGTCGATTATACCAGACCACCAATTTGGATTCAGGAAAGAACATGCTACCATAGAACAGGTTCATAGAGTGTGCAGGACAATAAGAAAATCTTTCGAAAAAAAAGAATACTGCTCAGCTGTGTTCCTCGATATACAACAAGCCTTCGACAAAGTTTGGCACAAGGGCTTGCTGTACAAAATAAAGTCTAAACTACCCCACACATTCTATAGTGTCTTAAAGTCATACATATCCGACAGAGTATTCCAAGTGAGAGAAGGTGATTGCACATCAGCATTTCATGAAATATCTGCAGGAGTGCCACAGGGCTCTGTACTTGGACCAATCCTGTACATACTCTTCACATATGACCTACCGCAGAGCCCGGAAGTTACAGTGGCTACATTCGCAGACGACACGGCCATCCTCGCCTCAGACAAATGTTCAATGCAAGCTTCCTTGATACTACAAAAAATTCTGAAAGAAATCGAAGAATGGTTAGTGAAATGGAGAATTGCTGCTAGTGTAAGCAAGTCAGTGCACGCAACATTCACCCTGCGGAAGGAAGATTGTGCTCCAGTAACCCTAAATGGCACTCAACTACCCCACCAAAATGTCGTGAAGTATTTGGGTATGCACCTAGACCGTCGCCTTACTTGGAGGAAACACATAGAAACAAAAAGAGATGAAGTAAACCTGAGATACAAAAGTCTTTATTGGCTGCTGGGAAAACACTCCAAACTGCCTCTCGAAAGCAAGATACATGTATATAGTACAGTGCTAAAACCAATTTGGACATATGGCATTCAACTGTGGGGAACGGCTGGCGCCTCAAACGTATTGAAAATCCAACGGGCACAAAACAGCATTCTAAGGCAAACGACGAACGCGCCTTGGTTTCTTAGAACAACAGAGGTCCATGAAGTATTAGATGTGCCTATGGTTAAACAAGAGATAGAACGCCATAGTGCTAACTATAACCTGCGACTGCAAAAGCACCCGAATGAACTAGCGGGTCGACTTACTGTCCCTGAAACCATTCGTCGACTCAAAAAGCGACGGGACATGTATGATTGTTAATACAATAGAGTGAAAGAAAGGGTAAAACTCCACTGGGAGTGGGACCCTCAACGCCACGAAACAATCACCTCATCTGCTCATAGTCACATGACTGATTGCATGATTATGTCTCACACAAAAAAAAAAAAAAAAAAAAAACTTTTTCTTAGAATCCAAATATGTTTTCCAATTTCGGAACAGTTCCATAATTCCGATATTGCATATCCAATATCATAACCCATGATTCAAACGTACCTTAAGGACGCATAATGTCTGAAATTAATGGATTGAAATTTGGAACATCGTTAATGTAGTTTATTTATATTCTGATAACCTGTAATTTTAGTAATTATATGTATCTTTTGTAGAAGTGTTTTGATACTCGTTGTACCGCCACTATCTCATAAAAAGCAGTTTTGCTTCTGACTCAACTAATGGTGTTTACTTTAGCTAGATTATAGTCTGGAATAACACAAACTATCTTTATCAACATTAAATAACACACACTGGTAAATCGCAGGGCTTACTAGTTTATCATATTAGTGGGATTACTAAACTTACAGCACCAACGGCCTGTTCAACAGCCTGAGTGTACAGCTCTAGAGCTAGTTCCTTGTGCCCGGCCTGGTCGGCGTCCAGAGCTTGTTGCATCAGGAAGTAGTACTGTTGCAGCAACAGCTCGCTGTCTGACTGCTGGGCTTTTGATGATCGGTCTGAAATACACCAACAACTTTTACACTAGTATTTTTCACAGAAACAGAAACTACAGTTCCATATATAAGTTATTTTCAATGGAAAAACAAAAGTTGGGTTAAATTTTCATTTTAAAACTAAATTCAGACACTTGACCAAAATTCTATAAAAGCCATCACCGAGTCATCTAGATAAATGAATGTACATTTTAGCTTTTTGTTCAAAAACCGCTATATGGATGTCGATGAAATTTATATTGGATCACCTCTGAACTCTGATCTACCATACAAAAAAGAATCATCAATATACCACCATAATTTGTGATTTCAACCCTGAAGACATAAGCATATCAGCTAATGCTGGTTGCTTATCACTAAATGAATAAATTTTTGTTTTTTTAAATATTTCTAACAAACTGGTGTGAGTCTGTCTATTTTACAGTCTAGTGTTACTTGGATGAGTCTGATCTTAGAAATAGATCTGTGTTTAAAATATTTTATATTTAAAATTCATTTCAAGATTAATACAGGAGAATGTCTATAATACTTGCATAGACATAATTATATTAAGCCAAGAGCTTCTAGATTACACCGAATGCATGCTTGTTGTGGGGTGCTTTATATAGCTAGGTTCCATTGTAAGAAGCAACTTTTTGCCTACAATGAGTCATCTAGGAAAAGAATAATGACTCTCGTTGATTACAAAAATTGCAACGATCAAATTGAATTTAGGTTGTACCTTTTTGTTCCTGTAACGTTGTAGCTCGCTCTAGATACTCTCTGACTTTTCTCTTCACTTCTAACTGCTTTTCATAAGGGAATTTATCACGAATCCTATCCAGCAGCCGAGCAGCGGTTCGATAGCATTCCACAGCATTGTCCACCTGTCCAGCTTGATCGAACTGGACAGCCAAAGAGGCTGCTTCAGTAGCATTCTCTAAATCACTCATTTTACAAGATAACACCGAGGTACTGATAGTTTATAAAGAAAATCAGCCGACCCAACAAAACATTATTTTGATGTTTTTCTTTTGATTTTGATTAGGGATGTAAACGAAAACGATTCTCAACTCTCAACATCGATGTATCGTTCATAAACATCGATGTTTTGACATCGATGTTGAACCCCTAAACATCGACGATGCATCGTTGCATCGTTCTTCATAAGCGATGTTTTATGAACGATGGTTTATCACAGCGCTATCTACGAAGTGTAGTAACTCAACTCTCCATCTCCATAGCGCCATGTGAGCCATGTGAGATATATCTATTTTGTATCTCGTTCGTTTTGTAAAATGAATCAGTTGCTTCAGCAGTGTTGCCAAGTTAGCCATTATTTGGAATCATCATGCATGGTTTTAGCCACAGATTACAGAAATAAAACCAGATGGAGCGCGCAAAACAGAGCTACTGAAGCAGACAAAGCAAATACAAACGCCGAAACAAATACAAACTCCAGTCAGTATGAAACGGACTTCCGTGTTATACGGGAGTCCCGTGTCATTTTAAGTTTTGTTTTAAAATATGCCGTCTTTTGTCTTCAAAGATTGCAAACAATGTTCCCAAAAACAAAACAAGGAAAGAGGAATATAATTTCATAGGAAAATTTGAATATTTTTACTGTTATTTATATAATTTAGGCGATTTCATTTTGGTGATGAATGGAACACAACACCTCAACGAAAATAGTTTAGTGTGGCGATACTAAATGGAAATTATTTTCCCTGAATTTAGGGTAAAATATAGATTATATATTTTTTTGGATACTCGTAGACCAAATTAGTGATGGGCATTGTATTATTCAATTTAATTTAATTTCAATTTTAATTTTCGTAAATGTTAAATTTGTAAAATGAGTAATTTATGACATAAAATGTACAAAAAAACAAAATCATTAATTTATCATAAAATTTGTTTGTGTATTTATTTATTTCGTCAGTTGCACCACTGCCCAAAATATTACAAATTTTGTTTCAGAATTAGAGAATTAATATTAATAATTTTGAGAATTTAGCGACAAGATCGCCTTTTGTGCCCGTTTTGTTTTGTTATTATATGTGTTACTTCTTGTCAACTTTGTTTATGGTGCCAATAAAGTGTTTTGTATTGTATTGTAATGTCATTCGATATATTATCTAAGTGAAACGGTGGCTATATAATTGGTTATAAAATGATGGTTTATAATATACTAGCTGACCC
The DNA here is from genome assembly GCA_963693475.1 of Ectropis crepuscularia. Classification (NCBI taxonomy): domain Eukaryota; kingdom Metazoa; phylum Arthropoda; class Insecta; order Lepidoptera; family Geometridae; genus Ectropis; species Ectropis crepuscularia. The sequence goes on along the minus strand of OY856349.1, from coordinate 25,125,830 downwards.
GTGCCCACTTCGTTGGGCAGCGTTCGTAAGAAACGCTTTCATTCGACCGTTTTTTCTCCGATTCACTTTGCAAAACGGACTACCACGTAAAAACCTTTTTATTTTTCGTTTTTTATATAACCTATGACACTCAGCAATAATGTGGCTTTCTATTGGTGAAACAATTTTTAAAATCGGTTCAGTAGATACCGAGATTAACCCTTACAATTGAACAAACACACAAACTTTACTTCTTTATACAGCGAGCAACACGGAAGGGAGTAGGCATACACAGCGTTTCCCCTCTGTCAAAGTACAAGTCCGCGTGGACCATGGAATTTGATAATATACTGTGTCGTGAGGGCGGGGCTAGATTTGTGAATGGTGCTTTATTTTTTATGTGTTAGTGATTTGGTTGTGTGAGAATGATCGGCAATGGATCGGTACAGGTATGTTTTGTATGTAATAGTGCGGCTTTGCGCTAGTGTGCAACTTCCCCTCCCGCAAGAAATGACAGAAAGATTTGAACAATATTTTTTAGCTAAGGCAATATTATAGTAGATCCAACCGTTTATTTTCTTTTTGACAGATCTAATTTGTCAGTTATAGTGTTGTGACCAAGTATAAACAGGTACATCGATACTAACATTTTGCAACGGTCTGGTTATTGAATTGAAATTAAATAAAATTAGAGATTATTTTGGCAAATAAGAACATGACATAGGGTTGCCTGCGAAAAATCAGTCCCGAAGTCCGGTTGCCGAATTTTTAAAAGTAAAGCATTGCTCCGAGCTTGGCTAATATCTCGGAAACTAAAAACTTTAGGGCAAAAATTGTTGAGGTCGTTATTGTAGAAAATAATATTTTGCATCTTTTGTGGCCGGAAAACTTTTCTGTGACATAGGTATATACCGTTTACTATTTATTTCCCATTTAATTAACCAGTTTTTCTATTGCAGCCGATAACTCTTGAAATATTAGATTAATCAATAAAACGCATCAGACTTTTTTTTAAAACTAGTTTATTTCCTACAACTTTCGTTTAATTTTTTTTTCTTATGTTCATACGTTTTGAGTTAGAAGAAGCTTAAATTCAGTTATTCTGCCAAAAACATTATAAATTAATGAATTGTATTAAAATGAACAATTGTTTTATTTGTGGTTATGTTAGACGACAAAAACTCTGTACTTGTAAGAAAAAACAGATACTGAGTCTAATGAAAGCCAGCATTAGACGAAGCGAGAGAGAATAGAAAGCAAACTAGAAGATAAATAATTAACGGATTCAAAATATCCATTTCAAACTATATAAATACATACTATACGTTTGAACTATACAACAATGACGTTTAAAGTGGTGGCTCTCTACTAGCAAACTAATATTATAAAAGACTTTAAAAAGATAGAAACTCTTTATTATCCTTTACTCTTTATTATCTATATATTATATCAGACAGCTGTAGCGTTATGCCGTATAGATCTGGTAGTGTATACAAACCTAGAGAGCGTTTGAGTGTGAACATGACCAGTTCCGTCTTTGACGGGTTCACGGTTAGATCGTACTTCGAGCACCATTTCTCTACTATTCTTAGAGCCGCGTGCATCAGGTCACAAGCGGTACTGGCGTGGAGACTTGTTATCAGTATTGCAATGTCGTTGGCGTAGCCTACTGTGTACGCCCCGCGTTCAATATCTCAATCAAACCGTTTACCACCAGGTTCCATATTAAGGGGGAGAGGACGCCCCCTTGAGGGCACCCTCTTGCAACAAGTGCCATTTTAGTTGCGTTTCCTGGAGGCCGGACGATGCGATGTTTTAACATTTTTACTATCCAACCCGACAGCAAGGCGTCCACTCCATGCTTGTTCAGAGCCGTTTCAATGCTGGAGAACTTTGTCTTGTCGAAGGCACCCTCAATATCTATGAAGACGCCTAGACAGACAGACTTGGATTGGATTGCTGCCTCAACTTCAGTTATGATAGCATGCAGTGCTGATTCAGTTGATTTTCCCGCACTGTAGGCATGTTGGTTCCTATGTAGTGGGGTTGATACAAGCGTTGTGTCTCTGATATAACTATCACATAGCCTTTCTAGCGTCTTCAGCATGAAGGAGGTAAAGCTGATAGGCCTATAGGACCTGGCGTTGGTGTAGTCACTCTTACCTGGTTTGGGAATGAAGATGACATTAGCTTTACGCCATTTAAGAGGGATGTATTGGAAGGCCAGGCAGGTTCGTAGAACCGTGGTTACCAGTTCCACGAGCTCGCAACCTCCCCACTGCAGCAAAGCAGGGAAGATGCCGTCCGGTCCGGCCGCTTTAAATGGTTGGAAACTGTTGATGGCCCAGAGAGTTTTTTCATACGTTACCACCTTCTGGGCGGTCTGCCAATCGGTCTCTGAAGGCGTATAACTTACCTTTTCCCAGTCCAAGCTCTGAGTGAGCTGACAGCCCGGGAAGTGTGTTTGGAGTAGCACCTCGTACGTCTCCTCTAAGGAGGCAGTATATGTGCCGTCGTTCCTGCATAGGGACCCAATGTTTTGTTGTGTCCCTGCGGATAGAATTCTTCTTACCCGTGCTGCTTCATTGCAGGATTTGATGTTGCTACAGAATCCGCGCCAGGATGACGAACTTCTGTAGCGTAGTCGTTTTTTGTAGTGTGCTTTGGCCTCTTTATATTTGTCCCAGTCCTGGTCTTCACTTTATTATCCACAATATAATACTTAAACAACAGGGATTTATCCTAGAACTAGTGAACCAAGTGGCGACATTATCGCTAATAGCGATCTCTTCCAGACAACCGAAATACCATGAGTAAATACCATGTTATGTCTAGCACAAACCCCAGGATATGCCATAAATGCCGAAAGATGCCCATACCCAGCCTTCTGGCTCGTTCCCACCACTGGAACTCGGGGAAAGGCCGTGGCCCGCCGCGCTGGTCCGCTGTACATGTCGCTGAAAGATGTCATCACATTAACATCTTCACGAGTATTGATAATACCCTAGACATTTCCGAGAATAAGGGTAGATTTGTTACCTTTTTTAAATGTTACAGACCGAATACACATAAGTATTGTTGCGGTGGTAGTATAATCATAGAAAACGAAGATAATTTGTGTGCTATCACATATTACTAGTCCCTATCTAAGAAAACCCGAATAAATTTCGAGTCAAATTAAATAAATTTTACTTATAGCAGTTGCTTAATATCCTGTTATTGAAAAATTAGATATTTCCAGTCTATTGAAACAGTGCTATAGACGCACAACTAGTAGACGTAGATCAGGTATAGCAGTAACCTTTGGGTGATGAAATAATACCCAACCGACTGATGAGACATTATTAAGCCAAATATGGAAATATTTTAACACATTAAGCATATCAGGTTAATTTATTTAGAAATTAACGAAAATGGTACATCATGTTCTTCAAAGTTTACATCAGACATAAAGAAACTTTGTTAATTTACCTAACTACAAAATGTTATTTAACACTTTATTTTAATAAGTATTCAAATGTTTCAGTCATCATAACCTTGTTCTTTTTTGGATATACACCAGCAGATAAACAAGTCTTCAAATAATGCTGTATGTTTTCCTGAGGCGCATCAATATAATGGTTTTACATAAAAATAAATCCGATATTATGTGCCGAGAACGGAAAACACCCGTGTAAAAATAGTTCATAAACAATATCGATATCTCAATCGTAACTTCGTAACATCACTATGTTGATAGCCATAGAACGTAATTTTTTAAAAACGTTTGTTAAGTTATGTAATTTATAAAAAAACTACTGCACTTATGGATTCATTTTGTGAAAGATGATTATTAAAAGGGATCAAGGAGCAAATTAAAGCAGTTGTCATATTTTTTAAACCTCGCATTTAAAAGTGAACTTTTGCGTAACATGACGCAGTTACGTTCTATTGGTGCTGTCAAAAAGAAAATAAACGGTTGGATCTACTATAGTATAGAAAACATTTGTTGAAGGAAGATATTTTTGAAGTTAATATTATGCATAACGTTGTTTGTAAAATTAAATATACAATATATAATATTTATACATAAACAATATTTTAAATTGTTAAGTTTTTTAATATTATACGGTTACTTGGTTTTAAAGTCTTGTTTTGTCAAAAAAAAGGTGAATAATAATTGAACTGTTAAAATGATTATTTTTTGTTAGTTTTTTTTGTTTGTTGTTTGGACCTATAACATACAGGTAGCCTATTATGTATGCATTTTATCAAAAATAGTTTGATGGTAAAGATGGTTGTTTTAATTTTTGTTTAACCTATCTAAGCGAGTAAATTACACTAATTTTATTATTTGCGATTCAAGTTAATTTCTAGTTGCATGCAAAATCAAAGTTATTTTCTTCATAGAATGGAAATAGTAGTAACAAGAAATCCTTGCATAATCGGTGTAATAATATTAATATTTTAAAATATCAATTGATGTGTTTTTTATACGTGAAGATTTCCCGAGCTAAGACAACAATAGTGGGACTTTTTTCTTAAGACTGACAACATTATACAAGTAATTTGGAACGTTGATTTGACAATTTTATGTCAACAACTAATTACGGGCCTCACAGTGTTGTTCACGAAAGTTCCATCTGTGTTTTATTTCTGTAATCTGTGGTTTTAGCCAATAATTTCAAAACTTAGTGGTTCACAAGTCGGTCACAGATTTAGAAACTTTTAATTATCGAATGTAATGACAAGGCATAATCTGCTTAATAATAATGCATGTTCGATACGGAATCATATATTTATCGATTCTATAGCACTAGTTTTTACTTATTTCTTAATTCTATTTTGCAGAAATATATAAATTATGTGTGATTAATACTCGTTTCTTGCTAAAAACAATAATAATTTTCGAAAACAATCATGAATAAATAAAAGTTAAATTAGTGTGATAATGTGTTTTGTTTTCTACAGGCATATATATTTGATATAGGTATATGTATATATAACAAAACGAGGCAAAAACATGGATCATAAATCGATATTTCGTTCATAAACATCGATGTTTTTGATATCGATGTTTACCTTTTCTTAACATCGATGTTCTGATGTCGATGATCATCGCTAAATGTTGCAAACCTAATGAGGGAGTTTCCGACGAGACAAAAATAGTTCCAACGGACGCACTAGATGGCGATTAGATCTGCATCTCGTGCAGATAGATCTGTCTCTACCATATACTCTCAACAGTGTAACCCCTTTAGAGACCCTACCCGTTTTCAGGGAAAAAGTATAGTGTAAAAAGTGTATTTTTTAATTTTAAAATATTGTGAATAAAAATAGCTAATTAGGTTGATAATGTAATAAAAAACCGTTACTGATCACAATCCCTTTTCAGTAAAAATCTTTAGAACTCCCGAGGCAATAGAAACCAACTAAGCCAAAGTAGAAGGAAAATTCAAAGATATAAATAGCAACACTGATACGACAATATTTTATCCACAGACTAAGTAGAGAGATACTCTCTCGGCTGAAGGATTAGTATCCATAGCCAAGAATAAATTTAAAAAATATATATTTTGTCTTTCATCAGGTTTACGATTTGTTTTAATTTGTTTTGAAATTTTGATGTTTTGATATAGTTTTCATTCGAATAAAATGCGTACATGGATAAAGTAGTTTATTATTTATTACTAGAAGTCGTACTTTCGCAAATTGAATGAATTGAGTCCCATTATGCCTAACGCTTTTGACAACAAACCAAAAGACCTACAAGCGCCCCCTATTATCGTTTTATTAAACCATATCTTTTTGTCTCGTCGGAAAACGGCTCATTTTGATTTCCAGAAAATCCCCAGAAAAATGTTGCCAGCCGGGTTTGATGATAAATTGACTACCGTCGCGTCGTATCAAATCAGTATCAGATAGAAACGATACCGTAAAATTATTTCGCACGAAGTTAGTACTTAAATCCTTAAAAGTTTTATTTTAATTCCAAAAATATTTATTTTATGAAAGAAAACAATAATATTATTAAAACTAAAATAAAATGACACAAAGAGTGACTGTATATTTACTATTTATACTATATTTACGTTATTAAAATATTCTTCGATATCATAATATGCTTCAGAGATGAACCATTTCTTAAGACTATTTTTAAATGCATTACCAGTTATAGTTTTCAGGTTTAGTGGTAAGTGATTGAATATCTTAATGGCACTTGCGAATGCACTTTTTTCATACACTGTGTTATTAATTTGATGTACACATAAATGATATTTGTGTTTTACGCGTAAATTATCTGAACGAGTCAATTTGTCATTAAAATAAATTTGTTTGTTGTTTTGGACAAACGTGCACAATTCTCGAATGTATATACTAGTTATAAAATATTGCTTCTAAATACCTCTCATAAGGTGTCAGTATTTTTCATTCGAAATATTATGTTACGTAGACAACTTTTTTTAAGCACAAATATGAACTGCACTTCAACAGAGTTGTCCCAAAATATTATCCCATAGCTTAATATGGGGTAACTACCGTACATATTTTACAAAGGCTATTTATTACCGCAAGAAAAAACAAGCACGGCAACTACGCAGATAAAAACGCGGGGTGACTAGTATTTATTTAATTCTTTTATTTATGACCTTGTGTCCCTAACTCCTTAGGTTACAGAGTTTTTGTGATGTTAGTAGTGTGTGATATCTCTTGGTCCTCTTAAGTTAGCTTACAAAGCTAGTAGTCTTTTTTACTTGACATATTGAATAATTATCGGTAATACTTCCAAAAAATTGGTTGTACCTACAAACGAGCCGTAAATTATGAGTTATTGTCATGTAGCCTCGTAGGTACTTATAAGATTTTTCCCATCACACAAATTATTTTAAGTACACGACGCGTTCTGCTGCTCCACCGCTGCTCCGAGGCTAAGCCACAAAACAAGAAGTTACGATTTTTATGTTTCAAAAAGTGCTCCACACAGCCAAAGAAGCATACTCTTCAAAACTGGAACAAAATTTGCTAGCCCTAGTCTTATAACGCATTTGTTGGCACACTTGCTTGGTTGCTTGTTTGGCCCGCTGAAGGACTATGGTCAAAAATATTTAAAAAAAAAAAAGTAAGTCCAAATCCTGTCGCTGTCAAGTCATGTCACGGACATTTATATCAACTTTTGCTATAATGCCAATGTCAAACAGTACACACTAACAAGATTTTTTTCTGGCTCACACACACACACAACACCAGTGTCTCCAACTATACCGTAATTACGGTAGACATACCGTAATTTTGCTGGATTTACTACCTACCGTACCATCTATGATACGGTATCAAAAACTACCGTAATTTACGATTTTGTTGTATTCCATAAATTGATCAGTCAATCAGTAGTCATTATTGTTTTTTAGATATAGCAACATTGATTAATATATGACAACCCTGCTTCGATCGAAGTGGAATTCCCAGCAATCATATCAGTGCAAGGGGAATCCTAACCTTTTTCAAGGTTCAATCGTTTATAACCAGACCAAACAGAATTGTACCTCTTTGCAACTAAATTGAAGTAAATTAACGATTATTTATTTTGTCAGCATAATAAGATTCATTTTAATATTGTTTTCTGTTGGTTGTATTTAATGATCTGACTCCTAAGTAAAACGTAAAGCTGCAAAAAATTAAAACAAACTATTCACAAGCTTGTTCAATTTCATGCTTCAAATATTATGCCTACCACACTCTAATGCTGACTGTGAAAAAGTTTTCAGTCAAATCAATAACATAAAAACCGACAAAAGGAATAAATTAGTTACCAAAACTATGACTGGAAATTTGTTATCCGAACAATGTATCAAAAGACATGGCAAAGATTGTGTCGATTTCAACCCAACCGATAAAATTTTAAATAATATTTAACATTTTCATATTATGATGAACACTTCGATGTACAAAAATTAATAGTAAATACATATCTAAGTACTAAAAACTAGATAAATCGGATGTCTTTTATTTAATAAATAGGTTTAACAAACGTTTTCTGTATTTTTTTAATTGTTACCGTAATCTACCGTATTTTTTACCTGGTAACACCATATTTTTGATTGAAAGAGTGCCATGTATATAATAAATTAAAAAAAAAAAAAAAAAAAAAAAAAGATTGAACGAGTTGGAGACACTGCACAACACACACAGTCAGTTGTCAAAACGTTACTGTGGAGAGCACGGCGTTTTAGAATATTTTTCTAGATTATCTACAGAAGTACCTGTAAAAATAATTACTCTAAAGATATTTGAAAGTTTGTGTTATTTCCCATGTGTGCTAAACATTACCCAATCTTCAGTTGAATTGTAACGAGTGTTAATTTCTACAAAAATCATCAACAATGGCCTCAGAAATTTTGACCAGCGCTGGGAACGAAATACGAGAGAACTTGGTAATATGCATGTTAAATTATACAGTATTGTACTACTCTAATTGCCTAACAATGCAATGAGGATATTTTAAACGTGGTACTTTGTTATCTTTATAAAACTTCGACTTTTTTTCAAGTGACCTTCGCTCCGTCCTAGGTTTTCGTATTCTTAATTATTTGCAAGTAAATTAAAGGCGTTGGGTTTCTTAACTTTATTTCTCACGTCTCACGTTAATACAATTTGATACTTTTATAATGAGTTTACTGATATTCATCTGAAAAGGTATTTTTGCATAAAATAATGACTAAAATGATTTTGATTGACACACAATATTTATGCTTCTACTAGGGTCGTGGGTTTGATTCCCTTCTCCGAAATATTTGTGTGAAGAATTCAAATATTTGTACTCACTGTGTCTGTGTGTTTCAATGTATAATAAGTGTGTATTATATAAAACTATAACAAGTATTATATCACCTATCGGGCCACCATGGTACAAGCTTTGCCAATATTATTTACGTATTGGATTTACATGAAGGTGTAAGCCAAATTTAAATCCAAAATGTTACTTATTAGAATAGTAACTACTGTGATCCATGCTGTACCTAAGCAATAGGGACATGTACATTATAAATACACCATGGCACAATATCACTGTTTCTAGCAAGTAAGGTTCAACAGAATATTACTAAGTATTTATTTTTGTTTGTAAATTATTTTGTTAACTTATTTTTAACATGTTGTTAGGAAACTGATAAAAAATAAGTAAAATATCACAGTAATAACAAAATAATCACAACAGCTTAGACCAAATACAAGTGAAAATACAGAATAATAGACCAAATTAAATTAAATTATTGTCATAGTATCCAAAAAATATTTAACCTGTCCTCCTTATGACACATTGTACTTATCATTTGAACCTTGATACTGCAAAAAAAAAATTGCTAATCTAGACAAAGTTGCCCTTTGGACCCTAAACAATCTATGGTTCAGCTAATTTTCTTTTATGATTGTAGAAAATACTTATTCACTCTAACCTTGAAAAGTTCTGGATAGTATCTCTCAGGGAACAATCAGGTTGGTAACTTATTCGACTATAATAAAGCTGTATGTATGAGGAAAATAGACTTTTGGAAATATCTTCTTATTCCGAGTAAAAGTATAAAGACTTTATGTACTATTTTGTATCAATATACTTTGTAATTTTGTAGTGGTAGGACTCCTGGCAGAGCCCGCCTGGGGAAGTACCACATCTTTGCCAGATATTCTACCGCCAAGTAGTAACAAATGTATGTGCAAACATTACTGTGTTCCGGTTTGAACGGAAATGTTTCCATAGAAATTACAGGGCTTAGAGATATAACATCTTAGATCTCTCGCTGACGAGCGCAGTGCAGTGCTAGGTAATGATTTGGACATTTCACATTCATGTTCTAATAATTGCGTGTCACTGTGCTGTTATGTGGTAGGCATGTTGCTTACCATCAGGCACATGTCCTGTTCCGTCTCGTGACTCATTATTAAAAAAAAAAAAACTATAATGCATCGGAGAAAGTGCTCCGACTTATGACTTGTTCTGTGGTAGAAACAGGATACTACTCTATTAACTATAGTTTGTAGCTATATTGTCAAATTAAAAATATATATTTTTAAGTTTTATTTAGTCTTGACTATGCTTTAGTTTGAAGGGCTATGTATCCAGAGAAATTAAGGGCCAAGAGATAATTCATTTCATATCTCTGAGTGACGAGTGCAGTGCGTGATAGTAATGACTTGGACTCTTCTTGTTCCTATAGCTGTGTGACACTGCTGTTATGGGTTATGGGCAGTCGCATTCACATGTCCTGCTCGTTGCTTCACTGTATACTACAAAAAAAATAATTGTTTACTAAAATAAGTACTATATTCAGCTATCAAAATTTCTTATTAACAAAAATAAAAGATATTGAAGTAAACATGAATAACTATTAAAAACATGATAGAATCTCTTTAGATCCATACAGCCATATACGGCTGGTTTAGTCGAGAGAACGGCAAATGCAGATTCGAAGGTTATGGTTTGAATCTCACCAGTCTTTTCAAGCTCATGTGCGCAATGCTGCTTAACTTAACTTGGCTTCAACTTAGAATCAATAATCCTGCCTCTTCACTGAACATATGCCAGAAGTCTGTCATCTAACTCAAGACCTGAAGTGGACCGATCATCTTAAGCAAGACTCCTACGTCTTGAGTGTATGTATATGAAGATATAGTGCTTAGAAGTTTCGACTGACGTCACGTCTATTTACGATGTTTATGTAGACCTGACGTCACAACCCGCCACTCCGAAAGTTTGGTCTATATCTTTGTCGATTTTTAACAATTTGATAAAACTAAAAATACATGCTCCATATTATCACAGTATAAAGAAATACTACCAGTAGTTCATCGTCTTTGATCTTGGGAAAAAACGCCGATAATGTCTAGACACGGGTAGGGTTGTCGCAATTTTAAAAACGTGGCATCAAACTAAAATTAAAACATACGGAAGACGTCAGCCCTGAGCCGCGCTCCTCCTATATATATAATACTAACATTGTAATGTAGGCAATGCAGGAGCGCACTTTCCGCGTCTCACCCCGCACGCCCCGCACGATTGCCCCATCTAGTCTACATTTAATAGACTGATATTATGCTATAATCTGATGGATTAATTTTAGAACGGTATATTTTTGACTCAAGTTATCATTCAAATTGATATGTTGGTGCGCTAGTGGCTTTCCATTGCACCCTTTTACTCAAAACACTTCAGGCGCAATAGCAAAAATAGGTAACTGCTGACAGGGCTCCCAAGATACAGGCCCTGCCTAGTTTGGGGCTCGCAGGAAACGAATTATGCTACAAATCTTAATGATAAATTATTTTGTAAATTGTTAAAACTAGTATAGCGATATTGTAAATCTGGTTGTAAATAAAGTTTATTTTATTTTTTATTATTTTTAGATACTAAAGGTGCCTTTTCTTGTTTCAGGTAACAACAGCGGTCAAGTTCCTAACGAACCCAAACGTGCAGCGATGCACCCTGGAGAGCAAGGAACGCTTCCTCCGAAGCAAAGGTCTCACCGAACCAGAGATACAGAAGGCCCTGTCTCAATGCTCCGAGATGATTGATCTGTCTTCGATTACGTCTGATATGTTTTACTTCCACGGTCGGAAGAACTTGTTGAGAGACCATTTGGTGCCGTTGTTGGTGTATGGAGGGGTTGCGTTTGGGTGCTACTGGTTTTATAAGGTTAGTGACTTAAATGATACTTCCATAATACTGGACGTCAACTCTCTTTCTACGAAAAACGTAATTTCGAAATGAACTCGCGACTTTCCAACTCCGATTCTACTTCGATCCGTCGTTTTGTCCGTTTCAATATTCTAAGCCTACTCAAATTAGAGTATGCTTCGAACATTTAAACGTCAAAGAATTTTGTATCGGACGAAACGAAGTAGAACGAGAGTAGGAAAGTCGCGAGTTTTTTTTTTCGAAATTTCGTTTTCGTGGAAATAGAGTAGACGTCCTGATATTTTTATTCGTCTGCGAAACTAGGTAATTACGAAAAAAATATTGGTTGTATGTAAAGTCGGTTTACGGACGATAGTTTAAGAGTGCGCCTAATGCCAGGGAAAAATCAGTTTTCACCCGCGCGACGCGTTTCTTAATGCGATATACATAAAGTCGAGAATAGCATGACACAGTTTGGAGGAAAAATCAATATTAAATCAGGAGTCCATTTTTGACCAAGTTTTATTAAAGTACTCAATAATTAAACATAAATTTAAAAAAGTGTTCGGTTACTTTACTAGAACGTACAATTAGGGATTTTATTACCAAAAAATAATGTGGGATCATCGCTGATAATTTCGAGTACTCGAATTAAAACGGGTTTTTTCGGTGTCATTTTTATTTTTTTATTGTAAAAAACTCTGATCAATTTTAAAAATTCTATTCGGTTATTGTGCTTCTTCTTGATTGTACCAACACGTCAATATTTTTTTTGTCATAGTTTTTAGTTTCTTACTTCAGTGAGCGGCGTCGAAAATGTTCTTTTTTCGTTTTCTGGCACTAGGCGCCCTCTTAACGTGACAACGTCATAACAAAATATTGATGAAATGATTGCATCGTATGCAATCATCATTTGTATGTTCTATATGTATTGTATGTATCTATTGTATTGTATGTATCAAGTGGATGAGAGATAGATAGATGAGCGTACAATGAGTGTAACGGGACACTTTTTCGTGCGTGCAGCCGGCATTCGACGATTTATCAAGGCGGATTTACATCAGACGAGCGAATGCTCATTCTATCCCCACTGTATCAAATTCATTTGATGTAAACAAACGTAGAGCATTCTTTCGTTGTTTTGTTTGCGTTCGCAAAGATTCTATGGAATATTTAATACGGAAAACGCTAAGAACGATCTTTCGTTTACACTAAAAGATCGAGAAAGAATGCTCTTGTTCCAGCTCTAGCTCTATGTTCGTTCAGTTTAAATCGGCCTTTAGACGTTGTCACGTCGAAAGACTTCAAAAGTCTTGACATCACCGCTAGCAACTGCTAGTTTGTCGGTTTTTATCGGCTACATTTCGGAGGGTGTGCGACTGATCTGCAGGATCTGATTCCACCTTGCCATTTTTCCTACCGATCTACTCGTACCTCGAAAAAGCGACATCGTTTCATGGTTGACGTTACAACGACTCGAGCAAAGATTTGACTCTACATTTGTGATAAGAACCATAGAATGAATAGCCTAAGTGGTTTTTTCCCGATGGTTACAATCTTGGTGTCTTCAAATCGAGAGTTAATCAGTATCTTCTAGGTAAGTAAGCTCTATCGTGGACCGCATCGTCGCTTAACATCAGGCGAGATGGTGGTTAAGTGTAAACCAATAATAGTTAAAAAACGATAAATACATTGTTTCCTAGATACAGATAGCGCGCGAGTTGAATGTAGTCGGGGTCTGAGGTAAAGAGCGGGAGCATCTCCCCCCGCTATCCGCACGCCCCACCTCACGCGCCTGCAGTGTATAGTGCTGTCACTGTCGCGGTCACAGCACTACCGCATTCCTAAGCTCTGCATTCAACTCGCGCGCTATCTATACATACATATAAGCGTGCTAAAAAGTGTGTTATTGTATCCAGATATGAGACCAGATAATCGTTCGCTAGTTTACTCAGTACCCTAAATGCTTCAAATTTGTCGATCAGTCCTCGGCAATACTTACAACTATATACCGACAAAAATCGGTGAACATTGTTTTTGTCTGTCTGTCTGTGAGAGTCAACTCGTATTTGCTAATATATTACCGGCGGAGTGTATTATTGCGCCATCACAATGGTTAACTCTTAGCTTGGGTGCTTGGGTGACAATGCCTCACGGTCTGGACTGAAATCAATGGATTAATTTTAACATTGTGACGCAACAGCATTCAGTAGTTCGGCTACTGTCGGGGTGTTTTCGAAGATAGATTGAAATAAATATTTGAAAAAAAAAATGGCAGTCATAGGAACTGCCGATAGAAGTGAAAATTCATAACTCAGAATTTGATAGCTTACTTTGGAAACTACGCGGGTGAAACCGGAGGCCGTGGCCAAGAGCATGGCCATCTAGAAATGCGTCATCATTTCTAGATAGTCAATGGGAAACGCTGACGCCATGGCCCCGAGTTTATCCGAAGATTTCTTATCATTCCCGAGCGTGACGATAGAATTGAATTCATACAGCCCACGATAAATCTGTCTGAGGCGCGCCAAAAGAAGTTTTCCCTTCAATAAATGTTCGTTTAAATGGTTTGAGCAGATGAGACTGTTTTTGAAGTGATAACACCTTTAAACGCATTGAGCAGTTTTTTGGTAGAGGAAAACCCTTAGAAAAAGAATAAGTAAGTACATCACGATTTCTACATCGATCCGTCGTTTCGTCGTTCGAATATTCGATTGGGCGAAACGAAGTAGAACCGGAGTAGGAAAGTCACGAGTTTATTTCGAAATTACGTTTTCGTAGAAAAAGAGTAGACGTCCAGGGTATTCCGCACGGTTCCTTTGTGTCAATCGTAAGCAGAATAGATGCGGCGTATGTTAGCTATGGAAACAAAGCGATGCGACAAAAGTATGACACTTCCACAAGAGCGACAAAGAAAGAGCGATCAGACCCGTGCTTCCGGTGTGAAGCGTTTGTTCTAACTCTAAACTCTATACGTAGTACGTAGTATATGTAAACTCTTTGGGAAAACCTTTTGGATTCGCGTCACCGACATTGTAATAGGAGTATCTGAACCACTATCATATTGATATAATAAATGTTAATTGATTGGGTATACGGGTAACTCACGTGTAATGAGGTCGATCAATCCGACTCGAGTTTCGGCCGCGTCCGGCGGCCTTCCCGCTGCCAAACGGGAAGCCATCGGGCGCGTACACTCTCCTTGAAAAAGGCCGCCGGACGCGGCCGAAACTCGAGTCGGATTGACCGACCTCATTACACGTGAGTTACCCGTTTACCCAATCAATATGTGTAACAACCACGTTAATTGTAATACTAAAATTCGGATGTTTGTTGCTCAATCACGTCGTAACGTCTGAACGGATCGGGCTTTGAAACAGTTAGATTATAGTCTGGAAGAACACATAGGCTACTATTTATCCCGGGAAAATAAAGGGAACGGCAACTACGCGGACGAAGCCGCGGGTCTCGGCTAGTATAATATACATGTGACGTATTATGCAACAATAGGTAGTGCTGTTTAAGTTTTCACTTCTATCGGCAGTCCCTATGACTGCCATTTTCTTTTGTTTACATTAGTAGTTGGCTCATATCTACTGCCGCCCAACTTAACGCAGAAGACGCTGGCCCCTAGTAACTCAAACTTATTGCCTGCAAATATTACTGTGTTCCGGTTTGAAGGGGAGTGTTTCCAGAGAAATTACAAGGTATAGATGTATGTAAACCTTAGATATCTGGGTGACGAGTGCATTGCAGTGCTAGATAATAATTTGGACTCTTTCATGTTCCAATAGCTGCGTGTCACTGTGCTTGCCATCAGGCACATGTCCTGCTCGTCTCGTAACTCTATAAAACGCTTACCTACGAGCATGCTTGAATCATAATAATATAATAGACTACAGGCCCGTGAACAAAATTTACGTAGTAAATGAACCACCAGGAGACCTATGTAGGATGATAGAAGAGTATAAAGTAAAAGATTCAGCACTATGCCGTCACTTGTAAGCTGTCCAACTAAGTACAGTCGAAGAGGGGGGGTTGCAACCCTCGATTATTTCTCCTTGTCGCATGATTTTTGTACGGCATTGCGAAATAATGGATAAGGAAAGGTATTGAAACTATATGGAACCAATGCCGTACATAATCAAATGCCCAAATTTAATCTGTAAATCGTCGGAAAATCACGATTTTTTCCGACAAACTAATAATTAAAAACTTAAAATATATAGTTTTAAAACCTCTTTTAATCTATTATTCTGCAATGCCGTACAAAAATCACTCGACAAGGAGAAATGATCGAGGGTTGCAACGCCCCCCTCTTCGACTGTACCCAGTTGGACAGCTCACAAGTGACGGCATAGTGCTAAGTCTTATTACTTTACACCCTTCTATCATCCTGCATAGGTCTCCTGGTGGTTCATTTACTACGTACATTTTGTTCATGGGCCAGTAGTCTATAATAGTAGTCTTTGAGTACGGTGAGTACAAAAAAGAAATGAGGGCTAAAAAAATGTTCACTTCAAAAACAAGCAAACCTCAAAGCAAAACATATACTTACAACGAATATTGCGTCTCCTACGACGACCAATGCGAGATCACCGTAGACGGTACAACCTAGATTTAGGCTACCGCCGCCGCCTCTAGGGAAAATGGTATATTTATTTATTTTAATTTATAGTTTATAGAGTGACGAGACGAGCAGGACATGTGCCTGATGGTAAGCAAAATGCCTGCCACATAACACATCACAGTAACATGCAGCTATAGGAACATGTAGAGTCCTAACCATTACCTAAAACTGCACTGCGCTAGTCACCCAGAGATATAAGATGCTTTATCTCCATGCCCTGTAATTTCACTGGAAACATTGCCCTTCAAACCGGAACACGGTAATGTTTGCCCATTACTGCTTGTTAAATACTCGTATACAAATATTAATTGCGTCATATGTACAAATGTACATATTATACATACTTGTGTTGTTATAAGTATTTGGGATCATTACATAAACATGACCCTGTAAGGGCATGGCGAAGGTGACAACGCAACGTTCCATTTCTAGGTCGTAAAAGTTGACATTAAACATTCTTGTAATTTGCAGTCACATTTAATTTCTAATAATGTATATTATACTTTTTTTCTACGTCCTGAAACCCCTCAGTTGAGTAATTGATTTCACTAGTTCATAGTTTTACTGCTGCCGCAAATATGTTTGGATGATAAAGCTTCACTTATGATTTGTTTTGTCAAAACTAACCTCAAAATTCTTGAGGGTAGATTCAATTTTTTTTTAATTTTTTTTTCACATGATGAGTCATATCAGGCGCCGACCCCATATGGGCTCCCTGCCGCTTGAGTGAAGGACTGACACTGATTTATTCTTATATTTCTATTTTGTATCAGTTCAACCCAAAATAAATCAAGTATTAATAATCAATGATAACGATTAAACAGTTTCCTCGTGCAATACTTATGATAATATTACACTTTGTTGTTATCAACTATTATCAATTCTTCTTCAGTAGGCTAGAGAGGTGGACGTACCTTTGTAATTGGCAACTAGTTCAAGTAAATACTACAGTAAACGTGTTAAAGTCCAAATGTTTAGAGTTATCTATCACTAGCGGCTGATCGCGGCTTTCTTGTTGTTTAAAATCATACATCACATCTATGTAATTTGTAATTTAGTTTTATTAATGAGTTTAACATTATTTTTTTCCGAAAAAAAAACGCTTATTTCGTTTTAAAATTAAACTAAGACGCGGCTGAATTTCATAACTTTTGTTCATCGAACTAAACAAACTTTAGATTTCTGTTGACATTCCAAAAATCGTTACACTGTTTTTGATAAAATTTGGTGACTCAATAGGCTATTGTAGATTAGTTGTTCAATCTAAACAAAGTTGGGACGGGCCGCTAGTAAAATTTACTTTTATTTTTAATTAAAAACCAATCCACCGATTGAGAAACTACCGAGAAAGAATACGATTCTTTGAGAAACGGATTTCGGTTTAACCTTCACACGGTCGCATACGTTTTTGTCCATAATATCTACATTAATAATACGTGAACAACTTGCCCTTCATCATGGACGTATAAAAAAGTGGGACGTAGTCTCGCTAAAAAGAAAACTGTGTCACTAGAGTCGGCCACATTTCCACGTGTGCGTTGTCAGGTTGTCACTGATAGATAGATAGATAGATAGATAGATAGATAAACTCTTTATTGCACTTATTTAGAAAACAAAACAACAAAATCAAACAAAAACTTAAAAACAAAGTAGCAATTGGCGACCTTATCGCTAAGAGCGATCTCTTCCAGGCAACCGCAGTATGGAAAAGGAGAAAAGAAGAATAAGAATACGGGGAAGTACAAATAATGAGTGAAAGATACTTATAATTATATAATTTGGAAAATTAACTATACTATTATAATACATAATTAAAATATAATACCTACTCAATACTAACATACTGCATATACTTACATATTAAAAACTGTACACTCTAATACATATATATTAATATAACATACACTAATAGATATATAAATATCATGTTTTACAGATGGAGATTTACCTATGCAATAGATTCAAATTATGTAAGATTAAAGAAAAGTAACGATTTCAAGTAAATGATCATGTAGACAAATATAATTGATTCACCAGTTGTTTGAAAGTGGCAAGCGATGGAGCTTGTCTGGTTGATACAGGCAAAGCGTTCCACAGTTCAGTAGCCCGAAAAGCAAAAGACTTGCCATAGAAATTTTCACTGCGTGCTGAAGGCATTTGGAGTACCAAATTGTTTTTAGATCGGAGAGGCAAAGAGTGTGCATCGCTCCAGAAAGTAAAAACATCTTTCAAATAACGCGGTGATGAGGGGTTAAATAATATATTATAGAGTAGAGACAAAGTATGAGCATTCCGACGAAGGCGAATGGGGAGCCACTTGAGCTGCATACGAAACTGAGACACGTGATCATATTTGCGCAAGCCAAATATAAATCTTATGCAATAATTTTGGAGACGCTCAAGTTTATTTAGCTGGTCTTCATTGAGGTCAAGATAGCAGATATCTGCGTAGTCCAAGATGGGAAGAAGAAGAGATTGTGCAAGCGCAACTTTAGTAGCAGTGGGTAGAAAATTTCGTAATCGTCTCAACGATCCACCAGAAGCAAATAATTTGCAACTGATTGCTTTCAGATGAGGTTCCCAGCTCAACGTACGATCGAAAATCACGCCCAGGTTTTTGACTGTTTCGCTGTATGGTATTACTATCCCGTTAAAAACAACTTTTGGAATGGAAACCCAGTCCACTCTAGAGATCATGTAAGGACTCCCAATTACTATAACTTGTGTTTTGGAGGGGTTAACATTCAAGCCAAAAGAGTTACTCCAGTGAACAATTTGTCGTAAGTCAGCGTTCACCCGCTCAATGGCAATATTGAGATCAGAAAGCCGTGCTTGAGAATAAATTTGAAGATCGTCTGCATAAAGGTGGTAGGAAGAATTAAGGTTTTGAGAAATTGAGTTTATGAAAATAGCAAAAAGAAGTGGGGATAGCACACCGCCTTGAGGGACACCAGCATTTGTACTACACCAAGACGATAGTACATCGTCGAGGTGAATACGTTGCCGGCGTCCATACAAGTAACTATGGAACCAATTGATTACTGACGGAGATATGTTAATAGAGCGCAGTGTCGCCAGCAAGATATCGAAATCGACGGCGTTAAAGGCATTACTGAAATCTAGCAGAGCTAGAACAGTAAGCCTGCCGTCGTCCATACCTTTGCGTATGTCGTCGGTGATCTTAACAAGGGCGGATACAGTGCTATGCCCTGGACGGAAACCAGATTGAAAAGGGTTTAGGAGGTCTTGCCTGTTTAGGAATTGGTTAAGTTGAGAGTGAACAAGACGCTCTAGGACTTTGGACAGAAAAGGAAGAATGGATATAGGGCGGTATTCGGAAAAGAAGGCAGGATTTGGTTTCTTTGGCAAAGGAATTAATTGGGCCTCTTTCCAGATTGCTGGAAAAATGCCACTGGATATGGATTTGTTAAAGATTGCACATAGGACGGGAAGGATGACGTCAAGAATGGGCAATAGCATGTTCCTACTGATACTATCACCGCCAACAGCGTTGGAGGAGATCGACACAATACTCTTCTTAACATCACTTTCAGTGAATCGAATGAATGTAAATGGAGAGTAGTCAGGAGATAGGGTGGCAGAGAGATGATTTATGGTAGAATTTTTTACCGCTTCCGATATAGAGGAAGCAGAGGAAAAATGTCGATTGAGAGCATCTAAGTCTAATTTATTAGGGGTAGAATTTGGACGTGATTTGCCAACTCCCATTGACTTAAGAAACTTCCAGACTTTACCTGGATTCTCATTATGAACTGATTTATGGACATGTCGGCGTATTGCATCTCTACACACCTTATTGCAGCGATTTCTGGCCTGAGTGTAACTATCTTTATTAACCTCTGTAGGACGTGACTTATAACGCGATTTCGCTGCCGCCTTTTTGTGCATGAGTAACTTGATTTCGTCGGTGAGCCAAGGGGCAGGAAGATGCACTGATAGGCAGACACGCACACATATACACAAGTAGCGCGTGTAATGACCCACTGTTGTGTGCGTGTCAGCCTGTATGTGACAGCGCACACGTGCATATTATGTGGCCGACTCGATGGACACAGTTTTTGTCCGACTTTTTTATACGTCCATGCCCTTCATTAAGATTTTTTACGAAAATTGCGTTCACGGAGGAGTATGAAATTTCGCACACTTATAGAATTGAATATTATTTATTAACATGCTTAAACAATCCATTAACATTATTCACTCTAAGATATTGTTAAACAATGAATATAGCTTCTATAGTCTTTTCGCAAACACGGCAGTTGTACAACCGTCGTAAATTATTATTATTTAATTATCGTCTAGGTAATTAAATAATAATTTAGGTCGTGATTATGTCCTGTATAATGCAAACAATACACTTATAGCATATCTGGAGGCAAACTAAGGCCCACGAAAAAAATGTATGGGTCAAATGATTTTTTTTTTAGAACCTGACTTATGATAGCTGGCTTGTTAGCCCCTACTACCAATCTGACTATTGAATCAGCGCAGGAGCACAGAACTCAAAATAACCTAACCTGACACCCTAACATAAATACTTACGCTGAAAATACTAATATAAGATCTGATACCTGTAAAATAAAAATCGAGCTAGCTAGGAGAAAACTATTTGACTCAGGGGTCAAATGAAAACCACCAGGAGAACTATGTAGGATGATAGAAGGGTATAAAGCAGGGGTCGGCAACGCGCGGCCCGCGACCTGCCTCCGTGCGGCCCGCGAGGGTGTTAAATAAGATTTCTTTTTTAAATTTATTCACGTTTCATATACATACAACATACATATATCCTATAGATTTTAGTTAGTTAAATTTAAAACCCCCGAAGATTAATGAATTTATACAGCTACCTATACCACTAAATAAATATATTATAATATATTAATTCGCTACTTACTCGTATGTTGTCGCGGACGCAGTTTTTTCGGGGGTAGAATTACAAAATTTCAAAAGTGCGGCCCGCTTTTATCTACATTTTTACCATGTGGCCCATGGCTCCCGAAACGTTGCCGACCCCTGGTATAAAGTAATAAGATTCAGCACTATGGCGTCACTTGTAAGCTGTCCAGTGTCCAACCGAGCGCAGTTGAAGAGGGCGGGTTGCAACCCTCGATCATTTCTCTTAGTCGCATGATTTTTGTACGGCGTTGCGGAATAATAGATTAGAAGAGGTATTGGAACTATATGGAACCAATGTCGTACATAGAACATTTAAACGGACGAAACGACGGATCGAAGTAGAACCGGAGTAGCAAAGTCGCGAGTTTATTACCCGACTGAAAGAAGGGTTATGTTTTTCGCGCGTATCTTGTATGTTTGTAAATTTCTTTATTCCCACGTATCTTCCAAACGGCTGGACGGATTTTGACGATTCAGATATCGTTACATTTGTCTCAATTACCCAAGTGTCCTTAGATAGGTATTAAATAAAAAAAATCAATATAAGTAGCCGATTTTTTAGGCAAAATTGTGAGTAGTTGAAAAAAAAAATGTTATCTAGCATATCAATTAGGGTATCAAAATACAGAGAAATTAAAGAGCATTACTTACAAATATGTAAATATGTTGTGTAGTTAAATGCCATTTGGAATAATTTCAAGCATTTTAATTCAATCAACAGTGTTTTTCTTACGTGTTGTTTTTTAGTCGGGTTTTACAAATTTTTTAATTATTCTTGTTTCAAAATTACGTTTTTCGTAAATAGAGAGTAGACGTTCTGAATGTTCTGATCCCTTAACTGGCTCAATGGGGTAAAAGGAAGAACTAGAGACATGGTTGTGAACTAATATTATTGAATTGAGCTTGCCTACTAGTGTTACTAATATTATTGACTAGCAGCGCCCCGCGGTGTTACCCGCGAAGTTCCCGTTCCCGTTGTTCCCGATGTTTTCCGGGATAAAAAGTAGCCTATGTGTTCTTCCCGACTATAATCTATCTGTCTTCCAAATTTCAGCCCGATCCGTGCATATGTTAGGATGTGATTGAGCAACAAACATCCATACATTGACATTTATAATATTAGTAGGATACGAAAGTTTGGATGTTTGTTGCTCAATCACGTCGCAACGTCTGAACGGATCGGGTTCAAATTTGGAAAACTGTTAGATTGTAGTCTATATAAGCATAACATCCTCCTGTTATATTGCAATTTGTAAACAAATAACCCAATTATTCCAATTATAAATGTTATCTGCTCAGACGAACAGGACTCAGGTCAAGTACGAAGTATTCAAGTTACTTAACATTCACGCTGACCCAAATTTTATTCCAAGACGGTTAGGCAGAAACCGTGTACTTACTGCCGAAAGAGAAGCGTCTATTTTCACCAACACGAAACACAATAACTTGTATTATAAAACTTAAAACCTTCAGATTCCTTGAAATCGCAAAAAACATTTGACCCTTTTAGTATTAAAATTAACGTGGTTGTTACACATTTTTAATTGGGTAAACGGGTAACTCACGTGTATTATGGTCGGTCAATCCGACTCGAGTTTCGGCCGCGTCCCGCGGCCTTTTTTAAAAAGGATGCGCGCGCGTGATGGCTGCCCAATTGGCACTTGGCACTGCGGCAAACGGGCAGCCATCGCGCACGGGGAGTCTCCTTGAAAAAGGCCGTCAGACGCGGCCGAAACTCGAGTCGAATTGACCGACCATATTACACGTGAGGACGTGAGTTACCGTTTACTCAATTTAATATTAGTTGACCCATTAGAACATTTTATTCTGACCTGACAAAATACTTACACACATTTATTTTTAGTCTTTCGCTAGATTTTTAGTACTGGTCGTAAGTTTTAAAACCACTATTGTTTTGAATATTTTTCGAAGTGTAGACCTTTCTTCGACGAAAAACTTGACCACAGCTTCTTCACTATCGTAGCCTTACTTCCTTACTTATCCTACTAAAATTATAGATTGTAAAGTTTGGATGTTTGTTGCTCAATCACGTCGGAACGGCGGAATGGTTCTGGTTGCAATTTGGATCACAATAATTAGGTATAAAACTTTTTATCTCGTGAAACGTTTTATACCTAATTAGGAATAGGAATTACGATGCTAGTAAATTTATTATTATTGTGGAAGTTAGTGAGTATGTATGGATGTTTGTTACTCTTTCAAGCAAAAACTACCGAAGGGATTTTAATTAAATTTTGAACATACATAGATAATAGTCTCGAATAACACACAGGCAATGTTTTATCCCGGGAAAATAACGGGATCGGGAACTATGTGGGTGAAACCGCAGGGCGCAGTTAACATCACCATAAGTATGTAAATCGTTAGAATTTTAGATTTGTTTAGTCTACCAATATTTTTGAAGTGAAAACTTCTTTTGGCACAGACAGATTTTTCGTGGGCTGTGAATTGAATTCTAGCGTCACGCTCGGAAATGATAAGAAATCTTAGGGTAAACTCGGGACCATGGCCATTGGCCATCTAGAAATGCGTCAGCATTTCACATTGGCTGACGCATTTCTAGATGGCCATGCATGCTCATGGCCACGCCCTCCAGTTTCAACCGCGTAGTTTCCAAAGTGAGCTATGAAATACTGAGTTATAGAGATAGTTTTCACTTCTATCGGCAGTTCCTATGACTGCCAATTTGTTTGTTTTTTTTTATTTGACCCAAAATATAGGTCCAATAAATTTCTCGAATCTATTCGAAACTATGATAAGCTACTCTGCACTTCGCCCGTTATCGGTCACCGCGATAACGATGCTAATTAACTGTGGCTAAATTTTATAACGTTGCGATAACGTGTCGCGAGACTAGTGTAGAAGTCTCATGTAATTCGATAGTCCAAGGGCGGACTTTGAATTGATGTTTTTTTAAATTTTTTTAATTGTTTTTGTTTTCGTGCGTTAATGAAAACTTATCAGAATAATCTCTTTTTGTTGTTATGTATATTTTGCACTTAAATGATTATTATGTATTCCTGATGTAAATTTTGCATGCCGTCATGGCCGTTAATGGAAGAACCTTATTTGAATTGTAATTAAGTACATAAACCTACCTGTTAACTGGCAAATAAATATTTTGTCTTTGACTTAATTTTTGATGTTAAGACTTCTTTTGGCGCACCCACACACAGATTTTTCGAAGCCTGTGAATTAAGTTCAAGCGTCATGCTCGTAAATGAAAGAAATCTTCGGGTAAACTCGGACCTTGGCCGTCTAGAAATGAGTTAGCATTTCTAGATGGCCATTGGCCATGGTTAAAAGCATGGCATCTAGTCTAGGGACTGTCCATTAATTAAGTGAGGTTTAAGGGGGGGGGGGGGAGTGGTTCGGCAAAAATCATGAAATATCACAAGGGGGGAGGGGGGTATAGTAAGATATCACGTGTATTTATTTTTTCGTCAAACGCGTGATTTTTTAATAGAAAATCGGCGTGTAGTGTTGCCTTAACTCGCCATTGTCAGGCAACGAACGAAGTCCTCGCGCGCCTAGAATTGGATTAGATTATTATACCTACCGGTATTTAAAAAAAATATAAAAAAATTAAGATTATTTGTAGGTACTAAAAATACACGTGATTTTTGGTGGGGGGAGGGGGTAGTTTTAAACCTCACCACGTATCACCAAAGGGGAGGGAGGGGTTCAAAAATAAATAAAAAACATCACGTGATTAATGGAGAGCCCCCTAGATGAATGACCATGCTTAGAAGACTTAGACGACAATGCTTTGAAAATGTTTTCCATACTAGCAGTGCCCTTCGTTTCACCGGCGTAGTTTTCCAAAGTCAGCTATCAAATTCTAAGATCTAAGTTTTCGCTTCTATCGGCAGTTCCTATGATATTTTTTCATGGTCTGTTTGTGATCTTAGGAAGCCGGTTAGGAGATGGAAAGTGCAACAGCCGAAGTAGCTTCGTATCCATATCGAATTTCGCATTTTATTTTTTGTTTGTTAAAAATTCATGACACTCTTTGCTTCTGTTACTGTTCAGAGTGGCAGAGACAAAAAATGGATTTTGATAAAAGTTTGACGCCGATGTCTGTCTTATGTGTTTGTCTGTGTGTGTGTCTGTCTATAGCACCATAGAGCTCAAACGAATTTTGATGCGCTTTTTTATTTGAAGGTTAGTTTCCGGTAGTACCATAACTTTACCCGTTATTTTATCACCAAGCTGCAAACACCACTGTACTCCGGTATAAAGGGAAATGTTTCCAGAGAATTGTTGGATATAATTACTGGGCATAAAGATAAATGTCTTATATGTGGGTGACGAGGTATTACGAGGAAATTGGTAATGGTTGGGGTTCTTCATATTACAATTGTACTAAATTGAATTTTAGTATTAACATTAACGTGGTTGTTAGACATATTTAATTGGGTAATCGGGTAACTTACATGTAATATCAATAAATCCGACTCGAGTTTCAGCCGCAGCTGGCGGCCTAAACTATTTAATCAATTGAAATTCTAACAAAGTTCTCTATCGTTTCAGAACTGCGTCAGACATCTACTATTCGTCGAGCAGCCTAAGAAGAAAACAACAGCGGAGTGTATCGATGAACTCCGCAAATCTCTGGACATCTTGAACGCGAACGTGACGTCACTGCGCAGCGAAATCCAAGCGTCAGCGCAGGCGCAGTCCTCGAGTGCCGTCCGGTCGCAACTCGACAACATCAAGTCGGACATCGCTTCTGTTAAAGGAATCCTGCTCAATAGGTAATCAATTTATTAAGATTTATTGACACCAGTACAGAAATCGCCCGAGTAACTAAATGAAATAAATATTAAGGTTTGAGTCTACTTACACGACTCCGCTCCAACCCGACAAATAAAATACACTCAAATATGTGCTTTTTGTCATGCGTACTAAGATGTAGATTACATTGGCAACATAAATTCTACACCATCTACCCCCAAACTGAGCAAAAGTTTTACTACGGGAGTTAGATATACCAATATAATTTTGTAAATAGGTACATTATATACTAAACATAGTTTCTCTAACTAGACTAAAGGAACTAGAATATACAGATCTTAGCACTTATCTGCGTTTATATTCTCAAACATTTCGTCGTCCCCGGAGAACAAAATGATAACTGACATTATCATAGTTTGAGTGTTATAGCATATTTGAAGTCTACTCTGCCCAATACATATACCCAATTTTTTTTGTGGACTTCACACTGTTATTCATAAAGTTATTAAAAATTACAACAATATTCACCACTGCTAAAATGTCATCATACGTACCTGAATAAAAATATAGCACCATGTTAGTGGAACTGTTTCTTTTTTGAACATAGTACAAAAGCTTTTGCAATCATATTCTCGTCAAACATAGCGGCGGGATAATTTTGAAGGCTATTACCATATTGTTCCTGCTTAAAAGTATGCTTTTATTTGGAAACTAACACATACTTACTAAATATAAACTGAGCAAATAACTATATTGCCATCTTTTTCCATCATAAAAACATACCATTATTTACAAAAACTAGCACATTGTTAATATCCAATAATAATTATTGGCTCAAAATATCTGAAGAACGCCACTTTAAAGTATTGTTTTATTTTAAATTTTGTAAATTTTGTAGCATCTTCTTCAAAAATACACGAAAATCAGACACAACGCATAATAATGCATAACACCGGATCTTTGATATCATCAAGCTTAAGATTTTAAACAAAATGTAAACTTTGAAAAAGTACACAGTGTACAAAAAGCAGCTTCAAGAAAGGTCTAAGGTATTGAAGCGACAGTGAATAGGCGAAGACTGAAATTGATTTCATAATTAAAGATAAAAAACAATTTTGGGACATGCTTCAGTAGTCAATGAATCATTTTTAGATGGCCAATGGGAAATGCTGACAGATTTCTAGTTCCCCAAGTTTATCCAAAGATTTCTTATCATTCCCAAACGTGACGCTAGAATTCTATTCTAGTCCACACAGTTACAGTCCACGAAAAAACGGTCTATGGCGCGTCAAAAGAAGTTTTCACTTCAACAAGTGGCTCTCACCTAAACAATCCCAAACCTTGTATAACATGATCTTCAATCCATTATTATGCTCTTGATATAAAACACGCTTAAAAAGATTCAGGTTTTGAAAATAAAAACAATTTAAGTTAGGGAAAGTCTTTGTTGATAAGTGTCTTTGTTGATAAATGTACTTTTTACTCGTCAATCGGATCTTACGGATCACGTATTACGGATCTTACCACATAGGTACCCCCTCACGAAGCTAATCATTTCATCAGAAAATGTCATAACTTCTAAACCAGACATCACATCTCCCACGGAACCATAACAGATGAATGAGCCACGGTTACATGCCATTATACTAAAACTTGTCTGATATTATACTTAATGAAATCATGTTGGAAATAACGACAGCAACAGCATTGGAAAATACGACAAATAGACAGTTTAAAAATAAGAAGCTACGGGTGAGGATGGGATCACAACAGATCTCCTGAAAGTCGTGGAACGCTACTGCTATTAGAGCTCCAAGAGCTATTCGATTTCGATTCTCTTTACCGGGAGAACTCATACGGTGTGCCACAGAAATATCGACTTATTTTATTAAAAAATACCTTTCAAAGAACTGTCGGCCATTCTGAGCCATATCTAGAAGTTATTTTCAAGGCTCATCACGACATATCTTGTGCACAAAAGTCTCGACGAGTTTCAATCATCGAAACAAACCCGCAAATCTGGGCTTGTTTCGATGATTGAAACTCGTATTGTTTCGATGATTTCGTACTAATCACCGAAACGAAGAAGGATTTACAAAGGATACTGAGAGACTCAGCTGATTATTCTCAACGCATCGGACTCCAGATAAACTTGGATAAAACCAAGATCATGGGTAACCAGCTCGCAGCTCCAGGACCGGTTGCCATAGGTGCCATTTTCGAGACTATTCAGAAATATGTATATCTAGAGTGAACTCTCGTTGTTGGGAAAAAATTATGTAAAAAGTAAGGTCATCAGGTAATGAGAAGAGTACACTTAGGCTGGACACCGCTTAGAAAAATAAGTCGGGTCTTTTCGTCGCCCGTCCCGCAAAGCTTTTTCAATCAGCGCGTAAATTGATCATAAACTACGGTGAAGAAACGAGAGCACTCACATTTAAACCTCCCACTAGTTTAAAGAGCCACAAAGAGCACTATGGAACGAGCTATGCTCGAAGTTTCTCTAAAGGATCATAATCGAAACGATCATCTGTCAAAGATCCAAGGTAGTTGACATAGCCACTTCAGCTTGCTAATATATCAATAAATTAGCAAGCTAAGGTGGCTGAGGGAGAAGGCAGATATAAATATGTTAGCCCTGGACCGAAGACCGTTGAGGTAGACGTGTCCTAAAGTAGACGTATTAGCAAAGGTAGTGTTGGACACCCAAGAGTGATAAACTTGCTAGATTAACGATATACACCAGATTTTGCCAACTAAAGAGTATCTGAAAAAGAAAACTTGAGAAAAGGGTTGAGAATGTTATGAGAATTGCCTACGTCCATCAGTGGAGTAGGATAACCTGATGATGATCATGGTGATGATGAATTTTATATTCTAAAATATATTTAATGATAATTTTGTGTCTAGTTTATTTTAACTAATAGTTAATTACCAGAGTTTGGTTTTATTATAAATCTCGGAATAAGAGTGAAAAGCTGTATTAACAAACGATGCGTACTTGGAATTAACGAGAATAAAATGGCAAGTGACATTGTTGTCCATTAGTATCGTTTCTAGCATGCGATGAACATTATTGTATCATTGCAATGCAATATCCGTTGTTTACGAAAGTTACAAGAATAAAATGGTTAGTGCCTATTAGCAAATAAAACTAAACGCAACATTTTAGTAACTTTTTCAATTCTAAATATCTGGACTCTGAACTCACTAGGTATAACATCGTTAAACACATAATAATAGTTAAAAAATCAGCTATCGTTGTACGTCGTTTTATGCCTGTAAGTTCATTATAAAGCAAGTTATAGCCAAAAATCGGTTTTTTATTTTTCCTGAAAAATTGTGTTTTTGCACTTACCATTTTGTTCTCCGGGGACGACGATTTCACCCATACGTTCCTAGGTCTTTCTCTGTCTCTTCTGTAGCCAAAATAATAAATAATATTTCTTATTCAATTAAAAATAAATAAAAAAATCGTTTCAATTTTCGCTGCCTCTTCTGTAGCCAAAATAATGAATGATTATTGTTCAATTAATGATGTAATTACGTAAAAAAACAAGAGGCTGAAGTATGCGATGTTAGTAGAGTCATCTTACGAGTTTGTCCCATTAGCTGTGGAGACTTTAGGCAGTTGAGGAATTGAGGCCAAGAGTTTGGTAAGCAAGTTGGGGTATCAACTACACGACAAATCGGAGGACTCCCCCGTTGGCTCGTACCTGGTCAAAGTTTGACCATAGCAATCCAGCGAGGCAATGCGGCCAGAATAATGGGCACTTTTGAACCGTGTGCTGCTTGGAGATGTTATATTCAAAGACAATATACCAATTTGACAGATCTTACGACAGTCCTTCCTAACCGTTTTTGTAGCATAATTGCTCTAAGCCTATAGCGAGTTCAGTCAGTCAGGCTTTTGATTCCGACGAAAGAGTACTAAAAAAAAAACGTAAAAAAATACAAAAGTTTCTGTTCAATTAAATGGTGCAGAAATAATAGCAGGACATCCCGCTTTACAAAGGACGGTATATCATTTCACAAGTAAGTAATTTAATGCAATAATTAGAAAAACAAAACATCATCAATGTGCAAAATTAAAATACGAAATGGGGACCCGTTCATGTCTTTATTTGGATCTGACTCTGTCCTTTGAAGTTTGCATAACTCCTATCTCGTTTTGTCCGATCATTCGTGGAAAGTAGTGCACGTCACACGGATATTCGGCTAATCACAGCGCGGCATTTTACCTCGTTCTGCGCCCCCGCTGGCAAGGTGTGATAGTAGGCGAAATTCGTATCATCGCCAATCAACAGGGTATTTAATCTGTGGTTCTATTAGTGTCTAGTAGATTAGTAAAGAATACTTTTTGTATTAATTGTAATGTTAATTTGTGTTATTGTTCGATTAATATTTATATAACCATTCCAGAAATCAATTCCCCGCGCTGAAGAGCCGAACGGAGCCCCCCTCGATTCCCGCGTGGCAGCGGCAAGCGGAAGAAGCCACGACGGACGTTGTGGAAGACAAGAAGAAGCACCGAAGAGGCCAGCGCTCCGAGTCGGGCGGCTCCAACTCCAGCGAGGGCGAACAGGCCACGAAGAACAGCGACAGCAGTCTGGAGATCATGTGAGTTGAGCGAGACGTGATTTCTGGCTTGATTCTTCTTTCTTGTAAGTAGTGCCTTTTTTGCTTTTATTATTTTTATTTAAGTCTTTTTTTTGTAAAAGCTTTGTTTTTCAACATTTTTCTTTATGTATTTTTTTATTTTAATTTGCACTTTTTTGTAATGCTAATTAATATTTAAATTAATGAGACATTTTCACAATTTCTAAAATAATCAAAAATAGTGCTAAATATTGACTAAAAAAATAAATTTGTCCGTCGGTTAGAGTACAAAAAAATATTGTACCTACGCGTATTTTTCTTTTGTTTCACAAACAAAAATGGCGAAGATATAGTGCTCAAAGCACTATATCTTCGCCAGTTTCTAGTGATGTCACGTCTGTATACAACTTTTATGTAGTCCTGACGTCACCATACTTCAGTCTGGAAGTTTGGTGAGCTATACGTGTCGATTTTTAATGATTTGATGAAACAAGAAGCACTTGTCCCATATTTTTCCGTAATCTAACTGAAGGACTAATTATAATGGAATATTTTGATATCTCAATGAGATCACTATTTCAAATAATGTAATTTGGAAATTAATATCACTATTATGAAGCACTTATACGATAAGGTCGACTTTCGTATAATGCGTGCATATTTTAGGGTGCGCAATTTTATTTATGTACCTATTTCATTGGTAAGAGTTGTTGTATTATTTTGTATACGTCACCGTAAGATTTTAAACACCGTTAGATTACAATCTCTATAGAGAGATTGTAATCTGCCGAAACATGTAGGTATTGTGAATCGTCACATACTGTTTACAATAATGCGTTAAGCATTATTTTTCGGTAGATTGTAATGTATCGAAGTGAAACCGTCAAATTGTGAAACGGTATGAAACAGAACGCATCACGACTACAATCTTGCTAGATAGATTGTTATCTTTCTAACAGCGTTTACAATACATGGTTATTGGTAATCAGCCTACATCCTTTTAAGGGCATGTTAAGTACAATAAATATGTCAACTTTTGTTATACAGTTTTTAAAAAATTCGTAAATTATTTCCCTTACAAAAAAAAAGTGTACTTGCCCGGTCTAAAAACATCGAACTCTTCACCTAAATTTCGCACTCTTTAACGCTCGATAAATGAAGTGCCGACGCGCAGAGCTAAACAGTGCTAGAGAGGACAACAAAAACTAACATATTTTTCATCGTCATCAGCCGCAAGATGTCCACTGCTGAACATAGGCCTCCCCCCTAAATTTCAATAACGAACGATCCTGTACAACCTGCAACCAGCGGTTTCCAGCGGCCTTTGTGAGGACATCTGTCCATCTAGTCACTAGATGGACAGATGTCCTCACAAAGGGCGCTGATTCTAGTGGGAGCCCGTCCAACACTGCGTCTTCCGGTTCGTGGCCGCCACTCGAGAACCTTTCTTCCCCATCGGTCAGTTCTGCGAGCGTTGTGGCCTGCCCATTGCCACTTCAGTTTGATTACTCTTTGAGTTCTACTTTTACTACTCATTCTACTTTCGTTCTTTGGATATGTAATTTACTTTACTACTTTTGTTAAAACTAAATATGGACGATTTACTTTAGTTTTAACAAAAGTTGTAGGACAAGAATTGTTGAAGTGAAAACTTCTTTAGGCGCGCCTAGGCAGATATTTCGTGGGCTGTGAATTGGATTTTGGCGTCACGCTCGGGTATGATAAGAAATCTTCGGGTAAACTCGGAACCACGGCTATTGGCCATTTAGAAATGCGTCAGCCAATGGGAAATGCTGTAAGGGCGTGGCCTCGGCATCATGCCATGGTCATCTAGAAATACATCAGCCAATAGGAAATGCTGACGCATTTCTAGATGGCCATGCTATGATGCCCAGGCCACGCCCTCTGGTTACACACGTGTAGTTTTCAAAGTGAGCTATCAAATTCTGAGTTCTAAGTTTTC
Organism: Ectropis crepuscularia; assembly: GCA_963693475.1. NCBI lineage: Eukaryota > Metazoa > Arthropoda > Insecta > Lepidoptera > Geometridae > Ectropis > Ectropis crepuscularia. Next base: position 25,093,337 of record OY856349.1, on the reverse strand, counting down.
ACTTCTATCGGCAGTTTCTATGACTGCCAATTTTTTTATTTAAATGTACAGAACATGCCTTTAAACGGATGCAGGCTGATACCAGTAACCCTGTATAATGCTGATATGTCTATATTTGAAAGTCTACATATTTTCTTTCTATTGTTTCCAGAACATGAAGGCCAATGTTCGTGGTAGCTTCCATTAGGCTAGTGCTACACTGGACGCGCGTGCGTCGCCGCGCGCGCGCGCACGCGGGCTCCGTGCGCGCGCGCCGGCCCACCGTCTACAATACGCGAGATGACTAAAAAAAAAAAAACTAATTAGTCCGTCAGTTAGATTACTAAAAATTATTGTACACATATTTTTTCTTAGGTTTCAAAAACAAAATATGACGAAGGTACAGTGCTTAGAAGTTTGGAGAGACGTCACGTTATGGTACGATTTTTACTATAGAGTGACGTCACAACCCCCTACTCCGGAAGTTTGATGATCTATATCTTTGTCAATTTTTGATAATTTTATAAAACAAAAAAACATGTGTCCCATATTTTTCCATAATGTACTTGACGAACTAATGGGGAGTTTTCCAGATGAAGATAGACTTGTCAAAAATAGTTTTAAATTTTGCCAAGTGTGGCACCACTGTTTGTTTTTGTGAAATTTCTCTAACAAAATGAAACATTGGCGCCACTTACGGTGAAATAGGGAACTGTCTTTGACAAGTCTATCTTCATCTGGAAAACGCCCCATTAGAATGCTATATTTTTTACCCTGTCGTCATCCCAATTTCACGTATATGTAGTAGGAATTAAGATATCACGAAATCCCTAGTGATATTATGGTAGATGTCGAATATTGTTTATGAAGTCTTCTAACTGAAAAGTGAAAACCTAAGGTCCCTAGCACACGAGTAATTTTAAACGCGTATCCTGTAACGTGTTTTCTGCGCCGTAGATGCAGATTTTTGCATTTGTCTCGACTCAAAAGTAAGCGCTGAAAACGCTAGCACACGACTTATTTAAACGCGCAGACAACGCGCGTTACAGGAATGCGCGTTTTCTTCGCCGTAGATGCAGATTTTTGCGTTTGTCTTGTTTCAAAATGAAGCGCGTAAAATGCGATACAAACGCGCGTGTGAAGCGCGTTCGAAACTCGATTGAAGCGCGTCGAAGGGGCAGAGGAGAGGCAACTGTGTACAACTGAGGAAAGGAGACCAACCGAGGAGACTTTGATCAAAACGCAAAAGATACGAGCGACTACGTTGCGTGTGTATCGTTATGTCTGCGCGTATTATACGCGCAGTAGACGCGCAGTACACGATCGCCCCTTGTGCTTAGGATACAAGGTTGCGTTCTAATCTCGTTTGAAGAGCGTATCGCGCGACATCTGCGACTATAGGTAACTTCCAGATGGCCATTGAAAAAGTGTAATTTATTACAAAATGTGTATAAATAGTTTAGGGATACTTAGTTTTCGAAAACAGATTTGATATTTAAGTCTTCCTGCATTTGAAAAAGAAAAAAAAAAGAAAAACAAATGTGTATTTAAAAAAAAGGCATGGAGTATGTGGAGATAAACATATTACTAAGTTTCAGTAAGAATACGCAATAATCAAGAATAATCGACATCTGCCGTGATTTCGTGATATCACTAGGAATTTCGTGTAATCTCTGATATCCTTATTTCCCTGCGACACACACATATTAGTGTAACTAACGTACCATCCTATATGGAACGGTTAAGCTGAGTTGCAGTGTTAACGTATCCTCGTTGACGGACAAATATGGACCTTAATGGTTACAAATTAAGATGCTTTGATGCTCAATCTCGTTTAAAAATGAACAAGCTTAGCTGAAATTTGGAATATTGGATTGGATTTAAATTTGGATCACAAAAAATCATCTCCTGTAAAGTAAATATACAGGGATACAGCCTGCATCTGTTTAAGTGACGTGACAACGTCTAATAAATTGGTTTGCCGGGTGACACTTCAAGAAACTGCGTTACGCTCCGCTCACGTTATGCGCTCACAATGAGAGCGAGTGAGAGGGACGCGTGCCTTTCACTTTTTATGTCTGTCTCTCTCGCTCTTAGGCGGGCTAACCATGCCCGAGTCGCCGATTCGCTTAGGCGCCTGCATACAAGTTTACACGTTGCCAGTTAATTGTAAAACGATTGTGTAGTGATAATGTGACAGACTACGAATGAATATTCACATTAAAATTATTTTACCACTCAAAGTCGTTGTCACGTAAAACTTTCGCCCGTATACCGATTTTACAGGCAACCAATTTTTTATATAAATTATAATCATAGTAACAATCTAATTAATTACTTATTATTCGTTCGTATTTGTCCGTTGACTTGTCCTACTGAGGATTTGTTGTTAAACGAACTTCTAATCGTAATAATGGTTAAATTAAATTAATAAACGGTGAAATTTGTCGATAAGAACTTTCGTGGCTATGCCCCTATGATATTACGTTGTATTTAATTAGGATGCATCGGTTTGAATTCAAACTTGCTTATTTACAATTTTAGGGCTTTTTATGTCTTCGCTTTGAGGAGTGTGCACCACCTGATTCCATCTTTTCCATGCTTTCATAGCTTCTTTTTGCAACGTTGCGCACGCGCATTTACAAAAATGGCGGGAAAACGGCTATCGAGTTGCATATTTGCGTTATTTACGTTTCTGCTTGTGAAGTGTGACCGAAATTGAACATATTTGAACCCATTACTCTCAAGGGCGTTCCAAAACGATTCTAACGGTATCGTTTGTAAATGTGGTACTTTAAATGTAAACTAACAAGTTTGGACAATTGAACATAAGTGTTATGGATGCTAAGTGTTCGTTTTTCTCCTTCCTTTGGTCCCAAAGCGGGCCAAAATGCTTTGAGCGGGTAGGCTAACTAAAAGGAGATGCAAGTACCATCCCCGCAAACCTGCTACTGGCTCGTATTAAATGGTTCACTTCCACTTATTTAACCCAAACCGCCAGGGTTTGAAATACCTTGCCGTTTTCCTGGGACCTTTTTACAACTTGGGTGTCTGCAAGGCAAGAGTCAACAAGTACCTTTCAGGAATACTTACTCCATTTTCGGTCACAACGCAACGTCGCTTTCCACTAGGCGAATTGGTGACCAAACGTGGTCAGGACGTCTACTCTCTTTCTAAAGAAAACGTAATTTCGAAATAAACTCGTGACTTTCCTACTCCGGTTCTACTTCGGTCCGTCGTTTCGTCCGTTCAAATGTTCTAAGACTACTCTAATTAGAGTAGGCTTAAAACTTTAAAACGTCAAACAATGTTCGATCGGACGAAACGAATTACAAGCGGAGTAGGAAAGTCGCGAGTTTATTCCGAAGTTACGTTTTTCGTAGAAAGAGAGTATACGTCCAGGTAATATATTTCAGGATTTTGGGACGGCCTTCCTACCCTTATTCCATTGGTTTCTCTCCTTAGCCTAAAGCTACATCCGCCACTCTTTCTGGTATTGGTCTAGTTCTCTAGATCGTCAACCATCGCATTTAAAGATAAATAAGCGAAACAAAAATTCTTATCACCAGAGTAGAATGATGGTATAAGCAAGTTTTAAATCAAATCGAATATGTAAAATTCTTAGTTCCATAGAATAACGGCTGTTAGATATAAATTGCCAAATATTGTTTAATTTTAGTGTGATGGTAACATTAATGGTACACAAGGTCTCGTTGTAAATAAAACTCATTTCAAAGTTATTTTGTGCGTTTTTGAAACACTACTTTTTACAATGTACGGTCGTTGAATACAGAAATACACAAAACAGTTTGGTTTGGTTGTTTAAGGTACACCAAACACTACAGGTTTTTTATTATGTACTCAAATTACTTTTGGTTTAGTTACATAAATAATAAGTTGTTGTGTTTTGTTTACCGAAACAGCCATAGTATATTCTTTTTCTTTCTTTCTAAAACATCGACAATCGAAAAGGGTACAATATTCTATACAATTATAAATGAATGTATGTAGCTAACCCTGTAATTGGACTTTGCCATCTTGGCTTGACTATCTATCTCCTTGTGATGAAGCCCTAGATTCCCTGCAGTGGGAACAAAAATTGGCTATTTGTGCATTGCTTATTTTTATGCAATAAGTTATAAAACTTATTGCAAATAATTGCAAGCCAGTGTTGTTATAAAGCAGTGTTTCCAAAACAAACCTAGATCATAACAATCGCGTAATCATGTTGTTTTGCATTTTTTAAGTCATTAGTTTGTACCCTAGTTTATAGGTTTGTTATTATTTATAAATTTTATTGGCACGTGATTGGATTAAAGGCCATTTAAATCTTGCTGTTATTATAAATTTGAAGATAAACGAAATAGGTGTTTTCGTGACAAGTGTGCGCTTTTTATTAACATAGTGTTACTGCACTTTTGCTTTTTGCCTATACCCTGTAACTTCGTAAGGCAATGTGAAACATTTACGCTGATCTTACGCTCAGTCGTCGTGCTTCCGATTTCCACCTAGGACAAATATTTAGGTGATGGATACGAATGCTTCCTGTTTGGATGTTGCATGTATGTATAATAAATAGGTATTTAAAATTATGTATTATATTAGCTAGCTGGTTTCCATTATACAAGCTTACTAAACTAAAGTAATTTGACCAGACCATAATCTGTATCTCATTTTAATTCAATGAGTCCTAAAAAGACATAAGTTTAGTACTATATAATTAGTTCAGTGGCTGGTCCACCAGAATGGCGACATTTTGTATTATCTTCAAATTTATTGTACAGTTCAGTCGCTTTTAGAGCTCTCTGTAGTTGGTCTGTGATATGTTAAATCATCAATTGGGTCGTCTGTTAATCACGTGATGGATTTACCTAATTAAATGTCTTGAAAAACGTCGTATGATACACGTGTGTGTATTGATGATTACCGTCCTCGGCTGTATTAAGACCCTCGCCTCCGGCTCGGGCCTCAAAAGCGCCTCAGTGGTAGTCACCAACATTACACACTTGTGCTATAATGTACTATGATAAACAACATGACCTCTCCATAGTAATATGTCTTGAGGTTTTATACTACCTCTCCTCTCCCCCTACCCAAAATCACATAAACATTTAATTCTTTGCCACAAAATCTCTATTATGTTTTTTTTTTTCGAATAACAAAAAATAAAAAAAGAGACCACCAAAGGAGGCTCTTTTTTCACGTGATTAATGGACGACTCATTTTGCGCAGTCCATTTCGTCTCATGTCTATTTGTCCGTAAACGAAAACGACCGTACTGTACGTAACAAGCAAGACTTTCCTATTTGAGCCTTTATAGTTTATATTAAAAGTATTTCTCGGTGTCTATGATAAATAATGTGTGTACATTATTTAGTTCTTCGTAAAAATGTATTTTCCTAAGTTTTTCTTTTTTTTTTGGTTGATTTTAGTGAGAATGGTGTTTATTCTGTGACCAGGTTTTGACTATTGACAGACAAAAAAAAAACAAATTTAGTTACAACTCTGTCCGTCAAATTTTTAACTGAAGTTGTACAAAAAAAACATAGGTAGGTATCTATTTTTTATTTCGATAGACATACAGTTGAAACTTATTGATTAACTGAAATCGGTCTTATTAGACCCCCAAGATGCTACTTCCCTTCTTATATGCAGAAAGGGCCAGGGCCAGTGAAAAACTTCTAATCGATAATATTTTTAAACTAAACATTATAAACAAAATCTTTTTTTATTGTTATATCATTAAATTATAACAAAATTTTTGTGAAAGGTTTGTGTGTTCAGTGCGGCCATTATGTAAACCTCTCTGAAGTTGGTTCTCGGGACCGCATGTTTACTCGGTTCTTTGTTGCTAATAAAATAAAATATTGGTGGAAACTTCACACAACACGTGGTTGTGCAACATCGTCTATTATTATATGATAATTAGTAATAATAGTATAATAATAGACGGTATTGATTGTTCGGAAACTTCTTCTGAAAGCGGTCGTATTGTATTATGAACTGTTTTGATTTTGTCAAAAAAAGCTCTCATACAAGTTCGGGTTTAATTAACCTTATTCATTAATGTCTAATATAACAATAATATTGATAACATTAAACAGGAATTAATCGCAATCTAAATTGTTAATTAATAAGCCGTCTCATGCCTACGGCCGTTCTAACGCTGCACAGAGGGGTATTTGAGACATCTAGCTGGCCAAAATTATTTATCGCTCTTAATCAATTAGAAATGGTTCAGTATCTCATAAAACCTTAAATACAAGTGTATAATTTTCAAATAGATCACTTTTATATTTTGCTGCTACCCATCGATGCTTCATTTCTGATTTCATGCGTGCAAAATTACGACTTATGTGAAATCAAATAATTTTCAACATATTCTAATTGGTCGTTAAAATTGAGATCATTTTGTGATCTCATTAGACCAAATATCTCCTTGCGAGTCATTAAAGTACTTCCAGATGGTCCTGAAATAATAAAAACTAAATTAAATCAAAATTTCATATTTTTTTTTACATTTTTAAGTACGATATCTAAAATCGCTCCAGATGACGGAGTAGGAATTAGTAGGAACCAATTTTTTCTTTTTTTAAAAGTAGAAAGTCTATATATTACGAATATATAAAAATTATAGCCGGGTAATGCCGGGCACTAAAACAAAAAGCCTCGTAAAACTAAATTTTCTTGAAAATATTAGGGAATTAAACAGGTATTTTTTCAAATGACGAAAAATAATATAATCCCGTCACAAAATTAAATATTTTAAATATGTAAAATAAGTCACTTACTAGCAGTTTCAGAATCCATAGCCAATTTTGGATTATTCACAACACAACATAAAATAAAAAATAGTTAAAATTGAGTTTTAAAGCACGAATATTGAAAATAAACAACCGCTTCGAGCAATGTCTCAATTTCAACTGACTATATCTTGTTAAATTTGGGGTGGGTAAAAAAAACAACAATAGGGTTGGGTCGCCCAACTACCTGGCTCTTCTAGGAATGCATTTTTTTTTACCTGAGCGTAATTCTGAGAAATGTAATTTTGGCCGGCTAGATCATGTAAATACTCCTATGTGCGCTGCCGAAATATCGAGGCAAATAATCATTTTGATAGCTTTTCTGTGAAACCAGTAATTACTCTTAATATATTATTTCGGATTATTTGCTCAGTATGTTTGTTATTATTTTGTTTATAGTGTTGAATAATGTACCTGTAAAGTAACACTGATCTAATAACAAGGATATGGTTACTAAAAAAAATCCCCGTCGCTAATTATAGACTTTGGCTATCTGAAGTTGGCTTTGGAAAAGGGCGGGAAATTCGGTAAGAAAACTAAATATGGCAAAATTAAATTTACTGGAACTTGGCGCCACTTTTGGCGTAATTAAAAAAATATTTTTGTCACACATGATTTATTTCTGAGAAACATATTTTTAAATTTATTATTTACATTTACGTTGCATTAGAGTTGCCATGTAAAAAAATCCATTGCCAACTTTAATTGAGCCTATTTCAGCAGAAAAACAAGGTTCGTAACTACAATGGCTATAAGATGGCGGTTGTGGACTTTTAGAAATAAATTGCAGCCAACGCTATTTGTTATTAATACCGTGTTTATGTGTTTCACGTGCTGATGTTGCGCAGGTGAATCAAAAACAAAGTTAGCCACGCCATGATAAAAGGTCTGTTTTATTAATGTACTTTTATCGTAATATAAATCAGTTATCTACTAATGTTGATAGAACCTTAAATTTGGACAAAATATATTCAGTCATGTTAAGCGTCAGGTTGCTCACCAATCTGACGCTTAATGTTGGTGACACCTTTTATAATATTATCTCTGGAACTGAATGTGGCAAAATTTGTGTACTACGATGCCACAAGCATCTACATGTGGCAACATTTGTGAACTACGATGCCTCAAGCATATGCATGTGGCAACATTTGTGAACTATGATACCACAAGCATCTGCATGTGGCAACATTTGTAAACTATGATTACTATGGTGCCACAAGCATCTGCATGTGGCAACATTTATTAACTACGATGCCACAAGCATCTGCATGTGGCAACATTTGTAAACTTTGATGCCACTAGCATCTGCATGTGGAAACATTTGTAAACTATGATGCCACAGGCATCTGCATGTGGCAACATTTGTGAACTACAATGCCACAGGCATCTGCATGTGGTAACATTTGTGAACTACAATGCCACAGGCATCTGCATGTGGCAACATTTGTAAAACGTGACATTGGCAGAATTGTGAGGCTAATCCACATAGAGCCATAAAAAAAAATTAAATGACTTTCTAAATTATTATTTATTGTGATAAAGTCTATTGTTAACATTAAACTGATAATGTAAACAATGTGATCAAATCGCGTAAATTTAAATACAATACAAGACCTGTCAAACTTTTGTTACGTCTGTGGGTTTTTTAAATACATAGATGTTGGTAGACTTTGGATGATGAATTTCAACCATAGTATTTGCTAAATAAAATTGTTAAACAAATTTTAACTTTATTTTTAGTATTACATAAGGTTTTTCGAACTGTACGTGGTGTACGTTTGTTGAACATTCGTTTGTAATTCTTTTTTAACTTAATAATTTTTTTCTGAAATAATGAAGTTCAAAAGACCTCTAAAATAGAATGTCTGATGAATGCGACAAATCTGTCAGAAATAGTTCGCAACGAGGCGTTTTCAAAATGACAGAGATGTCAATTTCAGATTGGTAAAACAAATATGAAAATAACATTGATACATTATGTTATCAAATTTCTCTTAAGATCATTATAGACTACAGGCCCGTGAACAAAATTTACGGGTCAAATGACCCACCAGGAGACCTATGTAGGATGATAGAAGGGTATAAAGTAATAAGATTCAGCACTATGCCGTCACTTGTAAGCTGTCCAACTGAGTACAGTTGAAGAGGGGGGGTTCCAATCCTCGATAATTTCTCCTTGTCGCATGATTTTTGTACGGCGTTGCGAAATAATGGATTCAAAATCTAAAATTTATAATTTTTATAGTTTCCATACCTCTTCTAATCTATTATTCCGCAACGCCGTACAAAAATCATGCGATAAGGAGAAATGATCGAGGATTGGAACCCCCCCCTCTTCAACTGTACTCAGTTGGACAGCTTACAAGTGACGGCATAGTGCTGAATCTTATTACTTTATACCCTTCTATCATCCTACATAGGTCTCCTGGTGGTACATTTGACCCGTAAATTTTGTTCACGGGCCTGTAGTCTATTATGTATTAACGCGACTTCTTAAGTTAAGTTACCATTTATCTGAAATTCTGAAAACATATCATCATATTACCAAGTATTCGCCACCTCTAATTTACCTTTAGAAATTGAACAAACTTTTATATTTTCGCCATACACTACTGAATGATAGTTAAATGAGATATACGAATGTTCAATTATCGCCTCTAAAGACTATGAAACAAGGTTGTATTCGATACAACATTCCAAAATTTTACAAGTATACCTATGTTTGTTGTTTATCGTGATAAATAAACCAAAAAAATATAAAAGACAATTGTTACTTTTATTTCTCTTACCCTCATTTTTATTTGTATAGTGACGGGATGAGTAAGACGTGAGCCTGATGGTAAACAACGTTTCTGCCCAACACTGCACTGCGCTTGTCACCGAGAGTTAAAATATTACATTGATAGAGAGATTAAAATTTGTCCTGTTGTACAGGGCCATCGTAGACCGTATCGTCGCTTAACATCAGGCGAGATGAAAAAAAAACAAGAAAAAAAGGGCAAATTTTAACAAAAAATTTGAATTGGAATTCTGTGGAAACATTGCAAAAATTGGCAGTCAATGGAACTGCCGATAGAAGTGAAAACTTATAACGCAGAATTTGCTAGCTCACTTTGGAAACTACGCGGGTGAAACCGGAGGGCATCATCATGGCTGGGAAATGGGGAATGCTAACGTATTCCTAGATGGCCAATGGCCACGGTCCCGAGTTCACCCGAAAATTACTTATCATTCCCGAGCGTGACGTTAGAATTCAATTCACCACGAAAAATCTGTCTGTGGTGCGCCGAAAGAAGTTTTCACTTCAAAAATACTTTAACACTCCCCTGTAGCGCAATTGAGAATTACTTTTGCCTGGTTTACATTTAACTATCTTTGAAAACTTCTTATTATAAACAAAAACAACATAGAATATGAACAAACAAGCATTTATTTTCATAAGAACACATCACAAATAAATAAATCTAAAAAAAAAACAAATTGAGCAAAATAAAATTTTTGGACAATTGCATATTGCGTGATTTTTTTATGATTACGTCACTAAAACTAATAGACGCTACATACCTTCAGTGGCCCAAGTTTTTAAAAGCTCATATTAACTCGGCAATAAGACATCACACGAAAAAAAAATGGTAGTTATAGAAGCATAATTGACCAGAGTATGAACAAAATTCACGACCTCATATTTTTTTGGTTGCTGCGTGAAATGCTCCATTTATACGAATATGTCAATCAAAACTATTGACTAAAATCATTTCTTTCCCTTTTGGATTTACATTGTGTTCGTCATCTAGCTACATAAAAGTGAAGATAAACTGGAATGGTACCAAACGTTCATTCGGATTGATGAGTTAAATTATAAGAAGCGTTCTCTTATGTCGGTATGTAGCGTCCCTAACACATTTCAAGATATTGTATAGTTTTTGCAGCTATTTGTATAAAACACGATTAACCTTTATTTCTACGCTAAGAAGTCATTTTCGTCTTAACCTATGTTAGTCCAGTGAAATGGTACAAAACCTTTGGATTTTTTAGAGGACGCAATTTTATTTTGTAAATTGTGTGGGGGTCAATAGAAGAATAACCCCAAGTTTGTGGGGTTGCCGCCCTTGTCCCCCGGCCGCCATCTTGGAAAACGCCTTTTTCGATATACCTTTTAAACTACCAACTCTACAAAACAAGTATTAAGATATAATTTGTAGCAAATAAAATTTCCCACGAGTTTAATTATATTACTTTTCCTGAAAAATAAAAAATATAGACGTTTAAGCAAACATTTCTAAGTACAAGAGTCAGTAATAAATGAAGTTATAACACAGGAATTTTAAGAAAATCTGAAAATCAGATTTTAATCTAAATGAAATGATGACAAACATTTCGTTTACACTTCATTTTTATGAGTATTGAAGCGCCCGATCAACTTCAGATCGCTCTCAAATCTCTATAAATTAATTTAAATGAAAAAAATTGTGAACACTCTTTTTAAAATACCGTCTACAAGATTGGTCTGAGATGATTCTAAATTGTTGAAAAAAAAAGAATTTTTTGGAGAAATGTTAGCTTAAACTTCTTTTTTTTTTGATGTTTCAGGAAAAAAATATGTAAGCAAACTCGTATCAAATCCCTTTTGCTACAAATTATATCCTAATACATTTTCAGTAGGATTGGTAGGTAGATTAAAAGATATATCGAAAAAGCTTTTTCAAAAATGGCGGCAAGGGGACAAGGGCAGCAAACCCACAAAATTGTGGTTAAGCTTTTATTGAGTCCCCAGACACATATCCCCAAGATAAAATTGCGTCCGCTAAAAATGCAATATTAAGTCCTTAAATTGTAACATTTTAATGGACTAAGTATATTTATGTCTTTACAATTCACTTCGTTATCTCCAACTTTGTATACAAAAATGGCAGACTGACAAATTATGTTTTATTACTTAAGCGGTATTTCGAATTTCGAACGCACCCTTTTTTACTTGACATGGGCATTTTCCTACTTCATCCGTTCACACTATTAAATGTAAGCCACTTTTCTTACTTTAAATAGCTCTCATTGATCGCTAAGACCGCCATTTTTGTTTACACAAAAGAACAGAGTATAAAACCGACTCTAGCTAACTTCATACATCATACTACCGGTTACTGTATGCAACATTGATTAGTGCCTCATATTAATTATTACATTTTATTAATATATACAATTTTATTGTATTTTACATCTTACACATCTTTGGTAATTACTGTTACACGAAAAACTTTAAAATGTAACTTCAAGCATATAAATGGATAATGGATACAGAAACGTCAAAAAGTTACAAACGCATTTAGTATACATATTTAAATTAAAGTATAGTATAATTTTACTCGGTAATGTAGTTTTACTGAGTTAGTCAGTAAATATAGGTACTTAAAATACATATTACCAATTATTTAGATAATGTTATATACGGACCTCAGTCCCCAAATTGGCACATTTCCCGTTTGGGAAAAGTGAATAGCGTAACAAAAAACGGGCAGCGTTAATTTTAGCCGGACATTCAATCAGAAAGCTAACTATGCAAGGGCGGATCCAAGGGGGTCATGACCTAGGTCCAGAACCTAGTGACCTTAGACTTGACCCCCTCCCCCCTGTAACTATGGCTTAACTTTCGAAGGAATGCAAAAGGTCCGTCACGCTTCTATCTCAATCATTCATAATAAGCATGGTGACTGAAAAAACTTAGTACTCCATCAGTTAGATTATTAAAAAAAATTATCGTACACATACGATTTTTATAAAGGCTAAAAATACGTGTTCCATATTTTTTCATAACCTAACTGACGGACTAATTAGAAATATTTATTTTTGATGCAATCATCATCCCAATGGGGTGTTTTCAAGATCCAAAAAGACCTGTCAAAAACAGTTCCCAATTTCACCACAGGTGGTGTTGTTTAATTTTGTTAGATAAATTTCACAAAAACAAACAGTGGGGCCACACTTCGAAAAATTTATAACTATATTTGACAAGTAAATTTGCAGCTGGAAGTTCGCGTCATTGGACGGGACTGGGTCAAATATACACCGTCCTAATTAGTCCGTCAGCTAGATCATGGAAAAATATTGGACACGTATTTTTTGTTTTTTCATAATATTAAAAATCGTCACAGATATAATAGACCATCAAACTTCGAGAGTGGGGGGTCGCGACGTCACTCGTGAGTAAAAATCGTATTCACAAGTGACGTCACACGAAACTTCGAAGCGCTGTATCTTCGTCATTTTTTGTTTGTGAAACAAAAGAAAAAATACGTGTGCAATATTTTTTGGCAATCTAACTAACGGGCTACTTAGTTTTTTTGAGGATTGTACCCTATTAGCTGGACTAGTCTACACAATAGTATGTGTATTTATCGACATTATTTACATATTTGACATACTTAATACATATAATTTTCCATCATAAGTTATCTTTGGTTCCGAAAGAAACTTTCATTTACAATAGATTCTACAACTAATCTAAATAAATACATATAACTGGCACAGTGAGACGCAAAAATGTCAAAAACATTGTCAACACCACTTATTTTTTACCTATAATAAAAAAAAACTAAATTAAAGATTAAAAATAGCTCAATTAAAAAAAAACTATTCTTACACCTCTGCAGGTATTGCAGTGTAAAAAATCTTCCAAGATCAACTTTGTCAGGTGAAAATAGATCTTATTTCTATGACAATAAAAACTTTCCAGAAGGATTATAATTTTCACGGTTCAATTATTTCTGGTTTTATAGTTTAAAACCAGAAACAATTAATACGACTGCCGACCTTAAAACTTATCTTATATCCGGTTCAGTAAAAAAACGAAAATGGTGGATTTATTGCCTTTCAATTACACACTACTATCTTAACTATGAAAAATTTATCCGAACTGTAGTTAGCGAACACTAGAAATCGTTTTAGTATTCGAAAAAGTGTACAATAAAACACAGTATAATCATAGGAAACTAGACCTTTTTCTACTGACAAGAAGGAATTTGGAACAAGATCACACTCCGAACTAGACAATAGCCTCCATTACATCCCGAAAACAAGTGCTATTTCATTAGGACCTTTTTTAAATTCTAAAGACCGCGGGGTCTACCGCCTAACGAAAACGCTTTGACGCTTTGACATTGCCGTCTCTTTCATTTCAAGCGAGAAGAAAAGAGACAGCAATGTCAAAGCGTTTTTCGTTAGGCGGTAGACCCCCCGATCAGGCATCCACTATTTATTTAATCTTACTAATATTATTATTAACGCGAAACTTTGTGAGGTGAGTGTGTATGTATGTAGTAATAACTATATTATTTTTTCACGCATAAACTACAAAAGGGATCTAGATGACATTTGGTACATAAATAGATAATGCTCTGGAATAACACATAGGCTATTTTTTATCCCGAGAAAATAACGGGATCGGGAAGTACGCAGACGAAACCGCGGGGCAATACTAGTAAAGAATATTATAAATAAATGCTGCATTCGACCCTGATGAATAGATACCTACACTTAAGTCTAAATGAATGTATATTATGGCAAATGTTATGCTTAAAAATTAATAAAATAATATAGACTGGGCATTTATTTCATAGTAAAAATTATTCGTCCTATTAATAATATTACAAGAGGAAAATAGGTTGCTCATTACGGAGCGAAAAATATTCCAGAAAATTTTAGGGCCAATAACAAGAGAAGCTGGAGGGTGAGGAAGAATGCCGAAATTGAAAATCTAGTGGCTGAACCTAACATCTTGGGTGAAACCAAATCTTATAGGCTTCGCTGGCTCGGCCACGTAGAAAGAATGGGAGAGGATCAAGCTGCTAAGCGCGCCATTTAGGTGTCTCAAATGGTCGACGACCGGTGAGACGTCCCAGATTCCGATGGAAAGACCAAGTGGAACGAGACATATACGAGCTTCAAGCCTCTGTCTCATGGCAGGATAAGGCTCAAGACAGAGATGAGTGAGTGGCGTCTTTTAGTGTCAGCGGCCAGGACCCACTTTGGGTCGTTGAGCCAAATTAGTTAGTTATTTATTAATAATATTACAAATGCGAAAGTTCGGATATTTGTTGCTCAATCTCGTCCGAACAGTTGAATGGAATGAGTTGAAATTTGGAACAAAGCTAGTCTTTGTTCTAAATTTCATAAAATAATTACAATATTAATAAATTGACATAAATCTCAATAATTAAAATATATAACTTAAAAATAACGTACAGTTATGAAAATATGTAGATAATTATAGGAATGTTTTTCGTTTCGTAAATTCGTGGCCGCAATTTTAGCATATTTTTTGGTACATAGCAATTATTTTGACAGCTGCATCATAATCTTTGGTTAGGTATATGAAATTTTCAGTAAATCAACAAAATTATAATATTCATGTTTAGATTAAAAATTTACATAATTTACACATTTTTACATTTACATAAGTAATGTATACATTTTCGATTGACTTGTAAATTACGTATTAAAGAAAACAGAAATCTTTAGACTTTATCTTGACTAGTTGTTGTCCAATTTCAGAGCTGCTTTATAAGATATTATTGTCTATAAGTAATTACATTTTTAATTGTAGTATATTGCTGCCCAAACCTATATTGGTGCTGTCAGAACCATAAATTAACAGCTTTTTTTTTTCAATCTTATCAACATACTTACGAGTGTATTCAGATCTAATTAAATCACCAATCAATGAAAATTAATTTCAGAAAACTGAAAATGTACATAAGAGTCTTATACTACGAATAAAACATTGTAAATATGAAAGCATGTCTTTAAAGAATCAGTTCTTTCTTTGATTACTATTAACTTATAATTATTTTTGTGTTCAAAAAATTAAAACTCTAACTTGGCGAAACAAAAAACCGCCGAAACCGTTTCGCAAACGGCGAAGAAGTACGGCCTAGTAAGAAAATTTGAAAGACATTACGCACATGACTTCGAAAACCTTTCGAAAAGACGGGTTCAGAAACATGCGAGTAGGATTCGAACTAGAGCTACCAGATCGGCAGTTGCTCCTCTCTCGACTCTAGACCAGCCGTAACTTTCGCAAAATCAGTTTTTTTTATTTTTTGAACACCAACACAATATCAGAGGAATGTTGCTACTTTACAGACTCAAAATGTTTATTACCTTAATACCGTGCGCTCGCGAGTTGAATGGAGTCTAAGGGCGATTTATGGCAATAACTTGTTGGCCCATTTTTATAGCTACGTTCTTATCTAAAGGAACATAATTATGGCAGTCGAGGCCACCTAAAGTCAACCGTCATAGATCCCAGTACGGAAACTAAAGAATGTGAAAAGTGATTAAACCCACAGATTATGTAACGTTAGTTTCTCGCTACGACCCACCGACCCCGACAACATTCAAAACGCTCGCACACATCCCGATTCAAAATGTATGATGGCTGTGAAGTTGTGAGGAAAACTCAAGATATTAAAAAACATCAGTTTGCTCGAGTATCAGAAATACAAACAAGTGATCCACGCGCCAAGCCTGCACTCAAAGACCCAGTATAATAACCCAGTTGACTGATCGTACGGCTTCCCCTCCGGTGCCTTTTAGTAGCATGATTGCTCAGTTCACCTTTTTACTTATTGCGAGTTCGGTTTTAGTAGCATGATTGATCAATGATCAGTTCACCTTTTTACCTATTGCGAGTTCGGTAAGTTAGGTTTTCGATTCTGACGCTCTCGTCAGAAGTGCTAGCAAAAAAAATCTAACTTTGGGTTTCTTCTAAATGAAATTATGCGGAAATGACAGCCGGAATATCTAGTTTTACAAAGGACGGCAAATCATTTCACAACTAAGTAATTTTAGTCAGTTATTAGCAAAAAATAACGTCGTCAATCAACATTTAAAACAAACATTAAAAAAACGAAATGGTCCATTGATGTCTTTTTTTGCATCGGGCTCTGTCCTTTGAAGTTTGTATAACTCTATCTCGTTTTATCCGATCATTCGTGGAAAGTAGTGCACATCACACGGATGTTCGTTAATCACAAGCGCGGTATTTTATCTCGTTCCCCGCTGGTGAGTTGTGATAGTAGGCGAAATTCGTACCATCGCCGATCAACAGGCTATCTGATCTGTGCCTGCATTTGAAGAATGATAAGGGTGTTATTGTCGTATTACTGTCTGATACAACACAGCTCTCGTTTCTAACTGCAAAGTTATTTCTTTTTTATCGCGCACACATAAGCCCGCGTTTGACCACCAACTCGCCTGATGGTAAGCGACGGTGTTCGTCGAAGATGATGCTGACCTAGAAAATACCTATTCACTCTGACCTAGAAAAGTTCTACATTGTATCTCTCTGGGCACAATGAGACCGACTTATTCCACTCTAAAGCTGTACGTATGAGGAAAGTATACTCAAACAGTTCACCAGAAAACTTAACAACAGACCGGACTAACCGACTTCACAGCCACCGTACACTTTGAACTAGTCTGTACTATTTGACCATTCTACCCTCCAATCTTAAATAAAAAACTACCTTCATTTCTGTTCGATCTCGGTATCGTTTCTGAGTATCCTGGGCAGCTCGCCCGTCTGGTAGCTGATGCCGTAGGGGCGCAGGTGGTAAATGAGATAGTCTAATACGTACATATGCTCTGGAGTGATGTAGTGGAACGATACTGCGTGGTCGGAGCAACAGTCCAGGCCCTGGAAGCATGGAGATCACATATTACGAGCGTCAGTGGCGTCGCTAGGCGTAGCCAAATTGGGCCCTCGCACTAAAAAAGGCCTCTCAATGACTTTCTAAAACTCCATTGGTGACATCAATTTCAATTACAATTTTTTTTAACACAACAATATTGGTGGCGCCGTTCTCTCAAACCAGGGTTAAAGTAAAGTTTGTTACTAATAAAAAAATTGTTTGAATATAGATAAAACGTAGTATTTTTTTAGTGTGGTAAATACAATTGTGTATATCTTTATCTTCTATGATACACATAAAAGGCAATGTGATTGACCGATAGATCAACGCACAGCCCAAATCTTTAGGGCTAGAAACTTAAAATTTCACACACGTATTTTTCATGTAACGTAGGAACTCACTAAGGAAGGATTTTTCCAAATTAAATCACTAAACGAATGAAATAGGGGACGAAATTGTTTTATTCCTTGGACTCATTTGTATAAAATTAGGAATCGAGTACGATCAAAGTAAAGAGTCACGTAATACAACGTTTTTTAAAATTCAACCCCAAACTGGTGAAATAAGGGATGAAAGTTTGTATGAAACTTTTTATTACTTTTTTATGAAATTTCATAATTTTCGTACCTACGGTAGTAGGTACCCACTGTTGTATAGAAGCAAAATAAGAAAAGATAAACAAAATACAGAGTTATATATTATGATACGACATTTTACATCTGACAGCTTTGAACCAATGAAAACCAAGAGCAGCGGAAACGATATAATGATATATTATGTATCTGGTTATACGAAAAACTAATATATAGATAAATACTGGAGTGTTAATGTGAGTTTTAAAACGTGCGCAATAAAGAGTGTGCTGTAATAAAGAGCGATTACATAATTAATTAGTAGTTTGATAAAATATATTCCCTCATAAAGAGCAAGAACTATAATCTTCCATGTAAAAAAGTAATAGAATTTCAGCACAAGGTAAAAAATTACACAGTTGAATTTTATTAACGTAGGTAGATATTTTGTTTTTACGTATAGATTTAAAGTTATTGGTTTTATATTATTGACATTAGAGCGCAATAGCATAGTGATCTAAACTATCGATGTAGCTCCTATCGTAGTGTTACATCACTACTTCGTTAGGTACTCAGATCACTGATGTTCGGCTAATCAATGGCGCTGTATTTTACCTCGTCCTGCGCCCCCGCTGGTGAGTTGTGACAGTAGGCGAAATTCGTATCACCGACGATCAACACTCAACAGGGTATCTGATCTATGGCGCAGACGAATGCGCAACCACTTGAGCTTGACGCGAAAATGAGAAACGTGATCATATTTGCATAAGCCAAATATGGATCTAATACCTACAGTAATTATTAAGGCGCTCAATTTTATCTAGCTGGTCTTCTCTAATATCAAAGAAACTGACATTAGGATAGTCCAGGATAAGTAGAAGTAGAAATTGTGCGAGTGCAATTTTAGTGGCAGTAGGCAAAAAGTTGCGAAGGCGATTAAGGAAACTCCCTGACTCAATAGCTTACCAATAATTGATTGTTTAATATGATAACTCAGATTAACAAGATAAAGTTTAATCAAATGTTACACCTAGATTTTTTACTAATTTGCTAAGACCCTGACCACACATGGTACTTTTTGAAGCGGGATGCAGCGACTAGACGCCAAGCGCAGCTACTTTTTGAAGCGTGACGCAACGTGTAGACGTTCAGGCAGGCACAGGCAGGTACAGGCAGGACTTCTAGCCTGAGAGTAGACTCAGGCTAGAAGACGCTTGTCAATTATTTGTCTTAGACAACTTTAAATTTGCATGCCGTAAGGTCGATTGTGGAGTTCTATATACAATTATTTAAGACCTTGTTGTACCTACCCATTTTCGCAAATAAAGAAGTGATTTGATTTGATTTGAAGTCTTGCCTGCCTGCCGGCCTGTCGCCGCTGCTAAAAGTAGCTAGTGTGGTTTGGCTGTAAATTAAATTCTGACACCAAAGTTCCATTAGGAATCAGTGTCCAGTCAATTCTCGAAACCCAATACGAACTGCCTATTAATATGGGTTGAGATTTCGTAGTATTGACATTCAAACCAAAGGACTTGCTCCATTTACAGATACCATCCATATTGACGTTAGTCATTGCGATCGCAACGTCAAGTTCATGGTGAGGTGAGAGTTCTAGCCTGAGTGTAAATTTGGAGATCGTCCGCATATAGGAAGAAGAAAGACGGGCAAGGATGGGCAAAAGTATGTTCCAACTTATACGAGTACTGTCACTGACAATCGCATTGGAGGATATCGACATGAAGCTTTTCTTAACACTCAGTAAATCAATTAAATTGAAAGGAAGCAAAATCGGGTGTCGGCAGAGCAGAGAGATAACTGAGAATTTAATTAATTTCTGCAGCTGAAATGGTAGAAGCAGAAGAAAAATGTTAATTTAGTGCATGATAGTCGATGGCATTAGATGTGAAATTAGAATACGCCTTGCCCATTGATATGAGAAATTTCCAGACATTTGCTGGATTTTCATCATGTACAGGGGTATGAATATGGCAGCGTATTGCATACACGCCTTTTAGCAGAGATTTCGTGCGTTTGGCTAGATTATCGTCAAAGGGAGAAAATTCGTATTTGGACTTAGGCACTTATTTTCTTTGCATCAAGGTTTTTATTTCATCTATAAGCCAAAAGCGGGAAGATGCTTTATCTTAATAGCACGTATTGGAGCATGAACATCCCAGAGTCGAGTGATCAGAGAGTTGAATAGTTGATTACAGTTACCTGATCTTCCACTGATTCTTCCTTGAGAACCGAGTTCCAAATCAATGTTCTCGTGTCTTCTGTAAGAGCCTTGCCACTAAAATTGCGCTGCAGAAGAATTTGAGGTTTAATTTTGGGGTCCGAAGTTTATACGAAAGGAAGATTTAAGCATGGTAAAAAAATCCACAGGGTGGTTGACCATGTTTTGCAACATTATTTGGGGAGGACACTATCGCCCAATTTAGTTGAGATGGCACACAATTGGGAAAATTATGTGTAGCATTTACAGAAAGAATAGGATATATTTAAGGTTATGAGGTTTCACAAGAGATTCTAGTGTCGAACTGCAGTTATCTTTTTTAACAAGACAAGTGTTAAAATCACCCATAATGATAGAATGATTGTAGAATGGAATATAGTTATAATTTAGGCAATTGGAGGGCCAGAGGAAAAATAGATTATGCTAATGGATGGTTCATAATAGACTCCAAGAAGAACATTATTACTAGAGACAACTTTAATAAAAAGATGCTCGCCACCATTCGCAGGGGGCGGTAGCAACGACTGGTTTAGAATAGAGAAAGATAAATTAGCTTTAAAGTAAATAGCCACACCACCACCGCGACTGGAACAATCATTTCTACTGAGAATAAAGCCAGGTAAAGAATAGGACGGTGTAGGATGACTTGGATTAAACCAAGTTTCGAACATTAAAATAGAGTGTATGTTATTCTGATCAAGAGAAGCGAGCATTTCGGGATAAAATGACTGAATACTCTATGGATCTATATGAATGATATTTAAATTTCGTAGAAGGTCGGTCTGCTTGTTAAGTACTCTGAAAGTAGAAGACTACCTGTACTATCCCCACTGCTGCTTGACTCAGTGAGAGATTCTGAAAGAAATTCGTCATGGCTGTTATCATTATCAAATATACTTATTTAACTTTCTGAATAAATAATATTATGATATAATCTATACTTATAATAAAACTGTAGCGGGTCGAATTCTGTACATTGAAGATATTGAGAAAAAAAAATTTTGGGGGCACTCCATAGTCGATACTGATAGCGAAACTGCATTTTTTTTCTTTCATGTCTGTCTGTCTGTCTGTCTGTCTGTCTGTCTGTGTGTATAGGGAACTCACATCACGCCGAAACTACAGATTCAATTCAAATGAAACTTGACATGATTTAAGATCATACTAAGTAGATGGTAGCTGTCTACTTTTAATCCCCAAATTCTACACGGTTTTCGTGCAGAAAGGGGTTAAAGTCAGAATGTGTTTTTAGTTGTAACTCATGTTTGCGTTGTTCAATTTCGTTAATTCTTATTTTGTTAGAAAGAACACATTTCTAATATAGTCTCATCAAAATTTTAGCATGATTGGTCGTGTGGTTCGGAAATAACATAGAAATTAAATAATAACGGAATTAATAAGTTCGGTACATACTAACTTCTAAGTATTCTGTGACAATGTAAACAACAGCAGGTCTACTACGAAGTCCGATAAACGATATATCGGCCGAACTTATGAAGTTTCCGACCACGAAAGACAATCGGTCGGTTGATCAGATCGGCCGTTTCGTTGGATCCGACCCTCATCCGACCTAAGTCTATAACTTCCGACCCGAAATGTATCGATCCGAATGTTTTTCGTGGTAGGCTACAATCCGATTCAGCTGTCGGTCGGATGCGATCATTCGGAGTTTGTTTTCGTAGTAGACCGACTGAGGTCATTTTATCGGATTCGAAGGCGGAGTCGGAGTTTTAAAATTTGATTTATCGGAGTCGGAACCGAAGTCGGAGGCATAGGCAGGATTAGAAGTGGTGGCAGGAGATACATTTTTATTGGGTATTTTTTTTTTTGTCAAACACTTGGACACGATAAACATTGACGAGCAATTGATGTAGGAAGTTGGGATTTTGTGTTTTAATTTACTATCCACCACAATAAAGGATTATCTGCAATATTTATACACCTTACCTCCGATTATAACCTCCGTTTTAAAAGTTTCGGAGCCGAAGTCGGAAACGAAGGTCTAATAGTAATCGGAGGTTCCGACTTATCGGAGTCGGATTCGAGCAGCTCTTCCCTGGTAGGCACACAGTACTCAAATCCGTCATCCGTCATCTATCGTTAGGTAATAATATGACAGTACCTGTCTTATGTTTTTCCACAAAATGGCAGCTCATGGTACGAAACACAATCTGATATTTATTAGAAAATGTCTAATGTAGTATTTGTTGTTGTTGTAGCGACAATAGTCAGGTCTTTTGCCATCGTCACGCGTAAGACCACTCCGGTTTGAGTAGGGCTGGGACATTGGCGGTGGAAAAAGCCAAAGTTTTGTGTGTGAATTGTTCACCAGTATCTATTTATCTGGACGACGTAGTCATAGCTTCTTAAATTAGTCGAGTGAACTTTTTACTTGCCTAGAATTTAGTAAGTTGACGTGAAATGATAATAATTGAAGTCGGTTTTTGTTTTTTCGGATATTATTTAAATCCAAATACTGTACTAAATTTAGTGTTCAACACAGACTAAGTAGAGAGGTGTTCAACAAGCTTCGGTGCAGAAGCAGAACCAAAGCAGAACGTTGTTTTTCTAAAATTGAATAAAATGTTATCTTACTAAGTATTATTATGTATATATTATGTAAAGGTTTGATTTGGTTGAAATTTGAAACACAGATAGTTTATATAGTCTCATATACTACCTATCATCTCGGAAAAAGCATGGGCCCTAACGAAACAAATATTATCTATTATAATACTTAGGATATCATCCTGTAAAAATGTACAAGTGGGTGGGTAAGTATCAGATCACGCACATCAGCTACAGACTCTTCGTAATGTATCCTATAAAAATCCTACAAACTTAACACTGCGGCTATATTCGATACTCCACAACCTTACTACGAGTGTGTTTGATGTTGCTTAAAATATAAAATATGTAGTTGCTAAACTTGAATAAATATATTTTTGTGTGGAAAAACAAATCACTCTGTTTGTGTAATGACCACCCATCCAAACATTTTTACGCAAGTACTACGAATGCACTAATAAGGTCGCAAGATCAACGTACGCGAACGAAGTAGCGGGTTCAGCTAGTAAACAAATATAATAAGTATAAAAAATAGTTAATATAAGTACATAATATTAAGTATACAAAAGATTTCCTATATAATCAATTTACCACCTGCCGGTTGTGCTGAAATGAGCTATTATTTTTATAATACAGAACGAAAACTAAAATAACATATACACCGCTTAACTTACATAAATAAAGATAAAATTGACAATAGTAAGAACATTAGAAACCAAAAAAAAACAGTATAAGGCCTTGACATGCTACTAATATCAGTATCCGTTCTTTTAATAAACTGTTTTTCACTAACCGACGTGTGATAACCAACGTTAGACAAACTCACGGGTAGTGAAATGATTATTATACAAAAAATATTTAGCAAATTGGTTATATCTCAAAGTAATTATTTGACAAACATTCATTCTTTAACGTATTATTTGACAAATGCTTCTTTTAATATTTTTGTTAACTACCAAACGCTTAAAAACAAAACCAACGCTTAACATGTTTTCGTTTTATAATGTGTTGTTTGGCAAGCAACTCAATTTATAAAACAAACATTTATTAAATTACATAAAAATTTGATTGTAATTATTGGATATCTAAGTAACCACACCGGAACGATTAGGTTACTTAGGACCTAAATCCGACTCTGAGCACCCCGACTCCACCTAACCTTGTCGCAGAGTTTCTGAGCATAAATCGAGTACAGCCAAAAAAACAGTAACACATTAAATCGTTTTCCAAAATTAAATCCCTAAAAGGGAAACATAGGCATGCACGGGCCAAACTAAACTTTTCGCTCACGTATAACTCTTATAACGTAATCATATACTTAGGAAAGATTTTTCAAAATCAAACCCCAAGGGGTGAAATAGCGGATGAATAGCGGTATGAAACTGGAATGGTTGGTATGAAATTCTTTCATCATATTTGCTTGAAATTTCGTGTCAATTGAGTTCGGAAAAATAATGAGTCACGTATTACAGCGTTGTTCAAAATTCAATCCTCATAAGGGTGAAATAGGGCATGAAAGTTTATATGAAACTTTTTATTCTTTTGACATATTTGCATAAAATTTTGCATGGGTACGACTAAAAAAATTAGTTTACCAAACTTCAACCCCTAAAAGGATAAAATCGGGGACGGAAGTTTCATATGAACGCATAGGCCAAACCTTTAGGGCAATAAACGATAGTTACCTTCGTTGTAAATGGTTACCAAAGTAGGAATCTACTACAAATAAACTTACAGAACGAGGCAAAATCTAGAAAGCAATGAAAACCTGTGATTGACTGAATTTTTGTGATTTATTGTCAAAAATACTTATTATGGAGACGTACTTCTTAGCATTCCATGGATTCACCGTGCGGGTGCCGGGTCCATCGTGTGGCAGAGAGAGAAATCTCGAATAGACCCCAAGACTTGTGACTTGTGACTTATACTTAAACCTAAAGTACGTAAAAGTATGATATCTAGTTATTAGTTGACCAAATGTTAAGTTGAAAATCTTGATCTGAGAGATCGGCGTCACCAATATCGTAAGTGAAATTGACGTCACCGATGGCGGAGGCGGGTTAAAGAGGCCTTGGAAGGCCTCTCTAATTATGACGCCACCATATTTAAAATCCCATTTTAGATTATAAACTAAAATCATTGGCTACACTCGTTACTACTTACTAACAGATCTCATGCTGGGCAGAAGCCAGACTGTAGTAGGCTGCGGAGGCATGGAGAGATCGGACATCCTGAGTACGGAAATGGGAGTCGCTCAGGGATCTTCGGTTTCGAACATACTGTTTTCTTTACTCCTGAACGATCTTCCGGAAGCCGTGACGGAGGCCGAAATTTACATGTACGCTGACGATGTTGCTGCGGTGGTTACGGCGGTTTCTCTCTACTGGAGCGGAGATTGCATGAGGTGGCCGGTCAGATGGCGCGGTGGTTCAGCATGAACGGACTCGTACTAAATCTGACCAAAACCCATTTTGTGCATTTCTGTCTATCGGGTCACAGGACGCGACAGTTGACAGTCTCGTTGGACGGGAGTAATGTGTGTCAAACGGACGTCACCACTTTCCTGGGATTCGAAATAGATCGGGGCTTAACATGGGAAAACCACATCAATAAATTATGTGGCAAACTGGGTGGTGCGTGCTTCGCTTTGGGTCGTATCGCCAAAATTGTACCGATTGAGGTAGCTAGAGGGTGTTAATTCGCCACGATCCATTCCCTTATACAGTACGGAGCTGAGATGTTCGGTCGGGCCGCCGACCGTGGTCGCGTGTTCAGGCTACAAAAGCGTGCAGTCCGTGCTATAGTGGGAGTCCCACAGGATAAATCTGCACGGCCCTTATTTAAAAAGTTTGGGATATTGACGTTGCCCGCAATAGTCATTTTCCAAGTCGCGGTTTACGTCAGATCAAACTTAACTCTGTATAATGTGCTTAGCAATGAAACACGCAGTAAGGGCAAGCTCTCTGAGGTACGGCACACGATGGAGAAGTCTGCCAGATCGACATACGTCATGGGGCCGACAGTCTACAATAAACTCCCAGAAAACGTCACTTCTGCGCCCACAATGGGAAGCTTTAAATTGCGTTTAAAACAGTGGCTTATCGAGCAGTCGTTCTACAGCTACGAAGAATTCGTTCAATTGAAATGATTGTAAATAAAGTTTTTAGACATTAACGTTAAAATGAATTATTTAATAATTTATTATGTATTATTAATTTATGTTGACATTGTGAATGTAAAAATCAATTGACATTAATTAATTTAATATTTAAATTTTCGTATTATTAATAAACGAGTATACTGTAATATTAATTACTACAATATGTTGCAGTAGGTACACATGATTGTATATAATTAACCAATGTTTCTGACTTGTAACAAATGTTATCAATAAATGATTATGATTATGATTATGATTACTTTCCTAAACCTGAAATAACAACAAAAGAACGGAAAGGAAAAACAAGGAAAGTTTTAGTCCTCCTTTAGTCCATGTTTCGTAAGATAGATAATGAAATGAAAGATACTGGATATGGATGGATGGAGACAATGGATATGGTTTTGGGAACGGAAGAAAAGGGCTTATAATAGTCCATGTGACAACACTGACAAGCGTCTTCAAAACAAAAAATTGGCAGTCATAGGAACTGCCGATAGAAGTGAAAACTTACACCTCAGAATTTGATAGTTTACTATGGAAACTACTCGGGTGATACCGGAGAGCGTGGCCATGAGCATGGCCATCTAGAAACACCGACGCATTTCTGGTGCGCCAGACACCAATGAAAAACGCTGGTGCATTTATAGATAGCCAATGGCCATGGTCCCGAGTTTACCCAAAGATTTATTATCAATCCAGAGCGTGACGTAAGAATTCAATTCACAGCCGACGAAAAATCTGTCTGTGGCGCGCCAAAAGAAGTTTTCACTTCAAAATTACTGGTCATCACGAAATCTGAACCATTCTGGAATCCACTTAGGCACACACAAAATATTTCATCAAACTCGGTCCAGTCGTTTCGGAGGATTTCTTTGGTAAATAGAGACGAGCAAGACATGTGCCTGATGGTTAGCAACAAACTTGACAATAACAGTAAAGTTCCAGGCAGCTATTGAACGTTTGAAAAGTCATTTGGACTATTCAAGAATGCACTCGTCACCCGGAGAAATTATAAGTTGAATTATCTCTCAAAATCCGACTAGTAAATTTGACTACACATAAATTATTGTTTGGTTAGTGTGTCGCTGTGACTGTCGAAATTCTATAAATAAAACTTTTTACAAGAAACAATTCTCCCATACAGTGATTTTGTGTAACTTTAACCATTAACGCAGCGTGCGTCGTGCAAACTGTCGAGACGCGCAGTATAATCAACAAATATCTTTATAACTGTGTCCAATTAGTATTTAAATTCATAAAATATAGCATACGGCCTTCTGGAGAACTGTATTTTTCAATTCTCTAGATATTCGATTGATTGATATTGGTGTAGTGGTTCTCGTAAGTACCAAGTAGGTATGCGACATGGTGACCCTCTTGGTCCGTTAATTTTTAATCTGGTTGTCCATAAAATAGAGCATGCTTTGAGGATCTCCTGAATCGTGAAATTTAGAAATGTATTTGAATTTTGAATTAAATATATGTACATATATTTGGAAATGATGAGCAATGACTTCGTAGAATTGCAGTGTACTGTAAAAGCTCTGTTTTATGTTGTGACACACGTAAAACGCCGGTTTGCTGGTTAGCAGGAAAAGAAGAAAAAAGACAGCACAAGCAGATCATGTACTTAATGGTAAGCAACATGCCTGCTCATAACACTACAGAGACACGCAGCTATGAAAAGTTCAAATTATTCACTGAACTGCGCTTGGCACCCAAAGATTTAAGATGTTTTAACTCTATGCCCTATAATTTCACTAGCAAAAATGTGGTACTTTCCCGGACAGATTCTGCAAAGATTACTACTACTAAAAGTACCGAAAAGTACGTGGCAGCTGAAAATAGGTGCTGATTGTCAGCAGCCTCTAAAACGTACTCACCTCATCAGTGGGGTAGTATATATAGTTCCAATACCAGAACTTCTTGTCCCGGCTGGGGAACAGATGGTCTTGCGGCACGAAGGGGAAGAATCGACCGCGCTTCTGCAAATCGCGCGAGTCCATTGCTTTCACTCCAATATTTTCCAGACATTTACCTGAGAACAGCGAAAAATGTGAATTAAATACGTCCTACGATGGTATGAAACATGAATTTTACAGGATACATTTTGGGGAATGTGCTATGAAGCTTGACGTAAGAAAATTGGGATGACGACAGGTTCAAAAATATATCATTTTAATTAGTTCGTCAGAGATAGATATATATATATATATATATATAATTAACCGTTCTATGTAAAGGTTGATCCAGTAAGATATTAAAATAAATGTTGATCCACCTTTTTACAGTGTATAATTGGCTCTTTACAAATATAACTGATATACTTTGATCCGAATTTGAAATGGAAGGGTTGTTTGGGGATCTGCATCGGTCGCTTTGCAACATACTTGCCATAAAAAAATACATTAACAAAATGTTTTTGTTGATCCGTAACGGTCGCAAAAATTATACCAACGAGTCAAATGTGCATCCGTTTTATATTCATGCTCATGCTCAATCTTACTAACTAACGTTGATCCGAGGGCATTGACCTTGAATCTATTAAACAAATGAAATTAAAATTTTCTTTTGAAAAATGCTTCCATCAGTATTTTCTTAAGACGTTGTCACGTTCTGTCGTCAGTAAACCGACTTTACAGACAAACATTTTTTTCATCTCTTGGTGATTGTTTGACTTTACTATGTAGCTTATCTGTCTTTCTTATACATTTCACCACTCCTGCTGTAATCCATGGCTTTAGAGGCATATTTTTCTTAACCATTTTTTTTTTCATTGTATTTTCTTTGATTATTTTCAATAACTTGTTTGTCAATAGTTCAGCCGCTTTATTGACATTATCTTTAATTTCAAACAGCTCTTTCCAAGTTTCTTCAGCCAGTTTTTCCTCAATAGGCTTGTGTACTCAATTTTAAAAATTGGTTTATAATATAGTTTGACGTTTACATTACTCCGAAACATCTACATTTTTGAAAAATACTTACATTTACAATATGTATTTTGCATTTCAAAAAATCAAACAAATTTCTGCACAAAAACGCTCCAGACTGTCATGGCGTCTTGAATGACGTCACGCCGTGGCAAAACTATGTGTTTGTGTATGGACGTTGTCAATGTTTTTAATTTAAAACAAATCCCTCGCATTACAAGAACTGCATAGTGCCCCAGTGTACAAGCACAAGTATAAATACGCCATACAAATTAATCATCTATGTTCCAAACGATCCACAAATACGAAAAAAGTGGCAAAAGCTTGCGAGGAGGATTGATGGCCATTAAATCAAGAATGTACTTTTGTGAAGATCATTTTGATGAAAGTATTTGACATAGTATAATCTTAGTAATGTAAATGTAAAAAAAAATTGATAATTTTCCTCAAGAATAGTGTTAAAACAATAACAAACTAGTTCAGTAAAGCGGCTGAAGAACTAGTATCCATGGCGAAGAATAAATAAAAAAAATTAATAATAATAATATTAGTTCTATGAAAATGTCAACAACATTAGTAATGTCAAGTGATGTATAGCACGGCGTGACGTCACATTCTCTGATTGGCGTTCACTGTCACGTGACTTAGTGCCTATTTTTAAAGATTTTCTTTTCTAAAAATATTAATCATCTTTACTTATTTTGATAAACTGTTTTATTTTTGTAAATCTATATATCTTAATCAATAGTAAGAACCTCTAATCCATCCGATTCGTTCTTAGTGGAAACAAGCCTATTGCTTCATAATTTAAAGAAGTTGTGCTGCTTTCTGCTTTGTTCAACGGAATTTTTACATTATCTACGTAAATTAGTACAGGATTATGGTCAGTTATTCGCTGTTTTCCATGACATTGGAGTTTTTATCATAATGTGGTCTAAACCATGCGCGGCTCCAGGGGGGCGGGGTCACGGGGGACATGACCCCCCCCCCAAAATCATATACCAGGTCACTTAGAAAGTTTTGCAAAAAAAAGTTTCTATGTATAAGACACTTGTAATTATTTTCAACACTTCGATTATTTTAAAGTATAAATACAACTGTTCGATTTTCAAATTTCCCTCCGTATTTTTTTGAGAGCCAATAGTTTTTATTATTTTATTAAAAAATGGATCAGCGTCGAGAACATTTTCGTGCTATGATTTTTTACGATATCAAATGTGGCTTAAAACCTGACGAGTCATTTGATCGACTTCGAATTGGTTTTATGGACGAAGGACCTTCAAAAGCAACCATCTACCGCTGATATAGCGACTTCAAACGCGGTCGTTTTACTTTGGGGGATGAACAAAAGAGTGGTCGTCCTACGACGGCTGTCACCAAAGAAAGTGTGCTGGCAGTAAAAAAATTAATTCAAGAAAACAGACGCATTTCGCAGACTCTGCAGATTGGTTCAGGAAGTGTTCATAAGATTTTGCACGAGCACCTTCGCGTAAGGAGGATAGTTTCCCGCTGGGTACCGCACAAGCACAACCTCACCTAAGCTCAGAAGCAGGCCGTGTGGATTGGTGCCGTAATATGATACAAAAATTGGATGCAGGCTCGTCACGGCGCGTTTACGACATTGTGACAGGTGACGAATCCTGGATTTATCAATACGATCCAGAAACAGAGCAGTCGACAGTTTGGCTGTTTCAAAATGAACCAACACCTACGAAAGTGAAGCGATCGACGAGCGCAAGGAACATTTTGATCGCTAGTTTCTTCACTTTGACGAGGTACCTAATTTCAATTCCACTTCGAGACCAAAGCAGTATCAACGCCGAATGGTCCAGCATAAAATGCTTGCCAGAAGTTTTTTCTGCAATGAGAAACAAGCGACCGAACACCGGGCTCCGCGGGGTCCTTCTTCACCACGACAACGCGCCCGCGCACTCAGCGATCAAAACGAGGGAGTTCCTGGACTCCACACCGGTCAGAGTCTTGGGGCACCCTCCTTACAGTCCTGATTTGGCTCTCTGTGATTTTTTTTTATTCCCTAAAATTAAAAATCAGCTCAAAGGGATACCGTTTTCATCGCCGTTAGACGCGCCAACAGCGTTTGAGAAGGCCGTGGAAAAGGTGTCTGCGGAGGACTGGAAAAAATGTTTTGAAAATTGGTTCAGACGCATGAAACTTTGTATAGAGGCTGGTGGAGAGTTCTTTGAAAAGATGTAGTAAAAACTTTTTGAAGTGAAAACTTCTTTAGGCGCACTATAGACAGAATTGTCGTGGCTGTGAAATGGATTCATCAATCGTCACGCTCGGATATGATAAGAAATCTTCGGGTAAACTCGGTAAAAACGGCCAGGTAGGTACTAGGGTAACATAAACTGTAAAGAGTTTCGATTACCTACCTCCAACAGCCCAGCGTTTATCTCCAGATACCAGGACAACAGAAATATAAAAGAGTTGCGTTTGCCCATAGGTACCAGTACCAGGGCAACAGAAACAGTAAAGAGTTGCAATATTTTGTACAACTTCGTTCCATCAGAATGTCCCTTGACACCTCCCAAGTATTTTGGAGTGAAAACTTCTTTTGGCGCGCAGGCGCGCTTTTAGACAGATTTTTCGTGGGGTGTGAATTGAATTCTAGCGTCACGCTCGGGTATGATAGGAAATCTTCGGGTAAACTCGGGGCCACGGCCATTGGCCATCTAGAAATGCGTCAGCCAATGGGAAATGCTGAAAGGGCGTGGCCTAACCATCACGGCATGACCATCTAGAAATGCGTGAGCCAATGGGAAATGCTAACGCATTTTTAGAAGGCCATGCCATGATGGTCAGGCCACACCTTCCGGTACACCCGTGTAGTTTCCAAAGTAAGCTATCAAATTCTGAGTTATAAGTTTTCACTTCTATCGGCAGTTCCTATGACTGCCAATTTTTTTTTCATACAAGTTAGTTTTTTATTTTCTCAAAACTTTCAGAGTGTCCCATGTACATTAGATTAAAAATCAAAATGTCTAGTAGTACATAAACTATTTTTATAACATATTTGCTCGTAAAGGGTCTCTTATTGGACCAATTTCTGTATCGTAATGTTTCTTATTACGTACTTGTGCTGTAATGTGTAATGTGAAAAGCACGGTTTCAAAATGCTCCGTCCACAGACTAGGTAGAGAGATATGCTCCGTCTAAAACGAACGGTACCTTTTTAAATCTTAGTAGAAGAGTTTTTATGTCAGAAAAGTGTGGTCAACATTTTATGAATAAAATTAACTTTGAGAGGTAAAATATAATAAAGAATTATTTAATTCGTTAATTTAATTAATTTTGACCATAAATTACTTTAATTTTTCTGTAACAAAACACAAAAATATTAATTTACTTTATTACTAATGGCATACCGGCTGGTTCTGTGCCGTTGTTTAAAAAAAAAGGCGCCGATGCGCGCGCATTGCTAATCTGTGATTGTCTGTGATCTGTGATCCATAGTGATTACTTACTCTGTGGTGTGATCAAGTAGATCTTATTCCGCGCCTTTTTTTTCGCTGTATTGTTTTTATTTGAAAATGTCGTCAGAGTTTTGTTTATTTCCTCGCAAATATGTTATAAAACGTCGTATGACATACGTGCGATTTGATAATTACAGCCTCTGCTAAATTATAGCTCTCGCCTTCGGCTCGAGCTAGCAATCAAAGGTAGGTAAAGTCTAAGCAAAGGTAGTCATATGACTACCTTTATCTAGTATTGGTAGGACTCTTGCGAGGGTCAGTCTGAGGAATGGCCAGACCTTTGTCAGTAAATCAACGGCCAAGCAGTAGCTAATCAACGCTATGGTGTTCCGGGTTGAAGGGCATTGTTTGCGGAGTAATAACGGGGCTTCGAGACTCTAGATCTTAAATCTCAGAGTGCGATACAATGTCACATACTCTGTATGACATTGAGCTGCTGGCATGCATGCAACTGGGCACGAAGCTTAACATCGGGTAAGCGACAAGCTCGTGTCGTCAACAAATTTCCTTACCATATATATATATATATATCATACCTATAAACATAAAAACTTAATAAATAAAGAAAAGTTAAAGATTAGGTGGTCTTGCAATAAATTATAGGAATTAAACCATCCATATACCTTAAGTATGTGCAGTAGGACTTGCTGCCTTCTGATTGGCCCATTTGAATCGGATCAACAACTATCGGAGTGGATTTGTATATTGGATCAACATTTCAGCTGCGTTTCCTAAACTTCAACGGAGTAAATCGTTGATCCGGCCGGAACCACATTTGTATGAAAAATATTACATTGGATCAACAAAAACCACCCGGATCAACATAGGTTTTCGGATCAACAAAGTGCTCGCGATATAGCATGATCAACAATTGACGGATTGATATAACTATATATATATATATATATAGATAGAGATAGATTATGACAAAATATGGGACAAGTATTCATTGTTTTACCAAATCATCAAAAATTTACAAAGATATAGATCATCAAAGTTCCGGAGTAGGGGGTTGTGACGTCACACTATAGTAAAAATCGTACCATATCGTGACGTGACTCGAAACTTCTAAGCACTGTATCTTCGTCGTTTTTTGATTGTGAAACATAAGAAAAAAAAACGTCTACAATATTTTTAATAACCTGATTGACGGACTAATTACATATTTTTTTTAGTCTGCTTGCCTATTACAATGATTTAAGGGTTTTATCTCAACCGGTCTTGAGAATGAATGACTCTGGAATAAACTGCCCGATTTTTGTTTCAAAAAAATACATCTAGATTTTTGAAAAGTCTGAATAAATAAAGAGAATGACTCGTGTATTATATTATATTAATTATTTTGCCCACGCGAGGTCGTGGCCAAACGTAGACTTTCGTGCGGTGTAAAGAAGTATCGAATTCTGCATTTTCCACGCCGTTATCGCTTTTTGAACGGATTTGAGGATCTGAAGACGAGCTGCATCACTCTTGTACCTAAAGTGTCAACTAATACCAAGTCGTCCAAGCTGATATCATGGTTCCGATGGTTTACAATCAGTTGCCCCGTAAAATGGAAATCTTAAACCTACTTAAAATAAAACTTAAAAAATGTGTTATCGTGCAGTCTTTCCACGACTTAAATTTATTAATTTTATAATATTACTATAAAATTTACTTAATAATACTTAGCTGCCCGTTCCTGCTGCGCTCGGATACTGTCATACAAAGACTATTCAATAAAGAAAGCTATCCTATCTTTTAAGTTGGATCAAACTGCACAAGATGTGCAAATTTGTTTATAATCGGTTAAGTAGTTTCGGAGTCCGTCGCCAGAGCCGGATCTAGGGGGGGGCAAGCCGGGGCCCATGCCCCGGGCGGCAAGTCCAGGTGGGCGCCAAAACTCGCCTTTAATAGACAAATGCGACCACAGAAAAAAAATATACTGGCACAAGTATTTGTAGGTACATTTCACAGTTCTTTTACTGTGATTATATCAACTCGAATGATACCCAGGTGTACTAGTGTACAGCACACGAACCACCTTATACGCGGGGTGCGTACTGCGTAGCCAGACATTGTTCCAAAATACGCTCCCGCTCGCCTGGAGAAACCGTACATTGCAGCGGCAAAGTTGCTGAACTGAAACTGTTTTAGCTTTGACTTTGGTCTCTTTTTTCTTTTCGCTTGAAATTATAGAAACAGCAATAGCAAAGCCAGAGCAGATTTAGGGTGCTTTTCCACCAGAGATGTGCTATGCAGCTATGCTGCGAAGATGTGAAATCTACGCTACGAAAATATGTGACCGTTTCCACCAATACTACGCTAGGTAGTTGTGCGAGGAAGATGCGCTACGAAGATGCGCCGCCGCAAAGTAGCTGTGCGAGAAAGATGCGCATCTCGAGCTATGCTATGTATCGATACTGTAGGTACTCTGCCCTGCACATAGCTACACCACTCGCGATGGCCCATAGCACACATCCATAGCACTCATCCATAGCACGCATCCATAGCACACATCCATAGCACGCATCCTTCCATACAAAAAATATATCTTAGTTGAATCCGTTTCCACCAGTGCTATGCCATGTGCACCAATGAATATGATTGGTGGATATCAAACGCATCCATAGCATCGTAGCATAGCACATCTCTGGTGGAAAAGCACCCTAAGTTAAGCAGCAGACCCGCAGAGCCACCGTAAGCGGGCGTGCAAAGCGTACCCCGCACACGGGCGTCACGCCACACGCCCTGGTAAAGCAACTGAGTGACTCATCACGTATTTCAAGTCATCGTCATAATATCCGACCCAAAATTATCATCATGAATTCTTCTTTCCTCATTTTGGGGGAGGCTAGGCACCGGTTTCGAGACGAACCTCTTTACTGGGGCTGGACGCCTGGAGACACTTCAGCACGGGTGAGAATCAGCACTTTTGCGCCTTTAGTGAAACTATTTTCTTATTTGTGCCTTAACCACAGAATAAATATTAGTACAAGTACAGAAGAATCACTTAGCGAAAACAATTATATAAATAGCGACTCTTGCTGGGATACAACAAAGTGCAATTCAGCTCGCATTAGCTCTCAATGCCTATCGCGATATTCACCTAAACATTTGCGCTCTCTTGTCGTTGTCTGGCGCGGAATGATGCGCAAGGGTTGTCGACATATCTAATAACATTTTGCGCGGGAAACGTGTTGCACGAGCGCTCAGCCGTGCGTCCGACAACCGCCTGGCACTTGTTCCGTGGGAGTAACAGTCTAGCCGTAGGCTAAAAACGCGCGACCTTGAGCGAGTGGTGATGCTCTGCCTTAACATTCTCGTAGGCTGCGTCTGGGCATGGGGTATCTATATTCACTAAGTTGGGTCTCCTATGGAGTCATCGCCTCTTTTCCTTCTTCTTGTTCAGCCAGGAGGAGATCAAGTGGGTAATTACGCAAGGTACATCAGGATGGCATGAAGGCATGAATAGTGTGGCACGATATTTTGTAGGTGTAGATGTGGCTCATAGTCTACGTAGTAAAACACACCGCGTACCAGACTAACCACACCTCCACCGCTTTGATGTTTCACCGTCATCACACATCAACACCGTGTGATAATGTATGATGTTTCGATTTCGGCTTCTGGAAACATCCTTAGGGTGATATTTTACTTTACTTTACTATATGTAAGACGCGTATGAATGCAGGTCTAGTATAATTATGCCCAGTTTGATTCGTAGCAGCAGCTTGGAGCCCAAGATTGGGCCCAGCAATATTCGACCCGCGTTCGCTTGCCAGACTTCGTAACTGGTTTGAGAGTGCATGCTCAAGTTTGCGTTAATGTGGGCGCTCATTTGACTGTACGTTCCCACCTGATAGCATGTTCTCGAAGTTACAGCAGTAGTGGTAAAGATGTATTCCATTTCATCCATCCGGACTGTGAATCGAGAAGCTCTGTTAGCTGCAGTCTGTGGGCTGCGTGAGTATGTATATACGCGCTTTCATCGGCAAAAAGAATCACCTTTGGCAGGTTTTGATAGTACTATTTACTTTCCAAGTGTTCCATATTTCATAAGTTACTGAACTATAGGGGCGACCAAATTATTTCCTTTCAATTATGGTGCCAGAATCCGAAGATCAAATGCGTCTTACAACTAATGAAGTTGTACTACACTTGGGTGACAAAACAGGTAGCAGCGGGCTTTTTTAAGAACATTTATCAACTCTTTTTTTTTATTTTGATAGGCAGTTGATAATATAGATATTGGATAATGGTCAATATAACCGGCATCCACAATAGAACACAAGGCAAAATAACAGAAAGGAATGAGCTGGCTGAGTCCGTGCCATGTTTGGCTCATTTCAGATTAGTAGTGGTCATTTTAGGGCTCTTTGCAGAGTCCGCCTGGGGAGGACTACACCTTAGCCAGTTATTCTGCTGTCAAGCAAAAGTGTTCAAACATTACTATGTTCAGGTTTAAGGGCAATGTTTCCAGAGAAATTATTGGGCTAAGAGATAAACCACTTTATATCTCCGAGTGACGAGAGCAGTGTAGTGCTAGGTAATGATTTGGACTCTTCGTGTTCAAATAGCAACTGTGTCACTGCGATGTTCTGGGCAGGTATGTCAGTCTTGTGTCCTGTTCGTCTTGTCACTCTATACTAAAAAAATCCTAAGTCTCCCGGATGACAGAGGTGGAACCGCGGCTATCATTAGCAACGTGCGTGAGAGAGATATCACGCACAGATCACAGAGAAGATCAGTTGTTTGGCCTCCATAGTGTTACAAGCTTTCAAGCTTTGCTCAGTTTGGAGTTCGTCATGACAGCCAAATGCGGGGGTTCGCGGGCTTGCAATGGCGGTACTTGGCATGTAGGGGTACCATGTCCAACATGGTGTCGAGGAGACCGAGTTATCCCTGGATAGTGGTCATGACTCATGAGTCATGAGTAGATGCATTGAATTATTATTTAATCTAAAATTATTATCGTGATAAATTTGTGACTAAATTTATTTACAATTGACTAGCTGTACCGTGCGCGCGTTGCTACGCCATCTATCGAAAATTGGTCGTACCAATTCAAATCTAGAACAAATTTGGTTACCTTAGATTCTAATGACGCAACCTTTTAAAAGATAGACAGATGCTGTCATGCAACGAAAGCTCTCAAAAAGCAATATTTTCCCCGTTTTTGTTTCATTTTTCATGCTCCGCTCCTGTTGATAGTAGCGTAATGTTAAATAGCCTATAGCCTTCCTCGATAAATGGACTATCCAACAGAGTAAGAATTTTTTGAATTCGGACCAGTAGTACGCGAGATCCTTGCGTTCAAACAAACTGTTCAGCTTTATAATTTATAATAATACTAGCGGCCCGTTCCGGCTTCGCTCGGATTTCGTCATATAAGGACTATTAATCGGAAAAAAAAACTATCCTATCTCTCAAGTTGGACCACTGCTCACGGTGTGCCAATTTAATTTAAAATCGGTAAAGTAGTTTAGGAATCCATCGCGGACAAACATCGTGACAGGAGATTTATATATATTAAGATAATTGATATTTGATATTAACATACCCATCTCAGCATCTTCCGCGCCGGTGTCGCTGGCCTTGCAGAGATGCGGCGAGGGTAACGCTTGTCGCACGAACTTGTCCAGAGCGGTCCGGCTGAGGACATACCCTGCGCCGCCGCTCATGTAGCCCTGGTATAACAAGTAGATAAGTCACACCTGTCATGTTATAAGGCGCGAGGGAGCTCACAGGGGGCATGTACTAAGTACAGTATTTTATTCGACATATTGTATTATTTTAACCCCCCCAATTTGAGGCTGCAACCGCGCCTATTTGCGCAAACAGGCGCGAACGCGTGTTGGACTCATTGTAAACAAATGTGTTACATTGGAAGTAACGTTAAAATCGCAATAAACAACGACCAAATTTAAAGATAAAACAACATTTAAAAGAGCTCTTATTCAAATTTAATTTTAAAATTGGAAATTGATATTATTTCAATAATAACCCACCCCTAATCGCACCCGGCGCAAAAGTGCCCATGATGCTCGCCGCGTTCCCACGCTGAATGGCAATGGCCAACCTTTGCTCCAGGAACACGCCAGAGCGGGATTCACCCGTATTCTCCCTGAGCCTGCGCCCCAATTCTGAGAGGAACCCTTTAGCCTCTGCCCCCCAACAACCCAAGGTCTCCACGGCAACAGGTACAAATTCGTACTAATTATAATAATAAATTTAAAGTAGTCATTATTATTTATGTGAAAGTTATTTCTTGCTCAATCACAATGAAAAAACTGAACGGATTACGGTAAAATTTGGAAGCCTAATTGAATATTTCAATGCGAAACTAATCAGACTAACATTTGGGAATGTGGTGGGCTATTTAACAGCGAAAGAACTGATCAGGGTAAAATGTGGAAGTGTAGTGGATTATTTCCCTGTGAAAGAACTGAACTGAACTGACCAGGCTGAAATTTTGATTAGGTATATCACGGTTAAACTTATAACTGAACTGATAGGTAACTCTAAAATTTGGAATTCTGGTGGATTATTAGTCTGGACTATCACACAGTACCTTTTAACATGAAAAAACCAGAAGACCTCAGCGAATAAGAAAGTCGCAGAAAAATAATAGTTAAATACGTTATAAACTCACATATTTACTTTACAAATTCATATTAACGTAAAAA
Source organism: Ectropis crepuscularia (assembly GCA_963693475.1). Taxonomy (NCBI): domain Eukaryota; kingdom Metazoa; phylum Arthropoda; class Insecta; order Lepidoptera; family Geometridae; genus Ectropis; species Ectropis crepuscularia. The sequence goes on along the minus strand of OY856349.1, from coordinate 25,054,239 downwards.
CGTTTAAAGCCGGGTCACACAGAGGCCATCCGATAGCGATAGCGATCCGAGACGGGATTTTTTATAATGTTTGAATTTGTATGCAACCTGGCACACAGCAAGCGGGCGCGATCCCATACTCGGATACGATCCGGATCGCTATCGGATCGCTATCGCTATCGGATCGCCTCTGTGTGACCCGGCTGTTAGGGTAAAAATACATACCTGTTTAGTGAAAGGTTTAAACCTGCACCCGAAGTATATTGAGTCGTTGCTGTTGTAGTCGGACAACATGTATCGTAGGTTCTCCACAACTACGTACCTGCAATTAATTTATATAATTTCAGCCCTTTTTAACTCCGACCAAAAAGAGGAGTGTTATAAGTTTGACGTCGATGTCTGTCTGTCTGTGTGTTTGTATGTATGTGGCACTCAAATGGATGGACCGAGTTGAATGTTTTTTTTTGTTAAAAGCTAGTTTCCTTGCAGTTGTTCTTAGCTATGTTTGGTTAATATCAATATGGCGGCCTCCACAAAATGGCGAATAAAATATTTTTTCACAGCCTACTTCAATATGGGTATCAAATGAAAGTGCTTGACTAGTAGAATACTGTGTGTGAATAATACAAATTTCAAATCCAAGGTAGGTCGGGGGTAAACCATTTTTTTAACTTTGTTTTTTTAGAACGAACCTATATTAGCAGGCGGTGGGTGCCTTTACTAAGTATTGTGTTGGTATTGGGTCAGCGAGGACGCCGCAGGACTCGATTTAATTTTGTTCGTTCTTGTTGTCCTTATTTATCCACCAATCCGCACTGGGCCAGCGTAGTGGATTATGGCCTTGACTCTCTCTCTAAGAGAGAAGGCCCCGCAGCCCCAGTGGACTGCTTATGCATTATGCTTGTTCTAATTTTGGACAAATGCTTATTATTTTTCTCTCCAATTACCAACCATAAACTAATGTTATAAATGAGAAAGCTTGCATGTTTGTATGGATGGTTGTCACTCATGTAAAAACTGCTGAAGGGATTTCAATGAAATTTGGTAAGTACATAGATAAATAATAATACCTTGGAATAAAAAGTAGACTGTTTTATATCCCAACAAAATAAAGGGATCGAGAACAATGCGAGTGAAACCGCAGGATGCTATTAATAAATTAATACAACATGTTTTATCAGCTATAATGGTTTTAGCTCTGGGGGTCTACCGCCTAACGAAAAACGCTTTGATGCTTTGACGCTTTGGCATTGCCAAAAGAGACAGCAATATCAAAGCTTCAAAGCGTCAAAGCGTTTTTCGATAGGCGGTAGAAGCGCTGGTGTTCACTTTTCTCGAAATGTAATTACTCGACAAAAAAATAATCATCAAAATCGCAAAATTGGGGGCGCTATTGCGTACCATAAATTAAAAAAAAACAAACAATCAAATTGAGAACCTCCTCCTTTTTTGAAGTCGGTTAGAAATATTTAAAAAAAAAAACATTTTTTTTTGTAAGTACCTAGGTACCATTTTTTTATATAAATACTAGCTGACCCCGGCGAACTTCGTGAAACCATACTTTTTTTTGTCAACATTTCCAAATTTTTCAGCCATACAAACCTTTTCCCGACAATCCTTACTAATCCTTACTAATATTATAAATGCGAAAGTAACTCTGTCTGTCTGTCTGTCTGTCTGTCTGTTATGATTTACCATCTAAACCAGTTAACTGATTTTAATGAAATTTGGTACACAGATAGAGTAGACCCCGAGAAAGGATATAGGCTACTTTTTATTGCAGAAAAAGGGTTGAGGGTTGAAGAATGTAACAAAAACGGGTAAAAATATTTCTCTTCGAGAGCTTTAGCTGCGTGTGCCATTCTCCTTGGTATGCGCTGAAGTATGATGACAGATGACAGGACATGTCGGTCTATATTTGAAGGTTACGTCATTTTATGTAATCAAATTTTCAATAATGCATTGTTTACATTAAAGTATTATCAAATTAAAAACCTCTCTAATATTATATTGTAATGTTGTTTATATAAAATTTGTCCGTTGACTTTTATACCTCTACACTAAACATTTATTTACCATACTATTCACATACAATCGTATATTGGAAGTACTTGAAGGAAGAACCCTGCTGTCTCGATTTCATACTAAAAGAGGGTTTTGACAATCAAGCTCAAGATTATCTGAAGAAGACTGATCACCTGAATGAATCATCATACTCCAATGAAAAACATACAGAACATGGATTAACGACGCTCTCAATGTTCAAACACTGGACGTTGGCGAAATTGCGGAGGTACCCATTACCGACTGGTAGCCATAAGAAAAAAGAAGAAAAAAAATGCATTGTTTGCGGAGGTATTTTTATAAACACGATGTTCGGATAAACATTTATCCGAACGAGTACATTATTTATCACAAATATATAATTTTGAGCAAAATTGCCCTTGGTATTATTTGATTTTAATGAATATTTTAGGAAATATCTTAGTTTTAAAATAACTCTGCAACAAAATAATAGACCACTTTATTGTGAGCATGTGGTGCAGTGATGTTTCTTAGCGTTGTCTTCCAGATCCTCGAGGCGATGTAGTAATCCTTATTCCTTACTAATATTATAAATGCGAAAGTAACTCTGTCTGTCTGTCTGTCTGTCTGTCTGTTATGATTTACCATCTAAACCAGTTAACTGATTTTAATGAAATTTGGTACACAGATAGAGTAGACCCCGAGAAAGGATATAGGCTACTTTTTATTGCAGAAAAAGGGTTGAGGGTTGAAGAATGTAACAAAAACGGGTAAAAATATTTCTCTTCGAGAGCTTTAGCTGCGTGTGCCATTCTCCTTGGTATGCGCTGAAGTATGATGACAGATGACAGGACATGTCGGTCTATATTTGAAGGTTACGTCATTTTATGTAATCAAATTTTCAATAATGCATTGTTTACATTAAAGTATTATCAAATTAAAAACCTCTCTAATATTATATTGTAATGTTGTTTATATAAAATTTGTCCGTTGACTTTTATACCTCTACACTAAACATTTATTTACCATACTATTCACATACAATCGTATATTGGAAGTACTTGAAGGAAGAACCCTGCTGTCTCGATTTCATACTAAAAGAGGGTTTTGACAATCAAGCTCAAGATTATCTGAAGAAGACTGATCACCTGAATGAATCATCATACTCCAATGAAAAACATACAGAACATGGATTAACGACGCTCTCAATGTTCAAACACTGGACGTTGGCGAAATTGCGGAGGTACCCATTACCGACTGGTAGCCATAAGAAAAAAGAAGAAAAAAAATGCATTGTTTGCGGAGGTATTTTTATAAACACGATGTTCGGATAAACATTTATCCGAACGAGTACATTATTTATCACAAATATATAATTTTGAGCAAAATTGCCCTTGGTATTATTTGATTTTAATGAATATTTTAGGAAATATCTTAGTTTTAAAATAACTCTGCAACAAAATAATAGACCACTTTATTGTGAGCATGTGGTGCAGTGATGTTTCTTAGCGTTGTCTTCCAGATCCTCGAGGCGATGTAGTAACAGAGGCGGAACCGCGGCCATCACTAAGCTAATGCGTGACCATGCGTAAATGTATTCTCCCACGTAAAAAAAGGCACATAATTTTCAACTATATCAAACGACCGCGGCGAATAGAAAGAAGACAGCGGACAGCCGCCGATTGCTCTACGAGATACCATTTGCTTCCTTCCCGAAGGGATCCCGCATAGACAAGGCGAGGGGTTCAATAGCCGTGGCCTGATCATCCACAGTGAAGCTAAGAGAAACCCGCAGTGGGACTGCTAACCAGGGCTATGGGCTCCAAGCCTTGCGTTCCTAGCAATGCGGTCAGGAGGGAGTTGCACGGCGTAGACGGTGTCTGCGCGAATGAAACGTGCCGCGATGTTTGGTGGTATGCACCGTGACCGTGGAGAAGAGGATGAATGAGATGAGAGGCTGAAGAGGAATACCGGTATAACGGTGCACCACTCTCCCTGCCCACTGTGGCCCTGCGTGGTCGCCAACGTATGATGGCGAACGCGGTGGGAGTGTAGAGGAAGAAGAGTGCCGGTATAACGGTGAGCTGCTGTCCCCGTCCTCTTCAGTCGGATGGTGGTAGGTGACGAGGCCGACCATTTGGCCCGCCGTGAGAGACAAAGGGTGTCTAGACGTGAAGATGTCTGGTACCCACTCTGGTGACCACGGTGTGCATTGTCCTGCGGCGGGTTCACAGGAGAGTGCGAGAACATCCCGGTGTTTGCGCGGTTTGTGGCAAAGATGAATTAACACTGCCGAGGTTTTAGCCGGTAGGGTAGGGCCGGTAGGGCATGGTGTCGAATCCGACACAAATCGACTATTCCCTTCAAGCGCAATGGTATGTTAATGCATTACCTCCACATAAAATGGTACCATTTGCCTTTTAATTTCAAAATAATACAGTTTCCCGTTAAGTAGTCGTATGCTGAAACTATTAAAACAACAACAGGGGCACCTAGAAATCGATTCTTCGCGCCAAGACTGTTTTTCATACGGACAACTACTTAGGTATCTGAAGCGTTATCAAGATCATCAGGTTACAGAGATAACCAATTTGTTCTTCTACCCCAAGAATTAAAAAACTAAAAATATCGTATATACAGAAGTACTTTAAAATACCTGTACTATAAAACACATTTTACTAGAACCCAGTACTTTTACGTAGCGTTTCTTTACTCTTTTGGTATAGTTCTCTTACTGATCATAGCTTTTTATAGCAATGGATATTTTAGTAGAGATTTTCCTCAAATTGCCGCGGGTGAAACCGCGGGTCACAGCTAGTAACAAATACATAACACAAAGAATCTCCATTTTGGTGCAGTAATTCAAAAGTTATGAGCGTACATACATTTCGAAAATCCTTTTTTAATATTTATTATCTATACTAATATTATAAAGCTGAAGAGTTTGTTTGTATGTTTGTTTGTTTGTTTGAACGCTAGGATCTCGGGAACTGCTGGTCCGAATTGAAAGATTCTTTCTCTGTTGGATAGTCCATTTATCTTACGCTACTAGCAACAGGAGCGGAACATGAATGAAAAATGTAACAAAAACGGGGGAAAATATTGCTTCTTGAGAGCTTTCGTTGCGTGACAGCTTGTGTCGAACTTAAAGTTTGCGTCATTAGAACTTGGTAACCGAATTTGTTAAAAATTTGAATTGGTACGACCAACTTTTTATAGATGGCGTAGCAACGCGCGCACAAATCAGCTAGTATTATAGTATATAGATTGCATTCTTTCATATGCATTCAGTAAAAAGCTATTAATTTAGAATTACACAGGCAATTTGACTTTATTTATATGTATTGATATAAAATAAATTATATGTTTTATTCAATTTGTATTATTTCTACAACATATGTTTTTACGTAAATGTACACACAATATATTGTTGACTTTATCGATGGTATTAAACACCTGTTTCGCAAGGGTAAATGGCTCGATAACCTACACGTCAGAACTGAATATAACACTTTTATTTTTGTAATAAAGGTCTTAAGTATCCATTATTCATGAATATGACAGACAGACAGAAACACTTTATTATGCACACCAGAAAAGAACTTGGATTTAAACAATTTAATAACAACATACAATTAAGCCCGTTCTAATGTCCGTAAGATTAAATATCCTCATCATTTGATACAAGCATGATTTAGGGCAACATGTTCAAAACATGTACATACGTATTTTAGGAACCAGGTACCTAGACGCTATCTATTACAATGTTTTATAATCAACTAGCGGCCCATTCCGGCTGCGTTCGGATATTGTCATTTAAAGACTATTAATCGAAATAAAAACTATCCTATCTCCCAAGTTGGACCAGACTGCTCACATTGTGCCAATTTAATTTAAAATCGGTTAAGTAGTTTAGGAATCCATCGCGGACAAACATCGTGACAGGAGATTTATATATATTAAGAATATAAGATAGGCATGACGCCAAAAGAAAAACCTAGTTTTAATCTAGTCAAGAGTCTAGTTTTTCAAGCTATGGTATCAAGCTAGTGTTAGCAAGCTAGTACTTCTAGCTTCGTGTAGACAACGCTACGCAACGCTAGTTTTGTCTACACGAAGCTAGAAGAACTAGCTCGCTAGCTTGCTAACACTAGCTCGCTATCATAGCTTGAAAAGCTAACCTCAGTAGCTCGGGCATCAGGCTAAGAACTCATGGAGCGGTTGCGAGTCCGCAGCTTCTGTAGAATGCAGATATAGTATATGTACAAAAAACAAAGCAGAACTGACGACGCGTTTTAAGCAGGTTTTTAGGTTGTCAAGAAATATTTTGTCCACCATTTTGTGGAGGCGGCCATCTTGAATCGACATTAACCAAATATAGCTAAGAACCACTGCACGGAAATTAACCTACAAATAAAAAACTGCATCGAAATCGATCCATCCTTTTAGAGCTCTACGATGGCACAGACAGAAAGACATCGACGTCAAACTTATAACACCCCTTTTTGATCGGGGTTAAAAACCGTAGTTCCGCAACCGACCGAGGGCGGGGGTGAAAATCGCTCCGTGCGTTCTGTAGCCTTAGTCCGTCAGTTAGATTGTAAAAAAATATTGTACACGTATTTTCTTTTCTTTGAAGTTTCGAGTGACGTCACTTCATTGTACGATTTTTACGAAGACGTCACGACCTCCCCTCTCCGAAAGTTTGATGATCTATATATTTGTCGAATTATAATAATTTGATAAAAGAACAAATAGGTACGTATCCCATATGTTTCCATAATTTACCTGGCGGACTAATTAGAATTTTATATTCTTGACCTCCATTTTATCTTCTTTGATAAAGGCTCATCGGCATAGGTTCATAAAAAGCGTGGAGGCAAACTAGTTTACTGAAAAAAATATCTCCCTCTTAAATATCATTACAGGCGCGTTATACCACACCCGAGGTCAAAATATACATAATTAAGTATTCATTGTTTGCATTGATACAAATATTGACATCAGGACATATTGAGCCACCGTGACTAGTTAGTATAACATACATAATTATGTTAATTTACCATCATTGTGTGTACCGCGTCATTGACAACATGACAGTTGTATTATCTCTAAATCTGCATAGATTTAGAAAGGGATGTTTCGTTGCTTCAGACAAGTGTGTGAAAATCGAGATTGACGTAGGAGAAGGTTATCTGTTTTTTTTTATCAGATTTCTGAGAGCTTGCAACTTATAGCTTGTAAAAGCGGCATCGTTTCATGGTTGCCGAGTTCATCTAACTGTTGAATACGCTCCCTTACGGATTTAATGTCTTCAAATCGAGAGCGAAACGGTTTCTTCTTGGTGTGCTCTATTGTCGACTATATCTTCGTTTAACTTCACACGAGACAGCAGTCAAGCGCATACACCTACATATATTATATGACAATCCTTTTTCTAATTCTCGAAATTTTTTGTACAAATTTCATTTATTTCAGGGTTTAAGGTAACTTTTCGATATTTTCGAAATTGCCTTCGGGGGAACCGTGTGCCCCCCGGAACCCCCAAACAAAAACCCCAGCTTATGCCAATAAAAATAAACGTGTTTTTTGACAAAATATCCAAGCATGACTAAGTGCTTCTATTGACCATGTATATTTGTATATACTACCCACACCTAAAATAACCGTGTCCTAGTGTTTGTGCGTATCTAAATAGGTAATTCTACTAATATTGTAACTGCGAAAGTTTGGATGTTTAAATGTTTGATGCTCAATAACGTCTGAACGGATCGGGTTGAAATATGGGACACAGATGGTCTGGAATAACACACAGTTTTATAACGGGAAAAGGAACAACGCGGGTAAAACCGCGGGTAAAACTACTAGTTATACATACGTGTCGTCGTCTGCTTTCATGAACCAATCAGCGTCTCTCCTGTGGTGTTCATACACGTAGCGGAATGCTGCTTTGGTCTTCGCCCAGAGGTTGTCTCTACCCTCGCCGACTGGCAGTTTCACCGTCGGTAGAGATTTGTCTGCAAATTGTTCAATGTAACTATTAAATTACAAAAAAAATATTCTTAGGGTCTTGCGCTTTTTGCATTAGCCCTAAGTCGACTGGCACAGATCCCTCCACAAACCCAAAAAAGTTAGAAATAATTTAGATAACCCTACATTACGTAATATCGCTTTAGAATGGGTCGGTTATGCACCAACTGGAGGCTGGAATCAATCGAGTAACGTGCCAAAAAACTTTTAGGCAATGACACATTTCCTTCGAAAACGACCTCAAAGTCTTGAACATCGCTGCCAAATTGTTGGCCTATAATTTTTTATCACACTTCGGTGAGTGGGCGATTGATCAGAATGATCTAATACCACCTTGCCCTTTCTTCTATACGACTGCTCGTAGCTCGAAAAAGCAACATCATTTCATGGTTGATGTTTCAAAAACTCGAAGAGGTTTGACTCCGCTTTTGCGATAAGAACATCTAGGCTGTGCGATGTGTTGCCTGAGTGAGGTTTCCCCAAACATTACAATCTTGTCTTCAATCAAAATCTTTACGACTGTTTTCAAGTCGAAATTAAATGGTTTATTTTAAGTAAGAATACTTTTTCGTCGCATCAGACACGATGGTGATCAAGAGTAAACTTATACCTAATAATGCAAAAAAAGTTGCCGTTCAAAATAAAACAGTCGAAAGGACCGCAATATAATTCATCATCAACATATTGAAAGTTGAAAAAGGCGAAAATAGTCATTGCACCTCCCTGGAGACACCGAAAAAGAAAAACATGGCGCGATGATATTTACACACCAAAAAATTTGATGACAACAGCTTAGTACCTATGCCTGCAATCGGACAGGAATGGCTTATAATAATAATAGTAGACGTAACACATCATTTTATCCTTGTTAATAGTACCCACTAGCTAATCCAGCATACACACATTTTCTCACCTTCTACCGAACTCATGAAGAGTAGAACATTACATCGCCTCCCCCAAGTCGCCTTCACATGCCGCGCTTTCTTCTCATGGTTACTGGGCTGCGTCATCACCCAGCAGAGGACCCGGACCTTCTTCGCCAGTTGATCAGCCACAGATCTGTCTTCATGCTTGTGAGCCGGCTCATCTTTGCTATGTTCAATGAATTCTGCTATAGGATGCTTCTCCAAGTCTCTCACAGATTCCCTGAAAGTTTTACATGTGTTGCATAATTGGACAGACGATCAAGCTGTGTGATCCCACGAATAGGAGGAATTTTTCTGAATCTTTTTAAGATCCCAGTGATGTTTAAGGTGTCCAATGACATAATGTTCATGTTCCCCACAAATCGGCATATGTTTAATGCAGTGAATAATTTTATGGACGTGTTTTGAACCCATTTGATATTTCAAAATTTTACGAACCAAGTCTCTTATTACAAAACGAATTTATTCTTTGGCGTTACTGGATCATTAAGGTCAATTTGTAAAATATAACAATACTGGAGAGGAATCAATTATCTATCCCATGCCTTTGATGAGGTAAGGTGAGGCGACTTTCAGGTTCCCAACGACTTGACGAATGTGTTGCTTCAACTCATAGAAATATTTCTATTTCAGTTTTAGTATCGCTTTTTAGCTCGTCAACTGAGACATTGTGACACCGCCAACATAGTTTGAATTTTATAACTTCCGTCTTGCATAATTAAACTAAGACCTTATTCCCTCGACTATCGTATGATACGAGTATGATGATATATGAGCATTGCCTTTGATGATATGTTATGACTTATGACCATCTTGACCTAATTGTATATTGCCATGCTTTCGCTTGAAGATCCAGGACTTTAATCAGTGCTAATTGGCCTTTCCACGTGAATATTGGCTTGACTTCTAACATTCCTTTGAAAAAGATACCAGCATGGGACTGGATGATGAGTATGATGGTAGATAATCATAAGTAGGACATTATAACACAACAACTATCTACCAATAAAAGAAAATCAAGAAGCAATCGTACTATGAGCGAATCTTATTGCGAGGACCGTTCCATCTATTTAACGCACAACATTTAGTGCAACGCGAATTTGAATCGTGTCACACAGGGATAAAATTCACAATTATCGCGTACGAAATGTTGGGCATCAAAAACCTCGCGAATCCTTCACAATCAGAGTCTAATCTAAAAGGCCTGAACTCAAATGTGCCGCTGAGCGCTATGAACGAGCTTGCAATCTATACAATTTCAATCACGAAGTTCACAGGCAACGCCAAACAATAGCTTGCAGCAAAAAGCTAACTTAATAAAAATAAAAACAATTCAATAAGATACTAAAAATAAAACAGGAGAAAGAGCGTCCCCCTAACTTTTCACGGATTAAATAAAATAAATTTGGCTGTCATGTTGAACCAGTCGAACTTTTATTGATTTCATCAATGTTACTTTATAGAATACATATTAAAGTATATATATAGTAGTTTTATTGGTTCAACTTGGAAACTGAGAGATACATGAAGGCACGCATCATCAAAATCTTCTTCATCTTCAAAGTTAGAAAAATATTTTCATTTCTTCTCCGTTTGAGATTCTCCAACTATTTGCAAATAACAAGTATGTACAATGAATCGTTCGAACTGACCTAATAGATTTGCTTCTTAAAATAAACATAGTGTTTATCACTCATTACCTAATTAGATAAGTGATCATACTTTGTTGCAATCCGGCTGCATTTTCGATTTAAGCGTATTGAGCGTACCTACGGAATGAAATTTTTTGTCGCAGAACCGATAACCGTTGGGGTAGACATGTTTTTGAGTGGAGACCGCAAATCGATAAACATGGGATGGGACATTCTAAGATTGGGTGTGTTGTACGTGGGGTATGCTTCCCTGTCACACCATTTTGTCACACCAGTGTGACACAGAAGAATTTTTTTCTTCGTAGTCACACTAGTGTGACACGCGAGAATTTAATTCTTCACAGTCACACTACCATCTTGTCCAAATATACTTGTAATAATAATTCCAAAAATGTAATGTACTATTGTGTGTGTATGTATGTGTGTAGTGTTATGTGTGAATTGTCCACCAATATATATATATATGCATTTAGACAAGCATATTGAGATATGTAAACCTCATAATTATATAAAAGTACCAATTAAATGTATCAATTTAATCTAACCGGCCCGATTAGGGTCTATCACTGAAGTTTTACTCCGGGTGGGCTCCCGCCAGAAGCTCTGCGGTCAGCCCTGAGTGTCGCTTCTCCATACTCGGCCTGCGCTCCACTACGGAGGTCGCCGGCTCGCTTCGCTCGCCACCTCCCCCCTTCGCTACGCTTGGCCTCGCATGGCTCGCTCCACTCAGGACCTCCCTTGAGCTTCTGGCTCCCGCATTTTTTATATACACTCTAGGGGTAGTAGCGACAAGACTACGTAGAGTCGGGGTGCCCCGAGTCGGATCTGGGTCTAAGTAACATAACCAGTCCGATTAGGTTACTTAAAGAAATCACAATTGAGGTTACATAAAGACATCACGATTGAGACTTTTCTTAATAATTTACGTTAAGACAAAGTACTAAATACTCTGTAACGACGCTTCATCAATCATCAATCATCAACAGCCCACTAAACGTTCCCACTGCTGGGACTCGGGGCCTTCTCTCGCAAGGAGAAAGTTAAGGCCATAATCCACCACGCTGGCCCAGTGCGGGTTGGTGGATGACACATGACTTCGAAAGATTCTAGGTACATGTCGGTTTCCTCACGATGTTTTCCTTCACCGTTTTTAAGTTAGCGGCAACGACGCTTATGTGATGTTATTTCTTATTGTTAGTTTCGTAATAACTAATATTTTCTTTTGTTTCCGGTTAGTTTTTGTACATACTTTTCAAATATATTGATTGTTTTTCAATTTAGACTTGGTTGTTTGTGTTGCTGAATATTTGGTGTGATGGTTAGTCATACGATGTAATCGATTATTGTCTGTCACACCAGATAGTATGACACAGAGGAAAAAAATTCTTCTGTGTCACACTGGTGTGACAAAATGGTGTGACAGGGAAGCATACCCCTTGTACGTAAGCCAGCAGACAGTGAATAGAAACGTCAAGCTGAAGATTGGACTGAGTGGCGACCCACGAGGGAGGCCTACGTGCAATAGTGGACTAGGATAGACTGATGATGAGAGTATGGACCAAGGGACTACTGATCAAATCTCTAAATGAAGTATGCATTTCATAACATCTGACGAAATGGGACTGTAATTAGAATGCAAGTGATCCAAACGTGCCTATCGCTATTTTCGTCTAAGGAGTTCGTCTGCTTTAGGTAGGCCTGTTGGTTGGAAGTACACGATACACCCAAAGGGAATGAAAGTGAATCTGAACGTCAGTGCAGGTCATTAACAAATACTCTGAATAGATCAGGGGACCAGGGGCTGAAGCTCACAAGCATAGCGCATAGCCCATTTCAACAGAAAGTATCACTTAGTTTCGACGTGTGATACCGGGAGACACAGCTAGGACCTAATGTATTACTTCAGTTTCTAATATATTCCAAAATAATACGTCAAACACTTATCTGTAATTTGAATTATTCATTAGAAAAACCTGTATCCACTGCAAATACGAAAGTAGACGACAAATAACAAAATAAAATAAAAAGTATTACAACAGACCGGGGTATTCATTTTCCACACTAATTAACATTTTTTATAAGTATAAGTTAAATACACGAAAGAAAGAAGACTTTCTTTTGAAATATTTTTTTTTTATTAAAATTCTACAACTGACGGAATTCCAAGTTGTAATATGATATTTACATATTCTCTTCAATTGTCTCTTATTCGATAATATTACATTTTGCAATCAGATTCACTGATTGATTTGACTGATGATATTTTTTATACATGTAAGTGTAAGTATTTACATATCTATTTAATTAGACGATTTACTTATTTCTTAATTTATATGTTTCTTCTTAATTTGTCCAAGTGTAGAGTCCCTATAATATTGTCAAACCGTTTGATCGTTTCTGATGGTTTACAGATAATGTTTATGTTTTATTTTTTTTACTACAACCACAAAACATATTGTATTCGTCTTATGTATTATAAAAACTGATATTAGACTTTTTCTAACATACACTTCAGTAATAAAAAAATAATGACAACTTCTAATTTTAGCATAATAGATACTTTATATTTACAACATTTTACAAAAATACGCACGTGCATGATCTATCCACAGGTACATAAATGAAACATACCATGCCAAATCATGCAACCATGATACAGAAATAAAATAAAAACTAGCGACACAACACATTACACAAATCGGACATGCAAATTATTTAGTTACCTGTACTGCCAACCAACGTCTCGATTGAATCCCGAAGACGTTAAAAGAATGTACGCAAAACTAAATCCTGCCGACATTCCAATGATCAGTGTTAGCACAAAACGGCGACCCATCACCCGACCTTCTGCCTGAGGAGTTGTCATCGTCAATCTCAGATCACCGTTTCAAAAAAAGGTTCAGTTTCTTTTTTCAAAACTGATCTTCAACTGCACAATCTCGGATCACCGTTTCAAAAAAAGTACAGTTTCTTTTTTCAAAAATGATCTTCGACAGCACAAGCGCGCACAACGAATCGCATAATCACTTTGTCGTTAAATTTGATAAACTGGTCGTCAGTAAATGGCGCGAAATAACTGACTGATATCTGTCTGGCTGGGGAATCTTTCGTGGAACTAATTCTACCATTCATATGCTAAAATCTTCTTGTGAACACGAGGCATAGTAATTGACGGACCTTACAATTGTTTACATGAGTAGATGGGGTCTTTTATAGAACTTTGAAGGTTTGTTTTTCAAATACTATTATATTTAATGGAAACTGGATAAATTAAATATTTACATACGAGGTTATTTAGTCCGTCTTTTATGATGGGTGGCATTGGACCAGGGATTTGTAATAACGGAATTTTAGAAAACTTAAATTCTAAAAAGATGAGTTTTGAAGCACGAAAGTAAATAAGTACCCGCAGATAGTTATAAATGGATTTATGTACTTAAGTAAATGTATTTACAATTATATACGTAAGTATAATATCAGCTGTCAGCAGTCTTCCTCCAAATTTGACTCGGTCGTAAGGGACGCGCGGGACAGAAACCGGTGGAGGTCGGTCTTCCGCGCCAGAAGCAAACCTGATGCTGACCACGACCCTCAGATATGAGGGACTGACCCAAGTGAGAGAGAGAGAGAGAGAGAGAGAGAGAGAGAGAATTTTTTTCGTAGCACAAAGCTTTACTTAGTCTGGGGCTAAATAGCTGGATACTGGATAAGTTGCGTTTAATGTCCACAAAGATTTATTTATTTCATGGATCAGAGGGATTACTGAACTTCGTCCCTGTGATAAAAAAAATATTTAAATCAACGAAATCGTTGGTTACTTATGCATACATGTTTACTTGTAACAAATAATTTTCTCTGCAATATTTTAGAGTACGCCAAAACTCTCGGGGCTTTTATAAGATTACTAAAATAACTATAAGATCATAAATTTAAGAAATATATAATTGATACTAGGATATTAACCCAGCAAAGTAAATAAGCGTTAACGGTTCGACAGATATCTACCGTATAACCGAACTGTTTAGTAAAGCGGCTAGGCTGCTGATTAACCATTTGATACGTATAACTAGCTGTACAGTGTACACTGCGCGTGTTGCCACGCCACCTGTCGAAAATTGGTCGTAAACTCAGAAACCTTCTTTGGCACATGTACAACAATTATGCTAAAGGTCCTCACATGATCAAATGCATAGTTTACGATTCTATAAAGGACATATAGACAAACATATATTTTTTTATATATTATCTAAATAAATAGGGTACAATCCTCAAAAAAAACTAAGTAGCCCGTTAGTTAGATTGCCAAAAAATATTGTACACGTATTTTTTCTTTTGTTTCACAAACAAAAAATGACGAAGATACAGCGCTTCGAAGTTTCGTGTGACGTCACTTGTGAGTACGATTTTTACTCACGAGTGACGTCACGACCCCCCACTCTCGAAGTTTGATGGTCTATATCTTTGACGATTTTTAATATTATGAAAAAACAAAAAATACGTATCCAATATTTTTCCATGATCTAGCTGACGGACTAATTAGGATGGTGTATTTTTGACCCAGTCCGGTACCCTATTATTTCTTTCAATGGCCTTCGTTCATCATTGTCCAATACGAGAGAGACACCAAACACCTACAGCAAGTAAGTGATGACGTCCAATGCTATCTATCGATTGCCATCATATCTAAGTCGAACAACGCATTCGAAATAGTAAAATTATTGTTCCATCAACACCAATTCGCATTTATTGATGTCCCTAATTTGTTCGACGACGTTTCTAAATTGAGACCTATATTCAAAACACATTGCATCTATCGTGACAATATTCTAATTTGTTGTAGAATTTTTAAAATATTATGTATAGTTTTAAGTTAACTATATGAATATATTAAAGTTTTTAATAACCATATTTTTTAAACTTTCGCGATTTTCACACATATTGGAAACATTATACAAGGCTTAATCGCGATTTCAATTATGTATTAAGGTGCGTCCCCCAGCAAAACGAGTTTTTTGTCCAGTTTTAAGAGCTATCTACTCATTAGCCAAAACAAATTTCAACTGGTAAAAAATACATTAAATTTCTACAACTTCTTGGCTTCAAAATGGTAGTTTTATTTTTTTGTTAATGAACTTATTGTTTAAATAATCGCCTCACAACGAAACCATGAAAAAATTAAATAATTGTAGTTATCATGCATCTCCTCGGAAATCCTTCATTATTTTGATTTTGTACTTACACCAACGGATAGACAATTCCATTACGAACATTTTGGTAGAAATATTTTTTTCAAAAGACCACAATCTGATTTTATAAAGAGTTTATTCTAAAATTTGAGCGAAAAACAGCGACAAATCCTACTGTGTTTATCTCTTGCTCTTTCTTGCGGTGTGCGATAAGGTAAGAAATGCTCAAGGTCATTTGCTCGGGGTACGCCCTTAATTATTGAATTACCTCTACGTTTCGGCAGCGTTACAACCGTCGTGGTCACGAGAAGATTGAAATACATATTATACTATAAAGTATCTCTAAAGGTACACGTTCGCGCTGAGAACGCGACAGGAGACCGCGGCGGGAGTCCGCGACAGGCACTTGACAAAGGGCTGTCGCGGTCTCCGGTCGCAGTCTCCTGTCGTGGTCTCGTGTCGCGGTCTCAGCGCAAACTTGTACCTTATGGGAGCTTTTATATTAGTTAATATCTCCATCTATTGAACGTAACACCGTAAGTCAACTTTATGTTCCTTTCTCGGGGTAGCATAAGTTATGGTACCGGAATTGAGGCCTTCTCTTGGGGATATCCTTACTTAGCAAACTTAAAAAAAAATATGGAGACTCACCCATGTTCACAGTACAACAGATTTTTAGTTGCTAAGTTTACTGCGTCTTAAATAAAAATCCGCATAATCAATGGCTGATTTTTACTCTTAAGGCCTAAAGGTCTGTTCGACATATGACTTCTTCTGAATATATAAATAAATACATACAATCGATTATTTTGGACCCTGCTTCCTCGAAGTAGGTACTCTTTTTATAACCATTGGGTACATTAATAGACGCGATGTTCACTTTTTCAGAAAAACATTACCAAAACTCAGTTAAAACTTAATAGTGATTTAAGAGCGATTTCATCTTTATCTAAAATAATATTAACGTATGCTGAAATAAATTAAAAAAAAACACAAAATTTGAAATAATTTCGCGCCATTTTTTCACGTTCCATTTCACATGTTGATTTTATAATTTAGATGAAAATAACTATAATAACACTTGATCAGCGATTCGTCATGCCTCTGCACTTACATAATATTTATTTTTAATCATATTTCCAACTATAACAATTTTTTAAACAGTTTAATAGGATTGCCACCACCAACTGCGAATGTTAACAATGTATTACATAGAAGTAGAGACAAACAAGCGATGTGGCCACACTGCAAGCGAGAAACTTTGAATGACGTTTATTTGAAGACAAGAACGTATAAAGGAGCGATTAACACAAATGGTAAGTACTGACGCGACGTGAAACAATGCGATAAAGTTTTCGGAAATTAATATTTTTAGCAAAGGAAATGACTATCTATGACTCCATGATAATAATTTATTGTTTCATTATGTCATCATCACAAAAGATAACAAATTTATGTCAGAATATAGCGCGCCACAATGAGGTATGGCAATCGAATAATCTTTGGTCGGATTTACTCCCTACTTATTATATTTTAAATGTCAATGTATGGATGCTTGGATGTTTGTTGCTGAATCACGTCGTAACGTATGAACGGATCGGGCCGAAATTTGGAACGTAGTTAGATTATAGTCTGAAAAATACAGACTACTTTTTATACCGGGAAATCAACGGGAACGGGAACTACACGAGTAAACCCGCGGGGCGCTGCTAGTATTACATATATTACGAAATACTAAGTTTTTTAAAATCTTTTAATTTCTCAGGTCATGTGTTAAAAATTGAGTAGACTACCTCTAGTAGGATTTTGATAACATCTATGTAGTGCTAACTATTTATAGTATCTACCTGGGCAAATATGACACCTGTGTCAGTTATTTTACCCTAAAGTAGTAATGTTACATTACAGTTTATCGGTTTGAAGGGTACACTACCCTTCAAACTGATAATAGATAATTCCAGAGATAATAGATAATTTTTTATATCTCAGAGTGACAAGCGCAGTGAAGTGATTTCCACCGACATGAAATACATCGCATATTTTTAGTGAAGGGAATGATGGAATGAAAAATAGACACCAATCATAAGTTTTCCAGTGCAATATCATTGCATTTTAGAGTTTGTATTACGATTTCGTACATATTACGTTGTGTGTTCTTTGCAAACGGTTCAATGCCGTTTTATGTCACACGGTTTCATAGTAACCATTACTTTTTGGGTTCACATCAAAAACAGAGTCATTATATTATATCTTTTCACAAGGCACCAGCACGAGAACACAACCGCAACCAAATTTTAATCGCTTGTATAGCAGAGCAGACATACTAAAAAGTTTTTAGTAATAACACTTATTTACCAACTATACTACCACACGTACATAGATTCAATTTATTTATTTTTTTAATAAAGACTGACGACACGAACAAGACATGTGCCTGATGGTAAGCAACATGCCTGCCACATACCTAACAGCACAGTGACACGCAGCTATTGGAACATGAAGAGCCCAAATCATTACCTAGCACCGCACTGCGCTTGCCACACAGAGATCTAAGATTTTATATCACCAAGCCCTGTAATTTATCTGGAAACATTGCCCTTCAAAACGGAATACAGTAATGTTTGCACATTACTGCTTGGCGGTAGAATAACTGGCAAACGTGTGCTACTTCCCCAAGCGGACTCTGCTAAGAGTCCTACCACTACAAAACTATCGCACTAAGAAAGTATGTAAGAGCTTGGTACTTTGCAAACGGTTCGAAAATCGCTAATCGCTCCTCGCGTGCAGTGTAACCACAAATATTTGTTTAGAGTGCGCACAAACACTAATATTGATTGGTATTGATATTTGTTTTACACTTGTTATGAAAACTGGGATGAGCGAGCTATCACTTGTACATTCCTAATCGATGATAGATATCATAAAATAAATGGAAAAGCTTGACTGTAGAGTGATTCACAAGTTACTAAGATTTGGATGCACTAATTATTGATTGTGAAAAGGAAAATACAGATGTAAAACTTGTATCCCTGGATGAATGCAAAACTGATTTGGTGTAGGCACCTATAGCTTCTGTGTTTGTCCATCACTCTGTGAAGGTTACATATTTTTGATTTAATACAATATTTTGTTTGGTTTATGTATAATCTAAAATTGAACTGATCAAATCTAGACACATAACGCCCTACTGTAAGACCGACGTATCGCGCGATGGCTTGCGATCTGACGGTTTCACTTCGATATATTAGGTACAATCTAACGAAAAATTATCCGTTAAATTGTAAGATTATAATCTCGATAGATTGTAATTTAACAGTGTATACAATCTTACGGTAAGTTACATACAAAAATGTCAGTAAGCGACTAGAATCTCTTCTAACGTCGCTAGCAAATGCATGGGAATGTAAAACAGATTCTAATGGACGTTTTGTTAAACAGAGATGAGCATAACGGCCATCTCACCTAACTAAAAGCAACAACACGATCTAAGATATTAGACGTATTTATTACTTACCTAGAAAAAACCCATTCAGTCTGGATTTGAATAAATCCAGATAGTAAACGAATAAACACGTAAAACTTTATTTTCCACTTTCAATTTTAGTTTCGGGACAGCATCAACAGAAAGAAGGTTTTGTTGCTAAGGTGGCACAACTTTTGACACTTTTTTGTCCAATAAAGGAGGCCTAAGACACAAAACCTGGCTGAGACTGCCCCTGGAAGATGTGGCAACTCACAGTTTGGGATACAGAATGATAATTTTAGGTAAATCCTTTTCACTTCATAGCACATCCAAGTTTTAGTAACTCAATGTATCACACTAAGTAATCGTTTTCTACATGTTTTCACTATTTTTTTGTCACAATTATTTTGATATTATTAATCAGTATAGTCACACAAAACATTGTTAATAAAAGCAAAAAGAAAACATATAAATATTAGATATTAGCTTATGATGATAGAATTCCAAATATAATTCTGAATTAGGTATGTGTTAAAAATATAATATTTTTGATGTTCATGTTATTTCCTATACTTTTGTAAACTATATGAAATTTTGGAACCTAAAAATGTATTCACAATTTTACAAAAATCAACTGAAAATAATTACTGTTTTTTTGTACAAATATTTTTTACACACAAAATCAAACTAAATATTACAACATTCCGAACACAAGTAAATTTGCTGGTGAATATATATGTATGTTTCAAACTGGCCTGTAAGCTATTCAGATAACCAAGCTTCCTCTGTATTATCAACCATATCTACAAACGTACAAACCTACGCTGATTCTGTCAGTGAATATACCTAATGGGTGTTTAAAAATTAAAAAATAATTACAACTTGCAATCCATATTGGTTTAACTGTTTAACTTTAACAGGTACAGGGTACAGGCAAAATGACTGGCACCCCATTGCTTTAACTGTTTAACTTTAACAGGTACAGGGTACAGGCAAAATGACTGGCACCCCATTGCTTTAACTGTTTAACTTTAACAGGGTACAAGAAAAATGATTGAGATAAAAGTTAGTTTTCACCTGAAATCTTAGTTTAATACCATTTAACTTAATTTAAGCCATAGGTAGTATAATTAATACTTTTTCATGGTTTGTGAATATTATTTGTATGTATGTATATCCTACTAATAAAACAAACTAGCAGCGCCCCGCGGTGTTACCCACGTAGTTCTCATTTCCGGTTTTTTTTCGGGATAAAAGGGAGCCTATGTGTTTTTCCAGACTATAGTTTATACGTGTTCCAAATTTGGGCCCGATCCGTTAAGACGTTACGCCGTGGCTTAGCAAGAAACATCCAAACATTGACATTTATAATATTAGTAGGATGTCAATGTATGGATGTTTGGATATTTGGATGTTTGTTGCTCAATCACGTCGTAACGTATTAACATATCGGGCTGAAATTCGGAACACAGTTAAATTATAGTATTATCGAAAAACACATAAGCTACTTGTCATTTCGGGAAAATAACGGGAACGGGAACCACGCGGGTAAAACCGCTGGGAGCTGCTAGTCATATTATATTTTCATAGTGAAAATACAATTTAAGACAATGTCATAATTATCTCACATGCCATAATAGTAATAAATATAATAATGTGTAAAAAATGCGTAACTAATTTCAGTGTCTCGAACGTGTTATTTTTTTACATAGTGACAATAATACGAGTATGACATGTGCCTGATGGTAAGCAACATGTCTGGCCATAACAACACAGTGACATGGAGCTATTGGAATATGAAGAGTCCAAATCATTACCTGCACTCGTTACCCAGACAGTAAGATGTTTATCTCTATGTCTTGTAATTTCACTGGAAACATTGCCTTTCATACCGGAACACAGGGATGTTCTTACATTACTGCTTGACGGCATTCAATTCAGCGGGGCAGGGCCCAAGCTACCGGTGGTTAGGGCTGCAGAGTGAGGAACCTCCTGACGAGGCGCGCTGTGTCAAGGATGACCGCTGCGGGCATCTGACCCTTGATCCAACCGTCTTGCGTAAGTCTTTTGAGATGTTGGTCGAGACTTTTCACTATAAGGCTGTTTGCCGACACGACTATTGGGACTATGATCGTGGAATCAACATTCCACATGGCGGTAACCTCGCGAGCCAAGTCAAGGTACTTGCTAAGCTTGTCCTTCTCGGCTTTCACGAGGTTCTCGTCATGTGGTATAGTGATATCGACGATCACAGCCCGGCTCTGAGACCGGTCTACCAGCACGATATCAGGCTTATTGGCGACAATAGTCCTGTCCGTGATGATAGAGCGGTCCCAGTAGAGCAACGCACGACCATTTTTGAGAACTGGCAGAGCTGCGTACCTACTTATAGCACGGCACCTCGGACTCGACAAGGCCGTATCGAAGAGCAAGTTGCTGGTGGATGATCCTGGCTACTAGGTTGTGCCTGTGCAAGTACTCGCCATTAGCAAGATGTAATGTTATTTATCAATTTATTATTAACTGTATTATATATTTTATGTAAAATTATATTCATTATTTTTTTCTGTAAATACATTTTCTGTTTATTAGAGAATAACCTCATTTTTTTTTATTGCCGCCGTGACTAATTGCACTAACAAGCCACTTATAAAATGTTAATCTTCTAAATTTGTCTTTTTAATTGTTTTTGTTTTGTATTATTAATTTCTTAATTTACATCTGTAAACTAATACGTGAATAGAAGAGTAGATGAAGAAGATTTCCAATATTTCGATGCAATTCTATGTAAGTACTCTATTTTCATGTGGTTAATCTAATGACAATCAGAAGTTGTTTCGGAATATCGGGAACTGACCATATAATTTATTTGTTTTAGTTATGGTCGCGCTGCATTAGCTGATGTGCATAAATGTTTCAGAGTTGAAAAAAAACAAATTACGGGTAATTGTCTGTTAAACTGATATTGTCTTTCACTATCACTATCCATTTGTCCGTTTTGTTCTAAAAGAGTATAAAACCATAGTTAATATCTCATACTTAATAACTAAGTCCAATGAACAACAGTGAAAGCTAAACAGTATTTTATAAAGTAAGTCATAGGAAGATTTGATAAACCACGTCTTTGCAAAAACCCAAGGGATTTCGCGAAACACGGTTAGCCATAATAGCATTCTTTTCGAAATCTTACTACGGCGGCCAGCGTTTTTGCAAAAACAAGCAAGCAAGATTTTAAATTGTCATAGCCAATATCCAATTATTATCTGTATTGTCGCAAAATCCTATAAATTTTGCGAAACTACGATTTATCAAATCATCCTCAGGACACATAGGTACACTTTAACTTTTGTTTGAATAGTGCAGAACATTTACAAAAAAACTTGTGATATTATTTCAATGAATAGTGTGAAATAAATAAAAATATATGTAGGGTGTATTATCGTTATTCGGAAAATTTAACCCCATTTAAAACCCCTTCGGGTGAAACATATTTAACACTTGTACACTGCATTATTGCTTAGGTTCACAGAAACTAGAGATTTTAAATTCAATGTTGCATAAACATTTTTATGACGCATATAATGAGATTTAACTTTATGTGATTCTTAATTGACTTGCCCGTAATTTGTAATCTTTCCTTTTGATGTCATAAATGCAAAAGTAACTCTGTCTGTTTGTCTATTACTTAAAGTACTGAACCTTAAATTTGGTACAGAGGTAGGGTTGAAATATAGGATGAAAGTTCCCCACAGAAGGGTTTTTTTACCCGACTGCGCGACGCAAAGGAGTGGTAATGTGTTTAACAGTCTATGTATGTATGTTCCTTTGAGGCACTATACAGACCAAACGCCTGGGCCGATTTTTATGATTCACACGTCAATCGATTCCTCTTAATCTGGCGAGTGACAATAAAGACATGTCATTAGTGTAAGTCCAATATGGCGGATTCAGGACGCCATATTGTCCAAATTAAAAAAATGAAAATCACTAAAATATGTCAAGAGGGGTATCGTTGAATAGGTATTTTAAAATAATGTTTAGCTTGCTCTCAATGTTTTTCGATTTGGCTGACCGTTTAGGATGTATATCGATTTAAAGTTGAGTAACAACCATTCTCACATTTATAGGTTTTTAGGTAGCAGAAAACTTCGTATAACTAACTGTACGTGTGAATGTGGATGGACATTATATACTAATGTATCTAGTAGGCATCGATATAAATCAATAGATGTGCCCTGATGTACCTTGAAATTGGTAATAAACTGCGTCTCTGTTTGTATCGTAAGTGGTTTACAAACAACCAATCTACTTGACCCATATAATCGCTAGCCGCGAGATTTGCTGTGGTTCTACTTATTTTGGTTGTTGACACCGAATAATGATAGGTAAAAACGTCCACCGCGTCCTGCAACCGAAAATAACGGAAAGAGTGAGCTCACTCTTCCCAACGTTGACATGATTGCGTGCGCCGTGAAGTTTGGAATGGGGCCCATCTTGGGTTCTACGATCTATACTAGTAGGTATATTGGACTACCTTTTTTTCGTACGTGCAGGAAATGTATTTACGCATACCCTACTGCCCCGCCCGGGAGACACAGCCTGGTTATGTTGCACTCCATATCATGTATGGATATGGTGGTATCTACTAATAAATCTCCATGGGGTTTCAACTCTGCCGCTGATAGTGGGAACACGGAACCGCTCTCGGATTGCTCCGCCTCGGTCGGCTCGATTTAGTTCTCAAACGATTTAGTAGGTACCTACTCAACGTCAACCGAAAACCTATACTATAAATATGAATTACAAGCAAGAGAAAATCCTACATATTATATCAGTAGAAACGAAGACATTTGGTTAGCAACCAAAAGATGCATATTATTATGTTGAGCATATTAACATTCACAACATTGTTCATAACTAAAAAGTATAAAATAAAAAAATATAATTTAAAAACTCAAAAACCCGACTGCGTAAAAAGTGAACCAAACTACGTACTCGCATACTAAAAAAAACTGAAAAGAATAAAACAAGCATTTAGATTTCTGGTGCTCTAGAATTCTATAATATGTTATTGTATAAATACTATTGAAATATATACAATATTTTCTAATAAAAGAACATTACAACTGAACAGTCGGGATCCATTGAACAATTACATTGTATGTCGAATAATAATATAGAATCCATTGAACAATTAGATTGTATGTCGAATAATAATGGATCCCGACTCTTCAGTTGTAATGTTCATTTATTAGAAAATATTGTATATATTTCAATAGTATTTATACAATAACATATTATAGAATTCTAGAGCACCAGAAATCTAAATGCTTGTTTTATTCTTTTCAGTTTTTTTTAGTATGCGAGTACGTAGTTTGGTTCACTTTTTACGCAGTCGGGTTTTTGAGTTTTTAAATTATATTTTTTTATTTCTTTTTTAAATAAAGAGTGACGAGACGAGCACGACATGTGCCTGATGGTAAGCAACATGCCTGCCACATAACAGCACAATGACACAGCTATTAGAACATGAAGAGCCCAAATCATTACCTAGCACTGCACTTTGCTCGTCACCCAGAGATCTACCTAAAATGTTATTTATATATCTAAGCCCTGTAATTTCTCTGGAAACATTGCCCTTCAAACCAGAACGCAGTAATGTTTGCACATTACTGCTTGGCGGTAGAATAACTGGCAAATGTGTGGTACTTCCCCAGGAGGACTCTGCCAAGAGTCCTACCACTGTAACATTGGTTTCCGCATTGACGAGGCTGGGGAGCTCAGTGGCCGAGGCCTGGTCACCTACAGTGAAGCTAAGAGGAATACCGGTGTGGGGCCACTCGTCTAGACGAATGGCTTTGCCTCCAAGCCAACGACGACGCGACCATGTAGGTTGCACGATGTCGGTTATTAGTTATTGGTTACTGACGCAAGTTAGGTGGACTGCAAAGTTGAGGGTTGGGCATCGTTGCTATGGGGTAGAGGCCGCGGCGGAAGGGGACCGCCGATATTACGGCGCGCTACACTAAAGGCCTCGACAGGGTTGCCATCGTTAGATGGTGAACGCGGTGAGGCTGCGAGGGAAGAGTGCCAGTATTGCGGTACGCCGCTCTACCCTGTCTTATGCAGCTAAAAGTGGTAGGCTGCAGGACCACCTGACCCAAGGGTGCCAAGGGTGTCCAGACGCGGAAGTGTCTGTCACCCACTTAGAGGTTGGTTTCCGAGGTGGTCACGGCGTATCCTGGTTTCAGGAGCGTTGGTGACGAGAGTGTGACCTTTGGCAGGGCCCGGAGAATGGCAAGCCGTGGAGGGTTCACGTAATAATGCAAGAATTATACCGTGTTTCCTCCATCAGCGGTAAAGGTGGAAGCTCGTGAAGGTTTTAGTCGATGTCCATGGTCCCCCACCATATCCGGACAATGTCGAGTGACAAAGATCAACCATTTCCCCCAGGCGTAAGAGAATTAATTTTACACACATACGAAAAGGAAGTTTCCACCTCGAAGGGTACCATTGACTAGGCAGAGACGCTGAACTGTGGCCTGGAGAACCAGATACCATAGGTGGGTGGTACCATACCGCTCGTCTAGGCTTTGCTTCCAAGCCGACGACACGTGGTGCGTCGGCGAACGCGGACACCCCGTCTCCGCCAGAGGACCTGGAGCGTTGATCGATTAGGAGTCTTTGGTATCCTAGGAGGTACCGCGCCACTTGCGTTCAGTATCTCAGTAGAGCCAAATGTGGGGGTCCAACAGCCACATGAGAGCTTGCAACCGCAATGACAGTGGTCGGATTGCGGTCGAATGCGAAAGCGGTCCCGCGACTCTCGACGCCAAGCCATAACCGGAGAAATCCGTGGGGGTTTTAGTCGACACGTGCACCAATTCAAGAGACGTCGATCTTAACATACCCAGCCGTGTGCACGACGGACATGCGTCTTCTTTAGCCCATGAAAAAAAGTTCACTTAAGTCAAAAGATTTCAGTAAAAAAAAAAATATTCAGGAAACATATGTGTTCCTAGTAAGATCTATGTAAAGTTACTCCTATTGGTTATATCTCCAGTCCAACCAAGTATTTCTGTTTGTATGTCAATTATAAACTCAACCTAATCAATTCTCAATTTACAATCTAAATGTGTTATATTCCAATCACAGATTAATAGAACAGTATTATTTCTAATTTAAAGTTTTGGAGTGAGTTCAGAGAACTCATAACTTTCAAATAATTTGTGAAGAGAAAACGGCCTTACAAGTATCCATTAGTTGGGTATGAATGAGGGAAAAAAATGTCACACCAGTTGCGAGATGCGTTAAACCTATGTTTAGATTTAGCGATTTTGATAGCTGAAATTACAATAATGCTTATTACTGTACAATGTACTTTGATATACTTACAAATAATACTACTTTATATTAGTATTTTAAGCAAATATGCGTGTGTATATGTACTGATAATATGTTAATGTATAATATTTTCTCTTAATTTTAAGTTTATTTGATGTGTCTTTATTGTTTAGAATAGTTTTCTTATCTCTCTCTGTTTTTAAATTGTCATTAGGTAGTTAATTTCTGTGTGTAAATTAAGGGCCATTTTTGCAATGTTTTCTCCTGTCCGTGCACAGTTGCCTGGAAGAGATCGCTTTAATCGCCAAAAGAGATAGCTAATTTTTTTATTTTTTGTTTTGTAATTCATTTCTTGTACTTTCTGGCTTTTAATAAAGAGTTTTTGTATTGTATTGTATTGTACTTTGTTAATTATGGTGAAATAATAAACAAAGTAGTATTATTTAGACACAAGTCAATAATATTTAGAAACATTGAAGTTATATAAAAAAATTGGTGAAGTTGAAAACAACTCTGCACACAAAATAAACAAATAAATCTCTTACCAATACAATTTAGTTCTAACATAACACAAAATCATAAATGACTTTTCTCTTTGTTTTACTAAACAAATACATATAGTAGGACATAAAATGTTTACATTGTGTATGAGGAGTTCATTCTACAACCGGTGCAACTCTGTTACTGCCGATTAAAATCACTGTCCGTATCACCCTCTCCAGACATTGAGCCTCGTCCCAGTTCCACATATTTGAGAAATGCTTAATGTTTCACAAACCAACTGGTGTGACATACCCAACCCCACTCACACCAGGTTAAAAACCTATCAACAATTTAAGTTTCTGCATTCCATATAGAAATTGATGGGGTGAAAAATTATAATTTATGGATATAGATCAACAGAATCATAAGTAGTTTGTTTAGATATTATACCCATAAACAGTTTTATAAAAAAACTGTTATCTAACAGTAAAGTCGGTTTACGCTCAACAATTTTACGTAATAGCGTCTTTATTGTATTTATTAAAATGCGTCACATGTGGTACGCTTAGGCTGATCGTACCTCTCTATGGAAGGGTTGTTTCGCGCTCTCGCTTGCACACTCGGCTCAGGCGGAACGTGCCACTTTTTCGTACGTGCAGCCGGAGCCGGCGTTCATCGATTTTACGTCAAAAGTATTAAATCTCTACCATATCCCAAATCCTAACTGCGGGAATATACTTAGAGGAAAATCTTTATTTTATCATATGACATCATCTTTATATTATCTTTGATTATACACTTGTATATATTCAAAGAATATAAGATGTTATGTATCAAAACCTCAATCGGCGAAATTTAGGATATCTACTCAAAACATCAGAACGCATCGTCGCTTGGAATATTTACTTTATTACGAAGCAAAGTTTTCATCTGTTTCATACCAGAATTTGTAGGAATACATTTTATTACAATGACAATCACTGCTAAGTAAACAAAGGTCATAGGTAAAATAAATGAGATAATGGGATCGAGGACCGAGGCAATTGTCGTATCTTAAACTTACAGTCATTTTACAGCGCCTTGATCCAATTCAAACGCGTAAATAACAAATTTCCGATTTCATGTTTGCAGATAACACTATAGTTTATACAACATTTTTATAAGCAATTTGATTTCATTTCACAATAATCCAAAACAACAAATATCAACAATAAATATATTGTCATTATTGTCTGATACTCTGATAGTGATAGGATTCGGATTGACTATAGTAGAGTTCCGATTTATTCTGAATCGCCAAAATTATATAATTTATGACTAACATGGTCTGCTATTTTTGTACCCTTTGAATATTCGGAGTGCAAAATGAACCAAATATAAATTCAATTAAACCGCAGGTACATTTTTAATGCTGATTTTATCGCTTTAAATATTTCTGATATTGTATTCTAGTTAAAAAAAATAATTGTGTAAATTTTGGTATCATAATACGGACCGCAAATTTATTCGAAGATGTTGATTTTGATTTTGACATACAAGTTTATTCTAACAATGACAAAGAATTCACATTTATTTTTAATTTTTTTTTTTTTTTTTTTTTAAATTCACATTTACATTATCTAGTGTTGCTATAAAACTTTTCTCAAATATTTTAGGGAGATTACAGGAATCAAGAAGTTTTCCATAAATAATAAAAGAAAACTTGAGAAAACATTTTGTGAAATATTATTTATATGCCAAGAAAGCAGGTAGAGGTGATGTTCAACTTCAATTTTTATTTCATAACTTTTATTGTTGAATGAAACGGTAATCATTTATTTTGCTTTTCTTACTTGTTGTTGATTGTGTAAATCAGTTCGACAGCACTGATTCAGTTACACCATTCAGTTACAAAGAAATTTAACTTCTGGTCTAACAAAAATATAATTTGTCCAAACTTTAATAGCCCCTAATAAGTTAAAATATTGATGAAAATGATTTAAGATTTTCAATCTTTTCGAAATAACACCAAAACCAAATTTATAGATACGGTGAAAAGTAATATGAAATAATTTTAGCAGAACTGTTAAATAAACGATATCTTATGTTTCAGCTTGAGGATGAGACTTAAAATAACGACAAAGAACCACCATATTTTATTAATGAACGTACTCAAAATATCCATTTGCAACAAATAATAAGGAAGTTTCCATTTTTTTAGTTTTATCATTAAAATATCACACTAAAGCTACAATAAAACCCAGTGTTTTGATATTTTAAATATCTCAACAAATGACGAAGATATTAAGCTTTTCCTTCCCATTTTTAAATTTAAATCGCGCGGCCGGCCAAGCACCGCTATGACTAGGGCATGGCGGTATTGGACTTCTGACAAAACCGGTATTTTTTCGGTATTCAAATTTTTAAAACCGGGATCCCGGTTTTTCGGTATTTTTTCGGTATTATACTTCAGCTATTCGGTATAGTAAATCCGGTACCTACCTACTTAATTTAGCATTTCAAACTCTGAAGTTAAACAAATATCAATACATACGCATAAAGGAGACGGCCCATTTTCCATGGGCATTTGCCCCACAGAAAAAGTGCAAGAGACTTGACCAAAATTGGATCATTGTATAGGATTTTTAATATATATTGAGGAACCGTTTATGTTTTTATCCTGCATAGCGGGGTTTGAAAGATATCAACTAAAACATTGAAAAAAAATAACGCCGCAAGTAGGTAATCAAGAACGTGATTATGTACTTAATACTAAAAGAAGGTAGTAAATTCATTACTTTGCGACTTACTGCTTACTGTGCTCAAAATAGTGTCGACTCAACACAGAGAAGGACCGGAGATTCGGCCAAACCACAAAAAATTACGAAACCTTTGGAAAATTAAAGAAATTCCATGTGTTGAGTGAGTTTCGAGCGAATCGATTTTCGAACGAATTCTTACTGTACGTAAGTAAACAATTGATCTTAGTAACATCAAACAATAAAAGAGAAAAACATGGCTGACTTTGACTATAATCTATAATTTGTACACATAGGTACAAATAATAAGAAAGTTCAAATTAGGTACTGACCCGAAGACAAATCACGAACTAAATCTTAACAGGCTTATTTAAATTCACAAAAACTTCGCAAGCGTGTTTTAATGCCGTACAACGCCATCTAGTTTGGTTTTATGGAACTACAGTACCTTAATACAAAATTACTTATACATAGTCATTCAGGTACTTTTAAATCACCAATTCGCAATCCCCGCTTGGCAGGTTAGTATTGAATGTACAGTTTGAATTATTTAATTATATGTTATTTTAATTAAATAACTTGTTTAGGTCTCCGGGGCTAATTGAGTACCTAAACTTGAAACGACTTGGGGCAGAAATGAGCCGTCTCCTTTTAAACTAGTTTACGCTCGTTAGTTTTATACGAAAAATGAAACCAACTTCAAAACCACAAAACAGCACCCAAAAGCGAAAAATAAATTAATGTAACAATTATAAGTCCAACTCATTCCTCTATTTGATCGTAGTCAGTCAAGTGAAAAAGCTAGTAGGTAGATGTTATATACCTAGTAAGTAGTGCAATTACTTGTAGGTAAATTGTGCAATTACTTAGTAGTGGTAGGACTCTTAGCAGAGTCCGCCTGGGGAAGTACCACACCTTTGCCAAATATTCTACCGCCAAGCAGTAATGTGCAGACATTACTGTGTTCCGGTTTGAAGGGCAATGATTCCAGAGAAATTACAAGGCTTAGAGACATAATATCTTAGATCTCTGGGTGACGAGCGCAGTGCAGTGCTAGGTAATGATTTGGATTATCATGTTCCAATAGCTGCGTGTTACTGTGCTGTTATGTGGCAGGCATGTTGCTTACCATCAGGCACATGACCTGCTCGTCTCGTCACTCTATGCTATAAAAAAAAAAGGTAGATAGTATTTATGGTTGGTATGGCTGGTATCGACCTCAAACATATGAATGAGTAGCGCTTAAAATAGTTATAATAATTTATTTTCGCTTTTGAGTGCCTATTTGTGGTTTTGAAGTTGGTTTAGTTGATATGCATCACAAGACCAAAATAAAAAAAAATGTTCGACTTCCTCGAATTTGTAATCTGTACGACATTCTACTAGTCAAGTCCTTTCTTTTGATACCCATATTGAAGTAGTAGTGAAAATAATAATGTAATTCGCCATTTGTTGTGGCGGCCATCTTGGATCGGCCAAAACTTGTCAGTGTATAGTATTTTACTAGTCAAGCCCTATCATTTGATTACCCATATTGAGGGAGGTTGTGAAGACATTTTGTATATTTTTTTATAAATTTAGATACTTTCTGGAGGAGGCCATCTTGAATCGATATTAACTAAACATAGCTAAGAACCACCGCACGGGAATTAACCTTTAAACAAAAGTACAATCCAACCAAAACACTATCATCACCAGCAGAGATGTCATTGTCTGAAGAAAAGACTGCCGGGAACATTCAGCGAAGAGGCTATTATAATTTAAAAAATGAGACAGCACAGTATAGTGTCGAGACACCCGAGATCAGAATGGGGTAGAAGTGCAGTGATTCAGTGGGGGCTTACTGTGTTCTAGAATTACTGAATCATAGTAGCTCTTCAGATTCTTTAGTACACACTGACGGTGAAGACACTGCATGAATATTTACCAAAGGACGTGCAGGTACAGCAAGTCCAGACTATATTAATTCCAGAGCCAGAGCTTTGTGCTAGACTTAAAAGTGCGTATCCAGTAATGTTTCAACATTAGGAAATCTCAATCTCAGAGGCTCTTCAAAGGCCTGAGAAGGAGCAGTGGAAACATGTGATGTCTTTCGAAGACAATGATGCATGGGAACTCGTCGAGAACCCTGGTGATGTGTGAAGCGGTAACGCCGCCCATTTAAATACTATTATTGGTATGCAATAGCTTTACCGCGGCAGTCCCCGAGTGCCACACGTCTTTTTTTTTTTTCATCAAACCTACACGTGTGGGGTGTCTATCGATAGGTCTTCAAAAATGATATTGAGGTTTCTAAAATCATTTTCGTCTACACTGAATAATTTGCGCGAGAGAGACTTCCAAAGTGGTAAAATGTGTGTCCCCCCCCCCCCTCTAACTTCTAAAGTAAGAGAAAGAAAAATCTAAAAAAAAAATATATGATGTACATTACCATGTAAACTACCAACGAAAATTAGTTTGAACTCGATCTGATGAGTAGTTTTTTTTAGTACGTCATAAATACACTATTATTGAAACTTCGTTAAAAGTTACAACGAACTACAAGAACTATGTGTACTATGTACATAATGTTACTTGCTGCAACGGAACCCTTCATGGGCGAGTCCAACTCGCACTTGGCCACTTTTTTTAGTTTCTCAAAACTTTCTGAGTGTCCCATGTACATTAGATTAAAAATCTAAAAAAAAACAAAATGTCTAGTAGTACATAAACTATTTTTAAACGCGGGAAAACAACTGGAGCTTCAACTACGCGTGTCAAATCGTGGGGCGCTACTAGTAAAGTCTTTTTTACTCGATTTATTGTATTTATACTCGTGACCCCCCCCCCCTCCCCCCCAAATCTGAGGCTGCGTACTGGTGACCCCCCCCCCCCCAAAATTCGAGGCTGGGACCACGCCTGCCGGCTTCGAGTCCCTAAATGAGTGCGTAACGGCGTATGAAATTAATGACAGGCTAGTGGCAACTGTTGACGCGGTTGGTAGAAAATTATACAAGAGCCGACGCCAAAATAGAACACAAAAACTCCGATCATACTCTGAATCTCATGGCGGTTAGGCGAGGTATGCGGTTGCAGTCTTCGATAGACATGACGGTGTACAGACGGCTAAATAGACAGATTTCTACTTGTGTGTGACGCGACATACGCTGCTACAATACTACGAGTATTGAAGAAGCGATTAAGCGGAACAAAGGCTCGAAAGTGTTCGCAAGAAATCTGTCTCTAGGGCAAAGTCAATTGACCAAATTGAAAACCGATGATGGCATCGTCACCTCGTCGAAGCCCGAGATTTTGGAGGAGATTGAGAGGTTCTATAAACAGTTGTACACCTCTGCACAAGCACAACCTGTCGTTAACATGGCTGCTAAAGACCCCAGAGCCAAACTGACCCGACACTTTACCGAAGATATCCCGGAAGTCAGCCTGTGCGAGATTAGGATGGCCCTCAAGCAACTTAAAAACAACAAGGCACCTGGCGACGACGGAATTACTGAGCTTCTGAGAGCGGGTGGGAAACCGGTACTTAAAGTCCTCCAGAAGCTGTTTGACTCCGTCATACTTCACGGTAATACGCCAGAACCGTGGAGCAGAAGTGTGGCGGTGCTCTTCTTCAAAAAAGGTTACAACACCTTGTTGAATAATTACAGACCCATCTCACTTCTGAGCAAGCACGTTTATAAGTTGTTTTCGCATTACCATTAATCGTCTTGTGATTACTCTAATCACGAATCGTCTTGCACGCAGGTTTGACGACTTCCAACCACCCGAACAAGCCGGTTTCTGAAAAGGCTATAGTACCATAGACCACATCCATACGCTTCGGCAGATTAAACAGAAAACCGAGGAGTATAATCGGCCACTATGTATAGCGTATGTGGACTATGAGAAAGCCTTCGATTCCATCGAGACCTGAGCAGTGCTCCAGTCTCTCCAGCGATGCCGCATGGACTATCGCTATATCGAAGTGTTGAGGTGTATTTACAGCAAAGCCACAATGTCTGTCCGATTACAGGACCAGTGCACAAAACATATCCATCCGGCCACAGAAAGGAGTGAGACAGAGAGATGTTACATCTCCGAAACTGTTCACTGCCGCGCTGGAAGATGTTTTCAATCTACTGGACTGGAACGGACATGGCATTAATATCAACGGCGAATGCATCACTCACCTTCGGTTTGCTGACGATATATTAATTGTAGCGGAGTCGCTGGAGAACCTCGGTGCTATGCTCATGGACCTCAGTAGAGTATCCCAACAGGTAGGTTTGAGGATGATTATGGGCAAGACGAAAGTCATCTCAAATGTTCATGTCTCACCTGTACCGGTTATTGTTGGGAATACCACTCTCGAAGCTGTTGATGAATACGTCTACCTGGGCCAAAAGATCCAATTAGGTAGATCCAACTCCGACAAAGAGGTCCAGCGAAGGATCCAACTCGGATGGGCAACGTTCGGGAAACTACGGCACATCTTGGAGTTCAAAATACCCCAATGCTTGAAGACGAAAGTGTTCAATCAGTGCGTGTTGCCATTGATGACTTATGGAACTGAGACGTGGTCCTTAACTGTAGGCCTCATAACAAAGCTCAAAGTCACACAGCGAGCTATGAAACGAGCTATGCTCGGAGTCTCTTTGCGCGACAGAATCCGTAATGAGGATTTTCGCAAAAGAACGAAAGTAGCCGACATAGCACGAAGAGTAGCTAAGCTGAAGTGGCAATGGGCAGGCCACATCGCTCGCAGAATTGACAACCGATGGGGAAGAAAGGTTCTCGAGTGGCGACCACGAACCGGAAGACGCAGTGTTGGATGGCCTCCCACTAGATGGACAGATGACCTCACAAAGGTCGCTGGTAACCGCTGGTTCCAGGTTGCAGGTTCCTTGTGGAAATCTAGGGGGGAGGCCTATGTCCAACAGTGGACGTCTTCGGCTGATGATGATGATGACGATGAGTTTTATAGCCTGCTATATTCAATAGTTCTGTTTCGATAAAAATTAAGTACTGAATTTGACTTTTGATGGATAAGTTAAATTTTGTAGGTAGGTAGGTACTGTTAAGTGTTGAGTGAAGTTTTGTAGGTATAGGTATTGAATTTTAATATAATCGAACTTGAACTACCGAACGAATCAGTTCAATATAATGCACAAGACGATATCAATACCAACTATACAACAAAATACTTTCACTACACAAGCTAATGAAAGGTAAATGTCTGCATGTACATTATCATGCATTAACAGATTTTTACAAAGTTCAAATGGAATTGAACTGTTTGTTCGAAAACAGCTTGACTGATTATGAACTTATGAAGGGACTTTCACTACCAGATAGCTGATATTCTAAGGCTTAATAGAAGTTACTTTTGAGGAAAATAATTAGGGTTCCGCGTTCGTTGAAAAAAAAATTGGCAGTCTTAGGAACTGCCGATAGAAGGGAAAACTTAAAACTCGGAATTTGATAGCTTACTTTGGAGACTAAGGGGGTGAAACTGGAGGGCGTGGCCGCGAGCATGCCCATCTAGAAATAAGTCAGCCAATTGGAAATGCTGATGCGTTTCTAGATAGCCAATGGCCATGGTTCCGAGTTTACCCGAAGAATTCTTATAATTCCCGAGCGTTACGCTAGAATTCAATTCACAGCCCACGAAAAATCTGTCTGTGGCGCGCTAAAAGAAATTTTCACTTCAAAAATGGTTGTCTGTTAAGTCGGTTGTAGACGTTGTCAGATTGTCACGTAGTAGGCGTTGTCACGTCAAAAATAAAAACGTGGGTGAAACCGCAGGCAAAACAATTCCTCAATAAAACTAAATTCTACACAGTCATCACAATTACATTACTAGAGCCTAGGTCTTTGCTTATTCATGGTATACATACCATTCAAAATACACAGATTATACATTTAATTTTTTGGATGTCTTGGCTCAGAGCAACAAGCTCGTTCATATTTTATCTTGTTTATTTGTATTTATGGGGAGTCGGGGACATTGATTTTATTTATACGGCAACATCGCTCGTCGCCCTTGCTTTCGCAAGAAATATTTTCGTGTTATCGTGATATCGTGTATCGTGATTCATATTTGCATATTTCATTAATTGTGGTGTTTGCTTGCTGTGTAAACAAATTATTGTGTTTAGTGGAATAATTTGAAGACGATATGATGGTTTCATAGCGGTGTGCACCCGTTATGCATCGTTTTGTTTCGTGTCCGTGAATTCCATTAGGCCGCCAACAATGTGGCGATTGTTACTTTGTGTATTTATTCTTTCCAATGCTAAAAATGTTATTTGTCTCAGTCCACTTTGCGATATCACATCAACAGCAAACAAGAACTTTAGCTGTTCAACTCAAGTAAGTGGGATTTTGATTATTTTGTATATCACAAGATGCATTTTCTAATTGGTATTGATTTATGGCTAACGAAGTACTTACGCATTTAGTGCATCCATTGCGTACCTAAGCTGTCAGACGAAATTGTATGACTTCATGATCAAAATCAAATTCAGATTTAGATACTAACAATCATCTGAATATACCTAGTAGCTGTAAATAAGAAGTGTAAACATTTTTATGTTATCAAACTGAAGGTCACTAAACTTCAGACTATCAAATTGTCAATAGAACTTGCAGATTTAAGTAGTTGCCACATTTCTAGGTGTTTCCATGTATGTCCAAAAATATGAGTATGTATCAGCGGTCTGATTCCCGTGATACTGTGCTTTACTTAGTTTTGGTTTACTTAGTTTAATTTAGACTAACTATATTGTTGTGTGAGGATTAATAAAAGAAGTAGTGGTGGATATTCCTTACTCAATGTCCAACATTGTTTAAATAGGATCATTACATTAAAAATAGTTGTTACATTACATCCAGTTTTGCATTGCCATATTATGTTCTCTAAAATTTTAACTTGTAAGAGTTCAAGATATAATTTCAATAGAATAAAATGGAATAAAAGTAGGTTTTATCTTAATTATTTTAGACACTTGCAAACTTTGACATCTTTTATCAGAAACGGAGATAAGGAAACCTTAGCATTATAAAATAGGGAGTTAAATTTATTTATCATCAGCAGCTCTCCGCTGTTGCCTACATTATTACAATATCCACAATTTAACGTCATTAAAAAGTAGCCTATGTGCTATTCCAGATTATAATCTGTGTTCTGAATTTCAACCAGATTCGTTCAGCCATTTCGAAGTGATTGCACTGCCAATTTCCAAACTTTTGCACCCTGGATATTCACCATTGTTCTGTTTTTTTTTTGTATTGAGGCAAAGAACAATTTTTTTTATAATAAAGAGTGACGAGACTAACAGGACATGTGCAGATAGTAAGCAACATGCCTGCTACATAACAGCACAGTGACACGCAGCTTTTGGAACATGAACAGTCAAAATAATTTCCTTGCACTGCACTGCGCTCTGGCACCCTGATATATAAGATGTTTTATCTCTATGCTCTGTACCTAATTTCATTGGCTTTCAAACCGAAATACAGAGATGTTTTCACATTTACTATAAGCTTAGAATAGGTAATTGGGTAGTTAGGTAGTGCAGTTTTTATTGATTTTTTGAAGGGAGTATTCTTTATTTTAATTGAGCAGTATATTGTAGGGAAAAAATGTATGCATTTGTGTTTTCGACATGCTAATATAGTCATAGTATTTTATTGATAACAATACAAGTTACATGTCCATTTGTACAAATAATAATGAGTTTTGAATAACAAAGAATTGAGTAAATTAAAAAAAAGTCTATCAAATTATATCATAATTTCTTAAACATTAAAATACAAAATCCCAACCCCTTAATCAATGTTTATCGTGTCCACGTGTTTGACTAAAGAAATGTTTATTTATCCCCAATAAAAATGTCTCTCCTGCCATCACTTCTCATCCTGCCTATGCCTCCGACTTCGGTTCTGACTCTATCTAAGGTCTTATTTTTTAAAAACGTCATTTATTACGCGTTTTTAGACAATGAAAAGCTGTCACATTAGACATTAGAATGCGAAGGTAAATTTCGCCGCGTGACGCGACAGTATAATAGCTCAGGTGGGAAGTCGGGCAGTCGGGAATTAGTAGATCCGGGTTAGAACCCAGACGACTTCTCTTTTTTTTCAGGTTTGTAGTTTTTTGAGAAAATCTATTACTTTTATCTGTAGGTATCTAAGTATGTTTAGTATTTAAACCGAGCAAAGCTTGGTCACCCAGGTACTACATTTTTAAGTGATAAACTTTCCTGGAGGCCAATAATAATATATTAGTCTCACTCAATTCTGTTAAAGTTGATTGAGTGGTTTGATTTTTTAAATTTATTGAATTATTTGGTATATCAGAGTTATTAATAGTGTTTAAAAGTTATTAAAATTGTCTTTATTTATTTCTTTTATGAGTTATATTTACTTTTTTTTTTCAGATAATCCATGACAAGACCCTGAAGAATGACACTTGCAACATGCAAGTCTATACCAACAACAGCCCGAACTGCACCATCATGCAGTTTGGGCCTCTGATGCCCAACACAAATATCGGAGGAGTCACGCTGAAGCCCTACGTCCTCACCCGGGTCCACGACAAGAACTTGAATCACTATGCAATAAATCACACAGTATTGAATATAACGTTCAGTAATATTAAATGGAAGAGTAAGTTTTTGTTTTAACTTGTATAGCTTTTATAACTTCTATTTTTGTATTCTAGTAGCGTTCTGTCCTGGCTTCGCTCGTGGTACATAGTATTCAGGGATCAAGTACATATCCAATGGTTAAAGATTTTTTAAAGTTTTTATTCTGTCTTGTAGTTCCTGAGACAGAGACAGCTATCAAACAAAAAACCTCTTCAGCTTTATAATGTTAGTTTATAGATTTTTTTACACGTGACTGGTATTTCGTCTCATGTTAAGTGACGATGCGGTCCACAGTGGAACATGCTTACCTAGAAGAAACTGATTCAAATTCGATTTGAAGACCACTATTTTAACCATCGCATCGGGAAAAACTCACTCAGGCATCCACAGCCTCAAACATTCTTATCAAAAAAGAAGACTCCCAACTTCTTCGTTCAAATTTTTTGGAACATCAATCATGAAACGATTTTGTATCACCTAATGCAGTTTTTTTTATAGTATAGAATAAGCAAGATGAGCAGGACATGTGCCTGATGGTAAGCAACACGCCTGCCCAGCACAGTGTCACGCAAATATTGGAACATGACTAGTCCAAAGTAGTACTACATAGCGCTTCATCATCCAGAGATATACGATGTTTTATCTCTACGCCCTGTAATTTATCTGGCAACATTGCCCTTCAAACCGGAACAGTGATGGTTTCACATTACTGCTTGGCGGTAGAATAACTGGCAAAGGTGTGGTACTTCCCCAGGTAGACTGCCTATGCTTATGATACTATTATGCTAATGTTATGCTTTGCAATGGGTTTACTAGTAAAGTAAGCAATAAAACTTATCCTCTAGAGTTACTCATAAATTGTTTGTCCAATAAAGTTCTATTTTAGTTGTGATATGTAAATATAGCACAAGGACTATGAATGAATAAATATGGTAAAATTATAATAATAAGGAAAATTAATATACTAGACGTAGGTATTTATTAAGTTTATGCGCTTTATTTTAATTATATACTAAATGTGGTGTACCTATTACATATATTATCTTTTGGCAAAGGAAAACATTGTGAGGGAATAATTTGTTTTGCTACAGAGCAAGTTTGAGTTCATGACCTGTCTGTCTATCTACTTATGTGAGAAGAGCATTAGTTTCAGCTGAACATAAAAGTGGGCGGCCATTCTAGAGTATAATATACCAAGTTCCAAATTTCAGCTTGACCCCTTCAGATTTTACAATGTGATTGAGCAATAAACATCGAAACTTCACATCTATACTAATATTCTAAAGCTGAAGAGGTTTTTTTGTTTGAACGCGCTAATCTCAGGAAATAGTGGACAAATTAAAAAAAAAAATTTTTGCCTGTAAAGTCGGTTCACTGACGATAGAACGTGACAACGTCTTAAGAAAATACTGATGGAATGGTAGCATTTTTCAAAGGAAAATTTTAATTTCATTTGTTTAATAGATTTGTATGTAAAAAGTAATCAGTAGAATTTAGTCATTTTCAATCAAAACAATGCAAAAAACAATGCCAAAAAGCTTTTAGATGCCGGGGATCGAACCCGGGGCATTTCACATGCAAAGCGAACGCTCTACCACTGAGCTACATCACCGCTTGAACTACTGGTCGAAATAATTAATACAACTGTAACAAACATGCGGCGAGGTAACGACCAACGGTAACGACCGACGGTAACGTTACATGACGTCATGTTTTGTGGGCGTGCAGCCGGCTTCATCGAATTATAAGACGTTATCACGTCAATACTTCACCGTTGGATATGTACGTCATCCCTGAGTGCTAGAGGCTATAAATGTAGCACGGGCGAAGCCGGCGGGGTCCGCTAGTATCAAATAATCATTAAATTATTTTCAAAAAGTTAGTAATTGTAATTCACTTTCGCTTTGTGACTAGTTCTACAGATAAATTGGCCGCATTGTAATGGAGAATGTTCACTACTTTTGAATGTTAGCTTTCTGTATTCTTCGTTCAAAATAATAAGTACTCGTGAAAGAATTGTTTCAATACGTCAATTAGTTTCCAAGAAATATCATTTTAAAGTGAGCGGTCCGCGTTCAATGCGCGTGACGTCATACCACAACACTCGCGTAGTTCGTTCACAACTGGAAGCGATGAAACAAAACAAAACACTGTGCAAGTAAACTACTGCTAGCTACTACAGCTGGCAACTTGCGACTAAGCGGTGTGGAGCGTTGTGTAATGACGTCCCATGCGGTAGATATTTTTGCGACATTTGAATGCATTTAAAATTACAACTAGTTACTTGGTATTTTTGTTGTTGTTGGTACTTATTATTTAAATTATTTTTTATTATAATATTTAATTATTATTTAAATTTATGTTGGTAATTATTGAATAAAACAAAACTGATGTATCTGAATTATAGAGAAGCTTTACTTAACAAAGTTTCAAGTGATTTTACATACTATTAACATTCCCCATTGTTTTTTTTGTCATTCCAGCTATGCGCTTCCGTTTCCAAGACAAGTACCGCGACGTTCGGAACCACTGTCGCACGATCACGATATCAAACGACGCTGTGATAGACGACCAGTCTGTGCTGTACTACGACTGCTACTGGACTAACCCGGGGGAGACCACCCAGGGACAGAGCCATATCCTC
Organism: Ectropis crepuscularia; assembly: GCA_963693475.1. Lineage (NCBI taxonomy): Eukaryota > Metazoa > Arthropoda > Insecta > Lepidoptera > Geometridae > Ectropis > Ectropis crepuscularia. The sequence goes on along the minus strand of OY856349.1, from coordinate 25,013,139 downwards.
GACTTTGAGGCCTACGGAGATGGAGTGGTGAACAGAGGACAGTATCACTTCAATGCGCCGTCCGCTGAGATGCTCAGTAAGTTATGACTCTTAAATCCTTGCAAGAAGGTTCAAGTTCCTAACATCTGCTAAGTCGACGCCCCCTTCTGCTGAGATGTTTAGTAAGTTGTGGCTTGTAAATCGTACCAATAAAGTTCAAGTTCCTTGCATCAACTCTAGGACTACAATTCAGGGACATAGCCATAACCTCGACTTTGGAGGCCTACGGAGATGGGGTGGTGAACAGAGGACAGTATCACTTCAATGCACGGTCCGCTGAGATGCTTAGTAAGTTATGACTCTTAAATGTTTGCAAGAGGGTTCAAGTTCCTTAGATCAATTTAGGGACAGAGCCGTATCCTCGTTACAATCTGCTAAGTCGACGCCCCTTCTGCTGAGATGTTTAGTAAGTTAGGCCTCGTAAATCGTTGCAATAAAGTTCAAGTTTCTTGGAGCAATCCTCGGGAACCTATTCAGGGCCAGAGCCACAACCTCGACTTTAAAGCCTATGAAACGGAGTAGTGGACAGAGGACAATATCACTTCAATGCGACGTCGGCTGAGATGCTTAGTAAGTTATGACTTTTAAACCTTGGGAATAAGGTACAAGTTCCTAGACTTTGCTAAGTCGACGCCCCCTTCTGCTGAGATGGTTAGTAAGTTACGACTCTTAAACCTTTGTAATAAGATTCAAGTTCCTTGGACCAACCTCGGAAAAAACACTCCGGTGGAAAGCCATATCGACTTTGAATCCTTTGGAGACAGTGGTTTACAGAGGGACAGTATCTTTCAACGCACCGTCAGATGCTTAGTAAGTTTTTGACTCATAAGTATTTACGATACAATAAGGTTCAACTTTCTTGGACAAACCCACGGAAATTATTTATTAAAAGAAAAAGGGTGTGTGTACGCATGCAAGGAATGAATACTTCTCTTCTTTGTTCCTCGAGCTAAGAAGGTTAACTTCAATCATAGAATATAATTACAATATCTTCAACGCAAGAAGTATTAACAAGTGTATATCAAGTTAGTTACAATGTTGACTAGCTAACTTCAGGGTGTCGAGTTTTCGTGACGGTGTGTACGCGTCGTAACAATTTACTCTCACTCATCGATATAAACCACTAGATATGCCCTGAGCATCTTGAAATTGCTAATGAACTGCGTCTGTGTGTGTAGCGTGAGTGGTTTAAACACTACCGATCTACTTGATACCTAGAATCGCTAGCGGCGAGGTATGCCGTGGTTCTACTAATTTTGGTTGTAAAAACGTACAGCGTTCACCGCTTCCTGCAACCGACTAGAACGGAAAGAGTGAGCTCACTTTTTCCAAACGATGACATAATTCCGTGCGCCTAAAGTTTGGGCACATCTAGTGGTTTATATCGATGCTCTCATCACTTTTCCCTAGACAACACTCAACAATAACAGCTAAACAAGTCAATACTATTTTAAAAAAAAAGTATCTTAAACCACAGGTCCAGTAGCCAAACCGGAAGAATGGAAGCCATTCATCTACATCGAAATATTCCCGAGCGTATTACGTCTGCACATGCCTCAACCGCCCAAAGGCCTGCGAATCAAGTCCTACCAGATATCCGTGATGAAAGAGTGCGGCAAGGACTTCGGCTGCGAAGTCAGGAAGACCACCCTGCCCCTGAACAATAGGACGGAGGAAGTCACGTATGACTACTACTTTGTGGGCCAGAATGGGCTGCTGTATTTCCTGGTGACACCGATGCATCGGTCCTGCGAAACTGAAGGCAAATGCAGGAATATCGAGAGTCCGAAGATTAAGATCAGTGAGTACATTTTTGGGTACTATTTTTATGTAGAGATAAAAGCAGCGCGAAACTCATATGGGTTCGGCGGCGGATATGACTCATTATGTGAAAAAAATACAAAAAAAATTTGGCAGTCATAGGAACTGCCGATAGAAGTGAAAACCTATAACTGAGAATTTGATAGTTTACTTTGGAAACTACACGGGTGTAACTGGAGGGTGTGGCCTGGTAATTATTGCATGACCATCTAGAAATGCACCAGCATTTCGCATTGGCTGACGCATTTCTAGATGACCATGCCATGATTGGCAGGCCACACCCTTTCAGCATTTCCCATTGGCTGACGCATGTCTAGATGGCAATGCCATGATGGGCAGGCCACACCCTTTCAGCATTTCCCATTGGTTGACGCATTTCTAGATAGCCAATGGCTATGGTCCCGAGTTTACCCGAAGATTTCTTATCATATCCGAGCGTGACGTTGGAATTAATTTCACAGCCCACGAAAAATCTGTCTAGGCGCGCCAAAATAAATGTTCACTCTATCCTCACAGATTTTGACAAGTGAAGGTTTATCAACATTTTTTTTTTCGCTGCAGCAGAAAAAATATATGTATAAACCAGTGAAATAAGTGAACAGAATTTGTCTTAAAATGAGTCTTAAGTGACGAGTTAAAGAAATAAGAAATCACAGGTCATCATTATAATATTATTAATTATCCGTCCAGTGGAGTGTGGAAGACTGATGATACAGTTTGTTAGTAGTTGGGGGTAGTAGTAGTGACTGGGTCAAACATTATACCATTCGAATTAATCCGTCAGGTAGATTACCTATGTAAATATATGGGCCCCTTAATTTTTGTATTTTGTCAAATTATTTAAATTAAAAATTGGCAAAGATATAGATCATCGTCTTCTAGAGTGCGGGTTGTGACGTCTCGTCCGTAAAAAAAATCGTATACAGGGTTATTGGTAACCAGCCTGCATCTTTTTAAGGGGATTAACATCCCCTTTACATAACATACATTAAATATGACAACTTTTGTTCAACAGTGTTAAAAAATTCGATACATTTTTTTCCATACAAAATAAAAAAAAATGTATTTGCCCGGTCTAAAGGCATCGAACTCTTCGTAACAATTCGGAACAAGACCGCACGCGTTCTTTAACGATCGATAAATGATGTGCCGAAGTGAACAAACAGTGAACAGCCGCTAAACAGTGTAAGAAATGACAACAAACACCTTTTTTTTTGGGATATGTATCGAGTTTTAACAAAAGTTGTTTGTTTAAATATACAGAACGGGTGCAGGCTGATTACCAGTAACCCTGTAAATGTCGCAGTCGGATTGTATAATTCGGCGTCTTACATTACGGCTAGCCATGATCAAAAACAGGGCCCCGAGTCCCAAGCAAGTGCCCAGCAGTGGGAACATTTAGGGGGCTGTTTATGTTATGCTTATTATACTGTTTATTAAAATGATAATGCGTTGTTCCAGGCACGGAAGGGCAGACGTTGAGCATCTGTATCGCCAGTATCACCGCTCTGATAGTGGCGACTCTGTTCGCTTACTACGTCTGCCACCGGGTACTGCGACGCTACTGCTGCAAGGACCCCTACAAACTCGCCGGTCAGTTCATACACCTTTTATGTATGTATTGAGTATTTCAGGAAAATAAACAAGACTTTTTGAAGTTAAAACTTCTGCGCACCACATATATAGGACTTTAAATATAGGTACCGTAAAGTTCGTAGGTGGTAGAGATGGCTCCAGGCAAACTGCCATAAGGAATTAAGTTTAATACTTCTTCTCGTTATTCTTTTATATTTGTTAGTAGTGGTAGGACTCTTAGTAGAGTCCGCCTGGGGAAGTACCACAACTTTGCCAGTTATTCTACCGCCAACCAGTAATGTGCAAACATTACTGTGTTCCGATTTGAAGGGCAGTCTTTCCAGAGAAATTACAGGGCTTAGAGTTTATAACATCTTAGATCTCTGGGTGACGAGCGCAGTGCAGTGCTAGGTGATGATTTGGACTCTTCATGCTCCAATAGCTGCGTGTCACTGTGCTGTCATGTAGCAGGCATGTTGGTTACCATGAGGCACATGTCCTGCTCGTCTTGTCACTCTTTATTTAAAAAAAAAAATCTTCGCGGTATGAAGTCGCACGAAGAACGCCAGAAGTAATAATTTGACTAGTTAACTTCGGAATATCGGTTTTTCGCATCGGTGTGCGAGCGCATCGTAAAAAATGAATCTCATCATTTTTCCTTAACTCTTGGAAAGAGATAACTTCAAAAAATGCCTTTTTGTGCGACTTCACAGATTTTAATTTTCTGATGTAATGTGACCTGTCCGGGTCAAATTATATCTTTGGCACTGTATGCGCTTCGGCGACGGAACAACCAGTATAACTTCAAATGTTGTCATAGTTTGATTACATTAAGTTTGATGATACGGCATACTTAGGTGTAGGCATGATAATGTTATTATGAAAAATTGGCACTAGTTTGGTATTTGGCATATGAAGTAGGTAACTATATCTATAGTATATTATAAATCAGTAGTTATCTGCCGCAAGTTTGTTTGTATAGAATTCAGAACACGGCTAACGAAACTGCATGTTTTCGAGATAAAAATAACATAAGTGCTATTCAAGACTATCATGTATCTAAGTTCCGAATTTCAGTCAGATCTGGATGTCTACTCTCTTTGTACGAAAAACATAATTTCGAAATAAGCTCGCGACTTTCCTACTCTGGTTCTACTTCGTTTCGTCCAATCGAAAAATTTTTGACGTTCTACTTCGATCCGTCGTTTCGTCCGTTTAAATTCGTTCTAAGCCTCGTAATCAAGCCTTAAGACGGGATATTTTTTTGGTTGTAAAAAATGTAATCATTTTGTTTCAGCCATGGAAATCCCTCCACCGACGAAGGTGCTCGTCATATATTCGCCAGCGAACCGACTCCACGGCGAGTGTGTCGCTTCGTTCGTCACATATCTGAGAACCGAGTACGGTCTGGACATCATCTACGATGGAGATATAGCCTCCACCACCCACGGAGACCCATACATCTGGGCCGAGGAATCCTTCCGACTAGCCTCACATATCATGTACATCTGCGGTCCCACACACGAAGCAAACTTCAACATATACGACAAACCAATCATAACCGCACACAAAGACGTCGATGTACTTCTCCTTTCCTTCATCAAAGCTAGCAGGTCCTCCAAATGCCCCAAAGACATCCTCAATGTCTGCTTCGAACATTCCACCGAACCTCTGCCTGTCGAAACTAGATCGGACAAAGTGTATTTCCTACTCAAAGATTGGCAGAAACTTATCGCTCATCTGTCAAAGAATATGCTACCGAAGAAACAGATTATGCGGACGGAAAAGGGTAGGTGCTTTTTGGAAGACTTGACTCGGGCTAAGAAAATGTTGACCATTCAGCGTGAAGAGATGATCCGGTGCGGAGCTGAAAAGAACACGGAAAATAAGATATTACTGTAATTATTTGGTTTTAGGATTTGATTAGTTCACAGAACTAAATATCGGGGGTAGACGTGACACTCTTGCTGGTTTGTTACCTAATTTTGATGTGCCTCTGTGAGGACGGTCGAAAATGGATTGCGCACAATTGATGGAGCATTTTTTTCACGTCTATCTTGCCATTTAACTATTTGTAACACATATTTTAGTGATTAATGTACACGAAAAAGATTTATTACGCATCGCTACTTATTGGACGAATGATTCGGTACTTAAAATATGTAGCGAATGCAACTAAAAAAAAGAACAAAATATTTTGATGGTTGTTTATAATTGTTATATTTCCCAGTCTTTTTGCATATCTTTATTGCTTTTAATATAAAGGTGTTTTAGATTCACACTTTTATTTCTAAAAGTTTAGATATCGTATCTTTCTTGATAAGTACCTACTTTAACCTAAAAGAGCTTCTTTGGCCTTTTACTGTGGCAGACATGGTGTAACGTTTTGTTTTGTAGTTTAATTTGATTTAATTACTTATGTTTCGTTTATTTAATTTTATAGGCTACGCAGAACGACTATACTACATTTACCAAAAGGGACGGGTTGTACTAAATATAATAAAAAGATACGAAATGTTCTTTATGGATGATTCCTAAACAACATTTCAATCAGAAATCAGAAAAACCTAAAATCACGGCACAGATTGGGTTGATCCAACGATTTAGCAAGTTTAAAGTTCAATTTTGTATGATAGTGTAGACTGTTTGTCGCGATTTGGGTCTCTTTCAGCTTATTTAAAGCGTTCTGTGTAGCCATGTATCTTGGATTGATATTTTATGATTCATAGTGATTTAAGTACTTACTCAAGTTTAATTTAGTTTAATTTAGTATCATTTTCTAGATCAATATTGTTTTGGATTCCACGTGTTCTGTCTGAACTAGGTGTGCCATAAATACCTACCTGAACTCTTACGTACCTTTCAAACTTTTCAAACTTCTATATAGTCACTTAATTTGTTTTTATAATAAATTGATGTTTTCTAAAAACTGAAAATTATCGAGCAAATTAAGTGACTTTCGTGATTGAACATATACAATGTTGTAGGCACTTTTATGAGACCAAAGTGTTGATTGACACATCTGCGTATATTTAGTCTCGAGAATTTAAATAATAATCGTTATCTAGTTGATCTCAAATTGATATGTAAGGTGGCATTTCGGTTTGGCGAGACTATTTTGTTTGTTTGCCAATTTCAACTTTATGACCAAGGGATTTTGGTATAAAATTGTTTAAATTTCAGCATCGCGGGACGATCCCATTTCCGAAATCCATGAATCGAAATTCTACCTTATTGTCATGTGATATTGTTGAAATTAGTATGTGAACGAATAGTGCAACGCTACTGGTGTCGATGTCGCCACAATCGTATTGTCTACCTTGAAACTGTTGAAGTGTGTTCTATCGTTATACAGGACCTTTCAATTATTAAGCTCAATATAAATAATATACCTTGTGATGTATTTTTATAAAAATAAATCGTGCGTACATATTATAAAAATGTTTATTTTTATTTTTTCTGTAACTACCTAAATATCCCACTTTATTGTTCTTACTGCTGAGATTCCTTAGGGGCCCCCTTTGCGCAAGCACAAAGTTCCGTAGGCTTTTTTTTTTTCAAAAAACCAATTTCCATTGAGATCCTCTTATAGAAAGTCTTCTTTCGCATAAGGGTCCAAGCTACGCTGGACAAGTGCTAGTAGGTTGATGTAGATTTATATTGTAAAGCATAATTATTGTGCTCAAGACTCCTAAACAAGAGCCGAAATGTTTTCGAGTACTTATTCTAGCGGTTTAGGAGATACTACATCATAAATTACAAGGAAGACAGTGATTTATTTATTATTATTTAGTGATTGTTCTAAATTATAATTAATAATAGATAGATAGATACTCTTTATTGTACACACCATAAACAAAAATACTTATACATGAGAGAATAACAATAAAACTAGTGTTACAAGCGGCGGCCTTATCACTCAAAGCGATTTCTTCCAGACAACCTTAGGATGGAAATGGTTACTATGAATACTTTTAAAAGCGGGGTGTGTATCAAAAAATATTTTAGTTACATACACTAAAAATAAAGGTATCTTTGTGCCGCGAACACCTCAGGGCTGGTTGTTTGAATTAGTTTAGTAATTTGTGTATTTTTACAACTACAACGACACGAAAGACTAGTCTCAGTCCCATTTGGTTCGGATAATTGAGTTCTAATGTAATCTGTTTTGTAAAGTACCTAATTATGTAATGTAAACAATAATAATGTGAAATTGGTAGCCAAAGTGATGAATTATAAAGTTTTTTTAATGAAATTGTCATAGACAGCCTAGTATTTGCATGCCGTAAGGTTGATTATGGAGTTCTCAAAGTAAACATTTAAGATCTTTTATAATTGGGTACCTACCCATTTTCGGAAATAAAGAAATGTATTTATTAATTGTGTACCTACAAACAAAGATGAAAATCAAAAATGCATTCGATAGCATATTACATTATATTTTTCAAACATTTTATAAACCCCGTAAACTCGACCGCCAATTTAAATTTGTTGGTTTTCGTGATTAGGTGCACTATACATGGTTACCAAAGTGAATCGAGCGGTTGTACTGCGGGGGATCTACCGGCGAACGAATGTCATCGCTTTGATGTTTCTCTCTCTTTTCTTTTCGGTTGAAATGATAGAGACAGCATTAGCAAAGCGATAGCCGATTTAGTTAGGCCGTTGATGCACCGGAGCCTGATAGCTGATACTCGTATAATACTTATGTAGTTGTCTCGTATCTGCTCCAAAGGAAAGACATCGTCGTTCAGTTTGGTAATGGTTTTGGGTATCATAAATGCCCAGCGTTTTGGGTATCTTTGTGCCGCGAACACCTCGGCTGGATGTTTGAAATAGTGTAGTAATTTGTGTATTTTTACAACTACAACAACACGAAAAACTAGTCTCAGTCCCATTTGGTTAGGATAATTGAGTTCTACTGTAATCTGTTTTGTAAAGTACCTAATTAATTTTAACTAGGTACAGGACAAGTCTTAAGTCGGTCCACTACCACCCATACGCTGTGAATATAGCCAAAACTCGTACAAAACGGTTAAAATTTTTACTTTCCACATTACAGCTTAAGGGCATGAATGAAGTATGTTATAAAAACGGGGAAAAAATCCTTTTTGATAGCTTTCATTGCGCGCGCTGACCTACTTAGGTACACACCGGCGCGGAAGCACCAACGCAATTTGCTCTCTTAGAAAGTTGTATATTTACATTTAGAAGACGACTGAATAGGTAATATGATCGTTTTTCAGTAATAAGTAATATTAAATAAAACCGATCCAATCCGAAAGATCAGACTGACACGTTTCGAAAAATGTTTGACCAAAACATTTCGACAAAGGTAGCGCCAATGTTTTATTTTGTAAGGGAAACTTGATATCATCATCATCATCCGCAAAACGTCCACTGCTGAATATAGGTGTCCCCCTAGATTTCCACAATGAACGATCCCGCGCAACCTGAAACCAGCGTTTTCCAGCGACCTTTGTGAGGTCATCCGTCCGTCTAGTCGGAGGCCGTCCAACACTGTGTCTTCCGGTTCGTGGTCGCCACTCGAGAACCTTTCTTCCCCATCGGTTGTCAGTTCTGGGAGCGATGTGGCCTGCCCATTGCCACTTCAGCTTGCTTATTCTTTGAGCTATGTCGGCTACTTTCGTTCTTTTACGAATATCTTCATTACGGATTCTGTCGCGCAAAAAGACTCGAGCCGCAAAAGACCGAGCATAGCTCTCTCCATAGCGCGCTGTGCTTTGAGCGCCATCTATCGTCATCACATTATTATTAGTTCAGTAAAAATAGAGTTTAACTTTGCACTAAATTTTCGATGGTTCCGATACATTTTGTAGTGGTAGGATTCTTAGCAGAGTCTGCCTGGGGAAGTATCACACCTTTGCCAATTATTCTACCGCCAAGCAGTAATGTGCAAACATTACTGTGTTCCGGTTTGAAGGGCAATGTTTCCAGAGAAATTACAGGGCTTAGAAATACAACAACTTAGATCTCTGGGTGACGAGCGCAGTGCAGTGCTAGGTAATGATTTGGACTCTTCATGTTCCAATAGCTGCGTGTCACTGTGCTGTTATGTGGCAGGCATGTTGCTTACCATCAGGCACATGTCCTGCTCGTCTCGTCACTCTTTATTTAAAAAAAAAAAAAAAAAACTTTGTTTTTTGAAGTGAAAACTTCTTTTATACACGTACAGAATTTTTCGTGGACTGCTCAGTACCTACTATCTCAAAGCGTGGGCTGTGAATTGGACTCAAGGCTGTATTATCTATTCTATGCTCAAGGGTCACGTTTGTAAGTGAAAGATTTGTTCGGGCTACCTCGGAACCGCCGAGGGCGCCTGTGATAGCCTACAACACTCAGGAATCACGAAGATATCCGACTGTGAAAAAAAATTTGAAATCGGTCCAGTAGTTGCTGAGATTAGAGCGTTCAAATAAAACACAACATTATTTTAGTAGGTATAGATTTATTGAACTGAAAATTTCTTTTGGAGCACGACAAATATAAAATAAAAAAATGTAAGTAATTTAAAAACTCAAAAACCCGACTGCGTAAAAAGTGAACCAAAGTACGTAGGTACTTATTAGGTAGGTACCTACATACTAAAAAAACTGAAAAGAATAAAACAAGCACTTAGATTTCTAATGGTCTAGAATAATTTAATATGTTATTGAATTATAACATATTAAAGAATTTTTTAATACCTACTATTGAATTATTTATAAAATACTAGCGGACCGTTCCAGCTTCGCTCGGATAATAACCTAGATAGCAACTGCAGCGCCATCTGCCGGGCTGATTTGTGAATCTAAACCATGGAGGGCCCTACCCAAACGCATACAGAAAAATTCATTCAAATCGGTTCAGCCGTTTAGGAGGAGGAGGAGGTTTACTAACAACGAAAAGTGGCATTGATTTTTATATATACGAGGGTCAAACTGAAAGTTCTTAGAAAATCAAAAACTGATTACATTAGCCAGTTATTCGTTTTATTATATCTTTTCAAAATGTCCATTCACGTCAATACACCGCTGCATGCGATGGAACCACTGGGAAAAGCACTTTGCCCACTCGTCCTTAGGGGTCTCTTCAATGGCATCGCGATACGCAGCCACCGCTTCTTCAGCATTCATAAACCGCTTTCCTTTAAGTTTTTCTTTAATTTTTGAAAGTAAATAAAAATCACAAGGCGCGAGGTCAGGGCTATACGGCGGGTGACCCAGTAATTCAACGTTTGATGTCGCCAAATAGTCGATCGTTCGCTTGGCGGTGTGCGATGAGGCGTTGTCGTGGTGAAGGAGGATCCTACTGCGAGGTCGTTTCTCTCGAACTTTTTCCAAGACAAGTGGCAAACAATTGGTAGTGTACCATTCTGCAGAAACTGTTTTTTGATCCTCTAACACAATTGTTGCGAAATGACCTATCCTTCCAAAGAACGAGGCCACCATTTTTTTCCCCGCACTTCGATCTCTCTTCACTTTAGTTGGCAACTCCTCGAAAGGAAACACCCACTGAGCAGATTGTCTTTTGGTTTCAGGATCATAACAGTAAATCCAGCTTTCGTCACCTGTTAGTATGTCGAACACAGCATTTGAGTCACCTCCGTTAAATCTTTCAATCATTTTACGGCACCAATCCACACGATGGAGTTTTTGAGCCTCAGTCAAATTATGAGGTATCCACCGGGCGCAAAGCTTCCTGACCGCTAAATGTTCGTGTAGGATTTTGTGCACTTGACTCATACCGATGCCTAAGCTTGTCCGAATCTGCTGATAGGTCACTCTTTTGTCAGTCTCTATCATACGTCATCATATATCATATATCATCATACGCACAACACAGATGTTATCTTCAGTCGTCGCCGTAGAAGGCCGTCCCTCACGTAAATCATCAGTGAGATTAGTGCGACCACGTTTAAACTCATTAAACCAGTTGTAAACAGTCGCACGAGATGGGGCTTCATCGTGAAAGGCCAATCGTAGTCTATCATAACTTTCTTGTTGACTTAAATGACATCGAAAGTCATAAAAAATCATTGCACGAAAATTTTCTCGTGTTAAGGTGCGCCCGCACTGGGCGACGCGACGCGACGCGACGCGCCGCGGCCAAATAGTCACAGATCACAATATACTACTAGCACAGATAAGTAATTTTACGTTCCTCATTCATTCTATGCTGCCATATAAAAAAATTTACAAAACTGGCCAAGTGGGCTTTGACATTTTGTGACCTTCGAAACGGAACACAGTGATTGTTGCAAATTACTGCTTGGCCGTAGAATAACTAGCAAAGATGGTAGTTCCCCAGGGGACTCTGCAAAGAGTCCTACCACTACTAAACTATGTATGGGTTTTGAGCGCTTTTCAGTGTTAGGTAATGATTTAGACTTAAAAGAGTCCAAATCAATGTTCAAACGCTGCGTGACGCTAGGTTTTTATGGCTTACCATCCATGTTCTACTCATCCTGTCGCATTATACATTTGCCTCACTTTATATATGAAACATTATGGCATTAAGATATAGTTATATCAAACTTTTTCAGATTAGAAAACTGTTAGGTTTATTCCGAAACTTGATCAAAAACAACTTCAACTGGTTGCATAGCCAAATTGACAAGGTAATACCACAATTTAACTAAATATCGACTGTGTTAACATTAAAACGCTATATATTTATAAAGGAACTACGTAGAGATATTCCGGTATGCATTCATAAAGCAATCTACATTTAAGAAGTTCAGTTCGATTAACTATTTTGTTGTTAGACCATCTTGTTTTACTTTTCACATTAAAACAAAATGGCAGTCATAGGAACTGCCGATAGAAGTGAAAACTTATAACTCAGAATTTGATAGCTTACCTTGGAAACTACACGAATGTAACTGGATGCCCAATCGCCAAGGTCCCGAGTTTACCCGAAGATTTCTTATCATACCCGAGCGTAACGTTAGAAATCAATTTATAATTTATTTATTTGGGGGGGGGGGGGGGGGGCACGAAAAACGAAAAACTTGTCGAGGCGCGCCTGAAGAAGTTTTCACTTCAAAAAATAATTGATGGTGATTGTTAATTTCGTAAAATTCCATTCAAAGATCGTATATTTTGAGTACGATTTCGACTTTGCAATCGTACATCGTACATGAGCCAAAAAGATCTTTTAAAAACGATTTAAATCGTATTAACTCGTATCGTTTGGCAACACAGTTCGTAACGGTAATGTTTGTCACTGATTCACTGACACTGACATTTAATAATATCTCGAAAATGACGGCAGCTTCAAGATTTACTTATCTGTGCTAGTAGTAGACTCCGTGCCATCACTGAAGTACTTTGGCGAAATTATTGAACTAAGCCACTATAGTATCATAGGTTTCATCTGTCATTATGGAATACGACAGTGGCTCCTTTCGCCAACGGTCACGAGTAGTGGCGCGGAGTCTATATTGTGATCTGTGACGATTTGGCCGCGGCGCGTCGCGTCGCGTCGCGTCGCCCAGTGCGTTCCCACCTTTAAATTCATGTTGACGTGACACAGACAATTTTCAATTTGCCGCCAAATCGTAAAACAAATGACAAATGAATGAAGTATATACTCAGTAATATTGGCAAAGAGTTCTATTTTCAAATTATAGATTTTTTTTTTAATTACATTGTTTATAAGTGGCCAGTTCTAAGAACTTTCAGTTTGACCCTCGTATAGAT